>OY728122.1:287670096-292670096 GCA_963277665.1 Viscum album
GAGTCATGATGTGCTCAAATTTACAAATGACATTCACTTGATGGATTTTATGAAGTTGTGGAGCACATCATCCTCTTTAGAGGACGTACCATGGTACCAATGTCACTTCAGGAGGAAGTGATGAGGGAGTTCCACACTTCCCCACTAGAGGTATATCCAAGAGTAGAGAATATGTACTAGGATCTTTGGCGACATAATTGGTGTCCTGGAATGAAGATATTAGTAGCAGAGTTTGTCTCTCGGTACCTCACTTGTTAGCAAGTGAAGGCGGAGCATTAGGTACCAGCAGGCTTGGTTCAGTATTTAGAGGTTCCATAGTGGATGTGGGATGGGTTATCCATGGACTTTGTGATAGGACTTCCACGAACATCTAGGGGACATGATTCGATTTGGTTTATTGTAGACCGACTCACCAAGTAAGAGAAATTCTTACCAATCATAGAGCAGGGTTTAGTAGAGAGCATGGGATGCCTCTATGTGCAGGGTATTGTTTGATTACATGGATTACCCTTGATGATTGTCTCTGATCGTGATGCACATTTTAATTCATGGATATGGAAGGAGTTGCAGGAGGATTTTGGGACACATCATCATTTGAGAACCGCCTTCCATTCTCAGAAGGATGGTCAGACCGAGCGGACGATTCAGACCCTCAAGGACATGTTGCTACTTGTGTCCTCGACTTCCGTGGTAGCTGGGAGGATCACCTGCCTTTAGTAGTGTTTTCATACAACAACAACGACGACTCCACCATTGGGATGGAACCTTTTGAGGCTTGTATGGGTGACCTTTCCGATCACCTTTGTGCTAGACTGAACCAAGGGAGTCAACACACATGAGACCAGAGATTGTACGAGCTACCCCAGATAAGGGGCAGATCATCCAGGAGAAGATAAAGATTACACAGAGTAGGAAGAAGATATATACCAATAGGAGACAGAGACCTCTGGAGTTTGAGGATGGCAACCATGTCTTGCTACGAGTCTCACCCTGATGAGGTCTACAGAGATTTGGCCGAGGAGACAAGTTATCTTTGAGATTCATCAGAACTTTTCATGTCCTCAGTAGAGATGGTGAGGTGGCATAATTATTATCTCTTCCACCTCCATTACACCAGGTACATGATATCTCCCACGTATCTCAGCTGAGGAGATACGTGCAAGACCCTTCCCACATCATCCACCACGGAGAGATGGACATCAATAATGGTGAGACTTTTATAGAGATTCCAGTAGAGATTGAGGATTGACAAGAGTGGGTCCTTCGTGGATGGTCGATACCTCTCGTGCGCATTCGCTGGAAGTACGGGAACCTCCAGGAGAAAACATGGGAGTGGGATGCTCAGATGCGTGCTCAGTACTCCCAATTGTTTACTGAGTTATGAGTTGTGGATTATGGGGACATAAAACCCTGAGGTGGGGAGAATGTAAAGTACCCGAATTTCAGTGTAATTTTTTATAAATAAATTGGAATTTTATGAGTCCGAAAAAATTAACGGCACGTGATTCTGAGGCCTGGAGTGCCCAGAATTAATTTTTGAACTTTTTTTAGAAGCATTCAGTAAACGTGCGAGCGGGTGTTTATAAATTTTGAACTGGTTCTCGGAATTGAAATCCAAGGGCACCGTTGAACTTGTAGTGCCGATATTCACTTAAGGAGACCTTCACCTCGACCAAAGTAGTTCGAGGGTGGAATTTAGTTTTTGGGTTTTTTTTGAATGAATAAAATACAAATAAAGTTGTGTATATTTTATTTTTATTTTATTTGTTAAAACCTCCATGTGGAAGTTGAGAAGTGGGGACCACCAGACGTTAACATCCTATGAGAGGTTATGGTGGTGGGGACCACCTGAGGCCTAAGCCTCTAAAATCTCTAATTAAATGTGGGAGAGACTCTTCAACTCCTTCAATATTAAATGTGCCAACCCTCCTCCACAATAATTAAGACAACACACCACTTTAATTGTGACAACCTAAGAGATTAATTATCCTAATTTGAATTTTATGCCAACAATCATTATAGACACATAATCTATTATTTTGGGGATACCATTTCATTTTGGTGGATTTGAGAGAGGAGGAGATTTGGGAGAAAAGATCCCCAATGAATAACGCCAATAAAGAATGCCCCTCCTTCAATGTTTTATTCTTCAAACTCCGTCAAAGGATCCCCAATGATGCACGAACCGACAATTGAGGAAAACGCCGATGATACTGACGTTTATCTTTTCCCAATGATTCGTCTTCATCCTTGGGACCTTATCGACGTCATCAAGAAAATGAGGTAGGGGTTTATTTCTATTTATTTATCACTTCCTATATACACCCCTTCTATTTATTTTGCAGGTTGGGAACAATCATTGTGGGAGTATAGGATTTGATGTTCATGTTCATGTTCTTGATGACCCATATGCTACCACACTAACGCGGAGGGTACAGACCAAACCAACATGGCCCGAGCCTTCAGAAAATCTTGTGGTGTTATTCATGATGGATGAGGAAAGAAACAATCCATGGTTAAGGTAGGAGAAAGTCATCCGACACCACCGCCATCCGCGACGAAGGCGATGGCGTAATGGAGCCACCCCGCGGCCACTGCCACCGCCTCGCAGCCTCTGCGCCAACTACGACCACCACCGCTATCCGCGTCCACCGCTACTATCTACGGCTCCACACCGCCCCATGGCCAAGGTGCCACCCTGCGGCCGGACTGCCACCATGTGGCTGGACCATGACCCTATGGCCGGACCGCCCCCCGCAGGCCGGACCGCCACCCCGCGGCTGGACCGCCACCCTGCACGGCCGGACAACAGCCCCACGGCTGAACCACCACCCCGTGGTCGAACCGCCTTCCCTGGCTGAGCCACCCCATGACCTCACACCCTTGCAGCACCCTCTGTGGCCTCTCGGCCACCCAAATCCCTCCACAGCCTCTCACGGCCTGCCGGGCCGGACCCAGCGGGTCAAGTTGGGATGACCAAAACCGAGTTGGACCAAGCTGAGTCGGGCCGAGTGCACCTTTGAAGATCTCTCTAGATGAAAGTGTTCCCTGGCATAAATGATGTTTTACCAAGAACGATTGGCAGGGGAATCTTCGTGAATTAAATGGCTCAAATATGGGGAAAGTATACTGTGTTTTTTCATGCATGCATCAAAGAGGGAAAGAGGCTAATCAAACCCAATCTTCTTCTAGATGATGGTTCTTAAACAGATGAAAGAGATTTTGTGGGAGACTTGGCCCTCTCCTACTTCAAATATCTTCTTGTTGGTCCTAACTCTGAGATGCCTAATGGGTACACTAGAATGGACAACCGGCTCTTCAATGTTATACCTCCGTGTGTTTCTGATCAGTACAATGAAGAGCTGAGTTCCATCCCCGATGAAAAGGAGGTCCATCATGAAATGATGTGCGTTCACCCTGATAGTGCCCCAGGCCTAGATGGCTTCCCAGGATCTTTTTACAAATCCTAATGGGATGTGGTTAAGGCTAACCTTATTCAGTCCATTCAAGATTTTTTCAAGGGTGGTAGTTTTCCGTGGGTCGTTTGAGCCACCACCATGATCCTCCTCCCCAAAACCAAGAATCCCTCCTCCCTTATGCACTATAGACCTATTAGCTTGTGAAACTTCCCATACAAGATCTTAGTGAGCATCATTAATGCTAGGATCTCTTCTCACCTTCCTCAATGGATTTACATGGAGCAGCATGGGTTTGTGAAGGGTATCTCAATTCATGGGTCCATCACGCTCGCTCGAGAAATTATGAGAGATATCAATTCCAAAACCCATGGATCCAACGTTTATATCAAGTTATAAATGAACAAATCCATTGATCGTGTGGAGTGGGGCTTCATCAACAAGGTCCTGGTGGGTATGGGTTTCTCATCTCGGAATATTGATCTCAATTTTAGATGTTTTAGCTATGCGTGGATAGTTGTCTCTTTCATGGGAAAGTCATTCAGTTTCTTCAAATCCACTCGCTGCTTGAGGCAAGGCGACCCGATCTCCTCTTCCATCTTCATCTTGTCCCAAGATGTTATCAGCCATCTCATCCACAGGAGCACCAATAATGGAGAAATCATGGCTTACCGGAGAAGCATGAGAGCACACCCTATTTCCCACATAATTTTCATGGATGACACCAAAATCTTCATCAATTAAGGTGTGTATTCTCTTAGATTCTTCAATTCCCTGATTGAGCTGTATTTCCACTGGAGCGGCCAAGTCATTAAAAAAGATAAGAGCCTCTACTACATCTCTATAAAATGCACACCCAGGCGGTCTTCTGTAATCCAGCACACTCTTTCCATGAAAAGTGGTTCCTTTCCCATGGATTACCTCAGGGCCCCTTTCTCCCCTGGAAGATTATGGATCTATGATTTTGATTCTCTCATTGGAGAAATTACAGACCATATCCTCAAATGGAAGAAAAAATAATTGTCCTTTGGTGGCCACATTGCCCTCATCAACAATGTTCTTTTAGCAGCCCCTATTCATGATCTATCTACTGTCAAATCCCCAAAATCCATCATTAACAATATCGATAAGCTTCTGGATGGATTCTTTTGGGATCCTCTTAGAGAAGGGAAACGTCACTGGGCTTCATGGAAGAGGATGGGAAGGCCCTATAGGGATGGTGGTATCAACATGTGCAGCCTGGTTGATACATGCGACTGCATGCATGCGAAGTTGGCCTGGGAAGCCTTGGAACAACGCACGTTGTAGGGAAAATCCATGCACTCCCAGTTCAGTTCTCATCCACTGGTGGATGGTCGAGGCACTCTATTCTAGTCCATTATATCTCATCTCATATTTGAGCTTCAACCACAATTTCAATGGATCATCGGGAGAGTAGAAGTCTTTTTATGGCCTCAAAATTGGATTGGGAAGGTGATTGGGTTTTTTGGCTGCCCCGCCCTCGACCTCACTTTCAGGGAATCCATGCTGTATTCGGCCGTCTTCAAGGTAGTGTTGAACGAGGAACAACATGCCACCTCCAACCTCATCGAGCTGACCTCAGATCTCGATAGATTCATGTTCACCCCCTCCTCCTAAGGAACCTTCACCCCCGAGATTATCGTCGCATACATGATCCTTCAGAGCCTGCTGACTATTGGAGTGATACCTTATGGTGCAAATTCATCTCTGAGAAATACAACTTCCTGATGTGGAGGGTCAGGTGTAATTACAATCCAACTGATGAGAATATCAAACATTGTGGTATCCCGTCTGTGTCTTGATTCTCTTGCTGCAAATCTTGCAGCGAGGAATGATCTGATCATCTTTTCTTCAAGGGTGATTGGGCCAGTGTTCTGTGGAGTTTCTTCGGGGAGTTCAACTATCTCCTTGTTCACAATTTGGAGAACCTCTATTTCTTGGATAGATGGTTTCATGGTTTAGGAGCCAGCGGACCTGAGAAGGCGGCTCACTCATTGATTCTTTAGGACGGGTGATGGTGCATTTGGCAAGACAGGAACAGGATTAAACATGATGGAATCCAATCCACTGGGTATTCCATCATCATCAGGAAAAAAAATCCTCCCCATTGATCTTACCCGTCTCCTCAGAAAATGACAGGAAGATCCCTCTCTTTGACGGATGCATGTGCAATCTCATGGCACTCAACTCAACAGCAACAACCTGAGAGGCCACTGGGTTCGATGGAACCCCCCTCCAGGGGACTTAAACTCAATACTAATAGATCGTGATGCATGGGGATCCTATGAGTTTGTGGGGTTGTTAGGAGCTCACACGGATCAGCCCTCTTGGCATTCTCCTCACACCTGGGCCTTGGCTCCTCACTCCAAGACGAAGCCAAGGCTCTTCTTCTGGGTTTAAACCTCTACATGCAGAAGGATATTACCATTTCAGAGGTGGAAACAGATTCAAAATCCTCCATGATGCCCTACTAGGTATTTTACCAACTCCATGGTCCATAATCTACATCACCAGAAAATGCAGAGGCATTCTCACCAACAACACAAAAGTTCTGCACTCCTAGCGTGAGGGATACCAAGTTGCAGATCATCTTGCTTCCCTTGAGGTCCTCGGCCCCAACCCGGTTCGCTTACACACCATGCTCACCCAAAAAACTCAAAGGAGTCAATCTGATTAAGGGGGATTCCCTCAGTATCCATTACTTTAGGCCATTGTAGTCTCTTCTCCCTCTCCCTCCTCTTCTTGTTTTGTGAACTGTTTCCCCTTCCCTTTATAAAAATTTAATTTGAAGAATACATTATTTGGGCCATAAATTTGGCACCGGACGTCCGTTAGACAAACCGTTAGTGGAGTTGGGAGCCTTGGAGCGAGTCAGTCCCTTTGATTGATACTAAAATATGTTTTGTATTATGATGGGGAACTGTCAGGTTGGATCGAGCACGAATCCAACCGGGCCCCCAGAACTAAAAGGCTAATAACTCACAGACTGGGCGTCTGATTGACGCACTGTCTATTACGTTGAGACCCCTATGATCTGGAAGACCTTTGAGATACTTCTTTATGGGACTTTGTGGCAGTTGGAGTATCGACCAGTAGCTTCTAGAGCGGATCCTTCCAGAGATGAGTGATCATAGTGCGGGAACCCAGTGGCTGGTTGAGACTTGAAAACTACTGACCGTTTCGACTCAGAGTGACTTGAAAGGCCTAGTGGAGAGCACCTCAGTGACGTGGAAGTCCCAAGATGGGGAGCACCTTGGTGACATGGAATACCCAAAGTACTTGAAAATAGGAGTATCTTAGTAGGCCACGAGGGGGAGCACATTGGTGACGTGGAAGACCCATGGTGGGGAGCGCCTTGGTGAAGTGACAGACCCACGATACTCGACAGGAGGAGTACCTATACAGTCCAAGGATAGTGGGAAGCACCTCTATGTAACACAGTAGGTCCACTGTACTCAATAGAGGAGGATTTATCTATTAGCCGAGGTGTTCAACATTGTGACTGGGAATGTTACTCGATACTAACCCTAGAATAAATCCTGGTGTGAGATGAGTCAGTACCTCTGTGTTTTCCTCATGATTGAAATAGATTACTTGATGGCTTAGGTATATGTATGGTAATATACTTAAGTAAGGTTATATGTTGATTTCATACTTTGTGATTTATCCTTGATGGATTTTGTGATGACTAGAGGGTCTTGGGGTCCCTACTGAGTATCTTTATACTCACCCCTGCACTGGATATTCCCATACCTTGTTGTGATGGATGCAGACGACAGACAACGCTGACTGAGGCTGAGAGTACCAGGACTGGATGAAACCTGGAGGGGAACCATACGACATCTCAGTACGTTGAGGAGATGGGTGGACGTGGAGTGCTAAGGAGGTGATTTATACCTACCATTCAGGTAGGAACCTCATAGGATGACCCAAAAACTGACTTTCCCTTTTCTTCAGTTGTATTGTATCACAGTTGTACTTGTACTTTCCAGTTGAGCATGTATTATAGCCCCTTTTACATACTGCACTCGCTCTGTTTACAGTTCAGTTTACTTGTGTTCTTATCTTGTTGTGTGCTTGGTTACCTGATCTTACAGGTTATAAAAGAAATTCTTTCCTAGTTTAGGGAATACGCCATTGGTATTAGTCGTCATCCCCTGGCCTATAGAAGGCGGGCTAGGGGCAGTCATGGCACGACCCCTGGGGGATGGGTCGTGACATATAAACCTTTAAAAAATCCATATTATGGATATATTTTGTATTTTTAAACTATAAAGTTTTATAATGGTCCATTAGTTATCATTTTTTATTGTGGAAAACATTGGTACACATTATTATTTTAAATCATTTCATGTATGTCCTCTCCCCCAGTTATTAAAGGCTACCCCCTATCATATCCTCTCCACACATACAAAACCATTTTTATGTTAATATATATCCAAATATATTAAATACATAAAAACCTACAACCTATAGTTATTTTTGAGATCATAAATTCAATCTATGAAGGATTTCTGTTAAACCTAATGAGGATGTCCAAAGAAGAGGTAATGTTTTTTTACTTTGTGTTTTTATTTTAATTCTTATTACAACTACATAAAATTATCATAAATTTTAATAAAATAATAAAAATAATATCTAACTTATACTGAGATAATATTATGTTAATGAAATAATCTATATCTATTTCCACCTATATCAAATGAGACAAAAAATAATCATTCATGTTTACGGTGGACTACCACCTCACGAAATGATGTTGTTCATTTTCAATCACCATGTCTCATAGATGGATATAATAATGGAGTAATTGTTTATATATTATAATTATGATAATACAATTCTGGAATTGTTATATCACATATATATTCTTACATTACATTCTATGGGAATATTATAACGACACCCATGTGTATGGAAGACTACCACCATGCAAAGTGTTGTGATTCTTTCACACATTACATTAATGATAATATGGAATTTTTTAAGGAACATATGTGATATATATGATGTAAAAATTATTATTTAATGTAAATATATTATTTTACTTTTTTTCTTTTGATTACATGATAAAATAAAAACAACACCAATGCATACATATGGATTACCATCTCTATGAATGATGTATTTAATTTTATATCGATAACATTTATGGAATTCTATAAATATATATATATTGAATATATATGATACTTACATAATATTAATAATTATAGAGATTATTTAACCATGACCAAAATAATGTTATGAAAAATAATAAATCAAAACATTCATGAAAAATAATGCAGTTATTTCCGAAAAAACGACATTAACTTGGAATTGTCAAAAAATATAAAATAAATGGTCAAAAGTAAAAAAATAAATTATATGTTTTTTATAATTATGGGTATGTAATATTTTTATATTAAACCTATATTTATTATAAACGTGTTTTAATGTGTTTGAAGGAAGATGAGACTTAAGGTAATGGATTTCTGTATCACTTTTGTTTTCTGTGAGACTCATGCCATATTCACCACATGTTTCATTTATGTGGTGTACATATACTGAACCAGAATGTATTTTATGATTATTATCCTTAAAATTATTTTGATATACATATCAATTTGAGTATTTCTATTTCATGGGGTTTACAATTTCAAAATAACCATAGTGGTAAGGGATTTTTGTCTAAATTTGACTTTTTTTGGGACATACGTTATGTTATGCACTAATATCTTTTTACGATGTGTATATACAACACATTAGACATGTAATGTTCTTAATTTTTTATTATAATTCTATTTTTTGTTTCATTTATCATTATTCCTTCATGGATCTTATGAATAAATGTTACCAAATTTGTACAGGTTTTATTATACAATCAAATCATTTATGAGAAATATTTATGATTATGATTGCAATGATGAAATATTATGATGAATCCCTCAACAAACTTATGAATATTCTAATCCAATTGTTATTTTATTTGGATACATTTTTTCCCTTCATTTTACACTCTTTATGTACTCATTATTCCAAAATAATATTTTTATTAATAATAATCTTTATTTCAATATTTATTTGAAAACACTTTTTTTCAAAAACCATGATTTGTAAAAATGTTTTCAAAAATGTTTTTAGCATTATACAAAGGATATATTAAAGAAATTTTCCCATTTTTTAATTTTTACAAAATATTTTTAATTTAATCATCATTTCTTTTTACAAACAATTCCTATTTGGATTTTACAGAAAATATGAATAATTTTTTCATTTAATCGTGTACGACACATCCAGAATTTTTCCAAATCCAGGAAAATTATTTTATTTTTCATAATATATGTTAAGATAAAATATTTATGAAAACCCATTTTATTTAATGTGTATAGATATGATGACAATGTTTTGATCTTATTGAACACATATATAAGATTTTCACTATGTAATAGGTGGGACATATATCTCCATCCAATGAATTTAGTAATGATTGATATCTCATGAGTTAAATAGTACTAAAATTGGGGAGTGAACATTTTTCAATAAGGGAATAATTCCACTATGATATTCTTGGGAGTGAACCTTGACCACTACAATGGCTTGGGGAGTCAACCCATTACAATATAATAGTATTTTATGTGATATTTGAAATAATAAGTTAATGATTTTATTTGATTATGTGTATGCCAAAAATAAATTCCTTATGACAATGTTATATTATCATAGTTCATGTTCTTTGGTTCCATTATGATTCATGTCTTAAGAACTCACAATATTTATTCCATGACTCATGTTTACGATATATGATATACATGGTATTATTTTAAAATGTTATTATCATGTTCTCATACCCTTATGATCATTATATATCGATATATTCCTTATTTACCCATATTTAGCATCTGAGTTCCCCATTTTGTTTGTTTCCATTTCCCAGGTTATGATGAATTTTATTATATATGAAAAGCCTAAGAGGGTTTCTAGTTATGAAGAACATAGTGGGGGATCACGTAGCTCACTTACGGACCTGTTTTTTATGCTACAATACTTCCAAAATCCATAGACCTAAACGATTCTAAAATTGATAATTTTTTACATATATAATATTAAGGTCAAAATATGTAATATTTATGTGTGAGAAGTTAGGGTCTTTGTAGTTTTTATCACATAAAGATGTATTTATCCTTTTTCAAACAAGAATGAGAATGCTCTAGTGAGATTCCTAAGGTTTATTCTAAAGATAAGTCTAAGGATGAGTCAATGTATATGAAAATTAACTCCAATTTTTGTAAAGTATAGAATGTGTGGTTTTCAGGAAATTACATCTATGTTTGGACAATATTAGTGGATGTGTCTTTGTAACAGAGGAAACTAGGTGTAATAAATCCAAAAAGGTAACACTGAGGTGGACTCAATTATCACCTCGTGCATGAAAATGAGACACGATTCACACCTAGTTTAAAACTCTTTGGGGATATTCTTTGGAAATTCACAAACTATTTACAAAAAATTATAGAATATTTAAATATATTATGATTATGAATGTCTTATTATTATCCTAAGGTGTCATAGATTGAAAATATGGTTTCATCATTTTGAAATCACGTATTTTTTTATCATGATTATGAGGTCCTAAACATTGATTATAGTTTTTATACTTTATGATTATCGGTTTTAGTAAATTATTGGAACCTTAAGGAATCATATTAATGTTGAGTATGATAGAAAATTCAATGATTTTTTCTCATTGGTAGAAAAATGTTATGGGATCTGAAATGAAAAATATTCTTTCTATGATTAAATAAAATTCTCAATTCATGAATCATGAATAATTTATAAATTATAAAAAGAGGAAAAGTTTTCTATTAAGTCCTTCACGAGCCAATTTTCACATTATTTTTGTGGTTCTTTTAATAAAAAAGTTGATGAAAATAGTTCAGTACCAATAAAAAGATATTTTCTATTCTCTAATGTTCAAAACATGAAAAGGACATTTTTCATGTCTATAATTTGGAAGGAAAAGTTGATCAATGTTTAACTGTCCTAAATAATTTAGGGGAATATGTTAGAATTGCCTCCATATATCAGAATAACATTAAGATATTATTTTTTAATAAGTACTTCCCTTATTTTCTTCACCACAAAAGTAAGAAATAATTCCTGGATATAGAGAATAAGGATGATGAATTTGTTGGTACCTTTGAGGAAATTTTTAAAAGACTTGTGATGTATAATTATAGCATTATCACCAAACCTGAAAGTAAGTTTGATCAACTATTCAGTTGCCTAAAACCAAGTCACTAAAGGGAATTATCCATAAGTGGATTTATTATATATAAATAATTCTTTCAATGTGATATCAAGTTGGAAATGAATATTATATTTAGCCATAATTATCATGGTTTTGATGAGAAAAGGAAGATAAAGTTTGAAGAAAACTCTAAAAACCATGGACACAAGATTATGATCCATCCTTTATACTCAATCTGTGAAAATAAATATAAGTGATATTGTATTTAGGGGACCACCAAATTTATCATTTGTGGAATAAAAGGTCACTGAGGAATTGAATACTGATGTGATGTGAAGAAGTTACATAATTATTCTAATACATAGAATGTTTAAAAAAATGAACCACCCACACTCTAGTGTTTCAAATGCATGGATATTGGGAATTATGTTAACTATTTACCAAAATTTATTGTTAATAATGATGATCAATGTCAAAGTCCTCTTAATTAGAGAGATAAAGGGAAATATCATTTGATATCTATTTTTGATGAGGGGATCTATAATGACATGGTGAAAGGTACACTTACCATCCACTCTAGAACTATTAAGGTCTCTTTTGACTCCATATCTACCTATTATTTCATATATAAATTTTTTTCTAAGGGTATAAAGATTCCAAAAAAATTATTAAATATAGAATTATTAGTGAAATACCCAAATGGTATTAGTATTTCTTCTTAATTTTATGACTCCTCTCTAGTTGGATTTTTTGATAATTTTCTTCCGACAAAATTATCATTCTTCCTCTGGTTGAATTTTAGGTTATCTTAATAGTGGATTGGATTTATCTAAATAAATCCCATATTAATTGTCGAGGGATGGAATTCACATTTGATATTACAATCCAACCTATGATCATATATCAATGTGATGATATATATGAATTTATGATGTAAATAACATCCATTGTTTGAGATTTCATACCTATTCAAGAGGGATGTTTTCCCTAAATGGTTGGGGAGAAACTCAACATTGATGATGTTCTTATTATATGATAGTTTTATGATTTCAATATCGACGTGTTTCATAGACTTTGGAAAAAAATTGATGTTGAGTTCTCAATAGAACTCATACTGGGTTCCATAACTATTTCAAAGACTCCCTATTGAATTTTCCCAATTGAGATGAAGGAATTTAAGAAGAAAATATAGGAGAATATTTACATGATATTCATTCATCCGTGTGTGTCAAATTTTGTTCAACATGTTCATTTTGATGAAAAAATGAATGGATGAAACTCCTAATGTATTATTGGAAGATAAATAATATCATGATGAAGTAAAAGCATCCTCTACCTTGTATTGATGACTAATTTGATCAACTCGGTAGAGCACAATAATTTTCCAAGATTGAACTTCTTTTTGGATATCATTAATTGAGGGTCAAGATGTAGGATATTCCAAATGAAAAAATCATTCAAGGTATGAACACTATAAACATATTGTGATTCCCTTCTGTCTTACTAATTCCCCAACTATCATTATGAATTTAATGAACATAGTCATTAGAGATTACAATGATCATTTTTGGGTAGTCTTTATAGATAATATTCTTATCTACTAAAATGGAAACGAAGAGCATGAATATTTATTGAGAATTCCAGTAATGACCCTAATTAAAGAGATAATATATGACAATTTTTAAAATGGTATATATTGGATGAAAAATGTTTATTTTTTGGGTTATATAATCTCAAGAGAGGGTATATAGGTAAATCCATCAAAGAAGGAGGCTATTAGATATTATGCCAGAACAACCATATGACAAGGATATATAGTTATCTTTATATACCTAGATTTTATCAATGGCTTCTTGAGAATATATCATGACTTCCTAATCCACTGACCTTGTAGACTGAAATGGTATCCAAGTCACTCTAGACAAATGATTTTGAGGAAGATTTCAAGGAACTTAAGAGAATATTAGTCAGAAAAATTGTTCTTATATTAAACAATAGTGGATAAAGGATTTTAATATATAGTGGGGAATACAAGAATGCATTGGAAGGTTACCTTAAAAAATGACATGTTTATATCTTATATGTCATGGAAAATGATGTTTCTTGGGAGAAATTTCCCAACACATTTTTTGAAGTTTGATAGCATAATTTATGAATTAAATATATAGAGACATTATATTTATGGAGAAAAGTGTGATATATATATATCAATAAATTATGTTTAATTTATATATTCACATATAAAGAGTTGAGTATGCACCCGAGAACATGGTTATAGGTGATTAAATATTATGACTTCTCCATACATTACCAATATGGGAGAGAAATCAAGGAGGACAATGATTTGAGTCAAAATGATCATTCTAGCTTATCCAGGATGAAAATAACAAAAGATACAGTATTTTTATATTTTTTAAATATGGATCTAGAAATCCGAAAGGAAGGGGAGAGGTATTATATTTATCAATTGAAAGTCCAGCCATATATCCAAGTGATGATTAAAGAGGTATAGAAGGAAGATGTAGCGATATAGAAGAATGTTAGAATTGATCCTAATTTTAACCCTTATTATGATGGGATGATTTGGTTAAAAAACCATGATTGTGTTCCATCTATTCCATATCTTAATAAATATTTGTTGGAGGAAGATCATATTTCTTAATTCCCAATTCATTATGGAAGCATAGAGATGTATATATATTTGAAAGACTATTCTGGATGGGTTGGAATTAAAAAATATATTATAGAGATTGTATCATGGTGGATGGTATGTTAGGAATTTTAGGATGAGACATAAAAGGATAAATAGAATTACCAATATCATAATGGAAATGAGAATACATCACCATGTATTTTTTCACTAGACTCCCCAAAATGCGTAAAGGGAATAATTCTATATGGGTTTTCTCGATGGACAGGAAAATTAAACACAGTTCATTGATAAAAAAGAAAATTTTTCTATGGATCAGATTTCTAGGATACACATTAAGGGAGTGGTAAGGTTCCCAGGAGTACCACTTTGAATTATATCTGATTGGGATATGATGTTTACCTAGAAGTCTAGTGTAGTATTTATAAATCTATTTACACAAAGTTAAGTTTCACCACTATATATCTTCCTAATATAAATATTATTCTCAAGATAAAAATTAAATCAATATAAGGCATGATGAGATCTTTTTATATTGATTTTAAATGTGCTTGGGATCAACACATTCCTCCGGTTGAGTTTTTATACAAAAATAATTTCTAATCATATATTCAGATAGATCCTTATGAATACCTCTATAGAATAAAGTGTAGAGATCCAATGTGATGGAATGAATTAAGATAAAGAAATCTATTGAGACATGAGATACATGAATAATTTAAAAATAAGGATAGATCCATTCATCATCACATGAGTGTGGTACAAAGTCAGTAAAAATGTTTTGCTGATAATAATCAGTGTGACTTGGAATATGAAGATATTGAATATGTGTTTCTAAGAATATCTTCATGGAATAAGGTAATGATATTTATTAAGAAGTAAAAAATAAACACTAGGTTCATATGTCCCTTTTAAATTATTTGTCGTATAGAGATAATAGCCTATCGATTTCCCCTTCCACCAAATATAACTAAAGTTCATGATGTATTCCATGTACCTCCCATTAAGAAGTACATAGCTGACCCATAACATGTACTAACCACAAAGGTTTTGAAACTAAAAAAATAACTTCTTTATAAGGGACAACTTGTGGAGGTTTTAGATCAAATATAGAATGTTTTATGAAACACGACCGCTCACCTGAGCAATGTTTTATGGTGAAATCACAAGTTTCAGAAAGCTATGTGAAAACCTGGGGATATGATGAGAAAAAAGCATCCTCATAAATTTTTATCATAGTTATGGGGTTTTAAGATAAATATAAATTTTAATGGAGTTACAATGTAACACATTGAGATTTTATGAATTTTTTGAATAAAATGAATTTCATGATAGTTTTTGTTACATGTATCACTGAGTTTTAATGAACCATGAAAAAAAATATTAAAGTGATTATTTAAACATGATCTTTATTAGCTAGATTTAAAAAATTGAGGCATCAATATAAATAATTTTTATAAATTTTAATTATAATGTTTTTATACAAATAAACCATATTTATAAAATGGTACTTATTTTTTTGTTAAAGTCTTTAAGTGTTTCAAAAAAACTATTTTCATAAAAAAAGTTTTTGATTTATTTTAAATAATAAATTTTTTTTCTAAAATATTAATAAAATTAATTTTATAAAATAAAAATAACTTTTTATATAATAAATTAAAAATTATCTTAGGTTAAAATTTTTATATTTTTATGAAAAGTTGAATTTTTTGACGAATAGTGAAAATTCTGGTTTTTATTAAAAACGGAAATTTCATTTAAAAATTTATATGGTTTATTTTTGTTCAAAATTGGGTATAAAAGTATAATTAGTTCAATTATATATCTATTGATCCAATTTTGGCCATTTAAATCAGTTTTATGTGGTATTTTGTTTTAAAAATCTTTTAATATTTTGAACACATTCTCTTTGGAAAACCACTTCTCATCACGTATCAATGTTTAATATTAAATTAAAATTTACCAATTATATAAATTGAATTTTAAAAAATTTATTACAGATTTGGAATCATCATAATTTATATTATATAGTAATTCTAACTTATTTTTTTTCTCAAAAATGAATCGTAAAACCAGAAAAATTTAATTACCTTAGTTAAGGTTCAAATGGGTTTATTGGAGGTGAGGGGCGGGGGGGGGTTAAACAAATAATATATGGTAACAAATCACATAAATACTTTTAAAAAATCAATTTTATGGCCATAAATAGAAATTATAACTCCATGCTTTGATAATGGTAAATTTTTTAGCTTTTTTCAATGTAAAAAACGTGTTACACATTATTCATTTAAAAAATTCAAGGTGTGTCCTCTCCCCCGCTTATAAAAAACAACATAATATAATATAATATACAAACTAATAGAACAATTTGGATCATTAAATTTTGGAAAAAATATATTCATTACATCCCTCACCACATCTTATAGGCCTTTTGATATTAGAAATCCAACCTAGGAAGGATTTTGGTTAAACCCAAAGAGGTTTTTCGAGGTAGAGGTAATGATTTTAACAAAGTGTTTTTGTTTTTGTTCTTCTTATAACTCCATAAAATATTATTAAATTGTTATAAAACAATAAAATTGGTATCTTATATATATTTGAATATTATTATTCTAATTAAATTACCAATCTCAATCTACACATCCATCAAATGGGAGATGAAATCATCATTCGTGTGCATGGTGAACTACCACCTTACGAACCTATGTTATTCATTTTATATCACACCACTAAAACATTGATATATTTAATGATTAAATGTTTAAATATAATATTTATGAGATTACAATTATTTAATTATTATTTCACATATACCATTTTTACTTTCAACACTGTTGGAATATGAAAACATCCCTCCTCTATAGGACAAACTACTATCTCACCATGCGATGTGATTAATTAATGCTTTATAAGGAAGGAAATAAGGATGGGTTTAAAAAACATAAGTGATATATAAGAAAAAAATTATTATATAATAGTAATATATTTTTTATATTTATTTCAGTCCATTAAAAAAATGGAAACAATATTCATGCGTACATATTACATACCATCTCCATAAACAGTGTATTTCATTTTATATCTCTAAATTTTATGGATTAATTTAAATATATATATAATGTATATATATTATATAAATTTTATTTTCAATATTATATATATTATTTAACCTTTATCACGTTATTAGGACCAGAAATAACAATTGAAAAAATACATTAAAACCAAGTAGTTATTTCCCAAAATGCGACATTAACATGGAATTGTTAATAAATTGGTAATAAATATTCATATGTAAATAATATAGGGTATTATAAATATATGTTTGTTTAGTTAATATATTTATAATTTATTTATAATTATTAGAAAATTGGTTTGAACATGTATGAAGGACGTCGATACTTAAGGTAAGAGATTTTCATCTCACTTTATTTTCTTTGATATACATGCCATATTTAAAATGTGTTTATTTTATGGGGTGTATATAATTTCCAAGAGTGTATTTTATAAATATTCACATGAAAATAATGTGTATTTAATTATATATTTTCTCATATATCTTTTATGAGGTTTACTATTTCAAATTAACAATACGGTAAATGGTTTTTTGTCTCAATTTACCTTCATTGGGCCATACGTTATATTATTTGCCTATGTTATTTTATGAGGTGTATATAAATATAATTGGATGAATAATATCATTAATTATATTATTCTCATTATATTATATTTATCATTTAATTTTATAATATCATGGGGCTTATGGTTCTGTGTCATCAAAGATTTAAGGGTTTTAAGACAAAATATCATTATTTATTATGATTGTTTAAGATTATGCATCTAATAATGAAATATTATGATGTATATTTTAATAAAAAAAATGATTTTTATTATCCCTTGGTAATGTTATGAGAAATTTTTTTTCCATTCATTTCATTATCTTTACGAACTCTATATTTTAAATGATTGTTTTAAAGAAAAATATTCTTTGTGACACTCTTTTCTCCAAAATCCTTTTTCTTCTAAAACCATTTTTTCTAAAAATATTTTAAAAAATGTAATTGAAAATATCTAAATTATTTATTTAAGTCATTTTTAGAAAAGTTTAACATTTTTAATTTTTTTAAAGGAGTCATCATGCCATTTTCCAAATAAGACATGTTTGCCTTTTACAAAAATGTGAGAGGAATATTTTTTTAACATATATGACATGAAAATATGTTTATGAAGCCTGTTTCTTACCTATAGGTTATACGATTATAAAATTATTTTGAAACACACTTCTTTTTCCACGGGATATACCACAATAAAACACCTATAAAACCAGAAACTTTTTACCAAGGGTAATGATTTGATGAAATAATGAGATTATTATGAAACCTATTTTTTCTATAGGTTATGTAATGATAAAATGTTTATGGAACCAATTTTTTTTCATGGTTTATAATATGGTGAATGTTTATTTAATATTTTCACCCACATATGTTTCATTTTTATTATGTGATGAGTGGGAAATATGTCTCCCTCTAATGAATTGGGTAAATTTTAATATCTCAGGAGAAAAAAAGTTTTGGAATAGGGAGTAAACCCAGTTCACTAAAGGACTCTTTCTACAAGGATAATATTTGGAGTGAACCATGACTATTATAATTGGATGGGGAGTGGTCCCATTCCACTATGATAGTCTTATAAATGATTGTTGAAATACTATGGAAATAATTTTATATGATTATGTGAATTCCAAAAATCAATGCCTTATTCCAATGCTATGTTCTCGTGGTTTATGATCTTTGATTTCAATATGGTTCATTTCTTAGGAACACCCAAGATTTATTCCATGACTCAGTGATGTAATATATGATATACAATGTATGATTTTGAAAGTTTATTACCATGTTCTCATACCCTTATAGCTATGATATATTTCTATCTCACTTATTTACACTTAATTCACATATCAGATAACACTTTATTATGTTTCCCTCCCCCAGTTTATAATGAAATGTATTATGTATGATATTTTTAAGAAGGGTGCATGTTATGAAGAACATAGTGGAAGATGTTGTAGCTCACCTATGGTCAAGTTGTTTATGTCTCCAAGTATCCAATGGTAATATAAGAAAATGATTTTGGCTTGGATCATTATGATATGTATTGAATATTTATCTATTAGTATGTAATATTTTTGTATGAGACTTTTGGGTCTTTACATAAATAATATTTTTATCAATGACTATTTAGGACTTACAAGAAGTATATTGTACATCATTTTGACAGTAATGCTTGCATGGTGGCAAGAGATACATATTTGTGATGAAATACATATTTCTATCAAAAATAGGTTTTTTGGGAAATTATTTTGTATGACATAATATATATATTTTTTGTAAATAGTAGTGTTGTAAAGAAAATATTTGTTAAAAAGTAACCAATCAATCACAATATGTTTACATTTACAAAATATGTAATATTCCATTTTAATTTGTCCTATAATGACTTATTTTCTATAAATAATAAGTATATTAAATACTTTTTAGATTAGTGAGAAAATTAGTTATGGTGACTCGTTGTTGTGAAAAATATCCCCTCTATCGGAATTATCCTTTATAAATAAATCTTTCCATCACAAATAGTTCAAATGACATTGTTTTTGTAATAAAATATACCTTCACAAAAATTTCACCATAAAAAACTATAAATATAGTTCCCCATATCTAAAGATTTAAATTTACTTTTTCTTTATTTAAATATTTCCCCCCCATCACTCTAGGAAATAGTTTTTATATTTTAGTTATATTATTGGTGATGAAAACATCAGTCTGATGTTATTATGTTAGTTCTATTTTTAACAATAAACAATTATTTGTAATTATTTTAATTTTTATTATACAATTTTTTTAATTTAATCAATTTTCAAATTCAATTTATTAACGTTTCATTATATCTATATAATGTTTTATTAATTTATTTATAATTTCATTAATTTTATAATATTTTATATTTTTCGTACAAAAAAATTAATACAGAAGTGTAATTTAAAAACAATGTTTTGATGAATTGGTAAATAAATATTTTTTTAATTAAAATTATTTATTATTATAAATCACTGAAATGTGGTATAATTATAAAAAACCAAACAAAATTAAAAAAATATTATATTTAATGTAGAATAGAATAATTATAATAGGAATAAATTAAAGTAAATAAAAAATTATTATTCATTAATTATTATAAATTAGTATAAATTTATTTAATGTCCTAAAAAAATAAAAAATATTGAAAAATAAAAATTATTATAATATAATTATAACTACTGATGTAAAAATAAAAAATATAGTTTTTTTCAATTATTATTTAGGTAGTTTCCTTAATAAGAAGTTATATTGTTGTAAATTACAAAAATATAGTTATATAAACTACTATTATAAAAAAGTGTAAATTTTATTTTATTAAAATGTAATTAAAAAATAAATATTATTTAAAATTACATATATATATATATATATTTGTATATGTTTAAATATATTATAGAATTATAAGTATTTATAATTTATAATAAAATAATAATATATATTATAATAAATAAAAATCTTCAAAAAAAAATTTAGTTAAATTTAGGAAAAAATATATGAGAAGAATAGAGCATCGAAAAAATAATTTTTACTATAAATTGAACTAAATTATTAAAAGGTATGAAAAATAAATAAAATAATATAAATAGTACGAGAGAATAAGAAATTTAATATAGTAATGGACAAAATAAATAAAAAAATTATGAATTTAATAAAATGCAATAAATAATAATTAATAATGTATTATTAATTTGTAATGTTTATTAAAAGATATTAAATTAAAAAAATTACAATATAAAAGAATCAAAATTAAAACATAGTAGCTAAATTTGGTTGAATATAAGTTATCAATTTATGAAAATTATAAAATATTAAATTTTTAGTGTTTTTGAAATTAATTATTATGGAATACATGTTGTTCATTGAAAATAATTTCACATGGGAAGACCCATTTACAATGAAAAAATCAATGATAATATATTTTTTAATTTGTGCCTGATTTATGAATTCATCATAATTACTTATTATAAAGTACTATGTTACCAATATTTTAGTGCAAGAAAGACTCATTTGTGAAAACGGAATTAATAAATAATAATTAAAAAATAATCACATTTCAATAAAAAATAATTTGTATCAAAGGAAAAAAATAAATAAGAAAATATTAATGAATAATTAATTTAACTTAGATAATAATTTTATCAAAAATTTTAAATAAATAAATAAAATATATAAAAAATTAAGAAATAAATTATAATTTTTTAGATAAATATATATAATATAACTAAATAAATTTTAAAAAATATAAGTTATTTTAATTTTAATTTATGTTATACATTTAGAAAAAAATAAAGCAATATTCTTAAATCTATTTAAGTTTTATTAATTTATGTAATTTTTTAAAATTTAAAATAATCTATTAAAAATAAATAATAAAATATTCAATATTTGAAAATTTATTATAATATTAAAGAATTAGTATTTTTGAAATATTTTAAATTTTATAATAAATAACTAAAAACCATTTAAAAAATAATCATTTGTAATATATTACAAATAGTAATGAACTATTCATTTAGTGAATATAAATTGCCTATTTTTTTTATTTTCTACATATGATTTTGGTTAGAAACCTTTTTTATAAATTATATATAATATACATTATCAAAAATATTATTTCTAATTATTAGAATAATATTTCTAGTATAATTATAATGATGTGTTTTTAATTTGAGATATTTATATTATCATCTAGGAGTTTCTAGAAAAGTTGGTCATATTTTTGGGTTTGTAAATATTAATTTGGTTGAAGAAATAAAATATATGGTAGAGTGCATTTTATGTATAAAAAAATGGATGTTAATGTATTTGAAGTAATGACAATAGATGATAAATAATTATTAATAGCTACCATGTAAGGGTAAAACAATATATTATAAATCCTATTATATTAATTTGTTTTCCTTCATATATATTAATGATTGATTTTTAATACTTTTCTAAAGTGCACTAGAATCTAATTTTGATAAATAATCTAAATCCCATGTTCTATTTTATAGATCCAATGATTGGATACATATGAAAAATAATTCAGAATTTAATTAGAGAGGATTATATTGTTAAAGTTATATAGTATTTATATTATGTGATATAAAATATTTTTTAAATTTTGAGTTGAATAAAATAACTTAATGATAATTTATGGATCAACATAGGGTTTAATGTAAACAAACACAAATAATAAAAATTGGCTGTTAAAAAGGTAATAAGTTAAGTATTTTCAATTTGATTCAAACGGGAAAATGAATTTATATGTATAAAACAAATTGAGTTTATATCATGTAATTAAATGAATAATTTTTAACCTTCATGTGCTAGGATCTAATTCCATTATCCCAGACCGTTGAGAGCCAACAAATATCTTTTGGGGTTCTATCTGAAAAAAATCAGTGATAGGAGGAGTAACCCATCAAAACTAATTTTTCATTTTCCACTCCTTACGGGAACTGATATGGGAATAGATTTACACAATAAACAACCCCCCATGAAATAAAAAATCCACACATCTAGGGATCCTCTTCAATAATAATCCCTTAGATGAAAAAATCATGCACCATGATTTTTTTTCTCACAGGGACTCATTACATGACCATAGCAATCAGAAAGAATTTCAACATAATGCAACACATGGATTAACATGATTCAATTGTGCCAAAAGAATCATTATGAAACTGGTTTGTGGATATGCCTCCCAAATCACTCCAAGGATACTCTATTTCTCTAATTCTATATGTCAAGATCCATTTATTTCATCCCATATATAGGACCAATAATTAATCCGTTACAGGGTTCCACCATAATACCAATTGGTGATAAAAGGAGTAGCTCATCAATTAATTTTTGTAACCTCCTCATGAAAATAAATGTTATATTTGGGTTTCACACTCATCATAATGATGAAAGAAAATTAAAATCTAAAGTTCAATTATTAAACAAACCACTGACTTAATGTGAAATAGATTCCAGATTTATTCTATATTCTATGGTCGTGTGTTGAGATTTGGTCCATATAATTCAAATTTGAATCCCTAATCATATGTGAAGAAATAAATTAAAACAGTTATTTCTAAAAACTCTTAAATAATATTGATAAGTGAAATAACCTACCCTCATGATTCTCTAGTAAAAAACCTCTTGAAACACTCATATTTAGGTTTTTGATGATGACATCAGGTAACCTTAATCACATTTGAAAAAATGAACCCATTCTTGAAGCCATAGAATATGAAAAGTGGTTTAATAGATTTCCCTATTTGTTCAAATATATGTTTTTCTAAAAATGTCAAGATTTCATTTCTAACATTTTATAGTTTCAAGGGTGATACATATTGGGTTTTATTAATTAAATGTTAAAATAATGTATTTTTTTGAAGAAATGTGAAATTTTTTATGTAATTTTTTTTATTATTTAGGTTTATAACACTTCACATATATATATTTAGTTAAATGGATGTGAAATGTTTTTTTTTCATTTGAATAGAATTTCTTATAATATAGAGTAGATATTTTTATTTTTAATTTCTATGGGATGTAGTATTTTAAACTGCTATAGGATAATTATATTAGGAATATTGATTTATTCAATGTGGAAATTTCATCAAAAAATTTCTAGTGGGAATATACAATTAATTAAAATAATAAATTTTAAAAGGAAATATCCAAATTTCGTATAGGTATTTCAACTAGTAGTTCCCCATGGTAATTTCCTTCATTTTTCACCATTTTTATGTATGTTAATTTCAACTAGAAATTTCAATATCAAATTTCCACCGAGGATTTAAAATTTATTCAAAGTGGAAATATAAGTATTTTAATATATGTGTATTTAAAAATTTAATTTCCAGTGGTAAATTCAACATAGAATTTATAATTTATTTACTAAGGTAATTTAATCCGTTGAAAGTATTTTAGATTTTCATTCAATTTATGATTTTCATTTTCAATTTTAATTTCCATTTGGAATTCCAAATTGATTCAAAATCAGAATTTACACTTGTAATTTCTAATTAAAATTTCTAATTGATTAAAAGTGGTGATATTTAGTGGTAACGTCTAATTTTTTTCATTGGGGATCTCAACTATTAATTTCAAGTGGAAAATTCTAGAGTTTTCCAAAATTTTCAAGTATGGAAATTTCAAATGGGAATTCTTATTATATAAATCCACTGGGTTTTTCATATTAATTAAAATTGTGAAACTATGTATTTACTTTTATAAAAATTTCAACTGGTAATTTCTAGTGTGAATTTCCACATGGAATTTACATGTGATTCAAAGAGGTAATCTTAGAATTTGAAAATATTGGTCATTTTCGTGCCATTTTCCTTGGGTAAATTTCCACTAAATATTTTCAATGGAATCAAAATGATATACTCCATTGATTATTTCCAATTAATTTATAATATTCCATTTTATTCCTATATTTCTAAGTAGACTTTTGGAATTACCATTGGAAATTAATAGTGTGAATTCTATAGGGAATTTTATGTGGAAATTGAATTGGGAATTTCTAGTGGGAATTTCATATAAGAATTCCTAGGGTTAATTACAAATTTTATAAAATGTAAATTATACATGAAATTTTCTCTTATTGTCCTAGACACTTGAAATTATTTTGTATGGATTTATAGTTTGAATTTCACTAGGAATTTTGGTTGGAAATTTCACTAGTTTTTTCTACTAAAAATTGTATAAGTATTTTCCACCATAAATTTCATGTGGTAATTTTAAATGGTAATTCCCAATTGAATCAAAAAAAAATTATTCTTATAGTTTTCAGAATTAGTTTTCCAGAGTTTTTAAGTAGAACATAGTAATATATTTTTATATTTCAAATGTTATTTTCAACTCTAAATTTCTAATGTGATTTTACACATTGATATTTCACATGTAATTTCCACTAAAAAATTTCTGTGTCAATTTCTAATGGAATAAAAAAATAAATTATAAAAGGAATTTTACAAAGTTATTTTACACCACTTGAATGTATCAAGGGGTTATTATCATTGAAAATTAACAATATAATTTAAAATAGAAAATTTATAATGGTATATTCCAATTCGAATTTCCAATTTTAATTTTTATTAAAAATTCATACTTTAAATTTTTAATTGAATCATAGGTGAATTATATAGGGAATTTTTTCTATTTGTTTTCAAAAAACTAAAGAGTAAATAGTGGATTTTTCATGAAAGAATTTATATTAACAAATTTTTATTTAATTAAATTTGATTTTTTCATAGAATTTTCTATGTATTTTCTCTATAATTTTCTTGTAGATTTTGGAAATTTCCATTGACAATTTATAATTGAAGGAAATCAAATTTATCAATGGAATTTCGTAAAATTTTATTTTGAATATGTGATTCACCATTTTGAATTATCGTTAGAAATTACCAATAGTATTTTCAACTAGAAATTGATAATTTGTTCTTTTTTTCATTTTGAATTTTCTATGAGATATTAAAATGGAAATTATAACCCATAATTTTAATTATTAGTTTCTAATTAAATAAAATTTGAAATATGAATATAATTTTCCTTAGTTATTTTATTGAACTATAATGGAGACAATTGGATTTCACATTATAAATTACCAGTTTGAATTGCATTGGGAAATTATAGTGTCAATTCTACACAGAATTACTTGTTGGTTTAATGTGGGAATTTCTACATGATTTCTATTGGGAATGTGTAGTTCAAATTTCTATGATATATTTTATTTAAATGAAAATATGTTAATTTATTATGGATACTATATTGTATGATACCGTATTCCACTATATAAACCAATATCTATTAATGGTATTTAATGAATAGTTGTTTCAAAATTATTTGATGATTATAATCTAATGATTATAGAAAACAACATCTAGTTTCTTAATAGAACTCCATTTAGGAAGAAGTATTATTATTTCATTAATAACATATAGTTTTTTGATGACATTATGAAACTTTTGGATCAATATTTTTATTGATTTAGATATATAATATATATTTAAATATGATTTACAATGTTAGTAAGATATTGAAAATAACAGTAGCTAAAATCCACCATATATATGGCATTGTGGATGGTGACAAACATTTTTCCAAATCTGACACCTTAATCTAGAATATATCTATGATATGGAGAATTAGGTTTGAAAATGTTGTCTAAATATTATCATTAAGATTATTACAGATTGATTTTTTTGATACAATTGATTGTATTACAGTGGAATACATTTTTGATGCCTAATGTTTACATTTCATATTTACATGCAGAACATTATTGTTTCTCACTTTAAGTAACTATGTGGGGTGGAATATAATTACATATTTTGACAACTTTTAAAAAATAAAGATATTTTATAGGGTATTTGATATTCACGAGAAGCTAATTAACATTGTGAAATAAAATAATTTTGGTCCATTAAATTTTATAGAATTTATTGTATGTTTTTTCCTAAGGTGTTTAAATTTATTTATCATTGTTTATTTTGTTATGTTATTCGATAAATTCATAAATTTATTCACTAATAAAATATTGATATTCTGAGAAATATGGGAATTATCTAGTGAAATCGCAGAGAGGTAATCTATTAATTTTTAGGTGGAGTCTTCAAAATATTTATTTTCATCTTTTAGAAATGAGTAAAATAACATTGTCACCAGAACAGGATGATGTGCAAACCCGTGTTTTGAAATTCATGTATGATTGTTTAAAATGTGTATAATTCAACTATTTGATATAGAGTCCAATAATGAAAAGACATATCTACATGATATAATAAAGTCTTAATGATATTTATAAATATGTTCACTATGATGTTGCTGAAATACATCCATCATCTACTATCAAATGATGGGAGTAAGAAGATAAAAAAGAGAATACATTGGGATGTCGTTTGGGGAACATCAATTTTTTAGAAGGTGAAAAAACTATAATCACCAATAGAAATGAGGAATGAAATATTGTAGTTTATAGAATGTTTTAGAAGTTAAAGAAAAAGGAAGATATGTGAGCTATTTTTTAAGGTCAATAAACTTCTAATGAGGAGGTTGTGAATCAAAATACTGAGGAAGAAAATAAGGAATCATCGATTATTTTTTCCTAAGGTAGCACACAAAAAATTTATGGAGAGAACACAGTTGTGAGGGAAATATAAACTAACCATGTAATCTAAGAAGAAAAATATTCTTTTCATGAAGCAAGTAAAAAATATGAAAAAGTTAATAAGGTGAATAGTTAACCTAATTAATCCTCCTTGAAATAGTGGTATTTCATTAAAGATGTCAAGAGTAATTTTAGAAATTGAAGAATTATTCTACACACATATATATATATTCAAAAATATGTATATAGGAGAGACTTAACCTTCCCTAAAAATGATCCCATGACTATCGAGGTGGGTAAAGAAACAATCGACACTGAAAAAGAATAGTATGAAGTTGCTACCAAAATTTCATGATATCGACTGAGATTGGTATTGTCACTATCATTACACAGTTATAGTATCTCCCAATAAATTTTATATTATACTTAAAATAGAAATATACTCCATTAAAACAACATTGTAATCTGGTAATTAATTGAGAAATATTAACAAAATGTTTTGTGGAAAAATATTTATTTATTAATTAAAAGGTGAACATATATTGTGGTTTGTTTCATACTGTGAGTTTAATTTTCCCACATTGTTTCTTATGATTAAATAATTTATGTTTTGAAAATAGGATAAATACAAATAAAAATTTTCAATTGGGATGATATGTCAACTGTAAAGAGTCATTAGATTAACAGAAATGAAAACAACCTTGTTCTTGCCAAGAAAATTTTCAATAATAGTGAATATCACTTTTAATATAATAAATAAAAATATTTTTACCCTATTAATCTTATATTAGATAAAGAATATTTACTTATTTCTCTTTTGGGATGCCATGGGTAATCAACTTATAAAATCAAAGAATAAATTAAATCCTATTGAACAGGAAAATAATTGATGGTATGCGGGGCTCCGAATTTCTATCCAAATAAGAAAAATCTAACACCATACATTGGAATTTGTTTTTCATTAATATGAAATCTAGTATGATTTGATATTTTAAATCTTTATTACATATCGATGAAACATGATCCCATGAATCATGTATCAAAAATTTTGTCTTTATGGTAATAACCTATGTAGTTTTTATTTTCTTCAAGACATAAAAATTTAGAGTGGTCATTTATTACTTTTTGTATAGAAATAACATTTGGAAAACATTTTTATAAGTTATATTCCAAGATAAGATAATAAATTTGAATGTTATTTTACAATTAAACGTATACTTCTGTGACAAGACCCTACATTAGATTGTGGTTTCATTGTTTTTATTCCATAGAGTGCTTGTCCATAAGAGATTTAGTTTCAAAAATTATGATTAAAATGGATGTTGGTGAATGATGAAAATATACGGTCTATTATTATCCAATGGATTTTAGTTGGATGAAATCATTGATGAATGTTTATAGGAAGATATATTTTGGTTTTATGAGAAGATATTGAGATAGTTACATTATTTTTCTTGGAAACTCAAATATTACTAATTATTAATAAACTCAAATGGTTGGATTTTTTTGAGAAACATGTATATATACTAAATGAATTGAAATTCATGATTTGGAATACACATAAAATTGTAAAATATAACCAATAAAAAAACATTATTTCAAAAATGGGTCACAAATACTATTACGAATAAGTAATTTAAAATTGATTCTAATGGAAATTTCCAATAAGAGTTTATAGTGGAAATTTATACTATAAATTCGCATAGGATATCCATTCATTGTAGAAATAAGAATTAGGTACTCCCAATGGAATATGAAAATATAAATTCCCACTGGAATGTTCTTTTGGAAACTAAAAGAGAGAATTACAACCAAGAATTCATAATAGAATGTCAAAGTTGAATCAAAGTGGAAATTTCCATTGGAATTTCATTCTGGAAATTCATGGTGGAAAATACCATTAGAAAATACCAAAAAAAATTCCTAGTGGGAATCCCTCGTGGAATTTCCCATTAGAAATTTTCAATTTATTCCATAAACTAGCCAAAAATTTATATTTTATTAAAAGAGTAAATATCAACCCGAAATTTCCAATATTAAATTGAAATTGAATTGATGTATAAATATCCACGATAAATTTCCACTTGAAATTTACAATAGAAATTACCAGTGGAAATTCAAAATTTCAAATCAAAATGGAATTCTATACTGAACTTTTTAATTGATTTTAAAAAATCACCAGAAATTTCTAATAGATTTAAACAAGAAATTTCATTTGGAAATTCTCCATTTTAAATTGCTATTGAATAAAATTGCAAATTTATTTTTGGAATTTGTACTGGATATTAACAATGGAATGTCACACTGGAAATTTTTCATTAATTCAATGAAATATAATTTCCAATTGATTCAATGAGGAAATATCATATGTCATGGTTCTGTTAGTGTATGGAGTAAAATTGTTGATGTTGAGTTAGATTTGTTATTTATGTAGTATGTTTTTAATATTAATGATATATCACAATCAATTAGTAGGATATTTATAATTTTTCATATAATTATGTTATTTTATTATTATTTTATTATTTTTGTTCAGATTTTAAGATATCAATATTTTTTCAATCTATGGAATCTACTTTTTTATCCTTTCCTAGAAATATGGTTACATAAAAATTAATTAATGTGAAATTTGGATTAAATTTTACTATGTGTATATATATTTTATAACGATGGTTTTATAATTTTCATATTTGGTGTTACAGTCTGTTTAAAATATGATGTGAGTGAGTAACTGGTAGAATGAAATTTGACCATGCTTCATTAATGTAGTTGAATCACATCATATATAATTTTTATATATGAGTGGAATGAAGTTGTTTTAATTTAAAATATTTGTTTATAGTAACCCATTTCAATCTATAGTGTTAAAAAACATATGAATTGTGTAATAAAGATTGATTTTACATCATTTTAATATTTATACGGTGCTTAAATTGAAGAAGATGATGCACCATATATAGTATATACCATATTTAAAATGATGCATGATCGATGGAACACATAATACACATGATCGACTATGAATTAAATATTGATCATTCTTCAAGAATTTTATTATGTGGTTAGTGAATTAACTATACATCATGGATAACCCATTATGGTTTCATTATATGGTATATGGATCAAATACAAGGTTGGATGATAAATGATATGCTTCATATCGTAAGATGATCAAACATCTCCATGGTATGATATCACAGTTAAAGGAACTAACATCACGGTAATTACATCATTATGTAATGTTTTTTACATTCGCAAGGGTCTTAAATGGGGGGTAGATCACATTTAAGGGTTTTTGTGTGATGGTTAGCTAGATATTTCCTTATTTGTCTAAGGGGTAAGTCTCTTTATCCTTAAACATGTAAATTTCTATGTACTTCATAATGGTACGATTGAAATTACCTTTACACAGAACAATTTCAATGATCTATATAAGGTCAAGTGTTATTACCATAACACATACCAATATCCTAAAATATAGTATCCTTTTTATCTTTATTTATTCCTCCTTCTTATTCCTCCAATATGTAACCCAATATTTATGGTGACAATGAGTATTTTAATATAAAAATAATGGTAAATAGTTATATAAAAACATAGGATATGTTATCTATGATTTTAATAATTAAAATGTGTAAAATTAATGAAATATAAGGGATAATATTACATTAGAAAATATATATATGTTCTTTCAACACTATGATATGTAATTTATGAAAAAATTAAATAATGAATGTACATATATAGAATTAAGATAAAAGTATTGGATAATTGATAATGATGATAGGAAGGTAAATATGAGTTAATATAAATTATGTGAGTTCAAATTTAAGGGATTTATTTGTAGAAATAATTTAAATTATTATCAAATTTATGTAATATTGTTAAGGTGATTTTTTGAATTTATGATATTTAAATTTATACCTAAATTATTAGATTCTGGAATTGAAAAATGAAATGCAGGTAATAATATGTATAAACATTGTATTACTATTTATGATATATTAATAAATGATTAAATATAAAATAGTTTTTTGTAAGAGATTAAGGGAAAGGAACCTTCATGAGGAGATAATTTTCTAATAGAATGTCAGGGCTACTTTTTTTTTTGATTTTTTTATTCATACCTCTTTTTAGGGATAATATGCTACATTTATTTTATTTACAATGGATATTTATGAAATCATATTTTTTTTATTCTTGTTTTACATAATGGGTTTCTAGTATGTCTTTTTGTGTGTAATACTATATTTTTAATTCTTTAATTTATTTTCTATAATTCTTTTTAACACTATACATGTGGTGGGTAAAATCTTTACATGATTACATGTAAATTCAATTTGGATTGTAATGGAACAAAATTATAGTTAGCATATGTCATAAAATTTACAATGAAATAAAATGACATAAAATCAAATTGAATCGAAGTGTAAGTTTACTTGGGGAATTTATAGTGTGAATTTTGACTAGGAGTTTCCATTGAGAATTTCAGGTGGGAAAGTATAGTCTAAATTAACAATAAAAATTACCACAACGATCCAATATAAATTTACAAATGATAATTTTAATATGGAATTTCCACATTGGTTCAAGTGGAAAATTCAGTTATTTGAATAAATTGGAAATTTTTGTTATGAATTTTCCATATGAATTATATGTGGAATTTTTCATTTCAAATTATCAGTGGACAGTTCTTGAGATAGCTCGATATACATACAACCATATTTGTTTCTGAAAATATATTAATTAAACATTTTCTTCAAACTAATTGAAATGATTCTATGTAAACCACCTATACTTACAAAATAAAAAAAACACTAATTCACTTATATACTCAAGAACTTTTATGTTTTTAGTTTTATAGAATTAATGAAAACCATTAATTTGAAAAAACTAACGTGCTTCTCATAGAATGTTAATTTTTTTTCATTATACCCTAATTTTATAATTCCATAACAATACTTCATCATCTCCCACAAAATTCTCAACACATGATAATGTTATAGACTTATATAACATAGTATCATTCTCTATAACCATGGGAAATGGAAAGATAAGAATGTGTAATCGTAGATACTCAAAAAGGGTAAATATAGGTCCCATTAACCCATCTATAAAAATATCTCCATTTTGGGATGGAAATAAAGGAAGTGGGATAATGACCCTTAAGTCCCACCTCCAGTAGGACACGAGGTATAGACTATAATAGAGGGTGTAAAGAAATTCACACATAAGGGAGACATTACACTTAAAGAGAAGAATGTAGGATTGAGTGATTGGATATCAATCCCTAGGAAACCCCCTAAAATAAGTAAAATAAAAATTTCACAACATTACAAAATTCATGTAATGTCATATGAGTATAGAATAAAGGCTCCATGTAAAATATCAAAATACAATCATATGATAGTAACTAAATATCTTCATGCCCCAAGATGGAAATGTCTAGCCCGGTGTCCTTCCCTATCTTGATAACCTAAAAATAAATATCTATATACATATGGTGATAATAACTTTTCTAATCAATAGAATCATACCCAAGGACTCTCATGAAAATTTGTGAAGAGAATAATAATTCCCAAATGAACATAAAATAGAATTAACTTGAACAAATCAGTCAATATGATAAAAGACTCACCATGACCCACTATAAAAATAACACATCCCAATGTAATTAATTAAGAAGAATAATGTCTTAATATGGTTCCCAACACCACTTCCCTATTGATTTATATCTCTCATTCCATAACTTCACATTCCTTGGAAAGCCCATATCTCCCATATTTATCATCCTCACACCATCACAAGACACATTTCATCAGGTAATTCCCAATACTCAACCGATGTCAATCAATACATCAAAGCCTCATTATAATCATATAAAATTCCACAACCGTAATATCATAATCATTATATAACCACATCCATAAACATAGATATTATGGTATTGTGATCTTGAAGAACATAATCCTCATTACATCCTCATACCATGAATGAAAAACAAAATAAACCAAATAATCATCCCAGTAATCATTACCCCAGGTATAAAACAATATACATAAATCAAAGCATGTTCATAATAACCACTCATGGAAGAGAGAAAAAGGAAGACGTGGTTGAAACTAGTCTACCATACACAACATGAATGTTTGGTGGAAAATTTGGGATCCCAAAACCTTTGGGATTCGGTGTAAACACATGACTCAAGTGGTGTGCATATAGAAATAATAAGGAAAATACAATGTATAATAGATAAAAAACCTAGACTATTGGTTCACACAACCAAAACCACCATGTTACTGAAACTTTCATATTACAATTATCTCATGTCAATATTACAGCCATATTACTATTAACCAATTTAATATCATTACCAAGACCACTACCACACATCAATTTTATAGTTTCACATTAACCACATTAATTATAATATATATATCTTTCTAATATTGATCCTATTATATTAATGTAGAGACCCTAAGCTTGACGAACATAGAAATTACATTACTTTTGCGGAATACTTAGTACATAACAAAAACAGACACACAAGGACCGTAATAGTTTAGTGTCTTTGGAAACTCGGAACGTAATCTTCTAATCGTGGTGAAAGATCTTCAACATCTCCCATAAAGATCTTACCTTTTTTGTTTCCTTACCTAAAATCTTTCTTTTAATCCTGGGGGAAAAGAAAACATAAAAACAGTGATCTCAAATGCTCAATAAGGGTAGGCATGGATAAAATAAAACATACCATATACATTTGAACTTAAAAAAACATGAACATAAAAAAAATCTTGAGCAACGACATAAAACATTGAAGTACATAAGGCATAGATCATAATGGAACATAAATCATGATAAAATAGCATGGGAATAAAACATGTAATTGTGGAATCCATTAAGAACATGTAAGGATTTCCATAGTATCCAAGGAATTGCTGGCAAGGCCATCTTAGTGGACAAAGTCCCTTTCTGAATCGAGTTCACTCCTCGTTCCAGTCCTGTAATACTGAACCGGATTAACTTACCGTTCCAGCCATGTCTATCTCATGAGATATAAAATCTTTACCCAATGCATTGTAGGGTGATATAGGTCCCACCCATCTCATAATGAAATCATTCTTACTTGTGCCACAAAATAAACATACATCATTCATAATAACCCAACAAATAAAATGGGTTTCATAAACATCATCCCATCATCACATAATCCATATAAAAGAAATGGATATCATTTCATAATAAGAAAAGTGATAACATGTAAACCATAGAGACATTACACTTGAAACATACACATATGAAATAATTTCATCTTAGATGGAAAATAGTTTTGATAAAACACTTGAAATGAATTCTTGAGGAAAATATCATTTCTTATTCAAAGTCAATTTCTTTTCACAAAACATCATGAAATTTTAAAAGAAAGAGATTTTGTTGAAAATATTCATGAAATATTTTGGATGAATCTTCATTAAAATAAGGCTTTATAAAACCGTAAAAATTCGTTCGTGCCGTATAAGTTAAGAAAACATTCTTTTCGTACTTTTTCCGGAAAAGTTAAAAAGTACCTCGTAACGTAAAAAAAAAGAAATATTCATTACATACCATGTAGTAAAAGTCAAAAATGGGTAAAAAGGGATTAAAAAATACATGAAAACACTTTTATAAAACATGGACATGGATGATAGAAATAACCCAAGTAAATACTTATGAATAAGCAATCTGGGATAAAAATGAGATTTGAAAAATTATCCCTTACCTTAGGTCCGATTTGCTTCGTATGTGTCTGAACCTCCGGTATAATGATTTAAATAATGTTATTGACTTATTAAATAATCATATTCATAGTTATGATATCATATATGGTCCACTTATTACTTTATATTACCAGTTCTTTTGTAAATTCCATGTTAAAGTAGCATTTTGGGTAAAATCGTCTCATTTGTCGTTCGTGTTTTAACATGTAATTATTAATATGATTACTTGGATCATGATTACTTATATCCAGAATGTAAAACTTGATTTATATATAATATATATTCAGAATATACATATATATAATATATCGATAAATGGAAAGAAATACACCGTTCATGGAGACGGTAGGTCGTACGTACACATGAACGCTGTTTTCGTTTCCTTATTGAGTTGAATGAAATTAAATAGATGACATATATATATATACATAAATCCAGTAGCATTATTATTCCATATATTTCATTATTATTGATTACATATACTTTATAATCATTCTTGAATGATTAATCATGGAAAATGAATCTCATCGCGTTCGTGGAGACGGTAGTCCGTCCGTACGCACGAGCGATGATATCATTATCGTGATCGTGGAATTGTATTGGAGTGTATGTATACTATTTAATAATCAATATAACATTAAAATAATCATATATAGTCATTATTTACACCATTATACCCATCCAAGTAATGTGATGGTGGAAAATAGATTACACCATGGCGTGGAGACGGTATTCCGTACGTACGCACGCGCGGTGATTTCATTTTCCGTAGGATGAATAGATGGTGAAATAGGGTTGGTTCATACTTATAATAACATATCATTATATGAGTGATACTGATTTTATTACTTCATAATGAAACAACTAAAGAAGAATAAGTAGAAGAAGAAATAAATTTGAAAGAATCGGTAACGAACATTACCTCTTCCTTGAAGCGCCTCTTTGAGACCTCCTCTTAGGGCACTAAAATTGGTCTTTGAAGAAGAAAAGGACATCTAGGATGTTTCTAGGGAAGTGGAGAAGAGAATTGGGTAGGGTTTGGCTGATCTTGAAGGCTCAAAGTGGTGTGAGGAAGAGAGGGAGGAGGTTCCCTTTTATAAGGGAGGAGAGGGGCACCTTTGGAATTCTTAAAAATATTAATTTATAATAAATCTAACCCCCACTTAAAAACCTCCAAAAATGACTCATATTCAAATATTATATGATATAGGGTTTTACTATCATCAAAAAATCAAATTTAGACATGTTTGGATCTTATTTTAAACCTTATCATTTTGATTTATCCTTATTTAATCTATTTAGGTTTATTTGTGGTAATAAAATTATAAATATTAAATTATAACAAATAATTACATATTTGTTGTGAATTTTCCATAATTGTTTACTTTATAACATTATAGACCATATAAATTTAAATTTATAATTTAAATATTTTTTTAATTTTTAAACAATTTTATAATATGTTATTTTTATAAAATAACAATAGTGTCAATTTTGACACTATTCATTTATTTGAATTTAAATAAAATATATACAGAAGATATATTAGAACTAAAAGCTTTAATAGATTAATAAAAGGTCATATGTATCTATAAAATTAGTGGAGAACATTAAATAGTTCATATAATATTTATTTTATTATTTTTAAAACCATTTATTTGGTTTATCTCTTAATAAAATAATTACTACAACATTTTTGTATAATTATTTAATATACTTATATGTTTCATAAAAATTAAAAATAAAATCCTATGATGAAGATAAATCTATTAACTTTCACAATAAAACTTTTAATCGAATTTATCATCTTAAAATCACAATAGTTAAATTTTTATATTTATTAAATTATGAAGGTGAAAACTTTGGCATCATTTAAAATAAAATAATATAAGTGTAATAATTGCTTGTATAAGACTCCAAATGGTAAACTATTAGACCATAGGATGATTATAGTTTAAATTTACATGACCAATAAGGTTTTGTCAGGGTTTTGTTCCTTTTATGGTCACTATTAGTTTAATAAAAACTATATTCTTGATTTTTCACTAGATAAATAATTTCTGCATCACTATTGTGTCAGAATTAATGAAAATTATTTAATCCCAAAAAATTCTAAATAAATTCTCATGATGTAGATAATTTTTTTAGCTTTTTGTAGACTATTAATTTTCTAAGTTTCATGAATTTTATCACTAACTTAAAATTATTATACTTATAGTATTTAAGAGTGTGACATGTTGTCACTTTCTTTGGTTTTAATAATAATTAAATTATTTTCATGGAAAAAGTCCATTCAATGAATCTAATCCGACCCTTAGGTGATATGGGTCGACTTTTAGTCATCCAATAGTATTTTTCCAAGTTTCAGGGTAATTTTATAATCTTATATTTACCCTTAATTACCGGATTTACCTTTAACTATAGTAAATAAAATTTAACGTAGTTACTATTCACAATGCCCAAAAATAAAAAGTAGCTTATTAACAAAATTTAGACCCACTGATTCAAAATATGGAATCGATTTTTCAAAATTCAATACACAAAATTTTTAGAAATTAAATTAAAATTAATCCCGTTGTCGAAAGAAAACGGGTTTTTCTTTAAAACATTGCAAAAGATTGAATTGATTTAACATACGAATTCAAGGTAAAATCAATGCTAATGACATACATTATATTAAATGGTAAAAATATATTCTATTTATACTTTAAAACCATTCAATATTATAATTTAACCACATAATATATTACAATGAAAAAAGATGTTTTTAATTAAAATATAACATGTTTTTACTATTCATTAAAATATGAAAGTCATCAGAATAAAATGAAAATTTTATCCAAAGTAAATTTTTATTTCTTTATTCCAAAGAATAATTTTATTTTGTCAAATGGAACTTATAAACATTTCAAAAACTAGATTTAAAGTGGGTGCCCCATCAAAAAGTGGCAAAACTGTATTTTTTGAAAAATACTTATTTTTGCCGAAAAATTTATTTTATTCTTATAACATGTTCTAGAAAATGTGTAAGATGAATAATAATGTTATAAAATTCAAAATTTAGTTAATACTATTCATAACATCTAGTTCAAAATATTATTATAATAATATATCGTTGTTTAGTAAAACCCAGTATTGCGTACAACACACGCTATCGAGGAAGGTCGCGATTGAGTGTAATGCAAGCCAAGTCAGGGTTGCGTGTTGTGAAAGAATCCTTCATTGTTTCGTATAAAATAATCCAACCATATTTCATTTATACATTGAATATATATATATATATTCAATGTTGCATAGAATAACTATTATCAAAATTGTGTGTAACACGATCCAAGAATAGTGTTGCGTATATTGCAAGCTAATAAGGTGTTTCTTATAGCGCAAGGTAATCTTGGTGTAACATTCAACACAATACATTAATGAAATTAAAAGAATATTTTTCATAAAATCTCAGGGTGTTCCATTCTACCCCCCTTAAAATTAATTTTTCCCTCGAAATTCCTCGGGGTCATAAATGGTTTACTACTCGAAAATTTGTTTAATAGAAACCCACATCGTAAAAAGGAATACCAAAACATGGCTTTAAAAACTAAAGTATGAAATGTAACGGTTACCCAAATTAACTCATCACTGGGTTTCCACATAGGAGAACATTGGTGAAAATATGGATATGGAAGAAAAATCTAACCATCAAGTTCTGATGGAGAGTGGTAGAGAACATGGCTATGGAAAACACAACAATCACGTAGCTATTGATTTGTGATGATCTAAGGTACCATCTGATTCATCCGATATAAGCGAACTAGGACAACATTTTTGGTTTTCAAGATCATTTCCGTAAAGTTGATGAATTAAAAGAAATACTTGCATGATTTTGGTACAATCTCACTGTTGTTCGTGAATTGAACAATTTCCACTTCATCCCTTAAAGAAATGAAGATGAATTTGTTATTCGTGATGTGTTAGTAGATCATGTGATAGAATGATGGGTCATTCCATCTCTTTCAAACAAAAGGTTAGAAAAAGTTATAAGTCCATCTTATGGTTAGATTAATCGTATATGGTTCCAAAAATGAACTTATACTTCATATATCACACCGCTTAATAAAATAAAACTTGTTTCTACTAACCAGGGACTTCTTGTAGGCCAGTGGTAGGCGATAAAGGCCAGTCGCACTTCAGTTGTGGGTTCGATTCCCACAGCCTTGTCCGACGCGATGGGTTGTCGCCCGTCCTACATGTTGTACTTTTTCTAAAACTACAATACTATATCATCCCATCAATAATATCGAAAAAAGGTTCTATCCTTAAACAATACTTACTTATGTCCAACATAATCCATTCTAATCTTTAGGCTTATCCATAATATTGCAGTCCATTCTCATATTATTGTGAAAACGATTACCAGAGATTTCATATAAGAAACATGTTAATACCATCTTTGATCCCCATATATCATAAGATATGTCTTGTTGGTCACATTACAAACGTTCGAAAGCCTTAATCATGTATTCTCTTGAAAAATGAATACCCATTGAACCTTAGTGAAAACATGAACGCAGTTAAAAGTTAACAATTTCCACATACCAAAATCCTCAAAATTTTATATACTCAAACCATGATATCACTTAGTCCTTATATCAATCATGAGCTCATGAATACAATCAAACATCTCATTATCTTCTTATTCCTTCATTATGCGCATATCATCTACTTTACAAAAATATCTGAATAACATTCCATGGTTACTGGTACCATTCAACATATACTTTCAAATACTTTTAGGAAAAACAATAGTGTAACAATACTTAGATGATTATTTATTCCATAGTACCATGAGATTACTTATACAACACTACACATGATAAACATGTAATCATTCCACTACATTCTTAAACCATTGACCGAGCTTCAACAATTCTTTCATCTCACATATCATTTGTAGTCTCTTCATCATCATCAACATAAATACTACCCATACGACCATACTTATTCTCTTCATGAGACTTTCCCTTAGGGAATTGGTTTGCATAATGCCCATTAATTCCACATTTAAAACATTTAACCATTGTTGATTTCGTAGCAATACCATTATCCTCATCCCTGGTGTTAACTGAACCTTTTCCTTTGCACTTACTGGCTTTTGTCCTTCTTTTCCACACCCAAAGCATCTTCCAGTTCCTTTGAAACATTCTCTTTGATGCCTCTTCCTACATGATTTACATAGGGGAAATTGAACTTTCTTCCCTCTATGATCATCATGAAACTCCATTTTTCACTTATTAGCCGAGTCAGGAAACTTAACAAATTTTACTTTATTGATCATATTATGAGATTTCTGATTCGGCATAATAATGATTTTTGGACTTCCAAATCCCATTTCATTTGGTTTCTCATGAATAATATCATTCCATTGTCCATCATATCCTCCATTATCGTGAATCTTCCTGTTTCCATCCATTTTCTAAAACCCAAAAAGAATAGTGTGAGAGGAAAAAATCATGCTAGGGAAAACAACATAGTAAAGCGGGAGCACCCTCAATATCTAACATCTTAGGTTAAATTCTAAGATCGTTACCGTAATTCTAGGACTATATCCTATACTTATTCTTATCCTTAGGTATATCCCTAGACATACCTTAGAAATATCTCTAGGGATCTCACTAACGTTTTCGCATCCTAGTTTCCAAAGGTTGACTAAACCTTCCTCTGATACCAACTGTAGATACCCTAAGCTTGAAGTACATAGACATTACATTACTTTTGCGGAATACTTTGTACATAAAAAAAACAGACACACAAGGACCGTAATAGTTTAGTGTCTTTGTAAACTTGGAAAGTAATCTTCTAATCGTGGTGAAAGATCTTCAAAATCTCCCATAAAGATCTTCCCTTTTTTGTTTCCTTAACTAAAATCTTTCTTTTAATCATGGGGGAAAAGAAAACATAAAAAGGGTGAGCTCAAATTCTCATTAAGGGTAAGCATGGATAAAATAAAACATACCATATGCATTTGAACTTAAAAAAACATGAACATAAAAAAATCTTGAGCAACGACATAAAACATGGAAGTACATAAGGAATAGATCATAATGAAACATAAATCATGATAAAATAGCATGGGAATAAAACATGTAATTGTGGCATCCATTAAGCACATGTAATGATTTCCATAGTAGCCAAGGCATTGCTGCCAAGACCATATTAGTGGACAAAGTTCCTTTCTGAATCGAGATCACTCCTTGTTCCAATCCTGTAATACTGAACCGGATTAACTTACCGTTCCAGCTATGTCTATCTCATGAGATATAAAATCTTTACCCAATGGATTTGAGGGAGATATAGGTCCCACCCATCTCATAATGAAATCATTCTTACTTGTGACACAAAATAAACATATATCATTCATAATAACCCAACGAATAAAATGGGTTTCATAAACATCATCCCATCATCACATAATCCATATAAAAGAAATGGATATCATTTCATAATAAGAAAAGTGATAGCATGTAAATCATAGAGACATTACACTTGAAACATACACATATGAAATAATTTCATCTTAGATGGAAAATGGTTTTGATAAAATAGTTGAAATGAATTCTTGAGGAAAATATCCTTTCTTCTTCAAAATCAATTTCTTTTCACAAAACAGAATGAAATTTTAAAAGAAAAAGATTTTGTGGAAAATATTAATGAAATATTTTGGAAGAAGCTTCATTAAAATAAGGCTTTATAAAACCGTAAAAATCCGTTCGTGCCGTATAAGTTAAAAAAACATTCTTTTCGTACTTTTTCCAGAAAAGTCAAAAAGTACCTCGTAACGTAAACAAAAGAAAGATTCCTTACATACCATGTAGTAAAAGTAAAAAATGGGTAAAAAGGACTTTAAACATACATTAAAACACTTTTATAAAACATGTACATGGATGATAGAAATAACCCCAGTAAATACTTAGGAATAAGAAATATCAGATAAAAATGAGATTTGCAAAATTATCCCTTACCTTAGGTCTGATTTGCTTCTTAAGTGTCCAAACCTCCTGTATAATGATTTAAATAATGTTATTGACTTATTACATAATCATATTAATTTTTATGATATCATATGTGGTTCACTTATGACTTTATATTACCCGTTCTTTTGTAAATTCTATGTTAAAGTAGCGTTTTGGGTAAAATCGTCTCATTTGTCGTTCGTGTTTTATCTTCTAATTATTAATATGATTACATGGATCATGATTAAATATATCCAAAATTTAAAACATGATTTATATATAATATATATTCATAATATACATATATATAATATATCGATAAATGGAAAGAAATACACCGTTCATGGAGACGGTAGGCCGTACGTACTCATGAACGCTGTTTTCATTTCCTTATTGAGTTGAATGAAATTAAATAGATGACATATATATATATATATATACATAAATCAAGTGGAAATATTATTCCATATATTTCATTATTATTCATTACATATACTTTATAATCATTCTTGAATGGTTAATTATGGAAAAAGAATCTCATCGCGTTCGTGGAGACGGTAGTCCGTACGTACGCACGAGCGATGATGTCATTCCCGTGATCGTGGAATTGTATTAGAGTGTATGTATACTATTTCCGAATCAGTATCACTTTAAAATAATCATGTATAGTCATTATTTACACCATTATACCCATCCAAGTAAGGTGATGGTGGAAAATAGATTACACCACGACGTGGAGACGGTATTCTGTACGTACACACGCGCGGTGATTTCGTTTTCCGTAGGATGGATAGATGGTGAAATACAGTTGTTTCATACTTATAATAACATATCATTATATTAGTGATACTGATGTTATTACTTCATAATTAAACAACTAAAGAAGAAGAAGTAGAAGAACAAATAAAGTTGAAAGAATCGGTAACGAACATTACCTCTTCTCTGAAGCGACTCTTTGAGACCTCCTATTAGGGCACAAACATTGGTCTTTGAAGAAGGCAATGGCCTCTAAGATGTTTCTAGGGAAGTGTAGAAGATAATTGGGTAGGTTTTGGCCGAGCTTGAAGGCTCAAAGTGGTGTGAGGAAGAGAGGGAGGAGGTTCCCTTTTATAAGGGAGGAGATGGGCACCTTTGGAATTCTTAAAAATATTAATTTATAATAAATCTAACCCCACTTGAAAACCTCAAAAATGACTCATATTAGAATATTAGATGAGATAGGGTTTTAATCTCATCAAACAATAAAATTTAGACATGTTTAGAGCTTATTTTAAACCTTATCATTTTGATTTATCCTTATTTAATCTATTTAGGATTATTTGTGGTAATAAAATTCTAAATTCTAAATTATAACAAATAATTAGATATTTGTTGTGAATTTTCCATAATGTTTTACTTTATAACATTATAGAACATATAAATATAAATTTATAATTTAAATATTTTTTTTGATTTTTAAACAATTTTATAATATGTTATTTTTATAAATTAACAATAGTGTCAATTTTGACACCATTCATTTATTTGAATTTAAATAAACTATATACAGAAGATATGTTCAAACTAAAAGCTTTAATAGATTAATAAAAGGTCATATGTGTCTATAAAATTAGTGGAGAACATTAAATAGTTCATATAATATTTATTTTATTATTTTTAAAACCATTTATTTGGTTTATCTCTTAATAAAATAATTACTACAACATTTTTGTATAATTATTTAATATACTTATATGTTGCATAAAAATTAAAAATAAAATTTAATGCTGAAGATAAATCTATTAACTTTAACAATAATACTTTTACTCGAATTTATCATCTTAAAATCACAATATTTAAATTGTTATATTTATTAAATTATGAAGGTGACAACTTTTGCATCATTTAAAATAAAATAATATAAGTGTCATAATTGCTTGTATAAGACTCAAAATGGTCAAATATTAGACCATTGGATGATTATATTTTAAGTTTACATGACCAATAAGTTTGGTCAGGGTTTTGTTCCTTTTATGGTCACTATTAGTTTAATAAAAACAATATTCTTGATTTTTCACTAGATAAATAATTTCTACATCACTATTGTGTCACAATTAATGATAATTATTTAATCCCAAACAATTCTATATAAATTCTCATAATGTAGATAATTTTTTTGGATTTCTGTATACTATTAATTTTTGAAGTTTCATGAAGTTTATCACTAACTTAAAATTATTATACTTATAGTATTTAACAGAGTGACATGTTTTCACTTTCTTTGGTTTTAATAATAATTAAATTATTTTCATGGAAAAAGTCCATTAAATGAATCTAATCCGACCCTTAGGTGATATGGGTCGACTTTTAGTCATCCAATAGGATTTTTCCAAGTGTTAGGGTAATTTTATAATCTTATATTTACCCTTAATTACCCGATTTACCTTTAACTATAGTAAATTTTTTTTACCATAGTTACTATTCACAATAACCAAAAATAAAAAGTAGCTTATTAACATAATTTGGACCCACTGATTTCAAATATGGAATCCATTTTTACAAATTAAATACACAAAATTTGAAGAAATTAAATTAAAATTAATCCCGTTGTCGAAAGAAAACCAGGTTTTCTTTAAAACATTGCAAAAGATAGAATTGATTTAACATACGAATTCAAGGTAAAATCAATGCTAATGAAATAAATTACATTAAATGGTAAAAATATATTATATTTATATTTTAAGACCATTCAATATTATAATTTAACCACATAAGATATTACGATGAAAAAAGTTGTTTTTAATTAAAATATAGCGAGTTTTTACTATTCATTAAAATATGAAAGTCATCAGAATAAAATGAAAATTTTATCCAAAGTAAATTTTTATTTCTTGATTCCAAAGAATAATTTTATTTTGTCAAATGGAACTTATAAACATTTAAAAAACTAGATTTAATGTGGGTGCGCCATCAATAGGCGGCAAAACTGTATTTTTTGAAAAATACTTATTTTACCCGAAAAATTTATTTTATTCTTATAACATGTTCTAGAAAATGTATAAGATGAATAATATTTTTATAAAATTAAAAATTTAGTTAATACTATTCATAACGGCTAGTTCATAATAATATTATAATAATATATCGTTGTTTTGTAAAACCCGGTATTGCGTACAACACACGCTTTCGAGGAAGGTTGCGATTGCGTGTAATGCAAGCCAAGTCAGGGTTGCGTGTTGTGAAGGAATACTTAGTTGTTTCGTATAACAGAATCCAACCATATTTCATTTATACATTGAATATATATATATATATATACTCAATGTTTCGTAGAATAACTATTATCAAAATTGTGTGTAATACGATCCAAGAATAGTGTTGCGTATACTGCAAGCTAATACGGTGTTGCGTATAGAGCAAGGTAATCTTGGTGTAGCATACAACACAAGACATTGATGAAATTAAAAGAATATTTTTCATAAAATCTCTGGGTGTTACAATTAAAAACTAATAAACATTATTCTATTAACTATTAATTTATTAATTCATTATAATCCCCAAATAACTTAATCAAACAAATGTTAATTTAATAGAACATACCATTTTCAAGTATTCCACAACAACTAAAAAACTACCAAGAGAGAACATAACTCCACAAACCATTCCCATAACAACTTTATTTCCCCACATCACACATCATTACCACAACCACCATCACCATAAAATAACACATAATATTAAAACATATTTCATATCATTCCAACCAACCATGTTTTATACACCCAATTCAACCTTCCTCAAAACGTGTTACCATCAAAATTGATAAAATCCCTACAAGATCGACACATATCATACAAAAATAAAATAACATGTACATCAACACAAAGAAAAAAATAACTCTTCTAACACTATATTCAAAATTCAACAAGGTCATTCATCATATTGTTTGAATATTTATCATTTTAATTCTAAAAAAATTCCTTATTTCCATGTGAAACCGGTTAATTAATAATATATACTTTCTTATACATTTATTCATTGTTGATGTCGAACAATCAAAAAAATTAGGGATTCATAGTAATGATAGTTTTAACATAAAAAAGGATCCCAATAACTATTATTTTTATCAAGGAAACAAACATAATAGATATTTTAGGAAAAATCACCAATCAAGTAAATTAACACTTGGAACTACTATCCACTTATAATTTAATATTAATAAAATTAAATATCTTGTTATGAAAACCCGTAATATCCACCCAAATGAATGAAATTTTGTGGAATTAAACAAAAATCATATAATATAAGGAGATAATGGGGATCCCCCACATCGATTGGAGGTTCAAAGATTACTACCCTTACAAAAAGATCCAATAGATGAAACTCAACCATGTTTGAAGGGAAAACCACTAGAACATAGCTAAATAATACTATCACAAATCCACAATTAAAACTAAGACAAAAATATAGATATCCACCATAAGAAATGTCCCGATAAAATGGATAATGAAAGATAACAGGAGGATAAGTTACCTCAATTAAATGGAGCTCAATTATTCATCATCCAAGAGTTTATATTCTTCAAATGAAGAAAAAAAGGGTTATAATGGGGTATGAAATTGTCAAAGGCGTTAAGGATGTGGAATGAAATTGATAATAGGGGTTTTATACAATATATTCATAGAGGAAATTCCTAATGTCCTAACCATATTATAGAGGCCAACCACTACACTATGGTGTATATTAGTAAAAGGATAACAAAATCACTCATAGTTTTTGTCATACTTTTCCACATGTTTTAATGAAATTATTTTAACCTTACCATCGAATCACAAAATGGAATAATTTAATTTATGTTGGATCATGTGATGCCTCAAATAACCACACACTATGGTGTAGCATAACCACCATGGCCATTTTATCTTCACCACACCTAGGGAAATAGTATATCGAGTTCTAAATAAAATGTTCACACAAATGGACCCCCAGTACACCACAACCACTTACACTCCCTTCCTAATCCATTCCTGTGATTCTTATTTTACATAGAGTGACCAACAAAGTTTCACACCCAACACCATGACCAACCTAACTGTTTCACTTACTATGGCTCACCCTAGCACCACACAACACACTCAAATGCAATCCTCTATTTCATTAATTCCAAAAAAACCATCACCACACTCTATACCATAGTTTGGTTTCCCTTTTAGTGGACATAACACCAAATTCTACTATATGAAACCCAAAAACTCCCTCTAGAGGCCCTTAGACCTGGAAAAAACATAGGGGGTGTTCTTAGGAATATGGGCCCCCAAAAAATTAGATATTAATTGAAAATAATTTGTGATCATAAGATAATATTAAGGGTATGATATCTTAATCAATGTGAATATGCATAACATTATAGAATTCATAACCATAAAAGCATATATTATAAAAATTTATTCTTGTAAAAATCATTATCACATACCCAGAGTCATACGAGTTAAAAATCAAGAATCATGTGAAATAAATATTATTAAAATTAACCATTAAAACTGATATAAATTAGAAGGAAACTATCTTGGTATCTTGGGACATCATAATTTCATTATGAAATCTTGTAAACCAAATAATTACAGTATTATCATTGGAGTGACATCCATCTGGTTAACTACATTATCTATTAGTAAATAATATTATTTAGAAAACTTCCTAATCTTTTAGGATTAATATCCATCCTATTTTCTTAGTCACATTACCTAACTCAATGGAGATTTATATTAGGATCACCCATCATCATGAGTTGTATCTGGCTAACTCATCATAATAAAAAATTTCCATTAACCATAAGATGAATAATGTATATATATCATTAATTTCATCATAAAACTCACCAAAACAATCATAATTCCCATAATATCTTGATCAAACCAAGGAAAAGAACCATGATTCAAAATTATTTTAGTACAACATAATTAACCCATGGTAAAGTAAAGAGTTTCATAGAATCATCCTTAAAAATTAATCCTCATGATCCAGAAAAATAATTATAGTTTATGGTATCATAATATCATATCCATAGATAAGTATAAAAATAAATAAAACATGTTTTCTTAGATGAAAAATAAAGTTAATAAATTATTTTAACATTTCTTTGAAATTTGGAGGAATATCCTTTACTTTTTGTGTCATTAAAAACTAAGAATTAAAAAAATATTGAGGAAGATATTTTATTTTAAAATAACCATAGAAAATTTTAAATTATTTATCAATGTATTTAATGATAATTGTGGTTGAAAATTATATTTAGGTGGTATATATTAAATATGAACTTTTTATTATAATTTTGGGTTATAGTAAAAAAATATGATTGTAAATAATTTTAAAAGAAAAATTTTAAATTTTTTTCTATAAATTAAAATGTAGAGAAAATGAACTTATTTATAACATTTAAATACTTGGTAAAATCATCAATAAAATGTCATTATGATTATATACATTTAGGAAATGATTTCCAAACCAAAGGAGGAATAAGGTCGTCTTTTATTAAAAACATTTTTCAGTCTTTTTGACTACCAAAGAAATAAAAATATTTAAAATTATACCTAAAAGGACTAGTAAGGACTAGAGGAAAATAAAATATATTGGGTTTAAAAGATAAAGATAATAAAAATTACATCATTATAAAATTTACATAGACAAACTCTAAGTGAAATGTGATTGTAACATAAACCCTTACTGTTTTGGTAACTTTTGGGTTATAACCCCATTTGTAAAAATAACACTCTAATAAAACATTAATAACATTAATATAAATATATTCAAGATATAAAATATCATATGGGATGTATATACACCAAATAAACCCAAATCGGTTCATAAAATGAAACATGTCTCAGTGAAACAATATTGAGATAAAGAACCTTTATAGTGTTGGTTATCACGAAATCAAAACCCCATGAAAGAGGGAACTTCATATGAATTTTTAAAACCCAAATTTTTTTTATGAAAATCACCATAAAATACCCTCTTGGTCAGTATATATATCACATATATTAAATTAGTGGTGAATCTGATATATGTATCACATAAATAAATGTGAGAAGAAAAACCCTTACCTCAAGTATGGACATTATTAGGGTGTGGTATTAACCTCGAATATAATAAATTTAAATTTATAATAAATAAATATTATTAAAATAGTAATATTTATAAAAATAGATATAATTCCCTTATAATGATTTATCACCTTTTTATTAATGGTTATTCATTAAAATAACCATTTCAAGTGTTCACTAATCAGTTTTTTATATATATTTTGTTGATGTGGTTTCTGTCCTTAAAAATTGATCATGGTATCATAATCTCTAAAATATTAATAATTTCATAATTATAATATTTATTCATTTTATATTCTTTTATTACAACTAATATAAGGTTGTTATGAAAAATTAATTTCATCCCATTGTGAAGACGGTAGTCCATAGGTACACATGTGTGATGTTTTTACTTTTAAACAGATAGAATGAAAGAAAATATAATAGTAATTCTCATTTAAATAATAATAATTATATCATATATATATATATATATCATATATATATTATATATATTTTAATGACGATCCATATAAATCAGAAATGGAAAACAAATCACATAACTTTGTGGATGATGTAGTCCACACGTATGCACGAGCAACATTACCGTTTTACAACAGATGGGATGATAGAAAAATTAATAATATTTTATCTTCAAAGAATAATATTAATCATTAAAAAATAATAATAATTAAATCTTTATATCAAATCCACCATGATGGGTAGTGATGAAAAATAAAATACTTTGGTTAGGGAGATGTTAGACCCTACGTTTGCACATAGAGGATTTAATTTTACATTGGGATTGATAATTAATAGATAATGATTATGATATTATAATAATGATAATTTACTAAGATAATGTTCATTATTTAACTATGTTAATATGGTAATATATTATTTGGTGAAGGTAGAAGAATAAATAAACTGAAAATTATTCGATGAACCTGATTAACTTTTCATGGAAAACCTCATATAGATATATTATTTAGTACCCTTGGGTTAGTATTTTTAGAATAAATTTACAAATATAAATTTTATAAGTAATTTTATAATATATCTATGTATGTTTTATTGTGATATGTTTCTTAATAAGGTTTTTAGATGAGATTAGTGGAGGATCCCCTTTAAAGGTGAGGTGGGTCGTAATCATGTATATAGATAAAATATTAATATATAATATATGTCCAAGTCATGTAAAATGGAAAAAAATTGAAATATATCAAAATTTAAAGGATAAATTTTCAAAATAAATTTTATGAAAATGTTTTTTCATGTTTATGTGAAATTTTAAACATATCTCTTAGATTAATTCCATTTTTATCCTTTTTATCCTTCAAACATGGTAACAAAATACTAACAATTTAAGGGCTAATCACGTTAGTATAAAAGGGTAAGTAAATGATAAGGGGAAAATGGTTAATATTCTTGAAAATTTACCATTCACTTTATAATATATAATATTTTTCTTATTTTTAAAACAATTAATGAAATAGTTTTAAACATAAATTATCTTTAATGTCGTTTTCTGAACTATTCACATAATTTGATATTAAAAACATAAATATTACAATGGATTTAAAATTATAATATTTTAAAAAATACATAGTTAGAATTTATATCCATAATAATTTTTGAATACATATAAGAATCCATAACAAATAACTTTTAATATTTTTGAATCTATTTACATTGATTTTTCACCTAATTGCATAAGTGTTTCATCAATGATGTGTAAGTGTTTTTTGTATTTATAACCTTACAATAAACTATAAAGAATTAATATCATTAAAATAATATATTTATATTCAAAATAATCTTTTTATTCATTACAAAAATATTTTTTATTTTTATGAATACATATTATAGATGTTAAAAAAATAGTAAGATTTTGTAATTATTATTTAATATGAAATATTTTTCACAATCACCATAACTTAGATTTTTTTTAATATTTTAAAATTTATGATTATTATGGAAGAAATACACACATTTAATGATATTATGGCATGTTTTGAGAGATTTGTATACTTTATCTCATAATGTTAACCCTATTTAACCTGTGTTACGATTTATTGAGGTGTAAAACATTACCGTTTTTACCATTCAATATGACCAATATTTTAGTTGATCATATTAATTAATATTAAATATTATGACTCCAAATATGGAATCTATTTTCAATATTATATTACTATAATTTGAGGAATTTGTTTTATAAAATATCAATACAAAATGCAAAGAAAATATTTTTTTTGAAAAATCTATTTTTTAGAATAACATAGAATTTAAATAAATTACTTAACTTGAAAAAACCAATAGATTAACATTATATTATTTTATTTAATATATTATCTTAAAATTTCATCTAAATAATTCATATATTGTGATTAATGTAATATATTTAGATATAAAAATTGGGTGAAAAAAGTTATTTCTTAGAAAAAAATTTATTTTAATCTTTCAAGAGATTTTATTTTCATTTATAATGAATTTATAACCAATGAATTTATTTTATACATGAATGAGAAATAGTTTTTCTTTTTTTAATAATCTAAATAAATTTTTGAATAAAACATATATGAATTTTTGTTTCAGAAATAAATTATTTCAAAACATTTATATGGTATGAATAATATTTTGTATATGAATCATAAATTATTTTTGACAATTATTATATCATTTAAATACTATATAATGTGCATAAATTTTTAATATATAATAATTATTCACTGAATATCATTTTTTAATTCTTAAGAAGCAACCACACACATTAAATTTTTTAAAGAGTAAAAATATTCTAAAATCCTTGGGTGTTACATTCTACACCCTTAATAAAATTGTTTCTTAACAATTATATATCATGTTTGATAAAAAGGGTTTAATTTTTTTTTTCATAATCATAGTTATTAGGTCGAATATAAATATAGATAAGTGGAAAAAAGTAATTTTTAATTCGTATCGATGATATTTAATATTGAAAAGGACTTTAATGTCTATATTAAGACTAGGCAACTTATATTTTCTAAAACATTTAATGAACTATGTATTTAAAATTGTTAGGCTCATAATTGTGAATGAGTTTCATAAACCATACCTTAATATTAAGGAATTATTTTCCAAATATGAATTTATATAATAGTATTCCACTTTCTTTATATTAAAGAATTTTTTTACAATTATTTTTGAATAATATGATAGAATATACATAATTTATTCCAAAAATTTCAACCTTTGGTTATGTTTTGAGGACTTTTCCACCTCAACTCCATGTCATCAGAAAAATAACCAAGAACAAATTTTCATGCTTGAAAATTGAAATTATATTTTAATCGATAAAATGATCCTCATAATAATGAAAGTTTTCTTCATATTTCAAACCATTAACTAAAATAGAAATGGTTATCACATGTTAATAAAATAGGAGAAAACCCTTATACATTAATATGTAAAACAAAAAAAAATGACACCAAAATTTAAACTTAAACAATTACATAATGGTTAACCATAAAACTCTTCCTAAACATTGTTTTAAAAATTTGAAACTCAAAATAAAAAACATTTCATCCCAAATGATTCCAAGATCAAATTACTATTATCCATCAATATAATTAGTCACTAATAAAGTTTTATATAAAAAATAAATATAATATTATCATGTAATATAAAAAATATAATAATAATTTATAAAAACAAATTGAATCACCATAAAACCAAAAAAAGTATATATTCTATTACAAGATAACTTAATCATTAATACTTGTGTAAAATCCCAAAATAGATAATAGTATTCAGTTTAATTTAATCATATAATGATCCAAATATATTAAAATTATTAAAAAATTTCATTAATAACTTAGTTACCAATCAAAATTTTTATTACTTGGATATATAATCAAATATCCAAATACTATCATGACACTTTTTTCCAATATACTATTACTAACATGTTATCAAAAAACATATTAACCATAAAGGTTATGTGTTTCTTTCAAATTATGTACGAAATAAAATTTTTCTTGAATACTATACACCAAATGACATATTAAATCTAAGGGTTAAATATACCCCAATGATATAATATAATGAAATAATAATATACCAAAATTACATTACTCACATTAAAATCCAATAACATAAAACCTTAAAAGGATGTCTATGAATTTAAATTTATTATAATCCTTTACCTTTTCAAGACATAATGATATCCTTAAGTGTTAAATTCTCCATATATAATAATATACAAACCTATAATGTTATCTAAAACATTATTTAACACTAATTGATATAGAATAAGACTCGTATACTCAGATCTAGTGCAAAAAACATTTTTTTCACACATGATCAGTACCGATGGAATTAACCTATTTTAACCATCCATAATTACAAAATCAAAATCAAACGTTGAGTCACTTATGAACCCACAAAAGTTTAGGTTTATATTTTTAGAGATTTAGGATAAAACCTACATGTAATAAAATCCTAGAATTTCTCATCAAATGAGAATTTTTCCAATTATACTATGATTTTATTATTCCATAATAAGACTAGTAAAACTTCCACAAAATTATCCACACATGAAACCCTTATAGAAATATTCTATAAAATATAATTATTAATAGTCTATTAGAATATAAACATAAAAAAGGGTGAGATCATATGATTAGTTTGGGTAAACATTAGATGTACACTTTGATGATCATATGTAATCATATGATATGTATAAGGGTATGAGGAAATAATCAAAGTAAAAGATCATAAAGTAAGATAATTCATACCCATAAAATCATGGATCATAAAACATGAGTAATGAAATAAATAATAATTCTAATATAAGGGCCATATGGATAAAAAATAATGAATCATATGAAATAAATATTATTTAATAGATTAACTAAAGCGCATTAAAAACAAAGACATGAAATGTTAGATTCTTGTGACATTATGAATTATCATAGATTAAACTAAAAATGATAATTCCAACATTCTTTTTGGGTTCACATACATCCAGTTAACTCCATATTATATTTGAAGTTAATTATATTCAATAAAATTTTGTACCACTTTGGAATACATCCATCTAGTTAACTCCATTACATTACCTAATTCATTAGGAAGATATATTTGGATCACCCAATAACTTGTGAAATATTGGGCTCATTAATCATCATAAAAAATTGAAAAGAACTATAACCTGAATAATGTACATAGAGATTTTATTTCATCATAAAAATTATAGAATAAAAAATAATTCTCTTTATAATACGATTATCCCATGGAAAATAAATAGTTTTCATAATTATTTCATCATTTATTAATTATGTTATGGGAAATTAATTGGTTTATTAGTATAATTTTAAAGTACTAAAAATCATAATCCATAAAAACAAACATGAATGGTATCATAATATCATATCCTTATTTATGTCTAAAAATCATTAAATAAAGTTGAAATTGATGAAAAATACCCTTAAAATATAATTTCAATAATTATTTGAAAATAGGGAAAATATCCACATTTTTTAGTACTTAAAAAAATAAAAATTCCTATAATATTGAGAAAACATTTCATATGAAAATAACCATAGAAAATTGTAAATAAATCATCAAAAAATGAATTGTTTTGATGGTGGGAAAATCTGTTCATGATGCATACATTAAAAGAGAACATTCTTTCGAAACATTTGTAAGAAGTAAAAGATGTTTACATCATAATGTTTTTAAAAGGATTATTTTAAAATGTTGAAAATAAAGACAATGTCAGTGAAAATTAGATTTTTGAAAAATTTAACAAACAGATAAAAACATCAATATATTATTTTTAAGAACTTGGACATGGAGGATACTGATTCCTCAATAAAAGAGGAAATACAGTTTAATTTTCCTAAAAACATTTTATAATTTTTTTGGAGAACCCAAGAGATAAAAAGTGGAATGTATAATTTAAATTATCAAAATTAAATAGAGGAGAATAATATAGATGGTCTTTAAAAGATAAGGGTCATATAATTTCATTAAAGGAAATTTAATACAAACAATCCCAAAAAGAAATGTGACTATAATGTAAACTCTTACCACTTCAGTGTATTTTGAATCATATCTCCCATGAAATAAATAACATAAAATTAGTCTTTATATAACTTTAATATAAATATATTTATGATATAATATATCAAATTAGAATTATATAAAACAATAAACAAAAATAGGTACATGATATGGACCATATCTCAAAAAAACAATTTAATGATGATAATCTCTTATAGGTTCAGTAATATTTGAATCAAAACATCACGAAATAAATAAATACATGTGGATTTATAAATCCTCATTATTTTAATGAAAATGGTAATAAAATTAATTCATGGTAATTATATATTCCATGAAAAATAAATAATTTTTGAATAAGGAATACGTCTTATAGAAATGAAAGTGACATGGGAAACCCTTACCGTAAGTCCTAAATTTATTTTCATATGATCCTAAAATCATGTAATAAATTTATATTTATTGAAATTATATATTAAAACTATATTTATTTGTAATAACTTTTAATAACTTTTAATTTATTATTGAATTGTCGATTATTGGTCTATAAAACACATTTGGATTCTTGGAATATATCCAATACCATGTTTCTTACCTAAGGAATGAGGAAGAATTCATGTTTCTAATAAGATTTTATGGTGATTCATGTTATTACTATTATTTAATAGGATACATGATGAATATGTTTAAATTACTGGAATGTTATTATTAAAGAGCTATATCATGCAGATTGATGGAAAATGATTAGTTCATTTATGGAAATTCAATGACATTCCTTCATATGTGATTTGATCATAATCTGTTGGAAAATTTAACCATTTATAAAATGGTTTATGATGATAATTAGATGAGATTTTAGAAGTTAATGTATTAATTAACCATATGATGCATCACATAATAAGATATAAAGTAGAAATAGTTCAAGTAATAATCATAAACAAATATTATATTTATAGAAACATATATTTATTTATATTCTTATTCGATAGCGTTCTTGAAATTTGACACCAAGAATTTAAGAGATAATAAACCCTGATTCATTAAAATATGTTTTCTATTTTAAATATATTTTATATATTCTATATTTTGAAATTAACTTGAAACTGAGTAACCTTATGTTACAAGAAAGTGTGATTTTCTTCGAAAGCTTACATTAAATGGAAGATCGAGTTTTATGGAATAATGATATATTATTAAATATAATGACATATAAAATTGAATTTAAATTAGTAGTTATGAAAAAGGGTAACTAATTTATTAAAATCTATTGTTTATAAGAATTTAAAATTAATTCATTGATTATAAATAAATTATAAATGTATATGAAAACCTTTTGAATATAAAAGAAAATATTATTATTTTCACAAAGCTGTTTTATTATAATACATTTAATTAATAATAATAATTTGGTGATATTAATTTAATATATATATATATATAAATCATATATTCAATATAATATTTTTGATGGTCATACAATATATTTTATAAGTATAAGGTAAGAGAAAACCAAATATTCCACTTAAAACACTATATTTTTATAAAAGAAAGTTTACATATTTTTAATGCTGAACACATTTAAAATCTTAATTTTTACAGTTTAATTTATTTAATAAGTAAAAGGAAACTTAAATTTTTAAATAAAAACATAAAATTTATATAAGGGTGTATTTTTTTGTAAATGTTAGTGATGTTTTATTTTTTAATGAATAATTAGAAATATTGAATTTTAGTTCAAAACTGCCTTTTTATGAAATTTATTTATAAGGTTAAATTATTTTTAGTTTTGTTTTAAAATTTAAATATATAATATTTTTATCAATTAATCCAACTTAGATTGTTTTATTAAATTTCACTTTGATATACAGTTTAAAAACATAAAAGTCTTTGGAAGTTTTTATCTTAAAAACCTGCTTTGTCCTCCAGTCTACGACATTAAATTTAAATTAATATCTTAAAGGAATATGATTGGAATTTGTAAAAATGTATTAAATATTTTTAAAAAAATTAATTTATATTTTATCAAAATACCATATTTTTTTCCTAAAATATTAATTAAAGTGACTAAAATTAATTACAATGATTAAGGTTAAATGTTTCTTAATAAGGGACAAAACCATAACATTAAGGCACAAAAAAACTACAATCTTTCCCAAAATAAATTTTATATCCATATTCATACCATATAATATATTTTATATATATTGGAATATTTTTGGATCCACTTGAAAACTGAAAAATTTGTAGGAAATTATTTTTTAAAATATAACGACAATGTCACTCCTCCACTATAAAAATGCATCCTCTCCTCCCACTTCTTCAAAAAAACTCTAGACACTTTGTATTGACCAATATATTCCTAAATAACTCCTAAAAATATCTCCGCACGTCTTATAATCCTCCCCTTGTTCATAAATATATCCATTTAATCCTTTTGTTACAAACCAAAAGAAGTTACCCAAATATGATATAATGTCTTCTCTAAAGATCTCTAGTTTCATTTCCATTTTTCAACACCAATACAATAATTATTCCATGAATTCATAAAAAAACTAGTATAATCAATATTATAGTAATTTTTGATGTTATTAATTCTACCTACACTTACACATACCTCTATCTAATGGGTAACAAACCTACAATTTCCGTGTACGAAAAACTACTGCCTCCTGAAATGAGGATTATTAATTTTTTCCATTACCTTCTCTCATGGTGGACATTATTATGGGAACGATATTTATATATTATATATATTATATATATAATGTATTTATTCTCCTGTAATTATTATTTAGAACTTAACGTTATGCTTTTTATCATGTGTAAATATGATAATTTCGTTTGAGAAAGTGTAGACTACTATACGCTCAAAGAGATATAACTCATTCATTACATATATAAAAGAAATAATATATGGTTTAAATAAACCCTTACAACATATATAACATAGATATTATAATTTTATTAAAATATACATATGTATCATTTAGTTTTTATTATTTTAATAAAACAAATAAATGAATGTAGCGTTCAAGCGTACACACGACCTACTATCTCCATGAATGATGAACTTTATTTCTGATTTAGAAATATAATAGAACAGTATAAATAAATATATATTAAATATATATGATAATTATGTTATGTTTTAAATTTTTTAAATTATTAAATCATGATCCAACTAATAAGAAAAATAGATCACATGTCAAAACATTAATGAGAAATCTAACAATTAACATGCTAAATTATTAAAATAATAAATGATTTTTAAAAATTAGGTAATAAAATATTATAATAAGAAATTATATAATTTTATACACATAATTATGGTTTTTATTTTAGTTAATAATCTATTTAATTCTACTATAACTAAGTCTAAAGACCAAACAACAAAAACAAAGGATACGATAATGGATTCTTGTGTCATTTTTTTAGGAGAAATAATTTAGTATTGTGCGCCTAATTTATTATATATTTACACATTGAACTTAAAACCCTGATTTATATTATATTCATAGTATTTAAATGATTAATTTTATTTTCACTATTTTTGGGTTTTCTAATTAATATCTTGTATGGGGATTTCATTTTAGTTTACATTCCATTGATACTTATTCGCTATTATTTTCTAATTATCTTTTATTTGGTGTATATTCTACCTTTTTTATGTCAATTCATGAATCCACTTATTTTTTTGATATTATATGTTTCATTTAATTTCACACCTTTTGGAATATTATTATTCAAATGTTTCACTGTGGTATTGAACACATTGGAAGGTTTAATGATAATTCCACTCAAAAATGATGTTAATTATTATATATGCAATCTCACTTCCTTTTGTGATTATAAGCATCCTCTTGAAAAAATCACATTACTTTACTAATTTGTAATTGTAAATTACCTCGAATATTGGTGTTCTCACAAAATGGATATTATTATTTTTTATATCTAATATCATTTTACATACGAGGTTCACTTTGACATTTATTCGATTAACAAGGAATTAATGAAAAATTGATATCTAGATACATTTTTAAAAGGAAAATTGTATATTAAATATATTATTAACACATTGAAGATGAAATACATGGGTTGGGGACTATTTAAGGAAATCCCTATGGGTTGGAGGACTAGTTAATGCAAGATCCTTGATGTGTCGGTAGTCTCTTGAGGTTAATTAGTTAGACAAATAGTTTAAACTACCTATTGATGGTAATGGTATCAAGTGTCTGGAAACAATAATGTCTTATATATAAGAAGTGAAATTATATAGAATTCATCTATCATTTATCCATTATATTTTTAATTGACATATACATGGGTTCATTTCATATTCCATTCATTGATTTAATAGCATGTGTTTTCATTTTCATAGCATTCCAAATTGATATTGACTTCAATTGTTATTTGATGGGAATAAATTATCATATATTTACTTTACCATGTAAATTTATTCACATTTATTATTTATTTTTTCTTCTTTATATACCCTAACTAAGAATTTGAGATCACCATTATTATATTTTCCATTCCCCTTGGTATGAAGAATAAATAATTGAATAATCAATCAAGGATGTAGTTTATTTGATTTTATTTTGTATCATGTTTGTATTTCTTATTTACCAATGTATTATGGGTATCAATTATGTACTCTAGATTTCCAAGACTAATAAATATATTGATACATTTTTCTTTCATCCCTTTTATGAATGTCAATGTAATAAAATAATGCACCAGCTCCAGGCTTCAGTGGTGAGGGCATTATAGATGGAAAATTTGTTTTAACTTAATAATAATAACATATAATTAAAAAAATTATAATTTATTTATTATTTTTCTTTGGGTAAAATAGATTTACAGGAAGTATAAGAAGATTTAAACTTATAATATTCGGTAAATATGATTTCATTTTATTCGATATAGGTCCTTTAGATTCCTTGTTAACGATCTTTGGAATTATATTTTAAGTGGAAAATAACATCAAATTAATGGATAGGGAAGTGTATATGTGAATGTTTTATGGGTGTTTTAGCTATATGGATCAATGTTGTGTAATGAAAAGATATAAGTGGGTTCCTTTTAAAAGTGAGGTATAAGAACTTTTGGAAATTCATGTAACATTATAATATAATACGCGACTAGTTCATGTAAAATGGATCCAAAATGGAATTTAATCGAAGATAAAAGTTTATATTATTAATATAATAATCCAACCAAATTTTAATAGTTTTAGATATCATCTTAAACCTTATCATTTGTATTGACATATTGGTTTTCAAATTTTAACCTTAACCATGGAAATAAATTTTTAAATATTAAATTGTAATAATTTAACATATAAGCTGACTATTGTATTATAAATAGATAATGTATGTAATTTTAGACCATAAATTATTCCATTTTAAATATTTTAATATTTTTTATTTAACTTATTTAATAAAATATTATTTACATAAAATATCATTAAGGTTATTTTTGACACTATTAATTTTTATTTGACATTAATCACACCAATTAAAACATGTTATTAGAATAAAATCTTTTAATACATCCATAATAAGAAATATTCATCTAAATTTTTTTAAAAATAATAATTAATCCAAAATTTATTAATTTTAATAATTTTAAAATCAATAATTTAAATTTTCTATATATTAAAAAAACACCATGTTTCCATTGCAGAATAATTTATGTTAATTATTCAATAATTAAAAATTAAAATAACTGAACCTGATAATAAAATTAATATATATTTCAAACGAATATATAAACCCAAAAATAACTTCATTTTATCATTATAGAGGAGTATTAGTGATATTAAAATCAAGATTGTGACAAATTTTTATTCATTTCTTAATATCAATTCAATGATAATATCAAATAGAAATGGAAAATAGTTTCCAAATTATAGATAAATATACATAACAATCAAATATACATTAATAAAATAAAATAAATACATGTTTTAGATTTGTTTTAAATACTTATTCAAAATTATTAACATTGTTTTACACTTTTTACCCCTACTAGGGTGATAAATATACACCAAGGTTGCTATTTCTATTGACGACAAATACAGGGGGAAAATTTACCAAATTTTTAACTAATGATTCAAAATAAGGAATCCATTTTATTAAATTAAATTCACAAAATTTAAATAGATTATTTTCATATAAAAATGTAAAATATTATAGATTTGTTTTAAAAAAACATGCTTAATTAACTATAAATATGATCCTATAGAAAGATATATTATAATTTTTATTAAAATGTGATTAATTAGATTAAATGTAACTTAAGAATTTTTATGTGAATTTATAATTAAAATCAAATAATTTTGTGGCTTTTTCAGTTAAATTATGTAGTAATGCTATAAAAATATGTATTATTTCACTATTTATGAAAAAAATTAAGTAAAAAACAAAATTTCGATAAAAGATAATATCGGAAAGATGAATTGAAAAATGATATTTTTTTAAACAATAATATTTCAATAGTTATTAATAGTTCATTTAAAATTGGTGTTTCCTATACAGATTGAAATGAGGTAAATTTATTTAAAGAGAAATATATCATAAAATATATGGTTTTTATATTATAACCACCGTAATTGAATTTTTTTCATATAAATTATAGAACACTAATAAAAATAAATGAGGATAATTATACCAGATCATATCCTAAAGTTCCCACATATCATCCTCAAATTTATGGTTTCTCCAAAATATATTTAACAAATGAGTGATCTTACTTAATAAAACAATCTCTCTATGATATGGAATGTCTGCTAGTTTTTTTCATAATACATACATTTATTAGAATGTACAAACTCTTATTTTAGTACATGTAATGATCAAATATCTATTTCACTATAAAATATATTTGGAACACATTATAGACTTGAGAGAGATTTAATTTAATCGCCATGTGATATGTTACCATCCTGATATGATTAATAATTTTCAAGAAAGTGATATATATTGTTCAAACTATCCATTATTTCTAAATATAAAAACATTATTACCTAGAGATATTCATATGAAAAACATTTCACCAACATAAAACTCTAGATCTATCTAATCATTATAAAAATAAAATTTTTATCGTGAACGATCTTCCCTTATCTATTGTTGAATGGATATATCTGCCTCTATCATTTCCTTACCTAGATTAGGTCCCAATATATTTCATTCTCCAACTACATCACTACCCATCAGTTTTGTGAACATCCTTCTAAATAGAGATTGATATGTATCTATTTGAATGCTTGAGTGAGAGATATTTTTATATGAAATTTTGACTAAAGTATGGTGTTGACCCCTACCACCTTTAAAATACATAGGGAAAGACCTCAACATTCCTTATAGATATTTCATTCTTCTCTCTTATTGAAAATATATATGAAGATGATAATAGGTACTAAGACTCAAATCTATATCTATTATTCATTTAAGGATTATATATATCATTGATGTAAACCTATGATCACAATAATATATGATTGAAATTTTTAATTCATACAATCTCACAACTTCATTAATGTATAAAATGGATAATGATCATGGGATAAATAACAGTTCCCTGATTTCATAAGGTAATCGATTACAACAAAAATAAAATTATTACCTTTATATGATTTGATTATTTCAATGATGATATCAATTATAATGTTTTTCCATTTAAATTTTAGGTATTCCAAATAGTTGTAACATCCCCTTTCTAGCACACAATACAATAACATTCATACTAAGGAATATCCATTTTCATGTTATCCCAAAAAATATATTCTTTTAGATATTGATACATATTTGTTACATATAAAATGAATAGATAATGATGAAATATGAGATTTATCCAACTCCATATTCTTCAACTATGGTATTTATGAGACATATAATTGTTTCTTAGACAATATCATTCTAGCATGATCATTATTAAACTCATAAACATTCCTCACCTTCTTCTATAATTACATCTTCCTCATGCGCCTTCTTAATCCTCTCAAGGATGTATAGTTGGAAATTCATCTAATAAAGATAATATCAATATAGTTTCCTAATGATTTCATTACCCAAATAATGAAAATATGTAAATATTGTATATATTTCAATCGTCATCATGGAAAAATTAGAATTACCTTTCCAACCCAAATCTTTATCGACCTTATTTTCATTCCCTGGGTAGTAATGTATTGAGAATTCATAATCATTGATCAAATTAAACCACCTTATCTTATGTATATTCAATTATTTCTATGAAAAATATACACCTCCTGTTTTTTATTAATCGTACATATATTACACATTTAACCAAAAATATAAAGCATTTATATCTCCCCTCATGAAGTTACCACTACCATCTTATAATCATTATTTTGGAAATTCTCTCATGAATTTTTAATTTGTGAGGGAAATAAGTTGTCACCATATCAATCTACATGAGCAAACATCCCAATCCTCACCTAGAATAATCACTATATATAAAAGTCCCTTATCCACCATATAGTAGTGTAAGAACAGGCGCTATAACCAAGCATCCCCTCAATTTTATGAAATTATTCTCTTATTCATCTATCAATACGAACATAAACCCCTTACTAGTCAACTTGTTTATTGGGGAAGATAGTCCTAATAAATATCCCTTAAAGAATCTATAGTATTTATACAACCCAATAAGAATACAGATCTTGATTATCTAGGTTAGTCGAGGACATTTCCCAATGATATCTATATCAAATGGATTCATCGATATACCCTAACATGAAATTATATGACTCATGAAGTAGAGTTTTTATAGGTAAAATTATCACATTGTAAAATTTTCATCAAAATTATACTTCCTTAGGGTCCTTTATATATTTCTGAAATTCACATCATTCTCTCTCTTTTTCATTGAATATATAAGAATATCTTCTATTAAAACTAAAAAAACTAATCAAGTAAATAATTAAAGAATATATTAATTATATATATATATATATAGTATGAGCATCAGTATGTGATGATGGCATTACTATAAATTAAAATTGGACATAACTTGTTATAATGGTTATCTTGGGTATATCCTCATTCTCTACCCTTAGATAATGATATCCAAAATTGAAGATCAATATTGGATAAATATTTATCTCTTCATAATTTTTGAAATATATCATCAGTAATAGGTTGAGTATACTTTCAATAAATATTTAGTTTTTTATGTTCTAAATAATCAATGAAAAGACACATCGACAAATCATTCTTCCTAACAAAAAGAACAGGTGCACCCACAATAAAAATCAATTGTCTCATGGAATCCTTGATCAAGATTATCCTAGAGCTAATTTTTAAATTACCTTAACTCAATATAGGAAATTCTATATAGAGTATTTAAAATATGTGTAGTGCTAGATATGAGTTCTATTAAAAACTCACCTTTATAGTTTGAGGTAATACTGCCAAAATATTCTAGGAATACATCAAAAAACTCACATAACATAGGAATATCAAAAATTTTGAGTTTCTAATAAAACATATGAGATAAATATCCCTAATTAAGAGGAAGTAAAACCTATATGATGGAATTAATTTCCATTGAATGTTTAAGTTAATACTTTCCACAAAATACTACTGTAGATTGATTTAGAATATCAAATGTAACTTCCCATCCATTAAAATTAATGTGGGATCTGTATGAAGATATACAATCCATGCCAAATGTTTTATTAAATTAAACTAGAGGAAGAATAAAAAAATTTATAGGAAGAAAATTCCTAAAAACATCTATCAGAGTGGAGTTATAGACCTAATTTTTATTCATCCATCCATTTTGATTTTTCACTAAAAAACTCAACATATAATCCTTGTATTGTTGATGAGATGCCATTTTAAAATTATATAAATATAAAAGAGTTGGTACAATCTAAATTAAATAAACCATTTAAATATCTAGATTAGATTATAAACGTACCTTTCACCAAATCACTTGGAACCTACACTTAGGCTGTAGTAATTTCAAATTTATGGTCTCCCCCCTTGGATTATTTCATGGTAATTTACCTAGATGATCAGCACACTAGTTTTAATAATTCTTCATCTATTTATAGTTGAAGTAGTGTTACTTTAGGGGATTATTTATATTCCATATACTCATTTTCCATATGAGCCTTATATCTCCACTTGTAAAAATTACCCAGGCACTTCAAGCATTTTCTAGGATTCTTGTTTCCATAATTTTTACATGATGTCAATTTCTGTATTCCTTGTTTTTTCTTTGATATGATCCATTTTTCATGGTGCTAATCAACCTCTTATTCTACCTACTTACATTGAAGATATAATTTCCTTAAAATTATTTCTATATATTAATAAAACCTAATATTATATAATCATATTATGATTTTTTTGAGAAACTATTGTCATTCGGAGAATCCGTTACATCCTATCAATGAAATGGTCAATCATTCATTCCAAATAACAAATGTATTATGAATTATACATGGATAATCTTGTAAAGATAACATCATACTCTTACACACTTTCTTATTCTTTATTTTTTAATGTGAGTAACTACATATCCATTTTATATCATTGTTATATGGGGAAATATATCTCCCAAAAAATAACTTTAAATGCTATTGATTCCTATCTTTCAATTTCTTCTGACTCTTTACTATTATGGATCAATGACCATTATTGATCAGATTATAATTTAATACAATACACTTATGGAATAAGAATTTCAATTTCATTAATTTCCAAATCATATAATATCTTTTCAAGAGACTAAATCCATTGTTAAGATACAAATGGATTAATAGTTTCATTAAATGATAAAGGATTTTGTCACATGATTTTGTCCAATATATGTGAATCACGTTGCATAAAAATATATATTTTTTCATTTAGGTAAGGTTATTCATCATGTCCCAAGTTATCTCTCAAAATTTGGAAAATACTTAATCAGTTTGAACACAAGTGATATTGAATTGATCATTAGGGAAATATCTACATCATCTATGGGTTTGGATTTCATTTTATCCATTGGTAACCATCACAAAAAATGGAACACACTATGTTTTATCATAGTCATCATGAACATTGATCCATAAAAAAGACCATATAATGGTAAAAATAAGGAAATAAATTAATAGATTATCCTAGTTATTAGGTCATATATGGTTATATAAAATCTATTTCCCATAGTTTCTACTAAATATCCATTGATACCAACAGTAAAAACCCAACTCTATTAATGTAGAACATGTGTAAAATTTATTAAACCGGAATATGATTCAAAGGATCTCATCCTAAAGTACTAATTAATTTAGAAGTCTTTATGAACCAAATACATACAAGATTACCATATTACATAAAAAATATATAATACATAGCATAAAAACATTCTTTAATCCTTGAAATTATTAAAAATACCCTTATTTGTATCACGGGGAACGGAATAAAATATATGATGATCACATATTCTTAGTAATTGTTATTTAAATCATATAATATCATGTTTAAATAATGATGAATCAATTTGGGATGGTAAAAAACAAAAAATCCATTACATTTAATCAACAACATGACCAAAAAATGCATCCATGTATAATATCAATGTAGTAAACTCACGGAAAATAATAATAAAATTTTAAATGGAGTAAATTATTAATTATAGAAATCATTATATTATACATCATGATATATTTTCCATTAAAGAATTTTTCTAAGGCTATTTAATCGATGGGTAGGTATTTAAAAAAATACATTCATTAATTTTCTCGAACGAATTTGACTCATGAGACTAGTTGATGCATTAATGGGATATCTATTACATGGAACATACCTTCATTATAATTTCAATGAATTCCTCATATATTTTTAATTGTCAATTTAATTCAAAAAAATATCACTTAATAGTAAATGGCCATATTGATTAAAGAATACAAAATATTATTATTTCTTCAGTTTATCAAATAATATTCAAAATTAAAAAAAGTATTTAAAAAAGGTATAAGTTTTAAGAAATTATCGCAGGGATGATTGAAAAAATATCGATATTTATGAGAAATATAATTTCCAATTTGAAATTATCATAAAAATTTAAACTATGAAGATAATTTAATGACCACAAAATTAATGAGAGACAAAATATGACTGTCAATTCATTAAAAATATTTTTTTTGTAAAAAAAATTCCATTACAAAATAATGGAAAATTGATAAAAAATGTAAAAAATAATATTTAATTGAAGGGATTTTTTTTTTAAAATTAAAATATTATAAAATAATCTAAAATATTATAAAATAGTTTGGTGGTGGGAAAATATGTTAACACTATATACTTTAAAAACATTCCTTTTGACTTTAGGTAAAGAAATTAGAAAATGAACTATTTGGAAAACATTATAAATATTATATTCAAAATATTTAAAAATTAATTAAAATCATTAAACTTCATTGATAAATAATTTTATTAAATAAAAGGGGTTTTTGTTATTTTTTTTAAAAAAATTCAAAGGGAAGGAAAATATACATTATCATATAGAAAAATATGATCAGTTTTTTGATTAAAGGTTTATTTTCATGATTCAAGTTCCAATGATATAAAAATATGGAACAAAACATTGAAAATCCTTAAATATCTAAATAATAAAAAAACATGTTTAGATTATTAATTAGATATTATAAGGTTCCTTTAAAGAAAATATGTTTCCTCCCAAAAAATGATATTGTCAAATAAATACTTACCTCTTTGGTAACATTTAAATATAAAACCATTGAAGCTGTAAACATGAATTGAAACAATAATCATCATGACTAAATAAATATTATTTTTTTATTCATATATTTGAAAATATATAAATTATATAAACATTAGTAGGTTCATAATACCAAATATTCTGAAATATAGTAAAAATTGAGACAATGTGCTTTACTTCATGTTTGACGTGCCATGTGGGTGATCTATCATCTTGTATAATAAATATATATATTTTATAAATACATAAATTTACCATATAATTTTCTATAATATCTTATATGACTAGTTTAAAATATCTCTATCAACAATTTGTTAGCAATCATATATTATTAACATTGTTTCGGGTTTTTTACTATTTCCATTTTCCTATATGTTTGGGTTTTGTGGTTTTAGTGAGTTAATTTTTTTAATTATTAAATAATCTCAATAATTTTAATATTTACATAAATATAATATAAATTAATTATCTAAATATATATTTATTTTTATCCATAGAAAGTATATATAGAAAAATTAATAACACCATCCGTGGAGATGATATGTCATATTTACACATAAATATGGTTTTCACTTTTCGATGGATGGAATAAAAAATGATAATAATAATTAACATTTAAATAATATTTATAATTTCATATATATTTGTTAAATCTATAATCATTACCACCTAATGTAAAGAGGAAATAAAAAATGGATCACATTACTTCGTGAAGGTGTTAATTCACATATACACATGAGCGATGGTATAATTTTCCAACAGATTAGAAGATAGGATGGCATATATGATATTATAAACAAAGAAGAATATTTTTATAATAAATATATTATATATTTATTATTTACATATTTAAAACCATCCAATTAAAGTGGGGTTGAATAAATAATCACTCCATTACATGGTGACAATACGGTGTACTTACGCACGAGCGATGTTTTCACCATTCATAAGATATAAAATAAATAGAAAATGGTTTTAACTTATTCATAATAAAATATAATTATATTTATGATAAAATAGTTATTATTTTATAATTATAACAATATATGATAATTATAAGAAGAAATAAACATTAAAGGGTTAGTAAAGACGATTACCTCTTCATCAGTAGGCATCCATTAGATTCATTTATAAGGACTTTGTAATGGAGTAATAAGAATAAAAAACAAGTAATTTATCTATAGGTACATGGATAAGATATATTGTTATGGTTTGGTTGAGATATAAGGCTCAATGTTGTGTAAATAAAGGAGAGAAAGAGTGTCCATTTAAAAGTTAGATGAGCATATCTTTTGGATATTCATGAACTATTATAATATAATCTATGCCTAAATCTTGTCAAAAGATACCAATATGACATGTATAAGATTATATGGATGATATATTATCAATATAATCATCCAATCAAATTTTTATAGTTTTATATGTCATTCTAAACATTATCCTTTGGGTTAACACCTTGGTTATCCAATTTTAACCTTATTTATGAAAATGAATTTTAAAATATTAAATGGTTACAATTTCACTAATAAGATAAAATTTTTATTATAAATGTATGAGGGATGAAACATTAAAACATATATTATCCATCTTTTACTCTTTCAATATTTTGACCATTTTTAAATAATTTAATTTTTTTCATAAAAAACATTAATGTTATTTTTTACACTATTCATTTTAATTTCACATTATAAACACTAATTTTTGTTTATTAAAGTATAATCATTTAACAAATCCCTAATATGATATATTAATATTTCAAATTTCTGAAAAAAATAATTCATCTAAATTTTATTACTTTTAATATTTTTAAAATCATTACCTAAAATTTTCAATTAATATAATAAATATTACATTGGTGTTGTGTAAGAATTTAAGGTAATTATTCAATAACTAAAAGTAAAAAAACCATGATAGAAAAATAAATTATTATTTCAAGTTAATATTTATATATGTAAAAAACCCTATTTTATCCTTGTGGAATAATATGGGAGATAATAGTATCAAGAGTGTGACATTTTGTATTTATTCTTTTCTTAAAGTAAATAAAAGATAATTAATAAAGTAATATGGAATAAAGTGTCCATATTTTTGAGACATGGATATAATTATTAAAATTAAATTCATAAAATAAGATAATGGAAATTTTTAAAGAATTTTTAAATCCCAATCTAAATATTTTAACCAAGTTTTACTCGTTTTACACTTATAATGGTGAAAAATATCTACGAAGGTTTTATTCATACTAATAAAAAATTAAAAGGAAATATGTGCCTAATCTTTCAAAATATGGAATTAATTTTATAAAAATAAATTCTTATATTTGGGTGAAATTAATTTAATTTAAAAAAGATAAACACAACAAAAATAGTTTTTTATAGAAAAATGCCTTTTTATGTTAAAAAATGAACTGATACAAAAAAGGGTATAATAATGTTCCCAATGTAAATAATTATATTATTTATAACAAAATTAGTATTAATTTAATTTATTATTAAATTAAAATATTTATAGATATTTTAATAATAATAAATTTTAGTTGTTCTAAGATCGATATTTTTCACTATTTATTGAAAAATCAATAATTTCAAAACAAATACAAAAATATAAACATATGATAATATTTATAATTTCAATTAAAAAATGATATAATTTTCACATGTAAATTTTAAATAGGGTTTCATGGATCATTGAAACTCAATGTTTTTTGTAATGAAACCAATCAAAGAAATCTATTTAAAGAGAAATATATTAAAAAATATTGGGCAGTTATATGTATTCTTACTTTATTACATTAACAGATGATTTAACAACACATAGAAATATGTAATTAATTAGGAATAAGTATAATTTATTTAATAAATTTATGTAATTCAATACTGAATAATAGAATCATATTGGTAATAAGATAAAGAAAAATCAAATTGATTAAGGTGGTGAATATCTGAACCAAGAGTTTATCATTATAATTCATTATTGAATTACATAAATTGAAATGTTATGAAACAAAAAACTATGCATATAAATGAATATAACATCCCAATAGATGACTATATATTTAATATTTCAAATAAATTTTGTAATTCCCCAACCCCAGAATCCCAAAGTTAGTGCATTATTTTAATACATCAGTATGATTACAAGGAATCAATTCTTGAAAGACTGATCATTTTAGCAGTCTTGGAAAATAGATTACATACCTTAATGTTACATTACACCTAAGAAAATAAAAAAAACATAAATAATTCTTTTATAATGCAATTAATTTCATAGCTTAACCCTTCCTATAAATCATAATACACTTCTTTGAATCCCGGGAAAATAAAATATTAGAAAGGTGTGAGCTCAAACTCTCATTAAGGGTAAGCAATACACCGAAAGATAACATAAACATTAGACAGGGTGAATAATTTAAATCACATGCCATTAAAAATAATAAATAGGAAAACTTTATGGAAGGAATATGAGATGAGTAAATAATGCCATAATAAAACATATTCATGGGTATTCGACTTGTCGAATAACCACATTAACCATCAATAACATTTTTAAAATAAGGTAATGTATAATGCAGAACATTTTGAAACATTTTTTCAAGGCCTTGGCGAAGATGTCTAAAAATGATTAAGGCCTTGGCCAAAAACATATATCCAAATTGGGGACGGCCTCGACCAATTCCACATCTAATTGTCTCATGAGACATACCTATTTATCTAGGAGCTATAGAGGGCTCCACTTGTCACTTACTAAGTCTAATACATTCCTCATATGAAAAGGTTAAAACATAATATAAACATTCGTATTAAAAGTAGCATATGAAATGTCAATAATTTATCCCTAAAACACGAATGGTATAAAAATAACACATACATATCCAAACATATCACAAAATCTTAAATACAATATATAATATTTGTATCATATTAAATCAACCTCGATCAAGAATAATATCCTGTAAATGATGTTGACATAGTTTAAAATGGTTAGTAAAAATCTTTGAGAGAAATATCACTTTTTCATGAAATCATTTAAAAGTCACAAAATTTATAAAGGAATTCATTTAAAAGATAGTTTTGAATCAAAGTGTCCCATAACACTTTGAAACTTTTGAAAGGAATTAACATTTTAAAACATTCAAGTCCATATAAATAAATCTTTAATAGCATTTTGAAAACACGGTCATTAATGAGAATAGTTTAGAATAATAAATCTTTAAAAAATTTAAAATAATGTTTTAATAAAAAATTCCTTTAATAATAATCCCTTTGAAATCTATTTTATGAAACAAGGAAATGGATAATAAATAGGTCCCAGTAAAATCATACCTATAAACAATCTCGAATAATAATGAGATTGAGGAATTAACCCTTACCTTGCACTTTCCTTTGGTCAAGGGTATGTTTAACCTCATTTATAATGAACATATTAAGTTATTAAATTATATCAGAACCATATTCATATTTATTATATCATACATGATTCAATTAAGACTTTATACTAGACATTTAATAATTATTTCCATGTTAAATTAACATTTCGGGTAATAATCTTTTTCTTTATCGTACATGTTTTAACTTGTTATTCTTGACCGTATCACTTTGATCATGATTTAAATAATTCCAGATTATAAAAAATTATTTATATATCACATAGATATATATAATATAAATATATATAATATATAGATATATGAAATAGAAAACACAATTTTATGGAGACGGTAGGCCGTATGTACACATAAACATTGTTTCCGTTTTCATATCATATTGAACGGAAGTAAGTGAATAAGATACATGTAAGTATATATATATATATTCTCCACTATAATTATTATGTAATATATTACATAATTATTAATAATATATATTTTTATAAGCATTGTTGAATGGTGAACGTGGAAATGAATCTCATCGCGTCGTGGAGACAGTAATCCGTACGTACGCACGAGCGACAATATCATTATATTGATGGTGAGATATTATGTAGTTGGATGTTATATCATATATATTGAATAATTAACATGTTTTATTTATTATTTAAATCATTTATGCACATTGTTTTACCTATCCAAATAATGACGTGTTTGAATAACAAACTACACTACAACGTGGAGACGGTAAGTCGTACATACGCATGTATGGTGACTTTGTCATTTATAGGATGGATAGAATAATGAATATGGTTGCACAATATTTATAATAACATCAAATTATATATAAGGTACTGGAGTTATAGTTTTGGTATAGAAACAATAATGAAAGGGGAAGTGGATGAATAAAAGTACTTGGAACAGGGTGGTGAAATTATTACCTCTTCTTTGGTGTTTCCTATTGAGTTGATCAAAATGGCTCCATATGATGGTTTTAGGATCAATTTAAGGACTCTATGATTATTTTAGGGATGTTGAGATGATATTTGGGTAGGTTTTGGATGAGCCAAATGGCATTGGAGTCGTGATTTTGAGAGAAGGGTAAGTTCCCTTTTATAAGAGGGGTGATTGTCACTTTTGGAAAAGATTAAAATATTAATTTATTATACAATCATATTCAGATTATAATGTCCCAAAATTAATTTATTTCGATATTTATTCTGTTATGGGTCTAAATACTCTCAAAAAATAGGTTTTAGACAAGTTTAGTTTACCATTTTAACCTTATCTTTTAGATTAATCTCTTTGTGAAATAGTTTAACTTTTAATGTGTCTTTTTGTATTCTAACACTATATGGTTAATAAAATTAGTATAAACATCCAAGAGAACCTCAAGTGGTTCATTAATGACATGTATAAAATTATTTAATCCCTTTTTCTGATCCTTATATTTTTAGGAATATTATATCAGCCAATAATATAGTATTCGTTTTAAATACTAATTTACGACAATTTTGACAATATTTGGTATTTTGCTTTTGTGAAAGTGATAAAAACCATATCACTTCGAAAAAATTTTATCTATTCAACCCTATCATTCATAATAACCAAAAAAATTCTAGGATGTCATCAATCCTTTTAAATTCTATTTATTCTATTATTTATAATATAAACTATTTTCATATTTCATTAAGAAGATAATTACTGCATCATCATTGTGTCATAAATATATTCAATTATTTAATATCTAAAAATTATAAATAAAATAACATGATGGAGGAAATAAATTTACATTTTTAATTAATATTTATAAAATAATTGATCTTATTTATAACTCTATATTAAAATGTTTTATTTATTAAACATTGAATTTAACACTTTTAACCATTATTTAAATAAAATAATAATAAATGTCCTAATATAATTCAAGTGGAACTAAAGAATAATATTTTATTACTAAGTTTGGTTTTGGTTGAAAGAAACTAATCCAATAGAAATATACATTTTTTATGGTAATTATAATATCATTTTTACCTTTAATTACCCTATTTACTTTTAGCCGTGGTAAAACAAAATCAAAAGATACTATTCAAAAAATATTATTTTCATCTTATTGAACCAAATTTTACTTAATGATACCAACCATGTCTGTTATATTTTTGAAATTAAATTCAAAGAAGTGGTAAAATTATGTTTTATGCAAATTTGCAAAAGCTCATAGAAGGTGGCTGGAAGACGGTAATAAGTTCAATAGAAATTTTACATATAATTTTATTATAAAATGACTCAAATTAATTACATTTAACTTATATATGCATTATATATCTATTTTTACTTAAAATAAATTTAAATAAAATAAATAATTATTTAAATTAAGAGTCAGTTTTAAACAAAAAACGCAGGGTTTTTCACAATTCATAAAAAAATGAATGTTTTCAGAAAAATACCAAAAATTTACCCTAATCTAATTTTGATATTCTGAGTCCAAAAATGATGTTTATTTTATGAAATTAAAAACCTTGAAGGTTCATTAATTAATTTAAAATAAATTTCCATTTTCAAACCAAAAAGTGGGTTTTTTAAAATAAGTAAAAACTATCAAAAGACTGACATGTATTAATGTGAAATTTAAATGTGAAATTACTTATAATGACATAATTGTATTAAATGATAAAAATTTAATCTAATTATAATTAAAAACCATTCAAATTTATAATTTAACACTATAAATTATTTTGATTTAATAAAGTTTTTTTCAATTCAAACATAGTATTTTTCACTATTCGTTAAAATTTGAAAGTTATCAGAAAAGTACAAAAAATGTATCCAAACTAAATTTTAAGTCTCTATTCTAAAGTAGAATTAAATTTCATTAAATTGAATATATAAAAGTTTTAAATATTGGTTTTAAAAATGGTTTCCAATTAAAGGCGGTAAAATTTTATTTTTTGAAAAATAGTTCATTTATTTGAAAAAAATAATTTTTTCTTATATTATGTCTAAGAAACACACAATATGGATGTTAAAATTATATAGAGTATATAATATTCAAAATGCAGTTGATAATATTCATAACAACTTTTTTAACGGCTAGTTTGGTAAGTTGTGGTGCACTTGAACTTTGTGTTATGTGTAGCTCAAGCTATTGAATTAATTTAATGATATAACATACTATGAAATCTTAGGGTGTTACAAATTGGATCTATTATATAGCTTGAAAAATATTCAATACATAGTTAGATTTCATTACAAATAAGAATGAATTTCTTCAAAAACATGCGTTACATGCAAGACTAATTTCTTCAAAATAATATTAATATTAATATATAATTGAGAATATTATAATAAAAAATAATTTTGGGTTTATAAATAGGATTAAATAACTAATTAAATATATTTTTCAATTAGTTGGACACTAATTAACTTGAAATTAATAAAATAACTAGTTGAATATAATGTGATTGTTTTTATGAAGAACTATTTATAGGCTCCTAAAAGAAATTTATCTTAATAAATTAAATTAAGTAGTCATATTAAATGAATATAAATGAAACTTATGTACTATGTAATAAATAAAATATATTAATATTAATAAAATGTATTTTTTATGCATAAGATAATAACAAATCCAATATTATTCATCAAAAGTTGCATTTATTTTAAAAGATGTTTTTCTTCCTTTTAAGGGGTAAATTGTTTTAAAATTAAGTTTTTAATGTTTTATAAATTTTATTAGAAATAAATAAACATCATTTTTTAAATTTTAATTTATAACTTATATTAGGGTTAATTTTTGGTATTTGTATTCCAGGAATCATTTTTTGATCAATAGTGAAAAATACAGAATTTTTATTGAAAACAAGCTTTTCATCTAAATAAATTACAATGATCATGTTTATTTTAAATTTGTTTTAAAAGAAAATTAGAACAATTATACATTAATTAATCCAATTTAGTTCATTTTAATAATTTTTATATTGAATTTATAAATAAAAACTTGGTAATCTTTTGAACATTTTCACATTTAAAGCTTAGTTTCCCATCCTGTATGTGGGGTAAATTTTAAATAACAATTTTCGACATATGTGATTATAATTTCAAAAAATAGATTCAATACTTGTAAATATAATAATTTACAATTTATAATACATTAATACTATATTTTTATGAAAAATATTAGTGAATTACATTAAAATTAATTACAGTGATTAATGTAAAAATGAGTTCACATAGGGGTTAAACTTTAATTTTAAAAGGCCAAATGACCAAGACACATTTCCAAAATCCATTTTATGTATATATTTATATCATATAAACAATTTTATATTCAATGGTTTATTATTGGAGACACTTGATGTAAGGGAGACCCCCCAATTGTGTTTACCTTTTGCATTTACCAGAATGCCACTCCTCTATTATAAAAGGGCACACACCCCTCCCCCGAAATAACTCAATCATCTAATGAAAATTATCTAGAAAAAACAACACATAAATAAATTACCAAATATCCTCGACTAATCATAATTTTTTTAAATAAATAAAACTAATTATGGATTTTGGTATAAAAAAAGTAGTTACCCGGAGAAGAGGTAACATTCTTCAATGAGGATATATGTTTTATTTATTTCTACACAACAGAAATTGTTATTATATACTTATTACATGTCAAAATAAGTATAGTAAATATAAATAGTTGTTTATATTCTAATGTTAAGACACAAAACCACACACACTTCCATTAAATGGGACACACAAGCATCATTTGTGTGTACGGAGAACTACCACCTCACAAAGCAATGTCATTCATTCCCCCATTACCACCAATCAAGTTTGATAATAATTATTGTGTTATAGTTTATAATATATATATATATGATATTTATAGTCAATATAATATTTTTAAATTTATTATTACACATAAAACATCATTGTTTCAATTTTGTGGGAATAGGATAACGCCGTTCTTGTTTACAATGGATTACAACCACATGAAGCGATGTGACTCATTTATACTTTAAATTGAATGTATTAATGGTGTATTTAACAAAAATATGCGAAATATATGAAAAATATTATATTTTAAATATAATATACAAAATATCAGTAAATTTTAATTATTTCTAAATTAAATGAAAATAGAAGTAATGTTAATGTGTATGTATAACCAATTGTCTACATAAATGGCGTATTCCATTTACAATAACTATATTTTATAGATTAATCTAAATACATATTGTGTAAAAATATATGATATTTAAATCATGGTTTACATTTTACAGTTGATAATATTATTATTTATTTATAAGTAACATAAAATAACAAGTCAAAATATACTCGAAAAGCAAAGCAATTGACACCAAAATCATTGAAAATAATGAATCATTATTAACAAATGGGTAATAATATGTTATAAAAGGATCATATATGATATAATAAATATTAATATGGTACTTTTATAAGTTGAAAATATTCTTAAAACCATTATACATGATATTAAATGGCGTTCAACATAAAGGGAGTGTTTGGTAAGAGATTTCATCTCAAAACACATCCCATTGAGGCTTATTTGTTATGATGCACAAATTACCTTTTATATGCTGTAAATGGTACCTATATGAAATGTAATATCATGAAATAATCTCTATACATGGTATTTAATGTTTCATTTGAATTTATTTCCTTCCTTAGTATTATAATTGAAAATATACAAAGTGGTAAGGGATTTTATCTCAATTTACATACCATTGAGACTTGTTTGTTATTATAAACCAATTATATTTTATGTGGTATATATGATAACCGTTTTACATGTAATATCATGAATAATTTATCCTTCATGGTACTCTAAATATCAATTTTCATTATTTCATCCAATTATATTTGACATGAAAATTACTAAATGGTAAAAGTTATTATTCTATCTCATTTTTTTTATTTTTAACGATCTCTCGAACCAATAAATTTATTGTAAAAAAACTTCATTGGAAATTAAATTTATCCTAAATATCCATATATTTATGTAAAGGATATCATAATTTCTTTAACTATGTACCATATTTACATTTCGTGTTTACTTTGAATGCTATTTGATGAACTGAGAAAATATTAACAAATATGTATTCTTTTACTCAATAAAAATATTTGATGAAAAAGAAAATTCAATTAATAAAATTGATTATTTTATATATAAGGAATTATTTGGACCTGATGTAATGAGTGGGTCCCACTATAATATATCCTCAAAATGCATCTATTGGTCTCATGATACAAATTAAGTTGGCGAAATTAAATGAGTATATATATGTAATTATAAGCCAAATAGTGAAATATATAAACTGTAGTGGTACCATGATGTCCGAGATCATAGTGTCCAATAATTAAAAAATTTACTTCATTCATAATTATATTATTATTATACATGATATTTTTACTATGAAAATATATACAGATGCATTTCATTTATTTTATATTGATTATATTGAATGTATTTTAATTTATATAACATGAAATATTATTTTAGAATTATTCATTAGTTTAAATGGATCATGTGTTAAGTTATTTACCATTCCATATTGATTCACCAGTGACTATTCTATATGTAACCCTTACTAATAATTTGATCTCATCATTATTTTTCCCCTTTTCCATTACATATGAAGATGAATTCATAGAATTAGTTTCAAGGATAAAATTTATTAGTTTTTTCTGTATTAGGTTTAATAATATATTCCCATTGTAAAATGGGTATCATGTATGCAATCTAGGTTTAGAAAAATTATAAACTATTCAGTCATTTTGGGTTTTAATCTTGTATATATACCAATGTAATAAATTAAGGCACCAACTCCATGCTATTGGGGTTTGGATTGTTACATTTTAAAAGAAGTAAATACTGTTGGTTTTAAAATAGTATTCATGAGAAAACTATATATGGAAGGTAAAATGGTTACCTATAAAGAATTATTAGTTTAGAAAGGTATTATACCCCATTAAAGGACTGATAATGATTATCCCTTTTATCAATTTTATTTATTTTCATCCATCCAAATTCTACTTTCTATAATAGCTTTCCATGATTGTGATATTTGATAAATAGATACCAAAATGACTTTTCTCAATTAGAAACATCAGGAAAATTACTATATTACTCAACTTCAAGGGTTGGTTAATCTAGGTTTCTGAACCCCCTCCCCAATAGGTAACCCTATGATGATATAAATGATAGAAGAGAGATAATGATTCATGAAGCCCATAACAAACTGTCCATGTGTTTTGGACTAGAAATGGGGGTATATAAAAAGCATATATGAGAGGCATTACCCTTTAAAAAGAATAACGAATTAGAGATAAGATAAGTCCCTAAAAATTGTTTTCAAGAAAAATAAAATATCCAAATACATGGATATAATTTCACTCAAGTTGATTTTTTTTAGACAAATGATATGTACTTAAAAAAATCTTTAATTGAAAACTCAAATACCAAACGGCTCCAAAACAACCTCATATGATGGAAATTTCCACCTCAATCGCTAACTTTCTCTTGTATACCTGAAACAATGATTATATATATTTAGTATGAGAATAATATTTATACATGGTAGGATAATACATGGAGCCTCTTGTGTTCAAGAAAATGGAAAAGTACTTAATCCAAGGGAATAAACAATTGAAACTAACTCCTCACATAAATAGGTATGATATGTTCCCAACCTCACCTTGTATCTCTAACTAAGAATCACATATAAGTATGATATAATATACAACATCACATTAAATTGATGTTACATCACAACACCACACCCATTTATTTTTTGTCTTCCTTTAAATCAGGATCCATCTCTCTATAATATGTAGTCATACTATGAAAGACATAGGAAACTAAAACAAATCATGCACCCCATGTATCGCATCATCCCATAATCAACATGAACATATCTAGCCTTAACCATAATGGTTTTTCTCACCTTTCATACACCCGAGTACCAATACTGGGAACAAAATATCAAATAATCATAGAATTATATTAAATATACTTTCAATTTAATTTTTCTCTTGAAAAATTCATTTGATCATTATTTATTAATCAAATATCATTCTCCCCAAGATTTATACAAAAAATTTCCACATTTTGTTAAGTGTTATAATCATTTAGATATTTTTTCAAGACACTAATCCAATGGGGTAAACCATTTTACATTCATTACTATTCAATAATTCCATGTACTCTAGTAGTCATCTAATGATACCATAAAAGAGTTATAAACCAACAATAACAAGTTGTATCATGTTTAGGGGAGAGTAAAGTAGAAAAAATAAAGATTTCCACCTTGACCATAATGTATATTCATATATAAGTAAGCATCCAAAATCTTAGTAAAACAAATAAATGAAAATCCAAACTTCAAATCACATTATTAGTCCTGGTTCTATCTATAACACCAATATGTATATCACTATCCATCCGTCATCATATGTTCCAAGTTCTACCATAAAGAGAGAATCCCCACCCATTTATCATGAACCCATTAGCTATCACAGGATCACATATTTTCATATTCCATGGATCCTCATATATATCAATCACTTTGGAAAACAAGAAAACAAAAAAAATCTATAGGGAAACTATGCCCTACAACCAAGGCATATATCCTTGATAAGGAATCATTCTTCCTCATCCCCAAATTAAATTTCATTATTAAACAAAAAAATTTAACAATATTTAATTACATAATTAATTTATCATTGGTTATAGCCACAATAAAAATGAGGCATCTACTACAACAATTATGAATCATTTAAAAGGGCTTCATGAAAATTAAAGGATCTCGAAGTATATGATCATGTAACTCATGAATATAAAATGGTAACTCTTAAACTCTACAAATAAATCCATTAAAAATGTATTGGTACAAACACACACATAGAAACACACTCACACACACAGACACAAATATATATATATATATATTTATATTTATATGCCAAAAAAACATTTCCACCATGCATTGAAGCCATGACCATAGGGTTTTATTCAACCAAAAAAACCAATAACCTAACTCAAATTTATAAATTGAAATCATATAAATCACAATATATATAAATATATATGAAAAATAATTATCAACAAAATGAAATGGTAGTAGGATTCGTACATAGGTCATAAGGAATCTTAAGTAAATAACCTCAAACTTTTTTAAACATCATCAATGATATATTTATCTAATGGGGTCTATATATTTCTATTGACTAATTTTTTAATATTGTTTCTTATACCCATTTTAAATAATTAAGAAGACTAATGGGATTACATTCAAAGGGTTTTTTCATGTTCATTTTCAACCATGGATATATCCAAAAAAATAACACATATCACTATAGGGTTGTATTTTATGTGGATATAGAAAAAAATTGATGCCATATAATATTAAGCATGTTTTATTTGTGGAAATAAGTGGTTCCCAAAAAATAATTCTCCACTATATTAGCACATAAAAAAATCAAGCACCAATCTATAGACATGGTCGATGCTCACTATTACTATGGGTCACCTATAACCTTGATATACTCTTATTGTGGATATAGGTTTAGGGATATATGTATTTTTATTAGTATTGAATATGGATCATATATGGAGAAATTTCTATTGGTTATGTGATAGATAAAACATGAGACAACATTTTGAATAGATCAAAAAACTATAGAGAAAGATTACTCCCATGAATAAACCTTGGATTCCAATTATGAGGAGTCACCTTAACAAACACTTAACCTACAACATCGTACTCAATATGACTTATTTTATGGTCTGAATAGGACGTATGATGATCATGTTATATCTACATCCTCTCAAAAATGACATAAAAATTATATAACATGATTTATACTAGTTTCAGCCTAAGAATTTCTGATTCTCCAACCCCAGTCAAAAAAATGGTGAATGAAATGGTCACCCATACAAAGCAGAAAATGAATACACACCGATAGTGGAGGGAAAATTATTAATTTAATAAAAATAGACAATTGGAAGTTTCCTCGCACACGAATATCTAAAACCCATGACACAATCTTGCAACATGTCATAAAGTGTCAAGATGGTCTGCTATTTTTGACACTGTATATGCGGATGATAATTAATTTTAAGGAACAACTGATAGATATAATAATGTTGAAAACCTCTCCATAACCTAGAGTTTAATCAAGGATCATGAATAGATAAGATCATCATTCAGACTCCATGATGCATAATGACCTCCTATAGATAATACCATGATAAAACCTCCACTGATCTTGTTTCCTTAATTACTATGAAGTGATCCTATTTAATCAAATGGTACACTATCACTAATATAGTATCACAAACTCCCAAACCATGAGTTAAACTAGTAAATAAGTTCATAAAAACTCCCTCCCACTTCTAATAAGGAATATTTAATGGATAGAGTAAACCATTGGGAACATAGTTTTCAGCCTTTACCTTTTGGTAGACAAAACAATGGGACACAAACTTTGAAACTGAACAATTCAACCCAATACATTAAAAGTGAACTCTTGAAGAAGAATAAAATTTTTAACACCATGATTTAACATGATGTGAGAGTGGTAGATATTACATAAAACCACATAGCGCACCATAAAAGTTTAGAATAGAATCCCTTGGAACAAAATCTAGTTCTTATCATTCTCATAACATCTATAAAAGGTGTCACCAAAAAACATTTTTCCCACTAAAAATCCACCTTAGAAGATCCTATATGGGACACCTCCACATGTTGAACTAAATATTAAAATACCATCATCTATAAATGGAATCCTTTTCCACCAACCTCTTCTATATCATGACACATCATGGTGATATCTCCCATTACTATCCAGGAATTCTATATTCATGAACAATATTACTTTGTGACTTCCTTCCAACCATATCATCCACAACATTACTCTTTCATTGGGTATATGAAATATATATATAATATTAGTATAATAATATCATCCACTATTGATGTCCAGAGTTGATGTCACAGTAGGAAAATACATACCTAATGATGTTATAGTTGGTGAAAACCAAAAAATAATTCCTTAATTAGATAGTGTCTTCAAAACATCATGGAAAACAAAACCACTTCCAACAAGAGATCATGAGTGGCATAGTTATGTTCATGGATTCATAAATATTGATACCCATAATAGGTAAACACCATCTAAAATTATTGGAAACTACTAATGAAAAAATGAGAAGCCTTGCATTAATCCTCAAATTGAACTCCCTAATATAAAAAAAGATAAGGAGAACTAGAAAACATATCCATATTATAATCAAATGAAACATAGATCTTCTTAGTCCATAAAAATTCCCAATCCTTTCTATTAAAATATTTTATAGGAGTTCCAATCTATGATAAGTCTATTATAATACTCTTATAATAGCCTTTAATACCAAGGAAACTATGAAAATATAAAACATTCATGGGGGGTTCCCAAGAATAAAATGATTTGAAATTTAATGAATCCATTAATCACTAAAAATAATTGGAATTACTAATGCAAAAATATCAAGATCCCAAAACCCACACTTCTATATCTTTCCAAATAGCTACTGACAAATAAGAACTCCCAACACCACCGATAGATGATACGTGTTCTCCCCCAAAGATATGTATTACACAAGGATTTATTTAATAAACAAGAACAAAAAACTAAATAAAATATATCAGAACACTAAATATATCAACCCCATTAATAAAACTAGATAATTCATCACACAAAAAGACATAACAATAAACTCATAATTCACATAATGATATCAGAAAGAAGTCTTTGGAATATCATCACTCTATAGAATCATATGATAATATTCCAATCATCGATCACTCATTAATATCTCACTAAACCCTCTCAGAAGATCGAATAAATTATCAACCCATTTAAGAGGATATATATTTGTCACTACATCCAGATTCAAGAAAAAATAATCGATATTAAAATGGAGTGTACCATCATTATTTTTAATGACTAAAATGGGTATACACTAAGGAGACATGCTTTGTTGAACAAAAACCTATTCCAAGAGATAATAGAATTGTATAAAGTACACCAAAAATGAAAATTGAACCATACTATATGGATACATCGACATTATAGAAGCACCAAGATATATCTATATTCCAATATTGACCTCCATTCATGGGTGTAATTCCAAAACCTATTTAGGAAATACATCATGGTACTGTTGCACAACAATATGAAATACTAATTTCTAAACCTCCAATAAACTCAACATGAACTCAACCATCATGAAGGACAATAATGAAACATAGCTCAAGAAATCTTTGAGTCTATCTCATCAATGAAAAAAACAATAAATGATAGGATACAACACCATAACATTCCTTTCTAATGATGTATCTGAGAATCATGGTGAAATCCATTCTATAGATCCTATAAATTAGGAAATTGGTTATGACAGAAAGGAATCACTATGCTGAGAAATTATAATTTCCATGAAGGAGGAAACAATACAACTCAGTTCCACAGTGTAGTTAGCATAAAAATGCAATACCACTGAAACATACCTCCATACATTCTAGGACATATACTAACCCCATGTCAAAGGCATAGTAAAATTGGAAAACCAACAAAACCTCACCCATGATATTATATGCCACAGTTCTTAATCCATGTCATAACCTTATCTCCCAGCTACACTCTAGGGTGTAGAAAAAGTATCTCCATCAAAATCCTAATATGCAGCTAAAACATTATCTAAACTCAAATAATTCCTCCTCTATGAATCCTCTCGACACATATAACACCTCAAACACACAAAGGGATGGTTATGAGGATCCGATATAATAAACTAAAAAATTATAATAATATATTATAGTTATAAATTTCCATTTATGGATTGAAGAAAGCATTTATTTCATAGAATTTTTCTGATGAATCCAAAATTGATTTTTGGTTTCATAAAGAATAAATGCGAGTAGTGTGTTTACCCAAAGTTTTGTTGGAGTGTTCTCTTTCTGTAGTAGTTTCTATTGATTTCATATAACATATTGGAAATGGAATAACAGTATTAATTTCAGTTAATGAGTTGTTAAATAAGTGATCCTCTATGAAGGTCTAGGAGGATGAAACCAAAATTCTCAAGATCAAGATCAATAATGATATATCTAGTAGGATTACTGGTCTAATTCAAGGGGTATAAATTGAACAAATACTAAATTAATTCATTATGGAAAATCTAATAGTGGATTGGTTCCAATTACATGTGATATACTTCTCTCTATGAAAATATTTCTTCAGATATAACTGGAGAGATAAATAATACAGAGGATCCTATACACCTAAATGATAGTATCTATTATATATGAAATTCTATGTACTAGTCTTGATGTATCCAATTCCTTATGCATGGTAAGAATATATCAAGCTAATATAGGATTAAAATATTGGTATATATATAAGGTTATACATAGGTACCCGAAAAATACTAAAGATACATTCTTTGTATATGAAGGAAATGAGAAGTTACTTCTTTGAAGACATTTTGGTGATTATTTATAAATGTATTAGAGTGTTATGAATTCATAGTCATGATATTTCATTATTAACAACACAAAAGTTAATGTCTTTAAGAGTTCAAAGAATTATGATTTAATCAATTATAAAGTAGATTCCATGTATATGGATTCTTTTAATGTTGAAAAATAAGGAGTTTGGATTTTTATTTTCATACAAAATCATGATGTGGTTTATAATAATTGGACTATATCACATTGTATTGTGATTATACTACACCTCTGGCTCTCAAAAAGGATCCAAGGTCACATCATATTATGATGCACATACAATGGAAGAATCAACTCTTATGGTATTTCTATGAAAGGGGTCATGTCATTGTGAGAATAGTTTCCATAGAGGAAAACATAGTAGACCCCTTGATTAAGGAATTTTCTGAAAAGAATCAAGAATATTATGTGATATCCAGTTTATTTAAAGTTATTCATAGTTGTCTCTAATATAAGTTTTAGTTTTGTGGATTTGATAACCTAGAACAAAATTCAATATTCTTTTTGATTACATGTATTAATGAACTTAAAATTTTAAAAAATATTTATCACATAATGATTTTTCTTCTATGTAACATAGTAAGTGATAATTTTTAAAGGGTACATGTTATAAAAAAGGGTCATAAAAATTCCCTACCATGATGAGATCCTAGACGTTTCATGAATGTGTTACTAAATACATTGTCTATGGATGGGTGATATCATTTAATAGGAAAAAATTATATATTCTATTAGGGGTAGGGGGATCATATATCATTGAGAAATATTCAAATGATAATAATATTCGTTAATAAAATGGTGATTATATGAATATTATTGAGATTATAGATCTCATGATTGATCTGGTATTAATAAATAATATGAGAACGAAATTAACACTTATGTTAAAGAATGGATGTTGACATATCATTTACAATAATGGGAATAAAACAGCCTAATTAAGTCTATACACATGTTGGTTCTATTTATAAGTTCATTTATGTAAATTCAATGAAAGAGGTATAAACAAATATAGGTTGATAAAACCAACATGAAACCTTCTTGATTATATATATCAATATAATGTGGTTATATTACATATTATTTTGTTTCTATGAGGTTTTTTGTTTTTTATATAATTAAATTCAATCCTTATTAGTATCATGGTGTTTTATAAGACTATATCCTTATTCATTAGGTGGTGTATCTTAATGTCACAAATAAAGGGTGATAGAGGGTCACACATCAACTATATTCAAAGCATCAGTTACACTTTACTTAAATTTAACATATTCAATAAATATTATTCCTATATATGGTTTAATATTTATTCATCTTAGTTTGATCAAAAATATTCAATTCCATGTTATTCAATAGATTATATTTGGGAGTTGAATAGTTAATAAATTTATATGCTATATGTATTTATTTATTTATTTACCTAGACATATTTTAATAATTTTTTTGTTTCATTTATATGTTATCACATATTTTTTTATTTCATCACATGAATATTTAATAAATATTTATTAACTAGTTTTGTGAAAATAATATTTTTTTTATTTATTATTTAATAATTTAAGGATATATTTTTGATTAAATATATAGTAATTATTAAAGGATTGATAAATTTGAGGATGATTGAAAATCCATGTTTAATGGTGTGATGAAAAATTTCATATTAAATAGTTTTTGAATAAATATTAATTTATTTATTCAATGATAATATCATTTATTTATCTATACATTCAGCACATGTCAAGAAGATTATGTCATTCTATTATTATTTAGATAGGGGATTAATCTGGGATTAAAAAGATAATAAATACACCTATGTATTTTTTATTTTAAAACTCTAGCTCTATTTAAATATAATTATGGAATTTTTTGAAATCCTATAAAAATACTAACTATTGTGGGAAATGAAATCTAGAATGGATACTATGAGGGAAAAGATATATCCGCCCCATGAATGCTATTAATAATCCAATGTGATTCTTCTCATTCACCTGAGAAATTATTTCTCACATTAAAGGTTTCAATTATAATCAAAATATATAACCAAATAATTATATCCATCCATGCTAGAACCCATAATATTGAACATAGACATTCATAGATTTATAGAAGCTATGTGGATCACCAATAGACTGATAATATTCATTATTCCATTGAATAAATGATGATACAAAAAGTGGAATACATCCAATTATCAATAATGAAGAATGAATTTATTTAATGATATTTCATTATTTAAATAAATTAATTATAAATAATATGTGAAATGATTCTCTCTTATTGGTTCTGGGTTTCTATCAATTAATATTCAAATTAATTTCAATGGTTATGATTTTCTTCACTCTGTATGTATAATAATTATCATTTATTATGTTAAAAAAGTAGAGTTCGAAACTACCAAATATGAGATTCAGAAAATATCTAAACCTTAACCAGGATTTATAGATATAGACGATTTTACCAGAATTAATTTCTATAATCCAATATACAAAGGTATTTTTTTTCTAGATGATACTTATGGTATGTTACAATATTAGGAAAATAAGTCAAGTGGTAACACATCATTTTTATACTCAATGAAACATTTAATGTGAAGTAAGCTTACAAAAATTTCTAGGATAATCAAAACATAAATAGAAAATATAAGCATTTTAGTGAAACTATTGTCTTTGAAACTACTTTAAACATAAACAAAAGTATAATTATTGTTGAGTATTTATTGGGGTAAATCAATATAAGAAAATTTTAATTGTTAGTGTGTAATTTTTATATGATGAGACAAGAAACTAATGAAGTTTGTTTCTTAATGGATTTATTGATTTTCTGGGAGGGAATATTTTAAAGATGATTCTCACAAATCAAGATTCAGCCCTTTCTAAATACATTATATTATCATTACCTTACACTAAATAGGGATCTTGTACTTCAAAGTTTATATAAAATTGAATTTAAAACATTGTTTATTTAATGAATCATGGTTCAACATTCATAGAAAAATTCATGAAGTGCATGTATGGGGTTGATGATAGTTCAAATATTGAGATTTTATTGATTGATATCTAATGATAATGCAGTAATAAATATTTGAAATTATTTTAATATGTATAAAAGTTATGATAAAATGGTTTCATTTTTTATGATAGCTATAATGAAATTATTCATTCACCAAAAATGGTTTAGTGAGTCATTAAATGGTGTATTAAATTATTTAATACATTGTATTTCTTGGATTTTATCTAGAACTTTGAGCATGTGTTGGAGAAGAATTAGTATAAAGAAATATTGGATGAATTTTTGGGTATACAAAATATCCCACGTAATAATTTTCAATGTCACATTGTAATTTTTCACAGAAGACAATTGTAAAATAAAAAGTTTTTTTATCATTTTCAACTGTAACAAAATCTTTGTGGTGGTTTTTTCATCAGTATTCTAGGGACATAGTTTTCCCAAAAATAATTATTTTCATAATTAATGGTTCTTAAATTAATTTTTAATTTTATTTTCTAATAATAACATATGATAATAAATCATAGTTGCTTGAAATTTTAGAGTTACTAATGTTAATATTTTCATGCACTAAAAATATTTGAGAAATTATTTCCTGTTCTTTAAAATTTTACTGTTCTTTAAGAGATTGACAGTACATGCATATGAAATACCATGGAAACAATAAAATTAAAAAAAAATTGAAGAGGTTATGGTTAAAATAAATTAAAAGTGTTAAAAAATTCATTAATAGAAGAAAAGAATTTAATGGTGTCCCATGAGATTGAACAAGGATACACTATTAAGGTGTCGATTTTGAGAAATTATGCTCGAGAATTACAGGATGAAAAAATAATTTACCTACTAGACTATGGAATTATACAATCACAGAAAATAAAAATATATAAAATATTATTAATTAAGGAATATTAATGTAATGTTATTGATAGGTTTAAATTTTATATAGAGCATCCCTACAAAAAAATATCAAGAATTTATTATATTAGAAAGAGATAGACCACATACCTTATTTTTAGTTTTAATTTTCTAAATTTCGTTATTGAACTACTACATTTTGTGATAACATGCATTCATAATTTTATTATTTGATATAGCGGAATACTAATGAATTTATGAATGATGGATCCCATGGGTAAACTATCAAATATCTAAATATAAGTACATGATTAATATTACATTAATATAATCCAATTGACATATATTTTAATTACTATACTATTTTCTAGGAGATACCTTCTAATGTAATGAAATCTCATTATTACAGGAAAAATTAGTTTTTGATATCTATTAGGAATATAAACCTATATGACACCCAGATGTAGCTATAGTTGTCATTATATGTTATTTGATATTATCATGTGCCAACATGGGCCAGGTAAATATTGGGAATTTTTTTACTTCTACTCTTTTGTATGATATTTCACTATTACCCCACATGCTTAATAATTACGATGAATCAATTAATCATGGGTTTATTTCATGATGATAATTCACTTTTTCAGGGTCATTACATGGTTAAAAAAACATTGATATATATTTGGTGCATAAGGGTACTACCACACAATTAGTTCATGTTTTGGTAAAATTTTCAGCCAAACCATGAAACCTATCTTTAATCACATAATATGTTATTTTACCTTAATTCCCTCTAGGTTTTTGTCTTTTGGAATCGCTCCTCCCATACCATTCATCCAAGAGACACAAAAGTGAAAAATTTAGTTCTCCATCCTCCTCCACCTCCAATTCAGGGCTCATTATTTATAAATTTAATGTTATTCCAAGATAAATCACATTTTATTCTCTTATATTATTAATTATTTTCTTATTCATTCCATCACACAAAAATTTCCCCATTCACCCTAAAAACTCAATATTTTGTAAGATTGATATTAGGTTAAATATGGCTCTAACCAAGGATGTTGGTCTCTTATGGATTGTAGGGTAAGTCCCCGTGCTTATTCAGGTGGTCATCACAAAGGTCAACACATTCTATCTTGATTTATGTTTATTCCAATTAGGTGTTTTTATAAAACTATTTAATTTTATAATTCAAGATATTTTAGAACTTCAGAAATATTTTTTTATTGAAATTAAAAGTATATATGACATCTTTATGGTGTTCTTAATTTTTCTATGAAAATTTCGATTTAAATAATGGTTTTCTATTATGGATTTCATGTTTTCAAATTGAAAAGGAATATTTTTTATGTTATAGGAATTTGTTAAAATATTATGAGGATCCTAGAAATAGTCTAGAGGGTGTGTGTTAGATTTTCATCTCATTCAAGTATCATAAGATTGAAAAATACATATTAGAGAAGGATAAATTTTTAAATGAGGTGTTACCTAGGAAATAGTTTATAAATGGACTTTGATGGAAAATAAAAACTGTTTTTAGAAATAATATTTTTATGACACCATGAAAATTTATTCATGGATTTATAAAATTTGTTTAACCGAAATCGAAGGCCCTTTTTCTAATTTTTTTTAAAGATGGAAACCCATGTTTTAATGTTTAGATTTTAAATTTAATTAATGTGTGTGGTTTTATGGGATATATAAATGTTTTTTAAAGTGGTGTTTTATGAAATATGAAGGGCTCAAATTTTTGGGTTATATTTTATGGTAATGTCTAATATAAAATCCTAAAAAGTGTGTTGTTTAATTATTATAAGATCCCCTTTCTTAATCATTTAGTTTGTATCCCCTTTTATAGGCTGTTTATCAACATTTGACACTTGTAATAACCTTTTTAGGGATTTGATTTATATATTTTCTTGATATACGATGTGTAAATTGGTTACTACATTGAGATTGATGGAGGTGAGTGAGATTTGTTACTTATGCCATGTGTTTCAGTCTTGTACTGATTTTTTACTCACCATATCTTCTGTATTATAAATGTTAACCCAATTACTAAGTAGGAGATCTATAATTATGTTACACTATTTTCTTCACACACCACTAGTGTCCCACAAATAATACTGTGTAATTTTTCATAGATGGGGTTACATTCCAATGATGCTAGATTATGAATGTTTAATAGATTTTAGACAGTTTGGACTCAACATATTCTAGTAGTTGTTCTATGAGGATTTTAAAAACCTTGTTCATGCCTCCAATTAAATCCCAAGGTAGTGCCCAAGAAACACATATTTCATGAATTCTGGTCTCTGTTTGGGATTCAAGTATAATAATATATTTTATTTTTTATTTTATTATATTAATATATAATCATTATATTTTTTATTTTTATTATTTTTATTTGGACTCATGGTACCAACCTTGAATTTTTTTAGTTCAATTGTGTTTGTAATTTTTATTTTAAAATGGTTTTCAATGATTATTAGGAACCAAATTTTAAATTAAAGACCCTTAATTTTTTATTTATGTGGATTAAGAAATGTATTTTTGTTTAAAAATGGATTCAGGGAATGGAATTCTACTAAAGTGATTGTTATCAATTACGTAAACATAAATTAATGTATTTACAAAATTATTGATATCCCTGTGAGCATTGTTAATGTAACACCCCAAGATTTTATGAAATATATTTCTCCAAATAACATAAATATTTTTTAAAATTTTATTAAAAAATACTAATTTTTATGTGATGTACACACAACAAAGAATTTAGATTGCATTACAGACAATAATGAGTGTATCTTACTTTATAAAAAAAATATGGTTTTAGCAAAACAAGACATACTAATAAAATATTACTATTTATTTTGATAGTTATCACATCGCCATTATACTGAAAGTTATGAATAAGAATAACAAAATATGAAAATATATGGTTTGAAAATATTAATATAATTTATTCATTCATAACCAATTTATTTGAAATTAAAATAAAACCATTTTAAAATAAATGAAATCATTTTTTGAGAAAATATTTTTATTCACAAAGAAATATATTATTACTCAATTAATTAATCAAATAAATTCTGTTGAATGAAATTATGTAAATTTTTATATTATATATTTAATAAAATTATTAACATTAATCTTATTTTTTTCTAGGTAAGAGATAAGAAGAAATAAAGTATTACTCTCAAAATTCGTGTTTTTTCTAAAAAGAAGTTTTGTCACATTTTGCTCATTTATTTTAAAATTAATTTCATCTAATTTTAGAAACCTTATTTGAAAAAATAAAATTTATATTTTAAACATCAATGTTATATTATCATATAGATAAATTTTGATTATTTTATGAGAAGATATGTTTTTTTGATGAATAGTGAAAATACTGATTTTTATTAAGAATTTTAATTTCTTTTAATGAATACAAAAACATAAAAATTATTTTATTATGGTTTAAAGTTATAATATGTTATATTATATATCTATTAATCTAATTTATGTCATTAGAGTCAATTTAGTACTAAATTTTGATATAAAAACTGTATGAAATTTTGAACATTTACTCTTTGGAAACACACTTTATTGTGAGGTTTTCAAGATAAATTTTAAAATAATTTTTTATAGTTATGTGAATTGAATTTGGATAAAAAGATTAAATATTCAAAATAATAATTATTTATATTATTTAATAACAATAACTTATGTTTTTACATAAAGAATAGTTAAAGCAGTACAAATTAATTATTGTAGTGAAGTTGAAAATGAGTTTACTAGGGGTTAAACTAAAAGGATAGGGGGTGAAATCTCCTAGAACATTTTCCAAATACCATTTTCCCAATATTTATACATTATAACATCTAGTATCTATAATGACCCATTTTAATCTTCGTGTCTTGGAAAAAACATGTGTATGAATTTTTTTGTTTCAAAAAGTATATGGGTACCACTCACCTCACTTATAAAAGGCCACCCCTCTTGTATTCTATTCACACTCCCAAAACCCATAAGTTCTACCAAAACCAACCCAAATGTATTACATATTACCTATTATAATCCTTTAAGGATTATTTTTGTCATATATCTAACCTATTAATGAATTTGGTGCAACCCTACGGAGGCTATATGAAGATAAAGCAACGTTTTTTAAAGAGCATTTTTATTTTATTTATTCATCATCATAATGAAATTATTATTAATCCATGATGATATAGAAAATATGTTATCATACATATAATTATACGTTTTTTATGTATAGTTAATGGTTTAAAATCCTCCCCACTTCTATAAAATGTGATATGAAATCATCATTCATGTGTACGATGGACTTCCAGGCCGTGAACCAATATTATCTGTTTTCCATCACAACCGATCAATAATGAATATAATGATGGATTAAATGTTTTTATATTATATTAATTAAATTATTATTATTATTAAATTATTATATCACATAAAATTTCTTACTTTACTCTACGTGGGAATACAATAATGTCGTTTATTCTTACGGCCTACCACCGCCTCACGAAGTTATGTGATTCCTTCCCAATTTACGTGAAAGGTAATAAGGATGGTTTTAAAGAAAAAAATGTTATATATATAAAATAATAATGATTCTACGGTGGTAATTTATTATCCAAATTTTATTCGTTCAATTCATTGAGAAAATATAAACATTGTTCACGCATACAGACAACCAATCATATCTACGAATGATATATTTCTATTTTTGTCACTAAATTTTATGGATTATAATAAATAAAAATATAATTAATGTATATGGAATTAATATCATTGTTAATATTATAGATATTATGGGGCCATTTTAAATGTAATATTAAATAATATACCATATAAAAACATACACAAAATACAAAGCTGATATCACCTAAAATATGATATTAACATGGAATTGTTAATAAATGAGTAGTAATAGGTCATAAGTAATTAATATATGTTATAAAATATATAAATATGGTTCTAAAATATATTTATAATAAACTTTTATTTATTATATAGTTTGTTTTAATGTGTACTAAGGAAGAATAGACTGATCATAATTAATTTCTATATGATTTTTTTCTATTAAACACATGCTATATTCCTTATAGTTTTCATTTATATTGAGAATATACTACCCATGAATTTATTTTATGATACCTATATATAATGTTATGAGGATTTAAATATGGATTTAAGGATCTATATATTAGGTATTTTATAGTTTATAAGTGTTTTTCATAGAAGAAAGAATGTTTTCCTCAAGAAATGTTTTCAATTATTTTAATGATTCCTTTATAAATTTTATGGTTATTTTTAAAGAAAATTATTTATAATTTTTTTTAAAAAAAATTCAAATATGGAGGATATTTTTTTGATAAATGTTTTATCTAATTATAAAATATTATTTTACATATTTTCAATGTTATTTTTAAAAAAATGTATTTTTAAAATGTTTTATATTTTAAAAAATGTTTTTTCAAAGAGGATATGATATTTTTCTTCAAGAAATGTTTTAAATTGTTTTAAATTAATTATTCCTATGTTTTCTGGTTTATTTTTAAATAATATTATTTAAAAAAATAATGTCTAATAAGGATTTCTTCAAATAATAAATGATATTTTCCTCATTATATTTTGTAAATGATTTTTCAATATTCATTTATATGTTTTTTTTGATTATTTTAAATAAATATTATTTCTATAATATATTTTTCATTTAATGTTTTTAAAATTTATTTTCAAATAAATTTTATTATTCTCCATTAATATTTTCAATTAATATTTTAAAACCATTTTTTATTTATGATGATATCCATTGTTGTTAATTAAGCATTACGAGGGATATGATTTGAGGATACCATTACTATTCTTTCATTAGAAGGTTTATGTTAAAGATGATAACTTTTTTACAAAACCTATTTCTCTACTATGAGTTATAACTTGATAAAAATATTATGTAACCAACTCATTTTCCAATGGGTTATGATTTGATGAAATTATAAAATTTTTATGAAACCTGTTTCTTTTATATATGTTATGTCATGATGAAATGGTTATGAATCCCATTTAATTTCCTGGGTTTTGATATAATGAATGTTCAATGAAATTGGGGAATATATATGTATTGTTTTCAATATTTTATAGTGGTTACATTATAACCAGGGACGATGTTTACTGTATAACCAAGCATGATGTTTATGTTTCAACAAAATATTTGTAGGAACTATATATTTCTCTAATGTATTAGGATAATTTTGATATCTCATGAGATTAATAGGATTGAAATAGGGAATGAACCATGTTTTGTAAGGAACTCTATAATCTATGATAGTCTGGAAAGATTACCTTGACTACTATGATGGTTTTAGGAGTGAAACATTTATACTATAATATTTATAGAAATTACCCATGACTATTAAGGAAATTATTTTCTATGAATATGTGCATGAAAAAATTCCATGTCTTATGTCATGGTTATGTTTACATAACACATATTCTATAATAAATTTACAATCCATGTCTTATGAACTACCAAAATTTATTCCATGACTCAAGATTTTGATCTTTGATATGTAGGGTATTGTTTTGATATGTTATGATCACTTTATCACACCGTTTTTATAACATTATGTTTATGTACTTATTTTTTTACCCTTACTGGGAATCTCAGATCACCCTCTCTAATGTTTTATTTTCTGAGGTTATGATGATATGTATTATAGGTGATACATATAAAAAAGGTGATAGTTTTGAGGAACTAAGTGGGAGATATTTTAAAACTATTATGATCCATTTGTTTCTATTTCCATGAATCCAAAGGTACAATACCTTTATGATCATCATGTGTGTGTTTGTGTAATGTAATGAATTATAATCTAAAAAGATATAATATCTTTGTATGTGATGTTTGGATATTTATAGATTGTATAAAATTATAGGTTTAGTTAACCAATGTGAGATACGATTAAAAAATATTTGTGGCATTCCTAAGGATATTTCAATGTATATTTATAGGGATATGTCTACGGATAAGTATATAGATTAGTCCAAGTATAATAAAAAGTACTGGAATTTTGGTAAATGATTGAGTGGATTATCTTTACGAAATTATATCCTTTTTTGTATATTACAAGTAGATATATCTCCAACATCAAGGTATATAGGGGTAATAACAATAAAAATATGCATTGAGATTGATTCAACCATGACTTAGTACATGACAATTGGACTTTCTGCACGCCTGGATTGTCACTCCTAGGGGATATTGATGTGAAAATCAGACACCATTTACAAACTATCATAAAGTACATGAATAATGACCACAACTAACCTATATTTTTTCTAAGGTTTCATATATAGAAAATAAATATTCACAATTTAGTCATAATATATGAAATTTCTAAGATTATGTGGTTTCTGAATATTATCATTATTTCTCACACTATGTTTTTTGGTTTTAGTCAATGGAGGGAAAAATAAAGAAACATTTTAGTTTTGAATGTGATATTAAATGTGATTATGAGAAACCAAATGGGGTTATAACTTGACAGAAGTATATTGAGATTATTTATAACCTCTTATGAGAATATATTTGTAATAAAATCCACCTCAACCAACTATCAAAATCAAAAATAATGAGAATTAAATCCTTCATTGAGATCTCAGGTAGTGGATAAAATAGAAGAAAGAAGAACCAATTTCCTATATATGAAGAATGTGGGAAGAATCACTCTAGGTAATGTCTCAATAGAACAAGGAGATGTTTTGTGTTTAAGATAAAAGGGAAAAATAATGAAATTACCGAGGATGAATAAAACTTTTGGTTAATGAAATTAATGAGAATAATGGTTTACTCAAGGAATCATCACTGGATAAATGTTATAAATGTGGGAGTTATTATAATTTATGTCTTAGTGTTAAATATCATGATGATAGTTATTAATTTGGTATGTGTAATGGTTATACTGCAAATGATTATGAGACCTTGAAGAAAAAATAAATGGTTTGGGATATTATATTATTATTTTCTCTGTTATATGTGAGAATAATAAAAAAATTGAGGTTGATTAATATTAATACATGATTCATCTTTCATATTATAGAAGAATCATTGGAATCCTATTGTACCTGACTGCAACACGACCATATATTGTCTTTACAACGTACTTAGTGGACATCTTTCAATGTAATACTAAGGAAGAACATATAGTGGTAGAGAAAGGAATCATGAGCTGCATTCATGGTATACATAATTGGGTATTATACAAAGATACAAGAAGAGATAGTGAAATGTAAGCGTTTTTTGAGTATGACAAGGCTGGAGATGTTATTGATATAAATTCCACAAGGGGGCGAACATTATTTATTGGTAAGAAATGTGTTGGAATATTGAGTAAGAAATAGGAGTTAACTACTGTTAGTAATACCACATTTGAGTATATATATAATATAAAAGATTGCACATAACTATTCTGGATGAAGCAACAACTGAATAATTATTGAGATGAGGTTCATCAGCTAATGATGATTCACTACGAGAACAATAGAACAATCCATATTATGAAGTATCATGTTCATCATTATTTTATGAAACATATTGAAATCATATATCACTTCAATAAGGAAAAACTATGAACATGGAATGAGTGAAATGTATCGTGTTGGAATAAATGACTATGTGACTGATATTGTGACCGAGCCATTGGAAGAACATGTGTTCAAGAAAATTCAGTTAATCCTCAGTGTTCAGCCACCTCCCAAATCATGAGGTGTTTATTGATAATCCTTTATCCAATTTTTTTTAACAATTTTAATCTATTTGTAGATGCGATATTGGTTTTTGGGGGTGATTAATTCATAGGGAGTGTTTTATGAGCTCTAAAATATATAAATAAAAGTTCTTTGGTTTTGTCCAATGGGTTATAATGGATAATTTTAAGTGGTAAAAATGTGGGGGATGAAATTTTTATTGTTTTTAGGTTGATGTGGAATGGAGAAAGTAGTTGGAGGTTTTTGAGAAATCGTGAAATGATTCTATGAAATGATTAGAGTATAGCTTGGAAATCATCAAGCATTCCAAAACACAAGAACCAAATTTATTCATCCCCTCCTATTTTCTAAAATTGAATTTTCTTACATAGACATAGAGTTTTGAATTATTTTTTCTCATATATCAGGTTTTGATTATGACAGGTGATTTATTTAATTTTTCAGCATATTTACTGTAAACCCAAATGGGGATATTGTTGGAGGCAAGGATATTCTTTGCTATAAATGGTGTATTGTTTGTGTTTTTTTGTCAATACTCACATGGACCATTAGGTATTTTTCAATTAAATTGATATTTTATGTTATAATGACAACAATATTTAATGTGGAATCGTATCTAAGTGTTTTCCATATTTTTTTGGTCTAAAATTTTGTAGATGTATTGCATCATGATAAGTGGATTTTCATGAAGTGTCTGGATAATATGGAAAATGAATGAGTTTCTTGAAGATAAGATTCATAAATGATGTTTCAAGAAGGATCAATGAATATTGATAATGATCTTCGCCATTATGAAAATTGGAGCATAGTGAGTGGACAATGGTTTAATGGAAGGCTTTGCTACAATTTCAAATCACAATGATGCTTCACTGTGAATGATTTTTTGTTGGATCCACATGAAGGTGTAAAGGTTTTGATAGAATAAAACCAGATTATATCAAGCATTGAGAATGGATAATTTACATGGAGCATCGAAATAGGAGGAGCGTTGTGACGATATGTATTAATAAAATTTACTAAGAGGCAGTGCAACATAGTGAACAACCAAAACTATAAATATAAGGCTACCCATCTTCATTTCACAAATATTTTACCAAGTAAAATCTATACTCACTCAGGTTTCATGAATCTTGGGGATCATTGTGAAATTTACATTCCATGTGAGCTTGATAATTTCTAAACGAATTGTTGAATCTTAACTAATGCCAATAATTTTGATTAATGAGTGATTTATGATGATGGGATTTTCCATGTAAACTTGTTGAGATTTGTGAAGGCATCTTATTCTATGAAGGTTTTTAGTTTGGTAAATGTAGTAAGATTCAGGAAAGTGTTTCACGAAAGGTGGTTGGTTTCACAATGATAGTAAGATTCTAAAAGGAGGTATTGTTCAATGAATGCAGTAATCTTCATGAAGGGAGTGAGATTTATGAAGGAGCTTCATGAAAGTAGGTCTGGAATATATGTTTTCTAGTGAAAAATCCTTTCCAAGGGAATTGACTCAGGTGTACGGTGAAAGATGAGTCTATAGCTATATAGGGATAATGACTTTAATGTCAATCCATTGAAGAGACCTTAAGGATGATAAACTAAGTAACACATCAATTTGGAATAATGTTCTTCAGGGAGTCAATTGAAGAGTTCCAGGGAACACTGTGAGGTATCCCTAAAATATTATAAAGGAAATGTTCATGGAATAGTGATACTATTTATAAAATTTAGTATTCTAAAAATAGTAAAGATTACTATATTTAGGTACAATTGAAACCCTTTCGTCATAGGCTCCTTGGACTTGTCCTTAGTGGGGAACCAAGTAAAATTGAGTTCTGATCTCTTTTTATGTGGTTACTTTTTTTCTACACATTCCCTTTGGAAAAGTTTAAATGGTTATTACAAATGTTGGATCAAGATCTATCACATTTTTTAAAAAAAATGGACACCCTGATTCACCCCTCCCCTCTTAGGGTGTTCCGAGGTTTTTATTATATGACATTACTTTTTATTTTTGGTTATTTATACATGATGTTTCATGGATTTACATTTTATAAACTAACCATGATGAACTTATCATAGATCATATTCAATCATTTAACTCTAATTTTAGGGGGAAATTATCCCCAATAATATTTTTTATGATTCCATGTTGTTTGAAATTAGCCTTTGGGGATTTGGAGTTCCTTTTGAGGTGAGTGGTGGGCCAGGTCCTATTCCAGTTCATGTTGAACTCTATTCCAGTTCGTTACAAACTCACATGGGTGAGCTATTTTATATTATGTTAGACTAAATATATTTCTATATTTAGTAGGTAGTGAATTATATTAGAAATAATTAATATATAAAAGAAATTCCATTTAATTCATTCAGAGTAGAAAATTAAACAACCAATAACTCATTGTTGGGATTTCCAAAAAATAGATAACCATACTTTTTAAAAATAGACGATTTACCCAAATAAATTTATTTTCTAAAAGAAAGAAATCCAATAATTTATATCACATTATAGGATAATTTGGTGGTATCATTTACTCCCCTAACCAGTTTTTTAAAAAATGAATTGAAAATCCCATAGGAATGGTAATATTTGGACCTCCCATCTCAATGAATGCCTTTTAAAATTTAGATAATCAGTTTATACAGCTATGGATATCTTTATAAAGAAAAAATATAGAACACAACCAATTCTAATAAAACATATTCCCATATATATATATATATAATTTTCATACTTTTTTCTTGGATTCCATAATTTGATAGTCTATTGTTTTTTTCAAGTACTTATTTTTATAATGTTTATAGTTTAATTTTACTTTAAATTATTAGTGAAACTAGCTGATGGAAACTATATAGTAATTTCCAATTGATACTCCCACCATATTCTTAAGAATTCTTCCCATTAACTAAGGAAATTTCTAAAGAAAACAACCATCAAGAATTACCACACAAGATTAGAAATTGATATTCTCAATGGAAGAGTTTCTATATTTTCATTTTCAAATTTCTAACTAATTCCCTTATGAATTTAAATTTAGACTTTCCCATGGGAATAACAAATTGAAATTTCAACTGGTAATTTTCTATAAAACATTACTACATAAATTACATGTTCATACAAATAAAAAATATAAAAAATGATTAAATTTGGAAATTTAATTTATAAATTACACATTTTAAATTTAAATTGAATTTATGTGGAAATTTCTACTAGAATATCCCAGTTGAAACTCCTTGTGGAAGATCCTATTCTAAATTCATTGAAAAAATTCACACTAATAATTCCAAGAGTAAATTCCCATTATAAATTTCTACTCAAATTCCATTGTAATTTATAACTTGTTGTCCATATATATATATATATATTCTATTTATAACCGTGAGAAATTATTACCCTGATAGACTATACATGAAACCACCACAAGTCATTACAGCCGTCATGCATAGTGTCATGAAAACACGAAGGCTTGAAAACAAAAAAAATGTATATAACCACTAACAAAAAAATACATAAAAAATATATTATATAAAAAAACCACACACAAAAATTAAACTCAATTAATATGCATTTCAATTAAAATAAATAAAACATCCCATAAAACAATAAGTGTTTCAAATAATACAATTTGAGATACACCATCTACAATAATTCATGATGAAATAATCTCCCCACTGGGGTTCCTTGACATATATCATTTATAAAAACTATTTTTTTATTTAATCATTTAATAATATCTATTAAATATTTATATGACCATAATACTAATTATTATGTACTATGAATTATCTAATTACACACTTCTCTGATTTATATGGATAAAACCACATTTTATATTTGAACAATTTAATTAACCAAATATCTTATGTTTGACAGTATTTGAAACAATTATATTGACTATATCTCTTAAAATTGAACATTCATTATTAATATAAACTTCAGGTAATATTTTTATCATCATTAAATAATTTACAATACATTCAACTCAATTTTACACATGTGAATTCATTGTTCAATATTTGACTTCTATTCTTATTTTAGTGTATCAGAATCACAAATATATTTAGTAATGGATGTTTATCCTTTATGTTTCCTTTAGTTCAAGACATTTAATTATTTAAATCATATTAAACATATCCAATTATATTATATATCATTTTATAATGATTTTTCGTTTAAAAAAATCATTTTCCCTTAAAATTTTGTATAGGGTGATAGGAAGATGAAAAAAGTAAAAATATAGATAAATATTTTACAATCAAGAAGGTTATGGGGTCCACCTAATGATTATATAATTTATCCTTACACGGTTCCTGGAAACCTATCTTTTTAATTGTATATTCAATCATTCCATTAAAAAAATAGTTACAATTAACCTATATAATAATAAAGATTCATAACATTAGACCAATAAAGGAAAACCAAGAAGAACATAACATAGTGATGCTCATTTAAGTCATATACATAAGGGATGACCTTTATAAATTAGATTAATCACACTGATGTGAGTTCTTTATACTGTGATGTCTTACCATGGATACAATTGATCATCTTACTATTTGAAGCATGGGGTCCATCACCCTAACAAGGGTATGATCAACTTATTTAATGATGGAACTTATATAGTTGATTTGGCTTTTATGGTTTATGAACATACCACATGATGTAATGAATAGAGCATGGTTGATCTTTAATGAATGATTAATTTTGTGTACTATGTGTGTGATTGATCATACTTCATTTTTAATAATACATATAATGAATGTGGAAAATTTATTCTTGATTATAATCCCCTTATGTGAATTGAAAAAGGTGTAAAATCAAGTTTATTCAGAAAAAATATAAGTAGAGATATATTTTAGATCAAAATATGATAATGTAAACGGATATTTTGAATTAAAATAGATTTCTAAAACTCATTAATAATAGTTCTACATGCCTTGAGTCAATATTCTTAATGTATTGTGGTCTAAGGTCTCACCCCAAGATTAAAACTCATGTTGCACTATAAATATATCATTACATTATATATGCACATTTTTATATTCACATAACAAAATATATATGCATTGAAAAATGCAATTAAAAACAATTTAAATAATTTTTTTGTAATGATTTTTCCAGGTATGTATTGAAATTAATAGATTCTATACTTTAGAAAAAAATATTGAAATAACAAAAAATAAACTTCAAAAATAATTAAATAATAAAATAACATAAATAAATGATAAATTATAAATATCGATATAATTAATTGGGAAGTATTTTTAATTTAAAAAATATACTAAACAAAAAAAACTATAAAAATCAACATTAACAATCACACTCATTACCATAAAACAACTGTAAAAGATGAAATTTCTACATAGAATCAATTTTAAATTGTTGGTCAGTATATTAAATTAAATGAAAGCTTCCATTATTAATTTCTATTGGGAATTTATAAGGTAAATTACTGGTAAAAATATCCACTTCGAATAAATTTTAATTTCAAATTTTAAATTACTATATGATATTTCTATATTAAATCAATTGGATGTTATAAATTTTTTATTTGAATAAATTGAAAATTTTCAATTTATTTTTCTACTGGGAATTTATATTGGGAATTTCTAGTGTAAATTTTCATTTTAAATTCATAATGAAAATTTCCATAGAGAATCAGTTTAAATTTCAAAATGAAAATTGATAGATTAAATTTAAATGTTAAATTAATTGGAAATCAATTGTCAGTTCATTGAAACAATTGAAAATCTCTATAGTGAATTTATACATGGAATATTCCTTGAAAATTTCTAGCGTGATGTTTTTGGACATTTTCACATCGATTCATGTGTGAACTTTCATTGGGAATTTTGAGTAGTAATTTCCACTATGAAATTTTAGTGGAAACTTCTAGATTTAATTTAAACTCTCAATTTCCACTAGGAATTCCTAGTGATAATTTATAGTGGAAATTTCTAGTGAGAATTTATAATAGAATTTTCTAAAAGAAATTTCTCATAGTTGAAATTACTCGAGGAATAAATTGGAAATTCTTAATTGATATTGTTATCTGTAGTCAATTTACTTCCAATGATGTTAAATTTTCATTGGATTTGTTTAAGTCATTTTATGTGAATTATACAACAAAAAATTCAATTACTTCAGTATATAAACAACATCCTTAGAAAAAATTCAACAATATATGTTTTTTAATTGATAGAAAAATTTCATTTTTTGAAAAAAAACTATTTAATTATCTCCAAAAATTCTCACAATAATAAAATATTTCATCATCTCAGCATCCATATCTGACATCATCATACCAGGATTATACTGAAAATAATTTACCAAATATAGTAATTTTCTATTGACATCCAATTCACTCAAAATTTATTTAACTAAGTCTCTTATGTTCAGTAACTCAATGAAATAATAATCAATAACTCAAAAATTTAATTTTTCATCTGCATATTTCAACATTCATTCGATTCTTAAATCCCAATTCTGTTGGTTAATATATTCCGGAATATAATTGTTCAATTTTTTTTCAAAAATATTATTTCTATGGAAAAGGAAATAACTGCGTTCTCTATAATTAAATACCTTTAAAAAAATTTATAGAGAATAAGTTCCTAACATTACGACCACATTAATAACATAGATATTACTAGATCAAGATCCATAGATGGGTTTAATTGAGTAAAAATATATTGACAGCCTACATTTATTATCCATGAATAAAAAATTACATTGGTTATAATTAGTGTTCCTTGGGTAGAATATAAAATTTGACCCCCTCACACCATCAATTGTTGTACGATTCAACACACATTCCTTTATTATATTAATCAATCAAATCATTTTTCCATAGACTACATAATTAAAATTAAATAAATTCATCTACTATGATATAATATCAATATTTGAAAATATGTTTATTAATTATATTAATAAAATTCACTCAAAAAATAAATATTCTTGGAGAAAATGGAGTATGTTTCCATTTCCACTATGCTAGAAATTTTTCACATTCAAAAAAGCTTACCAATTATAACTATGTTTTTATAAATTTCATGAGTAAAAAAGAATAACATTTTAATTTGTAAAAACCATAATGAAAAAATTAAAATGATAGAATAAAACATAACACACTAGACGTGAACCTAATGCTCAACTAATGAACATTATTCATCAAAATAATCTAATAGGATTTGTTAGTGGATTCCTTAAATACTATATTATTTTCATGGAGTACATTTTTATTTTTAATAAAATTTAAAATATATTATAAAAAATTAACTACATAAATATAGGGAAAATACATGTTCCTATCTATAGAAATAAATTTTTGAAATAGATTCAATCAATTATTTGAAACTATATAATACTACATCACGCATATTAGTTGTAATTAGGACAATTTTTAGGGAAGGTAATGTTTATTATTATCATTTATGGTCAAATATACATATTATGAAAAAATAACTTTATGGACATAATAATGATGTATTTAATCAAACACAATTGTTTCATGGGAGATGAATAATTTTTTATGATCATCTTATGACCTTTTAAGTCTTTCATACTTCCTAAAATTAACTTTTATCTCCCTATATTACCTTGTTATCACTTTTTCACCCAAAACTATGTCATATCCCTAAATTTATAGTGTACTTACCTTAACCCAAAGTACCTAATGATTAATTATTTTTTATTAGTATTATAATTATTAACATTCTCTTTAGAAGTTTATTTTCTCTCACGAGAAAAACATCCAATATTTTCTTTTTTACTTCAACAACAAGAGTCATATCAATAGTGAAATTTATCTGTTGTTTTTTATTTTTCCCTCAAATATATTCTCCTTTCTATAATGTTATGAATTTTTAAAATAATAACCCAAATTATCCACCATTCCAATTACTTTATCACAATATTTTTTTAGAAGAATGGTTTTTTTTTCATAAGTGATTGAACACCGTCTTGAACCTCGACTAGGCTTGATTGTATCCTTATGATACATTTGATCATGTCTGGACTCAATATTGTATATTGTAATCATACAGACTGTAAATTGTTATACATGGATATCCAAACAAATGTATTATTAATGACATGTTTTATTGTAACTCTCTCTATTCTTGTTTTCCATTTTTCTATGCCCAAATCCTATAAGTTAATCTCTTAAAAATAGTGAAGTACATCCCATTTTTTTTAAATAACATTATTAGATTTCTTCATATATCAATTCTATATTAGGGAAAAGTGATAGAAACTGATAACGTTACATTAAAAATTAATCTATGTATAATAATTATTAACAACCTAAAAATTAACTTAGAAAAAATTATGTCAATTTTAAGGGATTGTTATATTTTTTTAACAATGATAATAAGACCATCATAAAAACAACATTCCCATCAAAATAGACATATTTTTGATTTTTTTTAAAATATGGGATAAAATTTCACCCCACACAGGATCCTAATATAGGGAAGAATAATTTTACACATACATATATGTAAAGTAAAACATGTAACATTATAAAAATATTTCTCTATACTACCTTTAACAGTTTTAATAACTTCTCTCTATAAAAGTCCTTATGACAATATATAACTACCACATTAAAATCTATATATTAATAGCACTAATATATTTAGACTTAATTTATATAATTATTATTAATGTATATCCACACCCTTAATTCCAGTTATATGTTAGATATTGTATAATACTTTTTTCATCATCTATCCAATCACATCAAAAATTTCTAAATTTATATTATACATTTATTTTAGTAATAAATTGAGAAATCAATTTTTCTACACTAAAGAAACATTTTATCAATAAGATCATCAAATATATTCAAAAACCACATCTATCTAATAATTTAAATGTGATTATCATTAATATTTGTCTTAGTATCATAATATATTTTACAAAAATAAGTCATTAAATATGTGTAATGAACAAGAGTCGATATAGAGGAATATTCTATAATAAAATATTGTTTATAATAGAAATATTTATTCATTATAAATGTAAATATGGCATAAAAATTATGACTAGACATTCAAACAGGAAATACAATTAATATACACACACTAATTCAATTCATAGTTCCCAGTGGAAATATGAATTTAATTATTATTAAAATTAAGATCAGAAATTTTTAATGTGAATTCCAATTTGATGCATTATAATGTTGGAAAATCACTTGGGAAAAATTATTGTATAATTATTATTTTATTTAATTTGATATTATCACAAAAAATCTCATTATAAATTCATGATAAAAACTTCCAGTTGAATATATCATTCTAAATATCAAATTATAAATACCATTGGGAATTTCTAATGGTAATTCCCTGTATATAATTTCATGTTTTAGAAAATAATTGGTTAATACTATATAAATAATTCATTTTTTATTCAATTTTATATTGACACTAGAATCTCTCATTCGAAATTATGACTACCAACTTGAAAATTCTAGAAAGCAATTGTGGAAAATTAAATTCATACTTAATAGTTAGTTGAATTGGAAATTAGCAATAAATATTTACCCATGAATTAACCCTAGTAATCTCCAACATGAATTATCACTAGAAACATTCAAGAGATGGAGAATAACTAGGGAATATTCAATGCGTAATTTAAATTAGATTAAATAGGAAATTGATACAAGAAAATACATATAGAAATTCCCAATTGAAAATATAATAGGAAATTTTCATTGAAAATTTACTATTGATAATACCGTTAGGAAATTACTATGGGAGTCTCCAATACATACATTCATGTGATGGAAACAAATTTGGAAAAATTATATACTTAATTTCAATTTGATTAAATTTTAATTTTACACCCGAAATTCCAAATTGAAACTCCAAATTCCAATTTGAAAATTCAGGAAAACTATTGAAACATAAATCCATAAATAATATTTTATTAAATTGTAAATTGAACTTAGAAATTCCCACATGAATTCACAATGCGAATTTCCAAAAGGAATTATCACTAGTCACATGAATGTTCTTAGAAAAATGGAAAATATTACATTCATAATTTATATTTGATTCAATTGGAAATCTACATTGGAAATTCTTAGTGGAAAATTCCATTGTAGATTTCCATTTGACAATATTATTAATAATTTCCAATGAAAATTCTTATGAGCTACTTTAATGTGCTCAAAACAATAATGAAAATTTATATTCATAATTCTAATTTGATTCAATTAAAATTTTTAAAAATAAATTCCAATTAGAAATTACTAGAGAAAAATAAAACTAAAAAATTACAATGGAAATTTCTTATCGAAAATTATACTTTTAACTACTATATAAATTACCACATTTTACCTTATAATTTTTAAAAAACTAATTAAGATTCCATGTATAATTTATATTTGATTCAATTATAAATTAATGGTGGTTATCCCACTTGGAATTTCTAATGGGGGTCCTAACTAGATACTTGAAAGTGATAGAAAATAACTAGGTAAATACCAATACATACTTATAATTTGATTTAATTTGAAATTAACAATTAAATTGATATATGAAATTTTCACATTGAATTTTTATTGGAAATTAAAACGTTCTTCTTGAAAATATATAAAAAATAAACTCCTTTATTTTTTTTGAAAATTACCACTGAAATTCAAATTTTGAATCCAATGAAAACAAATTGAAATTGACACATGAAATTGTAAGTAAAACATACATAATTTAAAATTTCAATATTAAAAATTTAATAATTTTGAAATTAGAAGTGTAAATTTCATATATAATGTTATAAATGAAATTCCAATACTTATAATTACATAGAATCTCAATTTTATAAAATTGGAAATTTCCTTGAGAAATTGTCACTAGAAATTCACAATTGAAATTCATTTATTAGGAAATATTATAAATATATAGAAATTCCTATTAGGAAATGGTAGTTTATAACACCATTATAATAGTTGATGTTCCCAATAAAAATTATCACATTAGATCAATTGGAAACTTCAACATAAAATTTTTAGTGAAAATTTAAATATTGAATTTGGTGGAAGTTCATAGTGGATATTCGCACTAAAAAGGAACATATTAAATTAGAAGAAATAGAATCATACTTTCAAATCCTTATTTTAAAACATTGAATCAATTATAAATTCAATATAAAAATTTCTTCTAGAAATTCCTAAAAAAATATGATACATACAAATACATATAATCCTTTTTTAAATCCATTTAACACTATCAAAGAAAATCCCATGATAAAATTCTCATACATGAAAATACTATAAAAATAGATAAATTACCAATTACAACTTCTTGCTGAAATTACCATTGGATAATTTGAAATTCCCATTAAAATTTAAAATTTTTAATCAATAGATAATTCCAACTAGAAATTACTAAATGAAATTTCTACATTGAATCTATCAAAATCCTAGTGAAAGCTTACCAAAATATTTTATAATATTACATGACATTAACAAATAGAACTCGAAATATCTATTCAAAATTACTAACAATGTTATAGGGAAAAAAACATTTTTACTTTCATCCAACAAAAGTAATATTTGTTTTGTAGTCGATAAGTAATTCAAAATAATATAAAGAATCATTACATTGAGAGTGTTTAATTTAAATAAAAAAATAATAAAATTAAAATATTTTCTAAGGTTAACTAACATATCCAAATATTAATGATCATGGTTACTTTACCATATCAGCAATGAATACCCAAAATATATAAAAAATTAAATAACCCCAAATTTCTATAAAACTCATGTCATCTTACATCATGTCAAGTAGAAAAACTAGTTTTCAATAATATAAAAATAACATACTCTACTTGGATAGAGATTATCCCTTCAATCACTAATTTCATCGTCAATAGGGTTTCATGTGAATTTTTAATACTGATGTCAAATGTCATTGTGATTACTATGATGGTTCAAAAAATCACTAAGGGATTTCATTTCCTAAAATATAACTAGGGATACCAATGTCATAATCAAGCCACTGATGTTGGGGGATTTGATATGATTTTCACTAGAGTTTCAAGAGGGTTTATTAGTTCATTCCTCTAGTTCATCTTTGGCATTTTAGTGAAAAATAATTTTTTCATTTCTCTTGATTAAATTTGTGTAGATATTTTAATATTATATACCTTCAATCTAGATGTATATTTAATTACATTCATTCAATATATATTTCATTCCCATTGATTATCCATTAATTGGTCTCATTGTATATAATTAAATTATGCTTGATAGAAACCCCATGCATAGAAATATTTATATATATCTTGGTTTTAAATATACCTTTAATTTATTTGATCTTGAAATATCAGTTTTCTTATTTTATGAATTTTATCCTGATTAACCTATACCAACATTCGACATATGTAATGAACAATATTAGGCCCAAGGTTGTTTTTTGAAATATATATTCCACTCACATATTTAGGTCAATCTGTCTTTCACCCATAATGTCCAATTTTATTCTTCTACATATCATACCCGAATATGTTGCCTATGATTCTTCAAACTATCTCGCAGACCGAGGAAATACATGTGACATGAATCATAGTTCTTTTTATTTTCTATGTGACTAAATTTTAAAAATAAAATTGGTTCTTCACTACTTTATCATGGAAATTAAATATTTTAATGTCATTTATATGTATTTATTCTTTTTTGAGAGACAATTTTTATGATTTATGTTCATTAACTTTGACAAGATGTAGGAATCTAAGGTTTCATGGAAACCTTCACTCACCTTCAATATTGTTTTGTTGATCTTTATAACTGTAGATGTATTATAGTAGATACATAGTGTATATGACTGGTTATTGTGTTAGAGAGGTCTAAAAACAAGAAATAAGATACAATTATTAATGTTATTCATCATTTCATGATTCTTTGTTGAAACATGGCATTTCATGATATTATTTTTTTTGAGTCATTCTTGATCTTATTTCTTTTTTAGTGTGTGTGTGGGTCCATCAAACAGTGTACAATATTGAATCTTCATGAATATCTTTATGACTGCAACTTGGTTCAATGGGGCCATCCTCCTCAAATAGTTTTTGTGGATTTTCCTACTTTCAAAACAAGTATGCAATTACTTACATGTTTATTAACTTATTAATAATACATTACCTAGGGCGGTGTTCCCAAAATTCACATAGTATTACCATGATATGAAGAACATTAGATCTTTGTGTTTTTACCACTTTATGTTTCTTTATATATATTCTTATAATTTAAATGCACGATCTTTATATTTTAGAAAACTATTTAAGTTTTAATAAACTATAAAATTTATCCTATCAAATAATACCCTTATAGTATTAATCATTGGATCCTCATCTATTCTTGAGAACATCCACAATATTCCCCCCCCCCCAATAATTTTCATCAGAACCTACTGAAACATAAGAAATGGGGTCATTGATGTTTTATATTGTCAAATTTGATGGTGACTATTATTTCAATCTATGGAGGATTAAAATGACTGCTCTTCTAGATCACAATATACAGATTTATGCTTTTGGTGAAAGTAAAAAAAGAAAGTAACTACCCCCCATATCAGTAGACTGATGTCAACTACATTGAAATTATTTAAAAGGTACTTAGTAAAGTATTTATCAGGATTCTTTTATCTTTAGGAGATAAGGTGATTAATAAGGTTTCTTATGTGACATTTATTGATTGTTTTGAGTCTATATTGTATTACCCCTATATGATGAAGTCTCTTTTTGATACACTACATTATTAAATTTGAAAATACCATTTTAGAATATATAATGGAATTTCAATTAAGGACAAAATTTTTGAATTTAACATTATTGTGTAATATATTTCCAAAATAGATATTAAATTATAGAATGATGACCACTCAATAATACTGTTAACATCAATAGATGATTACTTTAATTCAATTAAATATTCAATGATGTATGGATACTATAATCTTATTCATGAGGTATTTTAAAATTATTTTCCCTCAAAATAAATTCAAAATAAGGGTAGTGATATGGCTATATATAGGTATTAGAATTGTTGAGGTGTAAGTGAGTCCATGGGTAGGAGGAGAGATATAGGGTAATCGCCTAAACAATGGACTAAATCCATGAATAAGGTGATTAAGTATTTCTATTGTAGATAGACTAATAACATATATAGGTAAAATAAAATTAGGTAAGGTTACTATAAAGATAATAGTAATGGAAATTATTTTTCGATTCAACACTGTTGATTTGTTGAAGTTATCTTATGTTTCCATCTCTGAAGAATAGATTCTTGATTCTGGATTATCATCACACAAGTGTCTTATGATGGAGTATTTCACTGAGTTGAGTGAAGTAGAATTGGGAGATGTATTATTATGGAATAATAGGAGTCTTATTTTATAGGTTTATATACATTTTATATACATTTTCATTACAAGAAAAATAAAACCCTTAAAAAGATCAGGTGGGCACCAGAATTGAGAAGAAACCACTTTTCCCATTGATTCCTTAATCAAAGAGGTTTCAGCATTATTTCAGAATTTGGTTGTATAAGATTTACCAATGGATTTTTATTATTTATGAAATGAATCCTCTATAATGGTTACTATATGTCACATACTAAAGTTAATAGGATATATTAAATGCATTTAGTTACCCATGTTTAGAAAATACTTACTCTTAACATTAATGGATTGGACATGTGAGTTCCAAATGCCTTGATGAACATAGATTAAAATAACTCTTTGGGAATTTGACTCCTTATTGTCTATCATTATATGAAGAATATGTGCATGAGAAATATCTATGGGAATGATTTAGTAGGTTAATGTACAAGTCAATAGAATCTCTTGAGTGGGTCCACTCTTACTTTATCGGTCTTTCTAGGGTCACCTCATATATGGTAGGTTACTATGTTGGAACATTTATTGATGACTAATCTAGGAATATATTGATTATATACTGAAACAAAAGTATGATACCTTTCAATATTTTTTGAAATTGAAAGCTACTATAGATAGTGAATTTATTAAGAAACTCAAAGCTTTTAGAAATAATAATGGTTTAGAGTTATTATTCATTGAATTCGCTAAATTCAATGAGTTTGAAGATATTAAGTGATGTAATATTGTTGTGGAAAATCCAGAATAGACATTATTAGTAGATATAATGAATAACACTATATTAGAAAGGGTTCAATGCATGTTTTCACTAAAACACCCTATGTTTTTTACTGTTTGAAAATTTTTAGAGGAATCTGTGTTTCTGTATAGTCGATATGTTGTTTTTTGATTTGGTATTTGGAAAATAATTTTGATAGTTGCAACATTTTATTGTTTTATTTTAGTTTATTAAGTCTCGTATGGTGTCGTAGGGGTTTAGGCGAGTTTTATGAGCTTTGGGATTCAAATACTAAGTCTCAATAAAAACATATAGGGGATATGGTGGGTTTATAGTTAGTTTTAACCATGAGGCCCAAATAATGATACCTATTTATAAATTCATATGATTTTTTAAAATTACGAAACAACTGAGGATTAACATTGTGAATTTCTATAGGTGTGTAGGGTAACACCCCAACCGTTTAAATCAATATCATTATATTAAATAGAATATGTGGAACAAAAAAACAATCTTATAAGAGAATATAACACCTTAATATATTAAAAAATAATTTTTAGAATAAATTTAATCTCTTTGATAGATTATGAAACAAAAAATGAAGTGTTTCTTTAATATCTTGTGTTACATGCAATACACAGTTTTACTAAAAAACAATAGAATATTAATATTATTATTCTATATGAAATTTTTCTCTATGACATTATAATGTTTGTTACGAATCGGGTTATCTTACTTATGAAAATATTTATTCTAGGCGTGTGTATTAATTTTTTATTTATTAGTAATAAAATAATTTTTATTTAAAAGAGAAAGGAATGTTTTCTCAAAAACTATATTTTTTCTAATAGTTGTTTGGTCATATTATACACAAAATGTATAAAATATTATTTTAAAAAATTTAGATTTTTTATTTGATAAATTAAAAAAATTTAAATTGGAATAATAATATTTTCTTAAGGTGATTATTTTTATTTTTCTGAAAAGCGTTATTTTTTGAGGAATAGCGAAAAATTATAAATTTTAATTGAAAACCACATTTTTTTAAATAATTTATATTATTAAATTAAAATTATAATTGGGTTTAATGTAAAATTAGTTCAATTTTATACCAGTTTATCAAATTTAGGCCATTAAAATCATTTTCATATTGAATTCTGATATAAAATATTTGTTAAATTTTGAACTTTTTCACTTTAAAAAACAATATTTTCATCAAGTTTGTGGGATTAATTTAAAATTAAAATTTCCCACATATTTGAATTAAATTTTAAAAAATGGTTTCAATATTTCAAATAAGAATTATTTATAATTTTTAATAATTCAATAATAATTTTTGAACATAATAAATATTAAAAATAGTAAAAAATAATTTCGTTAATTAAGCTAAATATTATTTAAAAGGGGTTAAACAAAAAATATATGTTAAAAAATGACATATAATGTTTTCTAAAAACTATTTTATGGCCATATTAATTCCATTAAACCTATAAATTTTTATAAGGGGCCATTTGGGACCACTATGACATATAAAAAATGTGGGAGCACACAATTATTTCCAAAAATACAAATTGTGTACTCTCCCTCACTTATAAATGGACATCCCATATCCTCTCATTTACACACCATACAACCACATCAGTTCACCCAAGACCTTCTCAAATCACTTAATTAATATCTTATAAGCATCTTAGAGTCATTAGTTTGAGAATAAATACATCCTATGAAGTCATTAGTAATAATTTAAAGAGGATACCTAAAGAAGTGGTAACATTATTCAACGAGAATCGTTATTTTTCTTATTTCTCAAAATCCATAAATTTTTATTAAAACATGATTATATAATAAAATAAGATTATTAAAAATACTATTCTATTTTTATAACAATTTAATTACATAAACCCATCTCTATATCCATCAGATGTGTTATGAAATCATTGTTTGTGTTTACACCAAACTATCGTCTTACAAATTGATATTGTTTAGTTTTTCATTTATACCTTCCATGGTTGGTAATGATGATATATATAAAGTATATATTTTATATTTAAAACATATTTATACCTACATAGTAAATATATATTATATGTCATTATATCTTCAATTCTATAAGAGATATGATAATGACACTTCTGTGTACGACCAACCACTGCTCCGTGAAGCGATGTGATTCATCCTTCACTAGCACTTCAGATAGAAAATGATTAAGATATATTTAATTATAACATATGATAAATATTACATAATTATTATATTATTAAAATATTTATAATTATATAATGAAAATATATATCATTTTAATTTTTTCTTTTTACTCACATAATGATCATAACAACATTCCTGTACCTACGGACTACGGCCTTCAAGAAAGCATGTGACTCTATTTTCAGAAAAACTCCCCATAGATGATATATATAACTATTAAATACAGTATTAATAAAATTATTTTCATTTTTTAATGGTATAATATTACTTAAATACTTTTCATAATGATCATTGAATGATGTAAATTTTACTTATGCATACGCACGACCTATCATCTACATGATTTTAACCCACATCATTTTTCACAACCATTTATAATGATTTATTTTAAAGATAAAATTGATGTATAAATATGATAATTATTTCATTATTATTATTATTTAAATGATATAACTATATAATATTTGTATGAACTGGATCATTTATTATGAAACATGCTTGAGAAACTAAGTCAATTAACACCTAAAACAACGAAAATAATCAATGATTATTAATGAATGTGTAATAATTTGTTATATAATGATAATATATGATATAATGAATATTAATATAGTTTTTTGTGAAAGTTAATATGATTTTTTAATCCACAAATTAATTAGGTATATGTATGGTCACCCAAACGGAATCGTAAGGTAAGGGATTTCATCTCAATTTCTTTATATTTTGGAATATTGTAAGGTAATATATCTAATTTCCTTTATATAGTATATATACTTCCAATTTGAAATGTAATATAATTAATAATGAATTTTTCAATGTATATTAACACAAAATTTTATTAATTTCATCTTTTTGGATTTTAATTAAATTTTATGAATTGGTAAATAATTTCATAACTCAATTTCATTTCATTATGTAAAATTACTTATCCATTGTTGTTGATATTATAAGAGGATGTGTATAATGAATTTTCATTGTCTTATATTTTAATTAATTATTTTTACATGCATTGATTTTTATATACACATATTAAATTAATTTGTTAATTCAAACCTCAATGTTTGGATCTCTGTAAGGGTTTACATCAGAATCCCAATTTCATCCAGATTGTTTATTCTGAAATTTAAATGGAAGGAAATTATTTGAAAATTATTTAATAAACTATTTAATTTTATATTTCTATAATTATTAATGATACTTTCATCTACTAATACAATTTTCTAAACTTTTTTACATAAAATAATTGAATAATTGTTTTAATAGAACACGACTTCATTCCTCTCTTTGGATGAAAATCTATTTTCTTCCAAAAAACTATATTTTAAAAATGATTTATTAAAGACATTTATACCCATTTATACTTATTAAAAAATTATTCAAAGGAATATTATGTTTTTTAAATAAAACCCTTTGAGATTTTATTGAAACTGTGAAATTAATGTACTTATTCTTTTTTGAATAAGTCACTTACTTAAAAATTTTTATAATAAAAAATGAACATTATTTTTAACATTTATGGATTATACATAATTACCCACCATCATAATAAAATTTTATTTGATGCTTTATTTATAATTTTACAAGGAAATTTTTAAAGAAACAGTTATTAAGTTATATTTAAACATAAATGAATTTTCAAAAAAATAAAAATAAAAAGTTCATTTTCCTCATGAATGCTTTTAAAGATATTTTATGATATTCCTATTTATAAATAAAGAAATATATTATTATTAATCGAATGGGAATATGTTAATATCATCATTATTCTTCCACTTGATGTTTTATGATTATTTTACTTTGGATAACATTGAAATTCACTTTTTTCATTTCTTAGTCATTAACATCTCTACGAAATATTCACTAAATTAGTATAATTATAGAATAAATTTCCCATAACTATCCATATTATTTTTCATGGATATTATTATTTCATAAACCATATTCCATTTTCACATATGATGTTTACATTGAATGTTATTAGTTCAGTAGGGGAAATATTTTTAAATCTATATTCATTACTCAATATAGATATTTAATGATTAGTATCATTGTTCATGGTGTATATAAATTATTAGGTATATGAAGAATTATTTGGACATGCATGACATAGGTTGAGGAATAATTATATAAATCCCATTGTGGCATCAATAATCTCAATGCACAAATCTATTGGCAAACCTTAGTTTAATGGATTGTCACCAAGCATGTTTTAAACCGTATTGTGAAAGTTTTTGATGGTAAAGGTATCATGTAGATAGAAAACATGACTTTCAATAATTAAAAATTTTCTTCATTCAGAATTATTTTATTATTATCCATGATATTTTTTAAATTATATTATCTGTCGATGCATTTTATTCTTAGTTTTCTGATTGAATACAATGTGTTCTCAGTTATATTCCATTTTATATTGATTATTCCTTATCCAGTTATGATAGAAATTTTATTTATTTAATGGAATGTGATTTATTTATTTAAATTTAAATTTATTATCATAATCAATTATTTAAATGGGATGTGTGTTCAGATATTGTTTTCCATAATTTTAATTACTTATTAACTACACCTCAATTACTCTCGATAACTTCAAATGTACTTAACACTTACTGAGCATTTGAGGTCACCCTAATTTTTTTACTTTCCCTAGGATTTCATAAAGAGTTATAAAGTTTATATTCAAGGTTATTATAGATTTATTTATTTCATTCTTGAAAAAAATTATGTTGTAATTTGTATATTAAAATATAATATGGGAATCATGCATGTATTTAGTTTACAAAGACTAAAAATATATTCAGTCCTTTAAGATTTAATTCCTTTTAATTATTCCAATATAAGACGATGGGTATGGGATACAAGGGTAATGGTTGTTTCATTTGGTATGAGTAGAAGATTAGTAGAAACCTTAGGTACTATTTTTAAGAAGAGATAGATTAAGGAACATAACCCTAAGAAATGAATTTATGATATGTATTTAAAAACATACTAAAGTGTTGTTAAGGTGGATATTATTAAGTATTTCCTGTAAATACATATATGTTTAGATACTATAACTGGAAGTTTTTCTCGAACAGATATATATAGGGGTAAAAACTATGAAAAGGGTGCATTGATATTGATCCAATCATCACATAATTCATGAAAATAGGCCTTATGATGCACCTAGTTTGATATTATTAGGGGATATTAATAGGGTATCATGTAATTCATGTAATTTTTTTGATTTATTTTAATTGATGATGAAAATGAATTACTTAGGATAAACCATTGAACATGTAAAGTAATGTGTGGAAATAAAATAGATGATTTATTTTTGTATTGTGATATATGAATTAAATTGTATAAGTATTTTTTACCGATGGTATTTTTGTATAAGAATAATGAAATGTATAAGGATTGTTTTAAATTTTAAAAGAATATATTAATTCATTAACATAATAGTTATTAATAACATATTGTGTTATGATTTTATGGTTGATGATAAGTTCAATGTCTTAAACATCACGTTTTAAAAAATTTGTGGTTGGGATATACCATGATGATGTATATTTTGAGTTAAATTTATAGAAATAAAACCCATTGGTTTGGTATATGCCTTAGTTAAATCTTTATTTTGGAATAATGTCATTAAATTTATAGAAATAATTTTAATGGTATTGAACAAAATTATATTTTATATGATCACAAATGAGATTGTAATAATAGTCAACTAATATTATTAGACATTGTAAAAAAATTAGTCATCTTGAAAACCAATGTAAAAGTGTTATTTAAGGATGAATTTTATTTCAAGGATGTCTATCATACTATTTTTCGATATTTATCTAAATTATATTACATTTTTTTTATAAAAAGGAAAACCTACATAGATGGTGAAACCCCATCACATCCGACAAGCCTATAAGGCCTGAAATAATTAACTAAGTAAGATAATGGTTTATCAACTATAACTAGCCTATAAAATGTCATGGTTAGTATTTCATAAGATAAAATATTTGAACAAAAAATATTAAAGAAGATCAGGTGGTATTAATTTTTATTTTTGGAGATTAATTTATCTTATTGGGTAACTTATGATAACCATATTGGATTTGGAAAATTAATACAAATAGACAGAAAGAATCGTTTCTTTTTTATGAAACATCCATCCATTAAAACTGAATTTTAGTGCTTCAGACATAAAAAATAATTTTTGGAATATTAATTTCTAATATTAAGAGATTAATTGGAAATTGATCAAAGAAAACCCAAATGATAATAGTTCAGTTATGAAATTTAAAAATATCATGTAGACATATTTTCGTATATTCATAGATATTAAAATAATTCCTCTACATTAGAAAATGTATCTCGATACCAAAATATTATCCTATTGCTTTCATATATAATGAAAAATATGGTATCTAAAATAATAAAAGATATATGATTTTGAGGCCATTATATTTCCATTGACAAGTCTATTTCTTGTGATTATTAACCTCAATTACACTCTATAATTATTTATTCTTTTCATCCATGTCCATATCCTCACATTCTACAAACGTTCTCTTACAAAGAAACCTAGTTATGTGCTATTCCATATGATTTCTGTACTATGCTTCCTCCCATATTAAGAGGATATTTTTTAAACCATATTATAATTTTTGTTTCTTAACATTTCTATTTCAAAATATTGAACCATTTATTATAGATATCATGTTTTAATTGTCTAGATTCAATTTATTTAATGTGGGGTTAATATAACACCCCTATAATCTAAAATAATTACATTCCATTAAATATATTATGTGAGATGAAACACATATAATATAGAAGAATATAAAATATCAATTCTTTAGAAAATATTTATTTTAGAATAAATTTATTTTATTTGATATCTTATGATACATGCAAAAATGAGTTTCTGTAATATCTTATTTTTCATGGAAGACTAAATTTTACCAAACAACAATATACTAAAAATTAAAATATTTAACAAGAAATTAATCTCATAGTCATCAGAATGGTGGGTATGAATAGGATCAACTATGTTATGAAAATATGAAGTTTAAACATTATTAATAATTATCTATTGATTATAAAAAAATATCATAATTGAAAAGAAAAATAAATATTTTCTAATAAAGGGTATTTTATCTAAAATAAGGTTTAGTCACACTTTGTGAACATACATTAAAATTAATTTTAACACATACAGAATATTTATTTGACAAAATGAAAATAATTATTTATGAGGAATACCAAAATTATATTTGGGTGAATATTTTAGATTTTTCAAAATATTGTTTTTATGAATAGTGACATATACTAAATTTTAATAGAATTATTCCTTTAAATTAAATAATTTATAATGGTAAATTATTTTTTAATTGTTTTTAAATTAAAATTAGATCAATTTATTATAATTAATCCAATATGGGTTATTTTAATTAATTTTATTTTTCATGTAGATAAAAATATTTTTAAACGTTTGAACATCTTCAATTAAAAAACTCTCATTCTCATTATGTCTGTAAGATTAATTTTAAATTAAAAATTTTCCCCTTTTATTAGTTGTATTTTTAAAAATGGATTCTATATTTTTCATAATCAAAATTTATAATGTTTAAAAAGGGAAAAATAATTTTTGACCAAATTGAATATTAAAACAAGTTTTTACCACGTTTAAGGTAAAAATGGATTTACCAGGGGAAATAAATATAGGAGTATAATTGACTTATAAACATAAATTTAAACTATTTTATGTAAATTATTACACCATTCAACATATTAGGTTATATAACAGTACAATTTTGTCCCATGGGGCAAGAAAAATTCTGGAGTACTCAATTCTTTCCAAAAATATCAAGTGAGTCATCTCCCCAAAATAGAAAAGGACACCACATATCATCCCATATTGACATATTCCAACCAATTTTGGTCCAGAAATACCTACCCAAAACACTTTACAAATTACATCACCTAATACTATAATATATTTTTTGGTATAAATACATTCTTTTAAGGCATTACTACAAACCTTTGAAGGATACCCAGTGAAGAGGTATTGTTCTTCAATGGAGTCTTGATATTAATTATATATCCACCTAATTCAATGATTATTAAAAAATGTAATATAATAAACTCATTAAATTTCATATATTAGATATCTTATAACACTTTAATGACCCAAACCATCTTGAATTTCAACAAATGGGTTTGGAAGTCATTATTCGAGTGTACAATGGACAACAACATCATGAACCGATGTCATTTTTTTGCATTACCACCACTCCCGATCGGCTCTGAAAATGGATAATATTAATATATATGATATTTAATACATATTATCACTATATTTTAACTAAATAGTATATATATTTTTACCATTTATGTTGTAGGAGATATAGTAACATCGCTCGGGTGTATGGTAGACTACCACCTCACGAAGCGATGTGATTTGTCTTTCCCTAATACTTCACAGGGAAGGTGATAAAAATAAATTTAAGAACTATATGTTATATACATAGAGTAAATATAAAATTAGTTAAATATTTATCACTTTTAAAATATAATATGAATCATCATATTTATTTTTGTTTCATTCACATAAAGATTATAACATCGTTTGTGTACGTGTGGACTATGACCTTCACAAAGCAATGTGTGTCTCCATTCATCACAAAAACAAATGGATAATATATAATTATATAATATGGTATTAATAAAATTATGGTCATTCTATAAAACTAAAATATTATTTACCTCCATTCTATAATAATCGTTGAAAAATGGAAATGTTACTCATGCGTACGTATGACCTACCATCTTCATGATCGTAATAAACATCATTTTTTCATAATCTTTTTTCATGATGGGTTTTAAAGTTAAAATTGACTTATAATTATTATTAATATATTTTTATTATTATTATGGATATTATTTAACTATAAAATATTTCCAATAACTGTATCTTTCATGACAAAACATGCATGATCAAAAAAGGAAATTAACACCAGAAAAAATAAAAATAACGAAATATTATTAATGAATGTGTAATAAGATTATATAAAATTATGATTTATGATATTATAAATATTAATATCATTCTGGTGTATATTAATAACATGTTTAATGAAAATATGTAGTGTTTTAAATCTTGTTCATCCAATAGAAAGCGGAAGGTAAGGTATTTCATATCAATTTCTTTTTATTATGGAATATTATAATGATCACACCTAATATCATTTTTATGGTGTATATATAGAACCTTTGACATATATTATCATGAAAAATTAATTATTTATAGTATTTTATGTTTCATCATTAATTTTTTCCTTTCTGTGGGTTTTAATTAAAAGTTACCATGTGTTAAGAAATTTCAATACTCATTTTCTTTTCATTGGGTTATATTACTTCTTTATTGTCATTGATATTATGTGATTATATATATAATTAAATTTGGTTATATAATTTTTCATTTTTACTTATTTTATCTGTATATATAGTTTATACACATATTCTACACATTAGTTGATTCCCACTTCAAAATTATGATCTTGTCAAGGGTTTACATCAGAATCTCATTTTGCCCGATATTGTTTATTATTTAATTTCAATTAATGTAAATTATTTTTATCATTATTTCATAAACACATTAATTGTATTATACACTAGTTTTTTATGATTTTTTATGTCATATTAAAATTTCACACAATTTTTCTCTTAAAATTATCCATTAAATGCTTTTAAAAAATTATGAATTCATCTCCATATTCAGAATGAAATATATTTTCTACCAAAACCTTGTTATGTAAATATAATTTCAAAAATGTTTTTAAAAATATGAAAATAATTTATTAAATACATTTTAAGCCTTTTTAATATATTTTTTTTCAATGGAATGTTATATCGTTTTCAAAACAATGATCATTGGTATTTTTCTAAAAATTTGAAAGTAAACTTCTTGTTGTTTTTTAAAATAGGGCACATTATTAAATTTTTTTACAGATAAATTGGAATGTTTTTTAAAATTTTATAGAATATATAAAATTACACACTATATTTAATGATTTTTATTTGATTCTTACTTTTCAATTTTATAAGGATCTTTTAAAATTAAATGTTTTAAAAAGTGATTTTCAAAGAAAATGTTTTTTAATTCTTTTCCAAATGAAATGAGAATTTTCCTCAACAATTTTTTTAATGTCTTATTTATTGTATTTAAATTCATCAATGAATGAAAAAATTTATTCTTAAACTTGTTGATATATATTAATACCATCAATATTATTCATGTGGATGGTTTATGATAATTTTGACCAGGTATAGTGTTAACATTAACATCCTTATTTCATTTTATAGTTATCATATTCCTCATAAAATATTCAATTTTATATGATCATTAAAAATAATATTTTTCCGAAATTACAATATTATTTATCTTGTATTTAATCATTACTAAACCATATACAATTTAATTATATGGTTTTTATATTGATATTAATTTTTTCATATGGGGAAATATTGATAAATCTATATTCCATACACCATATGGATTTTTAGTGATAAAGAACATTGTTCGTGTATTAAATATATTACTCTATATATAAGGAATGTTTTTTACAAGAATGATGTATTATGGAGACAAATTATTATCCATGATATATTCGAAAGGTTATTATGCATGGATATAATCCATTCTCAGTTTTTTGAATAAATGGCACCTGTTTTCAGTTATTTAAATTTCCATATTGATTATGAATTATCAATTTATGATATTTAGTTTAATGATTAAATGTAATTTTTTTCGTTAATTACCTTTCAATTTATTATTCCACATAATTATTAAAATGGAATTTATGTTTAGATATTTAAAATTCCATATCATTAATTATATATCTCTTATTTTTTAGTTATTCATGATATCTTCCATTATATATAATCATTACTAATAATTCTATATAACCCTTATTTAGTTTCCTTTCACAAAGATTCCATGAAGAGTACTATTTTTTATAAACAGGGATATGCTATAGGTATTAATATCGTTGTTGAAGAAAATTATATTATATTTTTTATATTTAAATTTAATATAGTAATCACATATATATAATGCTTACCAAGACTACTAAAATATTCATTCCATTAATATGAAATTAATTATATCATATTCCAATATAATAAAGTATAATATATCTCTATGCTATTGGGGTTGGGGTCGCAACATGCAATAAAACCAAGCATAGTTGGCACACAGCTTACCAAATCGTGCGTTGGAGCTGTGCAAGGTAGGGGTTTACATGGGTAGTAACACCTCATAGTTGGCACACTATTAGTCAAATGTTCCTGGAATCATTTAATATTAGAGGTCCTTTCGATAGAGTCACTTAAAATTTGGTGCACGACTTTCCTCACTATATAGAATAACCATGTTAATTTTAAAATGGGAAAAAAAATTAAATTTTCCTTCTCCAACCATAAATGGTGTTTCAACACCTTTCTTCTCCATTTTCTTGCTAGAGGCTTCCCATATACTCCTCCTCCATCTGCTATTCCATGGTAAATATCTCCTTCATTTCTAGTGGGAATAAATATCCTTTGATCATGTTGGAATAAAATTGGTAAGGCTCAGAATCCTCTAACATCCATTTTCTATTTTCTTTGATGTATTGGTTTTTATTTTCATAAGAGCTCATATACCCTATCTTTAGGGTGCGTTGAAATTCATCAAATCCTTTTTATTTTTAATCATGTTAATGAAAAATAATGGATGAGTTATATTTAATAAGCATTAGGTAGGTGGTATATTCCTTTCAGAAAAAAAATTCTCATCGATTATATAATGGACTCTTATGTTGTTTGTTAGATGTTCTGTGTGTTTATTCTTAAATGTGAAATTAATTTTATTAATTTTTTAGTATGTTGAACTTGACTGTTCTAAGAAACCTAACTGCATCATAGAAGGTAGACTAACATTATTCAAACCACACCCTATGGGGTGTGTTTCTTGAATTTCCATGACCCCCAATCCTTGGTTTGAAATTTAACCACCTTTGAGGTATATTTTTAATGTCTTTCCAACATGAAAAATAAATAGTATCAAGTTGGGTGATGTACACTATGAATTGAATAATTGGGTTGGATGGAAAAAATATTATTACCATAATATTTTGAGGGACCAACAAAAATTGTATAATTTAAATTGATAATTATAATGGATTTCATTCCATAGCCTCGAATTGTAAATTTAGTATTTCTTAGTTCATAGCCAAATATTAATGATTAAATGTAATGTGCCTATTATAGGAAGACCTTTAATTTCAATATCAAATTGTTTAGATATGTTTTACCTAACACTCCTCATCCATCAATAAATTATCAAAAAATATTTTCCTTTTTATATTTTTAAATTGTTAGACATGTCGCTCTGTAATATTATTAGATGGGGTTGGAAATTGTAACGACGTAAACATTTATTAATGAAATTTACATTTGATCTATTTAAATGTCTTATTATATAAAATGGAGATATACAACATATTCACTTCCCTGTTTTTATGTTTTTGGATTTTAAAATACCTTTAATAATTTTTAACATTTCTAATATTGTCGTTGAATTGTGATAACATGATTAGTTTAAATATAGGGGTCTAACATATCCAATTCAATCAGACAAAAAAGGTGATGGACTAATCCAATAGAATTTATATATACGAAACATATATTTTGAAACTCGGAAAGGAGGTAGTGTCATTGGGCTTCTATCTTGACAAAGACCAAGATGATCTTCAACACGTTATACTTGAACAGAACTTCTTACAAGAGAAGAGGAAGTTGATAGAGATTACCACCCGAGCGATTCTATACGAGCCACACCAAGAGTCTTTCAACATTGAACACCTTACCCTTAGGCCTTATTTGAGTTTTATAAGGTGTTATGTAACAATACCCAAGCACTATGATTATGTGGTTTATTTTTTTTATAAAGAATATACATTCATTTCATTATTGTTACTTTGTAAATGGTTTTTAAAGCACAAATAGTATTTGTAGTTAATATTAAATTAAGAAATAAATTTGGATTAATTAATGGTTTTTTGTAATTAAATAATATTTTAATAAATTATTATTATTAATAAATTAATTTTTTAAAAATATAAATGATCATATAATTTTTATGAATACAATTTTAATTTTTATTAAGGTTTGAAAAATATTTTTGTCAAAACCCCTAAATTTTCAATAAATGTCAGTTTTTATATTAAAAGTTAAAATTCACATATTTGGAAAATTATTTAGATAAAACTAATATTATTTTTGGAATGACTGTGTGGAAAATATCCAATGGATAATTTTTCATAATTTTCTGAGACAAATAAATGTTTGGGTAAAAATAAAATATCATTTAAATATATAATGTGTTTTATGACATCATAATGATACAATAGTGATGTAATAAAATATTATACAGTTGATGTGCGACCAATATATGTTTTTTATTTAAAATAATGTGATTTTATATTTGTTTGATTAATTTTATGTTGTCTTAGTGGACCCTCCAAGACTTACAAAACATTTTAACCTTCAAAATTATTTCCTTGAGAGTGTGACTCACCTCCACATAAGAAAGACTAATATTTTAAGATTTTACGCCATTGGCCGTATAAAATTATATTTCCTGACCCCTTTTAGAAAAAACCATTCGCAAATACCACTGGATGGTTTGTGGTTTTGATTAGTTTAATGTGTGGTGTCCACAATCTAAATAACAAGGAATGCCCCCTCTTTTCCTATATAAACCCACCCAAGTTCCTGCTAATCTTCACTAAAAACCATTTTAGAAATTCCCTACCTTGATCTACTCTCTCTTAAATCCTCCCAAGGTTCCCCAAGATCTCAATAATCCTATCTCAATCCCCGCACAAGCCTTTTGGATCACACTTACAAGTACGGGATTTCCTCCTTTATCATTTTGTTCATGTTTCTTTATATTGTTATACCCTTTTAATATAAATTAAAAATTTTATGGTCTTATTTCATCCCTCCCCAATAAATCCCACCATAAGTTTTAATGATTCTATACCCCTTTATATCTCACTAATGAATCCCATGTTCACCCGTTACCAAGTCAAAATTCCGTAAGGGATTCCCCTCTCCTCATTTTCATTTAGGAACTTATTTTGTATTATGAATCTCAATTCCATTAAACATATTGGGACATGTATTTATATGACCCTCCTACTTACCATTTTTTGTAAATATGATTATATACCCCTTTCTCTATCATCAACCATTTTTATAAATTCTTATGTCATGTCACTATGCTGCTGAAATTGCCCCGCAATTTTCCAAGCCATTGTCATTATGTAGTGAATACCATGCCCATTTATCTATAAAGGGTATTAAAGTTTATGCACATTTACTAATTGATTATATAGTTTCATGTATGAATTACACATTCCTTTATCATTTAATAAATTATGATGTTTAAAGAATCAATGTTATATGTTTTATGCGGCACACTAATTCATGAAATGAAATTATTTAAAAGGTTGTTCCCTAATAGCGCTCTAATGCATTGGGTAAAGATTAGTATCATGGTAGGTCTAGTTCAATGAGGGTTTACTCATGATAAATCATGTTCATTGTGGCTTTACTCATGCTCCATGTTCAATGAGCCTTGGATCATGCTCATATCAGGTTAAATGTTGTTTCCACATTTCAATGTTATGATAATAATTCTATATCAAGCCTTTATGTTGATGTTTCTCTTATGATATATTGATATATCTATTTCCTAACATGTAATGTATTATTCATGTAATTTATGTTTTACTACTTTACTAGGCTTTATAGCTCACCCTTTTTATGCTTTTCCTCATGTTTTTCCATTCTATTCTATTTATGAAGGAATTTGTGTTGTCATGTAAGAGAAGATTTCTATAAAGATGTGTATTTAATGAAATAAGTTTTTATGTAATGTTCATAATCCCCAAAGAAACTAGAACTCTCAATCTTATATGTTGTATCATGTGAACAGTTTATGTAATAAATCAAGATTATGTGTGAAATAATGAGCATGGTTATTATAGTTGGTATCATAGGATAGGTTTAGTTATTTTTGGGATTATGATTGGAAAACCCTAGTTAGATACTTATGGATAAGACTAAGTATAATAAAAAATCCCTAAATTTTGGTGAGTTTTGAGTAAGGGTTTTGTCATGAAAATATATCCCTTTATGGATACAATCAGGTAAAGATGGCTCTAGAACCAATGTATCTAGGGGTAAACCCAAAAACACATTTCTAAGCTAGATTTAAATGGGAATAGGTTCACAACAATGGGCCTTTATGTATTGTTGGATACGACACTCCTAGGAGATATCATTTGGTAAATTTATAAGCTTAGTACGAACCATTATTAAGGGAATAAAAAAATCCCCTAAGAATATATATTGGGATGTAGATCATAAATAACATAGATTGAGGCCGATAAATTCACATGTTAAGGAGATAAAAGTAATTTATAAGTCGTATATTTTTTTATTTGGATTACCCACTAAGTGTTACCATGAACACTCCTTTTATTCCAACAAATGGACGATAATAGGAGGACTCGAGCTATCAAATGATGTGAGGATCAATGTGATGATTGTTCCAATGAGATGCATATTCTGATGGGAGTGAGAATCATGAACCTTGTAATGATACTCTCTCAATTAACTCATGTTTTGAATTGAAACATGGTTCAAGAAGAACGTTCACCCCCCCCCCCCCCACAAGAAAGAACAAATCACAATAAAGAGATTAATGAGACAAAGGCCTCTTACTTTTAATGGATCATCTAATCCATTAATTGTCGAATAATGGATCAACTCTATTGAAAAAATATTCTCTATCCTTCAATGTTCTCAAGAAGAGATGGTTTTGCTGGATGCTTACCATATAAAGGGTGAAGCTGATCAATAGTGAACATTGATTAAAAAATACGAATCCAGAGGAGGTTATTGAGGTGTTGGAATAGAACGTTTTCTAGAAAATGTTATTTGGTAAATACATTCCTCACACACAACTAAATAAGATGGAAAGGGTGTTCCTTTCCCTTATGAAAAAAGAAAAAGAATCTATCCAAGCAAATGAGAAAAAATTCACAAGGCTTTCATGATATGCCTTCGGCATTGTTGTTAACCTCGAATGCATGGTTAAAACTTCTTTTATGGGCTAAAACCTAGCCTATGGAATTCCCTAGTGATCCGTGACTTTAAGATATATGAGTAAATTGTGAGATGTACCCTCAATGTTGAAATAGAGATTAGAGAATATCAGGGGTATCATGGGGATAAGAATAATAAGGTGGACTTTAATTCTGGAAGTATAATGAATAAATACAACATTACAAAGAAAATCCATCAACCCACTTTCAAAAGGTACAGAAAGAAGCACCCAAAAAAATTCCTAAATGGGAAAAAGAAATGATTTAGGTGTATAAGAAAAGGGAACCTGATCATTAACTATTGATATGAAAAAGCTGTAGATTCAACAAAGGAGATAAATTATCCATTCAATCCTAAATGCATTTTTCATTTCTTCAAATTCAAGGAACCAGGGCACTTTGCAAACTACTGACCAAAGAAAACAGTTTTCAAAGGTGACCGACAACCTATAAGGTGGCAAGGGTGAGATTTTTCAATCACTAATTCCGAAGTGAACCTCAAAAAGGAAGTGGTGACAGGTATTCTAGTTATTCATTCAAGAATAGAGAATGTAATTTTTTCTTCTGGATCAACACATTCTGTTATAACGTGAAAGTTTACTAGAAGAATCCGAACACCACCACAAATCAAGGAAGTATAGATGTCCGTGAGAATAGAAAATTTTGAAATCATTGCATCCCATTAATATAATTCCTCCCTCTAATAATTTGTGGATTTAAATTCTTGGTGAACCACGGTATTCTCCCTATGGTGTAACTTAATGCAATTCCTAGAATGTATTGGCTTTCCTTATATAGAGACAACATAAATTTCCATGAGATGGAAATCACTCTCTATATAAGGAATTAACCCCTCGATTTTGTACAAGTGTAAGGAGGAATATGAATCTTCTTTAACAAAATCATCTATAGTGTGGATATTACTTCACTATGAGCATGCATATCCTTCTCAGATGATTGAGTCTATGGAATCAACCATCCTTCAAGACATGCCTATTGTAAGAGAATTCACTAATGTGTTTCATGTGGAATTTCATTGCCTTCCTCTGAGAAGAGATGTCGAATTCTTGATTGATCTAATTCTTGGGGCGTTGTTAATATCCAAGAATCCATATATAATGGCTGTTGTGGAGCTTGAGGAGCTACATAAACCACTTTAAGATAACCTAGATGAAGGGTTTATATGCCAAAGTGCTTTACCATGGGGTACACCTGTCCACTTCTTCTAGAAGAATGATTGGTCAATATACCTTTTCATTGATTATCACTACAATAATTTTAGATATTTGTGATGTATCCCGTCGCAAAAGTGTTTTTTTGGATGGGGTCATATCGCTAATAGCCTATTGCACAAAATGATGTTGTAACTAGTATTTTTTGCGACAAGATCATCAAAAAAATACTAATTCTAACAGGAAGTAGTCCCTCTTCAAATTGATGTCCAATTAAATACATTATATATATAAGAACATGTTGCAACAGTCCTATCACAGAGATTATTTGTGACGGGACAACAACCCATTGCAAATAGATTTATGTTATAAACCAATTGCGATGAGCCCGTCGTAAAAACATTTTTGCGATGGTAATGTAACCAATCACAAATAAGTTTAAATATACAAATATAATATATTTTTAGTGGGACCCCGTCAGAAAAGGCCCCATCACAAATACTTAATAAAATAATAAAAAACAATATAATTATGATTAATCAAAAAATAATATTAATATTATTAAAATAAAAAGAAAAATAAAAAATGTTAAAATTCTCAATATTTTCAAATAATTAATAAAATAAAAAACAATATAATTATGATTAAGGAAAAAATAATATTAATATTATTAAAATAAAAAATTTAAAAAATTAAAATTCTTAATATTCACAAAAAATCATAAAATAATAATAATAATATTATTATTAGTAGTAAAATAAAAAACATTAAAAAATAAAATACTAATAATATATAATAAATAAAAAAATATTTAAAATAATAAAAAAATATGCAATATTCACACCAATATAAAATAAAAAAACTGTAAATAGTTTATTTTAAATGAAATGATCAATAAAAATATTTTTAACAAAACATAAAAAATACATGGGGGATAGTCTTATAGAGGAGTTGGAGGAGCTGGAGGAGATGGTGAAGGATAATCCATCCCTAAACTAAGAGTTAAAGGGTGAAAGTACTCTATCATCTCGTGTTGCTACTACTGCCATCAATGCATGTTTTCCTCATGCTGTTGACACATCTCCTCCTGCTGCAACTGCAAACTCTCTATAAGCTCAGCTTGTGCTCACAAATGCTCCAAAATTTCTTATCTTACAACCAATTCTAATTTTCTTATCTTGAAACCAGGATATAATTCATCCTTAGTAAGCCTCAACAACTCATAAAATTTAGACGGTGCCAACTCAGGAGTTAAATCAATATCATCTTGAGTTTTAGTTTGTTGAACAGATGGACCCACAACATCATGTTCTAAATATTGAAATCATGATCGATCTAGAATCAAGTTGTTAGTATCTTCTCAGGAATAGTGTTTACTATGTTGATACCAAAAATCATAATTTGGTTGGAAACCAAAAAACAAGAGACGTCCCCTAACCTTGTCAAACGTGTTAAACATTCTCAGAGCACATTTTTTACAAGGACAATTCATTATTCCTTCTGAAAAAAATTCTATTTTTGATTATGAAAATGATAAAAAAGCTTCAATACCCTCAATATATACAAGATTTCAACTAGAACTTTTTGTATTTATCTACTTATTTATCCATGTGTGATCATCTAATAATGATGTTGTCGACTTCCTTGTTCCATATTTTTCTACAAAAATACAAAATCATTTCTGTTTTTGAATAATTTGAAATTAGAAAAACACAATCGTAAAAAAGAAGATAAATAATTATAACTAATTCTAAATAATTAAAATTAATTATGGGCGAAACAATTTCTAGTGGATTGACTACTACTCTTTTGTCCGACATCTCATTTACATGCATCTTTATCACACTGAAATCACAATAAAGAATCTACTCGGAGGTATGCATATTCATTATCATGCATACGAGAATGTATAAGCATAACTCTGAGCAGATTTTTCATTGTGATTTCTGTGTGAGGAAGATGCAAATAAATGAGGCGTCAGACAAAAGAGCCCCCTTTTCGTCGATAAATCATCTTCATTCAACTATCACCACCTGAAAGCATTATGAAAAATGTGTTCCCACAAATTCATATTTCAACTCGCGTGTACGAGATTGGATATGAATACAAACAAGAACACTTTTCATAATGTTTTAGGTTGGTGAGAGTTTAAAGGAGAGGAGTCGTCGAGAAAAAGGAGTGTCGTCAAACCATTGTAAATTATGCCAAGTTATTACAATTTATTACAATTGATTTTATTCCAAATTATTCTAAATTATTCCATACTATTTATATTTATTCTTAATTATGTTAATTATTCCTATTTGTTGGTAATTATTGCTAATTATTTGTATTTATTGCTAATTATTCCTATTTATTCGTAATTATTAGTAATTATTCCTATTTATTGCTAATTATTCTGATTTATTGGTATTTATTTGTAATTAATTATGTTTATTGGTAATTATTCCTAATTATTTCTATTTATTGATAATTATTTCTAATTATGGTTAATTATTTATAAATATTTCTAATTTTTGTTAATTATTACTAATTATTTTTAATTATTGCTAATTATTTCTAATTATTGCTAATTATTGTAAATTATTGCTAATTATTGCTATTTATTGAAAATTAATGAAAATTATTTCTATTTATTGTTATTTATAACTATTTATTTCTATTTATTACAAATTAGTTCTAATTATTGATAATTATTGCTATTTATTACTAATTATTGCTATTTATTCCTATTTATTGCTAATTATTGCTAATTATCGCTAATTATTTCTAATTATTTCTATTTATTTCTATTTATTGTTATTTATTCTTAATTATTAATAATTATTTCGAATTATTCCTAATTATGGCTAATTATTACTAATTATTGCTAATTATTGCTATTTATTACTATTTATTACTAATTATTCCTAATTATTCATAATTATTCTTAATTATGGATAATTATTCCTATTTGGTGATAATTATTTCTTTTTATTGTTATTTATTTCTATTTATTTCTATTTATTTTTTTTATTGTTAATTATTGCTATTTATTGCTAATTTATGATAATTATTGCTCTTTATTGCTATTTATTGCTATTTATTACTATTTATTTCTATTTATAGCTATTTATTGATATTTATTGCTATTTATTGCTATTTATTTGTATTTATTGCTATTTATTCCTAATTATTGCTATTTGTTGCTATTTATTGCAATTTATTCCGATTTATTACTATTTATTGCTATTTATTACTATTTATTCCTAATTATTACTTATTATTGTTTATTATTGCTATTTATTTCTAGATAATGCAATTTATTACTAATTATTACTAATTATTACTAATTATTACTAATTATTACAAATTATTACTAATTATTACTAATTAAGAAAAATTATTACTAATCATTACTAATTGTTATTATTATTACTATTTATTACTATTTATTACTATTTATTATAATTTATTACTATTTATTAGTATTTATTATTATTTATGTCTAATTATTACTAATTATTACTATTTATTACAAATTATTTCTATTTATTACTATATATTAGTATTTATTACTATTTATTAGTATTTATTACAAATTTTTACTAATTATTACAATTTATTAATAATTATTACTATTTTTTACTATTTATTACTATTTATTATAATTTAAAGTTTTTATTACTAATTATTACTAATTGTTACTATTTATTAATTTTTTTACTATTTATTAGTATTTAATAGTAATTATTACTAACTATTAATATTAATTACTATTTAGTACTAATTATTGCTAATAATTACTAATTATTTCTAATTATTAGTATTTATTACTAATTATTACTATTTATTACTATTTATTACTATTTATTACGGTTTATTACTATTTATTACTTTTTTTACTATTTTCTACTATTTATTAATTTTTATTACTAATTATTACTAATTATTACTAATTATTACCAATTATGACTAATTTTTATTACTAAATTTTAATAATTATTACTATTAATTGTTATTTATTACTATTTATTACTATTGATTTGTATTGATTTGTATTTATTAGTATTTATTACTATTTACTATTATTTATTAGTATTTATTAGTATTTATTAGTATTTATTACTATTTATTAGTATTTATTGGTATATATTAGTATTTATTACTAATTATTAGTATTTACTTATAATTATTTCTATTTATTAGTATTTATTATTATTAATTAGTATTTATTACTATTTATTCGCATTTTTTTACAAATTATTAGTATTTATCACTGTTTTTATAATTTATTACTATTTATTATATTTATTACAAATTATTAGTATTTATTACTAATTATTACTAAAGAATACTCTTTATTACTAATTGTAAATATTTAATACTATATTTTCTAATTATTACAGTTTATTTCTAAATATTACTAATTAGTGTTAATTACTTTTAATTACTACAAAATATAGCTACTAATTACTAATTACTGCTAATTATTTATATACATTACTAACTATCGTTAATAATTATTAATTATTAGTAATTACTAAGAATTAACACTAAAAATTTAATTTTATTATTACAAATAAATACTGATGAGAAAACAATTTAAATCTAACTTAATTCAAACTAATCAACAATAATTAAAATTATTATAAAAAAAAGAAAAAATACTGATTTAAATAAAACATAAATATGATTAAACTTGATATCATATAATTATAGGCGGCTTCACAATTTCATCGTAAAAAAACTAACTCCAAAATTTTTTCACACTCAAATTAGAGTTTAGAGAAGCAGTTGAAGAAGGAATTTCGGAGGAGGGATGAAAAAAAAGATGGGGGATATATATAGGTTATATTAGTTGCAACACGACTATTTGTGACGGGATTCCCGTCGCAAATACCTTCGGTCGCATTAATTATGGTCGACAGTTAAAAGGTTATTTGCGATGGGCCCCATCGCAAAATGTAACCTGCCGACAAACTATTTGCGAAGACACAACATCCCGTCGCAAATAGTTTTTTACCACCATCGGTTATTTGCGATGGGCACCATTGCAAATACCCCTCGGGGGTCGAACTAGTTGCGACGGGGGATCCCCCGTCCCAAGTAGTTTCTTACCATCTCCTGGTATTTGCGACGGGAGGTTCCTTACCTTCACAAATACCGTTTCGTACGATTTGGCGTGCAAACTATGCCAATTCATGTGTATGTTTTCACGACCGGGCGCCTATTCCCGCTGGAAATAACCACTTCGACAGACTATTTGCGACAGGATTTATTCCCGCTGAAAATAAACCATCGCAAAAAATGGGTTTTCCAGTAGTGTATCAGGAGCTCAGAAAAATCACGATAAAGAATAGGTATCCTCTTTCCTAAATTGATTACTTGTTCGATCAGATTCATAGATCACAATACTTCTCCAAGGTGGATTTTCTGTCGGGATATTACCAAGCAAGGGTGGAGAAGGAGGATATCCCTAAGACTTCTTTTCGAACAAGGTATGGGCACAATGAATACATAGTAATGTCTTTCAGACTCACTAATGCTCCAACAATCTTCATGAAATTGATGAATAGAGTAATTAGAGATTACCTCGACAAATTTTTGGTAGTCTTTATTGAAGATATTCTAATATACCCCCAAAACCAAGGAAGGGAATGAAGAGTATCTAAGCAATGTACTAGAGACCTTGCAAAAGGACAAGCTCTATGAAAAGGGTAGAAAGTGTGATTTATGGTTATAGGAAGTCTAATTTTTGGGATATATCATCACACGAAATGGGATATCTGTGGATCCCTCTAAGAAAACTACAATTGAGGGATCCCTACGGCCAACATTAGTTACTAATATTCAAATCTTTCAGGGGTTAGCAGGATATTATCACCAATTTTTGAGAAATTTCTCATGATTTTCCATCCCTCATACTAGGATAACTCGAAAGGGAGTAAAGTTTTCTTGGAGTGATGAGTTTGAAGAGAGCTTCAAGGAGTTGAAAAGGAGGCTTATCACTGCAACCATGCTCACACTACCCATAAGTGGAGAACTTTTTGTGGTATTCAGTGATGCTTCGAAGAAAGGCCTGGGATGTGTGTTGATGCCAAATGAAAATGTCATTACCTATTCCTCAAGGCAATTGAAAGTTAATGAGAAAAACTATCCAACAAATGATCGGGAGTTGGCTGCAACAATCATCGCTTAACAAATTTGGTGACATTGCCTCTTTGGGGAGAAGTGTGAAATATATATGGATCATAAAAGCCTCAAATATATATTCACATAGAAAGAGTTGATCATGCGCCAATGAAGATGGTTAGATTTGATCAATGACTATGAATGCTCAATCCATTTCCACCCTTGGAAATAGAACACGATGGAAGATTCTCTAAGTAGAAAGGGCCTAATGATTCTAACAATAATGAGAATTGAAAAGATTCCAATCTTCATAGATTTTATGAATATGGACATTAGAATCATAAATAAGGGAACATCAACAATCCATTCAAAAATGATTTCTCAACCGTATCTTTTGGAAAGGTTAAAGATTCCCAAAAAGATGATGTCAAAATTTAAAAGAAAGTGTAAACTATCAGAAAAGGGAAATACTCAGAGTTCAATTTCAATGAAGAAGGATTTCTGAGATTTGGGACAAGACTATGTGTTCCATGAAATCCAAAGTTAAAGAAAGAACATTTAAATGATTCATGTAGTTAGAATTTCTCCATTCACCCAGGAAACACAAAAATCTATCGAGATCTCTGATAGTATTATTGGTGTAATAACATACTGAAGGAGATCGCTGAGTATATATCAAAGTTCCTTGTATGTAAGCAAGTGAATGCTGAGAGGAATAAGTCTAAGGGGATGATGCAACCATTACCCATACCAACATGGAAATAGAAAAAATAACCATGGAATTTGTCACTAGGCTTCCAAAGACATCCAAACGAAAGAACACTATCTGGGTTGTTGTGAATCGTCTTACAAAGATTGCACACATCATTGCAATTTAGGAGGATTTCTCATTGGATCAACTGGCATAAATATATATTATAGATGTGGTAAGGCTTAATGGAGTAACACTATCTATTGTATTTATTTGAGATCCAATATTCACCTCAATGTTCTAGAAGAGTCTTAAACATGCTGTAAATATTGAACTGAACTTCAGTATCACTTATCATCCTCAAACTGATTTCCAATCTGAGCTGACTATCCAAACACTTGAGGACATGTTGATAGGATTCTCAATGGAATTAAAAGGAGTATGGGATCAGAATTTTCCTCTGGTTGAGTTCTCTTACAATAACAATTTCCACTGAATCATCCAAATGGATCCTTATGAACCCCTCTATGGGAAGTGGTACAGAACACCATCATGTTGGGATGAAGTTGGGGGGAGAAAAATCCAAGGCCCAGAAATGGTTGATGAAATGGTGGAGAAGATTAAGACCACCCAACATCACATTAATGTTGCTTAGAGTCGACAAAAACTTCTACGCTGATAATCATCGATGAGACCTATAGTGTGATGTTGGAGACATGGTATTCCTCTGTATATCACTATGGAAGAGTGTTATGAGATTTGGTAAGAAGGGAAACCTTTGTCCATGGTATATCGGAAAATTTTATATCCTTGATCGCATTGGAGAAGTGGCCTATCAACTAGCACTCCTACCGAACATATCTCAAGTACATGATGTATTACATGTGTCACTTTTGAGGAACTACATACCAAAACCATTATGGGTACTCAATCCAGAGGTGGTACCATTGGAGAATGAAATTTCATATGAAGATATGCAGGTTAAGATCTTAGATCCTAGGGAAAAATCTATACGAAATTAAACAATTCTCCTCGTCAATGTGTAGTGGAGAAACCACAAGTTTGGAGAGGAAACATTGGAATTAGAGGAAGTGATGAAGTAGAGTTACCCACATCTATTTTAGTCTGCGAAAAAAAATTCAAGGGATAAATTTATTAAGGAGGCATGATTGTAGATACAAAAACATTTATTAATTAAATTTCTTCTTGATCTATTTAAATGTCTTATTACGTAAAATGGTTATATAAAACATTTTCACATCCTTGGTTTTATGTATTTCTATTTTAAAATACCGTTAAATTTTTTTATTGTTGCTAATATAGCCATTGAACAGTGATCACATGATTAGTATAGATATAGTGCTTTACAAAATCCAATTTACATAGACAAAAAAATTGATGGCCTCATCCAGTATAATTGCTCCATACGAAACCCATTTGTCAGAGTTCAGAAAAGAGGTAGCATCATTGGGATTCACTATTGACCATGCCCTAGCTGAGCTTCAACCCTTTAAGCTTGAATGAAGACACCTACGGGAGAAGTGGAAGTTGATTGAGATTACCACTCGAGCAATGTTATTCGAACTAGCTCAAGATTCTATATGACCCCATTACTGCCAATTTCGTGTACATATGATGAGATACACCTTTCTCTCTCATCGTCCATTTTTATAAATTGTTATGTCATGCCATTATGCTACCGAAATTTCAACGCAATTTTCAAAGCCAAATCCATTGTGTTTTGAATAACATGCCCATTTCTCTATCAATGGTATTAAACTTTATGAACACTTACTTATCGATAATATAGTTTTAATGTATTAATTACTCATTACTTTATCGCGAAATAAATGATGATGTTTAATGAATCCATGTTATATGATCCATCTGGCACACTTATGCATGAAATGAAATGATTAAGAAGGGTGAGACCTAAGAGCACCCCAATGCCTTGGGTAAATATTAGTATTATGATACATCCGGTGCAATGAGGGTTTACTCATTCAAATTTAAGTGTAATGAGGTTTTACTCATGATACATGTGCAATGATCCATGGATCATGTTAATATCATAATAAATGTAGTGGACACATTTCCATGTTGTGATAATCATGCTATATAATGAATTTAGGTTCATGTTCCTCATATACTCCATTAATATACCTATTTCATAACATGTATTGTATTCTTCATGTTATGCATTATTTACTCCCTTAATGGGTTATATAGCTCACCATTTTCATATGCATGTTCTTAGGCTATCCCATGGAATACTATTTATGAAGGAATGTGTGTGGTCATATAAAAGAAGTTTTCAATAAAAATATGTATTTTATATTTTAAGTTGTTTTGTAATGTTCCAAAGCCCCAAAGACACTAGACCTCTCGATCATCTATGTTGTATCAAGTGAAGATTTTATGTAATAAATCATGTTTATGTGTGAAATAAAGATCAGGTTTGTTATTGACACGATTTTCGTTATTAATGATAGATTTTTTAGACATAACATTCCTCATTACATGATGAATTATGTGGAAATTATGTTCTATAATTATTATTATAAATTTTTGGTTATGGTGTACCTTATCATTGAAATGTAATTATGGGACTTGGAATATACCATATTCTTATATAAATTATGGACACTGTGCTTTAATATATTAGTTATCTTTGCTGATAGAAATTCCCCCTTAAATTAAATGATTGGGAATGAAAACCCATTTAATTAATTTTAAACTATTGGGAATGATGTTTCATTTTACTCATTTAAGATTGTTGGGAATTACATAACTTTTTTAAATTACGAAACTTGAATGATATCATAATGTGGATTCCATGGTCTATGATTTGGGTCCTCACTAGTTCAAATATATCAATTTTTATATGTATATGTATATATATATGATGGAATGTTAAATGAAATTTCATTTTGGGAAAAATCCTGTATAGTCTATTGGGTGTTCCATGAGGAACCTGAGCCAATATGTGTTATATTTTGATTAATTACCTAACTTATCTTTATACCTAAAGACTGCTTCATTTTATAATCACTAATATGATATAATTAAAAAATGTTGCTGGCAGACAACTGAGTTTTCCTAACACCCAATTTGGGCCACCATTTGGTACTCGGATAGATCTTCTAGTTGTAGTTTAGGACCCTAGATTTCCTTTCTTATTTCACTATCATATTGCACTTGACATGGAGTTAGGGGTCGCACATGTACATTGGATGCATAAAAGAGTTGGGTATTTTTTTTATTTGTTTATTTGAATTTCTATACAGAAATTATATTGTACCTACACTATTTTTTTTACTTGTATTATTATTTATCATGCTCATGCGTGGTTATATTAAATTTAACTGACCTGATTAACTATGTAATATTAATTATTAGTTATTATACTATTATAATACTCATTTATTTATTATTTCATTGACTATATTTATTATTTATTTAAATGTATTCTATCCCCAACATACCATAGTTAGATCCTCACTGCTAGTTGGTAGCCTCTAGTGTATGAGGAGCATACATGAGGACATTTTCAAAACAGGATTGGGGAAGCAGATTAACGGATCCCAGGAAGGGACCATAAAAAGTGGTGTCATTTTTTTCATTTGTTTTAATATTTTGGATTGTAGTTCGGAGAGTAGTAATGTGTAATTACATTGTAAATTTCTTATATATTAGCCCGAGAAACCCATGAATGGGGAAGGAACACATTTACATTGATGTGATTTATGAGCATAACTATTGTTTTTTAATTTTGATTATTATTCCACCTTGATTTTTTATAGTAATTAAACTATTTACTAATTTATGGATTTATAGGGTTTACCACTTGGCCTGGTAAGACAAGAAAGGGGTGTGTTAATGCATCATTTAAGGCACATAGGATTCACATAACATTAGAATTATTATCTATATACCATTATTGAGGGATTATGTGACACACTTATTATTAGTACACCATGAATCCATTACTCTTTCCAAATCTACCTATACTTTTTTACTGATTTTATAGATTTCCCAATATGTTTATGATATAATTTTGGTTAAATATAGTGTATATATCAACCAAAATTGTGATTTTCTACATATATTGACAGTTTCATTCTATTTATTTTACTTACGATTTATTAACAAAATGAAAGGATTTTATAAGTGAATCATGAAATTGGAATGAAATTATTCACTTTACAATAAATTCAAGTTATTACTTATGGATGTCAGAAAAATTGTGTAACAGTTGAAACTTTTAAGTATTTTGTATCTTCGTAACATAGAAATGGTGACCCATATAACTAAAACCTCATAAACTTCACCCGACCCTTGTAGGTTAATTTTTGAATCATATTCTTATTAGAAGGCCCTATTTAGGGTGTGTTAAAATTTTGATAAAATAAATATTAATGGATTTCACTTAAATTGGATTCAAATTATAATTTATAGAGTGTCATATCTATAATTCGAGAGTCAATTCCCATATAACGGAACCCAACATTAGAATGATGTAACCCTCAATTGATTCCACTTTCCATATATTCCTTGGCATTTAACCACTTGGGGGAATGTTTGTAATGTGTTGGGATGGTGATTTTAAATTTGAGCAGGATATTATACATTTTCACATATAATTTTATGATGGTATCTAAATAAGACTATTCCCCTTGAAACGATGAAAGTATTTTTTTTTACTATGATATTTTCTTATATGAGGATTTTTTTAATTAAAATTATGGACTTACACTAAATATTGTTTTCCACTATATAATATGAGTGAAATTTCAATTAATTAAGATAGTATGTGTGAAATTATGGATTATGAAATTGTTTTAAAGGAAATTGTGAGATTTTTTCCATTAAGGTTGCATGTAGGCAGCTAAATAAGGTTCATCTTTATATTTTCCTTGAATATATAGAATATAAACATAGACATCAACCATTGGTTTTTGTATCTTTTTTTTATTTTTTACATTGATCTAAAATCATGGTGGTAGATCCATGTAGGTTTTTTGGTGTGAATCTTGTAATAAAATTCAATTATTTATTTTTAAATTAATGGATATCTGAGTTGAGGTACCTCCCTTTGAAATAAGAAATTAGTATACCATTGAACCTAGAATCAAGTAATGGTATGTGATTTTTACCTGAAAATTTCTATCATGTAGGACACATATATTACAAAATGACACCCCCAAGTCCCTATGTGTGTCTCTAATAAGATGAATCATTAGAGGTTATTACTGTATATAAATACTATATGGTTGTAAACTCCATATTCAATGTGTTGATGTTGTAACCGTACATGGGAGTACTACCCTATTAGGTTTCAAGGATATTTTTAGGGAATTATCGATAGATGTTTGTCATGTGATACAGTTATGCTCATGTCAATAGAATTAACCCTTGTAAGATGATTATTCCTCGATCATCAGTTTTACCACTTTTAAAAAGGGTTACAGGCATGAAACATTTACTGTAATCAAAACCAAAAAAATAAACTATGGTCCTCATGTGAGATAACATAGGGATATATGGGAAACATAGAGGCCCGTAGTTATTAATAGGACACTAGTAGTTTATTCATATTTGGTTTAATCAAGGGAGACAATGGGATATGTTTTCATGGGGGTACAAATTCCTCACCAAGTAATGTGCTTAGTTCTATCCTCATTTTGAAGCTAATTCATGTATGGTTATCAGTTTATAAAATATATGAACAATTTTTCTATGGTTTCCAAAAAGGAACATAGGGTGCTGGATATCTACACTAGATTCTATGGGTAGGATTGTGCGAATACCTCACTTAGTTTACTAGTGGGTGAGTAGTTGATTATTTAATTTTTTAAATGAATCCTTGAAGAGGGTGGTCATTCTAAAAATCATGGAATGGGATGGTCCTTGATTTTGAAGATAAGTTACAAGTGATCTACTGGTATGTGAGTACTGACTTGTTTTTTATCAAGGTTACATTAAAGTGTTGATGGATGACTCAGAAGAGTGTGATTCAGCTATTGAATCACATTGTAAAAGGATGTACACCCAATGAGTATGGAATGTTTAGCTCATTCCAGTAATGTTTTGTAACTTTTTTTGATGAACATTTGTGAGAATCTGAGTATGGGTTAGAAATTAAAGATTCCTAGACATGAAATTGACGTTCATAGTGACATAAATAGTTGGGTAAAAAAAGGATGTTACCATGATGATGGATAATTTTAGAATAGATCATGTGCCATAAAACATGAACTGTGGATATACCTTGGAATGTTTTTTTGGAGGCAGGGTGTGATGAGTTTGTTAATAGAATACGTGGACACATTTTAAGTACATGCATATTGGAGAGAGATACATGCCCATAAATAGAGCCTTAGTGTACTAATGGTTTGGAGATGATCATGTCTAATATATTGACAAAATCTTTAGTATAATGATGGGGAATCATATATAAACCAAGGTACCCAACTTATATTTCAAGATGTTGAATAAAATCATTAAGATTTGTGCATGAGGAGTGGTTTTAAAATAATCTAGAGTGTGTATAGTGTAGCATTGACTATTTTAGGGTGGTGACCCTCACTAGGTTTTGAAAATCATAAAACACTATGGGAACCAACATTTGGAAATGGGAATGGGTGATATATAACAATTTTGTTATCTATTGGGGATTAATGGGGTTTTTATCAATTCCAATAGATGTGTCTGGGAAATGGGATATGGTAGTCATAAAATAATTTTTCTATTATTAAGATAAGGAAACTCTTAAGATGAGGAGTAGAACATTGGTATGTGGTGAGTGATCCCCATGTGAGGAGGAATGGAAAACCATGAGATAATTTTTTTGATAATTAATTTGGAATTATTATTCTATTGGATAAATGGAATAAATAAATGCTCAATTTCTAAAAAAACTATATGTAAAATTTCAAAGATGAACATTGTAGAATCCGAGTGTGGGAAATATTCCAGAACTAGCTTATGAAGATCCCTTAATAGTGGATCAAGAATGTTATGATGCTTATATTATATCCCAAAATTGGTTTTTGATAGAGTACAATTCAGCTATGAGATGTCACCAGAATTTGGGTATATACTTCAGTGGGAATGTTAAGAACAATCTTCCTACAAATTCATATAAAGGATTTTGGGATATAGTTTTGGTGACACATGAACTATTGAATCTGAGTATTTATAAAATCATCATCAGGATGAAATTTGAATTGAGATTACACTAATTATTGGATGTGGTAAGTGAGGAACTATATCGGTCACGTCATTGGGAAGATATGGGGTTATTCTAATGCGTGGTTGGACCTTTTCAAGGAAAAATAGGTATGCCTATTGTGAGATTCATTGATTGGAGTTCAATCATCTCAACCAAATCGAGTACATGGGTGATATCTTCATTTGAAATCTATTTGGCATGTCAGGAGATTAGTTAAGACACTAATGTATTTATTTTATAGGAAATTCTGAGGAGGGAGTTCCATGAACTGTAATTGGTAGATAGAAATATAGAATCTATGTGGAGGTGGGAGTGAAATATCTTGGTTGATAAAAAGAAGATGATGTGATTTTATCTTGGGATAGAAGATATCGAGTATATTCTCTCTAGATGATTATTTGGTATCCATGAACAATGGAAGATGTTTTGAAGGCATAATTACATAAGTTTGAATTAATTCTTGAAGGCATGTTGGGAATTTCGAAACTCAATGAAGCTCTTTGACTGAGAATCCTTAACCCATGTTGGTTGGGTAGTCTGTTTAGATATCCCAATGACTTCATGGGGATGAGATGTTCTTAGGCGGGGTGGTTGTAATGCCCCATGTTTTCGAATTGTTGATATTTTCTTGTGTATTTTGAGTTTCCATCTAGGGAACCAATAATTTTTAAATTTGGGGTTCATAATATATTTCCTAGAGTTATAACCCATAAAATAAGTTTTTTAGATTGGGTTTGTGTCATGAATGGTGTCTTTTAGTTTCAGATGATTTTTGGGAGCTTCAGGATTCAAAATATCAGTTTTTGGAGAAATAGACATTGGCGCTTGGTTGGAATGTAGTTAGTGACTACTCTGTGGCCTATACCATGCGACCTATTTATAAAGGCACATAATTGTTTGAAACTATGTGTAACCATAAGAGAATCGATGGGAATTATTGAAGGTGTTATGTAAACCATATGTGGTAGGTGCATGGTTTAACTAAGAGTTCATTGCAACCATGTGGGGTAGGGGCATGCATGGGAAGAAGAAACACATGGTAGGAACATGTTTGGTAAACCATGTGAAGCAATTACATGGTATGGATGTGCTTTGGAAAGATGTAACGCAAGTTTGGTGAATGGTTTTCCTAAATGTGTGGAATAAACAAGTACCACCTAAAAAAGAGAAAAATAATATTTCCCCCCTTTGACCTTAAAAGGTTTTTCACCCCATTTATCCTCTCATTTCACTCCAGTATCACCCCACACAGTCCTATTTAATAAACTCTTATAGGGGAAGCTCCTTCTTCATTCTTACTCTAATTTAGGAATTGTATTTCAAGTTTGAATCCTCGTTGTAATTCACAGATTCCAATTACGTCATTTTTATATTTTCTTCTTCGTATTAGTTTCTATATTTATGTGATCTCATAGAACCTATTTTTGAGGTATTTGATGACGCTTCTTATTTTTATTGTTTTAGCTCATATTAAAGACTGATAATTGAGGATTGAAGCATCTGACACCTGAGGTAGGTGGTCAATGACATTTTCCTATATGTTTTATTCATGAAAACATTCCCTACTATGCCTCACACCAAAATTTCTATGAGTCCACTCTTAAAAAAGAAATAAATTTATTAAATTTTTAACACATTAAATTGAATCGTCTTAGTGCACCTAATTTCATCATGGAATGTGGACTAGAAATACTCCAACCTCCCCCTTTGGGTTTTTTTTCTTGTATACCCATGACCTATAATCCTTGGATTGAAATTCAACCACCATTGAGGTGTGTTCTTTGTCAATTTCCAATGAGTCCAAAAAATGGAATCATGTGAGGTGATGAATAGAATTTATTGAATCATTGGGTAGGATTAAAAAAGTCCTTGTTCCTTGACTATTATAATGGAATGATTTAAATTTAATAATTTTAATTAATAATTTGAATGGATTTCACCCCTTTTCCTTGAATTGTAAATTTATGAATCCATAGTTCATGGACTATTGATAAAGATTAAATGTTGGGTTTCTATTTTGGATGAACCATGAATTTGAATATTTAATGGTTTGGTATATTTAAGAAGATGCTCCTTATAGATTATTAAATTATTGGACAATATGTTTCTTTTTATATGTTTAAATTGATGGATATTTCACTCCTTAAGATTATTAGAAGTGGCTAAACAATGATTTCATTATTAGTAGAAGATATTTCAAAAATTTCATTCTTCATTACCTTTTGAATTTTATGGATATGATGTCTATTGCATTATATTGGAAATTTTTGGGCATGGTGTCCCTTATAATTGAATGGTAATTATGATACTTCGAGTTTCCCATATTATTCAATATTTTTGGGACATTGGGATTTCATATTTCTATAGTATTAATTTAGTATGACACCCCCTTAGTTTAAATTATTGGTCATGATGTCCTTTTTCATTCAACTGAAACTGTTGTTCATGAATATCTTTATCATTCATTTGATATTAGTGGGCATGAAATCCCAAATTTAAATTATGATACTTGTATGATAACCTTATCTTGATTCTTGGGATTAACCCTCGGGTCCTTGCAGATGAATATATATAAATATATATATACTTAAAACACACACATTCATATATATATATACACACACATAAGAAAACACACACACACACAGATATATATATATATATATATATATATATATATATATATATATAATGGCATTTAAAGAGATGTTTCAACTCTGGACTAAGAAAGTATAATATTTTTGGTGTTACATGGGTAATATAATATGACAAGTTTTATATTTTATTCATTACATTTCTTATCATTATACATACACACTACTTAATTTTAAACTCACTGACTGGATTACATTAGACACCATTGGTGGTGGCCTACTGATTTTTAATCACACCCAATTCAGGATGAAATTTGGTTCCTAAGAAAATATCCAGATTTTAGACTCAGACCCTGGATTGTTTCCCCTTTTTAATATGGTCTAGGATAGGACATGGAGTAGGGGGACAAGAATGTACTAATTCCTCCTATATGAGTTCAATATTTTATTTAATTGTTTCTTTTTTCTGTACACTCTTATGGTATATTTTACATAATGTATATTGACTACTAGTTCTTTGATTCATCATGTTCATTCATGGTTGTATTATTTAGCACTATCTTAATTAACAAATTTTCTTTATTTGTTAATTATTATAAATTTCTACTACCTAATTATTTATTTTTTCTTCCAACGTATTTATTTCAAATCCGATGAGTATAGTCTCTCCAACCTACAACCTTTATACCCTCCCTACCATTTGGATGCCTCTAGAATATGAGGAGTCCCACTTGGGGAAATGTGTAAAATATTCTCGAGTCACAGATTTAATGGATTATAGGCTGCAAAATTACTATCACATGCTAATCTACCATGATCCTTATAACCTGAGGATACCTCTATAACTATTCACTTTATCAATTCTTTCCTATATATAGTTGATGATTTTAGAACAATATAAAATATTAAAAAAGGTTCTCCCATAGTCATTCAAAACTTAGGGTATTTGGTTCCATATATTATTCTCATACCCAGAATGATAAACTAGCAGCTAGGGTGGTGAAGTGATTTTTATGGGATATTAAGAGGATGAGAAGTTTTATTCCTTGTGGACAGAAAAAAATTGTTATCAAAATTGAACAATTATTTTTTATGTTCTGTTCTATGAGTATGGTAACTCTAATTAAAGAGAATTGACCCGAATGAGTCTTCAAATAAGGATGGTGAATGCTCTAATAAAACTCATGAACCCATAAGTGTTTGAATTCCTTTAGAATCTAAGGACTATACCTGATCTAAGGCTCACTCCACCCCTCCTCTCCCTAAAACTCAAGGTGAATATGATACTGACTCATATTCTAAACCTAAAACTAAATAAAATGATAATCATAGTGATTATCAAATTACCTAATATCAGTAATGTTGTGCAATAAGACCCCAATCCCTATTCAAAAAAGATGATATAGATTCCTAGATAATTAGTGTTTCATAATAATTTATTAGTGATGAACCAAAAACCTATAATCAACCTATTATATTTAATGTTACCATGTAATGGATTGCTACTATTATATAAGATATTAATCCACTACTTAAGAATAAAACATGGGTTGTTATAAAAACCCATTTAATGAGAAAATATTAGTTTGAAAATAGATGGACAATAAAAATGAGAAAAATATTGGAGAGAAAAAAATAAAATATAAATCTTCTTTTTTATAAAGGTTTCATTAAATGTGATAGAATTTATTATAGAACATCGTTAATCCATAATTTTAAACATTCATCAATAAGAAGTATTCTTTATTTTTATTCCAAGTTTTATTTTTATAACAAAAAATTGGACATAAAAACTTATATTATACAATATAGTCTTCAAGAAAAAATCTATATGGTTACTCCTATGGGTTTTCAATTTTTTGAAAACCTAATTATGTGTTATTTTTAATGAATTAATTGTATATGATTAAATAATCTTCTTGAAAATATTATAAAATGATTGAATAATTTCCGATTGAAAATTATATTCATCGATGTAAATTTGATGCATATTTCATCTTTAAATATTCTAAACATGAGTTTGTTTACATATTATTATATATTGATGACATTATTTTAATCTATAAATATTTTAGGATAATAAATTATATTAATAAACCACTAAATTAATCCTCTAATATTTTTTATTTATGAAATTATAGTCAAATTCTAGGCATAGACATAATTTGTGATCAAAAGGACCAAATCTTGTATCTCTCTCAGTTTTCTTATGTTATGAAAAATTTGAAAGATAAATAATTCAGTACATTAATCTAGTATATATTCCATCATGAAAATATTTTAAATTTTACTTAGATCAATCACATAAATTTAAAGAAGAGGCTTCAGTTATGTATAATATTCCCTATGATAGTTTTGTATGAATTATTATATATGTTATGGTTTTTATGACTATATACTATATTTTCACTACATACATTGTGTAGGTTTATATGGAAACCTGGTAAGGATCATTGGAACACTATGAATTGGATACATTTATAATTTTCTATGTCAACTAAATTTTTCATTCAATATGGAATCGATGGATGTTTTAGTGATGAAATTATATGATTTTTTTTTATTTTCGTTACGATGAAAACATTGATACTCATAATTCAGTATGTAGTTTGGTATCTCTTGAATATGAAGGATCGATAACTGTGAAAATGATCCTGATATGTGGTACAACTCTCTACCATAGAGGTGGAGTATTTACCATTGAATGAAGAAATCAACAAAGATATATTGTTACAAGGTTTTATTAGTAAGTTCTTATTATAAGTTGATAGAATTATTTTACACTATGAATTCCAATATACCATGAGAAAAATGTTTATGACATTATAGATCAGGTCACATTGAATATTAACTATATATTGATTTGTATATTAGATAATATGGGATAGTTTGTTTTTAAAATATACACACTAGATAAATTCTGACAAATAGTTTGACTATTTTCATTCCATGGTCTAAATTCAAACATAGTTTAATGTTGTTGAATTTAGTCCCAACTATATAGTGTAGGTTATTAGAAGATAATTCCAAATACTTATAATAGCAAGTTAGGGTTTTTATACCATCCATATACATGTACATTGCATTTATATTCTTTATAAATGTATACCATACCCTTAGATTATAAATTATTTGATCTTATTATGAAATTTTTCTCTATTATTCAAAGATCCATAATGTATATTCATTGTTTATATATAGATTAATTTTCAAAGTACCCTGAATTTATTTGAGCATGGTTTATCTATTTTCACTATTTTAAGCATTATATCAAGATAATCCTAGAACGTTTATCACACTAATCCAATGGCCTTGATCTAGGATGGAGGAGTTTTATTTCGTTTGTTTCTTCTCCTCACATTTTTAGGTAGTCCCACATGACACCCATCATGTTCAATCTGGTGCCTCACGTTTTTATGCTCGAATACTCCACCTATGGTTATTTGAATTGTATCCCTGATCTTGGTTATCAACAAGGCATGCATCTAGATAATTCACCCATGCCAGCTGAATCCGGACTAACAAGACATTATATATATTCATTGGTTTTTCTCTTTAAATAGGTCTTTTAATCTCCTTCAAAGAGATTTCATCTGGTTTTTGGGAGTCTATTCTTACAATTTATGTGTATGGACTTTGAAAAGAAGTGGGGAAATGGGATTCCCAACCACCCAAACTCATCTTCATTATTTTCATAATGATCCCCACAACATGGGATATTACTTATCGGAGACACTATGGAGACAAGGTGAACATGTTTTTAAAATAAATATGCCCCTGATGGAATATTTAATCACTGATGTTATTAATCATTTCAACGTGTCGGTGTTGGAAATTGGATCTTTGAGATATTATTTCTACCTTCATTAATTATTGAGGATGTATCCTTTTTGGTGGTGTCTGTGAGGACATTAAGGAGTGGGTGATGTCAAATCATTATTCCAGGCTTCGTTATTTCCACCCAGTTCAATGGGATCATACTTTTACAATTTTTTTGTGCTTTTACCTTTTTTCTCTTATGCATGTATTTTCACTCATGTTCATTTTATTAATAAAAATTAATCTTTGTTGGTGCTCTCACTATGTTTGTGGGATCAACGTGATCTGAAGAACATTATATCGTATAGATATTTATTGATTTCTATTTTTTTTCTTTCTATTCTTGTAATCTATATGTGGGAATTTTGTATGTAAAAATCTAAATCATGTTTTTTTAAAATTAATATCAAATGGAGACATAGTAATATGATTTAGTTGATCCTTGACTATTCTTGTGGACATCCATAACAACATTCCCCTATTATAATTTCATTCCCCAACTATCATCAAAAGACCACTGATAAGAGTTAGATTCTGAGATCCATACTATAGTCAGGTTTAGAGTGATGTGGAGATGATATTTCTCTGATGTTCGGTCCATGGAAGTACTAATTTTGAGGATATTAATAATATAATTAATAATCAACCTACAAGATTGAAAACATATTTTCTTATGATCTGAAGTGGAAACATTCTGGTGTTTAGTAGGCCTCAAAATAATTGTTCACAATATGAAGGGTTCAATAACTTCCACTCATAAAAACCCAAACCATATATATAAATTTATGTCACAACATCCCTCCCTCTCTATATATCGTGTGAACAAAAGATTTTATCATCTATGGATATGATTTTGTTCTTTCACGGGTTTTTTATTTAGAGATGATATATAGACAATTAATCTAATGCAAAGGTTGAATTGCATGTATATTTATTGAAAATGAATTTATATAAATACTTTTTTATATTTATTATTATGAAAATGTGATATATATATATATATAACATTTTTTGAAAATATATTTTATTGATACATTTTAAGAAATATATTTTAATATATCTAAATATTTAATTTGAAAATATTACATAATATTAAATGTGTGTGTGAGAGAGATTTGTTTTATGTTTAATAGATATAAATTAATAACTAATGTCTAAAAATATATTACATTTTATTAGATAATTAAATTTAAATTTTCAATATCAAAAAATAATAATCACAAGTAAATTTTTTACAAATAAAATTATATAAATACATAATAATATATTGTATTCATAATATGTTATATATACCCATATATAATCCATTTTTTATGAAAATGTTACTTATTTCCCAGAGTTTTAAAAAATCATAAAATACTAACTATGTTTTCTTGAAAAAAAGTGTAAATTTATCTTGTTTTCTATTAAATGTATTTAATTACCTGGGATTTTGAAAAACATGCTTCTAATAAGCCATGTTTTGTAAAAAAAACATCTAATTAGAGATATATTCATTAAAATGAGACAAATTAGATATGTTTTTTAGATGAAGTGAAATTATATATTTTTTTAAAAACATGGCTAATTTTTCGTGTTTTATAGAAAACCTAGGGAAATTATTATGTTAATAAAAACAAGACTAAAAGAATATCACTAAGTTAATTTTTTGTAGTGATCCTTACAAGGTTTTATCCTTTGAGATAGAAAAACCCAACTAATCTAATTTAATATATAATATGACTACTAAAGTTATTGAGTGTTTTATGGGGAAATTTATTTGATATTAAATCCCCAGATCATTTGGTAAATGATGATGAGGGTATATATCTTCAATGAAGTTATAAATTGTGAGAAAATCCAATGATACTACATTAAGATCCCTTACCGAATCCTATTCTAGAAAAAAATCAAGGGCCCAGTCCATGATTATAATTGGGTAACCCTAATAATTTAAAAAATTTCTAATATAACATCTATAATATGATTATTCATAAAAAATGATCAAATTTTGATCAGGATTTATAGGACCTATAGTGTAGGTAAATTAATTAATATATTTAGTAGATGTTTTTTCATGGTGATTCTAGTATTACATGACGATAATTTACCTATAATAGAAAATGGAGAATCAATAAAAAATATTATACCTCTTTGATGGAGAATGATATGGACAATAAGAGGTGATTCATGAATTATAAGGTGGATGTGAATGGTTTTTTATTTAATATAGACTTTAAGTGTCCAAAGTTAAGTGTCATTCTCTATAGAAAATACATTTTTTTGCAATGGAGAATTTGATAAATTATTTTGATCCATTACAAATGGTTTCTCCAAAGTAATTTTTGGTGATATAAATTTCATTTTTTACTTAAATACTAATTTTATCATTTACTATTTGAGAAAAACGTGATTTTTTTGCGCATAGTTATGATGGAAATGAGGGAATACTGGGGAGAGATAGAGACTTTCAACAAAATGCATATTCCCATCACAAATGGTTTTTTAGGAATTATTATTTATGATCAAATATATATTTTCATCAAAATTATTTTCTATGAAAGAAATATTTGTGATGGAACAAAAATTCAGCCATAATAATTTTTCCTTTGTGATGAACTAGATATTATGTCACAAGTACATTGATTGTGAATTCTTTGTGATAGACTTTATAAATCCTAAATAATTTTAAAATAATGAAGAAATATATTTATGTAAATTTCATTTTGTGATAGATTTCCACTTTTCTATAATTACCCATTATAAATGACCATTTTCATAAAAAATAGTTCAAATGAATACATTTTTCATTGATAATATTATCATAATAATTTTATAACAAAAAACTGTAAAACCTTCCCCACCCTTTAAACCAAATTTTCAATACCAATTTGTTTCTCTATAAATTCTCTATATCACTCTATGAAATTTATTTTTTTGTATATATTTATTTCGGATCAAAACATCAGTTGATTGGTATTATTTTAAACATGTTTTTTAATTATTATTAATTCCATGTATTTATTTGTGTATTTTTTATATAAATTTATATTTTATTAATTTCAAAATTTATTAACTAATTTAATTTATTATGTTTTAAAAATTTATTCATTTCACAATATTAATTATTTTTTTCAATTATTGTGTCATTAAATTATTAATTTATTATAGTTATTAATAATAAAATAATACATTAGTAAAATATAAAATTGTTTTAGATTTAATTTAGAAAAATATTTTAGTTTTTTAAACATATTATTATTTTAAATTACAAAAATAAATTCTAGTAATTAAAAAATAATGTAAAACAACAGTTGTCAGTTATAATTAAAATAAAATAATAAGATAATTCTAATTTAGTCGAAATAAATAATTATTATAAAATAATAATCCATATATATTTTAATCTAGTAAAAATTAGTAGGTTTTTTAAAACAAATTAAGTATATTGAAAAATAAAAATCATAATAGTGTAAAACTAATTAATGAAGCAGAAAACATAAAAAAGATAATTTTTCATTATTATTTAATGATTGGATCCTTCCCACTACACTTTAATATGTTTTGGTGAATATAAAATTATTATTTTATTCCCTCTAATATTAAGGAAGATATGTTTTTTAATATTTCACTACTTTTGTAATGAATTATTATTACTGGTAATTCTTATTAAACTTATCTTCAAATTTATTATGTTTCTTTAGAAATGATTTCTATGAAAAATAAATATTTGTTAAAGTCTTTTTATGACTCCTAATAAGATATTTTAATAATAAAAGGATTATAATCTTCCATGGTTTTATTTAATTACTTCTTACTCATATTTTATAAAGTTCTGTTTTTATTAAATTTTTATTATTAATATTACTATGAAAATGAATAATTTATTTTAAAAATTATGAAAAAAATTTATGTCATTAGTCTTACAATTAAAAAAAGTCACGTGTTTTCAAGAATTCATACAATTTTTCAAAGTGAACAATTTTTTTAAATTCACGAGAAATCAGGATCAATAACATTTTGATGTCATAAATTTTTATCATTGTTATAAGAAATCACGGTTAAAAGTCTTATAGGTTCCACAATGTAATATGAAATATCAAATTCATATGCTTTTAAAATATATATAGACCGGACATAATGTCATGTGAGAAAAATAATGTCTCATGAAAATGTAAAATTCATTTACCATATGTCTTATGGGATTTAAATTCTAACAATATTTAAATACATATGAAGTACTTGAAAATAATTTTACTTAAAACATTAGTTTTGAAAATATCAAAATATGATCTATTTTGATTCTTATATTAATTATTAGATTACTGTATGTATATGTTAAATTTTTTAATTGTTTTTAGTATTCCATTATTTCATATAATTTATTTCAATCCTATGTAAATTAATTTATAAATTGTTTAAAGTAAATTAAACTAAAATATTATGGGATAAAACATGTTAAGTATTCACATCTCATTCTTAGAACGTGGAACATTCAAATATAAATTTTTTAATGTATGAGTAGTCTATCTCCCATAATTCATGGATGTTTTATAATTAAATTTATATTGACTAATATGAGTATTTTTTATATTTTATAAAACATTCTTACATGTTCATTTGTACAACTATTTTTAGATTTATGGATTACTAAAAAACATTCAGAGTAGTCTTTTATTATTGAAATATAAAGTTGTATCTATATGTGAAAATAAAATATACAATGGATAATATTAAGAACCTTTTTTAAATTCAATATTATTTTTATGATTCTATATTGGATAATGAAACTATATTATTAGAGTTTTAAGTTACTCATAATATTTATTGAAGGAACTAATAATGATGCACATGTGTACTTTGTCACAACCCATTTTAACCATCATTATAATACTCTCAACTGTGATTTATCATTAATCTCCTTTGTTTTTGAAGTGATCAACTGCAACATAAAAATCTATATCCTCATTTTCAAAATTATTATTTTTATAGTTCTGTAATTTTTAAGTTTTCTATGAGTTATTTTTTGTTTATTATTTTTTATATAAAAGTAGGACCTTTGTTTTAGGGTTATATTTCCCCTATAAAAGGTTTGTCAGGTTGTGCCTTATATGGTGAAAGGTTGGGGATTTAGTTGTTCCACAGTCTAGATAAAAGTAAATATTGGTTTATCATCTAATTTAAAATGAAGGATCTTGGTTATGACTTCATGTGAGAAAAAGTTACAATTGGGTTTGTGCCACCATTTGTTAAAATGACAATGTGAAAAATTATGAATTCTTTGAAAAATCTTGTCACTAGGTTTTGGATTTTATACTCTCATAGTGAGAGTATTAAAAGTACATATAGAATAAAATTAGTTATATCTAATATAAAAATATATGTGTTAATATTTTTAAACTAAAAAATTAAATTAATCCTAATAAGTATTTTATTTTTTCCTTTAGAATAAAAAAACCAACCACTCTAAAACATTAAATTATCTCTCCTACTGAGAAATAATTAGTACCATATCAAAGAACATGAAAGTATTTTTATCTATTTTATATGTATATATATATATATTATTTTTAATCATATCACATAATTATAAATATAAAGAAAATATCTATTATATATGAACGATATATGTTTTAATGATGTTTACGCCCTAAAAAACACCATTTATCATTGGTAATGCATATGATTTTTATCATCTATTGATGGAAGTATTCATAAAAAAATAACTGTTAATCATTGGATAACCATGATAAAATCTTAAAAACACTTTCAGTCTAGTCTCATTACTATTATTGGTGTTGATTCAATGAAATATGTTCTTAATTATAAAATCAACAATATAACTTATATTTCTATTAACCAAAATGTATTCCATCATATCATATCATGTAAAACTATACATGATATGTAGATAATATTATTAACTACTACTTATAGCTCTGATAAATTGATTGTAACTAATATTTTTATTCTTAAGGGATAATATCAAGTTTTGTATACTGGTGAATATTAAACTATTAATTAAATGATCATAATTTTACTAGAATTTTTAATAAATGAATGATTTAGGAGAATATCAAGATAAAATTTCCTTAGTCAAAATATTTTTAAAATATATTCCAAAAACTAAAATTCTATGAATATTGAAATTAATAAGAAAATAATTTTAAATAATATAATATTGATGTGATTATTTTATTTAAATATGAATTATAATTAAAAAATATAGATGATAAAGAAACTAGTAAATAAAAATAACTAGCTTTGAAATCAAAAATAAATATTACTTTTTACTCATCATATTTATAGTTGTAGGAAAATGAAAATTATGATGCAAGTTATGTTTTAATATGATTAGAAAAAAGAAATATACGACTTTAAAGAAATAAAAAAAATTATATTTGAGAAGATCATAGAGAAAACCTAAAATGTAATTTTATTTGTAATGATGTTCTAGTAGTAACATAGTATTAATTCAAGAGGAAAGGCAACATTAAACTATAATTATTCAAAATAAATAAATAATGGAAAAAATAAAAATATGAAAGTGATGGAAATGAGTCCTATTTTTTCTAGATGGATTTTTACTAAAGACATAAATTCTAGTGAAGAATCTTGTTTTGAATAAAATTATCAAAAAAAAATTAAGGGATTATTTAAATAAGGTAAGAGATTTTGAAAATTACTTTTCTAAATTCAATTCTAAATAATATAAAATGGATGAATTATATTATAAAATAAAAATATTAAAAAATTAGGTTTTCAAAATATCAAATAAACACAAGGAAGATGAAATATATATATATAAATTTAAGAGGAAAATAAGACCACTCTTAGAGAAAATGAAAAATTATAGAATATTTCTTTTATTTCCAATCCTAGTTTTCTATGAGGATTTAGAAATTGTACAAAAATGAAAATCATAAACAAAGACCTATCATTTTGAATATAAAAAGAAAAAAGAAAAAAAAAACTTAATTCTTTTTAAGATGAAAATTAAAATATATGAAATTATCATTAATGATATTTATTGGATGTATCTATGTACTTCCCTGGGTGGGAAATCATTAATAGAATGGTAATATAGAAAAAGATAAAAATAATATGTATTTTTTTATAATAATCAATAGCCTAAAGTGTATAATATTTTTTAAAAAAATTCAATGGTATGATTTTAAATATTTTTATTTTTTAAAATATTTAATAAAGGGTCACTATGCTAGTGAATCATCATTTATATTTCTATAATATCATTGATACACCAATGTTGTAAGGGATCCTACCATTCTATCCAATTTATTTATGTGTGTTTGAGGCCATAGTTTATTAGGGTAATAATGGGGTAGGTTTGGTAGAGATTGGGAGATGAAATCTATTCATATGAGTATTTCATGAAATTTATTGTTTTTCACATCATCATGTAAGTGGTCATGGTCTGAATGGTCCTTCATAAACTAAAGGGGGTGGAGGATTGCAACTGCATATAGCGTGATTCATGGAATTATCTATTGGTTTATGGCGCAAATGGATGAGGGGATAGATTTAGTGAATATGTCTTTAAAAATTCATGGAATGGAAATATAATTCTTGAATTGAACTGATATAATTATTATAGGTATTACGTGATTCATTAAATGGGGATCCTTTGAATTAATCCATTTTTAATGTGAATTACCCATTCACTCCATGAATTTTCATCTCGTTGAATTCCTTTATATATTTTTTGTCATTAAACACTCTGAAAATTATTAAGATTTCAATAAACAATAATAAAATGAAGCTTATATTTAATGTTTTTTGAATCCATTTTGATAGGGATTGAATTTCATTTTGCTGATATCAATATTTAGTGATATAATGTGACTTTCCACTCTTTCTATTAGGGTTTATTCTTACTTTTATTTCATTTAATATATTTCTATCATTCCATACAATAGAAATTTATCAAATTAATTCCTCATGGTGTTATTTATGATATTTCCACTACTTTGATGGTGTGAAGTCCTTAATGGTATGTAGAATCCATATAGGATAGGAGATCAGAGATATGAATATATTGTTCTTTTATTGTTCGATGGATTTTGGATGAAACGATGTTGTGGATTTATTGAATAAATTATTTTATGAAAAATATGAATTTATCTTTATTTATCTCATTGTGTAAAGGTGGAATTAATCCTAATAAAAAATAAACCGTAATTAAAGAAACAATTTTGGTTTTAGGTATAGTGGTCACATTTGTTTTACACCATATTAACAGTCTGCATCAAGGTTTTCTAGATAGTGTTCTATATCATGTTAATGATTTTGTTTAATTTTTATATTTTTATAAATTAGTTAATAGAAATAAATATAGTAATTCGTGTTTCAATAAATCAAGATTATAGTTATTTAGTTAATAGTCTTCCCTGTATTGCATGGAAATGAAGATATACTAGATGTTTATTTAGTTAATTTATTATTGTTTATAGTATACGGATTATGTTATATACGGTCTTATCATGTATTAATTGAATTAGTTAATTCAATATCGTAATTTGTTTTGCTAAATATAATTGTTTGGGTTTGGGAAAATAAATTTTCATATGAAGGAGAGATGCATTATTTTTAGGTATTATCTACCATGTCAACATTTTTTTGTTTTCTTGTTTCCATATGTGATTACAATAGAAATTGAGCCTTTCTATAAGACATGATATGATATTGGGATGGATGAAGGACTGTAGAGAAATGGGTGGGGGTTTTTGGTGTTGTGGAAACATGTTACCTCGATGATGGAAAGATAATTTGGATATAGATAGTGTTTTTTGGAATGTAACTAGAACTGATGGAGTGGGTAGAATATATGATTACATGTTGTTTTTTTTAAAATTAATCAAGATTAATTTATTGTTAATTATTTCAATACATGTAAGGATTAATGGATGAGTTTCATGAGTTCTACTTTCCATTCCCCACTTCTTAATGAAACTGGTTGTGCTTGGTCTATATATATTTTATGGTATACTTGGAAAATTCATTGAGTAGAAAGAATAATGAAAAATTAATGAATATTAAATGATTTTACCCAAGGGGTTGAATGTATGATTTATGAATTAATGATAATAGTTATTAAGTCACAATGGATAATGCTGGATTACACATGAAGGGTACGGAATCTTGTTGGTAACAAAAATAACATAATGTCTATTTGAAATGTTTGTTTTCTTAAAGGATATGTGGGCCATATCTTTAGTATATTAATGTATGACAGAAGATATTAGTAGTCGATTCTATGTATAGGTAGTTTCATTAGTTTTTTTGATATATATATATATATATATAATCTAGATGTTATTTGATTTAATATGTTACCCCACCCATGTTCGTTGGTAAACCAAAACCTAGTTGGTTCTAGGAGTGTTTTCCACAAATCTTGGTTGGTTAGAGTTAATGGATGGATACTTAAACTCTCTTCTATATGAGTAGTTTTACATGATTCCTTATATGGAGGACATATTACTATATAAATTAATAATGGTATGTAATGACTTATGGTTATTTAATATACATTTATCTCATGATATACTATACTATGGATTGTTATAGGTAAATTTAATAGGGGTTGTAATCGATTAAGATATGCTAAATAGTGTATGGTTTGTGGTAGATTTCAATAATATATATGTTTCTATATATAGGTGGTGGTGATGAAGGTATCATGTGACGCATGAGGTGTGAGTTATTATGAAGTTTACTTTTATGCATGTGTCATGCTGGAGATAGGTGGCTCAGGATGTGTGATGTTGAGGTGTGATCTAAATACTAGTGGGAACATGATAACATGATACAATTAATTTTATACCAACGATTGATATTATAATATTATGCGTGTGAATTACATATAGATAGTTCCATTTTAATTCAATAACATAAAATACATGATTAGGTCATGAGTTATTTTCAGTGGTTATTCACAAGGATTTGGTATGCATTCTTCACATTTTTACATGAGGTTTTAGGGTGGATAATATTAAGTACAACTATTTTTTTCACCCCTCTATATATAATTTTTTCTTGGTATACATGAAATTGTGTGTTTTTAGTCTAGATCATCAAATATAAATATTATTTAGAGCCATTTTGTTTTGAAAAATGTCGTAAATAATATGAGTCAAAATAGATAACCATTACCTAAATAAAGAACTCAAAAAATTATAAAGATAAGACCAATAATACATAAATTGGGTACCCTATATAACAACTTGTGATGTGAAAAACATATGTATCAGGGACACCATTGATATAATCTTCAAAATGGTTTTCCATCATTTCCTATTTCTATATGTATTCCTCTTTGTTGATCTTGAATTTATTAAATCCTTGATCCAAATTTAGTACTTTTTATTTATCATTAATCTTTAATCTATATTGGTATCAACTCAAATCCTTATATAATAAATTATATTGACCTACTATATTAAATCATTTATCCAGAATAATTCATCATGAATTTCATTCTTAGAGTGAAGAATGAGATCCAAAATTTTCCCTTTTTTCTACATCCATTTTCCTACCATTCCATTCTATACTATAGTAGGCACTTATTCATGGATCAACCCTACAAATTCACATTATGGATTTTTGTTGAAACTACATGGTGATTTCACACCCAAATCTCTATGCTTTAGATAAACCAAATCAACAATTGTAGATTTCGAAGAACCTATTATTTTCCTACTTTTCTTTTCTTTACATGAGTACATGGTTACAATATTATTTTGGATGATTTGAGATTTCTTTGTGAGGCCTTGATCCCCCCTTTAAAACATGAATATATATGGGTAGAAAATTTCCATTTTTAAAATTTTTAAATGTAGTTCCAATAGTTATATTCACATAGGGATCCCACTCAAAATGCATATCTTTGATGAGAGTCAAGGTCTTTTCACTCAGATTAGAGTCATCAATGGACCATTACCTGACTTTTTTCTTTTTCAATCATGGTATAACAGTATACCACCTCTCAAATTCAACATCATTTTTCACATTTCTTGTCAAATATGTAATTCATTGTTGATGTTAGATCAATCTTGGTGCATGATACTAGTCATAAAATCCTTATTCTGAAACAATAATTGCATTCCGGCCTGGAGACAAATGAAATAAAGAGTATGGACTAATCATCTAATTCCTATTATAAAAATATATAATCCCTCGCTAGGGAGAATATGGAGTCAATTATTCTTTCCTTCATCCTTCAAGACAACTTCATAGGAAGGGGAATCCATTGAATGGATCAATATATTCTCTTTAATGTTCTGATCTGTCATCTTGTTATCCCCCAAATCACATTTCAAAATAAAAACAAATATTAGAAACCCTCATATAATTATCCCTTGGTAATTTATATTTCTAAATTTGATTACTAGAAAACATCTCCTTAACACCCAATTGTAAAACAGAAAGAAAATTAATAGATACATTACTTCTATTAGTGATAGAACTGAGCCCCATGACAAGACATGAAATGAGGGGGAAATGTTGTAAAATTACCTAGATGTAGGTAAGAAGAGAAAAAAATATTTCCATGACTCAAAAATAACTACTTTTCAACAAAACATATCCTCCCTAACACAAATCCAATTCCAATCAAGAGGTTCATTAAAAACATCAACATCGATGTAGAAACGTGGGGAGAGGGGATGAAAAACTGACTCAGTTGTGTACTATTTTAGAACACAAAATTTCTGTCAAAATTTCAAAATATATAGATAATCGTGGTATTTTGGAAAGATATATGGAGTTTGGAAACATTTACTAAAAGAGACATTGTCATATAATCATGTTTAAAATGAAAATAATAGAACTAGTGAAATAGGTTGAAGCATTATTTGTTTCATGTGGGAGTTTCTCTAGATAAAGAAAGAATCACACTATCCCCTGATGAAAATGAAACCATAGTATTCCAATATTAAAAATTCTCAATGTTTTATCTATCTTGTAATACAAAATATCAATTAAAGAAGCTATCAAAGGTGTCAACCAATGGGCGATTTTTTCTGAATAGATCGACCAAATCTAGGTTCACGTTTTCCAAAGAATCGTAGAACTATGAAAAAAATTAGAGATTGGGGTGAAAATCAGGATGATTTCTAACATTATTTAAAATAGTGATTGTTGGGAATGGGGGGAATAAATATTGGTTGGAGAATGATGATAATGGGGGCGATCCTAAAAGGGCAATAGGTATCCCCCACTGATGGAGGAGATAAGAGATCTACGACAATAACCATATAGGTCATCCGGATCACCATGATGTTCAAGAGTTGTTTGGGCCATACGGTTGTTGTTGAGGATTTTATTTGGTAATTGTAGTTCAATTTTCTCCAATTATTTATTTTTTTGTGACATTACATGAATTTTTTGAGAACATTTTTCAAATTATGATTAAGAGTTTTTTGGTGGTATCATTTATTCTATCATCCATCACATTCTTTAACTATACTAAAGAGAATAGCTCCCTAGAGACATGTGTTCTCTATATCATTCCTCTAGTGACATTTCAGCTCATCCACAACTAACTAATTTATTATATACATTATATTTTAAAATTTATTTATCTCTTTGTCCCTTATTCAAGCAATATATCCCTTAAAAAATACTACAATAATATAATCTTCCTTTTTTATCCACATAAATAGAAGACATTAATCTATAATGAACTTTTTAATCATCACATGAGATTATATATTCCTATAAAAGAAGAAGTAGATCATTAAATGATTTTGATTTGGAAAATTAGAAATGTAAAATAATTCTGAATCCGATCAGGCACCTTCCATGAAATATATATTCCCCTTCTACTGAAGATGAGTCATTACCTCCTAGATCTAAACCTCATTCTATATATAAGAAACCATCACATTTCTATTTTTTATATTTTTTTTCATTATTTTTTTATTTCTCAATTTTTTCATGAACTATTTTTTCATACAACTTACGAGAGACACGGTTGACATCAATATGTATAATGTGGTTCAATAAGATGAAAATAATTTTTTCTGAACAGTAACTTTTGATTATTATATACCACGATTAAAAATAAATAGGGTAATTATGTGTAAAATGATATTATAATTACCCTAAAACATGTCCTAATTTATTGGATAAGTGTAATTAGACCAAAAAAACCTTAGGAAAAAAATATGACACCCTTTGATTTACTTGGATTAGATTAGAATATTTACTAATATTTTATTTAAATAATAGTTAAAAGTGTTAAATTAAATGTTTAATAAATGAACCGTTTTTAATAAAGGGTTAAATACAATATAAATTCGACAATAAATATTTTTTAGAAATCTAAAATAATTTCCTACATAATCGTATTTCATTTATAATTTTTATACATTAAATAATTTAATTTATTTGTGACACAATGATGATGCATTAATTACCTTATCAATGAAATATTAAAATAATTGATATTATAAATATCCAAATAAAATTAAATTGAGACATATGATAAATTAAAATAATTTTATTGGTTAATATGACATGTTAGGGTTGATTAAATAAATTTTATTCGAAGTGATAATGTTTTTATGGATTTCAAAAAAATCAAATACTAAATAGTGTCAAAATTGATATAATTGAGTTTTTAAAACAAATACTAAATTATTAATTGATATAATATTCCTAAAAATCTTTGGTTCAGCCGAAGAACTTAGATAAAGTTATATATATTAATAATTTACCACTTGGGGTTCTTTTTTCAGTTTATAGTATGTTTATTTACTATATAATATAAAAATACAAAGAGACATGGTAAATGTCAAAATATTAAACTAAGAGTTAAATCTAAAATGTAAGGCTAATATGGTGACCTAAACCTATATAAAACCTATTTGTTGAGATCTTTTGGACCCATACCAACCTTATCCTAAAAATAAATAATTTTTAAGCCATTAGAAAACGAAAATTATTTTATTATAAAAAATATTTCAAACATTTCCTAAAGTAACCATCACCTCTCTTATAAAAGGGTACTTACCCTTATCTTAACTTCACACATCCAAAGCTATTTGGATCGACCAAAAAATGCCCAAATACCTTCCCAACTTCACTAAAATCAACCTAGAGTCTTTACATTGATCATAAAGCCATCCTATGTATCCCTTTTGATCAACTCAAAAGGAAACAACCAAAGAAGATGTAATAATTTCACCACCCTCTTCCAAGTTCTTTTTTTCTTCCACTTCCTTTTTCATTATTGTTTCCATACCAACATAATTACTCCAGCAAATTCTAAATACTGTGATGTTATTATAAATATTTTAAAAGAATATTCATTATTCTATAAATCCTATAAATGACAATGTCACCATATATGCGTACGTATGGATTACCGTCTCCATGTCGGGGTGTAGTTTGTTATTCCAACATTTCATTATATGGATGAGTATAATAGTGAGTATACCTGATTTAAATAATAAATAAAACATGTTAATGATTCTGTATATATGATATAACATTCAATTATATACTATTTCACCATTAATATAATGATATTGTCTCTCATGCGTACTTACAGATTACCATCTCCACAAACGCGATGAGATTCATTCCCCATCATAATAATTCAAGAATAATTTTCATTTTATGATTAAAAAAAATTATTAGTAACATAATATCAATATGTATATGAATAAAATACATATTATCCATAACAATCATGGCTTACATAACTAGTCATATAAAGGAGAATGAATCAGTTAACACCCGAAATGATGAAACTACTGAAATATCATTATCAAAGAAATATTAGATGAACATATATGATATCATATTTATGTATATAGTTATTATATAATTTAATAAAAATGTTTTAACTATTATACAGGAAGTTATCATACCATCAACCATGTAAAAGTACAAGTTAAGGGTTAATTCTACAATCTCTTTACTTATCCTTGGTTGTTAATACGTAAGTATCTACTGGGACCTCTTTATCATCCACATCATAGTTTTCGTAAAAACGTAAATCAAAAAATTCATATTATTTAATAGAATTTGGGTCAAAGTCATTTATACCCTTATTTGACCGTATATGTTTTGAAAGGAATCTTTCCGTCGTTTTCTAAACAAGGTCCTTTATGACCTTTTTGAAAAAATTAAGGCACAAATGTCTTTTTTAACTTATACAACGGGTGCAGCTATTTTCCATCGTGATAACATTTTTTAAGCTTCCCATACATTCTTATAAAAATATTTTGAAAATAAATTCTTTCTTTTATAATTATATAACTTTTATATGATTTTAAAATAGAAATATATATTTCTATAAAAAAGTTTTGATTTCATCTATGTCAACATCCGTTTATGAATTTTAAGCATGTTTGAAGTTGATTTATTATGATAAAAAACATCCATATTGTATTGAATGATTTGTTATATGTTTGACTGTGGATGTATTGTTTTTACACCATTCATGGTTTATGGATAATGTATTGAAATTTTGTATGATAGTTTTAATATGAATGTTTGTGTTACGTTTAAACCTTTTCATATGAGGAATGCATTGGACTTAGTAAGTGATGGGTGGATCCTGCTATAGATCCTCGATGCATCGGTAGGTTTCATGAGACAAACTAGTGTCTTGGAACAAGGACTTAACAAAATCTTATTTGTGGTCTTGGCACAAAGTCTTGAATATTTGGTTATGATGTCTGGTATTATGCATTCCATCATTATGAAATTTCCTATTGATATTTCATATGATTATTCAACTAGTAGAATATCAATGTGAATAAGTAAATGGAATTATTTGACATATATTGGCCCTATTATGCAGAAGGTTATGTTTAAAAGGATTATGTTTTAGTCTTATACATTTCCATAACTTTTTATTCTTATTTATAAAAGTTTCCACTATATTGTTATCTTTACTGAGCATCTGAGATCACCCCTTTCTATGTTTTGTTTTTCCAAGGATGAGAAGAAATATTTTATGGTTGACCTTCTGGGATATGATAATGATATAAGTGTGGTTAATGGGGACAAAATGGTTGTGGATTTTTTTATTTCACGATATAATGTAGAACTTATGAATCTATCTAGTACTTCCTAGGCTATTAAACTGATCGGTCTTTTGAGATTGGATCCCTTTTGATCATGCCAATGATAGGTAATAATGCACCGAATCTGGGTAACTAGGGTCGGGGTGTTACAGTTGGTATCAAAGGGAGGTTTAGTACCAACCATTGAATATATATTTAGATAAACTCTGATTAGAGAACATTACCCTAAGATAGACTTTGAGGATTAATATAGAAGAACATCCATGAATTTTGGTAATGTATAGATTTTGTGTATTTTCTAAGAAATACATCCCTCTCTGGATACGAGCAGGTAGAGGAAGATCTAGAATAGATGTACCTAGGAGTGAAAACTCTGAAATGATGTTTTGGTCTTGACCCAGGGTATCTTGGTACATGACAACGGGCCTTGCTAAATTTTTTATTACAACACTCCTGGGGGATATGCTTAAGAGAATTAACATTTTCATTACAATCAATTATGAAGAATTTATGAGTAAATACTTCCTCAAATAAAACATTAAATTATTATATATTATATTCATAATCTTTTAAAATTACATTAGGTATTTTATATGTTTGGAATTATGCACTGTGATTCATAAACTAGCATGATGTATTCCATTGTTAAGAAATGGCGCATAATAGAAGGAATAAAAATTCTAGGAATACGCATGATCGAAATATTAATAATGACCATAACTTTCATGGTAATAAGAAAATATTTAAAATGGAAATAGTCTCCTACGTATTCTCATCAATATGAAGAAATATCATCATGTGTTAAAAAGATATGTAAATAATTCCTTGAGTCCTATGACTTTGAAGGGAAGAAATAAAAGAAAAGGATGGAAAAGAGAAAGATGGATAAAGGGCAGAGGGGAAAGAATGATTTTCCCACATGAGATAATAGTGGAAATAATCACCTTGGTAAATGATTGAAGAAAATATGAGTTTGTTATAAGTGAGGATAAAAAGGACACCATGTACGTGATTTCAAGGGTAAGAAAAAGGTTTCAAATGTACAATGCTTCATCTATAAGGAGTTGGGACACTACACGAATCAATGTCCAAATCATCAGAGTATACCCCTAATGCTTCTGTTAGATAATAATCATGTTATGATACTATCGAAGATGAAAAGGAATGATTAAATTTATTATGTTTTATTAAATTATTGTGTCATTTGAGTATTATATTAATGATGTATAAGTTTTAAGAATTATAGAGTATAAAAGGATTATACTTTAGTACTATTTCATTAATGACTTGAGATTGTGTGGAACCAAGAAAATTGACTAAATAGAATGATAATTTTTTGTAAAATATATGGTTGAGACAAAGATATTGTGTGGAAAATATATGGAAAATATGGTTCTAATACCGAGGTGGTTATTTTGGAATAATGTACAATTGATTTGGATAAATTATATTGGATATTCTTGACAACCTAGAAACTAATTAATGATTTGTATATTCCATCATTATTGGACTTTACAACATTTTTGGATAGAAGGAGTATATCCAACATTCCATAAGGAATAATAAAGCATGATTACAATCAATAAGGTTTTATGGTAATTCAGGGGGTTATAGTGTTTTAAAAGAAAACCTGATGAAGGTATTCACATGTTATTACATGGAAAAAAAGATATTCATTGTGTTTACCTTGCTTATATGTTTTTGACTGTGAGTTGGATAGAAATATTTTGGATAAGTCAAATGGTTGGAATCGATTATGTTTGACATTGGATACTATTGTTAAGGTTAAATGATTTCTGGAGATTATTTTTGGATTGTCATAAAAAGGATAACCCGAAGGTCTGGCGACAACCCATGGCGTCCTAAAAGGCTGTGAGACATGAACCCACAATAGAAGGGAAATATGGGTGGATCACCTACCACTAGAAAATGTGATGTCCAGGTTTGTATAATGTAGATTTTTTAAATATCCTGACAAATGAATTATAAATTCATTATTTTCGGAACCTATACTATTAGGATAAATAAAATATATTTGATTTATATTAATTTTTTGAGTTAAAGATGAGTATATGGTAGGAATTAGTTGAAGGATAAACTCTACTTGTCATGTATTTTTTCCTCTTATTCAATGAATAAATTAATTATTAAACTTTAGGGATGGTATCTTAAAACCAAAAATTTGTTATCCAAATACCATATGTTTTGTTGAACTAATGATATTTATATCATCATAGATTGATGGATTTGAGGCCCTCAATTTTACATTTATTTGTGTTTGATGAACTCAATCAATCCCTATAAATATTTAGGTTTTCCCTCTAAATATGTGTCTCTAATTTCCCCCAATGTTCTCATAATCGAGATCATAATTTGGTGGTGACTTTTTCATTTCCTTTCCCTCTTATTAAGAATGAATTTTATTAACCCAATTTACAATGTGGGTTTTCCACAAAAGTATTTTTCTATTTTTAACTATTTTTTGAAGAAAAAATTCAAATTCAGAGGACTCAATTTATTGAAGTAGGAGAGAATGTAACACCCAAAGATTTCATAGTACATTATCTCTTCAAAGAAATTCAATAGCATGTGCTACACGCAACATGGAGTTCAAGCACACCATGAATTACTAAAATAGCCATTCAAAAAGTTGTTATGAATAATATTAACTGAATTTTGAATTTTATATAATAAATATAATTTTATAATTCATATTTTTTGTTTTTTAGACATAATATAAGGAAAAATTCAATTTTTCAAATAAGAGAAGTATTTTTCAAAAAAATGGAATTATACCGACTATTTAATGGAGGATCCTTTTTAAAACAAATATTTGACACTTTTATATAAAAAATTAAATGAAATTAAATTATTTTTTAGAATTGGGATATAAAAATTTAGGTTCGATAATTTTTGGTACTTTTCTGATAAATTGCATATTTTGATGAGCAGTGAAAATACTAAATTTTAATTGGAAACAACTTTTTTTATCGAAATAATATATAGTGTTAAATTATGAATTTTAATTATTTGGATCTATTATTAGATTATATTTTTTTGGTTTAATACAATTTAGGTCATTATAAGTAATTTCAAATTTAAATTTTACATAAGCACATTTCAATCTTTTGATAGTTTTTACTTTTTAAAAAACCATTTTTTGGTTTTGACATCCGGAATTAATTTTAAACTAATTAATGAAACTTATATAATTTTAATTTGGTAAAATAGAATTAATTTTTGAGTTCCGGATATCAAAATTAACTTAGGATAAATTTTTGGTATTTTTCTGGAAACATTCAATTATTATGAATAGTGAAAAGACTGCATTATTGTTTAAAACTGAATTTTTATTTAAATAATTATTTATTTTATTTAAATTTATTTTATTTCAAAAAGTTATAAAATACCTATATAATTTCAATTTAACTATTTGGAGTCATTTTATAATAAAATTAGATGTATGATGTTTTATTGAACTTTTTACCGTCTTTTACCCACCTTCTAGGAGCATTTGCAAATTTGCATAAAAATTAATGTTACCTCTTCTGTAAGATCAATTTCAAATATTTGGGAGACATGGTTGGAATTAGTAAGTATAATATGGTTCAATAAGATGAAAATAATTTTTGGTGAATTGTAACTTTTGATTTTTATTTACCATAGTTAAATGTAAATAAGGTAATTTAGGCTAAAAATGATATTATAATTACCCTAACACATGTCCTGATTCAATTGGATAAGTTTTATTCGACCAAAAAAACCTTAGGAATAAAATATGATCACATTTTTTCCACTTGGATTATATTAGGACATTTATTATTATTTTATTTAAAGAAGAGTTAAAAGTGTTAAATTCAATGTTTAATAACTAAACCCTTTTTAATATAGGGTTACACACAAAATAAATTCAACTATAAATATTTGATAGAAATAAAAAAATAATTACTACAAAATTATATTTTATTTTCAGTTTTTAGAAATTAAATAATTTAATTTATTTATGACACAATGATAATGCGGTAATTATCTTATTAATGAAATATTTAAATAATCGATATTACAAATATCCAAGTAAATGTAAATTGAGACTTCTGTTGAATTAAACTAATTTTTCTGGTTAATATGACATGTTAGGGTTGATTAAATAAATTTTATTTGAAGTGCTAAAGTCTTTATGGATTTCAAAAAAATCAAATACAAAATAGTTTCAAAATTGACATAATTGAGTTTTTAAAACAAATACTATATTATTAATTTATATAATATTCTTAAAAAGATAAGGTTCATCCAAATTACTTATATAAGGTTATATATATTAATAATGAACCACTTGGTGATCTTTGGGTAGTTTATAGTATGTTTATTAACCATATAATATAAAAAAACAAAGAGACATGATAAATGTCAAACTATTTAACTAAGAGTTAAATCTAAAAGATAAGGTTAATTTGGTGACCTAAACCTATATAAAGCCTATTGGTTTGGAGGTTTTCACCCCATACCCACCTTATCATCAAAATAAATTATTTTGGAGCCATTAGAAAACTAAAATGATTTTATTATAAAATAATATTTCAAGTTTTTCCTGTAGTGACCCTCACCTCTCTTATAAAAGGGTACTTCCACTTATCTTAATTTCACACATCCAAAGCCATTTGGATTGGCCAAAAACATCTCAAATACCTTAAAAACTTCCCTCACATCAACCTAGAGTCATTACTTTGATTTTAAAGACAACCTATGGAGTCCTTTTGATCAACTCAAAAGGAAACACCCGAAGAAGAGGTAATAATTTCACCACCCTCTTTCAAGTTCATTTCTTCTTCCACTTAATATTTCTTTGTTGTTTATATACCAAAATAATAAATCCAGTACATTATACATACTAATATTTTATTATAAATATGGTATAACCATATTCATTATTCTACCCATCCTATAAATGACAAAGTCACCATATGTGCGTACGTACGGCTTACCGTTTCCAAGTCATGGTGTAGTTTGTTATTCAAACAATTAATTATTTTGATGGGTATAATAAAGAGTATAACTGATGTAAATAATAAATATAATATTTTAATTATTCTTGATATATGATATACCATCCAATTAAATATTATTTCAACATCAATATAATTGTATTGTCTCTCGTGCGTACGTACGAAATACCGTTTCCACGAACACGATGAGATTCATTCCCCATCATAATCATTCAAGAATAATTTTCATTTTATTATTAAAAATAATGTTTTGGAACATAATATCATTCTGTATATTAATCAATTACATCCTCTCAACAACAAACATGGCTTATATAACAAAGCATATAAAGGAAAACAAATAATTTAACACCCGAAACGATGAAACTACTGAAATATCATTAACAAAGGAATATTAGAGGATCGTATATGATATCATATTTATGTATATTGTTCTTTTATAATTTAATAACAATTTTTAACTATTATACAAGAGTTTAACATACCATCAACTAAGTATAAGTACAAGGTAATGGTTAATTCAACAATATATTTACTTATCTGAGGTTGTTAATACGTAAGTATCTATTGAGACCTCTTTATCATACACATCCATGTTTTCTTAAAAATGAATTCCAAAAAATTCTTACTATTTACTAGAATATGGGTCAAATTCATTTATACCCACATATTAACATATATGTTTTGAAAGGAATCTTTCCGTTATTTTCCAAACAGTGTAGTTGACGAACATTTCTACAAAATTAAGGCAAGAATGTCTTTTTTTAACTTATACGGCGGGTGTGGCTATTTTCTGCTGTTATAACATCGTCTAAGCTTCCCATACAATCTTATAATAATATTTTCAAAATAAATGTTTTATTTTATAATTATATAAATTTTAAATTATTTCAAAATAGAATGAGATATTTCTCTAAACAAGTTTTGATTTCATCTTTGTCAACATCCTTTAATGGATTTTAAGCTTGTTTGAAGTCGATTTGTTATGATAGCAAACATCCATATTGTATTGAAGGATTTTTAATATGTTTGAATGTGGATGTGTTATTTTTACACCATTCATGGTTTATGGATAATGTATTGACATTTATTATGCTACTTTTAATATGAATTCTTATGTTATGTTTAAACCTTTTCATATAAGGAATGCATTGGACTTAGTAAGTGGCGGGTGGATCTCGCTATAGCTCATCGATGCATCGGTAGGTCTCATGAGAAAAACTTGTGTCTTGGCACAAGGCCTTGAAAAAATATTATTTGTAGTTTTGGCATAAGTCCTTGACTATGTGATTATGATGTCTGGTATTATGCATTCCATCATTATGAAATTGGCTACTGATATTGAATTTAATTATTCAACAAGTAGAATATCAATTTGAATAAGTAAATGGAATTATTTGATTTATATTGGTCATATTATGTAGAATTTTATGTTTGAAAGGTTTATGTTTTAGTCTTATACATTGCCTTAATTTTTAATGATTATTTTTGAATGTTTCCTCTATATTGTTATCTTTTTTGAGCATCTAAGATCACCCATTTATATGTTCTATTTTCCACCCGGGGCCTGTGTTGTGACTACCGCATGCCCGACTTCCTTAGGCCAGGAGCTGGAGACTAGCATCAAAGGTGTGATTACCTAGAACTGGGAAGGCATTTCCTTTATAACCTGTAAACACACAACTAAGCACACAACAAGATATGAACTCAAGGAAACTGAAAAGTAAACAGAGTGAGTAAATAACGAAAAAGGGTCCAGAATACATCCCCAACTGGAAAGTACAAAGAAAACTGGAAATTAAAAGACAGATGAAAGGTGAAACGATGCTCTTGGATTGTCCACCTCGATTCCTACCTTAAGGGTAGGAACATATCACCTCCTCATCACTCCGCGTCCACCCGTATCCTCTACGAACTGATATGCTGTTTGGTTCACCTCCGAGCACCGTCTAGTCCTGGTACCCTCGTTCTCATTTAGAGTTGTCTGTTTTTTACATCTAACACAACAAGGTGCAGGCATAGCCCATACAAGGGTGATTATAACGATACTCAGTAGGACCCTGAGACCCTCAAGGACTCACAAAATCCACCAAGGATAAATCACAAGGTATGATGTAAACAGATAACCCTACATAGGTATATGCTCATACATACACATATGTTTTCATGTAATCCATATAAATCATAAGGAAAACATAGAGGTAATGACTCATCTCTCACCAGGTAAATCGTTAAGTATGCTAGTAAAGATGATTAGTTATATCTAATGAATCATCTTAGTCCGTTATGAGGCTCTGCTGGTGACCTGAAGAGAATTTATAAGAGCTAAGCCACACAAGATCACTAGTGTCTGACCGTCATAGGATCGCTGGAGGTGACCCACACTGGATCGCTAGAAGATGACCCCCACAGGGTCACTGGAGCTGACCCACACATGATCGATAAGAGCTGACCCACATAGGATCGTTAAGAGCTGACCCACACAGGTTCATTGGAGATGACTCACATAGGATTGTTAGGAGCTGACCCACACAGGATTGCAAGGATTTGACCCACACAGGATCGCTAGGAGCTAACCCACACAGGATCCCTAGAGCTGACACACACAGGATCACTAGGAGATGACTCACATAGGATTGCTGGAGCTGACCCACAAATGATATTTAGGAGCTTACCTACAGAGGATCTCTAGTGTTTAACCACATAGGATTGCTAGGATCCGACCTAAAAAGGTTCTCTAGGAGCACTCTTCTCGTCACAGCCAGCTATGAGGTTTCTTCACTAGGTTTGCTTGTATCTGGGAGAGTTCAATCCCCAAGCCACCTGTCAATTCTCTAACTGCCATGATGTCCCACGTGAATGTATCTCAAAGGACCTCCACGTCATGGGGGTCTCAACACAATAGACGATGCATCAATATGATTCCCTTTTGTGAGTTATTAGTGTTTTCATCTTAGGGGCATAGTTGGATTCGTGCTTGATCCAACCTGACCATTTCACAAAGTCCTACAAATCAATAGTGGGGTATACCAAAGGGACCATCTCGCTCTAAGGTTTCCTTCACTACTGGCGGTTCGTCAATTGGTTGTTTGGTGCCAAAGTTAGGGCCCATGTAAAGTATAGGTTCTTATCTGGTTCGAGTCTGGTCCCACTCAGTCGAACCAACTCGGTCCGACCCAGTCTGGGTTGACCCAGTTAGGGTCAGCCCACCCCTTACAGGGTGGTCCACGAGGCGTCGTAGGGGCCGTGGAGGCCACGAGGGCACTGAGGCTACAAGGGGGGCTGCGAAGGGCCGCTGGAGGTCACGGTGGAACGGTTGGCAGCGGGGCGGCTCGACGAGGTAGCGAGGCGGCTCGGCTTGGGTTGTTTCGTGAAGCCGCGTCAGTGGCTCGGCCAGGGTGGCACGACGAGGCCCCAGCGGCGGTTCAACCGGGGCGGTGTGGAGAGGCCCTGATGGCGGTTCGGCAGCGACGGCATGGTAAGGCCGCGATGGCTATGCAACCAGGGCGGGGCGACGAAGCCGTAGCGGGGGTTTGGCCAGGGCGGCGCAGCGAGGCCGCAATGGAAGGTCAGCCGTAAAGGTGGGTCGACCACGGTAGAGGGTTGGACGCAGTGGGACAGTGAGTCATCGGTGGCGGTTTGGCCAGGGTGGCATGGCAAGGTTGCGGTGGCAGTTCGACTGGGGAGGCATGACGAGGCCGTGACGAGAGTTCGGCTGGGGTATTGCGGCGAGGCCACGACGACGATGGTTGTGGAGTGGCACTGTTGCGTTGTCTCCTTCATTGCAGCCAGTGGTGGTGTCGGCCTCCATTCATGTGCTCATTCATGGTTGGTCTCCATCCTCCTCCATCGCAAAGAACCCCACAATTCATCACAAGAAATACAGAGAGGACATTCCATGCTAGTTTGGCCCACACTCTCCTTATTAGAGCGGTAACAAGTGTCTCAACAAGAACAAGAGTATCAAAAATGCGTAAAGAAGAAAAATAATAATCAAACACCCTCTTTACAATCCTCATCAAACACTATTCCCAATCCCACAAAAGAATTAGAAGGGGAGAACATGGAAAGTGATAATAATATTGTAGTAAACCCCCACCTCATTCGTTAATTATCATCGATGAGGAGGGAATGACGGTCTTCAAAGATGTCATACGTTGGAGGATGTACCGATGAAGAAGTATAAGTCAGCTTTCTTCGTTGGAGGAACATTCTTCGTTGGACTAGTGTAATCCTCCCAATATTTCTCCTCTCCTAATTCCACCAAATTAGCAAAGTATCCATAATGTGATATGTTTCCCCAATTTAATTGTTGGAAGAATTTCAGATTGGGTTAATTAGTCACATAAATAGGCATAATTAATTGGGGAGGGTTGTCACAATTAAGTGTGGAGCTCAATAGGTTTCTCCCCACATAATAGGGAGTTTAAGAGGTTTCAAGCCTCAGGTGATCCCCACCACCATAACCGCTCGTGGGAGGTTAGTTCAGGTGGTCCCCACCACCATAACCTCTCAGTGGAGGTTTTAGATCAGGTGGTTCCCACCTGTAAAATATCTACATGGAATCACAAATAAATAAAATAAAAATGTTACACAATTTTTATTTTATTTTATTCATTCACAAAAAACCCAAAATTAAATATTCACCCTCGACCAACTTTCGTCAAGGAGAAAGTTTCCTTACAGAAATACTAGCAATGCGAGTTCAACGGTGTCCTCAAATTTCAATTCCAAGAACATGTTCAAAAGTAAGAAAAACTCGCTCGCATGTTTACTGAATATACCCAAAATAATGTTCAGAAATTCATTCTGGGAACTTCGAGCCTTGGAATCACGTGCCATAAATTTTCACAGACTCGTAAAATTACAATTTATTTTAAAAAAAATTACATGTAAATTCTAGGTCTTTACATGGAGTGAGAGTTTATAGGACTTTTCATATTATTATTTTTTATGATGATTTCATGATTTGATTGGTTGTTCATCTCTAGTTGATTATTTAATGAGAACCCTTAGATAAATCATTTGTCCATATTTACGAGACACTTATTTTTTACACACTTTTAGTTCCCCCCATGTTGTGAAGTATTTCATGGGTAATTTGGAGGTGTTATCCCAAGGATGATAGTGTAGGATAGTTTTTTGTTATTTTTGGAAGAAGCATTGGTCAGTAGATTGTTCCATGTTATAGTCTATCTATGACCACATCAGAAGATGGCCTAGCAAGTTTCCCATGATATTGATCATTGTGGATGATATTATATAGGGAATTAATATTTTATTAATTTTCACCCCTAGTTCAATTCAATCATGTGGCACCATTTTGTGGGTGATGTTTATTAATATTAATTTCTTTTTGAAATATTGATTATGCTTCTATTTTTATAAGATGCATTACACTATTTTAAATGTAATTTTTTCAAAAATGAATTTTAAAAAGCTGATTGAAGGAAAAGAAATGGATTTTAGTTGATGGGGGTATTTCCAAGAAATTTATTATGAATTTATTTTAAAATGACTCATTTAGTAGATATTTTATATAAACTATGATGTATTTTCATGGGAAAAAGTGATGACATGTGATTTATTTTATTCAAATTACCTTTGAAATTTTTTTTACATGTTATTAAAACTAATGTGAGTGAAATTTATTTTAAATGGGATTTTATAAAATCTGTGGTGGAATAAAAATAGATTTGGTTTTGGAAACACCCAACATGAAACATTTATTGTGAAAGTGGGAGCCCTAGACTGAAAATGAAATCATCCATTTCAATTACCATATTATGTATACAAAGAGTTATGCATGATGTATTCTTTCTGTAATAGTGTTGATTCTTCTATATCAACTATTTACATTGTAATTTGATTAGAATATTTTTCCAATGAAATGGTTATAGTTGTTCCAATCTATAACGAGGACCTTATGATATTATGAAAATAATATTAAAACATGTTTCTTATGGTCGAGATACATCATAATAACTAGAAACAAATGATTTATAACCATTAGTTTATCACGAATCATAACTGTTGAAACTTCTTCTCATGAAGTTCTTACATAGTGATATCAAGTAGTTGAGATCCAGAGGACCTACCCACTATTAGTAACATTTCATAATTTATGTGTCATCAATTATTACTATTTATGAGCATTGTTATTATCCTATTGACATGAGATCATTTTTATTATTTGACATTTTATTTGTTATGTTGATGTAAGATGAAAATCATGAAATTAATTTCAGGTTCGATTAACATTCCTTGGGTTCATCATTGTTTTTATGACCTAGATAGAATGGTCATGATATGATTTATGAATTCTGCAAATAAGATATATAACAGAACTAGATGGAAAATATGGTTATACCATTATTGAATCCATGGTCGGGATTGAATAATGTATGTGCATCTGAAATTTTCAACAATATAACAATTAAAGATTGTAAATATGATGACAAAAAGTGTGAATTATCCTTTATATGATATCATGAGACAAATATATTATATTTCGCAAATCATTTTTTATGAGATAATTATAGCTATAAATTAACCATATATCTTTAAGTTCCATACTTAATTTCTAGATACCACTATTGGTTTATGGGTATAGCTCACTTCTATCCACAAAAGGACTTAGAGGTTCAATGGAAATGTGTATTCACAAGTTCATGATATTCAAATGAATTGAACAGTTGGAATAAGTGGGTCCCATGTGTTGGGTTGGTGAATGTACAAATGTGAATCATCAAAATAATGATAATTCAATTATATTATTTGATTTTATAATAATAATAATTGAATTATATTCTCATTTTATTCAAAATTCATTTAATTATAAAAATATATCTGATAAAATATTACCTTTTTAACAAATTTTTCATGATAATGTTTCATAAAGTAATTATTGAAGGAAAGAAAAAAGTTTATATTTTATGTTTTATCAAGTGAGATGAATAAATTGTAATAAATGAGTGATAACATTCATGGTAAATATATGAGAAATTTAATTAATCCATTAGTGTGTATAAGTTTTCAATATCATGGTTACATTATTTAAGGGATCAATTTACATTTTTAAAAAGTATAACCTAAGAATATAAATTAATTCTATTATCATGAATAATGTATTCAACAATTTAAAAAAATTGATATAAAATGTATCTCTTATCCCCATATCTCATGTTCTAATGATTTAACCCAAAGAAAGAATGCGAAAAAATTGATCCCAATTTTTCCGATTATGTATGTGTTATTCATAAAATAGGAGGAATATTGTAAAGTTCATGGATTTCCTATTCATAATCTTGGGAATTGAAGAAATATGATCTAATATTTTTGTTACATGTGTCCATGATCTATAGGATTATATGCATGGAACCTTTGAGCTATGATGCCCCAATAAAGAGTTAATTAATTATTATTGTTCAAAAAAACAAGGTACCATTAACAGTTTTTTTCAATGATTATTATATTTTTATATTTTTTTATTGTATTTATAGGATAATATAGATAATAATATGATGTATTGTATGTTTAACAATAATTGGGTAGGAATTTTTAAAAAAATACTTATATTTCATTTTTCCATAAGCCTAGGGTTCCATAAATTGTTATTAGAGTGTTCGTGTAAAAATCGTAGACAAATTAAAAAATGTTTTACTTGAATTTGAGGAGACAGTGTCGTAACAGTGATAATTCCTTTTATAGCGCATCAATCTATGGTTGGATGATCATGTTTCACCTCTTTGAATATCGAATATTAGGTTTTCAAGGATTAAAAATTAAAACACACACACACATATATATATATAACCTGCGATGGGCGGTATATCTTCTACCGTAATATCTACAATAAAACCCATTGTTTCATGGGAAGAGAGGATAAGTAAAATAGAATTGGTAATTTTTTTTATAAAAAAAATTTAATTTTAGGCTATTCAAAGGGCTTGATGAAATATTTTTCTTAAAACAAAACTATGTTAGGGGTAACAAACATTCTACATAGGTTGTTTAAATTTTTTTGAGTGGGTGATATCTTACATTGATTCATAATAATAATTTATTTTAAAAGTTTTTAAGGAGTGGTTATACAACCCACATCTCTAAATCAAGGCACACAACTGTTTTTTCTTGTGGTGGTGGGGGGGGGGGGTGATGGAGATCACATAACGTGTTGGCTAAAATATTTTAATTTTTTGTAGGTATTATTTAAAATATCACATCCTCTCACCTACCTTATGTGTGTAAAATGAAATCTTGTAGGGGTGATCTTTATCATGAACTTATTGTTCTCTTTTTCTATCTATAACCTTGATAGGGATGGTCCAGGTCCTCCCCGAACAACCTGGAAATTCCAGGCCATGTTAGATCACCGAAAATAACCATTAGGATTTAAAAATACCTACTTTCCTTACAAAAATTTGAATAAATTTTATATACTCTTTATACAACAAGAATTTTTTTATAAAATAGTTTTGGGACCATAAAATCTTTCTTTAGTAAATTAAAATTAGTTTTCATTATTTTAATTCAAAAATAATACCCTTATATAGAAATGTTTTCCAATTAATTTTTAGAATGTAATATTATTACATTTTGAATAATTATGAGATTTGACTAGACTAGTGAATGTTTAGATTTATATATACTACTAAATTATTTCATTTGTAGTCTAAAACTGTAATAATTATTTACATAATATATTTCAGATAGTCAATATATTATTTCTCCATTATAAAATGTAAAAGGGAATTTGTGTGAATATTTTTGAGTTATAAAAAATTGTTCTTGCATCCACTATACACTATCTCCTTTATGTGAGTATATATTTTAAAATTAAGTAATTCACAAAGACAATATTCGAGGAGAGAACTAGATTTAAACCAAATAAGCTAATCACATAGAATATTAACATGCACTGTATATGAAGTTGTTGTATAGATCTAGTAGTTTCCATATTGACTATATTGATCCATAATCAACATAATGGATTAACCATAATATATAACTCATGATATGGACATTGTTTGTTTTATTTATTATTAATTATTAATTATTTTTTAATGTGATGATGATTCATATTCAAATAGTATAATTAAAGATCATTCAATGATAAAATAAATGATCACACATGATGAATGCATTATTTTTATGCCTATTAAATATTACGAGTGAGAATATATTGTAATGAGAATATTAAAAATAATCACATTTCAATAAAAATGAGGCTTCAAAAACATCTTTTGTTAAAAATATCATTAAATATATCCAAGTAAATATTAATTCATTAATTCCTCCCATCACAGTAGTTTAAATAAAAACTCACATTTTAGGTTCACATAATCCCTAGTTCAGTGAACCACTTACTACTGTGTTATGCTTATAAAAGTTGTGTGTTGAATTAACTAAAATTGGATGAAAATTAGTATTCATTTATATAATTTTGTTAATTTAGTGGTGAAGCATTGAGTATCACATGTTTATAACTTTTATTAAATGATACTCCACTAAAATAATCAAGGAGATGTTAGTTAATATAGTTAGATATCTGAAATCCTAAATTATACTTTCAATGTAATGGTGACTACCTAGCCAAAACTATGTTGGAAGGTTTATGTTCCCTTCCTTGAAAGTACTCAACTGACTTTGAGTTTTGAATTTATTAGTCTAGGGGTACTAGAATGGAATAAAAATGTTCAATACATTTATGAATAGTCAAAATATAATGTATAGTAACTGGTAATCAAGATAAAATTATTAATCTCAACAAGTTACATTTGGTATAAAAAATGTAAAGTAATACCAAAATAAAATTGTGATCAATATTAGAAAAATAATATTCCCAAACCTTTATAAATATTTTATAGTTGTACTGGAACATTCAGATAGTACTACGATATGAATGAAAAGTATGTGTTCTAAGGTAACCACTTCCTTATAGGGTATATTTGGGGGTAAAAGGGTGAGAGAAATTCTAATAGTAGAATCAAGGATAATTATATCATGTTGTATGAAATTTAAGAAGAGGGATATGATAATTTGAATCTATAAATGAATGATACAGTGATTAAAATAAACCTGAATAAATTGAAATATGAAAAATTATTTATCAATACATACCATTATTAAATCCCTATCACCCAATTACTCTAGTGGTATTCCTTTTAAAGGTAAATGGGAAATCCCCCGTTTATTGGAGAAGAAAGAAGATCCTTTTTAATGGAAGATGGAGGATCCCATTATAGAGATAGATTAAAAACATCTTAGAAGAAAGGCCTCGCAGCCAACAAGGATCCAAAAGCCAATACTCAAGTGGAATTGATCATTATAAAATTCATTTAATGAAGACATCACGTTATCATTTTTGTAGTACGGTTTTCCACATTGATAAAAAAAATAATGTTAAACAATTTTTTTATTCATAAAGATGAATATAAAGGTTGAAGGAATCATTACTATTTTAGGTCAATGGGGATTTTATAATGAATCTATATATAAATAATGGTAAGGTGGGATAAAATTGAACATTTTTATATTTGTTTATATTTTTAAAAGAAAGGATAATATAAGAGAAATGATATTGAAATGATGTAGAAGAATGTAAGATATTAGACTATATGTACATTCATAATTGCATGTGATGTTTCTATTTTAATTCTTAGGTATTAGATATTATATGTTTTTCACAAATTTTTATCCAAATTTTTGTAACCATGTAAGTTCATAATCATTAAATCATGTCTAGTTAATTATATATGTAGTCCGGTAAGAGTGATTCATATATCTACCCAATCATTTTACACATATTATTACATGATATTTGACCTAAATATTAATTAAATTCAACAAAAAGATAACATGTCCTTGTGTATTTGGAAGGAAAGGTTCATAATACATCAAAAGGGAAGTAAAAGAAGACAATTTTTATTATCCTTAGTGAGGTCCAAAAATCATTTGATCTCATATAACCATATAAGATAACATGGTTAAATATATTAAGAATGGGTTGAGATACAAATACTAGTAAGGCAGTAAAAATGATTTAAAATAATACCATGTGAGTCAATCCTATATAACATGATATCATAAAAAAGATGGATCATGAGTAATATTATGGGGGAATAACCTAAGGAAAATGGTATGACATGATCTTGGAAACAGAATAAATGATTCATCAACATAAAACATGACCTATACATAAGTTAAGGATAACCACTAAGACACCAACACATGGTGAAAAAGTCACATAATGAGTTAGGTTCTTTCCCTAATCCCATGGATGACATCTCATGAGACTAAAACATTAACAAATTAATTGGAGGGATATATAATTATTACACCACCCATAATATTCATATCATGTTCATGAATATTATTTTCCACATATTTAAATCAATCGTAAGTCATAAATACAATAATTATCCCTGGAAAGAATATGTGTTTTACAATCATGGCTCATATCATAATCAAAACTGATTTCTTGAGGGATAAATCGTAGAAATGATTATAGGGAATGTGTTAAGACATAAAATGAAGGTAGTGAGATCTTTGTATACATGTAAATGATATATATACAAAATTTTTAATCATTCAATAACATTAAATAGAGACATATACTGATTTAGATAGATATTGGTTATAATCTGTTAAAAAGGGTGGTTTAGAGAGATCGCATACCATGAGTCGGGTTCATCAAAGGAAGTATTTGTCTTTATAAATAATATAAATATATTAATTATTTATTTTCTTCAGAACCATTTTTATTTTATTATTACTTTAATTATATTCATTATCTTGTCATATTTAATTACCTAATCACTTTGGTTCATGTCATAGGATTTGATGATATTTGGATTATATGTCCAAAAATTCCTTGGAAGGTTTACTAAGGTAAAAGATATTATTATTTATCCATATCCAAAATAATAATAATGAAATAATTAATAAAAATTACATAAACAATACTAGTATATATAACCAAAAATTATGGATATAAAAAATAAACTACGTTAAAATCATGGAGACGGTAGACCATACATATGCATGTGTAACATTTCCATTTTTCAATGACCATAATGGAAATAAGGTATTTTTTATTTCAAATTTATAGAATAATTATATAATAAAGATAATATTATTTATTTAAATAAACTTATATATAACATCAATATGATGTGGTAATAAAAAAGGAATTCCATTGCTTTTCTAGGCATAGGCCGCCGTATGGACAAACAAAATTATCATTATTAAATGGATTGTTATAAAAGAATGTGTATGATAAATTAATTTTAAATAAATAAAAATATTTCATTAAAATAATATATTAACATTAAATCCATGATCATGAAAATTTATGAGTCGTGATGATGAAAAATGAATTACATAGATTTGTGAGGTAGTAGTCCACCATTCATGTGCATGAAAATTTCATTTCTCAAATAATGAATGTGGGAAAAAATTAATATTTTTTATCAAAAAAATAAAATATTATTATAAGTTATATATTTATTTATTTATATCATCCTTATTGAGTATGAATTGGTTAATGTAGAAGAAGACATAAAAGAACGATTCTTAGTTAAGAAAGAAACCATTTCTTTAGGCCACCTCATTAGGATTAAAACTAATGGCTCCATAAATTAAATTTTTGATGAAACCAAGGAGTTATAGAAATTTTTAATGATGTAATTATATATTTCTGGTAGGGATTGGGAAAACCACAAGGCTTTATAAGTGTAATTAGGAGAGGAGAGTGGGTTCTATTTTTTATGTTAGGAGGTCGGCACAAATTAAAATTTTCAAATGAAAAACTTATACACACATTTTACACATGTTATAAAGAATAAAGTTTCATTTTATAATATTATATGATATATGGTTGAAATATGTACATGAAAAATAATTTTATTTAAAAAGGATATTTTATCCCATATATTTTTTTAAACCCTAATAAATGCATTTTAGCATTAACCACGATAATTATTATTTAATTATTTTAATATTCAATATGACAAATAATTAAATTGAAATTGTTATATAATATTAATTTTAATGATTATAGATATTTAATAAATTTTTTAAATACAATTCATAGAAGTGTATGTATTTAATTTGAAGTTGAACACCCCAAATGTGATGTAAAATGGGTTTCCAAAGAAGGCATTTTCATAATTATAAAAAGATTTTATATAAATATTTAATAAAAAGTTGATTACATGAAATAAATTGAATTAATAATAACATAATTGAAATATTTTCTCTTCAACTAATTCTCAATAGAAATATAAGATTTTAAATGATTTAAATGAAATAGTAGTTTTCAATAAATTAAAATTATTTTTCACTAATCATTAAAAAATTAACATTTTAGAAAAATCCAAAAAAATCACTCTAAGATAATTGTAAGAGGTTTATAAAAAAAAATTGAAGTTTTTTTACAATATTTTTTTTAATATACAAAATATTAATTTTATTACATTTTTCACAAGAAATTATTTTTGAGATAAAATTTATTTCGAACCCTATAAAGACTTTATAAAACAGTAATTAATTATTTATAAATATATTTTATTTATTATTCATACATTGTTTTTAATTTTTTTTATTCCTATACATATTATAAAATTTATCAATTATGTTATAATAATTATTTTAAAATATTAATATTAAATGTTTATTTGTTTTTGTTAAAACATGGTGTTGTGAGTCGCATACACCCACAAGCATAGATTTATTTAGAAAAAAACCCATGGTGTAACAATCCCTATGTATGTAATGGTAAGACCAAAAAAATTATTTTTGAATGATTATTTATTCTATTGGAAAAAAATAATTACTATAGAGTATTACCATAACATTTATCTCATATTTCCATTACTAACAATGATAAACTATATTTTATAGATTTTGTGTTTTTTTATTGTTTATCATACTCAACTATTATTTTAATAATACTAATATAATTATTAATAAATGATGAATATAAAATGTAATAAGTAAATTGATAAATACATAAAAATTTAGCGAGAACGATAAAATATAATACCCATTTATTCTAAGTTACAAATAGATTATTTTTTTTGAGGTAAAACTGTATGTATTTATTATTCATACAATTAAAAGTATTTTTAGAAACATTAGTGGTAAAAACATTATGTATTATCAGTATTATTTATTATTAATTTTTTCATCACTAAAATGTTTTGAAATAATTTTTTGAAATAAATATTAAATAGATTTTTTCAATTTATTATTTGAACTATTATATGAATAATCTATAGGTAAGATTATATACCTCATATAAATTATTTAATAATTTCATATAACATATATGTTATGCAAGAGAAATTCTTGGTTAGAATATTTGAGTTTCTTTAAGCAAGTGAGGAAATGAATATGTTGATCGAGTAGTCATAGATCAAAAAAAACTAAAAGGCTGATTTATTCCTAAAATTACATCCCATATATAAATATATATATATATTATAAACATGATTTTTTAATATGTATGATAGATTATTTTTCTTACATGAAAACATTGATCATTAAAATACATAGTGGATACATTAAAAAAACTCACATTTCTATGTACAAATCAATCCCACGATGAAAATTGGGGGATAAATGATGTGTTTTATGTTCACTACAGTGGGTGGTATATTATTAATTAATAATAATGGATCCTATGATGAAATGGTAAATGGAAATAAGGTGTTATTTATAATATTATATTAGTTATTGAAAATGAATCCCACGTACCAAAAAGCCTATATTTTCCTAGTTTCACCTGTTGATATAAATATACTATTGGATATTCAATATTAACTATACATGGTTAGTATATGTGTGGTACCAATAAGAATTTATTTTTTATACTATGTTTTAATTAATTAATCCATAATAATACATCCTCACATATAAAACTTTTATAGTCATGATATTTGACATTGGATGTAAATACTGAATATCTTAGATGGTGTCTATAGATATAGAGTTAATGGGTTTAAGACACCAAATAATGCCAATAAATAAGTTCAGGAATAATTTTTTCTTGGTGTCTATAATAGGTTAGTGGGTGTGTCATAGTTTTCCCATTAAAATTTTCATTATCAAATGGAAAACATTTTTTTGACACACAGTTAGTTAAGACTATATTGAATATAACTATACATAGAATGACTTAAATTATAATCCCAGTATATACAGAAAAATATCTCCTAATGTATATCTAATATGTTAAATTGAATTTGTATATATATATATATTGAATATGTATTAAAAAATAAAAGTTCAAACAATTTTTGGGATAATTATTCCCAATTCTACATTTACTATATCTCTTTAAGAAGATATATTTAAAATATAACTTGATATTAAAATGTTGAGTAGAACCTGTTAACATTAGATACCAATCTATCATATGCATCATTTTATGTACAAGCTATGATATCTCAAATCCATTTGTTTTGGTATTAAAATATTAGATTTACCTAGAAGAACAACATGAGACGTAGTGAGGACTATAAAATAGTACTTGAGAAAGCACATAGGATATATAACTAGTATTAGAGGGGAAAGAACACCATTTATAATGGGACAAATAATTATCTTCCCAAAGATCAATTGATGCAATATCAATGTTAGAATAGGGAAATGGGAAATATAATCTCATTTAAACTAGTAGTATCCATATCATTGAGTACTGATTATTTTGAAGTGTAAAATATTGATCAAGAAAAATTATAATACAAAAAATGTGTTTTTATAGTTATTTTAATCAATAATATAGGAAATAAAGTGTATATAAAGATTGTGATAAAGGATAAAAGGAGATATACTAAGGGTTATCATCTCTCTGAGAGTTTTAATAAAGGCGGTGATGTCATTGATTGATGGGTAACTTTGTTGGGAATCCTAGATGAACCAACGAATAAATTGATAACAAAGAAAAATCAATATAAAATCATGTTATATATAAAATTTATCTTGTTATTATTTTTAATATAGTGAATGTGGGAGTGTTTCAAAAATTTGTGACCATGACCGAACATGAACATTGAATTTTGATTAAAAAACAAGGTATATAGAGAGTTGTTTAATGTGTATTCCTGCCATACCAATGTTGGAATTTTCAAATTGACTATTTAAATGGAAATATCCATTGATTACTTTTCATATCATATGGGGTTTTTAGTTCCCAACTATAATGTGAACCTAAAGATACTATGATAGTAATATTAATACATATGTCTTATGTATTAGAGTTACTACCCCATAAAAAACATTGATGTACTTTATGATAACATGTATTAATGATTTTGAATATTAATGAAATATATTTTCACCTTATTATTGTTCTACTATGTGAAATAGTATATGATAATTTCTTAAGTGTTATTTTTATATAAATGTTCAAAGTAGGTCCTTTCTACAATGAGAACAAGGAAGTTCAATGATAACATTATTAAATATAAGTTTTTTATATAAAATCCATCATTTGATGTGATAAAATGATATAGGCTATCAGTGGTGGAGACTCATAAGACATTGAGATAATTTCTCATCTTTAACTCCTTTGATAATCTCTATTGTATGTGATTAAAAGTACATGACACACTAATTAGAAATAAACATTTGAATTTTTCATTAGATATTCATATACGTGGATGTGTATAATGATCCTTAAAATTTAATATTATTATTAATACATTTCACAGGACATGTAATTTCATATATTTATGAAAATAATGATTAAATATTATTTTGTGGAATCGGGATATGTTTGGTGTATCACAGATGCGGTTGAATTTTTTAATAATGTGAGAAAGGAGTTATCCTATCTATTCTTCAATGGAATTTGACAAATGAAGTACTTAGACGGTAATTAATCTTCTTAATTATGTCCATTCCTATAAAATTGTTGTTAGAAAGATAATTTTTGGAATGTAAAAGAAATATACATCAAGAATATTGGTTGATTACCCTAGTATGCAACCAGTTTGATATAAATATAGAGACAAATGAATTACATTACACATTATAAGTTTGTAGGATGTTACATATCATTGGGATATTAAATAATTATCTAGGAGGAAATTGTATTTATTATAGATGATAACCATGGATTGTAGAAATTGGAGACATATTCTATTGACAATATGGCATATAAGGTTCACACACTAAGTGTATTCATAACCTCCATTAAATTCCATATGAATTTTTTATGTTGGATTAATATCATTCCCATATATGGTTTAATAATTAATAATTTTTGTTTTATTTAAATATTATATCTATTAATAAATAATACTTATTCATCCAATAAATTAAATTTTAAAATGGAATTCATTTTCTTTCTTTGATATGGATATTTTCTGAATTATATTTTAAGATAATTTATTTAAAAAACTTACATTAAAAACAAATTCATTATAGAAAGGTCACTTAATCTAAGTCTCCTTTTATTGCATACAATAATTTTAAAATTAATCATGTTTTATAATAATGAAAAATAATCATGATTTTTAACATGACTTTATCATTTTTTCTAGAAATCCTTAAAAAAAGTGAAAAATTTATGAAAATTTTTTAAGAGTAGAAAAATCTCACTAAGGTACATATAAAAATTATTAAATAAACCCAATAGTTAATTTTGAAATAATTACATCATATAAGATATTTTTTCATTAACATGATCATTGTTTTTCTCAAATAATCATTAAGGTACACATTAAATCAGCTTAAACATGAAATGTTTTTTTTAAAACACTATAAGAATACATAAAAGAAAAATTATAATCACAAAGTTCTATATAAATATATGTTTTACTGGTGTTTTTTTGGGATTTTAAAAAAAATTATGATGATTCTAATTTTACTAATTATTTCAAAAATTGGTTTTAATTTATATAAGATTTTATGAAAACATCTTCATTTTTTATATGTTTTGTTAAAAAAATTCAAAATTTTAAAATAAACATTTATTTAAGGATGGATAAATTAGCGAAATTTTCCAACATTATTTTAAAAAATTAGTAATTTTAAATAAGTAATATTCTATTACATTGCATTCATACAAATAAAACTTTATAATTATGTTTAGTTATATAAATTATATTTATATAAAAAATAATTAACATATATTTAGATATCATAATATATATTTAACACCCATTATTTCTAATATATGAAAATCATATTCGATATTAATATGACAGACAACACCAACCGTGGAAGGGAATATAACAAACCAAGGTTTATGATATATTTTCTATTTGAAGATAATTAAGTATATTTTATATCTTGAAAGGAATGAAACACTTAGTTGAGCTTATGTTATAGATAATAATGTGTTTCTTCAAAAGATTTTGTTACATGTAAGATCAAGTTATACCAAACAAAAATATATAATTATTGTTATTATTTAATACGTTAGATATCACCTTGCCTTTGGAATAGTAACTATGAATAGGGTTAAATAACTTATGAAAATACATATTTTTGAAGTTTTTATTAACTATATATTGATTATTAATAAAATAATTATCATTTAAAAGAAAAATATTATTTTTAAAAATGTATTTTTTTATAAAAGGTGGTCCAATCAAGATTTAACATAGAATTTAAATTTTAAATTTTCCAATTTTAGAAAATTAATTTGAAAAAATTAAAATTTTCCTTGAACAAGGAATATAAATATTATCATTGGGTGATTTGTTTTGTTTTTTCTGATTAGTTTCATTTTTGATGAATAATGACAAATATTGGATTTTATTTGAATACTACCTTTTTGATTAAATTATTTTTGAGTTAAAATTATATTATAATTTTTTTCCCATAAAAATTCTTCAAATTATATATATATATATCCAATTTAGTTGATTGAAATAATTTTAATATATAATTTTGATATAAAAAAATTGTATACTTTTGAACGTTGTCACATTAAAAACCAGCTTTCACCTTAGGCCTACAAGAATAATTTTAAAATAAAATTTTACCATTATGTGTGCTTAATTTTGAAAAATGGATTCAATATTTTTAATCATCATAATTTTGAATTAACAATATTATGGTCTTGTTAGTTTTTAACCAAAATTAATTTCGAATTCAGAAAAAATTAATGACCATAGTTAAGGTAAACATTGATTTTCCTAGGGTTAAACTAAAATGATTAAAGTGAAAACGACCTAAACAATTATCTAAATATTATTTAATTTCATTATTTTGAAATTTTCCATAAAATTTTATGAAATATTTCAATTACCTTTCACATTTTTTTATATGAATGATATAATATGTTATGTAAATAAAAATAAAAAAAATATATTTCTTCCATTTAATATCTATAATTCATCGAGATAGGGAAGAAAACATTGACCTGGTTACACATAATTATTTTAAACATAAATTTTTTTTTATAATAAATATTTTTCATTAAATTTTTATGATTATTTTGTTACATAAGTGTTTTATGAAATGCCAACACTCTAATTATATAGTTAAAAAAATAAAATAAATGATACTAAAAATAATAAAATGGGAGTAAATTAAATAAATTATTTTAATCCATTATTTTTATAGTTTTAAATATCATTTAAAATGAGTGTGAACATAATATATTCAAATTCCATAATTATATTTATATTTTTTAATATGAAATTAAATGAAAGAAATCAAAATTGATATTAACGTTATTGTATAAAAAAATGATATTTTATAAACTTATATAAAATGAAAAAATAAATGTATTCTTACAATTAATTTTTAAATGTTAATAAATATAAAATATGTACAATTCATGGAAAATTTATGTATTAAGGAGAATATATTTTCCCCAAATAGTGAAAATTATGTTGTTATAATTATGGTTAAAGTCGTGTTTTGCGTGTTATATGCACTTGTGTTCGAATTAATTTTCACTACACATTTGAGGATTATTTGATTAATTAGATATATCATTGTAATAAGTGTTTCCAATGTGTCTAATAACTCTCAATTCAATTAATTCTTCATGGATAAATTATCTTGGTTAAAAAACTAATAACTGTGGTGAAAACCCAAAATAGTAAAAATATGGAAATTTAGATGTTAAGGAACAATATATTTAAAACATGTATTTTATTATGATAGGGAAGTGTGGATAGAGAATACAATAATTTAACCCCATTAATTTTCAATATTGGATCTTCTTGAGGTAATATTGACCTCCTAATAGGGAATACTTCTAGGTATTTACAAAAGTGCAACTCCTCCTCAACTGTACAAGGGAACTAACTCCCCTCTCTAATTCACACCTTATAACCTCATTGGATCAGAAAATAACTTTCCAAATTACGACCCAAATTCACTCACAATTTCAGATAATAAATATTTTTGTTATAAATCTTTACTAATAATGCGTTTGTGAAAACCAATGGAGGATACCTGAACTAGAGATAATACTCTTCAATGACCGTCATTATTTTACTTCTTTATCCACCCAAATTAATTATTATTAATACATGATGATATAATATCCATATTATGTTAAATATATATTTTTATTTTATAATATGTTAATTACATAAATAAAATATACACTTCCATTAATTGGGATAGGAAATCATCTTCCATGTGTATGATAAACTATCGCCTTATGAACTGATATCATTTATTTTTCCATTTACCCATCATGAGGTTGGGTTTGAGGATGGATATAAAGTATATAGTAATTAAATTTATAACATATTTATAAAAATTTAGTCTCTATTTAATATATATATATTTTACCTTTTATTCTATAGGAGAGTTGTTAATGCCACTCGTCTGTACAAGAGATTATCGCCTGACGAAGTGGTGTGACTCGTATTTCATTAACGCATCACATTGATGGTGATAGAGACAAATTCAATGATTATATAGGATATAAATGTAATAAAAATGATATTTATGACTTATATAAGTATTTAAATATAATATATATCATTTTCATTCTTTCCTTTTCACTCATGTAAAGATGATAATATCATTCGTGTACGTGTGGACTACCGTCTTCATGGAGCGATATGACTCTCTTTTCATCACCACACTAAATGGATGATCGATATAAGTATATAATATGGTTCATATGATATTTTAATCTTTACATAAAGTTAAAAATCACATACCTCATTTATGTAATGTTCATTGAAAAATGGAACTGTTACTCTTTCGTAAGTACAACCTACCATCTCCATTATCAGAACATACTTAATTTTTGATAACCATCATATATAATGGGTATTAAAAGTTAAAATGATTTCAAAATATTATAAATAATTATTGATTATTGTTTTGGTAGTTATAGAACAACATAATATGTGGAAGAAGAGAACATTCATAACAAAACTTGACTGAGAAAATACGAAAATTATCACCCGAAATAATGAAAATAATGAATGGATATTAACGAAAGGGTAAAAATATATCATAAAAGGATAATAAATGATATAAAAATATTAAAAATAGTTTTTAATAAGTCAATAACTTGATTCAAACCACAATACATGAGGTTCAAGTACTTCCACTCAAAAGGAAACATGAGGTAAGAGATTTCTTAAATCATTTTCAGTTCATTGGGTTAATCATCTAATTCATTGACTATGTATTTCAATGATTCTGTGTATGATTATTTTTTATTAAATAATTTTCAATTTAAAATTTTTATGTGGATTTATAGTTGATACACATATACAACTCAATGGTTGATTCTCACCTCAACATTATGATATTTTCAAGATTTTATTTTATAATCTCATTTTAATCGAAATTATTTATTCATAAATTTAAATTTAATATAATTAATTTATTACTAGTTAATAAGACATTTAATATAATTATCTTATTGTTATTCACGAAATTTTTATGTAAAATTACCATTTTCTCACTGTATGGTACTTAAATGTTTTTTAAGAAAATCCAAAATCGTTTCTCTCTTTAGTTGGAAATCGAATTTCTTCCAAAAGAATGTTTTTTTAAATATTTTCATTTTTGTAACCTTTTAAAAAAGATTTATTAATGTAATTTTCACCCATTATCAATCACTAAAAAATATTTTCAAAGGAATATAATGTCATATTGAAACTAATACATGTTTATATTATACTGAAATGTGAATGGAATCTCCTAATAATTTTCTGAAAAAGGCACTTTCATAACCTATTTAAAGTGTAAAAAGAGATATTATTTTTCACTATTACATCATTTTGAAAATTACCTAATTTATTGAAATTCATGTCTCTGAATTTTCCTTTGCATGTTTATGAGATTGTTTTTAATGAAAATATTTTCAAAAGTTACATTCAAAGAAAATTATTTTCATATTGTATTAAAAAAATTTAAATAATATTTTTTAAATAAAAATTTTAATTTATTTTTTTGATATCTCTATTCTTAAATTACAAGTACCCTTAATTCTTAATGGAATGGTTATATATTAATACAATTTTATTCTTACTCTAGATAGTTAATGATTATTTTGACCAAAGATATAATTGTGATTCACTTCTTTGATTCATTTTTTAATAATTAACACCCCTTGAAATATTAACTTGATTATGATCATTAGATATTAATTATCACCTATAGATCAATATTATTTATCATGTGTATTATTATTTATTAAACTATATAACATTTTATCATATGTTGTTTACATTGAATATTATTTGTTTATCTGGGGAAATGTTGATGAATCTATATTCTTTACTCAATATGAATATTTGATGGTAATGAATATTTTTTATGAATAAAATTGTTAATTTGATATATGCGGATTGCTTTGGAACTAATGTCATTGGTGGGGAAAAGTTATATATTTCCTAGTGATGCATCAGTAGTCTCAAGGGATGAATCAGTTTACTAGAATTAGTTAAACAAGATTATATCGATCATTTTTGAAATTACTGAAGAATATATCCTTATGGTAAATGTATTATTTCATGAACCATCCCCTAAGGCCCGTGTCACGAATACCCCTAGCCCACCTCCCAATTTCCAAGGGCTAGTGACTAACACTGAAAGAATTATCCCGTAAGTGGGAGGAATTTTCCGAGTACCTCCACACACACACTCACAAGCCCATCCCATAATGCTAAAAAGGAAAACATGCATCCCACTAAGGAAACCACTGAGAGTATATAGTACAAGACAAAAGTAAAGGGCGATAGAAGAAAAACCCAAAGAAATAGAATAAGTAAACAAAAAAGGGAAAGTCTCTAAAAACCCATACGTAGAAAACCATACCTAAAGGGTAGGTGAAGAGTAGTTTACAGAAGCCATAGGAACGCACCTCACCGATTAGATCTCACTGGTCACTACCTAGTTCTGTGACACCAAGGTCCCTGTCAGTGCATGTGTCATCTGCACAAGTCATGACACATGTGGGAGAAGCCCATGAAGGTGTGAGTAACACAATACATTTTAGGGACCCCAAAACAAAAAAAAATTAACACAATGAAAAGTACATAAGATGTAATGGACATCACACAAAGGTATAACTTTAAGTATAGAATGTAAGACTATTTGTCTTAAAGATGAACATGTTATAATTCTAAGTCACTCATCCAGGATGAGTCACTGAGGTTTTTTGTGCTAGTGAGGTCAGCTCGACTATCAGTCCATTGAGGTCTACTCATCTTTTGGATCGTCGAGGTTCAATTTTTGTCATTGGGGTTTTTGGGGCCACTGAGTTCTACTTGTCTGCTATACCACTAAGGTACACAATTCTGTTGGGCCATTTAGGTGATCTCGTCTTCTAAGAAACTATGGTCAGCTCATCTACCCAACCATTGAGGACCAGTAATATGTTGAGCTACTGTGATCCTCTTGTTTATTGGGTCACTGAGTTCCACTCATCTACTGAGCCACCGAGATCGGCTCACAACTTTGTTCTCATCACAACAAGCTGCAAGATTTTAGATTGTAGAAAGATGAATTATGGTTGAATATATTCTTCAACACATTGGTCATATATCAACTTCTTTAGAAAATATCTTGGAGTATTCTGAAATAACCGTCATGTCTCAAGGGTCCTAAGACCACAAAAAATGGACAATTAGACCCATGATTTGGATGTTATTTCAATTTTACTAAAAAAGGGGATGGTGGGGTCTGAGCCAAGTTGGTTTGGGCTGACCTGATCCATTTTGGGCCAAGGACAAGGCCCATTGGGCATGCTGGACCTGACTCGGTGGGTTGTTGGTCCCACATGGTGGCCCAGACCACCTATGGGCCGACCCCTGCTGGCCAACTGGTTTCTTCCCAACAGGACAACCTCATAGCCCAGATTCCCATTTTCTCAGTCCACACTGGCAGGCTGGTTTGTACCCACCCATATGTGGTATGAGCTATTTCCACCCTACAGCGCATGACTAGCTCATCCGGCCATCTCCCCTGCATGTGGTCCCGCAGACTGCATGTCAGAACCAACCTGCGGCCTAGCAGTGGGTCTACCGACCTGACCCAATGCCTGATGGGGGGGGGCTGGTTCAGCACCGTTGTGTCACACTGGTTATGTCCTCTTTCACTATGTTATGTACTTACTCCCACACGTAGACACTGCCATGTGCTGCCTACCAGTAGCCTTTGTCTAACACTAGGGGTGACTGTCTTGGGTTTCACCACCACTGACCTTCGAGCGGGTGGTCCTTGCCACGTCTACGGTCTTCTATCACCACTACTAAAATCCTTCATGTAAAGTTGTTTCTATTATATCACAAAGTACCGAATATAATGTATAAATAAAAAAAATTCACAAGAAACACCAGAAGAATGGACCGAAAACTTTGTTGGTGTCAGCCTGATTCATCCTTGTAAGGACATTAATGAAGGATAAACAATATGTGAATCCACCTTCCCATAACTCCCCTAATGGAAAATCTCAAATCCCATAAGAAAAAATGATCAGGATATCAACCTGTTAGTGGTTGGATCTGTGTTATTGGATTAGGAAGATAGAATGAGGAATCCAATTCATAAAGTACAGAACCCCTACCTCGAGGTTGGATCATTCGTTGATGAAGATCACTCCAATTTCGTTCTCCATTTATCAATCCGTCGTTGGGGTCCATTCATCGATCAACGCTCATCAACGCAATCCCACCAAATTTTTGGAGTGGTCCTGGATCATGCCCCCGATCTGTCCACGATATTACCATTAAATGAAGAAAATGTGTTTCAGTGTTTCTGTTACATTGCATTTCAGCATCGTAAAGTTATTTCATTTATGAAAAAATGTTTCAGTTACAATCAGGTTGTAACATCATTTTGTTCCAAAAAAATAAAAAATTCAAATAAAATAAAATAAAATTTTACTTCATTTTTCCTTAAGAAAAATATTTTATTAAATTTTCTAAAAATTTGTGAAAAATATCGTTTTTCCTCGACCCACACTAGTCGAGGTTAATTCCTCCCTTAAGTAAGTTCGTCATTACTAAGGAAACATTTCCCTTTTATTTTTAATATAGTTACCCTTTTATATGTTTCCAAAACCACTCACATGTGCTATTTTAAAAAATATTAAAAAAGTTAAAACACTATTTTTAGTCTCACCATGAAATGGAATGAAATGTCATGTGGGTGCCTGGTCTTGAAATAATCCCATATAATTCTAAAAAAATCACATGGATTTATCTGAACATTACATTACCTCCACCATTAGATATTTACATCATCATATGCCAAAAAAAGTCTAAAAAAAAAATGGGGTACTAAGCTCGGATCTGAGCCTCCCGCTTCCAAGTTCGGTCTTGGAGATTCTCATGCTGCCATTGAACGGACACTAGAGGAATTGATCATCATTATGGACATGCTCCTATCAATCCTCAATCTCTACTGGGAACACTGCAAACGTCACACCATCATCATTATCTGACTCCCCCAGTCGATGAAATGTGATAGATAATGCACATACCTCCTCAGATGCGATATATGGAATAATTTATGCACCCGGTGCATATATGGAGGGAGATTTAGTCTATTTGACACCTTAATAACTCTTCATAGAATCTAAAAATGGCTGGTGAATCTTGAATAAAACTTTTCACCCTAAAAAAATCTCTACAATCCCCATCAAGGTGAGACTCAAAGGAACACAAGTTCTCCCTCCTCAAACTCCAATGTCCTCCTTATCCTGACAGAAAAATATTTTTTTTTGCTCAATGCTATCCTCATCATCTCTTGGATGATAAAAACCTTCTCAATGTTAGCCCGTAAAAACTCTAGACCCATGAGTACTGACTCCCCTATATCTATCCAGCATAATAGTTATTTTCATGGTCACCCATACAACACCTCAAACAGAGCCACACCAATGGTGAGGAGGTAGCTGTTGTTGTACAGGAACTTGACCAATGGTAGGTGATCCTCAAACTAAGCCTGATGCCCAAGATACAGGTAGATATCATGTACTCTGAAACCTAGATAGTTATCTTTGTCTGACCATCTATCGTTAGGTGGAATGATATGATCAAGTGAAGTTGTGTCCTAGATGCGTACTCCAATCCCATCCACAAGAGGGATGTAATGCATGCATCATGATTTGAGACTATCGTCGATGGGACTCTAGGGAGTGGAAAAATCTCCTATAGGTAAAGGAGTCAAATAATCTCTACTAATCCTAACATTCGGATGGGTAGGATGTGGGACGACTTGGTGAGTTGGTCAAAAATCACTCAGATGGTGTCGTACCCCTTATATTTGTGGGGGTAAACCTGTCACAAATTGCATTGAGATACCATCCCAATTACACTTCGGAACCTCAAGTGGATGATTCAAGCTTTCTAGAACCTGATTCTCTACCCTCACTTGTTGATAAGTGAGGTACAATGAAAAAAATTCTTCCACTTCCTTCTTCATCCCCAACCACCAGTACTGACGTTGGAGTTCCTAGTACACCTTCTTCACTCTGGGATTTCCTAACAAAGGAGAGCTATGGAAATCCCTCCGAAACATCTAATGTTATGGAAATAGTACAATGGTATAACCTTTGAAAGAGATTAAATTCTCCCCCACCATAATAAGTCTATCAGGATCTTGTCTTAAGGACACCAGAGCATGTCGGGCCTCATAGTCAAAACTGGAAGCTGTGCCTCCCTAAATAGATGTAAATGTGGGGGAGTGAAAACAATAAAATGAATATAAGATGCTTCATCACCATCTACGGTGGACATATGAATCGCAAGGAACTGTTAAAATGCCTCACTTAGAAAATTGAAACTGTATCTCCTACTGAGCATGTTTGCCACCACATTCCCCTTCCCAAGAGTATAGACAATCTCGACCTCATTGTCCTAGAGGAACTCTAGCCATAAAGTGGGCAGTCTCACCGATATATCTAGGAGGTATCTACCTCTGCAACTTTTGTAGGTAACTAAACCTACATGCGCCATCTACCCATATCTTCAGTCACAACTTCTAATAAATTGGTTGGGTAAACACTAGTTCCCTTTCGATGTGGAAATCTATAGTACCAGTCAATGTACTGATGTCTCATCACTGGGCATACCATCTCCATGGTCACGCACTGGAATCCTTGCTAGATATCTGCAAGGATGAATCCTGAAACATATCATGATGAACCATGATCAATAATTTATACCCGATAAGCTGACTTAGACACAAGAAGAACATGAGGAAACACTCATTTCCAATATGATGCATGAAAATAGTGTTTTTATGCATCGAGTTGAAAAGAATAATTTAGGGTACTATTTTATGGATACATCATCCACTACACCAACACTAGAATCCTCAATCCTGAAAGATAAACTTGAAACATTCAACACTCTTTCCATAAAAAACACAAGCGCTTAGTCCTCAAGGTAGAACCAACTTCCTCTGATGCCAATTATTCACGACCCATCCCCTAGAAAACTTTCCATGACAACCCCAAGAACACCTCCAAAAGGAAAGGGGTTGATGACATTAAACAAAATAATTATCTTGCATGTGAGAGGCATTTTCTGAGTAGCTATACACACTCACACTCACAACCCCATCCCAAAATTCGTAAAAGGAAAACATTCATTCTCATAATCCAAACTCTAAGAGAATATGTTACATACTAAAAGTAACGGGGGCCAGAATAAAAAACCCACAAAAGACAAACTATAAGAAAAAGGCCTCAAAAGACTCTAGAAACCTATCTGCAAGAAACCCTACCTGAATGGTAGGGGAAGAGTAGTTTCCATACACCTTAGAGGTTTTCCTCTCCTATATGATCTCACCAGGAACTACCTGGTCTTTGAAAACAAAGGTCTCTATTAATGTGGTGATCATCTACCGAAGACATGAAACATACGGGGGAAGCCCAGGCAGGGTTTTGAAACCCAATACTCAGTAGGTACCAAAAAAAATCAATTTACTATAATTAAAAGTATACGCTATGTAATGGAAAAATAATAGAGGTATAACCAAAAGTATAGAAAGTAAGAGTACCGGTCATAATGATGAACATCTTGTAATGCTAAGGGTATCATCCCTGATGAGTAATTGAGGTATGTTGGGACACTCTGGTCTACTCATCTGTCTGGCCACTGTGGTCTTCTTTTCATCACTGGTGTCTACGAGGGCACTATAGTCTGCTCATTATCTGGGCCACTGAGGCCTTCTCATCTACCGGGCCCATGAGTTCTACTCCTATGTCAGTCCACTAAGGTCTTGTCGTCTACCAGGCCACTGAGGTCCACTCGTCTACTGAGCCACTTAGGTCTGGTTGTCTACCGAGCCATTGAGGTCTGTTCGTTTGGAGGGAAACTATCGTCTTCTCATCTTCCAGTCCCCTGAGGTCCGCCTATCTACCGGGCCCATGAGGTCCACTTGCCACTTCCTTCTCTTCAATGCCCACCATAGGATTTCCGCACAAAGTGCGCTTGATTCTGGGAGAATCTACATCTAAATCCATTGTCCATATCTCAACCTTCCTAGAAACTCACTTGGAGTATTAAAAATGGACCAACTCATCACAAGGGTCCCAACATTGTAAACAACTCATCAATTTGACACACAGTTTGGACGATATGCCTCTTTTACTGAAAAGGGGTTCGTGGGGTGTGGGCCTATTCTGACCCGATCGGACAACCCCACCCTGACCCAATTTTTCCAACTAAAACCAACTCGATATATCCAGGTCCAAAGTCTAGTGACATTTGGAATGAGGGACCTATCCTGTTGGTCCATAGGTGTAGCCCGCCAGGTCACTCTGTCCACCTCCCGCCCGATCTGTGCAGGCGGTCTAGTCGCTGCCGAGCCGGGCTCCCTAGAGGCCTAGTTTCCCTTTGCCCGACCCGCCCTGGCTGGCTAATTTGGTACTACCCGAATGTTTCTGGCACTACTTCTACCTAGTGTCATGTAATCATCTTGGTCGGCTTCCTCACCTGCATATTGTTCTGTAGACTGCGTGCCAGCACCAACCAAATGCTTCGTTGTGGGTCTCCTTACCTGACATTGCACCCTACTAGCCCCGTATTTTTACACTGTAGTGGCCTTTAGGTTGAAGCTTCCCATCCTGAAGAAGTGCTAATAGTGTGTTCCACCTTCCACATGTGGACACTATTGCATGCCTTCATCTCCTGGTGGCCCCAATCCACCTCTAGGGTGGCTGCCACTGGTTCCAGCAGCACTAGCCATCGATCTGGTGGCCCTTGTTGCCACCACATCCCTCCTAGCTTTGTCCTTCCATCACCACCATTGTGTTCCTTCTTGGATTTTTGTTTCCATTATGTTACAAAGAAGGGATGAATGAGGTGGAGAAGAATAATGAAAAATAAACACATGAAGGATGGACCATGAAATTTTTTCATGTCGGTGTGATTTATCCTTTTCAGGAGACTAACAAAGGATAAAAAAATGTGAATCCAACTTCCCATGACTCCCTATATGAAAAATCCAAAATACTGCAAGAACAAATTACCCATGGTTCAAACTATTAGTGGGTTGATCAATATTTGTTGTTTAGAAAGAAAGAATAGGGAATCCAATCCATAAAGAACAAAACCTATATAATAAGGTTTTATCGTTCAATGATGAAGATTGCACCACTGTCATTTTTCATTTCTAAATCTGTTGTTGGTGTCCATTTGTCGATCGTCGCTCATCAATGCAATACCACCAAAGGCTTGGTGTTTCCCCAGATTGGGCCATAGATTTGTCGTCAGTATAACTATTAAAAGGTCAAAACTTGTTTCAGTGTTTCTTTTACACTATGTTGCACCGTCATTACATTGTTTCATTTATAAAGCAATGTTTCAGTTACATTCGAGTTACGACATCCTTACATTACAACAAAATTAAAAATTCAATTAAAATAAACTAATTGTTTAATTTTCGTTTCTCTAAAAAATTCTTTACATAAATTTTTATAAAAAGTTCGAAAAATAACATTTTCCCTTGACCCACACTGGTTAATGTTATGTCCTCTATTAATTAAAGAGGTTTGTACGGAAACAACTATGCCCCCATATTTTTAATCAGGTAACCCATTAAGACGTTTCCAAAATCTATCATGGGTGATATTTTAAATAAACAACAAAAAAGTTAAAACACTTATTTCTGGCTCATCAGGCCTCAGAATCATGTTTCACTTGAGTGTCTAGTCTCAAAATACTCCCATATAATTTTTATAAACAAAATACATTGAATTTTGGGGAAATTACATATCTTGTTTTTCGAAAACATAATATACAATAATAATTAATTTCTTGTATTTTGATTTTATTTGTTATTATTCAAAATATTTTTCCCATGATATTATCTCTATATGTGTTTAAGTTTCAGTTTATTAATTTAATATAAGGTTTTCAATTATTTACAATTCAATATTGATTATTCCATCTTTGGTAATTTAAATAGAATGTGTTCTCAGTTTCATACCTTGTCATATTTATTATACATTATCTATTTTCTTAAATGTCATGTGTGCCCATTTATATGTGATTCCCGGATGATTATTCTTATTTATTCATGAGATCTTCTGAGGTTATTAATCCTTACTGAGTTATTGACATCACCCTTATTTTATTTACCTTCCATAATATTCGATGATGTTTATTATGACAAATATTAAATAATATAATAGAGGGAATAATTATATTTTAAAAAAAAATATATTGTAATTGGTAAAGTAATATGTTATATAAGACTCATGTATATATCATGTTTTCAAAGAATTTTAAATTGATCAGTCTTCTGGGTGTGATTAATTGCATCATATGTTTATATAATAAACTGGGCACTGACTTTGAGCTTTTTGGATTGAGGTATCTATTGTTGGTATTATTGAATGTTTAGTAGAATCCTTGGAAACTAGATTTCGGAAAAGAATGATTAATAAACCCAGCCCTATGATAAACGTTGAGGATAAGTATAGAATAACATCCTAATGTTTTAGTAAAGTAAACATTATGTGGTTATTCTAGAAAATATATCCGTATATGGATATTATAGTTGGATATGGTTCTGGAATAGATGTAACTTGCTGTAATAACTCTGAAAAGGTCATGATGGGATAGACACTAGCATGACATAGTACATGTCAATAGGCCTTACTGCCCACATTATTTGACAGTCCCGAGGGATATGATTAGGATAATTAAAATTATATTTAAAAATATTTTTATAGTATTTGAATATATAATGATAATGAATGACGTAGGATAAAACCTAGAACATGGAATGATCTATGTTGAAATAAAATGGAATTAGTATTTATGTATTTGGATTCAAAAAGATTAAATTTTATCATTATTTTTTAAAATGGTATTTTGGTTATAGGAATCATGGAACATCATTGGATTTTATTATAATAATATATATTCATTAACATATGAGTGTCCAATACCATAATAGTTTATTGAGTTTATGATTGATGGATCGCATAAAGTATTTAACATCTATTTTTATTTTTTATGTGATGGGACTCTACCAAGATTATGTATCTTTTGGACAATATTTATGGAAAGTATATATTTTAGTGAAAATTAATTTTAGGGATAATGATGTAACATTTAATATTAATATGTATAAAGTAATTTATGTCATTTAAGCATGATATGAACACTAATTAAATTGAAATAATAGTAAAAAAATATTATTAGACAATGTAAAAAAATGTTTTACTAAAAAACATAAAAAAACGTTTTTTAATGATTAATTTTATTTTAATGATCTCTATCATATTTTTTGGGGAATTTATTTGAATTATATTAATATTGTTTTGGAAAAGGGACAACTTGTATGTTGGGTTACAAACCGTCGAATATGGAAATGTGGTGGGGATTGAACCCATGAACTAAAGCTGATAAGTGTTTGACACATACAATTGGACTACATGATTTATAAGTTAATTTTTTATTAGAAACATGATTTAAAAAATAAATATTAAAGATGAACCGACGATGTTACTTGTTAGGTTTAGAGATTAATTTATTATATTGGATAACATGTGATAAAAATATATGTTTTGTAATATAGTTATAGGAAGACTTAAATACTTTTATTACGGATATTATAAATCATTAAATGTGAATTTTAGTTCATTATGCATTAAAAAATATTTTTTGGATATTCATTTCATTAATTTAGTGATAAATTAGAAATTTATTTGAAGCACAAACATAGGATGAAATTATAATGATAAACTATAAACATATCAACAATGTATATTTACTTACTTTCTTAAAGTGTAAAATAATTCCTCAAATTTTGGAAAAGGATATTGGAAAAAAAAATATTTCCAATTAAATTCATATCCAATGAGTCAGTTGGCCTTTAAAATCATTATAGTTTTATGGGTTTGGATCCCTATAACATTCTATTGATCATTTAAATTATTATGGAAATGACCACAATAATTCCCTATAATTAACTTTATATTAATTCATTGGCCAAATATTTACATTCCCCAATTGTTCCATAATATAAAAACAGAGTTATTTTTTATTCGACATGAACTTGGTACATTATATAATCTCTTATTAAGAGGATGTTTTATCAAAACATCTTATATGTGGGTTTTTAGATAAAAAAATTTCCAAATATCAAACCCATGATGAATGAGATCATGTTTAAATATAGAGGATGTAATTTTTTAATGAGGGAAGAATGTAAAACCATGAGATTTTAAAATATGAACATCATATTCAATATCATATATGGCACAAAACACCAAACATAAATGTAAATATAACATGTAGAGAAATTATGGTATATTTAATATTTTAAATAAATGATATCTTTTCTACACATTTCAATCCACAAGACACAGATTTTAACTTTCATTACATGCAAAACTATGTTTCTTCAAAAGATTCAATTATATTCAAGACTGAGTTTTATGGAAAAAGTATTCTATAAATATTATTATTTTACATGATTGTTATTACGTAGCCCTAGGAACATAATTTATGAATAAAATTAAATAATTTATTAAAATAATTAGTTTCGATTTTTTATTTTAGATCTATTTATTATTAAAAATATTATCATTATCTAAATAATTTTTTTTTTTCTGAAAAACTGTATTATTTCTAAAAACGGTTAGAACACACTATGAAAACATACAATTAAAATAAAAATTTCCACTTTAATAAAATTTATTTGAAAAAACCTTATTTTTTAAATTGTTATTCCAAAATTATCTAAGAGTAAATTTTTTAGATTTTGTGGAGAAGTTCCATTTTTGGATGAATAGTGAAAATTAATATTTTAATAGAAAAGTAAATTTAAAATTAAGTTTATTATAAAGGTAAATTATATTTTTAATTGGTTTTAAATTATTATTATTTAAATTTTATATCAATTAATCCAATTATTTAGTTGGGGAAATTTAAATTTTAAATTTTGATATAAAAAAACTTTAATGTTTTGAACATTATCACTTTAAAAACCTCATTTCTCATAATGTTCACATGATTAATTTTAAATTAAATTCAGAAACTTATGATAGTTGAATTTTGAAAAATGGATTCAATACATTGAATAATAAACATTTATAATTTCTAATAATGATAACTAAATTTTATACATAACTTAATAGTTAATGTAGTAAAAATTAATTACTATAGTGACTGTAAAAAGTTATTTTATGGGGGATAGACAAGAATAACAAGTGTGAAAAGGACCTAAAATAATATCAAATTTTTATTGAATTTGTTTATTTACACATTATCATTTAAATTATATGAAATGTGTAATTTAAATTCCATATTAATTTGAATTGTACCTATTTAATTAGTTATGTAATGAAAAAGAAAAAAATATACATTTCATCTTCTTAATAAATATAATAGTTTAGGATATGGAAAATAAAACATTGGATCAGTTATGAATATTATTTTGAATGAAAAATAAGTTATTTTGATAAAAATTTATCAATAATTTTTATAGATGAATTTTTCACATTAAGTGCTTATAAAATGATGACATAGTAATTATTTCATTAAAAATTGAATAAAATAAAATTAAATAACATATAATAAAAAAAGAAAAATGAAGTAAATGGAATGAATTATTATGATAAATTATTTTTTATGTATATATAATTTTTAAATGGTTTTTACATAATATATTCTAATTCCATCATTTTTTTGTTATTTTTTAATTCAATGTAAATGAATAATGTTTAAATTTACATTCACAATATTTTATAATTAAAGATATTTTATTAAATGAATATAAATGAATAAGAATACTATATTATTTCAATTTATTTTTAAATTCCAATAAATACCTTATATGTTTCATTCATGGATGGATGATTTTTATAGTGAATATATTGACCCCAAAATAGTAAAAAACATTGTTAGTGCAGTTAAGGTTAAATAAGTGTTTTTCACGTTACATGCTCTTATGTTAGAGTTAATTTAAAAAATAATAGGTTTTTTATTTGATAAATTAGATATTCTATATAGAATAATTGTCTCCAAATTATATAATATGTATCACTATATATTAGTCTTAATGAATAAATTACAGACATTAGAAAATTGGTAACATTGTGAAAAAGAAAAATAGTTAAAATAAGGAAACAAAGAAGTAAATAAAAAATGATTAAAAATGCGTTTTATTGTGTTATGTAGGTATTTATATACCATTTACTCATTAAAACACATTAATTATCATTCTTATTTTTACTTTATGTAACATTTATTTCTCAATAGTGAATACTTCTGGGTATTTAGAAAAGTGCCACTTCTATTAAACTATAAAAGTTAACTTAGTCCCCTTACTTTTTCCAAGTTTAAAAAAATTTGGTCAACCTGATAACATCACAAAAAAAACATCTCAAAGTCCATACCCTCATCCTAGAATCCATTATTTTAGAATATATCCATCTTTATAAGGTGTTAATGAAAACCTAAGGAGCATACCCAAAGAAGAGGTAATTTTCATCCAAAAAAAATTATTTTACATCTTTCTCCACCTCCATCAATTGTCAATAAACCATTATGATTTAATAAATATACTATAATACATATAATATGTTTTTTTAATAATAATTATATTTCTTAAAACAATTACACATCCATCAAATGTGTTACGAAATCATCGTTCATGTGTGTGGCGGACTACCGCCTCATGTACTGATGTCATGTTTTTTCTCTTTCCACCTCACAAGGATGGGTATGATGATGGATATACAGTATATGTATGATATTTATGACATTATAAAACATATGGATTTAATGTTTCATATATATATTTTTACCTTCCCTTCGAATGGAGATACGATATCATCGCTCGTTTGTATGGTTGACTACCACCCTATGAGCAATGTTATCTGTCTTTCATTAATGCTTCACATGGAAGGTAATAAAAAGAAATTTAACAATAATATGTTATATAAATGAAATATTTATGATATTTATGAAATTTAAATCATTTAATAAATATAATATATTCATTTTTATGTCATTACTTTTCACTCACAGAATGATAATAACATTGTTCATGTACATGTGGACTATCACCTTCACAAATCGATGCGACTCTATTTTCATAACCAAACAAAATGGATAATATATATAAATATATAATCTGTATATATGAAATTATTATTATTATTATATAAATGTAAAATATTTATTACCTTCATTTTATGATGATAATTGAAAAATGAAATGTTACTAATGCTTATGTATAACCTACTTCCCCATGATCGTATCATACATTATTTTTTATAACCATTATTCATGATTTGTTAAAAAATTAAGATTGTTGTAAAAATATGATAATTATTTCATGATTATTATTATGGAGATTATATAAGTATATATGATAAACAAGATTCAAAACATTCATAAAACCCATGTATGAGAAAACTAGGAAATTAACACCCAAAATAATGAAAATAATGAATGATTGGTAAAGAATAGAGAATAAGATTTTATAGAAGGGTCATATATGATATATTCATAAAATTAATATTCTATAATTTGTTAATAACATGTTTAAACCCAATATTTAGTAGGTTAAATGAAATGAAACCAAAAAAATGCGAGGTAAGACATTCATTTACTCTTTTTCTACTCAATAGGTTAATATTTTAATTTATTGATAATGTAATTATAATATTTTGTGAGTAATGAATTTTGATTAAAATTTGGTTTATTTAAACTTTTTTATGAGGATTTATAGTAGATACACTTAATATATTTATTTGTTTATTCTCATTTCAGTGTTATGATATTTGAAAGAATTTATTTCACAATCTCAGTTCATTCAAGATTATTTATTTTATAATTTAAATAGAATAATATTACAAGATCATTGTTTAATAAAACACTAAATAATACTATACATTAGTTATTCATGATATTTTAAATTAGTAGTAACATTTTCCTTGTTTATTAAATTTTAATATTTTATAATTTTTTAAGATTATCAATAATCATTTCTATTTTTAGTTAGGAATATGTTCTCTTTTAAAAGAGTGTTTTATAATAATGTTTTCAAAAAATATATGAAACTTTTAAAAATTATATATAAATTTAATTCTGCTCCCATTTTTATTAATTATTTTTTTCGAAAATTATCTTATGCCATTTTAGAAAAACAAAGTCCATTTGGAATTCACTGAAAATATTAAAGGAATATTCTTGTCATTTTTAGAAAATGTAACATTCATAAAAATTTTAAATTGAAAAAGAAATATTATTTTTTACATTTATAATATTTATAGAAGTACACAGTTTCATGAACATAATTTATTTGACTCTTTTTTTCCAATTTTTGTATATTATTTTGTAGAAAATGTTTTTAAATGTTATTTTCAATGAAATATATTTTCAATGATAATAATTTACAAAATGATTTTAATAATGAATTGGATATCTTTATAGATGATGTTATTTATGATCTTTTTTATTGATAATTATATTGACCAATGACAATAAGACTTTATTCTTACTTAAATGTGTATATATTTACACTATCCTAATTCATCCTCTATATGGTTTATGATTATTTTGACTAAGGAAACGATTGAAATTCACTTACAAATTTTATTTTGTAGTTGTTAAATTCCTATTGAAATATTCTCTTTCATGAGATCATTTGATATTAAATGTACCATAAATATCCAAATTATTTTTCATGTATATGATTATTTCATAAACCATATACAATTTTTTCATATGGGTTTACATTGAATGTTTTTTTAATATGGGGAAATATTTATAATTCTATATTCATTACTCAATATTGATATTTTATTATTAAGAACATTGATTATTTAATATATAAGGAATGACATGGATTTATAGACATTGGTGGTTGTAGATGAATTATATCCCTTCATTTCTTGAGTAGTCTCAGGGAACGATTCAATTCAGATCGCCTTAGTTATATAGGATTCTACCCATTAGTTTTAAATTATCCTTAGAATAGATCATGATGGTAAAGGTATCATCTTCATGGGAGACATGAAACCCATTAATAAATAATTTCTTTCATTTAGATTTTAATTATTATTGTCGATGACATTTTCACTATGATATTATCTATGGATGCCTTTCATTTATAGTTTATTGACTAAATGGAATATTTTTTCAGTTATTTACTTTTCCATATTGATTAGGCCTTGTCAATTTATTTAAAAGAAATTTTCACTCAGTTAATTTCCTTTCGATATTTATTATGAGATATCCAATTTTTCAAATGGAATGTGTGCACAATTATTTACCTTTACAAATATATTATTTTTATTGGTTTTTGATAGCTTTAGTTGTACATAACCATTAATGAGAATTTTAGATAACCCTTATTTTTTTCCATTTCCCTAGGATTCCATCATGTTTATCAAGATAGATATGACGAAATACTGTTGAGATAATAATGATATTCTCAAAACAAACATTATAACTTGTATATTAATATTTAAGGTATGACTCATGTATATATCTAGTTTACCAATTCCACTAAACAGATCCATCATCAAGATATGATTCATTTTATCATATATCAATGTAATAAAGTAGGTATCAAATCCCAACTACTAGAGTATTGGTCAAAAATATATATTTCCCTCAAGGTCCTGCTCAATTATAGCTTCCCATATGGGTCTCAGAAAGTTCTAGAGTTTGAGCCTCACTCTGCATTTGTGTGTTTGCATGTTTATATCCAAGTTCACTACATCGAGGAAATTATAAATTTAGAGAGAGAGATATATATATATATATATATATATATATATTAATATATACAAACACAAACACACACACACACACACACACACATATATATATATATGATCAAATACACCAGCATATATAAATAGATAAATATTAATATATACATATTAATATTCAAAGTCAAATTTATATTTTCAATTTACCGATGTTTTCGAGAAACCGAGGCAATTTTATTGGCATTTTTACTAGTGTTTTAAAACATTGGTAATTATATAATTATAATTTTAATTATATTAGTTTACATATATTTGATAATAGAAATTTTAATTTTAATTATATATATGTACACACATGAAGACACACACATATATACTCGAACATATATATGAATATATATATAAATGGTTATAATTCTATTAATTTATCAAAACATGTATATATTAATATAAACACAAACCCATAGATATATATAATGTAATTAATTTACATATATTTTAAAAATTACATACATATTAATATAAAATATAAATATAAATATATAAATATATAATGTAATTATATATATAAAAATTTACATGTAAACATATAGACTTATATAAACACACACACATATATACATATATATAGACATAAAAAACATGTATATAAATTAATACAAGGATATATATTTATAGTTATATATATACACAATTAAATTTTTATAAAATTAAATTAACCAATATTTAAATATCTTAATATTTATATTTATATGTATATACATATATAAACACACACTCTATCATATATATATAATATAATTATTTTAATAATTAAATATAATAATATATATAGCATAACAAAAAACATTAAACACAAATTGGTTTAGATGAGTGGTCCGATTGATAGCTAGAAGTATCTAGATACATGGTTTAGAATGGTTTTCCCTCAAATTTTTAGCAAGGAAATAATTTTTGGCCTGACGCTTGATGTAGGGATGGGGGAAGGGATAAGGGAGTATGTGTCTAGGTGGGTGAAAGGAATAGGTGGAGGGAGGGTTCATGGAAAGGAAGATGGTGTCGGTAGGGTGCAGGGAGGACACACATGGAAGATGCATGGTGGAGGTAGAGGTAGGGTGAAATGTGGAGGGAGTTGGAGGGCTAGTGCGGGGTAGAGGTAGAGGGATGGTACATGGTGTAGGGTGGAGTAGGGATAGTGTTGGGAAGATTCATCAGTGTAGGGGAGGGTGGACATTGGTTGGGGAAGGTGAGAGATATATAGATGCAGAGGGAATGATGATTGAAGGGGGATGTTGAGAGAGGTTGTAGCGAGGAGTTTCATGGCAGGTTCAAGGAGGAGGTTAATGGTAGGTGCATCGTAGATGAAGGCGGAGGGTGGGTTTGGGTGGAATAAAAAAAAGGATTCAAGTAAGATTTAGGTGGATGGAGGATGAAGCTAAGAGTCATAGGGCGGAGGTTTCATGACGATGGGATGTTCAAAGAGCTTGAAGGGTAGAGGTGGAGGGAGGGTGCATGGGAGAGTATGTAGTATGGTGGGGGAGGAAGAGGGAGGGTCTAGGCCAGAGGGAGGTGGAGGGAGGGTGTATGGTGGAGGTGTGGTGAAATGAATATTGAAGGGTGATGTGGATTTTGTTAAAAATTTATTATGAGTTTGATAAAATAATAATTAAAAAAATTATATACACTTTATAGAATCATCAGTAAATGAAGTTCCATTTACCAACATTTCTCAAAATAATCGGGAAATTAGGGGTCTATAATTAATGAAACCTCATTTATCGATGAGTTTTAGAAATATCAGTAAAATAATTTGATATGTTTTTAAAAAATTAATGAATGAAAAACTAATTTATATTTATTTATAGTGATGGTTTCTTTGAAAACATGAGAACACATAAAATACATTTCACAAAATATACATTTTACCTATTAAAGGAATAATCATTAATTTAAAAAAATATCATTAATTTACATTATTAAAAAAAATATTTCCATAAAATTTTATTTTATAGAATTTAAAAGTTAATAAGGTTCATTGGAATAACATAACTATAGAACCCTTACAAATATAATAACATACACTATTAATTCCTACATATATTCTTTGGAGAATATATTTATTTCCCAATTCATGAGAGATATATTGGGCTCACAAATCATCAAAAAAATGTTTGGGGACCATAACATACATAAAAATGTATAAAATATTTCATTTTCATCATAAAATATAATAAAAGATTCTGTTTAACACATATGAAGAACCACCACTTGGCTTTATGTAAAAATAAGGATAAAAATACAATTTCATTGAATTTTTTTTAAAAAATAATCATATAATGGGAAATATTTTATAATTTAATAATTAATTAAAAATTATAGAGTAATATTAGTAATGAATAATGGAAATGATGGTGGAAAATTCTTCTCATGCCTTACATGTTATTAAAAATATTTCTTTCAAAATTTAGTTAAAAAATTAAAATCAACCTATTTGGAAAATTCATAAAAGGGATTTTTTATCATTTTAAAGAAATTAAGTCTTGGAATAAAATAATATTAAAAATAAATTGATTTATATTAATATAATACTTAAAATAATTTAAATAACATGGATATAGAGGAAAAATATTTGAAAAATGTTATTTTTTTTTAAAATAATTTCTTTTAAAAAATAACTTACCTTGAGTATGTATTCTAAAGAATGTTATTTATATTCCTGAATTATAAATTTATATAAATTATTGTATTAAACTGTAATCAATTTTTTTATAATTATCTTTTTTTGTTCATTTTTTCAATTATTACCATGTCAATCATAATCAATTAACTGATTAAGTTAACTTCATACATTTGAATATGTTTTTTATATATGTCCCAAAATTACTTTGGTTTGTTGAATATTGTAAAATAGATCATGATTATATCTTTTTTAGAATCATAATATAGTTATAATTATCATTTATATAATTTTACTTTTACTTTTATAACCAACTATGTAATATGGTTTTGAAAAATTAATTATGTAACAATATGTAGAGGATAATCTGTATGTACAAATCAGTAGTGTTTCATTTTTTCAATGAAAACAACTGAAATATTATAATTTTTATTTTATATTACTAAAATTATATTTATATAATAAATATAATATTAATTTATTAAATAAACCTAAATATATCATCAATGTAAGGTTGTGGTTAAAAATAAAATACATCGGTCCACGATGTAGTAGTCCACACGTATGTGTGAGGGATGTTCGTGTTTTTCATTGGATGATAATGAAATAATTACTATATTAATTTAATATTATATTATTATATATATATCATATATATCAAATTATGTAATTTTTATCCATTATTATGACCATCCATTAGAGTCGGTGATGAAAAAGTAAATATATCATATTGCAAGGTGATAGTATGAACTCATGATTGAAAGATGATTTCATTTCCCATTTGATAGATAAGTGGATATGAAGTGTTATAACATAAATATAATAAACTTTAACAACATGGGATAAAATTATGTTACTATATAAAAATAGTTTGAAGAGGATTGAAGGAGGTAAAACATGAAATAAAAAATAAAATACTTGGTTCAGACAACCTCCTAAGGATAATTCGAAAACCCATCCTAGGATGATATTTTGATCAATATTTGACTAATATGATGCTTTTATGTCTATAATAAAAATTATTTTTGATTTTATTTTATAATTTATGTCTTCCTTTATGTGTGGATAAGAGAGTATAGGGGCCATCTTTTTATAGGTGAGATATAGAACATATATAGAAAATTTAAAATGATTAAAATATATTAATGTCTTACTGAAGTCAAGTGGATACGAAATGTATAATTTTAGAAATATACATAACATAGGACATAAATATGATTAGGAAATAGTATTTAGACAAGTTTTAGTTCATTATAATCCTTTTCATATTTTCTATATCACCTTTAACATGTTTTAACTCTTACAGTGGAAACTGACTCTTTTTTAACAAAGTTAATATACATAATGACAAAAAATGTTGTTGAAATATTTATCAAAATTTATCCAAATTATTAAAAATACTAAACAAATTTTTAAATATTATATCACTAATGGAGTTAAAAATTAATTTCCAAATTAAAACACCTAACACAATCAAATAGTGTTTTATGAATAAATGATTTTTTCAGTATGAAAATATTGTTGTACCAAATTAATGTATTAATTTGAAACTAGTAAAATTAATTAAACTATTTTAATTATAAGGAACCATTGATATTTAAATATAAATCCATAATTAAATAAAACTTTGTAAATAAATGAAACAAGAAGGGATATTTCTTTAAAATTTATATTTTTTTACTACTCACCCATACAATTAAAATTTCAGAAAAATTATTTCAAATAAAGTATAGTAAAATTTTGAATTGGTGATATAAAATGAAATTATTTTTGAATAATTATGATCCAATATTTTATAAATTAATCTTTTGAATAAAAATATATAATGAATGGATCATTATTTATTAAGAATAAAAATATTTTCTTTTTTACTGAGTTATTACCTAATATTCAAATAATGTATATGGATACAAGAAATATAATTAAAAAATATTAATAATTTTTAAAAAAATATTATTAACATCACCTAGGGTTTCACATGATTTGATCCTATTTCATATTCAATCCTTTTATTTTTTATTCTCATCTAAAACATGTGGAGATATTTTTTCTTTACATGTTTTCTAGACTCACATGATTCTTTTTAATTAAAATGGTTTAAAAAAACATAAAATAGTCAATATAAATATTTTGTAATTGATTTTTTTGTTATGAATTTTGATAGTTTGTTCCTCATAATAAAATATTTTTTCTCATTTATATAATTCATGACTCAAGACAAGAGATTAAACTATCACATTAATTCATGACAATGAAACCTGAAACACATGACGTAATATAGATAAAATAATAAGAAAATCCAACTATTAAGAAAAAAATTATATTATAGAATTTCAAATATTCCAATAGACCATATACATAACATTCCCTTCTTATCAAAATGAATAAAACATTTCAATAGATATAATTTAATAAAATTATGGTCTCCAAACTATAATGAAGGATCCATTATTTGGTTATCCACATAAATTTTCATTTAACACTAATACACTGCATATGATAATGAATGTCCTTCACTTTATAAACATTATCTTCTACAGATTATGTTACAAAAAACTATTTTCACCAAATTCATCCTAAAAATATGGAGTTTGAAATTATATCAAAAGGTACCATCTGTATACTAAAATAAAAATTGTTATTATAAAAATTAATCCACTAAATAATGTTAACCAAAACTACCTTAATATTCTGTTTAATATGATCGATTAATATCCCGTAAATATTTAATATTTCCCTCTAACTATCCATCATATTAAAGATAAAATATTGTACATAAATTTAAATAAGGACCCCATGACTTCTAAAGGATTTTTAATAAATAATGGTAAATATGAGATCACAAATAGATAAAACCAAATTTTATACTCTATAATGAACCTTGATTTTTATACATGGATGTTTCATCAAATTTTTTATAAAATTTCATAAATTTTACAACTATATTCCCAATGATCAAATTATTTTAGTTTATTTGAAAACATGGGACACAAACTTATATTCTGGTGAATGACCTTCAATTATTCCCACAAATATCAACCCATTTAAAACCCATATCTAAAAAATTTCTTTATAATATTGGGAAAAGAATGTATAAGAAAAGGGTGAGATCAGATGCTCAATAAGGTTAGATAAGAGAGATACATAAAATTATTCATGAACATATTGGAATGATAACGTGATCAAAACATTACAGTATCATAACTTACATATAAAAGACCATATATATGAATCATTGAATAAATAATGGAATTTTAGAAAACCATAATCATATGAAAATAAATAATACGAATCATGAGAGCATCGAGTTGGTATAACACATTGAAATATGGAATTCATGGAGGCATATAAAAAAACTCCCCTTACGTTCAAGAGCATTGAAAAAACATATCATAGAACATCGTGAGGACTACACCACCTGGGCAAGATGCACCCCCATCCCAAGTCGTTGTTCTTTCCTTTTAGGGGAATACATTTCCCCATCTTCCCATAGAGGATCATGTTTCCCAATATTCTCAAAGTGGATCAACTTTCCCCATATTTCATAGTGGATCAAGCTCATCAAATTGTTTCAATCATTATCTCATGAGATATAAATATTTAACCAATGTATTGAAAAATAAATAGTCCCTACCTAATAGATAATTAAATTATACATATATTTTCAATAAGACCATAAATCATATCAGAACCCATAAAAAATTGGATTTAATAATTTTTTTTATCATACTATAACTCATAGAAAAGATAAAAAATTCATAGGAACCAATACATAACAAAAATAATCAATTCATATAAATAATAACAATGGTATCATTATATCATATCACTAGTAAAAAATTATTAACATCAAATAATTTTTTCTTATAAGGAAAATGGTTTTGAATAATTATATGAAGTACAATTTGTGTAAAATATCCTTTTATTTATGAAAAATAATTTTTAACTCATACAAAATTTGTCATTTTTTTTCTATAAAATATCCTTAAAAAATAATAAATTATTCTTTTAAATCTATATTAATCATATTTGGAATCATTTTTCCTTGATAATTCATTAACAATGTTTTCAGACACTATTTAATAATTTTTTAGAAAATATTATTTTGAAGGAACATATTTGTCCAACCTAAGAGAGAATAAAATTAGATGAAGAATAAAATTTCATGAAAATATATTTACTTATGATGCAAAATTTAAATGTGTAGTATATACAACTTTTAAAGGAATATAAGTATATAACATAACATGTGTCTCAAAGAAGGAAAATTGAGGCCAAATTACCTTACTGTTTTGGTAATTATTGAACTATAAGCCCCGTGGAAGAGATTTAATCCAATGGATATGTAAATATTAATATATATAAGGATAAGGATCATATAATAAATTAATAGGAAGTATAAACATCATAAAAAAGAAATAGGTGTTGAACGTGGCTTATATCTTACAAAAATAAAAGTGAGACAGAAATCCCCAACCTTATGTCTTTACTCTCAAAGTACTCAAGAAAAAAATCCTATATAGTAAATATAATTTTATTATAAATACCTTATATATCATTATTAATATATATAAAACCATAAATTATCTACATATTACTTCATATTATCTACTTATTTAGAATTCCATGTTTATGTTATGTTTCGAGTAATAACCACTTTGTTTCTTAGACTGGGTTTGACCTGTTATTCCTGGTACTCAGACATTTATCGTGATTTAATTATTTAAATAATGAGAAAAATGATAAAAATATCATATATATTCATTATATATGTATTTATTATTATCAATAAAATATATAAATAAAAAATGAAATACACCGTTCACGGAGAAGGCAGGTCATACGTACGCATGACTACTTTTTCTATTTCATGTTGTATTCAAAAAATTAATGAAAATGAATTATATATATATATATATATTATAATAGAATTATAATAGAATTATTTTTTCAAATATATAATATAATTATTCTAAACCCATCCTTATTATATTCCATGAAAATTGTGAAGGAGTTTGTAGTCCACACATCCACAAAAGAAGTTATCATATCTACAAAAAATAGACTGAATTAAATTATGTTTTATATAATATTTAGATAATAAATAAATAAATCGATAAATAAATAAATAATTATTGTAAAATATAAAAATTATTGTTTTTGTCAAAATTCCCAACCTTTAGGGGTGGTAAAAGAAAAAAAAACAAATATCATTGTATCATGATGTGGTTGTTCACCGTATATAATAACGGTATGCTCGTTACACATATGATGGGATTTTGTGTGAATTTAGTTTTAAAACATAATTTAAAAACATATATGTATATTTTGGATACTTATTTTATTATAGAAACATGAAACAAAAACAATTTAATGGGTTTAAAAAAGAAACAATACAATATCATTCATTTTTAAACATTACCTCTTATCTTGTTATCTCCATTTCATTTGCACAAAATGACTTATTTGGATGAAACTATGCCCTTAGTAATTATTATAGGATTAATGATGGGAATTTTGGGGGATATATGGAACTATTTCTGCAATACCAAATAAGTTCTTAATTGTGAATAAAAGAGAATAAGAAAATCCCTTTTATAGTTGGGGGATAGGGAACATTTAAAATATATCAAATAAATAATTAATAATAAATTTTATATCAGTCCATATACATAAAAAAGTAAATTTATTTTAATCTAATATATTTTAATGTTTAAATATCATCAAGTAATAAATTTTATACATGTTTTTGTGTTATAGTAAACCTTATCAGTTTGATTGACCATTAGTTATGAAATTTTTAATTTTAACTACGGTAACAAGTTTTTTAGTATTAAGTGGATTCAATTTTTACATATAACATTATTATTGTATAATAATATGAATATTATGATATTGGAGACTATATATTAAAAAAATAATTATTTTTGATCATTATGATTTTAAAATAATTTAATAATGTATTATTTTCATAAAATATCATTAGTTTATATTTTGACACTATTCATTACACTGACATTAAAAAACTCACTACATAAATTTATCTTCAACCCAATTCATCTCATAAACCCCAAATATTTCATAATCACTAATAAAATATAAGGAGAACCTTAATAAATTCCAATTATGTTTCTTTTAATAATTATAATAACTTTTAATTGATTGTTTTATTAATTGAATAATTATTACTATAGAATTTTGTAATTGGTAGTGATAAATATTTTCGAATCTAAAATTTAAAAATATGTTTTTATAATTTATATAAACATTTTATATTTTATAAAAATATATTTCATCTATAATATATTATATTTAAACTTATTTAGAATATTATACTCATTAAAAGTAATAGTATGACTTTTTTTCACTCTCATTAATTTTAATAATATATAAGTAATTTTCATGAAAAAGTTTCAAATAATTTATTAAATTTCAAAACATATGTGTTATGGGTCGATTTAAAGTCATCCAACACTATTTTGGAATATATTATTGTTGTTTTATAATATTTATAATTAATTTTTTCCCATAATTACCCGATTTACCCTTAACCGTGGTAATAACCATTAAAAGAATTATTATTCATATTTTCAAAAACAAAAAGTAACTTAAATAATAAATTTTTTTCTTTATGATTACATATATGGAAACCATTTTTCTAAATTGAATCCATATTATTTGAAGAAATCAATTAAAATTTAATCCCATAGATGGGACGAAATAATGAGTCATTAAAATGAAAATGATTAATATATTGATATGTCTCTATATAAAAATTCAATTTAAAATTAATTAAAATTAACAATATTTTATTAAATAATAAACAATTTATCAAATTATACATTAAAACCAATAAATAATAAATTTTAATAGGATTAATTATTTCGATTAAAAATCTATTTTAAATTAAAATTCAGTAATATTTCACTATTAATCAAAACAAGAATCTTATATAGAAAAATTCCAAAAACACAACCAAAGTAAATAATGATATCCCAAGTTAAAGTAATATGTTTATATATTCAAATTTAATTTATAAAATTTTCAAAAACTACAATTAAAATAAATTCACTATCAAAAGGATGGAAAAAATCATTTATAGAGATATAATTATTATATAAGAAAAATTGTATTTCTTATTATATCATATATAGAAAACATTTAAGAAAAATGATAAAAATTTATATTTAGAAATATATGTATATATTTTATTAATATAATCCAAAAATATTTATTTTTTTATTTTATTTTTATCTAACATACTTCTGGGAATTTAAATTGTTATTTGGAAAAAATATTTCCTCTTAATTTCAAAAGGGTATTAAATTTTAAATCCATACACTAATAATTTAGTTAATTTTATTCATACCCACTGTTCAAATTGATACATAATAATTTTAGTGATTAAATAATTATAATAATGGAATGATGTTTCAAAGAAACACCATGTTGTGGAAAAAGAATGTTAAGCTAGCTTTTCATGTTGAAAAAGCATAACATGGTGTAGTGTATAAAAAATATATAAAAAAATTTAAATTTATATGAAAAAAGTTTCATAAAAACTCATGGTTTTATATTTGACACCCCATAAAACTAATTTATCCCTAAAAATTAATTTTTGGTTCACAGTGGATTAATATTTGAATGTTTCTTTCATAGAAACCCATATCCTAAAAATGAATACTAAAACATCATTTTCAAAAGGAATTTTAGAAACACAATGAATCAAAAATTAAATCATAACCTAGTTTCCTCATAAGATAATATTTGTGGAATGTGTAAACATTTAAATAGAAGATAAATATAACTATCGTGTTCTGATTGACATTGATAGAGTAAATAGTAATTTAAAGGATAATGATCATGAAACAATAGACCAAATAGGACAGAGAAAGATCACTTCTTTCTTGATAAATGATGATAATAGGATAAAATTTTATATCAAAATCAATTGAGAAGAATTAATTTATTGATTTCATCTCATAAGAACAATCTCACTCTTTAGTTTCTCCTTGATCAATGTCATATTCATATATTACTCCATGAAATGGTATTGAAATGGTAATGTCTGAAGAACTAGAGGATCATGAGATCCATAATGAGATGAAACATTATTCCTTCGGTATTTATTAATCATAAAAATGGTTTATAATAGGTTATTTAATATTGATAAATAATATTATGGGTTAGTAACATTAATATATATTACCTCATAAAAAGTTGAAATTAAACAATCTCATACACTGTTACCCCTATGAACCATAAAAAATATTAAAAAGCAAAAAATTCCAAAGTAGGTTACTAAATTTTCAAAAAAATCTTATCATTAATCTCCCAAAAAAATTTATGTACGTATTAATTGTCAAAAAGGAAACATGTTATGACCATAATCATGTTTTGATTAGAAACAAGGAAATTACATGAATTGTTGTAAAGCTATATTGAGTACACACATTCTCTTTCATTACATATATACAATATTTCATTATATTAAAACATTTCCATTCGAATCTTGGGTTCCTCCTTGTACTAATAGAATAGATGATTTCATAACTCTAGAATCCATGTAGATATTCAGAAGAAATATTATTAATGGATATACAGAATGATTTTCATAGGGATTATTCATTCAGAACCAGACATGAAAACCTTAAAAGGGGTTGGAGGATAAATATTCCCTAATTTTCATGTTTCACTTAATCCATTATGAAAACATAATAATTCTTTCTTCATTTATCCTTAGAGGTTTTTCTAGCTTTCCATCCAAATTAGTCCTTGGATTAGGGAACTTCTCATTGTAATACCAAAAAACCTTACAATTTAATCATTGAATTATATGAGGATTATTCTTTCTAGATTTCATTTTTATTCCCATTAATTTATTAGTTAAATGATATATAACCTTCTTTCCCCAACATAAAACATTTAATAGTCCCCTTAAGGTAATTTCCTCCAAGTTCCCATCCACACCTTCAACATAAAGTAAATCTAATCTACTTCACTCTATAGTTTTTTAAAGTTTCTATTGAATTATATCCTTATATTATTTTCAAAACAATTAGATATATGGGAAAATTCAATTTTTTTTTTAAGAATAAAACGATGAAGGTTCTTACTAAAAATATTTCTTGATATATCCCAAATCCATGGAGTCAATTTTATATTGTTTCCTTGAATTATTGATAGAGTTCCACAACTATTTTTATTCACATTCCAAGAGATGTTTTCGATAATTCCATTTTTTTGTGTTTTTAACTATAGGTAATGAAATATATAATTGAAATGGAACATGTCCATTTCTCTCCAATTATTGGAATAATTGTTCCACTAAATGAAGGTGGACAATGCCTGAAGAATGATTCGAGAAAATGTTGTTCTGTCCATTGGTCGTTTGTAATTCCATTATGGTTCATATATTGATAAGGTTATGTGGTCATAGTGATGAGTTTCTTCATTCCATATATTATTTGGTTTCTTAGGAGGGTCATAATAACATCTTCGGTTGTGTTTCAAATTAACATGGTTCTGTCAGGTTCCATCCATTTACTAAAACAAAAATAAAATATTCTGAGAAAACCTAATCACCCTAAGAAAACATCATCATCAAGGTAAATTTCTATCAATATATATCATCTTATGTTTGATCCTTTGTTTAATAATGATCATTTCCAAAATTATAGGATTTTTTCCTAAACAAAGACTTATCTTTATAGGAATTCTTATAAAACTCATTATATATGTAATGTCTCAGATTTTATATGTAATTATTTTAATTATATGGAATTATTATGAGTCTGCGAAAATTTATTGTGCATGATTATGAGGCACGGTGTGCACAAAATAAATTACTTATCTTTTGTTTTGGTACGTTCAGTAAATGCGCAAGCAGTGTTTTCAAAATTTTGAACAGGTTCTTAGATTAAAAATCCAAGGGCCTTCTTGAGTTCGCAGTGCTAAGATTCTCTTAAGGGACACCTTACATCGACCGCAGTAGGTCTGGAAAAAAGGTTAGATTTTGGGACCTTAAAAAAGAAAAATAAAGATAATTTAGTAAATTTTTTATTCTCCTTTATCTTCTCAACCACTAGACAAGAAACAACGTGGGACCAACGACGTGTCAAGACACTAAATGGATTGACTTTTCAATCCTAAGTAACTGCACCATTGAGGAATTAGGAAGGTTCCTAATTAAGGCTCCCCCATTAATTCTCAACATCGTTACATACCCTCCCCCTCTACTATTTATATAGAGCTTGGAGGGAGGAATAAGCAGTGCTTCACAAAACAATTAAGTGGTGACAAAGTGCCGAGACACCAAACCCTTGGAGGATAGAGCTTGTTATAACAAGCGGTGAGATGCGACATCAAAAAACTGAACTGATGATCGAAGACCGAGCGATGTTGTTGGAGGATAGTTTAGGGGGACTAAAAACATGGACCCACTTTGTCAATCAAGGGTGTTTCTCTATCATTCTTGAGGCAGGTTTTACTTTTGGTTTTAATTCAAGAGTTGTAGAATCCTTTTTCGTCCCTCGTGATGTTTTCAAGAAAATGCGAAGGGAACAGGCCTAACGAAACTGACCCAGACCCTCCACAACCATGCTTCCCTTTCATTCTCTGTGGAAGACTTCCAGTGTGACAGTACTGGTGACTGGAACCGACATGGACTAAGGTGGCGATCGGGGGAGGAGGTGGCACACCTGTGCCGCCGGCGGAACCTGCCGCGGGTCGTCAGACGCTGCAGTCGGAGGAGGTGGCACACCTGCACAACCGGAGGAACTAGTGACGGCTCAACAGCCACGACGGTTGAAGGAAGTGGCTAGCACACCGTCCTACCACGTATGAAGAGGGTGGAATGACCAGCACGCCTATGAGGATGCGGGCCGATTCTCGGTAGCCGTGGCAGACCGAGGGAGGTGGCCGACACACCGACCTGCCGCGGGTGGTAGAGCGGTGCTCCATCGTGCACCATTGGAGAAGGCAGCCAGCATCAGCCAGCCTCGGTTTGTGGTAGGACCTTCTCTAGTGGGTCTTGTGTGGCACCTGGTGGTGCCACATGACGTCACTGCTACCGAAGAAACCGAACAGCCCTTGCGGTCATTTGGGAATACCAGGGGTCACTGTCTGAGTGGCGGCTTGGGAGGACCCCACCACAGGCCTGACCGGTGGGCCGCACCCCCTTCCTGACTGGGTGGGGTAGACCTGAGTCGGGTTTGGTCGGCATTGACCGGGTCATCCCGGGTCAGTCCGGACCCAGGCTCAACCAGACCCAAATACACAGAAAGGGCCAAATCATGAAAACCAGATGCCCATTTGGTGAACCATCTACAGTGTTGGGATCCTTGGTTTGAGATGGTCCTTTTGGTATAATCCACATGTGTCTTGGATAATGTGGGAGTACAACTGGGTTGGAGTGAAATCAAATCCAATTGGGCCCTTGGAACTAAAACGCTTATAAATTACAGACTGGGCGTCTGCTTGACTCACTGTCGATCACATTGGAACACTTACGACATGGCAGTCCATTGGGTTACTCCTTTTTGTATATTAGTGGCAGTCGAGGTACGATTGATATCTCTAGGGTAAGATTCTGCAAAACTCGAGTGCACTAGGTGTGAGGAATCCTGTGGAAGGCTATAACGTGACGAAAGAACATTAATCCTATGTGGGTCAGCATCTATCGATCCTTTGTAGGTCCGCATCTATCAGATCTTGTGTGGTTCAACGCTCAGTGATCATGTGTGGGTCAATTCATACCGATCATGTGTGGGTTAGCGGGGTTAGTACCTATCAATCCTATATTGTTTAGAAGCAGTGCTTCTTAATATAATGAGATGATCTAGATTTGAATAATCATCTGTAATTCTGTACATAAGTTATACATGATTGTGAGCTGAGTCTTTTTACATTTGTGGTGTTAACTTCATGGTGTTGCCTATGTGGTACTTCTATCTTCATGGTGTCACATAGGTTGTACTTCTATATTCCTGGTGTTACCTGTGGGGTAATTATATTTTCGTGGTGTAACCTGTGTGGTACTTATATCTTCATGGTGTTACATGTGTGGTACTTCTATCTTCGTGGTGTTTCCTGTGGGGTACTTATATTTTGGTTGTGTTACCTATATGACACTTTTATCTTCATGGTGTTACCTTTGTGGTACTTCTACCTTTGTGGTGTTGTCTTCCGGGGGTTACCTGTGTGGTAATTCTATCTTCATGGTGTTAACTTTGTGGTATTATTCCAAAATTTATGAGATGAGTATGTATTGATAACTTAAAGTACATGTATCAGAATATACCAAAGTAGAGTTGATGTCTATTTCTCTGTGCTTTGAGATTGAGGTCTTTCTTTGTGGTATTTTCTTTGTGGAAAATGGGAGACCTACGGTGGTCATGGAGTCCCTACTGAGTATCGTTATAATCATCCCTACACAGGCTCCACCCGCACCTTGTTGTGTCTTGTGAAAATGAAATATAACATTGATCGAGGTTGAGGAAACCAAGACTGGAAAATGCTCAGAGGTGGATCATTTGGTGGGACATGACACAGGGACTACTGATCGTGAGCAGTACCTATCCTTCAGGTAGGATCCTCGGTGGATGAACCAAGAGCTATTTTTCACTATTCATTTTTATTTTTACTTTCCGGTTGAAGTTTTACTTTTCAATTGAGCATGTATTCGTGCCCCATTACTTTCGACACAAATTTTCTATAGCAGTTTACTTTGTGGTTTCTTCTTGTTGTGTTCTTGGACTATGTGTTAGTACAAGATAAAATGAAATACCTTCCTGTTTTAGGGATAATCTTTTTCAGTTCAAGTCACAAGCCCCTAGCCAATGGAATGTGGGCTTGGTGTAGTCACGACATGAGCCCTAAGGGATAGGTCATGATAATATGGTATCAGAGGAGTCAATTCTACCTAATAACTAGAACTCTAATCTTTTCTATGTGGAAATAGTGTTATGTGTTATGAGTGTGGTTTTCAGTTTGGGGAATCCAGTGTTGGTGTGGTGGCTTACGTATCCATACACCAGTCCCCCGTGTTTTGATTTACGACTTAGTGCATGGGAACACTGATTGTGTGTTTTTTTTGAAGAGTTTTTCTTATAATATATTTGATTTGGATCACCAGGTATAACATGTTGACCGCGGAACAACTGTTTCCTTTCAAGATGCCAGTATGTAAATAGCTAGCCTGGATACATGAGAGAGTACGCGATGACAACCCATTGAGCGATGAGGCTCGGTGCGGGGGCCTCATTCAGCATTAGCACGTTCGTTTGGTGTAACGGCAGCACCACTTCCCATTGGAAAATCATTTACACCAGCTCCATTAGTAGAGGATGCACGCCAACTGAGCATGTTTCATTAGTTTCAGCTGTAGAGGCCTCTAATATTCTGAGGTGAGATGAACCGACAGGTGGATGAGGACTGGTTGGAGGCTGTCGTCAAAGCTTTCCTCCTGGTTGGGACACCAGCTGACCATATGTTGATCCTAGCACCCAGTCTTTTTTAGGCAGCTATAGGGAGATGGTGGAGCTTGATGCTCAAGGTACATGAAGAGATGACCCTAGTATGGGCAGTCATCGAGGGAATTTTTAGGGTAGAGTTTGTCCCAGTGACTCTATGCTCAGTGGGTATATAGTAGTTGCTGCACTCAGCAGGGCAGTATGACAGTGGCCCAGTACTTGGCGAGGTTCACTGTTCTCTTTTTCTACTCCACCGACAAGGTACGTGACCATTTCTTTAGGGGCCATAATTTTTCGCAGGGTCTCCGATGGGATATCAGATCATTGATGATATCAATCTACATTACGATGTAGGCTGGGGTGATAGAGAAGGTGCTTTTGGTGAAGATATTTTTAGCTGGGCAGGCACTGACACCGAGATCCTCCACCGGAAGTCAAGTAATAGATTAATCAGCATCAGGCAGTAGGCGGATGAACCAGGGACCCAAGCTAGCTAGACCTTCTGGTGGACGAGCTCAGGATATAGGGTTGGTGGTGGGTAATCATAGGACAAAGGGTGATAGTTTAGGAGCAGGCAATGATACCCCTGCAGTGGGCAGGGTCCCATGGCTCATGACTGCCCGACCCACCATATAGATGTCTAGCATACAGTCAGGAGACTGCTGAGGCAGATGCAGATGTTCTATGAGGAAGGTCTGAATGCAGTAGGAGAGCATGGCAAAGGAGATGGCCTTGCAGTAGAAGGTGGGTGTCGATTTGATGTACCACCACCACCACCTCTAGGTAGTCCACCCTGACCAAAGGCAGTAGCTGGATAGGGATGCGATTAGCTCCAAGAAGCTGAGGCCTACGACCATAGCTGTCCGGTGATGATATGAGGTATGATATGTGTCTACTCCAACTTTGTTTTAGTAATTCTAGGCACAGGTTCTATTCAATATTTTATTTCCCTGACTCTCTTTTTGATCTTGGAGAATTCGGTGGAGTCATTCTCTCAATCCTTATAGCTAGAGACTCCGACGGGAGAGGATTCAACGATCACACACTAATGTGGGTAGTGTGAGCTTACTCTAAGAGGTGAGAGCTTCGACTGGGATCTTCTAGTAGCGGATTTGAGGCCTTATGACATCATCTTGTGTATAGACTGGTTATCTACAGTCCATGCTCATATTGACTATATTAGGCGCAAAGAGTGGTGTATCCACGAGGATGGGACCATTTTTTCCTTCACCAGCACGAAGGAAACCTTTTTAGCATAGTATGGACTTACCTAGAGAAGGGTGTAGCCAATCACAAACTAGTTGGCCAGACTTACCCTTAGAGCAGTAGATGATGAGAGTCTGAGCTATCCTATAGTAGTGGAATGGTATACCAATGTCTTTCCTAATGATGTTTTGGGACTACTTCCTCGCAGAGTGGTGGAAATTTACATTGACCTATACCCCGGGACGACACTAAAATCTATGCCATCAAATTGGATGGCTCACTCAGAGCTTATTGAGTTACAGGTATAGTTGGAAAACATACAGAGGTAGTTATTCATAAGGCCCAATGTTTCTCCACAGGGAGACCAAATTTGGTTTTCCAGGAATGAAGATGGGAGTTTGAGACTCTGTGTGGACTACTAACACCTGAACTAGGTGACCTTGAAGAAAAAGTATAAACCTCCAAGGATTGATGAAATTTTCAATCAGATGAAGGATTATCATTCGTTTTCAAATATATACCTCAGATCATGCTATCATCAGCTCAGGGTAAGAGATGTGGATGTGCATAGGACGACCTTTGGATGTCGATATAGCCATTATAAGTTCTTGGTTATGCCATTCGGTGTGACCAATGCCCTTTTAGTGTTCATGGGACTCATGAACAGTATCTTCCATCCATAACTTGATCTCTTTGTGGTGGTATTCATTGATGACATCTTTATATACTTAGCGACGGAGGAGGAGCATGCCTATCAACTACAGATAGTTCTGGAAACTCTCCGAGAGCACCATATTTATGGTATTCTCTTGAAGTGCTAGTTCTGGATACGAGAGGTCCACTTTCTTGGACATGTAATTTCAGAGGATGGAGTTGTAGTGGATACAGTGAAGATATAGGTTGTGCTTTCTTGGGATCCACCCAGGAGTGTGATTGAGATGCGGAGTTTCCTGGGGTTGGCTGGATACTACCAGAGATTCGTTCCTGACATTTCCAGAGTTGTGGAACCCTTTTCAGCATTCAAAAAGAAGGGACATTACTTTGTATGGACAAATAGATTCCGAATGAGTTTTTAGGAGCTGAGGCAGAGACTGATGAGTGCCCCCATCTTGAGATCTTGCTTTGTGTTATTTTCTTTGTGGAACTCTGGGAGACCTTCGAGGGTCTCTGAGTCCCTACCGAGTATCGTTATACACACCCCTACACGGGTTACACCCACACCTTGTAGTGTCTTCTGTAGAAGATGAACATCATTGATCGAGGATGGGGGAGACAGGACTAGATGGTGCTCGTAGGTGGATCATTATGCGTGACGCGACACAGGGACTACTGATCGAGAGCAGTACCTACCCTTTAGTTAGGATCCTAGGTGGATGAACCAAGAGCTATTTTTCACTTTTCAGTTGTATTTTTACTTTCTAGTTGTACTTTTAATTTTCAGTTGGGATTGTTTTCTGGCCCCACTACATCAGTGAGTAAGGGAGGAACAACTTCGGGAAATTGTCAGAGAGGCTCTATGTGCCCATATATCCTCAGGATAGGCACCTAATGGATTTTCTGAAGGTGGGGAGAACATTATCCTCTTCAGAGAATGTACTATGGTACTAGTGGCGCTACAAGATGAGGTGTTGAGGGAGTTCCATAAATCCCTTCTGGTGGTACAACCAGGTGTGGTGAAGAAGTATCAGAACGTCTGGCATCAACACTGGTGGCCAGGGATGAAGAAAGTAGTGGCAAATTTTGTTTCTTGATGCCTCATTTATTAGCATGTGAAAGCAGAGCATCAGGTTCCAATAGGCTTAGCACAACCACTAGAGGTGCTGGAGTGGATGTGTGATGAAATATATATGGACTTTGTGGGAGGGATTCTGTGTACGTCCATGGGATATGATTCCATCTGGGAGATCCTTGACCGACTCACCATGTCTTCGAACTTCCTACCTATCTGAGAGCAGGGATATATAGAGGTATTGGGATGCCTCTACTTATAGGAGATTGTGAAACTCTATGGGGCACCATCCACAATCATCTCTACCTAGGACACATGTTTTACTTCCCTATAGTGGAAGGGGTTATAAGAGGCATTCGAGACTCAGTTATATTGGAGCACCACCTTTCATACTCAGACGGATGGTCAGGCAGAGCAGACCATTCAAATGCTGGAGGACATGCTTTTTGCATGTGTCCAAGATTTTGGCCGTAGTCGGGAGGATCACTTGCCCTTGGTGGAGTTATCATACAATAATAGTTATCACTCCAACATCAGTATCGAACCATTTGAGGCCTTTTATGGTTTACCATAGTGATTACCTATATGTGGGAAAAACCTAGGGGAGTCAGCACTTATGGGTCTAGAGTTTGTATGAGCTACCACTGAGAAGGTGTGGATCACCCACGAGTAGACGAAGACTACAAAGTGCTGACAAATGTATTATGCTAATAGGTGGAGGAGACCTTTGGAGTGCGAGGAGGGGGACCATATCTTCTTGTGAGTATCTCCTCGTAGGGGAATATATAGATTTTTTCAAGTCAAAAAGTTATAACCATGGTTTATCGGAACATTTATGATACTTCGGAGGATATAAAAGGTGGCGTACTGCTTGGAACATCCACCGAAGTTGGATAGGGTGCACTACGTCATCCTTGTATCACAGATGAAGACATACTTGCTTGAACCATTTTACATCATCAAACACAATGAGCAAGATTTTGATGATGGGATGACATTTACGAAGGTTCCAATAGAGATTGAGGATTGACTGGAGCAGGTCCTTCGTAGGTGGTTGATACCTTGGGTGTGCGTTCACTGGTAGCACCAAAACCTCTAGGATAGCACATGGGAGCGGGAGGCTCAGATTCGTGCTCAGTAACCCCATTTTTTTAGTCTATGATGATGCTTTTGGGGACCGAATTACCTAAGGTGGGGATATTGTAAAGACCCATAATTTCGATGTATTTTTTAAGTATATTTAATTATTATGTGTCTACAAAAAATTTATGGCACGTCATTCTGAGGAATGGTGTGCCCAGAATTAATTTCTAAACATTTTAAAGGTATATTCAGTAAACATGCGTGCGATGTTTTCTATGTTTTGAACTAGTTCTCAGATTAAAAATTCAAGGGAACCGTTGAATCTATAGCAGTAGGATTCTCTTAAGAGAGACTTTACTTTGATCATAGTAGTTCTAGAGAAAAATTTAGATTTTGGGACATTTAAAAGAATAATAAATATAACTTATTTAATTTTTATATCTATTCTATCTTATTCCCCAATGAACAAGTGATAATGTGGTACCTGCGACGTGTGAATCCAATAAATGGCTTGAACTTTCTATCCTAACTAACTGCACCATTGGGGAATTAGGATGGCTCCTAATTAATGAGCCCCCATTAATTCCCAACGTCGTTACTTACCCTCCCCATCTCTTGTTTATATAGATATTTGGGGAATGAATTAGCACTGCTTCACCAAGAAAAGAAGTGCTGAAAAAGTTCCAAGATGCCAAACCCTTGGAGGATAGAGCCGGTTCCAGCAACAAGTGGCGAGCGACACCAAAACACCAAACCGAAGACCGATGATCATGTGACGTCGTTGGAGGATTGTTGCGGGGGATGTCGAATGTAACATCCCAGGTAAATAAAGAATAATAAATTTTCATATTTATTAACATTTTCGAATTAAATATTAATTTAACTTTAAAGGGGTTACTATGTTTGATAGCGTACCTGATACGCAACAAAGAGTTTCTTTGAAATCTTACGTTGCGCACTAGTAATATAGTAGTATTATTATAAATGGTAGTTAACAAGTAGTCATTATATTGGAGGGAATGAATAGAAATAACTAAAGTATGATTATATATGTTTGTTTAATGTTTTTACAGTTATCCAATAAAAGATAAAGTCTTAAAATAAGAAAATAATTCAATTTTAGGCATAGATACTGTAATATTCCCTAAAAGGCCGACTTATCACCGTTTGATGGCGAAACCTTTTTTAAAATTAGTTTTGGTCAATCTTATACATTCTATTGGACCAAATGAAATCCTTCTTTAGAACCGGGATATCAAAATTTACTTTGTGTAATTTTTTGGTACTTTTTCGAAAAAGATCATTTTTTTTAATGAATAGTGAAAAATGTTGTATTTTAATTCAAAACCTCTTTTGAATCTAATTTATTTATATTATTAGACTATCTTTTGAATTGGTTTTAATGTGAAATTAGAATATATTTTTACCATTTTATCCAATGGTGGTCATTGGAATTAATTTCACTTTGAAATTGGACTTAAACTAGTGTCAATCTTTTGATATATATTGTTTCCTAAAAACACGCTATTTGTTTTGACAACGGGAATTAATTATTAAATTAATTAATGAAAATTATATGTTTATAATTTTGTAAAATAGGCATAATTTTTGAATCTTGAATATAAAATATATCTTAGGGTGAATTTTTGGTATTTTTCTGAAAAACTTCAATTTTTGATGCATAGTGAAACCACTAAGTGGTAGTTAAAAAATTGATTTTTCGTTTAAATGAACCTCTACCACATTTGTGAATTGAATTTCAAAAATCTGACATACATGGTTGTAATTAGGATGTAAAATGTGGTTCAATGAGATTAAAATAATTATTTGATGAATAATAACTTTTATGTTTTATTAATCGCGATTAGAGGTAATTAGGGTAATTTAAGGTAAAAATAATGTTTTAATAATATTAAATGACCTTTAAACATGTCCTACCATTATTTGATTTGTCATTTCCAACCAAGAAAATCCATGGGTCAACTTGGGGACCCCATGGATCCACCTGGGTAATAAAATGACATTAATAACTTTTTATTTATAGTTAAAATAAAAATGTCATAAACATGTATTATTTTACTAAAACAATTTTTACCTGGGGTTATACAAGTCATATTTTTGACTATAAATATTCATTAGAAAGCTAAAAATATTATCTACATCATGATAGTTTTTTTATAATTTTTAGACATTAAATAAATTAAATTAGTTATGAAAACATGATGATGCAACGATTACTTCATTATTTAACGATTTAAATAAAATGAAAAGATAATGTAAACTCTAAGACCTAAACTTGTAAAAAACCTATTGTATGTGTGGATTTAGAACTCTAATCACCTTATCCCTGAAATATATTTTTGTGTGACCTTTAAAATCCGAAACTCATTATATAATAATGTAACATTTTATAACTTTCCAAGAGTGCCTCTCCTCCCTCTTATAAAAGGCCCCCACCTCTACCACCTTACCCACACCTCTCAAGCCATTGGCTCAGCCAATATATGTTCATTTTATCTCTTCACATCACCCTCCTAATTATAAAAGCCTTACCTTAGGCAAAAATCTCTTCAAGAAACCCTTTTGGTTCAAACCAAGAGGATTTAACCGATTTAAAGGAGATTAAAGAGCGATCGTGTCAAGTCGGACATGATGTAAGGGACTTCGTCTCAATCTCCTTTCATTGAGGCATAATTTGTTCTAATGCAAGACTTTATTTTATACACTGTATAAAACACATTTTAATTTTCTTTTCATTCAAAGGGAATCTTTTTCTACGAAGCGTTTTACTAAACGACCAAAAAGAATGTTTATTTTAACATACGCAATGACAACGACCTTTTCTACCACCGTGAGTATTATTTGGTCCTTGGATTCCTCATCAAGCCATAACATTTTTTAAAATGAAATAAATACCGTATACTATTTTATGTATTTTGGTATTTAAAATGGGTTTTATAATGGATTTGTTATGTCAATATATTTAAGTGATATATTCTGATCGAAATGTGGAAATGTTTTCATTACATTATATTTGTTATATATCCTATGATTTTATAATGGTACTTGGAAATTTGATGGGTGGTTACGTGATAAACCATATGAATGGTGGTGCCATGAATACCAGGATGGGTGGTTACGTTATAACCTCCAATGCATTGGGTATGGAAGTCAGCCATATGGCTATTCCATTCAGTGATATGTGTGGAAGTCGACCGTATGGTTATTCCATTGAAGTATGTTTATGTCCCAAGTTACCTTTATATATTATGTGTTCTTTATATGGGTCTTATAGTAATATTTTGGTTACAAAAGGGTAAGTAATGATCTTTTATTCAGTGAAGTGTTTTTTCTACTTCATAAATGTCAAAAGAATTACTTTGATTAAGTATTCATGGTTTAGTTGTTGTTTTGAAAAACTAACAGTTTTATTTCTATGTGTAACCCTTACTGTGCTATTTATGCTCATCCCATGTTTTTTTTGAAATGTTTTTCATAGGAAATAATGTGGAATAGGTTCATGGATGGGATCAAGGAAAAGTCATGTTGTCTTAAAGATAGAACTAGACATGACTCTTTTTTTAAGAGTTCATGTTTTGTAAAAAAAGGAAACTCTGTAGAAGTGTCTACTGTGTAATATTTTGAGATGTAATAGTTATGATCTAATTTGATAAAACTCTAAACGTAAAAAGATCCTCAATGTGAATTATTCATTTAATTCAATATTAAGTGAGGTTTAAGTCCAGGGCCTTATAGTTGGTATCAAAGGTCAGTTTAGATAACTTTATAAGTTATAATTCTATTAAATAAATATCCAAAAATATTTTTTTAAGAGTCAAATTGAAATGATGTAGCATTTTAAGATTACCATGTTTCTTCATCTATGACATGTTTATTCAGAATGGTTTTCCTCAGAGGAAACAGGGAAGCTATTTTGGGACGACATCACGAGGAAGACAACCTTCCAAATCAGCAACCTGAGATAGTCGGAATTGGAACAGAGCAGTTTTTTTACAGTGATGGTATAGTTGAATTAGGCTATAAATGGTGGTGGTATCCATGCATGAGATCAGCCTGATCAACCGTAGAGGAACATGTCAGTGGTGGAACATTTCATGAGGAAACACCCCCATCATTCAGAGGATCATCTGACCCTGTTCTTGGAGAAGGGTGTATTAAAGCACTGGAGAATATTTTTGATGTCATGGGGTGTTCATAACATCAAAATGTTAGTCTTGTTGTTTACTGTTTTGAAGGTAAAGCTGATCCGTGGTGGTCGATGAGGAAAATTATCAGGGATAGTGATGAGATTGATGATCTTCACGGGGACGAATTCAAAGGTATGTTTCTTGAGAAATATTTTACTAAGGTGGTTCGTCTTAAGATGGAAAAAAAATTCCTAGAATTGAGGCAGGAGGATAACTCAGTGTCTTCTTATGAAGCAAAGTTCACTCGACTGGCAAGGTATACTCCAAATTTCATACGAGATCTTGATAGTAAAATAAACTGTTCTTACTCAGGGTTAAAGCCAAAGTATCTAAGGGCTTTAGCTTTTCAAGAGTTAAAAAGTTATGAAAAACTTGTTTGATGTGCGGAGAAGGTGGAAATGGAGTTTGCCGATGATCAGGTGTTCTTTGACAAACAACAGAATAAGAGGTCCAATTAGCAGGCAAAGGGGATGAATTAATTAAAGAAGCAAGGAGGTTAGAAAACCGAATATCGATCTCGTGAGAAGTGTGGTAAAATGCATCCTGGAGAATTTTTATCCAAGTTTGAAAAGTGATTTGGTGTGGAAAGTCTGGTTATATTTCTCGTAACTGTAAGGAAGATGATCAATCATACAATGAAAAGCCAGCGGTAATATGTTTTAAGTGTAATGAAATGGGTCATTATGCAACTGAGTTTCAAACGAAGAAATCAACTGGGGGAAAGCAGCCAAACTACAAGCAGAAAGGGGTGGTAAAATCCTTTGCAACTACTTCAGTAGATGTTGGGCCATCAAATGAAGTAGTATCAGGTACACTATTTGTTTGTTCAGATTATTCCAATGTTTTGTTTGTCTCAGGGTCTACAAATTCTTTTATTTCTGAGAAGTTCTCTAGTAAATTGGGAATTCCATCTGAAGATATGAATCCTGAACTTATGGTAAAAACACCTGGAGGGAACGTTGAGACAAAAAGAAATTTTAAGAACCTTCATATCCTTGTGTACGGAAAGAATCTACCTGAAAACCTTATTGTTTTGCCTCTAGTAGAGTTTGATGTTATTTTTGGCATAGATTGGATTTTTGTTTATCATGCTAAGATTGACTGCAAGGATAAAGAGGTTTCTTTTCAGAAATATTTTCAGTTTGTGTACAAGAATGAACCCTTGGTTTTGATAACATATCAGGAAGTTGAGAAACTAGTAAAAGATGGAAATGAATGTTACCTTGCAAATATTGTTCAAAATAATGGAATTGTTCAGATTAATGATGTGCCAGTGGTAAATGAGTATCATGATGTTTTTCCTGATGAGTTTCCTGGTATTATTCATGATCGAGAAGTTGAATTTATTGTTGACTTAGTTCCTGATTCTAATCCAATTTCAAAACCCCCTTATCGAATGGCTCAAGTTGAACTTTTAGAGTTAAAGAAGAAATTACAGGAGTTATTAGATAAATGTTTCATTCGACCTAGAACATCACCATGGGCTGCTTTTGTCTTGATTGTTAAAAAGAAAGATGGTTCAATGAGACTTTTCATTGATTATAGAGCCTTCAATAACATCACTATTAAGAACAAGTATCCTTTTCCTCATATTGATGATTTGTTTGATCATCTCTAGGGAGCTCAATATTTTTCGAAGATTGACATAAGATCGGGGTACCATCAGTTGAAGGTTAAAGAAGAAGACGTTCTGAAGACTGCATTTCATACTAGATATGGCCATTATGAATTTTTAGTTTTTCCTTTTAGGTTAAACAACTCACCTGCTGTATTAATGGACCTTATGAATAGAATTTTCCATGAGTTCATGGATATGTTTTTGGTTGTTTTCATTGATGATATTTTTGGTTTTTCTAAAATTAAATAGGAGCATGAAAGTAATTTAAGGGTTATCTTGCAAACCATAAAAGAAAATAAACTGTATGGAAAATTCAGCAAGTGTGAGTTTTGGTTACAACAAATTTCATTCCTTGGTCACATTATTTAAAAAAATGGCATAACTGTTGATCCTGCTAAAACAAAAGTTGTTGAAGAATGCTAATGACCCACAAATGTAACCGAGATCCATAGTTTTCTTGGTTTGGCGGGTTATTAGTGATGTTTTGTTGAAATGTTTTCACAGTTATCTTGTCCAATGACTAAGTTAACTCGGAAGGGTGTTAAGTTTATCTGGATAAAAGAATGTGATGATTGTTTTTAGGAGTTGAAAAGAATATTGGTGAATGCTCCAGTTTTGGCACTTCCTTCCAGGAATGGTGAGTTTGTTATTTACAGTGACGCTTTTTTAATGGACTTGGTTGTGTCCTTATGCAAAATGATCTGGTAATTTCTTATGCTTTACGTCAATTGAAAAGTCATGATTTAAATTACCCTACACATGATTTGGAATTAGCTGCTGTTGTTTTTGCTCTAAAAATTTGGAGGCATCATTTCTATGGAGTAATGTGTGAAATATATACTGATCACAAATGTTTAAAGTATATATTCACTCAAAAAGAATTTAACATGAGACATAGGAGATGTCTGGAATTAATCAAGGATTATGATTGTACAATTCATTACCATCCGGGAAAAGAAAACAAAGTGGCTGATGCTTTGAGTCGAAAAAGTATTGTTTCATTAACCATGATATTTTTGGAACGAGATCCTTTGGTTTTTGATTTGATGAACTTTGACATAGAAGTTGTTGGTGCAGGAAGTTCTTTTGTTTTGTTTCAGGTGTTAGTGAGATCATCTCTATCAGACAGAATTATGAAAGCGTAGAAGAAAGACAGTGGGTTGCAGAAAAAGGTAGAACTGGTTCAGAAGGGTAAGTTTCCTGAATTTAAAATTGATAATGAATTTTTTTGAGGTTTGGGAAGAGATTATATGTGCCTTGTGATTCACAGTAGAAGAATGAGTTGTTATGTGAGGCTCATAGTTCCCTGTTTTCAGTTTATCTAGGCAATACTATGATGTACAAAGATCTGCTGGAGTATTACTAGTGGGAAGGAATGAAAAGAGATATTGCTGATTTTACTGTGAAGTGTTTGACTTGTCAGCAGGTTAAAGCTGAGTGGCAGTTACCGAAATGGATGCTGCAGTCATTACCGGTGCCAGAGTGGAAATGGGAAAATATATCCATAGACTTCGTTGTGGGATTACCAAAGACATCTTGAGGTAATAATGCAATATGGGTTATTGTTGATCGATTGACTAAATCTGTTCATTTCCTTCCTATTCGAGATACTTTGTCCCTAGATCAACTTGCTCAGTTGTATGTTAAAGAGATAGTCAGGTTTCATGGAGTTCCCCTCTCCATTGTATCTGATCGTGATCTGAGGTTCACATCTAACTTTTGGAAAGGCCTTCAGAAGTCGTTGGGTACTGAATTAAATTTTAGTACAGCTTTTCATCTTCAATCAGATGGGCAATCATAATGAACAATTCAGACCTTGGAGGACATGCTACGTGCTTGCTCAATGGATTATCATGGAAGTTGGGACCAACATCATTCTTTGTTTGAATTTTCATATAATAACAGTTTTCATTCTTGTATATTGATGGCACAATTTGAGGCGTTATATGGGAAGTGGTGTCAAAATTCATCTTTTTGGGATGAAGTGGGTGAAAGGAAGCTGATGGGACCAGAATTGGTAGAAGAGATTGTAGAAAAAGTTCAGTTGATTCAGAAACACATGAGAATAGCTCAGAGCAGGAAGAAAAGTTATGCAGATAACCAGAGGAAGGATCTATCTTTCGAGGTTGGGGATCATGTTTTTCTCAAAGTTTGACCATGGAAAAGTGTGATACGATTTGGTAAAAAAGGAAAGATGAGTCTATGGTTCATTGGACCATATGAAATTCTAGAGAGAGTTGGATCCGTTGCTTACCGAGTGGCTTTACCTCCATGTTTGTCCTAGGTACACAATGTTTTTCATTTTTTTATGTTGAGAAAGTATATGCCAGATCCATCTCATGTTTTGAGCCCAGAGGTAGTTCAGTTGGAAGAGAATATCTCTTATGAAGATCAACCAGTCCAGATTCTTGACCATAGAGAGAAAGTGTTGCGGAATAAGGTAATTCAACAGGTAAAGGTTTTGTGGAAAACCCATATGGTTGAAGAGGCAACATGGGAATATGAAAATCCTATTAGGGATAAATACCCCCACTTATTTTGATATGTGAGTAAAATTGCGAGAACGCAATTCCCCAAAGGGGTGAAGGATGTAACATCCCAGGTAAAAAAAGAATAATACATTTTCATATTTATTAATATTTTCAAATTAAACATTAATTTATCTTTAGAGGGGTTTCTATGTTCGATAGCGTACCCGATACGCAACACAGAGTTTCTTTGAAATCTTACATTGCACACTAGTAATATAATAATATTGTTTTAAATGGTAGTTAACACATAGCCGTTTTATTGGCGGGAATGAATAGAAATAAATAAAGTATGATTATATATGTTTGTTAAATGTTTTTACATTTATCCAATAAAATATAATGTCTTAAAATAAGAAAAGAATTCAATTTTAGGCATAGATACTCTAATATTCACTAAAAGGTCGACTTGTCACCTTTAGATGGAGAACCCTTTTTAAAAATAGTTTTGGTTACCCTTATACATTCTATTGGACCAAATTAAATCCTTCTTGAGAATCAGGACATCAAAATTTACTTTGTGTAAATTTTTGGTATTTTTTCGATAAAGTTCATTTTTTTAATGAATAGTGAAAAATGTTGTATTTTAATTCAAAACATCTTTTTAATATAATTTATTTATATGATTAGACTATCTTTTGAATTGGTTTTAAAGTTAAATTAGAATATATTTTTACCATTTAATCCAATGGTTGTCATTGGAATTAATTTTACTTTGAAATTGGACTTAAACTAGTGTCAATCTTTTCATATATATTGTTTCATAAAAACATGCTATTTGTTTTGACAATGGGAATAAATTATTAAATTAATTAATGAAACTCATATGTTTTGAATTTTATAAAATATACATAATTTTTGAGTTATGAATATCAAATATATCTTAGGGTGATTTTTTTGTATTTTTCTGGAAAACTTCAATTTTTGATGAATAGTGAAACCACTAAGTGGTAGTTAAAAAACTGATTTTTCATTTAAATGAAACTTTACCACATTTGTGAATAGAATTTCAAAAATCCAACATACATGGTTGTCATTAGGATGTAAAATGTGGTTCAATGGGATTAAAATAATTTTTTGGTGAATAGTAACTTTTAAGTTTTATTAATCATGATTAGAGGTAATTAGTGTAATTTAACGTAAAAATAATTGTTTAATATTATTAAATGATCTATACATATGTCCTACCATTATTGGATGTGTCATGTCCGACCAAGAAAATCCATGGGTCAACTTGAGGACCCCATGGATCCACTTGGATAAGAAAATGACATTAATAACTTTTTATTTAATGTTAAAATAAAAATGTCACAAACATGTATTGTTTAACTAAAAAAATTTTTACATGGGGTTATACAGGTCATAATTTTGACTATAAATATTTTTTAGAAATATAAAACTATTTCCTACATCATTATAGTTTTTTTAAACAAATTAGACGTTAAATAAGTTAAATTATTTATGACACCATGATGATGCAACGATTACCTCATTATTTAACGATTCAAATAAAATGAAAAGATAATGTAAAATCCAAGACCTACACTTGTAAAAAACCTATTGTATGTGTGGATTTAGAACTATTATCACCTTATACTAGAAATATATAGTTTAGGGACCTTTAAAATCCGAAACTCATTATATAATAATTTAACATTTTATAGCTTTCCAAGAGTGCCCCTCATCCCTCTTATAAAAGGCCCCCAACTCTACCACCTTACCCACACCTCTCAAGCCATTGACTCAGCCAATCTCTACTCATTTTATCTCTCCACATCCCTCTCCTCATTCTAGGAACCTTAACTTAAGAATAAATATCTTCAAGAAACCATTTTGGTTCAAAACAAGAGGAGTTACCCGATTTAAAGGAGATTAAAGAGCGATCGAGTCAAATCGGACAAGAGGCTAGGGACTTCGTCTCAATCCCCTTTCATTGAGGCATATTTTGTTCTAATACAAGAATTTATTTCATATGATGTATAAAACACCTTTGACTTTTCTTTTCATTCAATGGGAATCTTTTTCTACGAAGCGTTTTACTAAACGACAAAAAAGAATGTTTATTTTAACATACGTGGGGACAACGACCTTTTCCGCTGCCGCGAGTATTATTTGGTCCTTGTCTTTTTCAATAAGCCTTAATGTTTTTTAAAACGAAATAAATACCATATACTATTTTATGTATTTTGGTATTGAAAATGTTTTTTATAATGGATTGGTTATGTCAAAATATTTAAGTGATATATTGTGATCGAAATGTGGAAATGTTTTATTTCCATTCTATTTGTTTTATGTCTTATGATTTTATAATTGTACTTGAACATTTGATGGGTGGTTACGTGATAAACCATATGACGAGTGGTGCCGTGAATACTAGGATGGGTGGTTACATTATAACCTCCAATGCATTGGGTATGGAAGTCGGCTGTATGGCTATTCCATTTAGCGATATATGTGGAAGTCGACCGTATGGTTATTCCATTGAAGTATTTTTATGTCCCAAGTTAGCTTTATATGTTATGTGTTCTTTAAATGGGTTTTATGATAATATTTTGGTTACAAAAGGGTAAGTAATGATCTTTTATTCAGGGAAGAGTTTGTACTACTTCATAAAGGTGAAAAGTATTACTTTGATAAAGTATTCATGGTTTAGTTGTTGTTTTGAAAAACTAACAGTTTTCTTTCTATGTGTATCCTTTACTGAGCTTTTTATGCTCATCCCAAGTTTTTTTTGAAATTTTTTTCACATGAAATAATGTGGAATAGGGTCAAGGATGGAATCATGGAAAAATCATAATGTTTTAAACATGGAACTTGACATGACTCTCTCTTTTTAAGAGTTCATGTTTTGTAAAAAAAAGGAAACTCTGTAGAAGTGTCTACTGTGTAATCTTTTGAGATGTAATAGTTATGATCTAATTCTATAAAACACTAATCCTGAAAAGATCCTCAATGTGAATTATTCATTTAATTCAATATTAAGTGAGGTTTAAGGCCGGGGCCTTATATCGAACACCGACCCACTTCCTCAATTATGAGCGTTTCTCCATCGTTCTTGTGGTAGGGTTTACATTTTGTTTTAATTATAGAGTTATAGAATCCTTTTTCCTCCCTTGTCTTATTTTCAAGCCAACGGGGAGGGAGTGGGCCAAACGAACATGACCCAGACCCTATGCTACCTTGTTTCACTTTTGTTCTCTGTTGATGACCGTCGGTGCGGTGGTACCGATGACCGACACTTTCAGGGACTAATGTGGCGATCGAGGGAAGAGGTGGCACACCCGAGTTTCCAGAGGAACTGGCCAAGGCCCGTCAGCCGCAACAGTCAGAGGAAGCGGCTGACACACCAGCCGGTTGTAAAAGAAGTGGGTGGCGTGACCAGACAGCCGCCGGAGGATTCCGGCCGCAGCTCGTCAGCTGCAGTAGACCGAGGTAGGTGGATGACACACTGGCCCACCATGGGCGATAGATTGGTTCACCATTTCACACTGCTAGGGATATAGGCCGACGTCGGTTGGCTGTGACTGGAGGGAGGACCCGCTCTAGTGGGTACTGCGTGCCACCTGGTGGCACCATGTGGTGCCACCGCTATGGAAGAAACTGAATGGCCCTCATGGCCATTCAGGAAAATGAAAGTCACTCACACAGTGGTGGCTAGGGAGTACCACACCGCAGTCCAGACCATCGGGCCACTCCCCCTTGTGGGTTAGGCTTCCCCCCCCCCACATGTCAGGCAGCCCCCTTGTGGGTTGGGCCAGATCGTGGTTGTGCAGGCTGAGGCTGCTATGGCCCAGCGCAGTTGGGTCAAACCTGGACTGGGTCGAACAAACCGAGATGGGTCGGGTCGACCCGAGACAGGTCGGGTCGACCCAGACCAGGTTAGGCTGGGTCGGTCTAACCGAGTAGGATCAGACCCAGGCCCAACTGAACTCATAAAAACATAAAGGGTCATATATTGAGAACCGGACAACCATTTGGAGAACTATCTAAAGCGTTGGGATACATCGATAGAGATGGTCATTTGGGTATAATCTACATATGTTTTGGAGAAATTTGGATTATGACCAGGTTGGATCGAACCTGAATCCAACCGAGCCCATGAAACTAAAAAACATATAACTCACAGACTGAGTGTTCGATTGACACACCATTGGCCGCGTTAGAACCTCTACAACATGTCAGTCCTTTGTCTTACACCTATGAGGAGAATAGTGGCGGTTGAGGTACAACCGATATTTTGAGGGGTAGATTATACGGAACTCTAGCGCACCAGGTGTGGGGAATCATGTGGTATGCTATAATGTTAAGAAAGAACATCGATGCTATATCGGTCAACATCTATCAATCCTGTGTGGGTTAACTTCTATCAGATCTTGGGTGGCTCAAAAATCAGCGATTTAGTGTGGGTCAGCGCATACCAATCCCTTGTGGGTCAGATCCTATGCGGGTCATCAGGGGTAAGTACCAATCGATCTTGTATGGGTAAGATGCAATGCTTCTTAAAATAACTAGATGATATAGCTTACTAATAATCATATGTACTTATATAATTAATTCATACCTAATTATGAGTTGAGTATTTTTTTCCTTTGTGGTGTTAAATTCGTGCTGTTACATGTGTGGTACTTCTATCTTTGTGGTGTTACCTGTGTGGTACTTCTATTTTCGTGGTGTAACATGTGTTGTATTTTTATCTTCGTAGTGTTACCTTTGTGGTACGTCAATATTCATGGTGTTACCTGTGGGGTACTTCTATCATTGTGGTGTTGCCTGTGTGGTACATCTATCATTGTGGTGTTACCTGTGTGGTACATCTACCGTCGTGGTGTTACCTGTGTGGTACTTCTACCTTCATGGTGTAACCTTTGTGTTATTCTTCCCTTATGTATGAGATGAGTATGTCTTAATAACCAAGGTATATATTTGGGAATATACCTATTTAGAGTTGATGTATATTGCCTCATGCTTTGAGATTGAGGTATGGTTTTGTGGTTTTTATTTTATGGAACTACGGGAGACCTAAAGGGGTCTTGGGGTCCCTGCTGAGTATTGTTATACTCTAACCTACATTGGCTATGACCGCACCTTATTGTGTCTTGTGCAGATGATGGACCTCATTGATCGAGGGTGAGGGAACCAGGACTAGACAATGCATAGTGGTGGATAATTTGGTTTGATGTGATCTAGGGAATACTGATCGTGATCTATACCTACACTCTAGGTAGGATCCTCAGGGGATGAACCAGGAGTTTGTTTTTCACTTTTCAGTTGTATTTTTACTTTATAGTTGTACTTGTACATTTTAGTTAGGCTTGTATTTTATCCCCTTTACTTCCAGCACACTTTCACTATAGTAGTTTATTTTAGGGTTGCTTCTTGTTGTGATATTAGACTGTGTTTCCATACAGGTTAAAAGGCAATGCCTTCCAATTTTAGGGATACGCCTTTCGGATGCTAATCGCCAACCCCTGGCCTATGGAAGGTGGGTTTGGGGTAGTCATGGTATGGTTCCATAGGGACATGATGTGACAATATATATCTCTAGGAATATCACTAATGTCTACACATACAAGATTCCAAAGGATGATTAAATTTTTTTTATAATTCCAACTATAATGACACATTATTTTCATAACTCGACATTAAACCATTTTGGAGAACTATTAATACATTTCACAAAGTCACACCCAATGATCATATTAGTTTAGTGGATTTGGAAACATGGAAGATAGACATCTAGTTTAGAATAAGGTCTTCAATACATCCCACAATGATATCCCCTTTAGTACCCCAACCTAAAACCATTATTTATAACATGGGGAAATGAATACATAATAAATTATTGAAATCATATTCTTAGAAAGGTTAAACAAGAGAGATATGTAATAATAAACATGAGCTTTGGGGTATGACAATGTAATCATAACATTATAAGTACATAACATATAAATAAAATATCATATACATGATTCATGGCATAAATAATTATAGTTCATGAGACATGAATCATATAGAATTAAATAACATGATTCACGATAGTGTCATGTTGGTATAAGGTATAGACTTGTGGCATTCACATAGGCATATAAAAACACCTCCTTTAAGTCAAGTTGCATTTCATCAACTTATCAGGGAACTTCATGGGGAATTCTTCTACTATGAAGGACATAAAAACATCCCATTCCTAGTCATTTCTATGTTTGGGATAAAATTTTCCCTTCTTCCCATAGTGGATTGGTTTTACCCATCTTCCCATGGTGGATCAGATTTCCCCATTTTCCCTTAGTGGATCTATTTTCCCCATCTTCTATAGTGGATGAATACTTTCAAATTATTTAAATCATTATATCATGAGATATAGATAATTTCCCAATTAATTGGAGGGATATATACATCTCAACCATCCCATAATAAAATCATTCAATCAAGTTCCATATAAAATTAAATCATGTTAGAACCCACAAAAAGAAATGGTTTCCTAAACATTTTATCATAACATAACTCCCTAAAGTGAAAAAAATCATACGTACTAATACATCATAATCCAAATCCATTCAGAGAAGAAATAATAATGGAATCATTGGATAATATCACTATTAAAACATAAATGACATCAAATAATGCTTTCATATAGAGAAAAAGGATTATAAATATTTAATGAAATAATTATTAAGGAAAATATCATTTCTTTTATAAAAAAATTATTTTTAAATAATAAATATTTATGAAACATTTTTCATAGAAAATACCCCTATAATTTTTTAAATAAATCTTTTAAAAACATTTTAAACATATTTTAAATTTTTTTCCTGGAAAATTCAATAATGTTCCTTTAAAACACTTTTAAAACATTTATATGAAATATTTTTTTGAAGGAACATAAAATTACAACCGAAGAGAACAAAACCTTAAATGAAGATAAAAATATCATTAAAAGAAGTATATTCCTGAAAAAAAAAATTATAATATCAATATATACACCTCTTAAAATAATAAAGGTGCATATCAAAACATGAATCTCAATGAAGGTATGTTTATACAAAATTACATTACAAATTTGGTAATTTTTGACCATAACCCCCATTAAATAGAAATTATTAAATGTATTTGTATGTACTAATAAATTTAAGAATAATGATCATATAATAATTTCATGGGATTTATATACACTGTCAAAAATTAAATAGGTTTTGAACATGTCTTATATCTCACAGAAAATAATAGTGAGATAGAAATCAATTACGTTACATCTAGACTCCCATCGTACTCATGAAAGTATCATGCGTAATAAATATAATTTTATTATAAATAAAATATAGTTTCATATTAATATATATTATACCATATATTATTTACCTATGACATTACATTACATTCTTATTATTAATTCGATGTTAATGTAATGTTTTGGGCAATAACTACATTGTTACTCACATATATTTTGACTTGTTATACTCGATACTCATACATTGGTCATTATCTAATTGTATCAAGAATGATAAACATGGAAAAATATCACATAAATTTAGTATACATGTATTCATGGTTAACTATAAATGATCACTGGAGAAAATGAAATAACTGTTTATAGAGATGGTAGGTTGTACGTACGCATGACCACAACATCCATTTAATGTTGTAGTGAGTGAAAGAATATAAATGAAATATATGTATATATATATAATATAATTTCACTATTATTTTTATTTCATATAAATCATATAAATTAACTAAACCCATCCTTAATACATTCCATGTAATGTCAAGGTGGTAGTACATATGTCTAAAAATGAAGTTATTATAATTCCACAAAATAGAATGCATGAATGTAGGATTTAAATAATAATTTACTAAGAATAATTAAGTAATAAATACCTAAAATATATCTTATAAAAAATAAATTATCCATAATAATGAAATACTATGAGGGGTGATAAAGTAAAAACAAACAACATCATTTCGTGAGGTTGTATTTCACCGTACAAAAGAACTGTAAGTTCGTCAACCATTTTCTGAATGTCTGTGTGAGTGTAGGTTGAAACAATAGTATAAAAAATATCATAATATTGAGGATAATTATGGTATTATTAAAACATTAAATAATAATATTTTAAGGGTGTAAATGTATAAATAAAATGACAAAATTTGTTGATGAATGCTACATCTTCATCGAGTATCTTCTATTGATTTTCACAAATGTAATTGATTGGTTGGAATATTGAAAAATTTATTGATTCTAGGGTGAATTTATGGAATATAAGAGGATATTTAGATAGTTTTTGGATGAATCAAATAGGTTCTTTAGTGTGAAGAAAATATAATAATAGGTTTCCTTTTATATGATAGGGTATAGGAACCTTTGGAATTTCTCAAATGATTAATTTAATATAAATTCAATATCAATAAAAATACATAAAAAAATTTAATAAAATATAATATATTATAATGTTGAAATAAAATTAACTATAATATTTTATACAATTATTTTGGTTATTTTAAATGTTATCATTTGATTAATCCATGGTTTATTCAATTTAATTTTAGCTAGGTTAAATAAACTTTAATATTAAGAGCCTATAATTTTTAAATATAATACATAAATTGGAAAATAAATGGCCTAATAATGATATTTTATACCATATATCATGACCTTATACTTATTTATAATTGTAATGAATCATAAATAATTTAATAAAATATAATTTTCATAAAATATCATTAGTGGCAATTTTGACACAATTAATTACTTTAACATTAAGAAACACAATACAAAAAACTAGATTTATAAAATTTCTTCTAATACACCCTTTAAACGTCATGTTCATCTATTATATTTTTTTATACTAAATTATTTCAAATTATATTTCTTTTAATATTTCTAATATCATTTAATTGATTATTTCATTAGATGAGAAATGACTAGATCATCATTTTGAAATTATTTATGATAATTATTTCATCAGTAAAAATTAAAATTAAAATTAAAATTTGAAGATAATGTCTTTGTATTATATAATAATATACATATATATGATAATATCTTATATTTTAACCCTTATTAAAAATATTATACTTATAAAAATCTAGAGAGTGATATTCTATCAATCTCATTGATTTTGAAAATATCAAAGTTCTTTTTTAGGGAAAAGTGTCTATTAAATTGTTAAATTTAAAAATGTAAGTGTTGATGGTCAAGTAAAATTAATCCAATAATTTTTTTTCAACTATTAATATTGTTTTATGATGTTTATAATATCATTTTTAAGATTAATTACCAGATTTACCATTAACTGTGTTAATAAAAATCACTATACTTATTATTCATTTTTTTAAGAAACTAATAGTAAATAAATACATAATATTAAATTAGGATTTACAATACGAAATAAAATTTTTAAATTCGAATTAATATAACTTTCAGAAATTAATAATAATTTAGTCCCATCGACAGGACGAAACAACATGTCTTTAATGTGAAGACTTTCAAAAGATTGATATGTTTTTATATAAAAATTCAACGTAAATTTTCTTATAATTAACTAAATTGTATTAAATAATAATAATATTATCTAAATATAATTTATAACCAATCAAAAATATAATTTATCACCAAAAACTATTTCATTGAGAAATCTATTTAAAATTAAAATCCATTATTTTTCACTATCCATGAAAACCTTAAACTTATTTAAAAAAATACAAAAAACTGAACCAAATTATATTTTTATATACCAATTTATTATAAGAATATTATTTTTTAAAACAGAAATTATCAAATGGTAAAAAATAAATTTAAACTAAGTGTTCCTTCAAAAGGTGAAAATACAACCTTTCTAGAGAAATACTTTTTTACAAGAAAAATTATCTTTTTTCTTACAATCATGTCTAGAAAACACATGTGGTGAATTTTAAATATAATTTTAAATATTATATATATATATATAATTAACATAGTCCATCAATATTTAATTGATGATTTTATTGGTATAAAACAAACTTTTATGATTTTAAATAATATTTCAGAAAAAAGATGATTTCCTTTTAATTATAAAAGGGTTTTACATGTGTAAAGAATACATTTAAAATTTAGTTAATATTGTTCATACTCTACATTATATTATATAGGTTATATTTGTATTTTATTAATAATTAATAAAGAAATTATGTTTTATAGAAACATAGTTTTGAGTATACAACCAGCTAAGCCAGGGTTGCGTGTGGCAAAATCATTACTTGGTGTAGTGTATAACACAATACATTAAAGAAATTTATTTTATCTGAAAAAATGTTCATAAAAAATATGTATTTATAGAATCTATGATATAAAATTATCCTTATAACCTATATTATAGAATGATAATCTCAATACAAATTTTTATGAATAGTATGAAAATATAATGATTTTGTCAGACAATCAAAAATAACTCATATAACATTATTGTCTGAAGATGTATTTGGAAATACCACAATGAAATTCATAAATATATTTCCCAATTTTCACTCTAAAACTAGGATTTCTTAAACCCCATCAATAACCATCATTATTCTTTAATATTTTGACAATCTAAACATTCAATTCTGATGTCATAAATATTTCTTTTCATTTCATCAAATAAAAAATGTCATTCAATGTCTCTATTCATCATAATGCTGTCAGGATGAATAGAAAAACAAGAGCTATGATATTTACTAATTAATTACATATTAATATATGAATTAATAGGAATATATAAAAAATTACAAAAATGGAATTACCAAATTTATCAACATTAAACTTGGGAAACATATCCTTGTTGACAAATCGTAATATTTCTTGTAATTCAAGATATTCATTTTGAACTGACATAATTATTTCAATCATATATCACTATAATGAATCCTGATCCAAAATTGATTTTTTTCTTCAAAAAAATTTGGCCAACATTCATTAAATCATTAACCAATGTTTCATGTTCTATTGATAGCATAAATTTGGATTTATTATCTTTTTGACTTAGACTATCAGCCACCTTGTTTCATTTTTCTTGTTTATAATGAATCATATAGTTATAATCTGAAATTAATTCTAAGAATATTCTATGTATCATGTATATATCATTATGAGTGAATATATATGTAAATATATTATGAATTTTATATATTTCATTTGTCCATATAAATATTATATCCTTATTTTTAATAAAAACACTATAGTTGTGAGTTCATGGTCATTAGTATGATAATTTAGATTATGTTGTTTTCATTTCCATTAATGATAAACAGTTGAACAATCATTACACATCAAAACAAATCCATGTACCTTCAAATAAGTACCACTATAGATAAGAAACTCACCATTTTATAATTGAAGCGATAAAATTGAAGCATTTACTATTTTTTTCAATTCCTAGAAACAACCATCACATTATTTAATTGAGAAAAATTTAAATCACATTCATTTTAACATAGTTTGGGAGTATAATAATATATTTTTTTTTAAAAAAACTATATATATTAACCCAGTATTCCAAGAAAACTATAGATCTCTATGATATTTTTAGGTCTTGGGAACTCTTCGACCACATTAGTTTTAACCGAATCAATAGAAATTACATAGTTATTTATATTATGCCTAAGGAAAGAAATATATCATAACAAATATTCATATTTTTTAATATCTCAATATAACATATTTTAATTTAGTGTTTATTGAATAGCCCTAGAATATTTTTCAGGATCATCATAACTTTTAGAATATATCAATATTTCATTAGTAAACACTACTTCAACTTTATCCAAAAAACAAACAAAAAACCCAATTAATTAAGTCTATAAAAATGGCTAGATCCTTCTTTAACCCAAATGGGATAACTATAAAATTATATTTTCCACAACATTCCAAAAATTATATCATTGGAATATAATCTTCGATTACATTTGGATGATGATATGGATACCTAATGTCATCCTTTGTAAAATGTTGAGCTCACAGGTGATGATCAAGCAATTCATTTATATGTCTTACTTGATAATTATTCTTAACAAAGATAATATTTAATTATATATATTTAATTATGATCCTCATGGATTTATATTTACTTTTTAAAAAAATTAAAAGATCATCAGCCCATGGTGAAGGCTATTACAAATGAAGAGTTAATCAAGAAACACATATTAATTGTTTTTTAAATCCAAAAGCTCTCATAAGATTTTTAAAAAGTAAATTTAATATCATAATTAGGTATAATAATAAAAAATTTATCTTGAAATTCATCCAAATATTCAATTATAGTAGGAGATTCTCCAATTTGAATAGTTACATTCTTCTCAAAAACATGTGTAAGATAACTATTATTTCCATATTAAATCAATTTCTCCCCTTCTAGATATGTTATAAAAATGATGAATACATTATTATATAAAAAATAATACCCATTTTAAAAAAACATTAACTCTACAATTTTTGTTAGCACAATAAATTGAAATTCAATTTGTACCAATAATAATAGAAAAATATATAAGATGATATACAAGAAATATTTAACGTAAAGCCTTTATATAGAAAATAAAATGTTGATTCTTATAATTTATTTACCTTATTTATTACCCAAGTAATTTTTATAAAAATTTATAGCGTCATTTATTGAGGTCAAATTTTAATTTTCAAGAAAATTTCTCAAAAATGAAAGAATGTGTAGCCCCGAAATCAAACATGATGATGGCATACTATAACTAAACAACTAACACACTTAACAAAAAATAAATGGATGGTCTAAATTTTTATGATGTAGTCGCAATGTATTTAACGATACCTTTATGCTTTTGATCATGATGACTTCCACAGAATATTCCAATATTTATAATAGTAAATGTTTAATGACCTATCTCAATATAATTAAAATATTTCTCTCTGGACATTTTATCATATGGTATAACCATTATAATGATCATTATCATTATAGTAATGTGCCATATTTCCAAACTTACCCCATCATAAATATAGTAGATATTTTATAATTCATTCATCAATGTTGTTTTTACCACACTTATAAGAAGATGTAAATTTTATTTTTTAAAATTCATATTCCAAAGATGGATGTTTCACCATTTTCTACCACATTTACATAAATTTCTAGGTTTTTTTATAACACATGATCAAAAAATAAATTTCTACCTTAGTAACACATAAAACAAGATTCTAATTACCCTAAAATTCATGAAAATCTAATTCCATTTGATATAATTTATTTGATCCTAAGTTAAATCAATTAATGTTACTGTCAATATGCCAAATAAAATTTTAGTTTGTACCATCCCAATTAAGAGTGGTTTTATTCAAACAGAATCATTGAATCCTTATCCTTCCTCCTCAATTCTATGAATTTATTTTCCATCATAATACAATCAACCATTGTAATGTATTTCTAATGGTTATTATTCATAAATTTATGCCATTCTAGTGAATCAATCTCTTTTATTTCCATATTATTCCTTACTAATGACCACCACTTATTAAATTCACCTTAAATATGATAAATATCCATAATTACATTTTTATTCTTCAATAAAACATGACATAGAATATATCTTTAGCAAAACTAACCACCTGTTAGCTACAATCATGTTAAATATCCACAGAATACTAGAAAATGTTATTTTATGGAATACTATAATATAGAAATAGTTGTCTATAGTGAATCTAGTTTCCAACAAACATGGATTCCACCAATATTAATAGCATTCATCAACTAATATATCACAAATAAATACTACCTAGTTAAAATTATAAACATTTTATATTACTGAATTGGAAGGATATTTTCCTCATGATTCCTTTCCTACAAAAACATTCCAATTTAATATGTGGGAAAACATTCTAAATAGGCATAAATTAGATGAATAAATGTGGTAAACATAAAATTAATCTCATTAGAAACATAAATTAGAATCTCTTAATGTTACTTACATACATTATCACAACCTAAAAAATTATCCAATCCATATTGTATTATCCACTATAATGACATGATCCATATTCAACCCATAAATTAATTTTTAGGAAATAATTAATTTTCTTGTATTCCATAATAACTTTTTTGTGGTTAGAGTTTCAAATAATTATTTCCTAACTCTATAATAACAAATCCATGCATTACAAATATGCCACTTCAAATCGGTATCATTTTTCTTCAATACAATACATTAAAAAATGGAACATGTCTTCTTTACATGATTTTTTTTCTCACTTTTCAGCATGAATTCTACATTGTTCCTACTTATCCTTAAACTATTTGAAATTCCATTGATTATTTTTTATGAATAAAAAATTTTTCATTATTGGACATATATAAAGAAGAAAAGAAAATTGTTATCCCATTTCTAAACAATGAGAAAATATAATAGAATTTTCCATTATGTTAATAAGTTGTTTTGTCACAACATCTTCCCCACAATGTGAACCCACCTTGGGCCTATAATGTGATAAGGGAGATAGTGACCCCTATGTCCCGCCTCCATTAGGCCCCAGGATTACGACTAGAACTGAGGGTATAGAAAACACAAAAATGGGTGGCCTTACCCTCTAAGAGAAAAAAATATGAAAGAGAAAGGTAATATAGACACAAACTTACTCCAGCTCAGAATAAAATATAAAATAAATTCCATATACACATTTTTAATTTCATGAATCAACAACTACAACTGAAAGGGAAAACACCATGTACCAAATAAATGTAAAACAATAGTCACCATAAAGCCCGAACTAATTCAACAACCCTAAGCTAGTAGTAACCAGAATGATCTTCAACCAACTCTAACTGACCTGAAAATAGTTTATATAACATAGGGTGTGAATTAATGTATACTTAGTAGCATCCTCCTTAGATCCTCTCTTGAAAAAGGGAAAAAGGAATAATAAATCACAGTGAACTATAAGGGAAACTAACTCATCCCCTAAATAGCTATACTATGTTCCAAACCTCACCATTGATACTCTCACAATGTATCCCATACAAGATTATATAATATAATAAATAACATCAAAGGTACCCCACTACCACTTCCCGGATGGTTTACCACTCTTCCCCAATGTCACACGTCTTAAGAATCTCTCTCCAAAATGGTATTTCTACAGACACCTGGGCGAAACACCACAACATTCAAATTTTGTAACAAAAAAACCACATACCCATTACCAAAGTAACATGGAAGTATATGGGACACACCACAAATCACATAACATGTATCACACATCAGGTATTATACCTCAAGACATTACAACCCATACACCAAGTAAGGATCCCTAATACATCACAACCGATAAACATTACACCTATTGTAGTCTATAGGAATCTATATCCAAAATATATGTGTGTGAATAGCCATAATTCATTACAACCCTTTATACACATATATGGGGAAAACTATCCAATGTGCCTACTAGCACATGTAACTACCATGAGAATAGAGCATGGCCAAAGGGGAATTAATCCATCTATCCTCCCACTATAATGTTGGGAAAATCAGCAAAGCAAGGGTCAGAATCCCTAGGGTGTCGGTTGCCAAAATTGATAGGGTGGGTGGCATATAGAAATAGAAAAAGTACATGATATATTATATTAAAACAGACTATGTAGAAAAACCTAGTCATAGGCACAACTACATCTAACGTATCTCAGACTCCTGACTACCACTACTAAAATTATGGGTCCTATAAGAATACATCGATTTAATGAGATTTATTAAAATATCCCATCCCTTTTAAAAAATTTCACCTTATGTTAATTAATTCTTAAACTATTATCATCTCTACATTACATTTCATTGTCATAACAACAATGTTACCTTCCATCTAGGCATATCCAAACAGAGTCCACTATTTCTCAGATGTACAACCTCATCCTCGCATCCCAGCATGCTGCAACCCCATGGGGTAGACATCATTTATTGAATAATTTATTAATAGTATTATCACTTTTTCACAATTAAAGAATTATAAGAAATCATTCTATGCTACCAAACAAACGAGACTCAACATGGTGTGTAGATGAACTGCCCAATGAGTCTTTTCCACCAATAGAAGGAGCGTAGAATCATCAATCCTCAATAGGAAAACCACGAAAATCATGTGGCATACCCCATGAGTATTTCACTATTTTGGATGGAGATTAAGAAATACCAAATACCTCATGTAGCGGGGAACTTAAAGTATATATCAGAAAATAGATTAAAAAAAACCACCTTCACATTAGCGTGTAAGCCCAGCTTCAACCTATTCTTTCATCTCGGTTGTCCTACCTGACACCCAGATGAATGAATTGATGTATCTTGCCACTCTAGGAATCAACGTTTACCATAACCAAAGGGACTCCCTACCCCCTTATATCACAACACCTATATTGGATCACATCACCTCATATGCAGCATGAAAATAAAAAGAAACAAGGACCTTAGCCCTAAACAAGGCATTCATCCTTCAGAATAAATGTGTTATCAGGGATCAAAAGCACAAGGCACTTGGATTTACATGTAAAAGGGAAACTCAAAACCCTGTTAGAAATTATCACTTATTAAACCACCTGTTCTTTAATCCATCTAGAATTAACGAATTAATTATTCATAGGTTCCAACTATAGACAACCTATGTATCAAGATATCACAAATTAACTCAACATTATTATACATCATTATAATTAATAATCAGCATGTTTCTGGTTTATCATCAAATTTAATTAAATATGAACATCGACATAAAGTTGATTAACGTCAAATTTATATCAACATCCAAATTCAATAACAAGACACATTTTCTATTATACATTTAATTTATAATTAATCCCATCTTTATATTCTTTACCAATTTCCATTAAGTAATACATGTTAAACATATAAAGAATAGATACCACACTATTTATCAAATCAAGAGGCAATAACATCGCTAGAAAATTGATACCAATTTATCAATCATGTTCAAGTATTTATTATTTCAATTTCATTATGATATAGTGGCTAAACCATGCTAACTATACGATATCACATTAAGGAAAAGGGAATCCATGAATCACCTACCTCAAAAGGTTTCCAATTTTCATTGCATGAGAACAAGACAAGACAACTGATGATCACCACTCCTGGAACAACATAATCCACGCAAGCACGCCGCGACACCAACATAACAACCAATAACCATGTAAGGTCTATTAGAGACATGGAGATCACATTCCATCACATGTAAAGTAGAATGGGGAGGAAATATATAAAGGAACCCAAAATAATGGAGGTAGAACATTCATTTTATCAATAAAGTATTGACACTTATTGGTCGCACCAAAAAAGGGGGTGTGCATGGAACAAGAAGAACTCCAAGGGAAACTATATAAAAGGTCCACACCACACTCACACTCTTTGGGAATGTAAGGTATGGGGTGTCCCTTAACATGTAAAACAAGAAGGAAGAATGTATCTTGGACTTTTGAAAATCTAAAAGGAGCAGCTATTTAGATTCATCATAGATTTTATATTAAAGGAAGATATCACCAAGACTATGTGGTTTGACCAAGTAAAGTCACTCAAACCATTAGGAAAATTAAAATTGCTGTTATAGGCTTTGAATCTGCCATAAATCTCTTAAAACAAGACTTTGGATGTGTTTTATGCCATGGAAAACATCAAACGGTAGAATCTATAGGAAGATGGAAACACTGTAGACCTATCAAAACATAAGAATTTTAAATCTATAGATATCTTGAAACACTATACACCTACCGATAGATGACTCATCCACCTGGAGACACTACACACCTACTGATGGCTGGAAACACTATACACCTAATGATAGTTGGAAAACGTGTAAAACTAACAATAGATCACTTGCAGACCTATAAAAATTACACTCCTAATGATAGCTGGAAACAATGTACACATAAATATAGACGACCTACTGAATTCTATAGGCACTGTATATCTACCGATAGTTGGAAACACTGTACACCTAAAGATAGAATAATCGTCGCCCTGGAAGCATTGTACACATATGAATTAATGAATCATAGTCCCAAAAGCATTGTACACCTACTGACAGATGGAAAAACTGAACACATATTGACAGATGACTCACTGACCTAGAAACATTGTACACCTATCGATAGATGACTCACTGACTTTGAATCACTATACCCCAACTGACAGCTAGAATAACTATTCACAAAGCTGGATATGTGTTGGGAATTAGTCACCTTGACCTCCAAGAACACCTCAATCACCAGATTATAGCAAAGTAATGAATTAGATATTTCTGAGCAATTAGATCAGATACCTCTTAAAATATTTTTCTCCTCGATAATCAAAAACAATCCTAGAGGGAAAACAAAAAAGGGGTTGTGAAAACAACCACCCCACGAGAAACCTATCAAAGAAAATGCCACCATCAGATCTCATCTACTTAAAAAGGGAAAATGAAAAACCACACGGAAACTAAAAACAACTCCTAAACACTCTCTCATGGGAGATACCTCTCAAAAGAGTAAATTAAACAACAAGCAATAAGAGGAATCCTTTTTAAAAATAGAAATTTTCTAAAACCACAAAATGATCATCATTACAAGAAAAGCTAAAGATAGACCATCACAGGGTACTGAGCACGTATCTACAGCCCATGTTCCCAAGTACTCTCCTCCATGCCAAAGTGCTGCCACATGAAATGAACCAAGGGAGAAGAATGCCCACACAACACCTTCTCCTTGTGGTCCTAGATCTCTACATGCCTCTCCTCGATGGTCTCATCATTATCAACATCGATCTATCCCCAATCGATGATGTGAGAGTCTTCATGATGATAAAAATACAGCTAACACATGTGAAAAACACCGTGCATCTTGGTCATCTATCAGGGATGTTCTACCTGATATGACCTAACTCCAATACAAGACAACACCTCAAAAGGCCCAACAAACCAGGGAGAGAGCATACTACCATGACCAAACTTTCACTGCCTATGAAACGAATTCATCTTATGAAACATGTGATCCCCAACATCATACTACCTAGGTATCCTCCTATGATTGACATGTGACTTCTGATTATCTTGTGCATCGTTCATTCTCACCTGAATCACGTAAACCACCTCTGTTATATTCTATACTTGTTCCAACCTGAGAATTTCTAACTATATGACCCCAACCCATTATAATGGATAACATGATGTTCATCCATAGAAGGATTCAAATAGCACCAAACTGATGTTTTATTAGAAACTATTTTTGTAGTTTAACTCTAACAATTTTAACTACCACGTCCAGAAACCTCCCAAATCAAGGAAACAAGAGGACAACATGTCTTCAAGAATCCTGATGGTTTGATCTGTCTGATTTTCCATCTACAGAAGAAAAGAAATGATAAGGCATATTTGTGAACAAAAATAATGATAGAGACCTCTCCACACCCAAGAGTTAAAACGTGGATCTCGATCTGAATTGATAGTCCTAGGGACTATGTGGAGTCTCACAACGTCCTCAAGATACTTCCTTGACCAAACCTCTACTGAGCGTGAATCCTTGATTGCTATAAAGTGGGAATTCATCAACAAGCATTCCACTAGAATCCTTATAGCATCCTGGTATCCCTGATCTCGAGGTAAACTGGTAACAAACTCTATAAATATTTTCTCCCATTTAAATTCAGGAACATCTAACGGATCGAGAAAACTAATAGGAACACAATGCTCAAACGTCACCTTCTAGCACACCAAACATTGAGACATGAACTCTGCAACTGAAAAATTTAACTCAGACCACCAAAAATGACTCCTCAAACCTCTATATATCTTTTTCATGCTGGGATGTACCACTAGGGTTGAAATATGAAATTCAATTAGACCCATCTCACACACTACCAAAGGAAGAAAGGGCTTTCCCTAAAACAACACCTCATGTTGTTCATTATCAAACCAACCATTAGGGGACTCACCACAAACAACTCGGTCACTACAGACCTCTACATCATGATCCCCCAATAGGGAATGCTCCACCTTTTTCAAAAAATATGACTTCATCATCATTTTAACAACACAAACTATGCCCCCAACTTCTCTCATATCCTGATGTAATGTTGAGAGTTCTCCCAATACACTCTAGGAATCACCTGATTCACTCACTGCATCACTATGTGACTTCCTGCTCAGCACATTGGATATAACTTTTCACATAACATGTGTATATGAGACTTCAAAGTCAAATTCTTGTAATAACTCCATCCATCGATGTGGTCACAAGTTCAAGACACAATGGGAGAAACATACTATAGGATTTTATGATCAATGAAGACCACAAAGCATTCTATAATGAGGTAATTTCAACATATCATTTGGGAAAACACCAATTATTTCAAATAAATAATGTGGGTGGAATAGTTAGGCTCTTGGGGATGTAACAAATGATTCCCATAAGTAACAACCGATATATGATTCATCAAAACACATCCTAACCACAGATGTGAAGTGTCACAGAAAACATCAAAACTGAACTCATCATGTTGGAAGAAAAAAATGAGAGTACTACCCAAATTTTCATTTAGATACTCCAATTCTTCATAAAACTGATTAGTCTATGAAAAATCTCGATCCTCTATTTTCAATGTTGTCCGAGGAGTCACAACCTGAGAGAAATTTTATACGAACCTCCAATAATTGCCTGCAAGAATAAAGAAACAACACACCTCCTCAACTATCATAGGGGATTCTAGAGGCACGATGACTTATATTTTTGATAGATCCATAGGTACTCCCTTATAAGATAACAAAAAACATAATATATAATCTTCTCGATCCCAAAACTCGCACATTGAAGACTTCCAGAAACATCTAATGTTGAAGAGGAACTCCCAAAATAGAAGGAAGAGACTCATCACGATCCTCCTCATATATAGGGTACAAAAGGATGTTGTCGATGAAGACCACCATGATCTTATTTAGGAACTCAGGGAACATAGAATCCATTAACCCCATGAACACATCTGGAGCATTCATCACACTAAAAAGTTTCACCTCAAACTCAAAATGACTATAATATAAATAGAAAGTTGTCTTCATGATATCTTCATCATTCACATGCATCTTATGATATCTTGACTACAAGTCGATCTTCGATATGAAATAGGAACCCTTCAGTTGATCAAAAATATCCTTAATTTATGGAAGCGGATACAAATTATTCATTTTCACATTGTTCAAGTAGTGATAATAGACACACTACTGCAAACTGCTATCAACCGTATTCATGAACAAAATGGGTGTGCCAAACGGTGACACAATCATACAAACAAATCCAAAATTTTATAGACCATCGATCTATATACCCAAATCCTACAAATCATAGTGCCCCATCACACATAGAGACATCGATATAAGAGACACTATTAACTGTAGCATGATCCAAAAATTGATCTCTTGTTGATGGAGTAAGGATAAAACCGATTCTATAATTACATTCGGGTACTCTTCCACTCCCTAAGAAACACCAACTGATGAACTTCCAATGAAATATTTATTCACTCATCCATCAAGGATATCAATGATAGAACATGCCTCTGACCAATACGAGGGTATCTATCACCAAAAAATACTGCCAGCTGTATATCAGCATCGAAGAACACCACCTTCCTATTGAAGAAATTTAAGAAATCCCATACCAAATAAACCCAATCCTTTTCCATGGATGAAAACATATTTTAGTTTTTTTAATCATAGGAAATATCCCCAAGAGCAGTGCTGCCCTAACACTATATCATAGTTTATACAAACATCAAACAATTAATCTCAACCCAAAACAGGCATAATCAATGACAAGGGTACTGTAATCCCTTCTACCAAAATACCCAAAACATCGAAAAGGGAAGGTGATATTAAGATGTGTGTTTCTCCTTAATCAAATAAGGCCTATAATCAAGAATGAAATATGTGAATGGTACCATGAATGATATCTGCCTTTCCCAATGAGGGAAACACTAAACATGAAGAAGACCATGAAATTCTCCATGACCTATCTTACCCTAAAAATGACCACCACCATAGCCACACTCTACTCTTTTAGGATAGGGATCATCCTAGGGGTGTCCTTTGCCATCCCCATCTGCTCTCTACTGATCAAAATCTGGCGCAACCTGCTTTTTCCACCTCAAATGAAGATGAATTAACATAGGAACTTGAAGTGGAACACCCAGCACACATTGCCTACTCAAAATGTTGAAGAAATATTCCTGTTGATGACACCGACCTCCACAAGAAAAAAATTGTCTGATCCCTTAGCATAGATCTGAGAGACGCTACACCTTTTGAAATGAGATTATGAGGGATATGAACTACCCCCAACGAAATAGAAAATATTCTTCAAATAAAACTGAGAACCCCAAACTGAAGCTCTACTTCACGAGGAATCCTAAGGACTCCACTATCCTGATGATCAAATTTTGGATAATTTCCCCTCGATGAACTCCTCCCTTGCTAGCACCTCGAGATATGTCTTCCACATAAATCGGGTGATCTGGCCCTAGATCTCTAGATGAAACACCTCCTCCAAAATCCACTATCATGCCTCATCATCTTCAAATAGTTCTAAAACATATTTCATAAGGTTCCTAAAATGGATTCTAAACTATCAAAAACTAGATATCCCCATTCGTAGGAAAATAAATTCTTGAATACTATCCATCTTCATAGTCGAAGAGAGAAACTCGACTCTAAACTGGTCTCAAAACACCACCCACAAGATTGACGTCTCCTCACGATCCCCATAGAATAAAAACCACCAATTCCTCACTTCCCAACACTACATAGTCGAAACCAATAAATCCTAGTGCTTCTTCCAAGCATGGATTGAACTAAAGGATATCTCAAAAAACTTCAAACAGTCTTCTGGGACTATATCTAAAATGGACCCCTAATAATTTTTCAGACTCTAGGGATGAAACTCTCAAAGTTTCATCCTCAACGTGTCATAATTATCACCATCTAATCTGCGGTGATCAGCTGGAACGTCCAGTTGAAAATATTTTATGCAAACAAGATGAGGATGTGGACCTATATCCATACATTAAAAAGGAAAAATAGTTAGTTCTCCTAATACAATAATTATGAATACATAAAAATTTGTTTATTTATTTATTTTTTTAACCTATCCTATGATCTACCCTTTCAAAAGAAGGGAAAAAGCAGAATGATTCATTATCCTTTCCTATGTATCTACCATGAAAATAGTACCACCTCAATTAATAGCCACTTAAAACACAATGGTTTGTGCATCAGATCACTGGGGACCCTAAAAACATGTGTCTCAGACGTTCTCTAGTGTTCAGAGGGCTTGAAGAACATGACTGACACTATTTTAAATACAAACCCAAGAAACCTCACCAATGCCTAACTCTATAATCCATCATATCGATCAACAAGACCTTTGACACCACTATAAAATGACCCCTCCCAAAATATAGTACCCCTACTCCACTGGTAATGAGAGGATAGAGATAGTGACCACCGAGTCCCACCTCTAGTATGTCCTGGGTTGGAGACAAGTTCCAAGGGTATATTAAATACACAAATGGGAGGCATTACCCTGTAAGAGAACACATAAAAAAGAGAGATAAGGCAGACACAAACCAACTTCTAATAAGACATCAATGTACAATAAATCCCATGTACACATATGTAATGTCATAAAATTATAACATCAAAAGAAAGGGGAAAATGTAAGTACCAAAGACAATGTAAAACGATAGTGACCACGAAGCCCGAATAGATCCTGCAACCCCAGCCTAGATATTACCAAACTAATCTCCAATATTCTCTAAGTGTCTTGAAAAAAATTATATAATATAGGGTGAGTAGAATAGTATTCTCTGTAGTATCCTCACCAGAGCCTCTCTTGCAAATGTAAAGAAACCATGCTAAAACACAGAGAATAAAAATTGAAACTAACTCGTCGCCTAAAAATGTATAATTCATTCCCCAAATCTCCATGTTTACTCTAATTATTTATCGCACACAAGAGTATATAAAATAATAAGGGATATCAAAGGTACCCTGTTATCACATCCCCAACATTTTTCTTCTTTTCCCCAACGTCGGAGGTCCTATGCACCTCTCTCCAAAAAAAGGCTTGGTAAATACACCTAGGTGAAGCACCATCACATGAACCTCATGAAACAAAAACACCAAGTCAACATAACTAATGAAACCAGGTATATTATGTGAGGTACCATAGCTCTTATAATTTGTATCAGACATCGGGTATTAAACCTCAAGCCATTACAACCCATTCACCGAGTAAGGATCCTCAATCCTTCATAGCCTATACATGTTACATATATATTAGTCCATAGGAAACTATATCCATAATATTTGTGTGTGAATACCCAAATGGTATTACAACCTTCTACACACATATATTTGGATAACTAACTCTGGTTCCTACCATCAAAAATAACTACCATGAGAAGGGAGCATGGCCAAAAGGGGTAGTTAGCTACCCATCCTCCCACCGAAATGTTGTAGAAAACACCCCCATGGCTCAAAATCACTGGGGTGTTAATCACCATAACAGATATGGTGGGTTTTTAAGAACCCGAGTTTTTAGAAAGGGGTCAAATTCCGACCCTATTTAAACTTTTTGACTGGTTTTTGAGAAGTCTGGAAAATCTGGGCAGTTTCTGGAAATTTCCAGACTACACGCCGTGTAATTTAAGTACACGCCATGTATGAGTTACCCGAGTGACCGGCCATGTAATCGCCGAGTACATGCCTTGTGAAGACCGTGTAGAAGTTTCCTACTACACGACGTGTATTTATAGACATGCCTTGTAATCCTTACCCGTGAATGGCCAAGTACATGCCGTGTGGTGCCCTGGTATAAATTTCAATCTACATGGTGTGTAACCTTCCTTGACATGCTGTGTACCCTTGTTCCGTGTAGCAGCTGAGACCCTGGTCGTGTGTTGACCGTGTACATGGTCCAACTCATGTGTTGGACTCCGCTTAAGTTGGAGTACAGAAACACATCTACACGGCATGTACTTTGGAAATACACACCATGTACTTTTTTTATTTGAGTGATTGAGATGTCGTCATGTCTCATTCCCATAAGTCCCTTCTTCTTCCTCTTTAAACGAACATTTCGTCCAAGAAACCATGAAAACTCAAACCCTCCCAGAATCTCTGTACGACCTATGTTCTTCGATCTGTCAGTGGCAGCGGGACCACATCGGAAAGGCTAACCCCACGCAACCTTCTTTGTCTTTGATCCCTCACCTATTCCTCCGAAAATTCCATCTGAACGGAATTTCCAGATTTGACGGAAATGTAGATCTACTGCGATTTAGTCTAATTCAGAGGCTAAAATCAAATGAGTGTCATCGTACGGGTACGAGGTGGGTGGCGCATACCTTCTTTCATGTTTTCGTAGACAATTTGGGGTTGCGTCCTCCGAGAGCTATGTCAGGTGTTGAGCGAAACCCTATTTATTTGTTGTTAATTAATTATCTGCATTGTGGGATGCCTCTGGGTATTCCCTGACCCTTTTTTTGCTGGAGCAAGGCCGGGTGAGAGGTCTTGAATCGTTTCGGGAATTCGGCCGGGGGTGCTGAAATGCAGATGTTTTGGACCAGTATTTTAAACTACTGATTTTAGACTGCTTTTGTTGCTGTTGGATTAAACTGCTGAGTTTTATTTTTTATAGCATGTTAGTAATTGTTAAAGGCATTTAAGACCTTAGGTACTGGTATGGATTTGTCTAAGTTAGTGCAATTAATTATTTAGTAATTTCTTGTTTCATGTAATGCTTGAGTATAATTATGCAATGTGTGATATTATCTGTGTTGAACTGCTCATTATGTTGGGCGTGGCCCGGATATTTGTTGAGTGATGAGGATCACAGGTTGGGGCTTTGGCTCAGGTTACGTTGGGTGTTTGCTACCATGGGATTGGGCATCATGAATGTCGGTTGAGGTAGTTGGACTGTCAGGTTGGGCTTGGCCCGGGTTACATGGATGGCGAGGCCATCAGACTTGGGCGACAGGTTCGTAGAGAGATGAGGTGTCAGAGGTGTTGTGGGTTGGGACATACTGAGGTGATTACCACTCACCAGGTACTTTTGAATAGTGTGCACACAGATAGACTCCGAGATGAGGTGGTATGACCAATTTCTAGGTAGAAGCCCCCGATAGTTGCGGTTAGGTATTTTTGGTTTGGGGGTTCATGCCATAGGAAGCCACATGGAAGGTGAGGAACCTTCTAGAGAGAGATTTGAGGTGGTCATGTTGGGGTAAGAGGCTCGCCGTGATTTGAGGGCAGACATCGCTGTCCCACCGGTTAATATTTGAGGACATGTATCATTGTTCCTCTGGATGTTGTGCCATGGGAAGGTTGAGCTTTCGAGCTGGGTTACAACGGTTGGGAATGCCTTCGGGATGTTGATACTTGAGACACATGGTGTCAGGTGGCATGAGGTGTCGGGCTACAGACCAGAGGTTCCGGCGTTGGCCAAAGCAGGTGACACTTCCTGGTGGTTGCTGAGCACCAGTGAAGTCTTTGTTTACTATTGGGCATTGCACTGTTTATTGTTTTCTTATATAAGAATGTCTACCTAAACACTTATATTTGGTATGCACCTCTGGGTGGTATCCTACTGAGACTTATCTCACACCACACATGGGACTTCAAAATGCGTGTAGACTTTATGAAATTGTGTTCAGGTAGAGGGTCTGCCTCAGGAGCCAGACTTTAGTGTTGTTGACATGGAGACTGGCATGGACCTTGAGGTCGTGTCGTACTGGAGATAATTGTTTAGTATTATTTTTCTTGAATCAAAATGTTTACTTCATATTGTAGCTACTATTGGTTATCCATTGGCGCCATATTATGTATATTGATTTGTATGACTTGCTTGGCTGCATGCTTGGTAGTTTTAGTTGTTATTGCAGTTGATTGCTGGAATGATGTTCTGCTTACTCCCGCTGTTGTTGATTCTATATTGCTTCCGCTGTTTATTGTTATTGAATGTTCTTCCGCTCTGCGGGTCTGGTTCGAGTCTGCTGAGTCATTTATTTATGCTGCATATTTTAGTTTAACACTTGGACTAGTACCTTTAATTCCTGCGAGATGGTATAGCCTCCCCACTATACCTATTCAGACCCTCAGTGCTAGTTGGAAGCCTTTGGAATTAAGGGGAGGTGCGCCTAAGGTAGTAACACCCAACCCATTCGGCACTTTTCGGGTGGTTGGCTGAGTCCGGGTCGTTACAAAGTGGTATTAGAGGTGAGTAATGAGTTTGACAAGAATTTAGTAGCATTGATTTTTCGGCTACTAATGAGTTTGAGACTTCTATTTTTATTTCTGCTAGTTTTACTATTTGGGATATGGTAGAATGGGGATGGGTTGTTCTTGGAACTTGATTTTTGAACTTCTTCTTGGGTGCCTGCAGCCCCATGTATGAGGGATGGATTGAGTTTCCAGGGGCGGGAATTTCTATTTTCTTTTTGATCAGATTTCAGTTGATATGATTTCCACCTTGGTGGCTCAATTTTTGTGCGATATTATTGATTATGATATGTGAACCTTGTCCGGTATGGCAAGGGTTTCTTTCTTGGATTTTTATAGGCACATTTTAGGGTATTTCAATTTCATAACTGCACGTACGCTTTGTGAAGTGATAATACCAAGTGAATAAAATCAATTTCCATGCTATGTATGCTCTGAAATGTGAATAGGTAAAACTGCTGATATAATTGCCTGTTTATATCAATGTGTGTTCCATGATTTGTATTTTGTAGAATTGCATGGGCAGGAAATTTGGGTCTGGCTCTTATGAGAGCAGGCATGTACTATGGTTGAGGCAGTGTAACTGTCATGATTGGGCGAGATGGTTATCAGGATTGAGGAAATGTTGGTTGTCAGGATGGGCATGAACTGAGGTACTATTGATACTTGGCTCTGCTGAGGGCGGGTAAGGAGGTCATGAGGTCGGGATGCCGAGGGCATGGGTTACGGTGAGGGGGAGTAAGGGTAGTTGTTATGAACTCTCTTTTATTTATTTCCTTATCTGCGTATAATATATTGTTATATATATATATGTGGGTTGTCTGACCATTTATGGTATTCAGCGGGTTACTCATTCACGACGCGATGGAGCGTCAAGCTGGAGAGGATACGGTACCGTAGGATCGGGTCCAGAATTCGGTGCAGGTAGAGCATGAGCCGCAGGTACAGGCTCAGGGACAGGATCAGGTTCAGGATCCAGTGCAGGCAGGGCAGCAGCTGGGTTTGGCAGGGTTTGGACCATGGCTTGATGAGCAGCTCTAAGCTAGCCTGGTATGCGTCTTACATGGGATTGACCGAGGCACATTGGGTACATATCCTTCTATGGAATATCTGACGCAGGAGTTACAGTCGCAATACCCGACACTTTTTCAGGGTGAGGGTGGTCCTCAGGAGGCAGAGAACTGGATAGAGAGCATGTAGATGATCTTCAAGCAGCTGGAGATGCCTCCAGGGTGGAGGGTCATGTTGGTGACGTACCTGAAGAGAGGATCGGCGAAGTGTTGGTGGGATGTACAGGTACAGGCTCATAGGCACGAGGGAGTCGGTTTGAAGGGCATCGAGGATAGGTTCTTCGAGCACTTTTACTCGGAGACGCTGAGGGAGGAGGGAGCTCAAGAGTTCTTGAGTCTTCAGCATGGAGATATGTCTGTTATGGACTACACAGCTACCTTCACAAATTTTTCCCGATTTTCACCTGGTATGGTGAGCGATGATGTAACTAGGGTGAGTCACTTTGATGATGGCTTGCGACACGCCATTCGGGTTCAGGTAAACATCTTCAGGCTGGGTTCCTTCTCTAAGGCGGTGAACCAGGCGCTCATAGCCGAGGGAAATGAGAGAGAAAAATCTTGTTTTGGCAGTGTGACAACTTCATGTGACGGTCCAGACAACAGGAAGCGAGGGAGAGATGAGTTCCAGCTAGGCGGGTAGGCCAATGACTCATCTAGACCACCCCGTGGCAGTTCAGTGGTGTTTTGTTTTCGGTATGGATAGTCGGGACATATTCGGGCTCAGTGCGATAGGCCCCCAAAGGAGTGTCGGGCGTGTGGGTAGGTCGAACATCTGGAGAGGTTTTACAGGTAGCCTTCTCAGACAGCTGGAAGGCAAGGGCCATGACAGACTTTGGCGTCATGAGTTGGTTCAGGTTCGGTAACAGGATAGGGTAGTAGAGGTTAATCTGCATGCGGGGACATGACATAGATAGTAGGACCCATTTGAGGGGTTCGTGGCAAGAGATTGGAGCAGCACCACAGGGAGGTCAGGCATCAGGCAGTAAGGCTTCAGGCCAGGTGCACGCTGTGGAGCTGTCAGGGATTGAGCAGGCTGGAGATCTGACGATGGTGGCAGCAGGTGTGGTCGTGAGTTTCTTTTCTTTCTTTTGGCATGGCCTCTTGAGGTGTTTCTGGTTGAGTTCACGAGTTTCACATGTTACTTATGGACTGACTAGAGACTAGTTAGTGGGATTGTCATCATATCAGATGCGTTAGATATTTTATTATATATTTGAGATGCATGGAATCAGGAGCATCAAGGATGCAGGTTACTTGAGGTGTCATGGGCATCGGGGCATCGTGGATGCAGGTTACTTGAGGTGCATGGCACCATGTTTGATTTGAGAATCTATTAGCTGCAGGACCTTAGGGAGGTGGACACCGATGCAGTGAGGGTTACGTTGGGCGTCGAAAGCGACACATGAGTGCCAAGGAGGTGCAGGGGTGACGATGCGTCATGGGAGGACCATGGGTCCGGGAAATAGGTTGTTGGGCCTTGCCCATTTATTTTTTTTGCTTGAGCTTTGTTCTGGTTGAGACCGAGTAGGCAATTCCTAAGGTGGGGATCCCTTTTAGGAATTTAGCCAGAACCTTGTGACTGGGGTAGTCCGGGTTGTTTAACCGGGATGGTCGTGTCCGGTGCCATCTACTGGTTTTGTTTGGTACCTTGGGGATGAGATACGTTAAGGTGGGGAGTTTGTAAGGACCTGAGTTTTTAGAAACGGGTCAAATTCCGACCCTGTTTAAACTTTTTGACTGGTTTTTGAGAAGTCTAGAAAATCTGGGCAGTTTTTGGAAATTTTCAGACTACACGCCGTGTACTATATGTACACACTGTGTATGAGTTACCTGAGTGACCGGCCGTGTACTCGCCGAGTACATGCCATGTGAAGACCGTGTAGAAGTTTAATACTACACGGTGTGTATTTATAGACACGCCGTGTAATCATTACCCATTCATGGCCAAGTACATGCCATGTGGTGCCCTGGTATAAATGTCAATCTACACGACATGTAGCCTTCCTTGACACGTCGTGTACCCTTGTTCCGTGTAGCGGCTGAGACCCTAGCCGTGTGTTGACCGTGTACACGGTCAAACCCGTGTGCTGGACTCCGCTTAAGTCAGAGTATGGAAACACATCAACAAAGTGTGTACTTTGGAAATACACACCGTGTAATTATTTTTATTTGAGCGATTGATACGTCGTCGTGTCTCATTCCCAGAAGTCCCTTCTTCTTCCCCTTTGGACGAACAGTTCATCCGAGAAACCCCAAAAACTCAAACCCTCCGAGAATCTCCGTATGACCTCCATTCTTAGATCCGTCAGTGGAAGCGGGACTGCATCGGAAAGGCTAACCCCGCAAACCCTTCTTTTTCTTTGATCCCTCACCCATTCCTCCACAGATTCCATCCGAACAGAATTACCAGATTTGACGGAAACACAGATCTACCGTGATTCAGTCTGATTCAAAGGTTGAAATCAAAGGAGTGTCATCATATTAGTTCGAGGTGGGTGGTGCATACCTTCTTTCCTGTTTTTATAGACAATTTGGGGTTGCGGACTCTGGGCGTGGCGTCAGATGTTGAGAAAAACTCAGTTTATTTGTTGTTAATTAATTATCTGCATTGTGGGATGCCTATGGGTATTCCATGACCCATGTTGTGCTGGAGAAAGGCCTGGTGAGAGGTCTTGGATCGTTTGGGGGAATTCGGCCATGGGTGCCAAAATGCGGATGTCATGGACCAGTATTTTAAACTGATGATTTTAGACTGATTTTGTTGTTGTTGGATTAAACTGCTGAGTTTGATTTGTTATAACATGCTAGTAATTGTTTAAGGAATTTAAGACCTTAGGTACTGGTATGGATAGGTGTAAGTTAGTGAAATTAATTGTTTAGTAATTTCCTATTTCAAGTAATGCTTGAGTACAGTTATGCAATGTGTGATATTATCTGTGTGGAACTGCTAGTTGTGTTGGGCGTGGACCGAATATTTGTTGAGTGATGAGGATTAAAGGTTGGGGATTTGACTCGGGTTACGTTGGGTGGTTTCTACCTTGAGATTGGGCGTCATGAATGTCGGTTGAGGCAATTGGACTATCAGGCTGAGCTTGGCCCGGGTTACTTGGATGGCGAGACCATCAAACGTGAGCAACATGTTTTCAGAGACATGAGGTGTCAGGGGTGTTGTGGGTTGGGACATACTGAGGTGATTACCACTCACCGGGTACTTTTGAGTTGTGTGCATAGAGATAGACACTGAGATGAGGTGGTATGTCCACCCGCTAGGTAGAGGCCCCCGATAGTTGCGTTTAGGTATTTTTGGTTTGGGGGTGCTTTCCATAGGAAGCCACATGGAAGGTGAGGAACCTTCGGAAGATAGCTTTGAGGTGGTCAGGTTGGGGGTAGAGGCTCGCCATGATTTGAGGGCATACATCGCTCTCCCTCCGGTTATTATTTGAGGACAGGTATCGATGTTCCTCTGGATGTTGTGCCATGGGCAGGTTGAGCTTTCGAGATAGGTTACGATGGTTGGGCATTCTTTCAGGACTTCGATACTTGAGACTCATGGTGTCAGGTGGCATGAGGTGTCAGGCTATAGAACAGAGGTTCCAGTGTTGGCCGAAGCAGGTGAAACTTCCTGGTGGCTGCTGAGCACCAGTGAAGTCTTTTTTTACTTTTGGACATTGCACTATTTACTTTTTTCTTATATAAGAATGTCTGCCTACGCACTTATATTATTTATGCCCCTCTGGGTGGTATCCTACTGAGACTTGTCTCACACCCTACAAGGGCACTTCGGGACACATGTAGACTTTATGAAAATGCGTGAAGGGAGAGGGTCAGCCTTAGGAGCTGGACTTTAGTGCTATTGACATGGAGACTGGCATGGACCTTGAGGTCATGCTGTACTGGAGATACTTGTTTAGTATTATTTTTCTTTCATCAACATGTTTACTTCATATTGTAGCTACTGATGTTTAGCCATTGGCGCTGTCATATGTATATTGATTTGTATGACTTGATTGGATGCATTCTTGGTTGTTTTAGTAGTTATTGCAGTTGATTGCAGGCATGATGTTCTGTTTACTCCCGCTGCTATTCTTTCTATATTGCTTCCGCTGTTTATTGTTATTGAATGTGCTTCCGCTCTGCAGGTCTGGTTCAAGTCTACTCAGTCATTTATTTCCACTTCATATTTTAGTTTAACACTTGGAAAAGTACCTTTAATTCCTCTGAAAGGTTATAGCCTCACCCCTATATCTATTCAGACCCTCGCTTTTAGTCGGAAGCCTTTGGCGTTCAGGGGAGGTGTGCCTAAGGAAGTAACACCTGACCCGTTCGGCACTGTTCGGGTGGCTAGCCTAGTCCGGGCCGTTACAAAGTTCGTATATAGAAACACAAAAATAACATAATATAATATCTCACAACCATAATATGTGAAAAAACTAGTCTTTGAAACAACGACAACTAACACATCTTGGACTCCCAGATTTCACTTCTAAGACTACTGGTCCTATAAGAACTCGACCATTTAACGAGATTTATTAAAATATCTTGTCCCATTTAATCAGTTTCACATTACGTTAATTAATTATTTAACCATTAATTAACCATTATCATTTCCACATAACATTTCATTAGCATCACAACAATGTTCCCTACCCTCAGCGAAGATCCAAACAGAGTCCACTATTTCACTGAAGTACAACCTCATCCTTCTATCCCAACAAGATCTAACTCCATGGGATCATTATCATTTATTAAAAAATTTATTAAAATAATTATCCCTTTTCTATAATCCATGAATTCTATAAAATAATTTCATGAAACAAAACAAAAGATTCTCAACAAGGGGAGCATATGAACTACTCATCGATTCATTTCCATATAGAGTAGTTGCATAAACCCATCCATCCCCGAGAGGCTATACAAGGAAGGCATGAGGCATTCCCCACACATATTTTCCACATTTGGATTGAGAGTAAGAATGACCAGCTTCTTCATGTAATCGGAAAAGTAAAGTAGATAACAAATAACAAATTCACTAAGAAACCACCATCAAATATGTGGGTAAGCCAAACATCAACTCGTTTATTCCTCTATGGTGACCTCCTCAACACCCACATTCATGAACCAATGCATCTCTCTACTCTAGGCATCAACTGCTTCCATAACCACTAGGCCATCCTACCCCCACATATTACAACATATATCAAAGCTCACGTCACATCTGTAACACCCCGAGATTTTATGAAAAATATTATTTTAATTTCATTAATGTCTTATGTTGTATTCTACACCAAGATTACCTTGCGCTATATGCAACACCGTATTAGCTTGCAGTATACGCAACACTATTCTTGGACCGTGTTACACACAATTTTGATAATAGTTATTCTACGCAACATTGGGTATATATATATATATATATATATTAAATGTATAAATGAAATATGGTTGGATTCTGTTATACGAAACATTGAAGGATTCTTTCATAACACACATCCTTGACTTGACTTGCATTACACGCAATCGCGACCTTCCTCGATAGCGTGTGTAGTACGCAATACCGAGTTTCACTAAACAACGATATGCTATAAAAATATTATTAAAACTAGCCGTTATGAATAGTAATAACCACTTTTTGAAATCCAGTAAATTATATTTTTCAAAATGAACTTTATTTTTGGATTCGGAGTATCGAATTTAGCCTAAGGTGAAATTTTGGTACTTTTCGGATAACTTTCATATTCTGATGAATAGTGAAAATTACTAAATTATAATTAAAAACAACTTTTTTAATCGAAATAATTAATAGTGATAAATCATTAATTTCAGTGGTTTTAAAGTATATTTAGAATATATTTTTACAATTTAATACAATGTTGGTCATTGGATGTAATTTCACAATTAAACTAGACATAAACAAGTGTCAATCTTTTGATAGATATTGCTTGTTAAAAACACGCTATTTGTTTTAACAGCGGGATTTAATTATAAAATTAATTAATGCAACTTTTATGTTATGAATTTGGTAAAATAGACTTCATTTTTGAATTCGGAATATGAAATATAGCTTGGGATGAAATTTTGGCATTGTTCTGAAAAACATCAATTTTTGATGAATAATGAAACTACTAAGTGGTAGGTTAAAAACTGAATTTTGCATAAAACTTAATTTTACCACTTCTGTGAATGGAATTTCGAAAATCCGAGAGACACGGTTAATATCAAGGACTAAAATGTGGTTCAATGAGATGAAAATAATTTTTTGGTGAATAGTAACTTTTTACTTTTTTTACCACGGTTAATAGTAAATAAGGTAACTAAGGGTAAATATGATATTAATATTACCCTAACACATGTCCTAATTCTATTGGACAAGTGTAATTCGACCAAAAACAAACTTAGGAATAAAATATGACCATTTAGGCCCACTTGGATTAGATTAGGACATTTATTATTAATTTATTTAAAGAAGGGTTAAAATAGTAAAAATCAAAGTTTAATAAGTAAATCATTTTTAATATGGGGTTATACATAAGTTAAATTCGACTATAAATATTCATTAGAAAGCTAAAAAGATTTCCGACATGATGGTATTTTATTTTTAATTTTTAGACATCAAATAATATAATTTATTTATGACACAAAAATGATGCAGTAATTATCTTATTAATGAAATATTGACATAATTGATAATATAAATACCAAAATAAATGTAATTTAAGAATTTTTATGAATTCCACTAATTTTCTAGGTTACTATGATATATTAGTGTTGATTTAATCAACTTGGTTCGAACATATAATTCTGTTATGACTTTCACAAAAATCATATATCAAATAGTGTCAAAATTGACACAAAATAGTTTTTAAATCAAATATTATATTATTAATTGTTATTTTATTCCTAAAAATCTAAGGTTCGGCCAAATGACTTAGATAAGGATATATGTATTAATAATATACAATTTGGGGTTCTTTTGGCATGTTATAGTAAGTTTATTAACCATATAGTGAAAGAAAACAAAAAGACATGGTAAAAGTTAAATTATTTAACTTAGAGTTAAATCTAATTGATAAGGTTAAAATAATACCCTAAACTTGTCTAAATCCTATTGGTTGATAGTATTTCGACCCATCCCCACTTTAGCTTCGAAATAAGACCCTTTTGAACCATTATAAACCGATTTTGACTTTAATATAAAATAATATTTTGAGATATTCCTAAGGTGCCCCTCTCCTCCCCTATAAAAGGACACCTCCTCCCCCTCCTCCTCACACCAATTTTAGCACTCAAGCTCGGACAACCCCTGCCAATTTCTCCTCTACACTTCCCTAGCAACATCATAGAGGTTCTGGTCTTCCTCAAAGACCAATTTTAGTGCCCTAAGAGGAGGTCTCAAAGAGGCACTTCAAAGAAGAGGTAATTACCGTTACCAATTCTTTCATCTTTATTTCTTCTTCCACTTCTTCTTCTTAGGTTGTTTCATTATGAAGTAATAACATCAGTATCACTCATATACTGATATGTTATTATAAGTATGAAACAACCCTATTTCACCATCTATCCATCCTACGGAAAAAGAAATCACCGCGCGTGCGTACGTACGGAATACCGTCTCCACGCCGTGGTGTAATCTATTTTCCACCACCACCTTACATGGATGGGTATAATGGTGTAAAGAATAACTATACATAGTTATTACAACATCATATTGATTCTGATATATTGTATAATCCACTCCAATTCAATTCATTATTTATAGAAATGATATCATCGCTCGTGCGTACGTACGGACTACCGTCTCCACGACGCGATGAGATTCATTCTCCATGTTAACCATTTAAGAATGATTATAATGTATATATAAGAAATAATAATGAAATATATGACATTATAAAGCTACTGGATTTATGTATATATATATACATATGTATGTCATCTACTTACTTCCATTTCAAGACAATAAGGAAAGGAAAACAGCGTTCATGCGTACGTACGGACTACCGTCTCCATGAACGGTGTTTTTCATTTTATTTATCTACCTATTATATATATATATATATACTGAATATATATGATATATAAATCATATTTTATATTCTGGAAGTAATTAAATCATGATATAAGTAATAATGATGTCAAGAACAACAAGTCAAAACACGTACGATAAATGAAACGATTTTACCCAAAACGCTTCTTTAACATGGAATTTACAAAAGAACGGGTAATATAATGTCATAAGTGAACCATATATGATATCATAACAATGAATATGATTCTGTAATAAGTCAATAACATGATTTAAATCATTATACAGGAGGTTCGGACACTTACAAAGCAAGTCGGGCCTAAGGTAAGGGAAATATCACAATCTCATTTTTATCCGAGATTGTTTATTCGTATGTATTTACTGGGGTGTATTTTATCATCCACATCCATGTTCCTTCAATATGTAATATTGTTTCCATCCACTTACAATAGTTTAAATAAAATTTTACTCTTCGGTGAGTTTTTAGTAAAGAATATGAAAGTAATCTTTTGTCGTTTTTTTCGTACGAGGTACTTTTTGACTTTTCCGACAAAAGTACGAAGAATGTTTTTTTTAACTTATTCGGCATGAACGGATTTATACTGTTTTATAAAGCCTTATTTTCATGAAGCTTCCTCTAAAATATTTCATGACAATTTTCAATAAAATATCTTTCTTTTAAAATTGCATGATGTTTTGTGAAAAGAAATTGATTTTGAAGAAGAAAGGATATTTTCCTCAAGAATTCAATTCAAGAGTTTTATCAAAATTATTTTCCATATAAGATAATAAAGGGTTCTGTTTCTATCCATATTTTTACATTGATTTGACTATGTTGTGATGGAATTATGTTTATGAATTCCTTTATCTTATATGAATGGTTTTATGATTTCATGTTGTTTAAGAATCCCATTTTTATTGCATGGGTTATGCAATGATGTATGATTTATGATTTTGTGGCACACATAAGAAAGGATTCATTAAGAGATGGGTGGGACCTATATCTCCCTCCAATGCATTGGGTAAAGATTTTATATCTCATGAGATAGACATGGCTGGAATGGTAGGTTATACCGGTTCAGTGAAACAGGACTGAAACGAGGATTACTCGATTCAGAAAGGGACTTTGTCCACTAAGATAGTCTTGGCAATGAGTCTTGACTAACAAGAAATGATTCTCTATGATTATGTGTGTATGCCACAAAGAGTAATGTTTTAAGTTATGATTTCATTTTCACTTCTATGATTTATCCCATGTTATGATATTATGAGCTCTTTTGCAGGTTAAGATTTCCAAAAGCTATTTTCTTATGTATATGATGTGATTGATATTTCTTTTGTTTACCCTTACTGAGCATTTGAGCTCACCCTTTTATGTTTTCTTTTCCCCAGGATATAAAGAAAGGTTTTTAGGTAAAAAAAAGGGAAGATCTTTATGGGAGATATTGAAGATCTTTCACCACGATTAGAAGAATACGTTCCGAGTTTCCAAAGACACTAAACTATTACGATCCTTATGTGTGTGTTTTTGTTATGTACTAAGTATTCCGCAAATGTAATGTAATGTCCATGTACGTCAGGATACGGGTCTCTACAGTTGGTATCAGAGGAAAGGTTTAGTCAACCTTTGGAAACTAGGATGCGAAAACGTTAGTGAGATCCCTAGAGATATTTCTAAGGTATGTCCAGGGATGTCCCTAAGGATACGTATACGTATAGGATATAATCCTAGAACTACGATACCGATCTTAGAATTTAACCTAAGATGTTAGATATTAAGGGTACTCCCCCTTTACAATGTTGTTTTCCCTAGCATGATTTTTGCCTCTCACACTATTCTTTTTGGGTTTTAGACGATGGCTGGAACCCGAAGGAACCGTGTTGATCAATGAAATGGACAATGCAATGATTGCCCTCCTGAACAAACAAATGTTATGGGAGATGGAGTGCAAAATCTTATTGCTATACTTACACAAGCTATGAATCATTCTGGACTTCCAAATGAGCAGAGAAGGGAACAATATTCTATTGAGTCCTTCATGAGGCAACGTCCACCTTCTTTCAGTGGGTCTACTGATCCATTAGTTGCTGAACAATGGATTAGTACTACTGAAAAGATATTTTCAGTTCTTCAATGTTCTGAACATGATAAAGTCTTCTTAGCAGTATATCGTTTGGAAGGTGAAGCTGATCAATGGTGGAATCTTATCAAGAATACGAGGCCAAGAGATGAAATTGAGTCCATGGAATGGGACGAGTTCAAGAACCTGTTTTTCAGTAAGTACTTCCCTCGTATTCTTCGAACAAAGATGGAGAAAGAGTTTCTTGAACTGAAGCAAAGGGACGATGAATCTGTTGGTACCTATGAAGCAAATTTTACAAGACTTGCAAGGTATGCTTCTGGAATTATCATCCAACCTGAAAGTAAAGTTGATCAATTTTTCAGTGGCTTAAAACCAAGTCTTCGAAGGGCATTGGCTATAAGAGACTTCAGTAGCTATGAAGAAATTGTGCGTTGTGCTATCAAGGTAGAAATGGAAGTTGGTGTTACATATCCATCTCAGGGTTTTGACAAGAAACGAAAGATGGAGTTCAAGGAGAAATCTCAGAATAATGGTGAAAAGAAGATGAATGTTTCCTTATGCACAAAGTGTGGAAAGAAGCATGGTGGAGATTGTCTAAAAGGGACTAGAAAATGTTTTAAGTGTGGAAAAGAAGGTCATCGAGCAGCTGAGTGTCGAAGTAATGGAAAAAGGGTTTCTAATGATGTGAATAAAGCAAACACTGCAGAGAACGCACCGCCAACACTTCAATGCTTCAAGTGCAAGGAAATGGGGCATTATGCTAATAATTGCCCTAATCCAAGGGTTAGTGATGATCAACATGAGCAACCACTGAAGGCAAAGGACGAAGGAAAATCACATGCGATCACTATTGGAAATGTTGAATATGACAACGATGTGGTGGAATGATTAAGTGTTTATGTAATGGGATTCCAAAATAATGTTGTATCATTGAGTATTGCAATATTTATTGATGTGGTATTCAAAGTGATTGAGATATTTTTTGGAAATAAGATGATATGCGCATAATGAAGACGAGAAAATGAAATGTTTAATAGTATTCATGAGCTCATGATTGATATAAGGACTAAGTGATATCATGGTTTGAGTATATAGAATTTTGAGGATTTTGGTATGTGGAAAGTGTTAACTTTTAACTGCACTCATGTTTTCACTAAGGTATTCAAGAGAATACACGATTACGGACTTTGAATGTTTGGAATGTGACCAACAAGACATATCTTATGATATGTGGGGATCAACGACAGTATTAAATCTCTGGTAATCGATGTCACTATATTATGAGAGTGGACTGTAGTATTATGTATAAGCCTAAAGATTAGACTGGATTATGTTGGACATAAGTTAGTATTGTTTAAGGATAGAAGATTTTCGATATTATTGATGGGATGTTATAGTAACGTAGTTTTAGAAAAAGGGACAACCTACAGGACGGGCGACAGCCCATCGCTTCGGACAAGGCTGTAGGAATCGAACCCACAACCGAAGTGCGACTGGCCTTTATCGCCTACCACTAGCCTACAGGAAGTCCCTGCTTAGTAGAAACTAGTTTTATTATATTAAGCAGTATGATATATGAAGTATAAGTCCATTTTAGGAACTATATATGATTAATCTCACTATAGAATGACTTATGTATATTTAATAACTTTTGCTTACCTTTTGTTTGATACAGATGGAATGACCCGTCATTCTATCACATGATCTGCTAACACTTCACGAATAACAAATTCAACTTCATTTATTTAAGAGATGAAGTGGAAATTGTTCAAGGCACGAACAACAGTGATATTGTATCAAAATAAAGTAAGTATTTATTCTAATTCAAATTTTCAACTTTAGGGAAATGATCTTGAAAACCAAAAATGTTGTCCTAGTGATCTTATACCTGATGAATCAGATGGTACCTTAGATCGTCACAAATTTATGGATTTGTGATTACTGGATTTTCCATAGCCATGTTCTCTACCACTCTCCATCAGAACATGATGGTTAGATTTCTCTTCCATATCGATATTTTCACCTATGTGGAAACCCAGTGATTAGTTTATTTGGGTAATCATTACATTTCATACTTTAGTTTTTAAAGCCAACTTTTGGTATTCCCTTTTACGATGTGGGTTTCTATTAAAGAAACTTTCAAATAGTAAACCATTTATAACCCCGACGAATTTCGAGGGCGAAATTCATTTTAAGGGGGGTAGAATGTAACACCCCGAGATTTTATGAAAAATGTTATTTTAATTTCATTAATGTCTTATGTTGTATTCTACACCAAGATTACCTTGCGCTATATGCAACACCGTATTAGCTTGCAGTATACGCAACACTATTCTTGGACCGTGTTACACACAATTTTGATAATAGTTATTCTACGCAACATTGGGTATATATATATATATATATTAAATGTATAAATGAAATATGTTTGGATTCTGTTATACGAAACATTGAAGGATTCTTTCATAACACACATCCTTGACTTGACTTGCATTACACGCAATCGCGACCTTCCTCGATAGCGTGTGTAGTACGCAATACCGAGTTTCACTAAACAACGATATGCTATAAAAATATTATTAAAACTAGCCGTTATGAATAGTAATAACCACTTTTTGAAATCCAGTAAATCTTATTTTTCAAAATGAACTTTATTTTTGGATTCGGAGTATCGAATTTAGCCTAAGGTGAAATTTTGGTACTTTTCGGATAACTTTCATATTCTGATGAATAGTGAAAATTACTAAATTATAATTAAAAACAACCTTTTTAATCGAAATAATTAATAGTGATAAATCATTAATTTGAGTGGTTTTAAAGTATATTTAGAATATATTTTTACAATTTAATACAATGTTGGTCATTGGATGTAATTTCACAATTAAACTAGACATAAACAAGTGTCAATCTTTTGATAGATATTGCTTCTTAAAAACACGCTATTTGTTTTAACAGCGGGATTTAATTATAAAATTAATTAATGCAACTTTTATGTTATGAATTTGGTAAAATAGACTTCATTTTTGAATTCGGAATATGAAATATAGCTTGGGATGAAATTTTGGCATTGTTCTGAAAAACATCAATTTTTGATGAATAATGAAACTACTAAGTGGTAGGTTAAAAACTGAATTTTGCATAAAACTTAATTTTACCGCTTCTGTGAATGGAATTTCGAAAATCCGAGAGACACGGTTAATATCAAGGACTAAAATGTGGTTCAATGAGATGAAAATAATTTTTTGGTGAATAGTAACTTTTTACTTTTTTTACCACGGTTAATATTAAATAAGGTAACTAAGGGTAAATATGATATTAATATTACCCTAACACATGTCCTAATTCTATTGGACAAGTGTAATTCGACCATAAACAAACTTAGGAATAAAATATGACCATTTAGGCCCACTTGGATTAGATTAGGACATTTATTATTAATTTATTTAAAGAAGGGTTAAAATAGTTAAAATCAAAGTTTAATAAGTAAATCATTTTTAATATGGGGTTATACATAAGATAAATTCGACTATAAATATTCATTAGAAAGCTAAAACGATTTCCTACATGATGGTATTTTATTTGTAATTTTTAGACATCAAATAATATATATTATTTATGACACAAAAATGATGCAGTAATTATCTTATTAATGAAATATTGACATAATTGATAATATAAATACCAAAATAAATGTAATTTAAGACTTTTTATGAATTCCACTAATTTTCTAGGTTACTATGATATATTAGTGTTGATTTAATCAACTTGGTTCGAACATATAATTCTGTTATGACTTTCACAAAAATCATATATCAAATAGTGTCAAAATTGACACAAAATAGTTTTTAAATCAAATATTATATTATTAATTGTTATTTTATTCCTAAAAATCTAAGGTTCGGCCAAATGACTTAGATAAGGATATATGTATTAATAATATACAATTTGGGGTTATTTTGGCATGTTATAGTAAGTTTATTAACCATATAGTGAAAGAAAACAAAAAGACATGGTAAAAGTTAAATTATTTAACTTAGAGTTAAATCTAATTGATAAGGTTAAAATAATACCCTAAACTTGTCTAAATCCTATTGGTTGATAGTATTGCGACCCATCCCCACTTTAGCTTCGAAATAAGACCCTTTGGAACCATTATAAACCGATTTTGACTTTAATATAAAATAATATTTTGAGATATTCCTAAGGTGCCCCTCTCCTCCCCTATAAAAGGACACCTCCTCCCCCTCCTCCTCACACCAATTTGAGCACTCAAGCTCGGCCAACCCCTGCCAATTTCTCCTCTCCACTTCCCTAGAAACATCCTAGAGGTTCTGGTCTTCCTCAAAGACCAATTTTAGTGCCCTAAGAGGAGGTCTCAAAGAGGCACTTCAAAGAAGAGGTAATTACCGTTACCAATTCTTTCATCTTTATTTCTTCTTCCACTTCTTCTTATTAGGTTGTTTCATTATGAAGTAATAACATCAGTATCAATCATATACTGATATGTTATTATAAGTATGAAACAACCCTATTTCACCATCTATCCATCCTACGGAAAAAGAAATCACCGCGCGTGCGTACGTACGGAATACCGTCTCCACGCCGTGGTGTAATCTATTTTCCACCACCACCTTACATGGATGGGTATAATGGTGTAAAGAATAACTATACATAGTTATTAAAACATCATATTGATTCTGATATATTGTATAATCCACTCCAATTCAATTCATTATTTATAGAAATGATATCATCGCTCGTGCGTACGTACGGACTACCGTCTCCACGACGCGATGAGATTCATTCTCCATGTTAACCATTTAAGAATGATTATAATGTATATATAAGAAATAATAATGAAATATATGACATTATAAAGCTACTGGATTTATGTATATATATATACATATGTATGTCATCTACTTACTTCCATTTCAAGACAATAAGGAAAGGAAAACAGCGTTCATGCGTACGTACGGACTACCGTCTCCATGAACGGTGTTTTTCATTTTATTTATCTACCTATTATATATATATATATATACTGAATATATATGATATATAAATAATATTTTATATTCTGGAAGTAAGTAAATCATGATATAAGTAATAATGATGTCAAGAACAACAAGTCAAAACACGTACGATAAATGAAACGATTTTACCCAAAACGCTTCTTTAACATGGAATTTACAAAAGAACGGGTAATATAATGTCATAAGTGAACCATATATGATATCATAACAATGAATATGATTCTGTAATAAGTCAATAACATGATTTAAATCATTATACAGGAGGTTCGGACACTTACAAAGCAAGTCGGACCTAAGGTAAGGGAAATATCACAATCTCATTTTTATCCGAGATTGTTTATTCGTAATTATTTACTGGGGTGTATTTTATCATCCACATCCATGTTCCTTCAATATGTAATATTGTTTCCATCCACTTACAATAGTTTAAATCAAATTTTACTCTTCGGTGAGTTTTTAGTAAAGAATATGAAAGGAATCTTTTGTCGTTTTTTTCGTACGAGGTACTTTTTGACTTTTCCGACAAAAGTACGAAGAATGTTTTTTTTAACTTATTCGGCATGAACGGATTTATACTGTTTTATAAAGCCTTATTTTCATGAAGCTTCCTCTAAAAGATTTCATGACAATTTTCAATAAAATATCTTTCTTTTAAAATTGCATGATGTTTTGTGAAAAGAAATTGATTTTGAAGAAGAAAGGATATTTTCCTCAAGAATTCAATTCAAGAGTTTTATCAAAATTATTTTCCATATAAGATAATAAAGGGTTCTGTTTCTATCCATATTTTTACATTGATTTGACTATGTTGTGATGGAATTATGTTTATGAATTCCTTTATCTTATATGAATGGTTTTATGATGTCATGTTGTTTAAGAATCCCATTTTTATTACATGGGTTATGCAATGATGTATGATTTATGATTTTGTGGCACACATAAGAAAGGATTCATTAAGAGATGGGTGGGACCTATATCTCCCTCCAATGCATTGGGTAAAGATTTTATATCTCATGAGATAGACATGGCTGGAATGGTAGGTTATACCGGTTCAGTGAAACAGGACTGAAACGAGGATTACTCGATTCAGAAAGGGACTTTGTCCACTAAGATAGTCTTGGCAATGAGTCTTGACTAACAAGAAATGATTCTCTATGATTATGTGTGTATTCCACAAAGGGTAATGTTTTAAGTTATGATTTCATTTTCACTTCTATGATTTATCCCATGTTATGATATTATGAGCTCTTTTGCAGGTTAAGATTTCCAAAAGCTATTTTCTTATGTATATGATGTGATTGATATTTCTTTTGTTTACCCTTACTGAGCATTTGAGCTCACCCTTTTATGTTTTCTTTTCCCCAGGATATAAATAAAGGTTTTTAGGTAAAAAAAAGGGAAGATCTTTATGGGAGATATTGAAGATCTTTCACCACGATTAGAAGAATACGTTCCGAGTTTCCAAAGACACTAAACTATTACGATCCTTATGTGTGTGTTTTTGTTATGTACTAAGTATTCTGCAAATGTAATGTAATGTCCATGTACGTCAGGATACGGGTCTCTACAACATCACAAGCCATAGGAAACAGAAAAGAAACTAGGCCATTGTCCTTAAACAAGTCATTCAGCTTTCACACACACTGAGATTTCATTTCTCCAAATAACTAGAAACTCATCGATACAAGCAAGAGGGTAACTCAGATACCAATCATGAAATATATTTAATCAAACAAATAGTTCTTTAATCCGTCGTGAATTAACTGATTCAATATTCGTTGGTTCTAATTATAGGAAACCTATGAAGAAAGCTATCAAAATTAATTTAACAATTAAATTTACATGCCTATAATTCATTATCAACAGGCATCCACATGACTTTGGTTTATCAGAAAATTTGATTAAACATTCACATCTCCATCCATTTGATAAATATAAAATTTACATTAACAACAAGATTCATTAACATGAATTATTACCTTTTGACCAATTAATTTAAAATTAATCTCATCTTTACATTCCTTCCCAATTTATATTAAGAACAACATGCTAAACATGAAAATCATAGATACCAAAAATATCTATCAAATCATGATTCAAAAACATTTCTATGAAATGGATACCAGTTTATTAATCTAGTTCAAGTATTTATTATTTAAATTTCAATATGATAAAGTGGCTAAAATATGCTAAGTCTACAATAGAATATAAATGAACAGTGAGTCCATGAATCCCCTTCCTCAAAAGGTTTTTGATGTTCTTTGCATGAGAACGATCCATCACAACCAATGGTCACCTATCGTACAAAAAATACATCATACTAAGGATTCTACGACACCCACTTACTAACCAAAAACTATGAAGGATCCATTAGAAACATGGTGATCACTTTCCATCACATGGAAAATATAAATTGGAAGAAACAAATCGAGTAATCCTAAATAATGGATGAAGAACATACATCTTATGATATTCTAACTGAAAGTTAAAATTCTAGAACAAACATTAACCCTTTAGTTGATCGAAAATATCCTCAATACGTGGAAGTCCTTAGTGTTTTTTCATTTTCAGTTTGTTCAAGTGATGCTAATCAATACACTACTGCAAACTACTGTCAGACGTCTTCCTGAACATAACTGGTGTGCCCAATGATCACACACTCATTCGAATAAAATCTCACTATTATAGACCATCGAGCTATATACCTAGATCCTACAACTCATAAGGAACCATATTACATAGAGACGTCGATATACGAGATTCTCTTGACTATAGCACGATCCCGAACTCGATCTATTGTCATTGGGGTAAGGGAAAAACCTATTTTTGAAAGACATCATGGTACTCTTTCACCACCTTGGGAAACAAAATCTGATAAACCTCCAAAGAACTCATTATCAACTCAAAAATAAAGGATATCATGGATGAAACATGCCTCTTACCCATACGAGGGTATTTCTATCCAACAAACACTGTTGGTTGTCAATCAACATCAAAGAACACAACCAGCCTTCTGAAGAAATATAAAAAATCCTATACCGAATAAAAAAATCACTTTCTATGGATGAAATCATATGGTTGTATTTATAAATATAATAAATCCTCTCAAGAGTAGTGCTGCCCAAACAATAGCTCACAGAATCTACAAACATCAAACAAGTCAGCTAGGCCTTTAACTGGAATAGTTAATACCAAGGGCCCTAGAAGCCCCTCTACCTCAAGTCATAAATCATGGAAAATGGTAGGTGATATGAATGAGTGTATGACTCCTGAGTAAAAAATGGCATTCAACCATGTATGACATAATAAAAAGTTACCTAGATTGATATCTTCCACCCTGATGCAAGAAATGCTATTGCATGAAGATGGCCATGACATGCTTCATGGCCTATCTTACCCTGATGATGACCACCACCTTGGCCGCACTCTGCTCTCTAAGGATGGGGGAGCACACTAGGGACATCCTCTTCCTCCTCCATATTCACTCTGATGTTCCAAATCGGGAGAAACCTACTATTTCTTCCTCAACTGATGCTTCTCCAAAGGAGGAACTTGAACTGGAGCACATGGCACATGCTTACTACTCAGAATGTTCAAGAAATATTATTGTATATGACCCCAAACTCCATAAGAAAAAAAAATTCCTGATCCCTTGGAATAGATCACAGAGCTGGTAAACATAGATAAATGAGATACTAAGGGATAGGACTTATCCCCAAAGGAATAGAAACTCTTCTTCCTGTAAAACTAGGAAACCTAGACCATAGATCCACTTCATGAGGAATCATGACGACTCCCCTCTCATGATGATCCAATATTGGTTAATTTCCTATAGATTACCACTTCTATTGAAATCATCTCAAGATATTTCTTCCACATATATTTGGTGATCTGGAACTGGATTTCAAGATGAAAATCTTACTCGAAAGGCCTCTTCTGTTTCTCCTCTTCTTCCAATAGTTCTGAAACATATCTCAGAATGTTCTTGAAATTGATTCCGAGCTATTGTGCAATAAAGATCCCCATTTTTAGGATTAGTATATCTTTAATACTTGACACATTAGTTCTCGTAGAGAAAAACATAACTCTAAATTGGTCTAAAAAAACCACCCACAAAACTGATGACTCCTCACGATCCCCTAGCAATAAGAACCACCAATGTCTCACTTCCCCACACAACATCATCGCAACCAATGACCCCTATTGCTCCATCCAAGCACATTTTGAACTAAAGGATATCTCAAAAACCATTAATCCATCTTCTGTAAATTCATCTGAAATAGTTCCCCCATAATTTTGAAGACTCTGGGGATGAAACTCTCAGAGTTTCCTCATCCAAGTGTCATCATTTTCAACATCTACTCTACGATGATTAACTAGCACATACTGGTGAACAACTTTTATCAGAACATGATAAGGACATGGACCTAGATCCATAACTACAAAAGGATAAACAGTTATTGTTCCTAAAACAGTAATAAGGAACACATTACATTAATTATTTATTTTATTTTATTCATTTTATGTTAACATATCCTATGTTCTACCCATTAAAAAAATTTCACAAAGAGGAATGATGTGTGATCCATTACTAGGTCCCTATCATAAATCAAGTACCACTTCATTTAGTATCCCTTTCTCACATAATGGCCTATGCATCAAATCCCCGGGGACCCTAAATACATGTGTCTTAGCTAGTCTCCAGTGTTTATAGCACTTGGAGAACTTGACTAACATTGTTTCCATACCAACCCATGAAACCTCACCTTTTCCTAAGTCCTAAGTCTATCTTATTAATCAAACATACCTATGATAAAACTATGTCACAACCCCCATTCCAAAGAGAGTACCCCTCATTCACCATTAATGAGAGGAGAGAGATAGTGAACGTCGAGTCCTACCTTCAGTAGGTCATGGGTTGGCAACTTGCATCGAGGGTTTTGTAAACACACAAATGGGAGGCATTACCTCATAAGAGAACACATGAAAAAGATAGAGATAAAGAAGATAAACACCAAATCCTTCTAAAAATACAATATAAAATAAATCCCATATACACATATGTAATATCATGAAATAACTACTTCAAAATAATGGGAAACTATATGTACAAAAAAACAATGTAAAATGACTATGACCACGAAGCCCGGACATCTCCTGCAACCCAATATAGTTGTAACCATATTGATCCCAAACTGGCTCAAAGTGACTTGAAAAATAGTTTATATAATGTAGGGTGATTATAATAGTATTTTTATTAGTATCCTCACTAGATCCTCTCATGAAAAAGTAATGAAATAATACTAAAACACAGCTAAGAAGTGAAACAAACTCATCGCATAAAAATGTATACTATATTCCCAACATCTCCATGGATACTCACATCTTGTGTCACATAAAATAGTATATAATTTAATGAATAATATCAAGGGTACCCCGATATCACTTCACCATTGGTTTGATGTTTTTCACCAATGTCACACGTCCTAAGCACCTCTCTCAAAAAAGGCTTTCCCGTAGACACCTAGCTGAATCCCCATAACATGCACCTTGTGCATCACAAACACCACATCCACGTAACCAACATAACTAGTTAGATTATGTTAGGTACCATATCTTTCATAATGCATATCATTAATCGAGTATTATACCTCAAGCCATTACAACCCATACACCGAGTAAGGACCCTCATTCTATCACAGTCTATACATGTTACACCTATAGTAGTCCATAAGAAGCTATATCCAAAATATATGTGTGTGAATAACCACGGGAAATTAAAACCCTCTACACCCATATATGTGAAAAAAATATGTGTTGTGCCTACCAGTAGAAGTAACTACCAAGAGAAGGGATCGAGGTCAATGGGGGTTGTCAGTCATCCATCCTCACACTGGAATGTTGGGGAGAACACCCACAGGGCACAGAATCAATATTTTTTCAGTCACCCTTACTGAAAGGGTGGGGTAGAATATATAAACACACGAAAAACACGATATAATATCTCACAACCATACTATGTTAAAAACCTAGTCTTTGAAACAACTACAGAAAACACATCTTAGACTCCAAGATGCCACTTCTAATACTAGTGATCATATAAGAACACAACCAATTAATGATATTTATTAAAATATATTTTACCATTTAATTAGTATCAAATTATGTTAATTAATTATTTAACCATTAATTAACCAATATAATTTCAAAATTATATTTTATAATCATCACAACAATGTTCTCTACTCTTCGGCCAGATCCAAAATGATTTCACTATTTCATAGAAGTATAGCTTCATCTTTCTATCCCAGCAAGCTCCAACCACAAGGGTTCATCATCATTAATTCAATAATTTATTAATAGAATTATAAATTTTCCATAATCCATGAATTATATGAAAATATACTAAGAAAAAAATAACACGGGGCTCAACACGGGGAGTATATGAACTACTCATCGAGTCTTTTCCACATATAGTAGGTGAAAAGACCAATCCATCCTTGAGAGGCTAAACACAGAAAGCATGTGGAATACCCAAAACATATTTTCTTATTTTGGAAGGAGAGTATGAAAGAGAATATTACACAAGTAGTGGGGTATGTAAAGAAGATAATAAACAACATATTCAACAAAAAACAACCTTTACATCATCAGGTAATCCCATCTTTAACCTGTTTCTACACCTCTGGTGTCCTCCCCGACACCAACATGCATTAAATGATTCATTTATCTACTCTAGGAGAAAACTGCTTACACAACCACTCAACCAACCTATCCCCACATATCACAATAACCATCAAGGATAACGTCACATCATAAGTAGTTTGAAACAACAATGCAACCGGGCCCTTGGACGTAAACATGTCATTCATCCTTCACACACAATGAGCTGCCATGGCACCAAATCACATGTCAACCATCCTTAAAAGAAATAGGGTAACTAAAATACTTATCACAAATTCTTTTTAACAAAAAATTATTTCTTTAATCTATAATCAATTAACAGATTCATTATTAATTGGTTCCAAAAATGGGAAACATAAGAAGCAATATTTCAATGATAATTTAACAGTTAATTTAAAATGACTGTAATGAATTATAAAAATGCATCTACATGTCTCTAGTTTATCAAACAATTTAAATAAACATGCACATCTCCATAAATTTTAAAAAATGAAATTTACATCAACAAAAATATTAATTAACATGCCTTCTTATATTTTAACCAATTAATTTATAATTAATTATATCTTTACATTATTTACCAATTTCTATAAAGAACGACATGATATACCAGAAAATAATAGATACCAAACTATCTTTTAAATCAAGAGGCAGTAACATCGCTTGGAATTTTATACCAATTCATTAATATAATTAAAGTTTTTATTATGAAAATTTCATTATGATACTATGGCTAAAACATGTTAAATCTATGAAGGAATATAAATGAACAGTGAATCCATGAATCCCATACCGCCAATGTTTTTTTGAGGTTCTTTGCATGAAAAACACCCATCAAAATCAATGATTACCTATCGTATAGGAACTACATCATCCCAAGGACACTGTGACACCAACATACCTACCAAAAACCACGTAAGCTCCATTAGAAATGTAGTGATCACATGCCATCACATGAAAAGGAGAAATGGGAGGAAACAGATATATAAACATAGAAGAATAGAGGAAAAACATAAATTTTATAGAAGACAAATTGACACACTTGTGTTACACCAAAACTGAGGGTGCGCATGCAGCAAGAAGAAATTTAGGGAAAACATTATCCAAGGTCCACACCATAATCACACTACATGGGAAAGAGTGTTCTGTGTCATCCCATAATAAGGAAAAAAGTAAGGAAGAACAAGGCAGAATATATCTCATCCATTTAAACATATAAATAGAGTAGTGGTTTAGATATTGCTTAGAATTTCCATTAAAGGAATATCTTGTCAACAATACATGTTTTTACCAATTAAAGTCAACCATATCCTTAGGAAAATTAAGACAAGAGTTATGGTATTTGAAATATACTTAAATATCATAAAACATGGCTTGGAATGTATTTTACACTAATGGAAACATAAATGGGGAGAAATTGTTGGAAGATAGAAACACTATACACCTACTAACCTGGAAGAACTATATACCTATTGATAGCTCGAAACACTATACACCTACCGATAAACGACTCACCAAACTAGAAACACAATACACCTACCGATAGTTGGAAACACTAAACATGTAATGACGGTTTGAAACAATATTCACTGACCAATAGATGACTCGCCATCCTGGAAACAATGTACACATACAGATAGCTGCAAACAAGGTAAACCTACTGAAATCTGGAAACAATTTGCACATGCCGACACTTAGAAACATTTTACACTTACTGATAGCTACAAACACTATACACCTACCAATAGATGACCTACCAATAACTAGAATCAGTGTACACATATTGATAGATGAATCACCAACCTAGAAACACTATACACTTACCGATAGATTACTCACTGACCTTGAAACAATATACACCTACTGATAGCTAGAAACACTCTACACCTACCGATTACTGGAAACATTGTACACCTACCTATAGATGAAACACTGACCTAGAAACACTGTATACCAACAGATAGATGACTCACTGACCTAGAAACACTTGACATCTACCGATAGCTGGAAACACTATTCACAAAGTCGTAAATTTTTCAATGTGTTGGGAATAAGTCACATTGACCTCCCAAAACACCTCAAACACCAGATTTCAGAAAATTAATGGATCAGAGAGTTCTAATCTATTTTATTTAGAATAAATAATCAATTAATTACACAAGAAATCACATTTTCAATCCAAGAAACATAATTATCAAACATTTAAAGGTTTCTTGGTTCATATGTACAAAATTCCTTCAGTATGATAATTATGGTAAAATAGATCATGAATATTTCATTTGAAAAATGTACATCACGTTATAGTTATATTTTTTATATATTTGTTATAATTTTGAACTATCTATTTAATATAGTTATGAAAAATGAATTATTTTAGGACATGCTGATGGTATTCCATACATAAACATGTCTAACCTATCCATTTTTCAACAAACATGTGTGAAATAAAGTAATAATTTTATTATATGTAATTAGTGGTATATTTTTAATAAATATCATATAATTTCATAAATTTTATCTATATATATTCCTCGATATGTGGTGATGAAAAATAGAATACATTTGTTTGTGAAGTAGGCATATGCATGTACATATGAGTGATGTTCTTATTTATTATTGGATGATAAATAAAACATTAGAATATTAAATTACAATTATTGAATGAAATTTATTTAATATATATAATATTATTTCATTTTTATCCTTTATTATGAATATCCATAATTGTGATGAAAAATAAAATACATCCTCTCATTAGACAGTAGTTCATCTGTACACACAAAATATGTTTACACTTTTCGTTATATGTATAAGTAAATAAAAGGTTTATAAAAAAAATAAAAAAAATTGTATTTGGGATATATATTTTTAATATATCACAATGTTTAGAAGGGTTTTTATTGAGGAAATGTAACCAATAAAATTAAAACACCTGATTAATAACTATATATATTTTTAGATTTCCACCTTAGGTTTATTCTGAAATACAAAATAAGATGATATTTTGATAAAAAATAACCAATAAAATGTGGGGATGGATTCTAATAAAATTTTCAAAAGGATTTTTTATATGATAATATTATCAAGAAGTATGATGAAGAAAGGAGAGATGGTTCCGTTTTGTAAGAGAGGGAGAGGACACCCATGAAATATTTATAATGGTTACAAAATATTAATGTCTAAATCTATATTAGAGGATCCAAAATTACTAATATATTTAATAATAGATAATATATTATTTGAATATAAACATATAATATGATTTAGTTATGTTTTCATGTCATTTTAACCCTTATCATTGCAGTTTTAATACTTTTAACCTGTTTTAACTATTACCGTGGTACATCACTTTTTTTTACCAAAGTTAAAATTCATAAAGACAAAAAAATGGGTTTAAAATATTCACTAAATTATAAAAACCCAATTTAAAATAATAAGTAAATTTTTTATAATTATATCTTTAAATTTGGTATAATTACATTTAAAATAATAACACCTAACATAACAGAAAAAAATTCTAAATAAATTTATTTTTCAACATAAAAATGGTTATACACAAAATTCATGTATAATGTTGACACTATTGAAATATAATTCATGAAAATTAATAAGTAATGAAATTGTTATTTAATTAATATTACCTTTTATGTAACATAGTCACATGTAATTTGAGAGAATATATATATGAGATAAATATTAAATAAACATTTAATCACCAGCAAAAAATCCCTTTAGTTACATTAATATATAAAATTTATTTATTCTCATTTATTAAAGAAGAAAGAAAAAATATTTATTTAGTTTTATGAATATTTTAAAAAAATGATTCACTATTTTAATAAATATTATATAAATATTTTTATTTTTGTTTAATATAGTGACATTTAATTAATTAATTAAAATATTTATTTTAAATCCCAAATAAATAATTAGGAGGATTTAGGAAATATGTTTAATGGTCTAGTGATAAATAACATATTTAATATTATTTTGATAAATTTTATTTATTTATTTAAGAAACATAATTATTTTATCCATGACTGTAGGGAATGTTATGGAAATAATATAATGGTAATTATTATTTAACTTAGGGATAATTAGGGATTAAAAAAATAATAAGGGCCCCTATTTAATTATTTATTTTATATCTCTATCACTATATAATATCGGTTATGAAATTTAGTGGATGGACAAGCTTTATTCTATAACTGTGAAAGATGAGTTCTAGAAAGAATTATTTCAAGACTTAGATAGACCATCATAAGAATGATCTGAAGAATGCATATAAATTATCCTCCTCCACAAGATTGAATCCATTATCCCATAAATGATTCAAAATAAATCGCATGTGATAATCAATAGCATTATATTCCTTTGTTCTAGAACATAAATATTTTTTTGGAAATGGTTGAAGATTCATAGTTCACATGTGAATCACAACAAGATGGAAAATAAAGTTGATTTATTTAATGCATCGATGGTATGATTGGAGTGGTATATCAATTCATCAACATAGAATGAATCAAAAATAAGTTAATTACATAATTAAATAAATTAATTATAAATTATATATGAGATTTTTAACTATTCTTGGATTTGGGAATTCATTTATTTCATAATCTGATAAGAAATCCGACGAATTTGAGGAAACAAATTTGTTGGGAACCACCAAAATTGATTTTACCGAACCTTATAATGATATAGTGGAATCAGAGTGGTCACATAATAATTTAAAATTATTTATTTTTCATTTATCAAATATATGAAATTTTTGAAAGCTTTTTTTCTTCTAATGTTTTTCTTCTTTAATCCAAATTATAATTAACATATTTTGTACATTTTAATTCATATTATTAATGTTTGATATCATCTTAAATAGATTAATAATATAATAATAATGGTCATATATTCCACAGATAGAAGCTAAGGATTATGGTTATTACACATAGATACATGGCATGTGACCTAAGAAAATGTCATTTACCCAAGTTCACTAAACATGGATTCGTCATAAAACACATAACACACCAAGCAACAATATCATGTGCAGAAATCAAAAAACATCATGTTTTGAGAAGAACAACATGTCACATGACATGGTTGGCCACATAGTTTTTATATTTCCTACAAGTCGTGTTATATACATAGTTTTTCAAAGAAAATCTATATTATCTCTATTGTAAAATACATGGAAAATTATTTGTGAAACTAAACCGGTGTTATCCTTAATGAGAGACATGATGTGTTTCTATAATACACATCATCTGACTAATTAATTGTAATTTCATTAGAACATGTAGAGTCCACATGCAAGTTAGGAAAACACAAGGAAAATAGAAAAAACTATGTATAACATTATTAAATACTATGTAACTCAATAGAGATACACATTGAGTCCCTGGATGTTAGTCATGGATAAAAAAATTTAAAAAAATTCTATGTAACTCATTATAATATGCCTTTCTGTCATCCAATAAATAATGTAAATATATTTCATAATGTATAATTTATTGTAGCATAAAAACACAATTACATATTTGAAACGTAGTGTATCTTCTATGTAATTAATGTATGAATATTTAAAAAATACTCAATTATTTTCCTAATATTATATATAATTACAACTCAAATCATTTAATTTCTATGTTTCATTTACGATTGGTATCTCCAAGTAAATTCAAAAGATCATTTAGATAAATAGATTTATTTATTTATTTAATTGAAATAATTCAAGAATGTTTATCTTAATTAAAATGAATGAAATGTTGTAAATGATAGATTTTTACTGTTTTTAGATTATTTTCATATTGTATAGATGACCATGATCTTAGATCATCTTGTGTATGTGATTGGATTTTTTAATAAAACATTATTACAAGTTTTTTGTAATAATTAATTAAATTGAATAATGTACATAGAATCATTCATATCCTCTAGTTTTGATAGGGAATTTATGCCCATGGATTGTTTTAGGTAATCCCACTTAACCAAAACATTGGTTCCCGTCAACCGTTGGTGGGTAAAATAATGTAATTGATGGAGCTTATAGGTTAGTGTAGGTGGAACATGTTTGGAGTTGAGGAAAAACCAATCCATGAGGTAAAAATGAGTAAAAAGGGAATCTTCAAACATGAAATCAACAAGGTTCCCAGTGTTAATTACCTTGTTTATGGGGTTTTAACATATTTTAGATAAAAAATAAGAGAATATAGTGGATAATTAACTTTATGGTGTATTTTGTTTTTCAAATTCAGGATTAATTATTTGTTGATGTTTAAATAATTAAAATAGTTAATTTAAAGTAATGGATGATAGAAATAAAATTAATATTATTATATGATTTAGTTTTTAAATAATTTTTTAATAAATTATGTAAAATATACTTAATATTAACAGTTATGTAATGATATAAAACTAAAAGTTTACACATAATGATTAAAATATATCATATTAAATATTATGTTAGTACAAACATCAAATAAATCAATTAGAATCGAAACCTAGTTCAATGTTCCTAACTAGTCTAATTAAGGGTAGTTTAAATTATCAAGGAATTTTAACTTGATTTTTTGGTTGAATTAACATAGTGCACATCAAGGGTCGATAGGAATTAGAGTATCTATGAGGGAATGTAGTAAGATAATTATAATATATCATTTATGGATTTTTGATTCTACTAAATATATTAATGATATTGAAGTTAATGTATTAATTAAACATAATCTTATATAAAAAACATTTAAATAAATTTATAGGCCCATGTCTGGGTTAAAAAAGGGTCATATAGAAACATTACACTAGAATGATTATGACATTATATTCCTAAACCAATGTTGAGAGAAATTTGGATTCAATAAAATAGTTAGATATTATTAAATAAAATTTAAAATATATCATTTGAATTAGTAATCCAGATAATGTAATAAAATTACACTACTATTTATTATCGAAATTGAGAATAATTTGAATTCATCTATATTACTCCAAACCATTATAATGAAGGACAACATTCTCCAAGGATCAAATTTATAAGAATAGTGTAAGAATTTATGTGTAAGACTATTCTATAAACAGAAATTGTATGTTTCAAAAAACACTAATCTTGAGGCCACAAGAATAGAATCCAGTAAGGAAAAACATTATATCTATAATGATACATTTAGATGATTACATATATTACAAATATTCCGTTATCTCATCCATGTTCAGTAATAATTTAGAGTAACACTACTAAATGGCTACAAATATCATCATGTATCGCCATGGTAATATTTATCAAGAGATTATGAGATAAGAGTATTTTTAGATCTCTAATGAACTGCTTACAAGAATATTTGGAGAGTGAAAACTATTTGGGTCTCATATATTCATGGTGATTGGATAAATTAACTAAAACAAAATTATTGGCTTTAGGATCATTAATTATTTTCCATGAGTATCAATTCATTCTCAATACCTAAGAGATTATCAATATTAATTTTTAATTATAATATGAGTAAAATGGGAGGAGTCTTATAAAACTCCATACATTTATTGAAAAAGTTTACAATGATATGAGTCATGAAAAACATGTAGTCATTATGGTTAATAAGAAAAAGAACAATATAATGGGGACCAATATTCATTTTATGAAAAACTTCTCCCAATAACTGTACATACAAGAAATGGATGATCCATGTAAATGTAAAGTAAAATGAAGCCACATGTTTTCCATGTAGCAATATGGGAAACTAGGAAAAAAATAACCCAGTTAAAGAAGAAAAGGGATGCTTATTGTGAGTTCTATATCATTTGTTATATTTTTTTATATAAAAATTAGGAATTTTATTTCACTTATGGTGCCCAAATATATTTTCAAATGTTGGAACTAGGTAGATTATAAAAAATTTACAGAGGAGTGGTGGATTTTTGAGATTCAAATAGTGTGAGTCCAACTTCTATTGACACTATATATTTCCACCTATAGTTTGCAAATGGGATATTCATGGTTTTAGATGAATGTTTTTATATACCAAATTTTAACATAATCAAAATTCCTTTATCGTTACTTGATAAAAATGGTTTCATTTTCATCCTTATAAATAAATTTCACTCCTTATATAATGTTGTCACATTTTATGATATGAAACATTTATTAATGGTCCTTATGTGTTAAATTCTGAAAACCAAGTACTTTTAATTGATAACAAATCATGTTCACATACCACATTTCACATCTAGTAGTGAGATCACCATCATTGTCATGTAGATGAGTAGTTTTTGTTAATTAATTATCAAGTGGGTTATGTATAAATTTTTGAGATAAAATAAAATGATATATTTTATTCCTGTTTATATGAAAAAATGTCACAAACCAACTCCGTCCAACCCTATACCAGCTACCCGAGTCAGCTTGTGATAAGGCCCGGAGGGCAATCCAAATCTCCATTGGATAACAACTAGTGTAGGGAATCAAATAAAATAGTTGGTAACTTCTTTTTCCATAAAAAACAAAAATTAAATAAATATAAACTAAACAAATTAGATATAATGTAGTAGAAGAAAAAAGAGTAAATTTCCATAGCTTAGCATACCTCCAAGGGACCTCATGGGTTACCAACAGAATTTGAGCCACCCTTGCTTCAAGGGTGATACATCTATTCCAACCTAAAACAGAAATGATAACGTAGGCATGAACATCAAGACCATCAGTAAGAATGATATGGTATAACACAGACCTATGCCCTTAACATTAAAAATTAACCCTAAACATTCTAGTTTAAAAAGTAATAAATAAAAAAATATTTTTTTTTCATTTCTTTTCAAATTCCACTAACAAGTTTCACATGACGAATGTAATTTATCTACTAATACATTTTCTTAATAGGTACCATGCATGAATTAACATTTCAAAAAGAATGGAAACTAATTTAGATTAAAATATGGTTTTCACAAATGAGACTTCATGTATGGAACAACTGCATTAAAAATCACATCCCAAACACAATTCGGGATCCCTAAGAATATAGTGTTAGTTGTGGACCTACGATCATCATACCTCAATGAAATTTGTATTAGAAACCACAAAAACTATCATTCATGTGCACAAGCCAGTAGTAGGGGAAACCCGCCAAACCTAATGGTCACTAATCATCATAAATGTTTAGTTAGTGTTGTATCATCAAACCCACTAGATGAAACTGGGAGGAACCACTTCTGTATCATCTGGCATACTAGTCCATGTCTTCCCACGTAGGTACGCTAGATTTCCCATGTTCTCTATTCCAAATGGTTGTGAGTTTTAATCAATAAAAAAATTCAAATATAAAACATTCTTTATCCAAAACCCATTCAACCTATCACCACCAGTCTCCACCCCTAAGGTAATTTCATTTTTTATGCCACACAATCATCCACATGCCTCTAAACTATTCACATATCACAAATCACATATTAAAAGATTCATTAATTTTTTTCCAATTAATAAAAATGTCTAAAGAGGGGGGTTTTCACTTTCACAAATCATTTTCAATGTGCCAAAGGATCATTATTACATTTAGAGGAATATATTAATTTTTAAGAAAACCAATCAGCAATCAATTTTAATTGAAAACCCCATTAAAATATCAATTATTCTACCAAGGTGTCACACGCTTATAATAAATCATGAAATCATTCCTAAACCAAAGAAAACCATGTGTGAAAGGAAAGGTACCAATTAATCTCAAATTCACCCCAAAAACCATGCACTTTTCCAAACATCCCAAACACATGATATTTCCCCTAATTTTATTTTTAAATAACACAAAACCCTTGTTCAATCATGTAAACATTGATAAATAACATTCACAACACCAAGCATCATGGGTAATAATAACCACACACACATTTTTTTTTGGAAAATCATTTAATCATTTAATGTGTCATATTTGGAAGTATATCCAATAGAAGGATACACATTTTAAAACATAAAAGTGAATCATAATAAATAATGTAAATTCCAACACCAGGCATCATTAACACTTTTCAGAGCACATATATAATATTTGATATTGAAAAAACTTTTTAAAACACTAAATAAATTATGTAATTGAAATTTAATGAATAGTCATAGTGGACCTAACTCTGACATTCCATTATTTATCGACAACCACTCAAATCAAACCTTGGAGCATAGACACACAAGAATATATATATATACAAATAGTTAAATTTCACATATTTATTTCTCCACGAGGGAATATATTAAAAGAGGGAATATATATATATACATTCCTTACCTATTCATGTACATATTGGTGTTCTTTACACTCACTACTCAAAACCACATCAACAATACCCAAGGTGCTCTATAAAAATTTTCAATAACTAAAAATCCTAGAAAAACCATGAAGTGAAATTAAGAAAAATAAAAATAACTGAAAATCATTAAAGAATATAATAGCTGGTAGACCAAAATAGTCTACAATGCATTGCCTTTGGTAGTGGACGTTGAATCATGCCTGAATGAGGCCTAATAGGATCATTGCACACCCTATAGTGTAGATAAATACCAAAAATAAACTCACCCAAAACCCTATGGTTTAGAAATTTCGTGATAACCACCTAGAAGTGATTAAAATCAAAAAATAGGAAAGGAAGATGGGATAGGAGAAAAATCAGAGTGATCTACACACAAAACCATGAGGTTGAATGGTTTCCTGAAGGATGGGGTAGTGCTTTTTATACCTCTCGATTGGTAGGGTTATGTGAGAAAGAGGAGGGAAATCTATGTTAGGTGTGGAAGGAGGGAAAATATTTTGAGGGGGATGATGAGTCGTATCAGAGGACCTCAGTTGAATGGGAGGTTCACGTTCCAAATATCCTCCTCCAGTGGGGGTCGCACATGAGAAGGGAGGAGAGGGGGCGAGGGTGTGTGTATTATATTGGGCGAGGGAGGAAAAAGTGGAGAACCCCCTCGAGGTTTATAAACAACAAAAGAAAATAATAATAATAATAACAATATTCATAATAATAGTAATTTCATTACTATTATTATTATTAAAATTTATATTAATTTTCTTTTCTTTTAGTTATCTTATTTATGTTTATTTAATTTTATTATTTATTTATTTATTTTAAATATTTTGGTGGCCGCATGGTTTGGATGCATGGTTTTCTAGACCATGTGATAACCGTGAAAAACCTATTGGAAGGAAGGGGCACATGCACTAGCATTCCATATGGTTACCAAACCATGATCCAACCATGCTGAACAAATCTACCTAGATCCAAAATGGAACAACAAATTCACTACCCGACTTCCCAAATGATGCACAAACTGTGGACTGTGTGCTATTAACCTGAAAACATCAATTTTTTCACAAAAATTAAAATATTCAATCTAGGAATCAACCCAAACCTCCACCAATTATATACAAACCCAAGAAAAGAATAAAATAAATGAATTTCAATGGTCAAGGTGTGACAATTCACTACACCCAAAACCCTTTCTGCACCCATAAAGAGACCCATCAAAGGAAGAATTAAACTCAATATTGAAAATAAAATAGACCAACGAATCCAGGAACTCGGTGTGACCTTCCACCCTAGTAGTCACACCGACCATATCTAAGAGAAACCATAATACGAATAACTGTGATGAAAAGAGGAGCGTTTTCCCCACCATAAAAACCAGACTAGCATAACCAACATTGAAACTCTCCACATAGCTAATTCTAGAACTCCCATCACAAACTAAAGATAAAATCCCCCACACTTTTCAAAAATTTGGTGTACAAACTAACTCTCAAAAAACCAAAACAAGATCCATGGTTTGTCACCCCAATATTTATGAATCATCTAGTTTAGGCCTGCAAACACAGACTGACACATAAACCTACTACCAATACTAGAATACTCAGACACGTGGGGGAAATCATAAGAGGTGCTCAAACCAAATATGAAACTGAACCATGATTCATCATTTCCACAATAAATGAGAATCATTAAAATAACAAAGACAAAAAAGGAGCCACACAAGATCTCACTAAATGACATATATTCTTACTGTGATTCTTAGCCTCAAGTAGACAACTTTTCTACGTTTTCTTACATAATGAACACACACTAGAATTACCAGAAAATGAGACCACCAATAATTATTAAAACAAAAGAGGAAAATTACATAAAAATAATACTTCATCATCAATAAAAGGACTCTATTCCTTTTACAACATAAATGAACCTTAAAAAAGAAGCAACAATAGGGGAACTTAAACCATCCCTATTCTAGTACTCGAGGAAAAAGATGGTCCAAGGTTTCTTACAACCAGCATTTCCTAACATCATGAGAATCTTATCTTCGAGACCTATATATGGTGCTATGATGTATTGAAGAAGCTTCTTCCCTGCATTTAAGAGCTAATGATGTCTCCTAAACCATCTCTTTGAGTAGTGAGACTCACAAAACCCCTACAACTAACACATGAGACCATGCCTAATAGAATATTGTTCCATCTACGAATGAGACATTATTATGTTATTCAGAAAACAATGGTTGTATAAATACAAAGGATACTTGGGTGTGGTCTAAATTAAAGATATTCTCCCACTCCACTACTTAATTCAGTGTCCGGGTTGAGTGTCCAGTGAGAAAAATCAGTTAAACATTTATTCATAATTTCCTAAAAAATCCTAACCACCATTGTTTTGACATGTTCTAACTATTAACAATAAACAACACCAATTCCCAAAATTTAACAACACCTAAAGACAGAGGAAATAATCGTAGAGTCCAATTGTACAATCATCAGCAAGACCATTCATGGGAATACTCAAAAAATAGAGTCACAATGCTGAATCAAAACCCATCAAAAATAAAAAAATATAAAATAAAAAAATCCAAACTCAAATCTCCTTTTAGCCTGTAATTCATCATGTCAAAACAAAAATCCCATGAAGATGAATACTAAAAAATAACTAAAAAAACCAAATAATTTCTCACTTTTCAAAAAATTGAAATCAAAATTTTTGAAAGCATTTATTCAGAAAGAAAAACAACATAAATACCCACCATTGGAATTCTTTGAAGTGTCACATATATATGTCCTCGGGATAGTTCAAACACCCATCCACGGATATCACCAATTATCTACTTGCCATATGCCTACATTTGTATAAGTAATCATTCATAAAAATAACAATAATAAATTAAAAAAAATTCTCATTTCAATAATAGATCATTGAACTCAAATCCAAAATTCCCAAACAAATTTCATATCACACCCCAAAAAGTGGTTCCAAAATCCCAAAACACTCTATAAAACACCTTCCATTTATCACTTCGAAACCACAGATTCCATTAATGAAAACAATTTCCATCTCAAAAAACATATCCCATTCTAATAACCACACTCACATTTGAAAAAAATAGTTCATCAATTTTTTTCCTTTTTGAGATCCACTCACAGAAACCAAAACGAAGTCCTAACATAACTCACATTATGATATCGAAAAATAAGGGTCTAGTAGCTATGCCAACCCGTAAACATGGCTTAACACACCATGTTCTGAGCAGGTATCACCCCTTAGATTTATCTTTTACCATGATCTAGGGCAACACATGGGTCAATACTCCATGAAATCTAATCATGTAACACTTTCTAACCCCTATGTTCATCCATTATCCACATAGATAATATGGTCTTGCTCTGATACCATTTTTTCACGAACAAACCATGTTCAACCATTAAATTGTTAACTGAGTCCGCCCACGACAGGGCACGGAGGGTTTTCTTGATCCCAACATGCAGGAAACTAGTGTCGGGCTTCAAAATAGAATAGTTTGTAATGACATTTCCCATAAATATAATTAAATTAAATATATATAAAATGAAAATGAAAGATAAACACTAGAATTAGAAAAACTATTAAAGGTCCACAGTTGAACATACTTCCAAGAGACCTCATGGGTCAGCACCAATCCTAGAACCATGCAAGATCCAACAGAGATCCATATAGAGGAACTTAAAACTGAAATCATAAATTGGCATGATCATTGAGACACTCAGCAGAAATTCAATGGAATTACACCACCCAATTCCCTTACTATTAAAATTAATCCCAAAACATTTTATTTAAAAAACAAAACATAATTAAATATTGTTTTCATTTTTTTCAAATTCAAGTAACATGTTTTCATTTTTATGAAAAGAATTTATCATCAACAATGTTTTCAAAATAGGTTCAACACATGTATTAAGATTTAAAAATGAATGGAAAAAAATTTATAATAAAATATGGTTTTTAAAAATGATACATCAGGTATGAAATAATGGAAACAAAAATAACATGACAAGAACAATGGTAAATATACAAGAAGCTAGTGTTTGTTGGGGACCTAGGATCCTCATTCCTCAATGAAACATGGAATAGAAACCATAAAGGCAATAATTATTGTTAATTATCCACTAGTATGGTACACACCCATAACCTAGTGGTCTCTAATCAACCTAAATGTTTAGTTAGTGTTATAGCGTCAATCTTGCTAGAAGAAACTAGGATTAACTAGTTTCATATCATATACCATACTTGGCATAGTTTTCCCACCTAGGTACCAAGTATTTATCATGAGATATATTCCAAATGGTGGTGAGGTTTTAGGAATAAAACACATACAAACATTTTAATTTCTTAAAAAAAACCCATTCAACCTCTCACTATCGATATCCCTCCCTACGCACATTCCCCTTTTTACACCACACAACCACAAACAAACCTTTACACTAGGAAAATATCACAAATCAAACATTAAAACATGAATAACATTTATCAAAATAAGTGTAATGTTTCAAGATGGGTTTTTTCAATTTCAAAAATATTTTTCAAGGAGTTAAACAGTCCAAATTAATTTACAGGGACTACTTTCATTTTTTGAAACCACAATCACCCAACACATTTAATTGAAAAATATTTTAAAATATCAATTACACCCCAAAGGTACCACACACATAAAAAAGTATTTAAATCATTCCTAATCCACATAAAACCATTTGGGAATGGAAAACTACCATTTAACCTCAAATTCACACAAAAATCCATGAACTTTTCCAAGCATTAAAAAACATGATATTTCACACTTTTTCGTTTTTAAATCTCACAAAAACCAATGTTCACTAAATTAATCATTCACAAATAATAAGAACAATAGAAAAAATAATGGGGAATACTAAACACACACTGAAAATTATTTTTGAAAACAAATTTATTCATTTATAGTGCCACACATTAGAAGAATATCAAAATGATGACTACACATTTCATAACATGAAAGTGAATCATGAAAAATAATTGAAATCCCAACACCAAGAATCACTAATAATTTTCATATAATGTATATAATATTTAATATTGAAATCAATTTTTATAATAGTCTTGAAATTATAGAAGTCAAATTAAAGGCATAGACGTAGGGGACCTACATCAAAGAAGACTTTATTTGTCAATGAACACTTGAACCAAACCTTATAAAATACACACAAATGAATTTATAACTATATATATATACCCCGGGATTAATTTCACATATTCCCCTCTCCATGAGATAATATGTACAAAGAGGGAATATATATGTATGACTTACCTATGCATGTATATATAGTCATTCTTGACACCCACAGCTCCAAACCACATCAAAAATACCCAACGTGCTCTATAAAAATTATTAGAAATTGATTAACCCACAAAATAACTAAATAAAAACTGAACCGAAGAGAATTAATTGAAAACCCTTATATATTATATTGGAGGGAGGGATGAAAAGTTCCAAAATGAATTTTCTTTAGTGGTATACACTGAATCATGCCTGAATGAGGACCGAAAGACCAATCACATACCCAATAGGGGATATAAACTCCAAAAAAACTCATCGGAAACCCTTGGGTTTTTACAAGTCATACACTCTACCTGGAAGATATTCAAAATAAAAAAATAGGGATCAATGAAAGGATACGCGACACCCCGGTGAGATCCTCACACAAAATTGAGAGGGGGAATGGTTACAAGATATAGGGGTATCACAACAGATATCTCCTGGTCAGCCGAGTCTTGAAATTTTGAGGAGGGGATGTTAGGAAAAGTTTTTAAGGAGGGATGGACACTGTAGGGGAGGAGGGGGCACACCAGAGTGAATTTTCTATAGGGGAGGGTCACGCACAAGAGGTGACATCCCAATAGGGGTGTTGTGTGAGAAAGGAGTGGGGGTGGGGGTCGCTTATATGGAGATAGTGGAGAATGGGGGAAACCCATTAGGGTTTCTAGAAATGGGAACAAATAATAATAATAATAATACTAATATTATTAATAATAATAATAATAATATTCTTAATAATAATAAATTTCATAATAATAGTAATAATATTATTATTATTATTAACAACAATATTCTTAATATTATTATCATCATTATTACTATTATTAAAAATTATTTAAATTTTATTTTATCTCATTACACTTATTTATATCTAATTAATTTTATTTTTAATTTCTTTTTCAAAACATAAGGTAGTTTTCACGATTTGGTAGCACGATCTACTAGACTACACATCAACCATGAAAACCCTACTAAAGGGAAGGAGCACTCACACAGGCTGGCCAAAATATTACCATATTATGCACCAACCATGTTGAATTCCACTTCTCAGATCCAAAAATAAAATTCAAGGTTTCTACAATGTTTCATATACCATGCGCAAACCAAGCCCCATATGCTGTCCACCTCAAAAGATCCATTTTTCAAAAAAAAACTCAAAAAATAAAATTTGGGACTCTACCTAGACCTCAACCAAAGAGATCCAAAGACACAAAAATATTAAATAAAATTATTTAAAAGGTTGGGTGCGAAAAAAAATGACTACAACAACTTTTGGTGGAATTAGATAAATAAGATAAAAATATTCTAAAATTTATATACAATGATGTGTGAGGACCATTTTTAGTATAAGCTACAGGTGGGTATTCTTACACTATTACTTGTATTTATAATTTATATAGATATGGATACGTCATGTGAAGGAGCTATAAGGTTGAATATTTTTAGAAATTAATACAATTCAATAATGAAATAGAGAATCAACTTGAAAATAGTATAATAATGATTCAACATGATCGATTTGGTTAATATCATAACAAAAATTTCATCCAAATTATACAGGATTGTTGGATTCTATCCCAAATCAATCATTTTTTACACCACAATGTAATGTTTTTTCTAAAATGAGGAACCATCCCTTTTTATATGGTAATTTCATTTATGATCCATAAATGTATTCCATTATATTTTTAGTGATATAAATTACACACAGCAACATAAACACAAAAACATATATCGACTAAAGTTGAAGATTTCATTTTATTTGACTTATGGAGTGGTATAAAACCCATGTTATCACATATTAATGGATGGGGTTGTGGGGAATTTCTTATGTCCAACTCTAGAAACAAACTATCACCCAAATTATTGAATTTTATATTTATTTGGTATCCTATGGAAATAAGATTATAATATCAATACAACCCCTCATTAATGAAGGTGAGTATCATAAGATAAAGAAATTTTATTTTGAGGCAGGATATCCTCAAGGAGGATAGTAGGAGAAAGATTGAATATGATGAAGTTGATTCTCTTGATATAAAATAATCTTTATTTGAATAGGTTCCATATGTTCTCATGAAATATATTGTTTTTAAAAACCTTGTACTATATAGGAGCACTATAATAATTTAGAGAACTAAAAAAATATGTGTTTCTAGTCACCAAAAATGGTCACTCATTATTTTTTGATAATAATTACCCACTTTCCTAAAAGTTAATAATTGATATCATAAAATAGTAAATATAAAAAAATCCATGAATTTTGAGATGGATTCCATGCATTAGATCTATGTCTGGGTTCTGGTTGATAAGCTAGTTGATGTAAATATAATTGGGTGAAAAAATATATTCAATATAAAACAAAGAATTAAAAGTAAATTTATTCCCTAAAAGTAATTATAGTGGATAAAGGATTTAGAAATCATTAATGAATTGAATATCAAAAAAATAGTCTATAATTTCCATGTTTATATCCATCATAAATTTACATTCTATAATAATTATCTATAACTATTATATTTGAATATTGGAAGAAAAAATATTCCATAATGGAAACCAGTGGGAAAATGCCTTTATAGAATACAAATAAGGGTTTGTGACTCCATAAAATGAAAATAATATATTCAAGTTACAATGATCTAATTACAGTTTAAATAAGGAAGCTAGGTAATAGAAAATTCTATTTGATTAATCTATAAGATAATTTTATTTCATAATAAAATAATGTGATATATGTGTTTATAAGTGGTTTAATGTGAGTGAAGTATTATTACTAGAAGTATGTGATTAGGAAATATTGAATATTTGAAATGAAATACTAGTATTTGAGTCAAATAAGAACTGGAATAACTTTTTCTTATCCATAGAGGGCTTAGGTGGAGAAACATATATCCTTGGAGTCGTTTCATTTATGATTGATCAAAAACAATTCTTGGAATAATTCAAAGTAAATAAATTAAAGAGAAACTGATGTGATTTATTATAGAATAATCTTATTAGGGATTGGTTCTTGTGAAACAAGGTATATATTTTTGGAATAAATTTTGAACCCAAATACAATAAAAGATAAAGAAACTAAGTAATTCCACATACTCATCTATGATAATATTTATCGTATATATCATTTTATATATTAGGATTGATGTTTACATCACATTAATCATGGTAGGTAAATATTAAGATGATATAAAATAATATAACTAGACTACAATTATGGATATTTTTAAGTATCTGAGGCATAATAAGTATATATTTCAGATATATAGAGGATAAAAGGAACTAGACATCAGATGATATATGAGTGATGGATTCAAAATAGATTAGAACAATATTAATTCATATTTAGGACATATATTCAGTATCAATGGATGTTATGTTATCTATAAAATAACAAATTTACTAGTTTTCACTGATTCTACAGTGGAGTCTGAGTATATAGAAGCTTCTGATATAACCAATGAGCATGTTTAGATTTATAAATTTTTATAACAACTTGATCACAAGTAAACACATTTATTTTTAAATGGTTAAATTCTGATGGGATCCCTTTATAAATATTACATTAGGATAGGATCCCGTAACGATAAACTTCTGTTCAAAAGGGAATTTCAAAAGATTTTGTTTATGGCTGATCATCAAAAACAATTATGATTAAAACATGACCAATCGCTAAGATATTTCTATTGAATATACAACTAATTATAATTTTTAGTGGAATAATATTTATTTTTCAATATTTTTATAGTGATTTAAATCCACATCCTTTTTAAATAGACAATTGCATTGGAAATATTATTTTGTTGAAAAAAAATTAAAATGAAAAATAAAAAACTTAATAATGAAATATATTAAACTATAAAAATATGAATTAATATCTATATAAAAAATATTATATTCATCCCAAACTAATTATTATATTTTTTATGAATATATATCATTAATCATTTTATAGGTTGTTGATCATGTAGATAACCTGGTGGAAGGATCATCATTCGTATACCTTGTCCAAGTCATTTCTTATCCTATGTTCATATTTCTACTAGTCTCATCAATACTTTTTCTCCTCCATCTAGTAATAGTGTCATTTATGATCCTCTAAATCTCTAATCAGGATATGTATAACTTAAATTTTATAATGATTCTTATCCTCATTCTCTTCAAAAGAAAATTATAATGATGCACATTCTCCCATTGAGCTATTAACTCATGAGGAAATAGTTCAATAAAAATGGTAGAAAATAAGGGATAATTGATAACAACCACTCAGCGATTATAAATACCATTTTGAGTCACCTACATGTAAGCTACATCAATAAATCCAAACTCACTAGTTTCCCAACCCTCAGTCTCATCAAGACTCTCATCAAGTGTGTGAGATGTCACAATCACATATTCATCGTTAAAGAAATTTTAAATGAAATTAGTTTATTTTAGTTAATTTTCAAATTAGAAAAATTATACTAACTACAATATGACACTATAGTTAAACAATAATCTCTCATGTGGTAGGATCTGTGAACATCTTAAAAACATTGGTCTTCATAACATCAGGATGATCAACTTTCTATATGAATATAAAATAATCATTTAAAATATAATTTGTTTTAAATTTTTTTAATTTGAATCACTTAGAATATATCCTTAATGGATACTAATGTAATGACTCTTATATCTATGTGTGACCTCCTTTGTCCCCTGGTTCTATTTGACTAATAACATTCTTCTCTGAAGATGATCTCTTATCCGGTTTGAAAAAAATCAATAAGAAAAATGGGATGAGATGTAATTTGGTCAATGAATACAAAAATTTATGATAAAAAAATTTAGATAGAACACTCTCTAGGGATATATTTCTCAGATTATTTAAAAAATAATAACAATTATTACAGATACAAATCTTTCATTACTATAGGATGACGTATCTCGTGATATAATTGAAGAGATATCGTAAGACACACAAAATTCTAATAATGGAAAGTTAATAATTAAATATATTTCAAGATAAATATTATTTATTTACATAAAATTCAATAATCAATCATGTGTTGAAGGATATTTATAGTAATATGATTTCACTTCACCCATGATCTGAAAAACAGTTCCATAGAATCTCTCCCCTATCGTAAAATAATATGTGAATTCAGTGGGAAAAAATGTACAATTAGTCAAAAAAATATTTCTAAAATATATTAATGGTAAATAATAATAATTAATTAAAATGAACTAAAATACACAATTTAACCTACCACCACATGAATGGATTGAAATCAACATGATGGTGTTTCTCTGGATTTGGGATGGGAATCATTAGTCTAGCTAGATAATGACTCGTTCGAATAAATGATGTAGTTTTAGAAACCCATGGGTTGGTTAATAAATAAGTGAGATGATGAAAAAGAAACACAACATCAGTGAGGGTTCGAAACATATCATTCATATCGACAACATACTTATAAAAATTGAAAACAATGTTGTCTAAAAATGATTAAAAACAATTATTATATATTAATTATTACTATAACCAAAATTGAATTGTATCATTCGTCATCTTTTTCCACATATTTATATTTTACAGTGTTAATATATTCTTCTTCCCCCTATGCAGCATTAATTTATATGTGATCATAATATTTATAATCCCTTTCTCTTTTAAATTCATTTTTTGCGTCATCAATGTTATAAACACCATCATCCCTTTTCGACAGAGTTTAATAATTTATATTTGTGTCTCTTTTAGTAAAATATGCATTTGATGTTTTCTCTTACAAAATTTATATTTATAACACATAAGTTGAACCAAATTCACTTTTCACAATCTAATTTTCTTGAGATTTAATTTTTATTATTCTCCACCATTAAATTAAATATATTAGAGTAACACAATAAATGTATAATAAAATTTATGTGCTTCAATTGTGAAAATAAATGGTTTATTTTATACATGAATAATTTTATATTTAATGTCAATTATTCCATGGAGTGGATAAAAATGAAACCCTTTATCATTATTAAACCAATGACATTTAATTTTTTTACATAATCCTATCATAGATAACATAAATAAATTATGTCGACCATACATTCCATAAAAGTAAAATTCACATTATTTATGATGATAAAATTTTATGAAAACAACACTATTCATAGTTTTCTTATACACAATATCTATGTGAATTAAATCAAAATCAATTAACCATATATTAATTACAATATTTAACCAATTTGGGTAGTGGTCAGCTAATTAAAAAAAATTTATTATCAATTTTATCTATATGTTACGATACATATGATTTTAAAAAAAATAATTATATAAAAAATAATAAATTTATTTTATATACTCAACAATAAATCGTTTACTTTACTGGTCCTTGAAATTAATTCGAAAATTTATGCTATTGGTTTTTTTCAAGTGAAGCAGGTGTCATTTCTATGCACTATTTCAAGATATGACCATTATATTTTCTAAAAATGAACTAATACTAATTTAAATTTAAGAAATATAAATAAAAGGTGATATTGTAACTCATTATAAAAATCATGTTAATTTTCCACAATTGAGAAGAATATATGTTTGAGCTTTGGGTTGTTTATCATCTGAAATCCATCATTAATGAATCCCAACAATAGAATGTTTAAGCTGATTAGGAACTAAAAATTGATGGTTCTTTACATCATTAATATTACTATAATTAAAATACATTTTATTATTTTTTGACTGATTTTCAGATTGAAAATAATGATAGAAAAAAATGAAATTTCCTCTTTCAAACAAACTTATACAATTAAACCTTCAATCAAGGCATTGTTACATACCTTTCTATTCAATTCCTATATGAATCTGTTATATTGTTAGATCCATCTAAAATTTACTATTCTGGCACATAATTATTCATACATCAAATGTAATAATAAATTTTCCATTTACAAAAAATCTAGGTGAGGTTGATCCCAGATAAAAAATTTATTAATGAATTGAAAGAAATTAATGTATGGTGTGATAAAGGGATTTACAACGATGAGATTAGGTTACTCATCTCATATACATATAATAAAATTATACACAATAATTTTGGAATTCTAAAGGGCACATCATTCTCATCCACACAATTTCTTTCATTAATATGGAATCTTTTACATGATTAGATTTATTGTACATATTTGACACCAACAAACTGATGTTTTTAATAAGATTTATACACTCAATTCACTATGGATGGAGTCACAAAGGATCTTTCCTAGTATTCCATATAAATGGGTTGATAGAAATTTCAGAATTAGATTCAATCCATAGAGATTTATAGTTATGATGGATAATGTGATTGATGGAATAAATAATCTCCCATGACTCGACATCATACACAATACCAATCCCAATATAATGATGGAAAAATATTATAAGAAAACCACGTTGGGTTAAAGAAACCACCACATCCCAAGGTTTCAGATATTTGAGAGGCCACACAATTAATATTATCATTAATCCATGGTATAATTGAGGGATTCAATAAAAAATATTTTGGTACTAGAGTCATCAATGTACTTCCTTAAAAAGATAAAAACAGTAAAATGTTAATGATAGACACACTATTTTTCATAGTTCTTACCTAAAGAGATGATTTAACATGCACTTCCCTATATAATGAAGAAACTACCTTGTGATTATATGGTTGTTTACTATAATTATATATATATATTTCTAAAAAAGTATAGAAAAACACAGAATCAACCACTAATAACAAAATGTTGTGAATTTATGCACTTTGAACACCCTTGTTGATGAATGTCATGATGCCTTCAATATGTCCACTAAAGAATATTTTAATGCCTAATAGAATAAAAACATACTTCCAATGTTTATAGGAAAACCCATCACCCATGTAGAGACTAATTGAAGTTTCCTTATACCTTAAGAAAATACATAAAGTCAAAGAATTCTATTGCTCAACCTTATTCAGAAGATCATTAGTGGGAAAACTATTTTTTCTAGATCATCCAAAGGTGAATAAATCATGAGTGTATATTAAAAGGGACTTTAAAATCCATCAACATTATGGTGTAATGTTGAATCACAATGATATCATCATTTATTACTCTCGAGCATTGAGTTCTCCATTTAGGTTGGTATTCATTAAAAGAGTGTCTAAATAAAAAAATTTATTCCTCTTAATTTATAGTTCAACCATGGAGAGGACCAGGCCATCAATAATATTTATCTATACTTATAACTCAATTATATTCATTTAAAAAATTCCTGGTGGAATATTCACATTTTTAAAATGTGGTCTTTCTAAATATTGCGTATACTAGAAGTTAAGTGATGAATTTTGGATGAAAATCCATTAATAATTATCTAGGATATAATTTAAGGATATCATTAGTAAATACTATATATATGATGAAATATAATGTGTATTACTGTCATGAATACTCCTTTTCAATATTGAAATTATCAATTCAATAGATGTGTCAGTAGATGTCAATAATTTCCATGTAAATTTATTAATACGATCGTTATTTAAGACCCTAAAATCATTCATTCCAAGGCCTCCCATATTAGTGGTTTTGATGAACTATTTACAAGAAAAAGAGTTTATTTTTATTTCATCAACCAAAATAGTCCATATAATGTTCCTAATCATGGAGTGAATCTTCTTTATGAGAATTCTAGTGAACTTATAATGATTAAATAAATATAAAAACATTGTTGTGATAATAGTGTTCAACGGGAAAAAAACTCTAACTTGTGAAATTTCATTTATTTTCCATATATCTCACTAGATAATAATTTTTTAATATATTCCATCAAGATATTTCCTTTTCACTTTCCCCAAAAATAAAGGGACCTTGAGGTAGTAGAGAGTAATAGTTCCCCTTGTCAATCCACAAAATCTGGTGAATTTTCATTGCTTGAGAACTGTTATTATCCAAAAAAAGATTATGAAATAATTTTCCAAACTCATGGTTTTCCCATCCATATTTTTATAATGTAAACACAAAGCCTATATTGGACTTTTTTTCACTTTAGGACAATCTAAGAAGAAGGATTTAATTATAATATATTTATTTTAATAGAAAAAACAGGACTCCTCTAGCCATTAATTTCTTATAAAATCCAATATGTATATGATTACGTCTTTATAAACTCATATAATATTTTGTGATTACAAATATAAACCTTTATATAGGGTCTCCATGAGTTAAACCCCTTTTACATGGAAACACTGTAATAGACGATTCATTAATCATGATGGATAATCATTCAGAACCAATGATAGAGTTGATTAATTTTATGAAGAAAAATAAAAAACACATCTATGGAGGAAATAGTAAGTAAATATCTATTTTAGAGTGTCAAATGACTTTGAAATATAATATTTTAAGGTAAATATCATATCATATCATTTAACTTCATAATATTAATTCGTTCCATTTCAGAAAATAAGTAGTTCTATATGTTTCTTCCGAGGAAACCCCCAAAAAGTGTTTGGGGTAATATGATCTTTGATTATATAATGCTACCTGTTTATGATGATCTTGGCTGATAATATTGGCAAGAAGGTTTTTAATTGAAACAAGCCAAAAATATTTATTATCAATTGCACTCTACTTCTTTTTCCAACAAGTATATAAGTATGAATTTAATCCAAAATATTTTTAGTCAATCCATCAAGGCAAGATTCACATTCCATGTTGAGAGAGAATAGGTATAACACCACCTACCCTTTAGAATGGTTCATAATAAGAGCATATTTTTTATACTACTCAATACATGGATAAATGTCATCAATAATTTATATATTTATTCTATTCCATTTTATAGAGAATAGATCATTGATATATTCCACCACTCCATTGAAGATTACATTATCTGAGGTGTGAGAAAATTGATTTATACTGATGTTATAATTAAATAACCTTATCTTGTTCTCCTTATGAACCCTATGAATTAACGTTTTGTTCTTGTCTCCATACTTAAAACAAAAAAAAAATTCACAAGAAAATTACTTTTTCTTACCTTTTTTGTGAGGAGGTAATCCAAGCTAGTGGAATCATATAGTTAGTCACTAAAAGAAGCATTATTATGATTTTTTTCTTAATTATTTGGAATCATCATTCCTTTTATCAACCCTAAATGTAGTTTCAATATTAGAGAAATAATTATTCCCCACTACCTTATAAATTAATTTTTGTACATTATTTTTGTTAAAATATTCTGAATTCGTCTACCCAAGGGCTCTATTCTATAATATTTAAGAATAATATCCCTTTATCCATAAATAATAGGCCAATAATTTTAAAAATAAAATGGTAATTGATGTTATCTTGAGGTATTTTTAAATAGTTTAACAATGATGGAGTTGTGGTATGAGTGATGCTTGAAAAGTGTATAAACTCAGACCCCGCAAGAAGAACACAAGTCATCAACCTGGATAAAGCATCTATCAATCCTTCTTGTTTTTTTTCTATTTACGGTGTACCTGGTCCTTGTGAACATAGCTAAAATAATTTGTACCTCATAGGTACTATATTGATCAATGAAATATGATAAATCTAGGGAAGAAATTCTATTAAGGTAGAGACCATTATTATTAATAGGCTTCAGTATAGTGTTCATGTAACATCCCTGGTAAATGAAGAATAAAATATTTTCATATTTATTAATATTTGTGAATTAAATATTAATTTTACTTTAAAAGTGATTCTTTGTTTGATAGCGTACCTGATACACAACAACGGGTTTCTTTGAAATCTTACGTTGGACACTAATAATATATTATTATTATTTTAAATGGTAGTAAACTCCTAGATGTTGTATTTATGGGAATGAACAAAACAAACTATAATATTATTATACATGTTAAATTTATTTACATTTATCCAATAAAAGTTAGAGGCTTAAAATATGAATGAAATCTAATTTTAAGCATAATTTAAATTAAAAGGTCGATTTACCACCTTTTAATGGAGAACCCTCATTAAATATAGTTTTGTTCACTTCAATAAATTATATTTGACCAAATAAAATTTTTCTTTATATTTGGGACATCAAATTTTACTTTGGGTAATTTTTTGGTATTTTTCGGATAAAGTTCATTTTTAATGAATGGTGAAAAATACTGTATTTTAATTCAAAGGTTTCTTTTAATCTAATTTATTTATATGGTTAGATTATCTCATTAATTGGTTTTAAAGTGTAATTAGAATATATTTTTACCATTTAATCCAATATTGGTCATTGTAATTAATTTCACTTAGAATTAAGACATAAACAAGTGTCAATCTTTTGAGAGTTTTTGTTTCTTTAAAACACGCTATTTGTTTTAACAACGGGATTTAATTTTAAATTAATTAATGCCACTTTTATGTTTATAATTTTTTAGAATAGAAATAATTTTTGAATTCAAAATATCAATTATATCTTAGGCTGCATTTTTTGTATTTTTATGAAAAAAGTCAATTTTTGATGAATAGTGAAACCACATAGTAATAGTTAAAAAACTGACTTTTTCATTTAAATGAAATTTTACCACTTTTGTGAATTGAATTTAAAAAATACGACATACATGGTTTTTATTAGTAAGTAAAATTTGGTTCAATAAGATGAAAATTATTTTTGGTGAAAAGTAACTTTTGACTTTTATTTACCACAGTTAAAGGTAAATAAGGTAATTCACGGTAAAAAAATATTATAATAATTAAAAATTACCATAAAACCAACCCAAACCTTATTTCTTGAGTCATTTACGACCCTGGGAATTTTTGGGTCAATTTTCAGACCACATTGAGCCACTTGTAAGTGATAATGACAATTTATATTAATTAACTTAAAGTAAAGGCAAAAAAGACAAAAACAAATATCTTTTAGTAAATTAATTTATACAAGGGGTTATATAAATTATCTTTTTGACTATAAAGTTTCAATGGAAAGATAAACAGATTTAATACATCATGGTATTTATTAAAAAAAATTTAGACAACAAATAAATTAAATTATTTATGACACAATAATGATAGAGTGTTTACCTCATTAATAAATGATTTAAATAAATAAGATTATAAATATTAAAATAATATCCAAAACATTTACAATTATTATGGGATGATTTTATTTCGAATATGAGTAATATTATATTCATATTTAATTATTTTTGGACCTTTTTAAACCAATGATAAGTTTATATGAAAATAATATGTTCACACTTTCCTAAAGAGCCCCTCCCCCCTTATAAAAGGAGACCACTTATAACCAATTACTCACACATCTCAAGCCATTTGGATCATCAAAACTCTACCCAATTAAGCTCCCTACATCCATATACTCCTCCTATAAGCCTTAACATAGGTAGAAGGCACTTCAAGAAGTCCTTTGGTTCAAACCAAAGGGAGTTACCCAAATTAAAGGTAACAGTTTCTCTTAAATTGGGTTCTTTTATTTTACTTCTCCAATTCCTAAAATCATTTTATTCCTTTATTTTATAACAAAAACATAATCCTCAATATAATAGGATATTGTTATGAGTTTTATTCAAACTACACCTACACACACCTCTATCTAATGATTGAATAACATAATGTTTCTGTGGATGGAAAACTAACGCCTCACGAAACGATGATTGTTCGATTATCTCCTACAACCTATAATGGTGGACATTATGATGGAAATGTATTAATATATGATATATATTATGTCTTTTTTTCTTTATGCTTCTGTAATTTCAATTTATATCAAGTCTTTATGGTTTCCATTATGGGTAAACACGATAATCTCACTAGATGAAGTGCAGACTACCGCCCCCTCAAAGTGATATGGATCGTTAATGCCATATGTGGTACATATAAAGTATGAAGTTAATGATATTATATATAATATTATATGTGAAATTATACTATAATTATAATATAACTATGTATCATTGTGTTTTAATTCCATTACAATAAGAAATATAAATTAAAGTAGCGTTCAAGCGTACGTACGAATTACCGTCTCCATGAACGGTGCATTTCATTTATTACCTCCAAATGTTATCTAATATTATAAATAAATGTATATACCGGATATATATGATATATATGATATCTAAATCATGTATATCAATCTGGATATAATGGACTATTGACCAAATGGACAACTTGTAAATATAAGGTGTTCATTTTTGACTCAAGTACCAAATATCGACAAAATGAATGTTATTAACTTAGATGATTACATAATGTTTATAAAATTTTAATAATTGATATAAAATAACTAATAAACTTGAAAAAGGTTCTTAATCAAGTAGAAATTAACTTAGGTTTATTATTCAAAATATTAAAGAATGAACAGGTCAGGTCGGAAACGAGGTAAGGGAACTTCTTAACCCAATTTTCGTTCTTTGGGTTTATCTCCAAAATTTGAATTTTGTCATGCTATGATCATGTCCTATCGTGAATTTATACTTTCCTTACGTGAGCTTATAGTGAATTCACATAAGCGATCTATTTTATTTACAAAATGATCTTTGTAAGGGACTTCATATCAATCTCCTTTCATTGAGTCATATTTAGTTTTAATACGCGATTTTCTTTTATATGCTGTATAAACACCTTTGTCTTTTGAATTTCATTCAAAGGGAATATTTTTATATGAAGCATTTTTCTAAATGATAAAAAGTAATGTTTTTTTGTAAGCAGTGATAATTACTTTTCCACCGCTACGAGTATTATTTGATCTTTGGCTTCCTTAACAAGCTGGAATGTTTTTAAATGGAAAAATAAATGCCATATACTATTTTTAAGTATTTTGGTATTGAAAATGATTTTGAGAATGGATTTATTAGTACAATATCTTGAAATGAAATTTTTTATGGAAATGTGGAAATTTTATCTTTCTTTTATGCTTATGTTATGATCATGTTATGGTTATTGGGAATTATTTACATATACGAGTGGTTCCGTGGTAAAACTAGGGTGTGTGAGCCTGAGATAGCTCTCCAATGCATTGGGTAATGTGATAGGGGTAAACGTGATTGTTTCTCCTAAGAGATTTATGGAATATACTGTGACATGTATTCCAAAGTAACTCTCTATGTAGCAGTGATATCTATAATGTAAGTATGATATGGATTCCACAAGTTACATTTATGATTTATGATTTCTATGTGTTATTCATAAATATTATGTTTTCATGACAAAATTAAGAGAGTTCATGTTTTGTATGTATTTATAAACAAATTTTTTCATCCTTTATTTTATAACCCTTACTGAGCTTTTTATGCTCATCCCATGTTTTGAAATGTTTTCACAGGACATAAAGATAAATAGGGACAAGGATGGGATCAAGGAAAAGTCATTCTATCTAAAACAAAGAACTAGACATGACTCTTTTTTTCAAGAGTTTTCATTTTATGAGAAAAATGGAAACTGTGTAAAAGTGTCTACTTTGTAATATTTTGAGATGTAACAGTTATGTCTTAATTCTCCAAAACTCTAAACCTAAAAAGATCCTCATTATGAATTATTAATTTAATTCAATATCATGTAATGTTTAAGGTCCAGTCCTTATATTTGGTATTAGAGGCCGATTTAGATAAATTTAAGAGTTAGGGTATTGTTAAATTAATATCCATAACGTAATTTATGCTAATATTGAAATCATATAAAATTTTCAGATTACCATGTTTCTTCGCCTAAGATATTTCATTATTCAGAATGGTTTTCTATAGATAAACCATAGAATCTATGTTGGGATGACATTTAGAGGAAGACAACCTTCCAAATCAGTAACCTGAGATGGTCGGAATTGGAACTGAATACTTTTTTGTAGTGATGGAACAGTTGAATTAGGATATAAATGGTGGTGGTATCCATGTACGAGATCAGCCAGATCAACCACAGAGGAACATGTCAGTTGTGGAGCATTTCAAGGGGCAACACCCCCCATAATTCAGAAGATCATCTGACTCAGTGATATCAGAAGGGTGGATTAAAGCACTAGAAAAGATTTTTGATGTCATGGGTTGTTCAAATAATCAAAAGTTTAGTCTTTCTATTTACCGTTTTGAAGGTGAAGCTGATCAGTGGTAGTCGATGGTGAACAATATCAGGGATAGTGAGAAGATTGATGCTCTTGATTGGGATGAATTCAAAGGTATGTTTGTCAATAAATATTTTACTAAGGTATTTTGTCTTAGGATGGAAAAACAATTCTTAGAATTAAGGCAGGAGGATGAATCAGTCGATGCTTATGAAGAAAAATTCACTCGACTCACAAGGTATTCTCAAAATTTCATATGATATATTGATTATAAAATAAACCGTTTTTACTCAGGATTAAATCCAAAGTATCGAAGTTATTTAAATTCTCGTGAGTTCTAAAGTTTTGAGAAACTTGTTATTTGTGTGGAGAAGGCGGAAATGGAGTTTTCCGATTATCATGTTTTCTTTGAAAAACAACAGAATAAGAGGTTGAGGTGGTAGAAAAAAGGGAAGAACTCTTCAAAAAATTATGATGGTAAGAAAGTTAACTTTAAAGTATGTGAAAATTGTGGTAAAAAGCATGATGGGGAATGTCTTTTGAATTCTGGTAAGTGTTATAGTTGTTGTAAAATGGGACATAAGGTTCATAATTTCACTAAAAAATATCAAGGTAATGATAAATCAAAATCTGATTTATAGTCAGTGAAATGTTTTAAGTGCAATGAAATGGGTCATTATGCAAATATGTGTCCAACAAAGAACTCAACCGAAGGAAAGAAGCCAGACTACAAGTAGAAAAGGGTAGTGAAATCCTTTGCAACTAATTCAACAGATGTTGGGACATCAAACGAAGTAGTATCTGGTTCACTGATTGTTTGTTAAAATTATGCCAATGTGTTGTTTGATTCAGGGTCTACACACTCTTTCATTTTTGAGAAGTTTTCTAGTAAATTGTGAATTCCGTCTCAAGTTATGAATATATAACTTACGATAAAAACACCTGGAAGAATGGTCGATATAAAAAGAAAATATAAGAACATTCATGTCTTGTGTGTGGAAGAAATCTACCGGCAAACCTTATTGTTTTGCCTGTAGTAGAGTTTGATGTTATTTTGGGCATGGATTGGCTTTCTGTTTATCATGCTAAGATTGAATGCAGAGATAAAGAGGTTTATTTTCAGAATGATTTTCAGTTTCTATACAACAATGAACCCTTGATTTTGATAACATATTAGGATGCTCAGAAACTACTAAAATATGGAAATGAATGTTACCTTGCACATGTTGTTGAAAAAAAGGAACTATTCAGATTGATGATGTGCCAATGGTAAATGAGTACCTTGATGTTTTTCATTTTGAGTTTGCTGGTATTATACCTGATCTGGAAGTTAAATTTACAATTGACTTAGTTCATGATGCTAAGAAAATTTCAAAACCCCCTTACTGAATGGCTCAAATGGATCATTTAGATTTAAATAAGCAATTGCATGATTTATTAGATAAAGGTTTCATTTGACCAAGAACATCACCATGGGGTGCTCCTGTCTTGTTTGTTAAAAATAAAGATGGTTCAATGAGACTTCTCATTAATTATAGAACATTTAATAACATCACTGTTAATAATAAGTATCCATTTCCTTATATCGATGATTTGTTTGATCAGCACCAGGGAGATCAGTATTTTTCAAAGATTTATTTGAGGTCGGGGTACCATCAGTTGAAAGTAAAGAAAGCAAACATTCTAAAGACCGCATTTCGTACTAGATATGGCCATTATGAATTTGTAGTTATCCCTTTTGGTTTAACCAATGCACCTGTTGTATTCATGGATCTTATGAATAGAAATTTCCGTGAGTTCTTGGATACATTTTTTGTTGTGTTCATTGATGATATTTTGGTTTTCTTCAAATGTAAATAAGAACATGAAAGTCATTTAAGGGTTTTCTTGTAAACCTTAAAAGAAAATAAAATGTTAGGGAAATTCAACAAGTGTGAGTTTTGGTTACAACAAATTTCATTCCTCGGTCAAATTATTTTACAAAATGGAATAACAATTGATCCTACAAAACAATTTTGTTGAAGAATGGACATAACCCACAAATATAATCAATATCCATAGTTTTCTTAGTTTTTTAGTTTATTATTGGAGGTTTTTTAGACTTTTGCATGGTTATCTAGTCCAATAACTAAGTTAACTCGAAAAGGTGTCAAGTTCATCTGGGAAAAAGAATTGGATGATTATTTTCAGGATTTGAAAAATAGATTGGTGAATGCTTCAGTTTTGGCACTACCATCCCGAAATAGTGAGTTTATTATCTACAGTGATGATTTGTTGAAAAGACTATGTTGTGTCCTAATGCAGAATGATTAGGTAATTTCTTATGATTTATGTCAGTTGAAACCACATGAGTTAAATTACCCTACACATGATTTGGAATTAGCTGTTGTTTTTTATGCTTTAAAAATTTGGAGGCATCATTTGTATACATTAAAACGTGAAATATATACTGATCACAAAAGTTTGAAGTATATATTCACTCAAAAATAATTGAACATGAGATAGAGGAGATGGTTGGAATTAATCAAGGATTATGATTTCACGATCCATTACAATCCAGGAAAAGCAAATAAAGTGGATGATTCTTTGAGTCAAAAAAGTAATGCCTCATTAACCATGTTACGTTTGGAATGAGATCCTTTGGTTTTTGATTTGATGAACATTGGAATAGAAGTGGTTGGGGTAGGAAATTATTTTGTTTTGTTTCAGGTGTCAGTGAAATCATCTCTATCAAACAGAAGAAAGAAAGTGCAGAAAGAAGACAGCGAGTTACAACATAAGGTAGAGTTGGTTCTGAAGGGTAAGTTGCCTGATTTTAACGTTGATAATGATTGTGTTTTGAGATTTGGAAAGAGATTATGTGTGCCTTGTGATTCCCAATTAAAGAATGAGTTGTTATATAAAGCTCATATTTACCCATTTTCATTTCATCATGGAAGTACTAATATGTACAGAGATCTTCGAGAGTATTACTGGTGGGATGGAATGAAAAAAGAAATTGATGATTTTACTGTGAAGTGTTTGACTTGTCATCAGGTTAAAGAAGAGCGACAATTACTGAAATGGATTCTTTAGCCTTAACCAGTGCTAGAGTGGAAATGGGAAAATATATCCATGGACTTCGTTGTGGGATTACTGAAGACATCTCGAGGTAATAATGAAATTTGGGTTATTGTTGATTGATTAACTAAATCTTCTCATTTACATCGTATTAGAGATACTTTGTCTCTAGATCAACTTGCTTGGTTGTATGTTAAAGAGATAGTTAGGTTTCATGGAGTTCCCCTCTCTATTGTATCTGATCATGATCCCAGGTTTACTTCTAACTTTTGTAAAGGTCGTCAGAAGTTGTTGGGTACTGTATTAAATTTTAGTATAGATTTTCAGCCTAAATCAGATGGGCTATGAGAACGAACAATTAAGACCTTGGAGGATATGCTACATACTTGTTTACTGAATTATCAGGGAAGTTGGTAGCAACATATTTATTTGTTTGAATTTTTATATAATAATAGTTTTCATTCTAGTATACATATGGCTCCATTTGACACATTATATGGAAAGCATTTTCAAACTCCAGCTTTTTGGGATGAAGTAGGTGAAAGGAAGATAATGGGACCAAAATTGGTAGAAGACATGGCAGAGAAAGTTCAGTTGATTCATAAGCACATGAGAACAGCTCAGAGTAGACAGAAAAGTTATGCAGATAACTGAAGGAAGGATATTTCTTTTGAGGTAGGTGATCATTTCTTTCTCAAAGTTTCTCCACAGAAAAGTGTGATGCATTTTGGTAAGAAGGGAAAGTTGAGTCTGAGGTTCATTGAACCTTATGAAATTCTGGAGACAGTTGGATCAGTTGCATACAGAGTGGATTTACCTCTATGTTTATCCCAGGTACACAATGTTTTTCATGTTTCGATATTGAGAATGTATATTCCAGATCCATCTCCTATTTTGAGTCCAGAGATAGTTCAGTTGAAAGAGAATCTCTCTTATGAAGAACTACCAGTCCAGATTCTTGACCATAGAGAGCAAGTGTTGCGGAATAAGGTAATTCACCAGGTAAATGTTTTGTGGAAAACCCATATGGTTGAATAGGCAACATGGGAATCTAAAAATTCTATGAGGGATAAATACCCCCACTTATTTTGATAAGTGAATAAAAATTGCAAGGACACAATTTCCAAAAATGTGGGAAGGATGTAACATCCCAGGTAAATGAAAAATAAGATATTTTCATATTTATTAACATTTGTGAAATAAAAATTAATCTTAATTTAAAAGGGTTTCTATGTTTGATAGCATACTTGATACACAACAATGGGTTTCTTTGAAATATTATGTTGCACACTGGTATTATAATAATATTATTTTAAATGGTAGTTAACTCCTAGACGTTGCATTAGAGGGAATGAACAAAATAAACTACAATATGATTATACATGTTAAATTTATTTACGTTAATCCAATAAAAGATAGAGTCTTAAAATGTGAATCAAATCTAATTTTAAGCATAATTTACATTAAAAGGACGATTTACAACCTTTTAATGAAGAACCATCTTTAAATATAGTTTTGTTCACATTAATAAATTCTATTTTACCAAATAAAATTCTTCTTTAGATTTGGGACATCAAATTTTACTTTGGGTAATTTTTTTGGTATTTTTTCGGATAAAGTTCATTTTTTAATGAATAGTGAAAAATACTGTATTTTAATTCAAAGGTGATTTTTAATCTAAATTATTTATATGGTTATATTATCTTTTTAATTGGTTTTAAAGTGTAATTAGAATATATTTTTACCATTTTACCCCAATTTTGGTCATTGGAATTATTTTTACTCTGAATTTAGACATAAACATGTGTCAATATTTTGATAGTTATTGTTTCTTTAAAACACGCTATTTGTTTTAACAACAGAAATTAATTTTAAATTAATTAATGCCAATTTTATGTTTAGAATTTGTTAGAATAGATATAATTTTTGAATTCGGAATATCAAGTATAGCTTAGGATGAAATTTTGGTATTTTTCTGAAAAACATCAATTTTTGATGAATAGTGAAACCACTTAGTAGTAGCTAAAAAACTGACTTTTTCATTTCAATGAAATGTTACCACTTTTGTGAATTGGATTTCAAAAATCCGACATACATGGTTGTTATTAGTAAGTAAAATGTGGTTCAATAAGATGAAAATAATTTTTGGTGAATAGTGACTTTTGACTTTTATTTACCATGTTTAAAGGTAAATAAGGTATTCCAAGGTAAAGAGAATATTATAACAATTCAATATTACCTTAACACTTGTCCAAAACATATTTTTTGAGTTATTTACGACCATGGGAATCTTTGGGTCAATTTGGGTACCTCTTTGAGCCACATGGAAGTGACAATGGCAATTTAGATTAATTAACTTAAAGGCAAAAATGACAAAAACAAATATCTTTTAGTAAATTAATTTTTACAAGGTGTTATATAAATTATCTTTTTGACTATAAGTATTCATTGAAAAGATAAAACTATTTGATACATCATGGTATTTTTTTTATAAATTTTAGAAAACAAATAAATTAAATTATTTATGACACAATAATGATGCATTGTTAACTCATTAATAAATCATTTAAATAAATAAGATTATAAATATTAAAATAATTTACAAAACAAGTCCAATTCTTATTGGATGATTTTATTTCGAATATGAGTCATATTATCTTCATGTTTAATAATTTTTTCACCTTTTGAAACAGAAGATAAGTTTATAATAAAATAATATTTTCACACTTTCCTAAAGAGCCCCTCCTACCCCTTATAAAAGGAGACCACTTAGAACCAATTCCTCACATATAGACATTTTCTCGTCCAAAATCTGCCCAATTAATCTCCTTACATCCCTCTACTCCTCCTATAATATTTACCTTAGGCACAAGGCACTTCAAGAAGTCCTTTGGTTAAAACCAAAGGGAGTTACCCAATTTAAAGGTAACCGTTTCTCGTAAATTGTTTTTTTATGCTTCTCAAACCCCTAAAATCATTTTATTCCTTTATTTTGTAACAAAAATAGTATACTCAATATACTTGTATTTTTTTATGATAAGGATTCTAACTACATGTACACACACCTCCATGTAATGGGTGAAGAACATAATGTTTATGTGGATGGAAAACTAACATCTCACGAAACGATGATTGTTATATTATCTTCTACTACCTCTCATGGTAGCCATTATGATGGAACTATATTTATATATGCTATATATTATGTTTATGGTTTCTTTATGTGTCTGTAATTTCTATTTATATCATGCCTTTATGGTTTACATTATGGGTAAACGCGATAATCTCATTAGAGGAAGTGCGGACTACCGCCCCCTCAAAGTGATATGACTCGTTAATGACATATGTGGGACATATAAAGGATGGAGTTAATGATATTATATATGATATTATATGTGAAATTATATTGGAATTATAATATACCTAGGTATCATTATGTTTTAATTCTATTAAAATAATAAATAGAAATGAAATTAGCGTTCATGTGTACGTACAACTTACTGTCTCCATGAACGGGGCATTTAATTTCTTACCTCCAAATGTTATGTAATATTATAAATACATGTATATAATAGATATATAGTATATATATGATATCTAAATCATTAATATCATTTATTATATAATGGAGTATTGACCACATGGACAACTTGTAAATATAAGGTGTTCATTTTTTACTCAAGTACCAAATATCGACAAAATGAACGTTATTAAATTAAATGATTACATAATGTTTATAACATGGTAATAATTTATACAAAAGGACTAATAATCTTGAAAAAGGTTCTTAAGTAAATAGAAATTAACTTATGTTTATTATTCCGGATATTAAAGAATGAACGGGTCAAGTCGGACATGATATAAGGGAACTTCTTAACCCAATTTCTTTTCTTTGGGTTTATCTCCAACATTTAAATTATGTCAAGCTATGATTATTTCCTATCATGTATTTATACTTTCTTTATGTGAGATTATAGTGAATACACATAAGAGATCTATTTTATTTACAAAATTATCTTTGTAATGGACTTCTTCTCAATCTCCTTTCATTGAGTCATATTTAGTTTTAATACACGATTTTATTTTATACTCTATATAAACACCTTTGAAATTTAATTTCATTCAAGAGAATATTTTTATATGAAGTGTTTTACTAAAAGACAAAAAGGAATGTTTTTTGTAAGCGGTGACAATGACTTTTCTTCCACCACAAGTATTATTTGATCTTTGTCTTCCTTAACAAGACGAAATTTTTTTAAAATGAAAAATAAATACCATATACTCTTTTTATGTATTTTGGTATTGAAAATGATTTTGAGAATGGATTTATTAGTTAAATATCTTGAAAAGATATTTTATTATTGCAATGTGGAAATTTTTTCTTTCGTTTATGCTTAAGTTATGTTCATGTTATGGTTCTTGAGCATTATTTTTGTATACGAGTGGTTCCGTGATAAACCTTGGGCGGGTGAGCCCGAGATAGCTCTCCAATGAATTGGGTAATGTGACAGAGGTAAATGTGAATGTTTCTCCTAAGAGATTTAGGGAATATACTGTGATGGGTATTCCAAAGTAACTCCCGATATAGTTGTGATAGCTACAATGTAAGTATGATATGGATGCCACACGTTACCTTTATGATTTATGATTTCTATGTGTTATTAATAAATATTTTGTTTTCATGAGGTAAGAAAGATAGTTCATGTTTTGTATGTATTTATAAACAAATATTTTCATCCTTTGTTTTATAACGCTTAATGAGCTTTTTATACTCATCCCATGTTTTGAAATGTTTTCAAAGGACATAAATATTAATAGAGACATGGATGGGATCAAGGAAAAGTCATGTTGTCTAAATCATGTAAGTAGACATGACTCTTTTTTTCAAGAGTTCTTATTTTATGAAATATGGAAACTCTGTAAAAGTGTCTACTTTTTAATCTTTTGAGATGTAACAGTTATTTACTAATTCTCTAAAACTCTAAACATGAAAAGATCCTAAATGTGAATTATTCATTTAATTAAATATCATGTAATGTTTAAGGCCTGGTCCTTATTGTTCAAATCCAAAAGATCAATCAATTTATTAGTCATCTGATAAATAATTACCTCAAGATCCTGCCATAAATCTCTTCCCGGGATGTACATGGTAGAAACATATAAAAATAAAAATACATTGTAAATCATTCCATGTCAAAATAAATACAACCACACTAAAGAGAAATACTTAACGAATGTATGTGAATGTTTTCATGATTGAAAACCCCATGATGATGCTGGTTACTTCTATTTTTATTCTAGGATTCAATGTTAATCCCAAGCGATGCCAATTTGGAATATTTCCAATTATCAAAGATCATTTTTCTTATAAAATTATAAAGAGGAAATTTTTGTTTTAAATCACATAATGTCCAAGGGTTTTGGATATTATGGTATTATCAAGACCGTGATAGTTACAATATAGGATCTTTAATTTTTAAGGGCTATAGAAATTTTTAGGTGACCCTTTCACTAAACCAAATTCACATGATCTATTTTTTTGTTTCTTTATCATTTTTCTCCTCCCATTCTTAAGTCATTATTCCTTTTCCTTGTTCCATATTTTCATCTTCCAATGTGATATGGATTTCAATTGGTTAATGATCTTCATACATTCTATCATTTGGATTGATCTCTACTTATTTAGAGGGTTACTAATCATCAACCTCATCAGACCGTAGAACACCAAATATGGGGCATCCAAGGATAATAATACATAATTTTATTTGTAATCCATTGGTTCTGAGTTGTGAAGTCTACTTTTTTCCTTGTTGAAATAATGCAATCCCCAGTTGGGTTTCATTGAATCTATCTGCGGGATCAGTTGTGGATTTGGGGTTGTCACATTATTGTTTATATTAATAATGATGAGAATAATTTTATTATGAATTTTGAATTTCTTCTTCATTGGGTGCTTTAGGAACCCATGTTTCCTTGTCAAAATAATGAGGATTATCAACTAATAAGAGCACCTTATTCATTTTGGATAAATCAATTTTCAAATTCTTGGACATAGTATTAGGAAGAAGCTCCATAACTTTATTACTAAATGAGGGATTTGCAACTATCATGAAAATATCTAGTTTTAAAGCTCCATCATTTGACATCAATCCATCTTTAATGGTTATTGAGTTTTCACTACTAAATAAAATATAAGAGGGAATTTTATATTTCCACTTCTTCCTCTGACAGTTTTTGTACTCATGCCCCTTAACTTTTTTGAATCTATATTCCACCAACATATTTCATATGTTATTTATATAACCAAAAAATATTAATTTAAACTGAATCTTGTATCTATCTCATAATTTATTTAAATAAATCTAATAACACACATTGTGGTCAGAACCACTTCTTTAACCTGGGTGTTGGACATGATGGCTTCCACCAAAATTATGGCATAATTCATAGACATAGGGATATACCTATAGTTATCCATATCAAGAGGATTACCAATATAGGATAAGATATTCCAAATAATCTATTGATGATAATAAATTTAGTTTAGTGTAATGATACAAATCCTCACCTTTGCATGAGAATTCCTCAATTTTCAGGGACAAAATTCCTATCCATTTCATGAATTTGTAAAAATATAGGTATCAAGGAAACAGATCCAAATAAAAATTCTCTTATCTTATAGCCATCATAAGGGAATAATACATGATAGTATCCTCTCCCTAAGGCTATCATCCAATAATCCCTAAAGTTCCATATTTCCTCAATCATATGAGTGAGGTCATTAAACTTCCAAAGATTATCTCCTTTTCGAGTTATGACACTAGCAAGGATAGAGTACCTAAAAAGGTTTAAACACTCCTTAACCATGTTTTGTTTAGAAAAATCAATGGAAACTCTTCCTCTATTGAGGATTATTCTGGGGGGAGGAAAATTGTTATTTTTGAAGGATAATCTTGCTACCATCTTGAAGACTTCAACAATGTTAATTTTTTGTAACATTTTTATTATCATGATGCCATCCTACCTCGTTTATTGAAACAAATCGAAAAATATACTTATGATAGAAATAATAAATTAGATTGATCAATTTCACTTTTTTTAAAATTTTATCACATCTCTATTTATCAAATTCTTCCCTGTTTTGATGGTCAGGGGTTTTCCCATTATCCATTCTTTCTGCTTGTTCTAAAAAAATTATTTGAATTCATAAATGTTCCATTATTTTAAATAATATCATCATGGGTTTTCATCATATATAAAATTAAATCAATATAATTTTGTGTCCTACTCAGGGAATCAAATTATTTAATCACAACAATAATTTCATGGAAATAATATGATATTTATATTAGGGAATCCCAAATCATGGAATTAAACAAACCTCAAAGGATAAATATCAATTTCATCCATTATAATATGAAAAATATTATTTTTAACCTCAAATAATAACTATTTATGATAGATCCATGAATTTTCAAAAAATAATCATCTTGAAACCTCAAATATACAATCCAATAATTGAATAATAAAATATTTTTTAGAAACTGTAGTAGCCAGTTTTGGATCCGTTAAAATTTAGGATTTATCATTTTCAAATATAATAAGATCTAGATGCCTATAAATTTGGTAAAGATCTAATTATACATTTATATTATCATTACTCTTACCAGATGTGTCCCAATTTCTATAAAATATATTATAGAAATAGATCATTCCAATACGAATTGAATCTGACATGTTATATAGCATAAAATCAGAATGATATGGAAAATTTCTAAAAATAATCATTTTCACTCAATTATAATATTTCCAAAATCCTTCTATTTTTAATTTTTAATAATTGGTCCATAGGTAATAAGTGGTATGAAATAGAAAGCTCATTTTAAATTAATACATGAGATCAATGTTGGAGGTTTATTTATTTTAATAGTATCATTACCAAAATTATTTCTATTACTTCGAAAAGGATGGTATCTTGGAATAAATATGTGAAAATATTCAATAAAACAATGTTTTCAACAATATATATGTACAACTACCTCATTGTCACTCTTACAATACATATATGATTTTGGACAACATATAATCCTACCAAATTACAATCTAAATGGTGTTAAATCACTAATTATCACCATTAATGGATATTTCATTATGGAATTATATTTGTAAATTATATATTTTATACCAAAACCATTACTACATAATAAATTTATCTCATTAATTAATTGATTCAAATAAACTACAATATTATTTTTTGGATGTCATGTAATTTGTAATTCTAAAAAGATATATGGTTCACTCATCAATATCCTAGGAGGTAAGTTTTATGAAGATATAATTATAGGTTAACAAGAATAATGACTACCATAGGAACCAAATTGAAAAAAAAACATCAGTATAAAGACACAATAAAATTTTACAAGATTCTATATAAAATTAAAGAAAATCCTATTTAAAATGATTCCATGAGTCACTATTAGAAGGATGATGTAAAGACCCGGAAATTTCAAGGAATTTTTTTTCTAAATTTCATTGGAATTTGATGAGTATGTACCTTCTAACGGAACTCGATTCCGAGGTCTGGTGTGCCTGGAATCAATTTCCGATGTTTATCTCAGTACGTTTAGTAAACGAACGATCGTTTTTTTCTATCTTTTGAACCAGTGCTCGGAATTGAAATCCAAGGGCACCGATGAACTTGCAGCGCTGAGATTTTCTTAGGTGAAGGTTTACTTCGGTCGGAAAGAGTCTGATGAAAAAGTTAAATTTTTTACTTTTCAGAAAAATAATAAAATAACTAAATGAGTTATTTTATTCTTCCTTTGACCATTGAGCAACGGTTGGCAGAACTGTAGTGTAACAACCGTCATTAAATAAGGCATTTAATGATCGGTTACATTTGTTGTGAAACCGCAACACACGCTTAATTAATGGTTCATTAATTAAGGTTAATTAATGAACCATATTAATGATCTAAATGTGGAAATTGTTTATTTTTTATTTATTCAATCCATTGGCGAAAGGACTGGAGATCGCGGGGAAATCTCTGGAAATGTTCTGAAAACGTCATCCTTCAACGAAGATCGGAGAAAACAACAACTGTTGAAGGAAACGATCTGTGGATTGACGACGCACTTTATTTTCTTCTCTCTACAACAAGTGAGGTGACGCCCTTCAACGAAGAAGAAAACATAATCAAGGTATGGGGATTTTTGATATTTACATTTTTGTGATTTATACCCTCGATAATGGAAGAATATTTTGTTGGGTGATTATTCAAACTACTAACGCGGTGGGTAAGGACTACTGAACAAGTCCGGATCCACTGCCAACTTGTTCTTGATGCGCGATTTGCATGGTGATGGGCGAACAGAAGTGCAACGGCATTTAGGAACCATCATAGTAAAGTTCGGGACCTAAGAAGACCGCCAACATAGATGAAAGCTAAATCGGACCACTGGACTCCGGTGGCCCACAGAACCTCAAGGCGGCTCCGGTGACAAGAGGCAGTGGCCGGCGGCCGGCCAGCGGCCTGGAGGCGGTGGCGCTCGTGCGCACCAATAGAGAAGATCCGCCGTGGAAACAGCCGCGGCGGCGATGCGGATGATCCCACGGCCACACGGGATCTGTGACGCCCGGGGGGTGGCGCCAGCTGGCATCGCCGGTGTCAATCAGCGGGGAGGTCGCGCCTCCCCACTCCACATAACGCTCGGCCGGGATGGCCGAGCCACGGCCGGCAGCGGTCCGGGCCGCACCCCGCCGAGCTGGGCCACACCCATCTGGGCCAGGCTGCTCCCTACCGGGTCGGGTCGACTTGGTTCGGGCCGACCCAAGCGGTGTTGGGCCGGGTCGGACGGGGCCTAGACCCCCTGTTTTCGAACTGTTTTCGGTTAAACGACATATCATGAGCTACAGACCTCTTATTGATGCACCGTCAGTTGCGTAGGATTCCTTGTATCGAGAAGGAAGTTTAGTTTTATTACACTCAAGGGTTTGGCAAAGTTTTTGTATGGATGGGTTGGTTCGAACCTAAAACTAACTGGGCCCACGGAGCGGAAACACATATAACTTGAGGACCGGACGTCCGATTGACGTGTCGTCGACAACGTTGGATTCCTATTAGTGAGAAGGTTCTATTGGAATACTTCACCTATGGATTGGACATATTTGGAATATGGCCGGGTGGGATTGTACCCGAAATCCAATCGGGCCCCTGGAACGAAAATGCAAATAACACACAGACCGGGCATCCGATCGACGCACCGTCTATTGCGTTGAGACCCCTATGACATGGAGGAACCTTGAGATATTTACACGTGAGGTTACATGACACTTGGAAATATCGACCATTAGCTCGTGGAGCGGACCCTCCCGGTGACGAGCGTACGGAGTGCGGAGACCTAGTAGCTGAACGATACTTGACTACTACTGATCGATCGACTCGAAGTGATTCGGATGGCCCAGTGGGGAGCGTTTGGTTGTAGCAGAAGACCCATGATGGAGGAGTGCTTGGTTGTAGCGGCAGACCCTCGATACTCGACAGAAGGAGTACCTCTGTAGGCTATGAGGGGGAGCGCTTAGTTGTAGCTGCAGACCCCTGGTGGGAAGCGCTTGGTTGTAGTAGCAGGCCCACTGTACTCGACCTGTGGAGTAATTCAGCAGTCCATAGTTAGTGGGAAGCGCTTGGTTATAGCTGCTGGCCCACTGTACTCGACATAGGAGGAGTTCTCTGGTAGTTGTGGTTTTGAAATCATGAATAAAATCATGGTTTGAGCTGAGTCAATGACCTTTGTGTTTTCCTCATGATTCAGATTGTTTACTTGATAACGTAGGTATTTGTATGGGAATATACCTAAGTAAAGGTTATCTGTTGAGATCTTTATTTTTGGTTTATGCTTTTTTTATTTTAGTGAGACCTTGAGGGTCTCGGGGTCCCTACTAAGTATCATTATACTCACCCCTGCACGGGCTATGCCCACACTACGTTGTGTTGGATGCAGATGACAGACAGTGCTGACCGAGGTAGAGTCTACGAAGAATGGACGGTACCCGGAGGTGGACACTCGACCTGACGGTACACGGAGCGGACCGATAGATGCGGAGTGATGAGGAGGACATCTGTACCTACCCTTCAGGTAGGAACTCGAAGGACAATCCAGGTGCTGCTTCACCTTTCAGCTGTTCCCTTTTTAGTTGTACTTTTCTTTCAGTTGTAGTTGTACCTTTCTGTTGGCCTTGTATTTCTGGCCCATTTGTACATTCAGCACTTTTTGTATACTACTTTTCTTAGTGTTTGCTTCCGTTTGTACTCTAGTTGTGTGTGTTTACGTTTCATAAAGGCAATGCCTTCCCTTTTAACGAGATTTACACCTTTTGGTGCTAGTCACCAACCTCTAGCCTATGGATGGGGGGCTTGGGGTAGTCATGGCACGGGCCCCGAGGATGGGTTGTGACAAATTGGTATCATAGGATTTGGTTCTACCGTAGAACTTAGGACTCTGATATTTTCTTTTTTTGAAGCAATAGTGTTAAGGGTACTAACTGTGGATTTCAGTTCCGGGAGTCCAGTGTTGGTACTGGTGGCCGACGTATCCATACACCAGGACCCTGACTTCTGATTTCTGACTCAGTGCACGAAAACATTGATTGCATGTGTGTTATCAAAAGTTTTCTTTTTAAATCAGATCTCATCATGTCAACTCACCATGTATAGTCTTTTGACCGTGTCACAACAGTTTCTTTCAGGATCTCTTCAAATAGTCAGTCAGCGTGGGTATCGAGTGGAGAGTGCGATGACAGCTCACCGAGCAGCGAGGCCTCAGTAAAGGTCTCTCTTCTAGTTGAGACACCAGCGGAGAGTACACGCCGCATGAGTGTGTTATACGAGTTCTAGCAACAAAGGCCTCTGACGATTTGAGGCGAGTCGGATTTTCAGATGGCTAGGCACTGGCTGGAGATTGTAGCATGAGATTTCCACAGAGCTGGGACACTCGCTAACTTGATTGTGTACCTTGCTGTTAGTCTCGTTCAGGGAGTGGCTAAGAGGTGGCGGAGCCAGATGCTTCAGTTTTTCGACGAAACGACCTTCACTTGGGGAGACTTCGAGAATTTCTGTAGGGTGAAGTTTATACCAGTGACTCTACACTCTGAGCATGCTCAGGAGTTGCTGCCTTTGTCCTAGGGTTTTCTGATCATAGCAGAGTCTTCTGCAGCCGGCAGTAGATAGATGACACATAAGTCCAAGCGGACTAGGCCAACAGGTGGGCGACCACGTGATACAGGTTTGGTTGTGTGAGACACATGAAACAGATCCAGCCATACGAGGATAAGGAAATGCTATGCATGCAGAAAGCAGGGTCACATGGCTCAAGACTGCATGACCTATCCAGCAGATGAGCAGTAGGCAGTAGTGGAACCTACCAGACCGAGGCAGAGGAGTTGGTCATATAGTCGATGGTGTACGGTGCTTCGAGGTGTCTCCACCACCACCCCAGGAGGTCCACCCCGACCGCAGGGAATGAGTGGATATGGGAGAGAACAGCTTCAGGCAGTTGAAGTATATGACTATGGAGCTTCGGAAGCTGGTGGACGAGAGAGGGACTAGTTCTAAGCATGGAGGCCTTTGTTCTTGGTGCTTCTAGTTTCCATGTTTTTATTTTTGTGTTTTCTTTGTGTCTTTGTACTTCGAGCTGTAGTAATAAAAGACAGTTATCATTGTGATGATTACTTACCTGTACTTTTGGTATGGTTGATACTAAGAGGTTCCGGTTAAAAACTATTGACTTGACCCTCACTTGTGAGATTCCTATAGGAGGAGACCCAGTAACCACACACTTATTCTGACATTGTGACTCAACCTTTGGAGGTGAGAGTAACAGTTGGATCTCTTAGTAGTAGCGTCAAGTCCTTACGACGTCATTCAAGACATGAATTGTACCTATCTTGTTAGGATTGACAGTATTAGGTGAAGAATGTGGTTCATCCAGGGGATGAGAACAGATTTCTCTTTTCAACAAAGGAGAAATCTCAGCAGCCCTTATAGAGCGTAGACGATGAAGGGTGGAGATGAGTTCTTGCAATTGGCTAGTCTCACCCATTGTTTGTCGAGCGAACGGTTTACGGTTCTCTCCAACTCAATATTCTTAGGTGTATATTCTCTCAGAATGACATGAACCTGAGACAACAGTGATGGATTGAATTCCTCCAGGACTATGTCTTAGAGATAATTTATATTCCTGGGGAGGGGAACATTATAGAAGATGATCTTAGTAGGAGATCAGGCATTTGGCTGTTAGGAGAGGCAAGACAGAAGCTGGTTGCATTTCAGATATCCTTTGTGGATAGTGTGGGAATCATCACGTGTAGAACCAGAGATGATTCATACTATGAAGGAGAAGGTACATATCATCCATGAGTGGATGAAGACTGCACAAAGCAGACAAATGTACTATGCTGATAGGAGACGAGACCAGTGGAGTTCGAGGGTGACCACCACGTCTTCTGAGGGGTCTCACATCGATGGGGTCAATGGAGATGTGGCCATGGCAGCAAGTTATCTCCGAGGTTCATCTAACCTTTCCAGGTCCTCAACAGGTTAGGCTTGGTGTCTTACCATCTGGACTTTCCACCTCAATTGCACCGAATGCACAACGTCATCCACGTATCTCAGCTAAGAAGATGTGTTCATGACCTATCTGTCATCATTAACCACTAAGTGCTAGACATCGATGATGGGGTGACTTTTACGGGGTTAGAGTAGAGGTTGATGATCAACAGGAGAGGGTCCTATGGGGAAGGACGATTTTTCTTGTGCTCTTTCACTGGCAATAGGTGAAACCTCCAGGAGAGCACATAGGAGTGGGAGGCTCAGATGCATGCTCAGTACCTCGTTTAGTTTCCCTAGTTTGTGTTATAGCTTTACGGGGACGTAAATCCCTATGGTGGGAGTAATTTAAAGACCCGGAAATTTCCAGAGAATTTTTTTCTTAATTTCATTGAAATTTTAAGAGTCTGTAGCTTCTAATGGAACTCAATTCCGAGGTCCGGTGTGCCCGGAATCAATTTAAGAAGTTTAGCTAAGTACATTCAGTAAACGAACAAGCGAGTTTTTATATCTTTTGAACGGGTGATCAAAATTCAAATCTGAGGGCACTGATGAACTCATAGAACTGATATTCTCTTAAGCTATGCTTAACATTAGTTGGTAAGAGTCTGAAGAAAAAGTTAAATTTTGGACCTTTCGGAAAAATAAAAAAATAACTAAATGAGTTATTTTATTCATCCTTCGACCATTGAGAAATGGTTAGAAGAACTGCCGAGTAGTGAGGGTCATTGAATAGGGCATTTAATGACATGTTACTTTGGTTGTGAAACTGCAACACACACTTAATTAATGGTGCTTTAATTAAGGTTCATTAATGAACCATATTAATGAGCTAAAGGTGGAGATTGTTTCTTTTTATTTAATCAATCCGTTAGCGAATGGATTGGCGATCGCGGGGAAATCTATGGAAAAGCGTCGACAACGTCATCCTTCAACGAAGAATGGAGAACGCTACAACCGTTGAAGGAACCAATACGAGGATCGACGACGCACTTTCTTTTCTTCTCTCCATGACAAGTGAGGCGACACCCTTCAACGAAGAACGAACTATAATCAAGGAAGGGTGATTTAGAATATTTACATTTATGTGATTTATACCCTCGAGCATGGAAGAATATTTTGTTGGGTGATTATTCAAACTACTAACGCGGTGGGTACGGACTACCGAACAAGTCCGGATCCATCGCCAACTTTTTCTTGATGCGCGGTTTGCATGGAGACGGGTGAACAGAAGAGAAACAGTGTTTAGGATCCATCGTAGTAATGTTTGGGACCTTAGAAGACTATCAGCGTAGAAAGAAGCTAAATCAAACCACCAGAGAATCTCCGGTGGCCCGCGAAACCTCAAGGTGAAGCGGGTCGCCGGCGCGGCGATAGCACCCCAGCGCACCACTGGAGAAGACCCGCCGCAGAAACAGCCGTGATGGCGACGCGGAGGATCTCGCGGCTGCGCGGGATCTGGGAACCCGGGGGGGGGGGGGGGCACCAGCTGGCGCCACAGGTGTCAATCTGCGGGGAGGACGCACCTCCCCTGCTCTGCGTAATGCTCGGCCGGCCACGGGCCAGGATGCGCCAGCCTGGCCGGGCCGTGCCCTACTAGGCCAGACCCAGACCCGGGTCGAGACGAGCCAGTTCGGGCCAACCCAGGGGGTGTTGGGCTGGGTCGGACCGGGCCCAGACCCCCAATTTTTAGACTGTTTTCGGTTAAACAGAAATATCTTGAGCTACGGACCTCCGATCAATGAACTTTCAGCTGTGTAGGATTCCTTGGATTGAGACGGTCGTTTTGGAATATTACACTCAAGGTTTTGGAAAATTTTGGGTATGGCTGGGTGGTTCGAACCTGAAACCAACTGGGCCCACAGAGCGGAAACACTTATAACATGAGGACCAGACGTCTGATTGATCTTCCATAGACTACATTGGATTCCCCTTGATGAGACGGTTCTTTTGGCATACTTGAGATGAGGTTTGGATGCAGTTTGAGTATGGACGGGTTGGATTGTACCCGAAATCCAACCGGGCCCCTGGAAAGGAAATGCTAATAACTCACAGACCGGGTGTCTGATAGATGGGCCGTCTGTTGTATTGAGACCCCTATTGTAGAGACCCAAAGCTTGACTTATATGGACATTAAATTACTTTTTCATAATACTTAATACATAAAAAAACCAACCCTCAAGGACCGTAATAGTTTAGTGTCTTTGGAAACTCAGACAAATAATCTTCTAATCATGGAGAAGGATCTTCGAAATCTCCCATAAAGATCTTCCCCTTTGGTTTTTCTTACCTAAAACTTATATTTATATCCTGGGGAAAAGAAAACATAAAATGGGTGAGCTCAAATGCTCATTAAGGGTAAACATAGAGAACATAAAACAATCCATAAACATTTGAATTCAACAACATGAACATAAAATCTTAACATCAAAATCTTGAGCAAAGTCATAAATATTGGAAGTACGTAAGGCATATATCATAACAGAACATAAATCATGATAAAATATCTTGGAAGTAAAACATGTAATTGTGGAAACCATTAATCACAAGATATGATTTCCATAGTAGCCAAGGCATTGCTGCCAAGACCATCTTATTGGACAAAGTCCCTTTCTGAATCGAGTTCACTCTTCGTTCCAGTCCTGTATCACTGAACCAGATTAAATTACTATTCTAGCCATGCCTATCTCAAGAGATATAAATATTTACCCAATGAATTGGAGGGAGATATAGGTCCCACCCATCTCAAATTGAAATCATTTTTACTTGTGCCACAAAACAAGCATACATCATTCATCACAACCCAAAGAATAAAATGGGTTTCATAAACCTCATCCATCCTAACGTAATACATATAAAAAAATGTATATCATTTCATCATAAGAAAAGTGAAACCATGTAAATCATATAAAAATTATACTTTAAACATTTTAAATAATGTCATCTTCTATGGAAAATGGTTTCGATAAAACACTTGAAATGAATTCTTGAGGAAAATATCATTTCTTCTTAAAAATCATTTTCCTTTCACAAAATGCCATGAAATTTAAAAAGAAAAGGGTTTTTTTTGAAAATAATCATGAAATATTTTAGAGGAAGCTTCATGAAAATGAGGTATTATGAAACCTTAAAAATCCATTCACGCCGTATAAGTAAAAAATAACATTCTCCTCGTAATTTTGTCGGAAAAGTCAAAAAGATCCTCGTGTGGTAAACAAAAGTAAGATTCCTTTCATAAAATGTGGTAAAATTAAAAAATGGGTAAAAATTACATTAAACATTCATGAAAACATTTTTTTTGAATATAGGGACATGGATGATAACAAAAACCCCAGTAAATATATATGAATAAACAATCTCGGATAAAAACGAGATTGGAAAAGTTATCCCTTACCTTATGTCTGATATGCTTCGTATGTATCCGAGCCTCCTGTATAATGATTTCAATAATGTCACTGACTTATTAAAGAATCATATTAATTATTATGATATCATATATGGTTTACTTATGACATTATATTATCCGTTCTTTTGTAAATTTGATGTAAAAGCAGTGATTTGGGTAAATTTTTTTCATTTATTGTACGTGTTTTGACTTGTTGTTCTTGATATTATTACTTATATCCCGATTTACTTAATTCCAGAATTTAAAAAATGATTTATGTATAATATATATTCAGAATATACATATATATATGATAGATCGATAAATGGAATGAAATACACCGTTCATGGAGACGGTAGGCCATACGTACGCATGAACGTTGTTTTCGTTTCCTTATTGAATTGAATGGAATTAAGAAGATTACATACATATATATATATATATACATAAATCCAGTATCATTATTATGTCATATATTTCATTAATATTCATTATATATACTTTATAATCATTCATGGATGATTAACATGGAGAATGAATCTCATCGCGTCGTGGAGACGGTAGTCTGTACGTACGCACGAGCGATGATATCATTCCCATGATCGTGGAATTGTGTTGAAGTGTATGTATAATAATTCATAATCAATATAACTTTACAATAATCATATATAGGTATTTATTTACACCATTATACCCATACAAGTAAGGTGGTGGTCGAAAACAGATTACACCACAGCGTGGAAACAATATTTCGTACGTACGCACGCGCGGTGATTTTGTTTACCGTAGGATGGATAGAAGTTGAATTGGGTTTATTTAATATTTATAATAAAATAATATTATATTAGTGATATTGATATTTTTACTTCATAATGAAACAACTAAAGAAGAGGAAGTAGAAGAAGAAATAAATTTGAAAGAATCAGTAATAGATATTACCTCTTCTTTGACACTCCTCTTTGAATCCTTCTCTTAGGGCACTAAAATTGGTCATTGAAGAAGACCAGGACCTCTATAATATTACTAAGGAATTGGAGAAGATAAATTGGTAGGGTTTTTCCAATCATGAAGGCTCAATGTGGTGTGAGGAGAAGAAGGAGGAGGTTCCCTTTTATAAGGGAGGAGAGGGGAACCTTGGGAAAAACTTAAAATATTATTTTATAATAAAGTCATATTTAGTTTTTAATAGCTCCAAATTGATTTATTTCGAAGCTAAAGTAGGTATGGGTCTAAATCCCCTCAACCAATATATTTTCGACAGGTTTTGGCCATTATATTAACCTTATCTTTTAGTTTTAACTCATAGTTAACTAGATTGACATTTACCAAGTCACTTTGTATTTTCATATTATATAGTTAATAAACATACCATATACATCCAAGGGACCCCCAAGTGGTCCATTAATGATACACCTATCATGATATAAGTATTGTTTCAAATCCTTAGATTTTTAGGAATATAATAACTATCAATAATACAATATTTATTTTAAAAAACTATTTTATGTCAATTTTGACACTATTTGGTAATTTATTTTTTAAAAAATCATAACAGACTGATTAGTTCGAAAAAAGTTAATTAAATAAATAATAAAATTTCATATTAACCTAGAAAAGTATTTTAATTCATAAAAAATCTCATTTTACATTTATTTGTGTATTTATAACATCAATTATGTTAATATTTTATTAAAAAGGTAATTACGACATCATCATTGTGTCATAAATAAATTATCTTATTTAATGTCTAAAAATTATAAACAAAATACCATTATGTATAAAATATTTTTATATTTATAATTAATATTTATAGTCAAATTTATATTATGTATAACCCTATATTAAAAATGATTTAGTTATTAAACTTTGATTTTAAGTATTTTAACATTTCTTAAAATAAATTAATAATAAATGTCCTAATCTAATCCAAGTGGACCTAAATGGTCATATTTTATTTCTAAGGTTGGTTTTGGTCGAATTACACTTATCCAACAGAATTAGTACATGTGTTAGGGTAATAATAATATCATTTCTACCCTTAATTACCCTATTTACTTTTAACAGTGGTAAATAAAAGTAAAAAGTTACTATTCACCAAAAATTATTTTCATCTCATTGAACCACATTTTAGTCCTTGATATTAACCATGTCTCTCAAATTTTCGAAATTCCACTCACAGAGGCGGTAAAATTAAGTTTTATGTGAATTTCCAAATTCTCTTAGGAGGTGGTTAAAAGACAGTGAAAAGTTCAATAAAATTTTTATATATATAAAATTATTATAAAATGACTCCAATGAATTTCATTGAACTTATATAGGTATTATGTATCAATTTTTACCTAAAATAAATTTAAATAAAATAAATAATTATTTAAATAAAAATTTGGTTTATAAATAGCGACCTAGTGTTTTTACTATTCATCAAACATTGAAAGTTTTCAGAAAAATACCAAAAATTCACCCTAGGCTAATTTCGATATTCCGAATCTAAAAATGAAGTCCAATTTGAAAAATAAAATTTAAAAAATTTAAAAAATTCGGTATTACTATTCACAATGGCTAGTTCATAATAATATTATAATAATATCTCATTTAGTGAAAGTTGGTATTGCGTACTACACACACTATCGAGGAAGGACTTGATTACGTGTAATGAAAGCCATGTCAGGGCTGCGTAGAGTGAAAGAACCGTTCGGTGTTGCGTATAAAATAATGAAAACTTATTAAATTTATACATTAAACAAAATCTATTCTTAATGTTGGGTAGAATAATTTCCACAAAATGAACTTTCAATTGTGTGTAACATGAGCCATGAATAGTGTTGCGTATACTGCAAGCTAATATGGTGTTGGGTATAGTACAAGCAAAACTTGGTGTAGTGTATAATAGAATACATCAATGAAATTAAAAGAGTATTTTTCATAAAATCTCGGGGTGTTACATTCTACCCCCCTTAAAATTAATTTCTCCTTCGAAATTTGTTGGGGTTATAAAAGGATTACTACTTGAAAGTTTCTTTAATAGAAACCCACATCGTAAAATGGAATACCAAAACTTGACTTTAAAAACTAAAGTATGAAATGTAACGGTTACCCAATTTAACTAATCATTAGGTTTCCACATAGCAGAACATAGGTGAAGATATGGATATGGAAGAGAAATATAACCATCAACTTCTAATGAAGAGTGGTATAGTACATGGCTATGAAAACTCCAACAATCACAAATCCATATATTTTTTATGATCTAATGTACAATCTGATTCATCATATATGAGAGCACTATGACAATTTTTTTTGTTTTCAAGGTCATTTCCCTAAAGTTGAAGAATTTTTTGAATTAAAAGAAATACTTACTTGATTTTGTTACAATCTCACCATTGCTCGTGCCTCGAAAAATTTCCACTTCATCTCTTAAAGAAATGAAGTTGAATTTTTCTTCTGTGAAGTGTTAGTAGATTATGCAATATAATGATAGGTCATTCAATCTATTTCTATCGCAAAAAGTTTAGCATAATTTATTAAATATAATGATGTCCATATATGCTGAGATTAATCATATATGGTTGCTAAAATGGACTTATACTTCAGCTATCATATCTCTTAATAAAATAAAACTAGTTTCTACAAACCAGGGACTTCTTGTAGGGTAGTGGTAGGCGATAAAGGCCTATTTAAATTTGGTTGTGGGTTCGATTCCCGCATCCTTGTCCGACGCGACGGGTTGTCGCCCGTCCTGCAGGATGTCCTTTTTCTAAAACTACATTATTATAACATTCCATTAATAATATTGAAAAAAGTTCTACCCTTAAACAATACTAACTTATGTCCAACATAATTCATTATAATCTTTAGGCTTATTTAAAATACTTCTGTCCAGGATCATAGTATAAAGAAAACAATTACTAGAAATGTCATCTACTGGTCATGTGAATACCATGATTTATCCCCCATATATCATACAATATATCTTGTTGGTCACATTCCAAACCTGTGAATACTTTAATCATGTATTCTTTTGAAACATAAATTACCATAGAACCTTAGTGAAAAAAAGAATTCTATTAAAATTTAACTCTTTCCTCATACCAAAATCCCAAAAATTCTATATACTCAAACCATAATATCACTTAGTCGTTATATCAGTCACGAGCTCATTAATACTATCAAACATATTATTTTCTATTTTCACCTTCATTATGCGCATATAATATTCTTTCTAAAAATATATGAATAACCTTTGAAGGTTACCAGTACCATTCAAAATATACTTTAAAATACTTTAGGAAAAACAATAGTGTAACAATCCTTAGATTTTAATTTATTCCATAGTACCCTTAAATTACCTATACAACATAACACTTGATAAACATACAATCATTCCACTACCTTCTTAAACCATTGAACAAGATTCAACACTTCTTTCATCTCATATATCATTTTTAGTTTCCTCATCATCATCCACATAAATACTACCCATATGACCATGCTGATTCTCTTCATGAGATTTTCCCTTAGGGAATTGGTTTTCATAATGCCCACAGATTCCACATTTAAAACATCTAATCATTGTTGATGTCGAATAAATACCATTATCCTTCTCCATGGTGTTCACTGAACCTTTTCCATTGCACTTAATATATTTGTGTCCTTCTTTTCCCCACCCAAAGAATCTTCCAGTTCCTTTGAAACATTCTCATTGATTCCTCTTCCCATATGATTTACATGAGGGAATTTGAACTTTCTTTCCTCTATGATCATCATGAAACTCCATCTTTCTCTTATTAGCTAAGTCCGGAAACATACCAATGTTGATATTATTGTTCATATTATGAGATTTCTGATTAGAAATAATAACGATATGTGGACTTCTAGATCCAATTTCATTTGGTTGCTCATGAAGAATATCAGTCCATTGTCCATCGTATCCTCCATTATCGTGAATCTTCCAGTTTCCAGCCATTATCTAAAACCCAAAAAGAATAGTGTGAGAGGAAAAAATCATACTCAAGTGGGAGTACCATCAACATATTAGGTTAAATTATAAGATCTTTACCGTAATTCTAGGACAATAACCTATACATATACTTATCCTTTGGGACATCCCTAGACATACCTTAGAAATATCTCTAGGTATTTCACTAAAGTATTCTCATCCTAATTTCCAAAGGTTAACTAAACCTCTCTCTGATACCAACTGTAGAGACCCAAAACATGACGTATATAGAAATTACATTAATTTTGCGGAATACTTAATACATAACAAAAACCAACACTCAAGGACCGTAATTGTTCAGTGTCTTTGGAAACTCGGACAAATAATCTTCTAATCATGGTGAAAGATCTTCAACATCTCCAATGAAGATCTTACCCTATTGTTTTCTTACCTAAAACCTTTATTTATATCCTGGGGAAAAGAAAACATAAAAAGGGTGAGCTCAAATGCTCACTAAGGGTAAACATAGAGAACATAAAACAATCCATAGACATTTGAATGCAAAAACTTGAACATAAAATCTTAACATCAAAATCATGAGAAAATACATAAATATTGGAAGTACATAAGGCATATATCATAAAGGAACATCAATCATGATAAAATATCTTGGAAATAAAACATGTAATTGTGGAAACCATTAAGCACATGATATGATTTCCACAGTAGACAAGGCATTGCTGCCAAGACCATCATAGTGGACAAAGTCCTTTTCTGAATCGAGTTCACTCTTAGTTCCAATATTGTATCACTGAACCAGAATAACATACCATTCCAGCCATGTCAATCTCATGAGATATAAATCTTTACCCAATGAATTGGAGGGATATATAGGTCCCACCCATCTCATAATGAAATCATTCTTACTTGTTCCACAAAACAATCATACATTATTCATCATAACCCAAAGAATAAAATAGGTTTCGTAAACATAATCCCATAATAATGTAATCTATATAAAAAATGGATATCATTTCATCATAAGAAAAGTGAAACCATGTAAATAATATAAACATTATAATTGAAACATTTGAAATAATGACATCTTCTATGGAGAATGGTTTTGATAAAACACTTGAAATTAATTATTGAGGAAAATATCATTTCTTCTTAAAAATCATTCTCTTTTCCCAAAATTCTATGAAATTTTTAAATAAAAGGTTTTTGTTGAAAATAATCATGAAATATTGTAGAGGAATCTTCATGAAAATGAGGCATTATGAAACCGTAAAAATCCGTTCATGTTGTATAAGTTAAAAATAACATTCTCCTCATACTTTTGTCGGAAAAGTCAAAAAGTTCCTTGTGTGGTAAACAAAAGTAAGATTCCTTTCCTAACATGTGGTAAAATTAAAAAATGGGTAAAGATGACCTTAAAAATACAGTCAATTTTTTTTGGAAAACTTGGAAATGGATGATAACAAAAACCCCAGTAAATACTTACGAATAAACAATCTCGGATAAAAACGATATTGGAAAAGTTATCCCTTACCTTATGTCTGATATGCTTCGTATGTATCTGAGCCTCCTGTATAATGATTTAAATAATTTTATTGACTTATTAAATAATCATATTCATTTTTATGATATCATATATGGTTTACTTATGACTTTATATTACCTGTTCTTTTTTAAATTCGATGTAAAAGCAGCGATTTGGGTAAAATTGTTTCATTTGTTGTACGTGTTTCGACTTGTTGTTCATGATATTATTACTTATATGCTGATTTACGTAATTCCAGAATGTAAAACATCATTTATATATAATATAAATTCAGAATATACATATATATATGATAGATCGATAAATGGAATGAAATACACCGTTCATGGAGACGGTAGGCCGTACATACGCATGAACATTGTTTTCGTTTCCTTATTGAATTGAATGGAATTAAGTAGATGACAAACATATATATATAAACATAAATCTAGTATCATTATTTTTTTCATATATTTCATTATTATTCATTATATATACTTTATAATCATTCATGAATGGTTAACATGGAGAATGAATCTCATCACGTCCTGGAGACGGTAGTCCGTACGTACGCACGAGTGATGATATCACTCCCATGATCATGGAATTGAGTTGAAGTGTATGTATAATATTTAAAAATAAATATCAATTTACAATAATCATATATATTTATTTATTTACACTATTATACCCATTAAGTTAAGGTGGTGGTCGAAAATAGATTACACCATGGCGTGGAGACAGTATTTCGTATGTACGCACACGCGGTGATTTCGTTTACCGTAGGATGGATAAAAGGTGAAATGGGGCTGTTTAATATTTATAATAACATAAAAATATATGAGTGATACTGATGTTATTACTTCATAATGAAACAACTAAAGAAGAGTAAGTATAAGAAGAAATAAATTTGAAAGAATGGGTAATAGATATTACCTCTTCTTCGACACGCCTCTTTGAATCCTCCTCTTAGGGCACTAAAATTGGTCTTTGAAGAAGCCCAAGACCTCTAGAATATTATTAGGGAAGTGGAGAAGAGAAATTGGTAGGGTTTGGCCGATCTTGAAGGCTCAAAGTGGTTTGAGGAGAAGAAGGAGGAGGTGCCGTTTTATAAGGGAGGAGAGGGGCACCGTAGGAAAAACATAAAATATTTTTTATAATAAAGTCATATTCGGTTTTTAATAGATCAAATTTGATTTATTTTAAAGATAAAGTGGGTATGGGTCTAAATCCTCTCAACCAATAGATTCTAGACAGGTTTGGGCCATTATATTAACCTTATATTTTAGTTTTAACTATTAGTTAATTAGATTGACATTTACCATGTCACTTTGTATTTTTATATTATACAGTTAATAATCATACCATATACAACCAAGATACCCCCAAGTTTCCATTAAGGATACACCTATCATTATATAAGTATATTGGCCGAAACATAGATTTTTAGTAAAATAATAACTATTAATAATATAATATTTGTTTTAAAAACTATTTTATGTCAATTTTGACACTATTTGGTAATTGATTTTTTTAAAAATCATAAAAGCATGATTAGTTCGAAAACATTTAATTAAATCAATAATAACATGTCATATTAACCTATAAAATTATTTGAATTCATAAAAAGTCTCAAATTTCATTTATTTGTGTATTTATAATATCAATTATGTTAATTTTTCATTAAAAAGGTAATTACTGCAACATCATTGTGTCATAGATAAATTAAATTATTTAATGTATAAAAATTATAAGTAAAATACCATTATGTAGAAAATATTTTTATCCTTCTAATTTATATTTATTGTCGAATTTATCTTACGTAAGACCCTATATTCAAAATGATTTAGTTATTAAACTTTGATTCTAACTATTTTAACCCTTCTTTAAATAAATTAATAATAAATGTCTTAATCTAATCCAAGTGGACCTAAATGTTCATATTTTTTTCCTAAGGTTGGTTTTGGTCGAATTAAACTTATCCAATAGAATTATTACATGTGTTAGGGTAATAATAATATCAGTTTTACCCTTGATTACCCTATTTACTTTTAACCATGGTAAATAAAAGTAACAAGTTACTATTCACGAAAAATTATTTTCATCTCATTGAAACACATTTTAGTCCTTGATATTAACTGTGTCTCTCTGATTTTTGAAATTCCACAAAATGAAGCAGTAAAATTAAGTTTTATGTGAATTTCGAAATTATCACAGGAGGTGGGTAAAAGACAGTGAAAAGTTCAATAAAATTTTTATATATCTAAAATTATTATAAAATGACCCCAATGAATTTAATTGAACTTATATAGGTATTATGTATCAATTTTGACCTAAAATAAATTTAAATAATATAAATAATTATTCAAATAAAATGTCGGTTTTTAAATAGTAACATAGTGTTTTCACTATTCATCAAAATTGAAAGTTTTCAGAAAAATACCAAAAATTCACCCTAGGCTAATTTTGATATTCCAAATCCAAAAATGAAGTCAATTTTTAAAAATAAAATTTAAAAAATTTAAAAAATTGTGTATTACTATTCATAACGGTGAGTTCATAATAATATTATAATAATATATCGTTTAGTGAAACTCGGTATTGCGTACTACACACACTATCGAGGAAGGACTTGATTGCATGTAATGAAAGCCATGTCAGGGCTGTGTGTAGTGAAAGGACTGTTTGGTGTTGCGTATATCATAATGAAAACTTATTTAATTTATACATTAAACAAAATCTATTCTTAATGTTGCATAGAATAATTTCCACAAAACGAACATGAAATTGTGTGTAACACAAGACAAGAATAGTATTTCATATACTGCAAGCTAATACGGTGTTGTGTATAGTACTAGCAAAACATTGTGTAATTTATAACAGAATAAATCAATGAAATTAAAAGAATATTTTTCATAAAATATCGGGGTGTTACATTCTACCCCCCTTAAAAGGAATTTCTCCCTCGGAATTCATCGGGGTTATAAATAGTTTACTACTTGAAAGTTTCTTTAATAGAAACCCACATCGTAAAATGGAATACCAAAACATGACTTTAAAAACTAAAGTATGAAATGTAACGGTTACCCAAATTAACTAATCACTGGGTTTCCACATAGTAGAACATAGGTGAAGATATGGATATGGAAAAGAAATATAACCATCATCTTATGATGAAGAGTGGTAGAGGTCATGGCTACGAAAAAGCCAACAATCACAAAGTCATAAATTTGTGATGATATAAGGTACCATCTGATTCATCAGATATGAGAGCACTAGGACAACATTTTTTGTTTTCAAGATCATTTCCCTAAAGTTGAAGAATTGTTGAGTTAAAAGAAATAATTACTTGATTTTGGTACAATATCACCTTTGCTCGTCCCTCGAACAATTTCCACTTCATCTCTTAAAGAAATGAAGTTGAATTTGTCTTCTGTGAAGTGTTAGCAGATTATGCGATAGAATGATAGGTCATTCCATCTATTTCTATTGCAAAATTTTTAGCACAATTTATTAAATATAAATAAGTCCATCTATGCTGAGATTAATTGTATATGTTTGCTAAAATGGACTTATACTTCATCTCTCATAGCACTTAACAAAATAAAACTAGTTTCTACTAACCAGGGACTTCCTGTAGGCCAGTGGTAAGTGATAAAGTCCTGTCGCAATTTGGTTGTGGGTTCGATTCCCGCATCCTTGGCCGACGCGACGTGTTGTCGCCCATCCTGCAGGTTTTCATTTTTCTAGAACTTCATTATTATAACATTCCATTAATAATATTGAAAAAATTTCTAGCCTTAAACAATACTAACTTATGTCCAACATATTTCATTACAATATTTAGGCTTATTTAAAATACTTCTGTCCAGGCTCATAGTATAAAGAAAAAAATTACTAGAAATGTCATCTACTAATCATGTGAATACTATCATTTATCCCCCATATATCATACAATATATCTTATTGGTCACATTCCAAACATGTGAATACCTTAATCATGTATTCTCTTGAAACATAAATTACCATAGAACATTAGTGAAAACATGAATTCTGTCAAAAGTTTACTCATTCCTCATACCAAAATTCTAAAAATTCTATATACTCAAACCATAATATCACTTAGTCATTATATCAGTCATGAGTTCATGAATACTATCAAACATACTATTTTATCTTTATCCCTTCATTATGCGCATATCATCTTCTTTCCAAAAATATATGAATAACCTTTCATGGTTACCAGTACCATTCAAAATATATTTAATAATAATTTAGGAAAAACAATAGTGTAACAGTCCTTAAATGTTTCTTTATTCCATAGTACCATTAAATTACCTATAAAACATAACCCTTGATAACCATACAATCATTCCACTACCTTCTTAAACCATTGACCAAGCTTCAACACTTCTTTCATCTCATATATCATTTGTAGTTTCCTCATCATCATCCACATAAATACTACCCATATGACCATGCTGATTCTCTCCATGAGATTTTTCCTTAGGGCATTGGTTTGCCTAATGCCCACACATTACACATTTAAAACATCTAATCATTGTTGATGTCGTAGAAATACAATTATCCTTCTCCATGGTGTTCACTGAACCATTTCCTTTGCATTTACTGGATTTGTGTCCTTCATTTCGGCCCCCAAATAATCTTCCAGTTCCTTTGAAACATTCTCCTTGATTCCTCTTCCGACAAGATTTACATGAGGGAATTTGAACTTTCTTTCCTCTATGATCATCATGAAACTCCTGCTTTCTCATATTAGCTGAGTCCGGAAACATACCAAAGTTGAGATTTTTGATCATATTATGAGATTTCTGATTAGGAATAATAACGATATGTGGACTTCCAGATCCAATTTCATTTGGTTTCTCATAAAGAATATCAGTCCATTGTCCATCATATCCTCCCTTATCGGGAACCTTCCAGTTTCTAGCCATTTTCTAAAACCCAAAAAGAACAGTGTGATAGGAAAAAATCATAATCAAGTGGGAGTACCATCAACATCTTAGGTTAAATTCTATGATATTTACCATAATTATAGGACTATAACCTATACGTATACTTATCCTTAGGGACATCCCTAGACTTACCTTAGAAATATCTCTAGGGATTTCACTAAAGTTTTTGCATCCTAGTTTCCAAAGGTTAACTAAACCTCCCTCTGATACCAACTGTAGAGACCCAAAACTTGATGTACATGGACATTACATTAATTTTTCGGAATAATCAATAAATAAAAAAACCAACAATCAAGGACCGTAATAGTTTAGTGTCTTTGGAAACTCGGACAAATAATATTCTAATCATATTGAAAGATCTTCAACATCTCCCATAAAGATCTTCCACGTTTAATTTCTTACCTAAAACCTTAATTTATATCCTGGGTAAAAGAAAACATAAAAAGGGTGATCTCAAATTCTTAGTAAGGGTTAACATAGAGAACATAAAACAATCCATAAAAATTTGAATGCAAAAAATTGAACATAAAATCATAACATCAAAATCTTGAGTAAAGACACAAATCTTGGAAGTACGTATGGAATTTATCATAAAGGAACATCAATCATGATAAAATATCTTGTAAATAAAACATGTAATTGTTGAAACCATTAAGCACAAGATATGATTTCCATAGTAGCCAAGGAATTGCTGCCAAGACCATCTTAGTGGACAAAGTCCCTTTCTGAATCGATTTCACTCCTCGTTCCAATCTTGTATCACTGAACCAGATTAACTTACCATTCAAGCCATGTCTATCTAATGAGATATAAATCTTAACCCAATGTATTGAAGGGAGATATAGGTCCAACCCATATCATAATGAAATCATTCTTACATGTGCCACAAAACAATCATACATCATTCATCATAACCCAAAGAATAAAATGGGTTTCATAAACATCATCCCATAATAATGTAATCCATATAAAAAATTGAAATAATTTCATCAAAATAAAAGTGAAACCATGTAAATCATAGAAACATTATACTTTAAGAATTTGAAAAATTCCATCTTCTATGGAAAATGGTTTTGATAAAACACCTGAAATGAATTCTTAAGGAAAATATCATTTCCTCTTAAAAATCATTTTCTTTTCAAAAAATTCCATGAAATTTTAAAAGAAAAGGGTTTTGTTGAAAATAATCCTGAAATCTTGTAGAGGATTCTTCATTAAAATGAGGCATTATGAAACCGTAAAAATTAGTTCACTCCGTATAAGTTAAAAATAACATTCTCCCCGTACTTTTGTCGGAAAAGTCAAAAAGCTCATCGTGAGGTAAACAAAAGTAAGATTCATTTCATAACATGTGGTAAAATTAAAAAATGGGTGAAATTACATTAAACATAAATGAAAACATTTTTTTAAATCAAGGACATGGATGATAACAAAACCCCCAGTAAATACTTACGAATAATCAATCTCGGATAAAAATGAGATTGGAAAAGTTATCCCTTACCTTATGTGTGATATGATTCGTATGTATCTGAGCCTCCTGTATAATGATTTAAATAATTTCATGGACTTATTACAGAATCATATTCATTTTTATAATATCATATATGGTTTACTTATGACTTTATATTACCCATTCTTTTGTAAATTCGATGTAAAAGCAGTGATTTGGGTAAAATTGTTTCATTTATTGTACGTGTTTTGACTTGTTATTCTAGATATTATTACTTATAACTTTATTTAAATAATTCCATAATTTAAAACATGATTTATATATAATATATATTCATCATATACATATATATATGATAGATCGATAAATGGAATGAAATACACTGTTCATGGAGACGGTAGGTCGTACGTACTCATGATCGTTGTTTTCGTTTCCTTATTAAATTGAATGGAATTAAGTAGATGAAATAAATATATATATTCATAAATTCAATATAATTATTATTTCATATATTTAATTATTATTCATTATATATAATTTATAATTATTCATGAATGGTTAACATGAAGAATGAATCTCATCGCGTCGTGGAGACGGTAGTCCGTACGTACGCACGAGCGATGATATCATTCCCATTATCGTGGAATTGTGTTGATGTGTATGTATAACATTTCAGAATAAATATAACTTTACAATAATCATATATAGTTATTTATTTACACCATTATACCCATCCAAGTAAGGTGGTGGTCGAAAACAGACTACACCACGACGTGGAGACAGTATTCCGTACGTACGCACGCGCAGTGATTTCATTTTTCGTAGGACGGATAGAAAGTGAAATGGGGTTTTTTAATATTTATAATAAAATACCAGTATATGAGTGATACTTATGTTATTAATTAATAATGAATCAACTAAATACGAGTAAGTAGAAGAAGAAATAAATTTGAAAGAATTGGTAAGGGATATTACCTCTTCTTCGACACGCCTCTTTGAATCCTTCTCTTAGGGAACTAAAATTAGTCTTTGAAGAAGACCGGGAACTCTAGAATATTACTAGGGAATTGGAGAAGAGAAATTGTCCAGGTTTGGACGATCTTTAAGGCTAAATGTGGTGTGAGGAGAAGAAGGAAGAGGTTCCCTTTTATAAAGGAGGAGAGGGGCACCTTAGGAAAAACTTAAAATATTATTTTATAATAAAGTCATATTCGGTTTTTGATTGCTCAAAATTGATTTCATTCTAAGATAATGTGGGTATGGGTCGAAATACTCTCGACAAATATATTTTATATAGGTTTGGGCCATTATATTAACCTTATATTTTAGTTTTAACTTTTAATTAATTAGATTGACATTTACCATGTCACTTTCTATTTTTATATTATATAGTTAATAAACTTACCATATACATCCAAGAGTCCCCCAAGTGGTACATTAATGATAAAAATATCATGATATAAGTATATTGGCTAATCAATATATTTTTAGGAATTTAATAACTGTTAATAATATAATATTTGTTTTAAAAACTATTTTATGTAAATTTTGACACTATTTGGTAATTGATTTTTGTGAAAATAATAACAGCATGATAGTTCGAATTTTTTTAATAAAATCAATAATAACATGTCATATTAACCTATAAAATATATTAATTCATAAAAAGTCTCAAATTACATTTATTTGTGTATTTATAACATCAATTATGTTAATATTTCATTAATAAGGTAATTACTGCATCATCATTGTGTCATAAATAAATTAACTTATTTAATGTCTAAAAATTATAAATAAAATACCATTATCTAGTAAATAGTTTTATATATCTAATTAATATTTATAGTCTAATTTATCATATGTATAACCCTATATTAAAAATGATTTAGTTATTAAACATTGATTTTAACTATTTTAACCCTTCTTTAAATAAATTAATAATAAATGTTCTAATCTAATCAAAGTGGACCTAAATGGTCATATTTTATTCCTAAGGTTGTTTTTGGTCTAATTACACTTATCCAATAGAATTATTACATGTGTTAGGGTAATAATAATATCAATTTTACCCTTAATTAACCTATTTACTTTTAACCGTGGTAAATAAAAGTGAAAAGTTACCATTCACCAAAAATTATTTTCATCTCATTGAACCATATTTTAGTCCTTGATATTAACCGTGTCTTTATGATTTCGAAATTCTACTCAAAGAAGCAGTAAAATTACATTTTATGTGAATTTCTAAATTCTCATAGGAGGTGGGTAAAATACGGTGAAAAGTTCAATACAATTTTTATATATCTAAAATTATTATAAAAGGACTCCAATTAATTTCATTGAACTTATATACGTATTATGTATCAATTTTTACCTAAAATAAATTTAAATAAAATAAATAATTATTTAAATAAAAAGTCAGTTTTTAAGTAGTAACCTAGTGTTTTCACTATTCATCAAAAATTGAATGTTTTCAGAAAAATACCAAATATTCACCTTAGGCTAATTTCGATATTCGGAATCAAAATATGATGTCCATTTTAAAAAATAAAATTTATAAAATTTAAAAAATTGGGTATTACTATTCATAACGGCTAGTTCATAATAATACTTTAATAATATCTCATTTAGTGAAACTTGGTATTGCGTACTACACACACTATCGAGGAATGTATTGATTGCGTGTAATGCAAGCCAATTCAAGGATGCGTGTAGTGAATGAACCGTTTTGTGTTGCGTATAACACAATGAAAACTTATTTCATTTATAAATTAAACAAAATCTATTCTTAATGTTGCGTAGAATAATTTCCACAAAATGAACTTGAAATTGTGAGTAACACGAGCCAAGAATTGTGTTGCGTATACTACAAGAAAATACGGTGTTGCGTATAGTACAAGATAAACTTTTTGTAGTGTATAATAGAATAAATAAATGAAATTAAAAGAATAATTTTCATAAAATATTGGGGTGTTACACCTATAATGTGGCGGTACCTTGAGATACTTCCATGTGGGGTTACGTGAAACATAGAAATATCGACCAGTAGCTCGTGGAGCGGACCCTCCCAGTGATGAGCATACAGAGTGTGGAGACCTTGAAGCTGGATGAGACTTGACGACTGATAATCGATAGACTCAGAGTGATTCGGATGACCCAGTGGGGAGCGCTTGGTTGTAGCAGTTGACCCACGACAGAGGAGCGCTTGGTTGTAGCGGCAGACCTGTGGTACTCGATAGAAGGAGTACCTCTGTAGGCTACAAGGGGGAGCACTTGGTTGTAGCGAAAAATCCATGGTGGGAAGTGTTTGGTTGTAGCAGTAGGTTCATAGTACTCGAAAGGTGGAGTACTTCCGCAGTCCTAGGTTAGTGGGAAGCTCTTGGTTGTATCAGCAGGCCCACTATACTGGACAGAGGAGGATTTCTCCAATAGCCGTGGTTTCGACATCATGAATAAAATCTTGGTTTGAGCTGAGTCAATGACCTTTGTCATTTCCTCGTGATTGAGATGGGTTACTTGATAAGGTAGGTATAAGTATGAGCATAAACCTAAGTAAAGGTTATATGTTGAGATCTTTCTTTGTGTTTTATCCTTGTTAGATTTTAGTGAGACCATGAGGGTCTTGGGGTCCCTATTGTGTATCATTATACTCACCCATGTATGGGCTATGCCCGCACTATGTTGTGTTGGATGCAGACGACGGACATCACTGACCGAGGTAGAGTGTACGAGGACTGGACGATACCAGGAGGTGGACACTTGCTGTGACGGAACACGGAGTGGACCGATAGACGCGGAGTGCTGAGGAGGAAATTTGTACCTACCCTTCAGGTAGGAACTCGTAGGATGATCCAGGAGCTGCTTCACCTTTTATATGTTATCTTTTTAGTTGTACTTTTCTTTCTTTTGTAGCGGTACCTTTCTGTTGGGCTTTTATTTATGGCCCCTTTGTACTTTCAACACTTTTGTTATACTGATTTACTTAGTGTTTGCTTCCTCTTGTATTCTGGTTGTGTGTGTTTATGTTTCATAAAGGCAATGCCCTCCCTTTTATCTGGATTTACGCCTTTTGGTGCTAGTCTCCAGTCCCTGGCCTATAAAAGGAGGGTTTGGGGTAGTCACGGCACATGACCCAAGGACGGGTCGTGAGAGATGATTTAATATTTTACTAATAGAAATATTTTATTTGTTACATGAAATAATTGTCACTATATTATGAGACCCAAATAAATGTTTCAATATAAATTTATGTGGGAAACACCTCAAGCATTTAACATAGACAAATATATTGTATCCTTTTTGTTCATATTTTCACCTCAATTGCCCACCTATAGGACAATTAAAAAACATCTCATATTCACTATATAAGGAATGAAATAATTTGATTAAGCATGAATCTTGTGATAATTAGGACCAATATTATGTACCAATATGTTATTTTCATAAAAATTTGAAGGCAACACATTTACCTCAAGTAATAGTTATTTACCCAAAGAAATTATTTAATCAATAAAACTATTTCACATTTTCTTTTATGATTTAACATACATAATGTTATTGAATGAATACAATTTCTTTATCATGAAATTAGGATATAAAGTATCATCAATAAACATCTATAACTCATAAAATTGAGTTGGTTCTTACTCAGAAGCTTGGATATTCTTCTGAGTTTATGTTTGTTAAAAAGGAATTCTAAAAAATGGGTTTACTATATGTACAATCAATTATTAATCAAGAAATAAATAATTTTTATCATCCAAGGAATTTATTTCACCATGTCGAAACCAAAAAACATAATCATTTTGTAGATCAAAACACAACAGATGAATCCCAACTGGATCAAATGTTCCAAATATAATCATATAACATTTATTACATGGATAATTTATTTTATCTTCATAAAAAAAATTCTATTTTTGATTATGCATATGATAAAAATTTTCTATCACCCTCAATATATATAGGATTAATATCATAACTATTTATATTTCAATGACGATTTTTCTAATTAAGATATATTAATAAAAACTATTGTCTAAATTTTTATTCCACAAATTTCTACGCAAAAACATAATTTAAATTTTTTTTATAATTAATTTTATATAAGTGTTTATCAAAATAAAATATCATTATATTATAAAATTAATAATTATATACAATTTTTACCAATTATTAATAATTATTTTTAAATATAACTACATAAAATAACTTATTACTAACCAAAAAAATATATATTAAATAACTATCAAATGTTTTTGTATAATTATTGATTGTACTTAATAATTATTGGTAATTATGTCTAATTTTCAATTATTATAACTAATTATTTATATTTATTTTTAATTATAACTAATTATAGAAATATATTAGTCATTATCACTAATTATTAGTATTTATTACTAATTATCAATAATTATTGCTAATTATTAGAAATCATCACTAATTATAAATAATTATTGACAAATATTAGTAGTTATTGGTAATACTTACTAATTAGTTTTAATTATCTATAGTTATTAGTAATTATTTATAATTATTTATAATTATCTCTATTTGTAGTTTTTTTTGGTAAATATCGTGAATTAAAACAATTTATTGTTAATCATTTTTAATTACTGTTATCAAATATGAATTAGTACTTTTTATAAGTTATATTTACTAATTATGACTAATTATAATAAATATTCTGTAAGGATAAATAATTATCACTAATTGTCCTTAATTATCTCTAATTATTTTTTATTATTATAATTATTGTTAATTATTACTAATTATTTAAAATTAAAGTTAATTAATATTAATGACTAGTAATTATTTATAAATATAGAAAATTAATTCTAATTATTTTTTAATTATTGATAATTAATTGAAATTTTTAGTAATTATTGGTAATTATTAGAAATTAATGGGAAATAGTGGTAAATAATGGTAATTATTACTAAATATTTGTCATTATTGATAATTATTTGTAATTATGGAAATTATTTTTAATTATTTATAATTATTACAAATTTTTGAAAATTATTAAATTTTTTTGATAATTATAAGTAATTATTGGTAATTATAAATAATTATCGGTAATTATTCACAATTATGACTAATTATTTGTAATTATTAATATTTTTTTATTTATCATAAAAATTAATATGTATTTCTAATTATTCAAAATTATTTCTAATTATGCGTAATTTATGGAAATTATTACTAATTATAACTAATTATCAGTAATAGTCACTAATTATTTATAATTGTTTTTAATCACTAGATTGTTTTCCTAATTACTGGTAATTATTGATAATTATTGCAAACTATTTTTAATTATTTATAAATATTGTGAATTATATATAAATATTTGTAATTATCTATATTTATTGGTAATTATTGTTATTTATTGGAATTATTATTAATAATTCTAATAATATCAATAATTATAACTAATTACATTCAAATATTACCAATTATTGGTAATTATTACAAAATAATACTTATTACCAGCAATTATTAATAATTATTAGTAATTATTGGTAATTATGATTTTTTTGGTAATTACCAATGATTATTATGAATTATTGCAAAATATCACTAATTGTTTCAAATTATAATTTATTATTTCTAATTATTGGTAACTATTTGTAATTATTGACAATATTTACTAATTATCACAAGTTATGGGTAATTATATATAATAATCAGAATTTATTAGTAATTGTAGCTAATTATAGAAAATTATTTGTTATTACTGTAAATTATTTGTACTTATTTGTAATTACCATTGATTGTTTTTAATTTGTTTTAATTAGTTTCAATTATATTAAATAATTTAACGAAGTTGGTAATTATTGGAAATGATTGGTAATTATTTTTAATTATTTCAAATTATTGCTAAATATTTCTAATTATTTCTAACTTTAGAAAACTATTTCCAATTCTCAATAACGATTGTTTATTATTAATAATTATTACAAATTATCTATAATTATTACTATCTATCGATAATTATTACAAATTATTGGTATGTATCTATAATTAATAATAATATTAAATAATTATCAGTAATGATTACTAATTATTTCTAATTAACAGTTATTATTTCAAATTATTTCTATGTATTAATAATTATTGGTAATTATTACTAATTAATTTCAATTGCAACTAATTTTTTTACTAATTTCATGTAATTATTACTATTTATACTATTTATTTATAATTATTACGAATTATTACAAATTATTTTTAATTATTACAAATTATTACAATATATTTATTTATTATCTATAATTTTAAATAATTATTACTCTTTATTAGTTATTATTAAATATTGTTTACTATGTATAGGTATTTATTACTAATTACTAGTAATTATTAATAATTACTACTCATTATCGGGGATTATTACCAATTATTACTAATTAACTTCCATTATTACTATTTATTACAGATTATTAACTTCTTATTTACTAATAGTGAGTTTTTTTTATTTATTTACGATATTTTTTAATTACTATTCATTATTTCAAATTATTGACATATAATACTTTTAAATAGTAGTTATTGATATTTATTGATATTTTTTTATTTATAATTAATTATTGGTAATTATGACTAATTTTTTTGTAATTCATAAAAATTATTGATAATAATTAATAATTTTTACTAATTATTGATAACTGTTACTAATATTTAATAATTATTGGTATTTTTACTAATATCTACTGTATAACAATAGTAATTTTTAATTCTTACTAATTATCTGTAATTATTACTAATTGTTAATAGTTACCAAAAAATATTTGTAATTATCAATAATTATTTACCAATAATTTTTATTTATTTTTAATCATTACTTATTATTACAAATTATGGGTAATTATTACTAATTATTGGTAATTTTAACTAATTATTGATAATTATTAAAAATTATTTACTAATTAATGATAATCATTAATAATGATTTAATGATTATAGGGAATCATTACTAATTATTTACTAATTATATAAAACTAATAGTAATTGCAAAAAATTAATGCTAATTGCTACTAATTACAGTTAATTATTACTAATTACATCGAATTACTACTAATTACTGCTAATTATTTCTAAGATTATATAAAATAATTAATTAACAATTAAACAATGAAAATAAATACCAATTTTATTTTACTAAAATAAAAATAATGATGCATTCCCCAAAGTGTAATACCCCTATAAAAAATAATATTTATGTAGAGAAAAATAAGAGAGTAACTATAAGAGGAGCACAAAAATTGTGATGAATTATTTCCTCTCGCGGTCACAGACACACACACACACATAGATATATATATATATATATATATATGTGTATGATTAGTAGAAAACGAATATTTGTGATGAAAATTATTTAGAAAATACTACTATTTTGGATGGGTATTGTCACATATAGTTTCAAGCATAAATAGGCATGGTGGTGATAGAAAAATAATTTGTGTTGGATGAGCATGTCAATCACATGTGTTACATAGTATAAATACCCTTTATTTACTCTGCAAACAGAGTATGCGTGAATGAAAACATTATTCCATCGCAGATGTTGCTATTTCGAACCGAAGCAGTAGTTATTTTTTTACTTTTATTTGTAATGGAAAGAATATTTTCGTCCTAAATAGTACTTTCTTGTGAGATAGAACACATCTGTGTCAGTAATATTTGTGACATGAATCTTTTCTAATTAGAATTACCATGAAATAAATAGTTATTTATGATGGGAACACCATTCCATTGTAAAAAACTGAATGATTTTTGTTATTTTTTTTGGGTCCCAGTTCATTGCAAATGTCCCATCCAAAAACCATGTCTTTTTATAGTGGATAAGCTGTCTGAAAATAAAGATCGAAACAGATTGTATTTTGATAATTCAATAGAGGTGAATCTTACAAATGAGTCAAGGCCACATTAATAGATGAAGCACATTCTTTGGAAATATAACATTTTGAGGTATTTTTGTCAAAGGGGTGAAGTCCCTTGGAGTAGTGTGCTTATGCAAGAAAATGTGGTCGACCCCTTTTAAAAAGCCTTATCTCATTAGAAGCATCAACATCGTACAAGTGCCAATAAATTGAAGGATGTTTGTAGTTACCGTTGGTTCATATCATAGACTGAGGGAGTTAGTTCCCTAGAAGCAACATCATATTACTTTATAACTACCTATCTTTATATATTTTTATATTAATAAAATATCATATCACATCATGGTTTATCTTCTGCGTCACATTGTATGCGATAATGTCATATTTGTACTTTTCTCACTTAAAGTTCATAACGGTTCCCCACAATGATAATAACTAGTAAGTTCTATGATCTTTTTTTTATGTATATGTTTTATAGTCTGATTCAATCATTTTACAAGAAAAAAATGATAAATTATATCTGTGGTTGTGACATTTAGGATTTTTAGTCACTATCTTATGGTGTATTCCGATAGAAATTTTTAGTATAGAAGATTATGAGAACATGACTCACCAAAATGAAATCCAAATGTATATGTTTAATTATATATTGTTATATGTGGATGTGTGTAATGATCCTTAGGCATTAATATTATCAATGTATGTGTAATGAGTCCCACACATTTTTGTATTGATGATAATTGTGATGAAATTCATTTGTGGTGAAGAAGGATGTGTATGGAGAGTCAAAAGTGATGTTGTATTAATGAATGATGTCTGAAAGGATTTATCCTTATATTTAATAATGGAAGCAGACATATATGGAACTTTGATGGAAATATAACTAAATAATTAATTTCACAACCATGGATGTTTTGACAATATATTCATTTCTATAAAGTCAACGAATGTGACATTGAACCTAAAGGTTGACAAAGATAGTATGTGACCAACTTGATTAGAGATATTGAGATAATGGGATTATATTATCAAGTGTATGTTTCTAAGAGGATACATGTTATTGTTACAATAAATTCATTCACTATATGAGCTCTGAGGTGTTTCTAAATGTTATCTATGGAATTTTGGTATGGTATATTAATGTCGTTAAGAAAAAGGACTAGTGGGTAGCATAGTAAGTGTATTCAATGCCTCAGTTAAATTCCATATGAATTTAAATTGTTGGATAAATATAATTCTCATACAAGGTTTAATAATTATTTATACTGGTTTGATAAAAAATGTTGAATCATTATTATTTGAGAGAATATATAAGCAAGTTAAATATTAAATAAATATTTATTCACTAGTTAAATATTTATTTAATTATGTGAATATATAAAATTTTATTATTCTAATTTATTCACAATGTATAAAAATAATTATTTATTTAGAATCATAAATATTTAATAAACCCTTATTCATTGATTTTATGAATATATTACTTATATATTTACAAGTGAATATTACAGTAACATTTAATTAATTAATTAATTAGTCATAATTTAAACCTCAATTAATATTGACCCAAATTGGAAGATTGATCTTAATAGTCCACTGAGAAATTTCATCTTAAATATTATTTGAAAAAATACCTATTTATATATTCAAAGTAAATAATAATAAATTTTTCTGAAATTTTATTTCATGTCGAGTAATTATAAGTGTTATTATTATCATTTTTGTAGTTGATGGTGGTGGTGATGTTATTATTATTATTATTATTTTTATTTTTATTATCATCCATATTATTATTAGAAATGAGGGTCATAAGGGATTAAGAAACCGATAATTTCTATTTCATAATTATTTATTTTCTAACACTATCACATTATAAACATATTTACGGAATGTTGTGGATTAAAAAGATTTATTCCATTATTATGCACAGAGTTTTAGGGAGAATACTCTAAATCCATAGAAAGATCCATCTCGAGATGCTTAGAAGAATGTAAACATTTTTCTTCCACCACCATAGTGAATCCCTTCTAACTTAATGGATTCATTTGTGATCAATGATGATCATCAAATGCTATATATTTTTCTGTTCTAGCACCCAATGAATTCGATGGTGACAATTGGAGGTTCAGAGTGCACATGCATATATTTATTAGAGTGGATTTATCAATGATTCCTCTAATGCAATGATGACAGGAAATGATTTTTCTCTCAGTTTATCGATGAAGAAAGAATTCAACGAATGTTATTTTTTAAATTAAATTAATTAATTATAATTTATATTTTAAAATATTCTCTCTTCATGGATTCCAGGATCACATTTGCATCTAGTTATTCAGAGAAATACAAAGAAGATGATGGGAAATATTTTTTTGGTACTACCTAACTCACTTTCACTGTCTTATAGAACCTTAACTATGTTATTAATTCAAAATAACAAGAGAACATAAATAATGTATTATTTCCCGGTGTTGAGGGATCATAATCATTAATACTTCTTCACATTAAGTTTTCACTTGATGATCTCAAGTATTATATATCATGATAATTAACACACTAATAGGAACATCACATGTTTTGGGTGTCATTGGTTGTTCCAATTTATGATCATATGTATTGGTGTCTCATCTTGAGATGTTTATCAACTTATAATATTTGACTTCATACATTGATGAAAGATGAAGATTGTGACACTTATGTCATGGTGAGGTTGCTTGCTTTAGGGGAATCATTAGTGGTATCAAATTAATTGAATAATACAGATAATTTTTTTCACTTCCAAAAGGATGATATAGCTGAGACTTAGTTGACTAGGATGGAAGTACCTTAAAAAATCCATATCTATGATTGAATAAATTAATTATATATAGAATGTTAATTAAATGAATAAATAAATCACATAGGTATAATGACACCAATTATTAATCCAGCTTAATATGACACCACGATACAATGACATTATATTACAGATAATGTGTTATTATGAGTTTGTCATAGATATTACATAACCATATCCACTTAAGGCCCATTTTTTTGTTAGATACCACACTTGGTATGTGTACCTGACTCACTACTATCCAAATAAGGTCACAAAGGATCAAACACAAAGTGTATCCACAAGATACACCTATTCAATTGAAAATGAGTTTTTGGCCAAGTGGGAACAATGTGTTGGGGTGGTTGAACATCCTAGTGTGAACAATCACACATAAAATAATTATATTATTATACTAGAGTTTATTAAAATAAAAAATTAATTCATTTATCAAGGTATTAAAAAGTAATTTAATAATACAAGTGAATACAACAAAATAATATTTTTTGAACGAACATTAAAAATCCAACATTTGTTAACAAATTATAAGAGGGAATGACACAATTAATAGTTTGTAATATATCATGTGACTCAATTCAAGTTTTAAAAAATGTGTGATTAATTTTTTACATATATAACATGTTTAATTAATGTAAAAGTATGAAGAATGTTCTAAAATTATGGTTATAACTTTTTTTGGGATCAGAGTGAATTTTTAGGGAATAAATTACCTATATAAATAAAAATTAGACTCATTAATAATTTATTCCACCATTTTCATGAATTTATAGATTTTTTCTATCATATCCTCCCATATATCATGTTTCAATGGGAGAAATGGAATGATGAATGAGAACTTATGGATTCAGCTTCTTCAAATGAAGTTCACATTATTCATGTGATTTAAGGGATGTTTTAATGTGAAATTATTTGAAACAATAGATACTATGAATCAAATAAGGACAATCAAAAAAAATTGGTGCATGTGTTTAAGATTAGTTGGAAACCACTCTTGGCACCTTCGAGCTATTAAATTCTGACACCAATAAAATAAATTTGGCATTAACGAATGAATACAGTTCTATTTACAGTATCTTTTGATTTTTACTCATCATGACTAAATTAAATATCACATTATATATTTGATAAACTAGACTAATATATGAAGGATTAGTTTTTATAACACTAACATATTTTGAAATACTAGAAAATACCTATATATAATGATTCTATAATCCCTTATATCCTTCACCATTTAGTGTATGAACCTCTATTGTTTTAATTTCAGGTTTTATAGTATGTTCCCCCATTCATGTATGATATTTAGGTTGGACTAGTATGTGGTGGTTTAGGATCTGGTGACTGACAATGGACTATGTGAATATGATCAATATTTATCGGGATTTGTTTTTTTTTACATTTCTAATATTTATGTATTATACATTTAATTACATTAATTACTTTTGATCTATCTTGTATATATTATGTTGAGAATTATTTATGTTGAAAATTGGGTATATTATTTTTCTTACTGTATTATACTATGTTTGGATGTTACATTTTAGAGAAAATGGTTCATCATATGGACTAGAATAAAACGTAGTTATGGGACACATTTAATTTTTTTGAGTAATATATGTTATGTTTATTATTATTCAAGTGTGAAATACTTCCCTACTAGTTTGTTTTGATACCCTAGAACTACTTTCTATCGTAGATAGTACATGAACATTTATCAAAAAAATTCATAAACTGGTTCAGTGGCATAATAGTTGGGTGAAAATGGTTAGTTCATGAAAAATTGGAATCATAGATCCCACATTTTTTATTTTGGTATGTTTGTGTAGTATGTATATTATGATTTTAATTGGAATTAAGTGGTTTATCACGAGAAGGTTTCCATCACCACCTATTGTGATGAAATATTAGTTGTCATGGGTTGTTGGAATTTTTTTTGAGTTAGATTTCATTATAGGTTGTTTCATGGCTCTCAAAATATTGATGGATTATTTTATATTATTCTGATATTTGGGATAGAAATTGAAGGAGTGAGAGAGTACCATGGGTAACTAACATAATCTAGAAAACGATTCGGAAGTCATGAACTTGGTTCAAATATTTTCATAGAGGCTAAAATAAGGTTTTAACTTGGCCTACCAAACCAAGTTGCCCAATCTAGCATGGCTCTACATCATTTGGGATTTATTTTTCAAACAAATTTGGATGTCAAATGGACTGTTAGTGTGTTTATCATTCATTTGATATGAATCCATTGGAGTTTTTTTTATTTTTTTTAAAGTTATTATACTAATATTTGTTGAATTGTTTTGTAATGTTTGGTTTATGTGTGTGACATGGAGGTTGTTTTATGGGGAAAATAAATTTTTCTTGTGAAACAATATAATTTAAGTGATTATTTTTTGTGGAGTTTTAAGAATATAACTTGATTTTAATATTTTTCATAAAATATAATGTATTAAACTCAAGTGTTTTTTTGGTTTTGGAATTGTATATTATTGATTAATTATAAAATAAAATTGAATTTGAATAAAATATTCCAAATACTGTTTTTGATATAAATGTGATGATGAATATTGAAATTTATATATAATGGATAATAAAAATAAATTTTGGAATTTTTAATGAATAACTCATTTTTTAATGTGTATATGTTTTTCAAAAGGGAATTTTGAAATAAAATAATGACGTAGTGGATCTTCAGTACAGAGAGATTTTTTTCTTTTGTTTCACTTGTAAGAGATATATTGAATATTTTATTGGTTTATGATTTTATTTTGTGGATTGATTTGTGTAACATGGATTGATAGAGTTTTTGTTTTCTAATATTTCACTAACAAAAAGTCTTCAAATAAAATTGGGTAGTTTGTTCATTGGTAAAATCATAATTGTGATTTTATATATCATTTATTAGTAGTTACTTTAGCTTTTTAATCTACTAATGATCATGATTGAGTAGGGGATATGATTTCTTCATTTTTCATAGACCTAATTTAGTACTTTATAGGTCATTATCAACATTTTTTTCATTATTATTGAGGTTCTCTTGAAGTAATTTAGTTGATAAGAGAAATATGGGGATATAAAATTGGACTCAGAAACATTTCAATGGTTTTTCATGAATTATGCATTGAAATTAATTGATCTAATTGAGGATGTTTTCTTTTTTTGTGGAATAGAGTTGTGATTAACCTTATTTTTAAGGGTAGGTTAGTGAGGATTGGTCTATAAAGAACAAAAAGAAGAAAAGTCCTCTTGTGGGATTCTATTAAAGAGAACATGGGAATTCTATTAAATTTATTTTGAAAGATCTGATGATTTCAAATGGTGTTTATTTTTTTTGGAAATATTCATTGAATTTTGAGTTGATTTATGAGATGAAGAGGTCTCATGTGTGATTTTTGGGGGGGTTATTTTTGTGTTAGTTATTTTAGTTTTATTTTCTAGGAATTTTGCACACATTTATGTTTTGTAATCTATATGGTATGTGATTGGGGATTTTTGGAGTGCTATTTAATGGATGATAATGGATATATGTTTTGTGCTGGTCCCATTCTTTTCTTTGGTTTTTATTTTCATAGTATGGAAGCTTTTGCTCTGACTGATTTGAGGTTGGATTTATGATGGTTTGAAAATGGGAACCTCATGGGTCTACTTTTGGGTAACTAAGACAAATGATTAATTCATGTAGTTTGGAAACATGTAGTGATATATTTTTATGGATTCAATATATATGTGAGTTCTACGACTAAGGTACTAGGTTACCCTCTTATGTTCTAAACTATTGTTAGAGTCCATGAAAATCTTGTGAACCATGTTTGTGATTAGTTTATATATTTTATTTGGATGGAATTACTTGTGGGATTGAGGGTGGATATTATTCTATGTTTTCATATATTTTTAGATGGATGAGTTTTCCATAAGGATAATTAAGTAAAATTCTTAGATGATTACTGGTGTTTGGTTGATATATATCAGTTCATTGGGTATTTTAACTATAATGTGAATATTTTGGTAATATTCTTCTTGGGATGTGTCTCCCTTCATTTCACTATTTAAGATGAATTCTAAATAGTGTGGGAACCCATGATAAGTCTATAAATATATTAAATATCATGTCAGGGATAATGGTTGTTTCATGTTTGGAAACATTCAAGAACATTATTTAATTTTTTAATTTACATAGAATAGTGTTATTGTTTATTGTAGGACTCCTCATGCTGATTTCACTCTTAAACAAAAACTATGGTGGGTGTTCCTTATTATCCATTCTAATGGAATCAAGGAATTTATGGAGTTATAATGTTTAATATATGGGATAATTTTAAGACTAATTTGTTATTATTAGAGTTAATTATTTAATTTTAATGTGATTTTAATGTTGTCCACACCTTAATCATTTTTTGGTTATTGGGGAGGTCTCAGGTGGTTACTCTATAGAATATATGTGGACCACACTATAACATGGGATGGTAAAACATGGTGTAGGTAATATTTAATGTTACATGGAAATGATGAATTGAATTATGGTGTGGCGGTCATTGTATGGAAGGACCATAATACATCAGGGTAGGGATAGAATATATGGGTGCTTTGGCTATGGCTCAACCTACTACCAATTTCAGCAACATTGTGTTGTAGCCGTAATTCCATGATATTGTGGTCTAGGGAGAGTTATTAAGACGCCTATTACATTTTTATTACGGATACCATGTGTTCCTTGACTCATGCGGTTGTAGGGACTCCTACAGAAGTTGTGTACTATAGTGATTAAGATCACACAACATTTTATTTCATCCTTTATTTAAATTGTGAAATTATTATCCTACTCTACCCATTTTTACCCAATTTAACCCGAGTTATTCCCTCATTTTATTTGACCAGGAGGGGTGTGTGCCCTTGTGACACCCTGTCCCCTTTATTGGATTGTGATCCTTCAAAATTTAGATTCTGGGTGATTTTTAATGGTAAATTCCAATGTCTCCATGGTTATTCTCAAATTATTTTTGTCTCACCCTTTATTTATGGTTTTGTATTCTTCCTAAATGACAAATAGTCTGGTGTATTGTGGTTTAGGGTTTAGAATTGTTAAATTTTGGGGTTAGGATTTCTAGGGATTGGAAATTTCATATTATTATTTAGTTAAGTTATCTCTATCAAAGGGGTGTCCATTATAAGTCATTTCAAGGGATTTACACATTTTATTAGGTTGCTGTTTTTGCACATACATTATGTGGAATTTTATTAGATTATTTATTCTTTTAAATCCCATTTTTATGAAATTATATCTATATTTGAAATCTTTAATGGTTTGAAGAAACATTTTTATAATATTTTAAACATTTCATAAACTGTATTTAAATTATTTTCTATATATCAAGGTGTTGTAATGTTCTTAGTGTGTGATAGATTGATTTAAGGGTTATTTTAAAATAAATTTTATTTTCCGTGTTATTTTACCCCATTTTGGTCATGAAAATAATAAAAATATATATTTTAATTGAATATTCAAAAGAGATGAAAATGATCTAATTTCCAAATATTTTAAATGAAAGTTGATCTTGATTTTAAAAAATTGAAAATAGATCTTTTATATTGGTTCATTTTAAATTATTTCTTATTGATTATTTTATATGGTTGATGATATATATAATTTTATGTCCATTATGTTATATCCATGTTTGGAACCATATAAATGAGAGTTCATTGGTTCATGTGTGTGTGTATTATTATCAATCTTATCCAATTTTTGATTATTCCTTACTTATATTATGACGATAAGGTTAATTTTTAATTTTATTTTGATATGAATAATTTGGAAAGGGTTGTTTCTTATGAGGGGACTAGAGGTGCGATACATGATTCTTATATTATTTTAAATATATATTTTTTACTTCATGATATAATAATAAAATTGGTTCCCCACCTTAAATTTATTTTTTAATGGAACCCAAGGATAATCTGGATGTGAATATTTATGTTATAGTTGTTGGATCACATACTTATAGTGTCTCCATAGTTGAAAATTATGGTAGTCCTAGTGGGGTGGTTTCATCCTGATAATGACTGTGTGGGGTAATCAGTTGGTTTTTATTTTACACACATTGTAAGTAAATATGTTTGTATGTGTTATTATTTATCTAGGACCACCTCACCTATGAATATAGTGTGTTTACCAGGATATACATTCTAATAAATGATACTATATAAGTATTACTTATGGTCTTTTGTTTCTTCTCAAAGTTTTATTGACCTAATTGTTACCATTGTGGGTGTTGTATATTTTGATTCAATATTGATGTTGTTTCATATTAAGTGTGATTCATTGTTTATATAATTTTTGTTATTTAAAAATATAGTCCTCACAATTTAATTTAGAAATGAAACTTGAAAGGAAATAAATAAATTTTAGTTATTTAGAGGGATTTTGGAGAAATGTTTTAAGTATTATTTTTAAATTGTTTGTTTGATAGATTTTTTTTAAAAAGGAAGCTGTGGTATTGTGAAAAAAGTGACGAAAAGTGAATTTTTATTATGTTTTAACTTGAGAAAAATATTTTTTAAATTATATTATAAATAGAATAAATTAAATTTATTTTTGAAGGAATTGCATAAGTTGTACGTGGGAATCAGAGATGGCTCAATTTCACTCACACACTCCACACACTATTCTATATATGATGCTCCCATGTTTTACTTTATTGTTTCCAATTTTGTGACATATTTCATATTTGATATATTTTTTAAAAAATTATGGTAGTTTTTTGAGATGTTTTAATTAATCATGGGTCTTGTATTTGTGATCAGTATTAGATGGTCTTTGTTTTTTTCCATTGGGTATGTTCATGAATTTGAATTATTTGAAAAAGATTAACTATTCTTTTGTCTTAAATGTTTGGTATTTATTATTATATACTTTAAGATTTTGAGATTTTTTTTCCTTCTTCATTATACTCTATTTGGATTTCCCATTTTAGATGAAATAGTTTTTTAATGGAATGGGTGTCCAATATAGGGATGGTTCAATCCAAATTTCCCAGAGTAATTGTTGGTATGTTAATTTACAGTATGGGGTTAAATATTTCCCACTTAGATAGTTTGATACCCTGATATTAGTTTCCATCATTGAGATATTAGGAATGCATATTATACCATTCCAAATATTTCTTCTGTTCCCATATTCATGGGTGACACAGATTGGGTCACAGAATTAAATAATATAAAAGCGTTGATAAAATCTCTCTATATTGTAATGTTATGATAAAAATTTGATTTATGGAAAATATATAGGATAAAAAATTAATATAGATTAAACAAAAAAGGAAACCTATGATGAAATAATAAAATATGGATAAAATGGATGGAATGAAGAAAATAGATATGGTTAATAACACAAAGTAGATGATGAATGATGACCGTAGATGGAGAATAAAAGTTGTGAGCTTCAGCTAAATAGTAAAAATAGGTAATATAAAAACATAAAAAAATGTAATGAAAATTTATTACTACTTCATAATCTAGATAGAAAATAATAGATATTGTAAAATAAATTTAAACAAAATTTTATAGATATAGATTTTTTTTCATTATATGTATGCTATTTTTTTAATTCATCATAATTCTTGGTTTCAGTCCAATAATTAATTAATTAAATGTAATTACCATATATATATATATATTTGTTTTGGGTTTTTTTCCAAGATATAGGCTTAAATATTTTAGTGGTATATTATAAGACATTGGTATGATCCTTTTAAAAGTCAATGATAAATGTTAATAAAGAAGACCATTTAGAAATTATTTTGAAAAAAATGTTGATAAAAGAATTTATATAATAGTTCAATTAAAAATAGAACACTATATGAAGTCTTTTTATTGGTTCTTTATAATGCTAAAATGGTATTTACAATCATTATTACATGTTTTCAATTTGAGCGATTGTCAAAGGTAATCTATATGAATATTTTTATAAAAAAATTTATTGTCCTTGAAACCCACCAATGGTGGTCACTAGTGGATATTTATTAATATTAATATATATTTTTTAAATCATATATCCTTCCAATTTGTTTTTAAATTTGTAAAAAAAATCTATAAACAATGATATTTTAGTTTTATATCCCATTTTGTGTCATTTTATTACAATAAAATTATATCCTTTTCATGAAATCTATATAAAGTTAGATGAATAACACTTGTTGGATGTGGAAACATGTTTATGTTAATATAGGTGAAATGTTAAAAAAAATTCTCATCATTTAGACACATAAATAATTAAGTGTTAATATTTCATTAAGATATTAAAATTAAACATTTAATCATAATGAATGATGTTATAACCATGTAGTTTTGGTTATAATATATAATATCAACAATAATTTTGTAAGTTATATTACCCATTAATGAATATAGATATGATTTGACTAAATAATTATTTGGCTATTTATTACTAAAATATGTATTTTATTTATTTGAGGCCCATAACATTATTAGCTTCACATAAAATGTCACTAAATATAATCTTTGTAAAAGTATATGAATGTGTTTTACATGATATCATAGATTATATTTTTATGGTTCCATCATTTAAAAGTTATCATAGATAATCTTTTCACAAAATAATATGTTAATACTTTCAATTGAATAAGAGACTTACAACCTTGGTAATTTTTTCCTTCATACCATTATTCCTAAAAATTAAAGGCATCTGTCTAGAAAATAATTTAATGAGCAAATATAAAATAAATTATGCTTAATTTATAAAATCCACTAATGAATTAAATATTAAATAAATAGAAAAATGTGAAATAAATTTTTATTTCTTCTTTATTTAGAAAAATTAACTTCCTCCGTGGGAAAATAACCATCTAGATGTTTATTGAATATCCTCTACACTATTATACCAACCTATATCAATGTATCCTTTTAAAAAATTATTATAATCATTGTAAAAATATATTTAATATATAGTCTTCTATAAATACCCAAATATTATTGTTATACATTTCAAATGATAAATAATTTGATTACTATTATATTTACTCTTTCTGCACACAATAAAATATGTATTAGGTATTGTATAACGCAATAAATATATTAACAATCCAATTTTACTAACATATTTATGTTATGTTTTGACATAACCCTTGTGAATAAATATTTTAACACTTGAATCATTTAGAATATTTTCATCCTCAAAACAAAAAATATTAAATATATTCAACATCATCTAAAAATAATAATAGTAACTCAAAATTCTAGCAGATTCCACTTCTGAGTGGCCTCTCTCTCATTTCTACCTGATCTAGGGTTACTTTGATGAAATTCTAGTGGTGGAGGCTTATGCACCGCTTCTCTAGTATTGTATCCCTCTACCCTCATTCCTTCATCTCCTCCCCTCTTTCCCGATACTCTTCTTCCACCCTCTCTTGTGTTTTCTTTTGATTCCATCTTCCCCTAATCTTTCGCTCCTCTGTATGCAGTCTTGACTCTATGTTGAAGCCTTATTGGGGGTTTCTATGCTCTTCTCTTCCAGTTAAAACATTTATGATCCCACTTTTGTCTAGTGTGTTGGTTTTTTCAAGGAGGTCTGGGATATGTAGGATGAATCGTGTCAGTGTCCCCAGAGCTCGATCATGTTCGCAGTGGATTCGACAGCCAGGGTTGGTGGTTCAGGGAGAGGGTGGGCTTCTTCATGGTGACCCCACAACTTCAAACACTACCTTGTACTGTTTCTCCCTTTTCTCACTCCCTTTTGGTTTGATGTAGTGGTTTATTGTGGCTTGGGGATGTGTTGTTTTTCAAGTCATCGACTTTCCAAGAGGTGTTCCCTTCGTTATCTTCAATATTTCTATAGCATTTTTAGATGTTTGTTTCAATTCATATTGATGTAATGCGTTTTTTCAACACTGGTATGCTTGTTGGTTGTTTTGTTTAGGTATTTTGGGTCAATGAAGGTCATGACACTATAGGTTTCTTCTCCATGGATTGTGTTTGTTTCATTATTGTGCATGATGATTGATTCATATGGTTTGATCCCGAAGGGGTCCTAGTTTTTTAGTTTCAGTCCCGTTCCATTTGAAGGTGAATTTGTGTTCTGAAGATGGTGAGGTTGAAGGTGTGTCCAGTGAGTGTGATTCTATTATTTAGTGGGACATGTGGGTTCTGTATGGAAGTGTTGTTGACAAAGGTGTAGTTTCATGTCAGGGGTGTGGATCGAGGTGCCTCAGCTCGACAACTCGATAACTCAGGTTTTGAGTCAGTATGGTGGTGTTTGGTTTGATTCATGATTTCTTGATTTTCTATATCGACTTTTTATCTATTTTTGAATATCAAATTTGGGCTTAGTGGGTTCTTGGGTTTACCAGCTGAAATGAGAGGTTCCGAACTTTCCAAAACGTGTTTTTTTAAAAAAATACAAAAAAAATGGATTTGGGTAGTGATAGTGACTCAAAGAATATCCCCCAATATGTTTTTAAATTTGATGTACCAAATAATATCTAGTAATCCATGACCATTAAATTTAAACATGGAGGATAAAAATTAATTATTTCATGAAAAAAAATATTGTTTTTCATCGACCTAAAGATTTATAATATCTTTAAAAAATATTCTATTATTTGAATAAATACATTTTCCAATAAAAATTTGGAAAAACCCATTAGGTTACATTATATATTAAAAATTATCAGGAAATTTTCTACGAAAGTATATATATTTATACCCCTTTTATGAATGTGGTTTCAATTTCCATATTATGAACAGGTAAATGATTCATAATATCTAATGCATAAAATCATATTTATTTTATTCTAGAGATAAAAGTATAATTATTAAAATACTAAATTCCTTATTCTTTATTATACATTTGGAAACTAAAATTATATTAAAATTGTGAATCAAACCATAGGAATAATATTTCATAATATATAAAAATGTACATCTAATTGGAATAGGGAATTTATTAAAATCAATAATAGCCCAATTTTCTTTCCTAATATGCAATCTATTTCATTATTTACTTCCTCTATTTAGAATTAATAATCTCTATAATACAATCCTTAATAAATTATTGTGGGGTTTGCTTTTAAGGTTTTACAATTGGATATATTTTATTAGAATATGTTTATTTTCATCACCCATAATATGGAAATATTTTTAATTAGGATAAATTAATTTTTGATGTAAATGATTTTGTAAAAATCCAATCTCTCTTAAACTCAGGAAAAGAATCATAAAATCATGGTAATATTATAAGATTCGCTCTAAAAACCATCCCTTATGGAGAATAAATAAAAAAAATTATTTCTAATTTGATACCATGAATTATAATATTTTACCATGAATAGAAACCATATTTATTTCATGTGAAGGAAGAAAATAATTAAATAATTGATATATGTTTTTTTTGAAATAGTTATTCATGAAATATATATCGATGAAAAAATTCCGGTACGTTAATACATTTATGGTGATCAACCATCACAGGAAGTGATTATATTTTGAAAACATTCAATAATATCTACATTGATAAAAAATGTAACAAAATTATGTTTCTCAAAACATACATCATACTACATTCTCGATGATCATATGCTTATAAAGTATAAGGGTATCGATCATGTCAAAATAGTGTTGGAACATGATCCCTATAACCACCTCCGTTAACATGGATTGTGGATTTTCTATTTTTATGATCTTATAAATTGAGATACGCATCTTTTTTATAATCTCCATGTAAAATGAAACAAAAAGTCAATATATTTATTTTGAATATGATTCTCCTATTACTTAAACTGTAAAGTAGAACTATTGTTATAAAAAAAGATAACCATATTCTCTTGGATGATCCCTAAGACATAGATTAATCCACGTAACCTAATAAAATCATAGAAATATTCTACCACTTCCATATACCCTACCTCTATAATAGAAAAAACCACTATTGACAATAGAATATATCATCAATTAATTGTCCCTCCTAATATAGTAAAAACATGAAAAATAGTGTATGACCTATTATATAAGTCCCCTATATAATTACAATCAACACATATACAAATAAATATCCCATCATTTTTATAATTCGTAAACATAAAAAATATGTATGGTACTATTGATATAACATAAAATCAAACCAAATCAGTGAAAATGAAATTTACCACAGACATGTATGTACCGTCTTACTATGATCACAACATGTGAAATCCTAGGTATCATACACATCGTTAAATACATCAAGGAGCCTAGTAAACATAAATATGGAACACGATCCATATATTACCTCCCTTTACCTGACTTAATAGATAATTACTCCCTATGTTTAAAATAAGATTCTAAAGGGGTGATAAATGGTTTGGATGTTTTTATCAATATCAACCAATTGGATAAATTTATTCGAATATCTCATTAAGTCTAGGGTAAAAAAATAAATATATCGTTTTCAATTATGACCTATCATAATATTTTTCATGGATACTCAAGGATCTCTATTCTCAATGTTTGAGTTGATATGAGCATCCAACATGTCAATTTCTACCACATGCTTTCATAAAATCTATATATCATCAGCATATAAAATCAAGTATATAATTTACAATCTTTAAGTTCGGAAAAATAAACAAAATGATCAATTTTTCTATATAAATATTTCCGATTCAACATAAAAGTGTAAAAACTATTGTACTATTATCTAGGTGATTACTTTATGGAAAATAATGATTTTTTACAATCTAAAAACCTATTATATCATTTTGGATCATGGAACTACCTATTTTTTTATTATTTATCTCTTACCCTAATAATATATAAATAAATTATGTATTCATATCACATTGAGATAACTGGAGGTAAAAGCATGTGACCTATTCTAAAAAAATTATAATAGCCTCATGATTTACAAAAGGATAAAGCACCTTATTAAAGTATATTTATTATTTCTATTCATATAAGTTAATAAAAATACTATACTTATACCTTTTATTAGTCATATAATTTTCTATTTCCTTTTTTATAATAATTAACCATGTTTATATGGGAATAAAAATTAGAAAATAAATTTGGTGGATGTGTCATATTTGGAATAAGGATTCAAATTCTATGGGTAGGAACACTTCAAATGAATGGTTTTTTTTGGAAAAGGATTGTGGATTAATAGGTTTCTTGAGTGGTCCGAAAATATATGAGATAGTACATTGTGGTTTATATAATGAATAAAATTTTAATGTAGTAATCGAGCTAGTGGCCCAACAATGGCTGGAGGGTGGACCCATACTAGCCAGCTAGTGTGGTGTTATTATGGGTAGAGTTACCATTCTACATACATAAACATCTTAAGGGGGGATACCACTTCCACCTCTCTAATTCAAACACATTTAAGGGGTTGGAACAGCATGAATCCCCTGTTTCCCTAATGAAATGGGAGGTTCATGATGTATTTTCAGTGGTGATCTAAGGTGAGATCCCTCTATTTTCTCCATATATTAACTATTTGTTCTTGGTTCCTCCCTCTATTGCTTTTAATTACAGGTAGTTTATTTTAAGTATTGAGTTATGATTTTAACATAGTGTTTTAAAATCCCCCACTATTGATGGGTCATAAATTTCTCATTCATAGAGGGAAACTCAAGATGAAATCCTCTTATAGTTTCCCATAATTTAATTAAATGTGTGCGACACTAAGGATTATAATTCTTTTATCATTTAAACTAATATTTTTATTGATGTAATCTGTTATGTAGGTTTATTAAAAAAAATTATGGTCTTGGGTGTATTTCAGGGATGGTATGAACCATATTTCTTTGGAATTCAAAAATAATCATATTTTGAATTATTTTTAGTAGTTATTCCAATTTGAAAAAAATTAAAATTGATTAAATATAATTTTTTAATTTACAATTAATTATATATTAAATTTATTTCTATTCTATTTTTTCATGTTATGGAATTTTTTAGTTTTTTGGTTTCTGAAATATCTAGGATTTTATCGGCCATGATTTGATGTGTTATGGAGAGTTTAGACTATGATACATGGCTAAACCATTAAAAGCGATTTTGATCTATATCAATACAAGTGGGGATCATTTTAAACCCATGTATTTTATGATTTTTCTATGATTCATGGGATTTTAAATAATTATAACCAAGGAATTGTAATTTTAAGTTAATATTTTTAATGATTGATTAAATAGTTAATTGAATTCACATGCCCATGATTTATCAAAATTCCAAGGATATTTTGGGCCTTATACACTTCCCTTATGTCTTGGATCTCTATGGTACATACCTCAATTTATATATTCACAATGATAATGAGACCCCATGAGAGGGGTGGATTAAAATAAAATAAAGTTATATTTAGTTTAAAAGACCTATTGTAGGTCCCCTTGAACCATCGATGTGTAAGAAGGTGAAGATTTAGTATTTGTTTGTCCTAGTGGGTCATTACATGACCATGTGTTGGGAGTGTTATTAACCATGAGATACCATTGTATTTCATATGATATTTACGCTATCTCTTTAGTGGGTTTCCGATTTCATACACCCTTTAGGATCATTTATTATTCTATGTTAGGATATTTCTAAGGGATGTGATGTCCTTTGTGTGATGTTTTATGACTATAGTTACCTGATTGAGAATGATTTCCCATGTGCGGTTATTTAACCCCTATGTTAATTGGAGTTCCCTATACGGGGTACCTCTTACTGAAAATGATTTAGGGGACCCAATTTGTAACTCCTAGACCCTATAAATATAGAGTTGTGCCTTATATCATTAAATTGAGATGATAATAAGGAATCAAATCCAGAACAACTAATCCATTTAGTAGTTTTGGAAAACCAGATTAAATACATGAATCCCATTTTACATTACTAATAGAATGTATTTCCTAGCAACACTACGAGGTCATCATACTTGAAACTCCTTTAAAAGATTACTCTTCATTACATATGGAAATGAAACATGACTAGAGAGTGATAAAGTGATATTAAAGTTATGAAAAACATATGTAATCGTGAATCATTAAGAATAACAAATATTTAATGTTATGTAAGTGAACTACCAATCTATTTAAACAATAGGAGAGTTAATAATAAATATTGTAATGTAGAAAACCAAACCAAAATCAATTTAATAAATAAATAAAGAATGAAATGCATCCATATAAATTTTCATAGTGATATTGATCTGGATAATAATGACTGAAATGATAGAAATCATTTGTTACTGAAAATTATGAATCTGGCATGAGTACCGCAAACATCAAGAATATTCATAAGATGATTAATGATTATGTTTAAAAAAATTTACTATTATAGGGGAAAAAATAAAAATGGTTTTTAACCAACTAATTTCATTTCATGAGACTACCAATTCATCATTGGGTTTACATTAATTGTCTTCCACCATATGTCTTACATGACAAAAGCCTTCCTCATATATAAAATATTTGATTTAATTAATAGAAAGTGTTCTTATCTTAAAATATCAATATTCAATAAAAAATATAGATTTATTAATAATTAATCAGTAGAGGATAAGTATCAACTTGGGTTTTCTCATTAGTTAATGGGAATAACAATGAAATAATATTAAAAAATTCTTAAAGGAAATAATCCTTAAAAATACAAATTATCCCATACCATTTTAAAACATTTTTATCATAATAAACATGATGAAATAAGACAACATAAAATTTATAATATCATGAGAATAATTATATTCATTATATAACCTATCAATGAGATTTATAGACACCATATAATATAATCATGGTGTATAAAATTACAATATGCCTCAATGAAATGAAATTGAGACTAAATCCATTTCCTCGAGTCTGAATTATCACATTTCTCTTTATATTACTAAATTTTTATCTTATCCTAATTATCTAATAACTTTAGAAACATTTTAATTTTTAATACTAAATTTACATAAATTTTTAAAATTTTGTTTAAAATTACCTAATCAAGTATGTTTATGTCTTGTGTTACGTGCAAATTGGGTTCATGTGTTAAAAACAACTTTGGTATGTAGACTATGGAAAAAGGGGTAATTATATAAACATATTCATTGTAATAATAATGAATTAAGTTTCATATTCATATATCAATTATATATTTAAAACTGATCATTAAATATGGTTATGAAAAATGAACAAACATTACAATCATAGAGATGGTAGGTTATACATACAGATGAGTAACATTACAATTTTTCAATGATCTATATGGAAAGAAGGTAAGTAAAATTATATAATTATAGAATTATCTATATATCATAAACACCATGTATATAACTTTATATATAAATATTGACATAAAAGGAATCACATCTTGTCAAGGAGGTGGTAGTCAACACATCCATCAACAAAGTTATCACTTTTTAGTGTGTGTAAAGGGTAAGAAACACAATGGTATATTATATTTCTTTAAAAGTAATTATTATATTAATATCATATATATTATATTTAAGTGAAATATATTTAATTAAAACCATCCTTAATATATTCCATGTAATGTGTTAACGTATCACATAGCTTTGAGGAGGCGGTAATCCACACGCCCACAAACAATGTTAACCTATTTAAACAGAATGAAACGACCAAATGATTGTGTTATATAAAAATTAAATTATAATAAATACATAACAAATATAATTTATATAATATAAAAACAATTTTTCCATCAATATTCCCAACCATGAATGATTGTAAAGGAAAAATGAATGACATTATTTCACAAGGTGGTAGTTCGCCGTACATGAATGGTAAGATAATTACAAATTTAATGGATGTGTGTCTAGGTGCCTGAAAAAATGATTAACATGAAAAAATTATATATATTTAGGATAAACGTGTGATTATATAAGCATGTAATATGATTTATTTAATGGTTTTATAATGAAATAAATCATTTCTACATGTGGAAGAATGTTACCTCTTTTTCGGGAAACTCTTTTGGTTTGCACCAAAGGGCTTCCTTGTTAGGATTTATCTAGAAATTGAGACCTCAATGTTAATGGTAGGGGTTTTTGGAAACTGTTTGTTTAGATATATGATTATAAAATGTATCTTGAGATGTGTGAGTAATGGGAAGAGTGAATTTATTTTTATAGTGGAGGGGAATGAGAATTCTTCTAAATACTAAAATGTATACAGTATTGGTAGGTTTCCCTGTCCTCAAGTGCTTCAAATAGAAAAAAAAATAATATATTAAAATGAAAATATAGTTGATCGAAAACAAAAAAAACAAAAAAAAATTTATTTGTATAATTTTTTTCCTTAAGTTCTATGTTTCCCCAATTTTACAAATTTTATTACTATTAAAATAAAAGGATTTCAATCATAATATATTATACCATTAAGTATAAATTAAAGTGAGATTAATTAGCGAATATATAGACACTAAATTAGAAATATTATATTTAATCTATTAAATATAAACCACTTGTGTGTTGGAAATTAATTTTAAATCAAACACATGTAATGCACATAAATACTACTTTAACCCAGATAATGATAATTTTTTTTTATTATATATCGTCAAAATGTTAAATATAAAATATAAATTGGTCCATTAATAGTCCATATTTGATATTTATTAGAAATAAAAAATTACTTTTCAAAATTTAGGATCTTTATTAATTTTAATTCATTTAATAAAATATCATGTACAATAAATATTTTTAATGTCGAATTTGACATTATTAACATAATTTTAATTTCAAAATTTCAAAATATTTATCCAATTAAAATATATTAATTTCAAAGCACTAGAAAATGATTAATTAATATAATAATGTAATGGAAATATAAAATTTAATAACTTTACATTCATTTTAATGTTTTTTATCATATATTTTATATTATTATAAACTAAGTAATCCATGTGTTAACATTTTTAATGATTTAATGTAACTAATTAATATTAAAAAATTATAGTTAAATTATCATGATGATAAAAATATAATTTAAATTTAAAAATATTTTTTATAATAGAAACTATGTAACTTATTTCATACTCAAAATCATTATAAATGTTAAAGGTAGGGAAGATTCCTTTTTTTGTTATTTTCTTTAATTTATAGATTATACGGGTCAATTTTATGAAATATTACCCCTAACTCGTAAAACATGAACAAACAGGGGATATTGTCTAACTATAGAAAAAATAATAATTTTATACATGTATATAGGTCATTCTCACCCTTATGATTATGGTTTAGTCCCTCGGTATGCTTAATTTGACCTTAATCATTGTAATTAATTTTAATTACATTCACTAATATTTTTTGGTAAAAAATTATATTGATAATATTAGACTATATGTATTAAAACTAATAAAACTATGTATTTCAATTTTTTAAAATTCAATTCATTGTAGTAGAGAAATTCTATTTAATGAAAATCTCATAGACACTGTGAAAATGCTGGTTTTTAAACAAAAAATGTTCAAAATATCCTTCTGTCTTTATATTCAAATTAAATGTAAAAATGATTAAAGTTACCTAAATTAGATTATTATATTTAATTTTTATATATTGACTTATAAAAAATAAAAACATAATTTAACATTAATAATTATTTAGATGAAAATGTACTTTTTAATAAAAAACAATATTTTTCACTATTGATCAAAAAAATCTTTGAAAAATTCACAAATCTCCCCCTTATCTAATTTATACATTATGATCTCAAAAAATAATTTTATACAGAAAAATAAAATTTATTAATGATTTAATTTTAAAAAAAAATATTAGATTCATTAAATGGTTGTAAAAAAATATATTGCGTATAATGAAATCTTACACCTTGTTTGGTGTAGCATATGATTTAAATGTTTTTTCATATAAAAAAGCTATAAAAAATAATTTTATTCTAATATGAAAATAGTGTAATGTAATAGGATTTTACATTCTTCTAAAATTAATTAAATTTCCTCTTTGCAATTTAATGTTGATCATTGTAATCTTAGGTTTGATTTTGGAAAATACTATTATCAAAAAAAACTCCAAATCATAAATAGGGTTAATATAAGATCTTTTTAATAATATTGAAACTAAAATTTTAATTTCATCATAAATCTAGGATTTTGAATAGAAGAATGCTAGGGAAAACATGCATATAGAAAAAAATCATACTATCAAATTGATAGAGAACATGTTCACCTGAATGTTATTGAACAAAAATCTATAAAACAGAGGTGTGGATAACATTCATCGATATAAAAATAAATTTTTATAATATGATTCTTTTTTTTATTTTAATACTTTATAGAAAGAGATGATAAATTCATTCACACTCTGCTAATATATGGAAATATATGTTTCTAAAAACATAATTTTTTCTCTTGATTATCCATTACACGGTTTCTACATCATCTCTTAGCACAAGCTGCTTAATATAGTAATACATTAATCTATAAAATATAATTCAATGATATATGTAAACCATTTCATAAATGGTTAACATTTCTAAATGGTTATGATCTAAAACTTTTATAAAAAATTGGATGAATTTCCAGAACAAACTTATTATTAATACAAACAACAAGAAGTATCTCTATCGTAATCACATACCATAAATGTGAAAAACTTCATCATGCACTCTCTTGAAACATGGTAATATCATAATTTACCATAAAAACTTAATAGATAAATTTATTCTCCCTTATTCATAATGAAAAACACATGTTATTGGATATATTTGTCAAATATATAGTGTTGTAAACTCTATCAATGATGGAATATACCACTTGTTCAACAAAACATTAATAAATAACATGGTAGTTGGTACAATCATATTTAAATTATTCAAATATATCATCTAATTATTACAATGGCATTATCTCAGAATAAAGATCGTATTACATGTTATATTTTCATTAACCATGTGTTTTCCAAACAAAATTAACTTTATATTGAATAACTTTTCATAGTACCATTTGATAAATGATCTCAAATCATTACTAAAATAGTAATGTAGTACCATACTCATATATTACGGAATTATTATAACTATTATACCATTGATAAAATAATGAAATTATAAAATTCATTAATGCAAACACAAGATCCTTAACCAATCTTCCTTAGCTGTGGATGTATCATAATCAGAACCATGATCCATTAGTCTCTTTTATGGTATATTATTTGGATAATTGATACATTTAATTACATATTGGCCTTTCTCCTTTAAGTTAAAACATTTTACACTATAAACCATTTTTCTTCCATCCTATCAAAATAATGTTTTCATTTCGTTACAAACATATAGAAAACTTCCATTACTTTTTTTAAAGTACGAGGGTGGTTATTTCAACCATTATTAAATTTGGGGAAATACTTATTTCCCTCTCCCTTTTATCAGACATTTTTTATCTATCAACTTGTTATTGTGTTTCTCTCTGAATCCATGATACATATATAATTATTTCTTTATCTATTTCTCTCATGATACGAGATCCTCATATGATGATAATTATTGGCATAATAATTCCCTTCGAAATATTGTCTTATGACCTTAAAAGATACTTTCATTATTACTATTTGGATCACGTTCATTGGTGAGGGTCACATTACTTCTTCAAGGAGCCATTGGTAAATGAAAACTAAGACCTCATTAGATATTATCATGTATAATCACTAAACAAGTGAAAAAATAACATAGGTTGAAATTTCTTATAGCTATTATCATAATAAAAACATGATTTCTTTTGAATGATCATATAAACTTATCCCCAATTCCTATCTTAGGGATATGTTCTATAATATATTATTTTTAAATATAGTTTCACTGGTTTATACTAATCTTATTTTGATACTAGTTGAAATTCCCTAACTCCAAAATCCCAGAGCCGGTTCCTTACATTGTTACATAGGCATTATTATAAGGATTAAAATCTATAAGTACAAATCAGATTTGTATTCATAGAAATATATATTACATACAGGAATAACACTTTACATATGGGATAAAACTATTTCATAAAAAGGTTAAATATCAAAATCCAGGAAACACCTTGAATGAATTTCTTACGAACCAACCCAGGTCGACCCCAAACTGGTAACGTAAGCTGATCTATAGGATGTATCAAAGGATGTTCCCAATCTGAATGGGTTGGAATATAGTTACATGCATAATTAGAATAAAAATGGAATGATTTATCTTAATAAAAAAATTATACAAACACCGAATAAAAAAAATCAGCCCAATATGTATATACAAATTTTCGAAGTAAACATCTTTTACATAAAGAAAAAAGATACAAAAAAATGTGCCAAAAAATCTAAACTAAAACCTAACAAAACAACACCTTCATGTGACCTCGATAGACACACTCCAATTGAAAACCAAACAGAAAACAAAATGATAAATGCCATGATGGAACAAACACCACAAGCCAAATACAAGAAGAAACTATAATCCTGAGTATGAAAACCCAGTAAGAATGTCTGAATAATATATTCCTAATGAAATTCATTTAAATCATTTTATACTAATACATGATACTCATACCCAAAACATGACTCACATGATGAGATCAGTATCTCTCTATATACCACCAACCACCCTAACTCTGGATAGACCGAAGGGAAAATCCCGAAATAATAAACATAGAATATCCACATACTATGTGAAAAAAACTAGTACATAATCTTGTAAGTGCTTCAATAATTAAGAAAAACATATTTCATTATTCTAGGTTATTATGTCTCATGTATAAATGGGTTCGTCCAGATGAATCCAGCCATGTATCCAATCACATACACATATAATAATTATTCTATAACACGCCACACTCCAAGCCACCCTAATGATTCATTTCTTGCATTAAAACTAAAAGATCACATAGGATTCCTTACCAAGTATCTACCTTTTTATATAATTCAATTTGTTCCTAAGGATTCCATATCGAGGAAATACCACCCATACATCATATCCTAGTAAAGGGAATCATCTTCGGAAGGTTTTCATAAAAATTTATTCCCCATTTCTCAGAAAGGATATAAATTAGTTTCAATCAAATTTTAAAATAACCACTAATTTTAAAAGAACTAAATCCACCATTTAAAAATTATCAAAATCACCAATTTTCCATCTTAAAAATAATTTTATAAAATTAAATTAATTCATTCAGGTCCCAATTAAAAACCAAAACTACATCCATTAAAATTCTAATTGGGTCACACATTTTCATCACATGCCAAAGAATTTTCAAATCCATATACACATTTCATTTCAACCAAAACCACTTAAAAATCATTCAAGAGACCCAAAATCATCATTACATATGATAATAAATATTTATAAACCAAATCACTCTTTAAACACCACATACTACCCAAAAAATCTAATAATTCATTTCATCGAACACTTTGTGTGCTATATTGAAAACAATTATATTTAACATTAAAAAAGGAACAAATAACCACATTTCAACCCAAATAATTTTTCTTAAGTTTTTAAAATATAATTAGTAAATAAGTAAGGTATGAAAATAAATAAACTAATGAATCTTGAATTTTAAAAGAAAATTTCACGAGAAACCAAACTCAATATTATGGCACTTCAACAATGCACACCTGAAACAACTCCAAAAAGGATCTAAGAGTCAAGGAATACAAAGGGGTACACTAAAAAAACCCAACAAAAACTAATGGAAATGTAAATCCTAGGTACAAGAGACCATCAGAGAAAAAGAACTCAAATGAGAAAGGGGGAAAGAGGAATATGTATATGAGGAGAGGAGAATACCTTGAGGATTTATCCCCAAATTGTGAAGAACACCCTTAGATATACACTGAAGAAAGAAGAAGATTCTTTTATAACAATAAAGAAGAACCCTAATGTATTTGAAAACAAGATGGGAAGAATTATATTGTGTATTTGAGGATAAAATACCATAATGGAATAATTTTTATTTCATAATGAATAATAGTGGGGAAACTCACATGGTTTTCTAACACGGTTTACCAAACCGTTCTACCCTTCCTAGAAACACCAGGGCACCAACACAGTTTTTCTGAACAGTTCGAAAAATAATTCACTGGCAGTGCGGAATGGTTATACCATGAGAAAATGTATTTACGCAAACTTTATGTATGGTTTTAATAACTTTTCATGGGTCGTGTTCCCTTAACCAGAAGAACAACAAATATCACACACATACCTATCCTGATTTACAAAATTTTCTCTAACCAGGTGAAAACCATGAACATGCTACATCTATAATTAAAAATCCAAATTTTCACTAATAAATGTAGAAACTGAATAATAAGAATAGTATCAATACTATACAAATAAACACCCCAAAATCTAGAACCTGTCACACTTGAAACATGAAATAAAAACCATGTTCCAAAAATAAACTAGAAAAATGATGGAAATGAAAACAGGGTGTCACAATTCTCCCCACCATTAGAAATTTCTTCCCCCAAAAGCCCCTACTTTTCCAATTGATCAATCAGTGACTAAGGATTACCTAACCCACATTATCCATCCTCTCAAATTGAGAACACCTTAGGAACCAAATGAAATATGGACCTCTTATCTGATATGGATGAATGACCTTAAACCCCTTCTCTAAAAACACTTAAACATACTTTCTTAAAAAACTATTGGTTACACTCCAACCCCAATATTTACTAAAGATAGGTACTCGAAATTAGTTACCTAAAAACAAGAATAACCACTTCCAATCCAACATCAGTAACAAAACCATATTATAAACATGGGGATCCACGAATGATCTCCCCTCAATTATATATCAAATATAACTGATTTTTCATGAATGAAATTTCAACATGTCTCATACTAGGTCTTCCCACTATTATGAACCAACTACCTTAAATAGACTCAAAAATTTATCCGCACAAACCAATAACCCCCATTCACATGGGGAAGGGATGGGATGGGCCCAACTAAAGGAACACTGATCTAATCAAATACTAACCCATGTATCATCACATTTGGATGGTCACAAACCAAAGACACACCCTACGCACATGGGTCATCCTTGCAAGGGAAACTATTCAGAAACATGCATCAAGTCAGACACAATCACATGCATTTTGTGATGTATAATTCCACCAACGTCATTGAAATTGTAAATAATTCACAGGGACATAGAGGCCATAGTAAGAACATTAAAATTGGCTAACTACAATGTTGAAAACACAAGGTTATCCATAATATATACCCCCTTAGTGATTTTAGGAATGCATAAATTTATTCTCCCTAAAACTATGGCTAGGACCCTAATATTTGGAGAATCTAATGAACCTATGTCTGGAGATAATGATACCCAATTCAAACACATTCTTTTCGAGACACAAGGGGCCACACAAAACCAAGAAGAACTAGATTATCATGAAACACCATAAAACCCACTTTCTCTAATAATTTTTTTTACCCAAATAGACATAGAGGATACACAACATGATTTTACTTCACATTGATCAAGGAGAAGAATGAAAAAGTAAGAATATAGAACACTATATCACATTGACCAAAATAAATTAGAATTTATTAAAGGAAAACACACTTACCTTAAAATTGGAGTCCTCAAGAGATCCAAAAAATCCCCTTACACCTTAATAAAAAAAGATCCACTAGAATGAACTGACCGAACAAGTAGAAACATTACAACATGGATTGATTTAAAACCAATCCCGAATATCACCAAACTCCAGTGACCCAGCTGGGGTGTCTTTCAGAGAGGTGGATTCAATTTTTGAAACCCAATAGCATAATACTTAGTTTGACCAATTGGAAGGTATAGTAATGGGGAATCGCCTTTAGCTACACTAAAACATCCATCAAATCTCTATGGGGGAGAACACAGAGAAACATGATTGTCATGATCTTGGCCAAAAGCATCTCATAACCAAAACTCACCTCGAAAAAATATTATTATAATTGGAAACTAGCTCTAACAATCACAAAAAAAATTTAGAATCTATCTAAACACTGCTCCATGAATTTTTTTAAAATATTACCAATAATTTTAATTATAATTAACAGATAAATTTTTTTTGTAATTAATTATTTCTTAAATATAAAAGATAAAGTAAATATGAATATTCATGAATAATATTTTTTAATTTATAATTGAAGTAAATTATTATAGATAATTTGAAATCTAATTTAATTTTTATAATTTTGAAATATTATTAATAATAAATATATAAATATAAATATTTAAAAATATGTTAGATTATTTTGAAAATTAATATATTTTGATATGAGGTTATTGGGTTAATTCTATGACTGAGTCAATGGTCTATGGTTTTAAGTGTAGGTATGATACAAATTATAAATTTCTTTTATTCATATATTTATAATCAAAACTCATCCTCACTTTTAGGAATATATTTTTGGTATTCTCTCTTGTATGGTATCAGAGAGTGTTCCCTAACAATAAGGATGGCCATAAAAGTGTCCCACATAAGGGGGGGGGGGGGAGTTAGCTAATACAATGGAAATTATACAAGTCATTCACCCCTTCATCCATTAGCCTATTTATACATAGCATACATCATGTGAAAATTGAATAAAATGCCTACAACTACTAATATGGGTGGGAAAGACACTTGAACCGAACTAGACCTCAAACATAACCCAACAAAAACAGAAAAATTATTTTACATTCATTTTGGTTTGAGATGAAGATATAATATTTCACTTAAATTTTTGTTCTGCTGGTAAACATAAATTCACTAGTTAAATAGAATCACACACATTTGAAAAAAATGTAATATTATAATTTATTGATGGGTCTACCCAAGGCATACAAATTTTCACCCTAAACCATATCAATTTTTTTTTGGAAAAGGATGATATCATGTCACTGTTTCAATAATTATGTACAAATATCATTGAAATCATTATCCAATAATTATAAATCATCATATATCGATACCAAAGTCCATTTACTGAAAAAAAAATATTAATCGATAATCCAAAACAAACCCAAAAAATATGCATATATAGACCCATAAAAAGATATCATTTCCTTCTTAGAGACCCAAATGACATTTCCAAAAGAAGTATGATTGATCGAGGTATCAAAACTAATGATCAAATATGGTTTATTTTTTAATTACTTTTAGTTTTTTATTTATTTTAGTTCATAATGTCACATGCACATATCATTACATTTATAGTTATATGTTTGAATACATAGGTAGTTACCTGTTGAGTTATATAGACACAACCAACATGGGATGTTATAGTAATGGGGTACCCAGCAAGTCACTCATTGGTTTTAGGATCATGTTGGAGAAAGGGATGCGTTTTTATCATCATGAATTTTATATTGAACATGGGATATAGATAAGTGTTATGTCTCTATGACTGTAGTTTAATTTTCATCTTTATTTATTCAGTTTTCACCTTATATATTTGTAAGGGTAGTGGGTGTCCAATTGTTTTTGTATGCTAGAGAGTCTATATGTCAATATTGTATGTTTTTTTTAAAAAATATCAGGTTTAGTTTTTGTAAGTTTTTTTAAACTCTTATTCATGTAGTTGTGTGTGATGTTTGGATTATTAAACTATGATTGTGTATTAGGATATATAGGTTATAATCTCCCCATTGTAGCTTCTCTGACCCACTATTCTAATTAGATGAATTTTGGGAATGAGGAGGTACCCATGAGTTCATGTGGAGAAATCAGATAGGGAACCATTCAAGTGGCCTCCAAAATGAGATGTTACATTCAAACCCACAAATTTTCACCAATAAGTCTTATTTTCCCCAATGGAGGAACAAGATTCCATATTTGGATCTAATGCAATAAATCCATTTCTTCATCCATTGTTGTCTTCAACAAGTCTATATCATTTCAATCTATAAAATCTCAAATGATTTATAGAACATTATTTTCTATTATTGGATGATAATAACTGACAAAGTCAATATACATGGAAGGTATCCCAATCGTTTTTCATGATATACTAGTGAAAATACTCTAATGATGGTGGTTATCCCATTGTAATGGAACATCTTCATTACATTGAGGTCTATGATGATCAGTACACTCTTTCAACCGAGGAACATGATCAATTAGATAGGTAATTTTATTCACTTCAATAAAAATAGTATTTGAGCCATTAATATATTTTATATAATTATTTGAATTCACAGTTGCATTTTCATGAAATGTAACTTCACTACTAAAAATAATATTCCTTGCTTCCATATCCCATAGTTGGAATTTTTTCACACCATCACTGAAGTAAAAAAAATATTTCTTTCTATTGGGACCAAATTTTGAGTATGTGAACTGAAAATAAAAAGTACATAAAATGATATGCAATATATCATAATTAGAAACATTATTACCAAATTAAACCTATATTAATTTCTTTTCCAGATAAATCAATGGTATATTTAATTAATTCACAATATTTGCTGCATAAATCAAATCTTAGTGACAAAAATACTTTTTCAAACAAACTCTAATCACATACACTGCAAATTTTTTAACAAGCATATGGTTCATCTATTCTATATTTCTATTTAGATATAGAAATTATGGAATTATAATGTAACACATAATACCTTTATCATGGGAAGCCTTCTTAAATGGATCTGATGCGTATTCTTCCACCTTAAATTATCTCATTATCATGTTTTTTCATCCTGTTATACTATAAATCATATTTTTTCCATTCAAGAATGATATATAAAATTTTAGACTTAGGATTCATGCAATACACCCAACCATAAAATGAGTAATCCATTTTTTTTTGAAAAAATTGATTATCTCATAAGAATATTTTTTGATATTCCCCATACATCAGTATCCATATAATCAATTATTCCATTAATGTCATTATTTTAGTGAAAACGCTGACTCTAGTTTGATTAGAGACCTCATAATTATTAACAATGTTATTTTTTACTATCTTGTCTCCTTTTCAAACAATTTTCATTAAAATTTTCTATGAATTGTTATCTGATATATCCCCAAGACTCATATTACATAATATGGTAGTGTCTGGATCACTCCCATATGATACTGTTTGTTCACAAATAAGAGTTACAATATAAAAATATCTCAAAACACCTATTTTAATAAATTTCACCATGAGGAATGAAATACAAATTATTCTAACAACACCAAATTATATGGTTATTATTTAACCAAACATATCACTCTCTCCAAAAAATATGATTCTCTTATCCACATTTGGTATATATATCAATTATATAAGGTGTAAAATTATATCTGCACACAAAATATACTATTGTAACCCTACCTTTTTTGTGGAAGGGATAGTAATTTCCTATAAGCACAACACCTCCATCTATCTCAATGAGGCTTGAAATCCAATATCTATTATGACACATGTGACATAAAAACCCAAATTTTGAATCCATATATTTAAATATTTTATTATTGAGGAAATAATAAAATCTGAATCTTCAATATCATTAGTTTTCTATAAAACATTCAACTTTGGTTTCCTGATATTAGGACAAACTTTTTTGAAATTCTGTTTTGATAACAATAAGAACACTCATCCTTATTATATAACATTATAGTGGTTATATGATCTTATAATTCAAGTAGAAATTTCATCAATAAAAGGCCCTTATATTCATCTCCAATAATTATATCTAAAAATTGAATATATATAAATATTTTATTAGTACTATCTAAATTATCAATCATACACTTAGTATATCTTGAATAAAAATAAAATAATATTCCTTTTCAGGTAGAGTTAGTTTATAATTCTTTGTTCATGTAGATTTTCTCCTAAATAATTGACAATCACATTATTGAGGCCTCTCACATAATATTATTTTTTTGATATTTTTTTAGAAAAGTTGATTCATGAATCAATATTTGAAGTTATGTCTCAAATAACCACTAATTAATATTTTAGTGGGATTTTATTCAAAGTGATATCTGTATTTTGTTGAATTAGAACATTGGGAACACCACATATTTATATGTTAATGTTATTCACCCTATAAAATTTTATAGCCTCATATTTGGTGGTGGAAACAAAAATTATATATATAGAAAAATTATCATACTTTTATGTTCTTATGGAATTTACACCATAAGGGATATGAGTTTCATTGTACTATATTCATCCGAGGTATTCTTGGAAAAAATGAGGCAAACTCATGTATGTGTTAAAATAGTTTTTTCATATGGATAAAACAAATAGAAAACATACTATTGTGCGGGGTCTTGTGAAGACACAAAAAATAATATTTTGTCCATTAATAACTACATCAATGAGAGATTATGGAGTAATATATTGAATTTGGTTTTCACATGGATATTAGTTTAACTTGAATGGACATTAGAGAAGTTTTTTGATTCTTTATTTGGTTAAGTTTCATGTCTCAAATTGTAGTTTGTTTTTCTGAATAGTCTCTCACTCGAACTCATAGACACAAGTAGTAAAAATAGGAAAATTATATGGTTTAATAAAATTGAATACATCCAAAAATAAGGAAATAACTTATTTTATTCAAACCATATATTAATAATTAATTTATTTTTACCATTATTACAAAAAATATTTATAAGATGATGATGAAGATAATAATAATTTATTGGTGAAAGAAAATTCCACTTAGTAGTTTAGAAATTTATAGTGGTATATACATTTATTATATACTATTAATTTATAGTGGTCAAGAAATTTATGTAAACCATCCAACATGGAATGTGGTTAATTTTAGTAAATTATAAATATATTATTTTATTTTATTGATCGTGTAATTCATTTTTGGTTCAACATGAGAATCAAATTTTAATATTCACATTGTATTTTATTTAGATGGATGAAAATTTCAAGGGATATAAAGAATAAATATATCTCTATATTATATCACAAAAATGTTGGAATTTTCAGGTATGATATGTATTTTTATTCATTTTTATTCTTACCTTCCTTAATTTGGTCATTAATTATTGAAATTTAGAAAAAATGAGCGGCATTGACTATCAAATGGTTAACACGTTGTAAGACCTAACCTTGCATCAACCTTAAAAAACCAATGTATTTTATCAATAAACATTTGTTTGGTTACTGTATGGTTTACTAAACATCTAAAAAAACATGAAAATACTACAGGTGTTTCTTAATAAATTCATATAGCTAGAAAATGAATAGGACAATAGTTCGGCCAAATCATGTTGTCTACCAATGTTCTTAAATTTTAAATTTTATAAAAAAAAATTCCTAGTCTATTAAACCTCTAATAATATAATTTTATCTCATATTCAAACTCCACTCCATCAAAACATCACGATTTCCATTTTATACTCTCATTGGATTGGTTTTAAGTGGTTTTTTTCAATAAATAATGTATTTCTTCTTATCCTCTCCTATTCCTATTATGTTATTTTTTATTATTTTCACAATTCCATATATTCATAATTTTTAGGGTTTTTTATTTTCTAAGAGATTTATGTTTTAAAAAATTCATTTTATTTTATAAGAACCCCATCATATATTATAGGGATTCTCACTAAAGGGAAGTCCTTTATCATGATTAATTTAGGTGGTTTTTTATATTTTTTTATGATTATTGGGTACTTTGTTGTTTTTAAATGGGTATTAATAGTTGTTTTAAAAAATTCAATAAAATATTTTTAAGATAGTATATGTGATATATATTATGGATATTTCTTATCCTGATATGGAATATAAAATAGTTGAAAAAGATATATTTTTTATGAAATTTATGGGGGAACATGTTCTTTCTGATTAAATTCATATTAAGTATGTAAAATGGGAATAAATAATGAAATAGTAACTATTGAATATGGGAAAATAAGAGAGATACTAAGTATATATGTGGTAGAAAAAAGAAATATATAATTGGAAATTTTATTCCCAACTAACATAAGTAATTATTGCACCACATTAATTGATTATTGGGATGAAATGATTAAGGTGAATTCTGGTGTGGTTAAGTCACCACAAGTATTTTTAAAAGAATATTGGGTGACGAAATCACCCAAAATTTAAAAAGGATAATAATAATAGAACACCAATAATAAATAGGTTTGATATAGAATAATTCATTTCTAATTTCTTCCAAATGAGACATTTACTTTTGGGGACAGTGGATAAAAAAGTGGAAATAATATAGAACATCATATTCGATGGGATTTTTGATTTTGAGATGATAATGGTTTGGTGGATAGCTTAGTGGTCAGTATAATTTAATCCACCAATGAAGAAAAACTATATTTGAATGATACTATTATGTTTTTTTTCATTAGGAAGGATAAAAAATATTTAAAATATTTAATGGATGTATATAAAGGGATAAAACTGAACACAAAACCACCATCGTTTGTTTGCATATAAGATGGAATTCACGCGACTACAATTATTTGTCAAGAAGAATAAATTATTAATGTAAAAAATGCCAATGAAATGGAATCTAATGTGTCATGAGATACCCACACCAATATTCCCTCCATTTTGTTAGATAAAATGAAAACTTAATAAATTTCATTTGTGTTACCATTTATTGGTGTTTTTAATAGAACCGAAAAAACTGACATTGAAAAAATATTTTATTTTTATTTTAAAAAAAATTAATATCGATTAAAATATTTTTTAATTATCACTAATAAATATTTATTTCTGAAAAAAAGTAAAATATAACATATAACACTCCAATATCATGGTAAAAATAAACCAAATGAAAAAAAAACAAACAATAAAAAAGAATAATACCTCTTGTTTTTGAATGTTGTTATTGTTATAAACTAAAATATTTGTTTTTTTTATTTATACCATTTTTTATATTCTCATTACATGTAGTTTCATATATTATACATTCATTTAATTTTATAATGCATTCGATGAATTGTTTTGCAGCTTCCTCGACATGATCTTTATGTGAGGTACTTGTGAAACATACATAAGGTTTCTACAACCCTTATATTAATCATATATATAAGAGTTATATTCGTATAAAAATGATGATTTTAATAATATGTTACTGTGGGAGTTAATATTTCATATGGATATTCATTTTCATATTCCACATGTTTGTTATTCTATAATGGGAGGTAAGAACATAATCTGACACAGTGGGTGAATTACCTATAATTCTATTATATATATAGTTATATAAATAAATAATAAAATATTATAATAAACAATTTTGATATATAAATATATATATCATTATTATACATATAAATATAAAATTTTCATAATATTAAATATATCAATAGATATTACATGAAAATATTAAATAATATTAAATGTGTTTGTGTGTGTATGGTAATGTCATTAGTTGTCCATTAAAAACACGTGATAATGAATTATATATTTAAGAATGTTTCTTTCCACATAGTTTCATCAATTATGGTTAATTATGTGTGGATTAGATGGAATCCATTATGATTGGATTTAATGGTTTCATTGATTGTTGGAATTCAGTGAATAATCCAAATATGAATAATCAAGCGTCTATATATTTTATATAGAGAACATGTTTCACTACCTAAAACACATCATGGTCAGATATATAAAGTGTTAATATCTATAGTTGTGGGTATTATTAATTGAATAAATGTATATCTATTCTCTCATCCATTGAAAATTATTTTTATCTCAATGTGAAGGCACTATCACCCCAACTAAATTATGGGTCCTCGTGAAACCTTCATCAATCCATTGGTTAGTGAAATTTCTATAGAGGTAATTGTATTTTATAAAAATATAAAGTTATTAACATAAACCATAATTTATCTAGGATTTAAGGTTGCGCTTTTTTCTATCCATCTCTACATGTTCATGTACCACATTTATATTACATGTTGATTATGTATAAAAAAAGATCAAACCTAACATGGATTTTCCTTCACTAAAGGATCATATTATGATCCCCAATAAATCTTTGATGTTATCAATGAAATATTCCTCATAAAATCAATGGTATTTTTAATGTGTTAAATTAAGAACACATTTATGGAATCATAACTAGTTATTTACATCTCAATTTAATTATATATGTCAATATAATACGTCGTTTTCTAATAGTAACACTACATTGAAAGGAAATGCAATGAAATGTGGTCAAAAATATTAACTTTTATTGAATTAACTACATAGTTAATATAGATTAAAATTTATAATCATTTTTTCAGTGACTAGGGAGATTATTTATAAAATGTCATTATTCAAGTCTAAATTATGGATGAAAAACATCATATATATTAATCATAGTTTTTTTAAATAAATAATTTTTGAGGAATATTTATATATGAATTGAATGAGATTTTTTATAATTAGTTTATATGTAATGGAAAATAAATTTTGTAATATTAAAATAATTTATAAAATCATTTTATTAATTAAATATAAGCATATTTATGGTTAGTTGAGTAAATTTATTTGAAATTTTTTTCATAAATATTCCATTAATATCAAAGAGTTGATATTAAGGGTATATTTTCTAATTTTATGTGGATTATAAAACAAAAAAATAAATCACAATAAATGGAATTTTGGAACTATTTTTATTTGTATCATTTTAATAAAATAATAATTTATAAATAGATTATAATTAATCATATTAATTATTTTTAAAAACTTATTTCTAAAATATTCCATATATTGAATATTAATATTTAAATTAATTTTAATAAATTTTATGGTGTAACTGGTGATCATTGAATAAATTGTTAATTTAGGGATGATAACATTAATTTGTAAAGTATATGAAAATTACATAAATAAGGACCATATATAAAGTGGTTTTTATTTATAAATATCGATTTGTAATACTAAATTAATTTAAATTGTTCAAATAAAAATTATCTGTATTTAAGAAATTGTTTAGAAAACATCCATAAATGTCTATTCAATTGATTTGATCATGGAATTTAATAATGTAATGTTTATGAAACTTATATTTAGAAAAGATTTAGATAATAGAAATTGAATTATAAATATTCTTATATTTCATAAGATGTTATTGAAATTCCATATAATGTATAATGTTATATTGTTAATATTGAAAGCGGATATAAAATATTTATATATAATATAATGTAATATACCTAATGTTTAACTTAACTAATTTTTTCTATAGTATGCTTTAATTTATAATTAGTCATAAGGGATATGTTTTTGGTTTTACAAAATTATTTTTTATAAGACTAAACTAAATATTAAAATATTTATATTTTTTGAAAAATAATTTTTTAATTAATTATAGAATTATACATATAGTTTAAAAATGAGTTATTCATGATAAGAATTAAACATTATAAAATTATTTTTTAAGCTTATATAAAATATGGGAATTTCATATTTCACATAATTAAATAAAAAATTTATTTAATTGTTCATTATTTAATAATATTCATGTTTATAAAATTATCTATCAATTATGAATAATAAGTATGTTAAATATGGAGATCCATAATTTTGTCTGATATTAAATAAAACTTTTATTTTACTATTTATAACTTTATATTATCCATGATTATAAGAATTTTATAGAACATGGTTAATGTGTATACATTATTTGTGTAATGAATTTGTTCATTGAGATTAATCCTTGATTTAATCCCTATGATAGACTTCATCAAATTTAGTTTTTCTTGTATGAATATGTCTCAATTTGTTAATTTAGTTTCTTCATATTTGGTGTTAGACTTATCATGAACATGATTTTCTACTGAGTAAAGTCTCTCTGAGGAGATGGAATTGGGGATAAACTATCAACTGACCTAGAGGATTGGGAATTTTTCAGAATGGAAAATGGTCGAATTTTTTTTATATGGGTTTACTCATATAGACATTATCAATGTCCTTCAAATATATACTTTTATAAGAAAAAGTTCATAAAAATTATTCATATGATTAATTTCGATATGTATGAATATATATAGATTCTATTTTTGGGTGAGTAATAAAAAATGTTGGCTGTGTTAACAATATAATAGTAGTGTGGTGGGAACACATTAATTTGGTTTATAGTATAGGTATTAAAAAATAATCATTAGAAGCATGCATATGAAAACAGAATAAGACCTAAGAAAGTAATTATTGCATGAGATGAAATAGTTATTAATTTAATTCTCATAACATGTAATCTAAATTAGCGATCCCTTGAACTAAAATAACTTAAATATTATGCTATTAATTACATCCAAAAAAGAATATTCAAGACATAAATCATCTAAACTTGTAGGTCATGTAAAATCCCAGAGCCCATTATTACAATTTGTATGGAAAGAAAGTTATAACTAACTATGTATTAAGCTATGTGGTGGGTCATGATATAGCTGGGAAACCATTTATTATCTTTTTTATCTTATATTAGTGTTTTATTTAGGTTACACTAACCATGATTCACTGATATGATTTTTGGTATAAGTGGAATAAAGATGATAATATTCATTTTTTATAATTGAATAATAGTGTATCAATTCAAGTATAAAAGAATAATAACTAGTAGGATTTGGATGTTTTTGTACTAAAATAGAGGATTTTGGAGTGAAATGATAAATTGATAGAGAATAAAATGAAAAATAGATCTTAGATGACTAAATATTTATGATAAATGTGAGAATCAATTTTAGTGGGTGCACTATAATTTAAAATACCTGAGGAAAAGAATTATGAAATTATACTCATCTATAAATGCATTATTTTATAGGTAAATGGAATAATCTTCATCAAAAATATATTTCAATCCGATAGGAAGGATAAACTTAAGGGAAGGAACACCTATGATTGAAAAATTATGAAATGTTTATATGTTTAACAAAATTATATGGGTAAGAGAAACGCTTTCCTGAGTAACAATATGTGGATGTTATTAAAAAAATAAATCTGTATTCTTATGAAATATTGAATGAATCATGAATGCTTATAATGAAGATATATGCTAACTAACCTGAGTAATTTTAGACTCTACTCATGTACTCAATGAGATTGAGTACATTAATGATATTCAATATTATTGTATATTCTTATATCTTAGAGTGTATAAACAATTGTATAAGGAGTATAATGGTTAAGGAATTCATTTTTTCCCATATATATACATCTTCCTACAAGATGAATAATTTAATGAAATTATAAATTAATATTATCGAGTGTTGATAATGAACGAATGTGGAAAATGATTTCAAGGTTTTGATACTATATAGACAATATAAGTTGGTGAAGGAGTAGGAAACATTATTGGAGAGTCCAACAATGAATATTCAAATTATTCGGTCATGGTCTTAGAAACGTACGACTGTTATATGGTATGATTAATAATTCCTTAGGATAACATTTTTCTAAAAAAAATAAAAGAATATGTTTATGAAATAAGATGGAATTTCCGTATCATTGTCATATGTAATATAAATTTACTAATTGATATTGAAGGTTATGCGATATAGAATTTATATTTTATATGTCATTTAATTATACATGATTAAAAAATCATGTCATGAATTTATAGTGCTCGTTTTTTGTTTTTATGTGATGAATCAGACAATTTATACATCAATTATTTGAATATAATGATATATTCTATGATAAAATGAATTTAATATAACATATTTGTATACATATCTTATTTTTCTAATGTGATAAGGGAATTTTTTTAGAAACAGTTTTTATGAATAAGAAAATATTATCATTATATACAAATAGTTTATGATTTAAAGGAATTTATAAAATGTTTGAAAAGGATAAAAAGATAAATGTTTTTGTCCAGTTGTTCTTAAAATATGAGGGATGTTGTTACCATCACACATTCATTATAGTAAAATTATTTAAAATTTTTTTTAAACAGATAGAATACAATATAATATGTAAAAAATAGTTTATTTATTATGAATTCTTACTAAAATGAAATAATTGTTATTTTCTAACACATAGAATATTGTATTTAATTCTAGAAAAATATTATAAAAAGGGATTTAATTTATAATAGAATAATTTGAGTATGTTTTATCTTAGGTGTGTTCAAATTTTGCCAAAAAAATATTTTTCCTATCTAATATTAAGCAATTATTCACATAATATATAAATGATTTCAGATATGTGATAGTGAAGGTAAAAGTAAATATTTACATTTATTTGTTATGTTAAAGATAATATCCCTATTATTCCATCCCATTTATGGTGATTAATTCAAGTGATATTTGATTTGGGTATAATGTTAAAGAGAAGTCTAAATAGATACATGTTTTTACCATAATGGAGTAATTATCAATTTATTCTAAAATATTTTAGAATATGATATATAATAAAATGAAAATTGTTTCATTTACCATGACGAGAAACATTGATTGTACATGTTCTATATATTATTATGATCTTAAGCTTAAAAATAGTTATTAGTCGACTGTAAATGATAACATCGTAACATTTGATTTTGTGATGTTAAGGATTTTGAATTTAAAAAAGGGTAGGACATTAGAAATATATTTCCTATGGTTCCTTATAATTAAATCTAGGTTACATCCTAAATGTTACTCAACAATTTTTTTGTGGGTATTTGTTGTCAAAGAGTAATATATATGTGATAAGAATTATATATAAATGAAATAAGTAAAAAAATCTAGAATATATAGAAAATATAAGGCTAAAACATGTAGTTTCTCGTATGTGATATGAAAAACATTAGTTTTTGTATTATTTTATTAAATGTTCTCAAAAAAAATTCTGAGTATAAAATATTTCATGGTTTATCATAAATGAAATAACTATTTTTAAATCCTTCATGTGTGATGAAATTATCATTATATGAGTGGTATAATTATAAATATCCCCTAAAAATATAATTTTTATTTGTCCCTAATATATGGTTCTCATGGTGTATAACGTGTTATGATGATATATTAATATTATCTTGAATAGATTAATATGCACATTACAAAGGGTTTTATATCGGAAACAGAAAATGTATTCATGAGGCAATAAGTATAGAATTATTACTTGGATTATCCATCTAGATTATACCTTAAGCAATGTCATAGGGTCATCAATATTCTTAAGGGTTTATAAATATTGTCACTTATTATTAGCTATGTTTTGTGAGATACCAAGAATTATATACCTTATAAATTTATAAGTTACATTCTCATGTCGTATGTGACTTAGCTAATACCAGGTTGGTTGGGAATGATTCTGATAATGGCATCGATTGGAGCACAATAAAGTTGTGTTTTTTATTTGGGTATTGATTAATGACATCTTTAATTTGATTGACTAATTCTAAGGAAATTCATGGCCATGATTAGTAAAGGAATATACGATGTGATGAGATAATTTAATGATGAAAATATGACATAATAATTTGTTAAATGAATGGTAAGTTCTATCTTAATCATCATAGTTCGTCATTTTTAAGAGAATCATCAAATTAGGAGCTCTCCTATACTATATTGGAATGTTCAATGTCTAGTTTCAATAAATGCCAAAAAAATGGTATTATAGAGGTATATAGATTATATATATGATATAGCTTATGGTGGACATCTCTGTATAGATATAAGAGTATGTTTTATAGAAATCACACAAGAAACCTTAGTATCATGAGTATTAATAATTATTTATAAGAGTCCACTAATATCATTAATTTATTAAATATGTATTTTATGTTTTTCAGTAATATTAAGACTCACATTTTAAAAAATAGGACTCTATATAATTACTAAATTTTAGATAATTGTACTTTTAGATAATAATGTGAGTATGATAAAACTGTATCAAGAAGTAGGTTTGAATAGATTCAAAAATAATTTTAAATTTTTTCATGTCCATATAGTATTTTAGTGAATGATGGAGATTTTGTTATTTTCATTGAAGTATTAATGCGAATAAACTAAATTTATGTTCATCTATCTTTCTAATGAATTAATTTTTTAAAATACATTTTGAGTGGAATAAATGGAATTAGTTATGAATGAATAAAATTTATTACAATCATTGAAATAATTCAATAAATAATTAAAATAAGAAAAAATATATTGATAATTTGAATATGGGAGATGTGTTTCAATAAATGAAACACATAAAGTATGGATATAAAAAGTATTGTGATCTATAATGTTGGATATCACTCCGAGAAAACCAGCCTATTGATTCTATCTATCACATGAGATGTAATTTATCACATGCTGAAGGTGAAATCTCCCATTTTACAGTTAGAGATCCATTCAAAATGATTTGTGATCCTTTGTCTTGTGTAATTACCTATGAGGTTGAAGGCCTTTTTCCACTTCTCTAGTGATAATAATTATGAGTAAACCTTCAATGATCGAAGATGGAGCTTGTTACATTCTATGTATGTACATTTATGCCATTCATTTATATTTCATGTTGATTTTATTGAGGATATACTAGGAACAGTATGGGTTTCAATTAACTAAAAAGGATCATTTTATGATTCCACAAAACCCTTCATGTTTTTCTGTGTTCAATAACTGTAAATTTTCAAAAAAATTAAAAAAATATATATGAAATTTTATTAAAAAAATGTAATTTAAAACTTAATATCAATATATAATAACTGAATGAATATTAATTTAAAATAAATTATATTATTTATTTTTAGTATATTATATTTCAATATATATATATAAGAAAATTTTATTTTAAAATAAATCCAACATGATTTTTTTCAAGAAAGAAAAATGAATTAAATACGGTTTCATAAAAATGTGGCAGAATATTTAATATTTTTTTAAATAATAGCTAATAATAAGTGATTTTTTTCCCAAATAGAAGTAATTAGAATTTATTTCTTAAAAACCTAGTTTATTAGTGAAGATTTTATTATTATATAGCTAATTAGCTATATGTTTTTTCAATAGATGTAATTTTGTTGTGTTTTTTAAATTTGGCTAAATAGTCATGCTTTATAAAAAATGTATTTAATTTTATTTGTTTATGAAAATATTTTTTAAAAATATCACCGAATTTTTTTATAGTGATCCTAAAATGGTTTTATCCCTTGAGAAAAAACCCCCAGTGATCTACCTCAATACACATTCTAGCTAGTAATTTTATATATTGTTTTAAAAAATAAAAAATAATCCATATTTAATTTAAAACCAATATGATAAATTAAGAAGAGGGTGTGTATCTTTATTGAAGAGATGAATGAGGATAAAATATAATTATTGAAAAAATTTGACCCACTAACGAACCCCGCACTAGATAAGAATCAAAAGAATTCTTCATGATCTTAATTGGGTAAGCCAAATATTTCTATATTTTTATAATACAACCTCTATAATAAGATTAATCATTATATTTTTTTTTCAAAATGTGATTGGTTATTAGAGGACCTATGGTGAAGTAGATGTAGTCAAAAAATTGATTGATGTTTTTATTAGAGCGATTCTTGGATTGTGGGTGGAAGGTTGACCAATAAATGAAATGTGAAAATTAAAAACAAGATATGATTCCTTTTCAATTATGAATGTTATAAATAAGCGATGAAGATTAATAAAAAATTGGGTGTTGGTGAATGGTACCACTGAATAAATATATCATGGAATATTGTAATGTTATGTGTACTACAATATATAAATTTCATTAGTTTTATGATGGTGAATTTCAGAAGGGTTTCTTTTCAATCAACAATGATTACTTAAAAGGGTTTTGATGATATAAATATCATTTTGTTACATATAATATTTTATCGACATCTATTTTTTAAAAGGATATAATACAATTCGTGATAATATCGAAAGAAATGTGAACATAATGGACATAGATACTTATTTACAACAAGATGTATATTTTCATTATACTTGGTTTTTGAGAAATAATTATTCATCACAGAATATATATTTTTTTCACAAATAGTATTCCTATGAAATAAATATTAGTGACATAAGAACCAATTTATCCAATTATTACTCCTTTTGAAATAGGCTAGACTATCTATATCTGTTAGTATGATAATGAAGTATTTTAATGGAATTTAAAAGTTTCAAAAACTCTTCAGATAATCCAGAAATGTATTTAAGGTGACTACTTGCTGAGAAATTTTTCGAATCTATACCAAGTACCCATAATAAATATCTTTCTTCATCCAAAATAGTTCAAATGAAATACTTTATGTGAAATATGGGACACTCGTAATAAGTGTATCATAAAAACTAAACAATAAATATTGTCCCTCCAAAACTTCCTTCCATGTTTTCTATTTCCTATTTATTTATCTCTCAATTTTCCTTAATTGTTGTTCGAAAGAGATTTTTAGATTGTAGATGTATTATTTTTTTATCAAAACAACATTATTATGGTGTTCGCTTAAACATTTTAATTGATAATTAATAATTCCATGTATTAATTTTGTTTTATAAAATACAATTTTTTAATAAATATATTGATTCATTTATACGATTATTTAATTTATTAAAGATAAATTATATTTTCATGTAATGTTAATAACTTTTTAATTTAATCCTTTTGTTTTAAATTTTATAAATTTTTGTAATTTCAGATATTAAAAAATAATACATTAATAGAATTTAAAATAATTTTTGGGATTAATTCATAAATAAACATTTTATTTAAAAATGGTAATATTATTTTCATTTTCTAAAATGGAGTATAATAATAATAAAATATTCTATAATAATAAGTTTTTATTAAATTAGAATAATTAAATTATAATACGAATAATTTAATGTAAATAATAAATGTACATTAAATTGTAGTTAAAAGATAGTATAAAATTTATAATTTCACAAAATAAATATAAAATAATAAAAAATTAAATTAAAATATTGTATTACTAATTAATGAAGAAAAATATAAAAATATAAATATGATTTATTTTTAATGTAGTTTACATAAAAATAGAAATATTATTATTGAAAAAAAATTAATTTTTATCGACTTAAATTATTAAAAATTATTTTTATTAGATCAATATATAAATATATAATAAATATTATTTGATATATTTTTAAAGGATAAAAATAGTATTGGACAATGTGATAATAATTTATGATAACACAACAAAACATGTAACATAATAAGAAATAATCTAAAATAATTAATATTTTTTAAAATAATGGAAAATATTGAAAATAAATTTTATTTAATTAAAATAATTTAAAAAATTATTTTTATATACATTTTTATAATTTATAGTAATTCCAGGATAATAAATCAATTTTTATAAATAGATCTAAAAAATAAAAAAATTAACAATGTAATGGGAAAACATAAAAAAATAACACCATGATTTTAATAAAATATTTATTTGTTAAATATCACAGAGTATTATTAATTATTAAAATTTAAAAAATTAGACAAAAAATTAAAATAAGAAATTAAAAACTATATAATTATATAGTAAATTTTTATTATATTTTCTTGAATAAAATTAATATGTTAAAAAAAACTAAAAAATTTAAATTTATTGAACCAATTACTATTTCTTATTATGTTGTATAAATTGTTCGTTGGAGAAGTTCCATAGGGGAAAGACACATTTATGATGGGAAATTTATCATCTATATTAACATGTATTATTTATTATAGATTTATTAATTCATCACAATTACTTATTACAATGTAGTCCATGGAAAATAATTCATTGCGGGAAAGAATCATTTGTGATTAAATGTTTTTGAAAAAAACAATAAAATTACTCATATTTTATTTAAAATAATACATTGTATAAAAAAATTAAAAAAAATAAATAATAACAACAACAAAATTATTTGTGATTTATTAGTATTTATTAATTATGGATATATAATAATTTTAAAATAATTCAATAAAAAATATTGTAAAAAATATATGTATTAAATCATAATAAATATTAGAAAAATATAATATAATATAATTTTAATTAATTTTATACATTTATAAATAAAAATAAAATATTACCAAATCAATTTAATTATTGTTACATTATTTAATATTTTTCAATTTATAATAATTAATTAAAAAATTAAACCAAAAATTAATTTTTGTAAATTTTTAATAATATTTAAAACTTTAAATTTTTAAAATATCGTTAATATTTTAAAAAATAATTAAAAATAAAATAACTAATAAATAATTACAAAATGTACTAACCTATTAATTTAGAGAATATATGATATTTATGTTTTTTAATATTTTTAATATTTTATAGATTTTTTTGTTAGAAACCATCATTTTAAACATATATGTAAGATAAATTATCAAAACTCTTGTTTCTAATAATTATAATAATATTTCTATTATGGTAATAATGACATATTTCTATTCGAGATATTTATATTACCATTGATATGTTTCCTAAAAAATTCATCATCTTATTGAGTTTTTAAATATTTAATAGGTAAAAGAAACAACGTCAGAAGAAAATAAAATTTTAAGTAAAGAAGAAATTTTTATCAATTTATTTGATGTAATGACAATAAATGTTATACATTTATTAATACCCAATGTAAAAGGTTGAAACTATATATTCTGATTTTCCATTAATAAGGCTTCATGCCACAGTGCATACAAGACAATACTTTTCAGCCATTTGGTCTATATAGAATTCTAAGCAACAGAGAAGAGTAAGTCAGGCTTACTGGAGAAACCACGTGCTAATGGATTGAAGAAGAAGATGTAAGAAGGTAAAGATAACCATTCCCTGGACTAAAGGAGGGATATGTCTACCATGAACTGGTATAAATACTGGATTCGACATAGAAATTATTATGTTATGTTTTGGTGTTGATTTTTTAAATAATTGATGCCTGAAACACCACCAATATAATAAATGGTGAATATTTTTTAAAAAACTAAAACCATAAATGAAAAAAAATCAGCACCATTTAATCAAAATGATTCCACAAATTTAAAAATACATTTTGGAATCATTCTTAAAAAAATGAACACAAAAAACAATTTAAAAACACATAAGATCATGAAACCCTCATTTTTTTAAATATCTGAAACCCTTTCTTGTCTAATGATGATCCCTACCGTGGGTCGATAATCCCAACAACCATTATTGTTTATTTGCATAAATTTCTTATCATCATTTCATGATCTATAGTATCAATTGTTCATCCTATGTCATTATTTAATGATACATAGAATTATTTCTATTAGAAATTTTTTTTGGATGACTATTATCATCAGATTATTTTTCATTATTTATTGTTAATTTCTACAAACATTTTTGTCAGACCTTGCAATGTTTTTTCTTCAAACGATTATTTCGTGATGAAGTTTAAATAAAGGATCTATTTTACTTTTTGAAATCCAATTTTTTTTATTAATTTTGAAGTCAAATGATATATCATTTAGTTATATTATTGAGTTATTATTTCAATTATTTTTATGCATTTGATTATTATTTATAAATGTTTTTCTAAGAGATTGTCTATTTGGAAAATTTTTTATTTTTTGAAATTATAAAATGTTTTTGATGATATATATTATTAAATGGAGAATGACTTAACATGTCATCATTCACCAATATAATTTACATGACGTGTAATGACTCCATATTTTTAACATGTTAAATTATTACAATCTTCAATAGCTTTTGACACATGCCAAATAAAACTAATATAAAAACTATATAATAAGAACAAATACATGTTAGATGATTGAAAATAATTAAATTATAAAATCAATATACCACATTTAGATAATATAAAAATAAAAAATTTACAATTTGTAAATTCAAATGATTTATAATTTAGATCACCATAGGATGTTTTTAAAAAAATGTTAAATTTTTGTGTAATAGGCCTTAATTAAGTAAATTGACAACTTTTAAATCATTGAAATAATATTTCCATATATAGACTAATATATTATACTTAATTAATTTTCATATTAATTTGGTATAATACTAAAAAATAATAAATGTTGAAATGATCATATAATTTAGAAAAGCATTAATTAATTTTCATATTCATTTGAAGTTTCATATTTCATTAGCAATAATTTTTATCAAATGTGTTTATGTTTAAAATTTATATGTTTATATAAATATTTTAAAAAATTTATATTTTTTAATATATTCACAAAATATATTATCATATTAGGAATTGAGTGGATCCTATTTGGAGAAATTTATGAATAGCCACTAGTGAATAAGAAAAATGTATTAATGAATTCATGAAATTTTCTAACCAAAATATTAAATACATAGATTTTATTTTTTCCCATGCATGATGTGATTGAATATGAGAAAATTAAGCTTTATATAAGTAAATGATCATCACATTTGTTATGGTTTTTTCCTTAATTATACATGTTGGTCTAGAATGGTCAAAGAACTAAAAATTTGACATCTAGGTTGATTAAAATATTCATAATGATATAAAGAACCAAATTTAAAAATAAATTCATTATATAAGAGTCAAAAAAATAAAAAAGAGCCACTATTGAACGATTATGTGGATATTATGGGAAAAAATTATTCCCATGTTGTAGTAAATATATAATTTTATGAGTTATTTTTTGATTAGATATCTTGAAAACAAGAAATTTATGGAGTGATAAAATTTTTTCTAACATACATGGTGTTTTAAAAGAGCTACTTCCGGAAGGAAACAAGCTCCCATATTCCAATTACGAGGAAATGAATATACTATTCCTAATGGTATTGGTGTATAAAAAGATACAAGTGTTCCTCAATTATTATGTGATGTGCAGGGAAAAATATAAATATTTGTCAAGTTGGCCTACATGTGTTACCTCATTCTATAAGATGGATAAAAATTCAACTCAGATTCAATCTAACGCAATGAAATCTAACCACATGAAAAGTCAATATTTTTCTTTTTAATGATACTATCCATTAATTGCTTCATATAATTTCTATAAATCAATTGTGATTCATCCTTATGTTCCTAAATCAATTCTCCTACTAATGAAATTTAGTACCTTCAAATATTTCCACATTTTATGTGATTATTTTAAAATTAAATTGATGAAAAAGGTAAATACAACATTCATTTGACCACATATCTGATGGTAATATACATCAACCTGCAGATTCAACACAATATAAAGGATTTGACAAACAATTTTTGGATTTTGGGAATTGATGTTTGATGCCATATAATGGGATTGTGTGATTATGGAAAGAATTCATAATATAGATAAAGTATCCAACATAGTTCATTTCCTATTTTTTTTAGTTTATAACATTTCCCTACATAGATGTATGAATAAAAAATACGTAATTATGGGAATGATGAATTATGGACCAAAACATCTTAGAAATGAAATTTTTGTGTATTTTTCACCATTTATTGATGATGTCAAACTACTATGGGAGAAAAGTGTTAATATTTTTTATTTATACCAAAAAGGTACCTTCTTTTGTGTGTTATGATATTTTTCACTATAAAAAACTTTACTGCACATGGAGACATATCGAGATATAGTGTTAAGGGATATAAAGCATTTCCAATATATGAAGAAGAGTCATCGTAATTTCAATTAAAAATTGGAAGAAATATAATATACATAGTACATCAAAGAAATTTTAGAATTAAAAATCATTATCATATTCTGAAAAGAAGAATTTAATGATTAATAGGAATTAAATATTCCCCCAAGTCCATTTTTTGATGAATACTATGACAAGGTGAAAAATATTGATTTGAAATTTCGAATAAAATGATGTGATGGTATTCAAAAAAATTATCTCTAAGAAAATTTATATCAATTAAAACTACCATATTAAATATTTTTTGAGATAATACATGGAATTGATGTTATGTATGTTGAGAAAAATATATATGGCAGTTTGATTGGAACATTAATATATAAAAAAGTATAGAAAAAATTGATTTCATTATAGATATTAATTGATATAAATTGGAATATGTTTTTAGTTATCTCCCACTATGAGAGGAAATAACATATATTTACCTCTGTCTTATATCACAATAAGTAAAATTGAGAATTTGAATTTTTTTCATTGTATTCCTGGTGTAAATGTACCAAGTTGTTATTATTCAAATTTTTTGAAATTTGTTTCAATGAATTATTTTAAATTAATAGTTATTAAATTTCATGATTGACATGTATTGAAGCAACGACATTCATAAGTTGCACTGTGCGTTATATTTTTGACAACTATCAGAAATTCTCTCATTAGGATATTTTATTTTTCTCAAATCTATTTTTAATAATATCATGGATCTAGATTTGTTATATTCGATAGAGATGTAATCTTAAATTATTCTTTTTCAACTAGAATTTTAATTCCCATCTATGATTTTTTTGATATAATGGTTCATCTAGTGATTCATTTTGTGAATAAAATTAAATTATGTGTGCTTATTTATTTTTATTTAATGTATCATTTCAAAAATTAATATGAAAACATTGAAGGGATGTGTTAAAAATTCTTTTCTATGAGATTCATTTATTGTTAAAAAATATGTATTGGGAGAGGTTATTGATTTCTATACTAATTATTTGTATATATTAGAGAATATTGGTCTCCCTATATCTCAAAATATATCATTTCATATTGGAGGTAGTGTGATTCAAGGCCTAAAGGTAAATTTCATTCCACATAATGGAGTAATTTTATCACATTTATACATTTTGATCAACACCATTGAGGATCAATCATATATATCATCACAACCTTCACAATTAATGTTATTATATCTAAAAAGAAATTAAAATTGGATGATGATTGATCAAAAAAGATATTGGATTCAAGTTTTAAAGAGAATTTCATGACCCATATATTTTCATCCGAAAAATTGAAATGGTTGGAAGGATTCCCACCTCTTAATGTGATATTGTGGCCAAATTTTGATATAAATGGTAACATATTTTACACAAAAAAGTTGGATGATAAGATAACTATTCAAAATAGTTTTTTAATGGTCATCATTTAAGTGCTATATTTTTTGACTCTAGAAGATAAAAACCAAATTTCATAATCAATGCCTTGTTTGGGAGTTCTTTAAGGCATATATGAAATTGATTATATTAAATTTTGAGTCACCATGTTTAAGTGTAACTGGGTTGCAAATAATAATGTTGTGAAAAATGATGAATATGTGTTTAAACTAGTTTATTTGAGATGATTTAGTTGAAATAAAAAACCACTAATCTTAGAAACACATGCAAAAAAATTGTTTTTTCATTGATCCATCGAATGACTAGTGGTGCATCGTTTTTAAGGGAAAATAATCTATTTGAATGAAGGCGATGATGCAAATGATATTGATATATATGAGGCTTCTTCATCTATTATAAATTTTTTGAATAACAATGACCATACCATAGACATAGTGTATATAGAATGAATTGATCATGCTAAAGGGATTTCAGAAAACCCTAAATTACTATCAGAGTTAATCTGGTAATTATTTACTATAATTTTTTTTGAAATTTTCATGTGAAAAAGGTATGTTATTTAATAACTATTTGATATTTAAATTTATAAATTAATGTATCATTTTAGAAGAAATGTTTATATATAATAGTTTACATTCTATATTTTTTGGGTAAAAATCACAACATCGTTTTTTTTTCTTTAACATACACATGTGTTCCCTTTTTGAAATACATATTTCAGTTTTCTTGTTTTTTTAATTATTAAATTGTCTAGTAATATAAAGGTCCACAAGAGTTTTATTACAATATATTCTTTATATGGATTACATAGATCTAGATAAATAGTAATGTGTACCGAAGTATTTTTGTTCCTCATATTATAATGTATCGATTAATATAATTAATAAATGAAAATGAACTGTTAATTTTCAAAATAAATATTATTGTACTCATAGTGAGACTATAATGGTTGATTCATCTTCTATTACTGTTACAAAACTGAGTTCTCGAGTTGTTTAAAATAGTATTACACGATTTCAAAAAGTCACAATGGCTCATGGAGACAAGAGATTACATATTACTTTTTTCATAATAATAATGAAATTGGACCAAATACAACCAAATTTATCATCTATATCTCCATTCATTTCCATTATAGGATTATATTTTTATATTATTTTTGGAAGGCCATCAATTAGATGGTGAAATATAATAATTGGGTGGGTGTAATGGTATAATATATCAATTTATTAGGTTTATCTAATTTATTGGAAATTATATATTTTAATTGAATAATATTTATACTATTCAATTATAGTTGACATTATATTTTGAAGAAAAAAGAAATTAAGAAAAGAAGTGTTACATTAATGGTCATTAAAAGAAGATATTTCAAAATTATGTTGACAAATATATTGTTTTTGAATGGAGTTAAAATGAAAACACATGCCTCATGAATGATTTTATAGATGCAGATATATGGAAGAAATTTTTTTCCAGTTGACATGATAAAGCCCTCTTGGTGTAATAATTATATTTTATAGTAAAATTTTAAATATATGTACCAATTTTTGTATTATTTTACTTTTTTATAACATGAATCTAGTATGTCCAACCATGAAATACAATTAGAGAATGTATATCCTCATATATTATCTCATTGATTGTATAATTTGTTAGATAAAAAATGATGGATTAAAATTTTTAATAACTATGAGCTCACTCCACTAGTGGTTCTAATGAGGTGTAGTCTTTTACTCAAAACAACTAACTCTATATGGAAAATTGAAAAGGGAGAGAAGAATAAAAAAATGAAATGTATCTTATAGATAATTCTAAGTAAGTATTTAAAAAAATTTATGTAAATATTCTTTATTTTTCATGAATTTTTCTATTTTATAAATTAAAAACACTAATATAACATTTCCATTTTCCATTCAGGATGAAATTAATGCGAAAGAGAAAAATGGATCTTTTATCCCTAAGGGTAGTAAGTACATATTATCTACTACATAAGGGAATTCCGAACACATATTATGTATATTTTTATGTCAAGCGGGTTTTAGTATTTGGAATGTTTTTGGTAATTAGATTAAGAAATCAAGAGACCTAGAAATTCAATCCTTAAAAGATAATATTAATGATATGAAATAGCCCATGGGTTATCAAATTCAATCATTTTTTCATGATATGTTAGAATAATTGACATGATAGTCATAATCTGTGCCTCATTCTTAGCTAGACCACCCCATCAAGTCTACTTACTAAGATCCTCTAAAACCACTCTTGGACCCAACCATATACTATGACTTGTATTCTAGAGATCCTCATATACATATAGTAGTGTTAGGAATCACTATTTGTTTTGGGTATTCTGTAACTCACTTGACTGTCCATGTGGGTTAGGTTAGAGTATCACTACTTGATATTATTATTCATGCATCTCTATTACCCTTTCTTAATGAGGAGGTTATCGAAGTGGGGGATACTCTCAGTCATTTTTTACTTGGTCCATTTGGCCTTATTTGATATCATTCATATAAGGTATTAATTTTTTATATTTTAGTTATAATATTTTTTTATATTTGACTTATATAAGAGTATAAAAATGAAAAAATAAATGCTAGAAATGAAAAAAGGTTCACCAACAAAAAATTGTATAATCGTCGGATATTTCTAATGGGATACAATGGTTATCTTAGGTTTCTTCTTCCTTGGGTAATATCTATGATTTTTATATTAAATTAACCATATTTGGAAGAGGTTATCTACTGATAATATTTATAAATGGTATCATGGATCTAATTTATTTTTAATAGCTCGATGTGAATGTGTTGTAGTTGTTTTAATTGTAAGTATATAGATGTTTTAATTTTTATTTCATTAGGTAAAGTTGATTTAAATGGAATAATTATACTAGTTTTTAAATAATTATCTACACACACTTCGTATAGGAAATTGAAAAAATATTGTTTATAGTTTTATAGAGTAGGAATTCATTTCCACAGATGTGTTGTGTGTGAAGAATCCTAAAATAATTGCATATATACGTGAGAGATTATTACAGACGAATATTAGTTGTTGGTTTTTCCCATTTATTTATATAAAAGAAAAAAATACTAATTATGTTCTACTGTTTATTTTAGTGTCATTAATTGTGATATTTATGTATTGTAGGTTGTATTGGATGTTAGGTGTATTATTCCATTGTGAAAGCACCTTATATCGGTTTTTTACTTTACTAGGATGTGTTCATATAAAATTTAACACTATGTTATACATGAATGATTTCTTCTTTTTTATAACTTCATTATATGTAATTGTTATTGATATAAATGTATTATTTGATGATATTTATGAAAATTTTGGTTATGGAAAAAAATTAACCAAGATCAGATATCGATTAAGAACCCAAATTCAATTCAATATGTGGATGTAACAACAATTATATTTTATATTAGATATTATTCTGATTTTTGATATATATATATATATGTTGGTTTTTATATTAAATATAATATTTTATTAAAATAATTTTATTTTCAACAAGGATATGATGAATGTGGTTATTATGTTCTACGATTAATGTTTAAGATAATCAAAACTAGCGTAACTACTGAATTTTATACTCTTAGCTATATGAACTATTTTATATCTTCTATCATATTATTCTATTTTTTAATCTAATATTAGTAAATTTTATTGTTTACATTCAATGATGTTTATTCTTATACACCAAATGATCTTATACATCTCTAATATTTTTGTGGGAACTATTTGTTTTGTATAATTTAGATTTATGGTATGTAAATTATAATTTTTGTGATTAATATTACATTTTCTTAACAAAAGGTTTTCTAAAAACTAATTATTTTTTTATAATAGGTGTTTTAACATAATATTATCAAAAAATGATTCAAAAATAACAAATAATTATAATTTTATAAATTTCAGGTATCAATTTTTTAATTTGACTTTATAATAAAAATGTATAAATGATGTTTTTATTAACCAGATTAAAAATGTAAGTAATTTTAAACATTTAGTCAATGGTACATGATGATTTATTTCTTTATATTGTTACCCTATCATATGTATTCCATTTATTTTAGGGTTGTAATATTCAAATATTTTGAATTTTTAACTGTAGGCATCATATTTCAAAATAACAGACACCGAAAACCATTTTCAGAATTTGTTTCATTATTAATCTAATACCAAAAACCTCACCCGTCAAGGTTTTTGGCATCATTTTTTGGAAAAATGATACATAAAACCTTTTTTATGTCACCTATATATTCTTCCATTAAGAACTAATGTCAATATTAAAAAAATTTGATGTTATATCATATTTTTTTCACTACCGATTCAATTGAATCATACATTAGCATAAGGAAACAACAAGACAATAGAAACACCATGAGAAAGAGATGATTCAGACATACATAGTATCTTGATAGGGGTTATTCAAGTGTATTCATGGTTTAATATATTTTAAATAGATTATTCTTCTAGGCCTCTAGTTCATGAGGTTTATAATTTCATCCTCTGGGACTTCTGGTCATGTATGGGTTCCCTCACAACCCAGGTAAAATGGGTATTTTCCTAATATAAAAATTTAATATATAAGGAATTCAAGCCTTTCCATAAAATATTTATTGATATTTATTTTTTTTATAGTAAATTGGATGATAATTTTGATATAACCATTAAATATAATGGTATATTTTATGGATCAATGATTTTATATATATATATATATATATATAATAATTCATTATTTAATTATCAATAATATAATTGTTAGAATTTTATAGTTTTTAAATTATATTTTTTATAATATGTATTATATTTTTATTTTTATTCAATAACATTGAGATAATTTATAGATTAGTAGGGGTAATAGAAAAAAAAAATATAAAAAAACTACAGTTAAAAAGGTAACAAAAATCAGTAGTTGAAATTTATTTAAAATAAAAAAATTATTTATATTCATACAATATAGTGTATTTGTATCGTACAATAAATTGAATAATTTTTTTTATACCGTAATGTGTTAGGATATAAATTCTATACCCAAGACCATATAATCCCAACACATCCCTTCTATGGATCTATCATAAATTCTATTAGTGATAGGAGGAGTGACTCATCCAGGATTATATGTTAGTCACCACACCTAATAGATAAATATATGTGATTTTGCTTTCAAACCCAAGAATCCTCCCGTAAATAGAAATTACTAAAATTTAGGCCTCCACTATGATGATAGTCTATTATATCAAAACATATTTTACCACAATTTTTTCTTACTGGTAATTTATACCATGCTATATCTATCATGAAGACTTATAACACAAGTTCCAACTGTGGATCCATACGGTTCAATCAACCTATTATTTTTATTATTATTATGGGTTTTGTATTGACACCAACATTATTAAAAGGCTATACTATGGCTCTGATACCACTTGGAAGTATCCATTTCCTCTATCCATGTCCTTCTGTGTAAAATATAAAATCCATTTTTGAGTTATATCATCGAACCAATTGGTGGTTAGAGAATTATCCCATGATAGATTATATAACAAATCCTTATGGGAATTGATGTTATATATGATTATCCTATAGAATATAATGATGGAGGGTAAAGAACTTCTTAGTTTCTCCTCTTAACCAGTCTAGTAGATTATTCATAGATATATTCCACGTGTATACTCTTATCTATGGGTATTTGATGAGTTTTGGGGGATATAATTAAAACGAGGCAATATAATCTCATCTAAAAAAACTAATAACCCAAATCCATTCAATGAACCTAAGATAACCGATGAACTGTAAGGGTTCATTAGTTAAAACCTAGTTAACTCCCTTAGAATATGTAATTTGATGATGAAATTAGGTTACACTAATTGTATGAAGGTAAATGAACCCCTTAGCGCTTCATCAAACCCTCTCTCAAATCCCTCGATGATTTGATAATGAAATAAAGGTTTTAGAGTCACCCATTTAGAGACAGAAATAGTGATTTAAGGGCTTTTACTTATTTATGAGATGGAGATTTTTTTACAGTGGAAAACTCTTTTTTTTCATTTGATTTGATGAAAGATTAAATGAAATTTAATGGATTTCTACGTTTGATAGTTTAAAAAAATTTGGATTTTATTATTGAGAGGGTATTGATCCCATGAATATACATGTATGGTTATATTACTTAACTGAAATTGATGGGAATAAATAATGGATACTTAAAATGGAAATTTTTCATGGTAAATGATATTTTAATCTAACTTTAGACGTTTCTACTAGGAAATTTGATTAATTAAAAGTGAAAAAATCATCTAAAAAAATATAGAATATAAAATTGATTTTAAATGGTAATTTTTAAGGGAAATTTAAAATATACATTAAGTATTTAAACTATAAGTTACCCATAGTAATTTCCCTATTATTTCATTAGTTAAATGTTTGGGAATTTCAAAAGGAAGTTTTAATTCTGAATATATAATTGATTCAATTTTGGAATAAATTTATTTAAGGTTATTGTAAATTTAAAGTTTAATATTTAATGGGAATATGAACATGGATTTTAAAATTAAATATCAATACTAATGTATTATTTAAAAGTATGGGACTTCTTCTTTAAATTTAATATTTTCATTTTAGTGTTAATTTCAATTAGTTATTTAAAATTTATTCAAAATGGGGATTTCAATTGGGAATTTATTATTAGAATTTCAAATTTACTAAATGTGAGAATATTTAGTGGGAAATTCCAATTTTATTGTGTGGATTTCATCTTATTGTTACGTGTTGCAATTTACCTACCTTTTTATAAATTTCAAGTATTATAATTTCTATAAAGAATATTTCATAGAATTTTCCATTTGTGACATCTAATTAACTGAGAGTGTGAATATATATATATATATATATATTATATGGTAATTTTAATTGATAATATAGTGTGTGAATTTCCACTTTTAATTTCTAAATAATTCAAAGTAATAATTTGGAACATGGAATTATGGATCTTTTTCAAGTAATTTTTAGTTTAAATTTTCTCTGATAAATTCAATGAATTAAAAATTGGATTTCCACTAATAATTCATAGTTAATTTATATCACTCTGGTTTTTTACTATATTATGAAGTAGGTAGTGATAATTTCCATTTTTACATGCTAAGATGAACTCCAAAATAAATTTTGAATCATAACTTTTAGTGGGAATGCCTAGCGTCAGTCCGAAATTGAATAAAATATGAATTATGAAAGAACTTGTTCTATGTTATCTTCAAAACGTCCATTATGAAGGAAATAATTAGATTAAAAAAATTTAAATTACACAAGGAACTACCAATTATAATTCTACTGTAAATTTTCAATATAAATTTCAAATGAAAATTTTCAATATGAATATACAAATAAATCAAATATGAATTCTGAGTGAATATTTTCCAATTTTTTACCATCTCTTCCAAGAATAATTTGAGATTCTTTTTTGAAATTTCCAAAATTATTTTCTATTTATAAATGCCAAAAAATATTCAATTACTGATTTCACTAGAAATTTCCACTATTAATTATCACTATAAATTTTAAATATTAATTCCAAATTGAATCAATGATAAATTAGGTATGATATTTGTGACTCGTGTCCTTGAGAACATGAATATAGCTAGTGGAAATTCCCAATAACAATTTCTAATAGGATTTTGAACTCTAATTTTATAATGGGATATTCCAATTAAAATTCCAACATGGAATTAACTGTGAGATTTTTTTATGGGAATTTAATGTTCCAATTTCAAATTAAATCATAGTTAAATTATGAGTGGAATTTCCTTAGTTTTTTCCTTAACATATAGATAACTATTGGGATCCTAAATTCTGGGATTTTTAGTATGAGTTTCTAATTTAATAAAATATGAACTATGAATATAATTTTCCTTGTGTTTTTATTGAATTTTAATATAGGAAATTGGACCTTTTATTTTATATTTTAATTGGGAATTTATATTGTAAATTTTCAATATAATCAAATAAAAATTATACAATGGAATTCCCCAAATTATTTTTAATTACTTGCATGTAGATAATGGGAATTACCATTGTATTTTACCAATGATATTTTCAAGTATAAAATTATAATGTAATATTACATTGGGAATTTCTATTGGGACATTACACTAGGAAGTTCCAACATATATTTCCAATTGAATTATATATGAATCAAGATTGAAATATGTCCCAATTTCTTCCCAAAACTAGAAGGTAGTTAGTAAAAATCCCCTATATAAATTATTAGTGTCAAATATATAATGAATTTATTTTAGGAATTGTACTAGGAATTATAAATTTATTTAATGTGGTAATTTTTACAAGATTTTAGATATGAATGTCCATGGTGAATTTTTATAATACATTTCCATTTATAATAATGTCTTTAATTTATTGTAGGTAATATTTTTTTATGAAATAAAATTCCTTTGCATAGACAAAATTCCACCAATGGTCATTAATAAATAGTTTGTGGATAATATTTGATGATATTAGTCTAATTATTAATGATAATAACATCGTGATTCATTAAAGAGATCTATTTTTCAGCTATTTCATACTATTATTGATGAAAATTTGATGGTTGATGAGTGTAAAAAAAATTTATTGGTTAATTTTATTATTAATACAGATGTACAATGTTGAAATAATTTTTTTGACATAGTTAGTATGATGATTAAAATAACACCTGGAAATATCCACAATATATTTGAAATTATAGGTCGTGATATAACATTGTATGAATCCTATAAATTATATTCATATAATTTAGTTCTATTTGGAATTTGTTTTGATGATTTTAGTCATCTATTATCACATAGTGTGTTATAAAGAGCTATTATTTAAACTATTTAAGGTAGAACATTGAAATATTTTTCTAATGTCTAACATTTTCTATACCTCATCACATGCACAAAAATATTCTTCCCCAAGCATTGTTCCCTTTTGGGGGTATAATTTCATAAAATATTTTGAATACTATTGAAAAAATAAATAGGACTTCATTGGTATATGATATTCATGAGTAACTGATTATCTTGGAGAAAAACTTATTCCTATCTATTAAAAGTGTTAGGATGTGAATTATGTTCATTAGTAATATGTTAAACGATAATTAATTTTATTTATTTTAAGCTTAGTTGAGATGTTCTTAACATTATTCATATATACAATGCTGATATACTGAGAATGATTGGAATGTTTTAGAAACAATGGTAAGAGGTATTATATTTTTTGTATGAGGCTTCATGATGTTGATGTGGATCAATGAGATAAGATTTATTTTATAATGTATCTAGAATAGGTCGGTGCATAAAAAATTTCATAAAAATAAATTTATGATTTTTTTATGTTGTGTATACTTCAACTATTATATATAGAGTTAAAACATTCCAAGACACATTAGAAGGATTAAATCATGTCCTATCATGTTTCAAGAAGACATTAAATTGGATGTGGATGAAAACAACCTTCATTTACTATCAAATTATTAATGAATGTAGTTGGAAATGAGGAGGTAGTGGACTATTATTTGGATAATTTAATATTTTTTTATAATTTTTTGAGATAGGGGCCCCAAATAAATATGAATAAATTATAAATTGATATGTTTAGATTGTTAGAAATGTAACAGGAAAATTAAGAGATGAAAGATGGTTGTGGTAAGGGTAAATAAAATGATAAGGAATAGGATAAAGGTGAAAATAGTATAAAATCAAAAGCGGAAGAAGAATTTTTTTTTGAGGGGACACACTAAAAATTTAGGGAGAATACATATTCATGATGAAAATATGTACTAAACATATAATATAGGGTTTCATTGATTAAATTGAAGAAACAATTATGAATGTTTAAAAAGGTTCAGAGTTAAGCAACCCAACTAATTTATCCTCCATGAAAAATGGACTTTATAAGTGATTCTGAGAAAAAGTATAGAAATTGAAGCAATAATCTGAATATGAATGTCTAAAAATGACTACAATGAAGATACATTCCGTACCCCAAAAACAATCCATGATACTACCAAGGTGGGTGAATCTATAGTCAATAGTTATGAAATAATTTATGATACTTATTAAAATACTATTTTATATTGATGATGATTGGAATTTTCACTATATTTACATAGTTATATTTTCATATAATATATTATTCATTATATTTAAAATAATAAATTAATACATGAAAACTACATTGTTGTCAAGGAATCCACTGTGAAATATTAGTAAATTATTTTGATGAACATTATTGATTTTTAAGGTAAGTGGTGAACATCTAGTGATATATATTTCATAATATTAGTTTACTTGACTGATGACGATTTTATTCTTTAATAAGATGAGTTTTATAAAGAGTTCATTGGTGAATATAAGACTACAATTGAATAGATAGGCTCAATTTGTAAAATAATAGGAATAATGGAAATGTAAGCATCCTCTTTCTTACCAATAAAATTTATAGTAAGAGTGAATTTAACTTTTCATATAATGATTCCCCATATTTATAAACTAAAAATAATATATTATAGTAGATGAATTTATTTATTTTACTTATTGGATTCTATAGGGAATTGTATTAGGAAAATGAATGAATTAATGGAACCCTACATAAATGAAGAATAATTAATTATATGAGGGGATATGTTTTTTCATCTTACATTGTAAACTCAAACGACATCCATTGTACATTATTAGTCATTTATATCAAATCTAGGGTGTTTATATAATTTTACATGATACTCATCGATTTAACCCACTCTATAGATCTCATTGTAAATTATGCTTTTGGTTTGGTAAGAACCAATACATTATAGATTTTATTTTAAAGGCCATAAAATATAAAATGGTAATTTAATTCTTTCTAGAGTAAAATGTTATTTAGAAAACATGTTGAGATGTTTTATTTGAGAGTGTGGTGAATAAGATGAATGGGATTTCAAAATTCAATGTATTTTATCGTAGAAGGATACCACATTTGATTATGGTTCCATTGTTTGTTGTTCCATGGATTTATTCACCATAACAATAGTAGTTATGTAAATTTTCAACTTATGATATCTTAGTGAATGGAGAAAATATACGTCCGATTAATTTATAAATTACACTGGTAGTGAAAAACTAGATACAGATGTCCATAAAATGAAATAATTTGTTTTCATAAGAGTGATGTAAATAGTTAAATAGTTTTTCCCAAAAACTAAATTTATTTTTCAATTAATAAACATAAATGATTGTATATTTTATGATGATATTATTTTATAAATAAATAAAAATAATGTATTGATGTGGAATTTATATAAATATACTCAATAAAATAATGAAAAAAAAATTTATGTCATTTTTCGATCAATGATATTTGTATCAATAAGTAATTTCAAGATGACACCATTAGATGTTCATAGTTGGAATTGTAACAGGAAATTTTCACTAGAATGTCACATAAAAAATTTATGTTGGAAATTTATAGTGTAAATTTCCAATGTAAATTTAAAATTTAATTTCAAAAGGGGATGTTCTTCTAGAAATTCAAAATATAAATTCTCATATGGAATTACTATTAGAATGAAACCCTTGAATCAAAATTTAAATTTTCGTAAAAATTTCAGATTGGAAATTAAAAATGGGAATCTATATTACAATATCAAACAATAAATTTTCCATCAATTAAAAGAAATAGAATATAATTTATAATTCATTTAGAGTTGAATTTTCCCTAAGAAATTTTCTATAAAAATGTAAATTTAATTGAATTGTAAATTTATAGTATCATATTTTACTAGAAATTAAGGCTAGAAATTCACAGAGGAAATTATCAATTAGAAATACAAATGGAATATCACACAAGATATTTTCTATTGATTCAATGAATTTTCCTATAATTTATAATTGATACAAATAGGAAATTTCATCTAGAAATTTCCCCTTTCGAATTCAAATTAAATCAATGGGGAAAATTTTATTGGTATTTCTTACTAGAAATTACCATTGGACTTTTATAATAGAAATTATAAATTTATTAAAATAATTGAATTATAATTTCAAAATGATTCAAAGTGTAAATTTCATCCAGAATAATTGAGTGAGTGAAATGAGTGTGATTTTGATAATGAGAATTGGGGTTTATTTATTTGGTTTATTTTTAATATGAACAATACATGAAAATTAATTATTGGTATATTGGTGTTTTATCAGAAAATTATGTTATTTTATTCTTATTTTATTTATGTAGTATGTATTTATAATTTTTATTAGTTATATAACATTTAGAGTATTATTTTTTATTGTTACCTTGAAATTTGGTAATTTAAAATTTCATTTATGTGTTTTTATAATAAATTTTTTCTAAGTATACATATCTCAAGACATGATATTTATAATGTTAATATGGGGGATTTAATCTATTTATGGTAGGATGTGAGTTGGTATCATGTAGGAAGAAATTTTAACATTCTCAATTAAGTCCTTTAAATCACATCATGAATAATTTTTATATATGAGTATAATGATGCATTTGATGATTGAAATATCAGTTTACTGTAACCCATTTTGATCTATTGTTTTTATTGATATATGGTTTATTCAATAGAACATGATTTTTCAACATTTTCAATTACCATATGTGGGTTATATATAAACATAAATTGCACAAAATATAGTAGATATATTATTGAAAATGATAGGCGATCAACAACACACATAGTACACATGATCGATTGTGAATTGAAGATCATTTATGCTTTGTTCATTCCATCATGTGGTTGGTCGATTGACAACACATATTGTCTCCCAAATTTTGGATCATACATATTGTATCTGGATCAAATGAAAGGTAGGGTGACTAATGACATAATTTACATGGTAGGATGATCAACTATATTCATGGTAGGACATCATGGTAGAAGTAAGTATTGTGAAGTTGTTTTCATCATTACATAAAGGACCCATATAACATAATATTATTTTTTTAGGGTAGATCTAAGTCAAGTGTTATTGTGTAAGGTTCAAATCAATAATTTACTAATTTTGTAAGGTTATGGCTCTTTAGCCTCATGCATGTCCATTTTCATGATCTTTATAGAGGTAATATTGAAATTTCCATTATATAGGCTGGTTTCCATGAGCTATATAAGGGTAAGTGAAGTTACTCTTTATAAAAATTATAATGTTTGAGGGATGTCTATTTATCAATATTCTACTTTGTTTTTTTACCTCTCTCCCACAACAATGTTTTTAAGTAAAAATAATTATTATAAATTAACAATCATTGAAAATATATATCTAAAATCATGGAATATTTTTTTATCATATTAATGATTAAAAATATGGAAATAAAGGAATGAAAAAGGAAAATATTTTATTTATAAATTTATCAAAGTTGTTGTGAAACTGAAATGAAAAAGATAGGCAAATAAAAATTAATTAATATACAAATACAAATTATTTTAACAGTATTGGAGAGTTGTAAATGATTATAGGAAGGAATCAAAAATCAATATAAATAATACAATTAAAAATTAATTTGATTTGGTTATGTTAACTGATTCAATTACTATAAAAAATATGATATGTAGTTAAATTAATATTTCAAATTAATGGGATCTAGTTTTCTAGTTCAAAATTATAATTGAGGAAATAAAAAATTAATATTATTTAATTCATATTATAACCATTTTAGAAATTTTATATGGAATTAAAAAGAGGATTTAATTGGAAAACATTTCTTAACAATTATGTAGTAAATGATCCTTAGAAGGTATATAATATAATCATGAAATGTTGTGACTGTATTATTTTTTTTATTTAGAGATCTAGTCATCTGATTGGTTTTTTAATTTATTTTCATTTTAATGTATATTTATCAAATATGATTGTTATATGTTCTTGTTTTCACATATTGATTTGTTATATGTCTATATGTATTTATGGTTGTATGTTTAATGAGTTGCTTTCTTATCTCTATGTTTACGAGACACTATACACGCATGGTGTAATGGATTAGGGTGATTAAATATATGATTCAATTTGGGTTGTAATGAGATATGATTTGTACTAGAATATATATTAATATTTAAATGGTCTTATAGGTTAGAAAAATAAAATATAATTAATTTTGAAGTTTCTACCATGAATTTCTAGGTGAATTTCTATTATGAGTTCCACATGGAATTTCCACTAGGAAATACCAATAGAAAATTTAATCTTCGATTCATTAATAATTTCAATCAAGAAAATTATAGATATAAATTCTAATCTCAATAAATTTTAAATGTTAGATATTTTAATCAATTGGTAATTTATTGTGATATTATTCAATATGAATTCCCGTAGAAATTTATTGTGAAAATTCCCACTAAAAATTCAAAGAGATATCATGATACCCATACACTCTAATATGGTGCTAAAAACATATTACATAGACACTATATTAATACCATGTAAAATTATCCAATTATAACCATCATTGATTAAAACATAATAATAAAAACAACGAGTCACTTATATACCCAATTTTTTTTATTGTTAGAGTTTTTTGTAGATTGGAATAAAACATCATATAGTAAAAACTGGGACAATATCATTAAATGTAAATTTTCACATTATACACTAATGTTTTTGTACCATAATAAGAAATTGATATCTCCCAGAAAGTTATAAACATATAATACATTTCTATATATAACATATAAAATATCATTCTTTTAATAAGAGAAATAGAAAAATAATATCGGGTGAGCTCAGAAGCTCTGTGTGAGTTAAAAATGATGATATCAATGGATTATCATATGTAAGAATAATAAATCAATAAAATAATTATATCATAATAAAGCTGAATGATTATAAAATAATTTAATTCAGATCGATGAAAACCAATATCACAAAACATAATTATTTTCCAAAACAATTAACATACGAGATTAATAATACGAGCCAAAAATCTTGAATGATGTGAAATCAATCTTGTTTAAAGGAACCTTTAATAATCACAGTAATCAGAGAGAAAAATTGTTTTTATAAAACCCCATAATTTATGGTATGTTTCTTAAATAAATTTAATTTATTTTATAGTTTATGTTTCCCAAAAAAAACTGTGATAAATATAAAATATAAATATGAAAGTTCAAATAGAAATGTAACTGTTAGGAATATTATTGTTTCCATTAGAATAATAACCTCATCTATAAAATTATAAATTAAATTAATGTATATTTTAACTGAAAATATTATATATTTATATCATATAATAAGTAAATAAATAATTTAAATATTATAAATTAAGTGATGGCATTTTTTGTAAACATAAAATGTTTATTAACAATTTTAAAATTAATATAATGAGGCAAAAGAAAATTTATTTTCATATTTTATATTCATAAATTAATATTTTATTATCTAATGGTCATAATATAGTTTTATCAGTCTTTATTTAATTTTTCAATGTGTCATTCAAGTAGATATAATTTTAAAATATGTATTTTTTTGGAATAAATGTTAACTATTATTAATAAATATATTTATCATATTTTGAAACATATTCACATTAAAATAAGTAGAGTTTTTAATTATACATTTCAAAAATGATTAGTTTCAATTTTTTTGGATTTTTCTAAATTATTTGAAATTTTAGTGAATACTGAAATTTGATAATTTACGATATTTATCATTTTATCCAAATACATTAATTTTTGGGTCATCCATGAGACATGGATGATTTATGTGGACACTATATTGAACTCACTCCATCTAATTACTATATTTAATCAAAATAAGAAACAATATAGATATTCTTGATCTAAAATAATAATCCAATGAAAAAATAATCAAAAACACCACTTTACTCGCACTATAAATACCACCCTCACCTTATCTTCTCCTCACACCTTATAAGACAAGGATCACCAAAATATTCTTCACAATTTCACTCCCATATATCTTCCCCACATTCTAGTCATTTTGGTCTCACTAATATATGTCTTCCATGTCCTTTAATTAGTATCTCAATGAGACAACACTCAAGACGTACAACTCTCTCTCTCTCTCCCTTTTAATTTAATTTATTTTATTATCATTCTATAACCTATAATATCCAAAGTAAAATGGTAACTCCGGTAACATATATTCACTATAATTATATAATTTTAATGGAATATCCTCCATCAATTCTCATCACTCCCACTTTTTTTCTAAAAATGAAAACGTCATTAAAGAGGTATTGATTCACAACGTTCAGGGATGATGATTTGTTTTCTAGTACATCCTTAAATGATGGAAAAACAGTTATAATGGTTAAAAAATATTGTTAAATTTATGTAGAAACATATTTATGATTATAGAAGTTGTATGTTCAAAAAATATTAATTAATAAAACAAAATAAGTTCGTGATGATCGAAAAATGAAAAAGTAATCTAAATAGTTATTGTGGACATTTTATGTGACGAATCATCTATAAATATAAAAGATTTATTTATAATACCATTTAATATTATTTAATTTAATTAATACATATTATTTAAACTTTTAAAAACTATTCTCATTTACATGAGATTCTTACGTGTATACATGTGAAAAGATCATGAAAACAAAGGAAACAAACTCTCCCAAAGGATGAAATTGAATCTTACACCACATAAAAATGACCACAAATGAACATAATAAAATCTTACTAAAAAAATTATTATGATCTTAATTAAATAATTAATGATTTTAATTTCATTATCCAATAAATAATGTTTAAGTGAAAACACATTTGAACATGATTTAAGGGTTTATTTCAGAACCCAAATTTTTTCTTTTAGGGTATTGTTTTTCTTTATTCACCCCAATGTAATTATTAATTATTCTGATTAAATCATACTAAATTAAATTTGTATGATAAAAACATATGTACGTAGCTCATTTTTTTCATTAATGGTAATTCAATGTTTTATAATGTTTCCATCTCAATTCCTCTCGATAAGCAAGACCAATTAAAGAGAACATCCTAGTTTTTTACTCATTCTCAAGTAAACTCCACAATCTATTTTATGGAAAAAGTATTTTTCAAAAATTTAACTTTTTATCAGGAAAACTATATTAGATCATTTATGATATTAGGAAAATAGTTATTCTTTTTCCACTATAAATTCCCTATTATATTTCCCATTATACCACATTAGTGTGGTTTATTTATAATGTTTTCTTAAAGACGCTTTTTACATTTTTTCACTTTAGTTAGATATCAATTATCATGATCTATTACTATATCCCCTTATGAATATCCATTTATGACATAAATCCATTCTTTCATGTGAACCATTATGATATGAATTTTTTATGCATTATTCACTACTTACTCCTTCAGTTTGGTGTATATAAACATCAATTTTATTTATGATATTATTTTATTTAATGTTTAGTTAAATTTTTATATTTTATATATCATGTATATTATTATTTTATTATTATTATAAAAAAATTTAAATATATTGTTTTCATTTAATTTTTTTAACTAGGGAAATGTTTATAAATCAATATTTTCTACTCAATTCTGATATTTTGATAAGATGTAATATTCATGAAATGAAGAGATTTTTAAAGAATTATTTGGACATGGATTTATGTGCAATGCCCATTTATAAATTACCCATCTATGTATTGATGGGTTTCATGAGAAAAAATAGTTGGTGATAAACACATCGTGCTTAATCATAAGTAGAATCAGAATGATATCTACCCACACACATAAACCATCATATTTTAAGGTATTGGTTCATGTACCTAATACATGATGTCTAAAGATTAATGATTTTTTTCAACAAATATTCATTTATTACATTCTATGATATTTTCTATTAGAAAAAAATAAAAGGATTAATTTTCATCTTCAATGTATTCCTGGAATGTGTGTTTTCTGTTATCTACCATGCCATAACGACTATGAATTATTTAATTTTATTATATTTATGTTGATTTATGTTACACATAATAATCATTTATTCTCAAAATTTTATTTTTTCCTTACTTAAGTTTAAAAGATGAAATCTTTGAATAAGTGTCAAGAATGAATTTTATTTTCCTTTATAATGATCAATGACTAATTACCTCTGTAATAAGGTAACCATGCATGTATCTAGTTCTTCAATAATACTAAACTGAACGAACGTTGGTGATTTGATCTCTTCTATCTGTGAAGTTGTAGTAAAACAAAAATAAATCTATTAAATTGGTGGTGGGGTTATTATAGTTAGTATCAGAGAATGTTTAGTGAAAACCTTGGGAAGTAGATGTTTAATAAACATGACTATTATAATAATTTATTTTTGTGAATTTATGGTTAAACACTCATGATGATTATGATATAACATAATATCTTACATTATTTATAGATGGATCCTAAGGGATGAAATAGAATCAATTCCCGCTGACAATGTAGTGATTCCCCCCTATTAAAGGAAACATAGTTAGTGTTGGAGAGGGTTATATCATAACCATATTTGGAAAATAAAATTAGGTTATAAAAAGTAGCCATATTACCCATATGTTGGACTATTTCATGTGAAATAATCATCCATCTTTTAGTGGGACTACTAATCCAGTGGTAGATTTGCATTTGATCAAGTACCATGAAGTGATATTTTTATTATTGTCATGGAATAAAATTTAAAAGTTATTAATGGAATATTATTGAATGGAAAGGGATTTTGTTATAATTATGGAGAAAAGTGTAATGGAGATAATGATTGTATGTGGAAGAAACAAATTAATGATGATTAATGATTCAATTGTAATGAAATAGGTAATTATTGAAATCAATTTCCAAGGTAATAGGGGAATCTACAAAATAAGTGTCCATGGAGATTCCCATGCTTATTTTATGACCATAACTAAAGTAGAAGTACCCAATTTTGTGGTGGTACGTACATTAATCATTTAGTAGAATTTAGTAAATTATTATTTTTTGATTCTTTATCATTATACTCTTTTATATATACCTAATTTTTCAATAAAATGAAACATTTTCCTTTTGATTTAATAAAAAAAATTTAGAAAAAAATTGTTAAAGAAGTGTCTTTATAATTAAAATGTGTCATTTAGTCCATTTTATGAGACATAAACGTTTTTTGTTACTGAACTTATCATCATATCAATGTTGAAATTTTATATTATCCTCAGTATGGACTATATTTAAAAATATTATTAAAAACTTATCACAAAAAAGGGTATTATGATTTTTGAGGATGATGTATAATCCATTATATTTAGAGTAGTAAATTATTCATATGATTATTATATATATCCACCCTTAGTATATGTATTGAATGGATTTATCAGTGATGAAAAAAATAATCATCTATATATGAGGGAAGTAATATTCTGATTTTTGATATAACAATTTTTTTGGAATACATTGATGTATTTCGTGAGGAATTATTTGGACACACCTAGAGTGTGAATTCATGTTTACTAATGATTTAATCCCTAATGAATACTAACATAAATGAATCCATATAGAATGGACACTATGTAATTAGTGGAGATAAATAACAACTAGAGGAGTAAGGTAATGTGGATTTATTCACAATAGTGGTTCTACATGGGAATCACATGATCTCATTGTTAATAAGAATGATGGATCCATGAGGATGTGCACTAACTATATAAAAATAAATGTTATTACAAAAAATAAAATGTATCCCCTACCCCACATTGATGATTTATTGGATAAAATTGATAGAGCTCGATATTTTCCAAAGATTTACATTTGTTATGTAAATAAACAATTGTGAGTAAAGTAGGAATACATTCTAAATATAGCTTTTCAGATGTGGAATGGACATTATGAGTTTACATAAATTCTATTTATATTGACTAATGTACATTCGGATTTTAGAGATCTAATGATTAGTGTATTTAAAGAATGTATAAATGATTTCTTTGTGGCATCAAGTAATGATATTCTATTGTATCCTAATATCATTTTAGACTACAAGTATCAGTTGTTGGTTATTCATAGGACTCCTATAAAAAAAGATTTAAATGGTATATTTAACATATGTGGATTATAGTTTCTAAAAATTTCATTTATTGGCCACATTATCGATAAGGTCGGAATTTTAGTCGACCCTACATTGAAAAAGGAAATCCATGAATGGTGTACTCCAAGAAACATAATGAGGTAATTAATTTCATTATATTCGGAGGTTATTATCAACATTTTGATTGTAAGTTCCCCAAATTTTTGGACCTATTAACCACGCTCACATGTGAAGGGGTTATATTCATATGGATAATATAATGTGTAGAATCTGTTGAATAATTTAAGACAAGATTAGTTAATGTTCCAATTTTTACTTTACCATCATGAAATGATTGGTTTTTAGTAAACAGTGACACATAAATAAAAGGGATGGGTTGTGTGCTTATGAAAAATGATAAAGTAATTTCATATTCCTCATATAGCTGAAGACTCTTGAAAAATGTTTTTAAACTCATGATATTGAGTTATAATCCATAATATATTCTATGATGATATAGAAACACTATATCTATGGTGAATAATGTGAAATTTAAATAGATCAAAAGATAATTAAATACATCATTACATTAAAATATTTCCACATGAGTAAAACAAGAAGGCTCGAGTTACTCAGTTATTATTACTGATCAATTAACTATCACCAAGGAAAAGAAAATAATGTATAATAAGAATTAACTCAGAAAGATCATGGAATTATGAACAAAATAAGGATTTATAAATAACATATATTCATGGAATAATTAATTATCGACATGAAAATTAATAAGGAAGGGGAAACAACCCTCCTTTTTTAAATTATTTATAAACAATGTTTACTATATAGGATAAAATGTTCTCAATTTTATAAAGAGTATTCTCAAAAGAAAACTATATCAATAAAGGATGGATGATTGTGATAATTCGTGTATGAAGATGGAGTTATAAAATTTAGATAAAGGTTATGTGTCCCATCAATACCAGATCTAAAAAGGGAACATCTAAATGACGATAATAGATCAAATTTCTCAATTCACCATGGTAGTTCCATTTTGTATAGAGATCTATAAGAACATTTTTTTTGGGATAATATAATTCATGAAATTTATTACTATGTATCAACATTTTTATACAAGTTAAGGCTGACAGAAAGAATCTAATAAATGACATGAAACCTCTAGAAATTATTATGTGGAAATGGGATGACATTACTATGGAATTCATCACTGGATAAACAAAGAACCCCAACATGAATGATATGATATGGGTTATTTTTTACCACCTTCTAAAATATACACATTTTCATACTATAAGAGAAGGTTTACCTATTTGGTTCCTAGAAAGACTCTATATTAATGAAGTTGTAATAATTCTTGGTGATCTTATATTGATTTTTTCCGATCAAGATCCATGATTTACATCATAATTCTGGAAAAGTCTTCATATGAATTTAGATAGTGATATTTATTTGAGTACTGCATATCACCCACAAATTGAGAGACAATATGAAAGAACTATTTAAACATTTGATGACATGTGGACATCATTAAAACTAGATTTTCAAGGTATGTGGGATTTTTTTTACCTTTGGTAGAATTTTCCAAATTAAATAGTTTCAATTCATATATTCAAAATGAACACGATGAATAATTATATCGAAATAGAAGTCATTGTCTTACTTGCTAGGATGATAGTGGTGGGAGGATGTTTAGAGAAATATAACATATTAAAGAGAAAATGACAAAGGTAGTTAGAATTTAATTTCATATTAAAGTATATGAATGTAGGAAAAAGTGTTATTCTGACCACTATTGAAAATATTTTGAATTTCATGTTAGAGATCATGTCATTAATATATTTTCACCCTAGAATGGTATCAAAATGTTTTGTATGAAATGGAAGTTTAGCCCAAGTTATATAACACCATTTTAAATTATAGAATTAGTTTTTATTATAGCATACTTATTAGAAATGAAACAAAGTCACTCTAAAGATGATGATGTCCTCCACATATCATTGTCAAATAAGTATATTACAGACTCAATGCATATAATCATATATGTTGAAATAGAACTAGATTATGATTTGTCTTACTGTGAAGATAATATTAGGATTCATTAAACAAGAAATAAAATATTGGGAAATTGAATGACTCAACCGGTAAGGGTTCTATAGAGAAACCATCATGTGGATAAAGCATCATGTGAACATAAGGTAATTGTAAAGAAGAACCAACCACATTTGTTTGGAAGGAAATATTCATGAATAATATTAATGATGAAAATTATGAAGGTGGTGGAATATAACACCCTAATATTTTTATGGTATGTATCTTCTCAAATAAATCTGGTTTATTATATATTTTATGTTTCACAAATGAATCGTGATATTATATTAATTATTGACATTACTATTTGTAACACCCCAGGTAAATAAAGAGTATGACAGTTTCACATTTATCCATATTTGTGAATAAAATATTAATAATACTTTAAAGGTAATGCTATGCTCGATGGCGTACCCAATATGCAACAACAAGTTTCTTTGAAATCTTACGTTTCACTCTAATAATAAAATAATATTATTTTAAATGGTAGTTAATGCCTTCCCTTTGTAATGGAGGTAATGAACATAACTAACTACAAAATTATTATATATGTTTGTCAAATATTTTTTTCAATAAATGTTAGAGGATTAAAAATGAAAATGAATCTAGTTTTTAAGTGTAAACATTCTAATATTCCTTAAAAGGTCGATTAACCTCCTTTTGATGGCGAACCCCTTTTTAAATCCACTCTTTGGAAATTTTATAAGCTCTATTTTTCAAAATAAACATATTATTTATGATTGGGACATTGAAAGTTACCTTGGGTTAATTGTTGGTATTTTTCTGACAATGTTCATTTTTCAATGAAGAGTGAAAAATACTCCATTTTACATCAAAACTGCTTTTTCATATAATTTAATTATATTGTTATATTATCCTTTTAATTTGTTTTAAAGCGTAATTAGAATATATTTTTACCATGTAATTCAATGATGGTCATTGGGATTAATTTTACTTTGGAATTAGGCATAAACAAGTGCCAAACATTTCATAAATATTGTTTCTAAAAAACCCGCTATTTGTTTTGACAACGAGAAGTTTTTTTAAATTAATTATTGAAATTTATGTGTTTGTAATTTAGTAAAATGGTTTACATATTTGGAATTATATGTTCCAAATTATGCAATTAAGACTCTTTTATTTTTGGACATTATGAATAGTAACGATGGTAATTATCTTTAATTATCTTGATTAATGAGTAATCGGGTAGTTAACGATAATAAGATAATATCATAATAATAAAAAATGACCACAAAATGTGTCCTAAGGAAACTGGTTGTCTCATGGCCGACCATGGGATGCCTTGTGCCAAACTTGGGGGCCCCATGGAATCACTTTTGTGAGAAAGTGACTTTTTATCTTTTTATTTTTAAAGAATGTTAAATGTAACAAAGAATGTATCACTTAAGTAAAATATTTTTTATTTTGTCTAAATATATGATCTTTTGGACTATAAATATTCATTGTAAAGATAAAAAGATTTCCTACAACATAGTTTTTTTTATAATTTTTAGACATTAAATAAATTAAATTATTTATGACATCATGATGATGCAGTGATGACCTCATTATTTAACGATTTAAATAAAATGGAAATATAATGTATCATCTAAGACCTACACATGTCCAAAACCTATTGGATGGGTGTATTTAGAACCCTTATCACCTTATCCTCGAAACACATCAATGTGGGACCATTAAAATCTGAAACCCATTTGAAAATAATGTTACATTTTATACCTTTCCAAGAGTGCCCCTCCTCTCCTCTTATAAAATGCCCCCACCTCTACCTCCTTACCTGCACTCCAAAAGCCTTTGTCTCAGCCAAACCCTGCCCATATTGTCTCTCCACATCCCTCTATAACTCCTTGAAGCCTCACTTTGGGCAGAAGTCTTCCCAAGGATGCCTTTGAGCTCAAACCAAAGGGAGTTACCCGATTTTAAGGTAATGTCTTCACTTGTGTCCTTTTGTTTTATTTTGCTTCTCCAACCCCCTAAAATCTTTTTATTATTTTATTTTTTAACAAATAAAATATATTAAATATACTAGGATGTTGTTATAAGAAGGATTCGAGCTACACTTACACACACCTTCATCAAATGGTTAAAGAACATATTGTTTCTGTGGTTGGCGATTTTCTGCCTCACGAAACAATGATTGTTCAACATTCTTCTAACACCTTCAAAGGTGGCCATTAAGATGACACTATATTTATATATGATATATAATACTTTTATGTTTTACTTAAGATTATGTATTTTTCATTTATGGCATACCTTTATGGTTTCCATTATGGGTAAACGCGATATCTTCATTTAAGGAAGTGTGGACTACCGCCCCCTCAAAGTGATTTGATTCGTTAATACCATATGTGGTACGTCTAAAGAATATATTTAATTATATTATATATGATACCATAATGGAATACTATTATGTATCATTATGTTTTAATTCCATTAAATATGAAATAGAAATGGAAGTAGCGTTCATGCGTACGTACGGTTTACCGTCTCCATGAACGGTACATTTCATTTCTTATCTCAAAATGTTATGTACTATTATAAGTACATATATATAATGGATATATATGTGATATATTACACCTAAATGATTTATATCATTCTGGAATTATAAAATATATATATATCTCTCTCATTTTGTTTTAATTCCATTAATATGACAAAAAATTAAAGTAGCGTTCATGCCTACGTACGGCCTACCATCTCCATGAACGGTGCTTTTAATTTTTATCTCCAAATGCTATGGAATAGTATAAAATGAATATATACTGGATATATATGATATTTAAAACATCAATACTATTCTGGATATGATGTACCTATAACTACATGGAAAATTATATTCCAACAAGTTCAATTTTTGACTCATGTACCAAGCATCGACAAAAACGTCTGATATGAACTCATATTATTAACCAATTATTATAAAATTAAAATATGTGATATGAACTGAATAATAATAATTATAGGATTTCATTAAGAAATTATAAATTGACCAAGGTTTATTATTCATGAATATAAAGAAACGAACAAGACAAGTCGGACTTGAGGTAAGGGATCCTACTCCTCTCTTTCTTTTTAAGTACACCCTTTTATGTCATTCCTTTTAAGCTCATATTTCTTGTGATTGGGATGTTATTTTATATTACTCTTACTGTAATTTTTATGTTCATATGATGAGAGACCCTATTTCCTCTCATCAATCCATTTTGGAAGTTTTAAGTGGCACCGTTAGGTTGCCGAGTTTTCGTAAGGGGGTTTTCATCTAACTTTTATTCCCGTGAGATTTATGCTACATTTGCCACAATTTCATTTGAGTGGTGTATGTACTGCACATTATTATACACTTTTTGTTGTATAATTTAATTTATGGGTATTCACATCTTCATTGTATAACCCTTCTTCCATGGGTTATACGTTTCGAAAGTTACCCAACTCGGTAAGGGGACCTTTCACCTTCCTCTTTTTAAAAGACTTCTTTTTTATGTCTTTTAATTCACATAATATTATGTTGGGATATGTTCTTTTATATCCTTATGGATGTAAATTTTATGTCCATGTGATGAGATTCCATTTTTATCTCTCATCAACTCATTTTCTGAATTTTGATGTGATGTCGTTAGGCTGTCGAATTTTACCAAGGGAACTTTTTAACCCAATTTCGATTTCTTTGGGTTCAACATGTAGTTATTGAATATGTCATCTTTTGAATATGTGTGAATGAACTTTTATTTTCTTACACTTAATATCCACTTATATTGGGTGTATTTATGTTTGTCACACATAATTTTGAGATTGAATTATCCTTAATTTAAGGATACCTTTTTTATAAGGGAATTCATCACATTTGACATTTCTATTGAGACTTCATTGTTGTTATGCACCAATCCACTCTTATATGGTGTATATACTATCCTTTGGAATATTATATCACGAATCCATTTATTCTCATGATATTATAATGTTCTGACTAAATGTTATTCCTCAATTATTGTATTCAAGCGTCTCTAATTTTGGTAGAACCCCTTTAACAAAAATATCAATTTAAATGTTTTAATTATTTATTCTTATTAATATCCATATTTTTAAAATGGTTTTAAGGATTTATTTATATGGATATTAATGGTTTAAAATTTTAAAATCTTCAAGGTGGTATGGGACACTTTGATTCAAAAATCTCTTTATTAAATGTTTTAAATGGTTTTGGAAATGGTTTCTTTTTGAATGGATTCATTATTTCAATATAATAAAATGTTATATTGTGATTGAAATGTGGAAATGTTATGTTTCTTTTATGCATGTTTTATGTGATACGTTTATGTTATGGTTCTTGGGCATCGTTATGAAAACTGGTGGTTCCGTGATAAACTAAGGGAAGGTGAGCACGATATAGCTCTCCAATGCATTGGGTAATGCGAAGGAGTGAAACGTTAAGGTTTCTCCGAAGAGATTTAGGGAATATACTATGGTGGGTATTCCAAACGTAACCAAGAGGGTTACTACCTACGTAAGAATGTTATGAATGCCTCATGTTACCTTTTATGTCTTATGATTTCTAGGATTTATTCATGATTTGGTGAGGTATGTTAAAGTGCCTATGATTTATGGGTAAAGTATGATTTCATTATTATATATATATGAACTCATGTTTCCGTTACATATTGTTTTTATAGCCCTTACTGAGCTTTTTATGCTCATCCCAAGTTTTTTTGAAATGTTTTTCACAGGTCAAGGGAAAGGTACATGAAATGATGATAGTGTCAAGGAAGTGTCAAGAAATAATCCATGTTTTATTTTAAATATGTTTCCATTGAGGGGAAAAATGAATACTATCATTTATGTAACCACTTTGTTTAAATGTGGAATGTAATTCATGTTTTATGATCTAATTCTCTAAAACTCTAAACTTGAAAAGATCCTCAATGTGTAATCTTGTAATAACACAAGATTAAGTAAGGTTTAAGGATGGGGCCTTATAGTTGGTATCAGAGGTCGGTTTAGATAACTTTAGAGGTTAGGGTATTCTTTAAGCATAAGTGACATTACCATAATGGTTAGGATTTCAGAAAGAGTCCTAGTTTTAGATAAAGTGAATGAGTAAGTATATCTTAGTGTTTATCTTCCTCATTAGTTCATGATGGTTTTTTTGATATACTCACATTGACCTTTTTGGTTTTAGTAAATGGCTGGATCTAGCAGGCACAAAAGTAACAGTGGATGTGAAGGAAACTGTGACAGTTTTTTGAGCAAGCAACTGAATGATATGGGAGCTTCAATGATAACACTTGTGATTATCCTCAACCAACTATCTAGAGTCATGATTGACCACTTAAACCTTGGTTATTTCTCTAAGGCATCATATATACGAGAAACAAATCCCTTCGGAACTACAGGTAATAATCATAAAGGTATGTGTGTTCAAAAACTTATGTGTCAAAAATGTGGAAAGAAACACCTAGGAAAATGTTTCAAAGGGACATAAATATGCTATAGATGTGGAAATGAAGGTCATAAAGCAAGAACCTGCCATGGAAAAAGGAAGCATCCAGTTGACTCAAGGAAAGGGAAATAAGTTCTTTCTGAGGGATCAATTGAATGTTTTAGATGTGGTGTGCATGGTAATTATGAAAACACATGTACTATGAAGATGTTTCGTGAATGGGATCACCAAGATCGTACAAATGTTCGTTTACCAATACCTAATTCCATTCCGATTGAGGATGAAGAAACTGAAAATGACCAATCAAAGGTATGGATTATTTCATGACTATTTTTTTCCTATTTTGGAATCATAGGATATGATTAATGATTTTGTTTGTAGGAAAGAAGTATTTCAGAATAAGTTGGAAAGGAATGGTTAATGGATCATGAAGAATGTTGAATGAGTAATATGTCAATATATAAGGGCTTGAAGAGTTATGGTGAAATTATTAAGAGTATTAAGTCTCTTTTGATGATGGGGTTACATTAGAAGACTTTTTATATTATGTGTAACCCTGATGTTTAATATATGAAAATTTTATTCAAGGAATAGTTATCTGTTCTTTTGTGGACATAGTTATAAATAACCATTTGGGGTTATATGATCCTTACTTTTGAGGTAATTATGGGTTACTATATGTTATGATGGAAGTGAAAGGCATGAGATAAAATTGAGGTTAAATTATTTTATGGTTATTTTTGATGATTTTATCTCTTTTTGGGGAATGATTTGAGAATTATATAGTTTTGGAAAAAGGACAACACACAGACCATGTGACAACCCGTCGCGTCGGACAAAGTTGTGGGAATCGAACCCACAACCAAAGTGCAACTGGTATTTATCGCCTACCACTGGACTACGTGATGTCCCTGGTTAGTTTGACTGATTCCTTTTAGTTAGATGATTTTATGAATTATGAGTAATTTGATTTTGGGTTATCTATGGAAAAATATTATCCTATCAAGGAAGATATGTGATTATGTTAATTACATTTCAATACGAGACTTTAATAGAAACTGATGTTGTTTGGAGATAAATGTTACGATTTAACTTGGAAGACTATGTGACTAAATCCATCAAATATTTGGGTTTCAATCTTATTTTGGTTTAATTTGAATAATTTTATGGACAAATTGTTTATCGAATGGTCCTCGTTGAACTTTGGGTTTTGTTGGAAAAATTTTGGAGATTAAGAATAGATTTTTTTTATAGGGTTATCCTTTTCTGGATTATCTGATCTTGTACTAACCTTTTTGGTTTGGTTTTGGTTAAAGTATAAAGACATGGGATGTACATAGTTCTCTTTTGTGGATTAGGTGATTCTCTAGAATTTGATTATAGTGAACAAGTCTTCCTAAATACTCGTCTTTAGGAGAAAATATGAGTTTGTGTAATAAATCTAATAAAAGTTGAAAGTCAACATGATAAGTAATTTTGTTTCCTTATGAATAAATTCCTCAATAAAACAAAACCAAAAAATGTTGTCTATTAACTCTTCCTACTGGGGAATCGAATACAGTTTAACCCATCACAAGTTTGTGATTTTCTTGTGGTTAACTTTCTCCTAGACATGTTTACTATCACTCTCCATCAGAACATGACCCTTTTTTTCCTCCATGTCCATATTTTCATACTTTGAATCCTAGTATGGGTCAACTTGTGTGACCTCTGTACTAATCTTTCTTTATTTTAAAGTGATTGTTTTACCGACTCTTGTTCTGATGTGGGACTTTCAAGGATGTTTCCGAGCCCAATTTTAAACTTGCGAGGACGCAATTCCTAAAAGGGGGAAGGATGTAACACCCCAGGTAAATAAAGAGTATGAAATTTTTACATTTATCCATATTTGTGAATAAAATATTAATATTACTTTAAAGGGAATTCTATGCTTGATGGTGTACCCAATATGAAACATCAAGTTTCTTTGAAATCTTACGTTGCACTCTAATAATAAAATAATATTATTTTAAATGGTAGTCAACGCCTAGCCGTTGTAATGGAGGTAATGAACAGAACTAACTACAAAATGGTTATATATGTTTGTAAAATATTTTTTTCAATAAATGTTAGAGGATTAAAAATGAAAATGAATCCAGTTTTTAAGCGTAAACATTTTAATATTCATTAAAAGGTCGATTAACCGCCTTTTGATGGTGAACCCCTTTTTAAATCCACTATTTGGCAATTTAATAAGCTCTATTTTTCAAAATAAACATATTATTTATTATTGGGACATTGAAATTTACATTGGGTTAATTTTTGGTATTTTTCTGACAATGTTCATTTTTCAATGAATAGTGAAAAATACTGCATTTTACATCTAAACTGCTTTTTCATATAATTTAATTATATAGTTATATTATCCTTTTAATTTGTTTTAAAGCGTAATTAGAATATATTTTTACCATGTAATTCAATGATGGTCATTGGGATTAATTTCACTTTGGAATTAGGCATAAACAAGTGCCAAACTTTTCATAAATATTGTTTCTAAAAAACCCGCTATTTGTTTTTGACAACGGGAAGTTTTTTTAAATTAATTATTGCAATTTATGTGTTTGTAAATTGGTAAAATTGATTACATATTTGGAATCAGAAGGTCCAAAAAATGCAATTAAGACTCTTTTTTTGGACATTATGAATAGTAACGATGGTAATTATCTTTAATTATCTTGATTAATGAGTAATCGGGTAGTTAAAGATAATAAGATAATATCATAATAAAACAAAATGACCACAAAATGCGTCCTAAGGATACTGGTTGTCTCATCGCCGACCATGGGATGCCTTGTGCCAAACATGGGGGCCCCATGGAATCACTTTTGTGAGAAAGTGACTTTTTTTCTTTTTATTTTTAAAGAATGTTAAATGTAACAAAGAATGTATCACCTAAGTAAAATATTCTTAATTTTGTATACAAAGATGAACTTTTGGACTATAAATATTAATTGGAAATCTAAAAATATTTCCTATAGCATAGTATTTTTTTTTATAATTTTTAGAGATTAAATAAATTAAATTATTTATGACATCATGATGATACAACGATGACCTCATTATTTAACGATTTAAATAAAATGGAAAGATAATGTAACATCTAAGACCTAAACATGTCCAAAAACTATTTTATGGGAGGTTTTCAAACCCTTATCACCTTATCCTCGAAACACATCAATTTGGGACCATTAAAATCCGAAACTCATTTGAAAATAAAGTTACATTTTATACCTTTCCAAGAGTGCCCCTCCTCTCCTCTTGTAAAAAGCCCCCACCTCTACCTCCTTACCCACACTCCCAAAGCCTTTGGATCAGCCAACCCCTGCCCATTTTGTCTCTCCACATCTCTCTATAACTCCTTGAAGCCTCACTTTGGGCAGAAGGCTTCCCAAGGAATCCTTTGAGCTCAAACCAAAGGGAGTTACCCGATTTTAAGGTAATGTCTTCACTTGTGTCCTTTTTTTTTATTTTGCTTCTCCAACCCCCTAAACTATTTTTATTATTTTATTTTATAACAAATACATTATCTTAAATATACTAGGATTTTTTTATAAGAAGTATTCGAGCTACACTTACACATACCTTCCTCTAATGGTTAAAGAACATACTGTTTCTGTGGTTGGCGATTTTCTGCCTCACAAAACGATGATTGTTCAACATTCTTATAACACCTTCAAAGGTGGCCATTAAGATGAAAATATATTTATATATGATATATAATATGTTTATGTTTTACTTACGATTCTGTATTTTTCATTTATGGCATACCTTTATGGTTTCCATTATAGGTAAACGCGATATCTTCTTTTAAGGAAGTGCGGACTACCACCCCCTCAAAGTGATTTGATTCGTTAATACCATATGTGGTACGTATAAAGGATATATTTAATTATATTATATATGAGACCATACTGGAATAATATTATGTATCATTATGTTTTAATTCCATTAAATATGAAATATAAATGGAAGTAGTGTTCATGCGTACGTACGGTTTACTGTCTCCATGAATGGTACATTTCATTTCTTGTCTCAAAATGTTATGTACTATTTTTAGTACATATATATAATGGATATATATGTGATATATTACATCTAAATGATTTATATCATTCTATAATTATAATATATATATATATATATATATATCTCATTTTGTTTTAATTCCATTAATATGACAAAAAATTAAATTAGCGTTCATGTGTACGTACGACCTACCGTCTCCATGAACGGTGCTTTTAATTTTCATCTCCAAATGCCATGGAATAGTATAAAATTAATATATACTGGATATATATGATATTTAAAAAATCAATACTATTCTGGATATGATGTACCTATAACTACATGGTAAATTATTTTCCAACAAGTTCAATTTTTGACTCATGTACCAAACATCGACAAAAACGTCTGATATGAACTCATATTATTAACCAATTACTATAACATTAAAATATGTGTTATGAACTGAATAATAATAATTATAGGAGGTCATTAAGCAATTATAAATTGACCAATGTGTATTATTCAACAATATAATGAAACGAACAAGACAAGTCGGACTTGAGGTAAGGGATCCTACTCCTCTCTTTCTTTTTAAGTACACCCTTTTATGTCATTCCTTTTAAGCTCGTATTTACCGTGATTGGGATGTTCTTTTATATTAATATTACTGTAATTTTTATGTTCATATGATGAGAGACCCTATTTCCTCTCATCAATCCATTTTGGAAGTTTTAAGTGGCGCTGTTAGGCTGCCGAGTTTTCGTAAGGGGTTTTTCATCTCACTTTTATTCCTGTGAGATTTATGCTACATTTGCCACAATTTCCTTTGATTGGTGTATGTACTGACCATTATTATACACTATGTGTAGTATAATTTCATTTATGGGTATTCGAATCTTCATTGTATGACCATTCTTCCATGGGGTGTACGTTTCCAAAGTTACCCAACTCGGTAAGGGGACCTTTCACCTTCCTCTTTTTAAAAGACTTCTTTTGTTATGTCTTTTAATTCACATACTATTATGTTGGGATATGTTATTTTATATCCTTATGGATGTAAATTTTATGTCCATGTGATCAGATTTCCTTTTTATCTCTCATAAACTCATTTTCTGAATTTTGAAGTGATGCCGTTAGGCTGTCGAATTTTACCAAGGGAACTTTTTATCCCAATTTTGATTTCTTTGGGTTCAACATGTAGTTATTGAATATGTCATATTTTGAATATGTGTGAATGAACTTTTATTGTTTTAAACTTAATATAAACTTATATTGGGTGTATTTATGTTTGTCACACATATTTTTTGAGATTGAATTATCCTTAATTTAAGGATACCTTCTTTATAAGGGAATTAATCACATTTGACATTTCTATTGAGACTTCATTGTTGTTATGCACCAATTCACTCTTATATGGTGTATATACTCTCCTTTGGAATATTATATCATGAATCCATTTATTCTCATGATATTATAAAGTTTTGACTAAATGTTATTCCTCAATTATTGTATTCAAACGTCTCTAATTTTCGTAGAACCCCTTTAACCAAAATATCGCTTTAAATGTTTTAATTATTGGTTCTTATTAATATAAATATTTTCAAAATGGGTTTAAGGATTTATTTATATTGATATTAATGGTTTAAAATTTTAAAAGCTTCAAGGTGGTATCGGACACTTTGATTCAAAAATGTCTTTATTAAATGTTTTAAATGGTTTTGGAAATGGTTTCTTTTTGAATGGATTCATTATTTCAATATAATAAAATGTTATATTGTGATTGAAATGTGGAAATGTTATGTTTCCTTTATTCATGTTTTATGTGATACGTTTATGTTATGGTTCTTGGGCATCGTTATGAAAATGGGTGGTTCCGTGATAAACTAAGGGCGGGTGAGCCCGACATAGCTCTCCAATGCATTGGGTAACGCGAAGGAGTGAAACGTTATGGTTTCTCTGAAGAGATTTAGGGAATATACTGTGGTGGGTATTCCAAACGTAACCAAGAGGGTTACTCCCTACGTAAGAATGTTATGAATGCCTCAAGTTACCTTTTATGTCTTATGATTTCTATGATTTATTCATGATTTGGTGAGGTATGTTAAAGTGCCTATGTTTTATGGGTAAAGTATGATTTCATTATTATGTATATATGAACTCATGTTTCCGTTCCATATTGTTTTTATAACCCTTAATGAGCTTTTTATGCTCATCCCAAGTTTTTTTGAAATGTTTTTCACAGGTCAAGGGAAAGGTACCTGAAATGATGATAGTGTTAAGGAAGTGTCAAGAAAGAATCCTTGTTTTATTTTAAATATGTTTCCGTTGAGGGGAAAAATGAATAATATCTTTTACGTAACCACTTTGTTTCAATGTGGAATGTAATGAAAGTGTTATGATCTAATTCTCTATAACTCTAAACTTGAAAAGATCCTCAATGTGTAATCTTGTAATAACTCAAGATTAAGTAAGGTTTAAGGCTGGGGCCTTATACTATTAGGGTAGAAATTAAACCTTTGGGAATATTTTTGTGGATATTATAATAATAACATAACCTATGAAATTTTTACATAAAAATTTGTAACCACATAAATGATAATTTGATATATTCATAACATAAAATAAGTAAATTTATTTTTTTAAAATTATAAATTATGTGTTGGAATTTTCTTAAACCTTAAACGATTATTTAGAATTTTTTAATTAATATAATTCTGTAAAAAAAGTTATTTTCACAACATATTTTCATAAATTAAAATTTTTTATCCTCTGATTATATGAAAATTTTAGGATACCTTAATAAATTTTTTATAATTTCCCAAAATATGTTAAAATTTATGAATCTGTATTTTTTGAATAAATGATGTTTTTAATTAAAAAATAATGTTATCATATTTAGGAAATTATATTCATAAAATGGAGTTAATTTCATAATTAAACATTTAAATCAATTTTTTGGGTTATTTGTTTGTATATTCCAAAAAATAGTTGATTTTTTGGTGAATAGTGACATAATGTAATTTACTATATTTAATATTTTAGCCAAATACATGAATTTTTTAAGTCATGTTTATGTAACAGATGATGTAATTTGACAATATATTGAAGTAAAATTCTCTAGATTCAATGTTTATTCAATATAATCTAAACTATTGATATTATTGATCCAAAATAATGAAACAATGAATAAAATAATCCAAAACACCCCTCTCCTCTCACTAAAAATACCAAACCTCACCACCTCTTCTACATTTTACATTGATAATATTAAACCTATTTCCACTACTAATCCTTTTAACCATATTTTTTTCTTTTATTCTCACCAAAAGATAATGTTTTCATGTCCCTTAAGGCTGTTCTCAAGGATATGATAGACAATAGGTAAATCCTTATCTCCCTATCACTCTCTCTCTTTTAATTTATTTTATTTTATTATCATTAAATCATCTCCCTCATACAATGATAAATTATAACTAAATTAACATATACATATATTGTAATTTTATTATGTTAGCGATATTTTCACCTTCTAATTCTCTTCTCCCTCCCTTTTTTCTCAAAATTAAACATTACCCCAAAGGTGTGGACTCACCACCTTAAAGGATGAAGATTTTTTATTTATAATACTTCCTTAATGGGTGGTCATAAAACAATTATGATGGTTATAACTTGTTTTAAAATTTACATTATATTTTATTTAGTGTTTTTGAACCGGTATATCAATATTATATTATATAATAATGAAAAACAATTTCATAATGATATAAAAGGCCAAAATAATCTAAATGGTTACAATTAGTGTATTATCTAATGAATCAACCTATTATTTGAAATATTATATAAAATATCATTTAATATTATTTAATTTGATTAATAATATATAATTTATACGTTGGGTAACTATTGCCATTTTATATGATATTTTATACAACTATAAAGGGTAATAAATCATGAATCCAAGGAAATGAACAAACCCAAACGATGAATTTAAAACTTATAACTCATCAAAAAGGACATAAATGAACTTAATAAAATTATAATAAAATATTGAAATTTATATGTGGATATGAATTAAATTATTAATGAATATAAATTCATTATCCCATACATTAAGTGAAAGTGTGGCACGCTATTAGATTTAAGGTAAGGGTTTTTCTCCGAACCCCGTTTTTTCCTCTGGGATATGTTTTCTCTCTCTTTACCACAATAAAATTCTTAATTCTTATCATTTAATCATACTAAATTATTTTTTATGTTACAAAACATATGTAACTAAATCAGTTACTCTTTTTACGAGAAATACATATTTTATAAGGTTTCCTTCTTAATTCATCTCGATATGTAAACCTGATAAAATGACAAACTCTAGTTTCATTCCCATTTTCATGTATAGTCCATAATATATTTTAAGATGAAATTAGTTTTCTATGAACCATATTTTCATCATAAAAAACTATTTTAGCTAATTTATAGTTTTATAAGTACAATTATTATTTTTTCCTCTTTAATGACTGTTTAATATTTTAATTTAAAATAAATTAAAGTTGATCATTTATATTATTTCTAAAATAGTATTATTTGAGAATTTTACTTCATTAGGATATCATTTATCATTATTTGTTCCTATCATCCCTTATTAATTTCCATTTATGATTAAATCTATTCTTTCATGAACACTATTTTTATATTCCATTTGGTTATTCCTTATCCACCACTTATTCCTTCTTTTTCAGTTATATATATTTTGATTTTATTTGTGATGATCATTCATTGATGATTTTATTAAATATAAATATTTATTGTATCATGGATATGATAATTTTCATATAATATTACCATTTTTTTACATATGGTTCTTTTATTGAATGTTGTTCTAACTAAGGAAATATCGATAAATCATTATTTTTTACCCAATATAAAGATTTTGATAAGTTATATTCATCATGAATTAAATATATTTATGATGAATTATATGAAATTCTAGTGATGGGTGGGGCCCCTTTATAGATAAAAACATGATGCATCGACATGTCGCATGTGAAAAAATTGTTGTTGACAAACAAATCATGTTTGTTCGCAAAAATATTCTGTGGGGTTTCTAGACATAAAGTTAACCATCATGTTTGGAAGGTAGTGTTTCATGTTCTAGATACAACACATCCCAATATTATGCATTTTTATCATTTAGTATTATGTTATTACATTACATACGATTTTCACTCTAACAAAAACCGTGGATAAATTATCAATCTCATTGTATTGATGAAATGTGTTTTTTTAATATTTAATTTTTCATAATGACTATACCTTACTGACTATTATTCTCTTGTTATTTATTAATGTAACCCTTACTGAGAATTTGGGCTTACCATATTATTTTTTTTCCATCCCTAGGTTTTGAATATGTAATTATTCAATATATTTCAAGGATACAGTTCATATTATTTAGTTAGGTTATATGTTTAATTACCAATGTACAAAGGGAACCGTGTATGAAACTAGTTCTCCAATAATAATGGACTGATTGATACTTGGTGATGTGATATCTTGAATCTATGAAATAGTAAGTAAAATGTGGTTAAATAATATGAAAATAAATTTTTGTGAATAGTAATTTTTTACTTTTATATACCATGGTGAAAAGTAAATAGGGAAATTAAGGGTAAAAATGATATTATTATTACCCAAACACATGTAATAATTATATTAGATAAGTATAATTCAAAAAAAAATTAGGAATAAAATATGATCCTTGAGGTCCACTTGGATTAGATTAGAACATTTGTTATCATTTAATTCAAAGAAGAGTTAAAAGTGTAAAATTCAATGTTTAATAACTAAATCAGTTTTAATATAGGGACACACATAATATAAATTCGAATATAAATACTCATTAGAAATATAAAATGATTTCTCACATAATCGTATTTTATTTATATTTTTAGACATTATATAATTTAATTTATTTATGACACAATGATGATACAGTAATTACCTAATTAATGAAATACTAAAATAATTGATATGATAAATATCCAAATAAATGTAAGTTGAGACTTTTTTTTGAACTAAACTTATTTTTTAGGTTAATATGACATGTTAGGGTTGGTTATAAGAATTTATTTCTAAGTAATAAAGCTTTTATGAATTTTTAAAAAACAAAATACCAAATATGTCAAAATTGACATAAAAGAGTTTTTAAAACAAATATTATATTATTAATTGATATTATTTTCCTAAAAATATAAGGATATACAAACAGACTTATATAATGATAGTTGTATAATTAATGAACCACTTGGGGTTCTCTTGGACGTTTATAGTAAGTTTATTAACCATATGATATAAAAATACAACTAGACATGGTAAATGTCAAACATTTTAACTAAGAGTTAAATCTAAATGTTAAAGTTAATATAGTGTCCCAAACCTATATAAAACCAAATGGTTGAGTGTTTATTGACCCATCAGAACATTATCCTTTAAATAATTTATTTTTGAGCCCTTAGAAACCGAAAATTATTTTATTATAAAATAATATTTCTCACTTTTCCTAAGGTGCCCCTCACCCCTCTTATAAAAGGGAAGTCCCCCATCTCTCTGATTCACACCTTCAAAGCTATTTGGATTGGCCAAAACCTACCCAAATACCCTCTCACATGTCCTACCTTCATCCTAGATGCCTTTCTTTAGTCATAAAGCCATCCTAAAGATCCATTTTGATCAAATCAAAAGGATGAACCCGAAGAAGAGGTAAATATTTCATCTCCTCTTTCAAGTTCCATTCTTCTTCCAGAACCTCTTTCTTTGTTGTTTCCATTCTAAAAAATTAAATCAACTATCTTCAATATACTTTTATGTTATTATAAATATTGTACAACCATATTAATTATTCTATCCATCCTTTGAATGAAATTTCACCATATGTGTGTACGTATGGCTTACCGTCTCCACGTCGTGGTATAATTGTTACTCAATACATTATTATTTGGATGGGTATAATAATGATGTGTAATTGATGTGAATAAAAAATATAACATGATAATGATTCTGTATATATGATATAAAATCCAATTATATATTATTATAATATCAACATAATGATATTGTCGCTCGTGAATACGTACGGATTACTGTCTCCACGAACACGATGAGATTCATTCCCTATCATATCCATTATAGACTAATTTCCATTAGATGATTAAAAATAATTTTTAAAGACTTAATATCATTCTGAATATTAATAAGATACATCTTATCCATAACAAAAATTACATTTGTAATAAATCATATAAAGTAAAATGAGTTAGTTAACACCCGAAATGATGATAATACTAATATATTATTAAAAAGGCAATGTTAAAAGATCATATATGATATAATATTATTGTATATGATTCATGTATAATTTAATAACAATTATTTTACCATTATAAAGGAGGTTAACCTACACTCAACCAAGGAAATGTACAAGGTAAGGGTTAATTTTACAATCTCTTTATTATCCGAGGTTGTTTTTACGTAAGTGTCTACTATGACATATTTATTATCCATGTCCATGTTTCATAAAAGAGTTTTCAAAGGGATAATTTTATGGGACTTTTTTAATAAAACATAATTTTAAATGTTTTAAATATTTATTCTTCTAAATCATCTTAATTAAAGTCCATGTTTTCAATATGGGTTTTAAGGATTTATTTATAATGACATGAATGTTGATAAAATTCTAATTCATTTAAAAAGATTAAAAGTGGTATGGGACACATTGATTAAAAAATGTCTTTAAATGTCTTCCATTATAAATTGTGTTTTTATGAAAAAGGTATATTTCTCTCAATGATTTTTAAAAATCATTTTCATCTATATCAAAATCCCTTGATGGATTTTAAACTTGTTTGAGGTTGATTTATTATGATACAAATATTGCATATTGTATTGAAGGTTTTGTGATATGTCTGACTGTGGATGTCTTATTTTTATACCATTCATGGATTATGGATAAAGTATTGAAATTTTGTATGCTTGTTTTAATATGATTTTTCATTTTATGTTTAATCCTTTTTATATGAGGAATGCATTGGACTTAGTAAGTGATGGGTGGAGCCCACTATAGCACCTCAATGCATCGGTAGGTCTCATTAGACAAGCTATTGTCTTGGAACATGGCCTTGACAAAATAATATTTGTAGTCCTGGAACAAGGCCTTGACTATGTGGTTATGAATGTCTGGAATTATGCATTCCATCATTATGAATGTGGCTATTGATATTGCATGTGATTATTCGACTAGTAGAATATCCTTGTGAGTAAGTAAATGGAATTGTTTTGATTTATATTTTCCATATTATAATGTGGTTTATATTGAAAATGAATTTATTTTAGTTCTCTACATTTCCTCAAATGTTTATGCTTATTTATGAATTTTTTTTCTATATTGTAATCCTTACTGAGCATCTGATCTCACCCCTTTCTATGTTTTATTTTTCCCAGGATGTGAAGAAGTATATTATGACTGACCTGCTGAGATATTCTATGGGATCTCAGTGTTGTTTATGGAAACAATATTCTTTTAGATTTCCATTTAATGATGGAATTCAAACCTTATGAATTTATATATTATTTATAAGGCTACTAAACTAATCGATCTTTCAAGACTTGATCTTTTGTGATCATGACAATGATACGTAATAATGCACCGACTCTGGGCTTCTGGGGTCGGGGCGTAACAGTTGGTATCAGATGGAGGTTTAGTACAGTCCTTGGAAACTATATTTAGATAAACTCTGATTTGAGAACATATCACTAAGATAGAATTTGAGGATTAATATAGAAGAACTTCCTAGAATTTTGGTACTTTAGATATTTTTTCAGTTTTCAATGAAAATACATCCCTGTCTGGATACGACCAGGTAGTGGCACCTCTGGCACAGATTTACCTAGGGTTAAAACATGAAAACAACGCTTTGAGCTATACTCTAAATGGAACTACTAGATGACAACAGGCCTTGATGCACTCTTGGTTACAACAATCCTGGGGGATATTCTTATGATAATTATCATTTTCTTTTCAAATCATTATGAAGTATTTACGAGTATATACCTCCTAAAAGAAAATATTTTTATGATTGTGGACTATATCCATAAAACGTTCAATTTATGTTATGTATTTTACATGTTTGGATTTATTCATTGCAATTTATAAACTGACATAGTGTATTACGTTATATATAAATGACACCCAGCAGAAAGAATGTGAACACCAACAATATGTACGATCTAAAGAGTAAGAAGGATCATATCTTTCATGGTATTAAGCCAACATTTAAAAAGGAAATAGTCTCTTGTGTATTCTCAACATATATAAAAATAGTATTATGTATTATTAAGATAAATAAATAATTCTCTGAGTCCTATGGCTTTTAATGAAAGAAAGAGAATAAAATGACGGAAGAGAGAAAGATGGATAAATGGAAGAGGGAAAAGAATTATTTTCCCGTATGTGATAACTGTTGAAAGAATCACCATGGTAAATTCTTTAAGGGAATGAGAGTTTGTTATAAGTGTGGAGGAAAAGGACACTAAGTACATGATTACATGGGTACAAAAAAAGTTTGAAATGTATAATACTTCATATGCAAGGAGTTGGGACACTACGTGAATCAATGTCCAAATCATCAGAGTATACCCCAAATGCTGTTATTGGATAATAATAAAGTTATAATACCACAAAAGATAGATATGAATGATTAGATTTCCTACGTTGTTATTAATGTATTGTGTCGTTTGAGTATTGTATTAATGATGTACATGTTATAAGAATTATAGTGTATATAAGGATTGTACTGCAGCACTATTTTATTAAGGTCTTGAGATTGTGTAGAACCAAAAAAAAGTGACTCAATAGCCAGTTAATGTTTTTGGAAAATATATGTTTGAGATAAAGATAAACCATAATATGGTTTTGATACCAAGGTAGTTATTTTTTGAATAATACATGATTGATATGGATAAATTATATTGGATATTCTTGACTACCTTGAAACTGATTAATGATTTTTATATTCAATCATTGTTGGAGCTTAGAACATTTTTGGATAGAAGGAGTATATCCAGAATTTTATAAGGAATAAGGGAGCATAAATGTAATCAATAAGGTTTTATGGTAATTCAGGATGTTACAGTGTTTTAAAAGAATACATGATGAAGGTGTTCACGTGTTATTATGTGGAAAAAATAATCTTCATTGGGTTTACCATCCATATAAACATTGGACTGTGAGTTTGGACCGAATTATTTTGGATAATTCTAGTTTGAGATTATTTTTTGATTTCCATAAAAATGACAACCCGGAGGTTGGGCGACAACCTATCACATCCGACAAGGCCATGAGACTTTAAACTGCAACCAAAGGGCCATGAGGGTGTATCACTAACAACTGCCCACATGATATCCTCAATTGAATAATGTAGTTTTTTAAATGGTCTGGTAGATGAATTATAAATTCATTTTTTTAGAACCCTATATGAATAGGATAAATAAAATATTTTTTAAGTTCTGTTATCATTTAGAGTGAAAGATGAGTTTGTGGTAGAAATTAGATAAATGATGGAACTATACTTGTCAAATATATGTTTTTATTATCTTATTCTATAAAGAAATTAATTCTTAAACATTAGGTAAGGGATCATAAAACTAAAAATGTGTTATCCTAATACCTTATGATTTGTTGAACCGATGATATTTTAAATCATCATAGATTGATGGCTTTGAGTCCCTCAATTCTATAATTGTTTCTGAATAATGACCTCAATCAGTCCCTATAAATACTTACATTTTTCCTCCAATTATGTGACAATAATTTCCACCAATGTTCTCTTAATAAAGATCATAATTTTGTGGTGACTTTTTCATTCCCCTTTTCCTCGTATTAAGACTAAATTTAATTAACCCAGTATCTGATGTGGGTTTTCCCACAAAGGTATTTTCTATTTTCAACCATTTATTTTCGAAGACCAATTTCAAATTGTGGGGACACAATTTATTTAAGGAGGGAATAATGTAACACCATACGATTTCATAGTACGTTATTTTCTTCAAAGTAATTCATTAACTTTCACTACACACAACACTGAGTTCAAGCGCACCACGACTTACCAAACTAGCCGTTCAAAAGAGGTTATGTATAGTATTAACTGAATTTTAAACATTATATAATAATTATAATTTTAGAATCCATATTATGAGTTTCTTAGGCATAATGTGATAAAAAAGTCATTTTTTTCAAATGAAAGAAGTTTTCTTCAAAAAATACAATTTTACCGCCTTTTAGTGGAGAACCTTTTCTAAATCCAATATTTGAAACTTTTTTATATTCAATTTGACAAAATAAACATATTTTTTAGAATCGGGACATAATAATTTAGTTTCAATAAATTTTTGGTGTTTTTCTGATAACTTTCATATTTGGGTGAATAGTGAAACATACTATATTTTAACTGAAAACATATTTTTTAATCAAAATAATTTATAGTGTTGAATAATAAATTTTAATGGTTTTTTAGTATAAAATGATTATATTATTACCATTTAATCCAATTATGGTTATTTTATGTAATTTCACTTTGAAATTGGACATAAACAAGTGTCAATTTTTTGAAAGTTATTATTTCTTAAAAGAACGCTTTTTGGTTTTGACAGTGGGAATTAATTTCAAATTAATTAATGCAACTTATATGATTTGAAATAGGTAAATTAGAATTCATTTTTTCATTCAGAATATAAAAATTATCTTAGGGTGAATTTTTAGATTTTTTTTTAAACTTTCAATTTTTGATGAATAGTGAAAAACAGTGAGTTATTGTTTAAAACTGACTTTTTATTTAAATAATTATTTATTTTATTTAAATTTATTTTAGGTCAAAATATATACATAATGCCTATATAAATTCAATTTAATTTATTGGAGTATGTTTATAATAATTTTAGATATATAAATATTTTATCGAACTTTTTACCATCTTTTACCCACCTCCTAGGAACATTTGATAATTTAAATAAAACATAATTTTACCACTTCTGTGAGTTAAATTTCAAAAATACAAGAGACATGGTTGATATCATTAAGTAAAAATTGGTTCAATAAGATGAAATTTTTTTGGAGGGAATAGTAACTTTTTACTTTTATTTACCATGGTGAAAAGTAAATAGGGTAATTAAGGTTTAAAATTATATTATTATTACCCTAACACATGTACTAATTCTATTGGATAATTATAATTCGACCAAAAAAACATTAGGAAAAAAATATGATCCTTTAGGTCCACATGGATTAGATTAGGGAATTTATTATTATTTAATTCAAAGAAGAGTTAAAAGTGTTAAATTCAATGTTTAATAACTAAACCATTTTTAATATAAGGTTACACATAAGATAAATTAGAATATAAATATTCATTAGAAAGAAAAAAATATTTCCTAAATAATTGTATTTTATTTATATTTTTTAGACATTAAATTTTTAAATTTATTTATGACATAGTGAAGATGCAGTAATTACCTAATTAATGAAATAATAAAATAATTGATATTATAAATATCCAACTATATGTAATTTTAGACCCTTTATGAATTCTACTACTTTTATAGGTTATTATGAAGATATATAGTTGGTTTGATGAATTTTTTTGAAGTAATAATACTTTTATGAATTTAGAAAAAACAAAATACCAAATAGTGTCAAAATTAAAATAAAAGTGTTTTTAAAAAAATTATATTATTAATTGGTATTCGATTTCTAAAAATCTAAATATCATCCAAAAAAAATATAATTATATTTGTATCATTAATTAACCACAAGGGGTCCTTTTGGATGTTTATAGTATGTTTATTAACCGTGTAATATAAAAATGCAAAGAGACATGGTAAATGTCAAACTATTTAACTAAGAGTTTAATCAAAAAGATAATGTTAGTATAGTGACCCAAACCTTTATAAAACCTATTTTTTGAGTTTTTTCTGACCAATAACCTCCATATCCTTTAAATAGTTTTTTTGAGCCATTATAAACGGAAAATGATTTTATTATAAAATAATATTTCTTGCTTTTCCTAAGGTGTCCCTCACCACTCTTATAAAATGGCACTCTCACTTCTCTCTAATTCACACCATTAAATCCATTTGGATCAGCCAAAACCAACCAAAATACCCTCATAACTGTCCTACCTTCATAATAGAATAATTAATTTAGTAATAAATCCATCTTAAGGATCCATTTATAATCAAAATGAAGAACCCGAAGAAAAGGTAAATATTTCATCACCTCTTCCAAGTTATTTTTTCTTACAATTTCTCTTTCTTTTTTTTACCATTATAAAATAATAATTCAAGTATATTCTATATATTTTTATGTTATTATAAATATGTTACAATAATATTAATTATTCTATCCATCCTTTGAATGACATGTCACCATACGTGTGTATAGACGTCTTACTGTCTCCATGTCATTGTGTAATTGTTATTCAATAAATAATTATTTGGATGGGTAAAATAATGATGTGTAATTGATGTGAATAATAAATATAACATTATAATTATTCTTTATATATGATATAACATCCAATTATATATTATTATAATATCAAAATAATGATATTGTCGCTCATGTGTACGTACAGATTAATTTCTCCATGAACGCGATGAGATTCATTTCCCATCGTATCCGTTCAAGACTAATTCTCATTATATGATTACAAATAATGTATAAATACTTAATATCATTTTGAATATGAATTAGATACATCCTATCCATAAAAATTACTTACATAACAAATCATATAAAAGAAAATGAGTCAGTTAACACCCGAAATGATGATAATAATAAGATATTTTTAACAATGCAATATTAGAAGATCATATATGATATCATATTAATGTATATGATTCTTGTATAATTTAATAAAAATTATTTCACCATTATACGATAGGTTAACCTAACCTTGACCAAGGAAAAGTACAAGGTAAGGGTTAATTTCACAATCTCTTTATTATCCGAGGATGTTTTTACGTAAGTATCTACTGGGACATATTTATTATACATGTACATGTTTCATAAAAGAGTTTTCAAATTGATTCTCTAAAGGGACTTTTTTACTAGAGCATCATTTTAAAAAAATTAAATATATATTCTTCTAACTCAATCTCATTAATGTCCATGTTTTAAAAATGATTTTAATTATTTATTTATATTGACGTGAATGTTTTTAAAATTTTAATTCCTTTTAAAAGTTTCAAAGTGGAATGAGACACATTGATTAAAAAACTACTTTGAATGTCTTCCTTTCTAAATTGTGTTTTTAGGAAAAAGGGAAATTTCCATTAATTATTTTTAAAAATAATTTTCATCTATATCAACATATCTTGATGGATTTTATACATGTTTGAAGTTGATTTATTGTGATACAAATATACCATATTGTATTGGAGGATTTGTGATATGTTTGACTGTGGATGTGTTATTTTTATACCATTCGTGGTTTATGGATAAAGTATTGACATTTCGTGGGCTAGTTTGAATACTAATGTTTATGTTATGTTTAAACCATTTTATATGATAAATTCATTGGACTTAGAATGTGACTGGTGGAGCTCGCTATGGATCCTTGAGGTATCAGTAGGTCTCATGAGACAAAATAGTGTCTTGTAACAAGGCCTTGAAAAAATCATATTTGTAGTATTGGCACAAGGCCTTGACTATGTGGTTATGAAAGTCTGACATTTTGCATTTCATCATTATGAAAGTGGCTATTGATGTTTCATTTGATTAGTCTACTAGTATAATATCCATGTGAGTAAGTAAATGGCATTATTTTGATATATATTTTCTATATTATGATGATTTTTATGTTGAAAAGGCTTTTGTTTTGTTTATGTACATTACATTAAATGTTTATTCTTATTTATGAAAGTTTCTTCTATATTGTTATCCTTACTGAGCATATGAGCTCACCTCTTTCTATGTTTTATTTTTCAAAGGATGTGAAGAATTATATTATAACAGACCTGTAGGGATAGTCTATAGGATCTCAGTGTTGTCTATGGAAACAATTTTGTTTTAGATTTATATTTTATGATGTAATGTAAACCTTATGAATGCATATAGTTCTTCCAAGGATACTAAAATAATAATTTTTTCGAGACATGATCTATAGTGATCATGCCAATGATACATAATAATGCACTGAATCTGGGCTTCTGGGGTTAGGGCATTACAAGAATACTTTGGTTAGGGTTGTTATAATTTTTATATTAGGATATCATACTTGCATCATAGAATCAAATTAACCCAATAATTACAACATTTTATTAGAAGTAAATTTCATCCAATAAAATCTATTTTCTATTAAGTGGAACATATATATTGTAAACATCATCATCTATTATATGTTACTTCCATCAAGTTAACTCTATCACATTACCCAATATATTGAAGAGCTATATCACACTTAGTCATCATCATGGTGTCTATTTGGATCACCCATAATCATAAATAATTTTAAACAACCATAACATTAATAATGTAAATAGATATTTCATTTCATCATTAAACACAATGAAACATTAATCATTCCCATTATATCACTACTAATATATGTAAAAATAATAGGCTCATAATGATTTCATCATAAATTATTTATCTACGGGAAAGTAATAGGTTTCCCATAATCATCATTAAAACATCACCATAATAATCCATATGAGGGATTAACACCAATGGTCTCATATATTAATATACCTAGTGAATCATAAAAATCCTTTATACATTTTGACACAGAAGAAAAATATCATTAAAAACGAATTTGAACATTTCATTGAAATTATAGAAAATATCATTTTCTTCAGGCATTGTTAAAAAAAATTACCAGAATATTACAAAAAATATTTTCATCAAAAATAACCCAAGAATTCTTTAATGGAATATTCAATGAATATATTGGTAATTATAGTTTGAAAATTTGTTCATGCTTTATACGATAAAAAAGAAAACTCTTTTCTCATTTTATAAAAAATAAAAAAAACGAATTATTCATAAAACATTTAAAAATATTCTATATAAAAGATTTTAGATAAATTAAAAGTTATTGAAAATGAACTTTATAAAACAATTTCATGTATAGTTAAAACATCCCTAAAACATTTTTTTGAATATAAATATAGAGGAGAAATATTTCAAAAGCAACTGAGAAATAAGGTCAACTTTTCTTAGGCATTTTTTATCATTTTTATTTCTAATGAGAGAAAATAAAGTGAAAATTATACATGAAAATTATATAAATAACTATAGGATAAGAAAATATAAGGGGTTATAAATATAATAATAATTTAATTACCATCATTGTAAATTTAACATAGATAATCCTGAAAGGTAATGATAGTATACCATAAAACTTTACCCCTTTGGTACCATTTTAATCATAAAACCCTTAAAATAAATAAATAAAAATAAAAAATTGAATAATTTAAATATAAATATATTAATGATATAACTTATCAAATAGGAATTATATTTACTACATAAACAAAAAAAATTCATAATGTAAAACATGTCTCAATGAAACAACATTGGTATGAAGAACGATTATAGTGTTTATAATCAATGAATCAAAACATAATGGAAGTGAGAAAATCATATGGATTTTAAATACAAGTAATTTTCATAATTAGAATAATAAATTACATCCATGGTTAGTATATACGCCTCAAAAATGAAATATGTGGTGAATAAATCTTATGTCTCACATCAATAAAAGTGAGACAATATATACTTACGTTGTGCACTAAATTTCGTTGTATGTGATATTAACGTAATGTATAAAAAATTTATATTTATTATAAATCCATTTAAAATCCTTATACGTAATTATAATACTATATATGATTCACTTATATAATTTTATCACCCATTAATTATTGGTTCTTTATTAAATTTATCATCTATGTGTTAAATATTCTGTTTATTCATGCATGTTTTGATACGATGGATTAGATCTTTTCACCTTGTTTATGGTTTTATCATCTAAAAAATACTAATCATCTAATAATTATTATATTTACACATTAGATATTATTTTATATACTTTTATATAAATTGGTGATGAAAATTGAATAGTATCACTTTTTGGAGAGGGTAGTTCATATGTACATATGAGTGATGATTTTCACTTTTCAATGGATGTGAAAAAAGAAACATGAATAGTAATTAACCACTATAGGAACTTAATTTAATCACATATATCCTTTTGACCATCCATATAAATAAGAAATACAAAACTAATATAAGGACATCATTGATGCGGTAGTCCACATATACGAATCAGTGGCATTATAATCTTATAACATATGAAAGGGTTATAGGGTAGAGTATATATCTTCATAAAAGAATAATTATAATCTTATAAAAATAATATATAATAGTAAAATACATTTATATAATTAACTGGAGAGGCGATGATGAAAAATAAAATATCATTGTCATGGAGACGGTAGTATATATATACGTAAGAAGAAATTTTCATATTCCATTCCGATGGATGATAAATAAATATTGGTTATTATATTATTTTAATAAAATTTAATTAATTAAATTTTACTAATTTAACTATGTTAAGTTGGTTAAATAATATTTATGGAATGTATTAGAAGACTGAAACATTATATTATCTCATGAACAAGGTTAGCTCTTTTTTGAGAAACCTCATTTGGATATATTACTAAGGATCCTTATACTAGTTTTATTGTAAAGTCCGAAGATTATTCATAAATCATAAGTATGTTTACAAGATATTTTAGGATGCTATTGTTGATCCATTTGGATGAATAAGTCATTTATAGGAGAGGATGTGACATTCCATTCTATAAGTGATGTCAAAGACAATCTTATTAATACATGAAATTTATATATATAATATGTATAAATTATGTAAAATGTATTCAATGTGAAATTTATTTGAATATAATGTTTCTGAGGTCAAAATAAATTCAACTATTATGATTTATTAAACATTAACTTGAATTTACAACGTTATTTATTAGTTTAATACCCTTGTTAACACTTTTATCTTTAAATGTCAAAAACATTACTTTTTTTGATTGATGATAATGTGATTATAAAAAGTTATTTTGGTTATGAGTCGATAATGGTTTATATCTAGACTATTTCCCCTAAAATTTTAAAAATACAATATTTTTCTGATTTTTAAAAAAATTAATTTAATATTTTTCGACATTAAATATCAATTGGGTTATTTTCATTCATGGTCAAATAATTTGATTTTTAAAATAGAAATATGAAAATGGAGATATAATTTTAAAATTTAAAAAAATTAAATACCTTTCATTTTGACCAATTACAATCACAAAATAATTTAATGAATTCAAAACACATGAGTTTTATTTTTTAAAAACTATAATATTTTATTTTTCACCAGCATGCATAAGAGCTTCATCAACGATGCATGGGGGTATTAGTTAATTATACCAATACCAAAAATTAAAAATTAATTACTAGTATAATAATAATATAATAATATTAACAATAATAATATATAACCATTCTTAAAACATTTTTATTCTAATGAAAATATATTAGATATGTTATGAGAAAGAGAGTGACATTTGGTAATTATCCATTAAATAAAATAATACAAAGGTCATAATCACATGAATGTTGATTTTTTTTCATATTACAATATTAATGATTATTATTGATAGAATACACACATAAAGTGATATTGAGTTATGTTTGTGTGATATTTTTAATCCTTGTGCCACAACATTAACCTTATTTAAACAATATTACTCTTTATAAGGAGTTAGAATTTTAACTTGATTACTATTAATTATGGAAATTTTATGTTAAAATTATTAAATACTATTTTTTATTCTATTTAAATATATTTTTATCATATTAGAAGAATAAAATCATTTAATATGATGAAATTATTTTTAAAATTACCCTGAAAAAGAAAATAAAAATATAATTTAGAAAAATATAACTTTAAGAAAAACGTTGAATTTAATCAACTTACATGCATAATTAAAACCATTAGATAAATTATAACTTTTTATATTTAATATATTATCATCAAATTTCATTAAAATCATTCATAAATGGTGATAAATATAATTTATTATGAAGAAAACACATTTCCTGTATAAAATCTATATTTTAGAAAAAAATCTATATTACATTCAAATGAATTTTTTATTTATAACAAATTGTTAAACAATTAATTAATTTCACACATATGTAAATAGTATTATTTTAATATTATTCACACTATGAATAAAATTTTAAATAAAATATATATGAAAACAATAATTCTTATAAACAAAATATTTCATAAATGTTTTTTCTGATCAGTAATATTTTAGAAGTCAATTAGAAATTATTTGTTTGAAATTTTATATTTAAATTAAAAACATTATAATTTGTTCTGAATTTTTTTATATAAAAATTATTCACACAAGATCATGGATTTATTCTTTATAAGATATCAAACAAATTAGATTTATTATATTAAAAATATATTAAAAAATATAAGGGTGTTACATTCTTCCACCTTAAGAGAAGTTTTATCATAATAATTTTATATCATGTGTGGCAAAAAGTGTTTAAGAATTTTTCATAATAAAATTTAATGGGTGGCCGATAAATAATGATATGTTAAAGGTGAAACTTTTTAATCAACATTGATTATAATTATTTTTCAAAAGGACATTTAATTTCTATGTTAAGACTGTAAAACATATAAATTACTTAAATTATTGTAAACCATTAATTTCGAAATTACAAGTGTCACACATGTGAATGAGTTTCATAATGATTAACATTATAGATAGGTAATATTAACCACAAAATAGTTGATATATTTATCTTCTGGTTGATTGAGTTTGAGGAATTATTTTACCATGGATATATAGAATTTTGGAGAATATACAATATTTATTCCCACAATTTCATCATTTGGTTATGTTAGGAGCAATTTTACACCTATGATTTATGCCATCTGATTTATAATAATTGTGATTTTTTTATACCTCATGTATTAAAAAATTCATGCAACTGATGAGAAGATATAAAAAATGACGAAAAATTATTCCTCTTGTTTTTACCCATTAACAAAAATTAAAATTATTAGGAAATTTTAATCCAATATAAACATAAATTTAAACATCAATCCCCAAACCCTTAGTAATGAAATCCATATTTCAATGTAAATCATATCATAAATAATTATCTATAATCGTCATCCAAAATATTTTTGACCAAATTCAAAATAAATATTCAATCAAATTTGATAACATATTCATCCATGATAAATAAAACATTTATCCATAAATCGATTTATCACTCATAAAGCAAGATATCAAAAAATATATACAGCAAAATCATATAATCTTAAAAATATAATAATAATTTATTAAAATAAATTTAATCTCCATAAAACCAAAAAAACATTTATGATTCTACAAATAAACTCAATCCTAATTAATCATTAAAAAATCCCATCCTAAAAAATAGTACTTAATTTTTATTAATCATATAACAAACCCAATACTGTGATATTTTTTAAAAACTAATTTCACCACTTAGTAACAAAATCAATATTCAATCTCAATGTTATCCAAAAATATATTCTAAAAAATAATATATATATATATATATATATTTCAAATAATGTATAATAACATCATTATATATGAATGTATTAACCATAATAGTTATACTTCCAATTCATCTTCTGAATGCAATATATTTATTCCCAAATAACATCATTAAAAATTCTATGTCAGTACTAAGGATGACATATACCTTAATTATATATTAATATCCAATAAATAATTCCCAAAATATAATTGTTAAAAAAAATTCAATATCATAAAAAATAAAATAGATACATATTTATATAAATAAATGAATATTATCAAACATATCAAACCATAATGAAATAAAAAACTCATAAATTATCCTCTTATTATAATTTATAATCAATAAAATTATATTGATCCTACTACGATACTAACTATGACAACATGAGTATAATATACACAAATCCCAGGCAAAAAACATATTATATACACACTGGAATAATTCAAACTGAAATGAATTGATTTAAACTATACATAATTAATACAATATATCATTGAGTCACATAGATGAAAAATAAATTTTTAGGTTTAGTGTTTTAAAGAATTAAAAAACTCCATAATATAATGAAACTGATGTCCTTCTCCTAGAATAGACATTTTTCCATTTTACACATATTATCTTCTTCAATATAAATACTTATATATCTACTCCAAAATTATCCACACAAGATACCCTTCTAGAAAAATCCTTCATAAAATAATTCTTTATAAACTGAGGAAATGGAATCAAAATAATGGGTTAGCTCTGATGGTCATTAAGTGTAAACAGATTATATTTTTATAAATGATAATATGTATTCCTAATATGTAAATAATGGTATTAGAACATAATTAATGTTCTTGATCATAACATAAGATAATTAATGAATATAAAAGTTTTATCAGAATAAATGAGTCATGAAATATAGACTTAATATATGAAAATATTCATATATGTAAACAATAATTAACCATGAGGAATCAATCTTGTTCAAAAATACCATTAAAAATCAATTAAAGAATAGAGTAATAGTGTTGTTATCTTGGGACACCATTTTTTTATGTTGTAATCAAATAACAAGATAACTTCAAAATTTCCATAGGAGTAACTTCTATTTAGAAAAAATAATTATATCTTTAGAGTTATGTATATAAAGTAAACTATATAATCTCATAAGATTAACTTCAATCGAGTTATATTCATCTCATTACTCAATACATTTGAGATCTATATCTACATAACTCAACATCCTAACTTATGTCAGCCTCAAACATCACCATTAATAATATCAAATAACCATAACAAGAATAGAGTACTTAAATAATTTATCCCATCATAATACATAGATAAACAACCATCATTCCCTTTATAACATGTCAATCCTATGAAAAAAGAAATTTTTTTTATAACGACCTCATCATAAATTAATTAACCCACGGGAAAGTAAGATGTTTTGTAGAATCATTTTTAAAAGATCATTATCCAAATTAATATAAATAAATAACATGTATGATATCATATTATGATATCCATAGTGAATCATAATGATCTGAAAATGATACTAAGATTGATAATAAATTATTTTAAAAGATAATTTGACCATTTATTAGAAAATAGGGAAATTATATATTTTGTTATCTATAAAAATAAAAATTCCCATAATAAAAAGTAAAATAATATATTTGAATATTAAAATTGAAAATTATGAATTAATATTTAAATTAAATAACTATCATTATGGTAAGAAAATATTTTCATATTTTATATGTTAAATTAAAAAATTTTTTCTATATTTTATGAAAATTCAATAAATGATTTGATCGATAAACAAGGAAAAATATTTTTTTAATTTTTTTTAAAAAAAAATTCAATGTTACTAATAATGAAATTTTAATAAATTATTGGTAAAAACATTCATAATTTTTTTTAAGAACATCTTTTTGAAAAGAAAATTCTTAATCAAATGGAAAAGTGTGGTCATATTTTATTAAAAAAATTCTAATACTTTTTTCTACCAAAGATAGAAAAAATAGAATGTGTACATATAAAAATACACTATTTATATTATAAGAAAATATATATTGTTTAAATGATAATGATCATATATTTTCCCCCATTCAAAATGTATTATAAAAAATACTGAAAAAAAATGATATTGTATCATAAACCATTACAATTTTGGTAATTTTTGAATAATATCACATTTAAAACAAATAACATATAATGAAACAATAAATAACATGAATATAAATATATTTATGGTGCAACATATAAAAGGTTTAGTATATATGTATCAACAAATTTAAAAAATGTGAATAATAAGAATAATGTCTCAATGAAACAATATTGTGATGAAGACCCTTATTTTTTGGGGTGGATTTATAAATAAAAAACTCATGAAATAAAAAAAATCATATGGATTTGTAAATAAATTTAATTTTTATAAATATAATCATAAAAATAATTCGTGGATATTATATGACATGATAAAATAAATAATTTGTTAATACTTAATATGTCTCATATAATTAAAATAGAGATTACAGCCCCTTAACTCAATTCCAAACATACAATTCTTGTGCCCTTAAACTCCTAAAAAAATTAGATTATGTATAAATATATATAATAACCATATTAATATTTATAATACCTAATATTGTTCAATTTTATCTACTTATCACCCTTTTATTAATTTTCCGTCACTTAAATCATTATTCCTCATGTCAACTATTCTATTATTCATGCCTATTTAGGAAGAGTGGTTCTGCTCATTGAACAGTTTTCTAAGTTTCATCATCTCCAAAATGATAATAATGTCATAAGTGTCATATTTATTCAAAATATACAATTTAATTACCATTAATATAATTTATTGATAAAAAATAAATTGTGTCACAATATAGAGACAGTAGTCCACACATAGAGTAAATGGATGTTTTTAGTTTTTGATGGATATAATGTAATAAATTTCAATTGAATCTCCCATTAAAATAATTTCAATTATATAATATATATATAACATATATTCATTTGTTATATCATTATGAACATCCATATAATGTTTAAATGAAAACCTAGAAACATTGCTTTGTAGAGATGGCAGTCCACATATACATAGGAGCGAAGTTATTGTCTTACAAATGATGGGAGTACTTGATGTTATATAATAATATATATTTAAATAATTGTAATAATTTATAAATATATATAAAATCCTTCAACTCATATATATATATAACCATACATGAGAGGAAGTGATGAATAAACAATATGTTAGTCATAGAGATTGTAGTCTATACACACACATGATGACACATTCATTTTCAATTGGGATGATTGGTTAATTTAAAATGGTTATTTTATTAAAATAATTAAATTTAACTATTTTTTATTTCCCAATTTCAATATGTTTAAATAAGATTTAGATGTGTTATAAGAAGAAATAAAATTATTAGGATTTGGAGAAAAATATTTCATCTTTTTTGAGAAATCTAATTTAGATTTCTTATGAAGGTCACATGGATTCATATTTATAGAGGAAAAAACCTACAAACAAACATATATATTTATTTATAAGTGAATTTTTATGGATTTTTTGAGATATGTTTCTAAATATGCTTTGTGTAAAATAAAAGAAGAGGATACATTTTATAAGTGAGGTGGTGACAATTTTTCAAATACATGGAATATTAATAAATAATATGAGTCTAACTCATTTAAAATAAATCACAAGTGACATATATTTTATTATATACTGGTAAATTCTGAAATAAATTTAATCAATAATATATACATGTCTTTAAGTGGCATTTTGAACTTTATTTCTTAGTTTAACCCTCTTATTAACTATTTTAACCTTAAATAGTGTAAAAAAGTATCTAGTCATTAATGTTAAATAATGTAATTAAAAATGGTTATGTGGTAAAGAAGGTGAAAATTGTTCATATTTTTGAATTTTCTCAATTAATTACAATAGGTATCTTTTTTATTATTTTTAAAATTATTTAATATATAATTTTTGACATAAAAAATAATTAAATTCATTTCATGAAAATTCACATAAGTTTAATTAAAAAACATCTATATTAATAAGGATTTACCATTTTAATATTAAAAATATTATCTACCTTTCTACTAAATACATTATAAAATTTTCAACTTTATTGACAAAAGGCACAAATTTTAATATTTTGAAAACTATCTATTTTTATTTTTCACCCATTGCACAAGTAATTCATAAGGGATACATAAATGTTTTAGAAAACTATTTAATTAAAAAAAAATAAAAAATATTTAAAATCTTATAAATAATCTATTTTATTTAAAAATAATTTATTTTTTAAAAAAATAAACATTTATGATATTTTATTTTGTTTTTTATTACTATAAAAACATATAATATATACTAAAAATAGTAGTAGTAATTACTGAAATATTCTATCCTACAAATAATATAATGGTCATAATCACATGAAATTAGAAAAAAATAAGGATTTTTATGTTTTTTTATGATTACGGATTAAAAAAATGGATTAATTGAAATTATTTTATTGTTGAGATATTTGTGACACTTATACTATAATTATAACCTTGTTTACCCATTTTAGCCTTTATTGATGCGTTAAACATTTAATATGTTTATTATTTAATACGATAATAATTTAATTTCAACATATTAAATGTAACAGCCCAAGATTTTATGAAAAATATTCTTTTTAATTTCACTAATGTCTTGTGTTGTACGCTACACCAAAAGGACCTTGCACAACACACATCCTTGACTTTCCTTGCATTACACGCAATTGCGACCTTCCTCGATAGCGTGTATAGTACGCAATAACGAGTTTCACAAAACAACAATATGCTATTAAAATATTATTAAAACTAGCCGTTATGAATAGTAATAACCACTTTTTGAAATTTCGTAAATTTTATTTTTCAAAATGGACTTGATTTTTGGATTCGGAATACCGAAATTAGCCTAGGGTGAAATTTTGGTATTTTTCTGAAAACTTTCAATTTTCGATGAATAGTGAAACCACTAAGTGGTAGGTTAAAAATTGAATTTTGAATAAAAGTTAATTTTACCACTTATGTGAATGGAATTTAGAAAATCCAACAGACACTGTTGATATCAGGAAGTAAAATGTGGTTCAATGAGATAAAAATAATTTTTTGGTGAATAGTAACTTTTTACTTTTTTTACCGCGGTTAATAGTAAATAGGGGTAAATATGATATTACTATTACCCTAACACATGTCCTAATTAAATTGGACAAGTTTAATTCGACCAAAAACATACTTTGGAATAAAATATGACCATTTAGGCCCACTTGGGTTAGATTAGGACATTTATTATTAATTTATTTAAAGAAGGGTTAAAATAGTTAAAATCAAAGTTTAATAAGTAAATCATTTTTAATATGGGGTTATACATAAGATAAATTCGACTATAAATATTAATTATAAACCTAAAACTATTTCCTACATAATGGTATTTTACTTATAATTTTTAAACATTAAATAATTTAATTTATTTATGACACAATGATGATACAGTAATTATCTTATTTATGAAATATTGACATAATTGATGTTATAAACACAAAAATAAATGTAATTTGAGACTTTTTATGAATTCCACTAATTTTATTGGTTACTGTGATATATTAGTGTTGATTTAATCAACATGGTTCGAACATATAATTCTGTTATGACTTTCACAAAAATCATATATCAAATAGTGTCAAAATTGACACAAAATAGTTTTTAAATCTAATATTATATTATTAATTGTTATGTTATTCCTAAAAATCTAAGGATAGGCCAAATGACTTAGATAAGGATATATATATTAATAATAAACAATTTGGGGTTCGTTTGGCATGTTATAGTAAGTGTATTAACCATATAGTGTAAGAAAACAAAAAGACACGGTAAAAGTTAAATTATTTAACTTAGAGTTAAATCTAATTGATAAGGTTAACATAATAACCTAAACATGTCTAAATCCTATTGGTTGATAGGATTTTGACCCATCCCCACTTTAGCTTCGAAATAAGACCCTTTGGAACCATTATAAACCGATTTTGACTTTAATATAAAATAATATTTTGAGATATTCCTAAGGTGCGCCTCTCCTCCCTTATAAAAGGGCACCTCTTCCCCATCCTCCTCACACCAATTTGAGCACTCAAGCTCGGCCAACCCCTGCCAAAATCCCTTCTCCACTTCCCTAGAATAATCCTAGAGGTCCTGGTCTTCTTCAAAGACCAATCTTAGTTCCCTAAGTGGAGTATTCAAAGAGGCGTTCCAAAGAAGAGGTAATATCTATTACCGATCTTTTCAATTTCTTTCTTCTTCAACTTCTTCTATTTTAGTTGTTTCATGATAAAGTAATAACATCAGTATTACATAAATACTGATATGTTATTATAAATTTGAAACAACCCTAATTCACCTTCTATCCATCCTACGGAAAAATGAAATCACCGCGCGTGCGTACGTACGGAATACCGTCTCCACGCCGTGGTGTAATCTATTTTCCACCATCACCATACAATGATGGGTATAATGGTGTAATGAGTAACTATTTATCATTATTATAAAGTAATATTGATACTGAAATAATATATATATAGTCCAATACAATTCCACGATCATAGGAATGATATCATCACTCGTGCGTACGTACGGAATACCGTCTCCATGATGTGATGCGACTCGTTCTACATGATCATCATTACATAGTAATTATATAAATGAATTGAATGAATAAATATGATATATGTTACACTAATACCATTCTAGATATAAGCTATCTATAACCTTAAAAGAAGAATAAGAATTTATTCGGCAAAACATGCATAAGAACAAAAGGCAATAAAGACCCGAGTAACAAGTAACAATGAAATATTACTAACAAGAAGCTAAGAATATGACCATATATGATATCATATCAATATTTATGATTCTGTAATAAGTCAATAACCTTATTTAAACCATTATACAGGAGCTTCGGACACGTACAAAGCAAATCGGACCTAAGGTAAGGGAAGTATCACAATCTCATTTTTATCCGAGATTATTTATTCGTAAGTATTTACTGGGGTGTATTTTATCATCCACATCCATGTTTCATAAATATGTAATATTATTTACATCCACATACAATATTTTAAAACCAATTTTACCCTTCGGTGAGTTTTTAGTAACGAATATGAAAGGAATCTTTTGTCGTTTTTTCATACAAGGTACTTTTTGACTTTTCCGACAAAAGTACGAAGAATGTTTTTTCTAACTAATACGGCATGAATGGATTTCTAAAACATTATTTCCAAGAATATTCCTTTACAAGTATTCAATTTTATTTTTAATCAACTTCTTTTAGTTTAAAATTGTATGACATGTTAAGAAAGGAAAAGTGTTTTTGAAGTAGAAAGGATATTTTCCTCAAGAATGGAGTTCAAGTATTTTATCAAAATTATTTTCCATCTAAGACAATAAAAGGGTTCTGTTTTTATCCCTATTATTACATGTATTTGATTATGTTTTGAAGGAAATATTTTTTTTCTTTATCTTATATGAATTTTTTTATGATGTCGTGTTGTTTAAGAATCCCATTTTTATTACATGGGTTACGCTATGATGTATGGTTTATGATTATGTGGCACACATAAGAAATGATTCATTTTAAGATGGGTGGGACCTATATCTCCCTCCAATGCATTGGGTAAAGATTTTATATCTCATGAGATAGACATGGCTGGAATGGTAGGTTATACCGGTTCAGTGAAACAGGACTGAAATGAGGGTGACTCGGTTCAGAAAGGGACTTTGTCCACTAAGATAGTCTTGGAAATGAGTCTTGACTAACAAGAAATGATTATCTATGATTATGTGTGTATGACACAAAGTTTAATGTTTTATGTTATGATTATTGGGATTTCATTTCACTACTATGATTTATCCCATGTTATGAAATTATGCTCTCTTTTGCAGGTTAAGATTTCCAAAAGTTATGTTCTTATGAATTTGATGTGATTGATTTCTCTTTTGTTTACCCTTACTGAGCATTTGAGCTCACCCTTTTATGTTTTCTTTTCCCCAGGATATAAAGAAAGGTTTTATGTAAAAAAAGGGAGGATCATTATGGGATATATTGAAGATATTTCACCACGATTAGAAGATTACGTTCCGAGTTTCCAAAGACACTAAACTATTACGATCCTTGTGTGCGTGTTTTTGTTATGTACTAAGTATTCCGTAAAAGTAATGTAATGTCCATGTACGTCAAGCTTCGGGTCTCTACGTTAGATATTATAAATTATTATGATTCCAAATATTGAATCCATTTAATAATACTTAATTCTTATAATATATTGAAATAAGTTGTAAAATAAATTTGAAAAATATAATGAAGATGTTCTTAGAAAAATTCCATTTTATTCATATCAATGAATTAAATCCAATACATTTCAATGTAAAAACCCATTATATTAATGTTGAATTTTTTATTTGAATGTATTATTTGTAAATTTCATTTAAATATTTCATTAATATTAAAAAAATTTATAAATTAAGATAATAACCCAATTTATGAAAAAATTATTATTTTCTCAAAACATCTTCTTTTTACCTTAAAATTATTCTATTTTCATTTCTAAAAAATTGAAAACCATAAAATTAATTTTTAAAATTTGTAACCAAAAATATATTTCATAAGAATAATACTTTAAATAAAAATTAAAATAAAAAATATATGAAAAAATGATAACAAAGAGTTTAAAATAGCTTTTAGGATTATCAATATTTCCAAAGAGAATTAAAAATTATATTTCATATAAATACAATATTTTGTGATTACTTTATATATATATAATAATTATTTATATAATTTTTTTTTCTATAGGAAGCTATCGTAATAATGAAATTTATTTAAGAAAATATATATTCTACAATTATAGGGTGTTAGTGTCCCATAAGAAATAAAAAGTGGAATGAGATGGAAATTCCAAGTGTATGTTTCCAGTGTGAATTTACAATTTTTTTATAGTTATAATTTAAATAAGAAGTTATTTGGTGTGGTTTATCTGGAGAAATTTCCTTTGGGAATTTTATCACATTTTTTATATAGTTGTGTTGTACCATTATTAAGTTGATATTGAGAAATTTAATGGGAAAATCTTTTTCATTTTCAAGAACATAAGTTTTCTATTAATTACAATTAAAATAGAAATATAAAGATGAAAAAATATTTACTTGTAGAAAATAAGAAGTTGAATATTTACAATATGGAATGCGTTAAAAATAAAATTAAAATTATGAAATATTTTTCAGAACGTGATCAATAAAAACTGGGTTTCTACTATATTTGTTTAGTGTGAAGAAATTCATTCAGAATAAAATTATACAGAAGCTAAAGATGGATATATTTTCTTATGTTTTATTGTTCAAAATATATATTAAAAATAATTATGATATTATTGAGTAATTACATGTTGTTAAATACTTTCTATTGATTTTTAGTGGATATTTGTAAAAATTGGTTCATTTATAAGTTAGTATATAATCTTAAAAAAAATATAATTTTTTAGTTACAACTTATATTTTTGTTTTTTGGTTATATTTTTTAATGTAGGGAACATAAAAATTTATAAAATAAATTTCCACATAATTTCACTAGTGGATATTTCTAGTGTAAAATAAAATTGATAATTTTCAATGCAAGTTTCCCATGATAATTTCAATTGGATGTTTCAAAATCAATTTATAATGAATTTTTATTAGGTAAATTTTATAATACTAGGACTTTTAATATTTGAAGTGAAAATTAATAATTCATTTTAAAAATGTAAATTTTTAGTGAAAATAATTAGTGGGAATTTTTACATAATGTTTTAAATTGTAATTTTTAGTGGTTGTTTCTAGTAGAAATTTATACTGGATGTTTCTCCAAACATGGTTAATCACATATTTAAATTACACATAATATTAACAAGAATGTAATAATTAGAAATATGTATTTTAAAATTAAATATAAATATACCACAAATAAAATAAAATTCTATACAAGCATTAAATTACATGAATTAGAATGATTCCACATAATTAAGTGTTTTCCTAAAAATTTTATAGACACCCAATTTTGAGAGGGAATTCCTAGAAATATATTGGGTAACATTAACCTAATCAGTATTGGTTATAATGGTTAAAGTCTATCTATTACCATTTTGGAGGTAACTGTTAAGTAAATACATGTCCGAGATTCCATTATTTCATTTTCCACATAATAGATCATGGAACCACAAGTTAAGGTAGTTGGAAAGTTACACCTACCTACATTTATTAATGTAATTTACATTGCTAATTTTTGAGTTATATGAAGGGATGGATTGATCAATACTCTCTAATATACAAGTTATTAGATATAATGAGACCAATCATAATGAATATTAGTTTTTGATCAAATATGGTGAGATTAATATATTAAAATTATATTTAATATCTATTTTTTAATATAGCTAATGTAATAAAAATTTGATCTAATTTATTCTTTAAATGAAAACCCAAAAAAAATTAAATATAATTTTTACCTATTAAATGAAGGAAATAATTATGAATGGTTTGAATATATAGGAATGGTATAAGATATATTGAATTATAAAAACTATGATAAAAATTTGATGTGTTGTAAAATCTCATTCCAACGGTTCTTAAAAAAGTTGGAAGCAAGGTGAAACTCTATATTTTTAGTAATCATCTACATGTTTTCAAATATTTCTAATATTTTATATTTTAATCCATGTCTTAAGAGATTATAAATCATCATGAGGATAAATCTATGTATTTCATCATTTCCCAACATTGTGATCATTATGAAGAGAATATAATGAATGATAGATATGGGATCACCAATGAATCATGAAAATGAATAATGAGAGTGTCGACTCTATCTAATCCTCATGTAGTCATGATTATAATCTACATTGAAATTTTCGACATATTGGGATTTAATATCCCTGAATATTTTCAAAAAAAATATTCTTCTATCCCCACAACCTAATTTATTATTTGGGTTTATTATTAATCATAACATGCACAATTGTGAGAATTCTCAATCAGAAAACTATAAATTTGTTCCCTAATATTAAATGTACATGAGCATGAAAACAAATCATTACATATAGTGAATTAAATTATTAACATGGAAAAGGGGACCAAGACACATTCCATTTCATAGGCTCCTAAGAAATTTCCTTCTATAAAAAGTATGATCAAAATAAAAGAAATGAAAAATATTTATTATGCTTGGTATATAAGAATATGTAATATTTAAAGGAGAACTACACATAATTAATGAATAAGGGGGAATATTTAAGTGATTATTCTTTAAAGTGTAATATTTATATATCTATATAATTGGTATTGGATAAATGTCATAGATCTCATAGTTGTATATAAAAAAGGAAACAATTATATTATAAATGGTCATTAAAGTAGTTGTGGATTTAAAGGTTTATTATTAAGTAAGGATGAAAACTATTTCAATTAGAGACTATGAACTCACATTACCAAAATAAGTTATCAGAATTTTAATGAACAATTATTTGGTACTGGTGGAATAATGGGTTCTATATGAATGATTTAAATTAATAAATATTTATTCATAGGATCAATTTTTTCAAGACAGATCCAAGAGGATTCTTTATATTAGTGATAGAATATAAATTGACCTGATACTGAAGAGATTTTGTATGGTAGAATATATGAGGGGATTGGTTTTTTTTCACATTATATAAATATCTCAAAAAAAGTTCCCTCATAATTAAATGAAGATAGAGAGGGATAGAGATAATGGGTAGCTTCTATTGTAGGATCAATCATGATTCCATGTTATGTTACAGCTAATAACCCACAAGGGTGTCGTTACATCCATGTGGAGCTAATATTTGTTTGTTTATATAGCCATAGAAAATATCTATTAATTAATTAATAGAAAAATTATAGTGATATATGGTACAATCCATGAGAAAACATATTTATATTTATAGTTTTTGAAAATAAATGATATTTTTTATTTGAATAGACGTAAGAGAGAGAGAACAAATGTTGGTTGTTTTGGAAAGTTGTAAAGAGAGATGTATAATTTTAGAGTTTTGAAATTAATTATTAAAAGCATGGTTTTTTATATTACTATTTTGGTAAAATTGGATTAGTAATTTAAATTGATTATTCGTGATTTGTATTGGATTCGAGATGAGGAGGTCTAGTTTGTTTGGGTATCTCCTCATTAGTAAAAAAATCATTCCATTAGTCTTGTAATTTAGGAGGTTAATAAACTATGCTTATCCTTATACTATTTTTAAACATAATTACCCTATATTTACATATTTTTATTATGTAGTTTATGGATATTTATTGCGTAGTAAAAAAAATTCTTTTCGATTCTAAAATAAACAGTCATAAATATGAGAATGTGAAGGCTATTGAAATTTCAACTGAAAGCCTTGGAAACCTAAAAAAATTATCAAATAAGAGAAATAAAATCCAACTATACCTTACACTATTTTATACATAACCCTAAAACATGGTGGGAGTGACACCCTCATCCTAGTGGTGAGGGTGTAAGAATGAGAATGTTATAAAAAATAAAACATGAATGAAAATCTGGAGAATGAGAATGGTGGATGAACAATCACACGAAAACTTCTCACATCATTCTTTGATCCCTAGTTTTATTCTCAGATAGTTGTGAAATAACTCTTTTTTAAATAACTCTATTAGTGCTTGTGTTAGCATTAATTTATCCTCAACACCATAAAAAATTACATTTGAGTTATAAATGCATCACTGGGTTTTAATTGGATGTCCTTGGTATTTATAGATGTCTTTTTTGAATTCTATGTATATTCTAGTTATTTATGGCCGTATTATCATTTTTTCACAATTAATAGAAATTTTACACCATAAAACATCATGTCCCAGATCCATGAAAGTTCAGTTGTGTTGTAAAATTCATATGGATTTTTTGGGTGTGTCTTCTCTTTTACTTATTGGCAATATACATTGTATCTGAATATTATTATTCAATAAATAGTGATTTATAGAACAAATGATGTATTCCCAATACCAAAACCTATATTTCACTCTATTTATTCTTATTTATTCCTTGAAAATATCATATATATTTCCATTATCATGGAATGATTCCTTTTAAGATAATTCATTACCATATGTATACGTTTGTAAATTACCCAAAAATATTGTATCATTAAATATATGATCAATTCCATTAAATGTTTCTAAAATATTTAATCATTTTAAGTCAATTAACATTAACAGAAAAAATGCATACATTTAAAGGATGTTTTAAATCCACCATAGTTTGACTCAAACATGTCCCCAAGAATGAAAATCCAAACATACAACCAAGGATACTCTTTTTACCATAAGTAAGAATTGATTTCAATAAAATAAATTGATCAGATGGGAAATTTAATATTTAGTGATCATAATTTAAAATTCATTAACACCTCAGTTTTCAACGGAAAAAAAATCAATCATGTCTTATACTTTTCTTTTTATAAAATATCTATTCATATTTATTCATCCATTTTAAATTTTTTAATTTTTTCAATATGTAACGATTTTGATATCTACCTCACTTTAATTTTTTCCATTCATAGTCAAGGAAAAAATGTGAATATAGTCTTCACATTCCACAAGGACATGTCACTTACCATAGTATTTCCAGCAATCCATCATATTCACCAGGTAAAAATATAATAATAATGGAGTTTTCATAGAGATAAATTGATCTCATTATTACGGATTTTTGGAGAATGATGTAAAATTATTAATACATAGAAAATTTGATTCAATATTAAGAATAGTGCACGATATCAAAATAAAAGTCCAATAATAATCACCCTTTACATACATTATCTATTTCTTTCCCCCAAACATCACAATGTATGATCACAATAAAAGTAATAACAAGTAACGAATCATATTTTCTTTCACTTTTTTCTTTTTTTTAATGATATAGAAAATTAAAATATCACATCATCCACCTTACCACATATTTCTAAATGATTATCAATATAGAAATGATTATTTTTTAACCTCCCAAGACACTACCTTTTTTTAATTTTTCCTTTATTTTTATAATTTTTTAAAAATATAAATAAATAATAAAGTATAATGAATATTATAATGGAGCATCCTGAAATTAAAATTAAAACTAAGAAAAATATCATCAATTAAGTATATCTTGATCCACCATGGAAAATATCACCCGCACACTAATTCTTTTAAATATCATGAAATATATTGTGAGTTGGGTCTAAATTAATATAATAAGATTTTAGTTAAAATTACTTCCTAAAAAAGATGTGCATGGATTCTATGGGCTTAAAAATGATTAATGTAATGTGTGTCCAACGATAAATGGATTAAGAAATAATGATGTAATAATATTAATAAGGTTTTTTTCAATCACTGATATGATTATATTTCAAATAAGCTCTAGAATAAAACATCCCCAAGTTTCTAATGAAATATACTATCAAATAAAGTGGAACTATGGGTTCCAAAATTGTCTTTGTAATGAGTTTAATGGAAGGGAAAAATAATCAATGAAATGAAAATGAATATTAAAATCAATTAATGAAAATAAAAAAAATATGTATAGGCCAAATATTATAAAAATTTCATTTATAAAAATTAATATGCTACCCTAAATCATGATATTCTATATCCTAAACCAAATGAAAATATCATATAATTATTTTCCCCATTTTCTCCTTAAAATTTATTGAAAAAGTAATATCAAATCATTTTATGGAAACAATCCTAAGTAATTTATATCTTATAGTTCATTTAATTAAATAATGAATCAATGTAGGACATGAAATTGGAAGATATAACTCCAAAAAAATAAATGTGGGGATTAATATTGAAAAATATGTGAATGAACTGATTAATACCATTTTAATGATGCATTTAATATTGTTTATATAAATTATACCTCGTATATATTCATTATTTGTATTATATGTGCTTCTCTATGTCATACAACTTTCAAATATATTGATTTTTCTAAAAATTAAAATTAAAAATATAAAATTAAAGGCCATTAATACTGAAATTTAATAAAATTTTGGGATATTTGTATTCAAAAAAAATTAAATAAGGAAAAATATTAAAATAACCCAAGAATCATCCATTACGTTATTTTTTAGTTTCATTTCATTCAACTTAATTATTTTTTATTTATATCATGTGATAGATGATTAGAAATATTTTACATGGTTGGTATCCCAAAATGGTCTTTACTGTGACCGATCTATGTTGGTCAACAACTATCTCAACTTTGTAAATATCTAAAATCATTCTCATTGAAGCAACTACATGATTTTAGTTAATTCGATACTTTATTTCTTCCCTAACACTAAAAACTAAATGGAAAGTCACATACCATCCACACATCCTGTACCTTCTAAAAGATGTTGGAGTTAGTTTTACATCCATTTTCAATGGTATAACCTATCAACATCCCTTTCTTATTATCAATACTTTTATTTTGTGTATCCTATTTCAAAATAATATCTACTTAATGTATTTATTCAACATCAGTTATATCTTGAACTTTGGATATTTTGTCTCCTATAATATCATTTTTTATTTGACATAAAATTTCATAATATTTTGATGGATATTGAAAATTAAAATATCACATCGAACTGTAAGAAAAAGTTCCCCATATTTTAAGTCAGTACGCATGTTATCGGGGGGTAAAAATACACTAACCATATTTAGAGGGGTTCGTTCCTCTTAAATATCCAACATCAGTATCTTTAAGGGGAATTATAATTTTTTGACATTGTTCAGAGTTTTTTCAATGAACCCTCAGCGATATTTCATGATTGAATATATCAATTAATGTGAATATGTTGTGGGATTATGTCTTTCTAGTCCTAGTCTCATGACTATAGCCAACATCTCCTCTACTATGTTTACATGGATCCATAATTATTTTCCTTATTGTTCATGAAATCATGAAAATATCAGCTAATATATGTGAACATGTTATTGTGGCCACCAATAATGAAAATTACTACCATAATTATATTTATCATAATTTACTTTTACTGTATATGAGCCATGGGGTTATTGTTGCTGACACATCATCATGTCCATATTAATCATCTACAATTCAACAAAATCCACCATAAAATTATTGTTTTTGACCATATGAAATAATATTCATTCATTCCCCTAAATATAAACATTAATGTTTTTTGTTTTTCATAACTTCCAGTATAATATATATCAACTCAAGAAACTTTTCTATCAATGACCATAAAAATACAACAATTTTTTTTTCTTTCTTCTTGGTAAAATACCTTTATAAAATGTCTGTATTAGTGGCCATGTCTATATTCCCGGTCATGTGATTTCTATAATTAAATCATTCATTCATTCTTAAGAATATTAGTGAGATTAATCATTGATATTTTTGATATTAAAAATACTTTCTATGATAGCAATGTATATTTTTTTCCGGATGAATCATGTTAAGAAATTTATTAGAAACTATTCTTATATAGTGATGGAATGGGTGTAAAAAATGTGAATCAGCACATTATATTAGTCTCCCTATTAAAATATATGTGTGTGAAGCTTTACAAAATCACTAGAGATAATAAAAAATTGTAATTTGTCATAGTTCTTGGGAAAACATTCTTGTTGTTAGTTTGGAAGTTCATGAAGTAGTACAAGGAAGCATAACAAATTGGAGATTATCTAAATAATTCCTAGTTTCATCTATGTGTGTGTTCCAGTGACTATAGGTACAAGTATACTTTAAAATACACAAATATTTGATTATCTTACGTAGTCCTTAACATCTCATAGTCTAGGATATCTTTATTATACACCTCTGGTGACATGGTTTTGTGGTTCTATGTTAGTAGAACCAGATTCTTCTTTTATTTCGTCACATATTATTTAGACACAATAGTGGAATTAAGGATTTCCTTCCCTTTGTATTCTATATAGGGGGTATTTACAAAAAAAATACAAAACCTGATACTCAGAACAAAAATAGAAAGTGTAAAAAGGAAAATTAAAAAAAATAAAAAAAATTGAAATTGAAATAAAAAACTCAAAACCCTATAATGATACCATCATCATAAAATATGCATATTTGGACTACCCATGAGGGAATAATTAATTTCCTATGATGTTATCAAAACATTATTTTTCTATATTATCATAATCAAGTGTAATTTTTTAATTTAAATGAATATATAAATTTTTTTAGGATGAACACATGAAGGAAAAAAATTAGATATTTTTTAAGACTATTTATTTTATTTTGATTTTGTATAGTGAGAGAAATTAGATTTTGTTAGTTTTTAAAAGTTACAAAGAGTGAAATAGAATAAAAGGGGTTCTAACTAATTAAGAATATCATTTTAGTGTTTTATATATTTTATGGATTATGTGAAATTGGATTAAGAAATTAAATAGAATTTTGAATATTGGTGTTGGATTCGAGATGTGTGGGGTCAAATGATCTATTTATCCCCTCCGTATTAAAAAATACCCTTCATCTGTTAGTTTGATAATTTATGGTTTTAACACATATGTTTATCAAAGTACCATACTTGACCCAATTTACCATATATTACACAATGGTCAAGGTGTAGTATGAGGTATCAAATTGTGTAGTTAAAAAGGTTCCTTTTATATTTGAAAATAAATGATCATTAATTTATGAAAGGTAAATTGATTGGTATTTTAATTAAAAAATAAATAATCCCAAATAAATTAATAAAATAATAATATACAGTCCAAAAACCTTCTACATTTGTTTATTCACCCTAGAATTTGGATGGTGTTTCCACCTCATCCTAGTGATGATGTAGTAAGGGTGAGGGAGATAAGAAAAAAAAGATGATCAAAAAATAGGAAATTAATAATGATGTAAAACCCGATAAATCAAAACTCCCTGACCCTAGATTTGGGCACTATAAATCCTATATTGTTTCACAAAAAATAACTATTTATATGTCTATCATGGTGATTTTATTTTCTTAATTAATCATTAATGTAGTAAAGAAGTAGTCTTGAGTCATAAATGTTGTCTAGGGTATTAATTGGATGACCCAAAATCATAATGGGGATAATTAATTGAATTCAACATTAGGTATAGTGGATTTTGACCTATCTAAATGTTTTACATTGTCAATAGTTATTTTACACTTTAAAACATCATGGACAAGTGACCTGTCAGATCAGTTGCCTCCAAAATATCATCTAGAATATTTTAGTGTGTGACTTTTTTGTGACAACATGACATTACACTTTGTAATCCAAAATTTGTAAATGATAAATTATGCTTTATTGTGTAAATTATTTCTTCCTAGGCCCAAAACCAATATTTTATTCTTTTTTATTAGTTTAAAGCCCCATAATCTACATATGTGTATTCTTTATAGTGGAAATATTTATCTTAATTTAATTCATTTCCATTTTGGTCCCTTTTCATCTTTTTCCATAAATTATTATTTCATATCAAATATATTAAATTTATTTAAAAATATAGTGTATACTTAAAAACTTAAATTCAAAATAAATGTATTTCAATATAATAATTTGTGCTTGAAATGGAAGTACCACCAGGCTTGATGTTTCATTAGCCTTCATCATGGCGTGGAGATATCGGGCTAATCTAAGAGAATATCACTAGTATGAAATTAAGGATATCCTTATATATATAAGGTTAAATAAAAATATTTTCATGCGATATGGAGGGAAAAAATAACTTCTTATTAGATAACATACTAAATCTAGTTTACAAATAGATCACAGGGTTATGACGTCATATTCAAGATCTTCCTTTAGTCTCAACAATGTTGTTTTGAGTATGAAGATTTCAAAGAAGCTAGAACTCGTCAATTATATATTATATTTATAGTATATCGAGGCATATAATATGGGGGGTAAGGAGATTAGATTCATAACATCATCCATGATCATGATGTGGCTCCAAGATTTATAGAACCTACCAACATGTATTGTGATAAAAATATAGTAGTGGATTTGTAAAAATAGTCATGTTCATATCAAATCACCATGATCATACTCAATAAGTATAACCCTTTAATATATTTTCAGAATAGGAATGATGTTGCAAGGATAATAATCTACATGTTGTAAATAATAGTAGATTCCATGAATAAGGATTTATCAAAGAAAATCATGAATATTATATGATATATTTCTAATTAAAATTTATAAATAGTTTTCTCTAGTGTATGTTGGAGTCTATTAGAGTTGAATCCCAACAAAGAATATATATTTTCTTTATGATTATTTTTATTCGTGGTTCTAAATAATTAATAAATCTTTGTCACATAATTATAATTTTTCTATGTTATACAGTATGTGTTGATGTCCTATGTTTATTAATCACACTAAATGGGCCTAACAGTTATAAGATATGATAAGAACTAATATGTTAAATCAAAATATCATTAAATACTTATTATATGTCTTATTGATATTTTTTGAAATGACCAAAATAATACATGATATCAAGGGTATGGAGATAGTTTTTCATTGAGCCTTATTCTACTGAATTTCATCCTTGGTAATTAAATGAAAGTATATTATGAAAACCTAACCTACCCATAGGAAATCCTCATTCATATGTGTAATTTTATTTTCCAATATGAAATAATTTTTAGTGTTACTTAGTCGTTAAAATTATTATTACTAAAAAAGTGAGTCTTATACGTTGATGTCTATTCGTAATCAATGATGAAATATTTTCCATAGGATATTGGGTATTTTAGGTGCATTGTGATTGATACATAATTAATGAATAATGTAAAAAAATAAGGGTCTCACTTATTCAAGAACTAAATTTCATATATCTGTAACATTATTGTGAATAAATATACCTAATTATGTTCATTATAGTGGCGGTGTTTATCATCATGATCAATTAATGAAATTTATATAATGAGGAATCAGTCACATAGGTTAATTAAAAAACCATGCAACCTTTTTTATTAGTGATATTAAGATACATGGATTATATTGCATTGTGTATGCTCATTTGAGGATTATGTTTTTTCATCATTAACCTATTTCTATATTGGTATCATGGAATGTTGCTAGATACTAACCATGATCTTTAGGTGTTGTAGCCTAATTACTTTAAAAACAAATCCTAGAGTGTAACATACAATGTGTATTCAGAAGCTCAGTTATATTATACATGAATTTAACATTTTTAATAAATATTATTCTCATTCACGATTAAAAAAATTAAACATGTTAGTTTGATCACAAATATTTAATCACCAGTTATATGAGACAATGTATATATGATTTTAATATTTAATAAATATTTTTTTCTTGATGATTATTTATAAAAATACCTAAATACATAATATATAATATTTTCACTTATTTTCATTGGAAAACTATTATTTATTTGGTTACAAGAATATTTAAATAATATTTTTCATTATCATTGGTAATATACATTTTATTTATTTATTTTAGAATAATATAGTGATATTTATTTGAATAAATTAATTGCCATTTTTAAAGGCCAGATAAATAATGAGGAGGATTATCATATAATGTATAATTACATAGATAAAAATTTCATGTTCAATATTATGTGAATAGATATTAATTTATTTATTCAATAAAAATACTATTTTTTGTGAATTTATTATAGATCATGTAAATAAATGAAATTATATTTTTATAAAGATAAATGGTTCATTGGGGGATAATTTAATAATAATAGATTTTGAGGAATTTCTATTTTCTAACCCCAACAGTATTTAAACCAATATATAACTTTTTATGAAACCCTGTAATCATTATAATTATTTTGTACTTTTACATACAAATAAGAATATCTCAGGACCTAGTGATATCCTACCCTTGAATGCTATGAAGAAAAAAATAAATTCTTATCCTTACGTAGAGTTACTCCCCACCAAGAAAGAGTCTGATGTGATCAAAAGAAACCACCAAAATCATTATATAAATCCATGCAAGCACCTATAGGGTTTTATGGAGATGATATTAGATTTCTAAAACATGTGTGGATCATGGAAAGATAGAATCTACCATTGATTATCCATATTCAATGATGATATCTCATTTGGTGTTCATCATATTATTAACAATGAATAAACAATTAAATCATTAGTAATTATTTATTTAAATAAATTTATTATAAATTATATGATAAATTTTTCTCATTTCCCAGTTTTTGGTTTATATAAATTAATATTCATGGTGAAATCATGGGTCATGTTTTTCATTGTCGTCTATAATATATAATTACAATTTATTAAAATAAAATTCTAATTTCATAACATCCCAATAGGTTCTTTGATAGATTTGAAAAAAATAAATTATAGTTTTGGATATACATGAGTTGAGAAATTTTTTTTCTCTATAAGATAGTGGGTGTCGATTTTAGATGATGTTGATGGTATATTAAAATACATGGATGATAAACCAATGTAAAATCATTACATATATACTTAGTGAAACAATAAAAGTTTTGTCAAATAGCTATCAATTTTTAGGTTTATTACAAAATAAAGGTGGAATGTGAAAATTTTGTTGATGTTTTCATTTTTGACACTATATTCAACATAAACATGTAGTTTAGGTCTTTGGGGGTATTTTTTGTGTAAATCATCATTAATATATTTTAATTTTTTGGGGGATGTAGTGATATGAATAGAAAAATAAATCACTATTTGGTTTTTCGGTGGAATTTTGGACATTCTTTGTGGTGCTATTTTTAAGATTATTTTAATATATCATGATATAACCTTGTCTAATAAAATTTCATTAACTCTATATAAAATGAGATATGTCATATGAATTTGGATCTTGATATTAAATTTTGTTAAGAACATAGGACATGTAATATAATTTGGTCCAACATTCATGATAAAATTCAAAATATTATGTATCGAGTTGATGATTTTAAAAACTAATAGGTTTTATGGCATGAAATCCCATACGAATTTTTTAATTAAAATTTTAATTTATTAAAGGGTTTGTACATGATAATGGAAGGTGTGATCATCCTTTTATGCATTAAAATATGACATTAGGCATTCACATCACAAATTTGAGTGATATTTTTAATGTTTTATAAAAGGAGTACATAAATTATAATCTAAGAGTCATAGAATTCATCAAGAAATTTGGGCATGCATTGGAGAATAATCATTATTGATAAATGAATCCTAAATTTGGTGGTATAGAAAATATCATGCAATAACTAAATTTTAATAATTAATTAATGGTTTAATAATGACAATTGTAATGTAAAAAAATATTTAATCTTTTTCAGAATGAACATGAATTTTATGGCTAATTTCCTTTTGTATTTAAGAAAATTGTTTCCCAAGAACCATTATTTGCAAAATGATTTATTCCAGAAATGAATTTCCATATTTAGTTTACCAATAATGACCTACGATAATACATTTTATTTTCATTAAATTTGATAGTTATAGGTATTTATATTGTTATTAACTAAAAATAGTAGAGTGACTAGATGTCCAATGAATTCCAATGTAGTATATTCATAAGAGATGGAGACTGAATTCTCATGAGATCCACGTATAAAAAATGAAAAATTACAAATTTTAAGATGATATTGATGAGATAAAAGTAAAATTTCACCAAATAGTTTTCAATAAAGTAAAATAAGAATCAAACAATGTCATGTGATCTTGGAATGAGATATACTATTTTGTTGAAAAATTTAATCAATTATACAGAAGAATTACAAAAAGCTAAAAATAATGTATTAATGAACTAAATACTAATACAAATATAGATTGTTGAAAATATTCTAAGGGGGTGTTAAAAAAATTTAAAAAGTAATTTTATATATATGTTAATAAATTAGCTACATTAGCGATGAAACAAAGAATGAGAAGATGAAATATCATAAATTGGGAGACCACAACACCTATATGATGATTTTATTAACTAATTTATGTTAATAAACAGATATATTTTATAAAATTATGAATAAACAATTTTTTCATGTTATTGTATGTAACAACTAAAGAACCATTTAATTGGTCCTCCATTGGTGATACTACATAGATCTAAATATAATTATGTAATTAGTATTACCTTATTATAATACACTCAGATAATATTTACCATATTGTTTTATATTCTTAGATAAATTCCATATTTTAAAGGAATCAGATATTATTATAAATAATCCATTTTTTGTAGGTGGTCAAAATATAAGATTCTTTGAAACATACATGTTACTATAGTACTTATTTTGAATTAGCTTATATTATATTTCGTAACTTTGAGTCTAAATAATTTGTGTTTGTAAAATTAGAAGTATTAAATGATTTTTTTGTCAGTTAAAAGGTTATACCTCATGGATTGAATCAACAATGTTGAAGTTGTATAGGGGTTAAAATATCAAGAAAATGACGTTTTGTATGGTCACTGTACAGTTTTTCAAATAATGTAACAAGTTTTTCTCATTAGGATACCTCAACAAAGATTTCACATAGTTCTTTAAACCATGAATCCAAACCATGTAATCTACCTAGAAACTCTTAAAATTTTAATTTACATTAAAACCATTTATTTTCAAGCATTTTGGAGGAACTCCCCTCATATTTGTTTATAAACCTAGAGAGAAAATATTTGGAGATATATTATTTTGGTAATTTGATTCATATAACATTCTTTATGTTTTTAATGTGATTATATGATTAATACCTCAGTGTTTTCTTATATTTTTAATCTTTTTTCTATTAATTTCTATCACTATGAGGTTTAGAAATTCTCTCAAAACACTAATTCATCATATAATATAGATATTTTTATGAGATTGTTATAACCATGTATTTTAGTTTTGTATGTCTTGTTGTGAAATTACCCTTGCTTATTCAGGTGGGTTTCATCTAACTAAACATATTCTAACTTGATTTCCATTTCTTCCAAGTAGTTATTTCTATAAATTTGTTTCATTTTGTAATTAAATGTATTCTAAAGCTTTCTATATCTAATTATACTGAATGTATATTTTTATGTGACGTTATTATGGTGTTATTAAATCAGTTTTATGAAATTTGGTCTTGGATTAATTCTTTTCTCTTATGAATTTTACATTCTCAATTTGAAATGGAATCGATTTTATGTGACAATAATTTATGAAATTCTTATGATTGTATTATAAATGAGTTAAATGGATTTTCTTGGATTTTAATCACATTTTGTTTTTTGAAGAGTGAAAATAAAATTTTAAAGAGGGACACATTTCCTAATTATGTTTTTTATTGAAATAATTTCAAAAGTGGGTTCTTATATTAATTTTAAATTTTTAATGAAAAATTTGTTTTTTCATTCCCTCATGAAAATTATTTCTTGGATTTCTGAAATGTATTTGACAGAAATGAGAGGACCTTGGTCAAATTTTGTTTTTCAAATTAGGAAGCCAATATTTTATAGGGTGGATTTGGAATGTAATTGTCTTGTGTGGTTTTAATGCATTAAAAAAGGGTTTTTAAGTGTACATTTATAAAAAAATTTGGTACTGGATTTTAGAGTAGTATTTTATAGTAAATGACCATATAGAACCTTGTAATGTGTGCATATAATTCTTGTGAGATCCTCTTACAAACCCCTAGAGATTCACTCTCATTATGTGGGTCATTTATTACTATTTAATTCTTTTAAAACCATTTTGAGTGATGTATTTTATTTATGAAATGTATATATGATTTTTAATGGGATTTGTTTATGTTAGGATGATAGTGGTGAGGGAGACTGGAAGCCTAGAACTCCTGTATCTATTAGGGATTTCATGTTCGTACAAAACCTCATTTATTTTTGTATTGGGATTCAATTAATTGAGTGTGATATATACATTTATATTACAGTAGAATATTCATGCATTTCCAGTATCCCTCAAGTCATTTTTGGAAACACAAAAAAAGGGTGTGATATTATAATGGGGAAAACATGGGCTAGTTGGATGTCTTTTAGATAGATTGGACTCAATATATTCATGTACTTGGTCTTCAGGGATATAAAAAATCATGAGTGTGTCTCACATTAAAAACCATGGAATATCCCATGAAAAAATTTTATTGATTGGTCATTCATATTGGAGTTTCTAATCTGGAAAATCTCTGTATTTTCCCCTTACATATATAATTTTGGTATCCTTATATTTTTATCCTTATTATGTATATTTGGTCATAGGATACCTACAAGGTTGAATGTTGGAACTATTGTGTTTGGGTTGTTACCAATTAAATGGTTTTAAAAGATGTTTGGAAAACCAATTATGAATTAAAGACTACTATTTTTGGGTACTAAATAGGATTTCTAAATTCTAGTTTGAATGAAAATATCTCTTTCTGATAGGATTATTCTAATGTTACCATTTTCATTTAACATAACTAAGAATAATTTTTTTAAAATGTGATTATGGAATTGATATTGGTTTTTATATGTGTATGTTTGAAAATCCTATTTTTAGCTATATTTCCATACTAGAATTAATGAATTTCTATATGAACTAAATCACATATATTCATAAGTTTGTTACTTGATATAATGTTTTGGTCATGCCTATATATTACAAGTTCCATGTCTTTAGTTGGACTTGGATTTTGTTCATTATGTCGATGATGTGTGTGTTTGGCGGGGGGATGAGAAACAAATGGTTTCATTGAGAGGTGTTTAGGTGGCACTCATGTTTGTTTTTTTGTTATCATTGAATCATCCAAGATACCCATATTACTATCTTAATTTTTTTGCTTCAATTTATGCCATGTTTTATTATATTATTCATGGATGATATGTTCTATTTTAAAAAATGGGATAAATCTATTTTTTTGTTTATAACCCATTTTACATGAATATTTATTTTTTGTTACATATTCATGATACTGGATTAACTTCAAATATAATGTTGGTCCATGATAATCTTATGGTATATTTTTTTCTATCATTTATGTCCAATTTGGGGGTGAAATAATTTGAATCGATATTTTATATGATTCATAGTAACTTAAAACCACAATGTAGAGATTAAGAATTCCCTTTGGCCATTGTGGTGGGTCATGATGAGTACTAGTTTAAATGGACCCCTGATCCAGATCATTACAACTTTACAATAGTGATTAATTATAGATTTTTTACAGAAACCATATTTCTATATATATTGTTTAATGTTGTATTTTACCTGTAACTATTATCTGAAATGAAACCTTCTTAATTTGGTCAGAATGATAAATTTAGTAACTAAGAACATATTTATAGGATTCTGAAAGATAAAAATATATTTTCTTCAAAAAACTTTGTTGTAGTCAAAAAATAATTCTTATCAAAGAAACAAAATCAAATTTCTATATCATATTTCTTAAGATGTTCTAAGAAAAATATACTCCAAAAACTAATTTTTTAATACATTCATTAAAAATCAAAATTGATGAAAAAATTTCGTAAATAAAACCTTAGTGGATGTCCATAATAATTTAGATAGTAATTTTCTTCAATTGTGAATGACTTTATATTGTCAAAATTTTAAAGAATAAATATTTCTATAAAAAATATTCATATAAATTTATTGAAATTTTTTTTATCAGTCCATTCTTAAAATAATTAGTTTCAAATATTTGGAAGGTAAATATTTTATAATATATATATATATATATATTTTTACATGAAATTTATAAAATAAATAAATTTATTAATGAAATGAATTTCTAATTTAAATTCCCAATAACTACAAGAAATATTTTCCAAATAACTGGATAAATTTCAATGGGGGAAATTGCAAAATTGATTTTATTAGAAATGTATGGTGGAAAATATTTCATTAAATCCCCACTGAATATTTATAATTCAAAGTATCACATGGAATAAATTATAAATTCAAAATATAAAGTCACCCATAAATTTATAGTTTATTGCACTATAAATTTCATATTATAATTCCCAATGAGTATTTTAAACCAGAAATTCCCACTCTGAATTATGAGGGGAAATTAAACCTATAAATTACCAATTGATTAAATTTTTTAACCTATCCAGTTGATGAAAAGATGAAATTGCATTTAAGTATTTAAATTTGGAAAATAAAATTGACTTTATGTGGAAATTCAAATTGGAAATTCACATTGGAAAATCCTAGTGTAAATTCTTTATGGATATTCATATTAGATATTATAATTGAAAATTTCAACTTTGATTCAATTTGAATTTATAATATTTTGGAAACATGTTAATATTTATATATATTTTACTCATAATTATTCAAAATTAAAACAAAAAGAGGATATATAATTAATCATCTCAGTCCATTAGATCCCATATTTATCGTGTCAATAAAAAAATGAACAACAAATCAAACTATAAAACATACTACTATACAGCCAAACAAACATATATAAAATCCATTAATAACTAAAATAAAGACAAAATTAACATTAAATAATAACCCATTAAAATTAAAATATATGAAACATTAAATAACCCAAAAATATATACAAATAATAGAAAATATTTCCCACCATCAACATCATTCCAAAATGAAATGATCTCCCTACTAGTGTTCCTTTCACAACAACATTTATAAAAAAACTACAGTGTATTTAATTATTAAAGAATCTCTTTTAAGAAATTCTATAAAATGTATACTAATTATTAACTACTATTAATTATTCAATCCCCAACATCAATTATTTTTCTAGATAAAAATTCACTTAATCATAAATAATTACCTTAAATAAATGTCTTAAAATTGACCGGAACTATAACTGTTTCATTAATTAAATATTTTATGTTTAACTCATATTATTAAAATAAACTATACATTTCCTTCCTATCATTCATAATGAACCTCTAACATGATTAACATAAATCAAAATCTTTAAAATTATTTTTTCCAAATATTATTTATTAACATATTTCCGTTTTGCAACACATTACATATATTTAATAATTAGATTATTTTAATTATTTTTAAATTATTTCATACATTATTAATATTTAAATCACAATGAACATTCCAATTATTTTATGTTAGGAACCAAACCGAGTTTCCATCCAACCGATCCAATTCTGAAACATGGCCTAAATGGCATTCCCGATTCCCATGGGATTGAATTTAGTACCTGGGTATCAATATTATTCTTTGGGAATAATTTTATCAATTTACATAATCCCAAACAACAAAAAATAATAAACAAAACATAACTAAATACTCCAAACCAAAAAATTTAAAAAAATATTTATATTCAATGTTTTCAAAATTTAAACAAACCCTAAGGTACTCGAATAGATCATGAATAAAAAAATATCCAAAAAAATTCCGTGAAACAAGATGGAAATTGTCCTCAAGAAATCACCAATAACACCTATAAGATGTATAATAATAGAAACCAGATAAAAAATCATCACAAAAAATCATTCATTTACCTAGGTCATAGATAATAATGTCTACAAACACCCAATGGTGTATGTTGGGTGTGATCCAAATCCTAGTAGGATTCTAACCAATAGAAAATATTACATGATAAAACATTAGATGAAAAAATTACTGTCAACTTAATACAAAATCCATTGAAAAGTATCCATGAATTACTCAAATAAAAACCATTCTCAAGAAAAAATATTCAAGGAAAAACATTCCTCCATAAAAAATGTTAAAAATGACGTATACAAAAGTTCCACCATATAAAAATGGATGGAACAATGTCACAAAAGAATCATGTCACAACAACAAACCATGGGTAAATCCATATTATTATCTTTTATAAGTGGTAATATTGAAACATTTTATCTCAATGAAATGTGGCATTTAAACCACAACTCACAACGTCCTTTTGAATGTGCCATAATAGAGGAATATATCCAAAATTATAGTGGTCTCCTGTCATCATCAAAGTTTAATTAGTATTGTAAACATCAATCGTTCTATTGGAATCTGTACAATGCAACATCTGAGTCAACTAGATCTAATAAATTAGAAGAATCCATGATTTCTACTTCCAAATCACCAGTGTACAGTTTCTGGCTTTCCCACATATGTACCTGATATTCCCATTGTGTGATATATTACATTCACATGTCACATATATCAATATTTTTACAACAAAATTCAATCATACCAAGCCCATAAGAGATTCAACAAACCCACATAAACAAAACCATTATAAATTTTGAAACTCATACGAAAACCATTTAGAAATATATTCTGGAATGACATTCAAAATTTATGAATCCCACTTGAATAGATAACAAAAAGAGAGCATTTTAATTACAATAATATTCTATGGAAAATACATCTCTAAACCCCAATATAAACCTAAATCGTTTTTAAAAGGTGTTTCCAATAATTTAAAAAATTAAACACAGATATTAAAGGTTCACAACAAGGAATAAAACATTCAAAAATACTAATTTTGTTTACAAAAAACCCATTTTTACATATAAACAACTATTATATCCCATTTCAAACCTTCCAAATAAGGTGTAAAACCTTTTTTTATAAAATATCATAATAGGTAAGACATAATAAATAACCATTTTCCATCATAAATCCACTATCATCATATATTCATGAAAAAACACTTCAAAAATATATTTATCACCACAAAATTAAACCATATAACACTTTAATGAATGAAGGAATTCATGTAAAAGTAATCTAATAAAGTAAAATTATGAAACCTACAACCTTACACTTGGAAACATCTAACAATGTATTCTAAACATCAACTACCCCACCAAAAGACCTTAGAAATTCAATATTGAATAACAGACATCATTATCTTATGAAAAAACAAATGATCAAACCCTCCCTGGGTCATATAACCAGTTAGAAAAGAAGAACCCAAAGAGGGAGGAGAAGAAACCTTAAAATAAGGGATAAACAATGGGAGGAAACACTTATATACTAAATCCTTCATGTTCATGCACCACATCCTCTTATCTAAGGGAGACAAATGAAGCCATCATTGAGAGAGCGTGGAAGATATGGGTAGAGAGATGAAATACTATGAGGAAAGGTGGAATTATTGTTAAATACAAATAAGAATGAAATTTTATTTTCAAATTTTGTAGGAAGAGTTCCTATCATATGGTTTTCTTACACATTTTTTGTAACCATGATGAAATTTTTTACCCCACACTATCTAATAGGAACATTCCTCATGTTTGGCCTACTCGATTTGAAAACTGTTCTAAAACCATGTGGTTTACCATTGTCCAAAAATTTCACTTAGCCACACTATTTCTTGGATAAGGGCACACAGTTTGGCAAACCACAAACCCACTATGCGCCAACTTCTATAAACACTAAATTCTTCCATTTTAACCAAAAATTTCTTAAAAATTCATTGAATAAGAAAATAGTCATAATTGAAAAAAATAATCCATCAAAATTTAAATATTATCACCCTAGGAATTTGAGTGGAAAAATGAGATCCAAAAATTAATAGAAATAATGGATTAAAACAAAAACCAAAGTAAAATATTTAAGAGATAAATTTATAATGTTTTTTATTTTAAAATAATAACTTTTTATTTGAAAAAAATTAATTTTTGGGTGATTAGAAGAATAAGTAAGAGAAAAATAGGATATATAGATAACCACCAAGCATAATATGGTGTTAATTTAAGGGTAATATAACATAACTTTACATAGTAAAAGTAACCAACCGTCATAATGGTATGTTCATTCTGACCTCTATGAAGTGCATTAAAATTTAAATACATAATTTTAAATTGACATAAAAAATCGTAAATATGTAAATAAAAATATAACCAACATGATGTTACCCATATGGAATATCCACACATTAAAAAATACTTTTACACAATGGAGGAATCACCCTAACACGAGTCACTTCTAATGTGATGTCATATCCTAGAGATTGTTGATCATTTTACTCTGTGAATCTTTTTCTCGGTCATCCAATGTTATATTTTATTCACATAACATATCGTTAATCCATTTTAGTTGACTTATTTTATGTGTTTGATAAACTATCACATGATAGAATGTATAGTGCATAACAAATCTTCAATTCATGACCAAATATTTGTAATGTGTGTGTTTTAAGAATCCTTCATTTTGAATGCTCTATATACTCTATTATATATATCTTATACTTCACCATAATACCACAATGTGAATTTATAATGGTGAAAAATAAACATCATGCATATAAAATGAATATAGAGAATTATTATACTTTGAAACAGGTAATTGTAAAATAGAATTTCAAATTGGAAATTCACTATTAAACTTATATAAAAAATTCTTAATAATATATGTCAATGGTCTTATTGTAGAACCACTGAATGTCATACCATAAGATATAAACTCTAAAACTATAATAAATATATTATTACACCATATACTCACATTATACAACTCATATATAAAATTATATATATGTACGTAAAATTAATTAAAAACTATGTAAATTAATTATAACCTAATGAAATTTATATGTATGTATTAAAACAAGAAAGTTAATGAATTTTAAAAAACTAGTGATATATATGTGTATAAACAATAAAAATATAATAAATATAAAATTACATAATGACGTGATAAATTATAAGTATCCAAATATTTATTTACGATATATTTTTAATATTAAAAAAATACTAAATAAATAAATAATCATACTCAACATCAATAATCATATCACATACACTAATATAGTTGTGCAAGATGAAATATAAAATTTTTATAATTTTTAAATTATAGGTTAGCTATTTAAATGAATTGGGATCTTACAATGTGACTTTCCATAAAAAAAATTTTGTGAAAATTAATATTGCAAATTACCAATTCGATTCAATTTAAAATTATAACTATGAATTTACCAATGAAATTTCCATGTTGAGTCAATCAGAAATCAACAATTATTTTTTTGAATAAATAAAAAATATCTATTGTTAATTTATACTAGTAATATATAAATGTAATATATATAAATAATTTTCTCTATGAATTTTCTATTTTAATTTCTGGGGGATATTCCCTATTGAATTTTTAATATATATTCAAATTGAATTTCAAACATTAAAAAACTAGAAAATATTTATAGTTGGAATTAATTTTCAATCACAATACAGTTCATTGAATTAATTTAAAACATCTAATGTGATTTCCACTTGGAGTTATCAATGGGAATGTTATCATATAATTTCTATAAGGAATTTACACTTTGAATTTTTGTGTGAATTTCACAAGAAAAGTTACCATTCAATTGATTTTTTAAATTCCACTAGAAATTCCTAGTGGGAATTCACACTATAAATCATCAGTGTATATTTTATATATGAATTATTAGAGTGATAATCTATAGGTTTTATCTAGTGTGACATCTGAGTGTAAATTACTAATTTAAATTTTTCTCGATGAAATTTCCCAATGGAATCAACTAGAAATTCCAAGTTGAGACATGTTTCCATGATCCCTTTTCTAAATAAACATATTGTTTTTTATTTTTGGTATTCAAGAAATTTTATGTGAATTCTAAATAAACACTTATATATTATTAATTCTATATACAACATCATCAAAATAATCCTACCATTGTAATTTGTTAGTCAATAGAAAAATATATGCTTCCTAGAAAAAAAATAAATTATATCTATCACTTATTATAGAAATGTTAAAGTTATAGGTTATTATATTATATTTAATTTCATTTTTTAAATGTATGTGGTGATTGGAGGAAACCAAGATAAGGTTTTTGGAGTTTGGAAGATGAAATATAGTGGAAAGAGAATTTATGGGCATGAAGTTTTGTTCATGAAGTGAGTGGGATGCTCGTAGGTGAGGTTGTTGTTTATGACATTCACAAGATAAGTCCTCATGCATGGTTCATGACATGAATGGTATATTCATGTTTTTATTGGATTTGGTTTAGACATGATGAATATGTTCCTAAAAACTATCAATGAGAATTTGAAATTCATGATAAGTATTGATCAAGGTTTTTTGGGTCTAGGTGATGTATTTTTAGTGATTATTTAAAAATTTTCCATTCATGATTTTAATTACACATGCACACTATGAATATACACCAGAAAATTTCCTATAAATATAATCACACCCACATTTTTCTATGAAACCCTATTTTCACTCCCAAATATATGAGGATAAATGTTTTTTCTTGTAGTTTTAGATCATTTTCAATAGGGATTTCTCCCCACCATCACATGTTAAATATGTGGTGATCAAAGGTGAGTGTTAAATCATTCTATCATGATTTATAACTCAATTAGTTTTCCTTTTATTTATTCATATATTAATATGAAATATAATCTACTTTGTTATCATGACATTTTTTATGATTCTTGGAATATTTATTGCACATTGTTTAGGGAGTGTTTTAGCTTCTTTAGGAGAATGGTGATTGGAGGGGTTCATGTAGTGTTTTATTCTTATTTAGAAATGTTGAATTCCATGAGTTTTGTGCTCTTTTATTATCCTATTGTTTATTTATAGTCATAATTTAAAAATGATTTATCACTTTACGTATTACTGTAATTAGCCAAAATATATAATTAATTGGATAAAAGAAAATAACTAGTTTATGTTTATAGCCATCAAATGTGTCTTCTACTAGGAAAATGTTTTTCCTAATATTTTTATACATAGTTCACACCCTCTGTTTATTCTTTGAAATAATGTATATTATTCTTAATTTTACCATGTTTCATTGATAAAAAAGTTATGTACGTAAATATGGTAATTTTTTTGGATAAAAAATTTCGGTGGCATGATTATTTAACCACTTGATTCTTAGAATTTTATGTAAATAAATTTATTCCTAATTACAGTTAAATTAATATTTTTATTTCATATGTTAATGGAATTATCAAAATAATATGAATCAATAAAATCTTATTATTGATAATAATAAAGAAGCATGTCGATTGAATTTTTTTCTTAATGTTTAATGAAATTTTTGTTATTATTGAATGCTTGTTAAATAATTTATAAATATTATAGTTTATTACATAAGTCATCCATAGTTATAATTGAGGATAAATGAAGTTATTAATCAATGATGGTAATAAAGATGGATGTATAATAAAGATAAATATTCAGGGTCAGTAGGGCCCGTTTGAGTGTATAGGTTGTATTCCTTGTTTATAGGGCATAAATACCCAATTGACTCTTTTTTAATCTTAGTGAATTGTTTGATTACTCTAATTTCATATTTTATATGATATTTTATATAATCCTAGGATGGGTTATGGTTTTTTAGGTTAGGGGAGGGAAACCATTGTTTTTTTGTAGTAGTTAACACTAATAATGGGGGGTGCATAGTTTTTAGAGGAATGATACAAGGATTGATATAATAATATATATATTAATGTTCCCATTATTGTGATGTAATATTATTCTTTGATGATAATATTAATCATTAATGACCGGGTGGTTATGTTGCTTGATAACATACATTTTTCCCCACTACATGGGGAAGTTGTCTGTTCTTATTTTATGAAAACCTATTATAGTACCATAAGATGTTTATTAGAGTTAATGTAATTATGTAATGATAATTAATATTAATTTTTTTAAACCATGGGGTTGGTGGTTCAATGGAATTCAAATTTTGATAATCATATTGAACCATGTAATGATTTTGATTATTCATGTGGGGAATGGACAACACTTGGTGGTTAATAAAATTAGAGTTGAATAATAATAATTAATGGATAATTAATTAATTAATGCAAATTATTATTTAAATAATAATTAATTAATTAAATTAATATCTTTAAATGGTTAGGTGGTGATATGATATCTATAATAAACCAAATGTAGTTGGATTTATGAGGAACAATTTCTATAGTTGAGACAAAGACAAGGTCAATTAAAATAATATGTTTGGGTGGTATATTACATCTTCTTTTTTTTATTTTATAATTATACATCGCGCATTTCAGGAGGGATAATACTTCCAAGGGGACTCTGAGATACTATTTCCCCAATGTCTTGGTTGGTGCGCAATGAATGGATAACTACCCCATATGAACCCACTCCCTTCTCTTTATTATATTATGTGTTTATATTCTAGTTGTAACCTTGTCCATAAAAGTTTCTAGATGTATTTAATTTCTTGTAGATATTTTATATATATGTATCTCTAGATATTGTATCCTATGAATCATAATAGGCATGACTTGTATGGAATGTGGTAGGTTGAGGTACAATAAAAAAACATACAGGCTATGGTGGATCACCAAAACTAATTAGTTACTATTTTGAGATGTGGAAATGGATGATTAGATGACTTTATGAAAGGTATTCATGTTATCTTATGTGATTATGTGATACATGTTGTGCTTGTTTTAATAAATTAGCCTAGTTGTCTTAAGACTATATTACTTTTAGAGAGTGACGGATCTGGATGTGAGATGATGGGGTAGAAAGGAATACTAGTGTGTAAGTAGTGGTTCAGTGCCTATAATGAACCTTACTATTCTTATATATATTATATATAAATATATTAATATTCATATTGAAAACCCCACACAAGAATCATAAGTATTTAGTGTATTTTGGAAACACGGAAACATAAATTTCTAGTTCATAAATCATTTATATATTCTCTTACTAATTCAGTAACAAATATAATTCTATAATATCTCACTTAATAAATTTCATCATATCCCAGTGAATGTAAATGAATTAAATGGGTTAGATGAGATGCTCAGTGTAGGTAAACATGGGATATATCAATCGTAACATAAGCACAAGGGTATAAGTATATGAACATATTATTTTAAAATAGCACCCTGTATATCATAGATCGTAATCATGAGTCATCTAATAAATAACAAGATTTAATATGACATGAATCACCAATGAATCAATTAACAATATCCATAATATCACAATATTGGCATGCCATACAAAATTGTTTAATACACACAAACATATAACATTGTGAACATAGAAAAATAGAAACAGGTTCATTGATAAATTTGGTGACATAAAAATTGACCCTTTAATAAACATTTAAACATTGATCCATCACTACATATAATAATATGGAAATTATTTCTAGTTCTAGACATAATCATATGGATATGAAAACCATGCCCACATATAAAATTGTGAATATGAAATTAGGTTCACGCAAAAAACAATTACCTCATTATATATCCATCATTTCCCAATTCATTGGTGGGAGATACAAGTCTTATCATGCACATAATGAAAATTATAAAAAATTATTCCACAAAAAAAATATAAAATTCATCACATCATAACCCTGGTAAATAAATTAATTTCAGGAACTTGTTATCAAAAAATAAATCATGGAAAATAAATTGGATTCATAAACATCATTCCATCATAAAAATATAACAAACATAAAAATAATGATGATAATATCCTTTAATAATATCTACAATAAGTCATAAGTAACATTAAATATTTTTATTTTATTTTTAAATTATTATTTAAATATCACATTAAATAATTAGTAAGGAAAATATATTTTTTGAAAACAATTTACTAAATATGGTAAAATTATAAAAGAAAAAATTTTATTTTAAATTAAACAAGTAATAATTTAAAGTTATATTAGAGGAATTAAATCTTCATAATGGAAGAAAATAAACGGTCATGTCTTATACGTTTAAAAATAAATTCCATCAGTATTTTTTTCATAAATTGAACAATAAACCTCTCGTAAAAAAACAAAAAGAATCATTTCAAAAAAATATTTAAACATGAATAAAAATTAATTTAAACAATAATAAGTTAATAATAAAAAAAATTAACAAATTTTTAAAATACCTTGGTATCGATTAAAATGGGAAACATTAAAAATAATATTTTTAATGAAAACCCTTTATAAATATAATATCATCGAATAGAGAAGTAATAAAATTGATAAATAATGTGGATTTAATGGAAATAAAAAAATAAGTGGAAATGAAACATAGTATAATAATAATTCATCCCACACGTAATTATATCATGACATAGTGAATGCAGTAGATGGTTGACCCAAATAATGTAAATTGGGTTATGAATTCTCGTACCATGTTGTAACTGGTCGAATCATATGCGCCACAAAATTTATAATTATAAAACGAAATATTGAAAAACCTTATAATAATTAAATTCATGTTATTTTATGTAATAAAAATCTATATACAGTATACATAAGAATGAATTTTTGAATAAGGCATGTATCACATAGTAAAAAAAAGTTTGATAAGAGTCCCTTACTGAATGATTACCTTTAGTTTTTCATATTTTAACATTATCATGAATATCACATCTTTTATGGATCCCTTAAAGTCAGTGAGATTTGTATTTTTGTGATACCATAAGTGAATGGACAAGGGAAGAGTAAGGAGGAGGGGTTTTTGAAGATAATTGAGGAGGTTCAGGGCTTTTTATGAGAAATGCGGTGGTGAGGGTTGGAAATTTTTAATTGAGGATGGGTGGTTTTAAGTGATTAAATAGTGACTATTTGATATATAAATCCAAACACATATGGGTAGAACAAATTCCAAAGAAAAATTATTGAAAATTAATGTTTTAATGGATGGTTAAGGTTTAGGAACAAACAAACCACCTATTTAATGTTATTTTTTTGGTTATTTTAATAATTTACCTTTTATAATTATATGATTTTGTTATTTTAGCTACACTATGGTAAATATTTTTTGTCACCATAATAAATTTTCAATGGAAAAAATTAAAATGACCTCAAAACCTAATTTTGGGATTATTATTCCAAATATAAAAAACATAATACCAAATTCAATTCACATAATTGGAAACATTTTATTTAAAACAACATTTGTAGATGCATTGAAAATGTGGGGTTTATGATGTTTATTTCTCATGAAAAAGATGATTTTATACTAACTCAATGACTAATAATTATCATTGTATAAAAATAATATAAATTTTTTTGATATATAATCTATACATAAAATTTTAAACATTACCCATTATGGATAATTTAAATTATGTAAATTGGAGAAAAATTATGTACTTTAAAACAATTTTTAGAAAAATCATCTTTTTAAAACCCAAAAGGAAATTATTCAAAATAAAATATAAATTATGATCTAAAGAATTTAATCAGATGAAATGTAAATAAATACTTCTTATGTTAATTAATAAAATATTCAAAACAAAAAGAGACTTTTAAATTTCATAATTTATAAAAAAGAAAGGACATTTTCCAAAAATGTGTATTTTCACTATTCATTGAAAAATTAATCTTTTCAAAAGATTCTAAAAAAAATATAAGATAATATTAACATTTTTAATAAAAAAAACTATGCTCATATTATGAAATAAATGCTCCAAAAGTTTCAAAAACTAATTAAAATTAGTTTTTAAAGGAAGGCAATAAAAATCAATTTTTAAAGAAATCATATATTTAGAGAACATGAGGAATATCCTAAAAATTATTTGATTATTTACAAAGAATTATTAAATATATTAATAATGATTTGGAAGATTGAATATTTTATAATGTGGTTTATCATATTCATTTATTCAAAATAAAATGCTAGAATATAATGGTCATTATAAAATAATAATTTTTGAGATTTTTTCTAATCATAGTGTTTTATGTAATGTAATCAATCAGAATGATTAAATTTCATTAAATAGGGAAAAACTATAAAATATAGTAGTGAAACATTATAAACCCCCTATGAATCAATCACTTGGATAAAAATAGACTAGCATTGTTATGACGCATCACTTCCTTAGGATCCCACATATCTTCCTCATATTGTTGGTTTCCCAACAAAGCATTATCTAGTTGAGTAGTATTGTTTCATAGAAAATTTTCCATATGATACATAAACCTTATTGGGTTCTCTTCATAAAAAATAAGTTTCTCTAGTGGTAATACAACATATATTAGTACATATGAAGGGTCATGTATGTAATTTCTCAGTAGAGATAACTGAATGATATTATGAACATGGGAGATATTTTGTGGATGTGTAAATATATGATCTACCATCCTGATACGATCAAGAAATTTATAAAAATTATATCCTAATAAATATGAAATTATATGTAAAAAATCAAAGGAAGTTATTTAAGAAATCCATTATGGGAAATGCGGATTGTAAAAAGGGTCAATAAAACCTCCTATTAAAAATAGAGAAATAAATAAGTGAAGCTCACCTCATAACATGGATTCTAATAAGAATAATGTGAAAATATGGACCTCGAAGATAATTTTTACTATCATGTTTTGATTTTCAATGGTAGAGTATGTGATCATTATAATTTTAATTACCAAAATACCGTAGAGTAAATATGTCTGAAAAGGTCATTGATATCATCAGAAAAGAAGAAAATACGATAACATTTTAAATAAAAAATCATATAATAATATATTCTTACCAGATTTAATCACGAAATTACAAAATAACTCCTTAATTATGTATTTATCAATTTCTAATTTATTTAATACTCTATGAAATGAAGTTTAAATTGAAATAATGATAGAACAAGTGTATCATATCATCCATAATGGGATGACAAATCATTAATTCAATCTCTTGTTATCATTATAAGAAAAGGGTTATCCATTGTTATCTAATATGCATAAATAATAATATGGTAACGTAATACATTAGACTCCAACACCTCAACAAAATACCGAGGAAAAAAATTTCCTAAATGGTTACCCACATGATCCTTCAAATAAAATTTAAACACAACACATTTTAAATAATGTAAATAAAGTTTCCATATCAAAATATTTTTAATATTCCAAAAACAATGTTGTAGATATTAATTGTCACACACCAGTCATGTAAATTTCATTATATGTTGTATTTATAAAATATGGTAATAAACTGAATTACCATAAACCCTTATGAAGAACATTCATTCTTTCAGAAGTTCATAATTTTATTGTTCCACAAATAGAAAAATTATACAGACACAATCCATAAACACCTTGTGGTATATTAATTATTATTTCTATAGTTATCAAAGAAATCCCATTTTTGTATCAAATTTAGGCATATATTTATCTCATTATTTTCCAAACATCATGCACATATTATGGGTCATATTTCCCTTAATCATGTGTTCTAAAAAATTATCACCTTAAAAAATTAATAAATTTCCATGGTTAAAAGTACCATTCAATATATACATTAAAATACATAAGGAAAAATATAATTTAAAATTTATTATATGATTAATTATTCCCAAATTCATATAGAAGGAGTAATTTACATGAAATTTCACTAAATCATGAAAAATAATATTTTCATAGGTTTCACTAATTAAATTCCAAACTAATTAGGAAAAATTATTCCTAATAAACATGATTTACTTCATCCATTGTGATTGAATAAGCTTTCCATTTTCCATTTCATTCAAATGTTTTTGTGGATTATTATCCATAATATATCTTTTATTGTGTCATTGATTCGAATATTGGAAATGATCCTTTAATTTGAAACACAATATTGTGGGTGGTAAATTCTGTTGAGAAATGATTCTTTTAAATTCATTAACCATCCTCTTTTCATTACTCCAGTATTATTTGGATTGATGGAAGGACCTCCAAAACATGAAACATGTTTTTGTTCTATTCAGAAAATAAACTAAGTGATCCTTCCCACATTTTTGAAATATAGTGGTATAAAACCTATTCTTTCATCTATGTGGTGAAACACGACATTTTCCTTGTAGCCTTATCTTACTCTACTTATCTTTAGATCCGTGATGTTTTCAGGAATCCATTTACACATTCAGTAAACATTGGAAAACTTATTCACGGGTTCCAAAGTTCCTTATGGATATTTCCATTCTATGACATTGGTTTAATAAACTAATGAATCCATAAATTTTAATTTCAGGGTTGATAATTATTCAAAAATCATAGCTTTCAATCCTTTTAAAATTTTCTCATATGTTCCAATGGATTCTTCATCCTTTTGTTTCATATTAAGAAATTTATTCTCTGTCTTTGTATATATAATATAAGGGAAATAAAGGATATAGAATATACCATTAATATAATCCCATTATATTGATTTAATTTCTTCTTCTTGAAACAAATTCTTGAGAAGCTTCCACCATTGAGTTGAATCTCCTTCTAGATGATAAACACTTAGTTCAATTTTTTCATCTCCCAGCTATTGAAGAACTGAATTTTTTTTCCAATAGTTTTGACCTCTTTCTCATACACTAGTGGATAAGAAGATACATTGAATGAAGGTGGATGTTTCCTCTTGATATACTAAAAAAAATTTCCCTTATTTTCTCATTTGGATGCTCAATGTGATTCATACCATGTATGAGAATAGTAAAAAAATTCATTTCAGCTCTTATAACATTCAGTTTTTCAAGAGGGAAATCATTTTTCTTCCCATCACACTCATCATTGAAATTATTCCTTTAGATATAATCAATTTAATAAAACCAAAATAATAGTGTTAGAACACTAATAATACTATTAAAATCACAAAATAAAGGGAAAAATAATATAAAAGTTAAAATTTAGACACCATAGGGTTAACTTAGGTTATTTATGATCATTACCAAAACTCATGGATTGTAAACTAGACATTCCTTAGGGATTATAATATAGTTTCTACATCATTGTTTTCATTGGTTTAATAAAACATACTCTGATGTGAACTATAATGACACATAAATTTAATATATCGATTTTACATCTAAATAAATTAATAATTATTTTACAAAAAAACCACAACAAAATCACATGGGTTTAGTGTCTTTAGAAATTTTGATGCATAAATAAATGGTTGGTAAAACATATAAATCACATCATTATTATTCCTTCACAACTAGAAGATTTTTCAACATTTCACAATTAATACATTTGTTTATATCTGTGGGGAAATAAACATAATAAATGGTGAGCTCAGATTCTCTGTAAGGGAAGACAAGAGAGATATCAATCGTAGAATGAAAATTAAGGAATAAAAACATGGAAATAACATTTTGGAATAATACGTTGTACATATATGATCATTATAGTGGGTCATGGAATGAATAAAAAGACATTAGTCATTAATTAATCAATGAGAATAACCCATAAGAGCATAATATTGACATGAAATATGAAATTATGCCACAAATATAATCATATGACATTGGAAACTTGTATAAATAGATATAGGTTCAGTATTTATGTTAAAGATGTAATTCTATAACCCTATATATACATATGGATATGAAATAAGGTCCTCACATTATCTACTTGATATGAAACCTGATTCTATGAATAAACATATAGACATGAAAACCAAATCTACATATAACACTATGGATATGAAATTAGGTTCATGCATGACATATTTACATAAAGATATATACATAATTACCTAATTAATTGGAATGATATATAGCTCCCACATATCACACAATGAAAATAATATACATGTTTTCCATAAGAATATTAATCATCTATTACATTTCATCCTATGTAAATAAATGAGTTTTATTAATATTTTACCATAATATAACTCATGAAAAAGTATGAAGAATCATAAACATTAAAACATAATAAAAACTAACCAACCATAAAAATAATGAGAAAAATATCCTTGAAAAATATACTTAGTAAATCATGAGTTACATCAAATATTGTCATCATATATGGAATATAATTTTGAAGAACACTTGAAATAACTTTTAAGGAAAATATCCTTTTTTTTAAAAAAATCAAATAAAAAGTAATTATAAAAATGGAAAAATTAATTTTAAAATATAATTATATTATTATAATAGAATATATAAGGAATGAAGGTTTCATGATACTAGGAAAACCCGATCATTTCTTACAAGTTAAAAAACTTTACTTCTGTATTTTTGTTAAAAAATGCCATAAATATCTTCACTTTAAAAAAGAAATTTTTTTCTTTCAAATAGTTTTGTAAAAAATAAAATATTACTACAAGATTCTATAAAATATATTATTAGAATATTAGAATCATTTTTCGAAACAAATTTATAAAATCATTGGAATGGATGAAAAAAAGTGTTTTAAGGGAATCATTAAAAAAAATTAACGAAAATTAGTTATAAATATTATATCATTGAAGTGATCATGAAAAAAATTTATCAATTATTTTTATTCTCTATAAATAAACCAAAAATGAGTTGAAATGAAAAATATTAGAATAAAAATTCATCTGACACATAATCATAGAATGACATAATGACTGATGTAGATGGTTAACACAAAGATGAAAATTGGGTTAATAATTCCCCTACTACTTTCTAATCAGTCAAATCATATGTACCATAAAAGTAAAAATTATTGAAATGAAACATTTAAAAAAATTAATATAATCATAATCATAATATTTTATATCAAATGGAATTGTATACACCACACACAAGAAATAATCATTGAATTGGGCATATATATCACAAAAGAAAATGTGATATGAGAAACACTTATCTCACATATCCCTTTTGTTTTTCACATGTTAGCTTTCTATTTAATATCACCTCTTTGAATTATCACCTATATACTAATGAATTAGTATTTTGGGGAGGAAATCAAACCTTTAAAAAGGGTAGAATTGGGAGGATAAGGTTGGGCACATATTTGAGGATCTTTAAGGCTTTTGAGGAGAAAGAGGGATATAAGGGTTGTTATTTATAATCATGGAGGGATGGTTTAATGTTATTAAATAAGGATTATTTTATATTTAATGACATAAAAATAAGGAAGAAATTATTTAAAAAAAATTGATAATTAATGTTGTAAAGACTGGTTATGGTCAAGAAATAAATCAACCCCCCATTTAATGTTTTTATTTTTGGGTATTTTATGGTTTTACATTTTAATGTTAACACATTTCATTATATTACCTACATTGACGGAAATATTTTTTTACCATGTTAACTTTTTTTTATCAAAAAATATTCACCTAATTTGAAAATTTTGATTTAAAACAAAACTCACCGAAGCAATGAAAAAGTGTGGTTCTCAAGAAGTGAATTTTCATGGAAAAGGTAATTTTATACTAACATTATGAATAATAATTAACATTGCATGAAATTTAACTAATATTTAAATATAAATATAATATGAATATTTAATTCAAAAAATTCCCCATTAGTTATTTTTTATTAAGTAAAAAGGAAGAAATGTTATTTCATTAAAATATCTCTCAGAAAGATCTTATTTTTAAACCTAAATGAAAAACTAATTCGAAAATATAATATAAAGTAGATTAAAAATAATTTAAGTGGATGAAATATAAATAAAAAATATGTATGTAACATGAAAGCATATTTAAAACATAATGGTACTTTTGAAATTCTTAATTTATTGAAAATAAGTTAAATTATTACAAAAAATATATACTTTTCACTATTTATAGAAAAACTAATCGTTATTTTATGATTATTAAAAATTCATCCTTAAATATTTTTGAAAATATTAATCTATAAAAAATTTTATTTTTATCAAATACATTTACTATAAATGATAAAAATTAAATTATATTTACTTTTTCATCAAAAGTAATAAAAATGACTTTTTGAAGAAAACATATATTTAAAAACAAAATAATTTTATAAAAATATTGTGCTAATTTTCTATGATTAATTTAACATATTAACAATGAGTTTAAATATTATATATTTAATAATTTGGTTAATATTATCGATTCCCCCCAATTTAATTTCTAGTTTATGATGATCTTATTAAAATAATAATATTTTTTATTTCTCTTAACCTTGGTCTTCTATGAACCATATCCTATAAAAATAGAACATTTATTTAAAAAGATACATAACATAAATTATTGTGGTGTTAAATTAACTCATATTTATATTGTATAATATGGTCACATGTATATGATACTTTTTAAGATATTACTATGGTGAGGCTGGGAATATAGTGTTCATATTAAGTGACAAGTTATCATCAATTGTTATTGAATGGGATATATCATGTTTTCATTATCATTTTTATTGGATGATTTTGGGTATCCTACTATGTATACATTTCATTCTCAACCTACATATATATAAAAAAAAATTTAGGTCCACAGTTTTTGGTTGGTGATCTATAAATACATCAATATCTTGTAGGATGTTCAAGAGTTATTTTTTTTATGGCACTTATTGAGGATTATATTTTATTACATGTAGTTCAATTTTATTTAGTTTCTTAAATTATATGGAATTAATTTCATGTATTTTTAATATTTTAATTTTATATATAGTAGGTTTATTTTGTGTTTTTTATTTTATAACTCCTTTATCATGTTACATGAAAGGGTAAGGTCTCGAATCTATTTTCCTGGTATTAACTCAGTTATTATCGCTAACTGATGGCCCATTGGAGGTGGGATTCAGACCTAATTGATCTCTTATCTAATTGTTTTCATATGAGGGGTACCATTTGCGGTTAGAGTCATGATATAGTTCTGTCAATGGTTTAGGTTCAGGGATATGATAGTGTTTTGAGGCATGCTGATGTTTTATCTACAAGGGTTGTTATGGAAATAGAGTCAGCTAAGATTTGTTCGGGATGTAAACAAGGGAGACCGACGTGGACATATGTATTTAGGCCCTCCTGTGATTTGTTCCATCATCGATTTTGTTTAATGATACTAATAAGAAATATGATACTAGTTTTGGTGTAAAAATCATGAAAATATTATGCATCATTATTTGTGAGCATATCTATGAAACTGGTAGACCACAAGATCATGTTGAATGTTGAACATATTATTAATTAAAAAACATAAAAACTAAATATTTTCTATTTAAAATTATATAGGTATTTTTTAATAGAATTGTTCAAGGCCAATTTACTCATCATGGTAACCCTGAAGATGTTACAAAAGTTGTGGAAGTAGATCACCATTATGTATTGGTCGAAGATGATGAATCATAGAGGTTTAAATTACTATATTTTTAACACCATAGCATGAAATGGTATGAGGTTCCCATTTTATACTTAGTAAAAATAGATTAGTTGGAGGATGTGAAGATAAATTTTATTTTTATTGGGATTCGAATGAGCATTGGGTCTCCATGGAAGCGATGATGTGGCATAGAGTAGAGAGGAAGTGCTGGTTCTTTTTTAGGGATTGTTAGGAGCTAAAAGACTTATGAGATAAGTTACAATAAGTGTTTCAAGTATAATGTATTTCATATACTATAATGGAATTAAATTTTTATGAGATTATTACCCTTATACATGGAAGTTATAGCGAGAACATGTTCTGGATCAGAATTGGGGTCCTTCTCCATTATTCTATATAATTATTTCATGAATAGTAGAACACAGTGTAGAATTTAAGGGAGGAAGTTCATCCAATTATCTAGTTCAAGGTCATTGCATTTATGATGTAAATATATATCAATTTTATTTTGGGATAGAAGATGTCATTGAGATGACATTATTTTAGAGAGGATCATCATGAGTAAGGAGTAATATATATTAATTTCATAGTAATGTTGTGGTCAGGGGTCCTAGTTTCTTTGATATGAGAGCTTTTAGATTGACAGGGATAGGTCTCATCCCTCATGATCTAATTTCTATTGGGATAATGGATCTAATTACACTTCAGAGGGACAACTTATATATATATATATGTGTGTGTGTGTGTGTGTGATAAGGTTATAAGTTGAATGAGATACCAACCATTATAATTAGGAATAATGTAGTAGGTTTTCTGCCTTAGGATGCACCATTAATTAAGTTTTATCCGGGGAAAAATTAGAATCAAGCTCCAAATTTGTCCAATCATAGAGTAGTTGGGGAATTTAAAAGATATAACAATAATGATAATCTATCGTATAATTTAGAGTGAATCTTTAAGGGTTGTTTCCATCAGGGATTAATAGGTCATGGAGAAAGCCATGGTCAGCTAAATTCTTTATAGTTTCTAGTTATAGGTGATCCTTATATAATTTATTAAATAATTTATTTTTTTATACTTAGGTTCATGCTTTTTTGAATTAGGGGATATGAAATTATTTATATATATAGCAAAGGTCAATTATTTAATATTTCACACTGAGTGGCTTTGAGTTCTATTGAAATTTAATACCTATTGGAGGTTATGATTAACTGAATGAAATCTATAGATATTGTGAACTTTTTATGGGGTAACAACTATTTGGGGTGTAATTATTATGTTTATAGATATAAATATATTCAATCATCTATTTCATTTAATGGATATATTTTTTCAATTTTATTGTTTATTTTACTAAGAGATAAACTATGTTATATTATGCTGATGGAGATCATATAGTGTTATTTTGTAGTGCAAGACCATTTGATGGGTTATATATATCTTCCATACCTATCTTATTGTATGGTCGAGTCTATTATGAGTTCATGAATTGTTTTTTAGTGGTGTTTCCAATGGTTCTTGAAAATTTTATTTATGTCTTACTCTAAGAGTTTATTGTGTTAACACATAAACAAGATTTCATGTTTGTAATAGAGCTATAGTCTAGAAATTATTTGATCTAAATGTCTCTAGTTATGACTATTACTTATGAGTTGTGAGAGTATTTGGAGCATAATGATGATATGTTTGAGTGAAGATATTTCCATCATGAATTTTACCTTGGGGTGCTTCTGTCCTATATGAAACGAAGGTTGATGGTAGTCAATATCTCTGTATCAATTCTTTTCACTTGGTTATGGTGATAGTGAAGAGCCTATATCCTATTCCAGGGATTTATGATTTATTAACTAAGATTAAATAATATTTTATATTTTATAATATCGATCTATATTTTAAATATCATTAAAAAGTGTAAATGATGTGGATATTTTTTAGACTTCTTTCTGATGTTATTATGGGAATTAAAAGGCCATTGTGATTCTATTCAATGTGATGAATGATATAGTAATTTTAATATTCTTGATGACTGAATTTCCCATAGGGTTTTTGGATAAATTCAAAGTGGTATTTATATATGATATCCATATGTACTTCATGTCTAAGAAGGAGCACACAAAGAACATGTATTCCATTTTTGGAGTTCATCATCATCAACTATTGTTTGGGAAGCTATCAGAGAGTGTGTTCTTGAGTTATGTAGTTTTTTTCATGGGTAAGGTCATTTAACAATATGGGTAGATTTGTATAATTTAAGTATTTATGCATTCATTTCCTATGAATCCCCCAATATAATTCCAGATCTGTAGAGATTGATTTTTCATTCATGTTACCATAAGACGTCCATAGCTGATTTCCCTGAAGATGTGACTCCTTAGGTATCCATGTACATAAAGGATCAAGCGTACTTATGGATTGATAGGTGTTGTGTATATTTCAAAAACATGAATTATTATTTTGTCATCTATTTGGAACATAAATTTCTAGAAGTGTGTGTTTAGATTGTGGTTTTCTGTTATTCAATACATCATTGATTAGGTTGTGTTATGATTTATTGGGGATTAGTTATTCCTTATAGGATTCAACAGTTCTGTCCCCAGGATCATAAATCTTCCTCCCAAGATCATGGGTTTAAGGTAGTCATGTTTTACCAGATTTTTGTGTGACAATACCTCACCAAAAATATTTTTTTGGCCTTTATATATCACAATAGATAAAGGTATGTCTTCTCTCAACATGTAAAAAACATGATATAATGATGTTGTTGGAATGGTTTCAAGATTATGATTTTGAAATTTCATATACATAAGGGAAGGAAATTTTTTTACTACATTACCTAGTAATAAGTCATGAAATGTTGAATCAATGAATTTGGAGGGTCCTACATAGTAATGGTAGATTACTGAATGATGCATCTTGATATGGGATAGGTTTTTGGAAGTAGTTTCTTTCTTCAGATGAATATGTAATTATATATGTTATAATAGGTTGATGATTCCCAACTAGGGTATTCTATGTTGCAGGCTTAGAGAGACATATATTTGAACTGTCATTCCCTAATGGTTGGTCTGGTGATGAAACACAGATAGTGTTGTTCTAATGAATGGTTTTTTTTACCTTCGACAGTGTAGGGGGTGGATATGTTTGAGTTCCATACATCAACTATTTTTATACATCCTGGAATAAAAAATATGTACTATTATCTACGTGAAAATTTCTAGTGGCCTCGGTTATATCATTCATTTTTGGAGTTTGTTCCTTGATGTTTAGTGTGCCTGTTGATTATGGCAGATTGACACATTCTCGAGGGATTACTCCCACAATTAGATGTTCCTCAGTATAAGTGTATGGAAATATTGATAGACATAATAAAAATTATACGACATGATTTTTTTACATTTATTTCTATTTGGGTGATAGCGGTTCATTTGGTGAAATCATCCCACTTTATTAGTGTTAAAAGTGTCATGATTGGTGGTGGTTTTTTCAAGGAGATACCATTAATAGGTATTATGACTCCACAAATTTGGATAATGGAATTCTATAATCTTCACTATTGTTCTACCTATGTGTTATGTGGAGGACTATATCATGAATTTGTATCTTATTTAGGCCATAACACAACATTCCAAATTCAAATATCTTACCAAACAGTGAAGAATATTTAGGCTATTGAGGAAATTTCATATATATCATTATTGGATTTTGGTGGTATATGGATGATGAACATACCTTTGGTTGAGTTTACTTACAATAATTATTTTTGATAAATAATTTTTTTAACCATTTGAGCATTTTTAGTCAATCATTTGGTTTTTTATTATATTGTACTAGGGTCATAGATCCATCAATTATCTATTCCAAATCGGAGTAGGGATTGACAGATATGGTCCAGGTGACTTTTGTGTAGTTGATGGAAGAATTGGATAATTATATGTCTTATTCTAGTCAATGGTGGTGACCAAGGGTGTTTTAAACTACATAGGATGAGTATATAGAGTTAATCCTTATCATAGGTGGAATAGGATTGGATGTGGGAGTAATTATTATCCCCACTTTGATAAGATTTTAAATGTGTTGTATCATTTTGGAGTCCTTGAATATCATATTGAACATACCACATAGACGATCCAGATACAAGATTTCTTCCACATGTTACATATTCCCCATTATCTTCATGATAAATCTCATGTCATATATTTTTGTGAGATTAATGATGATGATGTAATTTATTTTGTGGAGTGGATTATTTGGATCAAGGACTAATATGATAATGTATTGTGTGGGTTTATTATTCCATTGGGTTTTGTCTTGTAGTGACACCGTTGCATGGAGGATAGAACATAGGAACATGAGTTACAAAATTAGCACTCAATATCATCTATTTTTTATGTTTAACTCTTATTTTGTTTTTGATATTCTTTTATTGATGTAATTTATCATGTTTATGATATTACTTTCACTTCTTTGATACTTTTTTTGGAGTTGTTCTTATTTGAGAGTAATCTCCCCTAGGAGAATATTTAATAGATTGTTTATTTTTTTTTTTTTTAAAATGTTGTTCCTAGTAGAGTCTTATTAGATCTCATATTATGGAGAGATTCATTAGAGGTATCTCACAGTGTGCCTATTCTGTGACCCCAAATTTCCATTTCTCTAGGTACTGTATAAATCATCATGGATGATAATTGTTTTATAGGTATAAAATGTAAGTGAATAAATCAATATATCTCATCCCATTACATTTTTCTGATGTTTTTTATTCATATAGGATGCCTAGAGTAGGATAAGTGGAGTTTGGGAGTTATAAAATAGAGGAAGGGTAATTTAACAATGTGAACAATTATTTAAAAAATGAGTGGTCAGTTCACAGGAAAAAGTGGTTGTTAACACCTTGTATAAAGGAAGTTCATGATGATTGATTCATTATGTGTATATTATATTCAAAACATGAAAATACGAGGTTTGAACATCATAAATCAATACATGAAAATTCATGGCTAGATCCGAAAGTTAATGACATGAATTGATTTTTGTTTATTGGATTTAGGAAATATGTTATTTAGTTATTCATTTAAATTGATCCATACGTGAAAAGAATTAATCTATTCATTTTAGTGTGACTATTAATCTAATTAAAACCTTGTTTTTTGAGAAAAGATATAATTTTATCCTAACCCTAATAATATATAAGAGAATATTTAGGGGTTTTAATCCCTTTTAAGAGTGAATGATCACCGAATTACTATGTTTAATCGATGGATATATAAGGTGATTTTCCCTCTTTTTCATTTTTTTGAAATATCTAATCAGAACTGTTCCCTCAGAAATTATCATTAAATGTGATGTAATATGATATAATTTGTTCTCATAGATTTTCTATGTTTGTTGGAATGACTTTGGTACATTGCTCATGGATGAATATTGTTTACTTATTGGATATGTGATCAAAGGTTTTCATTTTCTGTTATGTTATTACTCATGACTATTGAATGCCTTGATGGAGGTGTTACTTTAATTTTCCTTTTATTTTATGTGAACTTAAAATGTAATCCTTGTTTACCTATTTGGGTGATGATTTAATTAGTCTTAATAAATAATATTCTAGATTAATGAAAATAAATGGTTTATGGTTATAAAGATTACATTTTCTGTACACTGTGAAAATGGTTTGGATCTGGGTTTTTTTTCACAGTGTTCTATCTACATTTATAAATTTTTATCTTGTTTGTTTTGATTATTTATCATTTTTCTTTTATGAGAACAGTTATTTATATAAAACTAGTAATGTTTTATGACAAAAAATCAATGAACCATGTTTATTTATTCTGTTGTCTCTTAAAATTTGAAGGAAAACAAAATATCTCTGAAACATGATATATTCAAATTGATTATCTATATGTAAATGCAATTGTATAAAAATAATGAAGACATGAATTCTTATTGTTATTAATAATAATGAAGAATTTTAATGGTGTTATTATTATTTAATGTTTTAAAAAATATTATTTTTTCTAAAAATCAACTTTAATTGATTCATATATTTCATTGTTGACTCCTTAGGTTACTGATAATAGTAATATTTAATAAATAAAACTAGTTATAAAAGATGGTAATAATTTTTTTGATAGAAATAAATATATCGGTATAATTGGTCCTCTCTATAGTGAAGGATGTATGACTTGTTTTTGGGGACCCAATTATATGGTGAATCTATTTATTTTTTCCTTGTTTCCTTTTTTGATTACTACAATGACATAGGAAGTGATATGATGTGTTCTTCGGATGGATAATGTTTTGGTGAGATATGGGAAGAGAGACCAAGATTTTTTTGTATTAGTTGATGATTGTAATGGTGGGATGGATGATTATATGTTAAGTGGTGTCATGGATGGAGTTTTGATTGATATAATAGGATGAAGATAGAATTTACCCTTTGGGTGACAAAATATGGATTCTATCATGATAATGTTTTTGTTAACGGTCATATGAACAACATTCTTATTTTTCTATATTCATTTCCTGCAAAATGAGGCATCAGATTGCTATTTCATTATACATCACTATTTATTATCAAACGATGGTTCCTAGAGTAATTAGAATTATGGAACGATAGTGAATATTAAATTTTTAAACCATAGAGTTAGTTCTTGAATGGAAGGAAAATGTTGACTATTTTTTGGAATTATAAAATCAATTGTATTATAACTAGAAAGAAAGGAAAATACTTCTGTGGATAATGAAATGTGAATGGAATAATTTAAATTAATGTATAATAAATTAACTAAAATAAAAAATTTAAAGAAAATCAATTAATCAAACAAGGATCCTTGAAAGCTCATGTTCTTATAGGATATACTACAACTAGTAGTAGAGACTAGGTGGACAAGTGAATATAGTTTTAGTGGAACCTAATACTAGGTCAATCACCAGAGTTTGGTTGTGATAGATATTATTTACTTTATGTTATTTTTTTATGCTACCCCAAACATGTCTGTTAGATGACTAACTCCTAATAGACATTTGGAAGGTGTTTTATCTAATATCTAGGTTAGTGAGGAATAAATGGTTGACTACCCCCTATGAACTGACTCTCTTATCCTTGTAGTATTATATACTGGTATACATAGTATTTACCATTACCATATATGTTTACAGTGGGATTTAATGTATTTTGTTTACTTTTAACACATGTATCACCTAATATAGTATATTATTGATTCTTCTAAGTGTGATATGTATGGGATTGGATGGATTGAGTTATAATACATGACATTTGGGAAGCGATGGCTCCAAGAAACCTCTTGGTTATAATCTGGAGACGTGGAATGCGATTATGTGATAATGTCATTCACATGGTTAATTTTATATCATAAGATTATTTGAAACATGGGATGTTGTTGGGATACATTTTATATAGTGTTTTTCACTACTTTAATTTTATTTATAGAGATGGATCACGATGTATGATGTTGTAAAAGAGAAAATACTTGTAAGTATGTGGTAGTGGGGTACCTTATTTTCACATAGAGATCACTAGCTCTTATTCCACAAATGGGTTCCATTGAGATTAAATACATAAAAAAAGTTTATTCTGTATCCATGACTAAAACGGTCAAATAGATATTATCATTGTTCATCGGAAAGAATATAAACATGGAATCCCTCATACCATTAAATTTTTTTCTAATTAAATTGTATTTCTTTAATTATATTATTTACCAAATGCATTTCTCCAAATAATCTAAAAAGAAAAATAAATAAATCCATTACCACTGATATATTATTAATAGGGTAAATATATCGTGATTCATCTTATTAAAACTGAACATATCTATTTCTATAAATGTGCATAGTAGGAAGGATCAACATTCCACTTATCTTATTCTTGTTATTTTTCATTGTAAACATCTTTTTTAAAATATAATTGTGTATGAATTTATATCTTATATAATAAAATTGATAAAATTAGAAAAAAACTAATGAAAATATAAAACAGTTTGACACATACAACATTAATTAAAATTCAATGAAATAATTCAAAATAATCAAATAAATTTTCTCTGTTGATTCCCAATGTATTATATTGTCCACATGAAATACAATTTTTTTGTACAATGTAAAATATATTAGGGGAAACTATAACATTTTAATGATCAGTAAAATAGTCATCCCCATCAACAACACACCATATTTGCTGATTCATCATATCATTCTTTGTAATTTGGACATGCCACCTCACCCAATGTGGTAGTATAATTTATTGTTTTGGGGGATAATAATGTTTCTTGTATGATATGATGTTTAGATATATATATATATAGCTCATTCTATTTTAGGGACCTACAATTTATATCACTAATAAAATATATTTGTTTCACGAAGTAAGAATCATTTGTATGGTCATATTCATGATTTTTTTGTTCCTTCATAATTAGTTCATGGATATCATCTTCATCTCCATATATTACACAGTTAGTAATTGTTTCCCACAATACTATTTCTACTCCATTAATTTATAATAGGATTTTTTTACACCAGAAACTAATGATTACACATTGTTCAATAGTAGTTTCATTCCAAACATCCTCATTAGCAGTTCATTTACCCTCACTATAAAAAGATGTTGTCTCTTCCTTTACATATTCTTCTATAACTATCTTTGAATCAAAATTTTTATTTAATTAACTATAATTTGTGATTTTATTCACTTCACCATTCTAAAATATTTAGAATTATCTAAATAACAAACAATATTCTCCACCATTAAATTGAAATTCTCCCATTATTTTATTGTAGATGATTTATGTTCACTATAAAAAACTTTTAAAACAATATCATGAACATGTAAATGACATGATTAATACCTTATATTAAATATTGGCATGGATGGAATATACATTAAATAGTTTAATCATTTTAATTATAAACAATAACACATGGATTTGAATATAATGTTCTTCTTACTAACATGTTCTTGTGACATTTTAATATTTCTTCTTTCTTATATAACAACATAAATACATTCAAGACTCCTCCTAAAAAATGATGGTGTAACACAATTTATTTTCATTCGAATAATCAAAAATTCCCTATCATTCTTATTCTGTATTGTTGCGTATTTTTTTGATTTGGTCAACTAATATAGCAGATAATCAAATATAAATAATTAATAAAACCATTCAAATAAAATCAAAAAAAATCCTATCACTTTTATAGGATGTCTGTAATTTTTTCACTGAGAGAATCAATTTCTTATGAATACTAGAATCCCATGAAATGTTAATTATTTTTCAAAATTCATTTTTTAATGAAATTCCACTTGACATGGGATATTGAAGTGGGAAAGAGTAATGTTACACATAAAAAAGTTGAAATGATAATATGTGACTTAAAAAATCATCTATACTACCTTCATTGATTAAGAAAGAAATATTGCATAACCCACCCTATGATAATAAATAACCAATATATAGAAAAACACTTCCCAATATCATTAAACTGCATAGCCTTATTGTATATAAATCTAAGAGAGCCATATCACCACCCTCAGTGAAAAATACATGAACGATATATGTTATTTATATTTTCATTTTCTTACCTACTATATCAATCACTCTTTAATCTACCTTGAACATATTTAGTAATAATAAGAAAATTCCATAAATATTTCTATCCTCATAAAATTATAATCCATTTTTAATATAATCAATTAAAAATTTATAAGAAGTGGGAATATATTTATGAAACATGATGTGATTTCCAGTAACCATTTTTTAAATATCATCAAATAGTTTCAACAAACTAGTCATCATAGACTTATAAGGAACAATTTTTCATATAGATGAATATTATATAATTAAAAAATATCCATAATAAATTAGAATTATTTTTATAAAAGGATTTATATAATATAAATTCATATTATACATACATAATAGAAAATAAAGTGAAATTCACTCTAAAAATTAATTCATAATTCCCAATGAAATTCCAATATAAAACTCTCAATTGAATTGATACAAGGAATTAAAAATGGTTATTCCCATTAGATTCTTTATTGTTCTAAAAAATTAATGGAGAAAATTAAAAACATAATTGAAGTATTATTTAATTTATTATTTATCATGGAAAATCCCATTGAAACATCATAGTGGGAAATATAATTGAAAATTTACAATTTATAATCCCATTGGAAATATATTATTAGAAATATCATAGTATACTTGTGTAGGATAGTAAAAATTTGGTGAGATTATTTTTAGAAGTTATATATGATTCAATTTGAAATTGATAGTTAATATTTTAGGTGGAAATTATTAGTGAAAATTCCCACTATCTACTTGAAAATCATTGAAAAAAATAAGGGTTGTTTCAATAATTTATTCACATTTCATTAAACTATAAATTGATACATGAAATTATTATAGTAAATCATAATAGGAATCTCTAATGTTAATTCTCAATGGAAACATGACTGTTATGGAAAAAAAATACCATGTGTAATTCACATTTTTTCAATTAGAATATAAAACATCAAATTCCTAGAAGAAATTCCATTTGGAAATTCATAATGGAAAATAACATAATAGATTTTAATCTATAAATATGACTGGGAATATCCAATAGTAATTAATAGTAGGTACTTCCATATCCATTAAATAAATTGTTCAATTAGATGAATAAATCAAATATGATTTAGATCAAATTCAACACTTGAATTTTATAATTGAAAATTAAATCAGCAATTTACATTTCAATATACTATTGGAAATTTTTATTGTATATAAATTTTTATGCTAGATAATTATAAAAAATGTTTTCTTTTCATTCCATGTATAATTCATATTTAATTCATTTGAATATTCCCACCAATAATTCTAAGCGGAATTCACACTACAAATTACAAACGAGAATTTCCACTTGATTAATGAATGTTATATTAAATAATTGGGAATATTATAATGTATAGTTTCTATTTGATTCAATTAGAAAATAAAATTGGAATTGACTAAAGGAATTCACAATGATAATTTATTATAGAAATTATAATTATCTACTCACAAATACTATTAAAAGATAACTAAATTAAATAAATAGTAAATTCCTAGTATAAATTACTATTTCTAATCCATTAGATATCCCATGAAATATATATTATAATTTGAAATAATATTTATATTATTTTAAATTTATAGATTATAACTTTGATTGATTTGAAAATTATATATAAAAGTCTGACTAGAAATTACATGTTGAAATTCCCATAAATATAAATACAAAGATGTGTTTTATAATGAAATTAGAAATTTACAATCTAAAATCCCACTAGAAATATTCACTTCCAATTTAAAGAACTAAAAATGATAAAAAAAACTAGATAAATTTCGACTATGAACTTCTAGTTTAAATTTCCAGTAGAAAAAATTATATTCCAACAACAAATTATAAATTTGAGTCAATTGGAAAATACATGTGCATATAATCAGTTATAATTTCCATTTTGAATCAAGTTGATATTACCAACGAAAGTGAACATTGAAAACTTCATGAAAAAAGATTCATTCTTGAATAAACCTAAATTAAGACACTGAATTATTTGGAAATTTCATGTGGAAACCCCCGATCTATGTTCTCAGTAAAAATTCTTATACAAGAACATACATAGATTACCACATTGAATCAATTGGGAATTATCAATAATGAATTCTAGATGAAATAATCATAGTTGTAAACTCTATAAAACTAGGTAAATTACCACTATGAATTTCAAGTCGAAATCCATAATAGGAAATTTTATATTCCCACTAAATATTTATATTTTTGATCAATCAGAAATTCAAACTGAAAATTTACAAATGAAATTTCAACTTTCAATCAATCAAAATGAACACTGTAAAATTTTAGGGGAACTATAATATATTCATTCACATTGAAAACACAAACAACAAATATGAACTCTATATTCCATGTACATCAATACAAGTAAATAATATCATTTCAACATCAATCATAAAATATATATTATGTATTATAATTTTAATTAACAAAAAATAAAATCATAATTATATATATATATTGTAATAATTATGCATAAAAAGATTTTAAAAAGGAAATTTTCTTTCAAGGTTAATAGACATTACCAAATATTAATGATTATAGTAATTATATTGTGTCAGTAATAATGTCCCATCATTTATAAAAACCATGTGAAAAAATTACATAAACATTATTTTATCATTTATCTCATTGAGTGGAAAACTTATTTTTTCTCACTATCATAAACCTCGATTATATTTAATAGGGTCTTTCCCTGGAATTTAATATGTCTTCATCAATATGGTTTCCTATGAATTTTCAATATTGAGGTCAAATATCATAGATTTTCTATACTAGATTTGATAGAGATCCATGGGGTTTATTTACTTGAATACGATTAGGGTTACCTAATTTCATCATTGAATCACTAAGGTAGAGTGATTAAAGAGGGTTTTCAATGGAACACCAATATGGTATGTTGGATTACATCTTTGGTTCATCGAACTGATTCTATTAAGACATGATTTTTTATGTTTTTCTTGAGATATTTAGGGATATAAATTGAAATTTTAGGACATAACCTTTTTCAGGTATCTACATATATTAGAAGAAATATGGAATCCATCAAACTGTCAGGGAGAGTGGGAGATGAGATTTGTTTTCTAATGGATGGCTATTATGTATTCATGTAAGATCCCAGTTTTTCGGAATGGTGTGTTTTAGTTATATTTTGGCTGAATGCCTTGTTTAAGGATTCAAGAGATGTTTCCTAAATGTGTGACAGGCCTTGGGGATGTTCCGGGGGCTCAGGGAACAGAGGAAAGGAAATCTGGGCAAGACAGGCCAGGGCGCATGACCTGCGCATGACCAGGACAACCATGCGGCCTACCTAGGATAAACCGTGCGACCCTTCCTCCTCTTGATAGAAGCATGCACATGGTTTTCACATAGTTTTCCAAACCGTGCAGATAAATCGTGCGACCCCTCCTCCTCCGGAAAGTGGCATGCGCACAATTTGTGGACAATTTTCCAAACCGTGCGGACAAATCAAGCGTCCACATAAAGTTGGGAAAAATTACAAGTTTTCCACTCCGGACATTAAAACCCCACTTGGGATTTCCTCTCATTTCCTCCCTCTTCACCCTAGGCACAAACCAAATCACCCAAAGGCTCTAAGAGACCTATCTCCTTCAATTGTAAGGCGTTTTTGGTGTCGTTGGTTGCGGATTGAAGATCCGGGTAAGTCTAATCCCATCCTTGTTTCTCTTTTTGGTTTAGGGTTTGTATCGTCTCCCCCTCTCATTCCAAAGATCCAAAACCCTAACTTTTGGATGAGTTTTAGGTTGAATCTCCAATGGTTGGTTGGATCGAGGTCTAAGGACTCGATTGAGAGTGCGTTCAACTGCGTTTTCGAGGTAGGTGGTCTAAAAGTGAAATCCCACAGTTATTTGGGTATTCTTGCATGTTTAGTAGTGTTCTTGCTTTTATTTGGTTATGTTTTGTATAACCTGGGAATGTTTGTTAATAATGGTGTATAAAATGGAAAATACGAACCCTCATGATCCCCATGGGATGTGTTGGAATATACTTGACCTAATTGGGGCCATCCATGGGATGTGCTAGCTTTTCCAGGATTTAGGGATTGATATTAAATAGGTGACCTTGTTGTAATTAATTTTAGAGCCTTTGATAAATATGTTGGCATGACCGGTTGAACATGGAATAGAAGTTTGGTGATGCACCTGGACATGGAAATAACCTAAGGGTTATAGTGGAAAGGGTTAAATGATTGATTTATGGGAATGAAGAACAGGTTAAATGGGTTAATGTGTAAACTGATTAAAGACCATAATAGGATAGATTATGGGTTTAATTTTGAATGCTTAGTGAGATAGGAATAACACATGGGAATTGGGTGATTGGTTAAATGATGTAAAACAGTAATGTGTTAATGGGTTAAGGCATGAGGTAGTTTCCCATGTGGGTTGTGGTGAATAGTGTTTGCTGAATGGAAATGGTTTGGATGGTTGATGGTTACTTATATATAATCATGTACACATGGATTCATAGAGTGGGGTATGACATAAGGATCTACGCCCACGGGTCGAGTGAAGATTGAGGTTCAAAACTCCACCCTAAATACACGGGTTAGGAAAGGGGACTGAGGGTCTATTCTCCTAATAGTTGCATCCACCTGGACTAAGGATTTGAGGTGAGGTTATGGTTTCTATGAGGGGATTAGTCCTAGTGATATAGGATAACGATGTGTTTTCCCTCTTCTGTGAGATTTTTGGCCTTAGACCCATGTAACATAATGTATGTGATTAACCCATGGAAATGTGATGAAATGGGTAAATGGTGATAATGGGTGTGTAATGAATGGTAATGGAAGTGGCAATATCTTGGCTCTAAATTGGTTAATGGTACCTTAAATAATTACTTGGAAATTATCATTAATATTCCTTAGCATGCACTATTTATAGGCCAGGAGAAGGGCATGGGTCCTTGCTAGATAGTTGAGTGGACATGGGTAGAACTTGGTGGAGGAACCAGACTTTGGGTCGGGACCATTTTGGGGATTTTGGCCATTGTCTTTATTTTGGGGGTTTTCCCACTTTCGCACATATAGTTTGACATGGCATATTTTTTATTGGGAATGGATGTTATACATGTTCCATGATTATTGGTTATTGTTTCTGCTATTTGGTTTAATTCTGTTTTGGATTACTCTGATTAGAAGGGGGTATAGTCTCCCCACTTGACTCTGAAGACCCCTGCTGCTGGTCGGCAGTCTTTGGCATATGGGGAGGCACACTTAAGGTCATGTAACAACCTAACTCGGGGCACCGGTTTACAGGCTTCCGGGTCGGGTACATTACAAAGTGGTATTAGAGGAGGTCTTTCTTCTCATTCTCTAAGGTCTTGTTATTTGGGATTGGTGGCCAGGGGTTAAGATGTGTCGGGCCTTAGTAATGAGATCGTACTTGAGAGTAGTTAACCCAAGAATGAGGGAAAACCCAAGTCACCCTGGGAAGGAAATGTTGTTCTTGGTGGTCTGTTTTTACAGTTGATGATATTTCACCATTGGGTGATGCACATGTGGTTTGATGTGACTGTTTTATGATATTTATCTTGTGGCATTAATGTAATGAGTATTGGTATTCATTCATCATTTTAGGCACCTAGGGAGATAGGTGACATGTATTTTACTAGACACATGCACCAGGTGGGTGTGTGAGGCAGGAAAGTTAGGTACATCATGCATTTTATGAAACCAAGAAATAATGAGAAGAATGAAATAAAAAAAGTTGGTAAATTATTTTTAATAGAGTAATAGGGTTTGAAACAATTTGGTAAATGTTTTTGGGTTAGCGTATGAAAAGTGGGTTGTTGTAGCAAGTAGAGAGATTTTGGTAAAGTCAATAATGTTATGTGGCATGAGTGCTAAATCTCGTGCTTGGAATTGTAGAGAAATGGCACCACGACGTCGGTTACTAGTTGGGAAATGGGAGGGTGTTGCTGAGAACACTCCTCCAGTAGAGGAGCAAGAAAAAGTGGCTATCAATGAAGGTATATAGGACTAGTTCTGAGAGAACTCACCTCGCCTTATTCAAATGATAGATCGGGACCCAGAGCGGGTTGCATCGAGTATGTTTGAGCTGACCAGGGAGTTCCAACTGCAGCACCCTCTGACCTTCACCGAAGAGGGTGGGCCAGAAGCAGTAGAGTTCTGGTTAGAGTCTGTCTAGATGATACTAGACCATCTGGAGACTCCTATTGAAAATCGAGTGAAGCTAGATGCTTATATGTTGCAAGGACAAGAGAGGCATTGGTGGGACATTCAGGCTCAAATTGAGCAGGCTAAAGGAATTTTGTGGAAGGTTTTTCAAGAAATGTTTCTGGTGCATTTATACCCAAAGACCATGAGACTAGAGCGGGTTGCAAAGTTTATGAGCCTGACTCAAGGATTGCTATCGGTGATGTACTATGCAAGTCGCTTCACTGATTTGAAAAGCATTGTCCCAGTGTTAGTAGGGGATGAGGCATTCGTAGTAATGCATTTCCAGGATGGGATGATACATTAGATCAGGTCTCATGTAAACATCTTCCTCTTGAAGAGGTTCGCAGAGGTAGTATATCAGGCACTGATCTTAGAAGGAAACCTGAAGGGTACTTTGGGTACTGGGCTTGTGGTGTCAGTGGGACAGATGAGCGGTGCCTCTACCAAAGGTCGAAAGCGACGCCATGAGATCTCACAACATGGTGGAAGTGTGAAAAGTGGATAGAAGAGGGGTTCAGCCTCTTAGAGTGGGAACCAGGTGTTTTGTAATCAGTGCGGCAGGCTGGGGAATATGTGTGGTCAGTGTACTCGACCTCCAGTTGAGTGTCGTTCGGGCGATAGGATGGGGATGTGCAGAGATTCTGCAGGAACCCTTGGTAGGTGGGTGAGCATGATGGTGGAAATCAAGTGTCAGGTACGGGAAGGGGATCAATTTCCTCATATCAGGTAGGCAGTTGGATCTCCATGGCCCGTAATGGCAGGGGCAGTGGACGTGGAACTCTAGGGCAAGATCGCTCACGCCAGCAGGGCAGTGCAGCACAGGGCGTTCAGGCTAAGGCCCAAATTAGAGGGGCAGGTCAGCTTCAGGCAGTTCAGTTTGCACCTAGTGGTGGCGAGGGCAGACCGTTGACTGTTCGAGGTACGATCCTTGTAGCTTCTACTTTTTCATGTGCGTTGTTTGACACAGGTTCCACACACTCTTTTGTCTCTGATCAACTTGTGGTAGCGCTGGTTTTACCTGTGGAGAGGGTGTGTGGAGTTATGTCAATTGACACTCTATTGGGGGTGTGGGTTGAGGATATCAAGCAATGCAGGGGGTGTTCCTTGGAAGTTGGTGGGTATCGTTTTCTTATGGGACTTGTTCATTCTCAAGATGTTAGGGTTTGACCTAATCCTGGGAATGGATTGGTTGGTGTTGTATCAGGCACACATAGACTGTTACCATAGCATAGTATCATTTAGGTCGCTTGATATTGACACTTATGCCCAACGTGGAGAATGGGATGTTTGAGCACGATGTGCGGGTCTGTTTTGTCAACAGATGAGTGGACTCACGGATCGAGTGGCATGTCTCATGCTTGATGATAATGTAAGAGGGGAGTAGTGTTTTTTCCCTCCTGTGGTGGATCAGTTTCAGGATGTGTTTCCTGGGGATTTCTCGGGGTTACCCCCTGAGAGGGTTGTTGAGTTCACAATCTTGTTGCTGCTGAGAGCGGAGCTAGTTTCTATTCCACCATACCGAATGGAACTGGCAGAACTCCAGGAACTGAAGGTTCATATTGAGGAGTTGGAGCGTAAGGGGTTTATCCGTCCTAGTACGTCTCCTTGGGGATCTCCTGTTCTTTTTGAAAAGATGGTTGATGGGTCGTTAAGGTTGTGTGTTGACTATCAAAAGTTGAATCAGATGATGGGGAAAAATTGCTACCCCTTCCTAGAATTGATGACCAGTTTGATCAGTTGAGGGGTGCATCAGTGTTTTATAGAATTGATCTGAGGTTGGGTTATCATCAGTTCAGGGTGAGGTCTTCTGATATACCGCGGATAGCTTTTCGGAGTCGGTACGGGTTGTTTGAGTTTGTGGTAATGCATTTCGACTTGACCAATGCATCAGCAGTGTTTATGGCTTTGATGAACCGGATCATTCATCCCTATCTAGATCAGTTTGTGGTTATCATTATTGATGATATCTTAGTGTACTAAAAAACTCACGAAGATCATTCCCAACATCTTGATATCATCTTGGGTGTTCTCAGAGAGCACCAGATATACGCCAAGCTATCCAAGTGTCAATTCTGTATAGGTGATGTACATTTTCTATGTCACATCATCTTAGAGGCAGGTGTGTCAGTGGATCCAGATAAAGTGCAGGCAATATTATCTTGGGAGCATCCCAAGAGTGTTTTTGATGTTCGGAGTTTTTTGGGTTTGGTCGGGTATTACCGAAGGTTCATTCAGGATTTCTCTAGCTTGGCAGCACCACTCTCATGCTTGACCAAAAAAGGAATCAGGTTTGAATGGTCCGAGTCTTGTGAGAATGCCTTCTAAGAGTTGAAGAAGAGGCTGACAACCACACCTATGTTGATCTTACCTGAGCCGGGTAAGAAGTAAATCATGTTTTGTGATGCTTCTGGAATCGGAATTGGGGCTGTGTTGATGAATGATGAGCGGGTGGTGCATTACGGGTCAAGGAAGTTGAGACCCCATGAGTGGAATTATCACAATCATGACCTTTAGTTGGTTGTACTAGTGTACACCTTGATGTGTTGGAGGCACTATCTGTTGGGAGAATGGTTTACAATGTTTACCGACCAAAAGAGTTTAAAGTACATCTTCTCACAGTGGGATCTGAATCTTCGGCAGCGAAGATGGGTTGAATATCTCTAGTCTTTTGACTTTGAGTTGGTGTACACGATGGGAAAGGGAAACAATGTTTCTGATGCTCTGAGCAAGAAGGTTCATAGTCATGTGGTTCAGGAATCCAGTACCTAGTGGAAGGTGATGGCTTTGTTTGCAGAGATTCTCCTAGAGGTGCAGGAGGAGAATGGTCAGGTCACTCTTGCTTCCTTAACGATGGATTAGATGCTTGTGAGTCTAGTTAAAGAAGGTTATCTTGATGATCTTGAGTGTTTGATCATGAAGGAGAAGCTTAAAGGTTGGAATCTACCTTTTGGCGGGGTCGTCATCATGGACGGTGCTGTTCGTGTTCATGATCGTGTCGTTGTTCCAAAGTGTGTGTGAGAATAGTTGATGCGAGAGTTCCATGAATCAAAGTGGGCAGTGCATCCTAGTTTGACCAAGATGTACTGTGATCTCTGAATTCAGTTTTGGTGGCCTGGAATGAAGAAAGAAGTTACGGGCTTTGTGGAATGGTGTCTTACCTGTCAGCAGGTGAAGGCTAAGCATCAACGCCCAGGTGGTTTGATGCATTCATTGCCCATCCCAGAATTTAAGTGTGATGATGTGACAATGGATTTTTTCATGGATCTTCTGAGGATGCCATGGAATAATGATGCAATATTGGTGGTTTTGGATCAGTTAACGGAAGTGGTTCATTTCATACCGATTCAGGAGACCCATACAATCGACCAGTTGGGTGAGATGTATGTTCGGAAAATAGTGTGGTTGCATGGTGTTCCGCGAACCATAGTTTCGGACTGAGATCCGCATTTCGAATCGTGTTTATGGTAAGGGTTGCAGAATGTGCTTGGTACGCAGGTGTTTTTGAGTACGACTTTCCACCCGCAGACAGATAGGTGGTCAGAACGTACAATCCAAGTTTTGGAAGACATGTTAAGTGCTTGTGTCTTGAACGTTGGTGGTTCTTTGGAGAGAAACCTTTCGTTAGTTGAGTTTTCCTACAAAAAAATGTTTCCAGACTATGATTCTGATACCACCATTTGAGGAACTCTACCGGAGGCCATGTAGATCTATGTTGTGTTGGCTAGAGGCCGGTGAATCCGAGTTGTTGGGGCCAAGTCTCGTGGATGAGAATTCAGAGAGAGTTAAGTTAATCAGGAAGGGGATGGCTACGGATCAGAGTAGGAAGAAGTCATATGTCGATCGGAGGCGTAGACCTCTTGAGTTTGGGGTGGGTGATAAATTGTTCCATCGGGTTTCACCAAGGTTGGGTCACCGAAGGATTCAAAAGCAGGGTAAGTTGGTGCCCAGGTATGTGGGACCTTTTGAGATTGTGGAGAGGATCTAATTAGTGGCATACCAATTGTCTCTTCTATAGAGGTATGGTGGGATACATGATGTGTTTCATGCGTCGCAGCTTCGAAAATATCACCCTGACCCATCTCACGTGGTTGATATTGAGGATTTAAAACATGATGCAGATGCATCCTTTGAGGAGCATCTGGTTCATGTGGTGGATCATAGTGAAATGGTCTTGCGAGGCAAGGTTGTGTCATTAGAGCGAGTACTATGGCAGCATGGGAAAGTTCAAGAAGAAACTTGGGAGCGGGAATCAGATATGTGGGATCAGTGGACCTAACTCTTCTCTTGGGTGGATCAATGAGGCTTCGAAGCTCAGCTCGAGGACGAGCCGTTATAAGGTGGGGAGGTTGTAAGATCCCGATTTTTTGGAAAGGTATGTTTTTGTTATGTCTTGGATGAATCCATTGTTTCGGGATTCAAGGGATGTTTAATGAATGTGTGAGAGGCCTTAGGGATGTTCCCTGGGCTCGAGCCACGAATGAAAGGAACTGTGGGAAAGAAAGACTAGGGAGCATGTCCTGTGCATGGCCAGACAAACCGTGCGGCCTGCCTAGGATAAACCGTGTGACCCTTCCTCCTCCAAACAGAAGCATGAACACGGTTTGTGCAAGGATTACCAAACCGTGCGGATAAATCGTGCGACCCCTCCTCCTCTGGAAACTAGCATGCACACGGTTTTCCTAACCGTTCAGACAAATCATGCCACAATATAATGTTGGAAAAAATTACAAGTTTCCCACTCCGAGCTTTAACACCCCACTCAGGATTTCCTCTCATTTCCCCTCTCTCCACCCTAGGCACGAACCATATTGCCCAAAGGCTCCAAGAGACTGATCTCCTTCAATTCTATGGAATTTTTTGTGCCGTTGGTTATAGATTGAAGCTCCAGGTAAGGATAATACCATCATTGCATCTCTTTTTGGTTTAGGGTTTGTATCTTCTCTCCCTCTCGTTCCGAATCTCTAAAACCCTATCTTTTGGGAGAGTTTTAGGTTACAGATCCAAAGGCTGGTTGGATCGAGGTCTAAGGACTCGATTGACAGTACGTTCAACCGCGATTTCGAGGTAGATGGTCTACAAGTGATATCCCACAGTTATTTGGGTATTTATGCATGTTTAGTTGTGTTGTTTCTTTCCTTTGGTTATGTTTTGGAAAAACATGGAATTTTTCGTAATAGTGGTGTTTAAAATGGATAATGGGAACCCTAACGATCCCCATGAGATGTGTTGGGATAGGATTGACCTAATTGGGGCCATCCATGGGATGTGCCAGCTTTTCCCGGATTTAGGGATTGATATTAAACAAGTGACCTTGTTGTAATGAATTGTAGAGCCCTTGATAAATATATTGGCATGATCGGTTGAACTTGGAATATAAGTTAGGTGATGCACCAAGACTTGGAAATAACCTAAGGGTTAATGTGGAATGGGTTAAATGATTGATTTATGGGAATGATGAACGGGTTAAATGGGTTAATGTGTAAACTGATTAAAGGACATAATGGGATATATTATGGGTTTAAGGTTGAATTCTTAGTGAGATAGGCATAACACATGGGAATTGGTTGATTGGTTAAATGATGTGAAATGGTAATGTGTTAATGGGTTAAGGCATGATGTGGTTTCAAATGTGGGGTGGTGAATAGTGTTTTTCGAAGGGCAATGGTTTGGATGGTTGATGGTTACATATACATAAGCATGTGCACATGGATTCATAGAGTGGGGTATGACATAAGGATCTATACCCATGGGTCGAGTGAAGACTGAGGTTCTAAACTCCACCCTAAATGCACGGTTTAGGAAAGGGGACTGAGGGTTTATTCTCCTAACGGTTGATTCCACCCAGAATGAGGCTTCGAGGTGAGGTTATGGTAGCTATGAGGGGGTTAGTCCTAGTGAGATTGGATAACGATGTGTTTACCCTCTTGTGTGTGATTGTTGGACTTAGACCCATGTAACTTAATATATGTGATTAACCCATAGAAATGTGATGAAATGGTAAATGGTGATAATGGGTGTGTAATTAATGGTAATGGAAGCGGAAATAGCTTGGCTCTAAACTGGTAAATGGTACCTTAAATAATTACTTGGAAATTATCATTCATATTCCTTAGCATGAATTGTCGGTTTAGACTGGATATTTTATAGACACCGTTGGTGGTGGCCTACTGAGTTGTACTCACACCCTGATCGGTCCGCTGTTGGGTACCCGAGCATACTTCATGTTTGCAGGTCAGGAGAAGGGAAAGGGTCCTTTCTAGATAGTTGATTGGACATGGGTAGCACTTGGTGGATGATTCGGACATCGAGTCGGGACCATTTGGGGGATTTTGGTCGTTGTCTTTATTTTGGGGTTTTTTCCACTTTTGCACTTGTAGTTTGACATGGCATATTTATTATTGGAAATGGATGTCATACATGTTCCGTGCTTATTGGTTATTGTTTCCGCTATTTGGGTTATTTATTTTGTGCCTTACTCTGATAAAAAGGGTTTATAGTATCCCAACTTGAATCCATAAACCCCCACTACAGGTCGGCAGCCTTTGGCATACGAGGAGGCATGCTTAAAGTCATGTAACCACCTAACTCGGGGCACTAGTTTAGTGGCTTCTGGGTAGGGGACATTACAATTCAACTTCTGGGATAGTAGATACATAATTAGTATATTATCCACACCACTATTGGAATCTTTTCTTACAATCATTGATGGAATCATTCTAGTTTTTGGTATTCCTTTAAATAACTATTTACATTAAAAAGGGTTCTATAATTTCCATTAATGAAAAACCACACCACCACATAAAATTTAAACTCACCACATCCACTCCATATCACCTTCAATATTTACAACTCTCATACTCTCTCTCTCTCTCTCAGTGAGTTTTGAGTTAAGTTGTATGGAACTAAAAAATTCATATGGGATATTAAAAAAGGTTCTTGGATGACTAAGGATGTTCAGAGGGTCGTATAATTCATTCAAGAACATGACCCTAATAACTATAAATATGATGAATCAAGAGTATGTTATTATCACCTTTATCAGACAAATGTTTGGGAAACTATAGTTTTCCTCTATAATGTTATTAATTCACAATAAAAATGAATATTTTAGTAGGTTTTAATAGCTTCATTGAACTTGTAAAGACTTGATTACATCATTTTGATACATATTGGAATAGTAAGTCTCAATATTGAATAGTGTAATTATTTCACTATGAATGAAAAAACATGAATTTTAAAATAATTTTAACTCACCAACCTATTCTAGTGATATTGGTAGTGTGGTTATTTCGCATAGATAGATGATATCATTTTGAAGGTTCTAACTTATAAATGATAGTGTAACCCTCTATTTTCCTTTCAACATTCCTAATTTTCTCATTATTCTAATAATATATTCTATAGTAGTGTTCAAAACTGATCAACTAATATAAAATAATAGTAAATGTTAAATAACTTTAAAAAACATACCAATAAACTTACTAAAAATAATATCAAGAAATGTAGTAATTTTATTCATTGAGATAATTAATATCTCTTGTGTTCCAGATCCCCATGAAATGACCTTTATTTTTCTAAATTTGTAAAAATATATGTAACAAAATTTTACCCTACCAAGGATCCTAGAGTGGGTATGAATAATATTACACATACAATGAGGTATATTAAACACATGAAAACTAAAAAGACGCCTTTAATACATCCTTAAATGGTTTCAATAGCATATATCTATAATAGTGCATATGAAAATAGATGAAAATCATTTTCAAATAACCTTATCAATAGAACTATGAAAATAATTATTAATGATTATAAATCTAAAAATCATATATTACTACATTAAATTTAAAATTTAGGGTAGGATTAAGTTGTTGTAATTTTCATTATATTAATAACCATGAAAAACCCTTTGATGTTTACATTTTATATCTATACTAATATTTAAACTAAAAAACAGTTTTTAAAACTCATAAAATTGAACCCTACTATAAAATTTTTTGTGGATCACATCTTAAAACTATATCAATTTATGAAACATGATGTGATTGTGACTGTTATTTACCCTTACACCATAAATAATTTTCCAAAAACTAGTAAATATGGAATTATAATAAACAAAATTTGATGAAGATGAATATTTTTCCTTAAAAACATTATACTTTATAAATTAGTATCTTTATTATAAATGGAAATATTTCATATAATTTCCAAGCAGAAATTCACACAGAAATGATAGTTGAAATTTCTACTATAAATCAATTCATAATTCCCAATGGATATCGCATAGGAAATTATTAGTTGATTTGAAACTAGTAATGGACAAATAAAATTACCACTTAATATTATTTAGGTACAGTAAATAACTAAGGAAAAAAAATTCATAATTCAAATATCATTCAATTGGAAATTGAAATTGAATATGGTCACTTAAAATTCACAATGAATATTCTATGTGTAAAATATCATTATAATTTCCAAATAAAAATACAATAAAAAATTTCCACATTTAATTCCCACTGGATACTGAAATTTTTTTAAATAATCCATTGAATATTCCAAGGATAGCTCAGATTTTTCGTAAATGGAAATTTACAAATGAAATTTCTGGTTGAAATTACTCGAGTAAATTCCCAAATATTACTTGAAAATAATTGAAAATAATAAGAAAAATTCAATTGAAAATTAAAATTTAATAAAATTTCTAAATAAAACATAATATTCTATTAATAATTCACACTATGAATTTCAAATGGGATTTTGAACTAGAAAATTTCTTATGTTGGGAAATGACTGGTGATTATTTCATAAATAATTCAAATTATATTCAATTTGAAATTAATAGTGTTAATTATAAGTGGAAATCCCAATTGTATTTTCCCAATATAAAACCCATTATAAATACTTAGTTAAGTATATATTTGGGAATTTAAAATTTTAATTTCAACTATTTATTATATATTTCATGATAAATCATGGGAAAATACATGCAAAAATTAGATTTTATTCGATGGGAATTAACACCATAAATTTGTAGTATAAAATCAAATTAAAAATTTCAAGCTGAAAATAATTTTGGAAATTTGGGTTCAAATTCCCATTCATATCATACAAATTTTGTTAAATATATGGTAAAAATTACATGAAAAATTCGTATTTGAATATTTATAAATTACCATATGAAATTATTAATTGAATTTAGATTGGAAGTTTTCAATGAGAAATAACATTATCTCATCCCAAGTGATATAAAATAAATAGGGATACATAAATACAAAATACACAATATATTTAGTTAAGAATTCATAGTGTAGTTGACCAGCAGAACTCACACTGTGAATTGTTAAAGTAAATTACAACTGTATATATGAACATAATGTAATTTTTTTATTTAAATCAATTAGAAATTAAATATGGAAAACCCCATTTTGAATCAATATGAAATGTCCAAAAGATCACGTAGAAACTTATAAGAAGAATTTGACTAATGGAAAATGTCATGATTACCACTTTAGATCAATTTGAATTTCCTAGTTGATTTTACCACTACAAATTCCCATTGAAATTATCATAATTTTAAATGATTAGGCTCACACTTTTAAGAAAATAGAAATTCACAATGGAAGTATATAGTGGAAACTTACAATTTAAATTCACAGACATGAAAATTAAAGAAAACTTTTGAATTACCACTTGGAACTGCTACATAAAATCTCCATTGGACAATTGTATTCTCCTACTAAAATAATATATAATGAATTAATTAGAAATTATAATGGAAAATTCTTGATTGAAAGTCCAATTTAGAATCAACTTGAAATTCCTTGTGAAAATACTCATTGAAAATTAACATTAATAATTACTATAAGAAGTCAACTACTAGAAAATACATTAATTAACACTTTTAATAGATTTAGAATTATATGTTGATATACCCCCCATTAAATTTATACTTTAAATAAATATACATGAAAATACTCATATACCATATTGAATAACTTTAAAATTCACAATGAAAATTCATATTTGAAATTATTAAACAATTAAATTATTGGAAAACTGGTGAAACTGTAACTACGAATTACTAGTTTAAATTCAAAATGGATAAATAGAAATCCCCACTAGATATTTTATGTTTTATTAACGGAATAGATAGGTTTATCATATTAATTTTCACGTTTCTAAGGTAAATGGTGATTGGAGTAATTATATAATGGGGTCAGTGGAGTGTCGGAGCTGGAATCTGGAGGTTGAAGAATATCTCATCCCGAACAACAAATTTCGAACATGATTGATCAGTTTGTGGACCAAATTTGAATTCAAGGCATGAGTAGAGAAGTTCAGAGGTGTGAATAATGGTTTCTATTATATATGCATGACGTTAAGTGATGATAAATAATATTTTTGCAATATACCTCTAACAAATCCGGAAAGTAACTTGTAGTTCATGATGTGAATTAATCCTAGATTTTTTTCATCTGGGTGACATTTTTTAAGTTACTGTTAAATTCATTACATTTATAACAGGAATGGACCTTAATTTCATGATTCAATGTATGGATTAATGATTATAAATCCTTTTACACCCTTAGTTTCCCAAAAAACTCCTGATTACCTTACAAATCAACGTATCCATATGAGTTATATAAATTTTATTCTATCCCAATTAAATATGGGATGCATTCTAGTATCCTTTGTTTGATCAGTACTGATACAAGTTTACTTTTCCCTCTTCTACATGTGTTTAATTAAATAAATTTTTTGATGAAGAAAATTTCTTGTGGGATGAATAACCATTTTTATGTGAAAGATGGATTCCATGTTTTTAGGGCCATGATACCCAATTTACTATGTTTTCTTTTTTCTAGATTCCTTATTTTCTATGGATATGAAACTTTATATGCAATAGGATATGATCCCAAGATGTCTGATGGTTGATGATTCATGGGTAGAGGGCCTGAGTTTTTGTATGTAGTTGAAGGTGATGATGAAATAATGCATGGTGATATTCATGATAGTGTTTGGTGTTGATCCCAATGTTTTAATTGCAACCTTTTAATTATTTTTGTTATAAAATAAAAAAAACTTTCCTAAAAAAATTAAAAGATATTCACTTAAACAGTGTTTTATAATATTTTTTTCTATAAAAAATTATGTTTTACTAATCATAAAATAACATCTAATGTTTTACAGACATAAAATTTACATTGTTCAATACTAATATCATAATTTCTATGATTAAAATCAATCAGACACACCTTTATCAAATCAGGTGTATATATTAGGTATTTTATATCATACTAATGAAGTATTAAACAATTTAACTAATACTGGTACCAATAAATATTAGACTTATACTCATAATGTTGATCAGAATAAAAATCGTAGAGATGTCTGTCAGACTAAAATAACATTATAGTCATGTATAGAATATCTGTTTATAATATAATGAAATATTTTAAAATATATCTTTTTTAAATCAATAGGACATCATAAATCTAGTTACGATAGATCATTATGAGTTGGAAGGTGAATGGTGTTCATGTAATTGAAACCAATTAAGGGAAATATGATTGTTGGAAGATCAATATGATTGTTAGGAGGCTACCTATAAATAATAGGTCATTTGAAGAGTTTAGATCTAATTCATTGATTTCACTGTTGAATATTTTAATGTATACTCAATGTGAAAAGCTACTTCTTAATATTTATATTTTTTTATATATTAGTATTCTTATGGAAACCTTGTTAGGTTGTCACCATAATAATTGTTTTATAAATGCTTATACATCCGATCATCAAAACGATCGAGGGCTTATAAAGTAAGGAAGATAGAGAATCTAAAGCATCAGACTAAGGTATACTAGGGACAGGTATATATACAATGTTATCATCATATAAAGGTCATCTAGGTATTGGAAGACATAACGATTTTGATCATCATATCATGTGATTCCTTGGTAAGGGTATACAAACATTCATGTAAGTATAAATGATGGGATACACATCATATAGGTTATTGATTAATTTTTCTTCAGGATAAAAGGGTTATCATTTTAATATATAAAATTTCATTATTTCTTTTGTATGAAAAGGTTAAGAAAATTAGTTTTTTTCTGATATAAATTCTATTGAAATTGAATAATGATATCCACTTTTCTATTCTGATTATTTTATCTATATTTTTATGATTATGATATAAACAATATTTTAATTCAATATATCCATGGCGATTATGATACATTGATAAGACTGTAAAGACCCAAAAATTTCAAGGGAATTTTTTTCTTAAATACTTTTGAATTTTATGAGTCTTTGGTTTTTGACGGCACTTGATTCCGAGGCCCGGTGTGCCCGAAACAAATTTCTGATGTTTTGTTTGGGTACATTCAGTAAACGTACATGTGGGGTTTTCTAAACCCATGCTCGGAATTGAAACCTGAGGAAGCTGATGAACTCACAACACCAGTATTCACTTAAGGGGACCTTTACCGCAGTAGCATTTTATGCTAGTTGAGAGTTAATATTTGTGGATTTAGAATAAAATAAATAAAATTTGTGGAACACAATTTTATTTATGGAAGTTGGTTATTTCCTCTAAAGGGGAGTTAGAGGTGGTTCCCACACCCACAAACCCCCTATGAGAGGATATTTGTGAGGTGGGGCCCACACGATCCCTAACCTTTTATCCCCGCATAACCCCCTCAACTCCCTTTAATATCCCCTTCATTTATTTTTTGACAAACTGTTAAAACCTTTGGACATCCACTTAAATGTGGAGCCTCACCATCTCCCATCCATTAATATTTCCAACTCAATGCCTTAATTAATTCAATTTTCATTTTGAATTAATTTTAAAATTCATGGTAATGTAATATTATGTAAGGGCCTTATTATTATTTTGGTTGGAAAATATTTGTGGGGGAATTTAGAAAGTGAGAGTTCTTCCAGGAAGAACGTAAAAAACACTCCCGGACATGAAGGACGTGAAGTAACATCTCTGACCTTCTTCTTCCTTCGCGTTAAAGGAGGAGACACTGCCGCGGGGAACATCGCCAATAACGACAGTTCTTTCTCCGACATTGACGGAGAAACATCATTTTTTGCGACTATGATGAACAAGCCTGGATCGAGGTAGGGGGATTATGTTCAATTTTAATTGATTAAATATTTTCATTTTCTTCGTTGAAAATTATGGTTTAAATTTGGCCAACTACTACCACAAAACAAGGAGGGTGATAGCCGAACACACATGGTCTGACGACCCTCCGTAGTATCTTTTATTTACGATGGAGATCATCGTGGGAAGGTGGTGATGAACAAAGGCGGCGGCCGCACACCGCCGCATGTAGAAGAAACACGGCATGAAACCTCGGGCCGCTCGGCCGAAGAAGAACCGACTGAGCCGAAGGAAGACTGAAGCGCCATAATGGGCGCCACATTGTGGAGCACCATGGCCTGGGCTCCACAAGCCGCTTTAGTGGTGAACCGGCCGGCTCTTCAGCTGGTCGGGTGAAGGAGCAGCGGCACCCGAAGGTGCCGCGTAGCAGGACCGTGGGGCACCCCAGAGGGCTGCTTGCACCGGGAAGACCAGCCGGATTTGTCCGGCCGGATTGGAGGGTGGAGCCGCTGGTTCGGGAATGTGCCCCCCCTCGGACTGCTCGGCTAGCTGGTCAAGCCACGGCCCATCGGGCCGCGCCCGGCCGCGCCCTCTCGGGTCGGGCCGCACCCTGCCGGGCCGGACCGCGTCCTACTGGGACGGGCCACGAAGATTTGGGCCTAGCCGCGCCCCTCTGGTCAGGCTTCATGATTCATTGGGCTGGTCCGACCCTCTGTCGGGTTGGACCTGCAAAAATATGGTTGACCAGACCTGCCAGCCCACTGGGCTTAACGGGCCGGGCCTATTTTCACTTAAAGGTGAATATCTCGAAGACCGCGCGCCCGATCAACGCGCCGTCTACAGCACTGGGACACTCGTAACGTGGCGATCCTTTTGCGATACTCTAAATGTGTTTTGGACAACTATGGTAAATGGCCGGGTTTGGAATGAGCATATTTCAAACCGGGCCCCTAGAAAAAAATGTTAATAACTCTCAGACTGGGCGTCCGATTGACCCGCCGTCTATCACGTTGGGTACCTTTTGACGAGATGGAACTTTTGGATACATAAACTCTATACATTATGACAGTTGTTGTATCAACCCCTCTGATTGAGGAGCGGACCCTCCCGGAATCGAGCGTGCTGTGTGCGGGAACCCTATAGATAGTTGCGACTACAACGACTACCATATTGGAATCCTATGTAGGTTCGGCGGTCACGACTACTGTACTAGAATACTCCATGGGTTCGGCGACGATTACTACCATACATGAAATCTCCGTGGGTTTGACGACGATGGTTACAGTTCTTATATCTGACATGGGTCCAACAGTTTGACTTTTGTTCTAGTATCCTACGTGGGTCTGACAGAGTAGCTAGTCTAGTATTCTACGTGGGTCTGACAGCTTAGCTGGTCTATTATCCTACTTGGGTCGGATAGCTTAGATGAATCTGTGACTACATCTGATCATATTTATCACTTTACGAAAGATGTATACCTTTGTGAGCTGAGTCCTGACATTCAATCATTCCCATCGGTGTGATTGACTACATTCCTGTGTGGAATGGGTTGTTCTTGGGCTCGAGAGTTAGAGACAAATAGGAATTTATGACTTAGGTATATGAATGGGCATATACCTAAGTAGAGTTGGTTGATACTTCATGATTATATCTTTCTTTTGTGGTTTATCCTTCATTGATTCTGGGAGAACTTTGGGTGTCTCGGGGTCCCTACTGAGTATTGTTATACTCACCCCTGTACGGGCTATGCTCGCTCTACGTTGTGTCGGATGAAAATGACAGAAAACACTGATCGTTGTAGAGACTTGTGAATTTGGACGGTACCCGATGGTGGACAACTCGGCGGGACGTACACGGAGTAGACAGATGGACCCGAGGTGTTGTGGAGACCAACTATACCCACCCTTTAGGTGGGATTCCCGGCAGATGACTCAGTGGTTGCTGTTTTACTTTACTACTATTGTACTAGTCTTTCAGTTGTACTGTACTCACTTTTGGGTTTGTTTTTACGGCCCCATACTTTTTAGCACTTACTTTTGTATAAAAGTTTACTTGTGCTTACTTCAGTTGTGTACTCTGTTGTGCTTGATTAGTTCTATAATGTAAATGTCTTCCCAGTATTGGAATTTATGCCTTTGGGGCTTGTCGCCAGCCCCTGGCCTATGGAAGGTGGGCTTGGGGTAGTCATGGCACGGACCCTGAGGACGGGTCGTGACAAATTGGTATCATAGGGGTCAGTTCTACCACAGAACTCCAGACTCTGATCATTCTTTTCTGTGAAGCAACAGTGTTAAGAATATTGAGTGTGGTTTTTAGTCCAGGAAGTCCAGTGTTGGTGCGGTGACCAACATTTCCATACACCAGGACCCTGACCCCTGATTTCTGACTCAGTGCATGAAAACACTGATTGCATGTATGTTTCAAATGTTTTATTTGTGATTACTTTGTGTCAGCTCACCAGGTATACTGTTTTGACCGTGGCACACCTGTTTCTTTTCAAGATGGCCCCACAAAGGCAACCGGCTAAGGTTCTGAGTTACGTACTAGATGGAAGCCCATTGAGCGACGAGGCCTCGGTGCAGGGCCCATCACAACGGAGGCACCAGAAGTACCACTATCCACTGGGCCACCGATACTACCAGCCCTAGTAGCAGATAGTTCATGCCTCCTGAGTGCATTGCACGAGTTCCAGCAACAGAGGCCGCCTAGGTTCCGTAGAGAGACGGACCCACTGGCAGCTAAGGATTGGCTAGAGGCTATCGTTAGATTTTTCAAATTGATAGAGACACCAGCCGACCTTATGGTGCTCCTTGTCGCGAGTCTCCTACATGCAGCAGCAGGTATATGGTGGAACCTGATTCTCCTGGTGCATGACGAGGCATCACTACTTTGGACAGACTTTGAGAGTCTCTTCCGCTATGAGTTTGTTCCAGCCACCCTTTGTGCAGGGTAGAATCATGAGTTACTTCACCTACGATAGGGAAACATGACAGTAGCTCAGTACTCAGCGGGGTTTAATAACCTCTCGCGCTACTCTATGGACAAAGTACGGGGCCCATTCATCAGGGGACGGGCCTTTGATTAGGGACTGAGGCATGAGTTCAGAGCTTTGATGATCTTCCTCAACATTCTGACGCAGGCGGGAGTGTTGGAGAGAGCCATTCTTGTGGATATTTTTCTCGCTGAGCCGACACCAGCAGCGAGAGCCTCTGTAGGGAGAAATGTAGCAGAGTCTTCTACAGCCTCTAGTAGACAGATGTTTTATAGGTCCAAGCAGACCAGGCCATCAGGAGATCAACCTCCGGATACAGGTTCGGTTGTGCGGGGCACCCGAAACAGAGCCAGCTATACGAGAATTAGGTAGTGTTATGCATGCGGCGGGCAGGTTCACATTGTTTGATACTGCCAGACCTGTCGTGAATATTAGTGGCAGATAGTGGAGGGACCTCCCAGGAAGTGGTAGAGGTTCGACCATGGTGGTCTACAAGGAGGAGGCAGACGAGGTAGAGAAGCTGGCCGAGCAGTGGGTGGTGGACGACGTTTTGAGGCTCTACCACCACCACTACCAGGAGGTCCACCCTGACCACATGGAGCTGGCGTAAAGAGGGAGGCTCAGCTCCAGGCAGTGGAGGCTTACAACCATGGCGCACCTGAGATGATTCGAGGTACTATCTGTGTATACTCCACCCTTGCTGCAGTACTTATAGACAGAGGTGTGAGTCATTATTTTATTTTCGCTGCCCTTGTTCAGAGCTCGGATATTCCGACGGAGCCGTTGGCTTGATCCTTACAGTTAGAGACTCCTACGGGAGAAAACTAGAAGATTACGCACTGGTGCCGGGAATGGGACCATACTCTAGGAGGCGATAGCTTTGGCTGGGATCTTCTTGTAGCGGCATTGAGGCCTTATGACGTTAACCCATGTATGGACTGGTTATCTACCGTCCATGATCATATCAACTGTATTAGGCGCAAAGTGCAGTGTGTTCACACGGATGGGAGCAGGTTCACCTTTATTTGGGAGAAGGGAGCCTTTGCAGTGCATGATGGACTTATGTAGAGGAGAGGGTATCCGATCACACATCAGTTGGCTAGTCTCATCCTTGGAGCATTGCATGTGTAGAGTCCGAGTTTTCTTGTTGTGGTGGATAAGTATGCGGACGTTTTTCCTGACGACGTTCCAGTAATACCTCCTCACAGAGAAGTAGACTTCTACATAGACCAGTACCCTAGAGAAACACCGATATCTACCCCAGAATATCGGATGTCTCCCGCCGAGCTTCGTGAGATGTAGGTACAGTTAGAGAACTTGCAGGGAAAGGGATTCATCTGACCTAGTGTATCACCCTGGGCTTCTCCAATTTTGTTTCCCAAGAAGGTGGATGGGAGCTTGTGACTGTGTGTTGACTACCGTCTCTTAAATCAGGTGACCATAAATAACAAGTACCCACTTTTGAGTATTGATGACCTCCTTGAATAGCTAAAGGGAGTACGATGGTTCTCGAATATAGACCTCAGGTGATGATATCACGAGCTCAGAGATCGAGACGAGGATGTGCAGAAGATGACCTTCAGGTGTCGGTATGGCCACTACGAGTTCTTGGTTATGCCCTTTGGTGTAACCAATGCTCCATCAGTGTTCATGAGTCTCATGAATAGGATATTTCATCATTACCTAGATTGTTTTTTCGTATTCTTCATCGATGACATACAGATTTACTCGAATATTGAGGAGGAGCACACCTACCACTTGCAGGTTGTACTGGATACACTCTGGGAGCACCGGCTTTATGGTAAGCTCTCAAAGTGTCAATTCTAGATATGAGAGGTACACTTCTTGGGACACGTCATCTCAGAGGTGGGAGTTTCAGCGGATTCAGTGAATATCGAGGCAGTACTAGCTTGGGAGCCACCCAGGAGCCTGATGGAGGTGCAGAGTTTCCTAGGTCTGGTTGGGTACTATCAGAGATTTGTGCTAAACTTATCCAGAGTTACAACATCGCTTTCATCCTGGATGAAGAAGGTGAAACCCTTTGTGTGGTCAGATAGATGTTAGCAGAGCTTTCAGAAGCTGAGGCAGAGGTTGACTAGTGCGCCCATCTTGAGGTTTCTAGAGGAGGGCGTTGGGTACGTAGTTTTCTGCGACAAATCAAAGACCAGAATCAGGTGTGTCCTGATGAAGCAGAGAGCAGTGATCACATATGGTTCACAGTATCTGAGACAGAACGAGCAGAACTATGCTACCCATGACCTGGAGTTAGCAGCATTGGTCTTCGCCTTGAAGATGTGGCGACACTATCTGATGGGTGAGCGCTTTACAATCTACTCTGACCACCAGAGTCTCAAGTACATATTCTCGTAGAAGGACCTGAACCTGTGATAGTGATGATGGCTCAAGTTCCTCTAGGACTATGACTTTGAGATAGTATATTCTCCTGGGAAGGGGATTGTTGTAGCTGATGCTCTCAGTAGGAGATCAGGCATTCAGCTACTAGGAGAGGTGGCAAAGTAGCTAGCCGCGTTGCAGATATACTTTTTGGATATTTATAGAGCCACCTTTCTTCAGTCTGTCACATTCAATCCTCCACTTCTTCGGCGAGTTAGAGAGGCATAGTGGGGGGATGCTGACTAAGAGACACGACATGCTCAGATATCCTCAGGGCTGGAACCCGATGGATTTTCTGAAGGAGGGGAGCACTTCATCCTCTTTAGGGGACATACTATGGTACTAGTTGCACTGCAGGAGGATGTTCTGAGAGAGTATCACACTTCCCCTCTAGCGGTACATCTAGGAGTGGTGAAGATATACCAAGACCTCAGACAACAGTTGTAATGACCCAAAATTTTGAATAAATCTTGTTTCCTAATTTCTTGTGTTATTTTATTTTTAATACTCAACAAAACTGTTTCATTTGATAACATGAGTATAATTAAAATGAGACCGTTGGGTTTCGACTATTATATGACCATTGGTCAATATGACCATTGGAAATGAAATGTTGCGATTATTGTCTCTAAATACAAGTGATCTTGGTTAATTAATATTGAAAGAAGATTTGATGGCCTCATCCTGTAGTCTCGGGCAAATCGAAGACCATCTAACAGAACTTGGGAAGGAGGTAGCACCATTGGGATTTGCTTTGGACCAAACCCAAACCGAACTTCATCGTGTGAAGTTAGAATGGAATCGCCTTCGCGAGAAGTTCAAACTTGTAGAAATTACTACTCGTGCGATGTTGGTCGAGCCGCCCTCAGATTCTCTCACCTTAGCACACCTTACACTTAGGTCCTATGCTATGGTTATAAGGGGCTATGTAAGGAGACCATAACTTTTTTTTTGTAATCCATTGAGATAAATAAAATTTCAATTTCTTCTTATGGTGATGTTTGTGAATTTTAAAATGTCCGGATAATTTTAGGATGTATATTATTGATAAATTTTGGAAGAATGATATTTTAAAATATTTATGTCAACCATAAAAAATTAAGGATGCATAAAGATTTTCAAAAAATGGTCTTCTACAAATGTGTTCATTAAGAAATTTAGAGTCTAATATGAACAACATAATTTTTGGTGAATAGTAATTTATGAACAGTGATTTTATGCTTAGGATTAGTAATATGACCAAATGGATTAGTAATCTCACTTAAGGAAAGTATTAATATAATATAGGCACCTTGATTAAGTAATGTGATTAAATAAAATAGGTAAATAACTGTTTCAGAAATTATTAGTCAAGTATTAATTTTTTGGGTGAATAGTGTTTTTTAATTAAAAATTAAATTAATAATATTTAGAAAATTATTTTCATAAAATGGACTTTATTTTTGAATTCAGAACATTGATATTATGTTAAGGTAATTTTTGGGGATTTTTCTCAAAAACACAAATTTTCGGTGAATAGTGGGTTTTAATTAAAAATTAAATTAAAATTATTTAGAAAATTATTTTTATAAAATGGACTTTATTTTGGAATTCATAACATCGATATTATGTTAAGGTAATTTTTGGGGATTTTTCTGAAAAAAATGAATTTTCAATGAATAGTGTTTTAATTTAAAAATTAAATTAAAAATATTTAGAGAACTATTTTTATAAAATGGAGTTTATTTTTGAATTTAGAGAATTGATATTATGTTAAGGTAAATTTTTGGGAGTTTTCTGAAAAAGTTGAATTTTCAGTGAATAGTAAAAATACAGTTTTAGGGTTTCGGTATGTTCAATGACATCATAACTGCATTATGAGGATTTCATGAGATATTTTAAGGGATGGTCAACTTGTGAATAGTAAGATAAGGTATGAGGTGTCCCATGTGTCCAATTGGATGAGAAAATACCACTTGTTTTTCCAACACCACCAATTAGGTGTCCCTTGGCCATTAATGCCTTGTCCACTGACTTCCCCTATAAATACCAAGCCATTCTCTCATCCTTTCCATTCCAAAATCCTCCTCAAAAAAGTTCTGGTCTTCTTACCTCTGAAAGAGTCCTCCAAAGGTGCCCTCAAGCCTCCAAAGGTCCCAACATTCATGATTTCAAAGTTACTCTTCAAGGTAAGGGATCCTACCTCTCTCTTTCTTTCCAAGTACTCTCTTTTATGTCATTTGTTTTATGATCCATGTTCTTACTTTGGGGATATCTTTTTATATTCATCCTACTGTACTTTTCATTTTCATATGATGAGATACCCCCTCTTTCTCTCATCAAATCATTTTATGAATTTTTATGTGGAATCGTTAGGCTGCCGAATGTTTAAGGGATTCTTTCACCCTTCTCGTTTTCAAGATATATTTCCATGTCAAGTCTTTCATGTTCCTTTTTATTATGTTGGGGTATGATCTATATATCTATCATACTGATATTTTATTATCATATGATGAAAGACCCTATTTGATCTAGTCAATTCAGTTTTTTTTAGTTTTAAGTGACGCTGTTAGGCTACCGAATTTTCATAAGAGAAATCTTATTTTTGTCTTCCTTCCATGTTTTTCATTTCATATGGTATGTATTTAAAATGTCATTAACATGTTATTAAATCCTTTATATTATATCCCTCTTCTATTTTATGGATCATTTATGAGTGGGTGACCCATGTCCCCTTTCTTTTCAATGTTTTCTAAAACCCTATAACATAACCATTATGCTGCAGAATTTTTGTCTCAAAATGTCTCTCTCTTTTTCTAAAATTCAGTTATTTTATTAAGTGAATACTCAAAGCTATTTCTTCTATAGGGGTATTCACATATATTTCAAAATGTTCTATTTTAATTCTGGGATTTACATACACGAAACCCACTTTCCTTTTTTCCATGGGTTTAAAATGACATAAAGATCATGTCTTAAAAGCAGTTTTGAAAACGTTATGATCATGAAATGAAACCCACTTATTTTATTCTATATGGGTTATTTATGAATTTTTTGATGATGATATATGTTCCTCACATTATAATAAACGAAAATTTTAAGGGTGTGCCCTGATAGCACTCAAATGCATTGGGTAAAGACTTAATCTCTAGAGATGAACATTTTTAACGATATCTTGGTGAATAACCTTGGTAATTTTTAATGACTCCTTGGGGATGGACCTTGGTGAAAAGTAAATGATTGTATATGTTAAATGTTGTATCCACATATTCATGTTATGAAACAAATTATTTTTATTATGATATGCCTCGTGATATCTTTCTCATGCCTTAAAGTTATTTTTCATGACTTTTTGATGTATCTCAAGTTCACATGTAAAATTTTTTCATTTGTTTCGCTTACTGGTCCTTCTTCTAACCCTTTCCTTTTATGTATGCTCCCAGGTTATGAGATGCTTTATGAAACTTAGGATGAATAATGAATAAGCCTTTCAAGTGTTTAAGAAGAATGTTTTATATTGTCACATATTAAGTTCCGAGTTTCCAAGACACTAAACCTTAAAGATCCTCAGTTTTGTATAATGTAATGAAAGTTAATGTGACAAAAAGGTGGAATTCTATAGTTGGTGTCAAGGGATGGTTTAGTTATTTGTGGAAATTAGGATATGAAAACATTAGAAATAACCCTATAGAAAATTTTAAATATAGGAAATATTCCTAGTATTTTGGTGAGTATTGAGTAAGTGGGTTCTAAACAAATAGGTCCCTGTCTGGATACGAACATGTAGAGGTGGCTTTGGTACAGATGTTCCTAGGAGTGAAAACTCTGACAAGGTGTTCCGGGATTGACCCAGGGTAACCTGGTGCACGACAACGGGTCTTGCTACACTCTTGGTTTGACACTCTCGGGGGATATGATTTGGTAAATTCATAAGCTTTGTATGAACCATTATTAAAGGGAAAAAGATAAAATAAAATAAATATTCACATAAGGATATATGATCATAGATAACCTAGATTGGAACCTAGGGGATCAAAATTTAGTGTATACTTTTCTTCTATAAGTTTATCCTTTTATGCTTTATGTTTCCTTTTAATGAATCTTGGCTAAGTATTTAATCCCCTTAATTATACTTTCTTTTCATAGTTAATGGCGGGAAATGGAAGAACATGTACCAAAATCCAATGTGATAGGAAATGTGACGATTTCCTTATTAATATGAAAGAGATGACAAGAAATCAAATTGACCATATTGTGAATATTCTAAACCAGCTATCAAAAATCACAATTAATAATTGGTACCTTGTTGAATGCCCCGATTCATCAAGGAAGGAGAAGATGAAGTCTCAAGGATGTTCATCTGATAATGTTGATATGGGAAAGAAGACCCAATTTCCTTTGTGCAAAAAGTTTTTAAAGGGGCACCAAGGAGAATGTCACAAAGGAACCAGGAGATGTTTTAAGTGTGGCGTGATAGGGCATAAAGTAGCCAATTGATTAAAAAAATGGATAATCTGATGAATAGAGATAAGGTTCAATCTAATGTACCTTATACTATTCAATGTCGTAAATGGGGAGAAGTTAGAAATTACCCATGGCAATTCTCTCTTGGAATGGATGAGAATCATGATGAACATCGAAAATCTTCGAGGATAATGTATCAATGCAAGTCTTAGGATGAGATGGATCATGATGACTAAAGTACATGTATCTTCTTCGCAATAATTTTCTATGTCATGTTGTATTTTAGTTCATGACCTATGAGGATATCTTTAATGTTTTCAAGGAACATCGAGTCACTACCTAAGATGTTTTTATATCGTTAAGTAAAACATCTATTTTTATATACCACATGTTGATGTTGTGAAGCTGTTCTTCTTGAAAATAAATTGATGATTAGGGGATTAAAAGATGATTATTATTTTGGAAGACGTTCACTATTTTGGGAACCCTATATGATCGAGGTAAATAGATTAGTATGGTATTTTCATTGGGGAGTAATGTTTGACTTATATTTTGAATAATCGATGAATTTAAGGTGAACTTATAGTAATTTTGGTTACTTAAGGAATGATTAACCTATATTGGGGAAAATATGTTTAGGTTAGTAACTTTTGTTATAAGATGTTAGGAGTGGTTGATGTTGTTTGGATATGGATGATAAAGTTAATCTTGGAAGACTATGTTATCAAATTCTTTATATATTTGGGTTTCAATCTTAGTTTGGTTTATTTTGAGGAATTTTAAGGACAGTTATTTATGAAATGGTCTATGATGAACTTCGGGTAGTATCGTGGAGCATTGAAGATTTAAAGTAGTTTCCCTTCCTATGGGGTTATTTCTTTTTGAAGAGTTGTTTTATCTTACCCTTTCTGTTTTTGGGATAAATGTTTAAAGATAGATAGTTATTCTTTTGTGAATTAGGTGATTCTATAGAAGATAATTCTCGTGCTTTGATGAGACGAAGTATTTTTGAATGCTCATCATTTGAAGAAAAGATTAGTCTTGCTAAAAACTTATTAAAGGATGAAACTCTACTTGAAGGTAAATATATTTCCTTGTGTTCTTATTCTATATAGTAAATGAATTCCTCAAAATTATTAAAAGGAACGCTAAACAAAAATGTAGTTGGTTTATGTTTCCTACTAGGTAATCAAAGACCGTTTAACCCATCACCAGTTTGTGATTTTCTGGTGGTTAACTTTCTCTCAGACATGTTTTCTATCACTCTCCATCAGAACATGACCATTTATTTTCTCCTCCATATCCATGTTTTCTTACATGGAATCCTAGTATGGGTTAACTCGGGTGACCTTTATAATTCCCTTTCATTCTTTTAAAGTTATAGTGTTACTGACTCTTCTTCCGATGTGGGGCATTCAATGAAATTACCAAGCCCAATTTTGAAAATTGTGAGGACGCAATTTTTTATGGGGGGAAGAATGTGACGACCCAAAATTTGAATAAATCTTGTTTCCTAATTTCGTGTGTTATTTTATTTTTATACTCAAAAAACTGTTTCATTTGATAACATGAGTATAATTAAAATGAGACCATTGGGTTTTGACTATTATATGACCAATGGTCAATATGACCGTTGGAAACTAAATTTTGAGGTTATTGTCTCTAAATACAAGTGATCTTGGTTAATTAATATAGAAATAAGATTTGATGGCCTCATCCAGTAGTCTCGAGACAATTGAAGCCCATCTAACAGAACATGGGAAGGATGTAGCACCATTGGGATTTTCTGTGGACCATACCCAAGATGAACTTCATTGTGTGAAGTTAGAACGGAATCACCGTCATGAGAAGTTCCAACTGATATAAATTACTACTCGTGCGATGTTGGCTGAGTTGCCCTCAGATTCTCTCACTTTAGCACACCTTACACTTAGGTACAATGCTGGGGTTATAAGGGGCTATATAAGGAGACTCTAACTTCTTTTTGTAATCCTTTGAGATAAATAAAATTGTGATTTCTTCTTATGGTGATGTTTGAGAATTTTCAAATGTGTGGATATTTTTAGGATGTATATTATTGATGAATTTTAGAAAAAGTATATTTTAAAATATTTATCTAAACCTTAAATAATTAATGAGGTGTAAAGATTTTCAAAAAATGGTATTCTACAAATGTGTTCAGTAAGAAATTTAGAGTCTAATAAGATCAACTAAATTTTTGGTGAATAGTAATTTATGAATAGTGATTTTACGATTAGGATTAGTAATGGGGCCAAATAGATCAGTAATCTCACTTAAATAAAGTATTAATATAATATAGGCACCTTGATTAAGAAATGTGATTCAATAAAATAGGTAAATAACTGTTTTGGAAATTATTAGTCAATTATTAGTTTTTTAGGGTGAATAATGTTTTTTAATTAAAAATTACATGAAAAATATTTTGAAAAATATTTTTATAAAATGGACTTTATTTTTGAATTCAGAACATCGATATTATGTTAAGGTAATTTTTGGGGATTTTTCTGAAAAAATGAATTTTCAGTAAATAGTGTTTTTTAATAAAAAATTAAATTAAAAATATTTAGAAAATTGTTTTAAAAAAATGGTCTTTATTTTTGAATTCAAAACATCGATATTATGTTAAGGTAATCTTTGGGGATTTTTATGAAAAAAATGAATTTTCAGTGAATAGTGTTTTTATTTAAAAATTAAATTAAAAATATTTAGAAAATTATTTTTATAAAATAGAGTTTATTTTTGAATTCATCACATTGATATTATGTTAAGGTAAAATTTTGGGAGTTTTCTGAAAAATTTGAATTTTCAGTGAATAGTAAAAATACAGTTTTAGGGTTTCGGTATGTTTAATGACATCATAACTACATCATGATGATTTCAAGAGATATTTTAAGAGATGGTCGACTTGGGAATAGTAATATAAGGTATTAGGTGTCCAATGTGGACAATACCATGAAGAAATACAACTTTTTTTGCCAATACCACAAATGAGGTGTCCCTTGGCCATTAATGCCTTGTCCCCTGACTTCCCCTATAAATACCAAGCCATTCTCTCATCCTTTCTATTCCAAAATATTCCTCAAAGAATTTCTGGTCTCCTTACCTCCCAAAGAGTCCTCCCAAGGTTCCCTGAAGCCTCCCAAGGTCCCAAACATCAAGATTTCAATGTTACTCTTCAAGGTAAGATATCCTACCTCTCTCTTTCTTACCAAGTACTCTCTTTTATGTCGTTTCTTTTATGCTCTATGTTCATATGTTGGGGATGTGATTTTATATGCATCCTACTGTAATTTTAATTTTCATATTATGAGATACCCCCTCTTTCTCTCATCAATTCATTTTATGAATGTTTAAGTGGCGCCGTTAGGCTGCAAAATTTTTAAGGGATTCTTTCACCCTTCTTGTTTTCAAGATCTATTTCCATGTCAAGTATTTAATGTTCCTTTTTATTATGTTGGGGTATTATCTCTATATCTATCATACTGAAATTTTATGTTCATATTATGAGATACCCTATTTGATCTCGTCCATTCATTTTTTTAGTTTTATGTGAGGTCGTTAGGCTGTCGATTTTTCATAAGAGAAATCTCATTTTTGTCTTCCTTCGATGTTTTTCATTTCATATGGTATGTATTTAAAATTTCCATACCATGTTCTTATATCCTTTATATAATTTCCCTCTATTGTTTTATGGATCATTTATATGTGGGTGACCCATATACCCTTTCTTTTCAATATTTTCTAAAACCCTATAACATAGCTGTTATGCTGCAAACTTTTCGTATCAAAATGTCTCTCTCTTTTTCTCAAATTCTTTTATTTTATTAAGTGAATACTCAAAGATCATTCTTCTATATGGGTATTCACATGTATATCAAAATTTTCTATTTGAATTCTGGGATTTACATACATGAAACCCACTTGCCTTTTTCCGTGGTTTTAAAACGACATAAAGATCATGTCTTAAAAGTAGTTTTTAAAATGTTATGATCATGAAATAAAACCCACTTATTTTCTGCTATATGGGTTATTTATTAAATGTTTGATGATGATATATGTGGATCACATGATAATAAAGACAAATTTAAGGGTGCGCCCTGATAGTGCTCTAATGCATTGGGTAAAGACTTAATCTTTAAAGATGACCATTTTTAACGATATCTTGGTGAATAACCTTGGTAATTTTTAATGACACCTTGGGGATGGACCTTGGTGAAACGGAAATGATTGTCTATGTTAAATGTTGTAGCCACATCTTCATGTTATGGAACACGTTATTTTTATTATGATATGCCTCATGATCTCTTTCTCATTCCTTAAAGTTATTTTTCATGAATTTTTGATGTATCTCATGTTCACATGTAAAATGATTCCCTTGTTTCCCTTACTAGGCCTTCTGCTCACCTTTTCCTTTTATGTATGCTCCCAGGTTATGAGATGCTGTAATGAACTTAGGATGACCAATGTAAAATCATTTCAAGTGTTTAATAAGAATGTTTTATGTTGTCATGTATTAAGTTCTTGGTTTCCAAGACACTAAACCTTAAAGATCCTTGGTTTTGTATAATGTAATGAAAGTTAATGTGATAAAAAGGCAGGATGCTATAACAGTATTGGTGGTCGGGTATGAAGATGGTTGTAGCAGAGTTTTTTTCACGATGCCTCACTTGTCAGCAAGTGAAGGCGGAGCAACAGGTACCAGCAGGCTTGTTACAACCCTTAAAGGTCCCAGAGTGGAAGCGAAACGGGATATCCATGGATTTCGTGACAGGGTTTCCATGTACATCTAGAGGACATGACTCTATCTGGGTGATCGTAGACCAACTCACCATGTCAGCCTACTTCTTACCGATCAGAGAGAAGGTCTCAGTAGAGAACTTGGGATGCCTCTACATTCAGGAGATCGTACGGCTTCACGGTGTGTCATCGACTATCGTTTCTGATCGAGTTGCTCGTTTCACTTCTCGGCTTTGGATGGGGTTATAAGAGGCCTTTGGGACACAACTTCACTTTAGCACCACCTTCCATCCACAGACAGAAGGTCAGACTAAGAGGAACATTCATACTCTTGAGGACATGCTCTGTGCATGTGTCTTTGACTTTGGTTACAGTTGGGAGGATCACCTACCCTTGGTGGAGTTTGCGTACAACAACTATCACTCCACCGTCGGGATGACACCTTACGAGGCACTATACGACCGACCTTGAAGATCCCCTCTGTGCTGGACTGACCCTGGGGAGTCAGCACTTGTAGGACCAGAGATGGTTCAGGCTGTGACAGAGAATGTGCAAATCATGTAGGAGTAGATGAAGACTGCACAGAGCAGACATAAGTCCTATGCTGATCGGATATAGAGACCACTAGAGTTCGAGGATGGCATCCACATTTACCAATGGGTCTCACCTCAATTAGGTCTATGGTGATTTGAACAGGGCAGTAAGTTATCTCCGTATTTCATCAGACCTTTCCAGGTCCTCAGCAGAGTTGGCGAGGTGGCTTACCTCCTGGTCCCTCCACCTCAGTTGCACCGGGTAAATGATGTCTTCCACATATCTCAGCTAGGGAGATATGTGCATGACCCGAACCACATCATCGATCGTGGGGAGCTGGACATAGATGACGGGGTGACATTCAGGGTGGTCCTGGTGGAGTTTGAGGATCGATAGGAGCGGGTACTATGTGGACAGTCGATTCCTCTGGTGTGCATTCCCAGGAAGCACGAGAACCTCTAGCAGAGCACTTTGTAGCGGGAGGCTCAGTTTCATGCACAATACCCCCCATTTGTTTCCCTAGTGTGTGTTGTAGCTTTACGGTGATGTAAATCCCTGAGGTGGTAGTAATGTAAAGGCCTGGAAATTTCAATTAATATTTTTTCTGAAATACTTTGTAATTTTACGAGTCTGTGGTTTCTGACGGCACTTGATTCTGAGGCCCGATGTGACGGAATCAATTTCTAATGTTTTGTTCAGGTACGTTCAGTAAACATACATGCAGGTTTTTCTATCGTCTGAATCAGTGCTCGGAATTGAAATCTGAGGACACTAATGAACTCGCAGCACCGGTATTCGTTTAATGGGACCTTTACCGCAGTTGCATTTTATGCAGGTTGAGAGTTAATATTTGGGGATTTAGAATGAAATAAATAAAAATTTTGGAACATAATTTTATTTATGGAAGTTGGTTATTTACTCCCAAAGGGAGTTAGAGGTGGGGCCCACACTCACATATCCTCCCATGAGAGGATATTTGTGAGGTGGGGCCCACACGAGCCCTAACTTTTCATCTCCCAATAACTCCCCTCAACTCTCTTTAACATCCCCTTTAACTAAATTTTTACAACCTCTTAAAACCTTTGTACTTACACTTAAATGTTGAGCCTCACCATCTCCCATCCATTAATATTGCCAACTCAATGCCTTAATTAATTCAATTTTCATTTTGAACTAATTTGAAAATGCATGGAAATTTTATATTATGGGAGGGATTTATTATTATTTTGGTTGGAAAATATTTGTGGGGGAATTTAGAAAGGGAGAGTTATTCCACGAATAATGTGAAGAATGCTCCCCAACTTAAAGGACTGGAAGTAACTTCTCCGAACTTCTTCTTCCTCTGTGTAAATGGAGGAGACACCGCCATGGGGAACGTCGCCAACAAAAATGGTTCTTTCTCCGACATTGACGGAGAAACATCGTTTTCCGCAACTACGATGAACAAGCCTTAATCGTGGTAGGGGGATTATGTTCAATTTTTATTGATAAAAATTGTTATTGTTCTTCATTGAAAATTATGGTTTAACTTCATCCAACTGCTACCGCATAACGCGGAGGGCGCGGGCCGAACACACACGGCCCGATAACCCCCGGTTTTATCTTTTATTTTCGATGGAGATCATATTTTGAAGGTGGAGATGGAAAAAGGAGGCGGTCGCACACCGGCTACTTGCATAAGAAACACGGCCCGCAACCGCAGGCCACTCGGCCGAAGAAGAACCGGCCGGCTAATGCGGGTCGGGCCGAATGAAGATCACGGTGCCACAAGGGGCGTTGCGCTACGGAGCACTGAAGCCCGTGCTCTACAGGCCGCTTCGATGGCGAACCAGCCAGCTCATCGACCGGCCGGGTGAAGGAGCTACGACACCCGAAGGTGTCGCGCAGCAGGACGGCGACCCGCCCGAGCGGGCCGCTGAACCGGGAAGACCGGCCGGCTTCACCCGACCAGATTAGAGGGAAGTTCCACTCCATGCCTCTGGTTCAAGAAAGCACCCCCCCCCCCCGGACCGCTCGGCCACCTGGTCCGAGCTTCTCGGCCCGCAGGCTGAGCCGCGGCCTGCCGGACCGCACCCTGCCAGGCTGGGATGCGCCCTGCTGGGCCTGGCCACGACCTGTCAGGCTGGGTCGCGCCGAGCTGGGCCAGGCCTCACCCCGCCGGGTCGGGCCGCGCCTCTCGGGCTAGGCTGTGAGATTCACCGGGCCGGTCCAAGCCTGTGCCAGGTCGGACCCGCCAAAACTGGGTTGACCCGACCCGCCAGCCCACTAGGCTTAATGGGCCAGGCCCGTTTTCACTTAAAGTTTAATATCTCGAAGACCGCGTGTCTGATCGATGCGCCGTCTGCGGCACTTTGACCCTCATGATGTGGAGGTCATTTAGATATAATCTAAATGAGTTTTTTTACATTTTTGGAAAATGGCCGGGTTTGGAATGAGTGTATTTTCAACTGGGCCCCCTGAACAAAAATGCTAACAACTCTCAGACCGGGTGTCCGATTGATGCGTCTTCTGTCGCGTTGGATTCCTTTTGATGAGACATAACTTCAGGATACATCAACTCTTGAATTCATGATAGTTGATGTATTGACCCCTTTGATCAAGGAGCGGACCCTCCCGGAATCGAGCGTGCTGTGTGCGGGAACCCTAGAGCTGGCTGCGACTACAACGACTACCGTACTGGAATACTCTGTGGGTTTAGTGATGAAGACTACAATAAAGGAATCCTCCTTGAGTTTGGCGATGATGAATACCATACTGGAATTATCCATGGGTCCAACGGCGATGGTTAATTTTCCTGTATCCTATGTGGGTCTGACAGTTTGACTTTTGTTCTAGTATCCTACGTGGGTCTGACAGAGTGGCTGGTCTAGCATCCTGCGTGGGTATGACAGCTTAGCTGGTCTATTATCCTACATGGGTTCGATAGATTAGATTAATTAGTGACTACATATGATCATCCTTATCACTTTATGAAAGATGTATACCTATGTGAGCTGAGTCTTAACTTTCAATCATTGCCATAGGTGTGATTGACTTCTATCCTCTGTGGACTGGGTTATACTTGGGCTCGAGAGTTGGAGCCGCACTGGAATGGATGACTTAGGTATATGTATGGGAATATACCTAAGTAGAGTTGGTTGATACTTCTTGATTGTATCTTTCCTTTGTGGTTTATCCTTCATGTATTATTGGAGACCTTTGAGGGTCTCGGGGTCCCTATTGAGTATTTTTATACTCCCCCCTTCATGGGTTATACCTACACAACGTTGTGTTGGATGTAGATGATAGACAACACTGATCGTGGTAGAGACATGTGGATCTGGATGGTAACTGATGGTGGACCACTCGGCAGGACATACACAGAACAGACGGACGGACCCTAGGTGCTACAGAGACCATATGTACCCACCCATCTAGTGGGATTCCCGGAGGATAACTCAGTGGTTGTTGCTTTACTTTACTGTTATTGTACTAGTATTTCAGTTGTACTGTACTCACTTTTGGGCTTGTATTTCCGGCCCCTTACTCTTCAGCACATACTTTTGTATACAGTTTTACTTGTTCTTACTTCAGTTGCATACTCTGTTGTGCTTGTTTTCTTCTATAAAGGAAATGCCTTCCCAGTATAGGGATTTACGCGTTTGGTTATAGTCGCCAGCCCCAGGCCTATGGAAGATGGGCTTGGGGTAGTCACGACACATGCCCCAAGGAAGGGTCATGACAAAGACCACCCATAACAATTCTGATATTTTTTTTAATTAGACCATATATAGGAGCTGATTCCATGATAACGATCATCAGACTATGGCTTATGTCCAATAATATACTTTAATAGGCTTTATATATTGGTTAGTTTAATTATTTTAAACTATGTTTTTGAAATGAAAATTCACCTGTCCTCTTGTTTGTTATCTATATGAATATATTATTATGATCCTATAAATATTAGTTTTATAATATTTATTCAAAATTGGATTCAGAGTAGGAATCCACTTCTCAATTACTCATATAGGTTTTAAATTTCTTTAAAATTGATATTCGTTGATGTTCTGTTATAATCATTTGACATACTAATGTTTTTCATGGAAATGAATATTTCTATTTTTTATAATGATGAAAAATTTAATATTTTTCCAATAGACAATACCAGTCTTAATATACATCTTACTTTTTATGGTGATGATTAAGAGTAACAGATGCAAAAGATGAAAATATTTGTTATCAATAGAGTGGTTGACAATTTTGTTTTGTTTACTGGAGATTATAAAATTATAGATATTGATGTAACTACATTTACTCATCAATAAAAACAATAATATCAATTATTATATATATTAAGTAATACTTCTTTACTTTTATGAAAATATGAAATTATAGTCCAATTTAATCTGGTAAACCGGCCAACAGTATTTGAAAAAATATAGAGTTTAAACATTTTGGTACATCTAATGTTTTTACGTTTTAGAGTGATATATTTAGATTAGATTACCTAGCCATTTATTTCATACTAGGTGATTCAATTTCAAAGATTCATCAGAGATTCATGACTATTATTAATAGTTTACGATCAATTTATTTGAAAGGTCTTAATGATGAGAGACTTATTGAAAATATAAAAAATATCATTCCTAGTGAATTTAAATTAAAGCGAACAGAATATTATAAGACTATAATGATAAAAAATCTTATCATGGATGATTTTATTAGTAAAGTTATGAAGTATGAGGGTAGAACCATGAGATATTCTCAAAAAAATATGAAAAATGGTGGTGTTTCCTTTGATTAAAAATATACCATACCTTTTAAGGGATTATCATCTTAAAAGGATATAATGTCTTTAAGAAACAAGACCGCGTTTATTCATTCATATTGAAGAGTATCTGAACATTCAGATATCAAATTAGAAAAAATGGCTAGAAAGATGACTAATATAGTCAGTAAGAAAGATTTACAATACAAATACATGATAGTTAATAATGATAAAAGTGACATTAATGTTGAAGAGAATAGGTAAAAATGTATGAAATATGGATAAATACGATGAGATTGTCTAATGATAATGAGGAAAAATTTAAAAGAAAATAATTCATAGGTGAAAAATAAAACATATTATAAATCTAAAGGAAACAAATGTTGAAAACCACTTTTGCCTGGAGTGATGGGGGAGGTGATTCTTCTATGAGTTCAATAGATAATGCATGTTCCTATATAAGGAAATTTATTCTTTAGGCTGATGTACCTAAAGTAAAACAATGTTTCATGAATTTGTAACAAGCTTCTGAAAAACATACCCACAAGTCCTTACATGAATGCAATTATGATGAAAAAAATGCCATGTATTTAGATGAACAATTATCATATAAAAATAATAAAAATATAATTCCTTCCTATGGAAAATGTTATAGATATTATAAATTAAATTAAAATGAATATTGAACAATTTCAAAAAAAAATTATAGTACTAAGAAAAAAATTTAGAAGGATAATTCGACAATAAATTTTTTTAAAAATGAAATATCGGATCATTCTAAATATCTTGATAATATTAATTCCAAAAATGGAAATTATGACTAATGATTTTGAAGAAGTAATTTCTAAGATATATTTTCTAGAAACTAAGAATAATTATAAAACAAATAATAGTGTGGATAAATATATATTTGTAATACATAAATACAAAATCTTTGGTTTGAGAAAATATTTACCTAACTTCACGATAGGAAGGTAATGTTTGGATAAATTTTTTAAAAAAATCCTTCATTAGGGAAACAGTTCTATAATGGGTTATACTTATAAAAAAATATTTTTTAGTGTTAGTTTATCTCTTCCAAAAACGAAACTTTTGTAAAAGGTTTCAAAGAGGTGGTCATTGGGAAAATAATTTTTCACCAAATAAATATCATTCACTATGATTTCACAAAACCATTTTTTAATAGAAAAAAGGATTCCTAATAATTTATTTTTAGATGTTACCAGTCTGAATGAAGTATTTGGTGCTGAAAGTATAATGTTATTGTCGTAATAAGAAAAACAATTACTGACAACAAGAATACAGTTTACATGGAGTGTGTTTGTTCTAGACTTAAGATAGAAAAAAGTGACTTCAATCAAAATATAATCAATATGAACGGGTGAAAAATCCATTTGAGAGATAATTCTAGATTCATATTATTAGTATAGGTGTTATTGTTATTCTGGAAAAATAATTTATTTCAAATTCTTTGTTTGATAATGGTATTAATAAAAAAATTATAATTATAAATAAATTATATGATGAATGTTATAATTAGAAATTTGGAAATGATAAATTATTAGTAAAAAGGTAATAGGATAAATTTATTCATAGTTACAATCAGTGTGAGAATGCACACACTCTCGACAAAGATGATCTTAGGAGACATGGACTAACCTTCCATAGTGCAGTGGAAGATCAATATAGATTATTTAATACATTTTTAGGAAAATGTATAAAAATAAATTTATATATATTTACAATTAAAAGACATATAACAGATCTAATGGATCTTTGGAATAATTCATCAAAATTATATGACCCTTGATATTATTGTATGAATCATATATCATGTTTTAAATTTATTAAGAATGTATCAACTTCTAATGATTTGTAGCTAGTGTACATACATTATATAGTCATATAGAAACTAAAATTATTGGTGGAAAATATTATTTATATAACATAGTTTATGATTAAAATTGATATATATAGTTATATTTTCTGAAAAAAAAATAATCCTTTTGTTGTTGTTAAATTTTTGTAGCCAAAGTTAAAAATGACAAAAAACATCCCTTTATAACTATTTTTTTAATCATGGGTCCAAATTTGGGTATTTTCCTTTCAAAAAAATTTTTGGTAAGGAATGTATTGAATATAATTTTTCATCTTATATAATCTCTTATTAAAATGGTGTAGTTGAAAGATGAAATATATTATTCATCAAGAAATAATTTGAACTTTGAATACTGAATACTCAATTTCCAAACATTTTTGGGTGGAAGTGTTTATTATATAATCCTACACAATAAATCTAGTTTTTATAATACCATTTATCATTAAAATTAATTATTATTTTTGTATATATTGTAATCCAAATGTTTCATTATTCAGATTATTTGGTTGCAAAGTACTTATCTTGAATATGAAATATTATTACATAAATTTTCACCCTAATATTTTAATGGAATATTTGAATGTTATTCCAATACATCTAAGGCATATAGTTTTTTTATGAAATAATCCTGTAATTTTAAATAAATAGAACATGTTATGTTTGAGAAAATATAACCTTTTATTTTAAAACATCCATAACAAAAATCCTAGGATATGATTATAAAAACTGATTTTCATCCATTTTTTTAATATTCTTTTCCTAAGGATATAACTCAAGATTTTTTTTGAATATATTACCCATGAAAATTTTCTTCATATCACTGATGAAAAATCTTCTCAAAACCAATGAAGTCATTTGATTATATTAAATCTTCCTAATGATTATATCATTAGTGATGTAGATCAACCAGTGATGACATGATGTTCCTTATGAAATGTCATTAAACATATAGCTTTCTAATCTCAATTTAAAATAAGAATCATAATGAATCTATTGGTGACTAGTAATGTATTAAAAATATTTATTATGTGATTAATTAATTTTATAGTAAAAATTCCTATAATTTAGTTTAATGACATAAATAAAATTTTAGTATTTGAATAAAACAGGTTTTTAGAAAAAAAAGTAATGAAAATGGAAATATTGTTATAAATAATGATATAATTTTCACTATAGGTTATAAAAAAATTATAATTCATAGACTATGAAAAAACTTATGCACTGATATCTTGACTTGAATATATTCATATACTTCTAGCCATTGTAGCATTCACTAATTTCTATTATCTTCAAATATATGGGATGTGTGATTTTATTAATGAATATGGTTAGGAAAATGTTTATGTTGAACAATATCATCGTTCTGAAAATAAAGAAAATTTTGAATATTTTAATAAACATACAAATGATATATATGGACATAAAGAGAGCATACAAGTTTGGTATGAGAGATTAAAAAAAATTTGGTTAAAAAATTGTTAATAGAGTTTCCAATGAAACATTTTTTATAAAATAATTTAATTAAAATAATATTATTTTATTTATTAATGTTGATGAAAATATATTTGTATCAAATCAACATTATTTAATAGATTATTATATCCATCTTATTAAATTTATGTTTGATATGAGTATGATGGTTGATTTAACATATTTTCATTGATTTCAAATTTCACAAAAACATGAATGTTATTTTATATAAAAACTTATATATATGAATGATATTATTAATAAATTTGGATAAAAAATAGTAAGATTATTAGTATTCCTATTAGTACCTCTAATAGTCTTGATCCTGATGAGGCTGGGTAACCAGTTGATCAAAATATTTTTAGAGACATGAGAAGATGTTTATTTTACTTAACTACTAGTCTTATAGATTCAATATTTTATTTATGAATATGTGAATGATATCAAGAAAATACAAATTAATCCAATTTTGAATAGACAAAATGAATTTATATTTATCTTGAATGGAAAATTGATTGACTAATATTCAATTTTTATGGAAATGTATTTGAATTAAAAATAATTCGGATGCTAGAATTAGTGGTTGTAGAATGGATAATAAAAATATATCTAGACTATGTCACTTATTAGAAGATTAACTATTTTCTTTGTCATGTAAAAAACAAAACTCAGCAGAACGTTACACTACTCATGCTCAATATATTGTAGGTGTATGTTGTTGTTCTCAAGTGTTATGGATGCAACACACACCGATTGACTATGAAATGATTTTTTAAAAATCTAAAACACGTTTTGATAACACAAGTTCCATTTAATTACATAAAAAAACATTTCATTAGTCACATGTTTTGAATATAGATATAAGACCCAATTTCGTTTGGGATCACTCGGTTAAAGTAGATATCATTTTACAATTTGTCAAAATCCATGAAAAACCTGTTGATATTTTTAAAAACCCATTAACTTATAATATATTCAAATACATTAAACACAATATTGGATTGATCAATGTAATTTAATAACTCATGTCAACTTCTATTTTACCTATCTCCATATATTACTTTAATCCTTTTCATAGGGTGAGTATAATGACCCATACATCCCATAAATAATAGTTATTTAAAAAGATAATAATAATAATTACAAAACATAACAAAACAATTCCATGACCCTTTAGGTTTTCTGTATTTATAAATTGGTAATCATAAAATACTATTTCATAATACATATATATTATCTCCCATACATTTGTTCATAACTATAACCCTTTTGAAATATCTTACTCAATACCCTTATCCACAACCTAGGGAAGAGAAACATAATAAGGGGGAGTTTCATATTCTTTGTAATGGTAATAAATAGAGATATCATTCATATAATAATCATAATAAATAATAAAATAACATTTAAAAAAATCTTATCCTTCAAATCAAATATATTGATATCATGTCACGGTATAAATATTAAATGTTCTTAGAGATTCAATGAAAATATTCCCAAAATTCATAACATAAGACATAGAATTTAAAGTATACAAATAATCATGTAAAATCTTTTCATATTAGGTGAGGATAATTTCCATGACAATCATAGTAGTCAATATCCATTACTAAACTTAGTTCAATCCACATTATGGTCTTGTATTACTAAACTGAGTTTACATTCCATTCCAGACATGTGTTACTAAACCGAGATCATTTCCCATTCCAGCCCTATCTTTCTCATGAGATACAAATCATTACCCAGGGAATTTGAGGGAGATAAAGGTCCCACCTATCTCATAATTAAATCATTATTCTATGTGCCACAAAATCATTAAACATTCATAATTGAATATCCCAAAGAATAAAATGGGTTTCTTAAACATTATACAATCATAACATAATCCGTGTAAAAAATGGATTTCGTAAATATCATTCCATTATAAACACAATAAACCCATAAGAAATATTTGATTATTATAATTGAAACTTAAAACTAATTAATAATTTTATCTTAGATGGAATATAATTTAGATAGGACAATTGAAAAAAACTCTTTAGAAATATATGTTTTCTCCATCAAAAACGTTTTATTTTCTCAAAATTCCTCAAAATTTAAAGAGAATTGAATTTAATTGAATGAAACATTGAAATATTATAATGAAATAATCATAGAAATAAGTCCTTATGAAAATTTTAATATCTGTTATTGTTATATATGATAAAATAAAACATTTATCTCATAATTTTGTAGAATAACTTAAAAAGAACATTATATCGAAAATGAAAAAAAATTAATTTCATATAGATTAACAATAATAATCCAATGGGTAAAATTGAATTAACTTTTTTAGAAGAATTGAATTAATATTTTGGAAAACTTATTAATGATACATGGACATGAATAATAAATAAATCTTAGTAAATACTTTTGTAAAAACTGCATAAAATAATAATGATATTGAGAAATTATCCCTTACCATAGGTCTGATAATGTTAAAGAAATAATATATAATAGTTAAATACTTCTATATAATCAACCATGAGAGGCAATGAAGAAAAATAAAATATGTTGGTTGTGGTGATGGTAGTCCATATTTACACATGTTGAAACTTGTATTTTCCATTGCAATGGATTATAAATAGATAATGGTTTTTATATTATTGCAATAAAATTCAATTAATTTAATTTTACTAATTTCATGATGTTAATATGGTTGAAAAACAATTACAGAATGTATCAGAAGAAATACACATAACTTTATCTTATGAACATGGTTACCCCTTCATTGAGAAACCACATTTAGATATCATATTAATGGTCATTGTATTAATACATCATAAAGACCAAAATGTTGTATAACATTAAAAAAAATTTATATAAAAGAGTTTAGAAGGGTTTTGTTGATCCATTTGGCTAAATAAGTCATGTATATGAAAGGATTCGTCATTCCCCTCTATAAGTGAGGCGGGAGACAATCTTGTGAATACAAGAAATATGAATATATATATATATATATATATATATATATATATAATATGTCTAACTCATGTAAAATAGATCCTAAGAGAAATTTATTGAAACATATTCTGTCTAAGGTTGAAATAAATTGAACCAATAAGATTTATAAAACATTAATAAGAATTTGAAACCTTATGTCCTAGTTTAATCGCCACTCTAACGCTTTTAACATTAAATGTGGAAATAAATTACATATTTTTAATGGTAAATAATGTGATTATAGAAATTTATTTTGGTTTTGAGTTGAAAATATTTTATATTCTAGACAATTTCCATTGAAATTTTAAAAAATATAATATTTTTATAATTTTTAGAATAATTAATTTGATATATTTTCTCACAAAATATCCCTGGGTTATTTTCAAGATCGTTCAATAATATGACATTAAAAAAAAGAAATATTAAAATTTAGTTATAATTTGAATATTTAAAAAAATATTTACTTTTATTTTTGACCAATTACAGTTATGAAATACATCAATGATTCCAAAAATCATTAGTTTTAATTTTTTTAGACTATTTTATTTGATTTTTCACCTACTCGCATTAGAGATGCATCAACGATGCCTAACAGTTATTCGGTAATTATAACAGTACATAAAATTAAAAATAAATTAATACTATAAAATTTATATAATAGTATTAAAAATAATCATATATAAACATTCTTAAAATCTTTTTGTCCTTATGAAAACATATTATATATGTTAAGAGAAAGAGAGTGCCATTTTGTAATTATCCATTATAAAAAATAATATAAATGACATAATCCCTTGAATGTGTAATTTTTCCCATATTTAAATACTTATTATTATTATGGAAAGAATACACACATATAATGATATATAATCATGTTTTTTAGATATTTTCAAGCATTGTCCCATAAATTTAACCCTATTTATTCCATTTTACTTTTTCTGAAGGTGTTAAAATATTACCAGGATTATATTATTTATGAAAAAAATTGATTTAACATTATTAAATAATATAAATTATTTTATTTAAAAATACTTTCCTCATTTTACATGATTAAACTCCTATAATATGAAGCAATAAATTTTAAAGTTACAATTAAGAAAATAAAAACATTTTCATAGAAAGATAAAATTATAAGAATAACATTAAATTTAATCAACATCCTTACATAATCAAAACCATTTGATAAATTATAAATTTTATATTTAAAATATTATCCTCAAATTTAATTAAAATTATTCATAAATGGTCAGAAATTTAATTTATTAAGATAAAACATTTTTCATGTATAAAATCAATTTTTTAGAAAATACATTTATTTTTACCTTAAAATGATTTTTTATAACATATTTCTAAAAAAAGAATTTATTTCATAAATATATATACAATATTTTGAATTAATTCTCGCACGATGATTAAATTTTGAAAAATTTATATGTGACAAAAAATAAATATCATAAACAATATATTTCAAAAATGTTCTTTATGATCAGTAATATTTCACAAGTGAATTAGAAATTATTTTCTGAAAATTTATATTTAAATTAAAAACATTATAATTTGGTCAATTTTTTAATATATAATAATTATTCACATAACTTCATGGATTTATTTAGTATAATATTTCACACAAATCAGATTTATTAATGTCAAAATATATTACAAAATAGATGGGTGTTATATAATTCCATAATAAGAGAAATTTTATCTTCATAATTTTCTATCATGAGTGATAAAATGGGTTTAAATTTTTTTCATAAAAAAATTAGATCAGGTGGAAGATAAATAATGATAAGTAGAAGGAAACACGATTTAATTAACATTGATTCTAATTATATTTAAAAATGATTTTTAATGTCTATGTTAAGACTGAGAAACTTATAATTTCATAAATATTTTTTAAAATTTTAATTTGAAATTATAAGGCTCATACATATGAATGAGACTCTTAATTATTATCATTATAACTAGGTAATATTACCCAAAAAATAGTATATATATTTATCATTATGTTTATTGAGTTTGAGGAATTATTTTACCACTTATATATCTAATGTTGGAGAATATACATTATTTCATCCCTAAATTTCATCATTTGATTTTTCACGTGCAATTTTCCACCTATGATTCAATTCATCAAATAGAAAACCATGTTGAATAATTAATACCTAAAGTATTAAAATTATCATTTAATGGATCAAAATAACTAATAATGGATGAAATTTTTTCATGTAATTTCAACCCATTAACAAAAACCTAAATGATTTAAAAATTTTAATCCAATAAAAATAAACATTTAAACATCAATATTCAAACCCTCAGTAACAACATACAAATTTAAAAGTTAATAATATCATATATAATTAATCGTAAACATATTCTAAAATATCCTTATCCAAATAAAAAATAAAAAATAAAAAATCATTAATATTTGATCACATATTCTTCCATGATCAACATAACATTTATACTTAAATAACTTGTATCACTCGTAGAGTCACTTATCAAAAGAATACACTGTAATCATATATTAAAAAAAATATACTAATAATTTATCAAAATAACATGAATCACCAAAAAACTAAAAGAAAAATTTATAAATCATCAGATAAAATCAATCCTAACTACTCATGATAAATTCCATCATGAGTAATAGTACATCATTTACATTAATTATATAATCTACCCAAGAAAGTGAAATTATTTAAAATTTAAGTTCATCACTTAGTAAAGAAATAAATATTCAATCCCAATGATATCTAAACATATATCTCAAAAATATTATATCCCGTTTTTCACATAATGCATAATTATTTCATAATTAAGGAATGTAATAACCTTAATGGTTATACTTCACTTTCAACGTATGAACCCAATAAATTTATTCTAAATAACTTCAGTATAAATTTAACTTCAATACTAGGGTTTTAATATACCATAATCAGATATAAAAACCCATAAATATTTCCCAAAATATTATTATTCACCATAAAATTTAATAACATAAAACATCAAATGGATACCTGTGCCTTTAGATAAATAAATATTTTCAAACTTATCAAAAAATAATGAAATAGAAAACTCTTAAATTTTACACTTATTATAACACCATAACCTATAACATTATCTAACCCCTAAATTGATACCAACTAAGACAACATGAGACTCATTCACCTAAATCCAGGGATAAAAACATATTATTTACACATTTACATGATACCATCTGAAATGACCCAATTTTAACAATCACTAAATAATAAAAAAAATAAAACCATGGGTCACCTAGATACCAATGAAATTTTAGGATTATAATTTCAAAGAATTAAAAACAACATTAATGTAAAGAAACTGATATATTACTCTAAACAATGTCATTTTCCCTATTTTACCCAGATTATCTTATTCAATAAACTGACATAAATATCTCAACCAAAAATTGTCCTCACAAGATAAAAATCAATAAATATCCTTTAAAATACATTTATTAATAAACCGTGGAAATGGAAACATAATAATGGATTAGATCTAATGACCATTATGTGTAAAAATAGTATATTTCAATAAATGATAATATTTGGTCATAAAATACTAATAGGGGTATGATAACATAATCAAAGTCCATGATCATAAAATAAGTTAATTTTTACACATAATAATTTTTATCGTAATAACTGATTCATGGAATATAACCATAATAAATGAAAAAAGTTATATGATTAAACAATAATGAACCCCGAGGTATAAATATTTTTATAAGGGACCCTTAAAACTCACTAAAGTCCTAGATTAATAGTGTTGTTATCTAGGGACATGATTGTTTTTATCTCGGAATCACATAACAAGATAATTTCAAAATTTTCATAGGAGGAACATCCATTTTGTAAAAATAATTATCTCTTTGGAGTAATGTATATTCAATAAACTCTATCATCTATTAGGAGTAACATCTATTGAGTTAACTTTATCGCATTAATCAATATATTATAGATCTATATCATGATAAACCATCATCAAGTGTTATATCAGGCTCTCCCATCACCATAAACAATATCCCCTAACCATTACATGAATAATGTACTTATATCATTTATTGAATTTTGAAACCCATATAAACAACTATCATTCCCTTCATAACTTGAATAACCTATGAAAAATAAATGGGTTTTATAATGATTTCATCATAACAAAATTAACCCATGGGAAAGTACGATGTTTTGTAGAATCAAATTTAAAAGATCATTATCATAGGAAAAATAAATAAATAACATGTATGTTATTATATTAATATATCCTCAGTGAATCAAAATGTTCCTTAAATTATACTAACATAGATAAAAATTATTTTAAAATTGAATTTTAACATTTATTTGAATATAGGAATAATATATTTTTTATGTTATCTATAAAAACTATTAATTCCCATAAATATGAGAAAATTATTTTATTTGAATATATCCATAAAAAATTATCAAGTAATATTTAAAATAAAAAACATTCAATATGGTAAGAAAATATGCTCATGTTGTAAACGTTAAATGAGAACATTTATTTCAATCATTTGTAAAAATTTAAAAAAATTATTCGGAAAAAATTATGAAACATTATTTTTAAAAAATATTATAATAATAATTGTTACAAAAAATGAAATTTTAATAATTTTTTTAAAAAAATTCATATTAAATATTTAGGAACATGGTTTTTGAGGAGAATATTCTCAATCGAAAGTAAAATCATATTCATATTTTAATAAAACAATTCTCAAACATTTTGACTACAAAAGATAGAAAATTGTAAATTATACATAAAAAATAAACTATTTATATTTTAAGAACATATATGTTGTTTAAATGATAATGATATCAAAATTTTCCCCATTATAAATTTAATAGAGGTGCTATAGAAAAGAAATGTTATTGTATCAGAAACCCTAACAGTTTCGATAGTTTTTGAATAAAATCTTGTTTAAAAAAATAATGAAACAATAAATACCATGAATATAAATGTATCTATTTTATAAAATATACATATTTTATTATATATAAAATATATATTAAATTCGGTTAATAATAACAATCATGTATCATTGAAATAATATTGAGATGAAGACCCTTATTTTTTGGGTGATTAATGAATGAAAACCTCATGAAATAAAAAAAATCATATGGATTTGTATAAAGTCTTAATTTTTATGAAGATAATAAAAAAGTGTCTTTGATATTATAAAAACAAAACAAAATATATAATTGGATAATATTTCATATGTATCATTGAAATAAAAATGATATGAGAACCCATAACCTCAAGTCCAAACATAAATTTTTGGTTCTCTTAAACTCCTATATAAAAAATTTATATTATGTGTAAATAAATATAAGAACCATATTAATACTTATAATACCTAATATTATTCAATTATATCAATTTATCACACTTGAAATAATATTTCTTTATTTACATTATTATTCCAGGTGTTAACTATTTCATTTTTCATGACTATTTTGGAAGAGTGGGTTTGTTCATTGAACCTTTTTCATGGTTCCATCATCTAAAAAACTATAATAAGGTCATAACTATAACAGTTATTCAAAACATACAATTTTATTTCCATTAATTTATTTTAATAATGAAAAATTAATTGTATCACTTCATAGATACCGTAGACCATACATGCGCACAATTGATGTTTTCACTTATCGATGGATATAATGAAAAAGGTAAATAGTATTTCACCATAAAATAATTATAATTATATAATAAATATAACATATATTCATTAAATATTTCATTATGAACTTCCATATAATATTTAAGTGGAAAACTAGTGACATTGCTTCATGGAGGTGATAGTCCAGATGTACGGAGGAGCGACAATATTGTCTTACAATTGAATGGAGAAGTAGAAGTTATATAATAATTTATATTTAGAGAATCATAATAATTTATAAAAATTATATATAATCCTTAAATCCATATTTATAACAATACATGAGATGAAGTGATGAATAAAACATGTATTTCTTGGAGATGGTAGTATGTACAGACACATGATGACATTATCATATTCCATTGGGATAGATTATTTATTGATAGTCGTTAATATATTAAAATAATTAAATTTTATTTTTTCCTATTTTCACAATTTCAATTTGTTCAAATATCATCAATATAATTTTGTTAATGAAATAAAAATAAAATGATTTTGGTGAAGATCACTATATCTTCATTGAGAATTTTCATTTGGATATCATATTAAGGACCCATAAGTTAGTATTTAAAGAGGAAAAAACCTATATAAGATATATATATATATATATATATATATATATTTATAAGACAATTCATATATATTTTTTTAAAATATGTTCCTGAATATGATGTAAGTAAAAGAGGATACAATTATACCTTTTATAAGTGAGGTGGTGACAATTTTCTAAATAAAAGGATTATTAATAAATAACATGAGTATAACTTCTGTAAAATGAGTCTATAGTGACATATATCTTAATATAAGTGGGAAAATATTTAAATAAATTAAATCAATAATATTGATATAACATTAAGTAGCATTTGGAGACATATTTCCTAGTTTAACTCTATTATTAACCCTTTTAACCATAAACATAAATACAAAATAATTAATCTTTATGGGTAAATAATGTTATTCAAAATTTTTATGTGTTAAAGAAGTGGTAAATTGATAATATTACTGAATTTTATCAATCAAATTACAATATATATTATTTTTATGATTTTTAAAATAATTAAATATATATATTTTTTCATAAAATATCCCTAAATTCTTTTCAGGACTATTAACATAATTTGAATAAAAAAACGTTAATATTAAAATGGATTTTCAATTTTAATATTTAAAATATTTCATTGCATTAAATTTTATGCATTATAATATTTAACGACTATAATGAAATAAAAAATCATCACTTTAAGTATTTTTAAAATGATGTATTTTGATTTTTCCTCCCTTTTAGATATGTTTAATGAGGGATGCATAATTATTTAAGGTAACAATTAAATAAAAAAATTAAATTATATTTAATATCTTAAAAATAATGTATTGTTTTTTAAATTATACATTTAGGAAAATTTAAATAATTTTTTATTTGTATGAACACTTATAAGATATATTAATAAATAGTGGGTGACATTCTACCATTATTCTATACTAAAAATTATATAAAATTCATAGTCAAAATAAAATAGAAAAAAATTATGATATATTTGAAGTTTTCTTTATCACGGATTAAATAAATTGTTTAATTGAAATTATTGTACTTTCTGAGATATTTTTTTAACCACTGTCCTATTGTTTTAACCATGTTTACCTATTTAACCTTTTATCAAGGTGTTAAACATTTAATTTTGTTACTATTTATTATCATTATAAATTATTTTGAACATATTTTGTAATATAAATTATTATGATTATAGATATTGAATTTATTTAATAATACTTAATTCTTATAATTGGTAGAAATTAGTCTAACAATAAATTCATAAAAATATAATGAATTTTTTTTAAAAAAATTTCAATTTTAATCATATCATTGAATTAAATACAATTCCATGCATAGTAAAAACCCATTATATTGATTTTAAATTATTTAAATGAATCTATTATTTTAAAATTTCCTTTAAATATTATATTAATAGTAATAAAATAAATAATTGGATATATTACACATTTTGTGCCAAAAAGAAATTTTTTTCTTAAAAACATCTCTTTTTTACAGTTAAATTCTTCTATTTACATTTCTAAAAATTAAAAAACATTTAATTAATTTCATAAAATTGTAAGAAGAAATTTCATAAGTGTAATAATTTGAATAAAACATAGAATAGAAAATATTTAAAAAATTCAAAAAAAATAGTTCAGTAATTTTTTTTAGGATTAATAGTATTGTCAAAGAGAAATTGAAATTATTTTTTAGAATTTATATTTCATTAAATAAAATATATTGTTTTTAATTTGATAATGTTTAATAATTATTCAAATAATTTCATGTTTTTTGGTTCACATTATTTCAGAGGCAGAAAATTTATTTAATAGAATATATATTCTGAAATCGTTGGGTGTTATCGTACAGGTGGAAAGTAATAGTGGAATGAGATAGAAATTCCTAGTGTATGTTTGTAGTGTGAATTTACAATTGTTTTATAGTGGTAATTTCAGTTAGAAATTTATAGTATAGGTTCCTAGAAGAAATTTCCAATGGGGATGTTTTCATGTAACCTTCTCTAGTTGTGTTGTAGCATTAGTGAGTTGATATTAGGAAATTTAATAAGAAATTCAATGTAATTTTCCAGAACTTTGGTATTATATTATTTTCATGTAAAAATAAACAGTAATATGAAAAAATATTTACATGTAAAAAATATGTATATGAATATTTGAATTCAGGAATGCTATAAAAATAAAAATAAAATGATGATATATTTATTAATAACATGATTAATAAAAAATGGGTTTCTTCTATATTTTCTCATTATAAGGAAATCTACTATAGGAAAAAGGGATACATAAGCTGAAGATGGATTTGTTTTCTCATGATTTATTTTTTAAAACATATATTATTATGTTTATTTATTTTATTGAGAAATTACATGTTGTTAAAAAAATTTAGTTATATTTTATGGTGTAAATTTTGAATAATTTTTTCATTTATGAGATAGTTTCTAATCAAAAAAATTTATAATTTTTTAGAGATTATTAACTTTTTTGGTTAAAATTTTTAATTTAGGTACCTTAAAAATTAATAAATGAAATGTATAATTTATTTTACTAGTGGATATTTCTATGTCAAATAACATTTAGAATTTTCAATACAGGATTCCATTGATAATTTTTATTGGATGATTCAAATGTAATTTATAATGATATTTTTTACGATAATTTAAAATCTTGGGACCGTCAACAATTGTAGTTGAAAATTATAAATCATTTTATAAATGGAAATTTTCAATGAAAAATATTGTTTTTAATTTCTAGTTAATGTTTCCAATAGTAATTTGTAGTGTAAGTTTGTAGTGGAAATTTATAGTGGATTTTGTAAAACATTATTAATAAAATAATTAAATTACAATTAATATTACTAAGAATTTAATAAGATAATATAGTTTTTTTAAAAATAAATATAAATATTCCTCAAATAAATTATTATTCTCTACAGTCATTCAATTTCATGAATTATAACGATTCCATAGAATTACGTGTTTGAATGGAAAAATTATATAAACATTCTTTTTTACAGAAATTCTTAAAAATTTATTGGGTCAAATTAACCAAATATGTATTTGATATATTGGTTAAAGATAATATAATACCACATTAGAGGAAAGTGTTATAAATATACATGTTCATGATTTCATGATTGGGGAGTCCACTTAATAGATCATGGAGCGATGAGTTACAACAGTTGGCAAGGTACGAATACCAAAATTTGTTCATATAATTTTAATGGAAAATGTTTGAGTAATATTAAGGTATGGATAAATACCTACCCTATACTATCCAAGTTATAATATATTATAAAACCAATGGTGATGGATATTGGATTTTGATAAAATATGGGGAGATTAATATATTAAAATAAATTTAATATATATTTTCTTATCTAGATAAACTACAAACAAATTGATCTAATTTATTCTACAAATGAAAAAACAAAAAACCATGTCAAAATCATTCTGATCTATATTAATGATGTAAAAACTTTTTACTAGTTTGATTGTCTTGGAATGGTATAGGTTTTTGTACATTATTTAAACATGGGAAAAATTATATGTGTTGTAAAATCCCATTAAAAAGGTTCTTGAAAAATATTCTAGTGAGGTGGAACTGTTTATTTTTATGAAATATCTACACAAATCAAAATGTTTACAATATTTAATATTTCCATCCATTTCTTATGTGGTTATAAATCAACATGAGTACAGGTATTCCTATTTCATCATTTTTCAATATAATGATCTTTATCAAGAGAATACAAGGAATTAGAGATATAAGATCACCAATGAAATATTCCGTTGAATGATAAAAGATTTGGCTCCATCTAGGCCTCATGTATTCATTATGATATTATACATTGAAAATTTTTATATATTTGTATTTAATATCCCATAATATTTTCACCAGAATCTTATTCTATACCCATAAATAAATTTCTAATTCAGTTTTATTATTTATCATTACGTGTAAAATTTTGAATATTTTCAATCAAAACAACATTTATTGATTCAGTAATTTTAAAATTACATGAGGCATGAAAAAATGAAATATTTATAGTGATATAGAAGATAAACATGGATAAGGGATCCAAGAAATATTTTTGAGTATTAGACTCCCAAAAATTACATTCCATAACAAAATATCCAAATAGAAGAAATGAAAAATGATGTAATGTTCTTATTATGGGGAAATATTTTATATTGTAACAAGAATGATACATAGTAAGAGAATAACGGGGAATCTTTTAGTGAATATTTTATCAAGTGTAATATTTTAATATCTATACAATCGGTATTAGATAATACTTTTTGATATCATAATGAAATTCAAAAACATGAATCAATTTTAATTTGAGAGATCATAATAGTAGAGGTGGATTAATAGGTATATAATTAAGTGAGGATGGGTACTCATTCAATTGTAGACTATGAAATCACATTAAAAATAGTGTTTATTATGGATATAATTAACAATTATTATGGGCTGGGAGAATATGGGGTTCTATATGAATGAATTATATAATGAAACATTTATTAATTGGATCATGTTTAATTGTGGTGGATCATAGAGGCTTCGTGATATAATTGAAGGTATACAAATTGAAAAGATACTGAAGAGATTCATTATGGAATAATCCAAGAAGGGACTGGATCTTGTGACACAAATATAAATATCTCAATGAAAATGTGTCCTCATACATAGCAGAAGATTGAAAGAGATGGAGAGATAAATAATGGGTAGCTTATATGGTAGTATCAATCCCAATTCCTTGTTATGTACCAGCTAAGATCCCTCAAGGGTGTCGTTAATTATCTATGGAGCTATTAATTTTTTTATTTATATAGACTCATATAATTTTATATAATTAATTAATATTAAAATAGTGTCATGTTGTGGACCAACCACTGAGAAAACAAAATTTTTTATTAGGTTTAAAAAATAATTGATTTAATTTATTTTAATTAAGTGAAGAGAGAGAAAATAAATTTTTGTTGTTTAGGAATGTAAGAAAGGGAGATGTTGTATATTCGGTTTTGGAAATTAATTACGAAAAGAAATATTATTAGGTATTAATTTTTAGGTATAATTGATTATGATATTAAATTGATTATTCATTATTGGTGTTGGAGTCGGTATGATGATGATCGGTTAGTCTAGGTATCTCCTTAGTATTAAAAAATAAACTCTTTAAGTTAGTCTCAGAATTTAGGGTTTTAATGAAAAATGTTTTTCTTAATACTATATTAAAACCAAATTTTCCTAGATTTATCTATTGTAATTATGTTTTTTAAGGAACTTAGTTGTGCAACAAAAAAAGTTCCATTTATATTCGAAAAATAAACATTCATTAATTTATGAAAGAGAATAATATTTCAATTTTATTTAATACTATGGAATCCTAAATAAGTTATTAAAAAAAATAGTTCTACACATTCCACCTTTTTCTACATAACCCTAGAATGTGGCGGGAGTTACTGCCTCATCCTAGTGGTGAGGGACTAAGTGAGATAGTGTAGAAAATAGAAAACATGAAATAAAAACTAGAGAATGAGAATGGTGGATGAACATTCATAGTAAAAATTATCACCCCAAGCTCTAGTACCTATATTTATCCCCATGTAGTGGCGAAACAACTCCTAATTTACATATCTATGTTAGTGATTAGGTTGGCATTAATTTATCATCCATACTATCAAAAATCATTTTTGAGTAACAACTGCATCCCTAGGTATTAATTGGATGACCTTGGTAATTATGGAGCTATTTTTTTGAATTCTATGTCAATTCTAGATTTTATATCCTTGTTACAATGATTTACACAATGAATAATGATTTTACACTATAAAACATCATGGCCTCATCTCCTTGAATGTTCTATTGTATTTTATAATGCATCTGGATGTTTTTTGGTGTGTCTTCCCTTTTACATAATGAATTTATACCTTGTATCCTATAATTATTATTCCATAAATAGATATTTATAAAAAATGATATATTCACTTGACCTAAATCAATGTATCACTCTTTTTATTTAGTTTCATTCCTCAAAATTCTCATATTTGTATCTACTGTTAGGTAAAACTTCTTTTTTATTAAATTAATTACCATATGGATACTTTTATAAATTTATATTAAATATTTTACCCATCACATTGTGATAATTTCATTTAAATATTTTCTCATTAATTAAGCATTCAAATTCAATTAACTTTAATATAATACATTTATAGATGAAATGGATGTTTCAAACCCTCCATAGTTAGACTCATATTTTTCCTCAAGTATGGAATCCCAATATACTTGCAAGGATGGTAATTTGACCAAGATTACATATCAATTAAAACAAAATGAATTAATTAAATGGTAAATTTTATACATTTCCATCATAATGTAAAATTCATCAACACCTCTATTTTCAACGAATAAAATCAATCATCTCTTTTAGTTTGATTCTTCTAAAATATACATTCTTTTTTTATTCATCCATTTTAATTTTGTAATATATTTTCAATATTCATAGAATTATATATATACCTCACATTAGTTTTTTAAATAATCATTGAGGAAAAATTTTTAAATAGTAATGTACATTCCTCAAGAACATGTCGCATACAATAGTGTGTCATGAAATCTGAAATCATTACCATGAAATAATATAATAATGAGGGGGATTTCAAAGGGATAAATGGCTCTAATTATTAGGTAATGTAGGTGAATGATGTTAAATAATTAAACCTCAAATTAGTGGTATAATTCCAAATAAAAGATGATGATATCAAAATATAGGATCAATAAAATTACACTATGAAAACATTATCCCTTTATTACCCAAAAAATCTCAAATTAGGATCATGATAAAAGTAAGAGTAGGGAATGAATCATACCCTATTTCACTTTTTTCTTTAACTATTTTTTCTAAATATGTACATAATAAAAATTTCACATCCTCCACTTAACCACATATGATAAAAAGATAATCAATACAGAAATGATGATTTTTCAACCTCCCAAGACACATCCAATTTGTTATTTTTTTTATTTTTATTATTTTTTATAAAGATAATAAAATAGTAAAGTACAATAAATAATGTGATAGACTCTCCTGAAAGTACAATGAAAACCAAGAAAAATAACCTCAAGGATATATATCATAATCCACCATGGACAATATCACCCACACATTTATTATTTTAAATATCATAGAAGATACTGAGAGTATGGTATAAATAAATATATTAATATTATAGAAAAAATAATTTCCAAACAAGTCTATTCATGTATTATATGGTCTTAGAAATTGTTACTTTAAGGTGGGTCCTAGGATAAATGGATTATAAAATAATGATTTAATAATATAAAAGTGTTTTTATGGTAAATTATTTGATAAGGTTCTACAATTAAACAACCCAATGTTTCTCATAAAATATACTATAGAAAAGAGCGGAAACTTTTGTTTAAAAATTGTCTCCATAAAGAGATGAATCGTTGGGAAACTAATCAATGAAATTAAAATGAATAACAAAATCAATTAATGAAAATATAAAAAATTTAGTATAGGCCAAATAATATTAAAATTTCATTCATAAAAATAAATATTCCCCCTAAATAATGACTTTTTATGTCCAAAACCATATTCTTATATATGATAATTATTTTCCACTTTTTCTCTTTAAAATTTATTGAAAAACGAAATTAAAATAATTTTTTCTTATCTATCTTGGCTATTTTTTATCTAATATTTTATATAATTAAATAAATAATCAAGGAAAGGAATGAAATTTGAAGTTATAACTCTAAAAATAGTAAATGTGGGGATTAAAATAGATAAATATATAGTCAAAATAATTAATAACCATTCCATGATACTTTTTTACATTAAGTTCATATCTTCTACCTCCTCCATATTCATGATTTGTGTTGTCTATGCTTATCCATGTCATACAACATTCCATTATCTTGATTATCCTTCAAAATTGAGTCACAAATGAGAAATTATAGGCACTTATTAGTGAAATATGTAATTATTTTGGGATATGTATATTCATACCAAATGAATTATAAAAAAATTAAAATAACACAAGTATCATCGATAATGTTCTTTTGATTAATGTCATTTTATTAACTTTTTTTATTCATATAATGTGATAGATAGTCGGACATATTTTACAATGCTTGAATCCCTAAATTGACTTTATTATGACATGTTTATGTTGATCAGCCCCTATCCCACCTCTATAAATATCTAAATTATTTTTCAATGAAGAAACTGCATTATTTTTATCAAGATGATCAACCATTTCTTCTATAACCCTAAAAAACTAAATATATGGGTACATCCCATCCACACATAATGGACCTTCAAAATCATTTGAGAGTCTATTTTCCATCCTGTTTTTATGGTCCAACCTCTCAATTTCTCTCTCTTTTATTCATAATAAATTTATTTTGTGTATCATATTCGACTATGGTAGATACATCATGTATTTATTCAAAATCAGTTATATCTTGATCATTGGATATTTTTTCTTCTATAATATCATTGTCTTATCTAATATAAATATTATTAAATTCTCGATTCGTATTGAAAATTGAATATTCACATGAAACACTAAGACATAATTCCCCACACTGTATGTCAATCAGCATGTGCCTGGTGGGTAAAAATAGTCTACTCAGAAAGAGTGGAGTTTATTCCTCTTATATATCTTGCATTAGGATTTTTATGTGGAAGTATAATTTTCTGACATTGATCAAAATAGCTTTAAGGACCCTCAGGGATATATAATTATTGAATATATCAATTAATGTGAAACACTTTTGGGCTTCAGTCCATCATGTCCCAAAATCATGACTATAAAAAAACTATCCACAAATGTGTTTACATGGATCCATATTGATGTTCCTTATGGTGCTTTAAATCTGGGCACTCTGTATTAATATACATGATCTTGTTGTTTTAGACACCAATAAGGGAAATTATTACCACAATTATAATTACCATAATTTACTTCTTCTCTATATGTACCTTAGGTTTTTGACACATTCACATCATCATATTCATATTCATTATTAGAAATTCAATATAAGACACCATCAATATATTTTCATCGGCCATGTGAAATACCCTTTATTTTTTCCTTATTATACCCTTGAATGTTTTTTTCATCACTTCTAGTAGGTTATATCTCCCATCATGAATCTTATTTATAAATGATCATCCAAATACGACATCCATTTTTGGCTTGTTTCTTGGTGAAAGATCTTTATAAAATATATGTATATGTAGTCACGATTCTATTCACTGATGTATGAATTCCATAATTAAATCATTCAATCATCCCCCAGAAGAGTTGAGATATTGGGCATAAAATTATTTGAGATTGAAAATACTTGATCTTATATCCATGTTTTTTAATTGTTGGAATAATATGGTTAAGAAATATCATAGACACAATTCCCATATAGTGGTGGAATAAGTGTAAAAAATTTGAATCAACACATGAGATCATTATCCCAAAGAAAATCTATATATGTGAATATTTACAACATATCCAAAGATAATAAGAATTGGAATGTGTTGTATTTTTTGTGAAAACTTCATAGTTGTGAGTATTTATTTTCATGTGGTTGCATAGAAAAGTGTATCAAATTAGTGATAATTTTAATGATTTCTAGTTTTATCTATAAGTGTTTTATAGTTTCTGGAGGTACATGTATATTTGGAAATTTTTTAATTTTTTATTTTCTTCTATAGTCCACCACTTCTTACATTCCATCATCTCGTTATTGCACAAATCATGAAACTTTTTTTTCTATTATATTTTAGTAGTAATAGATTATTCTTGGTGCTTCCTCACATATTGTACAGAAACAAAATTGAAACTAATGATTTACTTCCCTTTGTGTAGCATACAACTGGTGTTTGTAAAAAAAATTTGCAAAAACTTAAACTCAAAGAAAAAACACACCAAATTTAAAAAGGATAATAAAAATAATAATAAACATAAAATTGAAGTTTAAAACCTAAAAAAATATAATGAAATAATCATAAGAAAATATGATTATTTGGACTGCCCATGGGTGTGTCATTAATTTCTTATGAGTCTAGTAAGAAATTATTTATATATATTAACTTAAAAAAGTGTGATTTATTAAATTAAATGAATATATAAACTTTTTTAGGATGAACCTATGAGAGAAGAAATTAGTTTATTTTGTTTTAAAAAAATTATTTATTTGGTTTTCATTGTGAAAATGGAGAGTGTGTAGATTTTGGTAGTTTTAAAAAGTGATAAAGAGTGTAATATAATACTTTGGATTTGGAATTAATTAAGAAAATAATTCAGGTCCTTCCAATATTTTATGGAATAAGTGTAATTGGATTATAAAATTTAATTTAATTTTCAATGCTTGTTCCACAATTGAGATGAGAGGGCACCAATGATGTGTTTATCCCCTCCTCATTACGAAAATACCTTCATTTTCTTAGTTTGATAATTCAATGTTTTAATGTATAATTTTATCACAATACCATATTTAACCCCATTTTCACTATATTACCCAATGGTCACGGTGTAGAATAAGGTACCCTATTATTTAATTAAAAATGTTTTCTTAGACTCAATAATCAATTATCATGAATTTATGAAAGTTAAATTGATTGGAATTTTAATTTAAAAAGTAATCAACCAAAATACATGAATAAAATAAGAATATTCACTCAAATGAAACTTCCCCACATATCTACATCACCCTAGAAAATGGAAGGGGTTAACACCTCATCCTAGTGATGAGGGAGTAATATTGAGGGAGTTAAGAAAAAGAAAACGTGAATGAAAAATAGAAAAATAAGAATGGTGCAGCAACTGATAAGGCACAACTCCTCACCCATTGATTTGGTCACTATATAAGTCCTCGAGATGTGGCCCAAGAAATAACTATTTATATATCACCATTGGTGATTTTTTTGTCATTAATTCATTATCAATCCATTAAAGAATTAGTATTGAGTTATAAAGGTAGTCCTCAGTATTAATTCCAAAACCCAAATCAATATGGGGTCATTCATTGAATTCAACATCAGGTCTGAATTATTTTCCCCATCTTAATGTTCTACAATGTGAATAGGAATTTTAAACTATAAAACATTATTTCATAGTAACCTACATGTTAGGTTTCCAGAAAAATTTTATTTGGTATTTTTTAGGGTGGGGGATCTCTTTGAAATCATAACATTACACCTTCTATTCCAAATTGTATACACCCTAAATTTTGAATTAGTGAGTAAATGAAGTCTTCCTATCCAAAAAACCAACATTTTTTATGTTTCATTAGTTTTAATTGCTATAAATATCATATTTGTGTTAATAAATGGGAAATTACATATTTTTTTTATTATATTTGATTATTTATAGAATATGAACTCAGACGAAACAAGATTTTTATGCCCGATGAGTTCGGAATAACTATTTGATCTTTTGTAAGTGTATTTTAAATAATGTATGTCAGTGGTTTTGGCAACATATACATAGGTGATGAGATTAAAAATATGAGGGAAACATAGTATCATGGATGATGACCATACCTATGGAATTACCTAACCTGTACTGGCACAGGTTGAGGGAAGAAGTTAATTTTCAAACATTTAAGAAAACACAATAATTGAATTTTCTTAAGGAAAAATAAAATAATAATTGAGTTTATTTTGTTTAAATTTTGAATTTCATTGCAGCGTAACGATACATCAATATGAGCGTAATAGGAAACAATTTTCAGAAATAAATCAATGTAATAGAAATGCAGAGACACATTTTCCAAATTTAATGGGTTTATCGAATACAGGATTGTTGGCACAATCGGGGATTTCCCTGAACATGCAGATTTAGCATTAGAAACCAACAATCGATGAACCGATCATGGCTCTTAGTGCCTTTCTCCCACCATTAACCATTCCTTGTATGGATCTCCAATGAAAATGGCGGGCTACGAATCAAAGAAGGATAACCATAGTGGTGTGATTTTAACCAACAAATGATCCAACATCTAGGTAGGGATTCATTATATTTAAATTTATTTCCCTATTTCTAAATCTACAAGACAAGCATGAATCATTTGATTAATGGAATGATATACATATCATGCATTATAAATGCATAAGGGGTTTAATATTTGGGATATTCATTGGGAAATTGGATCCAAGTAGAACATATTATTTGATTTAATTCACCATTTTCCACCCTAATCTATTACGTGGATGAATTAGGGATGACACGAATAAGGCTAGATCCATCCACCCTGGGTGATAGTATGTGTTTTTCACCACCATCTATTTTATAAATCCTCAAACATCATCATAGAGAAAATCGATTAATAAGCCTAAGAAGGTGGTGATAGCGATCTGTGGTCACTACAAACACTGTATGGGCCTGTAGAGGTTGCGGCTCAATAGGCGTGACTCAAAAGCTGCCCCAGTGCAGGGTCATTGTACCACAACGATAGATGGGAGGGATCATAGAACCCATTATATATGGTGTTTTGGGACAGCTTTTATCATCCAACAGTGGCGACATACAAAAGAGTCATATTACATTCACCCCAGCTAGGGATTGTGGCCCCCTGCAACAGCTGGCAACAGCTGGCAGCAGCACGAGTAGATGTCATGAGCTACACCACACCATGTAAATGGAGGACCACAATGCTCTTTATGTCCTAGGACGACCATACAAGTCCACCAAGTGAGCAAGACCCATTCAGCCCGGGTTGGTCCCAACGAACTAGGTCGGTTCAGGTTGGGTTAGTCTGACATGGTCAGATTGAAACCAAGCCCAACTGGACCCTTTTTACTCAAACATTCATCACTTCCAAACCGTGAGTCCGATTGATGATCTGTTTGTAGAGTTTGGACCCTTGTAATGATAATGTCCTTTGGAAATACTCCATGTGAGTTTACAGGGAAGTGTGATTTTGACCAAGGGCTTGAGGAGTACATTCTCCTAGAAACAAGAACGTTGTGAGTGGGAATACTATTTCAGGATTTAATGTGAAGGATGTGATGAGTGGACCTCAGTGGCTGGGTAGCCAAGATGACTTCAGTGGATTGGAAGATGAGTGGACTTCAGTGGACCGATATCCTACCAGAACATAGTGGCATGTCATGTGAGCAGACCTAAGTGACCCAATAGTCAATATAACCTTAGTGGATCAGCAAATGAGTGGACCTATGTTGTACAAAAAATCTCAGTGACTCATTGAGGATGGGTCCCTTACAAGTGCATGATTATCAGCTTATGACTATTAATATTTCTTTCTACACATTATGTTATACCTATGTGAGCAGAAATTTATAGTGTGAACTTTTACTTTGTGGACTTTCTTTGTGGTTTGGTGTCCCTACAGAGTATTTTGTTACTCACCCCAGCTTGGGCTTCACCTGTATGCGTCATTTCTATTTCAGATGACAAACAAATTGATATAGACCATAGTGGTCTAGGACCAAGAGGTTCCCAGTGAGATCATATGGGTGTGGCATACTCTTATGGCTTCTTGAAGATACTCATCACCACACATTATATTGGGGTTTTTGTGGACGGATTATAAGACATTTTACTCACTTGTTTAGAGGATTTCTTTTGTTGGTTTTGTATTCTGGCCCCTTTTACAATCATCATGTACCTCTACTCTAAGTGGTTTTTCTAGTTGTATGCATGTTTTTATTCTTCCCCATTGTGGGATGGGCTGGTGAGTGTGTGTGTGTGTACAGGTACTCAAAAAAATGCCTCCCACATTAATGATAAGTTTTTTCAGCACTAGTCTCTAGCCTCTGGACTTTGAGAAGTGGGCTTGGTTAAGTCGCGGAATGATCCACAAAGTATAGGTTGTGACATGGGTATCCTTTATTATATACATATTTATCTTAATTTAATTCATTCCTATTTAGTTTATTTTTCACCATTTTCCATAAAATATTGAATCATATGAAATATGAAAAATTAAATTAAATATATAGTGTATACTTAAACACATAAATTAAAAAATAATGCATTTCAATATAAAAAATGTATGCATGAAATGGAAGTATCCCCAGGTTTGATGTTTCATAAGACTTTAACCTGGAATGATGATATCATGAAAATTAAGGAGAATGTCATTTGTATCCAATTAAGGTTTTCCATAAGTATCTATAGTGATATAATGATATCTTTATTGTATATGGAGGAAAAAAGTCACCATTTATTATATGATATACTAATCCTCATTTCCAAATAGATCACATTGTTATGATGTCACCATTAGGATAAGTCTTTAGTCACAATAGATGTGTTTTGAGTTGGATGATTTCAAAGAATCCAGTTGTCATCGATTATATGATAGATCTTGATTATATCGAGGTTTATAATAGATCTAAAAAATATTTTGGATTTATAACATTATCCATGATCTTGATGTAATTTCTGGATATAGAGAACCTATCACATTATATTGTGATAACAATATAATAGTGGATCTATAAAAAGAATTGTGGTCACATCAAATGACAAAGAACGTACTTCGGAAAAATAACCTCTTAATATATTTTCATAATAGGGTTGATTTCATAGGGAGAAGAATCTGCATGTAGGAAATCATAGTGGATTCCAGGAATAAAGAATTATCTAATTAAAAAAATGAATATTATATGAGAAAATTCTTAGTAAAAGTTATTAAAACTTACCTCTAATGTATGTTGGATTCTTTTATCGTTGATTCACATGAACCAACCTATATTTTATTTATGATTACTTCTATTCTTCGATTTGAATAATTAATAAATCTTTATCACATCATGATTATTCTTTTATGTGATATAGTATGTGATGATTTCTTCATCACACTAAATGGAAAAAGCAGGTCAATGATATGATGAGAACTATGAGGTTCCATCATATTATTATTAAATACATTTTTTTATGGATAGATGATATCCTTTGAAAAGACACAAATAAATATAGGCTATCAGGGGTATAGAGATAATTTGTCATTGAGACTTCTTATCATGAATTTCATCCTCTATAATTGTAATAATATATATTATGCGAAAATGACCTTCCTATAGGAAATCCTCATTCATTTGTATAATTCCATATTCTAATATAATTTTTTTAATGTTTCTCAGTCATTACTATTAGTATTAATAAACAACATGAATCTGGTACTTTGATGTTTTTTCAAAAACTATGATGACGTATATTCATTGGGATGTTGGGGATGTTGGGTGATTCATGATTGATATGGTATTAATGAATAGTGTGACAAAATAAGGGTCATATTAATTCAATAACAAAATATGATATATTTGGATCATTATTGTGAATAAAACTACCTAATTATTTTCCTTACCATGGTTTTTTTATTGGCTTATAAACCTTTTTAATTTATATAAAGAGGAATCATAGACACATGGTAATGAAAAAAATCATGAAACATTTTTCAATACTGATATTAAGATACATAGATTATATTTCACTATGTATGTTCTAATGAGGTATAATTTGTTTCATAGTTAGTATCTTTCTCTATTGGATTCATGTAATGTTTCTTGATGCAAACTGGGGTATTTAGGTGTTGTAGCCTAATGCCATTGATAATGGATCCTAGATTCTCACACACTATGTGTATATAGATGCTTTGTTATTTTCTACATGAATTTAAATTGTTTAATAAAAATTATTATTATTCAGGATTTAAAAGTTATACATGTTAGTTTGATCAAAAATATTAGATCACCAGTTATTCGAGATAATGTATATATGATTTAAATATTCAATAAATATTTTTTTTCTTCATAATAATTTATTAAATTACATAAATATATAATATATAATATTTTGGTTTATTTTCTTGCTAAAAAATATTATTTATTTAGAAAAATGAATATTTAATCAATATTTATTCACTAGGTTTGTGAATATAATATTTATTTATTTATTTGAGAATAATATAGTGATATTTATTTAATTAAATTAATTGTCATTTTTAAAGGACTAAAAAATAATTGGTGGGCCTTTCATATATTGTATAATGGAATAGTGAAAATTTTCATGTTAAATATTATTTGAATGGATATTAATTTATTTATTAAATAAAAAAATTATTTTTTGTCATTGTGTTTAGAGGTTTTCATGTATATATTAGTAATTATTTTTTTTAAAGACAAATGGTTTTATGGGAATAATAAAATAACAAGGGCCTTTGAGAAATTTTTATTTTCTAACCCCATCTTTATTTATACATACATATAACATTTTAAGAAACCCTATAAACCTTATAAATTTTGTGAAAAATTACTTAAAGAGTGGAATATATCAGGACTTAGAGATATACTCGCCATTAATACAATGAAGAACACAGAAAATTCTCATCCTTCGCCAGAGTGGCTCTTTACTGTGAAAGAGCCTACTGTGATCTAAACCAACCACCATAGGCATTTGATAAATCTCTTTACACACCCGTAGGGTTCTATGCCTTCGATATAAGGTTTTTTAGAACAAGCATGGATCATGTAGGGATGGTTTATATTTCTAATTTTCCATATGATATGATGATATGTCATGTCCTATTCATCGAATTATTAATAATGAAGAAAGAATTAAATGAACGATTGTATTTTATTTAAATCAATTTATTATATATTATGTGACAAATTATTGTTATTTCCTTGTTTTGGATTTCTATGCATTAATAATCATATGGATTTCATTTTTCATGATGTGCATCATCATCTATACCAAATAATTACAATTTATTACAACAATTTCCTAAGTTCGTAAATTTCAATTAATTGATTTGGAAGAGTTGGGAAGCATCAACTAGAGTTTTGGATATACATGGTTTTTGAAAAATATTTTTTTAGTCTAAAAGATAGAGGGTGTTTCTTCTAGATGACGCAGATGGTATATTACAATACATATATGAGATATAAATGGAGAAAACATCATTTTGGTACATAGTGAAACATGAAATGTGTGGTCAAGTTAAAAACATTTTTTAGGTTGATCCCCAAAAAGGTGGAATATAATAATTTTCCTGATGGTTTTATTTTTGAAACTACATTCAATAGATTATTATAGTATATGTCTTTTGAAAAAAAATTGTAAACTATAATAAAGTGATTTTAATTATAAGGGAGTTGTAGTTATATGAAGATAAAATAAAATATAAGATGTGTCTTATGTAATTGATAGTTGATGTTAAATTTAATTAATAATATAGGTAATGTATCACAATTTGGTTCAACATTCATGATAAAACTCAAGAATTGTATATATGGGGCTGATGATATTAAAAAATCCTATATTTTAGGGAATAAAATTCCAGAAGAATCTGGACACTAAAATTTTACATTGTTAGAGGATCTGTACATGATAATGGAATATAGGATCACTATTTTATAAAGACCAAATTTATATTAGGTATTCACATCAAAAAATTTATTCACATATTAAATGGGTTATTAAAAGAGTATATAAATTATAAGCTAAGATTGACGGAATTCTTCATTAAATTTTAGCGTGCATTGGAGAAGAATCAGTATTGATAAATTAATAATAAATGTGATGGTATGAAAAATCTCATGCACTAGATCAATCTATATAACATAATCACAATTTAAGATAGAATAATTTATATCAAAAAAATATTCAATATTTTTTAGCATGAACATGAATTATGTGGAACTTTTTTCCATGTGTATTTTGAGGAAATTTAGTCCCAAGAAACATTATTTTCATAATGAATTATTCCTCAAATTTATTTTCAGTTTTAGATTCCCAAGAATCACCTACGAGAATATTATATAGTTTAATTAAATTTTAGAGAAATAGATATTTATATCTTCATGCTCTAATAATATTAGAGTGTCTATATATTAAGTTATTTCCAAATTAATATATTTATAAGTGATTAAGAGTAAATTATAATGAAATACACATATATAAAATAGAAATTGATAAATTTTTAAGGGATTATGAAGAAATAAAAGTAAAATTTTACTAAATAGATGTCAAAAAGAAAATTAGCTTCTAATAGAGTCCTATGATCTTGGAATGAGATATACTATTGGGTTGTGAAATTTAAACAATTATAACTAAGAATTACAGGAAGCTTGAAATAATCTACTTAATTACGTATAGGCTAATACAAACATAGAATGTTGCCTATATAAAAAAATTGTGTTTAAAGAGAAAGATAAAATTAATTGTGGTTATATGTTAAAAATTTGTCTAGAGTATCAAGGAAACAAAGAAAAAGATGCTCAAATATCCAAAATATAGATACAAAAACACCAATAAGATGATTTCATTATCTTATTTATGATAATGAACTGATATATTCTATGATATTATGCATAAATAATTCTATAATGTTATTGTAGTTATCTACTAAAGAACCACTGAATGGTTCTTCCATTAGCGATCTTATATATATGTAAATTTAAATATGTAATTTGTACTACCTTATTGTAATACCCTCAAATGTTATTATCTTTATTGTATTATTTTCTAAGAGGCACACAATATTTTAATGAAATCATTCAGTATTATGCATAATTCATTTTTTATGTGGTAAGAATATTGTACTCTGTGAAACATATATTTTACTATAGTTGTTATTCGAAATCAGTTTATATTATATTTGGTCACTTTGTGCCTAGATAATTTTTGATCTTAAAATTTTGTGTATTAAAGGGTTTTTTGGGTGTTAAATACATATACCTCATAGATAGGATCAACCATGTATAAACTGTATAGGGGTTCAAAAAAGGAGAATTTTTTTTGTAAATTTGTTGTATGGGGTTTCAAACTATGATTTTTTTTCATAAGGATAGATCCACACAGTTTTCACATAGATAATTAAACCATATAGCCAGACCATATAGTCTGCCTTGAAACAAATAACAAGTGAATTTACTATAGATGCCCTTATTTTTTTAACTTTTGTAATAACTCTCCCTCAAATTTATTAGATAAACCTAGTGGAGCCTATATGGGAGATCTATCCTTATACGCTTATGATTCATAGAACATTCTTCATGTTTTAAAGGGATTATATGATAAATACCCCATTTTGTCTTATATTTTTATTATTTTTATACATATTTAAATCTCTCTAAGGTTTAACCTTTCATTCAAAACACTAATTCATCATTTAGGATAGATATTTGTTTTGATATGGTTATTACTGAGGATATTAGTCTTGTATGGAATGTTGATATATTCTCCATTCTTATTCCGTTATGTTTAATCAATGTAAACATATTATAGATTGATTTCCATTTATTCTATGTGGTTTTTTATATAAAATTTTATAATTTTGGAATTAATTTTATTATTAGTAATTCTCTATTTCATTCATTGAATATATAATATTATGTGATATTCATAAGGTCATATTAAATCATTTATATAAAATTTATGCATTATGTAATGTGTTTCTCTTATGAAATTCATATTCTCCTATTGAAATGTAATTTTTTATGTGATAATCATTTATTAAATTCATATTATAGTCTAATAAATTCATTAAATGGTTTTTGTATGATTTTTATCTCAATTGGGTTTTTAAAGAGTGAAAATAACATTTTAAAGAGGAATGCATTTTATAATGATGTGTTGACAATGAAATAATTTAAAAAGGGGGTTCTTGGATGAATATTATATGTTTATTGAAACAAAAAAAAATATATTACCTCCTGGATATGATTTCATGTATTTCTAAAATGTATTTGACATAAAATAGAGTCCCTTGGTAATATTTTGGTTGTCAAAAATGGAAAACATTTTTTATACAGTGTGTTTGAAATGTCATTGGTTGTTGAGGTTTTAATGGATTCCAGAATGGTGTTTTATGTGTACATTTATGAAATGTGACGTTATTTTATTTTAGAGTAACATTTTAATGTAAAAGATCATCAAGAAATTTTTAATGTGTTATTTTAATTTTTACGAGATCCTTTTACATACAGCTGGAGTTTCTATCCCATTATATGGATCATTTATTATAATGTAATTTTTGTAAAAACCTTTTGGGTTATTTATTTTATTTATTAAATTGATAGATGATTTGTAAAATAAAATTTCTATGATAATTAGATGGAGATGAGGGATACTTGATTCCTGAACCAAGTGCATCAATCAATGATTTCATTGTCACTAACCACTTATTTGATATTAGTTATGGTATCTTATGAATTGAGTGTGATATCTAAAATTATATTACACTAGATGATTCATGCATTTCTAGTGTCCATCTAGTCTTTATAAGAAATAAATCAAGGAGGTTTTGATACTCTAATGGGGAAAATATGGGCAAGTTAAATATCTTGTAGATAATTTGGACATAATATATTCTGGTACTGGGTCTTTGGGGAGATGAAAAATCAAGATTGTGTCTCACATTATTAAGCATGGCATATCCCATTAACAAATTATTTAATTGAATTGTCATTCATATTGTTGAATATAATATCGAACTTGAATATATTTTCTGCATACATTTAGAATTTTAGAACACATACCTTTTTATAATTACTATATATATTGAGACATATTCTACCAACCATACGGTATGTTTTAATAATTGTGTTTTGTTTTTTTCCATTTAATTTTTTTTACAAGTAATTTGGAAAACCCCTTATGAATTACAGTAAAATTTTTGGGTAGTAAATTGGATTTCTATATTCAAGTTTTGATAAAAATTTTATCTTCTGATAGTGTTTTTCAAAAGTGATATATTTAATTTAAATAAAATAAAAATATCTTTTTAAAAAAGTGATTGTGGATTTGATATGGTTTTTAATAGGTGTGAATTTAAAAATCCCATTTTAGTTATATTTTCAAACCATAATTCATGAATTTCATTATGAACTAAATTATATAGATTTAGAAGGTGGTGACATGATATGTTGTTTAGGTCATGCCTATATATTACATGTTCCAAGTCATTATATGGACTTCAATTATTTACATTATGTAGATGAGGGGTGGGGGGGTGAGAAGTAGAAGGATCTATTGAGTGGGTTTCAAGTGGAATTAATGTTTTTTATTATTTAATCATCCAACATCACAATATTTCTATCTTTATTTATTTTTGTGTTGCTTAAATTTATTCCTTGTTCATTTTGTATTATTTAGCAATGATATGTTATATTTTTGAAAATATATTGAATATATTTTTTTACAACCCATTTGACCTGGATATTTATTTTTTGTTACATATTCGTGATATTGGATTGTCTTCAAATGTATGGTTGATCCATGATAAACATATGGTATATGTTTTTCTATCATTTATGTCTAATTTGGGGGTGAAATAATTACACAAGATATTTTATATGATGGATATTAAAATGTCATCAGAACATAGAGATGGGAATTCCCTTCAGGCACAATGGTGGGCTGTAATGAGTTCTAATTTACGGGGACACTCGATCCAATTTGTTACAACCTAAAAGTAGTGAATAATTATATAATTTTTACAAAAAAAACATATTTTTATATTTAATGGTTAATGATATATTTTAATTGTAATTATGACATGGAAGGAAACATTTTTAATTTAGTCGGAGTGGAAAATTTAGTAACTAAAACCACATTTTGGGGATTGAGGAAAAAACATTTCTTATAAAGAAGATTATATAATTAAAAAAATATTTTAAATTAAAAGAAAATTAAATGTCTATATGATATTTCGAGGGATTCTCTATGTAAAAGTTACTTAGAAAACTAATTTTTTGTACACAAGTATTAAAAATCACATTGTATGGAATTATATGGTACTTAAAATCTTAGTGAATGTCTATCTAAATTCAGATAGTATGTTTATTCAACCATGTATGTCTTCATATAGTCAAAAATCCCACAAAAACAAATTTCTATAAAAATATTTATATAAATTTATAAATAAATTTATATTATTATAAAATTCAGATAGTTTAATTTTTTATAGTACTTGTTTTTTTTAATTTAATTTTTAGATTTATAAGAAATTAATATAAAACATAAATGTTTTAAAAAATTTAATTTCTATTTCAAATTTCCACCACCTAAATGAATATACTTCCAAACAACTGAATAGATTTTCTTGAATAAAATCCAAAATTGATTCAATTAGAAATTTCTTGTGGAAAATTTCACAAGAAATTCTTAGTGATAATTTATAATTGAAATTATAACATGAAACAAATTATAAAATCAAAATAGAATCTCACCATATAAATGTTTAGTTAATTCCACTATGAAATTACTGTTAGAATTTCCAATGTGAATGTAGATTGTGAATTTCCACTGTGAATTTCCAAGTAAAATTTAACCTATAAATTACCTATTGATTCAATGTGATAACCTAGAAAATTTATTCAATGTGGAAATTTCATTTAAGGATTAATATTAGAAAAATTAAATTAAATTTCTGTGTAAATTCAAATTGGAAACTCACATTGGAAAATCCTAGTGTAAATTGCCAGTGGATATTCAAACAGGAAATTAGATGTGGAAATTTCTACTTGATTCAATTTCAAATTATAAATACATAGAATTATTTAAATATATATATATATATTATACTCATAACTATGAGAAATTAAATCTTTAATAGACTATATTATAAATAAATAAAATCCATTATATTCAATATTTATAGAGTCAATAAAACACAAGAATAATAAATCAACCAATTAAACATAAAATGATATAGCCAAAAAGACTTACAAAAAATACATTAACCATTATATAAACACAACATTAAAATTTAATAAATCTCCATTAAAATAAAAATATTTCAAACATTCAATCATAAAAAAAGATCTACAAACAATTCAAAAATAGTCCTTCCATCTAAAAAACTCCCTAATAAAATAATCTCGCAACTACCCTCCATTCCCAACAACATTTATAAGAAAATAATTTGTGTTTAATTGTTCAATAAAATAATTTAAAAATTTCTATAACAATCATTATAAGTATTACCAACTTTTGATTACTCAATCCCCTACAACTATTATTTATTTAGATAAAAAATCACATAAATTTAAACAATTATCTTAACTATATCACTTGAAATAAAAAATAATAGAAACTATTTACTTAAATAAATACCTTAATGTTTAGCTAAATTTATTTATATAGACTCTATGATTCCTTCCTATCATCCTTAATGAATCTATAATAATATAAATATAAATCCATATCTTAATAATTAGGATTCCATATATTGTTTTTTTAAATATTTCAGTGTTTCTACATAATATAAATATTTAGTAATGGTATTATAGCCTTAATGTATACTTTATTTAAAATATTTCAATTATAGATATCATAATGAACGTGTCTAATGATTTTTTTTCATGAAACAATCCAGGGTTCTATCCAACCCATCCCTGTATGAAAAATTTTCTGAAGGTAATTACTGATCCACATGGGATTAAAATTTGTGCATGGGTATCAATATTATGATTTGAGAACTATTTTAATAATATACATAATCTTATAAAAAACAATAATAATCAAAACATAACTGATTAATTCTAACCAAACAAGGGGAAAAAATTCAGAATCAATGTTCACAACATTAAATAAAAACCAAAGGTACTATAACATTACATAGATAAGAAAAGTATACTATAAACCTCCATGAAACAATATAAACATTGTTATAAATCTACCACCACTAACTCTATAATATGGGGAACACTAGAAACAAGATGAAAATTCCTCACGATGACAAATCATTACATTATCTAGGTTGTAGATAATAGTGTCTACATAAAACCAAAGGCGTTCTTAGTGTGTGATCCAACACCCAGCCGAATGAAAAAAAAGAAAATATTACATGTTTAAATAATAGAAAAAAAATTGGAATTTAATTTTATACAAAAAAAAAATCGAATTATTTTCAAGAAATAATTATAAGAAAAACCATTCCCCGGAAGACACATTAAAAGAATACTATTTCTCAACAATCATTATTCAAAATTAATTATACACATGTCCCACCTTATTTGGAAGGTGTGAAATGGAATTGAAACCCCAACCCACAATGTCATTTTTTACAATCCACTGGAGGGGAATATATACAATGTTATACTAGACTCTAATAATCATCCTATTTTAGTTAGTATTTTAATCATTAACCCTTATATGTGATTTTTTTTATTGTAACTTTTAATTTAACTAGTGCCAATTTACTAGAATACTATGAGATTTCCACTTCCGAATACAAAGTGTATAGTTTCTAGATTTACCACATAGGTACCTGATATTACTTTTCTGTACAATTTTACATTTAAAATCACATATATTAACTCAATGAAAATAAATTCTAACCATCCTAAGAACACAAGAAATTCACCATTTATACATAACTAAAACCATTTGAAATATTTAAAATCACACAAAAACCATTTAGAAATATTTTTTAACCACATTAAAATTTTTTCAAACCCATTTTAAAATAGCACATTAAGATCACATTTTAATTCCATAAATTTTCCATGGAAAATTCCCTTTTAAACCAACACAGAAAACTAAATCATTTTTAAAATTAATTCTTAATATTTAAAAAATTTCCAACTCATATTTATGGTTCAAAATAAGGTAAGATACATTCAAATATACTAATTTCTTTTAGAGAACCTATTTTCAAATTTATATCCCTTTTATATCCCATTTCACACCTTCCAAATAAGGTGTACAACCCCTTTTAATAAACATCACAATAACAAATACACAAAACATAACCATTTTCCTTTATAAAATACACTTCCATCATATATGCATGTAAATATAATAATAAAATATATTTCTCACCAAAAAATTAAACCATATAACACTTTTATGAAAAAAAGGACTGAATTTAAAAATCATATACTAATGTAAATGAATAGAACCACATACATTACACATGGAATCTTCTAGAAATTACTTTAGAACCACAACTACACCACTAAAAGACCCTAAAAATGAACAATTTAAAATCAAAAAAAATTATATTATGAAAAACCCCAAGGTCAAACCCTCCATGAGTCATATAACCCACTAGTAAATATGGATTCAAAGAGGGTGGTAAAGAAAACCTAAAAGAGGAAAGAAAAATGGTATAAAACACTTACTCGATGAATCCTTGAGGTTACCAAACCAAAACCACTAATGGAAGGGATCCCAAGGGAGATAATAGAGAGAAAGGGTGGCACCTAATGCTGTAGATATTTAATGGGATTGGAAAGGGATGATTTGGGGTTAAATCCCACGAGTACCAAAATGTTTTTATCATATTTTTAGTGACCTGTACATGGAGTATGGTTTTATTGCACATTTTTCCTAACCATGAAAAAAAATTCACCAAAAACTACCCAAGATAAACATTCCACATGGTCACCATATAAGGTTTGAAAAATGTTCACAAATTGTGTTGTTCACCATTATCCATAAATTTCATTTGGGCACAAGGTTTCCTTGGTAAGGGCACACAGTTTGGAAAATTGTGAGCCGACAGTTTTCCAACTGCTATCAACCCAAAAAAACTATTTTCATAAAATATCCTTATAAAACACATAGAATATAAACGTGGTCATAATAAAAAAAATAAACCCTCCAAATTTAAATAATATCAAAATAGAAATTTGATAGGACAATTAAGATAAAAAAATAATCCAAAACAATGGGTTAAAAACCCACTTGTGAAATTTTAGATACAATTTCCATGTTTTTTATTTTCATATAATAATTTTACATGATAAATTAGTTTTTGATTGATTGGATGAGAAATTAAGAGAAAATCTAGACCAATAGAAAACCCCCATGCATAATATTGGGTCCGGATAATGGTAATATCACTTACCCTTACATAGTAAGTGTAACAAGGATGGATAAAGGTGAGTTCATTCGGACCTTTATGAAGTGAATGAAAATTTACCTACATAAGTGTAAAAAAATATACACATTAATAACTGAGTAAATACCATGATAACCCACATGTAGTTACACTTATTCAAGACCCATAAATTACAGAATACTTTTATATGAGGGAGAAATCACACTAACATGAGTCACTACTACAGTGATTTCATGCCCTAGAGACATTTGATCGTCATACTATGTGAAATTTATTCTCTATCATCCTAACATGAATTTTATTCACATACTATATATACATTGTATTTGACTTATTTTTTGTGGTTGATTAACCTATCACAAGATTTAATGTATAGAGCATAACTGATAAAAAAATTCATTATAAAATATCTATAAGGTTTGTGTTATTGAGAATCCTTAATTTGGAATATTGTATATACTCTAGGATTTCCATATTATTATTCATAGTAATCACAATATGTGAATTTATAATGATGTAAAATGAACATCATCCATATGAACTGAATGTAGATAATTATTATACTTTCAAATGGGTTTCACAAAAATGAAATTTTATTTGTTAAATTAATTATTAAAAACATTTAAAACAATTTTTAACAACCCAAGTCAACGGTCTTATTAGAGAACCATTGCATGGACTACCATAAAATTTATACTCACATCTTGGAATAAATTTATTATTAAACTATATAGTAACATTATAAAACTCAAATACGAAAATATATATACATTTTTAAAGTTGAATACATACCATGTAAATAAATTGATACCTAACGAGATGTATTTATGTGGATAAAAACATTACAATTAGAGAATTTTAAAAACAATTAATGATATCTATGTATATAAACAACAATAATATCATAATTATTAATTAACATGAAGCTGTGATAAATTATTGGTATCCTAATATTTATTTGCGAGGTATTTTTAATATTTAAAACATACTAAATAAACAAATAGTCATACCCAACAACAATAATCACAATACATACACTATCAGAACTGTTCTAGACGACATTAACACAATGAATCAATTTTAAATTATAGGTTATATATTTAAATAAATTGGAAATATCCAATGCGAATTTCCAAATAGATTTTGCAGTAAAAATAATTGGTGTAAATTTCATGTTCGATTTAATTTTAAATTTTAACTATAATTTTTACAATGATATTTCTATGTAGATTAAATTAGTAGTCAAATGTTGTTATTTGAATCAATAAATCATTTCTACTGTTAATTTTTAAAAGGAAACATTAATTGGAATATAAAAAAATAATTTTTACTAGGAATATAATTAGGTGAATTTCTAGTGGATATTCAATATATAATTTTTAACATATATTCAATTTTATTTTACAACATTAAATTAATAGAATATATTTATACTTTTAATTAATTTGAAATAACAAGTATGATCATGGAATTAATTGAACATTTATAGTGTGAGTTCCACTAGGAATTATTAGTGGGAATTTTTCATAAAATTTTTAATTGGAATTTCCACTATGAATTTATTGTGTGAATTTAATTGGGAAATTTAAAATTCAATTCATGTTATAAATTCTACTAGAAATTCCTAGTGGGAATTTCCACTGAATCACTAGTGTAAATTTCCAATTTGATTTTATAGTGTTTCTTTATATAGGAAATATATAGTGTGAATTTTTAGTGGAAATCCCAAATAGTAATTAAACCCATGGATAATTATTCATAGAATCAACAAGAATTTCCCATTTATATTTGTATCTATGATCCATTTTTTGAAATAAAACCATTTTTCATTTTTTTTTATTTGAGATATTTTATGTGAATTATAAATCAGTAAGTATTGTTTTTTAGTATATATAAACCATTATTAAAATCAATCTAACCATTTTAGTTTTTAATCGAACTCAATGTTTATGCTTCATAGAAAAAACATTTAATTATATCCATCACTTATTAAAAAAACTATAAATTTGTAGATTTTTATATCTTATTAGGTTTCATTTTTTTTTATTTTTATAGTGCAAGGAGGAAACGTAGATAAGGATTGGTGGAGTTTGGAATATTGAATATAAAGGCAAGAGAATTTTAGGACATGAAATTTTGTTCATGATGGGGGAGTGGGATGTTCGTAGATGATGTATTAGTTTATGAATTTAATAAGACAAGTTCTTAAAACATGGTTCATGATAGGTATGGTATATTAATGTTATTATTGGATGAGTTCTAGACATGATTAATATTTTATTAAAATATTTCAATGAGAATATGAAATTCATAATGAAAATTGATCCATGTATTTTTGTAGAAGTTAGGAATTTATTAGTGATTATAAAATATCTTTCCATTCAATATGTGAATTACCCATGCACACTATGAATCTACACCTAGAATTATTCCTCTAAATATAATCACACCCATTTTTTTCTAGGAAACACTTTTATTCAATCAAAAATATAGGAGGAAATCGGTTCTTATTTCGGTAGTTTCAAATCCTTTTCAATATGGATTTATCCCCAACATCCCTTGTTCAATCTGTGGTGGTTTACGGTGAGTTTTACATCATTACCTTATGATTTCTTCCCCGATATGTTTTTATAATCCTATTTATAATTTACTTATATGGAAGATAATATACTTTTTTATGTTTAATATTTTCATTATTGTTGGAATGTTTGTTTTACATGGTTTTTGAGAGTGTTTTAGCTTCCTTGAGAGAGAGGTGATTTTAGGATTTTACTTATGGTTCCATTCATATTTAATAATGTTGAATTCTTTGAGGTGGTGGATTCTTTACATCTCCAATTAAATTATGTTCATTAATAATTTAATCAAGATTTATAATATTATTTGATATTGTAATTAGCCACAATAATGAATAAACTCAATAAGTGAAAATAACTAGTTTATAGTTGTAGCCATTACAAGTGTCTTCCACTGTAAAAATGGTTTTAACCATATTTTTCTACATAGTTCACTATCCCTATTTATGATTTGAAATAATGTCTTTTATTCTTAGGTTTATCAATTTTCTGTGATGAAATTGTTTATGTACATAAAGATAGTGATGTTGTGGGCTAAAGAATCAAAGTGGCATAATTATTTAATCCCTTGAATATTATAATTTTATGGAAGTAATAGACACCTAATACATGAAAAATTAATTTTTTCATTCATATATAAAAGAAATGTTTATGATTAGATGAATATATAAGCGAATATTATTGATAATAATAATGTGGAATGTTAATGTAATTTTTTTTCATAATTTTTATTGATATATGATGTTATACATTAATGATACTTTAAATAATTTGTATATTTTATAGTTTATTACATAATTCATATATAATTATAATCTAGGATAAATAAATCCGTTAATCCATGATGGTAATAAAAGTGGTTGAATGATAAACATAAATGATCAGGGTTGACAGAGCCCATTTGAATGTAATGGTTGTATGCCTTGTTTCTAGGGCTGAGATACCTTGATGAATTAATTTTTTCTTACTGAATTGTGTGATTTCTCTAATTTCATACTTTCTATGAGATACTATTTGAGCCTAGGATGGAGGGTGGTTCTTCATGTTATGAGCATGCAGGCCTGGGATTTTTTCTAGTAGTTCACACAATGATGGTGGGGTGCATGGTGTATTCGGGGACGATAACGGGATTTATGGAATACATTAAATCTAAAATTTACCATTAATGTGAAGAATGATGTTTCTTTCTTAATAATATTATACTTTAATGATTGGGTAGTTATGTTGCCAATTTACCTAATGTTTTTCCACTTCTTTGGGAAGTTGTTTGTGCTTGTTTTATTAAAATACATTCTGTATCTTAAGATGTTTATTTTATAAAATTTTATTATTGAAAGATCATAAAAATTAATTGTTTCAACCCATGGGTTGGTGGTAGAATTGAATAAAAATTTGGATAATATTATTGAACCTTGTGATCATTTCCATTATTCATGGAGGGAATTAACATCACATGGTGGTTAAAATAGTTTTAATTGAATAATGTTAGTTAATTGAATATGAATTAATTAAGGTAAATTAAAATCCAAATAAGAATGAATTAATTAAATTAATATCTTTCAACAGTTTTGCGATGATATGATATCAAGAAAATAGAAATGGTAGTTATCAGAGTAATGATTTCTATTGTTAAGACTATAACAAGTTCAAGTACAATAATATCATCTATAGTATAATATATACTGTATGGTATCTATTTTAAAATAATACTAACTTCATTTAGCTAGGGATACTACCACCTAGTGGACTTTGAGATAATTTTTCCCCAATATATAGGTTGTTGGGGAATTAATGGTTGGAAACCTCCTATAACCCCACTGACTTCTCCTTATTGTATTATGTGCTTATATTCCTAGTGCTTACATTTATAATATATGTTTGTAGAGTTATGTAATGTATTATATATATTATATATATATATATGTATTTAAAGATATTGTATCGTAAGGACCATTATAAGCAAAATGTGTATTGCAGGTGATAGATTGAGGTACAATAAAAAAACATACAGGCTCCGGGGGATCAATAAAACTACTTGGTATAAGAACTCAGCCTTAAACCTTACTTAATATTGAATTAAATGAATAATTCACATTGAGGATCTTTTCAGGTTTATAGTTTTATAGAATTATATCATAAAACATGTATTACATTCCACATTTAAGCAAAGTGGTTACATAAAAGATAGTATTCATTTTTCCCATCAACGGAAACATATTTAAAATAAAACATGGATTCTTTCTTGAGACTTCCTTGACACTATCATCACATCATGTACCTTTCCCTTGACCTGTGAAAAACATTTCAAAAACATTGTATGAGCATAAAAATCTCAGTAAGGGTTATAAAAATATGGAAAGGAAACATGAGTTCATTTATTCATAAGAATGAAATCATACTATACCCATAAAACATAGGCACTTTAACATACCTCATCAAATATTGAATAAATCATAGAAACCATAAGACATAAAGGTATCTTGAGTCATTCATAACATTCTTACATAGGGAGTAACCCTCTTGGTTACGTTTGGAATACCCATCACAATATATTCCCTAAATCTCTTCGGAGAAACCTTAACGTTTCACTCCTTCACATTACCCAATGCATTGAGAGCTATATCGGGCTCACCCACCCTTAGTTTATCATGGAACGACCCATCTTCATAATAATTCCCATGAACCACAACATAATCGTGTCACATAAAACATGCCTAAAGAAACATAAAATTTCCACCTTTCAATCACAAGATATCAGTACAACACATTGATATAAAAACATTATGAAAACCATTTTCAATACCAAAAATAAAAGAAAAGTAAAACATGGTATTTATTTTTCTTTAAAAAAAGTATGGCTTGTAGAGGAATCTGAATCTCAAATAATGGTCACGGCGGCGGAGAAGTCGTTGTCGCCGCATACGTACGACAAAAAAACATTCCCTTTTGTCGCTTAGTAAATGCTTCGTATAAAAAAGATTCCTTTTGAATAAACATAAAAGTCAAAGGGTTTTATACACCATATAAAATAAGGTTGTCTATAAAACAAAATATGCCTCAATGAAAGGAGATTGAGATGAAGTCCTATACCTTGTAACTGACATGACTTGATCATTCTTTAATCTCCTTTAAATCGGGTAACTCTTTTGGATTTTTCTCAAAGGCTTCCTTGGGAAGAATTCTTCCCAAATTGAGGCTTCTAGGAGTTAGAGAGGGATGTGGAGAGACAAAATGGGCAGGGTTTTGCTGATCCAAAGTCTTTGGAAGTGTGGGTAAGGAGGTAGAGGTGGGGGCCTTTTATAAGAGGAGAGGAGGGGCACTCTTGGAAAGTAAAGAAATGTTACATTATTTTAAAATGAGTTTAGGATTTAAAAGGTCCAAAATTGATATAATTCTAGGATAAGGTGATACGGGTTCGAAATCCACCCATCCAATAGGTTTTGGACATGTGTAGGTCATATATTTTACATTTTCTTTTCAATTTATTTAAATCGTTAATTAATGAGGTAATCGCTGCATCATCATGGTGTCATAAATAATTTAATTTATTTAATGTCTAAAAATTATAAACAAAATACTATGATGTAGGAAACTTTTTTATTTTTACAATTACTATTTATAGTAAAAACTATGACCTGTATAACCCCATGTAAAAATTTATTTAGTAAAACAACTCATGTTTGTGTCATTTTTATTTTAACTTTAAATAAAAAGTTATTAATGTACTTTTCCTACCAAAGTGTCTCCATGAGGTCCCCAAGTTGACCCATGGATTTTCTTGGTCTTCCCTGTCACATACAATAAGGTTAGGACATGTTTCTAGGTCATTCCCTATTATTAAAACATTATTCATACCTTAAATTACAATAATTATCTCTAATCGCGATTAAAAAGTTAAAAGTTACTATTCACCAAAAAAATTGTTTTAATCCCATTGACCCAAATTTTACGTCATAATGACAACCATGTATGTAGGATTTTTGAAACTCAAACCACAAAGGTGGTAAAATTTCATTTAAACGAAAAATGAGTTTTTATAAGTACCACATAGTGGTTTCACTATTCATCAAAAATAGATGTTTGCTAGAAAAATACCAAAACTTCACCCTGAGCTATATTTGATATTAAGAATTAAAAAATTATGTATATATTAAAAAATTAAAAAAATATAAGTTTCATTAATTAATTTAATAATTAATTCCCGCTGTCAGAGCAAATACCGTGTTTTTATGAAACAATAAGTATCAAAAGATTGACACTAGTTTAAGTCCAATTTCAAAGTGAAATTAATTCCAACGACAACTATTGCATTAAATGGTAAAAATATATTCTAATTGAACTTTAAAACCAATTCAAAATATAATCTAATCATATAAATAAATTATATTAAAAAGGGGTTTTGAATTAAATTACAACATTTTTCACTATTCATTAAAAAAATAAACTTTATCGGAAAAATTCCAAAAAATTTACCCAAAGTAAATATAAATGTCCCAATATTATATAATAAGTTTATTTTGATAAATATAGCTTATTAAGTTTTCAAAAGTTTGATTTAAAATGGTTTGCCATCAAAAGGCAGTAAAACAATCTTTTAAAAAAATATTAGTGTATTACATGCTTAAGATTGGATTTATTCTCATTTTAAGCCTCTAAAACACTATCTAATTCATTAATAGACATAGATAAAAATATATATTATTCATTACTTACATGTTATGTTACACTGGGTTACTATTTTGAGATGTGGTAATATATTATTAGATGAATTGATGAATGGGGTTAATGTTATCTAATGTGATGATGTGATACACATTTTTCCTGGTTTGATATATTAGCCTATGTGTCTTTAAGAAAGCTTACTTTTGGAGAGAGATGAATCAAGATTTAAAATTATGGGGATGAAAGGAAAAAAAACTAGGAAGTAATAGTGGGGTAACGAAAATAACACATACATTTCCTATAAAGATAGTCAATCTAAATAGATCAATATTTATATTATAAAAACCCACACAAGAATCATATGGGTTTAGACTAATTGTAAACATGTAAGCATAAATATATTGTTCATAAAACATTTATTTATTATCTTACCTATTATGTAACAACTAGGAAATGTTTTTACATATCTCACTCAATACATTTCTTCATATCCGGGTGAATGTAAATGTATGAAAAGGGTGAGATCAGATGATCATAGTAGGTAAACATTGAATATATGAATCGTTACATAAGCATAAGCGAATATGAATAAGAATGTAACATTTGAAAATAATACACTTCTTACCGAAGATCATAATATTGAGTCATGAAATAAATAATATATGTTTATAATACCATAATCATAATTGAATTAATTAACATAATCCACAAGAGCGCAATATTGAGATGCAATATGAAATTGTGGAATACATCGAAATATATAACATTGTGAACATGTATAAATAAAATCACATTCACTCATTAATTTAAAGACAGGAAAATTGAACATTAAATAAAATTATAGACATTAAACCAGGTACATAGAAAATATTATGGATATGAATTCTTATTCCACAAATAATCATATGTATATGAAAACCGGTTCCACACAAAAAATTGGGAATATTAAATCAGGTTTACACATAACATATTTACCTCATGAGATATACAAAACTACCCAATTCATTGGAGGGAGATACAGGTCATAAAAATCATACAATGAAAATTTTAAAAATTTATTCAATATGAACATAAGTAATTCATCACATCATAACCCATGTAAATAAATGAATTTCACAAACATGTAATCATTACATTGATAATGGAAAATAAATGGGATTCATAATCACCATGAAATTGTAAACATAAACCAAATATAAAAATAATGAGCATATTATCCTTGAATAATATCCCTAATAAATCATAATTTACATCTAATATTGTTATTTTCTATGGAAATTAATTTTAAAAAATTACATAAAATAATTATTTATGAAAATATAATTTTTTTCAATCATTTTATTAAAATATGAAAAATTATAAGAGAATAAATTTTAAATTAAAATATTATTTAAATAATTTAAATAGATTTTCAATGAATTAAAGAGTCATAATGGAATAAAATAAATGATCATTTCGTATATATCAAAAAATAAATTACTTCGGTATTTTCATCAGAAAGGCCTAAAGAACCTCTCTAAAAAGACAAAGAATAAAATTTTCAAAACATATTCAGAAAAATGTAATTATGAGTAAAAAAATTCAATAATAATAACATAATAATAAAAAAATCAACCATTTTTTTAAAAAATAGGCCTGGGTGAAAAATGGAGTTTTAAGGGAAATATTAAAAAGATAAATTTTTAATGGAAAACCACTTACAAATATGATATCATTGAATTGAGAGTTAATAAAATTAATAAATTATTTAGATTCACTATAAATACACATTAAATAAGTGTTTATGAAACATAATATAATAAACATTCATCACATAATTAATCATATAATGACATAATCAATGAAGTAGAAGGTTAGCACAAATAATGGAAATTTGGTTACGAATTCCCTTACTATGTTGTAACCATTCAAATGATATTCCCCATAAAATTTCTAATTATCACATGAAACATTGAAAAATCCTAAGATAACTAGATTCATGTTAATTAATATCGTATGAAAATATATACAACACACATAATTATTAATAGTTAAATACAGCATGCATCACACAAAATAAAAAGATATATGAGAAACCTTTACCCAATGACCCCCTTTAGTTTTGTGTGTTTTAACATTATCATTAATATCACATACTTTAGGGATCCCTTAAAGACATTTTAATTCATAATTTATGGATACCATAAGTACATAGATGTTAGAAGATAGGGGAGGAGAGTGCTCGGTAGATATTTGGGCAGCCTCATGTCTTGTGAAGAGAAATGGAGTGGTGAGGGTTAGAAATTTATACTTGAGGATGGGTTGTTTTATGTGAAAAAATAGTGGTTATTTTATATTTAAATTGAAAAAATTTGGATAGAACTAATCCCAAAACATATATTGATAATTATTATTTTAAAAATTGGTTATTTTTGAGAAAAAAGTCCACAACCTATTTAATTTTATAGTTTTTTGGTATTTTAATATTTTACCTTTTACCGTTATCTGATTTCATCATTTTACATGTACTGTGATAAATATTTTCTTTTATAGGGGTAAATTTTTTATGCCACTAAATAAAATAAACATAAAACCTAATTTTTAACATATTGTTAAAAATAATTAATAATTAATAACGAATTCAATATATATAATTAGAAAAATTATATTTAAAACAAAATTTGTAGAAGCAATAAACATGAGGCATTTGAAGATGTGTATTTCTCATGAAAAATATGATTTTATATTAACCATGTGATTAATAATAATCATTTAATGAAAATAATTTATCATTTAATGATATAAAGTATATAAATTAAATTTAAAAAATTACCCATTATTTATTGTTATAATTAATTAAAATATGGAATCATTAAGTAATTTCAAACAATTTTAAGGGGAACCCCATTTTTAAAACAACAAAAAAATTATTCTAAAATATAATATAAATATTTTTTTATATATTTTATTTGATAAAAATATATAAATATTACTTATGTTAATTGAAACCATATTGAAAACATAAAGGGACATTAAATTTTTTAAATATATGAAAAAAAAATGAATTTCTGAAAAAAAAATTCTATTTTCACTATTCATTAAAAAATTAATCTTTTCAAAACATTTTAAAAAAATTAAACCTATGGAAATTTTTTAATTGTTGAATCCAAAAATTATGTTCATTTGATGAAATAAATTTTCAAAAAAAAACAAAAATTTATTCCATTCATTTTTTCAAAGAAAGAAATAAACATAACTTTTTAAAGAAATCATATATTTGGAGAACAAGATGGCTCTTATAAAAATTATGTGTCTATTTACTAAGAATAAATAAATATATAAATAAATAGTTGGAAAATTATATATTTTATAATGTGTATTTCTAATCGTTCATTAAAATTTAATTACTAAAATATAATTGTCATCTTAAAATTATAATTTTTCATATTTCTTTAAAGATCAGTATTCTATTAAATGTAAGCAATCAAAATGATTAAAGGATCCGAACGTATCAGAAACATGTCACTTGGGAGGGACCAATTTTTTTTTTTGTAATTGATGACCAATCAAGGATCAATACGTTGATGAACACCAATATCAACCGATTGAAATTAAATATGAAGGAAAAGACAAGAAAAACACAATATCTGAGAAAAAGAATATAAGACATCATGTTTATAATTAATTTAATAATTTTTTTATGAAACTAGATACATGGGTCTTCAGAACATTCTTCTTTGAAGATATTATATCTTTAGGAATAACCCTTTTAGATTATATTCATTGCGCTTTGGAGTATCCAATGATTACTTCCTCTTGCGCTGATCTACATGTGATCCAATGGTATTTGATCAACACCACTAGTTCTCAAGGTGCAAGCACAGAGGAAAGAATTCCATCTGTTGATCATTCTTGAACGCTCATTCTTTGGTCATGAATAAATTTTCATGTTCTTGAGAGGGAGATATGAGATGAGTCCAGAGAGAAAATGTTTTGGCTCATCAATTCTCACTTCACCAGAGTTTGGAACAATAGAAGAACCTACCTATTAATCGACATGGAGTTTCAACTACAATATATAATTGTTATATATTAATACAATACCATTATTAATATTAGATAAAACCCAAGACACATAATAACAATAAAACAATATTATTTTTGGTGTTCCAACTAGCACAAAATAGAACCATAAATGAAATCATGTGCAAAATTAAAATAAAAGTATTGTTATTATTTCTTGTTCCAACTAGATATACATTATTTATCGACTTGTAAATAATTAATTTATCAACGTACATTGTCTTGGTCCATTCAACTTATCTTTAATTTATTGATCACCGGAATAAAATATATTATTCCATTAAATAAATATTTATATTTAATAACATGTAAATAAATAATAATTAAATTTTTAATAAAATAATATAATATAATTTATTCAAAATCTAGTGAATAAATATTTATTTAATATATATATTAATTTTGACTTGAATAATAATATTATTTGGTCTTGATAATAATATCTAATCCAATAATTAAATTCAAATAGAATTTAATCAAGACCACCAGAAACACAAAGTGTGTGACCCTCTAGGATTCATACACTTTATAATTAGTCGAGTTTTACTAATGTCCAAGATTATTATTTAGATATGGGTTAATGCATCCAAGATAAAGAACCTAATGTTTCAATGACGACATCCACATACGAACTCTAATTGTGTAATAAAATCTGTTTGTAACAATGTCTCATCAAGTAGGTTTCATGATAGGGTCATCAACCTATATCCTTGATACATCATTATTTTACTATTAGAAATATAATTTATATTACACCGTGGCCATGTAATTTAAGTTGAAAATTTTATTTTAATCCAAGGGCCACGATATCAACATCCATAAATGTAAGGGACAATTGTTTCCTGTAATTATCCATTAATAACACATCATTCGTGACACAACCAACATACCATCCAAAGCCCAAAGATATGGCATGAAGGTTTTCTCCTAAAGAGCTATGTGTTTGAGTCATGACACGTATTAATGATAATATCCATGTCTAAGGACCATTACACTTGCTCATAGAAAATAATTTTTAATGACACCAAAACATAAAGAATTATTACTCGTAGGTCTATTCTCATAGTCTCTCGTCTTAGAGATTACCAAGTGTAAAATTCATGAAAATAAGTCTAATATTCTTAGTGTTACTCTCACCTAATGGTTTGTATACAATGTGTCCCATAATAGAATGTCATCAAACCATAGAACTATATTTAAGTATATTATTATTGCACGTCAATGTTCTCATAATAGTGGGGGACTGATATGGCCTTATTAACACAATAAATACTCTAGGTAATTGTTTCATTATATTCATGAAGTACAATGAAAAATATGTTATATGATGTTTAATATTAAAATACATTAAATATTCTTATAATCAATGTACAAATAGTTGGATCTAGGACACCCACTCCAACATACTCCCACTAGAGTAGAGCCAAATGCCTACTACATTCAGTCCACTAGACCTCACATGATGGTCATGTTTATAATGAGTCAGGGACTTATTCACAGGGTCTTCCGCGTTGTATCCATGGAAATATTACTCACTAAAACTTCACCTCTCTGAGAAAATTCTATCAAGAGATGATACTTCTGTTTTTATTTTCTTGGTCTACTGATGTGACCTTTCTGCTTTTGTGAGATACACCATTATAGTATTATAACAATAACATTTGATGGTATCATTACTACTAGGTACCACATACATCTCTTGGATGAAGCTCCACATACAATCATCTTATTTAGCTTCCTTAGAAGCTATGATATACTAAGTCACTGCTATAGAATCCATGACCACACATTTCGTTGAGATCTTCCAAATCACAAAACCTCCATTCAATTTGAATATGTATATCATTTTCTACTTTATGTTATATTGATTAGTCTGAAAACATGAATTTTTATAACATATGATCACTAGTTTCTCATATCCCCAATCAAATAGTAACATATCCATAGTATGCCTTAGTTACTTAAGGATAGTCTTGACTGCCATCCAATAGCAGTCACCTAGATCATCTTGATTTATCCATACCACACTCAATGCATAAGTGATATCTATACTAGTATATAGTATAAAATATATGACTACCCCAATCGCTGATGTGTATCGAATCCTCTCCATTAGATTTGTTTCCCAGTTCATATGAGGACACATTTTCATGGAATGATGAATGCCATGTGTTGTTGGAAACAATCCCCTCTTGGATTGTTATATATGAAAAATATTCAATATCAAGTTAATTTATATACCCACCAATATCTTGGAACTATCAATATGGATCATGACCCCAAGAATATATGCTTCCTGACCAAATTATGTCATGGAGAAAAATTTATTAAAGCATTCCATAATAGATTTTAAGACTGGTATTTAATTTCCAATAAGTAATATGTTATCAACATATACTATTAGAAGAATTAATTCACTCCCACTAAAAAATTTGTAAAAACAAGTCTCACATTCATTTTTTATAAAACAAAATTTAGTTATGGATTTCTCAAAAGGAATGTTCCGTGACATGAATGCTTTATTTAATACATAAATGGATTTTTTTAAACTTTCATATCTTATTGGCATCAATTAGAGTAAAAAACCCTTCATGTTGTTTCATATAGACATATTTCTGATGGTTCACAATAAGGATGGATATTTTGACATCCATTTTCCAAATCTCATAGTCATGGTATGCATAAATGTACAATAGATGTTTGATGGATTTTAGAATTTCAACAAGTGAAAAGGTTTTATTGTAGTCAATGCATTGACGTTTTTAATTTTTTTTGGCAACTAGTCATTACTTAATATTAATAACTTGTCATTATAATTCATGTTTATTCTTGAATACCCCTTTGTAACCAAATTTTTTTCATCCATTGGAGGATATATCAAAATCTAGATGTGGTTTTGATTCATTGGAACCATTTCTGAAATCATGGATTCATGAGACATAGAAATTTAGGTGCCACATACTGCATCTTTTTAGGTTAGAGGATCTTTATTATCAAATAATATTGATTCAACAGCCTCAGAAACTATAAAACCATACCATTCTATTTCACTAACTTCTCTTGTATTCTTACACAATATTTTTTAACTTTGGAATATATCTTTATTTCACAGGGAATTGTTGAAACTGCTCCTATTCCAACTCTGTTGTACCTTGAGCCTCAACATCTCAATATCTATATCACTCCAAATATTTGTTTGGAGATGTCATCCCTATCAATGAATATAACAACTATTTACACCATAACATTTTTTCAGATGGGTCATATAGGTAATAACTTCTTGTTTCCATGGTTTATTCAATAAAGCTACAATTTATGGAATGGGGTGGGAGTTTCTTACCTAAAAAGGACTTAACAAAATCTTCACTTCCCCATATATGTAAATTCGATAACAATGTATTTTCTTCCACTCTAAATCTCGTATGTAATACCATTTGTTAATCAATTTTATACTTGGCTTAGTATGTGTGCTGATGTTTGTAACGCATATCCCTAAATGGATAATTAATGACATTAATTACTCATCATTGATCTCACTATGGCCAAAATGTTTTGGCATCTCCATTCTATTACAACATTCCACTGGGGTTTGTAAGGTGGAGTGTGCTGGGATAGGATCCCAAAAAAATATTGGTAATCAATGATTTCTTGATTAAGATATTCTCTACCTTAGTCAGAGTGGAGTTTCTTAATTTTTTACTAATCTAGTTCCCAAATTCTTTCATGTATTTCATGAACTTATCAAAAGAATTTGGCATATACCTCATTACGTATATATATTCATATCTACTAAAATTATCAGTAAAGGTTAATATGATTGAGTACCCACACCTTACTTCAACTGGAAATGGTCCACACACACTGGTTTGAACCAATTCCACAGGCTCTATGGAACTTTCACCATTCCCACTAAATGGATATTTGGTCATTTTTCCATATACTCATGAATTTTATAAACTACGTGATTTTAGTTCGAATGAATCTTAATATCCATCTTGATTTAACTTTTTCATGATTTCCCAATTAACATGACCTAGAATCTGATTTCAATGTCATGTATGGTATGAGTCACGTGATGTGGATTCATTATCGATTTCCATTACATGTTATGTGTAATCCAACATGTAAAGGCCATTATATAAATATTCCATACCAAAAAAATGTTATCTTTTTAATAGATGAAACAATCATTTCTAAAGATGAAAACAAATCCATCTGTATATAGTATAAAAACAAAGATAATGTTTTTTAGTTTTAGTATATAGATAATAAAAACCTTTTAATACTAGGATCATCCCAGTCGGTAATGTGAGGTGGTAGTCCTCGACAGCAACAATAGTATCTCTAGCTTGATTGGATGCTCATAGATCTACCTCACCTCAGTTGATTTTTATTAATGTACATGGTTCATATATTTGGATATATATGTGGGCACCACATGATATATCTAATACCCAATTTGTAGAAATAGATAAATTTTACACCGTAAAAAATTGAACCTAAACCTTCCTACAACTTCTTAAACTGGGTGCAGTTTTTCTTCCTATGGCCTTCTTGACACATACGAAACAAACAACTTCTATTTCCCATCAACCCCCCTTGATATTCCTTTTCATGGAGGGGTGTGAATAACCTTTAGGATTAATTCTCTTCATCTTCCCATTCCACTTATTTTACATAAGGATTTAAGGCTATTCATGCATCATGTAATTGTTCACATGGAGAATAGGGATAAGAAGATCTGTTAGAGACTAATCAATGTTGTTCATATTAAAATTTAATAAAAAAACTAGAGAATATATGTGGGTGTGATGCATGAATGAGATAGGTACCCAGTTCTTCATGGAGTAAAAACTGTTGATCCTACAAACTCTTAATGTAGAAATGATCTTAACTAGTTGAGGCCCAAAAAGTAACCCTCTCCAATCATACTTTGAATGATATACTTGGAGACACTAATCATTCCTATATTTCTTTATCCTGGTAAACAAAAAAGAGGTGATCATGCAGGGTATAGAAACCGAGGTTTTTTGAGACATCATGAGTTTAATATACATTGATGATAACATAAAACATTGAACATCAATAACATCGTTTATATATTTTTTGTAGACCATGAACACTTCATCACTTGCCTCATGGTAAGGTGGAACATGTAATGGGAAATCTAGCACGTAATATTTCCATTATTGCCGTATAATGACACGAAGGCATCTAAACCGCTTCAAGAAATTAGTGATGGTGAGGATGTAGCCTTTATCCAATATTAACTGTAGGGATATTGTAATTAAGAAGTGTGTTAATTTTATTCAACAATTAAAAGAGTGGAAAATTGGTACTTTATTTATTACATTTTATGAGAAGTAATATATTTATTTTATTAAGTGTCCCACTATTTAATCATTTCCCAATGACCCTCACCATTTAACTCATAATGTCTAGTTTCATTGAAATTCTAGTAGAAATGATCCATAATCCCCTCTTCATAACCACAATAACGGTTGGTTATCCTATTTTAAGGTATTTAGGTAGGCTTGTCTTTTCAAATTATGGGACTACAGCTCCTTGATACATTGAGTGGACACTCTATTCCTGAAATCCTATCTTGGATTTCCCATACACTTTAATCCAATATTACACCATGTTTAGTAAGGGCTACACCTCTTAATGTAATATGCTTTAGTTAAGCTGAAACATTCATAAGGTCTTCCTGCATAAAATTAATTATTTTCTTTAACTAATAAATCTGTTTATCTAAATAATTTTTTAACATTCCTAATATTATCGTCCATATCCTTGGAGGTAACATGGTGAAAACATTTTTGAATGTAAATGATATGAAATTATGAACATTAGAAAAACATTAATGTATTAATTATGTGTAATTTAGTAAAGTACAGGGTGTGTAGTTCTGGAAACATTGTGTGTACTACATTGACCATCTTATCCGTAGTACATGCCTTAGGTCTCGGAATGTGAGGTGTACATCAAAGATTTTGGAGAACATGTCCTGTCAAGTGGGCCACACATCATGTTGTCTACAAGTTACATAGTTACTAGTTATCTCATCCATGTATGGGATACATGGTTTGGACCTCGATCTAAAGGGACTAAACGCCATGTCCAAGGAGCCACGTGGCATGTAATTTGGCTGACTGTGCGTCGGTATGTCACGGTCAATACATGATGAAACAATTGACTACACCACATGTAATTAATGCACATAGCTTAAGTAATTGCTAAATAACTCCAAAAAAACTACACTATGTGAAATCTAGATTACCTGGCATTTATATAAGATTAAATTGATTTTAAATACAAATACATGACATCTACTATAATGTTACCTAGATAGAATGATCATAACCTCCCGATGAGATACTCAATATAATTTTTATTAAAAATTATTCATTTCATTTAGATCTGTGGGAGTTTAAAATTAAAAGAACATATCTTGAAATTCAGGTTACAAGAATGATTAAACATGATTTTTCAAACTAAATTATTGAATAAAATTTCATCAAAAAATAATTTAAATAATTATAAACAATGATGTGACTATTCTGATACCACATGAAGGACCCAGATGATGCGGAAGACTAGTGGTTGGGAGGGTCCAACATTGATTTTTCCATAATCTATGACCAATCATGGATCAATATGAATATTAATACAAGTATCCACGAATTGAAAATAATGATCAAGAAAAAGGTAAGAATATATATGGATCCATGAAAGAGGATCATTCACATCATGTTTATAATTAATTAATTTATTTATTAATAAATTAAATACATGGGTGTTTGGTACAGTCTTCTTTGAAGATTTTTGATCATCTTGAATGAACCTTCCATACTTCCTTATTGCGCTTGTGAGGATAAATAGTAAAATACCTCTAGAAGTGATCAATGCATTCTCCAATGGTCTCCAATAACCTGAACTCATTCTTCAGGTACTAGTGTGGCTGAATGAATGTATTTGATCTCTCGTTCTTGATCACTTGTTCTTCGGTCTAGAAGAAATTATCTCGTTCTATAGAGGGAGAGATAAGAGTATTCAAGAGATAAAATGTTTTGTCTCCTCAACTCACAATTCTCCATGGTTTGGAACAGTAGTTTTACTTTTATATTAATCAACATGGGGTTTCAATTACAATATTTTACTATGAAATAGTAAATTCATTAAATTATAACTATTAGAGAAAACCCATGCCACATAATATATATAACAACACCATTATTTCTGGTGTGCCAAATTTCATAAAATAGAAAAATAAATGAAATATCGTGCCACATAATTATAACAATATTATTATTATTTCTTGCTCTAACTAGTTAAACACTATTTTCCAACATGTAAATAATAAAAATATTAATGGAGATGGTCTTGGTCAGTTTTAACTCCTCTTCCATTTATTGAACTCCAAAATAAAATAATTTATTCTCCTAAATAAATATTTTCATTTAAAACCTAATAAATTATGATTTATTATATGGTATATAAATTAAATAAATATATTTTATTCACAATTCATAAAATCAATATTTATTTAATTTTCACGTTCATTTTATCATGAAAAAAAATTATTCCTAGGTCTTGAGAATAATATTTATTCCATTAATTAAATTAATATAGAATATAATCGATACCACCAAAATAACATAGTGTGAGACCCTCAAGGATTTATTCTCACTGGAATTAGTTGGTCTTTCCCAAAGTCCCAGTTTACTATCTAGAAACTCATCAAGGCACCAAAGATAAATAACTTAATTCCATATTAATGACATCAACATATGAACACTCACGGTGTAATATAATGCCTTTGTCATAATATCTCCTCAAGAAGGTTTCTAAATAGTGTCATCAACCTATATGCTCGATACAGCATTCTATGACTACCTAAAACAAACTCGTCATTACACCATGTCCATGGAATTTAGGGCGATATATCTGTTTCAATCAATGGTCTAAGATATAAACTTCTATAAATATAAGGGAAAAATCCTTCCATGACGTATCCATTAATAACATGTCATTTGTTACACTCCCATTGTACCCTACTTCATGCCAACATATTGCATGATGGTTTTTATCAGCAAATCTAATTGAGCGATTCATGACACAAACGAATGATAATCATAATGACTAATGACCATTACCCATGCTCGCATATAGGAATATCTCACGACACCAAAACATATTGTATTCCTACTGGTGGGTCTGTCATGAACCGAATCTGGTCACCGCCAAAACCAGCACCAAACCCGGCACACAACATGGCCCGAAGGGCGTTCCCAATCCCCACAGGCTGGCACAAGTGCCTGAGTATCATAAAATGACAATTGGTAACAATTTACCCATGTTTATAAACTTCAAACAATAAAGAAATCCAATAAAACGAATCTGGATTTTTCAAACCAAACAATCTTTTACAAAAATTCAGAACTGAATTACATATTTTAAAACAACCCAAGAAGACTATAACAAAAGTATAAATCCAAAAGGAAGTATCCCAAGAACTCTCATCTCAAGGGGCACCACCCTCAAGCCATCTCCACAAGACTTAACCACCAAGGACCTGCTAAAAACCAGAACCACTGGCACTAAAAACTGTATGAAACCTGTGACAACAAAAGAAAACCAAGTCTACTTACACCCAAGGGTGTAAGTAAGCTGTGAGACAATTCCTAGTTGGATACCACCCCAAAGATATTCCATTCAGTAAACATTAAATGATGAAAAGCATGTAATTTTTCAAAAACATGTAATTTCTAGTTACAATTTCTAAAAGATGAAACTTAAAAAAATCAGTTTCTAGGTGGGATAATTTAAAGAATAAAAACATTTAAAATAAATTCCAATGCTACTGATATTTTGATCCAAATATACTATATGTTGACGGTAGGTATAAAGGATCTAATGAGAACAATAAATATGAAATAACCCCTCTGAACTAGCTTATTTTGGGTCCCTCTTTCACATAGCAAGTTTGAAAATGACAACCCTAACTAAACTATGATCATGATGTTTTTGGGGGACCACTAGGTTATGGGAATTATCTCTACTAGTGGCTATTTTTCTTGAGAATAGATATTTTTTGTGGTTATATTCATCGAGATACGAGGTACCTGGGGCTCACAACTAACTAGTGCCTAGGGGTGTTCCCGTGACTTGTGCTCATTGGATATTTTGTACTCACCGTCAGTATACGGTATGTTTTGTTGGTAAATTCAGTGGTGTGTGTGATTTATTTAAAAGTTTAAATTCATTAAAACAACCCTCTTGAAAACTACTTTCATTTTGAAGTTTCATCTCTTTGAAAATTCATACTAGCATTCTTATTTATAAAACATGCATGTTTTTGTCTAGTAATTTGTTTTATATAGCTTGGGACATAATTTCTAAAACACACCTTTATATAATGTATTTAAAACATTAAACTGATGTTTATTTTATTTTAAAGTATATGAATTAAGAATAGAATAGCAGGCTAACCTAATGAGTTTTTAATACTCCCGCCTATAGTCTTCTTATGTTTGTTTCCCTTGTGCAGGTTTTGGATTGAGTTCGATCACCCTAGGCAACGTGTGATCATTTTTTTAGAGAGTGACCAGTGGTTCACATGGAGTTAGTGGGTTATCAGGTTCGGTCAGTTGAGTTGTTGGTTTAGTTGTACTTTTAGTTTCTTGTACAAATAATGTCCAGTTCGCTTTTTATATAAATATAGTTTAGGCTGTCCATTTATTTCCATTGTTTGTTTGATTGTTTATATATGAGAAAAATAGTTCCCTTGTGTACTCTATTGATTACCTTAGTGCTTGTCACCATCCCAGGAGGATCGGGAATTCCTTTTGGGACGTGTTACGGGCTGTCCTGGGTGGCTGGTTAAGGGTTGACCTAGGCTGGTTCGTGACAGGGTCTGTCCTCATAAAATCCCATCTTGGAGATTACAAAGTGATAACTTCATTAGGTTAAGTGTCATCTTCATATGAGTACTCACACAAAATGGGTTGTATAATATTTTTCCCATCTTAGTATATCATCCATCTACATTACAATGTTTATGAATGTTTTTATAGCACTTCAATGTTCACATCATTGTAGGGAACTTCTTTGACCTTATTAATGAAATAAATACTCTTGGACATTATTAAAATATAGTCATGAAGAACAATTAAAAATATATAATAATATATTTAATATTTAAATACATAAAATATTCATGTAATCAATGTAAAAACAATTGGTTATAGGACAACAACTCCAAAAATGATTACATTTTCTTATAATGTGAAATACTAGAAAATAATGTGGTGTTACATTCTACCACCCTTAAAATTAATTTCCCTCAAAATTCTTCACTAGGATATAAATAGATGATTATACCTAGGCCACATCACATCCTAAGGTTACCTCATAGATTCCTCAAATTAGTGGTTTCACCACAAAAAAATTAAGTAGCTGAGTTGTCTTATTTCATCCAAAATTTTCAATATGATCCATAAATTTTATTGGTTTCACTTTATAAATAAATAACATTATCCAGTGGTATTACCACTTATATTAGTACATGTGAAGGGTCATGTATTTACTTCCTCCATATAAATACATGAAATAAATCCTCAACATGTGAGATATTTAGTGGAAGAGTCAATTGAGGAGCTACAATCCTGATGCAATCAAGAATTTAAAAACCTTCAAACCCTATATATTTGAAAATTATTTTTTGGGAAATCCACATCATAAAAATTGTCAATAATAATTCCTATTAATAATAGGTAAACAAATAGGTCAAGATCACCACAAAAAAGGATTATTATTATAAAAAAGTGAAAATAATGATATTGAATAGAATTTTAACTACCGCGTTCTGATTAATAATGGTAGATGACATGATAATTAGAATGTTACATACCAAAATACCGTAGATAAAATAGGTCTGAAAAATTTCATCAATATCATTTTAATTGGTAGAAATAGGATATCCTTTTATTTTAAAAATCATATGGGAAGATATATTACATGGTTTCATCTCATAAGTACAATATCACTTTTTAGTTATCTGTTGATCAATATCTAAATTATTTATTTCACTATAAAATGAAGATGAAATTATAATGATAGTTAAACTTCTGTATCATATGTTCCATAATGGGATGAAAAGTCATTAATTATATATCTTGTTATCATTATAACAAAAGGTTTAGCACATGTAATATAATATGCACAAATCTTCATATGGTAATGTAACACATTATTTTGTAAATCCTCATCCAAATCCCATGGTAAACAATTTCATAAATGGTTACCCTTATGAACCATCAAAAAAATATTTTTAATAAAAAACTTTCGAAATAATGTAACTAAATTTTGAATATCAACACATAGTTAATCACAAAAAAAATCATGATTTAGATCTCAATTTTTACACACATGTCATTTGAATTTCATTATATATTATTCTCTTGAAACATTGTAATTAACTGAATTAACATAAACCAATATCAAGAAAAAGAATGATTTCAAAAATTAAATATTTTATCATAAATTAACCATGTGTTCTCCCAAAATATCACTTTAATACCTTAATTAATTTTCATGGTTACCTATTACATCAAGTATATTTATTAAAATACATAATAATAAACTATAATTGAAAATTCATTAGATGGTTCAATTTTCTAGAATTAATATAGATGGAGATAATCACGAGAAATTTCACTAATGGAAGAAAATTAATATTTTCATAGGTGTCACTAATGAAATTACAAACAAAGGAGGATGAATTTTCCTTAATTAACATGATGTAATTAATCTATTGTGATTGAATAAGATATCCATTAATCCATTTCTTTTAGAAGATTTTGTTGATTATTATCCATAGTAGAACTTGTATTAGGGAATTGATTGTAATGTTGGCAATGATCCTTTAATTTGAAACATTGTATTGTGTGTGGTGTATTATATTGATCAATCATTATATTCTATTCATTAACCATCCCCTTTTAAGTACTCTAATATTATTTTTCTCGATGGATGAGCTTCCCAAATAAGAAACATCTTTTTGTTTTTATAATTCAACTATGTAATCCTTCCATAATTATTGGAATGTTTAAGTGTGAAACATCTTCAATCATCCATGTTGATTTCCACTTCACTTTCTTTGAAACATCATCATCCACTTCTTATCTCTAGAAACTTGATGGTTTCAGGCATCCATTTTAACATTCAATTCACATTGGAAAATTTATTCATAGAATCCCATGTCTATTGTTTCTATTTCTATTCAAAGACTATTTTTTCACTAAAGAATCCATTAATTGCAATTTTATGGCAGATAATTATTCTAAAAGAATAACATTCAATCCTTGTAAAATATTCCTCAAATGTACCATTGAATTCTTCAACCCTTTTCATCGACTCATGATATTATTTATCCATTTATTTAATTTGAATATGTGTGAAATACATAATGAGGGATATAAAAAATAAAATAATCACATTCTATTAATTTAATTTCTTCCTCTTGACTTATATCATGGAAAAGAATCCACCATTAATCTGATTAACCTTACATATAATAAACACCTTGTTGAACTTTTTCATGTCCTTCTCAATGATGAATAAATGTTTTTCCCAATAATGTTGATCCATTTTTTCACCACTAATGGATAAGAACATCCGTTGAATGGAAGTTTATGTTTCATTATGAAAGACTAAAAAAATAGTTTCCCTTAATTTGTCATTTTTTAGGTCTATGTGGTCCATATCTTGTGTGATTATAGAAACATGATTTTTCATTTCATCTCCCACAACATTTGGTTGTTAATGAGGTAAATAATTTCATTTCCCATCACAATCATCATTGACATGGTTCCTTTAGTTTTATATATTTAATAAAACCAAAAATAAGACTTTAAGAAGAAATAATCATTCTGGTAAAACAACATAATCATGGGAAATTTATTATAAAAGTTCAATTTTTATCACCTTAGTTTTAATATAGGTAATTAATTATAATTACTAAAATTCTAGGACTGTAACCTAGACCTTTGATAGGGTCCATTCAATTATTTTTTGCATCCTTGATTCAAATTGTTAACTAAACCTTACTCTGATACCACCTATAATGACACATAATTTTCATACAATGATATTACATCTAAATATATTAATATTCATATTTCAACAAAACCACAACAGAATCATATGGATTTAGTGTCTTTTCAAATTTGGAAGAATAAATAACTAGATAATAAAACATATACCTCTTCTCCTTATAATTCTATCACAACTATAACAATTTTCAACAAATCACACTTAATACCATTCTTCATATGATTGGGAAAATAAACATAAGAAATGGGTGATCTCATATTCTCAGTAAGGTTAAATAAGAGAGATACCAATCATAGGATAATTATTAGGGAATAAAGGCATGGAAATAATAATTCAAAATTATATGGTTCATATCAATGATTATAATTTTGAGTCATCTTATAATTCAATGGAAATAAAAATACCTGAATCATAAATTAATCAACTAAAATAATATGTAAGAGCATAATATTGACATGAAACATGAAATTATGACATACATGTAAACATATGACATAGTGAGCTTGTATAAATAGATATAGGTTCACTATTTATGTTATAGATATGAATCTATACCCCTATATAAGCATATGGATATAGAACTAATACATCACATTATTTTATGGATATGAAATCTAGGTCCAAGCATAAACTTATGGACATGAAAACCAAATACACACATAACACTATAAACGTGAAATTAGGTTCATGAATGAAATATTTACATAAATATATCTAGATAATTACACAATGAATTGAATTGATATATTGTTTTCACCTATAACAAAACAAAAATAAAACATATGTTTTTTGTTTTAACATTAATCATTCATCACATAAGAACCTATATAATTGAATTACTTTCATTAAAATTTTATCGTAACATAACTCATGAAAAGGAAACATGATTCATAAACATCATGTCATTATAAACATAATCCAATAATGAAAATTTTTAGGATATTATCTTTGAATAATACCCCAAATAAAGAATAAGTAATATAAAAAAAATTGACTTAGTTACAATGCAATTTGGAAGAACCGTTGAAATAATTGTTATGTAAAATATCATTTTTATAACATTTAATTGAAATATTACATAATTATAAAATAAAAAATTATTTCAAAATAAATTGTATTTTTTAAAAGGAATATTAAAGGAATTAAAGCTCCATGATTTCAGTAAGACCCGCTCATGCCACATAAGATACAAAAACATTACATCTATATTTTTTTTATAAAAATGTCATAAAGAACATCAATTAGAAATCAAAAATTATTATATTGAAATAGTTATGTAAAAACACAAATACGATTACAAATTTCTATAAAAATATTATAATAATAATTAAAACATTTTCAAAATAATTATAGAAAATCATTGGAAATGGTGAAAAAGGGTTTTAAGGGAAACATTAAATATATTAGTTTTAGAAATAAAATAGCTTATAAATATCATATAATTGATGTGAGAATCAATACAATTTTTCTATTTATTGTATTATCAGTAAATCCACAAAATATAATTGGAAATGAAACATATTATAATAAAAATTTATTCTATGCATAATCATATCATGGAATAATCAATGATGTAGATGGTTAACCCAAATATTGAAATTGTGAGATAAATTCCCCTACCACAGTGTAATTAGTCGAATCGTATATCCCATATAAGTAATAATTATCAAAATGAAACATGGAATAACAATAATATAATTATATTCATGATATGTTAAATCAATTGGAATTATATACACCGCAAATATGAAATAAGTTGTGAATAAAGAATATATATCACAAATGAACATGTGAAAATGAGAAAACATTACCTCACATGTCCCTTTAACTTTTCCAATGATAGCCTCTTATTGAATATACCCTCTAAAAAGGATCCCATAAATAACATTAAATTTTTATTTTTGGGATTCCATCAACACATCAAATAGGTTAGAGTGGGTAGTATAGGGTTTGTCATATATTTGAGGAGCTTTAAGGCTTTTGAGGAGAAAAGGGGTGGTAAGATTTGGCATCTATACTTAAGGAGGTATGGTTTAATGTTATTAAATAATATTTATTTTTTTTTAAAATAAATACAAATAACGTAGGAATTATTTTAAAGAAATAATATGGATAACCACAATTTAAAAGGATGGTTAAGTTCAATAAACCCATCAACCACCAAATTAAATTTGTTTTTTTAGTTATATTATGGTTTTAAATTTGATCATTAACACATTTAATTATTTTACATATACAATAAAATGTTTTTTTACCTAATTATCTTGTTTTCATCTAAAAATATTCACATAATTTGAAAAACTAGATTAAAAAAACACACAGAAGTGATGAAAATGACTGGATTCCAAAAACTTAATTATTAAAGAAAATATAATTTTATACAAACTTTATGACTAATAATTAAAATTATATGAAATTAAATTAATATATAATTATATATAATCTTAACTATAATTTATGAAACTCCACATTATATATTATATTAATTAAGTAAAAAGGAGAAACATTTTGTTCTTCAAAATAATTTTGAGAAAGATCTTGTTTTTAAACCTAAAATATAAAATTATTCGAAATTAAAATATAATGTTGTTAAAAATAATTTAAGATTATGAAATATAAATAAAAAATAATTATGTAACATTATAACATATTGAAAAAGTAATGGTACTTTTAAATATATTAATTTTTTGAAAATAAATTATATTTTTATAAAAAATGATACTTTTCAGTATTCACTAATAAACCCATCTTTTATTAAGATTATAAAAAAAATCATCAATAGATCATTTGGAAATTTTTAATCCATAAATTACATTAATTTTATCAAATAAAATTTCTAAAATAATAAAAAAATAAATTATATTTATTTTCTCATCAAAATTTGTAAAAATAAATATTTTAATAAAATATATATTTGATGAACAAAATGAATTTATTAAAATTTATGTTGTATTTTATTATGATTAAATTAATATATTAACAATTATTTTTAAAATTATATATTTAATAATTCAGTTAATATTATTCTTTCAATCCAATATAATTTTGAGGTTAGGATTATCATGTAAAAATTATAATTTTTTGATTTCTCTTAAACACTGCTTTATATGGAACCTATCAAATCAAGAGTAGTAAATTTATTTATAAAGATACATAATATAAATTATTATGGTGTTACAGTACCTAATTTTGATATTATATAATATATTCACTTGTATATGATACTTAGTGATAGATTACCCAAAAGAGGCTTGGAACATAACATGCCTATTTAAGTGACAAGTTCTCTTCAATTATTATTCAATGGGATTTATCATGATTTATTTATCATTATCATAAGAGGATGGTGGGGATCATAAAATGTATAAATTTTATTCTCACCCTAGATATATATAAACAACTTTTTATGTCTATGAGAGATGGTTAGTTATTAGGATAGATATTTATATCTTGTAGGATGTTCAAGAGTTGTTTGTGATTTCATGGTTACTATCAAGGATTTCATTTTAGTACCTATAGTTCTATTTTTTAGTTATTTCAATTATGTGGAATTACATTCATGTATTTTGGATATTTTAATTTTATCATGAGTAGGTTTTTTGGTATTTATTATTTCATCCTTGTTTTTTCATGTTACATTGGAGGGAAATGTCTCTAATTTTTTTGTCTGATATAAACTCAGGGTTTGTCACTAATCGATGACCCATTGGAGGTGTTATTCATAAATCATTTTTCACTTCTCTAATATTTTTCATAGGATTGGTACCTTAAATTGTAGGGGACACTATATATTGGTTTCAATGGTTTAGGTAGAGGGATATGATATGGTTCTGAGGTAGGAATAGGTTTGATCTACATGTGTTTATATGGAAATAGTTTCAGCTAAACATAGTAAGGGATGTTAACAAGGGATAATGACTTGAAAATACCTATTTATTTCCCCTTGTGACATGTTTCACCATCCATTGCATTTACTGAACCTAATATGCAATGAGATACTAGTTATGTGGTAGAATCCTTGGAAAATATTATGCATCATTATTTACACGCCTATCATTAAAATTGGTAGACCATCAGATCATGTTGAATAATGAATAATTATTAATTTAAAATAAATAAGAATTATTTATTTTATGTTTAAAATTATCTATCCATTTTTCATTTTAATGGTAGGTTCTATTTCAATGTACACATAATGTAATCCCCAAAAAAGATCAAAATCAAGTTCTAGTATATAACCATTAAGTAGTGGGTGAAGATGACAAAACATATAGGATAAACTGAAAAAGTGTATCAACAAAATATATGAAAAAGTATGAGGTACCAATTTTAGACTAAGTTAAAAAAATAGACTATTTGGAGGAGGTGAAGATACCCTTCAGTTTTATTGGGATTGGACGGGGTACTGGGTTCAATTGCAATGATGATGTGGCATAGTGTAACATCTCGTGTATTTATAGAATAAATCTTTTTCATATCTATTAATATTTTTGAATAAGATATTATTTTTTTGTTAAAGAGGACTCTTTTTATAATATAGAACTTGACACGCAAAAATAAGTTTCTCTGAAATCCTACATTGCACACATCATTGAGTTATACTGAAAATAATACATTATTATTATTATTCAAAATTGTAGTTAATCCCTACCGGCTGAATTAGAGGGAATGGAAAAAATAACTAAAAAATTATTTTACATTTTTGTTAATTTTTTTTTAAATTTATCCAATAAATTTTAGAGGCTTCATATAAGAATGAATCTAATTTTTTTTCATGAAATACTCTAATATTTTTTAAAAGGTCGTTTTACTACCTTTTGATGGAAAACCCTTCTTAAATACTATTTTTATCACTTTTATATGATTTATTTGAAATATAATCTTCTTCTATAGAAGTGAATCATAAAAATTTACATTGTTTTATATTTTAGTAATTTTTTTGATAAAATTTATATTTTAATAAATATTGAATTATTATTTATTTTAATTCAAAACATCCTTTAGTGTAGTTTATTTATATTGATATATTGACCTTTTAGTTGTTTTTAAAGAGTATTTGGATTATTTTTTTATCATTTAATATAATTATGGTCATTTTATGTAATTTGACAATTAAATTTGACAAAAACCCATGTCAATATTTTTATAGTTTTTACTTCTTAGGAACCCGCATTCTTGTTTTGACTATGAGAATTAATTTTAATTTAATTACAAAAATTTATGTCTTACGAATTTTGAAAAAAGGATTTCATGTTTGGAATCATATGGTCTAAATTGGGTAAATATATCCCTTTTATTTTTGGACATTATGAATAGTTACATTATTAATTATTATTTTTATTATGGTTAAAGGGTAAATCACGTATGTAAGGGTAAAAAATAAAATTATCATAATATAAAACTACCATAAAACATGTATTAACCCTATTTGATGACATATGTATGACCATGAACATCCATAGGTCTATCTTGTGGCATTAGGGAGCCACTTGGATGTGAAATTATATTTTTAAATTTTAATTTAATGAAAATAGAAATATAAAATAAAAATGTAATTTGAACATTTTTATGCCATCCATTAATTTTTTCGATGATATTGACTTATTATATTTTATTTAATGCATTGGGATCAAACGAATCAGGTTGTTATGATTTTAAGAAAAATCATTTACTAAATAGTGTCAAAATATAAATAAACAAGTTTTTGAAACAAATACAATTTTATAAAATGTAAAAATTGTACTAAAAATCTATGATTCAGCCAACTGACATATATAATGTTACATATTTCATTAATGATCCACTTATTGTTCTACTGGAATTTTATAGAAACTATAGTAACAAAATGTTTTTGAAAATACAAGAAGACATTGTAAAAGTTAATGTTTTTAACTATTGGCTAAATCTTAAAGATAAGGATAATTTGGTAACTTAAATATCCTAAAACATTTTGTTTCAATGGATTTCAACCCATCATCATCTAATCTTCAAACTATATCACTTCAAAATGATTATAATTTATAATAATTTTACAATAAAATAACATTTCAAGAATTTCCTAAAGTGTCCCTCCTCCCTCTTATAAAAGTCTGCCACCTCTAACAATTTACTCACACCAATAAAGAACTTTGTCTTGTCCATATTATAATAAAATAATATCCCAACACCCCTCCCTTACTCCTAGAAGAGTTAATTTTTTCATAAGTAAATTTATGAAATCCTTTTGGATCAAATCAAAAGAAGTTAACTAATTTATTGATAACATATTCTCTCAAGTTCCTTTCCAATTTTTCCTTCTCCACTCTCTATTCTCTCCTTATTATTTTATTACACTAAAAAAATAGTTTCCTAAATATACTAATATGTTTTTAAGAGAATTATTCTAACTACACCTACACACACCACCATCTAATGTATAGGAACATACAGTTTCTCTATACTACGAACTACTGCCTCACGAAACTATGATTGTTCAATTTTCTCCTACCACCTCTCATAGTGGAAATTATGATGGTACTACATTTATATATTTTATTTATTTTATTTATATTTTTTTCAATTCTTATATAATTTTTATTTATAATATTCCTTTAGTATTTCCATAACATGTAAATACTATAATTTCATTTGTGGAAGTGTGGACTACCGCCCCCTTAAAGTGATATCACTCATTCATTCCATACATGGAATTAATAAAGAATTGTGTTAATGATATTATGTAACATGTATATAATATATATTATACTCTAATTATAATATATCTATTTATAATTTTTTTATTCATTTAATATGATAAGGAATTGAATATAGTAGTCTTGTGTATGTATGCCATACTTTTTCCATGAATGATTCATTTCATTTATTATCTTCAAATGTTATGGACTATTATAAATATTTATATATAATGGAAATATATTATATCTAAATCAATAATAATATTCTAGATATGATGGAATTCATACCACATTGACAATTTATATCGAACAAGTTCATTTTCGACTCATATACCGAATATCAAAAAAATGATGGATATGAACATAAAAAATTATGTAAATTTTAATAACATAATAATAGGTAATATAAAATGATTAATAAACATAAAAAAAAATTCTGAATAAATTATAAATTAATTTATCTTAAATATTCATGAATATAAATAATGAATCGGACAAGTCGGTCTCAAGGAAGGGACTTCATATCTATTTGCATTCACTAAAGAATATCTTGATAATACACACCTCGTTAATTTCTACAGTGTATAGTAAACCCCTATGGATTTTAATTTCATTCAATGGGAATCTTATTTCTATGAATCACTTTACTAAACCAAAAAAAGAAATGTTTTTAACGTATGCAGCAACAATGAATCCTCTATCACCGTAACTATTATTTGATATTTGGGTTCCTCTATAAGCCATAATGTGTTTAAAAAGAAATTGAATCCCTTATCACTTTTTCTATTTTTTTGGTAATAAAAATAGTTTTGAAAGTGTATTTACAATTTTTATATCTTTAAAAGATTTTTCGGATTAAAATTGAAATTTTATTAGTAAAATACTGATATTTTCAATATTTGATGTGTTATGATGGTACATAGACATTTGATGGGTGGTTACATGATAAACCAATGATGGATTTTTATGTGATAAACCAAATATGGTTGTTTTGTGATAAACAATGGATGAGTGGTTATGTTATATCCTTCAATGCATTGGGTATGGAAGTCAGTCATATGGCTTTTCAATTTAGAGATATGTGGGGAAGTCTACTGTAGGGTTATTCGATTTATGTATGGTTATGTCCCAAGTTACCTTTATATGTTATATTTATCATTGAATGGGATTTAGGGTAATCTTTTGGTCACAAAAATATTATGCAATGAGATTATACTCAGTGAAGTATATTTACTGCTTCTTAAAAGTTAACAATATTATATTATGACAAAGTATTCATGTAGCAGTGTCTACATTGTTATTTTTAAAGATTTTTTGTTTTAGGAAAAAATTGATATCATGTAGCAGTGTCTACATTGTTATAATTGGGATGTTATGAAATATTTATGCCCTAATTATCTAAATATCCAAAACTTAAAAAGATCCTCTAAGTGAATTAATGTAAATTATGGACAAATCTGAAGATAATGTAATGTTTATAGTCGAGGCATTATAGTTTGTCTTAAAGGGTGGTTTATATAAATTTAAGACTTATAATATTGTTAATAGAATATTCATTACATATTTTTACATAATGATAAAAATTATATAGCATTTTAAGATTACCAGGTTCCTTATTCTAAGATATATTTGTTTAGAATGGTTTTCTGATAAGTAAACAAAGTATCTTTTTTGGGATGACATCAAGAGGAAAAAACCCTTCCAAAGCAGCATCCTGAGATTTTCAGAATTAGAACTGAATAGTTTTTTGGAGTGATGGATTAGTTAAATAATTTAATAAATGGTGGTTTTGTTTATATATGATGTTTTGGTATATTCTATAATCTAGGAGGAACATTAGAGTCACTTAAGTATTGTTTTTCAAACCCTAAATGATAAGAAACAATATTGAAAGTTTAGTAAGAGTGAATTTTTGTTGAAAAAAATTTCATTCCATGGACATATTGTTTCAAAATATATAATAACTATTAAACCCTCTAAAACAAATGTTTATGATGTGTGTAAAGACCTTGTAATACACAGAGATATGTAATTTCATTGTTTAGTAGGTTATTACCAAAGTTTTGTTGAAACGTTTTCTCAGTTATCTATCCCACTAACTAAGATAACATGTAAGGGAGTTAAGATCATCTGGAAAAAATAATGTGATGAATGTTTTTAGGAACTGCAAATAATATTTCTAAATGATCTAGTTTTCCCTACCTTCTAGGAATGGTAAATTTCTTATCTACAGTGATGCATAATTTAAATGACATGGTTATTTACTAATGCAAATTGATTAGGTAATTTGATATGCATCACGTTAGTAAAAACCTAATGAGATAAATTACCCTACACCAAATTTGGAATTAACTATTGTTTTCATTTTATTAAAAATTTTGAGGAACCATTTGTATTGCGTATGGTGTGAAATATATATTGATCACAAAATTCTGATGTATATATTCAATCAGAATGACTTAAACACAAGAAAAAGGATATCTCTGGAATTAATCAAGGTTTATGATTTCACGATTCATTTCCATCCAGGAAAGCAAAATATGGGGGTAGAATCTTTGTGTCTAAAGTGTAATGATACATTAACCATGCTACATTTGTAAATAGATCCTTGGTTTTCTGATTTGATGAATTTTTGATTGGAAGTTGTTTGTATAGGGAAATACTCTATTTTGTTTCAGCTTGTATTGAAATCATATCTATCAGATAGAATTATGAAATCATACAATGAAGATATCGAGTTACATAAATAGGTATAGTTGCTTCAAAATTGTATGTTACCTTAATTTAACATTGATAGAGACATTTTTTGATGTTTGGAACAATATTATGTGTACCTTATGATTCACAATTTATGAATGAGTAGTTATGTGAATAACATATTTTTATATTTTCATTGTATTCTGGAAGTACATAGATGTACAAAGATCTTCGAGATTATTACTAGTGGTATGGAATGAAAAAAGATATTTCCAAATTTAATGGGAAGTGTCTAACTTTTAAATATGTTAAATAAGAATGGATATTACCAAAATGGATGCTTCAAAATTTTCCAATTCCGTGGTGGAAATGGGAAAATGTGTCCATGCAATTCTTGATGTAATAATGAAATCTAGGATAATTTTGATCTATTGGAAAAGTATTCTCATTTTCATCCTATTCATGATATACTATATCTAGATCAACGTTCCCAAATTTTATATTAAATGGATAGTTAGGTTACATGGAGTTCATCTCTCTATTTTATTTGATTGTGAACCCATGTCCACTTCTAACTTTTGTATGGCCTTCATAAGTCCTTGAGATCAATATTAAATTTAAGTACATCTTTTCATCCTTAATCAGATGGGCAGTCAGAATGAAAAATTCAAACCTTTGAGGATATTTTTCATGCTATCTCAATGTATTATTGGGGAAGTTTGGATCGACATATTTCTTTTGAGGAGTTTTATTAAAATAACAGTTTTATTTCCAGCATACAGATGGTACCAGTAGATGAATTATATGGAAATCTGTATCAAACATCATCTTTTTGGGATAATGTAGTAGTATGAAAGTTTAAGGGACTATAATTGGTTTTAGAGAAGGTAGAAAATGTATAGTTATTTCGGAACCACATGAGGACAACTCAGAGCGGGTAGAAAAGTTATAGAGATAACTGGACAAAGGATCCTTCTTTCAAGGTAGGTGATCTTGTATTTCTCAATGTTTTCCATGGAAATGAGTGATGCATTTTGGTAAGAAGGAAAATATATTTTCTAGGTTCATTAGATCCTATGAAATCCTAGAGATACGTGGATTAATTTTCTAAAGGGGGATTTACATCCATTTTTATCTTAGGTACACAATGTTTCTCAAGTTTCAATTTTGTGGAAGTATATACCATATGCATCTCATTTTTTGAGTCCATAGGTTTTCCAATTAGAAGAGGATCATTCTTATGAGGAACACCAGTATAGATTCTAGACCATGCAGAGAATGTTTTTCTGAATAAGGTGATTAATTTGGTATTGTTTTTGTGGAAGGCCTATATATTTGAAGAGGCAATGTAGGAAATAGAAAACGATATGATATGAAAATACCCACACTTATTTAAGGAAATAAATTTTTTGGTGTTCAATTTCTAAAAGGGGAGAGTGATGTATCATCCCAGATATTTATAGAACAATACATTCCATATCTATTAATTTTAATGATTAATATATTAATTTTAGGCTAATTATGACTCTCTTTTTTTGATATCATACTCAACACGCAACAACGGGTTCCTGTTAAATCTTATGTTGCACACAACTTTGAGTTATACTGAATAATAATACATTATTATTATTATTTTAAATGTTAGTTAATGTCTAACCATTTTATTGGCATGAATTAATAGAAATAGCTATAATATGATTATAAAAAAATTAAATGTTTTCTATATTTATCCAATATATTTTATAGGTGTTAAATGAGAATAAATCCGATTATAAGCATGGAAAATTATAATATTTTTTAAAGGTCATTTTAAAGCCTTTTGATGGAGAACCCTTTTAAATATAGTTTTTATCACTTTTATATGTTTTATTTGAAAAAATAAACATCATTTTTAGAAGTATGTCATCAAAATTTCTCTGGGTGAAATTTTTAATTTTTCTGATAATATCTATATTTTAATTAATATTGAAAATACTACATTTTAATTAAATAATTCCTTTTATTATAATATATTTATTTAGATATGTTATACATTTAATTTGTTTTAAATTATAAATGGATAATTTTTTATCATTTAATACAATTTTAGTCATTTTATATAGTTTTATTTTTAAATTGGACAAAAACACATGTCAATCCATTGATAGTTTTTACTTTTTAAAACCCCACTTTCTAGTTTTGACAATGGTAATTAATTTTAAATTAATTAGTACAATTTATATGTTTTTAATATGGAAAATTTTATTTCATATTTCTAATCATAATTTCAAAATTGTGTAAATAGGTACCTATTATTTTTGAAAATTATGAATATTAACTTTAGTAATTATTATAATTTACCATGGTTAAAGGATAAACTTGGTAAATAAGTGTAAAAAATAATATTATAATAATATAATCCTATCCTAAAACGTGTACTAATCCTATTGGATGAGATATTTATGACCATGCACATCTATAGGCAGAATGTTTGACACTTTGGAGCCATATGGGGGGGTGTGAAAATGACATTTTATAATTTTTAATTTAAAGGAACGGGAAATATAACGTAAACAGGTATCTTTTAATAAATCAATTTTAATATATGGTCATATAAGTGATATTTAAGAATAAAAATAGTCATTGAAAACATGAAAATATTTTCTACATTTTGGTATTTTATTTATAATTTTTAAACATTATATTAATAAATTTATTTATGACTTAATGATAAGGATGTGAATATCATATTAATGAAAGATTCAGATAAATGATATTATAAATATTAAAATAAATGTAACATATAAATTTGGATTCTATACATGAATTTTCAGTATGATATTAACATATTGTATTTGATTTAATTCCTTTGGTTCAACATAATCAAGTTGTTTTTACATTAACAAAAATCAATTACTAAATCATGTCAAAATTGACATAAATGTGTTTTAAAAAACTATTTTATTAAATGATATAATAGTCCTCAAAATATAATATTTGGACAACTGACTTATATAATGTTATAAATGTAATTAATTATCTAATTATGGTAATATTGTCATTTTATATTAAAAATATTAACCATATGTTATGAAAAAAAAAGATGACTTGGTAAAAGTTAAGGTTTTTTTATTAAGGGTTAAAAAATACAAATAATGTTAATTTTGTGACATAAACTTGTCTAAAAACTATTGGTTTAGAGATTTTAGTAAAATATTCATCTCATCCTATAATTATATCATGTTTTAACTTTGGTAATTTTAAAATCAATTTATAATAAAATAATATTTCAAGACTTTCCTAAAGTTCCCATCCTCTCTATTATAGAAGGAAACTAACTCTACCCACATAATAAAACATCTATATCCCTTTGAATCAACCAATATTTTCTCAAATAATATCTAGACGTCCCTCCATTACTTGTAGAAGCCTTTCCTTTGGCATATGATAAACCAATAATATGTTTTGGCCCAAATCAAAAGAAGATACCTGATTTAGAGGTAACGTCATCTCTTATGTTCCATTCCATTATTTTTATCCTCTGCTCTATATGATCTATTTAACCATTGATTACATTACATAGAATTATACTCATTAAACTTGGATGTTTTTATTATAATTATTTAAACTAATTTTACATGCACCTTGATTTTATGGATACGAACATAATGTTTCTTTGTAAGGCGAACGACTACCTCACGAAACAAGGGTTGTTCGATTTTATCCTACCTCCGCTCATGGTGGCCATTATTATCTTATAATATATATATATGAAATATATTATATTTATATTTTATCAATTCTTTTATAATTTTTATTTACATCAAACTATTATTCTTTCCATAATGTGAAAATATGATAATTTCTTTTGAGGAAGTTTGGACTACTGCCCTCTCGATGTGATATGACTCATTCATGGAATACATGGAATGTTTAAATGATAGGGTTACTGAAATTTTGTAAAATATATAATTTATATATTATACTAGAATTATAATATACATATTTTTAATTTATTTTTAATTTCTTTAATATGATAAATAAATGAAAGTAGCATCCATGCATACGTACAAACTATTGTCTCGATGAACGATGCATTTCATTTCTTTTCAAACAAATCTATGGACTATTATAAGTACATATATATTGGATATATATGATATTTAATACATGGATAATATTATTAGGATTGTATAATTTAGACTATATTGAAAATTTACATCCGACAAGTTCATTTTCGACTCACATACTGAATATCGACAAAACGACCGATATGAAGTTAAATAGTTATATTATTTCTTAAAACACAAAAATAATTAATATAAAATAAATAATATACATTAAAAAGGTTATTAATCAAGTATAAATTAACCTATGTTTATTATTTACAAATATAAATAATGAACAAGAAAAGTTTGACTCAAGGTATGGGACATCGTCTCAAACTCCTTTCCTTGAGAAATATTTTGATAATATACAACTCAATATTTTATATGGTATATAATAAAGCACTTTGAGTATAAATTTCATTAAAAGAGAATATTTTTCCTATAATGAGTTTTACAATATAAAAAATGAAGTTTTTAAATGTATGTGGTGACAATGACTCCTCCATCACCATAACAATTATTTTATATTTTTGTTTCTATATATACGTTAATGTTTTTAAAATGAAAAGAAATCACTTATTTCCTTTATGGGTTTTTTGGTATTGAAAATGGTTTTGACTGTGTATTTACTATTTTAATATCTTAAAATGACATCATATGATATAAAATTAATTGTTATCAGTGAAATATTGATATTTTCAATATTTTATATGTTATGATGGTAGTTGGACATTTGACAGGTGGTTACGTGATAATCCAATGATGGGTGGTTCCATGATAAACCAATGATAGGTGGTTCCAAGATAATCTGTGGATGGGTGATTAGTTATAACCTTCAATGAATTCGATATGGAAGTTCGCCATATGGCTATTCAATTTAGTGATATGTATTAATGTCGAACATATAGTTATTACATTTTGGCATGGTTATGTCCAAAGATACATTTATATGTTATATCTTCAATTATATTGACTATACGATAATATTTTGGTTTCAAATATTCTTATATATGTGATTATATTTAGTGATGTATATTTACTACATTTAAATGGTGAACTGTATTACATTATGCCAAATTATTCATGTTTTACATGTTTTCACAAGAATAATAGTTTTCATTCTTCATGTATCCCTTAAAGATATTTTATGCTCATCCCACGTTTTGACATGTTTTTCATAGGACATAAAATTGAATATTGTCAATGACGTATCATGGAAAATTTATGCTATTAAAACATGAAATATTACCATGTTTCTTTTCAAAGAGATTATGTTTTATAAAAAATCGATAGTGAGTAGAAGTTTTTACTTTGTTATATTTTAGATTATATTCAATAGTTAGGGTCCAATTCTCTAAAACTATAAAGGTGAAAAGATCCTAGAAGTGAATTAAACTAAATTTTTGACTTATATCAGGATTAAGTAATGTTTATGGTCGGGGCCTTATAAATATAGTACAGTGGTAGTGGTGGGCCTTGTTTCATAGGGATTGTGAGGAGTTAAAAGTCTTAGGGGAGAATTTAGAATATTTTTTGTAGATAATTTTCTTTATTATAATGTAGTGGATGCAAATTCCCAGGAACATATAATCTTCTACCTAGGAGGTCTAGCTTGCACAAATTCCAGATCTGTATCTAGATACTTCTCTATTATGATTTAGACCAATTTTATGATTAGTAAGAAAATGTGAGGAATTTCTAGAAGTATGTTCATCTAGATATCCAATTCTTGGTCACTAAATTTAGAATTTACATATATCTCATGTTTTTTTGTGATATAAGAGGTTATTGATAAAATGATATCTTAGAAGGGATCATCATCAGTGAGGAGTAATATTTTTTTTATAGTAATGATATGGTCCAGGGATCAAATTTCATTGATAAAATAGATTTCATATTGTCAGGGATAGGGATCATCCCACATGATCCCATTTTTATATGGATAATGGATTTCATGTCCCTTATAAGGGATCACATATATGAATTTCAGTGTAAGATAAGGTTAAAGTGGATTGAGAGAGAAACACTTCTGATAAAGAATGACATAGTAAGTGCTCCAACTTAGGATCCTCCATTAATGAAGATTCATCTAAGAAAACATTAGCATCATGCAATAGATTTGGAAAAACACAGAGTAAATGGGGAAGTTAGAGGATAAAAAAATATTGCTTATCGAACTTATAAATTAGACTGAATACATAGAGGTTGTTCTAATTAGGGTTAGAGTTGTCAAGGGGAAGGCCATGGTTAGCTAAATTATATATAGTTTCTAATACCTGAATATTTAAACATCATTTAATTAATCATTTATTTTTTGATACTTAAGTTCATGTTTACTTTTGAATTAGGGGAAATTAACTTACTTATATCACAAGAATAATGTCCATTATTTTAGAAATGACATAGAGAGGCATCCAGTTATATTCTATTTGAATACCAGTTAGTGGTCATGATTTACTAAAATAAATTTATAGATATTGTTAGCTAGTTCTGGGGTAGAAACTCTCCTATGGGGAATTTCTATATCTATTGATATTAACATATATCATCATTCTTGGCATGTATTGGATAGAGTTTTTATATTCTATTGTGTATTTCACTGAGATATAAACTCTGTTATATTATGCTGATGGAGATGCTATAGTGTTCTTTAAAGAATGATCTCATTTGATGGGTTAGAAATATCTTCCCTCACAATCTAATTTTATGGTTGAGTATATTGTATGTTCATAATGTGTTATGTTAATTCCATTTCTAATGGTTCTAGAATTGTTTCATGATGCCTTCATAGAGGATTTTGGTGTGTTACCCCATCAACAATATTTCATATGTAGAATTGAGTTATTGTATAGAGCTTCTTCAATCACTAAGTCTCTATTTATAATTGTTCCTTATGAGTTTTTATATTTTATGGTATATATTGAAAATATTTTATAGTGAGGTTATTTCCCTCATATATTTAACCTTGGGGTGCTTTAATCCTATTTGACGATAATGTTTCTGGTTTCCTATATATATGTTTCAATTTTTTTGTATTAGATATTGTGATAGTTAATACCCTCTATCATCTTCTATATATTTATGATTTTTTAATAAGATGAATGATGATTTTATATTATCTATTATTTATCAATAGTTAGATATCATTAAATCTTTGTAATATATGGGGATATTTTTTAGACAACATTGTGATTTTGTTATGAGAATAATGAGGCCATTGTATTTCTATTAACTGTGATGAATGCCCTAGTCATGTTCATGGGTTTGATTAATGATTTTTTCATAGGTTGTTTTATTAGATCAAAGAGGTTTTTATCAATGATATCCTTATGTACTTAATATCTATGGAGGATCACAAAAAGCACATTATTTCCATATTGTTAGTTCTTCATCATCAGGTATTGTTTGGAATGTTATAAAATTTTGAGTTCTTGGGTATTGTTGTTTTTTTCATGGGTAATTTTATTTACCAATGTGGTGTAGCTATGTATAATTTAAACATTGACACAATCATCTCATTATATTCCCTTAATATAGTTGTATATGTGTAGAAATTATATTTTCATTCATGTTATCATATAAGGATCATAGCCCATTACCCTCAAAATGTGACTCCTCAAGTATCCTATCCCAGAAAGGATCGGGAATAATTGAGGAAAGATAGTTTCTTGGAATATTTTCAGTACATGAAATAAAATTTGGTTATTGATTCTACTCGTAATTTTCAAGAAGAGGGACATCAGATTGAGTTTTTCTGTGATTCTTGGCATCTTCGTTTTGGATGTGTTATAATTTATTATAGATCAGTTAATCCTATTAGGAATTAATAGTTTTGTCCCCCTAAGCATAACTATTCCTTCCATGATCTTGAGTTTATAGTAGTCATGTTATTTTTTTGAATTTTGGGTGACATTACCTCACCAAAATTATTTTATGGTCTTTACCAATCCCATGAGATTAATGTATATATTATCCTAACCTGACATAACCTTTAGATAATGATGGGGTTGTTATTGTTGTAAGATTATGACAATGAAATTTCCTATACATAAGAAAAGATTAAAATTTTAACTAATTTACTCAGTAAGAAATCATGAAATGATAAAATGAACATATATATAGTGTCGTATATAGTAATAGAATGTTACACAATGATGCATATTGTTATGGGAGAGGTTTTTGGATGTAGTTTCCTTCTTTAGATGACTGTGTACTTATATATACGTTATAATAAATGGACTATTCCCAACTGGGGTATTCTAAGGTGGATATTTTTTTAGAAAAACTTATATATTGTGATACCCTGATGGTTGGTCTGGTGATGAACAACACATGGTGTTGTTATAGTGAAGGATTTTTGTACCTTTGTTAATGCATGAGGTGGTTATGTGTGAGTTTCAAAGATCACCATTATTTGTACAACACAGAATGTAAAAATGTACAAATATCTATGTATTAATTTTTCACGTTCTATGTTGAAGAATTAATTTTTAGAGTTTGTGCCTCAATCTTTAGTGTTCTAAATGGTTAAGGTAGCGGTACACATTCATGATGACTTACTCCATCAGTTAGATGTTCCCAAATATATGTGAAATGACATAATGATAAAATTCATGAAAATTATACCACATGATTTTGGTGAATTTTATTCAATTTGGGTGATAGTGGTTTATTTTATGAAATCATCCATGTTTATAAGTTATCTAAGAAACCGGATTAGTGGGGATTTTTTCAAGGTAATAACTCGAATAAGTATTAAGACTCCAATAATTCATATGAATGTAATTCTTTTATTCATCATAATTGACATAGCTTTGGGTTATATGGAGGACTATATCCTGAACATGGATCCCTGTTATTCCTTAATATATCTTACCATCTTCAAATATATGACTAAATAGAGAGGAATATATAAAATCTTGAGGAAAATTCTTACACATCTATCATGGTTTTTGTAGGTCTGTGGATAAGGAACAACCCATTGGTTGAGTCTTTATTCAATGATAGTTTTTAAGAAAAATTATGTACGGAACCATTTTAATAATTTTATAGCCGAACTTTTTGTTGCCTATTATATCAAACTATGGTCATAGAGCCCTCAATGATCAAATCAAAACTGGTGTAAGGAATGATATATATGGTTTAGGGAATTTTTTTGTGGTTGAAGGAAGAATTGGATCATCATAAGTCAAATTTAATCAATACTGGAGACTGATGGTGTTTGAAACTATATAGCATGAGTTATAGAATGTGAATCTTCATAATGGGTAGCGGTGGATTGGACGAGGGAGTAATCATTCTCCCCAGTATGATAATCTTTTCACGGTGTTGGGTCATGTTGGAGTCCTTTCATATCGGATGGAAAATACCCTATAGATGATCCAAATACAAGTAGTCTTACATGTGTCAAGATTTCCTCATTATATTTATGATGACTCTCATGAAGTAGATGTGTGTGAGATCTATGTTGATGCTGAAATTACCATCGATGAGTGGTCTATTGAGATCAAGGACCTCTATGAGAAATTTTTTTGTGGGTTTATTATTCCACTAGTTTGTGTCTTATAGTGAACTAGTTTCATGGAGGAGAGAACAAGGGAACATATGGAACAAATTCGCACTCAATGTCAAATGTTTTTTATGTTTAACTCATATTTTGTTTTGATATTTTTTTGTTTTTTTCATTTATAATTTTTATGATATGGTTTTCACTTCATTGATACTTTGTTATTTGAATTTTTCTTATTTGTGATTAATCTCCCCAAGGATAATGTTTAATAGATAGTGTTTGGGTGTAATATTGTTTAAAAATGTGTACCTAGAAGATTGGTTGCGGACCTCCTTTGATGGAGATATTCTTTAGAGGTATCTCATAATGTGGCTTTTATGATGACCTATTTTTTCCTTTTCTATAGGTTCTATATAAATTTTAATGGTTGATAATTGTTAGATAAGTGTCAAATGTAAGTAAATTAATCCATATATATCATCCCTTTACATGTAACAAATATTTTTTATTCTTATAAGATAACTAATGTAGGATTACTGTTTTTGGGGAGATGAAAACTACAGTAAGGGTAATTTAACAATAATGACATTTCATAAAAAAATGAAAGGTTAGTTCACAGGAAAAAATAGTTGTTAACAACTAGAGTATGATAAGTTCATGAGTTTTGATTCATGATGTGTTTATTATATTCAAACCAGGAATGGATGAGGTTTTGTCTTTCTAAATCAGTCCCTAAAACTCATTACTTGAACCTGATGTTGACGACATGAATTGATATTCATTTATTGGATTAGGGAAACATTTTTTTTGATGAGTCATTTAAATTTATCGATTCATGACAAGAAATAACCATTCACACTATTAATCTATTATTATCAGAGTTATGATAAAACAAATGAATCCATTATTTTCATGTAAACCATCTGATTGTCTCATAAATCTAAATATACATAGGTTATTCTATAGGGGTTTTAATCCCTTATGAGATTGATTGATTTCTGAATAACAATGATTAATTTATGGTTATCCAAGGCGAGTTTTCCCTTTTTATATTTTGGCGTATTCTATAATAAGGCTTGATCCCTCTTAATTTATCATTCAATGCTATGCAAAATGATATAACTTTATATCTTGGAGTTATTTTGTTTTAGGAATGATAATGGTATATCGTTCTTGTAGGGATAAAGGTTCCTCATTGGATATATGATCATAGGTTTTCATTTTCTATTATTTTTTAATCATGAATAATGAATCTCTTGATAAAGGTGTTTTGTTAATTTTACTTTTATTTTATGTAAACTATAATTTAATCATGATTTATCAATTTGGGTGTTAATGGAAGTAGTATTAATTAATAATATTTTGGATTAATGAAATTAAGTGGATTATGGATATAGAGAATACATTTTTTTACAATATGATAATTTTTTGCCTCTTTTTTTTCTTCATAGAGTTATATCTACAATTATTACTTATTATCCTATTTTTTATGATTTTGATTATCTTATTTCTTTTATGATAATGATGATTTACATAAATATAGTAATTTTATTTGAAAAAAATCATTGAATCTTGTTTAATGAATCTTTTAACTCTTATAATATCATGGAAATAAAATTATTCATAACACAAGATTAATTCACATTGATCATCCATATTTTATTGGAATTGGATAAAGAACATGAAGCTGTAAATGCTTAATATCAATAACAATAACAAGGAATGTTAATGGTATTATTTATCATTAATTTTTAATAAAACAGACATGTTTTCTAAAATTAGTCATTATATGATTCATATATTTTATATTTGATTCCTTAGGATACCTATAATAGTAACATATAATAAATAACTTTATTAATCAATGATAGTAATAATTTCTTTTGATAATGTTAAATGTTTCGGGATAATTAATCCTCTCTTTGGTGAAGGATGTAAAACTTGTTTCTAGGGACACAATTAAGTGGTGACTATATTTATTTTTTCGTTGTTTCCTTTTTTGATTACTACAATGTGTGACATACGATGCGACATGATGTGTTCTTGGAATGAATAATAGTTTATTGAGACATGGGTAGAGAGGTCATGATTTTTTTGGTAATAGTTGGTGATGGTAATGGTGGTCTAGATGATTATATGTAATGTACTGTCAATGATGGAACTGTGATGGATACAATAGGATGATGCTAGGATTTATCCTTTTGGTGATTAATGATGGATTCTATAATGATATTTTTTTCATTAATGGTAAGATAAATGAGTTTCTTATTTAGCTGCAATCCTTTACCCACAACTTGAGGAATCGTATTGTGATTTTTTTACACATCTATTTTATGGTATGAAAGGATATTTCTTATAGTACCTATAATTATGGGATGATATTGAATATTAATTTTCTTAATTCATGGATTTCATTCTTGGATGGAATGAGAATGTTGATTATTTTGATGAATTCTGGAATCCATGGGATAATAATTAGAGGGAAATGAAAACAATTGGATGTATACTGATATGTCAATGGAATAATATTAATAAATGGATAATAAATTAACTAAAATAAAAATATGTTTTAAAAAGAATTAATTAATTAAACTATGATCCTTGAAATCTCACGTTTTTATCAGATATCCTTCTCTTAGTAGTGGTAGCTGGGTGTCCAAGTGTTGATAGATGTAGTTGAACTAAATACTAAGTTAATGAAAATTGTTTGGTTGTGATAAATATTATATCATATAAGGTTTTTTATTTCATATGCTACCCCACACATGTTGGTTATGTGAATAAAACCTAATGAACATTATGAGGTTGTTTTCTCTAACATATGGGTTATTGAGGAATTAATGGACGAATACCCCCTGTGACCCGACACTCATATCCTTGTAGTATTTTCAAATGGTATACATATTATTTACCTTTACCATATATGTTTTAGAGGGTTGTAATGTATTGTGGTTACATCAAACACATGTATCAGATAATAGAGTATATTATGTATTCTTATAAGCATGACATGTGTTGGATGGGATGAATTGAGTTATAATACATGACATATGGGAAGTGGTGGCTCCATGAATCTACTTGGTTACAATATAGATATATGGAATGGGATTATGTGATGATTTGATTTTCATTAACGATTTTTCAATGATAAAATTATTCCATACATGGGATACATTTTATGATACATTTTATTAAATGTTTTCTCACTAGATTAATTTTTTATTGAAATGGATCAAGATCTTTGATGTTGTGGAAGAGAAAAATACTAGTTTGTATGTTGTAGTGGGGTACATTTTCTTAATATTATATTATGTTATCACTTGTATTGATACATAGTGTCAGATTCCCATGATGTGGAAAGAGTCTTAGTGTACTTTTTTATTTAACAATTAAGTTATACTTGTGGTTCATTAATCTTTATTTTTATTTTCTGTTAATTAAAACGAGAGGATGTAGAGATGATCCAATTATCTATACAAGTGTTTATCACCCAACATGTATATAATTTTTTTCAGGTCTACTAATGTTTTTTGGTGATCGGGATAACCATTAAAATATCATGGGTTGTTCTGGATCTTTTTTTCATTCATGGTCACTACAAATGATTATATTTTGGTACATAAATTTCCCATTTTATAGTTATTTCTATTGTATAACAATACATGGATGTATATATAATCTATAACAATTATTAAGATTTGTTGTTGTTAGTTGTTATTATATTATATCTCTTTCCTGAAGTTATTCTTGAGCGAAACGACTCTCATTTGTGAGTATGATATACACATAGTTATTTTCTCCCACACATGACCTGTTGGAGAAAGTATTTGGGAATTATTATAACCTTTATCTCATTGTCAGCTGAGTTGGTTTACTATTAGGGTTAGGTGGTTGTGACCAAAAGAAAATATTTAATTCTCTCTAAATCCATCTCTAACATCATCATTCAAGGATCATTTAGGAAGTTATATAACAACGATTTTCATCATTCACAAACTACCATTTTTTCAATCATTCAGCAATTTTTTATCCTATGATCAGTAACACTATAATATATCAAAAAAATTCAACACAATCCATTGTGTAATCTTCCAACAATTGAGTATGTTCAATTTTTAAATCCCATTTGCATTGGGTAAAATATATTTTAGTACCATTCCTCAAAAGGATATCTAAATAATATTCCTATTCAAAATGAAAATAATGATAACTCAATGTTTAATTTTATTTCTAAAAAGTCAATAATTTATAGGTTCATGTCTTAGTGATAAATTTTTTAACATAGATATTACTTGCCCTCACTTAATAGATGGGTTCCATTGATATTAAATACTTAAAGGAACTATATTTCATATCCATTACTAAAAATCTCAAATGGATATTATAATAGTTATTTGGAATGAATATAAACCTAGAGTCCCTCATACAATTAATTTTTTTCAAATTCAATAGGATTTTTATAATTATTTTATTTACCAATTTATTTACAAATAAGAATCTAAAAATAAATAAATAAATCCATAAACTCCATTATATTATTAATAGGGGTAAAATATAGAAATTAGTTATATTTGAAGTGATCATATCTATTAATATAAATGTTCTTGGGAAGAAGGATCACTTTCCACTTATACTATTCTAGATAATTGTCATAATAAACATCTCTTCTCACTTATATCTATGTATGAATTTTTTTCTTAAATAAAAAAATATTAAAGTAGAATAAAATATTATAAATTGTATGAAATATAACACATATCACATTAATTTTCACCTTTTATATAAAAAGTCATTAATATTTTTCAAAATAATCTGATAATATTTCTCAGTAGATTGCCAATGTATTATTTTGATGTCATGAAATAAAATATATTTTTATAAAAAGTAAAATATATTAAAAGAAACTATAACTAGTTATAGATATAGAAGATACTTATCCCCATAAACATATTTGATGATTCTTCGTATAATTCTTCGTAATTATGACATGCCACCTAGCCCAAAGTGGTAGTAGCAATGGTAGTTTTGGGGGTTCAAAAAGTATCTTTTTGGATGTGATTCTTAGATATATATATATAGATAGGTTATTCTATTTTACGGCCCCACACATGATATCTATAATAAAATACATTTGTCGGAAAAGTATGAATCATTTTTATGGTCATCTTCATGATATTTTTATTCATTCACACATAGTTCTTAGTAATAATCTTCATCTCCTTAGATTAAATAGTTAGTACTTATTTCCACCACTACTATTTCATCCTCCTAAATTTATAGTGTGATTCTAATGAAATAAAAAAAATAATGATTGCACTTTTTTTCTTAGTATTTTGATTCAAAATATCATCATTCGAAGTACATTTTTTCTCACTATATAAATATGTCATCTATTCCTTTACATCTTGTTCAATCACAATCTTAGAATCATATTTTTTATGTTATTCCCTATTTTATGAGCCTTTTTTCACATCACCAATATAAAATAATTATCATTCTCCATATAAAAACCCATATTATCATCCATTAAAATGAAACTCTCCCATTTTTTAGTGTAGATAAAGGATGTTTTTTGGACATATCTTTTTTAAAAACATCATGAACATGGGAAATAATTATTTAAAACCTTCTACTATATTTTTGAATGGATGGAATCCAAATTTAATAGTTTAATCATTTAAATTATAAAAAATGAAACATGGATTTAAATATAATGTTCTTATTTGAAACATGTTCTTATGAAATTTTATTATTAATTTTTTCTCATATAACAAAATAAATATATTCAAAACTCCCCTTAACAAATGACAGAGTAAATCCCATTATTTTCATTTGAATATTCCAAAATTTCAAAACATTAATATACATAACTAATTAATATTTTTGATAACTGATCAACTAACACAGTAGATAATCAAATTTGAATAAATTTTAACACCATACTACTAAAATTAATTCACATTATTTTAGTTTTATTGGTCTACTATAATTTTTTCACTAGGAAAAATTGTTTCTTATGAAAAATGATTCCCAAGAAAAGCCATATTTTTTGAATTTTTTTGAAAATGAATGGTGAAATTCTACTTGAAACAAGACCTCGATGTGGAGAAGAATAATGTTACATGTATAAATGTGTAATTATAATATGAGAAATAAAAAAATAACTCTACAATACAATTAATCAGTTTAAAAACAATATTTTATAACACTCCCAATAATAATAAAATACCAATATTTACAAAATCCCTTCTCAGTATCATTAAAATAAATATCCTTAATTCATATAATTCCAACAGACGTATATCACCACCTATAGTGAAAAATATGTGGATGATGTATGTTATTGATATTTTCACCATCTTACCTTCTATATGAATCATTCAAGAATTATATTGAACCTCTGATATAATAGTAGATATATTCCAAAAAAATTTATGGCCATAAAATAACAATATTTTATCAATATAATCGTGAAATAGTTTCCAAAAAGAGAATATATTAGAGAAACATGATGTGATTTCGAATAATAATTTTCTAAATGTCGCGTAATATTTTCAACATTCTAGTCAAGGACAACTTGTAGTGAATATTATTTGATTTATAGGATTTTTCTATCACGAAAAAAAGATCCATAATAAATTTTAACAGTATTTATGAAATGAAATATATAATATAAATTACCACTATAAATTCACAATAGAATCCAAATTAAATTGTCTCTTTAAATTAAAGCTTAATTACCAATTATATTCCTATATAAACCACTCAATTGAATTGAAACTTGGAATCGAAAATGGGTTTTCGCACTAGACATGTTCTAGTTTTGGAATATTTATGGTGAAAATTACATACATAAATTAAATTTGATTTAATTAGAAATTAACACTATAAAATCCCATTGTAAATTCATAGTGGAAAATATAATTATAAATTTCCAATTCATAATCCCATTGAAAATTTCATAATTTAAATACAATTGGATAAATATGTGGGTTATAAAAAATTGGGTGATATTCCTTGTAGAATTCATATATGATTAAATTTGAAATTGATAGAGGAAATTTCTTGTTGAAATTATTAGTGTAAATTACGAATATCCACTTGAATATGAAAGAAAATAATATGGGAAGTTTCAATAATTTATTCACATTTTATTAAAATATAAATTGAAAATAGAAATTAGCAATGGGAATCCTAATACGACTCTGCATTGGTAATTCTCACCAAAAACATGACTATTATGGAAAACAACAAAATGAAATCCCATGTGTAACTCACATTTGATTCAATTATAATATAAATCACCAAATTAATAGTACAAATTCTATATGGAAATTTATAACGGAAAATACCATAATAAATTTCTAGAAAAATATATATTTTGGAAAATCCAATTGTAATTTCTATTACCTACTTCAATGTTCATACAAATAAATATGGAATTTCCATGAATAAATCTAATATTATTTAGATCGATATCAACATGTGAATTACATAGTGGAAATTTACATTTCCAACTATTATTGGATTTTTTTAATTTACAATTTTATACTTTCTAATTATAAATATTAATTGGATGAAATTCCTTACATAATTCACATTTGATTCATTTAGACATTCCAATAAAAATTTATTTGGGGAATTCACACCTATTATAACCATGGGGAATTCCATATTATTTATTTCTTGTGCTAGAAAATATCTAGGGATATTATATTATATAATTCAAATTTGATTCAATAATAATATAAAATTTAATTTGGATAGTGGAAATCACAAAGTTAATTTCCTATGGAAATTACCATTACATACTCTAAAATAATATAAAAATAAATCTACTTTTAATAAGTAGTAAATTCCGAAATGGAAGTTACTATTTTGAATCAATTAGATATTACCAAAAAATCATATATTAATTTGAATGAAAATTTCCATAATTTTATATTTATAAATTATCACAATGATTAATTTTAAAATTATATAGAGAAATTTTTACTAGACAATTCATGTTGAAATTCCCATACTTATAAATACATGTACCCACAGTATAATGAAATTATAAATTTCCAATGTAAAATCCTACTAGAAAATTTCATTTAAAATTATCACACCTGAAAATAATAGAAAACTAGAGAAATTCCCAATATGAACTTCTAGATGAAATCTCTAATAGACAACTATATGTTCCCAGTAAAAATTATAACTTTGAGTCAATTTGAAAATCTAAAATTAAATTACAAGTTGAAAATCCCATTTTCTACCAAGTTGAAATTCCATATGAAAATCAACATTGAAAATTTTATGAAAATGTTTCATTCATGAATATAACTATATTATGACATTGTATCTATTGGAAATTTCATATGGAAGTCACTCCTCTATGTTCTCAGTTTAAATTCTCATAGAAGAAGACACTTATATTTTCACATTGAATTAATCATGAATTATCAATAATAAATACCTTTTTAACTTATCATAGTTTTAAATAAAATAAAACTAAGTAAATTACCACTATGAATTTATAGATGATATACATAATGGATAATTTTAAATTCCCACTATATATTTATATTTTTGATCAATTGGATATTCAAACTGAAAATATAAAAATAAAATCTATACATTTAATCAATCAAAATTTTTACTATAAACTTTTAGCTGCACTTTAATATATTCCTTCACAATTAAATTACAAACTCAAAATAACTACTCTATATTCCATTTTCATTAATGAAAATAAATAAAATCATTCCACCTTCATAAAAAAATATTTTAATTTATTCTATTCCTAATTAACAATAATAAAAATCATAATTATATTGAGAGTGTTCTAATTATACTTAAATATATTATAAAAATAAAATATCCATTCAAGGTTAACCAACATATATGAATATGAATGATCTTGGTGAATATACCATTTCAGTAATGATATCCCAATGTTTATAAAAATCTAGTGAACAAACAAAAAATTCACATAAACATTTTTTATCATTCATCTCTTTAAGTGGAAAACATAGTTTTCCCCCTATCAAAAAACACACTCTTCTTTAAGAAGTTGTTCTCCTTGAATATATTATGTCTTCCTCAAAATTGATTCCTATGAATTTAAATTTTGAGTTCAAATCATCGAGATATTTAATATAGGTTCTGATAGAGTTCCATGGTGTTAATTTACATGAATATGATTAGGGTTATCTGATTTCATCATTAAATCACCGATGAAGAGTGATTCAAGTGTTTTTTCAATGGATCACCAACACGGTATGTTGGTTTACTTATTTGGTTCATTGATGTTATTCTTTTGACACCCATTTTTTTAGTTTTTGGTGATATGGTTAGGGATAACAATTTACATTTTAGGACCCACCCCCCCACCAGATAGCCACATATTAGTGTAGATATATGGAATCCATCACACTGGAAGGAATAAGGGAAAGATGAGTTTTATTTTTTTCAAATGGATGGATCAGGTTTGTAGTACATTTGATGGTATTAGATACAAAATTCAGATTTCATCCACACCACTCTTATAATTTGTTCTTATAATTTATGAAATAATAATTATAGTTTTTGGTAGGCTTGTAAAAAACTATTCACATTATATTGGGTTGTAGAATTCCCACTTTTAAAAACCACAACTCAAAAATGAATTTAATCTCACTATATTCACTCCCTATCACCTTATATATTTACCTATCTCAACCTTTATCCCTCTCTCTCACTGAGTTATGAGTTATGTTGTATAGAACTACCAAATTCCCGTGGGTTATAGAGAAAAATAAGCATGTATGATTGTGGATTTTCCGAGGTTTGTATAAGTCATTTAGGAACATGACCCCAAGATCTCTAAATCCATGGGGTCTATAGTATGATTTTATCCACTTTCTTAGTTTACTGTTAAGGAAAATTTATTTTACTCTATAATTTTATTAATTATCAATAAAAATGTTTTGGATAGTATGTTTTAATAGCTTCATGGAACTCGATAAGACTTGATTTCATACTATTGATAAATATTGTAATATTAATACTCATTATTTAATAGAGTAATAATTATCACTATAAAAGATCATAAATTAATTTAAAAATAATTTTCAACACATCTGCCTATTCTAGTGACAATATCATCTTTCTAATTTCTCTCACAAAGACAATAACATTTTGAAGACTCTATCTTACAAGTAATATGGTACCCACTCTATTTTCATTTTATCATTACTAATTTTCTCATAAGTCTAATAATATATTCACGAGTAGTGTTTAGGACAAATCAACTAGTATAAAGAAATTAATAAATTTTAAATAAAATTAAAAACCATACTGATAAACATATAACACATCATATCATAGAATGTGGTAATTTTATTCATTGAGAAAACTAACTTCTCACGTATTCCATATCCCCAAGGAAATCCTTTTGTTTTTATGTCTTAAAATATGTTACGAAATTTAACCCCACAAAGGAAATTATAGGGGAGAATATTAATGTTACACATACAACAAGTAAATTGAAAAATGTTACATCTAAAAATATGTCCTCTACACATCCCTTAATGATATCAATAATATCTACCTATAACACTCCCTATGATAATATATTACCAACATTTTCAAACAACCTTTTCAATAGATCTATGAAAATCAACCTTAATTATTTTAATATGAAAAGGAAATACCACTACCTAAAAATTTGAAATTTAGGATTGGTATCATATGTTTTAATTTTCATCATCTTACAGACAATTTCAAACATTTTTATTTTGAAATTCTTCGTCTATAGAAATATCAAAACTGATACATTAATTTTTTTAACTCATAAAATTGATCACTAGTATCAAATGTTTTTTCGATCATATACTAAAACTATATCCAATTACAAAAATTGATGAGATTGAGACTATTATTTTTCTTAACACCATCAATTTTTTCCACAAACTATTTAATGGATATTTCTAATGGGAAATAATTGAGGAAAATGAATATTTTGTCTTAAAAACACTCTCCACAATTAAATAGTTTCATTATGATAAAAGTAAATATTTCATATAAATCCCCATCATAGATTCACACTAGAAAGATAGTTGAAATTTATACTATAAATCAAATAATAATTAGAAATAGAAATATCATGGGAAATTATTAGTTGAATTGTCCTTGAGAATGGGCAATTAAAATTACCAATGAGTATTATTTAGTTATTGTAAATTACAGGGGAATATTCCATGCATAATTAAAATTTCATTCATTTTTAAATTGATATCAAATAAACCAAAATAAAATTCATAGTTAAAATTACTTGGTTAAAATATCATTATAACTTTCCAACTGAAAATATAATTAAAAATTTTCAAATTTTAATCCCAATTATATAATACAATGTTTTCTAAATTAAACTAATTAATATTTAATGCATAATTCATATTTGTATCTATTGTAAATTTATAAAATAAATTTATAATTGAATTTACCTGTGTAAATTCCCATGTACAACATGGAAATAATAAAAAACAATTTGAAGAAAAAAAATTGTAATTAAATTTTTATTACTTTATTCTAATAAAACCTAAAATTAATTTAATAATTAATCATAAAAATTACTAATGGTAATTCCAACTAGAATCATTATTGTTCTGTAAAATAACGGGGGAATATTTTATGAATGATTAAGAATATATTAAATTCAAAATTATTAGTTTGAATTAATAGTGGAAATCCAAATGGTAAATTCCCAATAGAAAATAATATTATAAATATCTAGTTGAATATATAATTTGTAATTTCCAATGGAAATTATTATAGTCTACTATCTTTTTCGTGAAAAAATATTTTCAAATATCATTCTTTATTTAGATTTTATTCCAATATAAATTTACCCAATAAATTCCTAGTATAAAATCACATTGTAAATTTTGATATGAAAATTTCTTTGGAAATTGATATAGAAATTCCCATTCACTTAAAAAAATGGAAAACATATGGTAAAAATTATATGAATAATTCTTCTTGGAAATAATTCAAAATTTCTACTTGAAATTCTTAATGTAATTCAGATTGTAAATTTTCAATTGGAAATCGCATTGGATCATCACAAGTGATATAAAATTAAAGGGTATATTTGAATACATAATAAACCATTTTAGTTCAAAATTCATAGTGTAATTCACCAGTGGCACTCACACTATGAATTGTCAATTTAAATTTCAACTATCTACATGAATATCATGGAATTTTTTTAATTAAATCAATTTTAAATTAAATATAGAAACCCCTATTTTGAATCTATTAGAAATTCCTATATGATGACATAAAAACTAATAAGAATAGGAGACTAATTGAAATGTTTGTGATTACCACATTGGGTCATTTAGAAATACCTCGTGGAATTTCCCACTAGAAATTCCCATTAAAATTAATATAAATTAAAATGTAGAGACTCACACTTTATAGAAATTAGAAATTTTTAATTCAAATTTTTAGTGTAAATTTACATTTCAAATTAACACACTTTAACATACTAAAAAATAAGGGAAATCCCAACATGGAAATGCTAGTTAAAATCACTTTTTAACAATTTAATGCTCCTACTAAAACAATACACATTGAAATAATTAGAAATTATAACAGAAAATTATCAATTAAAATTCACATTTAGAATCACCATGAATTTCGGAGTGGAAATTCTCAATGAAAATTATCATTAAAAATTACAATAATAAATCAACTACTTGAAAATACATTGATTTAAAATTTGAATAAATTGAAAATTCTAGGTCAAATTTTCCATAAAAATCTCTACATGAAATTTATATAAATGAAACTACTCATATTCTCTAATTGAATATGTCTAAAATTATCAAATAAAAATCATTTTTTGAATACCTATAAATTAAAATATTGGAAACCTAGAGAAATTATTACTGAGAATTTCTAGTTGAAATACACAGTGGATAAATGGAAATTCCAACTAAAAATTACCAGTTTAATTAAGATAATTAATCCTTTAATCATATTAATTTTCTTTTTTATGGGGTACATGGTTATTAGAGGAATAATAGTGTAAGATAAGTGGAATGTGGGTGCTAGATTCTGTAGGTGGAAGAATTTATCATCCAAGATAACAAATTCAGATCATTACAATGAGGCTCGTAGACCAAATAAAATTTCACAGCTTCATGAAAAAAATTCACAAGGTTTGAATCAAGATATGTATTATGTATTCATGATGTGAAGGGATAATAAGTATTATTTTCAAAATATATCTCTAAAAAATAATAAAATTAACATCTAATTCCTGATGTCAATTAATCATAGATTATTTGAATGTAGGTGACATTTTTTTACTGGGAGTTTAATTTGGGACAATAATAACATGAAAAAACCATTTGTTCCATGAATGAATGTTTGGATTAATTATTATAAATCATACCACACCCTTAATTTTCTAAAAAAAATCCTGATTCACACCCAAATATAGGTATCCAGATGAGTTATCTCAATGTTTTTATTTCCTTTAATTTGGGATTGGTCTCTATCTTTTTAGGTTTGATCTGTACTGATATAAGTTGTATTTTCCTACTTCCACATGTAATTTATTATTTTATAAATCTTATTTTCTCATGTTCATTCATACCGTACTATGTTTGGTGTAATTGTTTCAATTGATGTAATAGTTGTGGTATATCATTCTTTTGTGTTTTAGTGTCATTGTGGTATTGTGGTATTGTTCATGTTTATGAAAACTTAAATAAATTGGTTAGAGGATTTGTTTCAAATCCTATTATATTAATTTCAAATAATAATGTTTTTATTTTTTATCTATTTAGGTGATGGTGGAATTAAAATAAATTAAGACTAAACATGACTAATTAAAAGAAATGGTTTATGGTTATAGAGATCACATGTTTTTCTACCATGATAATAGATTGGCACTTGATATAATGGATAGTGTGAAGTATATTATTATTATTTGGTTAAAATATTTGTATGGTATGGTTAATAATGTATAATATCATGAATGTGGATAAAGAATATAAATCTTGTACCATTTTTCAGTTAAAGAATCAAAGAGTCTTATTTTATAAATCACAGTTTTTATGAAAAATGGTAAATAAAAAGAGATTTTTAATTGGCATTTTTTTCCTTATTTTAATGTAATTGGATAATGAATATTATTTTGGAATTTTTTGTTATTGATATTTACAAAGAGGTATGTCAATATAAAATTTTTCCTTTATATTTGAGGAAACTAGATGTTATGCATAAGAGTATGTTTACAAAATTTATAGATTTTAATATCTAATTCCATTTATTACAGATAGTAGTATCCTATTATATGAGAATTGGATAGTCCTATATTTTATGTAAATAAATTTTGTGATATTGAATTTTTTGGGGGGGAAATCGGTATTTGTATGTCATGTCTAGATGCATTATTTTTAAGTCCATGATACCCAGTTGAATACGTTTTCTATTTACTATATTCATTATTTTATATGGATTTGAGACTTGATATGAAACATGATATGATCCTATTATGTTTTATGTTGGATAATCCATTGGTAGGGGGCTGATTTTATGGAAGTGTTTGATTCTAATGATTATGTGATACATAGTGTTAGGCATGATAGTGTTTGGTGTAGAGCCAATAGTTTTAATCATTAAATTTACATTCGTTTTGTTTTTTAAATCACAAAAACATTCTTAAAAACATGTTTTATAATATTTTTACATCCAAAGTGTTTTATAATTTTTTTTCTAGAAAATATTATGTTTTACCCAACATAGAATAACATATTATGTATTACAGACATAAAATTTTTATTCTTCACTATTTATATCATAACGATTATGTGTATAATTAATCAAACTCTTCATTATTAGTTCCAATGTTATAAATTGTGTATTTTCGATCATATTTCCAAAGATTAAAATAATTTGACTAGTACTGGTACTGATATATATTGAACATATACCCATAAGGGATATCAAAATGACAATCACAAGGACTTCCATCATACTGACATAACATTATCATCAAATTCAGAATTCTTGTTCCTAATGTAATGAAATCATTTACACAACAATCGTGTAACTAAATAGGGTATCATAAATGTAGTTACACCATATCATTATGAGAAATCAGATGATTGGTGTTGAGGTTTTTGCGACCATCCCAGGGAAATATGACCCTTGGAAGATTAATATAATTGTTAGAAAGATTCCAATAATTACCATGTCATTTAGGAGAGTTTTTAAAATATTTATTGCTTTCACTCTCAAATTTTTGGATGAATACATAGTATGAAAAACTCATTCTTAATATTAATTTCTTTTAGAAATTATTATTCTTAATGAATCATTTCCATCTCACCTCTTAATAATTGTTTTAAAACTATTTCTAGTTCCAATCAACATAAATATGATGGTATTATGTGGTAAGGAAGATAGAGAATAATATCCATCTAATCGAGGTCTACTATAGTTAGGTAAATAGAGAATCCTGTCATTATATCATGGGAATCTTGGTACAGGATGGAAAAACCATTTTGACCATCTTTTAATGGGATTACCTAATATGGTTATACAAAAATTATTGTATTCATAAAACAAGGGATGCCTTTAGTTATGGTTTTAGACTACATTTTTATTAACGATAAAATAGTTATGTAATTAATATCTACTATTTCATTCCGTCTTTTTTATTCAATTGTTTTACTTGTTTTTTTAATTTTTGTAGTTTCCTCTATTAATTTTATAGAATTTAAATATTGATATTCATTTATCTATTCCAATTATTGTATTATTATTATAATATATAAGATGTATTAATTTAATCATTTCTATTCGGTTTATGATATTGTGTTAAGTCGATCCATTGTGATTATAATATTTTTTTTCTCTATTTTAATTATACCATAGATTGGTCCTAATTATATGATTATGATCATCAAAACAATTCCCAGGTATGATAATATAATTTAAGAGGCTTTGTTTATTGATTAGTTTAATTATTTTAAACTATGTATTTAAAATGAAAATTCAACCCACATATTTTAAGATATCCATCTATGTATATTATTATGATCCTATCAGTATTTTCTCTATAAACTAATCCAATAATTTTTATGAGAGTAGTAATCCACTACTCATTTACTTTTATAGTTATTAAATATCATTACAATTTAAATTTTTTAATGTTATGTTATATTAATTTGATATAATAACTTTTCTTGTGGAATGGAATATTTATATTTGTTCTAAAGATGGAAAAAATGAATTGTTTTCCAATAGACAATCTCAATCCCACAAGACCACCAATTTTTTATAATGATAATTAAGAGTAATTGAGGGATATGATGCAAATAATTTTTATCAACATAGTGGTTAAAAATTTAGATATATTGAAAAAAGATTATAACATTATTGATAATGATGTAACTACTTTTACTCATAATTAAAAAAATAATATCAATTCAACAATTGATTAAAGAATAATTTTTTTTCTTTTATGACTTTAAGAAATTATGTAAAATTTCTTTTGGTGAAGCTACTAACATTATTTGAAAGAACCTATAGTTCAGACATTTTTAGCACATATAATGTTGTTTTGACTAGTATTGATATATTGAGAGAAGATTACCAAGCAAATAATTTATTAGTGGGTGATATTATTTCAATGATTCATCAGAGATTCATGACTATTATTAATAAATTACATTCTATATGTTAGAAAGGTCTTGATGATGAGTTACTTGTTGAAAAGATAATTGACATCATTCCAATTGAGTGGGAGTCAAAGAGAATAGAATATGATGAGACTAGAAATATAAATAATCTAACATTGGATGATTTGATTAGTAACCTTATTCTGTGTGATGGTAGACACAAGAGAAATGCTCAGAAACATTAAAAGAAAAATGGTGGTGTTGGATTTTTTTCAAAATATACCATACATTCTCAAGTATAATCTATTGTAAATGTTTTGATATCTTCAAGAAATAAGAAATGTGGTTATTCATTCCGATTCAATTATTTCAGAACATTTATAGAATGAATTAGAAAACATGCATTGAATGATGAATAATATAGTTTGTATGTAATATTTCCAATAAAATAAAATAAATTTTATAATGATAAAATTCAAAAGATTGATGAATTGAGTAGATAAAAAGGTATGACAGTTGGATACATCAGACCTTATTTCCTAATGCTGAAGTGGAAAAATTGAAAATTAAATAATTCATATTGGAATACAAAAATTTATTATGAATATAACGTAAAAGAAGTGTTGAAATATATTTCCACCTAGAGTTACATTAGAGTTTATTCTTTGAAGAGTTATATAGATAATGAATATTCCAATCATTGCATCATTGGTTTTTATGCTAATGTACATAAATTAATAAAATATTTCATGGATAAGTCATAAGATAATGAAGAACTTACCCATAGTTCCTTAAATGAAAACTATCATGATGATAAAATGTCTACATATTAACATGAAGAATCTTCCTCCAATAGGGATGATAATACTCTTTCTTCTTATGAAAATGTTTCCTGATTTTTAAAATTTCATTAAAATGAAAATTGTGATATTTTCAAAAACATGATTATTCTATGAAAAAAATGATAAGGGGTATTCGAGAATAAATTTTTTTACAAATGAAATTTCATATCATTACAATTATCATAATAAGATTAATTATGAAAAAAATAAACTATTTATAATGATTTAGAGGAAGTAATTTTAAAGAAATATGTTTTAGAAACTAAGCCAAATTCTTAATCCAATACTAAAGAGGATAATGATTTATTTGTATAAATAAAATATGAAATCATAGTTTTGAGAAAACATTTATCAAAATTCATCATAGTAAGGGAATATTTTGATAATATATATAAACAGTTTCTTTCTCTCCGTGACGGTTTTAGAATGGGTTACACTTCTAAAATAATAATATTTAGTGTCAATTTCTATGTTCCAAAAAATGAAATTTTTTGAAATAATTGTGAAAGAGGTGGTCATTGGAAAAAATATTTCATTAAAAAAAGATTAATCTATAGGATTTCAAAAATCTGTTTTTCTAATGAGGATTCGTAATGTTTTATTTTCATATATTATTGTTCTTTTGAAGGATTTTGTGCCGAAAGTATAATTATAATCTTTTCAAGAGAAAAAAATAATGTACCAAAAATAAGAATACATGGTACATATAAAGTGGATGATTTATACATATGAATAAAGAAATGAATTCTTTTAGAATATAATCAAGATGAAAGGAGGAAAATTCACTTTTGGTGATTATTATTAGAGTCATATTATCGATATTATCGATATTTTTATTCTAGTTAAATCTTTTATTTAAATTATTTTTTATTAATGGTATTCAAAATAATATTATAATTATATAAATTATGTAATTAATGTTAGATTTTGAAAATTATAAATGATAAATTATTAATACATAGTTCCCAGGATGAATTTATTCTTTGTGACAATCGCCATAAGATTTCATACACTCTCAACAAAAAAGATCTTTGGAGGCCAGACCTACCATGCATTATCGTAATGAAATATCATTCTTGATTATAGCATTGATTTTTGGACACTGCAAACCTAATAAATTTATCTCTATTCAGTATTAAATGAATTTTTAAGGATCTACCAGATCATAGGTTTGATTCTTCAAAATTCTATGACATTTTTCATTACAGTAAGAAACAATAGCAGGATTTAAATATATTGGTGAAGAATGAACATCAAATTCCTTATAATTGTCGCACATAGATTATTTAGTCTAACAAAATCTCATATTATTGATGGAAAATATAATTTATATTTCATTGTTGATTATTAAATTATATTAAAATGGTTATATTTTTGGTAAAAAAATTAGAAGATTTTTTTAATTTTATAAATTTTGTTGCCAAAGATTAAAATGACAAATATCAACCCTTTATAACTATTAATAGTGATCATGGGGGTGAATTTGTATATTTTGATTTTGAATATTTTTTTATTAAGAAAGGTATTGAATATAAATTTTCATCTCCTAGAACCCCTCAGAAATATGGTGTAGTTGTTTAATGAAATACAATTGTTCAAAAATAACTCCAACATTGTGGATTGAATACACAATTTCAAGACATTTTTTTGGCTGAAAGGGCTATTATATCATGTTATAATATAAATATTGTTTTGATTAGACCATTTCTTATTAAAAATCCTTATGTATTTTGGACATTATGTAATCCAAATGTTTCTTTATTCATAGTATTTGGTTTCATAGTTTTTATCTTAAATGTGAATGATAACTTACAAATATTTTCACCCAAATCTGATGAAGTTATATTTGTAGGATATTACAGTACTTATAAGGTTTATGCAGTTTTTACTAAAAACACATGTACTATTGATGATATTTTACAGGTTTTGTGTGATGAAATGGAACCTTTTATTTTAAAACATCCCAAACCAACACCCTCGAATGTGAATATAAAAACTGGTTTTTATCCTTCTTTAGAAAGTTATTTTCATAAGAATGTAACTTAAAAAAATTATTTCTGAATTTATTAAATAGGATCATTTTCTACTAATCATTGAATAATTTTTTTTCAAAACAAATGAATATAGTTGTTTCTAAGGAATCATCCTAGTTATTAAATCACTGTTAATGTAGATCAATATGTTATGACTTGAATTTCCTTATACAATGACATTGAACATCTAGATTTCTAATCATAATTTTAACTTTATAATCCTAAGGATGATTTTTTTATGAGGATTTGATTATGAATATTCAATAATAAATCAACTAATTTTAGAGTAATAATTCCTATAATTTATTTTATTGACCTAAAGATACTTCTATAAGTGGAGAAATTGGGGTTTTAGTAGAAATAATGTTACAAAAATGTAATTATTTTATGAAATAATGATATATTTTTTCCTTTTGGTTACAATAAAAAAATAAGTCATATACTATGAAAAAACATATCCCCCAATATAATAACATAAAGTAATTGATATTCATCTAGCCATTGCAGCATTCATTAATTTCAAAATTCATTAATTGAATGTGAAGATTGATTTTCAAAACGAATATTGCCAGGAATATGTATATGTTAAAAAACCTATTGGTTTTGAAAATTCAAAACATCATGAATATTTTTATAAACATACCAATGATTTATATAGATATAAAAAAGCCACTTGTGTTTGGTATAATAGATTAACAAAATTATTGACAAAAAAATCTTGGTTAAAGAGTTTCAAATGTGGAAATTTTTATAAAACATGTTAATAAAAATTATATGATTTTAAATATTTATGTTGATGAAATTATATTAGGATAAAATAAAAAATATAAAATATAACCTTTTAGAGATATTATGAAATATGGGATGGAAAATTATATGATGGCTGAATAAATATATTTTTATGGTTTAAAAATTTCACAAAAAAAATCAAAATTTATATATAAACTTATTTATTTAAAATAACTTCTTAATAAATTTTTATACAAAAATAGTAAAATTATTAGTATTATTAATGGTTCCTCCAATACCCTTGATCGTGATGATGTAGGGTAGCCATTTTGTCAAAATATTTTTAGAGAGATGAGAGGATGTTTACATTACCTAACTTCTAGTTTTCAATATTTAATGTTTTTTATGCCAATGTTGAAAATATCAAGAAAATACAAAGTATCCCTATTTAAAATATGTTTAATGAGTTTTTATTTATTTTAAGGGAAAAATCAATTTTACACTATTTTATTTTTTTTAGAAATTTAATTGAATTATAAAAATTCTCATGCTGGAATTTTTTGTTGTAGAATTGATAGTCAAAGTATATCAATAAATTTTCATTTATTATTAGATAAACTAGTTTCTTGGTCATGTCAAAAAACAACACTATATAAAACTTTCCACTACTGAAGCATAATATATGGTAGCTGAAATTTGTTGTGCTCAAGTGTTGTGGATTCAACACACACCTATTGACTATGGAATGATTTTTTTAAAAATAAAATGAAATGTGATAACTCAAGATCCATTTAATTATATAATAAATATAAAATCACTAAAATGTTATGAATATAAATTTAAGACACCATTTCCTTTGGGATCACTCACTTAAAAGAGATATAATTTTACAATTCATTATATTGCAAGACAAACATCATGATATTTTAAAAAAAACCCATCCTTCTGATAAATTTGAATACATTAAACATATGTTTGGAATTATCGATGTAATGTAATAACTCATATATACTTCCAGTTTACCTATCTCTATACATTACATTACTCATTTTCAAAGGAGGTATAATGGCCCCCACATTAAATATATAGATGTTACTACAAAATTAAAGAATATTCATTACAAAAAATAAAAAAATATTCCTTGATAATATAGGATTAGTGTATTTAGAAACTAGTAAACATAAAAAAACTCTTTCGTAATAAATTTACATTTTCTCACACACAATCCTTCATTAATATACCCCTTTTTATATATTTTTCACAATACCCTTCAACATAATCGGGGGAATAGAAACACAATAAAGGGTGAACTCATATGCTTAGTAAGGGTAAACAAGGGAGATATCATTGGTATAATAGTAATATGAAATTAAAAATTATCATTTTCAAATATTATCCTACAAATAAAATATCATGATATCCTTTCATGGGATAAATAATAAATGTTTAAAAAGAATCAATGAGCATCTTCCCAAAAGTCATAAAATAAGACATTGAATATATAGCATACATATAATATTAAAAAATAATTTAATATTATAAAAGGATCATTTTAATGAAAATAATAGCAGACGAAATCCATTATTGAACTAAGTTCACTCTTTGTTCATGCCTTTTATTACTAAACTGGGTTAACTCACCATTCCAAACCTGTTTTATTGTACTGAGTTCATTTCCCATTCCATCCTTGTATGTCTCAGAAAATATAAATATGCCCCCTATGAATTAGAGGGAGACATAGATCCCACCCATCTCATAATTAATTAATTATTATGTGTGAAACAAAATCATTAATCATTAATCATTATATAATAGAAAAAATAAAATTGGTTTCATAAGCATTATACAATCTCAACATTATCAATGTAAATGAAATGCATTTTATAAATATAATTCCATAATAAAAATAATCAAAACATACAAATAATAGAAATATTATAATTGAATCTCATCCAAATTAAATTATCCTATCTTGGATAGAAAATAATTTTGTTAGAACACATGAAATAAATTCTTCCGGAAAATATACATTCTCATCAAAAATGTTTTCTTTTCTCAAAAAATGTCACAAATTTAAAAAGAAAATATTTTATTTAAAAATAAACTTTAAATATTATATTGTAATCATACTAGAAATAAGGAATGGGAAAATTTTAATTCCATTCATTTCATATATGTTAAAATAAAACATTCATCTCATATATTTGTTGAATAAGTAAAAAATATCCTCGCATCGAAAACTAAAAAAGATATTATTCACACAGTTTAATAAAAGTTTACCAATGGCTAAAGTTGACATCAAATAGTTTTATAAGAATGTAAATTATATTTTGGAATACATATTTATGAAACATGGACATGGCTGATAAATATACCCCTATAAATACTTATGTATAAAAAACCTCAAATAATAATGAGATTGAGAAATTATTTTGTACCTTAATTCTGATCTCCTTTTTATGTATCCAAAACTATTGTATAAGGATTTAAAAATTTTCATTGGCTTATTCCAGAATAATAGTCATTTTTATGATATCATATCTGATCATTTATTGTCCAGTTGTTAATAACATTTCATTATTACTCGATATTCAGGTATTGAACTGTTCATTTTATTTTGTATGTTTTTTGAATAAGTTATAGTTCTCCTTCATAGTTCATAATTATATAATTACAAAATAAAATAAAATAAATATATATCATATTTATTCATTATATACAATTTTATAAGAAATATTTAATTTATATGATGTTGAATTAATCACCTCACATCATAAAGAGGTTAGGTCGTACTTATGCACGAGTGACGACACAATTTCCATAATTGGAAAATAGAATGAAAGTGGATGGTATTTATTTAGTTCCAGTATTCATATGAGGTTATAATTATAATATAAATTTTCATTTTACTTCATCATACAGATCAATTTATGGTGGTGATGAACAACATATTACACCACGATGTGGAGATGGTAAGACTTACGTATACACATATGGTGATTTCCTTTTTCATATGATGGATAAAAAGTGGAATATTTTTTATAAGAAAATAGTTATAAAATCTCACTATTTGAGTGATGTGGGAGTTATTACATTAGATTGGATACAACTAATTAAGTGTAATTAGAACAAGAAAATAGTTTGGAAGAGTCGGTAGATGAGATTTAATCTTCTTCAATGTGCTCCCATTAAATCTCCACATAAAGCACTAGATATGGTCATTAGATATGACCAAAACCTCTTGATTGTAACTTGGAATGCTTAGAATGGAAAATTTTATGGGATATAAATGCTTTAATGCTCTATTATTGGTGAAGGAATGAGGTTGGATGTTCTTTTTATAATGTACGTTAGGGGAACTACTAGAATCTCCAAAAATATTAATTTATCATAATAAAAAACCATATAAATCCCCAAAAATGTGATAGTTTCTAAGATTAAAATATATAATATTTTAATATAATCAAAAAATAAATATTATACAAGTTTACCTATCAATTAAAATCTTATCCTTTTAATAAAAACTCCATTATTCTATTTAATTTTAACTAAGGTAACAAATATTTCAATATTAAAAGGGGGTTGTATTTACTTATTTGATGTAAATTACAGCATAAATAAATTATTTAGACCATTTAAAACCATATAATATTTATTAAATATTTTAAAAAATGTTTTATTATTTTTAAATAATTTAATAATAACAATATTTTGATAACCAATCAATAATTTCAAGATTGAAACTATTTCATTCATTGATTATTAAAACTATAAATATAACAAGTTATGTTCGAAACAAATATTTTATTATATTATTAATAGGTAAAGCTCATCAGAAAAATGTGTTCAATATTTCATTTATCCAGAATATTGATTATTTTAATATTTTTAATAACATTTATTTTTTATATCCATTAATAAAATAATTACTACATTAGTTTTATGTCAATATTTAATATACTTATATGTTGAATAAAAATTATATATATAATACTATGAAGAAGATAAGTCCTCTAGATTTCATAGTAATTTGTATAATCCAAAATATCTTTTTTTGATAATCATACAATAAAAATGTTATATTTATAAAAAAAATTAATTTTACAACTTTAAATTCACTTTAAATGAAATATTATATGTCTGATAATATTTTCAATATATTTCCAAATGGTTTATAACTCGACCTACAAATGATTGTGGATAAGATATACTCGACCAATATGATTTATTTTAATGTTTTTGTGTCTTTTATTGGTATTTATAATTTTTATAAAAAATAATTTTATTGAATTTTAGTCAATTAAATAAATTCTTCCTCATTAATGTATATAAATTTAATGTAATTTTTTATTTTCTAAAATTTAAAATTAAATTAACATGATGGAGAAAAAAATTAAATTTAAAATAATTATTTATAGTGTAATTTATATTCTATATAAAATTATATTAAAATTTATATAGTTATTTATATTTTAGCACAACATATTTAACTTTTGTTTAAATAAAATAAAATAAATTTATAAATCTTATCGAAGTTGCTTTCAAAGGGTAAAATTTCAACCCAATGATGATTTAGCTGAAAACCCAATCCTCCAATGATAATATGAAAAGTGTTAGGATAATTTTATAATATTATTTTTCCCTTATTTACCTGACTTACCCTTTTACCGTATATATAAAAATTAACAAAGTTACCATTCATAATGCCCAAAAAATCAAAGAAAAAAATATACATAATTGGAACAAAGTAATTCCAAATATTGAATAAATAATTAAATATAAAAAACACAAAACCATTAGTAATTAGTTTAAACATAATATCTTTATCAGAAAGAGAAAACTTGTTTTATAAGTTATAACATTGCAAAATATTGAAAAACATTTACATCTAAATTCAATGTAAAATTATTATGCGTGACCAAAATTATATTAAATGATCAAAATAAAAACATATTTAACATTAAAATTATAAAATAATATGATATAACCACAAAAATTATTTTTTGAAGAAATTAGTTTCCAATTAAAAGTTTGTATATTTTTACTATTCATCAAAACATGAATGTTATTGTGGAAAAATAAAAAATTCATCCAATGTAAATTTTGATTTCCTACTTCTAAAAAAAAGTTTACAGTTGTTAAAAAAATTATTAATATGTAAAATTTTTAATTTAAAATGGTTTCTCTATTAAAAGGTTATAAAATCACCATTTTGAAAAATATAGGGTTTTATACATAAAATGAAACAAATATTTCATTTACAATAAATATATTTACATTTTTCATAAAAAATCAGTAGATAATTAATTATCTATACATTTTCATAAGATTGTTATATTTATTTCCACTAATGTAATGTCTAAGTTATAATTTTTTTCATACTAATGGTGTCCCATAGTTTCATTCAAAGTCGCAATTGCATTCCATTAATGATATTAAAGAATTAAAACTTTTTTTAATAAAAAATTCCTAAAAAAAATTTGGTGTTATATTATGCCCCCTTAAACTGAAGATTTTCCCTAAAATTAGTTTCTTGGACACTAAAATAGTTGGATACCAATGCCTCATCACATCCTCACAATCTCATATTGCATCCTAAAATTGGTGGTTCCTAAATAAAACATTAACCAGGAAAGTGATCTTGTTTCATTGAACATTTTTGTTACGATCTATAATATCTATCTGTCATTCTTCATAATAAATTTATATATAAAAGCTCTAACATCTGAGTTGAGAACATCATATGGATCACATATGTAATTTCTTAGGAGTGATACATAGAACACATCATGAACATGAGAGAGATTCAGTGAAAGCTCTAATCTGTAAGCTACCTTCCCAACATGATAAAAAATTTCAAAAATACTCATATACCATGGGGTCAAAATTACCTTAATTCAAATTATAATTTATCTTTCTTTTAGGGATATATTTATAGAAACATCTTTTCACCCACATCAATCTCTGGGTCTTTTTGTCAGATGTCAGCATAACTTTTTTCAAACTCTAATATGCTCTTATGTGTTACTGAACAGGTCTAGCCTTCTCTTTGATTTCATCAGCAATATCATGTCCTAAGAGATTTATTTCCACATCTTCTACCCAACAAGTTGATTTTCAACAGTTATTTATATAATTTTATTCATAAGGATCTATATGAATAATGGATTAAAGAATATTATAGTAAAAACAATTCCACCAAAGGTTGGTGTTGATCCCAACCACCATTTAATTACATAGATAATGATCTAAATATGTCTTCTAGATTATGAATTTTCCTCTCAAACTGACCATCTATATAAGGATTATAATTAGTGCTGAAGTAGAACTCAATAACAATAGCCTACTAAAGACATATCCAAAAAATCAAGGTAAATATCAAATCATGATCATATATAATTGAATACGGGGATCAATTAAATCATACAAAATCATTTACATGTATTCTGGAAATCTGATAAAGAGAGGACTCTGTTATAATAAAAATGAAGTGTTTCGTCTTTCCATGGTGATCAACTATGACCCATATATAATTATTTCCATTAAATTATTTAAGAATTTTACTGAAAATGTATAATGTAATGTTTTCCCATTTTTATTCTCATATGGGTAATTATTTTAACATCCTGTTATACATGCATCTCATTGCCTTAACTTAATAAAAAACCATGCACTTAGAGACATATTCAGTGACATATGTTATTCATTCCATCGCCCAAAAAAACTTTTTCAGGTACCTATATATCATTTTTTGTCCATGATGAATAGAGAATGAAGAACTATGTGCCTCATTCAATAGATCTTTATTTAATTATGGTATTAGAGTAATACAAAAACGGTTTGTTGAGATTATTATTCCATCAGAATCAGGGTTCAATTCAGGAACATTTCTCACCTTCATTTGTAGATCTACACCTTCATTCTCTGCCACCTTAGTATTCACTTGTTTAGATGGTTGAACATTAATTTAAGAAATATAATATTTCTCCCCATCCTTTAATATTTCAAAATCCTTCCTTCGAATATATCGAAATATTGGACTGTTTGTAACCCTCATCACATATAGTCATTCATAGTCCATTCAACTCAAAGCATATACCACATTGTTCGCTTTCCCAAGGTAATAATGGATCGAGTAGTTGTAATCTTTAAGAAATTCCAACCATCATCTTTGGTCCATATTCATCTAATTCTGTGTGAAAAAATATTTTAAACCTCCATGGTTAGAATAAATATAACACCTTTCACTATAAATATAATCCCTCTATATCTTTAATGAAATGATTACCATAGCTATCTTGAAATCGTGAGTTGGGTATTTTTTTCCCCATTGATTTCAAATTATCACGAGGCATATTCTATGACAATATAATTTTTCATGAGAAAAAATCTTATCCCCTTCATGGATGAATCAATAAAGATCCCAAAACTATATCCACTACAAGGTAGTGTGAGAACAGGTGCACTATCTATCCTTCATTTTTCTTCTTTTAATTTATCTTTATATTCCTCCACCCACACGAACATAACTCCTTTCTAAGTTAACTTGGTCAGTGAATTAGATTTTCATGAGAAATATTTCACAATATATCGATAATATCGAGCCAAACAATGAATACTTCAGATCTCAATTACCATTTTTATCCTAGGACAGCACTAAATAACTTCTATATTTGTTGGATCAATATATATCCCTCTCATGAGATTATTTGACCCAAAATGAAACATTATAAAGCGAAAAATCAGACTTGGTAAAATTTTCATTAACTTTCTCCTTTATTAAGGTATTTAGTATAATTCTCAAGTGATCTTCATAATTTTCCATTATCATTGAATATAAAAAAATATTGTCTTTAAATTCTACCAAAAACTAGACATGGTGGTCTCTAAAGACTCTATTTATTAGAACCAATAAGATTTTAGGGTAATTAGTAAAACGAAACGGCATTACTATAAATTCATAGTATCCATACCTTGTATGAAATTCCTTCATCTGTATATCATCCATCATGATACATAATTGATTATATACTAAATGAATATCAATCGTAGAAATTTATTGAGATATGTATAGTTGGTAAAATAATTAATCAATGAAAAAAAAGATAATATTTGTTCTTGATAATGTTCATGTTATGTTCTCAATAATAAATATCGATTCTTAGTGATCCATCATTCTTATATATATAAAGAATAGGTGAACCCCATGTTGATTCTCTAGGTTATACAAATCATTTTCATTATTATCAGGTAGTTTCTTCTTCAAATCCTACAACTCAATTGGGGAAATTCTATAAGTTGTATTTGAAACATGCATAGCACCCGGAAGATTTCTATAGAAAAATAAACATATAATTTGATGGAACGTGAGAATATTATTTAGGGAATAAATTATAAAACAAGTGTACAATTGAAGTATTCTTAATAGTCAGTTTCTCCATACAAATTTGAGATAGATATCCTTCATTTAAAGGTATAAAACCCATAATATGGATGAAATTTCCACTGGTAGGTTGTATTCCTCCAAGAATTGATAGATAATCCGAGATTGGTTCAGAATAGGAAATGTGAATTCCCATACATAAAAATTATTATGAACTCAGTTTATATAAATACAATTCATGCCATGAATCAAATCAAATTCTACAAAAGGAAGGATCACATGATTTTTTGGATTCACATTCCCACCAACAACAACTTGAGAAGAATTGTGTACTTTTTATGCAGCTACTGTTTTATTATGTGTTGTCCTAGAAAACACAACATTTAATTTTTATGTTAATATATCTATACCCTTAGAAAATATTTCCTAAAAAGGATATGGTTGATCAATAATATAATAAAAATTATTCTTCTTTATAGTGGTTGGTATGTGTACATTTCACCACTTCATTATCATACTCTATATAACTAATAGTGATCATATGTGAGTTTCCATTGCCTTTTTCCTTAATATGTTGATGAATTTGATCATCATAGTTAACCCATGGATTAGATATTTGGTTGGAATAATTCACGGTCTCCTTTCAATTTTTTTATTGAACTGTGGGAGGTTCATTTTGTGTATCCTTTTCCCTATTCGCATCATTATATATTTTTTTCAAGTACATCGATAGTCAATTTATTGATGACATTATCTTCCAAAAATAAAACAAATTCTAGTCCCTTAATGAAAATTTCATCCATATTTATTTCTAAACTTTTAGAATAAGGGAAATATAATCTTCTTGTTTGTGTGGTCTTTTTATTTTCCCTTGAATGTAAATTTTCACTTTTTATCAAACCCATATGACTGATGGGTTAATAAAATTTCAATATCATCCATGAGAGCACATAGAACAATTTCCTCATAGTTACTGAGGTCCCCTTCGTCAAATGAACATAGGATACATGAATTTATGATACTAAAGAATCAACCATTTTTTACTCTTATGTTGGATAATAATTCCAGAACTGTACCTTGATTGTCTTGTAAAAGTTTCTTCATAGGTACCAATGGATTCATCATCCTTTTTATTAAGCTCTAGAATCACCTTCTTGGTCATTTCTTGTTCAATACATGGAATTTTCTTATTGAAAAATATGTTCTTGAACTCATCCCATTCTAAAAATTCAATTTCATCTATTTTCCCCATATTATTGATAAAATTCCACCATTGATACGCATCACCATACAAATGATAAATTATTAAGATTAATTTATCATTCTATAAACATTAGATAAATGAAACTATTTTTTTGTGGTAAAAATACATTATTGTTCAATTAGTGGATTAGAAGACCCAATAAAAGAAGTTGGGTACTACCTCCTCATGAACTCAAAAGCATATTGTTCCATCATTTTCTCATATGTATGTCTTATAAGATTCATATCTTGAGAATGGTGTGTAATAATTGAGAGAATATATCTCATTCTAGGTCCCATAAAATTCTGTTTCTTAGAATGACAATCAATACATTTCCCCTCGCATTATGCATTAATCTAGTTCTATATGGTTCCAGTCAATGACTAAAACCAAGAGAAACAGTGTGAGAAATAGTATTTATAATTGGAAACCACATGATCATGAATGAAATTTTAATTTAAGACACATTAGATTCTATCCCAGGTTATTCATGATCATTTATAAAACACTATGATTGTAAAATATTCTTTAACATATCCTTAGTGTTCTTACTATGTTTTTATCATCCATGTTTCCAAAGGATAAAAAATAAATTTTCCCTAATACAAAAAATAATGGCACAATATTTTCAAACTTAGGTATAAGCTCAAAATTCAAGAATATTTAGTAAAAAGGTAAAAAACATGATACGATCATATATATGTAGTTTCATTATATTTTGGGAAATACGAACAACTGGTTCCTAAGGCATAAACATTGTATAACTCTAATTCTTTCATAACTTGACCCCTTTTTGAAATATCTTACTTAATGACCTTCAAAAAAAAGTAAAATAAACATAATAATGGGAGATCAAAAATGCCCAGTACATGTGAAAAGGGATATATCAGTCATATCATATCCATAAGATATAATAACATAATATTTTAAAATATTATCCTGTATATGAAATATCATAACATCAAGAATGGGATAAATCATAAAAATCATAATGAATCAAAGAACATATTCCCATAATTCATAACATAAGACATGAAATTTTTGGCATACTCATAAGAATATAAAATCAATTATTATTTGTCAATGCTCATTTACCTAAACATAAAAGCTGTTAATGTCTATTTTTGAACTACATTCACTCCTCGTTCCAACACTATTTTAGTGAACTGAGTTTACTTTCCGTTCTGGCCTTGTATTATTGAACCAAGACCACATTCCATTCTAGCCACGTATATATCATGAGAGAAAAATATTACCCAATTAATTAGAGGGATATATGCATCCTAGAAATATCATAATGATATCATTCTTACGTGTGAAAAAAAAAACATAAATGTATCACCATTTCATAACCAAAAAAATAAACTGGGTTTCTTAAAAATAATTTCATCTTAACATAATCCATGTAAAATAAATGGATTTCACATATAAAATTACATAATAATAAAATTAAATCCATAGGAATAATTGGAATAGTATACTAGAAACATAACCCTATAAAATAATTTCATCTTAAATGGAAAATAATTTTGATAGGACACTTGAAATTTATTCTTGAGAAAAATATCATTTGTTCATCCAAAATTTTTTCTTTTTTTTAATGACACTCATTTGTAAATGAATGGAATTTGTTTGAATGTAACCTTTAAATCATGTAAATTAATCTTAATGTGAATAAGGTGTCGTGATTAGGATAAAATACAATCATTCTGAAGAAGTTAAATGAAAATAATATTCTCTTACTTTTTCCAAATAATTTAGAATGAACATCGTATTGAAAACGAAAAGAGATTCATTTCATAACATTTGATAAAAATTCTCCAATGGGTAGAATTGGCAATAAATTTTTTTAGAATAATAGAATTAATATTTTGGAATACATAATTAGAAATAATGGGCATGGATGATAAATATACACCAATAAATACTTAAGTATTAACAGTCTCAGATAATAATTAGATTCCGAAATTATCCCTTACCATAGTCATGAAATCCATTATATTTATCTAAACATCCTATAATAGTGATTTAAATAATGTAATTGAATTATTTAATATTCACATTAATTTCTATAATATCAAATATCATCATATTATCATCTGTTTGATAATAACATTTCATTATTTCTCATTATTCGGGAAATAACTATTTTATTTTCAAATGCATGTCTTATCGAATATGTTTCGGTTATCCTAATTATGTAATATCTATTTAATTCCAAAATTATATTAACATAATAGATATCATTTTAATTCATTTCATACATTTATATTACCAGGTTTTAGTGTAAATCATGTAGAATAGAAAATATCATATCATAGAGAAGGTAGGTTATACGTACGCACAAGTGACGATATCCTTCTCATAATTATGAAATGGTATGGAAATGGATGGTATTTATTTTTTTCCAGAATTAATATAATGTTATAATAATCATATATAGTTATTATAACCATCATTAAACTCATCCAGGTATGTTTTCGATGAAAAACATACTACACCACAGGGTGGAGACGGTAAGCCTTATGTACACACATGTGGTGATTTCATTTTTCATATTATGAATAGAAGGTTCGGTATGGTAGTTAAATGACCATAATAACATCACATAATTTTAATTACACTATATTTATTGCATTATTATGTAAAAACTCATAAAAATCATGTAGATTAATAAATAAGTATGAATGAATTGGTAGACAAAATTACCTCTTCTTCGACGTGCTCCCTCTAAATCTCAATATAAAGCATTAGAGTTAGTATTTTGACAAGACCAGAACCTTCAAAATATCACTAGGGAAGTTGGGAAAAGAAAATAGTATAGTATAGATGATATTTTAAGTTTAATTAGTCAGGAATAAATGAGGGAGGATGTTCCCATTTATAATTGAGGTGAGGGGAAATTTTGGAATCTCCAAAAATATAAATTTATAATATTTTAATACCACATCCAAAAACCTCCAAATTGTAATATTTTACAATATTATATTATATAATATTGTAATCCCATAATCCAATAAATTTTATACATCTTATCTTATCAATTTAATCATTATCATTTTAATTAACACTTACTTAATCTATATAATTTTAACTAAGGTTACAGAAATTTCAACATTAAAACGATTCAGTGTTAAATTATTTGAAGTAAATTATACTTGAATGAAATTAGTTATATCATTTTAGACTATATCATAATTATTAGAAGTTTTATAATTTTTTTTGTATTTATATAATTTAATAATACATTTTTCGGATAAACAATCAATTGTGTATATTTTGACACTATTCGATTCATTGATTATTAAAAATATAATGGTAACCTCTTAAATTAAAAAAACATATTTTAATATACTAATAATAGGTAACGATAATCTATAAAAATAATTTTATATGTTAATTATTGCAAATTATATTCATTTTAATATTTTTCATAACATTCATTTTTTCTCTCTATTAATAAAATAATTACTAAATCAGTTTGGTGTAATTATTTAATATACAACATTTTTGAATAAAAAATAAATATAAAATAATATGAAGAAGATAAATATTATTTATTCCATAATAATACTTATAATATAATATATATTTTGGAAAATCGCACAATAATAATGTCATATTTATTGAAACATGAATGTAACAAATATAACATCACTTTAAATAAAATATTATGGGTGTAATAATCTTTTCTATATGGTTAAAAATGGTCAATAACTAAACATATGGATTATTATGGTAAAAATATATTCATTAAATGTTATTTGGTCCTGTTATAATGTCTTTTACAAGTTATTATCATTTAAATAAAAAATATTTTATTTATTTCCCATTAATTAAATAATTTATGCATCATCAATGTATAAGGAATCAAAGTTATTATTTAATTATAGAAAATTTAAAATTAAATTTCCATGATAAATAAAAATATTTTATTATTCAATTGATTATCTATAATCTAATTTATCTTCAATATAACCATATATTAAAAATTATTTAATTATTAAAATTTGAGAAAGGAATATTTAACATTTTGTTAAATAAATTAAATAAAATGTCCTAATCACATCCAAGTGGCTTCCAAAGGATACAATTTCAACCCAATGAAAATTTAGTTAAAAAACTCATCCAATTATAATAGGACAAGTGTTATTATAATTTTAGAATATTATTTTGTTACCCATAAATACATGATTTACCCTTTTAAAATATTATTAAAAATTACCAAAGTAACAAACCATAATGCCCAAAAATAAAATACATCTATTTAAATAATATGGAACTAATAATTCCATATATGGAATCCATTTCCTGATAATTATTAATATAAAAGTCACAATATTTAATTTAAAATTAGTCTTGTTGTCATAATGAGAAAATCATTTTTAAAAGGTAAATGATTGCAAATGATTGAAAGGTTTTTAATTCTAAATTAAATGTAATGTTTTTTACAATGACCTACAATATATTAAATGAAATAAATATTATATATTTATACATTAAGACAATTCAATAATATAATTTTACAATATAAATTATTCAAATGGAAAAAATATGTTTTCATTTTAAATTTATTATTTTTTACTATTCATTAAAACATGATTGTTATCGGGATAATATAAAACTTTTATCCAAGAATGTTTTTGTATTCCACATAAAAATAAAAAGATTATGTTTTATTATTAAAATAATTAATGTGTGAAAAAAAATTAAAATGGGCTCGCTATTAAAAGGATGTAAAATTAATCTTTCGAATAATACACATTTTTTTACATAAAATATAGTTTTTTTAAATCCTATGAATAAAATATTCAATGTATGAATATAAAAAATATTATATTAAGTATATAACACATATATTTAATCAATTTAATTTACTAATTTTAATTCACTTAATTTATTGATACAAAAATTTGAATATTTACTTTATATTTAATTGGTTTATATTTTTCATAAATAATTATTAAACCAATGAATTAACCATACATTTTCATTAGTTAGTTATATTTATTGCCACTATGATAATTTTTAGGATTAAATTATTATATTATACTAATTAAATCTTGTGCTTTTGTTCAATATCATAATTGCATGTAATGAAATATAATCAAGAATAATTTTTTTATAGAAAATGTTTCATAAAAACTTTCAGGAGTTAAAGGGAGTATATATTGATTATATTTTTTAAAAAAAATAAGTATTATAATATTTTTTATTTTCATAGAAAATATATCCTACTTATCATTCAAGAATCATATTTAATTTTATATTTTTAATATTAAGAATTTTTAAAATATTCATTATACTTAGAAAATGTTCAAATTTCAGGACTCATATATTGTTACGGTGTTTCTGTATTTGAAAAATACCATAATATGTTTTTCTAAAAAAATAACTAAAAATAGTTTCATTTAATAAAATCACAGTAATTATATTTCCTTTAAAATCTATTATAAATTTTTTCCTATTTTAATATTTTGTTATATAATATTAAAAACTATGGTAATCTACTTATGTTACCAAAACCAAGAACAACGTTTTAATCATGAAGATATATTTCTTCACTCCGATATATAATTCTATAATTTTTTAGTTTTTATTATTTCTCAATAAAATTTGTCTCTTAATTATTTTTACTATTATTTTAGTTGTTTAATTGCTTTAACAAGATTCTAAATCCATGTTAATAAGACTCATACTATGTCTGATATTTTTTTAGAAAAAAACCTCAAGGGTTCACTATTTGTTTTAAAGAAAATGGGATTAATTTCCACCATGAGATTGAATACTTTTTTCACAGCCAATGGATTTGTTTTTAAGTTAAAACAAAACATAGATCACCAATAGAAAGGATGTAGACCCCCCCCCCCCATATAACAGTAGTTTTTCTAGATAATTACCCAAGACCTTCTGAATCTATTATATTTCATAGTCCAAGAAATCATATTTTAAACTGATTCAATGGATTTAGTTTTATTCCAAAAAAGAAAAATAATATTTTTCTAATTGTTACATTTTTGAGGAATGGTTGATAAAATGTGATTTCTATAATATGTATGATTTCATGTTGAACAATATTAAATATCTTCATGGATTAGAGAATATATATCTGCTAAAAGTTAATATCGATTTGGAATTTATTATCCTGATATCATTCATGAGTTTTATGAATTAGTAGTGATATTTATGGAAAATGTTATTAACTGAATTTCATTCATAATTTATAGAACATTTTATAATAATTCACTAAATAAACATTCAGATGTGATGTGAATAACATATAGAGGAGAATAACATTTCCCATGTCATAAACTCCCTCATACTCTTGGTACTATTGTTAGAATAAAGGATAAAAAATCATTGGTGTTAATTATGATAAAAATAGAGAAGTTTCCCATCTAAAAATAGGTAACTGAGTTATTTCATTATGTATGAAAGGATTCCACATTCCGAGGAAAGGGGAAAAAGATACTATAAATGATATATATGTGTTTTTTTTGGTTTATTAAAAAAATGAGGAATATTTATGTATTGAATTGTATTATTCGTATATTTGATAATATAATAACTGAAACTATAAAACATATTATCACAATGTTCCATGATATCTTTTTCATGGTGGTTATGGAATGTTTGATGGGTTTTATAGTGTAAAATAATTCATCTCCAATGAATGAAATTATTTTTTTTAAGTCATGATATGATTAAAATAATGCATTTTCTTTTTCATGATATTTTTAATAAATTTTCTGAGAGATATGGTGATGTTTCTTCTGAAGTAGATCCATTAAGAAAATATTTAAATGTTGATAAAAAGAATAAAAATAATGTTGATACCTCTCCATCCAAGAATTATAATAAATAAATGTTCCAAATGATATTCATAAGGATGGGAAGATGGGGAATGTAGACATGAAACAAGGGGATCCACATGTTAAACATGATCATGTAAAGGATAAGTCATTGATAATTTTGGATGGTCCTAAATTTTGAAAATAAAAAAAAATTAATGTAAAATAAGAGGCGGCTAAATGCTGAAACATGTAAAAATTTCCTGAAATGGGTAGAAAGGGCGTCTGAAGATTTTATCTTATGAACGTCCCAAAGAAGTTGAATTAACCTCGATGTAGGGTTATTTTTGGAAAAACAATATCCATTGTTCATCTCTATATTCCATCAATTCATGGTAATTGGAAATAAATTTTTGTTATATAAGAATTGGAACTATATGTTCATGAAAAACAATAGAACCAGAATAATGAAATTTTGATTTAAGAACATCTATAAAAAACAAGCATGACCTTGGAAAAGAAGTTGATGATGAGGATGATGGGAATCATAATTAATGAAAAGAATAAGAATAATAAGTTAGTTAATATGAAGAAATTAATTCATTTGTTTAATTAAAAATAGAATAGGATGATAATAAAAATTATGAGAATGAGGAGGATGAGAATCAAGGGGAAATCCCATTGAAATATATCAATCTAATAAATATTCATCAGAATCATCATTGACATCATTATCAACCATACCTTCTAATTTAGATAAAGAATCTAAATCATAAATCCATTATGATTAATCTGGAGAATTAATGGAAGATTAACCATATAAGAAGGATGAATAAGATAAAAAATCATAGACAATGAATGTTGATAAAACCAACACTAATGTCCATATCATAGAATTATCTGATGATAAGGATGTTAATTTCAATTTGGTTTAAAAAATGTTATAAATTAGGTTAATTAAATAAAATAATCAAATCATGGAAGGTGAAGTCAGACCAAGATGAATCAAACCACATGAGGTAAAACAAGAACAATTACACCCCGTCAGGACAATTGCATTTTAAGGTGTTGACTACATTTCTAATGTTTGGAAAATTATTGAATGAAGAATTCGTTATTTCAAAAACCATGAATTTCAAATTAATCTCAATTATGACAGAATAATTGATAAATTGGAATTGGTCAAGATTTTAACATATGAAGTTATTCATCATGATGATCAGTTAAATATTTATCAAGAAATCTTCTTGACTAAAATGATATATTGTAATTAAATGTAAAATTTAGATCATCAAGATTATGTTGATCTGAAATTACATTATGAGATTTTTGATTATACAAATAGACACATGGATTAATCATCCTATTCTTTTAGTTAGTGGTCTAAAAATTTGGCATAAAGGGGGGAATTTGTGGAATATTTTAAATATACAACTAATAATAATAATGAGGAAGTAAATTCTCTAAAATTACATATATGATAAATGCAGTTGGAGTTGGCTATAATAAAATTATATGAATAAGAAATTAATTTATTATGGAATTATAAGAAAAAAAATTTGGAAAATTTTCACTTATAGTAACAGAAGTTGGATGAAACCAGAGAAGGACAAGAATGATTTCAAGAAGATCATGGATGTTGAAAAAGCATGATTTAGACAGAATCGTTTTTTAATCTCATGTGGTTTTTTATTTTAGAAAGCTTTCAAATATTTTTTATTGAAAGAATTAATTCTTCAACCAAATATTATTTGTCTTATTTTTTAAAATTATTATTTGTTGAATATTCTTTCATATGTTTTGGAATGTATGATAAATCATTATATTTTCATGTATTTTTTGTCAAAATTTTCTAGAAACATAAATATTAAACTGCATTACATTCTAAAAATCACAATGTGGTTTATTTTAATAGAATGGGTGATATTTTCATAAATTAGTGATGATTTGTAAAAGGTGAAATAATTATGGTGGAAATTATTTTATAATGGGGGAGATATTTCTTTGAAAGGGAGAATATGATCATTTAGGGGAGATATTATCCTAAGCTTATGTTCATCATATTAAACATCAAAATCTCCATCATATTTAGTAGAATTATGATCATGGTGGGATTTATGGTTTCAATGAAAAATCTTAATGTGAAGTAATAAATGAGACTGACTTATAGTTTTTTGTATTTATTTTTCCATTAGGTCATGTGGTTTATTATTTCCATAAATATGATATTTTTTAGTCCTATTTTTTTACTTCTTACTTTTCCACTCATTTTTTTTTAGAAATCAAAAAATTATTATAAAAAACATTTTTTACTAAATTATAATGCCTAAATATTTTTAGAATTTTTTTGTGTAATAAATTATGTTTTACCATTTTTATTATATGTTTATAATTATTATTGATATAATCATTAAATTCATCATTCTGATTATCATATTTTTTATGAGTCTTATTAATCCGACGTACCTTTATCAGATTATGTGTTGGACATTTTTTCTTGTCTATAATACTGAAAAAGTATTAAATAGATGGACTGATATCGATACTAATAAATATTCAAATTATAATAATAATTTTTATCATAATTAACATTGTATGGATGTATATCAAACTGACTAAGGTTTATAATCATATTCAGAGGACTTGTTTCAAAAGCCAGGAATGGTTTAAAACTATAATTTTATAAATCTATACAACATTAGATATTAAATTATGGAATATCCTTCATAGATTTCATGTTCCTGGTTTCCATTTAATTGTGAGAAATACAGATAAATATGACCATTGGAAGGATTCATATAAATAAGAGGCCATTGTAAGTGTTGGGAGTTTATTTATTACATTTTTTTTGAATGAATAAAGAGTGTCAATAGATAATTATTAATCATTTCATTTAATTTATATAGTTTTATACTTAAAGAATACTTTTAATGTTGTATCCATAATATTTTTTTTAAATTTTTTTTCATCAGATCATCGTAAAAATAAAGGGAATATCAGGATTGTATGGTAGAGAATTTGACCCATCAGATAGAGACATAATGTGGCTATGTACAAAGTAAATTAGTTCTTTGTATTGAGGGATTCTATGAATATAAAGACACATCCATTTAGATCATTGTATCAAGGGATTCTATGGTAATGTAATACATTCATTCTTATAAGTATAATACAAGGGATATATTTTATTAGTTAATAGACTACATTCATATTAAGGTTAAAGTTGTTATCATTTTATAGCTATAATGTGTTTTTTCTTTTTTGAACTATTTTTATTTGTTTTTTATGATTTTTTATTTTCGCTACACATTTTATATAAAGAGAATAATCAAATTCCTCTTTCTATTATATTTTTTTTCTACATTAATCTAATTATGATAAAAACAATATTTATGATTTAATCTTACCAATCGTGATTAAGATACTTAGATAATTGGACCCCTAAGTATTCATATATTCTAATTTTTTTCAATAAAAAATTATCTATTCTCTTATTCTATGATTATGATCAATAGACTAAGGTCTCAGTCCCGAAGCTTACTTTATAAGGTTTTCTTATTATTTAGATTAGTTTTTTAAAACTATGTTTTTAGAAATACAATTCACCCCTAGAATGTATGTTATCAATCTTAGAATATTCTTATGATCCAAATAAATATTTGTTTAATAATACTGATCTAAAAATTCGGATGGAAATGGGATTTATGGAATAGTTTAAATATTTTTTTACCAATTATTGAAATGGAAATGAGATACTTCCATGATTAATATACTTAAAGGTAAATTGGTCAATTTTTCCATTTTGTTCCCAATATCTTAAGGAAGATATTTGTCTTGGTTAATGTATCTACTTTATGTAATATTATTATGTCTCCTATTTAATATGTAATCATGAAATGATAATTATTAATAAATTTTTTTACAGAGGGGTTGGTCATCAATGGAATGGAAATGATGATAAACATGAGGAACCATGCAATTTTTTGGATTATGCATGGACGTTGTGGAATAATCATGGTTGTTAATGAAATATTAAAGGAATAATTTTAACTAATTTCTTATGAATTATTTAACATAAATATAATTTTTAAAATGATTTAATTCATTTAATAAATATCCTGAATACTTGTATTTTTACTGGATAATTAGTCTTTAGAATTGGTTGCCTTATGTCTGGGAGAATATGTCTATAGTGAATTAGAATACTTATTTAGTAGTCATAGTATGTTTTTGAGCTATATTATATCATGTATTTTGTGAGAATTTATAAGATACCTCAACCATGCCGGTAGGGTAACTAACACTCTGTGGACTCTTTTAGGGTGTTTTCCACATCATCCAGGATGGCATGGAACAAATTGTTGACTACCCCCTCCAACCCCACTACCTTCTCCTGGTGGTGTTATATGATGTTGTGAATGGTGGTTATCATTCCCAATATATATGTCTTTAGAGGCATGCAATCTTTTTGGGTTATTTCTCACACCTATATCTCAAAATATATCATCCAATGGATTATTTTGGGTATGATGTGTATGTGTTTTGATGGATTGAGGTATATTACATGACATATGGGTTGTAGTGAATCCCAAAAACTACTTGGTTATAATATAGAGATGTGTAATGGGGTGATGTGATTATTTGATGCATATCTTTCATGATATTTAATGAGATGATGTGATTAAATGAATGCTTGTTATAATATAATAGCCCATATGTCTTCGGGTAGGATAACTTTTAGAAACAAATGTCTTAGGATCTATGAGGTTGTTTAAGATCAAAGAACAAAAATAAAAGTTATTGTGGGGTACCATATTTTAATATTATACTATATTATATCTTTTATAGAATAATTGTATATATATAGACAATGTGAGGCTAGAAATATCGATTACCTATTTTGGTGATGAGTTAGCTTCACATATTGATCATAGGGTTCTAGCATGATCTCTCTATCATTCATGAAAGAGGATCCAGGAGGATAATACATAGTATAAATTCTATCTTCACTATATATATAAAAGTTTTTATGTTAGAAATATATTTATGTTGGTTGGGAAAGAAACTACTTGCTTGCAATTTGTTCATGAGCAGTGTGGGGTTTCATAATCACTATTGAGGATTAACATTTGTTACTTGTAGTTCCCATTTTGTATTAATTTTACAATTATGAAATTATTAGCATGTATTTGGGATTTTTTGGCATTATATTTAACTAGTTTTAATGGGTATTTTTTTATCAACTATCTTTTTACACATGAAATTTTAGAGGGTAATGCCTACCAAAAGTGTGTATGATATTTAAAAGGTACTGCCCTGAAAATTGTGGACTATTGGAGGTTTGTTTTGGCATCATTATATTTTAAACTCATTTATGACATATTAGGGTCTCCTTTTGGTGGAGTGGTTCTTGAAAGAGTTTTGTCCAAGGACCAGTTTGAGTGAAATGATAGTGTTCACGGTTTTGCATAAGTGACGATTTAATGGGTCGTTAGGGAAATAGTTTAGGAATTCTTTTGAATGAAATAAAAAAAAGGGATACTAGATTGGGAAATTGTATTTATCTACCCACCAAGGATCTTATGTAGCAAAATTTATCTATATTGAAAGAATTTAGAGAATTAATTATACTTTCATAGAAGAGACCTAGGGATGGACTAGACAACATTCTGCATTATCCTTATTTTAGAAATGGGTAGACCTCGGAATTAAGATGAAAATTAAATAAAAAAATAAATATTTAGTATTCCAAATTATGGGTTTAATTATCCTTAATAATTATTTATTTTTAAGAATGGTTATAGGTCAACATCATCATATGGTTCATCATGAATATATGTTTTAGTATGTTCAAGATGATCACTATAGTGTAGAATTACACAACGATAAAACAAGGAGGAGGACACTCCAAGAGTTTCATTTCAATAGTATATAAAATTATAAGGTCTCTATTTATAATTTAGTTTTAGAATAATGGTTTTATGAGGTGGATACATCCTTTAGTTCCTCCCATGCCCAACATAAGTTGTTGGTTTTCTTAGTGGTGATGATGCTATGCATAGTATTGGGACAATGGTCATTATTTTACATAGGTATAATGATAACTTGGTTGTCACCTATGAAATTTTGCATGACTATTCTCAACACGACATTATATTTTTAATATAATTAAATCCAGTCACTAAGATATTATTACCCTTTAATAGTGTAGTTACAACATATAGGTGTTCAAGATCCGTTTTCAGATGCTTTTCTAGTATGCATAGAACCTATAACCTAAAAATGAGTATAAGGCTTAAAAATTGTACTATTATATGAATCCATAAATCTTTAGAAATTTACCCTATTTAATATGTTTATATATATCAAGATAATGGTGAGATTAAAGGTCATTGAGAGCCCATTGGCTTGGAAAATATCAATATGGGAGGGGATTTATTATGATTCCTCATTTAGAAGATATATGGTGCCGAGTTTCATGTTTCACATAAATAAAGTATTTATAATATATAGTGGTAGGTCTTACCCTTAATTATATAATTTATCTTGGGGTGGATTCACTTATCCCCCTAACAAGGGTTCAAACACAAGCCTATTATATGGAATCTAAGCTCATCAGTGATATGAGTGCCAAACCATTATGAGAAGGCGGTATGAAGCAGTTATTCTTTTTAAGGTTCATTCATTGAGGCAGTTTCAATTGAAATTTATAAAACATGTTTCTCAATCATCGGATTAAAGTTGTGGATGTGGGGTAAGAATAGGATATCCTTGAGATACTACTCATCCAAAATGAGAAATGTGTGGAAAATGTTTTTGTCATCATCTAGCATAGAGACGGTGTGGAGAAGGTCAAGCTAAATTGAATTCAATTATATTATCAATGATTGGTTATTATTATTTTATTTAAGGAATAATTTTACTTATTTCTAATTTGGTGTGTTATTTTTTTTATTCAAGAGCTACACACTTTTTCATATCACCATCCCTAATCATTACATTGGGCCTACGTTGGATGGTATTACAGTTCCTTTAGCATTGTATACACCAATTTGAGGCCTAAAATGTCTATAAGAATTATTTTTAGACATTGAGATACTGTTGGGGAAACACAACTCTTTAGGGGACATCCAATGTTTTTGGATACAACCATACAATATCATACATGGAATGAACTACCACTATTTGCTGAATATTGTTGAGGATTTCTTCGAGAGAAGTATTGTACAACATGATGCTGATGGGGAGCCTATAGTTATCATTTTTGAGTTAGACTCTTTTGTTTATCTGAGGAATGTTATGTCCATTTAATTATTGATGTCTAAATTGATGTTTTGTTCATCAGAGGCTCTGTAGGTGATGTTTTATGGGGCTCTAAAAGAGAACCCATATTTATATCATGAGGATGTTGAATATATTCCACCTCCATGGGAGATTAATTTTTGGATATATCTATATGAATTAACTACATAGATATCAATTTCACTATATTGGATGATGAATTATGAATTGTGAGATCCACGTGTCGATATTGATGATATTTTATAGTGAGGTATTTTGTAGTCAAGTGTGTTACCTTAGGGTTCTATAATTACATTTATGAAGAAGGTAGATGTAATTCAATGTGTTTGTATCCATTTTAATCAATTTAATTACAACATATATCCTATTAAATGTAATTATGGTTAATTATATTTTCTTAATGTATCTTGTTAGTTCATGAGATCTATCTTGGGTAAATATATCATTATATGTTGGTGAAGGATGAATATATTTCAAACACATATTTTTGGTATAAAAATGGAAATTATGAATTCATTAAGATGTTTCTAGTTGTGGTGAAAACTAAATCCATATTCAAGGGTTTTATGAACATAGGTTTCAAGGAGTCACTATATGGGTTCATGGTGGGTCTAATTGTTGACATCCTTGTGTAATATGGGTTTTAGAAAGTGCACAAAATGCATCTCCATGCCATTTTGGGAGTTATTCATCATCAAAAACTATTCAATAAGGTGTAAAATGTGATTTAGAGAATAATGAGGTTTGTTTTTTAGGGGAATTTCATTTCCTATAAAATTGTGTTAGTGGAACCTTCGAAGATTGAGTCCATCATTTTTGGGGCATCCCCAAAGACTATTGGAGAGGTTCAAATTTTCCATGGTCATTCAAGCTATTATAATATGTTTATAGATGGTTATCATGGGTTTTGACTCCTATAACAAATTCAAAGATAAAAAATAAATTATCCTTGTGGACTGATTAGTGAAAATAATAATTCAAGTACTTGAAGAAGAGGTCAGTTATTACTCCAGTACTTCAATTTCCAAAACAAGGATTTTAGATTTAGTTTTTATGTGACACATAATATCTTGGTTTATATTTTGTTCTTATGTAGTATATCTTTTGTTATCTTATAGTTTTGGTAATTTATTTCCCAATGAGCATAAATTTTAATCTCATGATCTCGAGTTGGAATAAATTATTTTTCCCTTATTGTTGTGGTAAAATTTCCTCATTTAGAAGGGTTTTATGATTTTTACTAATCATAAGATCCAAATTTATGACTTATCATAGTAGGTAATGATATTTTTATAGTTATAGAGGATGGAAATCATAAATTATTATGAAATTTTGATATCAAAATTACTAGTGAAAATTAATTTAGTAGTCATTGAACTGAGTATGACTCCATACAGTTATTCCTTTCTTGAATAAGAAGATTCATATAGAGTGATTGAATATCTATTAGAGACTCATCATGATTTATGAGAGGTTGGTGGTTGAGGAAAACTTTTCAGTTGATAGTGGATTCAAATTTTATGAAGTGTGCGGTGTAGTCCCAAATTAGGGATCATGAGGTGGAGTTGTGCAGAGTAATAGTTTCCTTTGTTGATGAAGATGATATATTTTTTTAGGATGAACAACATAAACTGTTGTTCTAAAAGAATATTTTCATTCATTTAGTGATGTGTATGGTTTTTCATCCTGAGTTCCCCAAATCACCATTATTAACAAATCCAATTGTGAGAAATATAGATTTATATTTTAGATGACAATTTTTGTGCCTTGGGTTGAAGCATTTAGTTTCAAATTTTTTGTAACAATGTTTTGTCTACTAGAATGATTATTTGAACACCATATTCCAAATAGTATTTTCAATCCATTTTATGGTCATCAGTGGATGTGGGAGGATAAGTCTATGGACTTAATATCATGTTTTAATCATGATTTTGGAGGATTTTATTCTTTATTGGTGATATTCGACAATTTTATGAAATAATCCCACTTTATAGTGATCATATAGTAAATCTCACTAGAGATTATGTTGATGTAGTACCTAAAAGAGTGGGTGAGACACCATAGGTGGCTAGGAATGATCATATATGATCATGGATCTCATTTCAGTTCTATGTTTTGGAGATGTGTCCATCATTATTTTTTATATTAGGTATTCCTTAGCACTAAATTATATCAATAGACATATGATCAGATAGGGAATACCATTTAGGATATTAGAGAAATGTTTCATACTTGTGTCTCTAATTGAAGAGGTTTGTGGATGAGGTATCTTACTTTGATTTAGCTTCTATTAACTAATAGATTTTAATACACCATTGTTCTAGAACTATTTTAATCATTAGGTTAGAAACCTATATTTGTTTCCTCTAGGGAAGACTGTGATAAGTGTGCCAGTAATTATCAAGATATAACTAGTGTAGAGTATGTGAGAAATGTTTCTGGTTATTCATGAGATGAAGAAGGAAACACACAATCATCATAAAACCTTTTATAATCAAAGGAGGAACCTTATATAGTCAAACATTATAGATAATATATTTTAAATAGAAACTCCACATCATGATAGAAAATGTTCAGTTATGGGAGTAATCTTTTTTAGTGTGATTTGGGAAATTTGATGTGTCGGAACATGTTAGATCCATTTTATATTTGATGTACATTACCTATAAGATGAAGTTGGTTCACGATGTATTCCATTTTTCATATATCCCAAATTATATTCCTGATGCATTTAATGTATTCTATTTGTAATAGATCGATGTTGATGAAGATGTGATCTTTGAGAAGTGTCTTGTGGAGTTCTAGAACATCCATGGGATGGAGTTACATGGGTGACATATTCCTCTTGTTCATGTCATATGTAGACATTTTTCCATAGAGGAGATTATAGGGAACATGAGTTTTTGATACACACATATTATCCCAATATATTTGATGTTTAAAAATTCTCTATTAGTTATGTTTGTTTTTTGTTATTTTAAATTCAACAAGACCATGATATGTTTTTCTCATATTCTATTCTTGTTCATGGCCTTTTTATTTTTTTGATATGAAAATCTATGAAGAGTGTGCTTTTTAGATTATTTTTATTGATGCATTGTTTCAAATTTGTTCCAATAAGTATGTTGTTCAAGCACATGTGATGGGGATATTCTTGTGTGGAATCTCCTGTAGTTTCTATTTGGATAACCCATTTTCTTTTCCTTATCTCTATTTTTTTAATTATTTATGATAAAAATTTGTGAGAGGTATCTGATGTAAGGGTCCAGATCCTATTACCCAATTTTTTGTCATGATTCCATGTTCTTTGGTGATTGGGGGATGGAATTTAAAGGATCAATGTAGTTTGTGAGATAAAATCTAAAGGAATAAATTTTTTATAATGTGAAATGTAAATTCAAAACATGAGAATTATATTGGTATTTTGAATAGAAATTTTCAGCCTATATAGATAAGTTCATATGGTGTTATTTAGTAAATGTAAATTTTATTTATGATTTGAATGGATTAAGATAAATATTTAATGAATCAATATATGAAAAACATTATGAGAAATTTTATTTCAAACAACAAATTTTTTATTAGTTTGGTGGATATATGGAATATATTGTTTATGATAGTGTTAAAGTCCATAAAATAGTAGCATAAATAAGCCATTCTTTCTAATAATGTATAATTCATATAATGAGTATAAATCATGAGACAACATAAAATTTTTCCCAAGCCTCTAATCCTTTCCCATATCAATGTGTCTATAGGATATCTATGAAATAGTTTTTAATCCCTTTGGATAGAAATTAATCTTGGACTTCCCATGTTTTATCTCTGTTGATTTGAGCTAATTCATTCCCCTAATTATTTTGTTTTATTCTGTGATCATACTATTTTCCTTGTTTTAATTGATTCCATGATATTTCTATTAATATAATTTTTTCTTTATTGATCTATTTGAATGTTTTATGGTTATTGGTGGGTATTATTATTGGGATATAGTTTCCATATAGGATATAAAATCGATGATCGTCATGTTTTTCTTTTATCATTAATGGATATTTAAAGCCTTGAGGTAGGGGATTCATTTATATGTCTATCATTTTTATGAGAAATCATAAATTAATCATTATTTATATCATTGGAAGATGTTGGAATTACCCATAATAAATAATTAAATTTATGACTAGAAATAAATTTTTTACGGTTATAGTGATAACATGTTTCCCACTATGATAATGGGTTTCTTCATGATTTACTATATATTGTGTAATATATGTTTATGATTACATTACAATTTTTTATATATAATGGTTTAGTATATTTAATTTTATAAAAATTGTTAAATCCCATTAATAAAGAAATATTTTTAAATTAATTAATTAGATAGGAAAGTTTTATAAACTATTATACAAATGATTTATGGGAAATAATAAGTAATTCATATTGAATGTTTAAATGGAATTTTAGTTTTATATTTTAGTAAAATTAGAAAAAGAAAAAGAAGTTGGAAATTATTATTATTGGTAAAATTAAAGAGGTGGGTTAATTGAAATGTTCATTCTAAAAGAATACTGAAACTTGAAGTTGTAAATGAGAAATTTTTTAAATAATTTATACAATTTAATAGAATATTCACAGGTTACCCATTGTTGTAACATGTGATAAATGTATAATCCTAACTTTTATAGTAATGAAACTGATTCTTTGATTAATATAAATATATAGGGAAGAGTAGTTATTTTTTAATGTGAAGACTGAATGACATGTTGTTAGGCATTAGAGGCTATATTGACTCTGTTTATTATTATTCTTCCCTTCTATAATTACTCTAGATGTGAACCAATATATGAGACATGATATGGGCCTACGATGGATGATGGTTGATGACACATGGGTAGGGAGGATAGAGTTTGTGGATGTAGCTTGTGAATATGATGTTGATATGCATGGTGACATGAATTATGGTGTCTATGATGGAACCAATATTAACTAAACATATTGAATATAGGAACTTCAGTTGTTTTGATGAAAACATGGATTTTTTATCAATAAATTATCATAAATTCAGGTAATTATTATCACTTGTTTTTACAAATAATTTCCCACTACTTGAGGTAGTTGGTTATTCTTAGTTTATGAATCTATTTTATGGTAGAAAATGATGTTTCTTAAAGTATATTTAATTATATAATGATAATTGTTTATAATTTTTTCAAGAAGTGGGGTGGGTTCATACTTGAATGAAAATGTTGAAAATCATGTGAAACAATAGAATCTGTTTTATAATACCAAAATAACATGACCATCTCATGGTTTTTAATTAAATATCAGTGCTATAATGTTATTAATTTGATATAAAAAAATTAAAAAAAAATTAAATTTTAAAATAAACCAATTATTTAAATGAATCTCCTTAAATTATTATATTCTTATTGCATACCTAGTACATAGTAGTGGATTCCTGGTGTTCAAGAGATAATAGATCTAGTTGATCTTAAGAATATGTTAGTTACCAGAGTATGGTTGTGTTTTATATTATATCTTGAATTTTATGTGATTTCATACACTACCCCACCCATATTGGTATGGCATCTAACACCCAGTAGACTCTAGGATGGCCTTTTCTCTAAGATCTCGGTTGGACTGTAATGTATGTCTGACTAACAACTATGTCACTCTTCTTCGGGTAGTATTATGTACTTTAATAAATAGAGGTTTTCATTCCCCATATATGTGTGTTGATATAACATTTGGTAATTAATATTATGTACTCATTTAACATAGTCATAATTATTCATTAGTGGGGTTTCATTTATGGGTACTTTAGGTGGGAATTTGAAAATCATTGAAATATCTTTTTATATGTACAGTTGGTTCCCAATATTCCCAAACTGTGCACCCTACTATTGCATACCATGAAAAACTAGGAAGTGTGGGTTTTCATGATTGGTGTATGGTTTTACAATCCATTCTCCCAACGAGTAGAAAAGGTACACCCCATTAGAGGGGTTCATGGTTAGGGTCATTATTTTTCAATCCTAATGGCCATGTCCAACATACTATGGGAATGAAAATATTTAATTCCAATTTTTATTGAATCTTGAAACCCCCAGTTTAATTTCCCAATGGGTCCATTAGAACCGAACATGATTTCTTCATCCATGGAAGCTCCCTAGAGGTGATTTTGGATCCCTCATACCACTTTATCAATGTTCAAATCCTTGAGAATCATGTTTGATCTCATTTATGTATATGAAACTTCTCTTATTGGTCCTTACTATTATTTTTCTATATCCACCTTGGGGTTTTTAGATATCTTTATTTTTTTTGTCTAAAAACTATTGTTTTAGATCTTGAATCTATTTTTGGGTTTTTTATACTTATTGATAGGAATCATCATTGGGAAATCTTCTTGGGCATGTTGCCTTTTATGATCCCATGAAACCATGGTAGGTGGTTCTGTATTAGTGTGAACAATGGAGTGAACACTAAAATTATTGATTTAAATTGAAATTATTTAAATTGGAATATAAAATACCCAATTCACATCAACTAGGGATTCATCTTTTCATTTTCATGAAAATTGTGGGAAACCACCAATTCAAGTGACTTATGGTGTGATTTATATTTGATTGAAATAGTGGACTATGACTTAAAGAAATTGAATGTTGATTTTTTTTAAGAAATGGATTAAATTTTTTTATATGAACCCGTTTTTTATCCCATATAAATTAATGAATTGATTAAAAACCATGTTTTGGTTTTTAATTAAATATTGGAATATTAAAATGGAAAATGGGTGAATATTGTTTTTTCATAGTGTTGAAATAATTTAAAAATTATTGATTATGTTTTGATCACATGTAAAACTATGTAGTTAGTGATTTATTTGGGGAAAAAATACTAGGTTTAATATCTCTTGAAGAAAATGAATACTTCACAACTCTAAAAAATTATTGGAATATATTATCCCTAGTGGGAAGTTGGTTTATAATATTTTCCTAATATTAGAGTAATTTGTGTGAACATTGTCATTATCACTATATTATTATATGTGTTTCCCATAACCTATAAAAATCATTCCTCTAGAAATATGACATTTTTTTATCATTTTTAATTATCGGTTACATATATTCCATTGTTTATAAAACTGATTTAAATATTACTTGTTAAATTATATAAAGTATTTTAAATTAATTGACTATTAATCGATTACGTTGGAATATATCGTCCAATTGAATATAAAAACCTATTTTTATAAGTATAATATTATTCTTTCATGCCTGTACATTTGTAATTGGATGAACTATTTAGATAATCATTATATAATCTTAATACAGAATCACTGGTGATACCCTACTAGTCTATTAGCTCACACCATAACAGTGACTTCATGTGTTTATTGATTTACCTTTTCTAGGTAAAATAAAGGGAAAAGAAAAACATATAGGTGGTGGTTAATAATATTTATGATTAGAGTTATTTGTTAGTTGGGACTTGGGTTGTTAATAATTTGGTTTTTTACACTTTGTGTTTGTACATGGGGTTTATATACCTCTTTTAATTCTGGTACTATTTTCTTTGTTGATTTTTCTTTTGATAATACAGAAATGTATCATTTTTGTACCCTGTTTATTTGTAAAATAGTTCCCACATTTATCATTCATGATACCAAGTTCTAGTGACCATCTAGTGGAGATTGAGAACACCCTTCAGTCCACATACGGTCCGGCACATGTATCATTGTACCAGGGTATTCTTGGATGGTTCCAGATAAATTGGTAACATAAGAGTATTATAATATTTCCTTGATATTAGTATGCAGTTGTATAATATTTTCCAGACATATAATATAATTTTTACATAGTTCTTAGCTAGCTCCCATTTTAATGAGCATTTTGTTACCAAGGGTAGTTTTTGTATGATATCATGATGAATAGTTCTCGTATATTCTTTATTTATGAAATTGATATATTCAAACTGAAATATTGTTTTAATATCTATATGGTGTAATTTATGTGTTGATCTTGTATAATTTTTGATCTTTGTAATGTTCAGGCATCTTTAATGTCATTTTAAGATTTTTTTTATAGAATCTTTCCCCTGAGAAGTCATGTTAATAGTATCTTGAAGGAAAATAAAAAATAAAAATAGGGATAAAATATTCCCATGGGTAGAATTTTAGATGAGGTTGTTGTGCATAATGAACATGCTCTAGGCCATGCAGCTGCACACTATCCCATATAAGATCTAGCTGTGGAACAATAGAGATATAAATATAGTATTCATTCTAAATTATTCCTCTATGAGAAGCAACCAACATTGTAAGAATCAAATGATCCTTAGGAGGGTGTGAATTCATTGAGAAGGGATGAAGTTTTATTTGATTTCTAGGAGGTTCTTAATTATATTATGTTGATATGTTTCATCTTCTAGCTAGAGGGACCTTCCAGGAGATGGTGGGACTTGATGGTGATGATAATAAAGTATGAGGCATAGACTTGAAATTCATCAATGTTCTTTTCCCTAGATATTTATATCCAGAGTATATTTTATTGGATAAGGCTATATTATAAAATCCATTTTCTATTCCAATGTAATTTTCACATGAGATATTTTCAAATGAGATCATGATGACTTGAAAGTATGAGATTGGACTTAAATCTGATATTCATTCATAAATTTTATTTTTTATGCTCTCTTCCATTTATGATGTGATGTATAGAGAATTTGTGGTTGAAATGGACCCCTCTGGAAATTCATGGCTGACGAGTGTTACCTTCTCTCCAAGTCATTGCTCTATGTGTATCATTTAATGAAAGAGGAAGAATGATGATTCTAAATGTGGTTCTCAATAGAGGGTTTCTTATAGACCTTATATAGTTCCTAGTATAGGCCCTTTGATTTTCGACTACTGAGGCAATATTGGGCACTCAAATCATGTTTTCACTAAGGCACCCAGGTTATGTGGTTACTAAGGATGCTCTTGTCACTTGTATAAGTTATGTAATGTATGTTGTACTTTATGTAGTTTAATGAGATCATCTATGACAAAAAGTACTATTGTGGAATCATATGTATCAATGACTAAGGGGTTCTAGCCATATGCATCTAGTACAAAAATTTCTCACATAGTGGAATAGTCTCTAAAGGAATAAGATATGAGTCCAATGACCTTGAGAGGTACTATAACTATAAAAACATATTTAATGATATCTATATATGATAATGGTAAATCTCATTCATTCAATAAAACTATTTTTTTCATCCTTCTAAATCTTCTTATGGACATATTATCTTTTATAATGGATGTTATTATACCATCAAAATGAAGAGAGAGGATAGTCTCTATTGTCATTCTTGTGATTTATCATTATCATATTATAATATTTTTTAGATTTTTTGGTTCTCTACATTACCCCTCTTGACCTCATACTCTGGATGTATTGAATCATTTCTAATAAATCCTATATAGATTGCAATCTATGTTTGGTATCGTTTACACCACCTCACAAGATGTGCCACATCATTTTAGGTGAATGGGAACTGAGGTTGAGTATACCATGAAATTATTATACATAATTGGGGAATTTTATATCTATGATCATATTTTCATGGGAGAAATAATATTTGAGTGGTTATCTCTGTATAGTTTTCATCGAGTTTTTAGACATGTTTCCTTCTGAATTCTTTAGTTTTCAACTAGTAAGGGAGGTAGAGTTAACAGTTGATTTAATTCATGGTATTCAACTGGTATCTATTCCCCATTACCTCATAGAACCCAATCAAATGAAATAGATTAAGACTCAGTTGGATAACCATCTAGGGAACATATTTATGTGCTAGTGTGTGTCATATCGGGTAGTTTCTATTCTTATTGCGAAGAAAATAGATGAGAAACTTCACCTTTGTGATTATTACCATAAACTCAATCGAGTTATTATAATGAACACATATCATTTGCAATAGATTGTTGATATATTTAAACTGTTGAAAGGGGAGATATGGTTCTCAAAGATCGATCTCTGATCTAGTTATCATCAGTAAAGAATAAAAGAATCTATCATTTTGAAATAATTCTTTAAGAGTTTTTTGTTGACCATTTTGAGTACCTTGTCATGCCATTTGGTCTAACAAATGTTCCTAATATTTTTATGGAGTTAATGAATGTTATTTTCCCGGACTATGTTGATTCATTCATGGATTTAATTATAGATGACATCCTTATTTATTCTAATAATGAGGAGGATCATGTTCATCATATGAGAGAAGTTCTGGAATTGTTGGGTAATCACTGACATTATGCCAATATATTGAAATATAATTTATCGATTCAAGAATGGAATTACAAGGAACACATTTTGTCAGAACATGATGTTTTAGTTGATCATGATAATGTGAAACATATTATGACATGGTAATAACCATGAAATGGTTTCTAGATTCGATGATACTCGTTTTTAGTTGGATATTATCCCTGGTTTATAATGGGAATTGCAAAGTTATCTTCCTTAAACAACTTAGTAACGCATAAGGGAGTAAGGTTTTCTAGGGATGACAAATTGAATATTTATTTTCTTATGCTGAAATATATTTTTATTATTTTTCTGGAGTTTACTCTTCTAGAATCAGATTATGGATATGTGGTCTTCTATGAAGGATTTGGATTAGGTTTGTAATCTGTTAATATAGATGGCTTTCACATAATTTCTAATGGATCTCAATAGCATTGTCCACATGAGAAGAATTATCCAACCAGTGACATTGAACATGAAGATACAATGCATACACATATGAATTGGAAAAATTACCTTTTCAAAAAAGGAATAAACATGTATTCAGACTACAAGATATTTAGTTAAATCTTCTCTAAAAATAATTGAATATCTTCCAGAGGAATTTTCTTTTGCAACTAAAAATATTTGGCGTTGACATTAGCTATATCCCAAGGAAAGGGAATTTCTGTGTAGATGTATTGATTCATAAACATGCTACCTAGTTCATGAAATATTCATCTAATGATTTTATCTTGATGAATATTTTTTCCTAGTTGTATTTTGGATTCCACGAAATAGGAACTGATATTTCCTAGGCTATTGATCAGTTAAAGTTCATAATTACCAGAATGATTCTCTAGGAACATCTTCTTGATAATTAATTCCACAGAATTGGGAACTCTCTATATAAATGGGAAACTGTGGTTGAGTGGCTGTTCTCCTCAATGGATATCCTATATATTTGGAAAAACTACTTCATGCCCTTTTTTATGAGGAATGTTACAATGGGGGGGGGGTCTTCATAATTCTCAGTGTTATGTGCACCCAAGAAACATGAATATGTTTTATGAAATGCAATGATGATTCTAGTGCATAGGTATGGGATATAGAATTTTAGATTTGGTTATCATTGTTATATGTTCCAAAAAGTCAATACCAATAATTAGAATCCTTTAGGATGGCTTCATCTACATCCAATTCCATTATATATGTTGGATGATATATGTATATAATTTTTGTTTTGGTTTCCACATTCCCACAAAAATGAGAATTCGATATGGGTTATGATCTATTATATGATAAAATCGATTCACATTATACCCATTCACGATAAAACGAAAGTTTAGGACTAGGGAAATCAATAAATGCAAGTGAATTTTCATATTAATGTATCTCTATATATTATCGGCACTAATAGAGATCCCCAGTTTATATCTCCCTTTAAGAGAGGCCTTTAAAGGCCGTGGGATCTTATGTTCATTTGATTATGACGTATCACTCATAGTCAAATATCCAAATAGGGAGAGCGATATATATTTCAGAAGATATTATTTATGTTTTTTTTCTTTGATTTTGTAGATCATGGGATAAAAATTTAGTGATAGTTGAGATTTCTTATAGAAATAGTTACCATTCCACAATCAGAATGTATCCATTTAAGTCTTTGTATAGCCATCCTTGTAAATCTCTATTGTGTTAGTTATAGTTTGGGGAATGTTCCTTGGTTGTATTGATCATGGTTCAAAATAAGATTTTATTGATTTAGTTATTTTATAAATTATTTATGATTCCATATACATGGTATAATTCCTATGATGATTTATGTTATAGAACATTGTAATTTTCCATTGGTGATGTGGTTTTCTTAAATGGTTCACCCTATAGGGGTAATCAATGGAATGGGAGGCATGTAAATCTCTCTCATCATTTTGTGGGACATTTTGAGATTATTGACATGGTTTGTAACTTTTACTATTGTTTACAAATTCATACATAGTTTGTGTCAACAGATAATGTGTTTAATGTATCGTAGCTATGAATGTATCTTCATAATCTATCTCTTTTTTTGAGTTGGAGTGATCATGATTTCAAGCATGATTTTTTAGTGACTGAGAATCCATTATGGATAGTCAATTTTGAAAAGAGTTACTTGGTTGTATGATAAATAATTTTGTTTGAGTGATATGATAATAAGGTTATGATAATAAGGAGACATGGGACAGAGAGAGAGGGCTTATTGAGAGATAAGAGGAAATATTTTTTGACATGTGGACTTTTTGATAGGCTTTTGGAGAAAACATTTTCTATGTTGGGGAGTTTTTGACATCCCATTACTATTTTTAGTTTATCATTTACCCTATTTTTATTCATTCATTTATTGGGTATCATTTATGGTTGCTTCTGGTGAAAATATGTATATTTTAGAAGGCACTGGGGCTATGCAGAGTTTTCACATGGTTTACCCAAACTGTGTACCTGGATAGTTAAAACCATGAAAGCATAGGAAGTGAGGCATTTCATGGTTGGTTTATTGTATGAAAATATTTTTTCAATACTATTATAAATCATGCCCCCCTTTAGTGGGTCAAATTGTTATGGAACACGGTTTGGAAAACCATGTGACCCTGTCTAGATAACCATTCAATTGGTAATCATTAATTGCAAAAAAAATTAAAATCATAAAATAGTTGGTTTAAGTGCACTCTAATAACATTTTAACCTATATTAGTTTATTCATCCTTATAGGTTCCCTAGTGATGATTTTGGATCCTCCAAACCCTATTATAGATAGATCAATGTGAGAAGAATCATGTTTGATCACCTCTATCTTTGATAATCTTCTCTTGATTGCCTCTCCAAATATCTTCCAATCTCCTCTATAATATTTTTAATATTTACATATTATTTGTGGAGATAAACATTTTTGTTTTTTAAATTGAAAATATGTTTTATTTATCGATATACATCATTGAAATTCTTCATTGGGGAATCTAGTTGTGGGTGTTAAGTTTCGTGGTCCTGTGATCCCATGTTAGGTGGTTATGTATTAGTTTCTCCAATGGTTTTAACTATAAAATGGTTAATTTAAATATAATTATTATCAATTATATTTTGAAAAACCCAATTTCTATCTAATGGGGATTCTAATTTTCATTGGCATAAAAATGTGGGAAACCCCCAAATTTAAGTGATTGGGTGAGAATTAGATGTGATGGAAATTCTTGTGGAAAATTAATTTTGAAATTAATTTTTATTAAATAACATTATTATTTTTAATAAAACGCATTGGTTTTATCCTAGAAAAGGGAACAAATTTATTAAAATCCCAGGTAATGAGTTTTAAACATAAATTATCCTATTTTTATTAGAAATGGGGAAATTTTATTTTAATGGTTTTTGAAATAATTTTCCCATTATTGGTTATTGATTGATAACATTATATCCTAATTTTTTAGTGATTAATAATGGAAAACAGGAAAGGTTGGAATTTACCTAGCATCATATTACCTCTTTACAACTGTAACATTAAATTATTATAAGATCATATTTTTGGTGTGATGTTAGTTTGTCTTATTTATCCAATGTTAGGTAGACAAGGGTGAACATTTCCATTATCACTATTTGAGTGTGTGAGGATCCCATAGCCCATATTATCATACCTCTTGGGAGATGACCATGTTTCTCTGTTGAATTTTTTTTCAAATATATTCAATTTTTTGTAAAACTTATTTAAACATGCCATGTTAATTTATATAATGAAAAATATATAAAATGTTTATTAAGAAATTTTTTGTAATGATTCCATCATTTAAAAAAAAGAATTTTTTTTATATATGATCTTTTACAATAAGGATTTCATATTTAAAATTTAATTAAATATTTGGTTAATCATTGTAAAATGTTATTATGGAATAGTTGGTGATAACCTAATTGTATTTTACCTCAAACCCTATCAGTTCCATTTAGTGTGTGTGTATTTTCTTATATTGAGTTTGAGAAATAAAAAAAACAACCTCGGGGTGGTGGTTGTTGATCATTGGGCTTGGATTATTGTTTCCATTCGAACATAGGTTTTTTATATTTGAGTTTTAAGTACATTGTTGTTGTAATTTGGGGTTTTAAAAATATTTTATTTCCTTAGTATTATCCATGTGGAGTTTTTTTTAGCATACTAACTTACATATGTTTCATACAATTATTATATGAATTAATATTACCCATAATTATCCAGTATGATTCTAGGTACTAGCCTCCAAACTATGGTGATCTAGTTCACCATTTGAGAAATGTTAGGACTAGCTCATGTATCATTGTTCAAGAGTATTTTAGGATGGTTCATGATAGTATATGGATGAGACCGATTATGGTTGTTTCACATAAAATTAGATATGGAAATATTATTCTATCTATAATTATAGGCTTGAAATATATGGGTTGTGATCTTTGAGGTATAATACATGACATAAGGGTTGTGATTGATAGTAAAAACTACCCAATTACGATATGGAGATGTTTCATGGGATGATGTGATGACATGGTGCACTTTTTGCATGGTATGTGATGAGATAATATGATACATAGGATTCATGCTCTGTGGAATAATTTTATGTTAATTTTGAAAAGAATATGTTTAGAGAGACATGGCTATGGGTGTGCGACATTGGGGTAGAGGTGAAAACCAATGGGAAAGTGGTAACAGGGTACCTTATTATGATATTATATTATGTGATCACTTATATGTGATACATGGAGAGAAATGTCCACAGTGATGCAGGGAATATAAGATACCTCTTTAAGTGAGGAGTTGTCTTCACACGTTGTTCATTAGGATTTAAAATTCTTCTCTATGTTTTCATGAGTGGATCTAGCATGGAACCTTCTAATAATACATGTTACATTCACCATACATGTATAAAAAATAATTTTTCATTTAGAAACAATATTTCTTGATTAATCAGGGCTTTAACATCTCATGGGTTGATTAAGTGCTACTTGGGTATTCATGGTCACATGCAAGGATTACATATTGGTACTCTTCGTTACCTTATTGTTTTTATTTCGTTTTTATGAAATTATACATAGGTATTTCGGATATTTTACATTTTTCATGAGTTGGTCTCGATGGGTGTTGTCTATTTTATCTCACATTCCATAGGTTCTATTAGAGGGTTTTATCTATAATCTATGTATGATATACCCTAATTTATTATCCCTAACCTGTGGACTATTAGAGGTGGGATCTGACTTTTGTTATCTTTTGTTATCATTATCATCTCAGGTCTAATACTATTGTTGGGAGGGGTCTATTATTGCATTAATCAATCTGAAACTAAAAATTAAAATTTCTAGGTGAAACATAAACTTTTAATCATTAAAATGTATCATTAAATACTTTTGAGTGAAGTCTAAAATATATTTATACACTGAAAAGCTGCATTGAAAATATCCACTATACATTCTTAAAAATTAAAGTTGAATAAAAAATCACTTTTTACATCATAATCAAACATTTTTCATGATTTCAATACCTAAATTACAGGAAAATAATTAATTGTTACATAGAAAGTGTTCCATTTCTACAAAAAATATAGAAAAAACAACTTCATGTTTAATTGACCTAACAAAATAAGACTCATCCTGGGAACTATACTATACTTAAAATAAAGTCCAATAATTTTTAAGAAAAAACAAATAAATATAAAAAACATGTGAACCTTCTATAAAATTTCATTTATTTTATATAAAAAATACATTTTCATCATGGTAAAAAACCCAAATCCTATTTTATAGGGAGTTTCCCCTAAATTGTCGATGTCATTATCAAATGATTGTACAATGAATTTTCAATAACGATGTTGAATCACTATGATATTTAAGTGAGGGTCCTAAATAGTTCCAAGAAGTTTGTGTACTTGATTTCAATTTAATATACATGAGGTCCTTGAAAAATCACTTTTTTAGAGGGATTCAAGAGGGTGTTTACCATAGTTCCAAGAGGGTTTATTGGTTTACTTATTTGAATTATTGAAGGGGTTCGAGTGAGATCTAATTATTTTTATTTATATAGATGTTATTTTGTATTCCTATTTCAATTTGATGCTCTAACTCTCATTGGATTTCCACATATAAGAGTAGAATAATTTCATTCTAGCGATGATCTGGTTCAGAATAAACCATTGGGAATATTCATCTAAAGGATTTATGGTATGTGAGGTTCATTTGAAATAATTGATGGGGATAGAGGGGAAAAAATAGGTCTCATAAAAATTCACTGGAATTCATATGAATGGTATAGTTAGACAACCAAAATTCATGTTGAAGGTGGAAAATTCCAATTAAATGGAATCCTCTATATAATTTGAAATTTAAAATCCAAATACAGCATTAGAATGCCAAATAAAATAATAATATATATTAAAAAATTATAATTCTATTATATAATGTGTTTTTATCTATGAATGAAAAAAATAGACCGCATAATTCTTCACGCTCCATATACTTGAGTTTGTTTAATGAAAATATCAATAACTGTCAATGAAAATATACTATTTAACATGTGATATAGTTTAATATATATTATTATGGACAAAACTCCACCTAAATAAATTAATAAATATGTTTCTCACTCCATGTTTTTGGTTACACCATTTAACAAAAAATAAAAAGATGTCAAACGCTAGTGGGAAAATGGACTTTGGTGACGATCAATAAAGGTCTCTATATCCCTTCACAACTCAATTTTATGTAGTTCCCCATCACACAACTATCACATTAGTTTGGTCCACTTTCACTCTTATATTTTTTCCATTTATTAAAACAAAAATATACCATTTACTAATATTATTAAATGTATTGAAAAACATTTATAGGTAAAGTAAACATCATTTTATTATCACTTTTGAAGTACCATTACTTATATAAAAAGAGAGATTATATTTATATGTGTTATTTTATAGAAATAATAAAATATACACTTCATAAGACATTTATTTCAAAATAAAATATATATATATAATAATTTATAATTGTACATTAAATTATAATTATATATATTTATTTCATAAATTTATAATTATGAAGTATAGAAATAAATATAATCATATATGGAAGAAACATCACATAAAAATTTATTTAGTATATTATTTAATCCAAATATATAATTATATATATAATTATATGTATATTTCTAAGTTAATGAATATTTATAATTATATATCTATATTATAAAATTTATAAATATGAAATATATATAAATAAATACATATATATTTATAAATATTATGTATATCTAAAATATATATTAAAATATAAAATTAAATTTAGAATAAAAAAATTTAGTCACTTTTATTTATTTAATATATGCTAAAAATAATTAATAAATTATATCATGTAATATATTTTTAATATATTTTATTTAAGTCCATTGGAATGATATATATCTAAATATAACTTTTTATAAATGTGTTCAATGTCATTAAATAAATATGTATATAACTATATAAAAATGAATATATATTTATATAGACATAATGTATGTATATAAATATAAATTTTAATATATGTTGATAAATATATAAATAAATATATATGTATTTTAGTATTTTTATAGACAAATATATAAAAATATATATATATATATATATATATATATATATGTTTGTAAATTTTTTTAAATGTATATTAATAATAAATATACAATTATATAAATACAAAAATATATCATTATTGAAAGAATAATAAGTTGAGACTATGGTAAGGGGGCTTCATAATAATGATATAGGGGTGGGGTATGAATATCATTATGATAACTCAACCATAAACTATTAAAAAAGTGTATATTTAGAAAAGAATACATTTTCTTACATTCTTCAAGATCATTTAGGTGTAGAGTTATTAAGAATAATTCCATCACTCTTATATATATAAATATTAAATCACATAGTGAAAAAATATAGTTAGTATCCATTGTTTCCAAAATACCAATCATTTAATATAAAAAATCTTTTCTTTTCATGACATGCCTTCAATATTTTCATCATGACATCATCCTTTACATACTCATTATTAAAACCCAATCAAAAATTATTTGAAAAGTTTGGATGAGCACAAATATCTTAGTAATAGAAATATAAAAAAGAAAAAATTATCATTATTCAATCAATTAATATAATAATTTTATATTAAAATATAATATTTGAGCTTAGAATAAAAATGTACATTTCTAGAAAATTAATTTCTCTACCGAATTATTTTTATCAAAAAAAAATCATATGAAATCTAAAAGAAAACAAGTAAATGTTAAAAAGAAACATTGGAATATAATTTACTTTAAACATTATATTAATAATTTAACTTTTGAAATAATAATAATTACATAAAATTATATAACAAGAATAGATAAATCAGGTAGGGAAAATGAGACATCATTTTATATCACCCTTATAATCACTCTTAAAAATAACCAATTCATTGGAGAGAGATATCAAGCTCAGTGATTATTGTTATATAATAGTACCACCTGTCCTTAGTTAATAATGGAACCACCCATTATTAGTATGAAAAACAACCAATAACTATAAAAAAATCATAATAACCATAAAATAGTCATAATAAAATTCATAAAACTATTTTTTTTTCCAATATGAATTAAAATTTCAAAATTTTGAAATATCAGTTATATTTAAAACCAATTTTGAATTTATGTAAAAAATAGAGAAGCATAGTTTTTATTTAACAGAAAAAATAAAATATTTTAATGTAATATAAACATAATATAATTGATATGATGAAGATAAAAATCAATGTAGTTGAATGTGTTAAAAATGGAACATTAGATTTTATTTTTATTTATAAAGTTTCTTATAAAATGCATAAAAATATTCTTTTTGTAAATATTAAAAGGAAATTAAAAAGTGGTAAAAAAATTGAAATTAAAATTCATTAATTTCCTTATAAATACATTAATATTTTTTCAAATTCTGTACATCGAAGAAAAATATTTAGAGAAATATCTTTTAAAATATTTATAACAATGTCTGGAAATATAAGTGTCCCTTAACTCCCATATGAATCATCATATATGTTCTTATCATTCAAAATAATTAAATTATGAAAATAAATTACTTTATTATGAATAATTTTAATTTTCATCATTCATTTTTTTAGATATTAACATGTCATATGTAATCAATCAACCATTTTAGTTCAAGTTGGATGTTTGATGATATTCGATATATATTTTAAAAATGAACTAGGTATGTTTAATATGGTCTATGTTGTTATTATTGTATCATCTATAATATAATTATTATGGAATATTTATAAATTTGATAAATTTATTATATTTTTAAACCTAACTATGATATATTTTTATGGAAAATAAATTTCATTTCAATCATAGAGATGGTAGACCATGCACACGGGTGGGTGATATTTTCATTTTTCAAACAGAATAAAGAAAATAAAGTAAGTTCGATTTTAAATTTATATAATTATTATTATTTCATTAATATAATATTATTTCATTAAATATACTTATATATAGTATCAATGTGAAGTGGTCATGAAAATTTTTTCATATTTCTTCATGGGTGTGGTAATCCACACCAATTCATCAACAACATCGTCATTTTTTAAGAAATGAAAAGGTAAGAACTTAAATGATATGTTATCACTAGCTTCTGAAAAGTATTTCATAAATATAATATATTGACATAAAATATATCACTATAATGACTAATGATATGTGGTTATGAAAAGATAATTTCACTGGTTCATGAATGACAGTGCATTGTACTCCTAGACGATGATTTTAAATATCATTTGATTGGAGAGGATATATATATATTTTTTGAAGTTAACAAAATAATAACTTAATAATTTTAATATATTTCTGTTGTTATTTAATAATCATTTAATAATATTCAAATGATGTAGAATAAAAACTGAAACAAAATTTCTTGGTTATGAACTATACCTTTTCATCAGAATATCTCTTTAGGTTTATAATTAAAACATTCATAGTATTTTTTTTATAATACATGAATGGATTTTATGACATGTTAATGGATGATAATAATAATTTTATTTTTACTTTAATGAGATAGTGTGATCCAAATTTGTGAGCAAGAGAGGATATGAGGTGCTCTTTTATAATTGAGGTGGGATTTGAATTTCATAATTTATTAAATTAATATAAATTAATTTCATCAACAATTGAAAAAATTGAAATATTTATAATCTAAGATGATTATGAGTTAAAATATTATTATCTATAAAAAGTTAGACAATATTTGGTGATGTTTTCACCAATTTTATTTATATTTAATCTTCGTAAACCCATTTGAAAATTACCATTATATCAATGTTTTTTACGCATTAGGGGTCAATAAAGTTACTATGAAAGTAAATGTTATTAATAAATGGAACATTCTTGATATTTTAAAGTATATAAAAATCAGTTGGTTTAATATAGTGGTTTTAGGAATTTAAAACCATTTGATAAAATATTTTTATTATAAAATATTCAAAATGGAATTTTTGGAACGATTCAAATAATTAGACTATGAAAACAATATTAAAACAATTTTAAAAGAATATAATAAATTAAATCATACATAATATGTTATTTTTATCTATAAAATTTATTGAAAATCATAAACTACATAAAAAATATTACATTTATAGTTTTTAAAATCATTTACATGATTTATCTACTACATTCACAAACACCAAGTCAATGTTATATAATTTGATAAGGTATTTATTTAATTAAAAAATATAAAAATAAATTACAATTAAAAAATTAATTCTTTAATATTCCAAAAAAACTTATAACCAAACATTAATTTTTTTATCCCAGTCAAAAAACATTATAACTTTTAAAATAAAGAGAGTGACAATTTTTAATTTATCCTTTAATTTTATTTTATAATGTTCAAAATAATAGATAATTAGAAAAATTTCAAATTTTTATAATTTGAATGAATATGCATTCAATATCCCCAACAAATTATAAAAATGAATTTATTTTAATAAATTTTTATCCTTATAAAATTAGTTATAGCACTAATTAACCCTTTTTACCTTTACCATTTAAAAAAAATTACTATGATTAATATTCATAATGACCAAAATAAAGTGATGTATTTCTGATATTTGGAACTCATAATTAAAAAAGTGGAATAAATTATTAAAAATTACATTTATATGAGAAGAATAATCTATTTCAAAATCTATCCTTTAAAACTCAATGAAAATAGTTTTTTCAGAAAAAATAATTTTATGTGTAACAGATGTTTTAATACAAAATCCATATACAAAAATATTTATAAAGACAATATTTTAATTATTATTAATCAAAATAAACTAGTAAAAATTTTAAATTAATAAATAATAGAATTTTACTTTTTGAAAACTTCAAAATAAAATATAGTTTCCCAAAAAAATAACAGTTTTCATTATTCGTTGAAAATTAAAACATTTCATAAAACAAAAAAATTCCATTATTAAAATTTAATTTTCTTCTTTTAAAAGTGATATTAATATTGTTAAATTAGAATTATAAATTTTTAAATCAACAATTTTAATAAAACTATTATATATATATATAAACAAACATAGATAGAAGAAAACTATTTCATTTTTTACATGAAAATTACATAATATTATTACAATAATAATATTTATATAAAATTTAAAAAATTAAAACTAATAAGAAATGAATATTTTTTATTATAATATTACATAGTTTATTACACTCACATTGAATAAATTAATTCCATATTTCTTATGTGATTTTGGAGTATTGGGGTGCAACTCACTAAGGAGTATGGTGGTTTTAGGTTGGACCATTATGTGGATTTTTATATAAAAAATGTTTTAAAATATTTTTAGAGCCATTATCATTTCTTGAAATTTTTACATATAAAATTACATTCCTTTTATTATTTCTTATAATATCAAAACATTAAATTTTATGATAAAATTATTTAAAATCGATGAAAAAAAATTCTATGGTAGTGTTCCAATAAAAGAATGATAGATGGATAAACTAAAGGTAACACAAAACAAAAATATTATATAAATATAGTAACCAAATAAATAAATAAAATAAGGAAACAAATATATACAGTAAGGAAAATGGATAAGATGAAGAATGTGAACCAGATGAAGAATGTGGGGAGGGGATAAAAAATATAGAGTATATTACATTCAATAAAATGGTGAAAATTGATTTGATAAAGAAATTAATTTCAAAAAGAAAATGTGTGTAGAGAAGTATAATTCCTTTATAATGTGGATAAAAATCATAGATATTATAAAATATATTTGAATGCCTTTTTTAGATATATATTTTCTTTAATTTAAATAAGTAGTTTTATTGCACTAATCGTCACTCTCTGAATTCATTTGGGGAAGATTTGTTTTCCATGTGATACCTAGATATAAATTATGATTTTTGGATTTGATGGGGACTATGAATAAACAAATATTATGAGATTTTTTTATAATTTATTTGTGTTAAAAAAACAAATAAAATTAAAAACATTTATCTACACTATCAAAAAATCACCAATAAAATTGATCCTTAGTTAGTTAGATAAAAAAATGATACATATGATTCTATTTATCGATTTAATTTGTTGTGTGAGAGGTTTTCACAATATTTATTGGTTGTTTATTACATAGAGAAATTTTCACATACTTTCATTATTATTTTTTAATATTTTTTGGTATTTGTATACCAACAATGGTATCTATTAATTTACATATTATTAAATTAATATATTGTTATATATCATGAATCCTTACCATCTAATTGACAATCAAATGAAGAAATAAAAGGATAAACAAATGATAGATTTAATTTCAAATATTTTTTACAAATCCAAATTAATAAAAATATATTCAAAAAATAAAACATCAATATAATTGATTTCCATTAAAAATAAAATTTATACCTTTTCCACTATTACAACCGCAAATTCAATAAATTTTCTTTTCCCACTAGTCATGAAAATATATCCTGATGATAATGCATTTCGTACTGGTTTTGTGTTATACCCACCATTTCCTAATGTCCAATGAAACATTAAACAACAAACACCAAATTTTGGAGGCATTCGTCATCTATAAAATCCCTCCCCAACCCCACCCATCGATAATTATTTTTTATAATATTGAGTAAAAACTTTTGATGAAATGAGAGAATAAATAGATGTGGTAACTATGGATAAAAAATAAAATCACTATCTAAATGGTTATGATCGATCCTCAATAATTATTTTATTGTAGTGAACTTAAATTATAATAAATTATATGATGATTTCTGGAAAAAATCGACAATAATAAACAAACCCCACTATATAAAGAATATGGTAGTTTTTTAGATTGGTAAGGTGATCACTGTCTTGGGTTAATGAAAAAATCAAAAAACCATATTTTCTAAACATTAGCTGGTGAAAATAATATTGATTCAAATCCAATAAAACATAAGTCGAGGAAACACATTAAAATGTTAAAACATACCAGGTGGAGGTCATGTTTGAATGTTGAAAACATTAATGGTTTCAAATAATCACATTATTTGTCATTTTATAATTATCAATAAAAATGTATTACTATATATATATATATATATATTACAATTTACCATATACTAGATTAAAATATTTTGGTAAAATATTTTTTTTAAAAATATATATATTCGAAAATAAAATACCCTTGACCCATATTTATAATGGGAATTCCTTATGAATCATCTCCCATATTTGATTTGTGAATCCACCCTTTTTGAATCCACCTCATAAATCAATCCTATATATTCACATTAATCCATTACAAAAGAGTATATGAGACTATGTAATTAATATTTAATGAATATAAATATAAAAATTAATATATAAATCTCATACATTTATTCCTAAAACTATAACATTCCATACCAATTTTTAATCCTAAAACATAAAAATTGTAGCTTTTTATTTTGATCATCATTTAGTGTAAATATCTCAATGTACTTTCAAATTTATATGTTATACAAAAATCAATTATCATAATCAAACAGAAAAAATATAGATATCATAACAAAATTGGTTTTTCAATTTATCTGTCATTTTTATCTTTTTTATGACCACATGATTATATCCACTACATGAACACCCCAAGGAGTGATCCTAATACTCTTATAAGAAGTTACACCACCTTTAACATCATAAAGGTGAATTATCACAATTTCTTTCTATTATATAAACAAAAAAATAATTTTGTATTAATATTTTATTCTAGGTATATAGTTAAACATCAAATCATATTAGATTATATTGATACCAATTATTTGGTGTTTTAATATTTTATATCAACAATCATTTAGTAATTTTTTTACACATTAAATACATTAGATTTCATCCTCTGAAAAAATAGGTTTTGTTTCCTTTACTAAAATATATATTATAACATCATCTCTTTATTATTATCACATGAAATATCTTTTAATAGAGGCTTCTTAAAACATTATGGATGGTATTCACATGATATCACATAGACAATTTCCATGGTGTCATATTATAAAAATTATCTCATATAATCATGTCACAAAATAATAAGTCTATACCTTCAATATTTTATAAAACTAATAGTTGTGGTAAAAGTTTAAATACTTTAAAAAATGATAAACATTGTAGGTGTCATATTAGTAAATTTTTTCATTAAGAATATTAAATTTATTGTATAATTCTACATAATTACAATAAAAAATGAAATAGATTCCAACTCTGCATCCCAATGTGACATACATGTTTCTACAAACATTCCCAAGAATCCACAAGATATCCATTAGTAAAAAAAATATAGATGTTTTTTTATTATCCATGCAATGATTAATCCAACTCATGTTAGTATAACATTCAAATATATAATCATAATCATCATAAAAAGTAAATTATTCCTATGTATTCACTAAATACAAAATTATTCTATTTACACATTTCCAATGACTCATACTATGACTATTAGTATATTGTCTCATTATTAAAACACAAAAGAAATATTAGGTAGGAGAACCTAGTATATACAATAAATATGTAAATCTATTTATTTATAAGTACTAATTTTATAGATTCAAAATCACAGTCATTTAATATTCAATTTTAGAAATGTTTTCAATCGAAAAGGGCAAAAAAAATTTAAAAATATTATTTCCCCATTAAATCAAATGAATTAATTTAAAGATAAATTTATAAATTTTAAAAAATTAATTTCATAAAATGTAATTAATTTTTTTTTAGTATCTCATTATTTCCTTAAATTAATTTTTTTATTTTATCATAAAATATGGATTTATGAGTAGATAGTGAAAATTACAGATTATCATAAAATTGTATATTAATTTCAATAAATAAAATCATTTAAATGAATAATTATTTATATATCATTTAAAGTAATATAGTATAAATTTTATTGAACATAATTTATATAATTCCAAAGGACTCAATGTTATTTCTTATTTTAGTATGAGTCCAATTTCCTAATTTAAAACACAATTTTTGAATGATTTTTTCATTATATTTTGTGAAATTAATTGAAAAAGTAATGTATTCCATTTATATGAATGGAATATTGGATAATGGAATCTGGAATTATAATTATTTTTATTTAATTTTTTAATGATATCAATTTCATTTTTTGGTCATTATGAACTATATCCAGGATAATAATGTGTCGCCATAGTAAAATGGTAAATAAGGTTAACTGTGGTAAAAACTAAGTGGTATGATCACACCAAATCATATATATTATTTTTTATGATATTATTATGTCCCGTAAAAATTTATCATTGAATAATCATTTCTTAACGGCCTCATTTACATGATAGTTACTTTATATTAATCTAAAACATTGAATAATTACAAGTTGTCCAACTCCTATAACATAAAAAAGGAATCTCATTACTTTAATTAATAATAAATTTGTATCACTATATTTTTTCCAGTTACTAAAATAATATATCCCCAATATCCCTACCCGTGTAATAACTTTTATGGTCTAAAATAACTAAACCTATAAGGTTTAAGGTGTAATCTGAAAAAGTGATCCCAAAGAGGTGGTATAAATCATAATTGAGTGTTTCATAATTAATTATTATTCGACCTCCTTTAAATATTCATTAATGATGATGAAATAAATAAATCATTGTATTCAATATACTAATATGTTATTATGATTATGGTGCAACACATTTTAGTCACCTTTTTCATATTATTGTAAATGAAAACACAACGCATTGGTATGCATGGACTACCAACTCCACAGAGTGATGTATTTAATTTTTTTATACCAAATGATATCGTTGGTTAAAAAAAAATATAAAAGAATAGATATTAAATTTAATAAATAATTATTATTTTAAAAGATAATATATTACATACCTTATTACCATTTCATTTAATTATATATTGATAATGTTTCTCATGCGTACATGTAAAACACCACCTCTATGAAGTGATGTGATTTATTTTTCATTTCCACCTCATAAATACGTTCATAAAAATGTAACTATTGATTTAATAATTCATTTATACTATTATTAAAATTATGAAAATGTTATATATTATCTAATTTTTTTTCCACCACTTATAAAAAATTAAATGTTCGTTCAAAAGTATGTATGGACTACCATTTACTTGAAATATCATGTTTCATTTTTCTTTATTGTATTACACGGCTAGATTCAAAATTATATATAATCTATCTATATAATAATTATAACAGGTTTTCAATTATCATGTCAATATATGTATAAAATATATAGTGATGTCTACTTTTCATATCAAAATATTTCATTTTTTGAGATGAATATTAACTACATTTCATAAGTAGTTTCAGAATATCATATTGGAATATTGGTGTATGACACTTTTTTTAGAGTTGGTTCATTAAATATAAGTGGTTAGATGTCTAGTTTCCATGGTTTCTTTTAGGGTTTCCCATCTAGTAGAGGATATATACTAGAGGTACCTGACCCTAATAATTCTCTTTTGTTGGTACCAACATTTCTTTCAGTAGGTCGACTGCCTGTGTGCTTCTAGTGTGACTAGTTGGGGAATTCGAATGATGTTTTGTGAAATATTTAAGATTTTTTTTGATTATTTGGTTTTCTAGGGTACATGGTAAATTTCATCAAGTTAATTCATTTATTGGATAAAGACTTGTCTATAGGATGATATTTCCCAACTATGGGGTAGTCGATGATTCTCTAATCAGGGCACCAGCCACATTCCTCATAGTGAAGCACGTGCACAATCATAAAATCACCTACAGATTACAAAAGAATGAACTAGATTTTGGGATCATGTGTTGGAGTGGAGATAAATCCAAACTCCTATTATAATTTTCATCTTGTTGATAGTTTATTTTATTTGTGTGTGATACCTAATAAATTATAACTTCACATAATTGATTATTTTTGTTTTGAGATGGGTGTTCTTGTGGAAATCAATGAATCTGAGTTTTGTTTGAGTTCCCTAACTACCTAGAGTTTATTTTTGTCAATTTAACCCCCTTTATGGGGATATTTGGATAGTATGTGGAACTATCAGTTTCAGTTGTGGTGTTGTTTCTCTCATATTAAGGATTTTGGATTAGATCTTACTGGGATTTCCTGATTCAATGGTCACATTGAGAGTGTATTGCTCGATTAATGTGAGGGTGTTTCGGGTTAAATCATGTTGTTGGTTTTCAGGACTGGTGGGGTTGTTTGAGTTTTTAATGTACTCATTCTAGTTGAGTACTTGTACTGGTAAGACCCCCCCTATTGTGTTCTTCCATCACTCTTGTGATGTGGTTTCTTCTTGATCAATCGAGTATGAATTGTGGACTGAAACATCACCTTGAGGTTCGTGAATTCTCTTGGTTTGGATCAGTTATATACTTGAATTTTGTGTAACTCTCTACTGGGTGACTTTTATGGGGGAGATATTTATTGTGGTGGGAAGATTTTTAATACACATCCCTTATAAAATTTATGAATTTTCATTATTTTTATCCTTTCATTTGTTTTTTGGCTGGTTAGGTTTGAATTTTTAAATTATCAAGTAATATGGGATCCTACACACGGGTTACACATGGTTAAGAGTGACTTTGCAGCAACCATGTGTGAGGGTCTATCATTGGAGAGATGACAAGTGGCACGATTTGAGAATAATTTTCTCAACCGAGTATCTGGATGTAGGGAACGGTGTGCGGATTGCATGATTTCCCAGTAATTAAAATAAATGAAAATAAATGAAAAATAAAATAAAAAATTGAAATTAAAATTGAAATAAAATTTGATAATAATAACCATCATCGTCGTTTTATTATAAGATTATTATTATTATTATTATTATTATTATTTTTAATTTTATAATTACTATTATGAATATTATTATTATTATTATTATTGAGAATATTATTATTGTTATTGTGAATATTATAATTATTATTTTGGGTTTTTAGTTTCTTTTACATTTTCATTATTTTTCTATTCCGTTTTCATTAATTATTTATCTGTTATTATTATTTTTATTACTTTCCCCTTATTTCCTCACCTACATGTGTGTTACATGAGGCACCTCCCCACTCCCATTGTCACATGGTTATCCTCCCCCCTCAGCCCTCTCTTCCATTGAAGACTTCCACCGGTTCCTTCCAGAATATTTCTCGATATATCGATGAAAGAACTCCTCCCCCTTCCCCATCCCTTGAATCAACATTTTTCATCCTCCACATTTCCCAACATCTTTGTCTAGAACCCTTGGGATTCCGGTGAGAAATTTTTGGATATTCATTCTCCAAACATTTAATGAAATGGGTGTTTGGGGCCTCCTTCCTTCATGTTTTGACATCCACCGCTAATGTAAAATAAGATTGGATTATCTCGGATTATCATTGCTGCTCGTGTTAAGGGTTTTCATCCATTTAATATTAACCTTTAGTTTGGTTCCCTTTTGTGATTTTGGGTACATTAAAAGGTGTTTTTATATTTATGTGGTCTCCACAAACACACACAGATATATTTATATGAATATCTAGGGGTTTGGTAAAATTTATTCCACCTCTTGGATTTAGTTTCCCATTTAATAATATAAATTTTCTAATCCTTTTTAGGTTACATTTAAATGTGAGGCATCCAAATTATTATATAATCATTTACAATATTACTCCACGCATGTGAAAGTGTCATTTAACAATGATTTATAAATGTTTTCTGAGATGTTTTGATTAATGACTTTGGGTGTGTAAAGTAAAAGTACATTGGAAAAAATAATATATTTTAATGAAGGGGTAGAATGTTATTTTAAATTAAGTCCTATTATATGAACCAGGTTCTTATTATTTAGGTACGAGTTTCTTCTTTTCCCTTTTTCTTAAGTGTTTTTGGGAAAATATGGAAAATGGGGTAAATACCCAAATTATGTAGGTACACTTAGTGTACATTTTCACATGCTGTGTGCTTCGGCTGTGTGGGATAACTAGAAAGGGTGTGTAGCCATGTCGGCGATGAAGTGTGTAAAAACTGACTACATGCCAAGTACATGGTATTTACACATCGTGGAATCAGTCGGTATGTGAATGGTAAGGTGGTGGGAGTTACAGACATCAGAGCGATAGTACACACCATGTATTTAGAAATACACGCCATGTAATCATGTCGACAGATGAACAGTGAGGCGGTGGAATGAAGGTGTTAGAGGAACAGTTAAAAAATGGAAAGTACACGCCATGTACTTGAGAGTACACGCCGTGTAGTTATGTTTTCTTCTCTTAAAACAGGCAGTAGCCTCCTCATTCGGTAGAGGAGTCATAAAAGAAACCAGGAGCTACGAGAGAGGATTCCGAGAATTAGAGGAGCTCCCGATCACACATCGGGACTCCTATTCTTCCATCGTCAATCGTGTTTGGACTGCATGGGTAATCCCATCCCTCTACTTGAGTGTTTCCTTCCAATTCCTTCCCGAAGGGATGTTATTTGGGTTTTAATGTGTTATCGTTCTTCCCATATATACATCGTTCTTGGTTGATTCAGGAGGCGTTGTCCACATATATCGATCAGAAGAGATCGAGTTTGGTGGTATGGTGTTTATTTCTAATTTTTGAGTTGATTTTGTGTATCGTTGTGCTACACGCCCATGTTGGGGGTGTTGTATGGCTGAGGGCTAATCTGTTAAGATATCTATAATTTCATAGATAATCTAATGATAAATATAAAATGCTTATTGGGATCATTGATTTGATCTAGGGCCACACCATGGGTGTGTTTCCCTTGTTTAGCTGTTTGACCAGTATACCCATGGGTATGGTGTGATTATAGAATATTTTGAGATTTCTTGAGAGGAAACATATTTAATACTTGCTTATGTGTTGGTGTAACACCCCAAGCTTCCACAGTACATTTCCCTTCGAATAATGTGATAGCGTGTGTTGTACGCAACCTCGTGTTCTAACACACACCACAACTAATTAAACTAGCCATTGTGAATAGTAATACCTACTTTTTGAAATCTTATATATTTTATATTTAAAAATGGACTTCATTTTTGGATTTGGAATATTGAAATTAGCCTAAGGTGAAATTTTGGTACTTTTCGGATAACTTTCATATTTTGATGAATAGTGAAAATTACTAAATTTTAATTAAAATCAACTTTTTTAATCAAAATAATTAATATTGATAAATTATGAATTTTAGTGGTTTTAAAGTATATTTAGAATATATTTTTACCATTTAATTTAATGTTTGTCATTGGACATAATTTCACAATTAAACCAGACATAAACAAGTGTCAATCTTTTGATAGTTATTATCTCTTAAAAACACGCTTTTTATTTTAACAACGGGAATTAATTTTAAATTAATTTCTGCCACTTCTGTATTTTGAATTTGGAAAAATTTATTACATATTTGGAATCAGGATTTCCAAATTATGTAAATAGGTAACTTTTATTTTTACACATTTTGAATAATTACTACGGTAAATATTTTATTTACCATGGTTAAAGGGTAAATCCGGTAAATAAGGGTTAAAAAATAATATTATAATAATACAAAATTACCCTAAAACGTGTCCTAACCTTATTGGTGGACACATACCCGACCATGGGCATCCTTGGGTCGATTTGGGGACCCGTTAGAGCCACTTGTATGTGGTAGGGACACATTATATTAATAAAGTTAAAATAAAAATAAAAAAGGCATAAGCTTACATCTTTTAGAAGAACAATTTTTACATAGGGTTATACATGTTGGATTTTCGATTATAAATATTCATTAGAAAGATAAAAAGATTTAATACATAATGATATTTTATTTATAATTTTTAGACATCAAATAATTTAAATTATTAATGACACAATAATGATGCAATGTTTACCTCATTAATAAATCATTTAAATAAATAAGATTATAATGATTAAAATATTATCTAAAACCTGTCCAATTATTATTGGTTGATGTTATTTAGAATATGAGTCATCTTATCTTCGACCTCAATGATTTTGGGACCATTATAAACCGAATATAATTATATTATAAAGTAATACTTTCACTCTTTCCTAAAGAGCCCCTCCTCTCCCTTATAAAAGGAGACCACTCCTTATCATTTCTTCACACCTTCAAAGCCTTTTGGTTCGGCCAAACTCTGCCCAAATACTCTCCCAAATTCCCTCAATACAACCTAGAGGCCTTAGTTTGATCATAAATCCAACCTAAGGAGCCCTTTTGATCAAATCAAAAGGAAGAGCCCGAAGAAGAGGTAATGATTTCACCACCCTTTTCCAAGTTCATTTCTTCTTCCACTTCTTCTTCCATTGTTGTTACCATTATAAAATAATAACTCCAGTATCTCACTTATACTGTGATGTTATTATAAATATGGTATAACCATATTCAGTATTCTATCCACCCTTTGAATAACATGTCACCATACGTGCGTACGTACGGCTTACCGTCTCCACGTCGTGGTGTAATTGTTATTCAATATAATATTATTTGGATGGGTATAATAATGATGTGAAACTCATGTAAATAATAAATATAACATGTTAATTATTCTGTATATATGATATAACATCCATTTATATATTATTTTAATATCAAAAGAATGATATTGTCGCTCGTGCATACGTACGGACTACCGTCTCCACAAACGCGATAAGATTCATTCTCCATCGTATCCATTCAAGTATAATTATCATTTGATGATTTAAAAATGATGTTTAAGGACTTGATATCATTCTGGATATGAATAATATACAACCTATCCATTACAAACATGGCTTACGTAACAAAACATATAAAATAAAACAAGTAAGTTAACACCCGAAACAACGATAATACTAAGATATTATTATCAAATCAATATTAAAAGATCATATATGATATCATATTAATGTATATGATTATTTTATAATTTAATAACAATTATTTCACCATTATACAGGAGGTTAACCTACCCCAACCAAGGAAAAGTACAAGATAAGGGTTGTTTCACAATCTCTTCATTATCCGAGGTTGTTTATACGTAATAATCTACTGGGATCTCGTTATCATCCACATCCATGTTTCTTCAAAATGTATTTCAAAACATTTTTAATATTTAAAAGAATATGGGTTAAAGTCATTTATACCCTTGTTTGACTTTTTATAAGAGGTTTATAAGGGAATATTTCCGTCGTTTTCCAAACAAGGTGCTTTTTAACCTTTTCGATAGAATTAAGATAAGAATGTTTTTTTTAAAACTTATACGGAGGGTGCGGTTATTTTCCGCCGTTATAAAATATTCAAAGCTTTCCTTACAAGCATATAAGAATATTTTCAAAGAAACTGTTTTATTTTATATGGATCTTAAATGATTTCAAAATAAAAGGAGATATTTCCTTAAAAAGAATTTTGATTTCATCTATGTCAACATCCTTTGATGGATTTTAAGATTATTTGAAGTTGATTTATTATGATACAAAACTTCTATATTGTATTGAAGGTTTTGTGATATTGTTGACTCTGGATGTGCTATTTTTATACCCTTCATAGTTTATGGTGAAAGTATTGACATTTCGTATGCTAGTTTTAATATGAATGTTTATGTTATGTTTAAACCTTTTCATATGGGAATGCATTGGACTTAATATGTGACGGGTGGAGCCCGCTATAGCTCCTCGATGCATCGGTAGGTCTCATGAGACAAACTAGTGTCTTGGAACAAGGCCTTGACAAAATCTTATTTGTAGTCTTGGCACGAGGCCTTGACTATGTGGTTATGATAGTCTGGCATTATGCATTCCAACATTATGAAAGTGGTTATTGATTTTTTCATGTGATTATTCGATTAGTAGAATATCCATGAGAATAAGTAAATGGCATTATTTCATTTTATTTGTGTCATACCATGTTGAAAGTTCATGTTTTAATGGCTTTTGTTTTAGTTATACATTGCCTTAAATGTTTATTCTTATTTATGAAAGTTTCCGCGATATTGTTATCCTTACTGGGCATTTGAGCTCACCCCTTTTCTATGTTTTATTTTTCCCAGGAAGTGAAGAAGTAAATTATGAATGACCTGCTCGGATATTATGTGGGGATATGAGTGTGGATTATGGAGACATTATGTTGTTGTTGTAGTTTTTCATTTTATGATGTAATGTAAAACTTATGAATATATCTAGTGTTTCAAGGCTACTAAACCAATCGGTCTTTCGAGATTTGATCTTTCTTGTGATCATGCCATTGTTATGTAATAAGGCACTGACTCTGGGTAACTAGGGTCGGGGCGTTACAGTTGGTATCAGAGGAAGTTTAGTACAAACCTTGGAAGCTAGATTTAGATAAACTCTGATTAGAGCACGTAGACCTAAGATGAACTTTGAGGATTAGTATAGAAGAACTTCCTAGAATTTTGGTATTGTAGAGATTTTGTGAGTTTTCCGAGCAATACATCCATGTCTGGATACGAGCAGGTAGAGGCGGCTCTGGCACAGATGTACCTAGGGGTAAAACCCAAAAACACCGCTTTGAGCTAGACTCGAACGGGAACTGGTGCACGACAACGGGCCTTGCTGCACTCTTGGTTACGACACTCCCGGGGGATATGCTTAGGATAACTCTCATTTTCTTTACAAATCATTATGAAGGGTTTATGAGTATATACTTCCTCAAAGAAAACATTTTTATGATTATGGATTATATCCATAAATAGTTCAATTTATGTTGAGTGTTTTATAAGTATGGGATTATGTATTTTGATTCATAAACTGATCTAGTTTATACCATTGTTTAGAAATGGCGCCTAGTGGAAGAAATGGAAACCGTATCAATGCACGCACTCCATGTAGGGATTTCCCTCCTGCTTAAGATAATTATAGTGGGGCTGGTGATGCAACTGGTGCAAATCAGATAATCACCATACTGGGACAACTTACTCAGGTTATGAATAATAACCTTACCCGTATGGAGCACCCTGATCCGCAGTGTGGAGGATCAATGTTATATCGATTCATGAGGCAACAACCACCAACGTTCAATGGGAGTACAAATCCCTTAGTAGTTGAGAAATGGATATTTTCCCTAGAGAAAATATTTCAGGCTTTGGGGAGCAGTGAAAGGGAAAAAGTTATCATGGCAGTTTACCGCCTCACTAGAGATGCTGATCAATGGTGGTCATTGATTCAAAATACGAAGGAAGATGATGAAGTATCAAATATGGAATGGAGGGAGTTCAAAGATCTGTTTTTAGAAAAATACTTTCCTCGCGACCATCGAGCAGATATGGAAAGGCAATTTCTAAGTCTGAGACAAAAGGAGGATGAGAATGTCACAAAGTATGAGGCTAAATTTACAAGGTTAGAAAGGTACGCTGGTGATTATATACGTAACCAAATAAGTAAGATTGATCGTTTCTTTGATGGGTTAAAACCATTTCTCCATCGAGCATTAGTCTCACAATCCTTTTCATCGTACGAAGACATTGTCTCATGTGCTATCAAGACGGAAAAGGAATTCTCTAAGTCTTATGAATTTAAAGCAAAGCAAGAGAAGAAGAGACCTGCTGATCAATCTGGGAATGGAAATAAGGGGAAGAAGGGAAAGGTTGAATATCCATCCTGTGGTAAATGCGGGAAGAAACACCCTGGTACTTTCTTGAAGGGAATGGGAGTCTGTTACAAGTGTGGTGAAAAAGGCTACCAAGCTCGTGATTGCAAGGGGAAGAAGGAAGCTACCAACGTTCAGTGCTACAATTGCAGGGAGATGGGGCATTATGCAAATGAATGTCCTAAGCGTCAGGAGAACTTACCTCAGAAAAGGACAAGGGATCAAGGCCAGGCTTATGCTATCACTACTGTTGAGGTAGAAGCTCTGAAAGACGTGGTGGCAGGTAATTTAATGGTTTCATCAAGTTTAGCAAATGCATTATTTGACTCTGGATCGTCGCATTGTTTCATATCTTCCCAGTTTGCTAAGAAAATTAGATATTTCCAATTTGATTTAATAAGGGAGTTGTCAGTTAAAACTCCTAAGGAAAGTATCATTGCAACAAAGTTTTGTGAATCAGTCCCCATTAGAGCACATAAATTTTCTTTATCTGCTGATCTCATCGTCATACCTATGATTGAGTTTGATATAATCCTCGGTATGGACTGGCATTCGGACTATGATGCGAAGATTTATTGTAAGAATAAAGAGGTTACGATTCTTGATGATAATGATAAGGAACACCATATTTTTAGAGCAGAATCGTCACCACCTAATTCTTATTTAGATCCACCCTCAATAGCTCAACTAAATTCAATTATTGGGGAGGAAGAGAATGAAATAATTGCGAGTGAGGAAAGGAATGTTCAAATAGAGGATGTACCGGTTGTGAAAGAATTTGTAGATGTATTTCCAGAAGATTTACCTGGACATCCTCCAGAACGAGAAGTTGAGTTTTCCATTGATTTGATTCCTGGATCAAGGCCTATATCGAAGACCCCTTATAGAATGGCCACTTTAGAGTTAGTCGAACTAAAGAAACAACTAGAGGAATTGAGTAATAAGGGATTTATTCGCCCTAGTGTTTCTCCATGGGGATCCCCTGTTCTTTTTGTTAAAAAGAAAGATGGATCTATGAGGTTATGTATCGACTACAGGGAGATCAATGCTATAATGATAAAGAACAAGTATCCCCTACCGCGCATTGATGATTTATTTGACCAACTGCATGGAGCTCAATACTTTTCAAAGATTGACCTTCGATCTGGATACCATCAGTTGTGTGTGAAGAAGGAAGACATTCCGAAGACAGCATTTCGAACCAGGTACGGGCATTACGAGTTTACTGTAATGCCGTTTGGATTGACTAATGCACCATCTGTATTCATGGATCTGATGAATAGAGTTTTCAAGGAGTATCTCGATTAATTTGTGGTGGTATTTATTGATGATATCTTGGTATACTCCAAAACCTAGGAAGATCATGAAAATCACTTGCGCATTATCTTGAAGACTCTGAGGAGGCATGAATTATATGGGATGTTTAGCAAGTGTGAATTCTGGCTTCAGGATATTTCTTTTCTTGGCCATATTTTCTCTAAAGATGGAATCTCTGTTGATCCTTCTAAGACCAAGGCAATCCAAGAATGGCCAGCACCTAGGAGTATAACTGAGGTATGTAGTTTTATTGGTTTGGCAGGTTATTATCGACGTTTCGTCCAGAATTTTGCCCGATTGGATAACCCATTAACGAAGCTCACACGAAAAGTGGTTAAATTTGTTTGGACAAAAGACTGTGAAGAATGTTTCGAAGAACTGAAGAGAAGATTAGTCAATGCTCCTATATTGACTCTATCATCGGGGAATGATGGGTTCGTTATTTATAGTGATGCATCAAAGAAAGGACTTGGTTGTGTCCTTATGCAAAATGATAGAGTTATTGCCTATGCATCAAGACAGTTGAAAATTCATGAACAAAACTATCCTACTCATGATCTTGAGTTAGCAGCTATGATCTTTGCTTTGAAGATATGGAGACACTACCTCTATGGTGAAAAATGTGAGATTTATACTGATCACAAGAGTTTGAAGTATATTTTCTCACAAAAAGAACTCAACATGAGGCAAAGGAGATGGCTTGAATTACTCAAGGATTATGATTGCACGATACACTACCACCCGGGGAAAGCAAACAAGGTGGCAGATGCTTTGAGCAGAAAAGACCATGGAGTTTTGAACATGATGAGAATTGAAAGGGATCCAATTATCATGGATCTAGTGAAGATGGACATGGGAATAATTAGGGAAGGTGAAACATCAATGCTTTTTCAAATGGTTGCCAAACCATCTTTACTAGAAAGGATTAAGTGTTCTCAGACCGATGATGAAGAATTTCAGAAGAAGATTAAAGCTGTGAATGACGGGAGATTGAGAGACTTTGTGTATGAAGATGGAATTTTGAAATTCGGGAAGAGACTTTCTGTTCGCAATTTACCTGATCTGAAAAGGGAATTGCTGGATGATGCTCATAGTTCCAATTTCTCTATACACCCTGGGAGCACCAAAATGTATAGAGATTTTAAGGAACATTTTTGGTGGGACAACATGAAGAGGGAGATTGCTGATTTTGTGTCAAGATGTATGGTTTGTCAACAAGTGAAAGCTAGAAGGCAACAGCCTGGAGGAGTCATGCAACCTCTTCCCATACCGGAGTGGAAATGGGACAATATTACGATGGACTTTTTCATGGGGCTACCAAAGACTCCTAGAAGGAACGATGCAATATGGGTTATTGTTGATCGTCTTACCAAGTCAGCACATTTTCTTGCTATAAGAGAAGATCTACCCCTGGAACGTCTAGCAAGACTATACATTAATGAAGTTGTGAGACTTCATGGAGTACCCCTATCGATTGTTTCTGATCGTGATCCCCATTTTACTTCAAGATTTTGGAAAAGTCTTCAGAAATCCCTGGATACTGAACTTCATTTGAGCACTGCTTACCACCCTCAGACAGATGGAAAATCAGAACAGACTATTCAAACCCTAGAAGACATGTTGAGATCTTGCTCACTTGACTTTCAGGGTATGTGGGATCAATATTTACCACTGGTAGAATTTTCCTATAACAATAGCTTCCATTCGAGTATTCAGATGGCACCATATGAAGCGTTATACGGAAAGAGATGTCATACACCAACCTGTTGGGATGACGTCGGTGAAAGAAAACTTGTAGGCCCAGAACTGGTGGAGGAAACGGTGGAAAAGGTGAAGGTAATCCAAAATCACATCAAAGCATCCCAAAGTAGGCAGAAGAGCTATGCCGATAATCGAAGGAAGGATTTGGAATTTCAAGTTGGTGATCATGTTTTCCTGAAGGTATCTCCATGGAAGGGAGTCATACATTTTGGTAAGAAAGGTAAATTGAGTCCCAGGTACATCGGACCCTTCGAAATTCTAGAACGAATTGGGGTTGTAGCTTACCGATTGGCAATGCCGCCAAGTCTCTCCAAAGTTCATGATGTGTTCCACGTATCTCTGTTGAGGAAATACATGCCTGATCCAATGCATGTACTCAACTATGAGGAATTAGAACAGGAACCCGATCTGTCTTATTGTGAAGAGCCTGTCGGGATTCTTGATACAAGAGAACAAGTACTGAGAAACCGGACGACGCGTCTGGTAAAAGTTTTGTGGAGAAATCATAAGATGGAAGAGGCAACGTGGGAACCCGAGGAACTTATGATGAAGAACCACCCGAGTCTTTTTATGCAGTAATACCCTAGAAATTGCAAGGAAGCAATTATTTGAAGGAGGGGAGAATGTAACACCCCAAGCTTCCACGGTACGTTTCCCTTCGAATAATGCGATAGCGTGTGTTGTACGCAACCTCGAGTTCTAACAGACACCACAACTAATTAAACTAGACGTTGTGAATAGTAATACCTACTTTTTGAAATCATATATATTTTATATTTCAAAATGGAATTCATTTTTGGATTCGGAATATTGAAATTAGCCTAAGGTGAAATTTTGGTACTTTTCGGATAACTTTCATATTCTGATGAATAGTGAAAATTACTAAATTTTAATTAAAATCAACTTTTTTAATCAAAATAATTAATATTGATAAATTATGAATTTGAGTGGTTTTAAAGTATATTTAGAATATATTTTTACCATTTAATTTAATGTTTGTCATTGGACATAATTTTACAATTAAACTAGACATAAACAAGTGTCAATCTTTTGATAGTTATTATCTCTTAAAAACACGCTTTTTATTTTAACAACGGGAATTAATTTTAAATTAATTTCTGCCACTTCTGTGTTTTGAATTTGAAAAAATGGATTACATAATTGGAATCAGGATGTCCAAATTATGTAAATAGGTAACTTTTATTTTTACACATTTTGAATAATTACTGCGGTAAATATTTTATTTACCATGGTTAAAGGGTAAATCCGGTAAATAAGGGTTACAAAATAATATTATAATAATACATAATTACCCTAAAACGTGTCCTAACCTTATTGGTGGACACATACCCGACCATGGGATTCCTTGGGTTGATTTGGGGACCCCTTAGAGCCACTTGTATGTGGTAGGGACACATTATATTAATAAAGTTAAAATAAAAATAAAAATGGCATAAGCTTACATCTTTTAGAAGAACAATTTTTACATAGGGTTATACATGTTGGATTTTCGATTATAAATATTCATTAGAAATCTAAAAATATTTCCTACATAATGATATTTTATTTATAATTTTTAGACATCAAATAATTTAAATTATTAATGACACAATAATGATGCAATGTTTACCTCATTAATAAATCATTTAAATAAATAAGATTATAATGATTAAAATATTATCTAAAACCTATCCAATTCTTATTGGTTGATGTTATTTAGAATATGAGTCATCTTATCTTCGACCTCAATGATCTTTGGACCATTATAAACCGAATATAATTATATTATAAAGTAATACTTTCACTCTTTCCTAAAGAACCCCTCCTCTCCCTTATAAAAGGAGACCACTCCTTCTCATTTCTTCACACCTTCAAAGCCTTTTGGATCGGCCAAACTCTGCCCAAATACTCTCCCAACTTCCCTCACTACATCCTAGAGGCCTTAGTTTGATCAGAAAGCCAACCTAAGGAGCCCTTTTTATCAAATCAAAAGGAAGAGCCCGAAGAAGAGGTAATGATTTCACCACCCTTTTCCAAGTTCATTTCTTCTTCCACTTCTTCTTCATTTGTTGTTACCATTATAAAATAATAACTCCAGTATCTCACATATACTGTGATGTTATTATAAATATGGTACAACCATATTCAGTATTCTATCCACACTTTGAATAACATGTCACCATACGTGCATACGTACGGCTTACTGTCTCCACATCGTGGTGTAATTGTTATTCAATATAATATTATTTGGATGGGTATAATAATGATGTGAAAATCATGTAAATAATAAATATAACATGTTAATTATTCTGTATATATGATATAACATCCATTTATATATTATTTTAATATCAAAAGAATGATATTGTCGCTCGTGCGTACGTATGGACTACCGTCTCCACAAATGCGATAAGATTCATTCTCCATCGTATCCATTCAAGTATAATTATCATTTGATGATTTAAAAATGATGTTTAAGGACTTGATATCATTCTGGATATGAATAATATACAACCTATTCATTACAAACATGTCTTACGTAACAAAACATATAAAATAAAACAAGTAAGTTAACACCCGAAACAACGATAATACTAAGATATTATTATCAAATCAATATTAAAAGATCATATATGATATCATATTAATGTATATGATTCTTTTATAATTTAATAACAATTATTTCACCATTATACATGAGGTTAACCTACCCCGACCAAGGAAAAGTACAAGGTAAGGGTTATTTCACAATCTCTTCATTATCCGAGGTTGTTTATACGTAATAATCTACTCGGATCTCGTTATCATCCACATCCCTGTTTCTTCAAAATGTATTTCAAAACATTTTTAATATTTAAAAGAATATGGGTTAAAGTCATTTATACCCTTGTTTGACTTTTTATAAGAGGTTTATATGGGAATCTTTTCGTCGTTTTCCAAACAAGATGCTTTTTAACCTTTTCGATAGAATTAAGATAAGAATGTTTTTTTTAAAACTTATACGGCGGGTGCGGTTATTTTCCACCGTTATAAAATATTCAAAGCTTTCCTTACAAGCTTATAAGAATATTTTCAAAGAAAATGTTTTATTTTATATGGATCTTAAATGATTTCAAAATAAAAGGAGATATTTCCTTAAAAAGAATTTTTATTTCATCTATGTCAACTTCCTTTGATGGATTTTAAGATTATTTAAAGTTGATTTATTATGATACAAAACTTTTATATAGTATTGAAGGTTTTGTGATATGTTTGACTGTGGATGTGCTATTTTTATACCATTCATAGTTTATGGTGAAAGTATTGACATTTTGTATGCTAGTTTTAATACGAATGTTTATGTTATGTTTAAACCTTTTCATATGGGAATGCATTGGACTTAATATGTGACGGGTGGAGCCCGCTATAGCTCCTCGATGCATCGGTAGGTCTCATGAGACAAACTAGTGTCTTGGCACAAGGCCTTGACAAAATCTTATTTGTAGTCTTGGCACGAGGCCTTGACTATGTGGTTATGATAGTCTGGCATTATGCATTCCAACATTATGAAAGTGGTTATTGATTTTTGCATGTGATTATTCGATTAGTAGAATATCCATGTGAATAAGTAAATGGCATTATTTAATTTTATTTATCCCATACCATGTTTAAAGTTCATGTTTGAAAGGCTTTTGTTTTAGTTATACATTGCCTTAAATGTTTATTCTTATTTATGAAAGTTTCCGCTATATTGTTATCTTTACTGGGCATTTGAGTTCACCCCTTTTCTATGTTTTATTTTTCCCAGGAAGTGAAGAAGTAAATTATGAATGACCTGCAGGGATATTATGTGGGGATATGAGTGTGGATTATGGAGACATTATGTTGTTGTAGTAGTTTTTCATTTTATGATGTAATGTAAAACTTGTGAATATATCTAGTGTTTCCAAGGCTACTAAACCAATCGGTCTTTCGAGATTTGATCTTTCTTGTGATCATGACAATGTTATGTAATAATGCACCGACTCTGGGTAACTAGGGTCAGGGCGTTACAGTTGGGCTCAGACCAGTTATTTTCTTATCCTGAGGGCAGTGTTTTGTTTATCCTGATGATAATGTTTCTTATGTCTGAGGACAGTATCTTCCATGCCTGAGGGCAATATCTTGTATTCCTGAGAGATATATTCGTTATGTCTAAGGGAAATCATCGGAGGGTTTCGATTCTGTTTACCTGAGTGTAAGGGTTTGAATGTTTGAGGACAATGTTTGCTTTTAATATTCACTATGGTGATTTCTAGTGTTATATCTACCAAGCTAAATCATAGGATTTGAGTTGTTATATATTTATTAAAATGGAAATATAACTGGTAGGAATGATTAATTTTGAGTACTTCCTATTTTTTTGCATTTCATCATCACACAATGATGTTGCACATTTTTCACTGATAGTTGGGCATGGTTCTTTGGTTGTTGTCTACTGGTATTTATTTCTCACACCCTATTTGGGTCATGTCTTGGGCCCAAACAGATTATATTTCCGCATTTGTTGATAAGGGAAAGGGATCCTATACAGATACTTGATTTTTGTAGAGTAGTGGCAGAGCATAGGACCAAGCATAGGCTTGCGATGCTATTGAGTTCATGTTGTACTGTTTAGCTTTTTTAGTTTTACTTTGTGCTGTATTGTATTTGATTGTAGTGTATCCTAATTTGACTTCTTTCTTAGATATAGGACATATAGAATCATCATATATGTATGACTATTGGTTATCTTTTTCTTCAGTACCATTTTCCTTTCATCCTTTTATTTTTTACTACCTCCGCTTTTGGCTATGTTTATATATTTCTGATGCGCTACACTTTGAAAAATGAGGGAATAGTTTCCCCACTATCAGACATAGGCCCTCATTGGTAGTCGGAAGCCTTTGACATTTGGGGAAATTCTTATGAGGTCATGTGGCCAACCAGGTTCGGGGAACCCGTTGTGTGGAACCCGGATCTGGGACGTTACAAAGTTGTAACAGAGGAATTTATTTTCTTTGAATTACTATTTGGAGCCTATAGTCATGGATAGGATGGAATTGGTATTTGGTAATAAGTTGTGACCAGGAGTAGCTAACCTACGTATAGGTAAAATACAATCTACCTCATTTAATAGTGATTTATCTAGTTTTATAATTTACAGTTGATTTTTTTTTCACCGTCGGGTGACTCACTTGTGGTGTGTTGTTCATATTTTATACTTGGGTTCTATTTAGTTCCATCCCGATGAGATGACGGTATTCCATCTCATGCATCATTAAGCACATGTTATAATCACATTCCATGCATAGTTTCCATGCCACATAGGTGCATTATAAATTGCATGTTGTTGTGATAGATGAGGTGCGAGAGAATTAATGTCATTGTGATAGGTACCTTGTTAGATATGCCCTCTATTGATAGGGTATTGGAACATGTTACGGTTGGGTCTATGGACGTTATACATTGGTTCTTGAGAAGTATGGGCTCTCTTAGACCAAAATTTAGCAGATCGTGACTCACCCTTTTGTGGTGTTAGTACGATATAATGAAATGTTGGGTGTTAAACATTGATTCACGGGGATTATGGGCCCCCACGGATCCGAATTTGGCATAATAATGCATGAAATAAAAAAGGGGCTTAAGAGTAGTTTCTGAGGTGTACTATCTGGAAACCCAACCAACACGGTGTGTGGTTCTATGAACACATGCCATGTACTCTTTTGTTCAGGAAGAAATAGAAAAAACAGTTAAGTACATGTCGTTCACCCTATGTACACATCGTGTAGTTTCTAACCATGTTATAGTCTATGTATGCAGAAACATGGGAAGGGAAAACTCTTGATGGAACACTCCATGTACCGGTTGTACATTTCGTGTCATGTTGACCCTGTGTTCACCCATATGACTAAAAATATGGATGAGGGAATCGTTTCTTAAACACACCGTGTCATTTCTGAAAATGTCGTGTAGTGTAATCTGGTAATCCGGTCGTGTAACTAACAACACAGTTCAGTGTTATCCTTCTTGGTACACACCGTGTACCTATGGGACATGCTGTGTAGTCTTGAATGGTGAGAGACCGTGGGGACTTGGGCATGTGGCTGGGGAAACAGGGTGGTGTACACACCGTGTGCAGGTGTAACACGGCGTGTAGTTTGAACTATGTACTCAGTCGTGTCATGAACAACACGGGTCGGTGAATCTCATCTAGTAAACGTAGTGTAGTTCTTATACCCGTCGTGTAGACTCATTAAAAATAGAGTTGTGTTGCTAAGCCATGTTGAATGACTCAGGCAGGGGAAGAAAATTCAAGAACACGTCATGTGTGTGGACAACACGCCGTGTGTTTAGGGTGTTACACGACTAGTTATGGTAGAAGTACATGCCCATGTGAAAGACATAAGGGAACACGAGGTGTAGTTATTATAAACGCCATGTAGTCTTTTTTTGTAAAACATGGATGTTTTATTTCTTATGCTCCCTCCATACGCTTCCAGTTCTTAGTCCGTGATAATTTAACCTAAGGCAAGCTTTTGACCTTGTAGAGTCATGCCACTGAGATGACCTCAAGTTGTTATCCAAGAGAGTGGAAACGATTATACTCTAGAGATAGTAGGCCATGGGATACCTATGGATCCTCCAGTAGAGCCAGATGTGGTTCCATCCGTTATACAGGATGCAGTCGTGGATGTACAGTTCCGTGGAGACTTCATGTCATTTATGCAGACAATCCAGGGAGCACCGTCGGCTGCCACATCTTTGGAAGATCTGACTCATATATTCCAGCAGCAGTATCCACCTAAGTTTTCTAGGGATGGTGGACCACAAGCTGCGGAGTCTTGGTTGGGTTCTATGCAAACGATTTTTGAGAATTTATAGACTCTTCTAGGAAGGAGGATCAAGCTCGCTACTTGTATGTTGCATGATTCTGCCAAGAGATGGTGGGATGTTACCACCAAACTGAGCATCACCAAGACATGGAATGGGATGATTTTCAAACAGTCTTCTATGACCTTTTATTTCTGGAGATGATAAGGGAAGATCGAGCTTGAGAGTTCATGAATCTACAGCAGGGCTCCATGTCAGTGATGGACTATTCGACCCACTTCACCGACCTGTAGCGTTTTGCACTAGTTATGGTGGGTGATGAGACGTTGAGAGCTAGACGCTTTGAGGATGGTCTTCGATATGACATCCGAGAACTGTGAATTTTTTCAAGTTTCCTACAGTGTATGCTATTTTGAACCATGGGTTGATTACTGAGAGGATCCTACGGGAAGGTAGTGGTACATTCCAGGGTGGTTCAGCACCAGTTTCTGGTACTATTTCTACCAGTAAGAGGAATAGGTAGATGGATTCCTCTCATGGTGGCAGTACTAGCTAGAAGAATTCTTTAGGTGGCCCAGTAATAGGCTAGGATTATGGTAAGGAGGGCCACAAGATACCTCAATGTCCATGTTAACTAGTGGAGTGTTGAGCTTGCAGTAAGATGGGTCATATTCAGTGTTCTTGAAGGGTGTTACAACCAGCGACTACTGAGAGGGGTTCTGTACAGACTCCGCATTCAGGATCGGGTCCAACTACTTCTTACCAGTTGTGGAATTGGAACACGTGAGGACATTCAGGCAGAGGAGGTGGTCATGGTCACGGTATCCAGACACTAGAATCTCAGAGACCATAGGGTTGGTCAGCTCTTGGTATCCCGGTTTTGTCATAGGGTCATGACACTGGGTAGACATATGCAGTGAAACAGACCCAACAAGAGCAGGATCCCAGACCCTCCACTATCAGAGGTATTATTCTTGTTTCTTTTGTTTTGTCTTCATCACTTTTTGATACTTGTGTTATGCATAGATTTATATCTATTCCTGTTGTGGAGATCCTTGGGCTCTGTGTTTCTTCTTCTTCTGGTTTAATGACGCTAGACACTCCATTGGGGATTAAAACGTTAGGTGTGCATCAGTGCAAGGAGTTCCCCCAAAATTTTGGTGGTTTCTACATTCTATGGGACCTCTATGTCTTGGAGATGACGATCTATGATGTCATTCTCGTTAATAACTGGCTGGTTCCCATTAGAGCCTTGTAGATTTCTATCGTCGCAAGGTGATTTTCACATAACCAGAGGGTGGAGAGTTTCTATACAAGGGTGAATGGGATGTCCAGGAAAGCCGAGCTTAACCGGAGCAGTGTGGGCGAGGTGGAGTGATAGCCTAGATTACGAGATTATATCTGGATGACCGGGGAACGTGTTAGAGGGATTTCCCTCTAGTGGTTGATCGTTTCAGGGATGTCTTCCCAGATGACTTTTCAGGTCTACCTCTAAAGAGAGAGGTGGATTTATCTATTGATCTTTTTCCTAGAGTGGCACCGGTATCCATTCCTCTTTACAGGATGTCTACACTAGAGTTACAAGAGATCAATAAACAGTTATAAGAGTTTCAATCAAATGGTTTCATCTGACCCAGTACTTCTCCTTGGGGTTTTCCTGTCCTATTTGCGAAAATGGTAGATGGTACCCTCAGACTTTGTGTGGATTATCGAAATATGAACCAGTTGACGTTCAAGAATTGATATCTCTTACCAAATATTGATGATCTTTTTTATCAACTTTCAGGAGAACGAGTGTTCTCGAAGATTGAAATGAGATCTGGATATCATCATTTGTGCGTTAGACCATCAGACATTTTTCTTACAACCTTTCGGAGCATATATGGTCTATAAAAGTACCTGGTTATGCCATTTAGACTTATGAATAAACCAAAATATTTCATGGCACTGATGAATCGTGTGTTCGACCCAAATCTGGATTCCTTTGTGGTAGTCTTCGTGGAAGATATCCTAGTGTACTCTCACACTTGACATGACCATGCCACCCATCTTAGGATCGTATTGGGTACACTAAGAGAGTAGCATTTATATGCTAAGCTCTCAAAGTTCCACTTTTGGATGGACCAGATTCACTTCCTGGGTCATATTATCATAGAGGCAGGAGTTTTAGTAGACCTAGAGAAAGTGAAAGCAGTATTTTCCTGGGAGGATCCTAAGAATGTTTTTGAAATACAGAGTTTCTTTGGGCTGGCTGGTTACTACAGGCGCTTTATACAAGACCTCTCTCGTTTAGCAGCACTGTTGACTGGTTTGACTAAGAAGGGTGAGAAGTGTGTTTGGTCAGAAGCTTGCGAGACAGCCTTTCCATAACTGAAGGGAAGGTTGACATCAGCAAGAGTCCTAATAATCCAAGAGCAAGGGAAGAGCTACACAGTATACTATGATGCATCAGGTATTTGGTTGGGATCCATGTTGATGCAGGGCAATCGAGTAGTTATGTATAGGTCTCGGTTGTTGAGGCCACATGAGAGAAATTACGCGACACATGATCTCAAGTTGGTTGAAGTTGTTTATGCGTTATGTTGTTGGAGACATTACCTCTTGGGAGAACACTTTGTGTTGTTCATGGAACACATAAGTCTTCAATACATCTTTACCCAATGTGACCGGAATTTGAGACAATGAAGGTGGGTTGAATACATTCAGCCCTTCAACTTTGAGCCTGTCTATAAACCTGGTAAAGGTAATGCGGTTGTTGATGCACTGCATAGGTGGACTCAGATACAGGCAGTTCAGGAGGCCAGTTGTGAGTGGCAACTCATGGCTTTGTTCTCTGAGATGCATTTGGATGTGCATGGTTGTCAGGGGAAAACCTATCTTTCATCTTTAGTTGTGACCTCGACCCTCCAAGATAGAGTGACGATGAGACAACTATCAGATTCAGAAGGCCTAGTTCTATGGGAGTCGGTGGAAAGTGAGGAACCTCCTCCCAGTTGGATGGTAGGAAATGATGAGGTACTGTGTATCTATGGAGGACCATGGGTTCTATGGGATATACATGAGGATTTGATGAAGGAGTTTCATGATTCAGCATGGACAGGGCATCCTAGAGTTACCAAAATATATTGTGACTTGAGACGTCAGTATTGGTGGTCGGGTATGAAAATAGAAGTAGCTGGTTTTGTTACAAGATGTTCCACCTGTCAGTAGGTGAAGGTGGAGAACCAGAGGCCAACTAGACTGTTACAACAGTTACCCATTTCAGAATGGAAATGGGATGATATCGTGATGGATTTTGTGACCAGATTTCTGAGATCACCTCAAGGTAGTGTTGTAGTGTGCAGTTTTCTGGATAGACGTACAAAGGTATCTCACTTTTTTCTGACCAAAAAGGCCTTCGGTGTTGATGATCTTGGAATGTTTTATATCTGAGAGGTAGTACGTCTTCATAGGGTCCATCTTTCTATCATTTCATATAGGGATTCCCGTTTTATGTCCCATTTCTGGAAGATCCTTTAGAGGGCACTGGGTACACAGGTGCTTCTAAGCACAACTTACCACCCTCAGACCGATGGCTAGTCAGAGCATACAATACAAGTGTTAGAGGAAATGTTTCATGCATGCATCCTAGACTTTGGGGGCTCTTGGTAGAATCACATAACCCTGGTCATGTTTTATTACAAAAATATTTTTAAAGAAACTATTTATATGGCTCCTTACTAGGATTTATATGGTAGGCCATACCGATCACCATTGTGCTGGTCGGAGGTAGGTGAGGTTGCTTTACTGGGACCACATCTTGTACAGGTGACTTCATAGACAGTCCATTTGATTCAGAAGTGGTTGGATACTGCACAGTCTCATCATAAATCTTTTTCTGATCACCGCAGACGACCATTGGAGTTCATAGTCAGGGATCAAGTTTTCATGAGTGTTTCCCCAAGGTTGCGACATAGGCGGATTATGAGATAGGGTAAACTCCCTCCATGGTATTTAGGTCCGTTTGAGATTCTGGAGAGTGTTGGGATGGTTACCTATAGGTTTCAATTACCATAGATGTACCGAGACATGCACGACACCATCCACATATCTCAGCTGCACCGTTATCACTCAGAACCATCTCACATTTTCAGCCCGAGGAGGTTGAACTTCAGGTCGATGCATCCTTTGAGGAGCATCTGATACGTATTGTGGATAGGAGCATGAAAGTTCTTTGAGGTCGGTCAGTTCCTCTCGTAAGGGTGATATGACAGCATGGCCGAGTGCAGGATGAAACCTAGGAGCGGGACACCAACGTACATGCCCAGTGGCCAGATTTGTTCTCATATTTATCATATCCACCCTTGCAAAATAAATTCAAGGACGAATTATTTAAGCGGGGAAGATTATAAGAACCTAGTTTTTTATTCTTGAGGTACGAGTTTCTTCTTTTCCATTTTCCTTAAGTGTTTTTGAGGAAATTGGAAAAATGGGGTAAAAACCCAAATTTTGTAGGTAGACGCCATGCATATTTCCACACGTCGTGTGTTTCATCCATGTGGGATAAGTATACAGGGTGTGTAGGCATGTCGGTGGTGAAGGGTGTAAAACCTAACTACAGTCTATGTACTTAGTATTTACACACCGTGTAATCAGTTGGCAGGTGAACAGTAAGGTGGTGGGAGTAGCCGCTAGTAGAGAGACAATACACACCATGTATTTAGAAATACACGTTATGTAATCATGTCGACATATGAATAGTGAGGTAGTTGAAAGAAGCCTCCAGAGGAATAGTTCAAAAAATGGATAGTACACGTCGTGTACATGATAGCACACGCCGTGTTGTTATGTTTTTTCTCTTAAAATAGGCATTAGCCACCTCATTTGGAATAGGAGGCATAGAACACACCATGAGCTATGGGAGAGGAGGATGAGACTTTGAGGAGCTCTCAATGACACATCAGGACTCTGATTCGTCTGACGTCGATCGTGTTTGGACTGTGTGAGTAAGCCCTTCCATCACATTGAGTTTTTCCTTCAAATTATTTCTCAAGTGGAAATTATTTGGGTTTGAATGGGTTATCTTTCGTCCTAGATCTACATCATTCTTGGTTGATTCGAGATTTGTCGTTCACATATATCGATCAGAGGAGATTGAGGGAGGTGGTCTGGTGTTTATTTCCAACTGTAGAGTTTATTTTTTGTACCGTTGTTCTATGGGCCATTTTTTTGGGGTGTTTAATGGATGAGGCCTTAGTTGTTAAGATATATAGAATTTCATAGATAATCTAATGATAAATATAAAATGATGATTGGGATCGTTACATTGATCCAGGGCCACCCGTGGGTGCGTTTCCCTTGTTTAGTTGTTTGGCCAGGATACCCATGGGTAAGCCGTGATTATAGCATATTTTGAGTTTTCTTGAGAGGATACATATTTAATACTTGCTTATGTGTTGGGATTGGCCCGATTATTTTCTTAGCCGGAGGGCAGTGTTTTGTTTAGCCTGAAGGCAATGTTTCTTATGTCTGAGAACAATATCTTCTGTGCCTGAGGGCAACATCTCATATGCCTGAGGTAATATTCATTATGCCTAAGGAAAATCACATGAGGTTTTTGATTCTGATTACCTGAGTGTAAGGATTTGTATGTTTGAGTACAATGTTTTCTTTGAATATTCACTATGGTGATTTAGTTCTGGAAGAACCATAATGGACATTGTATGCCTGGTGTTACCCCCTCATGTCCCCCTCATTGGAATCCCCCAATGGAAGGGATTCTTAAGCTTAACATGGATGCGTCTCTCCCCCAGGATGGGCTTGTTTCTCTTGGACTCCTAGACCATAATCATCTGGGGTAAATCATTTCTGAAAAATATGAATCACTTCATGCCTTCTAGGACCTGCAGTAGCTGAGGCCTCTACCATCCTTGTAGGTATGATGCTTGTTGTGGAACATGTATGGGTTGATATCATCATTAAGTATGATTGCCTCGCCGTTATCAGTACTATTAACCACAACGATGGTGGAATCTAGTCATTTGGCTTTATCATCAAAAGAATTCACTCGCTTCACCAAGGCTTCTCTTGCAGCACCTTCTCCTTCACCAAAAGGGAAGGAAACAATGCGGCCCATCAGCTGGAGGCCTCAGGTCCCTTCGATGACAACCAACTATGGTTGGACAATTTCCCTTGATGGCTTTGCATTTTTACGTCTGCTGGTCTTCTTCGTTAATGTAATCTGTCCTTATTTTCAAAAAAAAGGAGTGGGAGACCATGGGACCTAGCTTAAGCATTCAATGCTACTGAGTTCCGGTTGCACTGTTTAGTTTTGTTTGGATGTACTTTGTGCTATATTGTATTTGATTGTAGTGTATCCTGTTTTGACTACTTTCTTAGAAATATGACATATAGAATCATCATATATGTATGACTATTGGTTATATTTTTCTTCATTAGCATTGTCCTTTGAGCTTTGTATTGTTTACTACTTCCACTTTTGGGAATGTTTATATTTTTACGATGCGCTACACTTTGACAAATGAGGTCATAGTTTCCCCACTATCAGACCTAGGCCCTCACTGCTTGTCGTCAGCCACTGGCGTTTGGCGAAACACGCTTGAGTTTATGTGACCAACCGAGTTCAAGGCACCCATTATGAGTCACCCGGATTCGGGACATTACACTTATTTTCACCATTTTAAATGTGTTTTGTGTTTTTAACTTGGAATTTCAAATGGTTTTGTGATGTAAATTTGGTTTGAAAAATGTAGAGGCCTATATGGAAAGTACTTAAAGAATTGGTGTTTTTATTTGTTATAAAAATGGTTTGGAATATTTGTATTGAATATTAGAATGATATTATTAAACCCTAGGTTGGAACCTTATGTCATATTGAAAGTGAAATTTTCTTTCGAATGTGTGAATTACCAGTTGAAAAATTTTGGTTCTTTGTGAAATTGTTTAAATATTAATGTGATGTGATGGTCTGGTTGGCACTTCTTCTTTGTTTAATATATTATGGGAATACAATATTCGGATTTCCCTATATGGGTTACCATATGGGTAGTGTTTGTTTATGTGGTAGGTATAACAGCCTAATCATAAAGTACATAAATATTACATCTTTTTAAATGAATATTAATTTCATTTTATAAATTCACAACCAAGAAACGAAATAATTTAATTCTTTTGGAAACATGAAATAAATTATTCAAACATGTGAATGGTCTTCAACATCTCCCATAAAGAACTTCCCCTCTAGTAATCCTAATTAAAATATTTCTTAATAAATTGAGTAATGAAAGCATATTAAAGGGTGAGATTAGATTCTTAGTAAGGGTAATCAATCAATACATGAACATCTGAATGTAAAAACATGCACATAAATTTTCACTATTAAAATAATGTGTTATGAAATAATTCTCGGTAGTTCATAAGGAATAAATCATAAAAGAACATGAGCCTTGAGAAAATATCATTGACATAAAACATAGAATTGTGAAAAACACATAAGATTAGAAAATTTATTTCTATATTGGACAAGGATTATTTCCAAGACCATCACAGTAGAAAAAGTCCATTACAAAACCGGGTTTACATGTCATTCGCACCCTTTATTACTTAAATAGATTTACTTGTCCTTCTAGTCATGTATATCACATGAGATATAATTAATTAACCAATGAATTGGAGAGAGATATATGTCCCACCAATCCCATAATGAAATCATTCTTATGTGTTCCACAAAAACATAAATCATTCTTATGTGTTCCACAAAAACATAAATCATTCTTCATAGCAAAACCCAATGATAAAAATGTGTTTAAATATAGTTCAATCACCTTTCGTATAAAATAATGATATTTCATATAAAATCATGCCATTTGAATCAAAATAAAATAATTTCAATAATAGGAAAAGAAAAATAACCATATTTAAATAATTTAACCTTTTATGGAAAATAATTTTGATAAAACACATAAATTTAATTTTTGAGTAAAATATCCTTTATTCTTCAAAACAATTTTCTTTTCTAAATATGACACACAATTTTAAAAGAACAAAATATAATTAAAAATTCAATAAAAATAATTTAAATAAATATTCATGAAAATTAAGTGTTATGAAATCATAAGAATCCATTTATTTTATATATGTTAAAAAACATTCTTCTCGTACTTTTTCAGAGAAAGTCAAAAAGTACTTCACATAAAAAATGAATGAAAGATTCCTTCCAAAACATGTTGTAAATGTCATAAATTGGAAAAAATGAATTTAAACATCAATAATAGAATATTAATTATTTAATAAGAACATTTTTAATAGAAAAAATGGACATGAATGATAAATATACCACAATAAATAATTACATATAAACAATCTCGGATAATAATGAGATTGTGAAATTATCCCTTACCTTATTGACGATTTCTTCTATATGTGTCTAAAACACCTGTATAGTATTTTTAAAAATATTATTAACTTATAACATAACCAAAACAATATATATTATATCATATATGATTAACATACAACATTATATTACCCATTAATTTATCAATTCGAGATTAAGGAAACATTTTGGATTATAATCATTTGGTATATCATACATGTTTTGATTACTTTGTTTTAAAATTATTACACTGATATCAATTTAATTATATCCAAAATGTAAAACATGATTTATATATGATATATATTCATTATAGAAATAAATATAATAGATTGAAAATATAAATGGAAAACACTGTTGGTGGAGAGAGTAGGTTGTACATACGCATAAATGTTGTTTCGGTTTCCATATTGAACTGAATGGTAGAATGTAAATGAAATATCTATAAATATATAATTCCAATAGAATTATTATTTCATATATTTCATTTTTATTATTATAAATACTTTTAATTTATTCTTTAATTGTCATCTTGGAGAATGAATCTCATCGCGTCCAGGAGACGGTAAGCCGTGCGTACGTATGAGAGATGATAACATTCCATTAATGGTTAAATGGTATAGAATTGGATGGTAAATTAATTTTAAATAATCATTATCATGTCATATTAATTACTTAAATCCTTTATATAAATTGTTATATCAATGTAAATAACGTAGTTTTTAATTACAAATTACACCCTAGCGTGGAGACAGTAAACCCTACATACGCACGCATAGTGATATTGTAATACATAGGATGGTCAAAAGGTGGAGTATGGTTGTTTAATATTATAAAAACATCTTGGAATAATTTTGATACATGATTTATCACTTTATAATGAAACAACTCCTGAAGAGGAACTACAAGAAGAATGTTGTTTGAAAGAATCAGTAGAGGACATTACCTCTTCATCAACGTGTTTCTTCTAAATCTACCAATAGGGAACTGAAGATGATATTTGAAGAAGCCCAAAACCTCTATAACATGAGTATTAAATTTTATAAGGTAACATTAAAGGTAATGGGTGAGCATTAATTCTAAAATTGAAGTGAAGTGGTGAGGTAGGAGGTTCCCATTTTTAATTTATGTGAGGGGAACCCTTGAAAACTCTTAAAAGATTACATTAATATAAATTAATTTTTTTATTTCAAATGAATCCATATTGAAATATGTTAAAGATAAGATTAGTATAGTTATATATAATCTCATATAATAATTTTTAGAAATGTATGGATTATATTTCAAACCACATCTTTTTGGTTTACCCTAAATTATTCTGTTTTTAATTTTAATTATTATAAGAACATTTTATGTATTAAGTGGCTATAAATTTTACATATATTGGATAAATATCCAATAATTGGGTGCATAATTAAATTATAAACTTTATCATATTAAATTTTTTATTTTAATATATTTTTATGGTTTTTAGATAATTTAATAATTTACTCTTTATGCGAAACATCACTTATATCAATTTTTACACTATTCAATTTATTTAATTTAAATAAAACCTAAAAATATAGATAACATCGAAAAAACCATATAATTGTCTTCTATAATGTAAAACTAACATATAAAATCATGGATGACATAAATAATGTCAAATAGTAATTATTTTAAAATTGGTTTTATCATTTATTTGATTCCTTCATTATTAATAAAATCCATACATCATCCTTGTATAATAATTAAATTTAATTATTCAATGTCTAAAAATTATAAATAATATCTAAATATGTTGGAATTAATTTTTTATTTCTAATTACTATTTTTAGTTGAAGGGATCACTTATATAAATCCATATTAAAATTATTTTATTAAGAAGATATATGATTATTACATATTTTCCTATACAATAAATTAAAAGTTATATATGTCATAACCACACCCAAGTAGCATAGAAAAGACCAATATTTATCCAAAGGGCTGTATTTATCGGCCATATCTCAAAAAATAGGATTATTTAAAGTGTTATGGTAGTTTTATAATAGTATTCATATCCTTAATTATTTTATTTTACCCTTTTACCATATTAATAAAAATTAGTGATGTTATTATTCATAATTCCCAAAAGTTTATAAAATCTATTAAAAAAATGGAAACTTTTATTCCAAATATATTGTCAGTTTTTCAAAATTAAAAAAACATAAGTTGCAGTAATAAATTTTAAATAAATCATGATGTCAGAATGAGAGAGCGACTTTTTTAAAAGTTAAAACATACAAATAGATTTACATCTAAATTCAATGTAAAATTAATTGTAATGAAATACCTGAAAATTAATGTTAAAAATATATTCTATTTATTCCATAAAATAATTAAATAATATAATTTAAACATATAAATTATTTCGATGAAAAAGGTTGTTTTCAATTAACATTTAGTGTATTTTTACTATTCATCAACATTTCAATGTTATGAGAAAAATATAAAATATTCTTCCAAATTAAATTTATATATCCTAATTCAAAGAAAAAATTTTATTATATTTTATATAATATATAAAAGTGTCAAAAACTTGATTGGAAATGGATGCATCATCAAAAGCTGCAAAAACACTAATTTTGGAAAATTGCTTCTTTTATGTGAAAAATTAAATTTTTTATATAAATTTTAGAAAACATATAATATTAATTTAAAAATTAAACTAAATATATTACATATATATTTGATTACTAAAATCAAAAAAAATTCGTTTCATTATTTTATAAACATATTTTTTTTTATTTAAATAATTTTTCAGAATAAATATAATATTTTTCATACCCACCATTATAATGACTAGGTTATAAGGTAACGTAATAATATTTATTTTTTCACCTATAATATTTCTTGAGTGAAATTCATTATATCAAAATAAAAATAAATTTTATGTTACCCAAGACAATCATAGTGCTGTGTATATGGAATGCTAAGCTAATGTTGTGTATTAAAAAAGATTATCTAGGGGTAGCATACAACAAAAGAAATCAATTTAAAGAAAATAATATATATCTACAAAAAATTCAAGGCAGTACATTCAACCACCTTAAATGAATTTCACCCTCAAAATTCTTCAAGGTTATTAATGGTTTAATACATGAAAGTTTCTTTTATAGAAACCCACATCATAAAAACGAATACTACAATTTCGTTTTAAAAATAAAAGGGAAAACATAACAGGTGCACAAAAAAGTAATCAATTGGTTTCTACATAGCAGAACATTTGTGTGAAGGGACAAAATGGATATGGAAGTTAAGTCTAACAATAATGTTCAGATTGAGAGTGAAAGATAACATGGTTTGGAAAAAGTTAACAATCATAAAGCCATAAATATGTGATGATCTAAGGGACCAAATGTTTTGTCAGATAAGAAGGTACAAGGGGAACATTTTTAGTTTTTAATATCATTTTCCAAGTGATGATGAACATGAGAAGAATGAATTATTTATTTCAGTACAATCTCACCATTAGAAATGCCTTAAAAAATTTCCAATTTATCTTTTATTAAAAGAAATGAAGTTGAATTTGTTATTACTGAAGTGTTCCAAGATCAAACGATCCATAAATAGAATGATAGTTCATTCCATCTATCATTTATTATTATTAATGAATATTATTTAAATAAAGTTGGTACCATGTGGATTGAAATTGCAGGTCCCATTTTATAATACATTCCCCAGTTTATCTTCATTTTCCTCAGTCTGATAACATTGATAGAGGTTTAATGGTTCTAATCTATAAAGGGGATCTTATTTGGTGTGGTGATTCTAATCATCCCAATGATATGGGAAATAATTCCCAGGTATATTCATATGGCTTACTGGTTTTTTGGTTTTCCTCTTCTTTTTTCATACGTCATATAAAATGATTTGAATAGTATTTGGAAAAATATGAAAAAAAATTATTTTATTAATTTTAAATGTATTTTCAATCAAAACAGGCTTATTTTTATCATTAATGATATAAAATACACAAGTCATTAGAATCAAGATTATCGAGTCATTAAATGTTTTGTATTCCCATATATAGTCTCTCCATATTATTATACATCATTAAAGTGAATGGTTGACACACATTCACATTAACTTCGGTACATACTAATGTTCTTTTACTCTATTTAGACATCCATTAAAAAATCATTAAATAAAAATAATTTTTATATCACATGTCCCAATATTAAATAGAAATATTTTGGGTTATTGTTTGGACATAACTACTATGATACCTAATTTCTATAAATCTTCTAAAATTTACCTCTAAGTTGGATATGAAAAGCCCTATAATATAATCATATTGGATGGAATAAACAATGTTCTTCCTATTCATAATTCCATGTCACCTATAACTTGATTCTAGACTCTTTATTGTTACCAGATTGAGAGTAATGTATTCTAATTTAGCTTCACTAGAATTCATTGGTTGTTATTATAGTCATCAGTTATGTTTTTCAAAATTTAACTAAATTAAATATTCTAATCATTTTTTATGGTGGAAAAGTTAATAAACCCATTTGGTTATTTTAGTAAGATAATAATGGTCGTCATCTCAGTTTATAATCTCTTCTAATGAATATATAGTAAATGTTTCTTGGAATGATGTATTTTCTAGTGGTATGTAATACCCTTTTACCTAATAATAAAGTATTTTAACATATTCTTCTCTACATACTTTTTATTTTTTAGGAAATAAATTAATATTTTCCATTATTAGGGAGTTTAATTGAAATAGGAATTACTGATGGTGGTCTTATTAATCCATAATGTCATCATCATCAAAATTATTCTATCAAAAAAATTTATTAAACCCTAACATTTTCCTAAATAGTAATGGTTTGGATGCATGATTTTGTTTTTGGGTACACAATATCAAGACACACCGAGACACAATGTGATTTTTGTTCTACTCTATGATAATTATTTTTGGCCTCTAAATAAGGAAAGAGGAGTTGTGTCTACTCATGAAACTTTTTGATCTCTTATTTTACTAGTACATTCCGACCATCAGTATCATCCAACAAAGTGGTAATGGAATCTCGTATTTCTAAATATGAATCCGTGTCTTATATAAAAAATATTCCCTATATAGTAATCTATTATTTCTATAGGTAAATTGATTATACATTTATATTTCTATAAGATGTATCACATTGAGTAGGGTTATCTAAAAAAGGTATGTATTTTTGACTTAAGATCATACACAATGGGTTTGTTTCCTAATAGAAATTTATAAATTACCATCTCAATATTCATTATTTACCATTAAATTGATCAATATACTATTAGGCTTATATAAACACACTATAATTAAGTAGAGGGTTTTTTTATATATAGTGACACTGTTAACTATTTATTTTTTATTATAGTATAAAGTCATTGGAAGATGAATGTTAAGAAGGGATACAAAATTATGGAATTTATATTGATTACTAGTGTTCACTAACTAATTCCATACATAAATGTATGTGTAATTATCTTAATATTCCCATTCTTTTATATGTTAATCAGTTTTATCAAATACTACAACATTTGTTTTTTCAATAGTGGTGACATTTATTAATGTAAATCCTGCAAAAGGAAACATGAATTCCCATATAGGATGTAATTTTTTAATTTTTTTCTATTATTATCCAATAGAATATACAAGTGTTTTTTTCATGGTATAAATTCCCCCATCCCTTTGATCATGGATTTCCATATGGCTATTAAATTGATCAATATAACACACCTCACATCACGGGATCATCTTCTAATAATTTTCATATATGGGGTATATTTTAGTATTTCTCGATAAAATAACAACAATAATTCACGGGGAGGATCTTCATGACCGATTTAATAGAGATGACCACCATGATTTCTTGATTCTTCTCCACCATGAGGAGGACCTCTATTGTTTCTCTTCATATTTTTTGGGATAAACTCTTAAATGGGTGTTTATGGGAGGACATCTATAGTTTATTAATATGTCAATTTGCGGAGGATATACATAGTGATGGTTATCCAATATCATAGGTGAGGGATCTATTGATGTTGTCACTAGTGTCCATCCTAATGGTTTCTGATTCCTCTAATTGATATTATTCATGATGATATTAGTGATTTCATGGTTTCATAACAATTATAAAGCATCGATGATTGGTTCCCATCAATCGACCCTACTCATAGGTTCCCTATTAGATATGATTAGGGATAGTATTATATCCTCAATAGTTTCCAAATTTTTTGAGTTGATTTTGTGAGGACTATGACATTTTTTAGTAAGATCCATCTTACGAGTCTTTGGGATAGTTATTCATGAGTTAGAGACATCAATCAATAATTCCTTTATGTAAGTAATATAGTTATCATCTTACATTGGGGAAATAATACTAAAACAATTTAATCTCATATTGAGTGAAACATATACACTAAGGATCATCAATCATGGTTCTTGACATTATGGTGTAACAACCCTGACCCCAGCAGCCTAGAGCCACTGCCTGTTTTATTTTAATGGAATTGATACAGGATACCACTTCACCAAGAATTGATCAGTTCAATAGTCTTTATGAAACTAGATATATACATGGTTCCCTTATTATAATTGAACTTAAAAATAGAACATATCAAAAAAAAATCTAGTTTTCACTTATTCAAGATTTCATCATCCAAACCTATAGAAGAAAAAAATATAAGGGTGAGATAAAGTGATCATTAAGGGTTATATGAAACAATAATAAGTTATTTAAATTTAATCAGGCATAGAAATTATGGATTGGTAAATAATCTAATAACACATCCCATCAATAAAATGACACTAAAAAGTTATCCATAAATTTCATCATAGTTAAGTTATCATGGAATTTAATAAATTAATACTCAATGAAGAATATTATTTTTTATTGGATGTAAACTACCTAGAAAATGAACCATTATACCATCAAAATGGTTTAAGTATCTCTGTAAAAACCTGTCTGATTCTTCTTGGAAACAAACACGAATGGTTTGTTTCTGACTATTTTTTCTTTTGAGACATATCAATATATTTAGGGGATATAAATCAGGACCCACACAAAACTGGAAGTTAAAAGAATTATTCATACAAATAATTAGTTCAAGAACAACATCCCTTAGCATAATATCTATATTGAGTAGGAAATACTAATTTATCAATATTTCAACATTCCTAGTAAACACCATATGTAAAAATGGTGTACGGAATATACTATAATCATATCCATTAAATAAGAAAATATAGATATTTAAGAGGAATATTACATAAAATTAAAAATGATCTAAAGGGGTGTATTATATAAACCATATAAAAATGATTAAATTCATAATACCATGTAATTCTAAAAGAAATTGTTATTTAAACGAAGTCCCTTACCATATGTCTAAACCATTTCTTCACTTTATCTTAATGTCCTAGAAATCAGGATTAGAAAAACAAATCATTTAATTAAAACTTTTTTCTAAATTAATTTTATTTAGTATATTTCTATTAAGATCATTTGTGCCTGTTTGATTATTAATATGGTACAATTTTATCATTCGAGGGGTATTCGTTTCCTTGGATTCCATGATCACTTTACTTGTATAAACGTATAGAAAATCCTGTAAAATGATAATAATTTTCTAGAATTGAAATTATATATTACTAAGGATATTAAATAATAATTAATGGTTATATATTTAATTAACTTATATGTTACGAGGATGAATTAGTAGATAAAACATTAATGATAATCATTTATGTTATTTTTCCATTTTTTCGATCATCATGAACTAGTTTGGTTTTGTTAATTAATATTATGTACATATACTTGTTCTAGTTCATTAAATATGATTTCATACATATATTATAATATTTTTTACCCTAAAAATAGATTTATGATCATCCATGAAGGTGGGATTTGTAAATTAAAATGCATCGTCCATGAAGGTGCTAAATCGGCACCTCGTGGATGATGTTTTTATTTTACATTAAAAGGGAGATAAAAAAAGACTAGATGGAATATTTTACATTGAAATAATATAGTTATAGTATATATAAGATAAAAGAGTTATCATTTATGTTTTGACAGAGTATATTAGGAGATAATAAGAAAATAAAATAAATTGAAAAGAAATCAAATGAATAATATAGTGTTTTTTACCTCAATAATTCTTCTCATTCAGAACCAATTTAAGGGAATTTTTTTTTCATTTTTTGACATTATAACCTTATAGACATGCGTAATAATACTGCGAAGTGTTTTGGGTAGAAACATGAAATGATTCAATGCTTAATAGGTGTGAGGAGAATATATTGTGGGGGTGGTATTTATAGTGGAGGAGAAATGTGTTTTTTAACTTTTTATTCAAACATTTATCATTTTGGAAAATGATAATAAAAATTGATGATTTAATTAATACATATAGTATTTAGTTAATATTATATTGAACTAATTACTACTTACAACATGCATGAATTTTCAATTCACGTAATTTTCTGAAAATATTAAATACCATAAATTACCTTATTTCAATATTAATAAAAAATACAACTATTTTATAAAAATATCAAGAATTAAACATAAACATTTTTATGGTTTAAAATTTAATAAAAATATTTCCATTTAATGAACATAATTTTTTAAATATATGATTTTTATTTTGTTTAATTTAAATACTTATTTACATGAAAATCACCAATATTAAAATTATAGTTGATTTAATAACACTTTAAAAATTAATTAATGTCTCATAAAATTATATTATAATAATAAGACATAAAAATATTAATTTATGAAAATATTTTAGGAATATAAATTTTCTTTTAAATCATGTTATTATTTATAAAGGTGTAAATAAATATTTATGTTTTATAAAAATATCTACAATTAATTTATCATTTTGAAAATATTTATTTACATGAAATATGATATAATTATATCTTGTTTTCTTTTATAATATCTCTAAATTTTATTTATACTTTCATCGGTGATATTACTTTACTATTTTCTAAAATTAATATTCTTAATGGTCAAATTACTATTCTAATGGTCTGTTAACTATTTTATTGGTATACATGACTTAATTCCTAGAAGAAACCTCTAATTTCATTAATTCCTCGTTTTTAAAATTTCTTTTTGTCTTCTATATGAGAATTTATATGGTTTATAATATATTAATTTTTATTTTTTAATATATATGGTGTTTAATGATTTGAATTTACTTAAGAGAATAAAAACCATAAAATCGTGGGGTGTTATATTCTTACCTGCTTAAAAATATCAACCTGTAAAATTTAATAAATATATAATTATAAAAGACGAGGGTGGTTTTTTTCATAACTTCTTTATGTTATCATGTTTATTCATCAATTTTATGGTTTATTCAAAGATCCTTTACCAGTCAAGTAATTCATTTTCTCAATACATACTCTCTTATTTCCAAAATCTCGATAGGATCATCACATTAAGAAAAATAATGTTCCATTTATATTTCATCATAGGTGAGTTCATGTGTCAGGTCTTGAATTTACTTCTTTAACACAGATATATGGAATAAATTGTGAACTTTGGAGAGGCATTGTGTTATTTATAATTGGTAAGCTACAACTATAATTCATTATAGAATTTGAAACAAACTAGTGTATTAGGGGATCAATTTCTCTTTCTAACCAATCCTAAAGTCACCCTTCCCTGGAGATATATTCATAAAGACTTTCCCTTTATCATTATCTCTTCAATAAGTTTTGTGCCTATAAGTTTTCTCTCACCAAAATCATCCTAAAAAGTTGGAATTTTATATCTCTTTCCATATAATCCTCTATATGGTGCCATTTTAATACTAAAATGAAACAATTATTGTATGAAAATTCCACAAATAATAAATACTGATCCCACATACCTTTAATTTTAATTGAAAACAATCACAAAATGTCTTTAAATGTTTGAATAGTTATTTCAGATTATCCATTGGTTTGTGGGTGAATATAAGTATTCATATGAAGCTCAATATACAAAACATTATGAAGAGTCTTCCTAAAATTGGTTGTTAAATGAGGATCTTTATTAGAAAAAATAAATATAGGTTCACCATAAAGTCATAAAAAATCATTAATATATAGTCTCCTTAGGAACTCCAATGTAGAATCCACCGTTATAGTGAAGAAATATGATGATTTGGTAAGTTGATCAATAATTACCGCTATTGAATCATTATTTTTGGGTGTCCTTGGTATTCCTGTTATAAATTCCATAATGATGTCATCTCACTTCCACATTGGGATAGTAATAGTTTGGATTATTTATATATTATGTTTTCTCCCATCCTTCACTTTTTAACATGATAGACACCATGAAACATAGTTTGCAATATCCCATTTCATATTATCCTACAAAAAGTGTTCCTTCATATCACTACAGATGTCCATAATACCATAGTGTATAGAGATGTTTGATCTATGAGGATCATCTAATAGTTCTCTTTTTATCTCATATATTGAGGGGAAACATAACCTATTTCGATCCATTGAAAAAATGTAAATAGTGTTCACATGTACGTATGGCTTATCGTCTCCAAGAATAGTGTAACCCATTTTATAAATATAAAATTAATGGATTTATATAAATAAATTTATAAATAATATATATGATATATATTTTTTTAAAATTGTTATTATTATAGAACCTTGATCAAAGTAAAATAATCAAAAATACAAAACCAAAATATACACAAAAAATGTAGTTATTACCTGGAATGTGATTTTAACAAGGAATTTTTTATTAATGTGTAATAAAATGTTATAATTAAATCATATATAACATGATAAATATGAGTTTGGTTCTTTAATATATGTATAATTAACTTATATTTATTATACCAGAGGTTCAAATTTGTATGAAGGAATTCAAGACTTATGGTAAGGTAATTTTGTCCCAATTTGTCTTCTTTGTGGCATATGTTATGATATTCACCTATCATTATTTCAAATGAGTATATAATACCCAATTTAAATTTTATATCATTAATATCCTTATTTACATGATATTTAATATATTATATTATTTTTATTATTTATTGGGTCTTATGATTCAGAAGTTACCACAATGGTAGGGGTTTGATGTAATAATCTCATTAAATATAGGGATTGTTTAGGATTATGCTTTATATAATGAAATATTATGATATTATTCTCAAAAACATCATCACTTTTATTCTACTATAGTTATCTTTTTATAATACTTGGTTCACTTCATTTTATACTACTTATTTACTCAATATTCAAAAATAATTTTTTTATTGTAAATCAAATCTATTTCTCTCTTTTTTTGAAAAAACCCATTCCCTTCCATATCATTGTTTTATAAAAATGTTTCAAACATTGTTATAAAATTAACTAAAGGATTTATTAAGTTCATTTTCACCTAGTTTTTACTTTTCTTACAAATGTATTAAAAGGAATCTTCATGTCAATTTCCAAACAAGGCTCGTTTGGCTTTTACCAATAATTTTAAACAAATAAATTTTTCAACATGTATGTTATGAATGGAATTTCAAAGCATCGTGACCACTAAATATTTTAAAGCTTCCTTTATAAGATTCAATTTTTTTTCAAGTTAATTTTTTTTTAAAATAATTTATAATTTTTTATCTTTAAAAGTGATTTTCAGTTTCGAAAGTCTATTTTCCTCAGGAAATGTTCATAGGGATCAATAAAAATAATTTTAAATTAAACATGAAATAATATAATATTACTTATGTTTTATTGGTTATATGTTCTAGAAATATAATTATTATTGTTTCTCTAAATGGTTTATTCTTATGATCAAAAATATTTTTATGAACCTTTTTTCTATTACACGGGTTATAACATGATAAAATTATTATGAAACTCACTTCTTTATCCATGAGTTACGCTATAATGAAATGATGAAATTATTACAAAACCTATTTATTTTATACAGGTAATTCTATGATGATATTTCTATAAAACCCATTTCATTTCATGGTTTCTAATATTATGGTTTTTTAATAATATTAATTAACAATTATGTATGATTTTCATTTTGTGGCATGTGGGACCCATATATTCCTCTAATTTATTGGGAAAAGAGTAAAATATTATAAGAAAATAATAATTTAATTGTTATTGAATCCAATTCAATAAGGGAAACTCTCTACTATGATTTTCTTAATATTGAACCTTGACAAATAAGATGGTTTATGGATTGAAACCATTCCATATTGATAGGATTGATAATGATCCTTGAATAGTATTTAAATGATTTGCTATTAATATTATTATTCAAAAATTACCAGTATTATGTAAATATTATGGTATCATGGCTCATGTTTTTTTATTTCCTTATGATTAATGTCTTATTAACTTTAAATATTTACACCATGACTCAAAATTTTGATCTTTGATTTGCAGGGCATGGTTTTTATATGTTAAACTTGTAAAACCAATAGATTTTAAAAGTAGAAAACCATATATGATATTTTATATGACACAAAACACCAAAATTATAAGATAATGTAACACCCCTTGAATTTTTAATATTTTTATTTTTAAATAAATTCAATCTCGTTGATATAATGCAATTAATGAACCCATGGTTTGAACGAAACATGAAACTCTACTAATCTATTACTATTTAAACATGAGTATTATAACACAAAAATTTAGATGTAGTGTATGAATAATAATAACTAAACTATAAAAATTATGTGGTTTATCCATGTATAAAAAAATCAGTGGCTATATTTTTTTATAAATAAAATAAGAACTATTTGAAAGTTAAAAAATGATTTCATAAAACTGAATTATTCAAAAAGTTGGTTTATTAGGGCTTTGTGTACATAATTTAAAAATAATTGTAACTATTTTTTAAAATTTATTTTAAAAAAACAATATTTTTTAAATTTTCTTGTCTTTTTTATCATTGGGTGATGTTTTCACATTTTTCTAAAAAAATGTGATGAATAGTGAAAATACTATTTTTAATTGATAAGAGTTTTCCATTTAAATTATTTCAAAATTTATATTAAATTTAAAATTATCTTCAATGTAAAAATTGTAAAATTATACAAAAATTCAACTATTTTATATTATTTTAATCAACTTCATAATCAATTATGATATTAAAATATTTTATATGTTTGAGAATTTTCTCATTGTAAAACCTAGTTTTTCATTGCGTCTATAGATGTAATTTAAAATTTGTTTCTTCCACATATGTGTATTGAATTTGGATAATTTATTCTATATTTTTAATCATAATAATTTATATTATATAATAATTTAAAAATAATTTTTTACCATTATGACTAGGAAATGTAGTGAAAAATATTTTTCATGTTTATGGTAAAAAATAGTTTGTCGAGGGGGTACACTAAGAATATAATGATTAAAAACGAACTAAAAATTCCCCAAAACCCATTTAAAAGAAATTTTTAGACCCTATAATCTATAGTTTAGTATAATTAACAATTTTATATACATTTTCACGAGAAAAAACTAGGTATCACTTTATCTTTTAAAAAATTCAATGTGTGTCCTCTCCCCCTTTATAAAAGGTCACCTACTATCCACCATTATTCACACATTAAATACCCCTTTTTATACAATATGAGAACAAATAACTTAATTTATTCTTTACCCATTTCCTAGAGGCATCATTTTTATTAGGAATCACTATTTATATGGATTTAGGTATAATCCTAAAGAGTCTCTCCAAAAAATAGTAAAATTATGAAATGTGTGAAGTTGTTTTACTTAATCATCCACCCCCTTCAATCCATATTCAAATATGATAATATAATGAAAATAAATATTCATATATATTTATATCTTGTTATTTTAATGGAATAACCCATATACATATCAACTTTCACCCAATGTGTAATGAAAACATCGATTGTGTTTTTAGAGAACTACCACTTTGTGTGTAATGCCCCAACCCTAGTTATCCAAAGTAGGTGCATTATTAAATAACATTTCCATGATAACAAGGGATCAAATCACAAAAGTTCAATTAGTTTACAAGCCTTGGAAGTAATAGATACACACATAAGTTTTACATTACATTATGAATTGAAAAACAAAATAATTGTGTCTCCTTTTAACACATTCATCTCCCTTATACTATACCTACTAGTCAGTAATAATATACTTCTTCACTTCCTAGGAAAAATAAAACACAGAAAGGGTTGAGCTTAGGTGCTCACTAAGGATAACAATATAGCAGAACCTTCCATAGATAAGCATAAAAATATATGGTAATGTATAAGACTAAAAAAATCCTTCTAAACATAAACATCAGCATAATATAGAAAAGATAAATCAAATAGTGTCATTTTCTTATTCACATTGATATTATGCTAGTGTAATAATCACATGTTATATCAATAGAAAATTTCATAATGATGGAATGCATAATGTCGAACAACATAACGACATAGTCAAGGCCTCATGCAAAGACAAAAAAAATATTTTTTTCATGGCCTTGTGCCAAGAAACTAGTTTTTCTCATGAGACCTACCAATGCATATAGGATCTATAGTGGCCTCCACCCGGCACATACCAAGTCCAATGCATTCTTCATATAAAATGGTTGAAACATAATATAAACATTTGTATTAAAACTAGGATTTGAAATGTTAATAGTTTAACCATAAACAATGAATGGTATAAAAATAACACTTCCAGAGTCAAAAATATCACAAATACTTAAATATAATATTGAGTATTATATCATAATAAATCAACTTCAAACAAGTGTAAAATCCATCAAAGGAAGTTGACATAGATGAAATCGAAACTGTTTGAGAGAAATATCTCTTTCTATCTTGAAATCATTTAAAAGTCATGTAATTATAAAATAAAAAATTTATTTTCTAAATATTATTATAATCTTGTAAGGTAATCTTAAATGATTATTAACGGCGGAAAATAGCCACACCCTCCATATACGGTAAAAAATCATTCTTAATTTTGTTGAAAAGGTCATAAAAAACTTGTTAGGAAAATGACGAAAATATTCCTTTATAAAAAATTTATAAAAAATAAAAAATATAATAGATGAATTTAACCCATAGTCTAGGAAATAATAAAAATGTTTTGAAATACATTTTTAAGAAACACGGATGTGGATGATAAAGAGTTCCTAGTAGATACTCACGTATAAACAACCTCGGATAATGAAGAGATTGTAAATTAACCCTTACCTTGTAATTTTCCTTAGTAGATGGTATGTTAACCTCTTATATAATGGTTAAAACATTTTTATTAAATTATAAAAGAACTATATACATAAATATGATATCATATATGATCATCTAATATTGCTTCGTTAATAATATTTCAGTAGTGTCATTGTTTCGGTTGTTAACTGATTCATTTTTCTTTATATGTTTCGTTACATAAGTAATGTTTGTTATGGATAGGTTGAACATTTTTCATATCCATAGTGATATTAAGCTCTAAAAAATTGTTTTTAATCATAAAATAAAAATTATTCTTGAATGGTTATGATGGGTAATTAATCTCATCACGTTCATGGAGACGGTAATTTGTACGCATGCATGAACGACAATATCATTATTTTTATGGTGATATATTATGTAATTGGATGGTATATCATATATAAAAAAATCATTTAAATGTTATATTTATTATTTAAATCAATTATACTCTTTATTATACACATTCAAATAATGAAGTGTTGAATAACAAACTACACCACGACGTGGAGAGGGTAAGTCATACGTACGCACGTATGGTGACTTTTTTATTCACGGGATGGATAGAATAATGAATATGGTGGTACCATATTTATAATTACATCATAGTATGTAGAAGGTACTGGAGTTATTATTTTAGTATGGAAACAACAAAGAAAGATAAGTGGAAGAAGAAAAAAACATTGAAAGTGGTGGTGAATTTATTACCTCCTCTTCGGGTGTTTCCTTTGGAGTTGATCAAAAGGACTCATTAGGATGGATTTCTGATCAAAGTAAGGCCTCTAAGAAAAATTGAGGGAATTTGGGAGGATATTTGATCAGGGTGTGGCCGAGCCAAATTGATTTGGAGGTGTGATTTTGAGAGAAGAGGAAGTACCATTTTATAAGAGAGGTGAGGGTCACATTAGGAAAAGCTTAAAATATTATTTTATTATACAAACTAATTCAATTTATAATGGCTCCAAAAGGACTTATTTCTAGTATAAGGTGGGGATGGGTTGAAAAAAATATCAAAAAATAGGTTTTTGATAGGTTTAGGTCACCTTATTATCCTTATATTTTAAATTTAACTTTTAGTTAAATAGTTTAACTTTTACCATATATTCTTGTATTTTAATAATAAATGGTTAATAAAAATAATATAAAAATACAAGAAAATAAAAAGTGGTTAGTTATTGATATATCTAACCTTATCTAAGTCCTTTGTCCATACCTTAAATTTTTAGGAATATTATATCAATTAATAATATAGTATTTGTTTTAAAAACTCGTTTTTGTCAATTTTGACACTATTTGGTATTTTGTTTTTATAAAAGCCATGAAAACATTATCACTTCGAAAAAACATTTAATCAACCCTGAAATGTCATATTAAAATATAAAATTATTATAATTCATTATAAGTCTCAATTTATATTTATTTTCATATTTATAATATCAATTATTTTAATCATTCATTAATAAGGTGATTATTGCATCATCATTGTATCATAAATAAGTGTAATTATTTAATATATAAAAATTATAAAAAAAATACCATTATGTAAGAAATATTTTTATCTTTCTAATGAATATTTATAGTCGAATTTATCTTATGTGTAATCCAATATTAAAAATGTTCTAGTTATTAATCATTGAATTTATCACTTTAAGATCTTCTTTAAATAAACTAATAATAAATATCTAAATATAATATATGTGGATAAAAAGGATCATATTTTATTCATAAGGTTTATTTTGGACGAAATAGAATTATCCAATAGAATTAGTCATGTGTTAGGGTAATTATAATATCATTTTTTACCTTTAATTACCCTATTTACTTTTAATCATGGTAAATAATAGTCAAAAGTTATTATTCCCCAAAAATTATTTTCATCTTACTGAACCAAATTTTAATTACTAATGTCAACCATTTCTCTCTTATTTTTGATATTCAATTCACAGAAGTGGTAAAATTATGTTTTATGCAAATTTTAAAATGTTCCTAGAAGGTGAAAAAAGACGGTAAAAAGTTCAATAAAATTTTATGCATCTAATATTATTATAAAATGACTCCAATGAATTATATTTATCTTCTATAGGTATTATGTATCTTTTTTTACATAAAAAAATAAAATAAAATAAATAATTATTTGAATAAAAACTCGGTTTTAAACAATAACACAGTGTTTTTCACTATTCATCAAAGATTAAAAGTTTTCAAAAAAAACAAACATTTACTTAAGATAATTTTGATATTCCGAAACCAAATATAAATTCCATTTTGAAAATTAAAATTTATTAAAATTATAAAAGAGAGTATTACTACTCATTACTGCTAGTTTGATTTGTCTTTGTGTGCTAAAACTCTATATTGCATACTGCGCAAGTTATTCCATTATTCGAAGGGAAACATATCGTGGAAGCTTATGGTGTTGCATTATCCCCTCCTTTAAATAATTTAGTCCTCAAAATGTTTACAATATTACTACAAAAAATGATTCAGTTGGTTCATCATCATAAGTATATCGATTTCCCATGTTCCCTCTTCCATCTAATGATTTCTCTATAGAACTTTTACCAGAAGAGTCTTCCCGTTTCTCAACAGTAGTTATCTATTATCAATAATCTTGAAAGGACCTTCAGAATAATAAATATCATGTTCCAGTACAATTTCCTCAAAGTTGAGTACATACATTGGGTCTAGCATGTATTTTCTCAAAAGTGATAAATGGAACATATCATGAAATTTGGAACACTTTGTGGAATTACCAAAAGATAATCTCCAACTCCATTTCTATCAAGAATTTTGAAATGTCCAATGTACCTAGGACTTAATTTTACCTTATTATTTAATTTTATAACAACATTCCATGGGGATACCTTCAATAAAACATGGTCACCTACTAAAAATTCAAAATCATTCTATTTATCGGTATTGCTCTTTTGCCTACTTTGATCTGCTTTCTTGTGGGTTTGTAAAATCATCAACTTTTCCATTGTTTCCTCAAGAAGTTATAGGACTACGAGTTTTCTTAACCAATATCAACCCAACAAGTTGTTGTGCGACATCTCTTTCCATATAAAAGATCACATAGTGCCATCTGAATACTTAAATGGAAGCAATTATTATAGTAAAATTCCACTATAGGTAAATACTTATCCCACATACCTTGAAAGTCAAGTGAGAAAGATCTCAACATGTCTTCAATGGTTTAAATAGTCTGTTCTTATTTTCCATCAGTTTGAGGATGGTAGGAAGTTCCTAAACGAAGTTCCTTATCCATGGATTTCAGAATAATTTTCCAGAATCTTGATGTAAAATGGGGTCACGATCAGAAAAAATTGATAGGGGTAATCCATGAAGTCTTACAACGTCGTTAATATATATTCTTATTAAAGGATAAATTGGTAAATCTTCTCTTATAGAAAGAAAATTGTTTGAGTTGATAAGATGTTCAATAATGACCCAGATTGCATCATTCCTTCTAGGAGTCTTTGGTAGTCCCCTGACAAAGTCCATCATAATATCATCCCATTTCCACTCAGATATGGGAAGAGGTTGCATGACTCCTCGAGGATATTGTCTTCCAGCCTTCACATATTGACAAACCATACATATTAACACATAATAAGAAATATCCCTCTTCATTTTGTCTCACCAAAAATGTTCCTTCAAATCTCTATTCATTTTAGTACTTCCAGGGTGTGTAGAGAAATTGGATCTATGAGCATCATCAAACAATTCCTTTTTTCTATTAGAAATTTCGGGAACACAATGTCTCTTCCCAAATTTCAAAATCCCATCTTCATATATGAAGTCGGTCAATATCCCATCATTCACAGCTTTAATTTTCTTTTGAAACTCCTCACCACCAATCTGAGAACTTTTCATCCTTTCTAGTAAAGATGGTTTAACAACCATTTGAAAAGCAATTAATGTTTCATATTCCATGATTATTCTCATATCCATATTTACTATATCCATGTACATATGATCCCTTTCAACTCACATCTTGTTCCAAAATCAATGATCCTTTCTTCTCAAATAATCTTCCAGCTTACATACCTTCCCCGATCTATAGTGTATAGTGAAATCATAATCCTTGAGTAGTTCAAGACATCTTCTTTGCCTCATGGTGAGTTATTTCTATGAGAAAATATACTTCAAACTCTTGTGATCAGTATATATCTCACATTTTTACAATAGAGATTGTGTCTCCATATATTCAAAGAAATGATTAGAGCTTCTAACTCAATATCATGAGTGGGATAGTTTTTTCATGAATTATTAGTTGTATTGATGCATAGGCAATAACTATATTATTCTGCATAAGGAAACAACCAAGTCCTTTCTTTGAAGCATCACTATAAATAATAAACCCATCATTCCCCAATGTTAGAGTCAAGATAAGATAATTGAATAATATTATCTTCAGTTACTACAAACATTCTTCACACACATTTTCCCAAAACAATCAACCATTTTACATGTGATCTTGGTTAATGGGTTAGCCAATCGAGAAAAATTCTGGAAGAAATGGAAATAATAACTTGCTAAACCAATAAAACTACATACCTATGTTATAATTGTAAGTGCTATCAACTCATGTATTGCTATTGTCTTAGAAGGATCAACAAAAATTCCATCCATAGAGACAATATGGCCAAGAAAAGAAATTTCCTAAATCCAGAATTCACAGTTTCTAAATGTCCCGTATAATTCATTTCTTCTAAGGGTTTTCAGAATAGTGTGCAAGTGATTTTCATGTTCTTAATATATTATGGTGTAAACCAATATATCATCAATAAATACCACAAAAAAATCCTCAATATATTCTGTGAAAACTCCATTAATTATATCAATGAAAACATAGGGTGCATTAGTTAGTCCAAAATTAATTACTACAAACTCGTAATGCTCGTACCTGGTTCAAAATTTTGTTTCCAGAATGTCTTCCTTCTTCACACACAACTGATGATATCTTGATCAAAGATCAATCTTTGAAAAATATTATGCTCCATGAATTTGGTAAAATAAATCATCAATGTGAGGAAGTGGATACTTGTTCATTATTTTTATAGCATTGATCTCCATGTAGTCAATGCACAACCTAATAGATCAATCTTTATTCTTAACAAAAGTAATAGGGGCTACCCATGGAGAAAAACTGGGGATAATAAATACATTATTACTCAATTACTCTAGTTGTTTCTTTAGTTCCACTAATTCCACAGTGACCATTCTATATGTGGTCTTTGATATGGGCCTTGAACTAGAAAATAAATCGGTGGAAAACACAATTTCTCACTCTGGAGGATGTCCAGGTAAATCCTCTAGAAACATATCAACATATTCTTGAACAATAGGCACATACTCTATTTGAAAATTACTATCCTCACCCATAGTTATTTCATTTTCTTCCTCCCCAATAATTGAGTTTAGTATAGCTACTAGGAGTGGATCTAAATAAGAATTAGTAGGTGATGTTTCTACTCTAAAGATAAGGTACTCCTTATCATCATTGAAAATTGTAACCTCCACCTTCTTATGGTAAATTTTTACATCATGGTCTGAAAGACAATAAATACTGAGGATTATATCAAATTAAATCATGGGTATGATGATGATATCAATAGATAAAGAACATTTATATGCCCGAATAGGGACTGATTCACAAAACATTGTTGCAATGATACTTCCCTTAGGAGTTTTTACTTAAAACTTCCTTGATAAATCAAATTGGAAATATCTAATTTTCTTCACAAACTAGGAATATATGAAACAATTCAATGATCTAGAATCAAATAATGCATTGGATAAATTTGAGGAAACCATTAAATTACCTGCACCACATTATTCAGATCTTCAAACTCAGCAGTATTGATCACATAAGCTTGGACTTTCCCTCTTATACTTTTATAAGGTATGTTTCCTTAGCTCTTTGGAAATTCATTTTCATAATGCCCCATTTCACTACAATTTTATCATTCAACATTGATAGTATCTTTCTTTCCCTTGCAATCACGAGCTTGGTGGCCTTTTTCACCACACTTGTAGCAGACTCCCTTTACATTTAGGAAAGTACCAGGGTGTTTCTTCCCAAATTTACTAAAGTATGGGAATTAAAATTTTCACATCATTTCCTTATTTCCATTTTTAAAGTGTTCAGATGATCACTTCTTCTCTTGCTTTGCATTAAATTCGTAAGACATATAGAATTAATTTTCTGTCTTGATAGAAAATGAGACAATATCTTCGTACGATGAGAAGGAATGTGAGACTAATTCTAGATGGATAAATGGTTTTAACTCATCATATAATTGATCAATCTTACTCCTTGGGTTACATATATAATCTACTTCCTGCATTGCTAACCATGTAAAGTTAGCCTCATAATTTGCGACATTCTCATCATCTTTTTTCCTCAGACTCATAAATTTTCTTTCCATATCTAATCGATGGTCACGAGGAAAGTATTTATCTAAGAAAATCCCATTAAAATCCCTTAATTAGATATTTTATACTTTTTAATCCTTCATTGTGTTTTGAATTAATTACCATCATTAATCTGCATCTCCCATGAGGCGATAAACTTCCATGAAATTTTTTTCCGTTTCGCTACTCCCCAAATCTTGAAATATTTTCTCTAGGGAACTTATCCACTACTTAGATACAAATGTATTTGTAGTCCCATTGAATATTGGTGTTTTTTCCACATTATTCATTCTAAGATTGATCCTCTTCATTGTGGATCATGGTGCTCCATACGGGTATAGTTATTATTCACAACCTAAGTGAGTTATCCTAGAATGGTTATAAGTTTTTCATCACTGGATTCATCACCAGCTCTAATATAATTATCTTAAGTGTGATAGAAATCCCAACATGGATTATATTCATTGATACAGTTTCTATTCCATCCACTAGGTTCCATTTCTAAACAATGACATACACTATATTAGTTTATGATTCACAATAAAAAATCCCAAACATGTAAAATACCTAACACAAATTGAACATTTTATGCATATAATCCATAATAATAAAAAATGTTTTATTTGAGGAATTATTTACTCATAAATCCTTAATACAGGTTTGTAAATAAAATGTCAATTATCCTAAGTATATCCCCTGGGAGTGTCGTAACCAAGAGTAAAACAAGGCTTGTTTTTGTGTACCAGGATACCCCAATTCAAGCTAGAAACTCCATGTTTTATTTTTCACTCCTAGGTACATCTATGATAGAGATTCATCTACCTTATAGTATCCAAAAACTGATGCATTTCTTGGAAAATACAAAAATATCACTACATTACCCAAATTCTAGGAATTTTTTTCTATACTAATCCTCAAAGTCTGTCTTAGGGTAATTTTCTCTAATTATAGTTTTTATAAATCTAGCTTCCATGATTTGTACTAAAATTAATCTAAAACCAACTATATCCCCCTAACCCTAGTTACCCAGAGTTGGTGAATATTATATAACATTTTCATGATCACAAGGGATCAAATCCTAATAGACAGATCTGTTTAGTATCCTTGGAAGTACTAGACACAAACATAAGATTTACATTACATTATGAATCCAAAAACAAAAACATTGTGTTTCCTTTTAACACATTCATATCCCTTCGACTATCCCTACAGGTCAGTCATAATATACAACTTCGCATCCTTGGAAAAATAAAACATAGAAAGGGGTGAGCTCATGTGATCAGTAAGGATAACAATATTGAAAAAACTTTCATAAATAACTATAAAAATTTAAGGAAAATTATAAGACTAAAACCCAAGACTTTTAAACATAAACTTACACATAATATGGAATAGATAAATCAAATAATTTCATTTTCTTATTCACATGGATATTCTACTAGTATAATAATCACTTGTAACATCAATAGCCAATTTCATAAGGACAGAATGCATAATATTGGACATCAAAACCACATAGTCAAGGCCTCCTTCCAAGACTAAACATAAGATTTCATCAAGGAATTATTCTAAGACACTAGTTTGTCTCATGAGACCTACCGATGCATCGAGGAGCTATAGTGGGATCCACCCATCACTCACTATGTCCAATGCATTCCTCATATGAAAAGGATGAAACATAACATAAACATTAGTATTAAAACAAGCATACAAAATGTTAATAATTTAACTATAAACAATGAATGGTATAAAAATAAAACATCCATAGTCAAACATATCACAAAATCTTTAATAAAATATAAGGGATTGTATCATAATAAATCAACTTCAAACAAGTGTAAAATCCATCAATGGATATTGACATAGATGAAATCAAAAATATTTGAGAGAAATATCTCTTTCTATTTTGAAATAATTTAAAAGTAATGTAATAATAAAATAAAACATTTAATTTGAAAATTTTCTTATAATCTTGTAAGGAAAGATTTTATGATGTTATAACAGAAAAAAATATCTACACCCACCCTATAAGTTAAAAAAAATTGTTCCCTTAATTTTGTAGAAACGGTCGTAAAGGACCTTGTTTGGAAAATGGTAGAAATATTCCTTTAAAAATATTTTATAAAAATTAACATAAGTGTATAAATAAATTTAACCCATAGTCTATTAAATAGTAAAAAAAATTCAAATACGTTTGTAAGAAACATGTATGTGGATGATAATTATTTTCCAATATACACTCACGTATAAACAACCTCGAATAACGAAGAGATTGTAAAATTAACCCTTACCTTATACTTTTCCTTAGTCGATAGTATGTTAACTTCTCTTATAATGGTTAAAACATTTTTATTAAATTATACAAGAACTAGATACATATATATGATATAATATATGATCTCCCAATATTGATTTGTTAATAATATTCCAGTAGTATCATTGTTTCAGGTGTTAACTGATTCATTTTCTTTTATATGTTTTGTTATGTTGGTCATGTTTTTTATGGATAGGATGTACTTTATTAATATCAAGATTAATATTAAGTAATTAAAAATTAATTTTATTCATCAAATTTAAATTATTCTTGAATGTTTGTGATTGGTAATGAATCGCATCGCTTTTGTGGGGACGATAATCTGAACGTACGTACGCACGAGCGACAATATCTTTATATTGATGGTGAAATCGTATGTAATTGGATGGTATATATTATATAAATAAAAATTGACATGTTATATTTATTATTTACATCAATTATACACCTTATTATACCCATCCAAATAATGAAGCGTCGAATAACAAACTATCCCACGACGTGGAGACGGTAATCCCTAAGTACGCATGCATGGTGACATTGTTATTCATAGGATAGATAGAATAATTAATATTGATTTAAAATATTTATAATAACATTAAATTATGTATAAGGTACTTTAGTTATTATATTGGTATTGAACCAACAAAGAAAGAGTAAGAGGAAGAAGAAAATAACTTTGAAAGAGGTGGTGAAATTTTTACCTCTTCTTCGAGTGTTTCATTTTTAGTTGATCAAAATCGATTCTTAAGTTGTCTTTTTGATCAATTTAAGGAAAATAAGTAGAAGTTAGGGTAGTTTGGAGGATATTTGAGAATGTTTTGGCCGATCCAAATGGATTTGGAGGTGTCATTTTGAGATAAGGGGATGTTCCCTTTTATAAGCGTAGTGAGGGTCACTTAAGAAAAGCATAAATTATTATTTTTTTATACAATAATATTCGGTTTATAATGGATAAAAAAGAATTATTTCAAGAATAAGGTAGGTATGGGTTGAAAACATCTAAACTGATAGGTTTTAGATAGGTTTATGTCACCATATTAACCTTATCATTTAGATTTAACTCTTAGTTTAATAGTTTTACTTTTACCATGTATTCTTGTATTATTATAATAAATGGTTAATAAAATTACTATAAAAATCAAAAGAACCTCAAGTGGTTATTTTTTGATAGATATAATTTTATCTATGTCCTTTGGTAGAGCCTTATATTTTTAGTAATATTATATCTATTAATAATATAGTATTTGTTTTAAAAACTCATTTATGTCAATTTTGACACTATTTGGTATTTTGTTTTTGTGAAAGTCATAAACACTTTATCATTTTGAAAAAAATTAATTTAATCATCCCTAAAATTTCATATTAACCTATAAAATTAGTTTAATTAATCAGAAGTGTCAATTTACCTTTATTTGGATATTTATAATATCAATTATTTTAGTCAATCATTAATATGGTGATTACTGCATCATCATTGTGTCATAAATATATTTAATTATTTAATGTCTAAAAATTATAAATAAAACAACATTATATAGAAAATATTTTTCTCTTTATAATTAATATTTTTAGTCTAATTTGTGTTATGTGTAACCCTATATTAAAAAAATTGTCATTAAACTTTGAATTTAACACTTTTAAATCATATTTAAATAAAATAATAATAAATGTCCTAATCTAATACAAGTTGATAAAAAGGATCATATTTTATTTATAAGGTTTATTTTGGTCGATATTCACTTATTCAATAGAATTAGGACATGTGTTAGTGTAATTATAATATAACTTTTTACCTTTAACTACACTATTTACATTTAACCGTGGTAAATAAAAGTCAAAAGTTACTATTCACCAAAAAATTATTTTCATATTATTGAACAACATTTTACTTACTTATGTCAACCTTGTCTCTATAATTTTTTAAATTCAATTCACATAAGCGGTAAAATTAATTTTTATGTAAATTTGTAATTGTTCCTAGAAGGTGGATAAAAGACGGTAAAAAGTTCAATAAAATTTTATACATCTAATCTTATTATAAAAGTACTCCAGTGAATTATATTGAACATATTTAGGTATTATATATCTAATTTGACATAAATTAAATTTAAATAAAAAAATTATTATTTAAATAAAAACTCGGTTTTAAACAATAACGGGGTGTTTTTCACTATTCATCAAAAATTGAACATTTTGAGAAAAATACCAAAAATTCACTCTAAGCTAATTTTGATATACTGAACCCAAAACTGAAGTACATTTTGAAAAAAAAAATTTATAAAATTTCAAAAAGTGTGTATTAATATTCTTAATGGCTAGTTTGTCTTTTCATGGTGTGCTAAAACTCCAAATTGCGTAAAGCACAAGCAAATGCATTATTCAATTAGAAACGTACCGTGGAAGCTTGGGGTGTTACATCGCGAACCGATGTAATTCGTTTTCCATCACCACTATTTAGTTCTACATATATTTATTTATTTAACATATTTATATAATATTTATGAAATTATTATAATTATTCAATTATAATGTCAAATATACCTTCTAAATTTCCATTCTTTGGGGGGTACAATAATGTTTCTCAGGTGTACGAATCACTACCACCTCATGAAGCGATGTGATTAATATTTCACTTACACATTAGTTGAAGGGTATTCAGGGAAAAATTTAATGATTACATGTGATATTTATGGCCTAAAAATAATATTTTAAATATTATATCATGTTTATCTTCTTACATTACAGTCCATTAGAAAACAACACCGTAGCTTATGCAAACATGTGGACTACCACCTCCACATTACGATATGAAATTTTTTTCATTTTATTTTTACATGTATGGTAATAAGGATGTATTATATTAATTTAATTCAAATATATGAAATAATAATTATTCTTGTAATATGAATTAATACGTATCTTCCTTTTGTTCCATTCATTGAAAAAATGGAAATTGTGTTCATGTGTACTTACGGTCGACCATATTTACTATAAAAGAGTATGTAATGAATATATATGAAATTTATATCATGGATAACATTATGAAGATTATTCAACCATGATCAATCAAAATGACCAAAATTACCAAACTAAAACATGCATGAAGAAGGAATAAATTATCACCACAAACAACGATGCTAACAAAAAATTGTAAATAGACAGGTGATAAAATACTATAAGTAAATCATATATGGTATGAAATATTTTATTTTTTAAATTTAATATATTTATAATAAACATATATTTAGATATGAGTTTCATACACATATGAAGGAATTCCACCCCAAGGTAATAGTTTCTCATCACACATTAAATTATATGAGATATACACCATAATTCACCACTTATTCCATTAAGTGGTTCATAAATTTCATAAATGATTTTTTATATCAGGAATATATTATTTTCATGGTATTTAAACTTTCATTTTATAATTAGTCCATTTTTTGGTCTTATGATTCAAAAATTACCAAGTGGTAAGGGTTTATTTCATAATCCTATCATTAATTGAGATTATTTTTTGTTAAGTGTCCCTTGGGGGAATTATTTGATATTTATATCTCAAAATAGATATATTATTTTATAATATAGTGTTAATGTATTTTTTAAATTAATTTTACCATTATTTCAGTCATTGGTTCTTAAAATCATTAAGAAATTTTTTTTTAGAAAATATGGCTTTATTAATCTCTTCGGTCAAAAATGATTTTAAAAAATAATAATTTTCTAAAAATTTGTTCAAAAATTTTTCTAACATTTAAAAAGGTATTTATTAAATAATATTTTTACCTATTTTACTTTTTACTAAAAAATTTAAAGGAATCTTCATGTCTTTTCAAAAATAAGACATGTCTAGATTTTACAAAAAATATGAAAGGAATATCTATTGTAACATGTATAGAAATAATATTATTTTACCCCACCATGAAAAATCATAGTTTTAAATATTATTTTACAATTACAAAAATATTATTTTCAATGAAAATTAATTAAAAAAATTCAGTAATTTTCCTTGTAAAATTTGAATTTCAAGTGCAATGGTAATTATCCTCAAGAATGTTGTTAATGAAATTTTCATGGTACTTCTATCCATTGATGAAATCAATAATTTATTGTACGTATGATACATAATGGATATATTTTAATTATATCATCCTTATAATTTATTTTTATTTTTTATGATCTATTTTTAAGAGTATGTATAATTTTATTACCATTCACCATATTATTCCTTATGGTTTATAAATATGATTATTTGATTGGGTTAAGTACTAACATTTCATTGGTTAGTTTATCAATATGAATGTTTATGTTGATTATTATTTACCACTATAGTAATAAGAATGTATTTTATATATTATTTTACTGGTGGGTCCTAGTTTTACATTTCCCAACAATGCATCGACATGTATCATAATAAAAATCAGTTGGCCAAATAACATGTGTTTCTACCAATAGATTTCAACAATCTTGAGTACAGTCATAAATGTTCAAGATGTCTAACAATATAAAATTAATTATTATAATATCAATTTTTCCATATTATTATTCTATTTTTTTGAATATTAATAGGTAATTTTCAAGCATATGTGATTATTTATGTTTAATAATTTTATTATCATTTATTTTTTCCATATTATGTTCAATTTAATAATTAAATTACATGTGTTTCAGTTATTTTTTGTTCCATAATGATTGTGATTATGTATTCATGATAGGGTATGTTTTACACTTAACCTTAATGAGTACCTAAGATTGCCACTTTCTTATGTTTCATTTTCCCTAGGATACAATGAATGTATTGTTATTGAAATGTAGGGATATGTTATATGGAATAATGGAATTATAAAATAAAACAGTTTTGTTATTGTATGATTTTAGTTGTAATTTGATATTCATGTGTGTATTTATTTAACCAAAAATACTAAAAAATTATTCTTTCCAGATTCTATAACTTATTTCTCATTCCAATGTAACAATTTGGACACTGCATCATGGTTACTAGGGTCAGAGTTGTTACATTTGTTATAAAAGGAAGTTTAGTGGAAACCCTGAGTACTAGATTTTGGGTACCATAGATTAAGGAATATACCCCTATCATAGTCATTGAGTATATTTATATTAGAACATATGAATTTTTTTTTGATAGAGATTACTTATTTTTTACTATCAATACATCCATATCTAGATGCTATAAGTGGACATGATTCTGGAACATATGTACCTAGGGGTAATAATTCAAAAAAAAGTGTGTTGTGCTTGACTTCATCATTACATGATACAAGACAAAATTCCATTCTGTACATGATTTTTGACATTCCTGGGGGATATATTTAATATAATTCACATTTTATTTACAAACCATTAAGATGGATTTGAAATCATTTTTATGATTTGAAAAATTTTCAAAATAAACCGTGTTTAGGATTATGAGATATGCTGTGAATAAAATTTTCAATTTATTTTATGGGTTCCATTAGTTTTGGCTTATAATGTATGATATATAATCTTATGATTTAATCTAGTGCATTCCATTTCTATAAAAGGAACCTTGAAAATGGAATGGGAACCATATAAATTTACATAATCCAAAGAGTATGAATGATCATTTCTTTGATGGGATTATGACAATATTTTGAAGGGAGATATTCTCCTAGAGATATTAATCATATGATTATATAATATCATGTCCTATTAAAATATATTAAATAATATATATGTATTATGTCATTCAAGGGAAACAAGAGAAGAAGAACATGGAACAAAAAAAATTATAAGGGGAACAAGGGAAAGAAAGATTTCCCCCCTTGTGATAATTGTGGAAAGAATGAATGTAGTACTTGATTTAAGGGAATGTTAGTTTTCTACAAGTGTGGAGATTAAATATTCTAGGATCATAATTTTATAGGAAATAAATAAATTTCCAATGTTAAATTCATTAATTGTAAGTATATGTGGTACTATATAAATTAATTTCCTAAACATCAAGGGATTATACCTCGAAATAAGCTAACATATCCTGGAAAACATACAATATACCCATAGATGAAGTTTAATTATTAATATAATTTTTATTTGGATTCAAGAATTATCTTATAGGAGTATTTTATTAATGATATTATTGTTATAAGAATTATAAAATATATAATTATTTTACTTTAGTGCTATTTCATAAAGGATTTTAGATCATATATTGAATGGTATGTCAGAAACCATCCCCTAGGACCTGTGACATTGCTACCCCAAACCCGCCTTTTGTAGGCCAGGGGCTAAAGACTAGCAGCCAAAGGCATTCTCCCAAAAACGAGAATAAATTGCCTTTACTCCATTACAAACACACGGTCCAAGAACACGACAAGAAGCAACTATAAAGTAAACTACTCTAGTAAAAGAGCACAGAAAGTAAAAGGGGCCTGAATACAGGCCTAACTATAAAGGTACAAGTACAGTTTAAAATACAATAGAAACTGAAAGAAAAAGGAAATTAGTTTTTGGGTCATCCTTCAGGGTTCCTACCTGAAGGGTAGGAATATATCTCCTCCTCAGCACTCCATGTCTGTCCATCTCCTCTGTGTCACATCACGCCGAATGGTGCACCTCTGTGCACCATCCAGTCCTAGCTCCCCTAGCCTCGATCAACATTGTGCGTCATCTACACCAGAAAATAAGATGCGGGTGAAGCTCATGAAGGGGTGAGTATAACAATACTCAGTAGGGACCCCAAGGCCCTTGTAGGTCTCCTAGAGTTCTAAAAAGGAAAGACCACAAAGTAAGACATCAACTCTACTTAGGCATATGCCAATACATATACTTAAGTTATCAATATATACTCATCTTGTACATGAGGTACGAACACGACATAGGTAACACCATGAAGGTAGAAGTACCACACAGGTAACAATGCAAAGATAACACAGTGAAGGTAACTCTTGAAGGGTGAAGTACCACACAGGTAACACCACAAAGATAGAAGTACCATACAGGTAACACCATGAAGACAATACCACAAAGGTAGAAGTACCGCACAGGTAACACCACGAAGATATAATTACCCCATAGGTAACACCACGAAGAAAAAAGTACCACACAACTAACACCAAAAATATGATACCACGAAGGTAGAAGTACCACATAGGTAACACCACGAAGATAGAAGTACCACACAGGTAACACCACGAAGATAGAAGTACCACAGAGGAAACGTCGTGAGGATAGAAGTACCACACAGGTAACACCACAATGATTTAAGTACCACATAGGTATATTACCACATAGCATAACCTAAATCACAAGCACAACGTAAATATAGCTCACAAAGAGTCTTAGCTCAAAACAAGGTTTCAGTGATGTATTGAAGTACAAATTATTAGTCACGAAGATAGATCATCTTATTCTATCAAGAGGCACTGATTATTTCCATACATATTTTGAACCACATAGGATCGATAGGTACTAAACCCCACAATGATCCACACAAGATCCGACCCACCCAGAGTCGATAGGTAATTAACCCCCACTGACCCACATAATATCTAACCCACACATGATTGATATGCGTTGACACACACAATATCGCTGAGCGCTGACCCACACATGATCAAACCCACATAAGATTGATATGTGATGAACCACAATGGATTTTTGAGAACTGAACCACAAAGGATCTGAATGACATAGGATCAGTATGCACTAACCCACATAGGATCGTTGACTGCTGAACTCCGCATGATATGTCTCCAACCACCACCTCACTGCCAGCCACTGGATTCCTCACACCTAGTGTGCTATTGTTCCATAGAATCTACCCTCGAGATATCGGTCATATGTCCACCATCACTAATCTCCACAAACGTGTAACCCAAAGGACTTCCATGTCGTATGGGTTCCAATGTGACAGACGTTGGGTCAATCAGACACCCAGTCTGTGAGTTATAAGCATTTTAGCTCTGGGGGACCGGTTGGATTTGGTTCGATCCAACCCATCCATAATCCAACTATCCCCAAAACATAAAACGAGTAATCCAAAAAGGACCGTCTCAATGCATGGATTCCAACGCCACAGACAGTTCATCAAACGGAGGTCTGGTTTTCATGTTACGACCAAAAAGGTAAAACTGGGTCCATATGGGCTTGGGTCTGGTCTGACCCGGTCAAACCAAACTGGCCCAACCCAGTTCATTTCTGGACCAATTGGCCTGGGCCACGGTGGGTCCGAACTTCTAGGAAATGGTTTGGCCCAGCGGACGAAGTGGGTGGCCCGACCCAACCCACTGGGTGGCCCACGATGCAACCCGTGGTCGGGTGCACAGCCATTGCAGACTCCGCCCTAGCCGACACCCTGGGTGAGCCACCCCCCCTGGTATTCCAAATGGTCTATTGGACCATTTGTCTTGGCCTACCCGGCGACCCCATGTGGCACCGCCTGCAGGAAAGCGGGACCCACAAGAGTGGGTCTTGCCCTATGCGACGTGACCGGTTGGAATGGTTGGCCCTCCCTTCCAATGGTGTCGATGTGTGCAGCTCCTCTCGCAGTCAGCCAGTAGCCATCCTCCTTGGTGCACATCCATGGTCGACGGGTTGTGGGCTTCTCTTATACCAGCGGTGCGGATGCACATAGCACTACCTTCACACGATTGGCTGGCGTGCCGGCCTCCATGCTCCCCCGCTGCAGCCAATGGGCAGCAGCCTCTTCCGACAACGCGGTTGCGCTGACGCTGCCATCGTGGATGGATGGACTGTCGGCCAACTCCTTTTTCCTCAATTTCATCGGTCACCATCCTCTTTTTCTGTGAAGAACGCGTCAACATTGAATATGTGAAGGGATCGGTCCATGTTCATTCAGCCCATACCCTCTGCATTAGTCTGGTAGCACACGACTCAAGGAAAAAGATTCAACATAAAATTAACGATGAACAATATTAAAAAAATCCCTACATCAATTGTCTGTTGGAGATGTCGCGAGGATGAAGATGAGTTCGTTGAAGGGGATGTCAGTGTTTGTCGCTCCCTCAATACCTTTCTGATCCGGGCTTGGGTATCATCCTCGTTCTTCATTGTTGGTGGTTCTTCGTTGGAGGATTCTCCATTACAAGCCTCCTCTCCATTTTGGAATCAGGAATACAACCCATTAGAAGAGTTAATAAAATTACTTGTCATTAAAAATTTGGGTTATTAATTCAAGATTAATGTATCCTGTTTTTTAAAGAGAAAAGTTGTTACACATTTTGTGTAACCGGGCATTTAATTCCCAGTATTAAATGCTCAACCACCCTCGTGTGGTCCCCACCATTATAATTCATATGGGAGGTTTCAAAAATAAAATAATTGTAAGTTATTTTATTGTATTATTTCTTCAACCCACCTACAAAAATCTGAAAAAATAACCCTTACCCTCGACCTACTATGATCGAGGTGAAGGTCTCTTTAAGAGAATATCAGTGCTGCAAGTTCAATGTTGTCCTCAGATATCAATTCCAAACACCAGTTCAAAATTTAGAAAACATTTCTCACGTTTTTACTGAACATACCCGAAAAAAAAGTTCGAAAAATTATTAATTGTCACCATCAACCCCCGCCGGTCAAGGTTAGGCTCTAACTAACTGAAAAGAGCCCCAAAAAACCCAACTGTACTCTCATATTTCCAATGCAAGTTACCATTTAAAGTTATGGATTTTACAATAAAATAATTGTCACAGAATTATTTTATTTACGGGAAAAAAATAACATTCACTGGTGGGTTGCAACGGCGAATGTCAGTATCTGGTTAAAGAAAGAATACCCTCACATGTTTAGTGGTGGTCCCATATTTGTAATCTGATTTACTGTTTGTGAGTTATAAGAATTTGAAAAATAAAATAACTTTGATTAATTATTTTATTTACAGTTATTCCATTTTAGGGTTTTCTCACGGGAGGCATCCTCCGACTAAACATAAGTCGCAGCTAGGGTAGAACTGCCATCCTAAGTGCAATGGTGCCCTTAGATTTCTGATCTGAGTAATAATTTAATATTTATTCCACTTTTTCAGGAAAACTGCTTACATTTTCTAATTAAACATTAACAAAACTTCGACGGATCATTTCGGGCACTCTGGGCCTCAGAATCGTGTGCCGTTAGATTTCTATGTCTCGAAATAATTCGATACAATTAAAAAATTATAAGTAATTTCATAGAAATTAAATTCTCCCCACATTAGGGCTTTAATCCCCCCGAAAGACACAACAATGGAAAAACAACAAAAAGAGGGTATTGATCATGAGTCTAAGCCTCCTGCTCCCATGTGCTCTCCTGGAGGTTCTCGTGATGGCAGCGTACGTGCACTAGAGGTATCGACCTCCCATGAAGGACATTCTCCTATTGATCCTCTAACTCTACTGAATCCTCCATAAAATTCACCCCATCATCGATGTCCAGATCACCGTGGCCGATGTTGTGAAATGGGTCGTCCACATATCTCTTCAGATGGGATATGTGGAAGAAGTCGTCCACCCTCTCGAACTATGGGGGAATGGAAAAACTGTATGCTAACTCACCTATCCTCTGAAGTATCAGAAAAGGACTGATAAACCTCAGTGATAACTTGCCGCCTCAGCCAAATCTCCATAGTCCCCGTTGAGGAGAGACTCGAAAGAATTCATGTTCCCCCTCCAGAAACTCCAAAGGACTCTGTATTCTGTTGGCATAAGACTTCTTCCAACTCTATGAAGTCTTCACTTTCTAACAAGTGAATCATCGTGATACAAACTTTTCCACTACATCCTTTATCTTGGACCATCAGTACTGACATCAGAGGTCCTGGTACATCTTCTCCACTCTAGGATTTACCACCAGAGATGACTTATGGAACTCCCTCAACACCTCCTCCTGTATTGCTACTGGTACTACGGTACATCCTTTGATGAGGATGACGTGCCCCCCACCTTTAGAAAACCCATAATGTACATGACCTAAGGATATATAAGCACATCATGCCTCGAAGTCAGTTTCCCCATGTTGCACCTCCCAGACTCGCTGAAGGAGTGAGGGTGTGATTGTCATAGACTGGAGGTATGATGCTCCATCTCTATCTACGAAGGATATCTACAACGCGGCTAGCTGCTATGTCGCTTCATTGAGAAACTATAGACCAGACCTATTAATGAGTGCATCTTCTACCACGTTCCCCTTCTCTGGAGTATAAACTATATCAAAGTCATAGTTCTGGAGGTAATCAAGCCATCATTGTTGTATCAGGTTCTAGTCCTTCTAAGAGAAGATATACCTTAGACTCTTGTGATCAGATTAGAATGTAAAACGTTCACCCATTAAGTAGTTCCCACCACATATTTAGATAAAAGACCACTACTAATAACTCCATGTCATTGGTAGCGTAGTTCTACTTGTAAATCTCTGTCTCATCTCCTGAAATATCTGCTGACACTTTTCTATCCACAAGAAATGCTCCCCCTTTTTCATCAAAGCTAGCAAGGGTGACACTACCCTGGAGAAGTCGGGTTCAAATCTCTGATACAACCTTGAAAAAGTATACATATCTCTCCATTTGGGGAGGTAATCCCGGAAACATATTTTGAAAAGATATCCCCAGCCTCTACCACTTCTGTTTGGAACAGAAAACCGAAAACTCTTATTGCCATGAGGGTAATTCTAGTTGACTCAAGAGTGATTTGTTACACCCTCTTATGCATGAGTTTATCCTATTCTTCCTGGGTTTCCTTTTTTGCTGACCTAGGAAAATCTCATTCCAACATTGTAGGTATACCACAACCCTTTTCCAAATACATTCAATCTGAGTATGAATTGTGGATGTCCAGTCCATACTCAAACTAACGTCGTAAGGCCTTGATGCCGCCATCAAGAGGTTCAAACCAATACTCTCACCTAAAGGGTCAGATCAAACCATCGGCATAAGTGTGATTATCGATTCTCCTCCCAATGGTATCTCCAGACGTGAGGGTCAATTCAACGGCTTAACCAGAAACTCTAGGTCTTGTGAATGATTCGTGGAAGGATGGGATGATTGGTGGCTATGTCTATTAATACGGCAGCTAGTAGTAGACACAGACCGTTCATCAAATAATTCTTAGATCCCTTGGGTCGCATTCCTTGACCATATGTAGCTACTCCATTCCATCATCCTCCAGCTCCCTAAGCCTGGTGGGGACCACAAAGGGGGGGTGGTTATAACATGCTGAAATGTACACCAACTCATGCTACTCTCCTATCTCTTCTTCCATGTCTTCATCCCTACAGATTCATCTATCCCAAACACTTCATCTTCTTGAAACATTTTTACATGCCCAAGTCTCTAAGATTGGCCCCAGTTTACTACTTTCCCACTGCTAACATTCACTGGTTGTATCCACTCATCCAAAGGACATTCACCCAGAAATGATCTCTCTAGCACCCTAACATAGGTAGGAATGCATATAGGAACAGTGTTTGCTCAGATGTCCCTAATTCCACCTTGCTCGGAATTCTGATCCCTGAAGCACTTATCGTATCGTATTCATAGAGTACAAGGAATAGTCGGTGTGCCTCGATGAATACTCAGCTACTGACATGTCATCCTGCAAAAGTTGTTTAAGCTCTAGAGAACTCTCAGTCACCTACTCAAGCAAGTCCTTAGACTCCGGTGATTCGGGATCCCCTCAGAACCTGAGGGGTATCTAATGTTGAAACTCGTGTAAGGCACTAAGTCTAAATGTGTCCTCTACCAATAACACTGGTTGTAACTGCAGACCAATAGGCAGTGACATAGATGGCACACTACCCGAAGGTACAATCTTGGGAAACAGTCCAAGTACCCAAGCCTCATTATCCAAGGGACCATCCTCATGGTCACGTACTGGAAAAGACTAGCATCTAGAATCACCATCTGCTCTATTGGTGTCTCAACTAGGCGGGAAACTCTAGACACTGCCTCCAGCCAGCACTCAGCTGCCAGGAAATCTGACTCACCTTGAAACCTCAGAGGCCTATGTCGTTTGAACTCATGAAACATTATTAATCATTGTGCATCCTATACTTATGGGGCTGGTGGAAATGCCCATCCAATGGGTAGTGGTGCTACTGGTACACCACCAGAAGGTGCTAATGTCGTAAGAGGGCCCTGCACTGAGGCCTTATCGTTCAGTGGGCCATCATCATGTACTTTCTCTATAATCCTAGTTAAATGTCTATGATGTGACATCCTAATAAAGAATAGGTGCTCCAAGGTCATTAAGTTATACCTATTGAGATAACTCCAAATAAATGAAAAGAAAAAAAATTCAAAAACACACGCAATCAGTGTTTTCATGCGCTTAGTTGGAAATCAGAATTCAGGGTCCTAGTGTATGGATACGTCAACCGCTGCACCAACACTGGACTCCCCAAACTGAAAACCACACTTATAACACTTAATATTATTGCTTCACATAAATGATCAATGACCTAGTTCTTCAGTAGAACTGAACTCCTCAGATACCACTTTGTCACGACCCATCCCCCGGGGCTCATTCCATGACTAACCCAAGACCGCCTTCAACAGGACAGGGGATGGAAACTAGCACCGAATGGAATACTCCTTAAAACAGGAAGGAATTTCCTTTATTCCTGTACAAACACACAATCCAAGAACGCAACAAGAAGCAACTGTGAAGTAAAATGCTATAGTAAAAGAGTGCTAAAAGTAAAAGGGGCCGAAATAAAGGCCCAACTGTAAAGCTAAAAGTAAAACTGAAAATACAATACAACTAAAAGAAAAAGGAAAATACCTACTAGGTTGTCCTCCGACGTTCCTACCAGAAGGCTAGGTATAGATCACCTCCTCACCACTCCATGTCTGTCCGTCTCCTCCACGTCACGTCATGATGAATGGTCTATCTTCATGAACCATCATGTCCTAGCTAACTCAGCCTTGATCAACATTGTGCATCGTATGCACTAGACCCAAAAAGGTGTGGGTGAGGCCCATACAGAGGTGTGTATAACAATACATAGTAGGGACCCCAAGACCACTGTAGGTCTCATAGAGTTCCACAAAGGAAAAATCACAAAGCAAGATATCAAATCTACTTAGGCATATTCCCATACATATACCTAAGTTATCAAGATATACTCATCTCATACATGAGGGAAGGACACCACATAGGTAAGGCCACGAATGTAGAAGTACCAAAAAGGTAACACCATGACGATAACACCATGAAGGTAACTCTGCGAAGGAAGAAGTACCACACAAGTAACACCACAAAGATAGAAGTACCACACCGGTAACACCATGAAGACAATACCATAAAGTCAGAAGTACCACACAGGTAACACCATAGAGGATGAAGTGCCACATAGGTAACCCCACAAAGATAGAAGTACCACACAAGTAACACAATGAAGACAATACCAAAAAGGTAGAAGTATCACACAGGTAACACCATGAAGCTAGAAGTTCCATACAGGTAACACCACAAAGATAGAAGTACCACATAAGTAACATTGTGAAGATAGATTTACCACATAGATAACACCAGAAATATTGAAGTACCACACAGGTATAGTACCACGTAGCATAACATCAATCACAAGAACAAAGTAAAGACAACTCACAAAGAGTCTCAGCTCAAACCATCTTTTCAGTGAAGTATAGAAGTATAGATGATTGGTCGCGAAGCTAGATGCTCTTATTCTATCAAGGGCCACTACTTCTGACCATACGGAGTTTAACCCATGTAGGATCGATAGGTACTAAGCCCCATATTGATCCACATAGGATCTGACCCACCAAGAGTTGAAAGGTAACTAACCCCCACTAACCCACACAGGATCTGACCCACACAGGATCAGTATGCACTGACCCACACATGATCGCTGAGCGTTGACCCACAACAGATCAGTATGTGCTGACCCACATAGGATCGCTGAGTGCTGACCCACATAAGATTAGACCCACATAGGATTAGTATATGTTGACCCACATAGGATAACTGATCACTGAACTCTGCATGATCTTTCTCCAACCTCCACCTCACTGCCAGCCACTGGATTCCTCACACCTGGTGCACTCATGTTCTGTAGAATCTGACCTCAAGATATAGGTCATACCTCAAAAATCATTAATCTCCATAAAGGAGTAACCCAAATCACCCCCATGTTTTAAGGGTTCCATCACAATAGACGATGCGTCAATCAGATGCATGGTATATGAGTTAGAAGTGTTTTAGCATCATGGGCCCCGTTATATTCGGTTTCGAGCCAAACCGTCTTTAGTACAACTGTCTCTAAAACTCAAGAGGAGTAAATAAAAAGGACTGTGTTGATCCAAGGATCCCAACTCTGTAGACGGTTTATAAAACGGATGTCTGGTTCTCATGTTACGGCCAGAAAGTGAAATTGGGCCCTGATGGGCCTGGGTCTGGTCCCACCCTGCCGGACCGACCCGTCGTGTCCTAATTCGGGTCCAGCTAGACCCAGACTAGGCCGACAAGACCTGTTTCAGGTCCAGAACGGCTGGCCTTGGCCGACCCGACATGGTTCTGGTCCGGCCCAACCCGATTTGTGTCAGGCCCAGTTGGCCTGGGCTGCGGTGGGACAGGTACGCTGGGCCATGGTCTAGCCCGGCCCGTGAAGGGGTTGACACAGCCCATCCCGCTGGGTATGTCCCACTGGGTGGTTCGCGGTTCAGCCCGCAGTCAGGTGACCCGCCATGGTGGGGTCCTCCCTATATGACACTCAGAGGAAGAAGCCCCCCCCCCCAACCCCGGTATTTCGAACGGTCCTTCGGACCGTTCGGCACGGCCTACCCGGTGGTTCCATGTGGGGCCGCATTCTTTAATGCGGGACTCGCCAGATAAAGTCTTGCCTGGTGCGACACGGCTATCCGTCCCTTCCAGCGGCGCGGATGTGTGCTGCTCCTCCCGCATCCAGCCGGTTTCCAGCCACCTTGGTGTGCTGCTGCAGCTGACAGGCCACTGTCTACTCTTCAACTAGCGACGCGGACGTGCCCCACCCCACCATCACGTGGCCTTCTGGTTTTCTGGCCGTCGTGCTCCCCCACCATGGACGACAGGCCGCAGCCTCCTCCAATGGTGTGGTTGCACCGTCGCCGCCTTGTTCCTCACCGATGTCGGTCTCCATTCTCCTTTTTCGCGAAGATCGTGTCAACATTGAACATGTGGAGGGATCGGTCCATGTTCATTTGGAACATACCCTCCGCGTTAGTCCGATAGCACATGGCATGAGGAGAAATATTCAATGTAAAATTAATGATGAACAATATTAAACAAACCCCTACATCAGTCGTCCGTTGGAGATGTCACGAGGAGGAAGATGTGGTCCTTGAAGGGGACACTGGCGTTCATCGCTCCCACAACACGTTTCCAATCCTGGCTCCTGTGTCGTTATCATTATTCGTTGGGGTGGTTCTTCATTGGAGAATTCTCCATCCCAGGCCTCCTCTCCATTTCACCAAAAGAATACAACCCCTAAAAAGAGTTAATAAAATAAATCTTCATTAAAAAGTTGGGTTATTAAGTAAAGATTAATGTATCCTATTAATTAAAGAGAAATGTGGTTACACATTTTGTGTAACCAGTCATTTAATGCCTAGCACTAAATTCCCAACCACCCTCCTGTGGTCCCCACCTTTATGATTCAAATGGGATGTTTTACAAATAAAATAAAAGTTAATTATTTTATTTTATTGTTTTTCCAACACTCCCTCAAAAATCCAAAAAAAATAACTCTTACCCTCGATGTGTTGTGGTTGAGGTGAAGGTATTCTCAAAAGAATATCGGTGCTGCGAGTTCAACGGTGTCCTCAGATTTCAATTCCGAGCACTGGTTCAAAAGTTACAAAATTCTTCTCACACATTTACTGAATATACGTAAAAAAAGTTCGGGAAAATATTAACAATCACCCTTGACCCGCACCGGTCAAGGCTAAGCTCTGCCTATGTAAAGAACGCCCCAACGAACCCAACTATACTCTCGATATTCCTATCTGAGTTACCATTTAAAAGTTGTGGATTTTAAAATAAAATAATTTTCACTTAATTATTTTATTTATATCCAAAAACTAACATTCATAGGTGTCTCACGCTGGCCAATGTAAGTTTCATCCTAAAGAAATCATACCCTCATGAGTTCAGTGGTGGTAATTAGATTTACCGTTTCTGAGTTATAAGCATTTGAAGAGGTAAATAAACTTATTTAATTATTTTTTTTACAGTTATTCCATTTTGGGTTTTCTCAAAGGAGGCCCGCGCTGACTAAACATAAGTCATTCCTCGAGTAAACCCTCTATCCAAAGTGCAATGGTGACCTTAGATTTCTGATCCGATTAACCATTTTAGAGTTATTCCACTTTTCAGGAAAACTGCTTACGTGGTCTAATTAAACCTTAACAAAACTTCAATGGGTCATTTCGGGCACTCCGGGCCATGGAATCACACGCCGTCAAATTTCATGGTCTCGAAATGATTCCATATAATTAAAGAAATACGGAATTTCTGGTACATTACATGGCACCCATGACCAATAAAAGTTATTTAGTGAAACTTTTAACCTATTTTAAAACACATGATAAAGAAAGTTTAACTATTAATATGTTTTGGGTGATGATATAATAATGATATGTTTATTGGATAGTATTGGTGACCATGAAATTAGTTTGAGGATGGATGGTTTATGTCATCTTTAGTGGTGTTTATTCCATGTATTGATCTATGGAATATATTTGAAAAAATAATATTTAAATTTATAATTCATCCATGTTTTCATTAGTTTTCTATGGTGATCTAAGTATTCAAATATTTTTAATGTGATCATAATTTCAACTTTATTTTATATTGGGGATATAATGTTGATTTAGTGACCTTCTATTAAAAAAATTTCACTTTGAATTTTGATATACATATTTTGGATCAGTCTTAAGGAAAAATATTAATGAATAGATTAAGTTAAAATTTAGTTGTTATTGGAAAACATATGGTAATAATTTTGGGTTTCAAGAAATATATAGTTATATGGGGAATTTCATTTAATTATAATTAACTATTAAATGTTATTAGGGCATAAAAATACTTTTTTTGATATTCATTTCTTGGAGAGGAAATGATGTGGGAATTGATCGAAGAAAAAATAGAGAATGAAATTGTCCCTATGAAATAGAATGATATCAAGTAAGTATATTTTGATATTTTATATTTCTACATGGTAAATGAATTCCTCAAATATAGATAAAATATCTCAAAACAAAAATGTTATTCTACAACCTTCATATACAATGAATTAAATGGTCCCATAACTCATCGGATATTTATGGTTATTTGGTTGTTAAATTATCTTTATCATTCACTTTTTTGTAATGAATAACCTTTATCACCATCCATCATTATTTGTTAATTACTATTTTCTTCTATGTTCATATCTTCACTTCTCAACTATGTTCTCCTACATGGAAACCTAGTTATGTGATTATTCCAGATAAGCTTTGTACTACCCCTTCTCTCTTATCTAGATAATTTTTTATTATACCTTATCATATTGTAATATTTAAATAATGGTATTTGAAAATGTCAAACCATTTATTATTGACATCAATATTAAATTTCTTGGATACAATTTATTTAATGGTTGTAGAATGTAACACCCCAATATCTGAACAAATAAAATCATATTAGAGAGAGTATATGACACCAAAAACCAAGAATATAAGATAATATAACGCCCATAAAATTTATATTTTAGTCACTTAAAAATAAATTCAATATCCTTGATATCTTGAAACACAAGAATCGCAAGTTTTGAATGAAACACGATAGTCTTTTAAAATATTATAATTTAAACATGACCATTATAATATAGATGATAAGATGAAGTGTATGAATAGTAATAAATAAATTTTGAAATTTATACGGTTTAAACATGTATATAATAAATTAAATGGTTATATATTAATTAGAAATAAAATAATTACCATTTTATAGAGAAATAAATTTTTTCTAAAAACATTATATTTCAAAAATGAGGTTTATTCTCTCTTTAAACACGTGATTTAAAATTTAATTTTACCACATATATAAATTTTATTTTAAAAATTGAACTTTATTTTTGAAATATAAATTTCAAAATTATCATAGGTTGATTTTTGTTTTTTTTTGCAAATATTAATTTTTTAATGAATAATAAAAAATACATGTTTTTATTGAAAACATTCTTTTAGATTAAATTATTTACAAAATAAAATTATATTATGAAATTTTTTTAAATTAAAATTAGTTCAATTATATTAACATTTAAGTAATTTGGTCATTTCAATCACTTTTATATTGAATTTTTTTTAAACTGTTCTATACTTATCATAATTTTCCCTTTGGAAAACCCTTTTTTTGTGTTTATGGGTTTAATTTTATATTGGATTCTAAAATATTTGTAAATATAATTTGTAAAAACGGATTATATATTTGGAATCAAAATAATTTTTATTCTATAATAAGTACAACATAATTTTTGACTATTATGTGTAGTAAATCAAATGAAAATTAATAATAGTTGTTAAGGTAAATATGGGTCTAGAAAGGTTAAACTAAGAATATAAGTGTTAAAATGAACAAAATTGTGTCCTTAGTCCATTTTATGTAAATATTTTTATCCTAAAACATCTAATGTCTATAATGACCCATTTTTCTCTCTTTTCATAAGAAAATAATGGGTATTGCTTTATCTTTTCAAAAAATCCACCAGTGTCCTCTCCGCCACTTATAAACGAACACCCCATCTACTACCTTATTAATATTTCTAAAACCCATTATTTCATCCAATACCTAATAAAATACCTTATTTAATTCACTACATTCATTATAGTGGCCTTATTTTGATTAATAATTACTCTTTATAAGTCATTGGTATTATCTTAAAGAGGCTCTCTGAAGATGATATAAAATAATTAAACATTTGTATTTGTTATATTTCTTCTTCAAACTCATTCAAATATTATCCAAATATCCTGATATAAGAAAAATAATTATCTCCTATATAATTATTTTTTAATATTTTAATGTAATAACCCAAAACCATCTCCACTTCCAGCAAATATGAAACAAAATTGTCGATCATGTGTACAGAGGGCTACCACCTCACGAACCAATGTAATTGTTTTCCATAAAAACCTTTAAAATACAAATATAATTACATATTTAACATATTAAATGATATTTATAACATTATTATACATCATTAATTATAATCTCACATATACCCTTTTACATTTTATTTCATAGGGGATACCATAAGGTCGCATATGTATACACCGGCTACACCCTCCCGAAGTGATGTAAATCATCTTTCACTTAGGATTTACTTAATAGTTATAAAGGATTAAATTAAATAATATATGTGGTATTTTTTACATAACAATAATTCTAGAATTATAATGTCACATATAACATCTTACCTTCCAATCCATTAGAGAACAGTAATGCAACTCGTGCGAACATGTGGACTACCGCCTCTGTGTACCGATGTTAAATGTTTTTCCTTTTTTACATGGATGGTAATAAGGATTAATTGTATTAATGTAAATTATATATATATTAATAATTATTCTAGAAATATAAATTAAATTTTAATTTTCATTTCTTCCTTCCCTTCAGAAAAATGGAAACAACGTTCATGTGTACGTACGACCTAGTGTCTCCATGAATAGTGTAATCCATTTTCTTTCTCTAAATTTAATATATTATAAAAAATGAATTTATTATGAATATATATGATATATATATAATGGTAAACATTTTTTTTGTTATGTGGACATTATAAAATTAATAGGACCAAAATTCCTGATCTAAAAATACCTGAAAAATGAAGCAATTATCAACCAAAATAGTGATTTTAATAATGAATTGATAATAGATGGGTGATGAAATACTATAAGTAAGTAATATATTATATGAAATATAGTATTATATTTATATAATATATTTATAATAAATTAGTATTTTTATAATATGTTCAAAAACATATGAAGGAAGTCTAACATGCGGTAAGGGTTTCTCATATCACTTTCTCTTCCATGAGAAAAACACTATAATTCACCACTTATACATTTATGTGAAATATATACTACATTTTTCATATATTATATCATGAATCTATTTATCTTCATTGTATTTAATGTTTCATTTTATGATTAATTCATTTTTCAGTATTAGGATTTAAAAGTTACCAAAGTTCTAAGATTTATTTATCAATATCATCATTATTAATCCCATTTTTTCAGACTAAAATAATTTTGAGGGGTTAAGTGGGAATCCACACACCCTTTATGGGGAATAAAATTCACCAAAAAACTAGTTACATATTATATACCCCATCAACCCCATTAAAAAATTTAATCATTTGAAATAAAATTCTCAATGAAAATATCTTCTTGTGCATGCGATTAGATACATATTTTATAATAATACCAATAAAATTGATTCCTTAACCCATTTTCCTATAGACTGGACACTCCTCTCATCACCATATAAATTGAAACCCTTAAATACCATCATAATAATATCATCAGTGTCTTCCTAGACATTATCATAACATTATAAATACTACATTTGATCTTTTAGTCGCCACAAATCAATGATAAAAAACCATATAAATGGATAAAATAGATAAAAATTAACAATATCATGAATATTCATCAAAAAAACCTTACAAAAATTCCATCTATGAACCTCAACAGACAAATTTCACCATGAACAAAATAAGACAAAATATAAATTACCTGGAGTGACCTTAACTAACCTCAATAGAGACCATCAACACCAAAACATATCTATCACCTGAAATGAATCTAGAAAAATGATTACTATTGTGTGAATATTATAACTGTAGAAATCAACATTATCCTAAAACATTATCGGCCGTTGAACTAATAAATCCCAAAACCACCTTGTAAACCATCACTGTAGACCAACCTGAGGAGGAGAGATGGAACTAGACTCTAAAGTAGATATTGATCATATTAGGGCATCAGAATTGAGCTAATGAAATTCCAATACCATCAACCCTTCCTGAAATCCACAACTATAGAAAATCACCAGAGAAAACCACTAAGATCAACTAAACCTAGAATTTTCACTTTAACAATGCATTGCTAAATCCATACTAGAACGATTTTAATGGGGAATCAAAACCCTAAAAACTATTTGAATTTTCCAATATAACCTGATATATCCAATGAAATATCCTTTAGTTACTCCAAACTAGATCACTCACCTTCAATATATAAATGAACACAAAAGAAAAAAATTCCAAGACGAATAAATAATCCCATAATGAACTTTTAACACATAATGAATGTCATGCCTCTGACCCCACCAGTCCTCACACACCACTGACCTAATTCGACGATGAAACCACACCATCGATGGGATTCATCTAAAGAAAATCAACACAGCTATGATCGAAGCCAACATTGGATGCACCTCCAAGGACATCATCAAATGACCAAAAACACATCCCATAGCCTCTTTAAAACCATCGTAATAAACTAACTAGGAGAGAAGTGGGACAAAATGAAGCCAGATTAGTGTTAGAAGAAAACTGGGCCCCCAATAGAGATTCATGTCTATTCCATGACCACTGACCACATACTTCAAATCCACTTCCAATATAAGAGAACACCAGAAACTACACTGAATAAATAATGACATTCATAAAAGTCATCTATATGAAAAGACATTATCATACCCAAGTCGTGCTCCTAGGACATTGACACAACTCCACCCATGTATTCTGAAAATCCCTGAGAAGACTAGAACACTCTAACATAAGGGGTCATAAACATGAAAAAAGAAGGAAAGATTAGTTTGAGAGATGATAAGGGATTAAATAGTTATACATGCCACATAAGAAATCAAATGAGAGAGGATGAGTGGGGGGAAATATGAACAAAAGAAATACAAAAAGAGAGTGATGAGAGGGAGAAAGAAATGGACAAGTGTGGGGGATAATGAATAATGGAGGTAAGGGGGAGATGATGGAATATAATTATCATGAAATACTACCCCCAAAAAATCATCATCATGGTTAGCCCTATCTTGAGAGAGTCAGGTGATAAAATCTACTTAAAGGTTCTGTAGTGACAATTTAATCATTATTTTGGATTGTTTTCATTGTAGAAAACCTTATGGAATTATTTGATATCTCTATACTAAAATCAATCTACATTCATAAAATATATTAATTAATGATCTTTATCTTGTAATAGTTCCATTTTTCTACTCTTTGGTACTTAAAATGATTAATTAAATATTTTTAGGAAAATCTGACTTTATTTCTCCCTTTAGTCCAAAACCCTTTATAATGAAATTCCATGATTTCTAAAAATGTTTTAAATTTTTTTAACTTTTTTCTAATAATTTAATAAATAAATTTTTAAAAATTTTTACTTTTTACAAAAAAATTCGAAATGATTCTTTACATCATTTTCAAAACAATTCTTATTTTCTTTTTTTAAATTGATGAAAGTAATTATTTTAATGAATATGGAGAGAATGTAATTTTCATACATAATGACCAATCAATGATTTAATTATTATTATATATATTTTTGAAAGGGTTATTTTAAAATAATAGTATTTTAAAATTATAGTATTTTCCAAAAAATTTTGGAATATTTTAAAATATATATTTTTTTTAAAGTGTAATGGAAATTTTTATCAATAATGTTTTTATTATATTATTTATGGTATTTATATTTATCAGAAACATAAAACCATTATTGTACTTCTTTTACAATAGGGATATATTGTATCGATATAATAATAATTATTTATTTGGATAGTTTTTTTAGTTTGGAAGAGGATGTAAAATTTTATTACCATTAACTATACTATTATTCATGGCTTATAAATATGTTTATTTTGTTAGGTAAAGTATTAACATTTGATATGTCAGTTTTTCAAAATGAATATTTATGTTTATTATTCTTCACCGCATTCATGAGATTAATTAATTTGAATTAGTATTTTATGTGTGGGGTATGATAATATATATCCTCTTCATGCATCCATGTGTATCATGAGAAAAATTTGTTTTCAAAATTAGAGGTGTTTCTAACCCAAGATTTAAAATGTCTTGATGAAATTCTTGACTGTTTATGATGTCCAGTACTATCCATTCCCTAATTTTCATATTAGTTGTCTCCATTTAGCATTATTTTATATATTATGTGATTATTTATGTGGATTTATTTGATTATTATTACCTCTTCCATATCATTCATAGCTTATAGATTAAATGGAATATGTTTCATTTATTTACCCTAACAAGTTTTTATAGATATTTATTTATAATAGCATCCATTTTATACTTACCCTTAATAAGAATATTATCTCACCTATATTATTTTTTTATTTTCCCCAAGATATGAGGATATATTTTTTTATTGATATGCAAGGATACATAATAAAAATAGCATAATCTAATAAAATAATTTGTGTATTTTATGATTTCAAATGAAATTTGAGATTCATGTATGTATCTAGTTTAACAATACTAATAAAAAATTAGTCCTTTTGGATCCTATATTTTTTATCTAGTGCCAATTTATTAAATTAGAAATCATCCCCATGTAACAAGGATCAAAGTCATTATAGTTGGTTTCAAAAGAGTTTTAGTAGAAACCATGGGAACTAGATTTATGAAAAAAATAGATTTTGAAACATAACCCTATGATAGAAATTATTGATAACTATAAAATAACATCCTAATGTTTTAATAAGATAAATTTTAAGAGTATTTCCTACAAATAAATCTATGTTTGGATACTATAATTGGATGTGGTTCTCACATAGATTTTCCTAGCTGTAAGAACTAAAAAAAGGAACGTTGATCTTCACTCGAGTTTTACCTGGTACATGAATATGGGCCTAACTAAACACCTAGATTGAAACTCCAAGGGGATTTGTTTAAGGTAATTTAAATTTTATTTACAAACAATTATTAATTACTATAAAAAAATTTATATTATTTAGATACATTCCAAAATAAACCATGTTTATGATTATGAGATAATCTATTCAAAAAAAATTCAATTTATATTAAGTGGTACACTTTTTTTTGGATTATAAATTATGATACATAATGTTAAAATATAATCTACTGTATGATATGATTTATAAATGGTGTCTATCAGAAGAAATGGGAATTCTATCAATTCACATAATTCAAAGAGTATGAATGATTGTTTCATCAATGGGATTAAGTCAATATTTTAGACTAAACTAATCTCCCACAAATTCGTATCATAGGAGTGCATAATATCATGTGTTATCAAAATAGGTGGATAATTATTTATGTATTGTGTATATAAAGGTAATAAAAAGAAGAATATTATGTTAGTGTAAAAAAAGTATATGGTTGAGAATCGAAATAATTTTTTCTCTGTCATGTGATAGTTGTGGAAGGAAACACCACAGTACATTCTTTAAGGTAATGGGAGTTTTATACATGTGTGGAGAGAAAGTCCACCATGATCCTAATTTCAAATGAAATAAATAAATTACCAATTTTATGTGCTTCAACTATAAGGATATGGAGAATTACAAAAATGAACACCCTAAGCATCAAGGGAACATACCTTATAATAATCCAAGGGATAACAGTAAAACATAATCTATTACCAAAAAATAAGTTGAATGATTAATATACTTGTGTTTGGATTCATTAATTATGTTATAGGAGTATTTTATCAGTGATATTATTCTTATAAGAATAATGAATTATATATTTATTATACTAAAAATCAATTTCTTATAGGATTTGATGTCATATGTTGAATAGTACACATGACCAAGAAAAGTGATTTTGTGAAAAGTTGAACCTCTTGGAAGACATGTGATTATGGAAGGATAAACCACAATTTTTTCATGATGTTGAGATAGTAATGATTTTTTTGGGGGATAGTGTTGGGGGCCATGAAATATGTAATATATTTGAAGGTGTATGGAATCATTTCTAGATTTTACTATTATTATTAATTTATGTAATATATTTTAAAAATGAGATTTAATTGTTGGAAGAATGAATGTTTTCACTGTGTTTTTATGGTGATCACAATATTCATATATTTTTTATGTGGAATTAAGAGAAAACTTATGTTGACTAGGAAATATAATGTTTATTTAGTGACCTTACATTAAAAATATGGACATTGAATTTGGATAAACATATTCTGGATGAGTCTTAATGATAACTATATATGGAATGGATTAAGTTGAACTTCTTTTATTATTGGATAAATTCCGTTAATAATTTGTGTTTTTTACAAATATATAGGGACATGATGAATGGATTATCATTATAATGACCTATTAAATGTGATTCGAGCATAAGAATTTATTTTTGATATTAATTTTATAGAGTATTAAATGATGAGGGGATTGATCAAAGTAAATGTAAAGGATGAAATTGTTCCTAAGAAATATAAATATTTTACTTAGGTTTATTTTCATATTTTTTTAGTAAATATATTAAATCATATCTTATAAATTAGGAAAAATATCATAAACCAAAAAAATTATCAGAGTAAAAACATTTTTTGATGAAACAAATGGTCCCTTAACAAATCATCGATTTATAGTTTTGTGATTTATGACTTTTTCTTGATCATGATTTTTTTGTAATATAACCACTATCACCCCCTATAATTATTTTGGTATTATGATTCTCATACATGTCTATATCTTCACTTCCCACATATGTTCCCTCAACTTGGAAACCTAGTTATGTAATTATTCCACATGACATTCATACATACATTTAACTCTTATCAAGATGATTATTTGTTAACCCTTATCAAAATATGGGATTTCAAGATAGTTGTTTTTTAATTTAAACCACTTGATTATAGAGATCAATTTTAAATTGTGAGGACGGATTTTATGTAAATAGTAGAATATAATATTCCCAAATTTTAGTAGATGAACATCATATTCAACAGTGTATATGACATGAATCATAAATAACATAAAGTAATAACCTTAAAATTTATAATATATTTATTTTAAAATAAATTTTATCTCTTTGATAGCTTTCAATGTATGAACTACCATGTTTTAATGAAACTAAATACTCTATTAAAATATTATAATTTAAACATGACCATTATAACCTCACTGTTAAGATGGTGAGTATGAATAGTAATATTAATTTAAAAAAATTATATCGTTCATAAAAGTATAAAATAAATTTGATTGTTATATATGAATTAGATATATAAAAGAACCATTTAAAACACAAAGAAATGTTTCTAGAAAAACAACATTTTTATAAAAAGTGGTTTATTCATGCTTTGGAAAGATAATTTGAAATTATTTTTTATAACGCTGAGAAACAAAATAAAAAATAATCATAATTTCTTAAATATACATGTCCAAATTATCTATGGAAGATATTTTATATTTTTTTAGAATCATTAATTTTTTTTATTAGTGAAAATACCTATTTTTATTGAAGAAAACCTTTTATTTTAAATTATTTAGAAAGTTAAATTTTGTTTTAAATTCCTTTCAAATTAAAATTATTTAACTTATTTTAAAATTTATCTAATTTTGGTCATTTGAATCAATTTAATTCTTAATTTTTATATTAAAACATTCTATACATATGAGAATTTCTTCTTTGGAAAACCAACATTTTCATCACATATGTGGGAATAATTTTAAAATTGGATTCTTCTAATTCTGTTAATTTAATTTGGAAAAATGTATACTTTATTTGGAATAATAGTAATTTATATTAAATAATTCATTTAAATTAATATTTAACCATTATGAATATTAAAGTCTGTAGAAATTAATTGTTATAGTTAAGGTAAAAATTGGTTTATGAGGGGTTAAAATAAGAAGATAAGGGTTAAGAATGACCTGAATCATATCCAAATACCACTGTATTGAAATATATTGACACTATAATATATTATTTTCAATAATTTCCCTTTTTTTATTTTTTTTGAGAGAGATGTGAGAATAAATATATCTTTTTAGAAATTTCATGTGTATCCTCTCCCCCACATATAAATAGCCACCCCCTTTCTACCATTATTCATACATCCAAAACACTTGGGTTCAACCAATACCTACCCAAATCCCTTCCTTACAACCCTAAACATATCCTAGAGGAATATAGTTATTATTATTCACACCATGTAAGTAATTAGGTATAATCTAGAATAAGCTCTCTGAATAAGAGGATAAATTCATAAACGTGCATATTTTTTTATATTTTTCAACCACCGTAAAACCTTATTAAACTATGATAATATTTAAAAACCATTATATAATGGATAATGATATAATATTATATTAATTTCATAACCCAAATCCATCTACACTTCCATCAAATGGGAAATGAAACAGTTGATCATGTTTACGGCGGGCTACCGCCTCACGAACTGATTTAATTCATTTTCCATCACCAGCTTCCATGTTTCGTTATAATGTTTTATTTAAAATATATATATGATATTTTTGTAATTATTATTCTTTTCTAAAAATAAATTTACATATACCCTTTTAGTTTCCATTCCATGGGGTATACAATAATGTTTCTCATGTATACGGTGGACTAGGCCCTTACAAAGTGATGTGATTTATCTATCATTCACACATTAAATTAAACATATTAAGTTTAAAAATAAATAATATATGTGATGTTTATGATCTAACTATAATTATATATACAGATATATATATATATATAATATCGCATAAAAAATCTTACATTCCAATCATTTGTAAAATAATAACATCGCTTGTGAGTATGTGTGGACTTCCTCCTCCACGTAACGATGTGAAAGGTTTTTCATTTTATTTTTACAAAGATTTTAATAAGGATGTATTTTTGAAAGATAAATATTATATATAAAATATTAATTATTCTATAAAGTTGAATTAATATTAATTTTCCATTTATTCCATTCATAAAGAAAAAATGAAACAATGTTCAGGCACAAATTCGACTTACCATCTCTATGAATGGTGTAATCCATTTTATATATCTAAAATTAATTGATTACTATTAAAACATATATAAAAAATATATGTTATATTTATATCATATTTAAAATTTTCGATAAGATTTAACAAAGATAAAATTAAAACGAACAAAATTAATGAACTAAAATAAACATGAAAAATGAACTAACTATCAACCAAAATTGTGATTTTAACAATGAATTGTTAATAAAATAGTGGAAAATGGATATAATTAAATCATATATATTATAAATATATGATTATTTTTATTATATATATCCATAGTAAACTAATATTAATGTTGTTGGTTCAGACTCAAATGAAGGAAATCATACATGAGGTATGGTTTTATCTTCTCAATTTTAAATACTTGAGAAAAACACCAAAATTCACCAATTATTCCTGATGTGGTTTATGTACTGACCCATTGATATGTTAGGTCGTTAATCTAATTATCGAAAATTTATATGAATTTTCATTTGATGATTATTTCTTTTATCTTTCTTTTGATTCAGAAGTTAACAATGTGTTAAGGGTTTATTTCACAATCCCATCAATATTCTGGATTATTTTTTTAGTGTCCCTTGTAGGAATTATTTTATATTTGTATTAATAAAATATATATTATCTTATTAACTGGTAATTCATGAAACGTTTCAAGTAATAGTTCCATTTTTCCACTCTTTGGTACTAAAAATTGTTGAGAAATTGTTTTTTAATAAAATCTGATTTTATTTCTCTCTTCCATCAAAAATACTTTTTCATTAAAATCAATTATATCTAAAAAAATTCAGAATTTTTTTTAACATTTTCTAGAAACTGTATTAGAAAATTTTTTATCTATTTTTACTTTTCACAAAATATTTTTATTGTAACCTTCATGTCGTTATGAAAACAAGTCATGTTTTTATTTTACCAAAAATGTAAATGGAATCTATGATTTCACATGTATGTCATGAATGTAATTTTTATTCTTCATGTACAAAAATTATTTTTAAATAATTTTTTACAATTTTTAAATGTTTATTTTTTGAAGAAAATTCCTTTAAAAAAACTATGACCTTTTTATTCAAAAATATTATTTTCAATGTGCAGCTGATATTTTCTCCAAAAATGTTTTTAATGACATTTTTATGATATTTCTATTCATTGACAACATCAAATCGTTATTGTACATATGATACACTATTGATATGTTATATTTATATCATCCATATTATTTTATTAAAATATTTATGATCAATTTGGTTGATGATGTCAAATTTTATTACCATTCATCATATTATTCTAGATGGTTTATGAATATATTGATTTGATTTGGGTATGTATTAAAATTTAATATGTTAGTTTTTCAATATGAATTTTTATGTTCATTATGTCTCACCGTATTATCATGAGGAAAAATTTTAAATTAGCATGTTATGGTAGGTCCTGGTTATAGATATCCCATTGATGCATCTACAAGTCTCATTAGAAAAATGAGTTACCCAAATTAGATGAGTCTCTACCAACTTATTTATGTTTTCTTGAGGAAGGTCTTAATAGTTTCAAATGTCCAACATTATGAATTCCATTATTATGAGATAATTTATTTCCTTGTGATTATTTTTTTTATTAAGCATATCCAAGGATAATTTTCAATCTTATGTGATTATTTATTTTTGATTTATTTGATCATTATTTAATTCTACCATATTATGCTCAATTTATTAATTAAATGGTATTTATATCATTTGTTTACCTTGGACTACTTACTATTATTATTAATTCATGATATATTCCATTTTATGCTTCCCCTTATTAAGTGTCTAAGCACACCCCTTTCTTATGTTTTATTTTATTCAGTCTATCAGGAATTGATTTTTTAATAACATAAAGGGATACACAATATGTAATAATTGAATTCTCAAAGAAAAGACTTTTTGTGTTTGATTTTTTCAACTATAATGTGAGATTAAAGTATACATATAATTCACCAAGAATACTATACTATTTTTTCCATTAGTATGTGATACATTGTATCCAATTTTAATGTAATAAAGTAGAAACCAAATTCTGATTAATGTAGTCTAGTTCGTTACAATACTCATGTTCTCATACACATATACTCATGTTATGTTTATTTATTTTCCTTTTTACCCTTACAATGAATATTATATCTCCCTTTCTAATGTTTCTATTCCTCAGGTTATGAATATAGGTATTACGTGTGATATGTCTAAGAATGTTTCCAATTATGTGTAACTAAGTATGAGATGATGTAGAAATATTTTGAACTAGTTGTTTATGCTTCCAAGTTTCCAAAGACACAAAATATTTACAAAACTAAAGATTTTGTTTATGTAATGTATTGAATGTTCTTAAAAAATGATTTAATATATTTATTAGAAAATTAGTGTCCATTATAAATATTATTGTCGATTAGTTTAAAATATGAAAATTTATTTCCCTATTTTATTGATTAATAATGATTAAATGTGGATATAAAAGAACATTTACAAAACCACATATAATTAATATAAAGAAGGTGTAATAAATATTTCATAAAGTGTATTTTATAAACCAAAACATGAGATACAATGATAAGAGGAGTTTTTCCATGATGATATCAAATCATTAGAATATTGATTAGATTTCTTTTAAACTTTCGGGATATTCTTGTGTAATGAGAAATATATACAAAACAATATCCATTAATATGGAGTGGAGGATAAGTATTCATTAATTATCATGATTAAAGTTTTTATCAAAATATTCTTCAGCTATAGTGATTTGATATGATTTTCCTTGTTATCTTGTCTTAGGTCAATGTTAATGTTAATTATTTCCATCAACCCTGGATAGAGAGAACTTTTTATCCCAAATAACCATAGTATTTACAATTGATTCAATTTAATGAGGATTTTTCATTAATAGGGGAATTCCCTCCATCTATTTCACTAGTTTTCCTCATTATATCTCTTCGGCATACATTTTCTTGATGGCCTTCTCTTCCAGACATGAATTACATACTTATTCCTTTATGAAAATTACCCTATTATTCTTCCCACATTTTACACATATATAAAGATGAATTTTCATTCTGGTGTAGTTTTTGTAACATTAATTTCTATGAAAACCATTTGTCACTTCTTGTACCATAAAACATGAGATTAATGAGAGTATAGAGTTTCTATTTTCACCTTAATCGCACATCTAGCAATATATTCTAATCATAAAAATTCCATTAGATTAAAATACTTTTATAGATTCGTATTTAATCCAGTAAAGAAGAAATTGAACTTACTTTCATGTTCAATTATAAATCCATACTCATACCTTTTAAGTATTGTGATATTTTCTTAATAGGTACTAATAGATTAATCTTCCATTAACATCAAATCATGGAATTATCTCTCCATTATTTGATTGAATATTTTGGGTAAAATATTTTATAAATATTGACACTTTTGACCCTCCTTATTTTAGGGAATCAATTTCTTCATTTGACCTCATGTTATAGATTAGGGTATACCATTGATCATATTCTGCATCCAAAAGATATACAGCTAAAAAAAATCATTCTCAAATATCAATATAAATTAAAATATATTTTATACTTTATTGATCCATTGGTCAAAAATTAGTTTATTGGTAGACCCACTGAAGGTCAGTGGTTTTTGGGGCATGAAAAACATGGTAGTAAGATACCCCTTCTTTGGTGTTTTTGGGTTCTCCACATGATTTTATTTGTTATTACTAAACTAGGATTCCATTTTCAATACTTTTTTTGCCCCATTTTCTATCAAATTATGTTTCTTATTTGGAAAATATCCACATTTTCATTACACCGATTTTTGACATAATTCATCCTGGTTCCAGGAATTACTTTAAAAGGGGAAAGTTGGAAAGGAAAAAATTTTAAATTCACAAAATAAAAAATATAATACCTAAATAAATAACACACAAATTAAATATATACCATATATTATGAATAACTATGTTTTAATATTGGTTATCTATTTTCAAAACTCTGCTTATTTATCCAGCTAAACTAGTTAGGTATTTAAATCATCCATAATGATTCATAATGTGAATATTGATTAACCATGTTATATACCTCAGAAGTGTCGAAGAAAATGTGTAGTTAGGGTTCTTTGTAATGAAATAGGTAAAGAATAAGGTAATACCCAACATTCCCATTCCAGAATTATAACCCCTTGGTATATCTATATTAAATACTACATCCACTTGTAGTATCCAAACATGGATGTATTTTCTAGGAGAACCAAATAATTTTCACATTATAAGATTTTATGTGTTTTCCAATAAATAGAATTATACCCTAGAATTATCCCTAGAGTTTTTGATAAATTTTTCTAAATTAATATCATAAATAAGTAAAATAATATCTAAAAAATTACACCCTCCTCATATACTAACTATATAAACCCATGCTAAACATAACATAAATAAAAAATTAATTTTAAGATTTAGATAATACAACTTATGAACAGTCACATAACTCATGTATATAAAGGTTTAGTGTCATACATATCATCTAAAAAACATCTTAATCTACTATCATTTCTAGGTAATCAAATTCCAATATACTCCCTTATATCCTTCCCACAAGTTATACATAACATCAAACTATAGGGAAAGGAAAATTTAAGAAATTTTAGAGATAAAATTCACTTTAATGGAAAAAATATCAACATTTAATAAAGGGTTAGATTATAATAATATGAGAAAACGCAGGCATGTGATAAATTTATTATTAAAAAGATCATAGAACAATAACAGTAATTCATAAGTCTTGATTCAATGACATGTAATGTCACATGAACAGACATATACCATTGAAAAAGTCTAAGTAATCATGAGACATTATACATGAGTCATGTAGCACAATCATAGGAAAAATATTATTATATATGCTTTTGGAAAAAATAATCACAAAAAACATATGTCAATGTTTCCCACAAAGAAATTCATTATGTAGTGGGTTTTGGATGACCTCTCATATAATTTTTGGGGATTGTGATAGTCCTCTCATTTACCCTTGGGATTGGGATAATTCCCTTTGTGTACCAATTTTGATTGGGATAAATCCACTTTTTTACCCTTTTTATTAGGTTAGATCATTATGTATGCCCTTTTTCATGGGATAAATCTTCATGTGTACACTTTTTATTTGGGTAAATCTTATTTTATACACTTCTGGGCCTATGAGATCCTTCTGGGTTTCCCTCAAATCCTGCTCAACCCTAAGGTCCCAAATCAGTTCAAGATTTTTCTACATCATTCAATCATGACATCATAGTTCAATGCGGCCTCATCTTTTTTTAATCTCACCTAGGTTGAATGTTTTAATTAGTGCCAACCCTCAGTCGACTCCTTTGACAGATTTATATTTGTTTTTTTGGGATTTCAAGACTGATAAATTGAAGGATTTCTCGATAAACTACACATCATGATCCGGTTCTCTTCGGAGGACGATCTAGTCAGGGCCTAGTCCAGTGCCCCTCATAGATGCATTGGATTCTAATTCTACCTCATCAGGTGTACCTATGACTTTCATTTGAAGTGGTATATCCCAAAAATGGTGATTTGGGTTACTTTTCCCGATCAACCATTACCGTTTCAAAATCCATCAATTATATGTATGCTTGGGAAACTGGTCAGTGGATATTTATGATCGGATAGCAGGACTAGGTCTGTTTCATATCTTGTTTCTCCCCACATCTGTATGGAAGTTGATGTCGTGAAGCTTCTTATGGAGTTCATCTCGGTTACAGTTGAAGAAGAATATCGACACAATAAAGTAGTGTTCTTTGAATCATGGGTCGACTTTTTCTCTTCATGTGGGAAACTAGGTCAGTCTTTGGTGGTTTTTCATCATCAACAGTTGAATGAGGCATCAATAGATGAAGTAAAATGCTCAGGGTTGGGTTGTAGTGAAGGGTATATTAATTCGGACACTTCTATCCAAAAAAACACTAATTCTAATCATTGTGAGTATCATGGGGAAATCCTATGGTTTCTGATATCTTCATGTGGTTGGAGAAGGACCTATGTATCTGCATGGCTGGTGTTCCTCTGGATCCTGTTAGCTTGTAGGTGGTCTATGTGGATGTTGTACCGGAATCTTCTCATAGTAATTCAGAAGAGACATCTCATGGATGGGTTATGAGATCCAAAATTGGCAATGTCTATGAGGCTGAAAATTGAGGTGCAAGGAAGAGTGTGAAGACTAAGGAGATAGATCTGCAGGTAGTGGATTTCTCGTCTAAACTAATAGTTACTAACAGCACTTTTGACGAAGGTGTGGAAGACTTGTTAATTAGTGTTGTATGGGGTATTGTTACTGGTCGGGGATGGAATAATACTAAAATGTAACTACAGTTCATGGGTTGTGAATATGAGCATCCCATAGGCCCAGACATGGTGTAGGGAAATTTTTTCATTCTAGATGCAATAGAGTCAGTTCATGGACAAGAGAGGTCGGAGAAAGGGACTATATTGGGGCCCTTAGACCCAAACACACTCGATTCCAACCCATCAATCCATCTGAAGGCGGGGAATGAGGGGAATAAAAATGTCTTGGAGAATAAATCAAGAAAGGGGGAGTCTCTGTGTAGGAATGGGTCCCTCATAGATGGCTTGGAAATTAAGTAAGAGAACCAATTTGTGGTTCTGGATGTTCTTGAGCCACCTTTTCCTCAAGAGTAGGATACTTCAGGTAATGGAAACTATAGTCATCTCTATGTGGAAAACACAGACCCCATTTAAGGAAAATTTCTTCACATTCTGAGAAGTAAGAAAGGGAAAAAAGGAATTTTAGACTCATGAAAATGTATTGTTGTACAATGGAAAAACTGAAGGGATGCAAGGATTACTCCCATTTGAAAAAAACTGATAGAGGCGAGGTTGGCCAAGAAGGGAAGAAATAATGAAATAAAATCCCTATGGAATTGGAAATGTGAATAATCAAGAATTATTACAAGAGATAGGGAAAATAGGATGGGGAGTGATGGAAACTTATCTTGTACTCTAAAGAAGAATGATAGAAAAAGTTGTTTGGCCCAATGTCTCAAAAAATGATTTATGAGAGAAGGTTGAAAGACAATTCCAACAAGGAGAAAGAGATGTGGATAGATAAACAAGATAAAATCTTGGATTATGGATTCAATAAGACCATAATCAACTCGTAGGAATTCATTCAAACAATGGAAAGGATGCTTATTCACTTTGAAGAGCTTATCAAAGAGGATCCAGATATCCAGTTTAGTCCATTGTAATGGGAACTATATAGATTAGTTGATTCATGTAATCTTGGTCTTATGTTTAATTATTTTTTGATTTATTTTAGCACGTAGTGTTTTCTTATCTCCGAACTATTGTTTCCCATTTTTCCTTAAAATGGCGTAATAAAAAATTTAAATTTTGATGGATGGATGAGAACATGAAACATAAAAATAATCCAATGAATTTATAGTTGGTATAGGACCAAAACCATCATCATTCTTGCATATGTCTTCATATAAAATCATTCATCATCATATTATAAATGAAGTCATTGATAAAATAATTATTATTTTTATAAATCTCTCGAAAAAGATCATATAACATAATCTTACAAGATAATTAGATATCAAAAATATAATTTTCCAAAATGAATCATATCATAATATCATATAGAGGGTGATAAAAATAGAACTTCATGGGAGACCAATGTTGGATGAAAAATTTAAGTAAAAATATATAAGTTTTCATAAAACATTTTAAACTTGGAAAAAAATATAAAATTAAAATTACATATAGAGACATTTTTAATAAGGGAAAAAGAATAAATTTTAAAACCCTATCATAAAATATTTCAATAAAATGGCCTCAAAAATTAAAAAAATTACTAAATTAGTAGTGGTAAATAATGAATAGAAATTCGATTATTAATACTTTTTGGAAATTCTAATCCACATCATAGAAATTATAGAATAATTTTATTTTATAAAAGATGTAAATGAAAATAGGAAGTATATAAAATAAAAACATAATTTTATATCATTAAATAACTCACATTTTAAATAAATACATGGAAATTGTATTTTTCAAACCCCGGTTCCACTAAATGGGTCCCCATGGCATTCTGTCACAAGGCCTCAAGTGACCCTTCCCATACACTAGAGGTTACCGACTATTAGTGAGGGACTAGGGTGTGTCTGTGGGGATACTATTCCCTCATGTTAGAGTGTAACATATCAGTATAACAATAAAAATCAATAATGGATTTAGTAACCCAACTAAAAAAAGATAAAGATCCATGGAAGTAATAAATATACAATTCCATAGGAAATCAAATATACAAAGTGATGTATCATGTCATGTATCTATAAAGTAGAAAAAAAGTTATACAAGCATACAATAAATCAATGCATCAAAATACCAAAAATACCATAAAGGAAAGTATAAAGTCTATCTTTACGAGCATAGCTCGGTCCACTTCTCCCATGATCCAAAAAAATCCAAGCATCATACAGTGTGTGATTTCCCTATTACCTAACTACATAGATGAAGTGTGTATGGGTACACAATGTTTTCCTGAATATTGTGTGAGATATCACTCAGTATTCCGCCACTGATGGTTTATATGACAAATACAGTTTTTGTATAAAAGACAAATTAGTTTTCAATATATATCACAGTAATAATAGTATTGAAAGTAAAATTCCTAGTGATTTTTTTATAAAAGAAAGTGATACTATCCATCAAAACAAGAGTCCTTTCAAACAATTTTCAAGCTCTAATAAATAATGAATGTTGTAAATATAATTATTATGTGTTATAAAATCTAGTCCATCCATTGTATTTTGATACCCATGAATGGGATATCTATAAAAAACCAAAATATACACAATGGCCTTATTATTTTTTCCATTGTCTAACATCCATCTTTGGAATTTCATATAATCAAAACTATCCCCAATAGACAAATAGTGTAATCAAAAGTGTCATACCATGAAGGGAAGCATCCATGTTTTAGAAGACTAAGGAATCCATGTGGAGTCCAATGAGTATCTCAATGGAAACTCGGTGACGACTGTGTTAGAGTCCAATGAGAACATAACCAAACTATGTCCAAATAGATTCCAAGGATGCCAGATCCACATAGTGGAAATGGCCAAGGTATCCTAAGGAATCAGGATCTAAGGAGGAATCAAGTCCAAGGAATCCACTATTGTAAACAAGACCCATAGAGTATAAATGTCCATGGTGTCCTATAGAGTCAATATCCAATGAGTTTATGAAGGAATACACTACTATAATCAACTTATCATCTCAATTCAATAAATATTTCATAAACATCCACATTAAATGAGTTCTTCCAACTCATTTCCACAATTTCTATAAATTTCATTTAATAAATTTAACCATTTAACATCATGTAATCACATTGAAAATGAGTCATAACATTCTTCTAAACATGTCAATTAAATTTTCATTTATTTTAAAAGGGATCCCATAGCTAGGTGATCTCAAACATTCCCAACGAAGTGGTATACAATAAGTTAGATGGAAAGACACACCCCATGTGTGGACTAGGTTGGGGAAACAACCACCAGTGATCAAAGAGTTTCTTAAAGGGAAACCTAATAATATCCAATTTATTAAATTCAATAATTTTATTAATTTAATGTCAATTAAATAAATTATAACACAATACAATGAAAACTAACTATATAAAATACCAAACATACGGGAAAATTTACATACAACCTAATAAAGGTCCGTAGTATAGAAATAATCCAATATCGACCTCTGATTTGATATAGGTTGGAAGAGAAACAATGAAAAGACAACAAAACATAGAGATAAGTCATATTATATTGCACAAAAATAACATTATTGATACAAAGTAAAAAAATAATGAAAATGTAGGATTTAAGAACTCACAATCATGGATGCAATGATACTGATGGGATATGAATCAGATGTCATATGAAGAAAAAGTATCTAAGATAAGATTAGGATTAAAAACTGTATCAAACTAGAGAAAGGATCTCCCTCATTCATTGAAGTGGAAAAAATAAAATTACAGTTTAGGTTTCAAAATAATTATGGGTAAAATAGTAAATTACCCTTCAGAACTCAGATCGCCTAGTTTGGATGAATGGTTTTCTAAACTGTTTTCCAACTATGTTCCCTTCATTGTCCCAAGGGGGAACCTCATATAGTTTGTGCACATGTTTTGACTAACCTTCAAAAAACCAAGATACATGACTCTGCTAAAATTTTCAGAGCAACTCGTAAGGGAATTCTCCCCTATAAGAATTATTTCCTCAAACATAATGGCCTCCTACAACCCACTTCTCATCCCTACATGGGTACTCATTACTGTACATCCTAGGTCACACTATTTTTCCTAACCGTGAATCCAACTTGTTTCCTCTAAAAATAAATTGGGCATCGGGCTTTGAACAAGCCCTGGACACCCCTAACATCCACAATCATGGAAATTTGGTCAGAAACAGTCATTTAAACTGAAAATAAATATACTTACCTCCTAAGAAAACATGTGGTACTATAATATTCCCCCTGAAATCAATTCATCCCCAATTAACATTCCAAGGGTGGTTAAGAATCACTTGATAATAACTCCAGGCACTAAGAACATATGTCAACCTCCCACTCCCAAGTCTCAACCTATAAAAGGACCTACTCCCATAGCACTCGTACAGGAGAAACAAATCTATCTCAAAGAAGTTACATCGTCTAGTTAATGATATGAGCAATATACTCTTTGAAGGAAACATCAACCAGTAACATCGCCTAATCTGGCTATAGAGTGTGAGATAGGTCTTAGAGATAATGGATCATCTGAGATACAATAAATACATAATGCATGGATTGATACCTCTGAGATAACTATAACTCATAGGTTATTGGATTGACTCTATCAAAAATCTTGAATTGACCAACAGATTATGGAGAAGGTTTACCCTATCACCTAATATGTATGTGTCCTAGCCTCAGTGAGATATGAAAAAAGTCCTCATCATAGACCATGAACTACAATTTTCATTGATAGTGATCAGTGTAAGATAATTGTCGAGAATGTGAAGTATACATACAATTTCTAATCAACATCACCAGGTTAGTTTTCTCCTATACGGGACATGATACTAATAAATCAGTCTCTCCTCTACCTATCTAGCACAGAGGAGATCGACATAGCCTGTCATACAGAGGCTTATATGATTCCATATGTATCATATCCAAATATATATTGTTGTAGGAAAAAATAATTAGGGTAAAATTCATCTCCCAATAATCCCAAAAATCAATGATGCATACCCTATACATGTCCTTTAACAATTTATGCATGCACTCTAACCTACCATAAATTTGAGGGTGGTATTCTATGCTCAAAGGAACCTATGTACCCAACATCATCTGTAAGATCCACCAAAAAGGAGACATAAACAGGGTATCCATATATGATACAAAAATTTGAGGAACCTAATGAATTCATAAAATCTCATAGATACACAACCTCCCTTGCTCATCCAATGAGATGGTCTCCCAAGTTGGTTGGAAAATAGAGACCTCCATCAGCATGTCCCCAACAACTGACACAAAATCACTAGTGCAAGGAAACCTTAACAACATGTTTATGAAATCAATTGCAACATCTTCCCATTTCCACTTAGGATTGGGTAACTAATAAAAATTCATGATGGTCACTGATGTCCCGCCTTCACCTGGTGAGAGGTGGAACACCTTGTGACAAATTATGCTACATCATGTTTCACCTCTGTCACCAATATTAGTGACATAAATCCTGATATATCTTGGTAGCACTAGGATTTAATAACCAAACTAATGAATGAAAAACTCATATAATATCCTCACATATGTCTATTGGAACCAATTTGCAACCACGAATACATTGAATTTCATCTATGCTAATAGTCCAACTAGGAGGTGGGTCCCCACCTACCAAACTCTCTCATAGGAATAATTCCTCTAAATTAGATATTTTCCTCTTCCGCACTCTATCTTGAATAGTGGATGTCACGACTAAGGATGAGAGGAAATCCTTCCATCACCACCCTGAACCTCCAAGTGAATCTATTAAAACAAGGTCATAATCTACCCCTTTCTATTAGCCTCTTGACCATTCTGTATCTGATTCCTCCTATTTATTACATTGGTAAGTTCATTTCATTTTCATAATGTTAAGGAAATCGTGAATTCAATATAATATATGTAATAAACCCATTTTTCTAGCCAAAAATTCATGTCACATTATGTAAATATTTATTTAAGAATTTTGTGGTTTATGTAGGCCACAAAACTCTCTCCAAATAAATAGTTCTCCTAACAACACAATGAATGTACAATAGAGGTGAACTCAAGATCATGTGTCGGGTAGTTCCTCTAATCTGGTCTGAACTAACAAGACTCATATTCCTCAAATCTATACTCTTGTATCAAAATAACGTTTAACTGGTACCTGATGCATCACAATACACAGTGTATCTTCTTCCAAACTTCAGTAGATACAAGACTGACACTGAAGTGAATGTCCCTTTCAACTCTTGAATGGTTGTGATGGAGGTATCTGGCCATTAAAACTTCACATACTTTTTATTTGATCTTGTAAGATATTATTCTAGGTTTTTATAAGTCCTATATAAAACAGATCTAATATCTATAAATCCCAAAGAAACTCAGTATATCAATGATTTTCTTAGGATTATCTTAGGAAACTATATCCCTCACCTTCTCTAGGTCATATGATACCTATATTTCTAAGATAATATATCCTAAAAGGTTAATATTATCCATTTATAAGTGTAACTTTGTGATATTTGAATATTACTAATTAATTATCATTATATCGAAAAAAGTATCAGATTATTTAGCATGGGAATATTGATTATTATAATACACCAAGATATTATCTATGAATACCACCACAAAAAAATCTTGATAGGGATGGAACACTTGATTCATTAGCCCTCTAAAAACTACTGGAGAATTCATGAAATCAAATAGAACAACTAAATACTCATATAGACCATACCTGCTATGAAAATATATACATGGTATATCTATTGGTCAAACACATACCGGATGATAACCTAACCTCAAATAAATTTTTTGAGAACACCCGAGCTCCTTGGAGATGGTTGAAGATATCATATATCTGTGGAAAATTATATCAATTCTTAAACATCAACTAGTTCAATTTAAAATAATCAGCACATATCAAGTCGTAACCATCCACCTTTTTTGAAAAAAAGGACCAGTGAACCCCATAGAGAAGTATTGGGTTGTATAAATCGTTATTCCCCCAAGTCATCCATCTACCTCTTGAGATCTTGTAACACAATAGTATCCCTACTATAAAGAGAAATGGATACCAATGTAGCTCATAGAACTATCTCAATATAAAACTCCACCTCTCTTTTGAGAGGTAAACTTGAAAAAAAAATTGGGAAAACATCCCAAAAACAATCAACCACTGGTGGAAAATCTTCATAATGCAATCCCTGACCATAACATTCAACCATGTTATTAAAAAATTTCCCTATATTTCTGTGAAGTGCAGCATATATATATATATATATATATTAATTAATATAGGCTCAATAAGAAACTAGCTAGTCCCTCCTAAGTATAAATTCAAACCCTATTATCTCAAGGATAAAAAGTTCCAATATGAATTATCACCCACCAATATCAAGGGGGGCTCCCTATATTGGGGTACACCCATGATTCTAATCCCCAAAGGAGTATCCAATTTAATAATTCCATTAAAAACCAAATCAAGCACAACTATTTTCACAAACAGTTAATGATATAAAGGTAGGTGAAGTGCCTATATCAATAATAGTAAATATAAGAGTCGAGCCCACTATGATCATACCTCTTACCAAAGATGCCCTGGTACTCTGCTTATTAGGTGTAGGATGTACAAAATATCTAAATCACTAATCTTTGAAATAACATAACTATATAGAGCAAGCCCACTCTATTTTCTAGGTACAATTGGTGCCTATTTAACTTGGTTATAACCACCACCTTATCCGAAATGATTATCACTACTCTAGCTCCTAGCCTGATGCGGAACAATAAATCCAATTCATGAACCTAGAGTTAGAGTTGATTCTCTTCCATAACCTTTTGGAAGGAAGGTCAAACCAAAAAACATTATGTAGCCCATCCTTCCACAAATTTGGAACTCAAAAATATCTAAATCACATTGTTTCTTCACGTGTCCCCATCTTTGACATTGTTGATGGAAGACAAAACTTCTAGCACTAAAAGCCTAACTGGTATTACCCTCATAAGAAGCCTCAAAATGGAACTTCTAGATAGAAGTTGGTGAACCAATAGGTCTATATATTGATTTACCCTTCTCTTCTCCCCTATATTACATCAGGTTCCACTCAGTAATAAGCTCATGATTCAATATCATGGTAATAGTCATCAATTGAGGCAAGTTGACCTTTAGTGGAACGACATGCTTGAGACCTTTCATGAAGAATATTCTCGTAATGGTACATTTGTAAGATAAATCATTGAAAAATAAATAATCCCAATAAAGTGTGTTGAATACTCAATAACTATCAAAGAACCCTTCTCCATACATATAAACTCACTAGCCCACTCAACTCTCAGAGTCTTGGAAAAAATGTATTCATAAAACCAGGTTTAAAAATCCATCTAACCCCTATCTAGGAGTATATCAACCATGTTCAAAACACCCCAATAGTTATTAGATTATACCTTAATAATATATGTCATGTGATTCACTCTTCTATTAGGAGGTTTCTTCATATGTTTGAATATTGAAAAAAATTTGCGACATATCAGTAGTATGTGATCCTCCATCCCCTAAAAATGTGGGTGGATGATGCTTCTAGATACATGTGCCATATCAATCATAGATAAGGAAGGATATGGTTCTCCTTGAAAAGAAATTATATATCATAGTAAACCCTAACAAAACTATTACCCAACACTTGTATCTAGTAAAAATAATGGTTTCGTGACTGGAACTATAGGAGGATCCCATGGTATCCCATGTCCCACTACCTCAACAGCATGGTCATTTCCATCCTCCTGACACATGACTAGAGTTTTTAATGGTTTCATGTCTCTACAATTCCAAACACACACTACCTAAGGGAACAATTATGAAAAGATCACATATAAAACATTGGGCATGTAGAATTCTTCCTTTAAACAGATCGCAACCCTCTTCCTACTGCTAAAACCAAAACTAGGTAAAATAAGTAGTCGTTAACATCACTAGATTCACTATCAAATTCCCACTCTAAATATGTGTCAAGGTCAAGTTCTTGGTTTTAAAAATATATTTCATAGTTTAATTTTAATTTATTTTACAATTCTATTTGAATGTTTAAACCAAACGGGTCACCACTTATGATCCATAAGGTCTCATACACCTCATGAACTGAAATACAGAATCCGCTAAATTCATACCACAACATGTTCTAGCCCATGTGATCGATGTTACTTGACTTATCATTCCATAATTGGATACTTTGGGTGTCTATTTTATCTTATGTATGAAAACATGGTTTAGGTTATGATAGGCACTCCAAGTACCAACCATGTTTCTTAATTCCCAGTAACAACAATAGTAGGATAAAAAATATATCACAAAAAGAACATATCCCAAAATTAGGTAGTCAAGAATTACATCCTATATAGATGGAATATTTCATTACATGTGAATTATAATAGGTACATAAAATGATGCATGAGAAGTAAATATCTCATCTCATCTAGCCACGATGAAATAAGATCCTCAATCAATGTAATAGTAACATCACAATTAAATCGTGTCACCAAATGGTGGATTCAAATTAACTGTAATAGGAAAAACCCATAAAATCATATTTTATTCAAGGGAATTTTATTTTTCCCTATACAAGGGTTAGATACTCCCTGGTACAACTCATTAAAAAATTACAATACCCTCCTAATCCATTTCTATTGTTTCAAAATAGTAAAGTAACTAGAAAAATAACACATCTAATGCAACTTTGAAATATCCCATCCTGGGTGCCATTAAAGAGTGACCCAAGCTAGTGGTTCACAAGTCCTCAAGCATGCCTCCCCATACACTAGATGCTTTTGACTAGAAATAAGTGCCTAGGTAATGTCTTTAGGGATATTATGTCCTCATTTCATAGATTAACATAGTGGTATTATAATAAAAATAAATACAGAAATTAGTAAATCAGCTATAATGAAGATAAAAATCCAATGTAGTATTAAATAAACAATACCAAAGTAAATCCTATATAAAAATGATGTGTCATTTCATTTCACTGGAATATAGAGAAATGTGTATAAAATAATCCAGTACAATAAATGTATCAAAATAAAAAAAACCCTAAAAAGGAGATATCCTAGATAATATCAGGATCATAGATCAATACTTTTCTCCCATTAGCCTAAACAGAAAACATGTCAAACATTATAGAGTAGGTGGTTGCCCTGATCCCTACCTATATCTATGAATTCATTATGGGTACGCAACGGTAGCCCAAGAAGGGTCTGATATAACACTTAGTAGGTCACCACTAATAGTTTCTATAACTAATCCAGTCCTTGTGTACAAGATAATGTAATGTGAAATATATATCATATGTATAATAGTAATGAAACTAAAATTCCCTTAGAATATACGATAAAATAAAGTGATATTGTCCAGCCAAAAAAGGCTCCCCATAAACAATGGAAAATCTCCCATAAACTAGGGAAGCTATAAACAGAAATAATAGGTGTAATATATTCCAATAAATCCACATTAATATGATACTAATACTAATGATATCTAAAAAACATGAAAAAATGTTCATAATGGCCTTTTCATGTCTTCCAATGATTAAAATCCATCACAACCACATCATATAAACAAATGTGTCCACATTATCCATTCCATGTCATAATAATTGTCCAACCATGATTGGATAGATCCAAGGTATTGAAGACCAAGGAATCCATGTTGAGTATCAGAACCTACCCAATGGAAACTCTCTAACAACTTGGTTGGAGTCCAAGTAGATTGCCAACAGACCATGTAAGATCAAGGTTTTGGTAGAGGTATGTCCATATTTAAATTAAGGTTTTAATTACATAATTTTTTTAATTAAATATGCATTGGGTGTTTGAGGGATCTTGATTTTGTTCTGGGGATTTGGGATACAACAATATGTGAAACCAAGAAAACCTATTCAAGGTGAACGGTTGGCATATGGTTAAGTAAACTGTGCAGTCTGCACAAGAGAACTGTACAACCTTGGACAATGGGACTATCCAATTTTGGAACTGGTTTTTTAAAGCTGTTTGGACTACCCAAGTTACTATGTGACCCAACTTCCCTTAGGTAGTGGCTTTCACATGTTTTTCACATGGTTTATAAAACCTTGCGGGTAAATCCTATTCCCCATTAAAGATGAAAACTTTACAAAATATCCACATCAGGATTCTGAAGTACCTCACATATTTTCTCCCCCATTTCCTACCTTACAACCCTGGGGATGAATGTTGATGACCCAATCTTCCTAAGAACCATTCTCCTTTGATTTTGGGACATTAAGAGCATTATTGTTTACGAATTGAAGCTTCAGGTAAGTATAATGCATCATGTGATTCTCTTTCCCGGATTAGTGTTTATAGTTTCTCACATATTCTTACAGAGCTCTAGACCCATATTTTTAGAGTGAAATAGAGGATAGGACTTAAAAGGGGGTTTGGATCTATATCTAAGGATTTGATTCAGAGTTTTATCTTCAATTAATTTGAGGCAGGTGTACAACAAGTTATTTATCACTATTTTTATATAGATTTGTGTATATGAGAGTGTGTTCTTGTTTCCCCTGGTCTTGGTTTTAAATCCATTATTAAGATTGGGAGAAATGGTTTTCTAAATGGATTTTTTATCCACTAATGATCCCTATGGGATGAAATGAGGGCGATTTAACCAATTTATAGCCACCCATGGGGTGAGCCCACCTTCATGAACTCATGTAATAAGAATTTTAAGTATGAGATTGTTTTATGCTTAGGTAGAGACAAAAATTAATATTATGGTTGGGTAATATGATTATTAATATGGGATTTGGATAGTTTTTCTGATTATTGATAATCATTTAAGGGTTTATTTATCATGGAATAAAAATAGATCAATTTGGTTAATTGAGATTGTGTAAAATGGATTGTAAACTGTGTAAAAATGTATTAGAGGATTAGTTCATATGAAATGTTGAAAGCGTAAAAATGGTAATGGCCTGTAAATTTTTGAATATTTAAAATGTACTATTATAATAAAATTGTAGAATATTTAAAATGGGATGGGAAATGATGAATGGGTTAAATGAGTTAACATATAGTAATTGGTGAATAAGTTAAATGGGTTGATGTATAAAAAATAGTAATATGCTTAATGATTTTAGGAATAAGAAATTAGAATTTGGATAAATCTAAATGTAATGTAAATGGAAAAGTGTTAATTGTTTATGGATTGATGTTAATTTCTATGTGGTTTTTATGGATTGTTGTTGGTATGTGTGTTGATTGTGAATGGGTTATGATATGGTATGTAGTTAATTGATATATGTATGTATATAAAGTATGTTCACATGGACTGGTAATGTGTGGTATTGAATGAGGTTCAATGCCCTCGGGTCAAGTTAGACTGATGCTCTAAACTCCACCCCAGATTTCATGAGTTTTGGAAGGGTTTGTAGCTCTATTCTCTTAATGGTTTCATTCTATCCAGAGTGAGGCTTTGAGGTGAGGATAATTTTTTTGTGGTGTGTTTATAGCAATTGATATAGGGACATGACTTATTTTCTTATGATTAGTGATTAATGCCTTAAAACCTTGTGTGATTGATTTAAATTCTTAACCCATGGAACGCATATCGATAATGGATTATGTAATGCAGCAGCTGAAAATGATGTATTTGGAACTAAGATTCATAATGGTTTGTGTAAATGTTACTAACTAATGACCCAGAATATATTTTAATTACTTATTATTATTTAGTTTGTGCATTTACTACATGTTTGACTAGATATTATGTAGACACCATTGGTGGTGGCCTACTCTGTTGTACTGACACCCAGTTCGGGTCGTCGTTGGGTACCCGAGCAGATTTCATTATTGATGTTTTTTTAATGAGAAAGGCCTTGTTCTAGGGATTTGATTTGGGGTTGGTATATGTATGGTTTAGGATCCAAACATTGATTCAAGGCCTATTTTTGGGATTCATCGTTTTCCCTTCTTTTTTGGGATCCCTTCAAATTGGCATTGTGATCTTAACATGGCATAGTTATTATTGGTTTGAGGTTGGTACCGTGTTTTGGGGGATGATTGGTTTATGATTGTTCATTGGTTATTTCATATTTTTTATTCTACTTATATTGATAACTATTTTTCCTTGCTCTTGTAAATAAGTTATATTCTCCCCGCATGTCTTATTAGACCCTCACTACTAATCAGCTACCTCTAGCATACATGGAGGCATGGTTGAGGTCATGTGACAACCCATATCAGAGCATCTGTTTTGTGTATTCTAGGTTAGGGACATTAAAAAGTGGTATTGGAGGATTTATTTTCTCTTCCTTATTATTTTTTAATGGTAGATGTGATATTAGGATGTATCAGGCTTAGCAATGAGCTCATTCATGGGAGTAGTTAACCCATGTGTGAGGGAAAATCCAAGTACCTGGGGTGGTAATTGTTGTCCCTGTTTTGTGTTGTTACAGTTGAATGATATTTCACTATTGAGAGATTCACTTATTGTGTGATGTGATTGTTTTATAATTTTTTACATGTGGTTGAAATGGAAAGTGGTTATGCATTCATGCATCATTATGGGTAGTTAGGGATATATGTGTCATGCACCATGATAGGCACACATAGGATGGGTTTGTGGGGAATGAAGGGTGGAATTCATTTTACATTATTTAAAATTGAGAGAAAATGGTGTCTAAAAAATGTTATGAAATTGGTAAATAGAAGGAATGAAAATGAATGGTTAAATAATAGTGTACTTAGGGAAGAATTATATAAATGTGTAAAATTATTAGTTGTGGTAGATTGAAAATATTGAATGGTGTCTAAAAAGGGATTGTTTCTATCGTGATAGTAAAATGGATAATGAATTATGCTTTTTCAAAGGTTTTTAATGATTTTGAATAGGGTTGTAACAATATATAAAAATATGAAAGGTGTGAAAAGGGGAAAGACTTGCGTTATAAAAGTGGGAATGAATTCAAAAGTGAATGTCTAATGAATGACTTGTATCTTCAATAGTTGGCTTACCCAAGGGTTACCATGACCCATGAAAGGAACAATTGCGGGTGGTATTAGAGATGTGATCATATCCATTGGAATAGTGTATATAGAGTAGGTTGAATATGGATGTAGTGTGTTTTTCATTGTGGTTTTAACTAATTGGACTTCTCTTGAGATGTTTTCTAATCAAAATATATTGAAATATAAATCCAAATAATTAGGTATTTTAAAAATGTTTTCTAAATGGGATGTCCTAAAGTTTAAACCTTTTGGTTTTCAAAATGGTGAAGTTAATTATAAAATATGTGTAATGAAAAAAAATTCTATGAATAAGAGTATTGAGTATTGATACTATTTCTTATCTGGCCCTCATATGTGTGGTTGGGGTAGTGAGAGTTCCCTAATAAGAGACCTTGATTATATAATGGGAGACCATGATGAGTCTCGATGTGTAATTAAAGTGGGTTTTCTTGTTATTCCTTTGGTCAAACTTTGACCTTGATCATTTTGAGATGTAGTATAATAACATGAGAGTGGTAACCCTAGAGGGTTGTAGTTGCATAAGTTGTATATTGTACTTAAGGATAACTGCCTTTTTTTTGCGTTATTGGTTATGGGTTTTTTATGGGTGTGGTGACCCGTATGGGTTCAGACCATGTGAGTTTTATGTTAGAGCCTAGTATTGGGTGTTTTTATTGATGATTTTATGTATCTATGCGATTGTGATTGGAGAGATACCTAGAGATAATGTTTACAGGGTGAATTGGATGTAGTGATCCAAAATGGGAGTAGGAAATCCCACTGTGAGTGATGAATTGTTAGAGGTTTAATGTATGTGTCCTAGATATAACAGGACTAGTGACTTGTTACGTTTACCTGGTCTTAATTTTCTATTATCTGACCCTTTAGAGAAACCAATGAAAGAGTGGTCAGCTAATTTGTGAGTGATCTTGGTTACCTGAGGCACATATGGATGTTTTGTATTTTGATAATTGTAGAATGGCCTAGAGGGATACATGGGAAGTTAAATGGTTTTGGAGACCCGAATCAAGTTGTAACGATCAGTGGAAAGTCTTCGGAGTTTCAAGGGTGACCAAGTGGGATGTTATACAATTGTTTCAGGATCCCTGGAATGATAATAATGAAAAATGATTTACAGTTGGAATTTATGTATAATGAGTACCATCAATTTTTAGTTAATGGTATGGTTGTGCCTTGGTTCTTTCAAAAAGTTGCACCTGAATTCTTGTGGTCAGTTATGAAGGTTGATTTCGAAGGGTTTTTTCATCCATATGTATGACCCATCTATTTTTACAATGATTAATGGAATCCTTGATATTGACTTTTTTGTAGATGATATAAGGTTGAAAGAAGTGGTTTTGGATTATTTCATTATGAAGGTGATGACTGAGGTGAGGGTGGCTATGTGGTTGGTCTTGTTCGCACGAATGGTTTGGTTTTTGAGTGAAAATTTGATAATTCCTTGAGTTAGATGGAGAAAATGGACCCAGGGGACTTTTAAGGTAATAAGAATGTGTTGGGATAGGCTCTAGTGATGGTTCTCTTGTGTGGGATAAAGTTGGTTTAAGAGTGTGTGGTCACGGGATTTTTTGAGACATTAAAGGATCTTATGAGTTCTAGATGTGGAAAAATTCTTGTATCGCATGATACTTTGTAGGATACGAGAATAGGTGACTCGAGATAAGAACTGATCATTATCTATGAAGTCAAAGCGGGAAGCTTGGCTATAAACAAGATAGTTGGTTTTGATTAGTGTGGTGGTCCATTTTATTTCACTTGATAATAAACATGGTCATGATGGAAGGACATGAGTGGTGTGGTGGACCATTGAGTTTCAGCTATTCATTTCTAGGGTTATTCTAGAAGGAATTTATTGGTGTATTGGTAGTAGTTCCAAAGTAAATGTTGGTTCATGACTTTTTGGTGCATGGTCGTGGAGCGGTGGTGAGTCTTGGTTAGGAATTTCATCTAAGAGGTGGTACTTAAGTGTTTATGAGATGTATATAGGTAGGGAATCCTTAAACACTTGTAAGGTAATGGTTTTTAATAGTGGGAGGTGAAATCAGTGTGGGATAATTTTTTCTATTGTTCTTTGACAACATCATAGTGTACTTTTTGAAAGTTACAATCTTGCTCAATTTATTTCCATCGTACCGGGTATATTGAGAAAGCTATGGCTTTACTCCAAGCGACTTAGGTATGTTTTGGTTAGATGTGGTACATTGTGGTTTTCACTCTCATGGGGTGGAATATGTGGGAATGGACTATGATATGTACACCATCACCAGTTCATGGTGAGATCCTCAGGATGGACTGTGTATCGATGACCGTCATAAGTACCATTCTCAGAAGATGGGAATGGGTATCCAGATATGTGTGTTTTATAGTTCTGGGAAAATTTAGATGGAAATGCCTAGGTTTTGGGGTTCTTCCTATGATTTAATCCTAGACTGGGGTGGCTGGTATTACTAGAGAAAAGATATGGTAAGAACAATCCTAAGGTGGGGAGTGGTGAGTCAATTCGGGATGCGTAGAGTAAAAAAGTAGAGTTGATGTAGTGGCATTGGGATGCCACTTTAGGACCTATGAGGTTCATGTTGGGTTCCTCAAAAGTGGTCCTGGTGGGACTTTAGTGTGGTGATTACTCAATCCAATCATTGGATTTAATCTTGGTTAGCTTTAAGGGGAATCTGAAGTGCATGTGTTAAGAATGTTGATGTTACGATAATAGAGGTTTAGTGTTAAAAACCACAATAGAGATTGAGAATGAACTATCATAGCTGTGATATGATGACCAGGGAGAGTCCTAATATGGGAAGGAATCTTAGTCAAGTGGGGTAATGATGTGCTAGTAGTGAAGCTGAGTGTTTCTAATATGAGTCTTAAAGGGACTGCCTGACTCGGTTAGGAACAAGGATCAAAGGTGGTATGATTTAACCCGACATACGATGGTGTTTTAGAGTGAAATGTATGTCTCAAATGTGGGGAATTGGTTTTGAGTAAGGAAATATTTATTTATTCAATGTATGTATTGCACGTGTTCTTGTGTTTCAAATGTTGGTGGGTGTGATGGAGCATGATAATGGTTTTGAGGGCAGTGGATTATGTGACATTAGAGATGTACCCAATGTCTGTAAATGAACAGGATAGGTTTGTTGGATAGTGATTGGCCTTAAGTTAGTAAGTTACATGAGAGTTAAAAAACGGGTATAATTCCAGTAGGGAAATATTATGTCATGTACAAGATAATTGGGGGTGCTTCGACACAATATTCAAAGTTGAATAAATGTAGTGGGTTGTGACCAACCTCTTATTTCATTTTGTAGTGGAAAGAACTTTTTTGAAATGAAGGTGAACATAAATGAGGACAATTTTTAGTCTTTGAATGGATGTTTTAAGAATACCCCCCCCCCCCTCTAATGGTTTCAATGGTGAGGATGGATTCCGATTTAGGGTGAAACCTTATGGTTGTTCAAGAGAGGTGGGTTGGAATCGCATCAGGTATGTTGTGAAAGTGGATTTGGGGTTCCAGGTGTCTTTACTCGGTAATATAGGATCCAATCATTAGATGATGGTGGGGGCGAGATAAAGTGTACGGGGATATATAAATATAGTCGGAATGTGGTTTTTTGATGTTGATATCTATGTTTTTAGTTGGATGGATGTGAGTGATTATTGTTCAGGGAAGTTGGATATGATAGAGAATGTTGACCCAGGTTTGACCGGATGAGTGCTATTAGTGTTGTGGTTATATTTTAGAGGTTTGATTATGGAATGGGACCATCAAGACTTGAGTTTTTAATCATTATAACTAAATAATTGAGGTTGGTAGTATCATGTGTTTATTTGGGTGTTGCTAATTTTGGGTCACCATTATTGTTTTAGAAATAGGGTATCATGGTGCCATGTAATTTGGGCCATAAGCTTCGAAGAGGATCAAGATGGTGGGGTTTTGATTGAATCTTCCATGATGGTTGGAATATGAGTATTAATTTTTTTTTGTATGATTTAGGCAGTGTTTCCTAGGCCCCCTATGTAGTTATAGTGGTTAATGTGTGGTATTAGTATTATTCAACCTTGGGGAGTATCCAGTTCATTTTTTGGATAATAATACAAAGTATTGTGGGGAATGACCATTCTGTTTTTTTCAGTTTTGTGGAGGCATTGAAATTTTCATCAGGATACCTAGGAATGGGAGATAGATATGTGTCCCTAGTTTCCGGATATATTTACCTTGTAAGTTCAATGATGCATGGGAGTACGAATCGAGGAAGAGCTGTTATCAGCTAGAGAGGTTGTAAGGTATCCGTTTTAGTATAGGTATTTCCTTTTTTAAATAATAGTTTGAATTCCTTAATTTTCATTAGTTAAATTTTTATCCAGTGTGTGAGTGGTATTGAGGGTTTTTTGGGGGTTCCGGACATGAGAAAAAGGAAAACCGGTCAAAATTCATCAAGGCACATAGTTGGCACACTGTTAGGTAAATTGTGCGGCCTCCCTAGTAAAACCATGAAGCCTCTGACATTGGTGTTAGAAATAGTTGAAATAGATTTTTTCAAAACATGTAGACTGCCTAGGTAAACAGGTGATCCAACTTCCCTGAGATAGTGGCTTATGCTTCGCTTGGACACAATTTGTTAAATTGTGTGCCCCATTAATCTTGAAAATTTTACAATATTTCCACTTCATGATTATTAAGTTCCTACCTGATTTTCTCCCCCATTTACTCCCATGAAACCCTAGTGAAAAACTTGGATGACCCATTTTTCTCAAGGTCCATTCTCCTTTGATTATGGTCTGTTTGGAGCACTGTTGTTTGTGGATCAAAGCTCTATGTAAGCCTAAGACATCCCTCTCTTATCTTATCTATATTAGGTTTTGTAGTTTCTCCCATATTTTTCCATTTCTCTAAACCCATATTTTTACAATGTAACCTAGTTTGGGACTTTATTGGGGGTCTGGATCTTGATATAGGGTTATTATTAAGAGTGTGTTCATCAATATATTTGAGGTAGGTTGTCTACAAGTTATATCCCATAGCTTATATATAGATTTTTGAAAATGATATTGCATTATTATTTCCCCCTTGTTGTGTTTTTAGTTCCATAATTAATATTTGGTAAAAATGTGTATATAAATGAAATGTTTAACACCTCATGATCCTCATGGGATGCATTGAGGATGATTTAACCAATTTAGGGCCACCCATGGGGTGGTCCGACCTTCCTAGACTTTTGTATCGGAAAGTTTAAGTAATAAATTTTATTATACTTAGTTAGAGCCCACAAAAACCTGATGGTTGGGTAATTTTATTATTAATATAGGATACACATAGATGGTCCTAGGATTGATAATGGTTTATGGGGTTCTTTTGAATGTCATTAAAATGTATCAATTGGGTTAATTGATATTATGGCTAATGGGTTGTGAATTCTCTTAAAATCCATAAGAGGATTAGTGAAAATAAAATTATGAACTTTTCAAATTGGTAATGGCTTTAAAATTGTGGAATATGTTAAATGGATTCTCATAAGGGAATTTTGTAATATTTTAAAAGGGTTGGTATATGGGAAATGGAGAATGGGTTAAGTGAGTTAACATATTGTAATTGGTGAATATATTAAATGGGTTGATGTGTGGAAACTAATGAATATTTTTATTATGTTTAGGAACAAGATATAGGAATTAAGATAAATGGTAATGTAGAGTAAATGGAAAAATTTTGATGGTTTTTGTCATGTTGTTAATATCCATGTTGTTATTTTGGATTGTGATTCGTACGTGTATTAATTTTGAATAGTTTTTGGTATGGTATGCGGTTGGGGGATATATATATATATATATATGTATATATATATGTATATATATATATAATGCAGATGGCTTGGTAGTGTGGGGTTTTGACTATGTTTATAAGCCACAGGTTTAGTCAGACTGATGTTCTAATCATCACCCCATAATGCATGAGTTAGAGAAGGGAACCAATCACTATTCCCTTAATGGTTGCATTCAACCTGGATTGAGGCTTTGAGGTGAGGATAATGTTTTTTTTTCTTGTGTTTATCTCTAGTGATATAGGTAATTGACTTATTCTATTAAAATAAGTGAAAACATCCTTAAACCCTTGTGTGAATTATGAAAATGTCTTACCCATAGAACACAAGTTGATAATGGATTAAGTAAATTAGATGATGAAATAATGAATTTGGTACTAATTTTTGTAATTTTTTAAGTAAATATTTTTAAATAATGGAACCCAAAAATTTTTCTACAAACTTGTCGATATTTAGTACATGAATGAACAGTCAATTAGAATGAATATTTTGTAGACAGCATTCGTGGTGGCCTACTAACATGTACTTCCACCCTGCTCAGGCTGCCCTTGGGTACTTGAGAAGATTTCATTATTTTAGGTTAAGATAAGGTAAAAGTTTTGAAGCTGGGGAGTTGAGATAGGCTTGGGATATGCATGGATGAGGATCCAAATGTGGATTTAGGGCTTGTTTTTAGGATTCAGCTATTTTTCTTTCTTTTTTCGGTTTCCATCACTTTCCCACTATGATTATAATATGACATAATTATTTTTGGTTTTGGGTATGAACCATGTTTTGGTATATACTTGTTTATGATTGTTTATTTGTTATTTAATATTGATTCCATTATTTATATTCTTTACTTTTGTGGCTTCCACTGGTAATGATGGAATAGTATTACTATATGACATATTAGACCCTCTCTGCTAGTTGGGATCCTATAGCATATGGGGAGGCACACTTGAGGTCTTGTAGTGAATCATATTATAGCACTAGTTTATTGGATTATAGGTCAGGGATGTTACATACCATGTCCAAAGAGAGTCCAAGAAAGAGGGATCCAAGGGGTAGCATGGAATAGGGCATCCAATGGAATTATGATAGATGGATGAAACAATTCAAAAGGCTTCCACAATTGTAAATATGAACCATGGAGTATAAATTTTCATGGAATCCTATGGAATTGGGATCCATGTATCCTATCCAAGTAATCCATTACCCTAATTAACTCATCATATTAATTCAATAATAATTACATAAAATTCCACATTCTATGAATTGTTCCAAATAATTTAAAAAATTTATATAAAATCCATTTTAACAATTTAATAATTTAGCATCATATAATCACATAGAAAAGGTGGAAAAACCTTCTCCTTAACAAATCAATTAAATTTCTATTTAATTTAAAGGGACATCCCCTTGAAAGGTGAGATAAAAAACACCCAACAAGGTGATATAAAATATGGTAGATGAAAAGACACACCCCATGGGTGTCCTAGGTTGGGGAAAATCCACCATTGACTGCAAAGGTACTCAAAGAGAAACCTAACAGTTTCCAATTTTTTAAGATCTGGTGTTCGGTTAATTTTTGGGGTGAAATGGGAAATTACATATCTTGGTAAAATTCTATATAGCTATATAAAGCTGCGAACTTATGGTAAAATACATAGAACATATACCATTGGTTGGTAATACATCACACATAAAATATTGACCTATATATTAGAAGAAAAATGAAGACCAGCTGAAAATTCATGAAATAAGGCATATTGTATTGCACCAAAATAACATGATTGATATTATTTCAATTGAATAATAGTATAATAAGAATAAATATCTCTTCAATATAGATCCAACTATACTAAAAATTCTTTAATCAAACATCATATTAAAAAATAGGATCCAAACCTAAATTAGGATTAAAAAATGTCTCAAATGGGAGAAAGGATCTCCCTCTGTCACTGTAGGATAAAAATTAAAATAAGTGTTTATTTTTTAATATAATTAAGGTATAAATGGTAAATTCCACTTTAAAATTTTGGTTGCATGGTTTTTCCACAAGGTTGGACAAATTTTTTTCCAGTTGTGTTCCCTTCACTGTCTCAATGGGGAACCTCACATGGTTCATGCACAAGGTTTGACTCACCATGTGTAAACTATGTTTTACACCTCTACTAAACATTATAGAGCTCACCACACTAGTGTACACCGCTAAAGATATGGTTCCCCCAAATTTTGTGTCCTCCAATAGACCACTATTTAGCCCTTCATAGTTACTCATAACCATGGGGCTTGGGCGCAAAGTTTCTCCTAATCATGAGGCCCAACAATTTTTCTCAAATAAAACTGATCTTAAATATCCAAACAAGACCCTAACACAAAATAATCCCTCATGACCTCTTCAGTAATTGAAATTAGTTCAAAACTATGAATTAAAACAATAAATATATATATATTTCCCTCATTGGATAACCCCTGATCTCATATTGAAAGAGATTAATATTGGTAATAAAATTGGTTATTCTCACCAACACTACACATTTATTCTAAAAATATTTTTATCAAATAATCTTTTATTGTTGATGATAGTCAATTTACAAATAGAATAAGAATAAATTTCCTATAAAATTGGGTAATTTCATCATTAAATAAATATTTAAATTTATTTACATGTAATATATTCTCTGACCCAATGAATCTGACTTAGAGTTGATGAAACCCTTACGGCTTGGGTAACACCTGAATTGAATGTCTAATTAATAATAACACTAAAATTTTATTTTTATAACCCATAAATTATAAAAATATAAAAAAAGTATTATATGGGATATAAATTACAATAACACCATATAAGAAAGAAAAATGGAGCACAAAAAGAAACATATCTCAATGAGTAAGAATTGAGACCAATAAACCTTACCTTATTTCTTAAATTCCACTAAAGCAGATGAATATATTATATAACTAAATTAACTATATTAATAATCAATTGTGTAACCTTATTCATATATATAACCTTTTAAAAAATTCATTTATAATTATTCTCAATAACTATATTAGTCATTATTATCAATTTTAATATTGGGTTGGAGTTATCTTGATTGTTGTAAACAAGTTTAATAATAATGATGTTTTTATTCATTTAAGTCCCAAATATAATTATTCCTATGTCCTAAGGGTTATTTAATTTATTTTTCATGATAGTTAATAATGTTATATTCTTATTCTATGAATGTTTTAGTCATATTTATTATCAATAAAATTGGTGAAAAGATTGTTTCAGTGTTCTTTAACCAATGTATGGTGGTATCTAAATTAATGATTTTAATGGTAATGTTACCATTAAATTAAAAAATACAATAATTATCATATATCCTAAATAATTAATTTCTCATATTATCCATGACATTATTTTTTATAATTTTTTAAGTAGTTTATTTGATCATCATAAAATGAACATACCATAATTAATGGATAATTATTATTATAAAAAGTTGTTTCTCTTGAAATAATATCATTATTGAAAAATCCTAATGATATTATTTACATAAATTTAATTTGGAGAATAAAATTTATTTTTATTTCAATAAATAATAATGAAACTATAGTTAATATTTGATTAGTTTCTTCATGGAGGTGGTAGTCTGCACAACACAAGGTTAATGTTATTATTTATCACAAAATGAGTGGGGATGAAGGTTAAGAATTATTTATTATTTAAGAAAATTAATAACTTTATAAATTTTATATTATTTCATTTATTACATTTTTAGTATTATCCATGTTAGTTTGTTCAGAAAAATAAAAAATGGCATTCATGGTGATGGTAGTCTGTATGTATGCTTGATGATGTTGTTATTCATCAAATAATTAGAGGGATTGAAAGTAAATGTTAATTTCAAATTTCAGAATCAAAAATATATTTTAAATGAAATATTAATTTATTAATTAAGACATATAAAAAAATGACAGGTGGTTATAAAAATAGATGGCATTGATTCATGGAGTCGGTAGTCCACACGTGCCTACTATCAATGTTCATTTATTTTTCTTAGTGGATATAAAGGAATAACTAATCTTTGTTAGTTTAATATAATAAATTATTGGAATTTTAATTTTTTTATATCATTATATTACGGTTATCATAAAACATTTTGACTAGTAATAATAAGTATAAATGATTAAGAAAAAGGTAATACTTACGTCTAGAGCTTGAGTTCTCTCATAGAAATCTCCTCAAAAAAGAGGATTTCAGCCTACTAATGATAACATTAGGCTTATGTAAATGATATTGTTTTATAAGAGGAATTAGATCTCATATTTTTAGGATATAATTCGATGGAAAAGGTGTAACATGAACTTCATGAAGGATCGCCTTTTATAAGTTAAGAGGAGGGTAATTTTGGAAACATTCTTTACATTTTCAATAATATAACGTTACTATTCAAGGGTAAAAGGATCTAAAAGGGAAAAAAGGTATAGTTAAAGATTTTTTGTCATGAATAACCACAAAAAGACATTAAGAAACATATTTTCAAGGTTTTAAGTCTTATTATCTTTTAGTAAATTGATTTTTACCTTTTTAATTTTACTGGAGTAATTAATTTTTTAACCGTAGAAATTAATTTTAATGATCAAATTTAAAATTTATCTTTTAAAATAATTTGAACTGTTCAATTTCAAATTTTAAGATAATATTTCCAAATAAAATTTCTAATATGGTGAAATTTTATTTTTAAAATTAACAAACACAAAACATAATTTTTTTTTGAAAAGTGTATTTTTACGCTTACAATGTTTGCAAGGGAAATATTAAGCAATGAAATTAGTTTTCCTAGTTTAAATTGGTTTATTATAATACAAATAAAATTCAGGATTCATTCAGATAAATTAAGAAATAAATTTTACCAAAATAATAATTAATTAAATGAAAACCCAAAATATAATTTTTATTGGAAAGTAATTATTAAGTTGTTAAACTAGGTTTTATAAAATCATAATACTATTTTGAAATATAAATTTTTATTCCTTAAATGCATATTTGATCATGAAAACAAATTTATATGTTTTAAATTTATACTTAATTCTTGATATATTCATTAAAGTTGTGATTTTACTAAAAACTATATTAATCACTATTCAGTAAAAAGTGAATTATTTCAGAAAAATATCAACATTCATCTTTAAATAAAATTGATATGTGGAATTAAAAAATGAAGTTAATTTTTTAAAATTTATATTTTATAAATTAAAATTCAATATAATAAGATGGACATATTTTCTTGAAAAATGGACTTTTTTAAAATTATTTTTTCTCAATACTATTTCATAATAATTTATAATTTAAAGAATTTTGATATTGAAATATTTTTTTTCATAATAACCATTTAAAATTTGTTGTTTTTAATTAAAAAATAATTTAAATAGTTATTTCGGATGGAAAACCCATTTAATTATCAAATCATTTCAATTATATATCCTCTAAATATAATAAATTATGATTTTCTAATATATTTTTATTTGTAAGAAGTTTATATATACACATAATTTTCATGATAATATTCACCTAATATATTCCAACTCATTTTAGTTCAGTGTAATAGGGGGTGAATGTTATTGAACATTTTATATTTATTTATAAGAAACATATATATTAAATTCTTAGGGTGTTAGAGATTTCATCATTATCATTTGTTTTGGTGACTCTAACTAGCTTTTGTGACAACCAAAATGTAGTTTTTCCATAAAAAATGAATCAAAAATAAGAAAATTGTTTGTTCTAATAAGGAAAAAATAAATAACTTATAAATTATTTAATATAAGTACATATAAATAAAAATGTTAATCATAAAAAATTACCACAAATTACCATAGATTAATATAATTAGTTTAAAATATAAAAAATAATTTAAAATTAGATTTAGTTTGAAAAAATAATAAATATATAAATAATTTGATGTTAAAATTTGTAAATATAATATTAATTGTCATTAGTTATTATAAATTTCAATAAATTGTGAAATTAATCTAAAATTCTAAATTTTTGTAGTAAGTATGGAAAAATAAAAAAATATGAATAGACCAGTAGTAATAATAAAAAATAAAAAATATATAATCATTAATTACTCAAATATGACAAATAATTAAAAATAATTATAAATAAATGTTAGTTTTATTTAAGAAAATAGTAATTAAAAAAACAAATAATAATAAATAAAACTGAATAATCATTACTTAATAAAAATTATCCGAAATTATTAAAATGAATTTAAATTAAAAAAATAGTTAAAAATATTTTTTTTACTAAAATAGTAATTAGTGAATTACTAATCTGAAAAAATAATTATTAATTACTTCTGTGGTAACTTTTTTGATAAATATTAATATTATAATTAATCACCTAAAATTAAATCATATCTACTCAAATTGGAGAAAATTGATATTTTCATTTTATAAAAGAAAACGTATACAATTAATAATATTTTAAATTAATAAAAAATTGTTATATACTTACAAATAATAAAAAATTATTATATAAGTAAATTAAATAATAATTTTTAATTTATTAATAACAAGTCAGGTAACAAAAAATAATTTAAAAGATATTAATTAAACTTCCAAAAATAAAAAAAAATATTAGTAACAAAAAAAAGAGAAATAAAAAAATAAAAAGTATTAGAAAATTATTAGTAAAATTAATTTGAACAGAATATATACATTTATAAAATCTTATAAAAAGGTAATGATTATAATATATCATAATTTATTATAGAAATAGACATGTTCTATGTCACAGATACTTCCACATAAGAAATAATCTACTACAAGAGAATAATTTGTTAAAAACTATTAAATTTTAATATTATTTTAATTATAAAATATATTAAAAATAATAAAAATAAATAAATATTTAATATTCAATATTTGAAAAAAAATTAATAAATGTTAGGCATTATTATTTTATAAAATGCTTATAAATTAAAAATAAATGCTTAAAAACTAACAAAATAAACAAAAGACCAAAAATAATAATAAATAATATATTACTAAAATATAATAAACAATAAATTTTGTGAAACAAGAATCCATAATACTTTATTGAAATTTTATAAAATATAATAATTACTGAATTTTAAAAAAAACCTATGGATGTAGAAAACATACACCATTTTTTGTTAAAATATCATGATTGGATAAATGATCATAGAAATCCAAACTATTCTGGTACAAATCTAATATACATTAAGCGTTTTAAAAACTTTATGTCATTTTTATCATCAAATTAAAAAAAATACAAGGTAGAATTAAGTGATGTTGTATGAAATGTGATCTCTAGTGATTTTAAAATTATGATAATGTTGGTGTTCATCTATTACATTTTTTTATTCTGAAATAATATATTTTTCATATCAAATTGTGAAGGTAATTTAAAATAAAATAAATTTTCTTCTATTTCAAATTCATTATAGTTCAAAAATTTGTAACATGATTTTTTCTCTCCTCTTTCTTGAAAATAAAATATAAAAATTAAAATTAAAACCCTGAATTTAAACCATTTTGATTCTATGATTTGTTGAAAACTATCTAGGGTGACTTTTATCATGGATTAATTGTAAGAAAATTTGAAGTTGTTAAAAAATTGGTAGGTATTAAATAATATTTTGGAATATTAAATTGTTTTTTTTAATTCCCATTGGTTAAATATTTTCATCACGAGAGAAATAAACAACCTATAAATTTAAATGATACTAATTGGTGAGTCCACAATTTGGGTCTTAGTTATCAAAAGATACATGCATCATAAAATTATTACACCTTATATTATGGTTAATACGGTTCATTATTTAATTGTTCAACATGTGTACAATAAAGATACAAAGTGGTACTGTATGTAAGGCTCTAATTTAATCATGTCAACAAAGTGAGCTATATTCCAATTATACCAAAATTACATAGTTTATTTAGGTCTCACTACACTATTGCATTGATGAAATGGAATACATATAATATTTTTTTCAATAAAATTTTAAGTCGTTCTAATGATGGAGATTCATATAAGAAATTTTATTAGGTTCATCAGTATTTTTCTTTGGAACCTCTTAATGTATGGTTATTCATTCGTACGAATGGTTTTTTCCATTTTGTTCTTATACCACTCAATATTCATATTTTCTTATATTTATAACTTTATAAAACCTAATTCCTTATATTTTTATAAATTAAACCAATTTCTATTTTTCATTTCTAATTATGAAACATCCAAATAAGAATATGGTTATTTTTTAAAAGCTGATCTTCATTTCCCACACCTGTTGGGAAACCCTCCTGGGCCTATAGTGGAGACAAGGGTGGCCCCCATGGAATACCAAAAATGTATTCCCAAGAGGGGTTCCCCATGGGGACGAGTCTTGAAAAAAAAATTAAAATATGTATTAGATTCAAGATGGATGTTTTAGTTATTCATTATTTAAGATATGTGAAAAAATCATGATAAAAAAAATTTACTAAGTATTTTTTAGGTTAATTATTTTATTTTCTAGGAGTTTTAGATGTTTTTTGGGTGGGGGTATTTGGGTATAATTAGTGATGTTTTGTAGTAGTGAATTCCATAGCCTAAGGGGGACATTACATAGGGGTCACCTGGTGGTGGAATCCACACTAAAAAGTATAGTTATATACCATGGAGAGTTTGGGTTCCAAAAAAACTAGCTCTATAATCTCAAGAAACTCCACACATCTGCCATCAAGGCCATATTGAAGGGGTGAAGGGAAGAGGTAACCAAATTTATTACCGAATGGTTTTATTGTGTATGGAATCCTTTAATATCATCCATCTTCAAAATAGGGACCTCCCACTCCAGAGTGAGAGGGCTACACCATTGAGTGTCTTGAGGGATCAGGACCGTGTTATAAGGGAAGGATGCGACACAATGATGTCTTACTGATTAGAACTATATCCCTACTCTATAGAGGTTATCAATATTGTTTTTCTATAAAGGTTTCTATCATGTAAGATCTGTGTTGCAATCCTAGGTCTTCATTTCGAGATTCTATTCATCTAGATAAAAATTAATCATTTTCCTTATCAGTTTCAAACCTTCATCATCCCCTCTTCTCCCTTTTCACATTTCTCATGTACCTCTAGGCATGGATACATATTCTCCCTTGCCTCTGGAAATTTTCATTTAGTCACAGTGGAATTTCATGAGGTATGACTTTATTTGTTTTACATTCTTCATCTATTCTTCCTATATTCCCTTATTCTAGATTTTCCTTTAGATTTTGGAAACCTAATAGGCCATGGTGGATGAAACTATGGTTATGGACGAATTTTTTATTAAATTTACTAATTTTATTGGCTTTTGAGGATACCCTTTTTTATAACCTTTTGGATTTAAGTAAATGTGATGATTTCTACTCATATTTGAGGTATCTATCTATCTAAAATAATTATTTTATTTAGCATACCCATAATTTTTAGTTTCAATGTAGTTTTAATTTTTTATTTACGTTTGATTTGATTTTTTATGGAATTATTATTTATTATTCTGTATGGTTGTGCACATGTGTTGGAAAAAATGGAGGTTTTTCTTATTTTCTCTTTAAATACTTGGTTTTTTCAATCCCAATTATTGATAAAATTCCCCAAAAAACATTATAGCTTAAAAGAGTTTTTAAAAATATGTTATGGAAAGAAAAATGATTTTTATCAATATTTTTATTAAAATAACGGTTTTCTATGTGATAGAATAATTATTATTCTTATTCTATTTAGTTTTTGTATACTGGTCCACATAAGAGACCTTTGGTATGTATAGGTGACATAGATGTGTGCATCCCTTGCCTAAATTGTGAACTAACTAGGTATTTTTTCCTAGGTAGCCTGAGGGAGAAAGGGATTGAATCATTAGTCTTGGTGAGATTGTGAGAGCTTATATAATTGAGGGATTCATGTATTCCAACTGGTGTTCCTTAAGCATGTCCAAGTTCCCCTTAGGCCTATAGTTAAAACTCCGTGTGTGGATGTTGTTCTTCTTCATCGATCCTATGATTTACTCCCATGATTTCTTTATTGGGACTTTATGATATTGATGATTCGTTATTTTCCTCATTTTTTGGTAATTTCTTAGCTCATGTTAATTAAAATATTTGTCATATTTTAATAAAACCAAATTATTTATACAAAATTTTCTATGTTTTTGTTTACTAAAAAAATATTTATTTTTAAAATAGTGTTTCAAACATAAATTTCTATTTAAAAAAGAAAATATGTTTTATATATTAATGGTGGTATCCTATTGGGTTTTTACTCCAGCATTGTATAAGCCACTGGAGATATACTAGTATGGTTTTAGAAAGGTATAGGTTTAGGTAAATAAACCACCTCATATGATGGTCTTCCTTTTTATTCATCAACCTTCCTAGTATGAAATTCAATGGTTATCATGGGGCACATAGAGAGTTTCTTGGGGATTATTTTGGGATCATTGGGGATGTTTGGTTCAGTTTTCATTGGCCACATTAGCGCTGAAAATGTTATGGTATCTCTTATATATAGAATTTTTTGTATCATTTTTTATGTGTATGGTTTGATGTTATATGTATTTTTCTCATTATTATTGGTGTTGTTGTTGAATTATACCATGTTTGGTTATTTTTGTGGTTTAAAAAATTTTAATGTAAGGACATTTGACATATTGATGGGTCTTGATGGATTTTTCTGTGGGAACTAATTTTTTGGTAAAATTTTATTCTATGTATTAATTCATTTAGACTTGGTAATTTTTGATTCCCTAACACTAGTTAGAATCCTTGGGTGATTATGAACACGACTTGGTCCATGTGCTGATCTGGCTTGAGTGACACGTCAGGTCAAACGGAGTGGATTCATTAAGATGTTTTATTATAGTGTCCTATTTCTTTGTTGGAAGTATGGTAGTAAGTAGATATGATCAACGAGACTTGTGTAGAGTGTACTGGGGAGTGTTTGGATATCTAGCATTTTGTTGAACCTTGAAATACCTTGTGTAGTAGAGATTTCTTTTTTGTTTTGATTATTATCAATTGGTTTTGGTTTGATATGGTAATGTTTTATACCAAAATATTATTTTATAAGTCTTTTTATGGACCTTGTTAGTTTTGGGATTTGAATAAAAGATAAGTTAGTGGTGTGATTTTATCCTAAAAAACGTTAAAAACCCTGAAGTAACCAAGAAATTTATTTAGAGATGTTTACGGGACTATTCCATTATTGTTATATAGCATGTCAAAACATTCAACCAATATAAGAATAGTTCTATAACCTATTTGGTCTTTATATTTAGTCACATTGATTCATATACTACTTTTTACTAACTCTTGGTATAGGTAAATTAGTAAATAGGATTCTTAGGATATGTTTATATGAGTTTATTAGAATTTGGTTGAAGCTTATAGTGAAGTCTTTCTTATCCAAGTGCTGTAAAACAAGTCATATATGATAAAAATAGGAATATGGAAACCATGATGATTGACTATAAAATGTATTTTTTCGTAATGTTTTCATAAAATAAAATTTTGAAGCTATTTTATTTCAAAAGGGTTAATTTTAAAATAAAATATTAGAAATTTTTAAAATAAAATTTGGTTTGTTGGGATTTTTTGGAATCATATTTGGGTGGTTTTATTTAACAAAACCAAACCTATAAGGGTATTTATAATTAAAAGGGATCATAAATAGTGGGTTTCAATATTTTAACAACACTGGGGATTTTCAAAAAAAATATTCTATGAATTTTTAGGTTCAGGACCCATGATGTGTGTATAAAATTGTGATTAGTTTTCTAATATTAAAAGGTGGTTTAATTTAGATATTTAAATGTATTGGAAAATTTTAAAACCATGAAATTGTTTGTAAAAAGTATGGGTGAGTCTTATTCTTTTAAAGGAAGATAATAAAGTTTTTTAAAGTCTAGAAATTGTCTAAATTGTTTTAAATTGTTTGATCTTAATGAGTTTTTAGAAAATGTTTTGTTGAATTTTTTTGATAGTTTTCTAAACTTTCTTCGGATTATTTAATGATTATGATTTTTGAATGTCTAAAAAACGTGTTTCATGTTTTATGGAATATCTAAAATGACTATGTGTTATTTAAATAGATCTGTAAAACACTTTTAGTTCATTAAAAAAGGATTTAATTTATGAATATTTAGGGGGGTTATTTTTAAAAAAAAATTCAAACTAAAATATGGTTTTTTCAATGAGTTTTAATGTATTGTTATGGGGATTTAGTAATGGAAATAGTTATTGTTTAGGTAAATTATTTAATTAATTTATGATGTTTAATGGGTAAAAAGTTTTATAGTTATTGAAAAAATGTTGTTTCTTATGATGATTTAATTCAAAAACATGATATTAATATTTTATAATGACGTTAGTTTTAATAATTTGGAGTTTTATAAGCATGTGATTTAAAAACATAGTTCAGGGTGGTAGTTTTGGAAGAAAGATACCTGTTTGGACAATTTGAAATTCCCTAGTTGGGGGAGTTGTATTTTAACTTTTTGTGAAATTATAATATGGATATTAATTTTATATCTCGAAAATGTGTGATGTTTTCTATGAACACCTACCAATTTTCTATGTTTATAAGGGTGATATTAAAGTTATTTTTTTTACCTTTTTAATGTTTTTATTCAAGCAGTTGATTTCATCTTATAAAAGGGAAAAAATTTCAAAATAATGTTTTTTTCTGTGAAATATTAAACCTACTAGTGGGAATGTGAGTTATGTTAAATGTTTAATCCTCTCCTAAATTGATTTTTCATATTTTTTTAAACACTACTGGATTTAAAAAAATTACGCAAATTTCATTTACTATATTTAAACAATTTGTTTAGTTGAAAGGTTTATATTGGGACATTTTTTTTGGAATTTGATACATGAATTTAGGGAATTCATGTATCGGGTTTTTGTATGTATCCCCCTAGAAAATCATTGGTGGAGGGTTTATCCTGTACCTATAAGGATGATCTTTAGGATGATTCCATCCATTAATTTGGTGTGAATATTATAAAGTTATATAAATTATTATATTGAGATAGGGTGAATTCATTGGATCAGTTAGTTTGGAATGGTGATGATTCCATGTTATGAGGTTTATTCTTATCAAGTTGTATAGAAGTTGGAACTTTCAAGAAGAATATTGTTCAACAAATTTCTATGGGAACTTATTTTTTAATCCTAGTGGAACATTGTTTGTTTTTTGATCCTCATGCCTCTGTATTTGGTTATACATTTTTGGTCTTGATGAGATTCTATATTTTCAATCATGATTTTTTTGGAGGGATTGTATATGGTATTTCTTGTGTGAGTCTTTGGATAACAGGGATTAGTAATCCTTCTAGATTTGATTATGTTCTACCTAGTTTTTTATATGTTTTATGGTGTTTACTAGGACCTTGTGTTCCAAAAGATATGTCACGTGTTTATTTCTCTAAAACTAAGACATGAGTCAAGATATTCTTGATGATTGTTTTTTTATTTTTGAGATATTTTCAATCAAGTCTAGTATTCTTCTAGTTGATCTTATTTTATTTTTTTAGGAGGTTGTTTTTTTTCAAAACATTGTATAGGGTAAATTTTTTTGTCATATCTTGGATGGTATCCTATTAGGTTATTCTGGAATCATTGGAAATTTTTCTCACATAATTCTTTCATCATTTTTAAGCTCCTTCAGGTGTGGAGTATTTTTTTCTTAGTTATTTATAGTATTTTGTTTGTTTTAAAGAATATATATTTTAGTGTAATTATTAAATGGTAGGGATAACAACATGGATATTTCCTTTTGTAAATAATTTAAATATTTTATTATAGAGGTAATTGTCATGATAGTTATATAAGGTTTATATTACCCCTAGGAGATCGTTCCTTATATTTTGTTGTTCCTTTGTTGTGCTTAACTCTATTTAATTGATTTATTCTGAATTATGTTTGGGATTCCATAGTGTTAAGATGTTTTTCTCTTTGGTATGCTATTTTCTTATTTAGATGATGGGATTTTTGAAATTTTAATCATGTATTTGAATCTCTTTTGGAGATATAACTTATTTTGATTTCATATTCATCTGGTAAGTGGCATGACTATTTCCTTGCTGTATTTTTTTAGATCCTTTGTTTTTTTGGTTTTTATGATCTTGAGGAAGTTAAAACTCATCCTTTCCTTCAAAAAAACATTCTTACATTATCCAGTGACTTTTGGGGGGCATAAATTTTCCTAGTAGGGGGAACATTGAAACCCTTGTGTCATCACTAGTTTTTTAAGTTATTTTTTGGGATATAATATATCTTTTAGAATTTTTCAATGTTTTTCAAGGGTTTTGAGTGTCATGGGGGGTCATTTTTTATATTTTGAAGTATGCTATTTTATAATCCATGGAGGCTACACTATAATAGGTGTCTATTTGGTAACTCTTTATTGCCTCATTGTGGGATTCAACATGGTGTCTTGGGGTCCCAAAATATCAACCTTGTCCTCTCAAGTGCCTCCATGACATAACAAATAAGTCCATTGTATAGGGGTTAAAGGATGGTGTCACCATTATATAACACTAAAGTATACTCTATGAAGGAGATCTATGGGGATAATGTATCTACCTATATGATACCCCACCCTACCACATCCAATGTGTCATGATGTATAGTGTGTCAAAGTGTCAGCACTTGGTCATAAGGTGGACCATGTGTCATGGTGTCTTGGGGATCATGCCAAAAACATTACCCTCTGGAGTTTATCAATAGAATAGTGCTTAGTATATGTCATGGATGGCCTTTTCTAAAAATCTCCACCCCGAAATCCTATAAATTCATCATGAGATTATGTTTAGAAGGGAAAAAATAAAAAATATAATATTTCCATGCTCATTTTTAACCTTTATTACATAATTATTCTCCCCATTTTTACATATATGTTCCCTCCTATTAGGGATACCTCTTATATTATTCCTATTTTGTGGTTTCCCTCCAATATTGGTGGATTTTCAAGATATAAGTATTTATTTAGTTGATATTCAAACACTTTTATTTCTCCCTTTCCATGATCTACATTTTCCATTGGATTTTAGAATCATATATTTAGATTGGGGATAGAACTAATGTTAGGGAAGAGTTTTTGATAAAATATCTTGATTACCTACACAATTTAGGGACCATTTTATTCCATACTTGTGGTTTAAATTGAAATCATTGAGTTTTCTTAATATTTGAGGTTGGTGTTCCTATATAACAAGTCTATATTTTGGAATTCCCATTATTCATGGACTCCCTTTTTTTAAATTGTTTTATTGTGTTTTATATGAGTTTTTTAGGTATATTTATTGCGTTTTCTATATCCTTGTTTGTTTTTGTTTGAATAAATATTTGTTCATCTTGGTTTCTCTTTAAAAAGTATATTTTTTCATTCTAAATGTTTTATGAATTTTATTAAGGTTGTTTATTTTAAAAAAAGGTTTTCAGAATATTTTTTTTATATGGAATGTGATTTGGGTAGTTATTTTTGTGAAAGGCTCAAGATGTTTATGTGATTAAACAATGACTTTTCTTATAACCTAGAGTTGTTTTCATGATGTGGAACATGGGAATCCATGGGCATGTATATGTGACATAAAAGTGTAATTTAGTATAACAGATTTTTTAATTAGTTGGGATTTGGGTTTTCATAGCGTATAGAAAGAAGGTATGGAAACCTAATACCTTGTGAGACCATGATATCTCCCAAAATGTTTAAGTCCATGTTTTCCATTGAGTGTTCCTTGAGAAATTCTATGTTACTTTTATACATATGTATAGATCCCCATGTGTGGAAACTATGATTATTTATCTATTCTATACAATATCTCAATTTATCCTTTATATAGACATTAGGATATTAATGATGATATACTTCGCTCATTTTTTTGATATTTTCCTAGATCACACCAATTATTAAATTCATATTTTGTTTTAAAAACCAATGGATGTGTAAGTTTTTTTCAAAAATTTTAACATCAAAAATGAAGGGGTATTTTTAAAGTTGTTTTTTCAATATAGGACTAAAATTTATCAATGTTAAGGATGTTATATAGACACATGGAGGCATCCAACTAGGATTTTCCTCACTCCTGATATATTCCATTAGGTGTATGTAAATATGGGTTTTGTACAGGACATGTTATGTTCAAAAACCACTTCATATGGTGTCACTCTATTAGTATTAATCCCCCTAGTGTGGTATCTGGTAGTGAATTTGGGTCTTCTAGATAGTTTTTATGAAGAATTTATGGATCCATGTGTTTGCTCAGGTTGTTTTGACTTGGCCACCTTGACCTTGACCATGTTTTAGTGTCTCTTGAATATTAATGTTCGTATCTACTTTTTTATGGTTTTGGTTTGATTTTATGAGTAATTGGATCATTATTACTTATCATATTTTTATTATTATTAAGTTGTGATCTATTTAGATTAATTATTATTTACTAAATGTTTATTTTGAGAATGGATGTCTAACATATGGATGGGTCACTCCAGATTATTGGGTAAACCCTTTTTTGTTAAATTAGTTTTGATGTTGAAATAATTCTCATTTATTAGTTTTTATTTTGTGTAGCTAGTTTCCAACCAACGATGATTAGTAATAGACATAAGTCCTTATGGTAATATGGATCATGTGACAATTTTGGATGACCCATTTCAGTTCATTACAATATTTAATAGGAATGGTTTAGAAATAGTTTTTTTCAACTTAATGTATGTTATAGAAAGGGTGGATGTATAAAAAAATAGATTAAGACCTTCTATGCTCTGATGTAAGGACCTTAATCTTACGGAACAACTTATCCAATATAATTCTGATTATATGGTAGGAAAATAGGGGAAGGATATATATAATTCTTTATTAAATTCTTGGTTGAATTGGTGTGATATTGGGAAAAAAATATAAATCTATTCAAATGATTCACATATTAATATTTTATAATGATTATAGAAGTATAATTAATTATTTTTAGATATAAATATTGGTCATAATATATGTGTGGTTTATGCTGGGTAGTATCAACATTATGATCTAGTTGACTGTCAAAAGGTCGATCCAACTGAGGTGGGTGGCTCTTTGAGGAATATTTTGTGTGACTTCTAGCGTCAAGGGTCAATGAAGTATGAGGGGAGCATCTATTATTTGGATACAGAGCATTGGTTGGTAGAGCACGAGATAACTTTCTATCTTATCCACAAAAGGTAAGAGTATAGGGTTCCACTAGCTTTCAATCAATGTAATGGGTCAGTGCACCCATGGTGGATTAAGTATCTTGGGGAGTGTAAGGAGGCAAATGTTTCCAATTATTTTTTTCATAGGAAAATTCACACTGATTTTTTATCATCTATGATGAGGATATTGAGTATGTAAGAGCTTATTTCCCTTAAATAGGGGTTCCTAGGTTTGTTGGAACCCAGTATTATATTTAAAGATATCCATTACTTTTACATTAATGTTTTCAAAGATGATAAATCTAGTGTGTCATCTAAAGGAAGTGATGCACCCTGTTATTCTATATACAATCAGCCCATTAATATTTCCATCATATTTGGTGGTGGAAAAGACAGATGAGTTGACTTAGAATATGAATATTTTATTAAGATCATCTAAATAGGGGATTCATCATTGATACCTTTAGAGTAGGTCTATTGGTGGAGGATCTCAATTGCATGGGCTATCAAGGTTTTAACCAATGGGGAGTTATCCGAAACTTTTTTATTATAATTTTTTATAAAGAAATTAGTTTCTATGAATCTATCAAGATCATTATGATAGTTTAATTTCCTTTACAAGTTTGTATCCACTTATTATTTGATTACCTAACCATTATTAGTGATTATCATGGTATCAGTTGTAAAATTATATTTTTTCCTCTGCATAAGTTTTCCCAGATTCCATATTGATGGTTGGGGTAGTAAGTTTTTATTTTTTTTATTATAATATGGAGCTAATAGAATTTTCCCCAAGATATTCTCCATCCTTGGGAAAATTAGGCTATGTATGGAAGCAGAGATGGCTTCTAACAAGGAGGAAATTGATATGTACGTCTATTGTATTAAGTAAAGAAGATTCAAGAACTATGTGGGGGAGGTATTGTATTAGGTACCATGTGTTTATCCTATATCATGTATTATTATTTATTTTATTTTAGAGAATCATAGTCCTTTATTTCACCCACTTTGGTTTAAGTCATGGGACTCAAGGTGGAGGGGATTCATAGTACCCTTGGTGTGGACTGTTGCTGTTGTATTTCAAATGAGTTTACTTAATGCGTTCCAGGGTTTTAAGATGAAAATGTGGTGGATTCATTCCTCAGTGGATCCATTTATAATTTTGATATATATATATATATATATATATATATAATTTTTCATTCATTTCATTGAATAGTTTCATTTCATGCATCCCATAAACAATTATTTTTAAATTAGAGTTATTTCCTATAATGAAGAGTGGTAATATATAGTGCTTGTTAGTGAAAAGGATTATGAGATGGGTCATATGCATGTATAATCTCAAGTGTTTCAATTATAAATGTTCTATTTTGAATTGGAAAAGGCATAGGTGTTGGGTTTTTCATATGTCTCAAAGGAGTATTCAAATTTATTACTTAAGGAGGTTGTGATCCTTCCCTATGAAACTCTAATTGTGATTGAGATAGAGTAGTAGGATTCTATCTCTTTGATTTTTGTGGCTCTATGTCAAAAGGAACCTTCTAAGATATGGGAGTCCTAAAAAAATTATGATTTAATGAATAAGGGATTCATATTGACCAATATATAGAGTGGGTTTCCTTGATGTTATTCTCCAAGAAGGAGGATGTTGGTATTAGGTTGTGTATAGACTAATATTAGTATAATTTAATGACAGTCATGAACTATTACCCCCTTCTAAAGATTGATGACTTTTTAAAACAATTCAGGGGAACTATTGTTTTTCAAATAATGCTTTACAGTCTAGGTATCACCAAATAAGGGTTATGGTGGAGGATATCCCAGTGACTGTATTTGGGTGTCATTGTGGCACCTTAAAGTTCACAATTATATAATTTAGTGTCATGAAATCACAAACTATTTTCATGAGATTCATGAATTCCATATTCGATTAGTTCCTGGAATATTTTTTGACAGTTTACATAAAAAAATATCATTAATTCATGGTCATATAATGAGAAATCTATGAATAATATGTATATTTTACATGACCTTAAGAATTATCATTATTATTGGAAGTGATCTAAAAGTATTTTTTGGATGTGAGAGGTGCATTTTCTCAAGAATATGGTTTAAAGGTAGGGAATGGTATTTTATATTTTTAAAATCATATTGGTTGATTAATATGAATCCCCTGATAAAGTTATAAATCATTGTAGCTTCATCGTCAAATTAAGCTATTATTGGAGACTTATGTCTAAATTATCCGGGATTCTCAACCCAATTATATCCTTGATCAGAAAAGACCATGAATTTTTGTAGATTGATTACTATCAGATGGAGTTTGACTACATGAAGGATAAATTTATCAGTGATCTCATATATTTCATGTCTTATGTGGAGGTGATATTTTATGTTTTTATGATTCACTGCATATTGATTTGGGATTTGTCCTGAAGCGGAATAGGGTAGTCATCCTGCATTGTTCAAGATAGTTACATCTCCATAATAGTAATTATGAAAGCCATGATATCATGTTTGTGGGAGTATTAATAACTATTAATTTGTGGAATTATTACCTCAATGTTGATTACATTATAGAATTTATATATTACAAGATCATGAGGTATATTTTCTATCAATAATATCCAAATATACATTAGTGGGGGTAGATGGTGTTATTTTAGGAATATGAATTCAATATCTCCCACTCCTGAGAGAAATGGAATGTTATTGTGGATTCAAAGAGTATAATATTGAAAGAATGTTTTTTTAGGATTCAATAGAATCGGATAGATTGATATAGGATCTTACAATAATGAATTTTTTTGTTGGGGACACTGATGGTAGAGATTTACAACACTGAATGATACTGAATGGATCCATGATGTAGTCGGTTAAGGTGTCCCAATGGGGATATTAAACGGTATTGGTAATTTATGACTATTTCATTCATGGTGATACTTCAAAGGGATAGTTAAAAGATGTGAAGAATTTTATTTTTCTTCAACATAAGTTATTTTTTCAACCAGTGATGCTTGATGAGGTTCTATATTAGTTCTATAGCTCACATTTGGCAGTAAATCTGAGTATATGAAATATGTATCATGCCTTAAAGATTCAATTTTGGTAACCATGAATGATGTGGTTTGGGGTAGAGTCAGTTTCCTGATGTTTGGGTTATCATTTGGTAAATACAGGGAATAATGTTTCTAGGGGTTTGTTATAGTCCTTAGATGTTCTCAAGTGAATGTTAGGGGACATCATGATGAACCTTATCACTATTTTTTAATGATCCCAAATATTATTTAAAGATATAAGGGAGATTGTACATCAGTTGATGAAGTCATCCCATTTCTTGGTCATCAAAATGTTATTATGGGGTGGTATGTAGTTATGATTTTGAAACTTCCTGATGAACTAAGTAATGTATCACTTAGGATTGAGATCCTCATTTTTCCTCATGATTTTTGGGAGGTCTTAAGTGTGATTTTGCCTCCATGATATTTCATGGAACTATTTTCTTCACATATATGGATTATTAGATGAAGCATTCTATTTAGACATTTTAGGATACATTGAGATCTTATGTTAATGATTTTGGTGGATTGTGGGTCAATCACCTATATTTGTTTTAGTTTACTTATAATTATTTTTATTACTCATTAATTGGCATGGATGCATTAAAAAAAGTATGGGTATCCTAGTATGTCTCCATGGAACTGGACCAATATTATAGAGTTGGCATGTGATACCTCACATCGTCTTAGGTTATGAAAATATAGGGAAATTAGATCCATTTTTATGGAAGTATTTCATGGGAAAATGGTAATTTTTATAATAATATAATCTAAGGTAATTTTATTTCCGCACTCTTAGTCCAAAAATAGGTTTTTTACCCTAGAACATGAGTGTAGTTTTAATCTAAGACATTCTAATTTTAACAGAATATTTAATATTTCATTAATTAAATATAATTTTATTTTACATGTTTGTTTGATGAAATCTTCCAAACCAAGTGTTGGATAGATTTTTTTTCTCTTTGTTTTCATTTTTAATGAGGATATTTACTTAGGCGAGGCAGAAACCGATCATGGGAACAAAGGATGGGCCCTTGTCACTTTTTTCTTTTTCCATTCTTTTATTTTCCTTTTAGTTTTTTTATTTTCTTTTATCACTTTTATTTTAGTGTATTCAAACTATTTGATTCCAAATTTGGGATCTTCACCCATGATAGGGAGAGGTAGAGATGTGGTAGGGGTAGGGAGAGGCACCTCTCATGGAGCACATCCAGAAGTTGATCGAGGCTCGGTGGTTGTGTAGTGAAAATATGGTGAAAATATTAATTGGTTTCTACTCTGAGGTAGTGTGTTTATAATTTTTTTCTATAAACACCCATATCATAATTGTTTTTAAGTTCAAAATACTTTAATCGGTTTTGGGGACCATGTGGGGGTCTATATAGGCTTAATTAGGGAGAAACATGTGTTTTTATCAGTTTTGGGGTTTTATATTCTGGAAAACCCATGAACATTAAAATGGGTTAATATAATACACACCATGGATTCATACTATATGGGGAATAAGGTTTTTTTGGACTATATTCAATGTATATGTGAGTACATTCCCTATAGTGGAAAATCAAGTTGTGTTGGAGGAACAAGGTCATGTAGGGTACACTACCAGATCTCATGCATGGTACACAAATAGTGTCCATGTAATGGGATGTTCCATGCCCAATGTGGGAGTTATTATCTATTTATATGGTATTATAACACATATGGGGTACACTCTAGGTACTGGTTGGAACACGTCGTGTAGTAGGCCATTATACATGCTGAGTAGGGATAATGTACATAGGCATGGACAACATGTGGGGTACGCATCGTGTAATGGGTTGATATAGAGTTTACATTATAAAATTACATGTGGAGTTTTCTATGGAAAATATACATGGGGTTAACCCATAGGTACACTCTATGTAACCTAAGTACATGCCATATATTTTTCTTGTCTTGGCCTGTTTTACCCATTTTTTACCCGAGAGTAATTATTGAACAGAATAGTATTCCATTCTTAATGTTTTTCTTTATAGATCATGATATCAAAATCCATTTAGAGTTTAGATTATTTGTTGAGATTTTCTTGGTCAAATAAAATTTACAAGGGGTTTTTTTTATGTTTCGATTCGTAATTTTCTAGTGGGTTGGGTTGTGAGCAATGAGGCCCTTGTTTGGGTCATGGTCTCATTAGTGGGATTGGATAGTGGATTCCATGTTCATCTATTAGAGTTTATTTTGGATAGATTACGAAATGTATTATATAGTATTATCTCTAAATATATCTTCAATTTTCCATATTTATCAGGAATAGTTGATTGAGATTAATGAAGTTGAGGATCAGCACCTAAGATTGAGGTACATAAATAATGGAACCTTTTCACATGGTTTAAATTGTGTGCTATTACTTATGGATGAGTATCAGTTTTGTGTTTATATGAGTCTAAGGGACTCTTAAGAGTTCCATTGTAGTTGAATTCGTACATATGGATGGGTTTTTGTTTATGAAAATATTGTTTGAGCATTTCTTTCATGGGGTTTTCTGTAAGGTTTTTCATTGATGAGGATACCCTATATGGTATTTATTTTAGGTGGTCATAAATACTGTTGAGATTTCACTGTAGTTGTTCTTTTAATATTTAATTCCATGTGGGCATGTTGTTTATTTAGTATTAGTTTGTGGAAACTGAGGGTTGTTTGGGATATTACTACACCAGCTAAGTTTCATGCTTTTGGATGATCTAGAAGAATGAATTGTAGGGTTTATTTCTCATGTTTTGGCCTTTATAACATTTCTAAATAGTTGGAAGGGAATGTACCAGGATCTTGGAGCCCCATATTTTGGTTTGACACTGAGCTGGTTTATAGTGGTGGTTGATTGTTTCATGTTGAGATCTAGGGTGATGGGAGAGTACCCATGAATTTCTGACTGAGAGATTATCCTCGGTTCTAGTTTAGATATTTGGATTTTTGTTCCTATAATTTTAACATAACATGTTTATTTAGCCTTTTTTTGTAACATTTGAGTAATTTTCTTCTTAGGGACTTGTTTTAGGAGGAGACTCTTGTGATATATTGGATCAAGTGTTACCTTGATTGTTGATCTCATTCTATCATTTGTTATATGGATATGGTTATAGAGGCTGGGGGAGATAAGGGGTGATTGGGATTATTATGTACCCCCTCTAGATGAGGTCCACCTAGTCTAGAGTCACATGGTCCTTTTGAAATATTGAGGCACTCATAGACTAGGTTTTGTGTACTATGGATGCTGAGTTATGTTAGGGTCATGGATGTTGTGCAATCCTGTGTTTGTGTATAGATCCCAAAAAATTGGGTCAATATCTTATGATTTATTTGTTCTACATATCATTTAGGCCTAAAATTATCCCTAGTTGTGTTGACCTATATGTTCACGTTCCCTTTTCAGACCATGAAATTAGATTCTTAGATCTCGTCAGATGTGAATTGTCATATGGATGTCTATGATTATACCCTGGTGTCATGAATTCATGTCTTTTAGTTTATACATTGTGGAGTTTCTTTTTAGAACAAGGAAACATTCATAATATGATTTGGCTGGGAGATCCATGTGTTTTAAATCCTTTATCATGGGCCAAAACAGGGGTATAATTACCTCGAGTGTTAGGAAAGAACCCACAGTTTGTTGTTTACTTTATTTTTGAATTTCCATCTATTTTAATGCATTATTTATTTTTAAAACTGTTGTTATTGGTCTTCTTCTAGGTTGGTAATATCATAAGGTCATGAAATTTTTTTGAAAACATATTATAGTTTCACCATTGGGGGTGGCCTACTGAGATTTATTTCTCACCCCACTATACATGTACCTTAGTTTGCAAGAAGACATAATGTTTTATTTCAGGTTAGAGCATAGGATGGACAATGGATAGGTTGAAGTCCTAGTTTTCTTCATTGAGTGGAGCCACTCATGTGGAGTTTTAGGATTGGACTGGTGCTCCACGGGCATTATGGAGATTAGGTATGTGGTTTGGCTCATTGTTGGTTATAGAGCATGATGTATTTATTTTTATGTTATATATTATAGGTATGTAGTCAGCCTAGTCAGAGACTATATACTGTATATTTTTTAGGGTTGTGAGCCGGTATGATTGTATATTGTGTTGAATTTATTATTCTATGCTTATATTTATATTTTTTTCATATGTGTGATTTTATTTTTTCCCATGGGTATGAGTTTGGATATTTTATGTTGTTATTTCACATTGAATAGTGGTTATAGTCTCCCCACTGCACCTTTTTTACCCTCACCACTGGTCAGAAGCTTCTTTAATATGACTAGGTTAATTTGAGGCCTTATAATGAGCCAGATCATGTATCGTCTCAGGTCGACCTTGGATGGTTCGTTAAAAATGGTATAAAAGGTTTTTTTATGATTTGGGTAGTTCTTATATAGAAGGTCTAGGAATGTTTCATAATATGTGTTGGATATCATACTCGTATTTTGTGGAAAATGTTTTTGATAGGAAATCCACATTTCCATGGAATGGTATTATGGTTATTTGTTTCCATTTTTATGTTTTCATTATTTCCCCTATAATGATGTACTTGAGTTTGCTCAATGATGGATTATTTTGGTTTATAGTTCTTAGACCAAGGGAATAAGTCTAGTGTTCATGAATTATTCTTGGTACATACAAATCACATGACTTTTCCCTGTCTATGGGTTTTTATGGATGATGTTTGTTAAGTTGTTACAAGTTCCAACAACTTCTCATATCGTTTTTTTCTCATAAATAATCTGTGTCATTGTAACAAAGGAAATTCATATGTATACTTTTTTTTATGACAGTCAATTTGCATCTTTGGGAAATATGTTCATCAGTGATGGATATTCTATCCCTTTATCGAGGGATACATGGAAACCCTTGTGGGTCGGTAATGGGCTCTGAGTTCCCTATTGGTGGATCTATGAGGGAAAGGTTTCCTAAGGGATCCATAGATTGGAATAAATTTTTCCTAATTTGGTGTTTCCACTAAATTTCTGGGTTTTTGCTCCTTAAGAGGTAGATGTTTATGCCACATGATCTCTTCTAGGCCATTCAGTCGGGCTCATGTGCCTTATGTCACTAATGGATTGGGGTGGGTTTGTTTGTTCTTCCAGGGTGGGTATTTTTAGGCCTGTTATCATCAGGATATGTTTAGGTTGTGGGATTCATGGTTTTATGAGAAAAGGATCACTATGACTTCTCCATGTCTCGTGGATGTCTTGAGTTGGTAGGTTTAGTTGGACAACTTTCCCAATACATTTTGGTTATGTCTTGGGTAGTACAGTGGGAGCATGGTTATACACATAGAGTTTTGCATCAATTATTGAGTAAAGTATGTTCATTTTTTATTATAGAATGAGGTAGATGCCTTTTTTTATGAGGGTTGTCAATGGTGTTGTATTTCATTAGAATTGACCTATTAAAGGATCATGGTCTATAGTTTTAGGTGTGTTTTTGTAATTTTTTATAGACATTTCCCATATTATTACAAGTCCAGCAGCACTTTTAGGATCAGAATAAGGGAATACATATATTAGGGTGTACACCATAGAATTCTGGAGGTCTTAATTTTCGTTTATTTGGATTTTTGATCAAGGATTTTTTTATTCCTACTTTTCCTGTAAAGGTCATGAATTTTTGTGTGTTTTCATGAGGGAACTCAGGTGTGGGTTTTTTGGAAACATCTATCCACTATATTCAATAGTGAAATAAGGGTGGTTTTTTTGGTTTTATTTTTCAGTTATCAGATGACGATAATGATACACCTATGGTGGGGATCATGATATCAATCTGAGTTGAATGTCTCTCGTGGTGGGAGAGAGGGTTATGGATTTTATGATACTATTCATCATAAGGTCTATATTTCATCATTTTTTCTAGTACTTTGAGTGAGATCAAGGATTTTGGTTTAAAACTGAGGTATCTATAAGATTATAATATTTTGTGGTGGAGAGTTTGTGAATCCTCTCACTATCACAAGTTGTGAAAGTCGAATCAAAATTTAACCTTTCTTCCATGGAAGTTTTCTTGGGGAAATCATTATATTCTCCTATATAATTATCTCGAAAAAAAATTTCATTCCATAATGTTGGCCTCAGATTAGGGTGTTTACCTTATGATACAAGTTTGGTGGAAATATGAGCCACTCAAATTTTAATACAATATTGAGTATTTAGATAATTAAATATTGATTTATTTCTGTCTATTCATTTTGATATATCATTTAAACACATCATTGGATTAAGATTTTTTCTTTTCATTTGACTCCATAACTGGGTATTTTACCTTTGTGAAGCATAAACTAATTACAATCTTCGGACTCATTCGCGATCCCCTTTTATTTTATTTTCTTCTTCCTTTTATTTTTTTCCTTTTCTCACCTGACATGTGTTTTCATATATTCCCACTTGGGATTGCCCTTTTAGGGACTTGAATCGATATAGGGAGAAGGATATGTAATATTTGACGCCACCTGGGGTGCTCGACTATAGGTAGATCGAGGCTCGACAAATGTTTTTCATGGATACAATATGAATGTTCGGTGTTTCCACCCATAGGTCAACCCATTTTTTATTTTTCCCATAAATACCTATATATTAGTTGTTATAAGGTTTTAAAGCTATGTATTGGTTTTTGGGGACCCCATGGGGGACGGTCTAGGTTTAATCGAGGAGAAATGTTGGTTTTAGGTTATTTTGGGTGATATTCAGTCAAGAAAACATTTATAGATGGCATGTTTCTTGAAGAACACACACCTTGTGTTCTTTCTATTTGGGGATGATGATTTTTTCAGAGTACATTCCATGTAGTGGCGACTTGGGACGTGTTAAGGGAACATGGTTGTGTAAGTTTCATGGCTATATTTAGTGTGAGGTCTATATAAACTAGTCATGTATTAGGCCTAGCTAGACCCTATATGGGGTGAATGGATGGAAATCACTATTAGAGACCACATGTGGGGTACACATTATTTATAGTTGGCACACACTATGAAGTTTGGCATTTTATATGCTGATTGGGGCCGAGGTATGTGGTTAGGGACCCATGTGAGGGACACGTCATGTAATTTGGAAAAATACATGTTGATTGGCCTTTATAACACTAAAAAGGAGGACCATTGAGGTTATATTTCATGTAACATAAATAAATGCCATGTATTTTTGTTTCAATTTCATGTTGTCTCTATTTTTCACCCTAAATTCATCATTATATATAAGATTATGTTGTTCTTATTTTTTTCCATATAGGTCATGATGGAGGAATATTTTAATTCTTAGAGTTTATATTGATAGTTTTTAAAATGAGGGAGTTTATTATAGGTATTTCCTTGATTTTAGGATTCAAGATCATCTATTGTGTTGGTTTCATATTTTGGAGTCTCAGGTGTGGGTTGTAACCTTGGAAATAATCTTGGATATTGGATTCTATGTTTTTTAAATTGATTCTTACAGATCCTAAAAGGCATGATTGAGTAGAAACTCTAAGGATATATTGGATTGTCCCTCATTATCTGGATTGGATGCCTGAGATTAGAGTAGTTTATATTGAGTTATTGGGTTTGAGGGCGAAAGTGGTTATAGCATTTAGCCGGGGTTGATGTTAAAATTATAAGGGACTCATGAGGGACTCTTGAGGATTAAGGTTGGGTTTTAGGGCCAAAGTTTCTAGAGCATTTAGGTTGGGTTAACGCCATAATTATGGGTTGACATCATAATTATGAGGTTATGGATGGGTTTCATTATGTTGTTATGGTAATTATAAGGGAATCTTGGGGATTTCATTATGGGTGGGTTGGTATTCTTATATGGGTTGTGTGTTAGGAAGGTCAACTAATATTTTCTTGCACAAGATTTCCTTGAGGATTTTCATGGATTATGATCCCATTTAAGGATATTCTATTAGGTGTTCATGAGGAATATTAAGCCTCACATGTGGGAATTCATGTTATTTTGGATTCCATTTGGAAATTTTTTTTATCTGAGATCATTTTTAGGCCACTACTGGCTATTTAGGATGTCACTACATTGGGTGTGTCACGTGTATTTTGACAAGATAGAGGAAACCCTCATATGGTTTCCTTCAATTTATGTGGGATTTGGGTAATTTTTTGATCATGGGATAGGTGTGTCTCTAATACTTGGGTGTAGTATGGGATTCTTGAGTATGAGGTCACTTTTTGTTGTCACCCTAGGGAATGTGGGAGCTCCATGTTTTGGTTTTTCCCTAAGGTGGGTCGTGGAGAGCTTGTGGTAAGATTTTTTAATTTAGAGATCTAGGGATAATAGAGAGGGACCATTATTTATTATCTAGAATCTATCATCACTACCTATTCATCTGTTTAGACAATGGTTTTGACAGTTAAATCATACCATGTTCATTTAGACTTTTCCTAGGACATTTTGGCAGTTTTTTCTCAATACCTTAGTTTTAGGAGGAGGTACTTTGTATATCTTAAATCAAGAATGGTCCCTAAGTGTTTATTTGGTTATCTCATCTCTTATATGGTTATGGTTATATGGGATTAGGGTGAAAACGGTGGATATTAATGAGTACATCTCCCCTATTACAAGTGTGAACCCTAGCTAGAGTCTCTTCGGTTTAGTGTGATGTTGAGGCACTCACATAGTGGGTTTTTTATATTTTGATGCTAAGATATCTTAGAGGTTCATGGATGTTGGGAACTCTCATTTGTATTTATATATCCCAACTATTATTTTCTCTACACCTGGTTCCTTATTTGTTCAGTAGGAAATTCGAGAATAATGTGTGCTTATATTGTGTCATCCAAGATGTTCTTATCGCCAATTCAGATCGCACTATGGGATTCTTAGTTCCTAATATATATGAATTATTATGTAGAATCTTATTTTTATACCTTGGAGTGTATCATTCACCCATATTAGTTTAGTCATCTTAGAGATCTAGTGCAGATCTTGTAAATGTTCTTATTACCATATGCCAGAATGAGCCAGGTCTTGCAAATCCTCTCGTAAGGGCCAGATCAGGGGAAGATTTACCACATGTGTCGGGATATAGAATTTGTGATCCTTAGTATATGCGGACACTTTATGTATTCTTTCATGATTAAGTATAGGTTTTGTGATGGATAGTGTTGATGCCCTGTGTTTATTGATCGATTAGAGCCTGCTATGTGGTGTCTCAAGGTCGATCTGCTACACCTCAAGGGTTTTATAGACCAGGTATGTTGTTTTTTTCAGTGATATTATTTAATCTTGATGTATTTAATTTTAGATTTATTATTTTTCATGTTCCTAGCCTAGTGGGAGAACTTTATTGTATATTTTTCATGATTATGATTCATTATTATTATATGTTTAATTCCATTTATTATAGTATACATCTATTTCAGTTATTTAATTTTCATACTCTGTTGTTTACCCATGTGAAATTTTTTAGATATTTTACACTATTATTAAAGTCCTACTATAGGCTATATTATCCCAACTAAACATTTTATACCCTCACTTTTGGTCACCAACCTTTAGCATTTTGGGAGTTATCTTTAAGGCCTTATGGTGAGCCAAATCGAGTGTCATATCAAGTCAACATGGGCTGCTGCATTGCAAAATGGTATGAGATGTATTTGGTTTTATGATATCTGGAGTTGTTAAGAAGGAGTTCCAGGATTGTATTAGAGATTCTGGAGGATATTATATGGGTATTCCTTGAAAACCTTTACAAATCATAAATCAATGTTTCCATGTCAAGGAATCACTTTTCATGGATTTTGTTTTTACATTTTCATGATTTCAACTAGTGTGATGCACTTGAGTTATTGAAAATATGTTTTATTCTATTTTTGGCTCTTTCACCTTGGTCATGGGGAAATGTTCATTCATAATTATATGCAAGTTGGATTCACATGATATATACATGTATTCATTTTTTTACTAATGATGGAGGTTTATTTTATTAATGTTTTAGAAACTAGTCATACCATTTTTTTCACATATAAGTTCTTTGAATCATTATACCCAAATGAACCACATGTATATATTTTCTTCTAATAAATAGATATTTAGATCTTTTGGTGTGTTTTCACTAGCTGTAGAGATGTTGTCCCTTTATCTATGGATTCCTTGAATCTTTTTCGGGTTAGTAATGGTCTATGAGTTCCCTGTTGGTGGATTGAAGAGGGAAAGTATGTCCGATAGATCCTTGGATTGGGATATAGTTTCATTGATGTATTTTTTCACCCCAAATTCTCAATTTTTTCCTTGAGAGGTAGTTTTTCATGACACCTGTTATCAGTTAGGTTTTATGAGGGAGATCATATGTAAGTTATCAATAGTGGATTATGTGGGTGTGTATTTTCATCCTTGTTGGTTTCATTGAGTTATACTATTACTAGGATTTGTTTAGGAATGAGTATTCATAGTTTTTTTTAATTATAGTGCTGGTAGTACACCCTACCTCATGGATAGAATGATAGGGTAGGTTCAATTGGACCCTTTTCCCTCCTAATTTTGTTTGTTCCAAAGGGAAGTGTAGTGGTATTATGGTTAGACAATTGTGTTTTTGTATCAATTCCTGAGAGGAGGGTGGTCATGTGGTTGGTGATAGCGTGGGAAAGATTCATCATTTTTGAAGAGGGGTGCACAGAGTGATTTTGTTTGTTAGAACCGACCTACATAAGGAGTATAACAAGTGGTTTTAGGTTCCTTAGCCAATTTTGATTAAGAATTTTCCAATGTGGTAATGTGTCTTGTTTATCTTTTGAGAGAGGATTAAGGTAATACTAGTGGTGGGGAGTGAATCGTAGGATGTTGGATGTCATAATCCTTATTTAATTTATTTTTTATCATGTATTTTTTTGTTCATGGTGAGTATGGAAATAGAAAGGGTTATTGCAGGTTTTCATGTTGGCACTCTTGTATGAGTGGTTTTTCCACGCCTATCCATTACATCTAGTGATGGACAGATCATGGGCCACTTGGTTTTCCGATTGGGTAGCACACCAAAGATAGTGATACAAATGTGGTTTGGAGAATCATATTAGTTTTGGTTAAATGTGCCCTGTGTCGGTAGAGAGTGTTGTGGATTTTGTAAGAGTGGTCATTAGATTGTCAATATTGCATCGAATATTCCAGTGCAGCGAGTGAGAGGATGGGTGTCGATTAACCTTCAATTATTCCCATGGGTGAGAAGTATTTATGTTGGAGAGTTTATAAGACCTCATGCATTCAAATATTGCTAAAATCAGTGGAAAATTCAACATTTTTGTTCTAAAAAGTGATTCCAGTGAAAATTAAAGTTTATCCTATAATATGATCTCAGATAATTTTGTAGTCCACTATGTTAGTCAGACAATAGGGTGTTTACCCTTTGATAGGAGTTTGGTGGAAATCAGATTTGTTCAAATATTCACTAAATATGTAATATTTAATTAATTAAATATTATTATATTTTTAAAAGTTCATTTGGTGATATCATTCAAATGGATCATCCAATTGAGATGTTGACATTGTAGATGAGTCTGTAAAAAAGGGTTTTTTCTAGTCAAGGCATAAACCCATCGTAAGCACTGAGGTTGGGCCTGAACCCCTTTTATTTTCAATATATTTTCCTTCCTCTTCCTCTCATTTTTTAATTTTCTTTTATCCCTTGGATTTTTCTGAACAACCACATAGTATTCCCCCTTTCGGGACCTTATCCAAAACAGAGAGAGGGAGAGAAGAGGGTATTGGATGAGGAGGCACCTCTCGAAGAGCTTGTGTCACAACCCATCCTCGGGGCCCGTGCCGTGACTACCCCAATCCCGCCTTCCATAGGCTAGGGGCTGGCGACTAGCACCAAAGGCATAAATCCCGATAACTGGGAAGGCAGTGCCTTTATAAAAGTAAACAAAACACCACAGAGTACAAGAGGAAGTAAAACACTAAGTATAAAGAGAAGTGATGAAAGGTAAATGGGTCAGAATACAACCCCAAAAGAACGTACAACTAAAACTGAACAAAGTACAAAAAAAAAAGACAACAGCTGGAAGGACGGAAGCGGCTCATGGGTCGTCCTCCTCGGATCCTACCTGAAGGGTGGGTACAGATGGCGTAGCTCCTGGATCGTCCACCACGGATCCTACCTGAAGGGTCGGTACGGATAGCGCAGCTCCTGGATCGTCCACCACGGATCCTACCAGAAGGGTAGGTACAGATAGCCTCCACAACGCTTTCTCCCTTCAACCTCCTCCGAGTGTCGTCTTGCCGTGAAGTCTACCACCGGATACTGACTCGTTGTGTAGTCCACCTCCGAGTACTGACTCGTCGTGTAGTCCACCTCCAGGTATCGTCCAGTCCTCGAACACTCGGCCTCCGTCAGCACTGCCCGTCGTCTGCAACCAACACAATGAGGTGCGGCCATATCCCGCGCTGGGGTGAGTATAACGATACTCAGTAGGGACCCCGAGACCCTCATGGTCTCACTAAAACCAACAAGGATAACCACAAAGAAGATCTCAACAGATAACCTCTACTTAGGTATATGCCCATACATATACCTAAGTTATCATGTAACCCATATCAATCATGAGGAAACACAAAGGTCATAGACTGAGCTCAAACCAGGATTTTCATTATCAAAACCGTAACTGATGAAGAGCTTCATCTCTGGAGTGTAAAGTGGTCCTTTCATGACTCTGAGGTACTACTCACTAACCTAAGATTGCTGAGGTACTCCTCCTGTCAAGTAACGCGGGTCAGCCACCCAAACACAGTAGTGCTTCCCGCCGGGGTATGCCACCTAAACACAGTAGTGCACACCCCCTAGTAGACTGCAGAGGTACTCTCTGGACGAGTACCGCGGGTCTGCACTGTCACACAGATAGTGCTCCGTCCGCCATGGGTCTGCACCTCACAAAGCAGTGCTTCGTCCACTGGGCTAGTCGACTCACTCCAAGTCGAGTCGGTCAAGCAGTCGTCAGGTCTCAGTCGGCTACACGGTCTTCGTACTCCACACGCTCATCTCTGTGAGGGTCCGCTCCATGAGCTACAGGTCGATACTCCAAGTATCACAAGTCCCACAAAGAATAATCTCAAAGGACCGCCTCTTCATAGGGGTCTCAACGCAATAGGTGGCGCGTCAATCGGACGCTCGGTCTGTGAGATACTAGCCTTTTCATCCCCGGGGCCTGGTTGGTTTCATGTGCGAACCAATCTGGATGTATCTCAACTGTACCCCGAACACTCATAGGGCATACTCATAGGGACCTTTTTCTCAATGTGATCACCAACGTCACTGACGGTTCTACAAACGGACGTTCAGTCTGAAAGATATCATCTTTTCTGTTCCAGGGGTCCGGTTGGATTCCGGGTGTAATCCAACCCGGCCATTTTCCAACTGCATCCAAAACTCGAGCGATGTGTGCCAAAAGTTCTTTCTCATCAAGAGGAATTCAACGAGACAGATGGCACGTCAATCAGATGCCCGGTCTGTGAGTTATTGGCCTTTTCTTTCCAGGGGCCAGGTTGGTTTCGTAAGCGAACCAACCTGACCGCACTCCGACGGCATCCAAACCTCGAGCAGATTAAGACAAAAGATCCGTCTCAATTAAAGGAATCCATCAAGGTCGACGTCACGTCAATCGGACGTCCGAAGTTCATGTTATGAGCGTTTCCACTCCGAGGGCCCGGTTGGTTCCGTGCACGAACCAACCCGGCCGAACCCAAATTATTCTTAAACCTTGAGTGTAATATGTCAAAATGCCTGTCTCGGTTCAAGGATCGCATCTCCACTGACGGTGCGTCGATTAGAGGTCTGTAGCCCAAGATATGGGCATTTGACCGAAAGTGATCCGAAAACGGGGGGTCTGGGCCCGGACCGACCCGGCCCAACCCCCCCAGGGTCGGCCCGAACCGAGTCGACCCAACCAGGGTCCGGATCCGACCCAGATGGCGTGACCCGGCCCGGCCGGTGGGTCTTCTCAGCCAGTTACGGCCGAGCGGAGCAGAGCGGGGCGCTGCCCCCGCGTGAAGAACCGCGACCACGCATGGGGCCACCTGTGCCATCGGACGCGGTAGCCGGCCGCATCCCGCCGCCCCCTTCCGGTCATGCGCGGTCGTGGGCCCACGCTCCGCCACCGCGGCTTCAGCCACGATGTATTTTTCCGGCGGTGCTCTAGGCGCCGCCGCCCCCGACCGTCGGCGCTGCCGCGCCGGCGTGGCGCACTGGCGGGGGCTTCCGCGGACCACCGGACGCGCTCCGGTGGTCCGATTCGCCTGCGGTCTTCGCCAGAGATCATCCCGGGACCCGACCATCGCTGCAAAGCCTTAAAAACTCCTTCGCGGCCCACCTCACCATCGTCCGTTGATCCGCACTTCGACAACAAAAAGCGGGCTCTTCAAATCACCTTCGCGGCCCCAAATACGATCACACTTTCATTCGACCTCAACGGCGCGGCGCGAAGGCACCGCGCATCCTTGCCGCATCCCTCCAGGTTCCCGTGCAGTGTCGTTGCACCATGCCTCCATCATCCGAACCGCAGCAACACAACAATATAGGGGGAGGAGGGTCGGTCGTGTTCATGCGATCCGACCTCCTCCCGTTAAGATGATAACAAGCGGCCCAAAAGACGAAGAACACAAGGAATTTCCACGAACAAAAGAGAATCATCCCAAACAGTTTTTTCCCCGCAACAGATTATTCCCAACCCGCAAGGAAAACTTTCGCGGATCAACTAGGTAATAAGTTGATATGTGTTTGTTGTTTTCTTTAGAAAGGAAGAAATCAAGGGAATAAAATCATTATCAAACATAATTCCCTACCTCGTGCAAGATTGAACAGAGGTTCGTCGAACGATGATTCGTCGCGGGTAGAGATGTCGCGGAAGGAGACGTCACCGAAGAACCGTCGCGGTACATGGCGTCGTGTATTCAGTTTCCGAGAATTCGGCGTTCTTCGTCAGAGACCGATGTGTTCTTCACGTTCTTCGTCGAAGATGAATAAGTTCCTCAATCCTTAGCCTTTTTCTCCCCAAGACTCCACCACAAGAAACTAACCCAAAATAAATCAAGCTCTCACTTAATTTATTAACTAGACATGAGTTTGAATTTCAAACCCACACACACATTAAACTCACCTCATTAATAACATAAGTTATTAATTATTAAGTTATCAAATTTAAACATGAGTTGAGGGAGTTAAGGAATGTGAAGGGGTGGGGTTCGTATGGGCCCCACCACCCTCATAACCTTCCTTGGGAAGTGGGGTAGTTACCCAACATCCTCCCAAATCCTTAAACCACTAAAATAAAATAAAAATTGTAGTTAATTTATAAATTAAACATCCAAAATTTTTATCATCTTCTCTCATGAAAACGCAACTCCAAAAATGGCGTTCCTAAGAAATTACCAGCGCTACGGTTCCATCAGTGCCCTCGAAATTCGATTCTGAGCACCGGTTCAAAAGATAGGAATTCCCGCTCGTTCGTTCGCTGAACGTACCTGAGCCAAACTTTGGAAAATGATTCCGAGCACACCGGGCCTCGGAATCAGGCGCCGTCAGAAACTGCGTTCTTGTAAAATCCCAAAGAAAATTTAGAAAAAATTTCCCTTGAATTTTACGGGACTTTACATTACTCCCACCTCAGGGATTTACGTCCTCATAAATCTTAAACACAAACTAGGGATACAAAAGCGGTACTAAGCACGCATCTGAGCCTCCCACTCTCATCTGATCATATGGAGGTTCCTGTAATGCCAGTGAAAGTGAACCCGAGGAATAAACCATTCTCATAGGATCCCCCCTGTCAATCCTCGATCCCCAGTGGAAATTCCATGAAAGACACCCCACCACCAAAGTCTAGCTCCCCATGGTCGATGATATGTGAAGGGTCGAGCACGTATCTCCTCAGTTGAGATACATGGAAGTCATCGTGCACCTGGTGCAACTGAGGTGGATGGGTCAATCGGTAAACCACTACGCCTACCTAGCTGAGGACCGAAGAAGGTCTGTTGAACCTCAGAGATAACTTGCCGCCTTGGCCACATCTCCGTAAACCTCGTCGAGGTAAGAACCGTATAAGGACATGATCGTCATCCTCAAACTCCAGAGGTTTCCAAATCCTGTTGGAACTAGAACTCAAAACGACTGCTTCCACGAGGGTAAGGTTGACCGACTCAAGAGTGATTGGTCGCACCCTCCTGTGCATGAGTTACCCTATGCTTCCTGGGTTTTCCTTTTTCGCCGACCAAGGAAAACCCATTCCGACATCGTAGTTAAACCACATCCTTTTTGCCTAATACCGTCAATTTGTGTATGAACTGTGATTGCCAAGTCTATACTCAAACCAACGTCGTAAGGCCTCGACACTACCACCAATAGATTCCAACCGAAACTCTCACCTCGAGGGTCTGACCACACTATCGGCGTAAGTGTGATTATCAAGTCTACTCACAAGGTATCTCCAGACATGAGGGTCAAGTCTACGGCTTACTAGAAACTCTAGGTGTGGGACAAGATTCGTGAAAGCAAGGAATGATTCATATCGACATCAGTTACTACAGCAGCTAGTAGTAGACACAGAGTGTCCCTTGAATCATTTTTAGAGCCATTGGGTCACACTCCTTGACCGCATGCAGCCGCACTCTTCCTCCGCCCTCCAGCTCCCTGAGCCAGGCGGGGATAACTAAGGTGGGTGGTTGTAGCATGTTAAAATGTACACCACCTCATGCTGCTCTCCTAGATCTGCCTCCATGTCTACTGCTTCGAAGACTCATCTCTCCTTAAAGATTCCTCTTCTTGAAACATTTAACACGCTCGAGTCTCTGAGACTGGCGCTGGTTTCCTGTTTCTTACTGCACTGTGCAGTCTTCATCCGCTCCTGGATGATCTGCACCTTCTTTGCCTACGATCTGAAAGAGCTGCTAAAATTTCTCCTTTGCCGAAAAGAGAAACTCGGTCTCATCCCCTGGATGAACCACGCCCATTTCCTAATAAAGTCAATCCAGACATGAATGATGTATTCATGCCATGGATGACGTCGTAAGGCCTCGACGTAACTACCAAGAGATCCAACCATCACTCTCGCCTCCAAGGGTCGAGTCACGCTGTCGGCATCAGTGTGAGGTCACTGGGTATCCTCTAGTAGATATCTCGAAAGTCAGGGTCAAGTCAACAGTTTTAACCGGGACCTCTCAGTATCAACAAAACAAAGGGACAGGAAAGAAAACATCACAAAGATAAGTGCCTTTTTATTATTGCAACTCATAGTACAAAGACACAAATACAACAGCAATAAGGAACTAGAAGTACAAGGGACGTATCCACTAGTTCTGCTCCTGTCCACCTGCTCCCAGAGGTCTGCTGCCTTGTCCACTGTTCGGTTGTTTCTCAAGCACTCGTCGCTACTTCTGCCTCAGTGGCTCCTCCAACGCCTGCGGATCGACAATGCGGGGGGTCGGACAGTCACGTGCCAGGTGACCCTTCCTACCACATTCATAACACTTCCTGCTCTTCATATAGATGGCTCTGGTCCTCTTGGACCTCTGCATCATCTGTCTACTTCCCACAGATGACTCGGCTACTGATCGAAAAACACGCGGAAAAGGAAGCAGCTCCTGAACACGCTCGGGGTGTAGAGCTAATGGCACAAACTCCACCCTGAAGAAGGTCTCAAATTCTTCCCATGCGAAGGTCATCCCGTCACAAAACTGGAACAAGTGGCTCCACCACCTGCCTGCTTCTACCTGAAGAAGGCTAGAAGCAAAGATCACCATGAATTCTGCAGGCGTCCCCACTAGCCTGAAGACTCTCACCACTACCTCCAGCCAATCCTTAGCCGCCTGCGGGTCCGTCTCTCCCTGGAACCTGGGTGGCCTCTGGCGCTGGAACTCGTGCAGCGCACTCAAGTGGCGTGCATCGCCTACTGCTGGGGTGGGTGGCATCGGTGGCCCAACGTATGGTAGTACCGCTGGTGCCTCCGCTGGTGCCTCAACTATAAGAGGGACCTGTACCGAAGCCTCGTCACTTAACAGGCTGTCAGTACGCAAATCCCTCTGGGCTCTAGTTGGTCGTCCGTGAAAAGACATCCTGAAAGAAACAACGTGACACGGTCAAACGATTATACCTGGTGAGCTGACCTGGTTTGAGCTGTTTTAAGGGAAAACCTTTGAAAACACACACGCAATCAGTGTTTTTGTGCACAATGTCGGAAATCAGTTGTCAGGGTCCTGGTGTATGGATACATCGGCTGCCCGCACCAACACTAGACTCCCTGAACTGAAGACCACACTCGGTACCCTTAACACTACTGCTTCACAGAAAGAAAATATCAGAGTTATAAGTTCTGCAGTATAACGGACTCCTTTGATACCAATTTTTCACGACCCGTCCTCGGGGCCCGTGCCATGACTACCCCAATCCCACCTTCCATAGGCCAGGGGCTGGTTACTAGCACCAAAGGCGTAAATCCTGATAACTAAGAAGGAATTGCCTTTATAAAAGTAAACAAAACACCACAGAGTACAACCAGAAGTAAAACACTAAGTACAAGGAGAAGTGTTGAAAGGTAAATGGGCCAGAATACAAACCCAAAATAAAGTACAACTACAACTGAATAAAGTACAACAGAAAAAGACAACAGCTGGAAGGACGGAAGCGGCTCCTGGGTCGTCCTCATCGGATCCTACCTGAAGGGTGGGTACAGATGGCGCAGCTCCTCGATCGTCCACCATGGATCCTACCTGAAGGGTCGGTACAGATAGCGCAGCTCCTAGATCGTCCACCACGGATCCTACCTGAAGGGTAGGTACAGATAGCCTCCACAACTCTCTCGCTTGTCAACCTCCTCCGAGTGTCGTCTTGTTGTGAAGTCCACCTCTGGATACTGACTCGTCGTGTAGTCCACCTCCGGATACTGACTCGTCGTGTAGTCCAACTCTGGGTACCGTCCAGTCCTCTAACACTCAGCCTCCGTCAGCACTTCCCGTCGTCTGCAACCAACACAACGAGGTGCGGGCATAGCCCGTGTAGGGGTGAGTATAACGATACTCGGTAGGGACCTTGAGACCCTCAAGATCTCACTAAAACCAACAAGGATAACCACAAAGAAGATCTCAACAGATAACCTCTACTTAGGTATATGCCCATACATATACCTAAGTTATCAAGTAACCCATCTCAATCATGAGGAAACACAAAGGTCATAGACTCAGCTCAAACCAGGATTTTCATTATCGAAACCGTAACTGCTCAAGAGCTCCATCTCTGGAGTGTACAGTGGTCCTGTCATGACTCTGAGGTACTGCTCACTAACCTAGACTACTGAGGTACTCCTCATTTCGAGTACCGCGGGTCAGCCACCCAAACACAGTAGTGCTTCCCGCCGGGGTATGCCACCCAAACACAGTAGTGCACACCCCCTAGTAGCCTGCAGAGGTACCCTCCGTACGAGTACCATGGGTCTTCACTGTCACACAGGTAGTGCTCCATCCGCCATGGGTCTGCACCTCACAAAGTAGTGCTCCGTCCACTGGGCTAGTCGACTCACTCCAAGTCGAGTCGGTCAAGCAGTCGTCAGGTCTCAGTCGGCTACACGGTCTCCGTACTCTGCATGCTCGTCTCTGGGAGGGTCCGCTCCACGAGCTACAGGTCGATACTCCATGTATCACAAGTCCCATGAAGAATTATCTCAAAGGACCACCTCTTCATAGAGGTCTCAACGCAACAGACAACGCGTCAATCGGACACCCGGTCTGTGAGTTACTAGCCTTTTCGTCCCCAGGGCCCGGTTGGTTTCGTGTGCGAACCAATCCAGCCATATCTCAACTGTACCCCGAACTCTCATAGGGTATACTCATAGGGACCGTTTCTCAATGTGATTACCAACGCCGTTGACAGTTCGTCAAACGGACGTCTAGTATGAAAGATATCAGCTTTTCCGTTCCAGGAGCCCGGTTGGATTTCGGGTGCAATCCAACCCGGCCATTATCCAACTGCATCCAAAACTCGGGCGAAGTATGCCAAAAGTTCTGGCTCATTAAGAGGAATTCAACAAGACAGACGGCGCGTCAATCGGACGTCCGGTCTTTGAGTTATTGGTTTTTTCTTTCCAGGGGCCCGGTTGGTTTCATGAGTGAACCAACCCGACCGCACTCTGACGGCATCCAAACCTCGAGCGGAGTAAGCCAAAAGATCCTTCTCACTTAAATTAATCCATCAAGGTTGACGGCACATCAATCGAACGTCCAGAGTTCAAGTTATGAGCGTTTCCGCTCCGAGGGCCCGGTTGGTTCCGTGCACGAACCAACTCGGCCAAACCCAAAGTATTCCAAAACCTTGTATGTAATATGTCAAAACGACCGTCTCCGTTCAAGGATTGCATCGCCACTGACGGTGCGTCGATCAGAAGTTCGTAGCCCAAGATATGGGTATTTGACCGAAAGTGATCCAAAAACTGGGGGTCCGGGCCCGGACCGACCCGGCCCAACCCCCCTGGGTCGGCCCGAACCGGGTCGACCCAACCCGGGTCCGGGTCCGACCCGGATGGCATGACCCGGCCCGGCCGGGGAGGCCTGGCCCAGCTTTGGCGCGACCCAGCCCGGCCGGTGGGTCGGCTCGGCCGGTTACGGCCAAGCAGAGCAGAGCGGGGCGCTGCCCCCGCGTGAAGAACCGCGGCCCCGCGTGGGGCCGCCCGTACCAGCGGACGCGGCATCCGGCAGCGTCCCTCCGCCCCCTTCCGGTACCGGGCGGTCGCGGGACCGCGCTCCGCCGCCGCGGCTTCAGCCGTGGCGAATTATTCCGGCGGGGGCTTCCGCGGACCACCGAACGCACTCCGGTGGTCCGATTCGTCTGCGGTCTTTGCCAGAGATCATCCTGGGACCCGACCTTCGCTGTAAAGCCTTCAAAACTCCTTCGCAGCCCGCCTCACCATCGTCCGTAGATCCGCACTTCGACAAAAATAAGAGGTGTCTTCAAATCGCCTTCGCGGCCCCAAATACGACCACACTTTCATTCGGCCTCGACGGTGCCGCGCATCCTTGCCGCATCCCTCCAGGTTCTCGTGCGGTGCCATCGCACCCTGCCGTCATCTTCTGAACCACAGCAACACAACAACGTAGGGGGAGGAGGGTCATCTGTGTTCGTGCGGTCCGACCTCCTCCCGTTAAGATGATAACAAGCGGCCCAAAAGACGAAGAACAAAAAGGAATTTCAACGAACAAAAGAGAATCATCCCAAACAGTTTTTCCCCGCAACAGATTATTCCCAACCCGCAAGAAAAACGTTCACGGATCAACTAGGTAATAAGTTGATCCCTGTTCATTGTTTTCTTTAGAAAGGAAGAAATCAAGGGGAAAAAATCATTCTAAAACATAATTCCCTACCTCGTGCGAGATTGAATGGAGGTTCTTCGAACGAGGATTCGTCGTGGGTAGAGTTGTCGCGGAAGGAGACGTCGTGGAAGAACTGTCGCGGTACACGGCGTCGCGTATTCAGTTTCCAAGAACACGGCGTTCTTCATCGTAGACCGATGTGTTCTTCGCGTTCTTCGTCGAAGATGAAGAAGTTCCTCAATCCTTAGCCTTTTTCTCCCCAAGAATCCACCACAAGAAACTAACCCAAAATAAATTAAGCACTCACTTAATTTATTAACTAGACATGAGTTTGAATTTCAAACCCACACACACATTAAACTCACCTCATTAATAACGTAAGTTATTAATTCTTAAGTTATCAAATTTAAACAAGAGTTGAGGGAGTTAAGGAATGTGAAGGGGTGGGGTTCGTGTGGGCCCCACCACCCTCATAACCTACCTTCGGAAGTTGGGTAGTTACCCAACTTCCACCCAAAGCCTTAAACAACTAAAAGAAAATAAAAATTGTAGTTAATTTATAAATTAAACTTCCACAATTTTTATCATCTTCTCTCGTGAAAACGCATCTCCGGAAATGGCGTTCCTAAGCAATTATCGGCGCTACGGTTCCATCGGTGCCCTCAGAATTCAATTCCGAGCACCGGTTCAAAAGATAGGAATTCCCGCTCGTTCGTTCACTGAACGTACCCGAGAAAAACTTCGGAAAATGATTCCGGGCACACCGGGCCTCAGAATCATGCGCCGTTAGAAACTGTGTTCTTGTAAAATACCAAAGAAAATTTAGAAAAAATTTACCTTGAATTTTACGGGTCTTTACAGCTTGACCAAAGGTACATCAATTCTTGGTAGGTACGTGGTACGGATTTTGTGCGAATATTAAGATGGTTCCAAAATTGATGTTGGTCCATTTTAAATGTTTTGTTGTAAATCATTGTAGATTTATTTTTTAAAGTTTTAAATACTTGCATGGGTTTTTGGGGACCCCATGAGGGTAGATCAAGGATTAAATGGGGTGAAATAAGATTTCAGGCAGTTTTGGGGGTTTTCTATTCTAGAAAACTCAATTACATGGAGTTTTGTTTAAAGAACAGACGCCATGAATTCTTATTATTTGGGGAAGATGGGTTTTTAAAACTACACTCTATGTGCATGGGAGTATACAACATATAGTTGTGACTCAGGGTGTGTTCGGGGAACTCGGTCGTATAGGGGACACAACCAAATAACATGTGAGGTATATATCCTATAGTGGTGTATTGGGATTTTCTAGACCCTGTGTGGGGGTATATAACTAGTTATATGGCTAGGGTGTCTATGTGGGGTACACGCTATATAGTCGAGTGTTTTACAGGCCATGTGGGGTCGAGGAACACCAACACACCATGTACACGGGAAACTTAAATTCCCAGTGCCCTGTAAAAAATGACAATGGAGGATCTTTACAGTTAGATGTTGTGTACCTGAAGTACACATCCTTTACTTTTTCTGTCTTGGCCTACTTTGCCCATTTTTTACCCTGGAGTCAATATTAGACATAAGATTAGTCAATTATGAACTTTTTCCCTTATATATCATGATGCTAATATCATTTAAGATATTAGAGTCCATCTGAATGGTGTTTTTTACTCCAATAATTTAGTACCAAGATTCCTTTTAGGTTTGGATTCAAAATCTTCCAGCAGGTTGTAAGTTGTGATGCCCATGTAAAGATTGTGATATCGTTAGTGTGATTGGATTGAGGATTCATTTTTTGTTTGTCTGGGATTGTTTTGTATGAATCTAGAATGGTGGGATAGAGTTGTATCTCTTAGTAGATATTATATTGTCCCTAGTTATCATGTCTAGTTGCTCAAGGTTATAGTGGTTGTGTTTTAGCTCCACGGTTTATGGACCATAGCCATTAAAGCCTTTGGTCTCGGTTGACATTATGGGATGGATGTTACATCTAGGTTCTATTTTGTTTTCTGGATGATTTGAAGGCACTCTTTAGAAATCCTTTTTGGGTGAGTTGGTATCCATTGATGTGTTGTTGGTTTGGAAAGTTGGATGAGGTTTTCTTACATAGGATTTCCTTGAGGTTTTTTTAGATGAAGAGCCCATGTAAGGTATTAATTTGAACTGGTCATGAGGATCATTGAGACAACAATGTAGATATTCTTGTGATTTTTGTTTCCCTTTAGGTATGTTTGGGCGGTTAACCCACCCAATCGTGTGAAAGGTATTTTTGATGGGATTATAATCCTATCTCAAATAATCTTTTGGCGCAAGAGTATTTGCGATGAGACCCGTCACAAATACCTTCATTCATTATTAGATATTTTCAATGATAATTTAATCATATCCCAAATAAACTATTGGGAGAAGGGTATTCGTGATGGTTCCTTTCACAAATAACTTTTCTACCACCAACATTGTTATTTATGGTGTATACTATTTGTGATGGGAATTGTAGTAAATAATACTATTTCTGTTGAGAGTCCCGTCACAAATAGCATCATCGCAAATTATCTAACCCACACCCCCCAACACACGAATTTTTCTACTTTTTTCACCTCTTTCTCTTCTCTATTTTCCTATACTCCCCTTCTTCTCCTTAAATTATTAAATTTTATAATTTTTTCTGGAATGAAAATATTTTTCTCACATACGACATAAATTCCAAATCTATGGCATTCATTTATTATTTTAAATTTATATTCAATTTGTTTTATTTCGTAATTATTATTATTAATTAGTATTAATTAGTATTAATTAGTTTTAATTAGAATTATTTTATTTTATCTTTCTGTGATTATTTTTAAGTAGGAGTAATTATTTTTAATTAGAAGTATTTAGTTTTAATTGTTAATAATTATTTTTAATTAAAATTAATGATTTTAAATTAGTTGAAAGTTGTTTTAATTATTATTTTTTAATTAGTAATAATTATTAATATTTGGAAATAATTGGTGGTAATTAGTAATAATTTGAAGAAATTACTAATAATTACCTGTAATTATTAATGAATATTGATAATTTGCACTAATTAGAACTAATTTTTATAATTAGTAAATATTAGTGGTACATGTTAAAAATTAGTAAAACCTAGAAAAAAATTGAAATAATTACAAACATTTAGTGGTAAAAAGTAATAATTATAGGTAATTAATAATAATTAGTTGTAATTTGTTTTAATTTGTGGTAAATAGTTGTAATTTGTAATAATTAGTGGGAACATGTAATAATTGGTAATAATTGGTAATAATTGGTAATAATTAGTGGTACTGGGTAACAATTAGTAACAATTAGTAGTTTTATGGTAATAATTAGTATTAATTAGTATTAATTAGTGATAATTAGTAAAAATTAGTGGTACTTAGTAATAATTAGTATTAATTACTACTAACTAGTATTAACTAGTATTAATTCGTATTAATTAATATTAATTAGTCATAATTTGTGGTAAATCAAAATAATTTGTAATAATTAGTACTAATTAGTGGTAATTAGTGGTAATTAGAAATAATTAGTGGTAATTAGTGGTAAGTAGTAATAATTTGTGGTAACTTGTAAAAATTATTGATAATTTGGTTTAATTAGCAATAATTAAAAAATAGTAATAGTTACAAATAATTTGAAATAATTAGCCATAATTTGTAATAATTAACAATAATTAACAATAATTAGTGAAAAGTAATAATAATTACTTAAATTTTTTTAAAAAGTTATCATTAGTAACGATTTTTAAAAATTAGTAAAATTAGTACAAATTTGTGATAATTAGAGAAAATTAGTGAAAATTAGTGACATTTAATAAAAATTAGTGATAATTAGTGATAATTTGTGATAGTTAGTGTTAATTTGGGTTATATAGTGTTAATTAGAAATAAATAATGGTAATTGAAAATAATTAGTTGTGATTAGAATTAATTACCAATAATTAGAAATAAATAGTTGTAATTATCAATAATTAGTAATAAATAGTCTTAATTAGTAAAATTTATTGGTAATTTGTAATATGTATCATTAGTTAGTTATAATGAGTAATATTTCGAATTAAATAGTAATAATTAGTGGTAATTTCTATAAATTTAAAAACTGTATTAAATTATTATAAATTTTATACATTTATTAAAAAAAATAGTTTAAGCTATTTTCAATTAGTATATAGTTTTATAAATTATCATAAAGTTTTCTTCAAGTAGTATAAATTTTCATAAATTATAGAAAAATTTATAAATTTATGTAATTTAAAATAAATTATTATAAACTAATAAAATTAAGAATAAATGGGTACAAATTTAAAAAAAATATTAAAAATTTCTATTAAATAATATAAATTATTATAAATTAGTATAAAAGTAAAAATTTAATAGGTTTCCAATTTTAAGGACTTGATCAATGCCAAATTTCGACATGGTTGACACAAATTGGTCATTTATCATGACATGGAGATTGGAAATTCTATGATATAAATATTTTTATTAATTTATAATATATTTTATTACTTCATATTAAATTATACTAATTTTTATTAATTTATAGACCAAATATGATAATTTACACAAATTAATGGTGAATTTAATGAAATTTATACTAATTTGTAAAAAGAATTATAAATTTCGAAAACATTACATTAATAAGATCATATCACAAAAAGTTTAATTACCATACTACATTTTTAAATTTTAATATAATTAAAATACCAAATATTTATATATTTTTTAGATTATTGTGGACCCATGTGATAGGAAATTTTTTCTTTTATGAGATCATGATTTGGAAAATCATGAGAAGAATCCAAATTATTATGGATTAAATCTCTTTTTTATTCAGAGTGTCAAAGTATGTATATCATTTTAGTTAGTGATAATTAATGATAATTAGTAAAAATATATACTAATAACTTAAAATATGTGCTAAATATGTAAAATTAAAAATTAATAGGCGTAAATTATAATTTTTTATTTTTATAATAATTTTTTCATTATCTTTTTCATATATCAAATTTATCATTTTTTTCGAGTAATATGGAATATGGAAATTAAAAACAGTCTTTATTACATTATCTTGGTGGGATAAATCATCGTATGAAGACAAACAATTTTACGATAAATCTTGTATATATTTAGGGTGTGGAATATTTTTCATCATTTTCATCATCTAAACCATAATTTGTTTCAGAAGGGAAAATTAAGTGTCTATGTAACATATTTGAGATGAGTAGGTTTGACATAGTCGACAATAATGGGGGTAATATATTACATTTTGGTTTTTGAAAGGTTATTTTATTATGAACATGATGAATAAAGTTCCTAATAAAATTTTAATAATTTGGTTCCAAATCCATCATAGGTTCAAACTTTTCTACATGATGTTGTTGTTCCACATTTTCAAAAAATTGGAATTCCATATGATATTTATTTCACTCTATAGTTATAACCAACTAAATTTTTTGAGTTTATGATGTATTCTAGGGATGCTTTATTTTGTGTTTGTATGATTAAAAAAGTTAATGTGGTTGGTAAATTTATGTTTGTTAAATAAGATAATATAATGTAATATATTTTTTTTGATCAGATATTATCTTTGGTTAGAGCACTATTACATGAAGGCAATGTGTTGCCTATAAATTTTTATAATATAAAGAGGGTTGTTTGTAATTTTGGTCATGGTTATCAGAATATTCATGCAGATTTAAATGATTACATCTTATATTATGGTTAAAATGAGTCGTTAGTGAGTTTTCCTACATATGGACAATTTACGTACAAAGAGGATAAACTAGGGAAGTATGGATTGATTCCTATTAAACAGTTGATGTATTTTTTGGCTACACCCATATTTTAGTGTTTATTTGTGTCTCAGAACACATAGTCATTTATTTCATGGAACAAAAAAATATTTCAACAACTAAAATCTTAAATCATCCTTATGATGGTGAATCATAGAATTGCTTATCCCAGGTACATCCTTCTTTTTCTTTAGAATCCTAAAACGTGTGATAGGGTATTTCTACTAATGGTTTCTATCCATTTGGTTCTCACGGTAGTCACTATTCATGTTGGCCTATCTTTATAACTTCTTAAGACATACCTCCTTCAATGTTGATGAATGGTCTATATATCTTTTTGAATTATTAATTATAGTACATCCAAATGAGAATATTTGTGTTTTATTTTATCCATTGATTGATTAGTTAAATTTATTGTATATTAATGGTGTCAGTATATATGATCTTGTTGAAAAAAAGTATCAAACAAATCATCAATAATGTAGAAAATTAGTGACTTACCAACATATGTAATGTTATATAGATTTAATACACATGAACCAAAATCATTATGTTATTGTATGAGTGAAAGAAAATAATTTATTCTTGTTAATTAGAGAAAACCTTGTTTTTTTAACTTTCATCACAATTTTATCCATATTTATCATCCTTTTTGGTGGAACAGAAATCATTTCATAAAATGTACAATTGAAATATATGGTACTCCAAAATTGATCTCAGATATTGATTTAAAATTTATTATCTCTTCATTAACTCAAAATACCTTTATACTATTTATACACAAACAAAAAATAGTTGTCTTTGAGATAGATCACAATTGGATTAAAGGGGTTATTTTTGGGATCTTCTGTATTGGTCAGATTTTTTGGTGTGTCACATGTTATATGTCATGCATATTTATAAGAACTATTTTGAAAATATATTTTATACATTTTTGGAAAAACATAGTAAGACCAAAGATAATTTAAAGTTTGTATTAGGTACTTCCCAAATATATAGGTGACTGAAACTAGATTTTTTGAAAATGACAGGTCATAGAAGTTAATGAAGGAAAAAGTGTCTTATACATTTGCCAATGAATTTTTTATTATTATTTTCAATATATTTTATATTTGAGACTACCATATTTATATGATTCCAATTTGGATAGATGTGTTAGAAACATTCATATTACGTGATTAAAAAGTCATGATTTTCAGTTAATATTGGAAACAAATCTACTGATTGGATTTAAAAGTTTTTTGAATTCTTTGATTTGGGATGCGATAACAAAACTATCAGATTTTTTATGAGAAAAATGTGTACCAACTACACACAATGAGGCACATATTATACCCAAGAAGATGTGGTTTTAATTTTATGTAAACAAGTAACAAAATGACTATTTACATTATTTGATTCAATTAAATATTTGATATTACTTTTTCTTCATGATGAAAAATGTAGATGGATGGTATAGTCTTGATGGAAGTATCCATATCAGCGATGCATGCTGACATTGAAGAAAAAGGTATGTAACAAAGCATCATATAAAGGGTCAATTGAAAAATCTTATTTACATGATAAAATATTTTTTTTTCTACTCCCATTATTGACAACCTGAATATCCTTTAAAACATAATCGAATTGGTTGTAATGGGGGAAATTTTGATGATTAATTGAACAATCAATTATCATTCTTTAATCATCCAGAACTTGTATTTTTTGGAGTGTATGAATGGTGGATTTTAGATTATGAAAATCACAGGGCTCAAACATAATTTTATCTCAACTTTGAAGAAACGACAAGATTTTTACAGTGAGTGATACAACCATATATTCCTTAAAGAAATTAAAAAATAAATTAATATTTTTTTATTTATAGATTATATGATGATTATATAAAGAAACAATTTCCATAAATTAAATTATCTTCTCTTGACGGACGTCAGAAACATAATTTTTCCTATTTGTTTCAAAGACTAGTATAGTAAATTGTTTATGGTTTATCATATGAAATTAGTTTATTATTATTTTAATTGTTAATTGTTTTTCAATTTTTTAGATATCAAAACATACTAATAAAATTGATAAATGATTTTGTATATTGAGTAACCCAACATAAAAAATGGTTAAATATTATAATTCAAATATTTGGAATGGTTTTGGATTCCATACATTTGAATATGGTGAATCAAAAAACAATTAATTGGGGTATTTTCTTGAGATATTCTTATCTTAGAAAAAATGAAGTTGGATTTTAGGGGATAATGGACTAAATTTTTTAGTTGTGTTATCTGGGGAATAATTATGTAAGGATGTTTAAATTTTATTGGGTTGATACTGATAGAGGATTTTGTGTTCATCTATTATATATAATCATTGATAATAAATATAAAACTCCACCATCAGTAAATGAACCATTTTTTATTGGCTAATCCGGGAAACCGAAGATAGTATGCCAATTATTGTGATGGATCAAGAGAGTTAGTTGATTGCTAGAACAATATAGTAATGAAATATTTTGATAATAAATTTATACAAGGTGAATGTTGTTCTATTGAAGTGAAATGAATTGAAATTTTTCAAAATACTGCTCCAAATACATCCTATCAATGAAGATACTCAAATATCGATGATTCCACCCAATAGTTATAGGTCTATGATGATGAATATGTTGATGATGTGACAAATGAAATTGAATTAATTAAAGGTGATTGATCTAAAACTTCTATGGAAATTTATGACACTAAGGAAAAAGAGGAATTTATTTATAGCTTCATATGAAAATATGGATATAAATATGAAGAGTGACAAGATTACTTATTAGTTATAGTCAATATATATATATATATATATATATATATATATATAATACTCAGCTTCAATTATTTCTTGAAAACATGGTATTTATGTTTCAGATGGATAATGAGACTTAAGATGAGATCTTATGTGACCTCCAAGCGGCTGTACTACCTTTTAATGAGCCTAATGATATTTTATTCTACCCTCAGGTTTCAGGTGATGCGTCAATGTGGAAGAGTTGTGGTCTTGTGAGATTGATGATCCCCATCCATATTCCCGAGAGACGTCCACATCTATATTTTGATCCATGTAGGATGATGAATGTTTAGTTGTGTAATTTAGTTAATTTTCATTATCATTTGTATTTCAGTAATTAATTAATTTAAAATTATTTTATTATATGTTTTGTTTTCACATAGTTTCTCACATATAGTTGTTGGATAGAGGAGTGCTATTTTGTAGAATTATTTTTCTAGAGCATGGGTGATGTGGGTTCATATTATCATTGATCTTCAGTAGTCTATGTTTGATCATTGGTGTCATGACCCATCCCGGTAGGGCCCATGCTCTGACTCCCCAAGCCCACCTTTAATAGGACAGTGGCTAGGGACTAACACCGAGTAGGCATATCAATAACATGAGAGGCATTGTCTAAGTACATGTGCACAGACACACGTCTCCAAGCCCACATATGCTGAAATGTAAAAACTAATAAGGAACAAAAATTCAAGCATACACTAAAACCCAACCACCATAGTATGAATGAATGTAAAATGCAGAAACTAAAATAGTCCAGAATACAATCCCACCAAAAGAAAATAGTCAAAAACTGACAATGTCCCACCTATAAACTAAAAAAGGTATTGGGACAACTTCTCACAGTTTTAGGGAGCCTTGGCATATAGAGAAACTCACAAAGCCTGTTTCTTTCCTGGTTCTCCCTAGACTGCACCAAAAACTCACACATTTTCCCTAGACACGACACGTGCGGGTGAAGCCCATGTAGGGCTAAGTATAATAATACTCAGTAGGAGACCTAGAAAACCCAAAAGCAATACACAAAGAAAAGATATATTCATATCTATAAAGAAGATGTATACAAAGTATATAACCAAATAAATATCCAGATATACTCAAATACCAGACCCATAGTCTAGATTTAAGTCATGAAGAACACATACCCATGCTAGAGATTTAGTTCAAAGATTCCATGAATCACTTATCTAGGAGAACTCACTCCATGAGTCCAGTATCTTTGATGATTTATATCTGAGAAGTATGTTCATCGATAAGTGTCACGAGAGAGAGATGAAATGATAGATCTAAAAACAGAACATATGCACTCATTTTGGGAGACCTCACTCTGTAGTGGGGAAATATCATGATACAAGGATGAGGATCACTACCTGGGCATTGGCGTGTACCAAGACTCATCTAAATTAACTTGTTAAGTAGAGTATTGGAATCCTGTAGGATTGGTCATGTCGATACCAGATTCTAACTAAGATAAATGATGTGTATAGGATCTCCCTCAGGGCCTCTCAGAGGGATTCTAACTCTATCCATAATGTTCTTATTAAGGAATCATACTCATACGTATGGAAATGATACCTAAACTTGAGGGGAACAAGAAAAGGGAGAACTAACCTGAATGAATCTAGTACAAGGAACATTGGACAAGGATATCAAGCCATATATAGAAAAATACACAGCATGTAGAATTGTCACATGTTTTGTCCTATGACCTCGGGTACTACCCATGTATAATGGCCCACATCGATGACCATGTTGTGCAGAATGAGATATACAAGGCGTGTAATAGCATGACATACCATGTACTACTATCTTGTGTCCGCACCGTGTATGCTGGCCTAGTTCCCATACACGGCTTCAACCTGTGTACCGATACAAGGGGTAACCCATGTAACCATCATGGTCTAGCCGTGTGGTGGAGTAAAAGTCATGCACTCCACCCAGTTTTTGTGTATCATCTTAGATACATGGCAAGTCCCATGTAAGGACCCACACACTGTGTTCTTTGTGAAATTCCAAAATCATAGGCTCCTCACCAACACACCTTGGTTGCTCCTCCAATCCTAGATCCATATGTATGATCTCTAAAAAACTCCAGATTTTGGGTTTCCCCATCATACTAACACAAAAATGGTAGGTTTCTGACATTCAATCAGCACCAAAAATGCATTATGATGATTCATTCCAAAAACAGTCAAAGAATGACTTCTTTTGATTCACATTGATTCATCGCCCTCCTCCATCGCCACACCTCTTATAGGTCATCATGATATCAGATCTTCAATTTGGGATCATTGTGTTTTGGAATGGGCGCACAATGATCTGTTGTTCATAACACTAGGAAGAACGTGAATAAAGCATGGTTAAAAAGGGAGAGGAAATCTAATATCTATTTGAGGAATGAACCTCCTCCATCATTCATCATGGTGTTGATCCTTTCCCATTACTAGGATCAAATGATAATATCAAAACAACAAATTAAATATAGCATGGATTAATTCCCCAAAATAAAACCCAATGGAAGTCCCTCCCATAAGAATGAACGATCTGCTAGTCAACAAGTTTGGGGGTTGATCCACATTCATCGTTAAATCCATGAATGGGGAAAAAAGAAAACAAACTAACAAACCCCTACCACGATTGGTGATGAAGATGAAAATAAGTCACCATTGATTAAGATTTTACCTCGCTACACAATGATCCACGAGTTCATCTTTTGATGCCGTTTGTTTAGAATTATTTGGGGTGGATCCTCTTCAAACATCAAGAGCATACAAGGAATGATTTTTAGGTTATGATCCTAACCCTGGGATCTTGGTTATTTAAAACCAAATAAAGTGTCACTACGTAATGGAAATGCTTAAAATAAAATAAATTATTAATTTATTATATTTCCTCTAAAAGTCAAAAAACTAACTTCTGTTACCGACACGCATTGTTCTGTGTTAGGCCTAACCATAGGTAAAGTTTATGTTCTAAATGCAACGGTTTCCTCAAATTTTTGATATGAGCACCCATTTAAATGTTATTCCACTTTTTAGGAAAACCACATTCGTACGCAATATAAGAGTTTAATTTATTTGAATTGTTTATTTTAGGCACTCTGGGATTCAGAATCACATGCTTTCAGAAATACTATCCTCAAAACATTTATATATAATATTAAAAAATAATACCCAGAAAATATGAGACATTACGTTCTCCCCATGTTAGGGCTTTGAATCCCCCAAAAGTTAAAACAAAAGGCTACCCAAACAGATGTGGGTAGTGGCCACGAATTTGAGCATCACACTCCCACAATCTCTCCTTAAGGTTATCGTTCTATCATCAAACCCACACAATGGGAATATCTCCCCCATGAAAGATCAGCTCCCATCAATCCTCATTCTTTGTTGGGTACTCTGTGAAAGTTGCTCCATCCTCAATGAACAGCTCGCCCTAGTCGATGATGTGTGATGGGTCATACATGTACCTCCCCAGCTGCAACACATGGAATACATCATTTACTTGGAGCAACTATGAAGGTATATATAGGCGGTATATCACATTACCAACTCTGTTCAGTGTCATAAAAGGGCTGATGAACCTCAAAGGCAACTTTCCCCCGACCAAATCACTGCAACCCTCATCTAGGTGAGACCCGAATGAAAACATGGTGTCCCTCATCAAACTCCATAGGTATCCTTTTTCTATCATCATAAGACATTTACCTACTCTATATATTCTTCATCTACTCTTGGATGATCTGCACCTTCTTAGTGGTAGCTCACACCAACTCTAGACCCTTCAGTGCGGACTCTATAGGGTCGGTCCAGTACAATGGTGATTGGAAGGGTCACCCATAAAAGATTCAAACTGTTACATACCGATGGTGGAGTGGTAGATATTTTTGTATGAAAACTCCACCAGTGGTAGGTATTCCTCCCAACTATGACCAAAGTCCATGATTCAGGCCAACAACATATTCTCTAGAACCTGAATGGTTCTCTCCATCTGACCATCTTTGTGTGGATGAAATGTTGTTCTCAAGTGTATTTGAGTCCAAAAAGCCTCCTATAATCCCTTCCTCAACTCGGATGTGAAACAAGCATCATAATCTAAGACTATTGTAGAAGGGACCCTAGGAAGACAAACTATTTTCTACACGTAGAGGCATCCAATGACCTCTACAAGAACTTTTCTCCTTGATATATAGGAAGTGGGATGACTTGGTGAGTTGGTAAAATATTACCAATATGGAATCATTTCCCCTAGATGTTCATGGTAAGCCCATCAAGACTTCCATCAATATTCTATCCCACATCCACTCTGACACATCCAGTGGTGAGATAACCCTAATGGAACCTGGTGCTCAGCCTTAATTGGCTGACACGTAAGGCATCACGAAATGAACTTTTCTACCACCTTCTTCATACCTGACCACAAGAACTTACGTCGGAGGTCCTAGTACATAATTTCCAGGCTAAGGTGATCCTGTAAGGGATATGTATGAATCTTCCTGATAACCTCCTCCTACAACAACATGGGCACAACTATGCCTCCTTCGAAAAAGATGTTGTGCTCCCCACCTTGAAAAAATCCATTAAGCACTTGTCTTTTGGATAAATGAGAACATAAAGTCTCATAGTAGATATCCCCTAGTTGTGCCTCCTAGGCTCTTCATAATAGTGGAGGGGTGACAACCATCGAATGAAGATATGATTCATCATTTCCATCCATGAAGGAGAACTGTAGAGAGACCAACTGCTCTAAAACCTCGCTAAAAACTGTGAAATCGATCTCTGACTAAGAGAATCAGCTAATACATTCCCTTTCTCGAGATAACATAAGATAAAAAATTCATAATCCTATAAGAAATATAGCCATTGCCTCTAACTCATATTAAGATTATTTTGTGAGAAGATGTACTTGAGGTTCTTGTTGTCAGAGTAGATGATAAATTGCTCTCCCATCTGGTAGTATCTCCACATCTTCAACGTGATGACTACCACTGCTAACTACAGATCATGGGTCATGTAGTTATGCTCATATTCACTTAGCTGGAACAAACCTTAAGCAATAATTGCTTGTTTCTTCTTCAAAACACAACCAATCCCTATCCCTAATGCATCCCATAAGACTGTGTACTCGACGCCCTTCTCCAGAAATATCATGATCATTGGGATCATCAAACTATACCTCAACTCTTGGAAAAACTGTGACACTTCTCTTACTATATGAAATAATTACCCTTATGGGTCAAGGATTTCATTGGTGCTGAGATCCTAGATAAATCAGGGATAAATCTATGGTACAAACCTTCCAAAAAAAGGAAGCTCTGCACCTTTGTCAAACTCTAGGGTAGCTTCCATGCTAACATTACCTCGACCTTGGCTGGGTCCACTGATACTCCATCTGCTGAGATAACATGTCCCAAAAATTGGACCACATGTATCTAGAACAAGCTATTAGAGAGCTTCCCATAAGGTTGGTGCTCTGAGAGTAGTTCCAGAACCATCCATAGGTGTCTCGCGCGCTCCTCCTCTGACGCCAAGTGCACAATGATTTTTTCACTGAAGACCACTATGAACCTATCTAAGTACGTCTAGAAGATCAGTTTCATAATTCCAATGAACAATGAGAGGTTTTTCATCATTCCAAATGGAAACACCATGAAGTCGTAGTGATCATATCATCATCTAAAATCATTCTACAGTATATCCTAATATTGAACTCATATTTGGTGGTTACCCAATCTAAGGTCAACCTTTTAGAACCATTGTTACCCTCTTCGCGGATGGAAGAGGTCATCGATCCTTTGTAAGAACCGGGTTTTTTCTATAAAAGACTTTGGAATATTCTTGATGTTATTCCAGAGCAGTGCCTTCAGAGGACATGTGATTCTGAGCCCCAGTGTGGCTGAAATTAATTTTCATTGTGTTCACACCAGACATGCCAATTAAGGAGAATAACTCCTAAACGATAGCTTGGACGGCAAAACCGAGGGTACTATTGAGTTTGGAGTGTGTTTTTGACCCTAGCAGGGGTGTAGGTTTCGCGGGCATGGGCCTCCTGTGAAAAATGCCACCAGGGGCGTTTTTTTAATTTAGCAGCCTCAACCGTTACGTTTTTTAACTTTTGAACGGGGCCTCAGATTAAAATTCTGAAACCGATGTTGTGCTTGGGAGGGGGTGTTTACCATAGGGGAGGCTTAAACTTGACCCCATCGAGAGTTTCGGATGGGGGTCTTCTAGTGGGTATTAAAATTAATAAAAAGTTAATTTATATTCTTACTTATCCCATAAACCACTCCACCATCTCCAATTCTTTCTCCCTGGTGGAGGAACCTCAAGAAACCAAGGAGATCCCCTCAACAACCCTCCTCCATCCTCTCTACCCCATGGTGGTGCGCGGATTTGGCAGATCGATGGCGAAGCTCCGGGCTATGCCCAACAAGGTAGGAGATCTTCGTTTCATATTTTAACTTCTAACCTCTCATTTGAACTCAGTTTAAAGCATCAAAATGATGTTTAATTTCTGTGAAAATCCCATGAATGTGTATTATATTTTATGAGATTTCTGACGCATCTTCCCGATTTAAAATCCGAGTTTTGAGGCATCCGCAGTGGTCCAGTGAGGATTCAAGGTTGTTTGGTGGTTTCCGGATGGTTTCAGGCCAGTCCGGCAGCTTCGCGCAGCGGCCCGGCGATCCACAGTGGTGGCAGCATGCGGTCGAGGGTGGAATGCATCTCGCGGTCGAGGGAATGCGGTGTGGTGGGTCTTTAGCAGAGGCGGCTGGGGTTGAGCAGCCAGGGGAGTGGGAGCGTCGGTTGGGGACGATGACAAGTGGCCGCGGGTGCACGGTCGTGCGGGAGGACCAGCCGACTGTCAGCCGGTCGGTGAGGGAGACTGGGGTCGCGGCGACCCCGGGACATTCAGCAGACCCGCACTCTATGGGTCCGTGTTGGAGGAGCCAGACTAGCCGTGCCGGTTCGGGCGGTTTGGGACGGTGCGCGTAGTAGACCGCGGCCTACCGGTTCATGGTGTGGGTGGGCCGGCCGAACCGGCCCAACCCATCCCGTTTCGATTCATCGGTATTAATATGCCTCTAGATTTCAAACTATAAATCAGATTCACGTGTCGTCTACGGAGACATTTTCCTTGAATCAAGATGAACATTTTTAGATGGTCCCTAGGATTTTTTTTATTTCTCGAGATGAGGGGATCGGTGGCGCGACACTTACAATAAGTGGTTTAGCGCTTTTCCCGAGGTTCTTGTTTTGGGCGGCGCAGACACATATGGAGTCTGTTTTGAGTGTCTTCAGTGGCATTGAGACCCTGGTATCGAGATGAAGATTTTCTGTATGGTTTTGGTCTTTAAAACTGAAGTTGAGCTGTGGGCCCCATGGCCCATCTTTCGAGCTGTACGTAGCAATTTGCATCTTTTTCAGCGGATATCCGTTCGGGGCGTGCGAGCAGTCGATCCTGGGTGTTTTTTCGAGGGTAATGCAATGGTGCAATATGACCACTTTAATCCATCATGGTGTTATGGGCCCCATGAGGGTTGTTTTTGGCATTGACGGTTAATCCCATCTTTATCACCGGGTGTCCGTTTTGGAGAAGTGATTAGTCAATATTTTGTACTTTTCCGAGAGGATCACAATGGTGTGACCCATTTGTTGCATTTTAGGACCATGATGCGGGTCCCATGTAGCACAACTCCTGTGTCGTTCGGAAAAATACATCTTCTTCTATGGAAATCTGTTCCACCCGTGTAAGCCATCAATTTGATGTGTATTTTCGAGGGGTCAAAATGGTGCGATGTTTCAGACTATATTCGGGACTGAGGCTCAGGACCACAGGATGTCGTTCGGGTGTAAAGCGGTGTTGGACAACTTTTCCATCAGATATCCATTTGAGGTGAGTTGATAGTCTATCATGTGTGTTTTGTCACGAGGATTACAATGGTACGATCCGTTTGGATGTGCGTAGCCTCATTCGAGATCTCATTAAATGTGGAGTCATGAATGGTGTACGGGAGGATATTCTTCCCATAGTGTTTGCAGAGAACCCTTAGTGTGTGATTGTGTGCACTCCTATGAGAGTGAAGTAAATGTTTGAAGAGGTGTGGTTGGGCATGCTAGGGCCAAGGTGGAAGCAAGTTGGAGAACTTACGTTTTCACCATTTTTGCATTGACGTTGTACATCGTGTGCATGATAGCTTTTGGGCTGGAAATGTGGTATAATCTGGTAGTATACGGGTTTTCCTGGAGGTACATGTTGTAGTTTGTACCTGAGAATGTATGTGTACATGGTTTGGAGATGAGATAGGGCCACATGTCGTGGGGTGACCATGTGTGTACTGTGTTCTACTTTACGTACCTTTGACCTCTCGTGGCGCAGAGGGTCCTTCTGTTAACGATGGTTTAGACCAGCAGGGTGGAGTGGTTTTCCTTGGTTCTGTTCTTAATGGTTTGATCAGTGGAGTTTTTTGGGTCCCCCTGTTCCTTTAGTCATGTGGGATTTTTGTATCACATACCTTCGTGTTCCCTGGTAGGGATATTGCGGATTCTGTGTGATCAATACTTCATGCGGGCACCAATCCTCTACCTAGGAGGTTGTTTCCAATAAGGTGCGAAGCCCAGTGAGGCCTGGGTGCAGACTCCCTAGCCGACTGTCGAGATCATATCTTCCTTCTGTGATCTACCTTGACATGTTTCCCTAGACAGAGTTCCAGGTATCGGCGTGACCCACACTACGCGGGCACTGACACTCTGCTATGTGAGTTGTTCCGAAGTCGGGTTGTTGCGCGATAACCACTCCGTGTTTTGTTGGCTAGTGTTGTACCATATGGGGGGGATGGCCAGAGCAGTTCTGGGATTACCCTCTAGTGGGGCTGGGCAGTGGGTTACCCATCGACCTCTTAGGTTTTACCCTTCAGCGGGCCTAGGAAGTGGGTTACCCGATGACCTCATATGGTTTACCCTCCAACTAGGCAGGGCAGTGGGTTACCCGATGACTTCCTAGGGTTTAACCTCCAGCTGGACTGGGCAGTGGGTTACCTGACGACCCCTTAGGGTTTACCCTCTAGCTGGGCTAGTAGTGGGTAACCCGATGACCCCTTAGGGTTTACCCTCCAGCTGGGCTGGTCAGTGGGTTACCTGACGCCCTCTTAGGGTTTACCCTCCAACTGGGTTGGGAAGTGGGTTACCTGACGAACCCTTAGGTTTTACCCTTCAACTGGGTCGGGCAGTGGGTTAACCGATGACCTCATAGGGTTTACCCTCCAGCGGGGCTAAACAGTAGGTTACCTGATGACCTCTTAGGGTTTACCCTCCAACTGGGCTGGGAAGTGGGTTACCTGACAACTTCTCGTAGACACAGTCTATTCTATTAGGCTATTCTATGGATTTTCTTTATGACTACCGGAGCGGGACCCTTGGTGTTACAGGTCAGTGATGTAACAGCTTTGACTTTGAGAAGGCCTCTCCATTGTGTGATAGTGATGAGGTGTGTTTTGACTTTCCCAATAACTCTCAAGATCGAGGGGTGCTTTCCCCCACCGAGACGCATCTTTGTGACGCAACCTAAAACCGTGTGGGTGGTTCATTGTTGCTCGAAGGGGATAGCTTCAGGGTGCGGTGATTTGATCCCCTTGGCTTGCAGTTCGCGGTAAATGTGCAGGATGCTGGGCATCGATGGTGGTTACTTCTGGGACTATTGGCTACTCACTTTCTTGGGTTGAGCTAAGGGATATAGATCCCCATGTGATCTTGTTCGGGATTCTCTATTGAGCTTATGGATATTTATATACCTTGTTCCAGTACCCACTCCTTAGTTTTGGTTACTCTCATTCCAGGAGAGGCGAAGACGCATGGGGTATGCCACGTGCATTCCGTGTCTAGCTTCTCATGGTTGGATGAGTCTACTCTCCTACTATAGGTAGCTAAGAGTCAACGAGAAGTTTAATCTTTTCACTGTTTCTAGATCCTTGTGTTGGGCAAGTCTACTTCCTTTCTCTTATTGGGTTGAGCTGTTACTCTATTGTACTCTTTACTGCACTCTCTTTCGTTATCCCTTACAATTACCTGTTCGATCTACTACTCACCTCTTCAGTACCTCCTTTGTTGCTCCCTCGAGACTTCGGGGTATCCTACTGAGTAGTTTTATACTCACCCCTTCTTGGGCTTTGCCTGCACTTGGTGTGCCCTTACAAATGACGGTCTGGTTGCATGTGACTACAAAAGAGCTTAGGAGTTTTAGATCTTGGACCGTGTGCGGTGTTCATAGTCAAGATCTAGGTGTGGGACTCTCCCAGCTGTTTTAATTTTGTTTAACTATTGCTGGGTTGTGGCACTTTTCTGGTTGGGCGCGTGTTTTTCCCTTTTCTTTTCAGTTTACCTTCATCACTAATGTTGTACTGTTTAGAAGGCGATGCACCTTTGTGGTTTGTTTATAGCAGTTGGTACTTTACTTTTACTTTTACTCTTCACTTATGCATTGAGTGGGATATGTCTGTGTGTATAGGAACTTAGGAAGAGGCCTCCCTGAGTTGTTTAGCCTTTGGCACTTGTCGCCAGCCCCTGGCCTATGGAGGCAGGCTTAGGGTAGTTGTGGCTCGAGCCCGGGTAGGGTCGGGTCATGACAAAGTGGTATCATAGGTGGTTCGTTACTTGGTACGGTGTTCGGACATCCCTAAAAAGGAATTGGTTGGGATCTAGGGAAACAATTTCAACATATCTCGAGAGCAGATCTCAGGCCAGGGAGTCTAGTGACGGTGCGGCGGCCAATGTATCCATTCACCAGGACCCTGATACCCGCTTGTCGACTCGGCATACTAAGACACTCGTTGTAGGGAAATTGGTTTGTGAATCACATAGGATTGAGTCTTGACTTTCATTCTTGAGTCATCTCCACATTATTGTTACTGTTATATACATATATACTCATCTGACCACAACACACCTTGATAAAATTAAGGATGTATCTGTGCAGGAAGCCAGCCAGGATACCAGCTTTGGTTCGTGATAATGACCCTGTGAGCAACGAGGCCTTAGTCCAGGACCCATCATGAAAGTCCCTTTATCTGGGTGGTCCGGTAGCAGCACCCTCGCCTAGTGAGCAGCATACGACGTTAGTAGAGAATACTGAGCTTGAGCGTGGGTTGAGCACGCTCCGAGAGTTACAGCGGCAGAGACCACTGAGGATCAGCGGTGAGCCAGACCCTCAGGTAGAAGATATTTGGCTAGAGATAGTGGTTTGCCTCTTTAGGCTTGTTCATACTCTGGTAGATCTTATGGTGGATTTGGCAGCCAGACTTTTCCACGGAGCATCTGGGCATTGGTGGAGTTGGGTGACTCAGTTACTCGATGAGTCGTTACTTTCATGGGAAGACTTTCAGCTGTTGTTTCATGAGGAGTTTTACCCCACCTGCTTACGCACTATTCGGATCCAGGAGCTCTTGTACTTTCAGCAGAGAGGGATGACGGTGACTGAGTAAATGACTAGTTTCATAGACCGTGCATGATTTTACCCAAATATGGTCCATGATGGAAACTTCCGAGCGCGGAAGTTCGAGCAGGGTCTCTGCAGAGAGATTCATGCCATCATCATACCCTTGAGCATCCCCACATATGCCGAGGTTCTAGAGTAGGTGCTGGTGACATAGATATTCCTGCCATGTTATATAGTTGGATTTGGCAGTAGGCACGACAGAGCTGAGATGTGTGTCGTAGCTAGCAGGATCCAGATGACAGAACCTCGACGCAGGTGGCCTTCCCATCGTCGGTTTTGAAGACATGGTCGTGAACCACTGTGGAGGAAAAGTGCAGGGCCTCAACTGAGGATACCCTTCTGTGAGTGGACTCTGGGTCGTAGTCATACACCACAGTGGCGCCGGAGGGCACCAGGGAAGCTCAGAGAGCACCGATGCTATTCTTGTGATGGGTGAGGTCACTTGGTATGGGACTACCCGACCCGGTATGCTGAGAACTTCGGGCAGGCGGTAGGCGCACCACCACGGTAGAGGCAGCACTGTGATTGGAGTAGTGCCCAGAGAGGTGGTGCTAGCAGAGGAGCAAGAGGATCTGGAAGTGGGGAACGACATTACGTGGTCTTCCCATCACCACCAGGCGGTCCATGTCAGGCTCCAGGAGCTGACAATTGGGACCACGGACAACCGCGAGCTTTGGATTTCTACGATCCTGTAGTGCATGAGTGATAAGTGGTATGCTCTACAGCTCTTCTACATTTTGCAGTAGAATTTTTAGACTCAGTATGTGAAATTCTTTTCTCCCTTATCCTTGTTTGAGGTGTTACCAGTGTGATGTGGGGCATCGGTGTATCTGTATGTCAAAAGAGTAGAAGACGTGGAACCTTTTCTTTAGTTGATGGTATCGACTCCTTCGCTTTCCAAGTGGGTAAGAGAGTATTGGTCTCGGGACATCAACTGTGAAACCTTGTGTGACCGGATATCCATGGGTGTTTCACAATATGGATATTCTGAAGGAGGGAATCACCGGGTATTGTCCCAGGTCCAAACAGTGATTCCAGTCATGGTGTGGGATGTGGGGGTACGACCGGGGAGGTGGGCTACCCCCAAGGGCCTTCGGACCATTTGAGATCGTGCGAAGGGATGGTGAGGTTGTCTATTGCCTTTCCCTAACCCCCCAATGTCTGGAGTGGGAGCACGATGTCTCCCATGTGACATAACTGAGGAGATGTGTACATGATCCTATGCACGTCATCGGTGAGGGTAGACCTTGCGTGAACGGATCAAATCATTTGTGTGTAGTGACTCAGAACTATGCAATAGTTTTCCTGGGTATGGGAGAGGTGGGTGTGGGCTTAGTACCCTGTGTTGTTCCCTGGTTTTTCTTTTCGGGGACGAAAATATTGAAGGAGGTAATGATGTAAGAACCCTGTTTTTTCTATAAAAGACTCTGGAATATTCTTGATGTTATTCCAGAACAGCGCCTTCAGACGGTGTCTGATTCTGAGCCCCGGTGTGGCCGAAATTAATTTTTAGTGTGTTCACACTGGGCACACCAATTAAGAAAAATAACTCCTAAACGATAGATCGTACGGGAAAACCAAGGGCACCGTTGAGTCCATAGCACTATGTTTACCCTAAGATGGGTGTAATTTTCATGGGCGCGAGCCTCCTGTGAAAAATGCCACCAGGGGCGTTTTCGTAATTTAGTGGCCTCGGACGTCAACTTTTATAGCTTTTGAACGATGCCTCCGATTAAAATTCCAAGACCGCCGTTGTGCTTGGGAGGTGGTGTTTACCCTAGGAGAGGCTTAACATCGACCCCATTAAGAGTTTCAAATGTGGGTCTTCTTGTGGGAATTAAAATTAATAAAAAGTTAATTTATTTCCTTACTTAAGCCAAAAACCACTCCACCCTCTCCAATTATTTCTCTCTGGTGGAAGAACCTCAAGCAACCAAGGAGATCCCCTCACCAACCCTCCTCCATCCTCTACTCCCCAAGGTGGTGCGTGACTTCGGTGGATCGACAGAGAAGCTCCGGGCTACGCCCAACAAGGTAGGAAATCTTCGTTTCGTATTTTAACTTCGAACCTCTCCTTTGAACTCTATTTATAGCATCAAAATGATGTTTAATTTCCTAGAAAATACCATGAATGTGTAGTATATTTTCTGAGATTACTGAAGCATCTTTTTTATTTTAAATCTGAGTCTCGAGGCATCCACAATGGTCCGACGATGATTAAGGGTTGTTTGGTGGTTTTTTGCCGGTTTCAGGCCGGTCTGGCGACTTCGCACAGCGGCCCGACAATCCATGGTGGCAGCAGCTCGCGGTCAAGGGTGCACAGTGGCTTGTGGTCAAGGGCGTGCAGTGTGGCAGGTCTTCAGCGGAGGCGGCCAGGTTTGAGCAGTCATGTGAGAGGGAGCGTCAATTGGGGACGGTGGTAGCAGGTCATGGGCGCGCAGTCGAGTGCGAGGACCGGCCAACTGTTGGCTGGTTGGTGAGGGAGATCAGGGCCGCGACGACCCCGGGATGCACAGCGGACACACATTATGTGGGTCCATGTTAGAAGATCTAGACCAGTCATGTCGCTCCGAATGGTTGGGGGCAGTCCGCGCGGTGGACCACAGACCGCCGGTTTAGGGTGTGGGTGGGCCGGACGAACCAGCCCGTCCCACCTCGTTTTGATTCTTCAGCATTAATATGACCCTAGATATCAAACCGTAAATCAGATTCTCTTGTCGTCTATGGTGACACGTTCATTAAATAGAGACAAACATTTTGAGATGGTCTCATGGTTTTTCTTTATTTTCTGAGATGAGGGGCTTGGTGGCGCGACACGTATGTTAAGTGGTTTAGCGCATTTCCTGAGGTTCTTGTCTTGGGCGGCGCAGACACATCTGGACTCCATTTTGAGTGTCGTCAGCGGCGTTGCGACCCTGGAGTTGAGAAGAATATTTCATGTATGGTTTCAGGCATTGAAACTGAAGTTGAGGCATGGGCCCCATGGCCCGTCTTTCGAGCTTTACGCAGCAAATTGCAACTTTTTCATCAGACGTCCATTCGGGGCGTGTGAGTAGTCGATCTTAGGTGTTTTCCGAGGGAATTTAAATGGTGAAATCTGCCAGCTTTAATTCATCATAGTGTTGCAGGCCCCACGAGTGTCGTTTTTTGTGTTGACAGTGAATTCCATCTTTATCACTAGGTGTCCATTTCGGACATGTTATTAGTTAATCTTATGTAATTTCCTGAGAGGATCTCAAGGGTGCGGTCCTTTTGTTTCATTTTAGGACTGTGATGCGAGTCCCACATAGCACCGCTCATGTGCGATGTGGTGAAATGCATATTTTTCTCTGGACAACCATTCCACAATTGTAAGAAGTCAATTTGACGTTTTTTTCCTAGGGGATCGTAATGGTGCGATGCACATGATTGTTTTCGGGACTGAGGCTCAGGACCACAGGATGTTGTTTCTGCGTAAACCGGTGTTGGACAACTTTTCCATCTGATATCCATTTGAGGCGAGTAGATAGTCTATCTTGCATGTTTTTTCATGAGGATTATAACTTTATGATATGTTTCAATGTTTGGAGCCTCATTCGAGATCTCATTAATTGTGGAGCTATTAAAGGTGTACGGGTGGAGGTTCTTCCCGTAGTGTTTGCATAGAACCCTTGGCGTGCAATTGTGAGAACTCCTGTGAGAGTGAAGTAAATGTTTGAAGAGGTGTGGTTGGCCGTGATAAGTCCGTGGTGGAAGAAAGTTTTAGAACTTATGGTTTCTCCCTTTTTGCATTGACATTGGACATCATGTGCACAATAGCCTTTGGGATGGAAATGTGGTATAATCTAGGAGTATACGGGTTTTCCTAGAGTTACATGTTGTATTTTTTACCCTAGAATGTTTGTGTACATGGTTTGGAGATGAGATAGGGCCAAATTTCATGGGGGACCAATGTGCGTACCGTTTTCTACTTTACGTACCTTTGACCTCTTTATGACGTAGAGGGTCCTTCTGTTAATGATGGTTCAGACCAGGAGGGTGGAGTGGTTTTCCCTAGTTCTGTTATCGACGGTTTGATTGACGAATTTGTTTGGGTTCCCCTGTTCCTTTATCCATGTGGGATTTTAGTATCACATCCCTTTGAGTTACCTGGTAGGGTTATTGTGGATTTAGTGTGATTAATACTTTACTCGGGCATCGATCCTCTACCCAGGAGGTTGTTTCCAGTAGGGTGCGGAGCCCAGTGATCCCTGGGCACAGACTACCTAGCCGAGTATCGAGATCATATCTTCCTTCCGTGATCTACCATGATGTTTTTTCTAGGGAGAGTTATAGGTATCGGCGGTACCCACACTACACGGGCACTAACCATCTTCTAGGTGAGTTTTTCCGGAGTCGGGTTGTTGCGCGATACCCACTTCGTGTTCTTTTGGCCAGTGCTGTACCATCCGGTGGGGATGGCCATAGCTATTTTGGGTTTACCCTCTAGTGGGGCTGGGCAGTGGGTTTCCCATCGAGCTTTTAGGGTTTACCCTCCAGTAGGGCTAGGCAGTGGGTTACTTGATGACCTATTAGGGTTTACCCTCTAGCTCGGCTGGGCAGTGGGTTACCCGATTACCTCTTATGGTTTACCCTCCAGCTTGGCTGGGCAGTGGGTTACCCAATGACCTCTTAGAGATTACCCTCCAGATGGGCTGGGCAGTGGGTTACCCGATGACTGCTTAGGGTTTACCCTCCAGCTGGGCTCGGTCATGGGTTACCCGATGACTCCTTAGGGTTTACCCTCCAACTGGGCTAGGTCGTGGGTTACCCGAGGACCCCTTAAGGTTTACCCTCCACTTGGGCTGGGAAGTGGGTTACCCAACGACCCCTTAGGGTTTATCCTACAGCTGGGTTGGGCAGTGGGTTACCCTACGACCTCTTAGGGTTTACCCTCCAGCAGGGCTCGACAGGGGGTTACCTGATGACCTCTTAGGGTTTACCCTCTAGCTGGGCTGGGAGTGGGTTACCCGATGACTTCTCTCAGACTCAGTCTTTTCTACTAGGATAGTCTTTGGATTTTCTCTATGACAGCCGGAGCATGAACCATGGTTATACGGGTTAGTGATGTGACAGCTTTGACTCTGAGAAGACCTCTCGACTGTGTGATAGTGATGAGGTGTGGTTTGATTTTCCCTAGAACTCTCAAGATCAATGGGTGCTTTCCCCACCGAGACGCTCCCTTGTGATGTGACCTAAAACCATGTAGGTGAGTCAGTGCCGCCCAATGAGGATAGTGTTAGGGTGAGGTGATTTGAGCCCCTTGTCTTGCAGTTCATGGCAGACGTGTACGATGTTGGGCATCGATGTTGGTTACTTCTGGGACTATTGGATACTCACTTTCTTGGGCTGAGCACAAGATGGAGATCCCATTACGATCTTTTTTGGGTTTCTTGATTGAGCATATGGATATTTATATACCTTGTTCCAATACCCACTCATTGGGTTTGGTTACTCTCCTTCCAGGAGAGGTGATGACGCGCGGGCTATGCCATGTTCTTTCCATGTCTAGATTCTCGTGGTTGGATGAGTCTACACTCCTACTATAGGTAGTGAAGACTTGATGAGAAGTTTTATATTCTCACCGTTACGATCTCCTTGTGTTGGGTGAGTCTACTTCCATTCTCTTGTTGGGTTGAGCTGTTACTCTACTGTACCCTTAACTGCACTCTCTGCCGTTCTCCTTTACTATTCCCTGTTCGATCTATTTCTCACCTCTTCAGTACCTCCTTTGTTGCTCCCTCGAGCCTTCAGGGTATCCTACTGAGTATTTTTATACTCACAACTTTTTGGGCGTTTCCCACACTTGGTGTGCCCTTGCAGACGACGGAAATGTTTCACGTGACTACAGAGGAGCTTTGGAGTTCGGGAGCTTGGACCGTGTGCGGTTGTTGCAGTCGGGATCAAAGTGTGGGACTCTCCAAGCTGTTCTACTTTTGTTTACCTATTTCCGGGTTGTGGCACTTTTCTAGTTGGGCGCGTTTTTCCCTTTTCTTTTCATTTTACCTTCAGCACTCACTTTTTACTATTTATAGGTCGATGCACCTTTGTGGTTTGTTTATAGTAATTGGTAATTTACTTTTCCTTTTACTCTGCACTTCTTCATTGAGTGGGTTGTTTGTGTGTATAAATGCACTTAGGCAAAGGCCTCCCCAAGTTGTTTAGTCTTTGGTGCCTGTCTCCAGCCCCTAGCCTATAGAGGCGGGCTTGGGGTAGTTGCGGAACGAGCCTGGGTAGGGTCGGGTCATGACATCCTTGAAAATATATATTTTTTCTTCATTGTTACCCGATTAAGGTGTCGTTAATCCATGAACAACCTCAAAATCTCATCTTCCCTCATGGAAAACAATATTGGGTTCACACAAGGTGAAACACTGGGCCTCACAAATCCCTTCCTATGAAAAACCTCCAGCTGCACCCTAAGCTCACGATGATCTTCAGGAGACATCTGATACAATGGTGAGTATATCAGTGTCGTCTCAAGGTGTAAGATGATATAGAAGTCGATCTCCCAACATGGAGATAATCCTATAACATCTTCTAGAAATAAATCCTTCTAGTTGACCACCACTGCTGGGAACTAAAAGCTCACAACATCTACAACTTCAAAGGTATGGCTATCCAACTCATGAGTGATCGGTTGCACCCTCCAAACCATCAGCCCATTCTATGCTGCATGGGTTTATTTTTCACCATCAATGTAAAAACTCATTCCATCATTGCAGACACACCACACTCATCACCTAAAGAATTAAATATGGGAATGGAATGAAGATAACCAATCCATACTGAGAATGAGATCGTAAGGCCTCCCTGCTACCACCATGTGGTTCCAACTGAAACTCTCACCTCCAAGGGTCAGATAACACTATCGGAAAAGATGTGTGATCATTGAGTCTCCTCTCATAGGAGTCTCCTACTATAAGGGTCGATTCAATGTCTCCACCAGAATATCATGGTTTCCCATAAGACATGTGATGAGGAATGAATGATAAGAACATTGGTCTATAAGTATGGAAGATAAGGTATAATAGTAACATATTGTACCTAGGATCATCCCCAGAGTCCATGGATTGTATGTCTCGACCGTATGTAGCTAACCCTACCCTTATCCCCCAGCTCCCTGAGCCAGGTGTGGACCTCCTGGGGGTGGTCTAAGTAGATCAAAGCATTGGCCACATCCTTTATCTCTCCCTACTCTTCTTCCACATCCACCACCTAGCAGTTCTATCTACTCCACTATATACCTCTTCCCCGGTGGCCCATCCACGATATCCCTATCAACAGCTCAACTAGTCGGACAGTCTCTCGTGATATGTCCCCTACAATCGCATGAGTAGCATAGCTTCTCCCTTGTCTGATAAGAACCGGCCTATGATCCATGGACTGTTGATCCTCTATTATGGGTCCTCTTGTGATGTCTCCCACATCCTGATTTCTGCGCCTAACATCGTATCCATGATGTTGATGTCTCTCCACCTATATGCCTGCTGCTGACTTTCACTGGTTGTCCCTACTCCACCAAGAAGATCTTGATCAACAAGGCTCACTCGAGCACTCTTCCATAATTATGAATGCATAGAGGCACAACACTAGTTCGTATATCCTGTCATAGTCCCCTTTCAGAGGTTTGATCTTTCAAGTATTGATCTATGGGCATATCCATTGAGTACCTAGTGAGGTTGGTGAACCTTGATGAATAGTCATCCACCGTAAAACTATTATGCAGGAGATGAAGGAGCTCTTGGATATGTACTGCACTCATCATAACCAGAGAGAAATCCTCCATAAAGAGTCACTTGACTCTGTCCATTAAAGAGTATCCTCATCGTGAGTCTTTATGGTCAATATCCACCATCGTCTCGCATAACCCTGAATAAGGATTTCTCTTAGGATCACCATCCGGTATGCTGATGTCCCCACTAGATGGAAAAAATTGGTCACCACCTCATGTTAGTCCTCAGCCACCAGAGGGGTCTCTGTCTCTAGAAATCATGGAGAATGCTCATTCTACATCCCTCATCTCCTGGTATTGGAGGTACCATGTGCTAATCCAATGGTGGCTCTACTATCTGTGCACCACCTGCAGGTAACACATGGGGAACTGGTCACTAAATCGAAGCCTCATCGCAGATGGGGGTCATCCTCATGATCGAGTCACTAAATCCTAGTGGGTATGAATCGTATAGGCATCTAGTAAAGAAATAAGATGTACCATGGTCAATTGGTATATATGTATAACAGACACAAAATTACATGGAAGACATAACCCATTCCTATATGATTCATGTACCATTCCTTTGTTTCCCTACAACTAGCGTTCTCATGTACTGAGTCGAAAAGATGGTTATCTGAGTCCAGGTGTAAGGATGCATTGGCTACCCACACCAACACTGGAGTCCCTGGCCTGAAAGACATGATCAAAAAAATTAAAATTGTTTCCCCAAACCAATCTCACAGACTCTTGGTCCTATGGTAGAACCAGCCTCTTCAGATACCACTTTGTCACAACTCGTCCCTGTAGGTCCCATGATGCAACTCCCCAAGCCCTACTCCAATAGGCAAAGGGATGGTTACTAGAACTAAGTATGAATATCACTAACTTGGGAGGAATTTCCAATGTACATGTATACACACACACACACACGTCTCTAAGCCCCCAGATTCTGAAATTTAAAAACCACTAAGGAAGAAAATGGATTAATACACTAAAACCCAACCAACATAGTACCACTAAAAGTAATATTCATAATGTATACTAGGACAGAATACAATCCCAATAAAATAAAAGAGTCTACAAACTGAAAATATATAACCTGTAAACAGAAAGAGGTACTGGGACGGTTGCTCGTAGACACAGGGAGACTCGAACTATAGGGAAACTCACAAAGATTGGTCCTACTCAGGTCCGAACTTGACTCCATCGAAGTGTCTCTCATCTGAACAAGTCACGACAAATGCAGTAGAAGCCTATGTAGGGGTGAGTATATCAATACTAAGTAGAAGACCCCAAAAACAAAAATTCAATACACAAAGAAAAGCTATAGTCAACTCTACCAACATATGTCTATATGCACATAATAAAAGAAATATCCAAATATACTCAAAGCCCAGACCCGTAGTCTTTAAGAATGTCATGAGAACTGCATACCTACACTAGGGATTTAGTTTGAAGATACCACAAATCACTCATCTGGGAGAACTCACTCCATGATTCCGATAGCACTGATGACGCCCGTCCGATAAGTACGTTCATCAACAAGTTCCACGAGAGTGAGACACAATGATAGATATGAAGAGGGAAAAGATGCAATTATTTGGGGGAACTCAATCCTGAGTGGGTAAATATCATGACACATGGATGACGATTACTACCAGGGTCTTGGACTATACAAGGACTCATCCAGATTCACCTGCTAAGTAGAGGATCGTCATTCTGTAGGATTGGTCTTGTCAATACCTGAATCTATCCCTAGTCGTGAATTAGTAGAGGATCCCACTTTGGGCCTCTCGTAGGGATTCTGACTCTATCAATAAATTCATGAAAAAGGGATTATAATCCTATGGATGGAAACACTACATGAAAATTTGGGGAAACAATAAAGGGGGAACTAACCCAAATGAAAATTTTCCAAGAAACGTTGTATAAGGAAGTCAATCCATGTAGAGAAAAGTACAAAGAATATAGAATGGTCACACATAATTTCCTATGACCCCGATTACTACCTGAGTACAATGACATGTGTCGAAGATAATTTCATGTAGAAGGATATATACATGGCATGTAATAGCATGGAATGTCGTTTCCTACTATCTGGGGGCCACCCCCTGTAATCTGGTTGTGTTCTCGTACACGGCTTCAACTGGTTTCTACCAACCCATGTACCGATACAAGGGGTAACCCACACAAGAAACCTGGTCTAATCGTGTGGTGGATTATATATAATGTACTCCACCCCATGTCCATGTATCATATGAGATACATGTTGGGTTCCCACGTAAGGACCCACACAACATGTTACAGTTGTCACATTCCATGTCATTACCTCCTGGATCCCAAAAACCCTAGCCTCTACTGAGCTAGTCCCACATTTTCTGTTCTTTGGAGAACACACCGTGTTATTCGTGAAATTACAGAATCTTAGGTTCTTCGCCAGCATTCCTCAGGTGATCCTTAAATCCTTGATTAATCCATATTATCACCATGAATATCTATATTTTGGGTCATTCCATCATGGTAACACTTAAATGATAGGTTTTGGGCCATCTATTGGCTCTAAAAATGTGTCTCGATCATCCATGCGAAAAAAAGTCGAAGAATGGTTTCCTCTAATCCATGTTGAATCATCATCCTCCATCGACATCAAACCTCCTATAGGTCATCATAATTTTGTATCTTCAATTTAGGATCATTGTATTTTGAAACTAACAGGAAACTTTCCATTTTTCATAACCCTACGAAGAACATAAGGTCAAAAAAAAAGAGAAGAGATCTAAAAGAAATTCGAGGAACAAACCTACGTCGTCATTCATCATGGCATTGATCCACAATCGTAAGTATGTTTAAACAGCTAAAATCAAGTCAAAAAATATAATATAGCATGGAATAATTCCCCAAAACAAAACCCAAAGGATGTCCCTCTTACAAGAACAAACGATCTGCGAGTTAACATATTCATGGGTTGATCCGCATTCATCGTTAAATCATTGAATAGGGAAAAAAGAAATCAAAATAACAAACTCCTAAATCAATTAGAGACAAAGAGAAAAAGTGGTCATCGTCGATTGAGATTTCACCTCACTGCGCAACGAACCACAAGTTGATCATTCATCATTGTTCGTCAATAATTCTCTAGGGTGGGTTCTCTCCAAAGTTCCATAGCATCCAAGGAATGTTTCCATGGTTATGAGCCTATCTTTGGGGTCTTTGTTATTTAAAACCAAATAATTCATCGATGTGATAAGGAAATGTTTAAAAAATTAATTATTAATTTATTTTATTTCCTTTAAATCATTCAAAAACTAACTTTTGCAGTTGAACTGCACTGGTCGATGTTAGGCCTCGCCTAAGGTAAAGTCATTATTCAAAACAAAACAATTCCCTCAGATTTATAATCCGGGAAACCGTTTAATATTTGTTCCAATTTTTCAAGAAAAATACTTTTTCATGCTATATAAAAGTTTAATTTATTTCAAACATTTATTATTGGAGCTCCTGGACTCGAAATCGCAGGCGGTTAGAAATCCTGGCCTCGAAATAATTCTATATAATATTTAAAAATAATACATTGAAAATCTGAGACATTACAATTGGATTGTATCTAAATATATAATAGTTATTTTAAAATTTATTTAATTATTAACATTACATTATTAATTTCATTTAGGGTTTATTATATAATATTGATGATATCATTTGGAACTCCATCATGGAGGTATAAATACATTACCGATGTCATTAGTTTTTTAACAATCTGATGAAGATGGGCATACATAATGATAGAGTCACATTTTTTTATTAGTCTTGATGAATCCATTGATGTGATTACATATCCTCTCAGTTTTGGGATGTATTGTTCTCATATTGGTTGGAATATAGTTTTCATTGGAGACCACCATTGGGTTGGAAGAACCAGGGGAGGCATGAGGTCCCCCACAGAGCTGGTAGTCTTATATTTTGTACTCTCCGACGACATCTGGTAAGTACTTATATTTTATAATTTATATTACTTTAAATGTAAACTGTTTATTTTATATTTCATATAGGTAGTTATGTATCATGATATTACCGAGTTTGATATTTACAAGATCATGTACATGGACCCAATCAAAATGATATTACTGGAAATCGACAGTGCCAGATTATTGATAGTATTATTTTTTTTATTTTTCAAATGAACTAAATATAATATTCTACCTATTTTAATTTCACATTACAATGGAAGTAGTCATATGAGGTTGAAAAATCTCACACCCACGATTATATTCAAGTCGATATTAAGGGTATGTCCACCAGTGAAATGATATTTTATGACTCATCATGGATGTTGGTGCCTCAGTATACGATTAAGAAAGTCATATATTTTGGTATCTTTTCTTGATTGATGCCTTAGAGTTATTATGGTACTGCTCTGATGTCTTCTTCCAACTCATGTGAATCTGGTAGAGAGTCATCATCATCAAATGAATAGTATGAGGGGAATATTTGATCACAAGATGATGTTGAAGAGACTGTGCGTACAGAGCAGGAAACTTTTCTTTAACAACATGAGCATCACTGGGAGGATCTGTGTCAAGTGTATAAGAAGAAGTATTAGTTGCAGATGGTGGAGTAATTTCATTTTTTGGTGTAAGGTATAAGGATGTAGTTCACTATTCCACCACCTCCTCCAGATAACCCACCCCTTTGCTGATGATTTAGGTCTGTTAGACATGTTAATGAACCTTTTTTTAAAATATTGTTCTTAATTATGAAGTTTAATGTTTTATATGCTATGTCTTCTTATTATTATATTGTTTTTATTTTTTATATTATTGTGATTTTTTATTTTTTGGGGTTTTTTTATTTTTTATTTTTTGATTTTTTTACTTATTTACGAAGGGAAACTAATCCCATCTCAAATAGTTTTTAAAATTATTTTAATGGGATTATTATCTCATTGCAAATAGTATTTATGATGGAATACATCTGATGTATCAAATAATTATTTATATAATTCTATTAAAGTTTTTTTGTGATGAGGAAACCTCAATATCAAAAAAAATATTTAAGATGTTTTTTTCAGTAATAGACTACTTTTTCACAGGCCCCCATCACAAATAACTCATGATTTAGTAGTGTGTGACTGATTCATTTGGATGATCTAGAGGAACCCCTTTCATGATTTATATCTCCTGTAATTGGATTTAAGATATTTTTGGATATTTTTATATGTGTGTATCAAGATCTTGGTTATAGTATGGGATCCCCTAGTAGGATAGCGCTTTTTTCTGTGACCCCTGACATCATGGAAGACCCATGTTTATGTTTATCCTGAAGGTGGTTTATGGTGAGACTAAGGTGGATATTTATTAACATAGAGATATTAGGTGTCAAGATAAGACTAATTATTTATGTATTGAGAGTCATTAGGTATTCCTAGTTCATTTTTCTGGATTGCAGGCTCAAGAGTTGGACTATCCCAAATTTGGTTGGCCTTTGGTCATAACGTTTCAGCAAGTTTTTGTGTAGGACCCTAGTTTGAGGAGGAGACCCTTAGGATATCATGAATCATGTTTTTAAACTAATTTTTGATCTTTTTCTCTACTACATTAGATATATATACATATAAATTACTAGGGATTTGATCATTTATTTGGATGAGTGAATCCCCCCTTTGGTGGTGTGGGTTCAATGAATAGGGTTGCTTCGGGCTCATGAGATGTTAAGGCACTATCAGTGTGGTTTTTGTAACGACCCGAAATTTTTAAATAAATTTTCTTTCCCAATTTTATGTGTTATTGTTATACTCAACAAAAATGTTTTATTTGATAAACATGATTATAATTAAAATGAGATCAGTGGGTTTTGACTATTATATAACCATCGGTCAATATGACCGCTGTGAACAAAATGTTTTGATTTTTGTCTCTAAATATAAGTAATCTTGGTTAATTATTATAGAAATATGATTCGATGGCCTCACCTAGTAGTCTTGGACCGATCGAAGCCCATCTAACAGAGCTTGGGACGGAGGTAGCACCACTGGGCTTTGCTCTGGATCAAATCCAAGCCGAACTTCATCATGTGAAGCTGGAACGGAATCGCCTTCGTGAGAAGTTCAAACTGATAGAAATTACTACTCGGGCAATGTTGATTGAGCTGCCCCAAACTTCTATCACCCTAGCACACCTTACTCTTAGGTCCTATGCTGGTATTATAAGGGGTTATGTAACGAGACCGTAACTACCTTGTGTAATCCTTGTTTTAAATAGAAATTGGGATTTCTTCTTATGATGAAGTTTATGAATTTTGAAATGACCGGATAAATATAGTATGCATATTTTTGATGAATTTTAGAAAAAGGATATTTTAAATATGTTTATGTAAACCCTAAATAATTAAAAATGTGTAATGATTTTCAAAAAATGGTCTTCTGCAATTATGTTCAGAACTAAATTTAGAGTCTAATAAGATCAACTTGATTTTTGATGAATAGTAAATTATGAATAGTGATTTTATGATTAGGATTAGTAATATGACCAAATGGATTAGTAATCTCACTTAAAGAAAGTTTTAAAATAATCTAGGCACCTTGATTAAGTAATGTGATTCAATAAAATAGTTAAATAACGGTTTCATTAATTATTATTCAAGTATTAGTTTTTTCGGGTGAATAGTGTTTTTTAATTAAAAATTTAATTAAAAATAATTAGAAAATTATTTATATAAAAATGACTTTATTTTTGAACTCAGAGCATCGATATTATGTTATGGTAATTTTTGGGGTTTTTTCTGAAAAAATGAATTTTCGATGAATAGTGTTTTTATTTAAAAATTAAATTAAAAATATTTAGAAAATTATTTTTATAAAATGGATTTCATTTTTGAAATCAGATCATTGATATTTGGTTAATGTGAAATTTTGGGATTTTTCTGAGAAAGTTGAATTTTCAGTGAATAGTAAAAATACAGTTTTAGGGTTTCGGTATGTTTAATGACATCATAACAGTGTCATGATGATTTCATGAGATCTTTTGAGGGTTGGCTGGCCAAGGGTGATGAATTATTGTTTTGGGGGCCCCATGTGGCCTAACTCCATGATAAATGACAAGGGAGAGCACATGGGTTTGAGAAAAGCACATGTGAGGTGTCCCTTGGCCATTAATGCCTTGTCCCCTCACTTTCCCTATAAATACCAAGACCTCCTCTCATCCATTCGACTCCCCACTCATTCCCAACGAATTTCTGGTCTCATTACCTCCCAAGGAGTCCTCCCAAGGTGCCCCCAAGCCCTCAAGGTCCCAACCTTTGAGGTTTAAGAGTTACATTTTAAGGTAAGGGATCCGACCTCTCTCTTTCTTTTCAAGTAATCTCTTTTATGTCATTTCTTTTATAATCCATGTTCTTATGTTGGAGGATGTTCTTTTATATTCATCCTACTGCCTATTTCATGTTCATATGATTAGAGACCCCCCCTTTCTCTCATCAATTCGTTTTAAGAATGTTTAAGTGGTGCCGTTAGGCTGACGAATTTTTAAGGGATTCTTTCACCTTCCTCGTTTTCAAGTTCTATTTTCATTCAAGTCTTTCATGTTCCTTTTTATTATGTTGGGGTATGATCTCTAAATTATCATACTGATATTTTATGATCATATTATGAGAGACCCCATTTGATCTCTTCAATTCAGTATTTTGATGTTTTAAGTGGCGCCGTTAGGCTTCCGAATTTTTAAGTGGTTCTTCACCCTTCTCGTTTTGAAGTTCTACTTTCATGTCAATTATTTCAAGTTACTTTTTGTTATATTGGGGTATGATCTCTATATATATCATACTGGACTCTTATGTTCATATGATGAGAGACCCCATTTGATCTCTTCAATTCAGTATTTTGATGTTTTAAGTGGCGCTGTTAGGCTGCCGAATTTTTAAGTGGTTCTTCACCCTTCTCGTTTTGAAGTTCTACTTTCTTGTCAATTCTTTCAAGTTCCTTTTTGTTATGTTGGGGAATTATCTCTATATCTATCATACTGAACTCGTATGTTCACATGATGAGAGACCCTATTTTATCTTTTCAAATCATTTTTGTTGATGTTTAAGTAACGCCGTTAGGCTGCCAAACTTTCATAAGAGAAATCTAATTTTTTTTCCTTCCATGTTTTTCATTTCAAAAGGTATGTCCTTCAAATTTCATTACCATGATCATGTATCCTTATTATTCTGTCCATTTACTATTTTATGGGTAATTTATGAATGTTTGACCCATTTTACCTCTCTTTTAATGTCTTCTAAAACCTCGGAACATTGTCGTTATGCTGCAGAATTTCTGTCTCAAAATGTCTATCTCTTTTTTCTAAAGTTCTTTTATTTTATTAAGTGAATACTCAAAGATCTTTATTCTAAAGGGATATTCACATATATACCAAAATTTTCTATTTTAAATTCTGGGATTTACATACATGAGACCCACCTTCCTTTTCTGTGGGTTTTAAAGTGATATAAAGATCATGTCTTTAAAGCAGTTTTTAAAAAGTTATGATTATGAAATGAAACCCATTTCCTTTATGCTATATGGGTTATTTATGAAATGTTTGATGATGATATATGTGGCTCACATGATAATAAAGTCAAATTTAAGGGTGCGCCCTGATAGCGCTCCAATGCATTGGGTAATGATGTAACCACTAAAGATTACAATTTTCACGATACCTTGGTGAATAACCTTGGTAATTTTAAAATGACACCTTGGGGATGGACCTTGGTGATATGTTCATGATTGTATATGTTAAATGATGTAGCCACATCTTCAAGTTATGAAAAATTTTTATTTTTATTATGATATGCCTCATGATTTCATTTTCATGCCTTAAAGTTCTTTTCATGACTTTATTGATGTATATCAAGTTCATATGTAAAATGTTTCACTTGTTTCCCTTGCTGGGCCTTCTGCTCACCCTTCCTTTTGATGTATGTCCCCAGGTTATGGGATGCAGTAATGAGCCTAGGGTGAACATGAGTAGAAGCCTTTCAAGTGTTTAAGAAGAATGTTTTTTTTTTGTTTCATGTTTTATGTTCCTTTTTTCCAAGACACTAAACCTTAAAGACCCTCAGTTCCATGTAATGGAATGAAAAGTTATGTTATAAAAAGACGGGATGCTATAGTTGGTATCAAAGGATGGTTTAGTTATTTGTGGAAATTAGGATATGAAAACTCTAGGAGGAACCCTATAGAAAAGTTTAATATAGGAAATCTTCCTAGTATTTTGGTGAGTATTGAGTAAGGGGTTGCCAAGAAAATACATCCATGTCTGGATACGAGCAGGTAGAGGTGGCTCTGGCACAGATGTACATAGGGGTAAAACCCGAAAACATCGCTTTGAGCTAGACTCGAACGGGAACTGGTACACGACAACGGGCCTTGCTGCACTCTTGGTTACGACACTCCCGGGCGATATGCTTTGGTAAATTCATAAGCTTGGTATGAACCATTGTTAAAGGAACAAAGATAAAATAAAATAAAGGTTCACATAAGAATATATGATCATTCATAACTTAGATGGGAACCTAGGAGATCACAAGTTAGGGTATACCTTTCATATACAAGTTATCCTTATATGCTTTCAGTTCCTTTTCATGATTATTAAATAAGTACTTAATCCCCTAATTATGCTTTCTCTTCTTAGTTAATGGTGGGAAATGGAAGAACATGTTTCGACAACCAATGTGATAGGAAATGCGACGATTTTTGTATTAATATGATAGGGATGATTAGGGGATTAAAATATGATTATTATTTTGGAAGACGTTCATTATTTTGGAAACCATATTTGATTGAGGTAAATAGATTACTACGGTATTTTCATTGAGGAGTAAGGTTGACTTATATTTTGAAGAATCGATGAATTTAAGGTGAACTTATAGTAATTTAGGTTACTTATGGGAATGACTAACCTATCTTGGGTAAAATATGTTTAGGTTAGCTATTTTTTTTATAAGATGTTAGGAGTGGTTGATGTTGTCTGGAGATGAACAATGAAGCTGTTTTGGAAGACTATGTTATAAAATCCTTATTGTATTTGGGTTTCAATATTAGTTTGGTTTGTTTTGAGGAATTTTAAGGACTGTTAATTATGTAATGGTCTATGATGAAATTTGGGTAGTACCATGGAACTTTGATGATTTAAAAGTAGTTTCCATTCCTATGGGATTCTTTCTTTTTGAAGAGTTGTTTTACCTTAACCTTTCTGTTTTTGGGATAATGTTTAAAGATAGAAGAAATAGATAGTTAATCTTTTGTAGATTATGTGATTCTATAGAAGATGATTCTTGTGCTTTTATGAGACCAAGTGTTTTTGAATTCTCATCATTTGGAGAAAAGATTAGTGTTGGTAGGGACTTGTTAAAGGATGAAACTCTACTTGAAGGTAGGTATATTTTCTTATGTTTTTGTTCTATGTAGTAAATGAAATCCTCAAAATTATGAAAAGAAATGTAAAAAAAAATGTTGTTGGTTTACGTTTCTTACTAGGTAATCAAAGACCGTTTAAACACATCATAAGTTTGGGATTTTCTCATGGTTAACTTTCTCCTAATCATGTTCTCTATCACTCTCCCTCAGAACTTGACCCTTTGTTTTCTCCTCTATGTCCATTTTTTCCTACATGGAACCCTAGTGTGGGTTAACTCGGGTGACCTTTGTACTTCCCTTTCTTTATTTTAAAGTAATAGTTTTACTGACTCCTTTTCCGATGTGGGACTTTCAATGAAATTTCAAAACCAAATTTTAAAATTGCGAGGACGCAATTTCTTAAGGGGGGAAGATTGTAACGACCTGAAATTTATAAATAAATTTTGTTTCCCAATTTTATGTGTTATTGTTATACTCAACAAAAATGTTTTTTTTGATAAACATGATTATAATTAAAATGAGATCAGTGGTTTTTGACTATTATATAACCATCGGTCAATATGACCGCTGTGAACAAAATGTTTTGATTTTTGTCTCTAAATATAAGTAATCTTGGTTAATTATTATAGAAAGAAGATTCGATGGCCTCACCTAGTAGTCTTGGACCGATTGAATCCCATCTAACAGAGCTTGGGAAGGAGGTAGCACCACTGGGCTTTTCTCTGGATCAAATCCAAGCCGAACTTCATCATGTGAAGCTGGAACGGAATCGCCTTCGTGAGAAGTTCAAACTGATAGAAATTACTACTCGGGCAATGTTGACTGAGCCGCCCCAATCTTCTATCACCCTAGCACACCTTACTCTTAGGTCCTATGCTGGTATTATAAGGGGTTATGTAACGAGACCGTAACTACCTTGTGTAATCCTTGTTTTAAATAAAAATTGGGATTTCTTCTTATGATGAAGTTTATGAATTTTGAAATGACCGGATAAATATAGTATGCATATTTTTGATGAATTTTAGAAAAAGGTTATTTTAAATATGTTTATGTAAACCCTAAATAATTAACAATGTGTAATGATTTTCAAAAAATGGTCTTCTGCAATTATGTTCAGTACTAAATTTAGAGTCTAATAAGATCAACTTGATTTTTGATGAATAGTAAATTATGAATAGTGATTTTATGATTAGGATTAGTAATATGACCAAATGGATTAGTAATCTCACTTAAAGAAAGTTTTAAAATAATCTAGGCACCTTGATTAAGTAATGTGATTCAATAAAATAGTTAAATAATGGTTTCATTAATTATTATTCAAGTATTAGTTTTTTCGGGTGAATAGTTTTTTTTAATTAAAAATTTAATTAAAAATAATTAGAAAATTATTTTTATAAAAATGACTTTATTTTTGAACTCAGAGCATCGATATTATGTTATGGTAATTTTTGGGGTTTTTTCTGAAAAAATGAATTTTCGATGAATAGTGTTTTTATTTAAAAATTAAATTAAAAATATTTAGAAAATTATTTTTATAAAATGGATTTCATTTTTGAAATCAGAGCATTGATATTTGGTTAATGTGAAATTTTGGGATTTTTCTGAGAAAGTTGAATTTTCAGTGAATAGTAAAAATACAGTTTTAGGGTTTCGGTATGTTTAATGACATCATAACAGTGTCATGATGATTTCATGAGATCTTTTGAGGGTTGGCCGGCCAAGGGTGATGAAGTATTGTTTTGGGGGCCCCATGTGGCCTAACTCCATGATAAATGACAAGGGAGAGCACATGGGTTTGAGAAAAGCACATGTGAGGTGTCCCTTGGCCATTAATGCCTTGTCCCCTCACTTTCCCTATAAATACCAAGCCCTCCTCTCATCCATTCGACTCCCCACTCATTCCCAACGAATTTTGGGTCTCATTACCTCCCACGGAGTCCTCCCAAGGTGCCCCCAAGCCCTCAAGGTCCCAACCTTTGAGGTTTAAGAGTTACATTTTAAGGTAAGGGATCCGACCGCTCTCTTTCTTTTCAAGTAATCTCTTTTATGTCATTTCTTTTATACTCCATGTTCTTATGTTGGAGGATGTTCTTTTATATTCATCCTACTTCCTATTTCATGTTCATATGATGAGAGACCCCCCCCCCCCTTGCTCTCATCAATTCGTTTTAAGAATGTTTAAGTGGCGCCGTTAGGCTGCCGAATTTTTAAGGGATTCTTTCACCTTCCTCGTTTTCAAGTTCTATTTTCATTCAAGTCTTTCATGTTCCTTTTTATTATGTTGGGGTATGATCTCTAAATTATCATACTGATATTTTATGATCATATGATGAGAGACCCCATTTGATCTCTTCAATTCAGTATTTTGATGTTTTAAGTGGCGCCGTTAGGCTGCCGAATTTTTAAGTGGTTCTTCACCCTTCTCGTTTTGAAGTTCTACTTTCATGTCAATTATTTCAAGTTACTTTTTGTTATATTGGGGTATGATCTCTATATATATCATACTGTACTCTTATTTTCATATGATGAGAGACCCCATTTGATCTCTTCAATTCAGTATTTTGATGTTTTAAGTGGCGCCGTTAGGCTGCCGAATTTTTAAGTGGTTCTTCACCCTTCTCGTTTTGAAGTTCTACTTTCATGTCAATTCTTTCAAGTTCCTTTTTGTTTTGTTGGGGAATTATCTCTATATCTATCATACTGAACTCGTATTTTCACATTATGAGAGACCCTATTTGATCTTTTCAAATCATTTTTGTTGATTTTTAAGTAACGTCGTTAGGCTGCCGAACTTTCATAAGAGAAATCTAATTTTTTTTCTTCCTTCCATGTTTTTCATTTCAAATGGTATGTCCTTGAAATTTCATTACCATGATCATGTATCCTTCTTATTCTGTCCATGTACTATTTTATGGGTCATTTATGAATGTTTGACCCATTTTACCTCTCTTTTAATGTCTTCTAAAACCTCGGAACATTGCCGTTATGCTGCAGAATTTCTGTCTCAAAATGTCTATCTCTTTTTCTAAAGTTCTTTTATTTTATTAAGTGAATACTCAAATATCTTTCTTCTAAAGGGGTATTCACATATATACCAAAATTTTCTATTTTAAATTTTGGGATTTACATACATGAGACCCACCTTCCTTTTCTGTGGGTTTTAAAGTGATATAAAGATCATGTCTTTAAAGCAGTTTTTAAAAAGTTATGATTATGAAATGAAACCCATTTCCTTTATGCTATATGGGTTATTTATGAAATGTTTGATGATGATATATGTGTCTCACATGATAATAAAGGCAAATTTAAGGGTGCGACCTGATAGCGCTCCAATGCATTGGGTAATGATGTAACCACTAAAGATTACAATTTTCACGATACCTTGGTGAATAACGTTGGTAATTTTAAAATGACACCTTGGGGATGGACCTTGGTGATATGTTCATGATTGTCTATGTTAAATGATTTAGCCACATCTTCAAGTTATGAAAAAGTTTTATTTTTATTATTATATGCCTCATGATTTCATTTTCATGCCTTAAAGTTCTTTTCATGACTTTATTGATGTATCTCAAGTTCATATGTAAAATGTTTCACTTGTTTCCCTTGCTGGGCCTTCTGCTCACCCTTCCTTTTGATGTATGTCCCCAGGTTATGGGATGCAGTAATGAGCCTAGGGTGAACATGAGGAGAAGCCTTTCAATTGTTTAAGAAGAATGTTTTTTTTGTTTCATGTTTTATGTTCCTTGTTTGCAAGACACTAAACCATAAAGATCCTCAGTTCCATGTAATGGAATGAAAAGTTATGTTATAAAAAGACGGGATGCTATAGTTTTTTTGACCTATGGATTTTGAGTACTCTTAGGTTCATGGGTGTTATTCTCTACTTGGTTTATGTATGGATCTTATCTATTTTTGGGTCCATACCTCGTTCTTGATTTATTCTACCAGAAATTTGTGGATGACAAGTTCTCTAGTTGTGTCGAACAAAATGTTACCGTCATGAATTCAGATCATGTTATTAGTGTACTAGATCTTAGTAGACTCATTAATTCATGTGGATTCATATAGATATACCATGGGGTCCATAATTTATGACTTGGAGTTTATAAATCATGTAACTACTCTATATATACGGTATACTTTCCTGATATCGTTTGGATGGGCGAGCCATGTGTTGAAAATCCTCTAATGCGGGAATGTGTGGGGGTTTATTTTCCTTGGGTGTCATGCTAAAACATAGGATTATATTTTTTTCCTTTTTTTATCCTACTCATTTTTCATATAGATGTTCTTTTTCTTCAATCTATATTTTATCTTTGGATAGTCTACACGTATCACATCTTCATGAACTTGTTATAATAACATGTCATAGGCTCGCCATTAGGGGTGGCCAACATAGATTTATTTCTCAAACCCTGTATGTGAACCATTTTGTGTGTTGAGACCTAATGTTGTATTTCATTTGTATAATATGTTTCATTATGTATGGGGTCAAGGCCCCATTTTTTTTTTCAAGAAAATCCCCTCGCGTGGAGTTGTAGCATCAGGTTGGTGTGGCTCGAATGTTGTAAGTAGTAGGTATGTGGTTTGGATCAATGTTTTTGGTAGATACTGATGTGTTTATTTTTAGCATCCTTATTTTTTATATGTGTTAATTCTAGTGGGAGACCATATGTTGTATTCTTTTTTATTCTTTTGAGTCTATATGACTATATGATGCATTCAATTTATTATATCATGCTTCTATTTCAGTTGATTATTTTGTGTCCTATGATGATTACCCTTTTGTATTATTTTGGTTATTTTACATAATTATTTCACTCTTACCAGGTTTTATAGTCTCGCCACTACACCTTTTAGACCCTTGATACCGGTCGAAAGCCTATAGCATTCAGAGTGGCATGATTAAGGCCATAGGATGATCCATATCAGGTGACATGTCTGGTCAACCTGTGCTAGTACATTACATTGTGGTTCCAATTCCCGATGTAAATTATAGTATGATTGAGATGTTTTATATTATTTAGTCGTAGGTGAAGGGGGTAAAAGTTCAATATAATTCATATATTGATTTAAGTATGATACCACTAGAGTTAAAGGATAATGATCATATGTCCTTTAGTGTATTCCCTCATCATTAATAGTGGAGGATTTTCCATTGGAATAATATTTCTCCCAAGTTCATTGGTCCTTTTGAAGTATTTTAGCACATTTATGAGGTGTAATATTGTTTGGCACATCATCTCCAACTAAGATAGATTCCTGATGTATTTCATATATTACATCTCTATATAATTCTTCATGATGATCTCGTGTGATCAATTGGGGATATTAGTATATGGATGATGATGCAATGTTTATGGTGCATCATATCTGGATTTAGGATCATTACGATAAAGTGTTGTTTTGAATTTTCATCCCTTTGGTTTATGTAGTGTAAAGATATGGTGGCCTAGAATAGAGTATGAGGAAACATGAGTTTTAAATGCATGTGTAGTATCCCAAGTAGTTTTTAAATTAATTTTCAATACAAATTGTGATGTTTTATTTTATACTGAGAATATTTAGTAATTATTTATTTTTGTTTTGATAGATTTTTTATTCATTTATATTTTTTAATTGATTGTGTAATTGTAATTTTATAAGATGTATCTCTTGCGTGATGTTCTATTTATAGTTTTTGTTTTAATTTTGGGATTGGTTTTGATTCTTAGTGATAAAAATTGTTTGATAGTTATCTAATGTAACATCATGAACCTATTTGGTTTGTTACTTTGATTGATAAAGGTGTTGGAGGTTGTAGACACAATGAAATTTGTTCCATGCACTTTTTCGTAGAGTGAAGATATGATTCCAACATAGAAAAAAAATGTCAAATACGAGTAAAGATGTTTTCACCATTAAGGAACAATTTGTAGGATGTATTTCTATGTGCCAAAATATTACCCCATAAAAATTGATATGTGGAATGATTCTCTCATCTAGGAGTAGGTAGTGGATTTCCAAGATCGACGATGAAAAGGTATTAACACATTAAATTCAATATCTGAGTTTCTTTTGAGAAGACATGGTGTATTTAACAACTCAATACTTGTACATCTCTTCAAGACATTAGATTTTACTGGTCATGAAGCCCAAATAGACATACAAATCAAATTTTATGGCACTCAGAAGATAGATAAATTTCACAAAGGGACATACATGGAGGACCTATGAGGAGGACTGACGTGGAAATATAATTTCTACACCCCTATATGAAAGAGATATGGGGAGGAAATGCGAAGACAACTTCCCTTCAACCAGGTCCCCTTCATGCCTATAAATAGGACCCTTGGGCTCCCTATTTCGAAGGCAGAAAATTTTGGAAGATGTCCCAAACCACCCATTGCGTAGCACTTTCTTCAATATCCCCAAAATTTTCCCAGGTATCTCTCTAAAACATGAGATAAGAGCGAATTGAATGAGGAAACATGGTTCAATGTCTCATAAAGGTCTATAACACATAGGTCTTCATGATTCCCCTACGCAGAGCACCTGCACGATGCACCTGCGATGAGAAACTGCATGATGCACCTGTGTAGAGCACCTTCATGACACACCTGCGTGGAGCACCTGCGTGACACGCCATGGTGAAACACTTGTGCAGCCCTACTAGTCCATATTGTGGGAGCTGCGCCCCTGCATCCCCACTCAGAATCACTTTCGGCCTACGGCCCCAGTGCTTTGGGCCGACCCCTTCGCTTCTATCACTGACCACCCAAAAAATGGAGATTCACCACACAACCTTCTCGGTTTGAGCTGAAAACATTTTACATTGCGTCTTTTATGTCACCCAACTTCCATCCTTATAATACAATGATTTTTGACACTCTATCACACTCAATGAGGTTCCTTGAGTCGACTTAGTCTTCTTGGTTCCTTTAAAATTTTATGATTTTGGACTCTCCTAATGGATTTCTCAAGTAAGTTGAGTCGATACACTTCTTAATAAAATCCTAAAACATCATCACCTAACTCTTATGCCCTATTAAATCGCCATTGGGAATCCTCTATAAGAGTAAGACCTAAAGAATCTCAAATGGGAATCCCCTAAAGAGTAATCCCTAAATAATTCCCAAATGGGTATCCCCCTTAGGACTAATCCCCAACTGAAACCTCAATGGGAATCCTCTTTAGAAGTAATCCACAACCAATCTCAAAGGGAATCCATCCTGGTGTAAGCCCCAAACCTTTAAAGTAGGAGGTTAAAATCTCAATCTTCTATACTTCCTTCACCTTCACTACTTCATTACATTGTACACTTGTCCAATGTAAAGAGAATAGAGGGAATGCTTGATGCCTCGCCCTCTTCCCTGGTCGCTGCTGTAGGCATGTCTTCTTCCACTACTGAATGAGGAAAAGTTTTGGTACCTTCATTTAATTTTTGACATCATATTATTTCTCAATCCAAGAATGACCCACATGGGCTTAGATATTTTTCATGATCACAAAATTTTTACAACACTTCTTGAACTACAATAACTTTGATTCATGTTCAAACTAGGTTTCATAGGATGCCTTCTTAAAGGCCCAAGCTCAAAAGGGTTCCCTTCCAAAAGTGTTCACCCAATCATGTACCCTCAAATGGGAATCTCTCATACATAAGCCCCAACACAATAAATGAACTACGAGAAATATGATCCCCACCATAATGGGATACATAGGAATCATTCATCAGGTCTCGAGCTCATTGGATATCCTCTTTAGGAATTCAACCCTAGTCCCCTAAATATGGGAATCTTCGTTAGATGTAAGCCCCAAATTAAGCCCCCCAAATCACTAAGGCATCCTTTTCAGTATGTAAGCCCAAACTCATTTCTCTCAAATGACTACACTCTCATATGAGACTTATTGAACTATGTGGGAATTGATTCCCATCCACATGGGGTACGTAGAAATCCTCCATGAGGTTCAAACCCAACACTTCAAATCAAACATGTTCTCCTTAGGCCATATTCCCAACAGGGTCTAATCTTACTTGGAAACCCATATTCTTTTTGTGTTATTTGGGATGCTTTGGCATAAGTCCCACACCAAACATTGACTAAGAACCATTCTCTTAGATATTCATAACACGTGACATTAAAATATATAGTTAGTTCCTTATCATAGGACCTTAAAAGGTATGATCTATCCCATTAAGTGGCACCAAACTACGAGGTTTCTGATTCCTTCCACAACAGTACATAGGTTGCCGATTTTATGGGTACAATCCCAATAACAAACAAACCTTAATCTACCTTTATGAAAATAAATTCTAGAGTGCCCCACTAATTGGATTATAAACTAGTATCATCATAATGATGATTAAAAGAATCTATAAATAGTATATTGGAGGTTACCATTGAAGGAGAACCTCAAATACATACAGATATCTCTATTAATGAAGAACCTCAAATACATAAATATGATTCTAAATTTAACACATGTTAATAAGTGATTTAAAATTCCAGGGTAAACCTATGTTATACTGGGTGAATTAATAAGGATTCATGGAAATATCTTAAATTTAAAAATAGAGTCATGGAGTAGACAATAATTCTCCCCAAAAGGGTGTGATAAGTCTTACCTCCCATCCTCAGAGTAGAAAATAATTCCTCCCAAAAGTATGTGATGAGTCCAACCTCCCATCATCTCAAACAAACCATGTTCTTGAGTATCGCAAAGTTCAAACATAATGAACACCTACCTTTAGAAAGTAGGTCCCTTTTGGAGAAAGAACTATTTGATGTTTCCAGTTCCATGAATAAATCTAATAGAAACCGCCTGGAAGTATCGATTCTTAAACTAGAACACACATTATAAGGAACTACAAAACAAGGTGTTTGTATTTATTTAGAGTAATGTAGGATCCATTACAGAGAATATTTCATCTAGGAGGATTAAATCACCACATTAAATTTTGGGTCATCGCATGAAGAGGGTGTCTATGGTAGAGGGGTAGATATACTAATTGGTATGACATATTATTAAGGAAGTGGAATGTCCTAGGTGTGTTGGATTCAAAATTTAGTGATGGTACTATTAGTTTGGTCTCGGTATTATGAGGTATGTCATAGTGTGACTAAAAATTTCAATTTTATTATTAACCTTATGAACTTCATTTTATAGATTTTATAGACACTTCATGAGGTCTTGGATTATGGAATAATTCATATTTATAGTAAGTGATTATTTCTTGGAGGTCCCTCAAAACATGGAACTAATCTTACAAGATGTGAAGTCATGTTTCTAATTTTCAAAGGTTCTTCCAGTTGTTTAGTCATGGAATTCCAATCATTATCATAGTGTTTGGGCCTATAATCCATGTTTCTATGGTTTTATTTTGAGTGATGTTGGGTTTTAGTAATCTAGTTGATGGTGCAACCTTCCATCATCATATAATAATAATTATTTTTTAATAACTTTAAGAGTGATAGATATGGGTGGATACACCTTGTTATTTTCAAATGGAAGCTTGAGACATCCCTATTAAATCCTAATGATCGAAACTCACACCGTGATACAATTATTTATAGCCCATGTATAAATTTAATACATTATATAAATGACATTTTTTTCTATGGTTTCACTCAACATTATGAGACCTTATATGTTTTTTGGAAAAAAAATCAATACCCTTTCACTCATCCTTGTTCCTCATCGCAGAAGATCAGTTTCTCAAAATAAAATGTTAGCCATTATGCATTTATTTTATGTTTAATTCCTATTATTCCATATATAGAATTTCTGTAAATTTGTTTATATTTTGTTTCTTTGATGTTATGTTAATTTATTGATGGGTATATTTATGTTCTAGGTTTGTTGGGTTATCCCTCATGTGGGATGGTGTTGTGGTCATCTCCTCTCACTTGATTCTTTCACAACATGCGTTAAATATTTAATTGAGGTAGAGGATTCAAAAAATCACTTCATTTATAAGTGAATTATATATTTTTCATTCTCTTAATTTAATTAGGTGTATGGAATGGATTAGATTAATAAAGATAATTATTTTCACTAAAGAAAATATATTTGGATGGGTTATTTTTATTGGTTTTCTTATTTTTATGAATTTGTTTGTGTGTCCAATTTCTATCTGATGATATTTATAAAAAGATTTTAATTTTGATATATTCATTCCATATTATTGTTATATAATTTATGGGATCACCATTCCAAAAAGTAAAATCATTCAAATATAAAAATTAATAATTTGTGTGGAATACGAAATTATTATGTTATCACCTTTGTACGAGATGTTAAATGAATATGATGACTTGTTTTCAAAAGATGATTTTTGATGTTATTAATATTTAAATTTTTTGTTTTAGATATTACTTTAATTTTGAATTTTTTATTTTTTTGATCATGTGGTTGTGATATTTAATGTTTTTGTATTGTTTTGAGATGATGGTAAGTGTTATGTAGTTGGGTTTCTAAGAGGATGTGTTTTTCAATTTAAAATGAAATATATTGGTTGTTTTAGTGAAAAAAATATATAATATTTCATTTTTGGATTCCATTATCATGGGATATGTAGAGTTTGTTCTATGTTTTTATAGTTAAAGTGGTGATTTTTTATAGTTCCTTGGTATTAATTGAGTGTGTTCGCAATAGTGAAAAGTTAAATGGGTGTTTTTTAATTGAATAAGCATGGGTTTTAAAAGAAATTACTAATAAATTAAATTAATGGGTAACATATTAATTAAAATAAGATTATGGATCAGAATTTTTTGCCATTAAATTTATAATTTAATGTAATAATGATTATGAAATAGCTTGAAAATATTTATTAATTAAATAATTGTATGATACAATTTAATAAGAAATTGTTGATGGTATTTATAGATATGTTTCTTAGAAATTTGTTTTGGTTTTTTATATAGAAATTGGTATCAGTAGTAGTGCATGAGTGTAATATCATGGTGTTTTAGATGGATGTGGTGGTTTTATTTATGTCATACTCCTTTAGTTGGTATTGTGTGTTGCTATATTATAATTATATTATCTTTTGATTTCATATGCACTCCACTTGAGCTAGATAACCCTTTCTATGCCAATATTTTTGGGGTTTTGGGTTTTTTTCCAATATTATTTTTGGTGAAGTAACATATAGATGAATTAAATATATTATCTAAGATCCCTTATAGGTGTGGCATGGGTTGTGATTGATCGTAATATACTGGTTACATGGATGGGGTTTTTCTACATGGTAGGGATTATGCATGAGTAGAGGAGGGAATGGGGTCGATACCCTTTCTGTTCATGATACCATACAAAGATGGATATGTGATGATGTTTTGATGCATGATGGAGATGTGGATAAATGATATATGGTTGTGTTTATAGATATTGTATAACCTATAATACTTTTAATGAGAGTGTTGTACCCTATATGGGTTAGTATAGTTAGGTTTGTGGTCCGACCTACATCATATGTGACGAGATTAGTATGGTGTGTTTTATCATAGTTTTGGAAGGAATTGGGTGGATAGGAAATTTTGAATTGGGGAGTAGAAGAATTAAACCAACTAGGATGTGGTTGGAGGTACTATTTTCTATATTCGTTGATATTATTTTATTATACATGGATGTGCTGTCTGGTGAGTGGACCTTGTTTTGGTTGGGTAGAAGTTAACTTGGTAGTAGCTTCTTTTTTCTTTTATTATCCATTAAATCATTAGTATTCTATTTTCAAATTTCATGAGTGGTATTGAGTAGGATCCAACTAAGTATAATTGTATTATCACCCATTTATATATAAATTGTTTTCAGGTTTTAAGGGAATGGTCAGTATCCATGGAAGATATTAATATCCTAGAGCATAGGGTTGTGGTTAAAGTTAAATCCTTAGGTTTTTTTTTCATTATTTATTTATATATTTTTATGTGTATTACATTCCATTATTTTTTGGTTCTTATGGAATCCCAATTTAATTTTTTTCTATTGTGGATTGGTGGTTTCCTTGTTATGTTCCCTTGTATATATGATGATAATTCCTCCCAATTGTTGTTTTTTACCCTAGATGTTGGTTTCCAAACCAAGGAATATTGGAGGTGGTCCTTTAGTATTACCTTCACCTCCACTAAATTTGTGACGAACCATGGTTTTATAAATAAATTCCATTTTTAATTAATGAATGCCTTATTATGTAATTTACTTAGAGAAACTACATGCACTACTATTTTTATTTTGAACCATTGTAAAACATAGTCTATTAGATTTAAATAACCATTATGCATCATAAAAATTTATAATATATCAATCATGTAGTGACCATTATGATTAGTATATATTAGTGGTTTTGATTAAGTATAATTGACACTGACATAAGAAACAATATACTCGACTAGTATGATCATATCCTATGAATCCCATTTATCCTAGATTATAAGATATATAGAATAAATGGGATTTTACTTAGAGAAAGACTAGGTTGGGATTAAAAAATTGAAATACCCATTTAAAGGATAATTTCATTCTTATTTAGATAACAGAAAACCCATGTTAACTGAACCATCGCAAAAATATACCATCACCACACACTTTTCCCCTAGGGAATATGCTAGTGGAAGAAGGGTTATTTATCTAGAACATAGTAGTGTAGATTTTTTATTTATAATGAAATAATGAATATATTAATCTATTTCCATTATTAATTTATATATAGAATTATATATGAGTTAATGAAAATAAAATTTTGATATAAAGAAAACAAAATTTTATTTTTTGAAAATATTTAGTATTAATTTAAACAATATTTTTACATAATTCATGAATTTTTAAATAAATTTTATTTTCATATAATATTCTTATTCAATAATAATTTTTATATATAACTGATATTATAATTTAATGAAGTCCAATGTAATCATTATGGGGATCAGAAAATTGATATTGTAATAAAAACCAATATTTTTCATTAAATGATGATTTTTATTTAATGGAGAGAATTATAATATTTATTAAAATATGTTGATAAAATAAATATTATATTTATATTATGGATGTTAAAATTATCAAATATATATTTTTTCATAATTTTCTATGACATACAAAATTTTTTGTAAAAATTAAATATGTTATAATTACATGGTTTGTATTATGACAACAATATATCCCAAATTTTTTATTAAATTATATAAAACTAATCGAAAAATACATATATATATATATATAAATATTTCCTCATTAAAATAATTTTTTTTATGTAATTTGATTAATTTTATAGAGCATTAAAAAATCTTCCAAAACCTATATTATATTCTATGAATTTTATATCGATCCTTTATGAACATGACTCACTTTCACATCACCAATGGTATTATTTTAATATGATTAGTTCATTGACATAAAATGTATTTAAAACAACTCTTATTTAGAAGAAAACCAAGGAACACTCAATGGTAAGGCTTTTATTATTATTATTTTATTATAAAGTGTCTGAAATCCATGTTTAGAAATTGATAAAGAATGCACCTCTCTTTCGATATAAATACCCATCCATAATCCAACTCATATTCACTCAAAAACCATTTATAACTATTTATCTCTCCCGATAAATCTCTAAATCCCTCCCAAGTTCTTCCTAATCTCTTAAGAAGAACGTTATAGAGTATTACAAGTGCCATCTCAAGGTAATTGATTTTCTTCCTCCTGTTTATTAAAGTAATTTTTTGGTATTATGACTTTTTGAATTCAATATTTTCATGTTGGAATATGTTTTTACACATAACTTTATTTTCCTTATGATTCCAAAGGAATGATAGAGCATAATTAATCTCATTTAAACCCTCCATGTACCTTTATATAGACTAGTTGTGTTGTATAAATTGTCACATTATTTTCCATTCCAAATATTTGGGTTGTGCATACCCATCCCCATTTCCACTGAATGGAATTTCAAAAGATATAACTATCCTTTATTTATAAGATACTCCTTAGAATGTAACCCATACTTCATTATCATGGTATTAAAAGTGAAAAAATAAATTCATATATTGTATGATCCATGTGGAACAAAATTAAAGTACAGGATATGAATGTGACTAGTGGGATTAAATTACATGGCCCTCTTATACATTGGGTAATATTTTTATCTCAAGATATAACATAGATAGTGAATGAATGGTTATCGTAAACATAGTATGTTATGATTTCATGGTGGTTATCCCTAAATTATATACATCATTACATGTTTTATGTTGTTGCAATATTTTAATTTTTCTCTAATGATCATGGTTATGATTCTCACTCATTTTATGTCACCTTGATATTCTTATTGAATCCCATGTTTTAATTTCATCACGTTATGATTTTATTATTACCTTAAAAAAATTTATAGCTCACCCCATTCTTATGTACATCCCCAAGTTATCCCATGTGGTATTAGAAGACCAATTGATTTTGAGGTCATGTTATGGAGTTTTAAATAATGTCTTGGTATCCATGTTATATGTAAATGTGATATGTATCTAACTTCTTAAAGATATTATTCCTACCGATCATTTGGGATTATTTCTTGCGTAACTTTATTAAAAAAAATTATTAAATAAGGTATATAAAATAAATGAATTTTCATAGTTTGTTTTAGAGTAAGTTTGTGTTATTTTTGGGGTCTAGGATTTCAATTTTTTTCAAAACCTTAGTGATAAGACTAAACATAGTAAAAATCCATAAATTTTGGAAAAGTATAGAGTAAGTTTCTTCTAATAAATAAAATATATTTCTATATATTACAAGTGTATGTTGCTCTAGAATAGTTATACCTATGTGTAATAACCCTAAAAAGGTTTCATTTGGAATTAACTTGATTATAAATAATTGCTTGATAAAGAGGCCTTGTTTTACACATACTTTGGAACTCCTGAGGGATATACTTTAGTACATTAAAAATATCTTTATGAACCATTATGAAGGGGGAAAATTTCCCCTAAATTTTAATGTAAGGAAAATTGACCATTGACAACTGATATTGAAACCAATAAATTCATAAGAAATTGAATGTATGTAATTTATGAGGTATACCTCCAATTTTAACAGTTTCCCCTTTACGTTAGTAACGGTTTGAGAATTCCCATCCATAATTTCCATTTATTTTAGTTATTGGTTAGAAAATAGAGGAATAAATTCCATAATAAATTTGATGAGAACTGTAATAACCACCCAAGTTAGATACCAAATAATATGGGAACTAAATTTTGATGTCTTTTGATATTTCCAAACTAGTTATCACAAATTAGAATTAATAACAGACCCATATTTGAACCTCCAAACATGTAAAATAAACAGAGGACAATGTCTCGTGAGATTTTATGTCACAAAATAGATAATGAGAAGAAAATAAAATTATATAAATATAAAAATTATATAAATAGGGACCAAGTTAAGTGTCATAATGAAATTAAAATATGTTTAATGTTAGAAAAATTAGGGAATCAAGAAGCTAATTTCAAATGAAAATGAGTAATTTTGTTAACATGATCAAGGGAAATAAAGTTCAATCTCATATACCATTAATATTAATATTATTTAATTTTTGGGAACTTTCAAATTATCTAATATAATGTTCTATTTCAAGGGATAATAAGAAATATGAGCACCACTAACCTCCATAGAATGGGAATGAGGAAGGACTTATGTTATAGAAATAATGAAGATGAATTTTGATTATTAAGGTACACTTAACCTATACTCTAGAGTTTCGTATGAATTGATGTATTTCAATTCCTACAACATTATAATATCTAGTATGTTTTATAATAACATCATGTCCCCATGAAAAATTATTTTACATCATTGGGGAAAACATATATGATTATTGTATCAAAAGATAAAGCTTTTGTGAATGTACTTCTTAAAAATATTATCATTATACCTTTAAATGTTTTTAATGTTATCCTTGGTATGTATTGTTTTTCCTTTTATAGATCCAACATAAATTTTTGGGAGAAAAAATTCACCCTCTGTGTCAAAAATCACCCTTGGAACCTATACAATTATAAGGAGGAAGACATATCTCCATTAGAATCATAACCTCAAGAAAGGATATTATTACCTTATGGGGAAGTATATCTAGACCAAATGATTCAAAATAAGTAACATATCATCATTGATGACATTCCCATTGTGAGAGATTATTTTATTCAAAAAAATACTTGGTCTTCCTCAATAAATAGGTGTTTAGTTCTCAATCGAACTTATATATGGAGAAATAAAAATTCATGTGGCATGTTAACACCAGCAAAGGGTGTATATAGATCATTTAAAAACTAAGGAAATTGAAGGATGGACTAAACCAATTTCTATGATGGAGATTTTTATTTTCCTTGGATTATCTGGTACCCTCATATATTTTTGATAAACTTCTCACAGCTATCAAGATCACAAACCAAGTTAACTCATAAGGGGGTGAAGTTTTTCTAGACTGACGAATCCAATGAGAGATTTAAATAATTAAATAAGAGGATAATAATTCCATCTATTCCAATATTACTTACAAGTGGGGAAGTATTTTGGATCCATATTTTTTTAAATTTCATGGGTTGTGTGCTCATATAATATGAAAAATTGATAGAATATTCCTTACCTTAATTAAAGATCCATGAGAAGAACTATACAACCCATTATCGGGAATTAGCTGTAGAGATCTTTTAATTTGGCGGAATTATATCTATGGGGATAAGTGTGATTTATATATACAGATCATAAAATCCAGAAGTATATATTCTCACAAAAAGTATCTCAATATTATCTCATGAAGGTGGTTAGTAATTATAAATGATTCTATTTTTTCGATCCATTACTATCCTGGGTGGGTGAAAAAATTGAAAAATGATCTTAGTAGAATGAATACTAAAACCATATCCATGATGTGGAATAAAAGGGATCAAATATTCATGGAAATGAAAATGATGGAAATGGGAATAATTGAATGATCCCCATCATAATTTTCTAAAATAACTTATAAAAAATCTATTCTATAGAGGATCAAGGATAGAAAAAAAGATGATGATAATTTATAGAGAAAGGTACACAATATTTTGGAGTTAAATATTTATACAGGTGGACTTATATGGGTTATAACCCAGATATGTGTCCCATCCAAACTAGAGTAGAAGAGGGAAATTCTCTATTATCTACATGGATCAACTATTTCTATTCATCTAGGAATCACAATGATGTATAAAGATCTAATGAAAAACGTTTTGTGGGATAACATGAAGTGGGAGATTGTATAATGTGTCTTATGATTCTTGGTATTCCAAAAAATTTAGGTTGGATGGGATAAGTCTAAGGATATGATGCAACCATTTCCCATATCTGTATAGAAATGGTAAAACATAACCCTTTATTTCATCATAGGACTCTCTAAAATGTCAAAAGATAATAAAACCATCTCGTTCAAAGTTAATCACCTTACAATGCTGGTGAATTACATTTAAACTAAGGAATATATCTCTCTTAACCAACTCACTATGATATATTTACAAGGAATGTGGAAATACGTCATAGAGTACCACTCTCCATTGTATCTAATTGAGATTCAAGGTTTACCTTGAAGTACTATAGAATCCTCCACTTATCCCTTGACATGGAGATGAGTTTCATAACTACCTATAAAATTCAAATGGATGGTCATTTTGGAAGAACCATTCAAACTCTAGTGGGTCTTCTGAGATCATGTTTAATATATTTCAAAGGATATTGGGATCAACTCCTTCCCCTAGTATAGTTCTTATATGATAGTCTTTTCCAATCAAGAATTCAAAAGGAACTTTATAAGGATATGTATAGTAATAAGTTTAAAACTATAACCTGTTGGTATAAAGTTGGAAAGAATAATCTTATGTGACCAGATCTTATTAAAAGATCACATAGTTGGTTAAAACCATTCAAATTCATATGAAATATTCTAAAATTCAATAGAAAATCAATGTATAAAATCATCGATGATACCAGAGGTTGATGTTTGAGATAACATGTTACTTCTTATATCATTATTGAATAAATTAATGATGCTTGGGAATAACGAAAATCAAAGTCCTAGATATACCATGGCATTTGAGATCCTTGATCGCATCGTAACTATGGTCGATAGACTACAACTCCAACCTAACAAACCTTAGGCACATGATGTGTTCCATGCATACCTCTAAAAGTAGTGCATACCATATCCCTCACATGTACTAAATCCAAATGTGATACCTTGATAATGACCATTCATATGAAGAGTATCCAATGAAGATCTTATATCAGAGACAAAAAGTTCTAAAAAACACAATTACTCATCTGATCAAAGTAATGTGGTGGAAACATAGGTTTGAGGAGGTGGCATGTGAACTAGAAGATATAATAAAAAAATTACCCTCATTAAATTTACTGATATAAATGATGGTAAAACTTATGAAGGGGGAATAATTTAATGACCAAAACTTTTATAAATGAAATTCTAGTTTGAATGAATGAATGCCTTATTAATTAATGTATTTATATAAAACACATGAAGTACTTTTATTATTTGGATTTTTATAAAATATAGCCTTTAATATTTATATTATCATTAATAATCATAACCATTGATAATATATCCATTGTACAATGACCGTTATGATTTTTATATATCATGGGTTATGATAAAGAATAATTTATATAGATAATAGATGTTATGGCCTCGACTAGTTAGATAATACCCTATAAATCCAAATTATAAAATCTTGTAAGGGAGATGTAATCATTGGGACTTACCTTCCAAAAAACAAATATGAAAATAAATAATAAAAAAATGAATGAAATCATTTATAGGAGAAGTCCAGTTTTATCAAGGTTATATCCCAAACCATGTTTGTTGAACCACACTATGAATTTATAACCATCACACACCTTACCACTATGTAATATATTGGCGTAATATAGGGTTATGTATCTATATCCAAGTAGTATTTTTTATGTGTTATTTAGAATAAAATAATGATTATATTAATCTCATTCATTATAAATTTATATACACAGTTATGTATTGGTAGACAAAAATTAGATTATGATACGAAGAAACAAAAATCACGATTTTGGAAAAAATATGTATTTAATTAAATCACACTTTTTGAAAAATTTAATAATTTTTTAACTAAATTTTATATTCATATAATATTATTTTTAAATAATATTTATTTATATCAAATGATAATATAATTTAATGATGCCCAATGTAATATTTATAAGGGTCATAAAATTGTTATTGATATAAAAAGGTGTATCATTCAATAATTTATAATTTTGATTTAAAAGAAAATATTATCACATTAAAAAAATTATAATGAAAATTTAAATATTAATTTTGAAATCATCATTTAAAAATTATCAAATGGTTAATTTTTCAAAATTTTATGAGAAAGTCAAATTTCTAGGTAAAAAATAAATGCAGTACAAATATTCGATATCTATTATAACAACCTAATTTCCCAAAAGTGATGTAATAAATTTTATAAAAGGTGTATATGATCAATTATATTTTCCCCATTTAAATTAATTTTTTTGAAGTTATTTTATTTATTTTATAAAAAATTAATTATTCCTCCAAGAATTATATTATATTTAATTATTTTAAAATTTATTCATTATAAACATGACTCCCATGCTCATCACCAATGGAATTATTTTTCTCATGTTATTTTAATAGCCATATAAAATTTTAAAAACCACTCCTCTTTGTCAGATACAATGTTCAAAGACTATTGTAATGGTTTTTTTATTATATCAAGTCCAAAAATTAAATTTAGGTGTTAATAAACAATTCCACTCTAATATTATATAAATTTCCACCCAACCTCACTCTTTTCTTCACTAGAAACACATTTATCATTAATTCTTTATCCCTATCCCTCTATACCTCCCAAGGAATTCCCAAACTCTTAATAAGATCTTCTCAATATTTTAGAAGTTTCTACTAAAGGAAAGGGGTTCTCTTACACCTCTTTATTCAAGAACCTTCTTTCAATTATGCCTTTTGATTTCAAAGTTTTCATGTTGTAATATTTTTTACACATCCTTCCATTTTCCATAAGTTATAAAATAAAATACAGACCACATTTCACTCTCATTACACAATTTCATGATCGTTATGAACAACGTTTATACTACTGGTATTATCCCAATATTTTCTATGATAAACATTTGTGTTGTGCATACCCATTATCATTTAAACTCAAGGGAATTACCTAATATGTAACTATCCTTTATTGAATGGGTACTCCAACATATATATCCTACACTCCTTTATTATTGTAATAAAATCAACGAAAGAAATTCTCATGTTATATGATCTATGGGGAACACAAATTCATGTACATGATATGAATGTTACGGCTAGGCTCAAAATTATGTAGCTATCTAATTCATTGGGTAACGTTTTAATATCATGAGATACGATGTATGTTTAATGGAAGGTTATACTAAGAACACTATGTAATTTTTCCTCAACTGTTCGCCTTGACATTTGTATATCATGTCATGTTTTATGTTGTTTATACATTCCTATATTACTTTGAGGTTTATGTTTATGATTATCACCCCTTTTATGTCTCCTTGATATACCTCTTGACTCAAAAATATGAATTCCATCTTGTTATTATTTTATTATTCCCTTATAGAGCATCATATCTGAACCATTTATTTTGAATATCCCTAGGTTATTCCATGTAGTATTAGAATATTAATGAATGTTAGGTCATGTTATAGAGTTTGAAAAAATATATTTGTATTTATTCAACTAGTTAATGTGATAAGTTCCAAATTTACTAGATCAACTAGGCCTCTAGATATTCTGGGATTTTATTATGCGTATATGTATATAATAAATCATGAAATAATATATATAAACAATATGGTTTTTCATATAATTTCACCCTGAATGTTACATTAATGTGGAGAATTTGAGACTTTATACCATATGGTATGTTATATTCATGGATTAAACATGTTCCAAAAACCATTACATAATAAATGGGTGAAAAAATGTTAACTCTATTTTATTGATGAATATATTGATTTTTAAACATTTATAGAATATTTTTCCAAATATATAATCTTTTTTAAAGGAATAAAAATAATTTAAAAAAATGAATAATTGAAAAAGGCAGGCCTCCAATAGTGTTCTTCTGTATTTAAGTAAGAATTATTATCTATTCATTAATTTCTATTACCTTTTTAATGACTATAAACCAATAAAATATATATATATTTGGGAGGGAACCTAATTGGTTAAATAGAAGCTTTTTTTAAGACCAATTGTTTTTTTCATTTTTTTGGTTTTTTCACTTGTTAGACGTAATAAATATGGAGTGTAAATATTTTTTATAACATGTTTTATAGAGAATTTGATACACCTGTAAATACAAAAAGTAATATAAAGTAGTAGTTAAATTTTGACTACACAAGTACGTGTAACATCCCAAACTAGAGTCCACATAAATGGGGCCCTGAGCCAGGGGGCACATCACCTCAGGAGCACCCCCCTGTATGTTAGTGTTTTCTGACTAGTAGCAAGGGTATAAGGTTGTGTAGTGGGGAATCTATACCATCATATCAGAGTGGAAAAATAGATATTACAAATAATAGGCAATATCAGTAGAAAATATATAATCAGACACAATAATCACTGGATCAGTAACCCTCTATAGCGAAAGAAAAATATAATAGGCATAATAAAAAAGGCAGAAGCATAAATACCCAAAAAATTTGATAATATCGAAATCCCAAAGGCTAAGTCATATACATGATGGTTTTATGGAATTCTGATATACAAAGATGGGGAATAATGGACTGGCATATAAAACATTCTATAAATAAAGAAAAAAAATACTACCTAGTTAGAATATCTAGAATATGCTCCATCATCTATTATCTTGATCAATACTATCACAAGTGAAAAAAACATCATTTACATCGGTTAATTTTTTTTACATTGGTTTTTAGCCGACGTTAACACAGACGACGTTATAACTATTGTTTTTTACGTCGATTATTTAAAAATCGATGTAAAAAACATAACATCGCGGTTTTTATCACGTCAGTTATTAAATAACTGACGTCAAAAACTAGGGGGAGGGTTTATCACATCAGTTATGTAATAAATGATGTGATAAACTAGTGCGGGGGTGTTTATCACGTCAGTTATTTAATAACCAATGTGATAAACCAGGTGGGAGGGTTTATCACCTCAGTTATTAAATAACTAACATTATAAACCAGTGTGGGTGGGTGTTTATCACATTGTTTATTTAATAGCTGACGTGATAAACACCTAGAGAATAGTTTATCTCGCCGGTTATTAAATAACTGATGTGATAAACCAGATCAGGGGGTGTTTATCATGTTGGTTATTAAATAACCGACATGATAAACCAATTTTTTTTAAATATAAATCATTCCTCTACTCTCCCAAGAAACAACCAGAAAACAAACCAAGTATTCGTACCAGAAAAACAGAAGTAGACCAAAACAGGAACCAAAGCAAAATTAAGCATTTACATTGACAACATTTTAAACTTACCCCACTAGACAGCCCCCCACCACCCCTGGATAGCCCCACTTACCCCACTCTACATCCCCCTACCACACCCCTTGATAGCCCCCCTCACCCCACTAGACAGCCACCACTACACCCCTGGACACCCCCCACAACCCTGGACTGCCCCGACCCCCTGGACAACCCCAAACAACCCTGTACGTACCCAACACCACCTGTACATCCCCCTACACCCCTGGACAACCCCCCACCCTCATGTAGACCCCCACACCCTGGACAACACTCCCACACCCCTGTACAGCCCTCCCATATCCCTGAAACAGGACCAAAAATTTACCAAAAACAAAGAACAACACCCTCACCACACTGGACTACCCACACCACACCCCTGGACATCCCCCATACCCCTAGACATCACCACCACCCCTGGACATCCCCCACCCTCCTGTATACCCCCCACCCCATGGATAGCACTCTCACACCCCTGGACAGCACTCCCACACCCCTAAAACAGTCCAAAAGTTACCAAAAATAGACCAGGATCCCCTCACCCCACTGGACATCCCCCACCACACCCCCACACCCATGGACTGCCACCCCCACACCCCTAGACATCACCACCACCCCCTGGGAATCTCCCCACCCACTAGACAGCACTCCCACAACCCTGGACAGCCCTCCCAGACCCCTAAAATAGACCAAAAAGTTTCCAAAACCATACCAAAACCCCCTCACCCCACTAGACAACCCCCACCACACCCCACACCCCTGGACTTCCCCCAACCCCTGGACATCCCCCAACACCCCTGGAAAACCACCACCCTCCGGGAAACGCCCCCCCCCCCCCCCCACGCACACACCCCTGGGCTGCCCCACCACCCCTTGGACACCCCTGGACTGCCCCCACCCCCTGGACTGCCCCTGGACAGCTCGTGTTGGGAGAGGAGGCGCCTCCATCCCTCGTGGGGAATGCCGCTAGAAGGTACTAATCACTCCCACATGCGAAGCATGAGATATCAAAATGTTTCGCATGTGGGAGTGATGGGTACCTTCCATCATCATTCAGCCCCCCGAGGGATGGCGGTACCTCCTCTCCCACCCCCTAGACTGCCCCCCCCCCATCCCCATGGAAACCATGGACCCCCTCTCCCCCCCACTGGACAGCCCTCCCACACCCCTAGACACCCCTTGGAGAGCCCCCCACTCCCCTGGACAGCCCTTCCACCCTCCTAGAAATGATCTCACCCCCCCTGGACTTCCCCCCACTCTCATGGACACCCAGGATACCCCACACCTCACTGGACAGCCCTCCCATACCTCTGGATACCCACCACCCCATTAAACATCCCCCCCCCCACACCCTTGGAACCCTTCCCCCCCAGACCAGAATCCATACTAAAAAAACCATCATAAGTAGACCAAAACAAGAAGTAGTGAAAAATTAAACATTCATATATATAACATTCAAAACATACAATGTCAACTTAAAAAAAAACTAATCCAACCTAAACGACTACCAAATACACAATTACAATGACCATATTCAAAATTACATTTTACACTATAAACAAATAAAAATCAGTCAAACCTGTAAAATAATTTGACCATTCCACTAGTAAGTGTTTGACATCTTCATCACTATAGGGTTGAGGGTCATCAAATAGCTACAAATTAAAATTCTAGTAGTAAATGTGTATAATGAATAAATCAAATGAAATATTACGACAAAGTTTAAAAGGAAATATTACCATGCCAAAGTTCACAACTGTCCCAGTTGTTATTATTTCATACATAAATCTTAACATATAATATCCGTATTTGATGAGGACTTGTTGTTGATGACAATTCTGTTTGAATGAGTGTAAATTAAATATATTATTTGTATGTAATAAATCAAATAGTACAAATTATAAATGGATATTTACCGTTACATTTACATATTTTATCTTCTCACTCCTTTTATTTGTGTTTTTTCGAAAGTAGACCCATCCCCTGTTAGAAAATAATAAGAATGGGATAAATTTTAAATTCATTATAATATAGAAAACTATTGAGAAATTGAAACTTACTTTTCCAACATTTTCATAATACTTTCCTGCACATCACCATGGACAGAGCATATCTAATATAGTGTCTTCTCCCTTGGAAAAAACCTCTAACATCCAATGATCACTGATAAAAAAAATTTATGGTTAGTGGTTTTTTATGTTAAAAGATAATTAACTCTTTGAGAGATATGTGTTTTGTACCTCTCACAAAAGGCATCATCCAACATTGTGTGACTATATTCTGTTCAAGTCTTTCAGCAATACAAATCATTCTTTGTTCCTCATCAAATGCCCATGCTTCAGGGGAAATAAAATGCGGGTCCATGAACCCATATACATTTGTCTGCTCATTCTTCTCACAAATGTTATAAACAAAACTAATACCAAATAGACATAAGTATAAATTTTTAATAAATATAATGCAGGGAATAGTTGTTAATACTTACATGGAAAAAATATGTACCCCGTTGATGCCCAACTTATCTCTAGTAACAAGCTCCATGATATCAGTTATCATAATCCACACAGTTATTGCACATCCACAAACATGAGATTCCATTTCAAACTCAAAATGACCCACTAACAAATTTGAATATCTTGAAAATTTTTCAAACCCACTTGAATCGGTATCTGATGTCATAGTCATTTGTCTTTGTTGTTGTCTCTATAGTATCTCCTTACCTTTGAAGTATTCCTGTAAAAATAAATAGAAAAATATATTATTTTTCAAATGATCAAACAACTTTAATAAAAAAAATAGAATATATAACATACATAACTCTATTATAATGAGTAGAAGAAGTCTGGATGGCCAAATTAAAAAATGCATGATACTATGTCCAACTGTCGTCACCTCATCTATAGGTAATGGTACTCAAATTGATCTATCTATAATATCATGTACAGTGACCCTCTGATTCTCTACCACTAATTTTTGATGATGAACTATATCTCCTATAAAATATACCAATCTATATACAACTATTTGATGTTGAGGACCATCAACATACAACTCGCAATAAGTAGGAAGTTGCGGTGGAGGAGTAGGATAAAAAATGGGGTCTGCGAGCTGAGGTGGGGGAGTGGGAGCTACTGGCGGAGGTGGAGGATAAATAATGGGGTCTGGAAGGGGATGTGGAGGAGTGGGAGCTGCAGTCTGAAATTGTCTTTGCATCTCTGTAAGCATAGACTGTACTGACGCTCTAATATTTTCCTCCATCGTCGCATTAATATTATGAACTTCAGCTTCAAAGGATTCTATTTATTTTATAAACACCTTTAACATAACTAGTTGAGGAACATGGAAAAACTTTTATTACCGATACACCTGCCGGATATCCACCTACACGACCAAGATGTTCGGGCTTTCCCAATTCTACAGATAAAATATCCTACCTCCCATCAGCTGTAAATACCCTTTGTGAGCTCTTCTCCTCAAGAGAATCCTGTATTAATTAATTGAACATTTCTGTAATGATTGAAATTATATGAAGAAAATAGTTAACTAAAATAAATAAAATAGATATTTTACAATCCTCTCAGCTACGATTCTCGAATCTTTCGAAAGATATTTCCCTTTTTTCCCATCCGAGATCTCTTCCATTTTTCATGTCCAGATAGAGGGGATGGAGGGGCCACCTCTCTAGAGTTTAAAGACTCATCTGTTAGTTTTTGTAAATTTTCCGCCATCATTTGTTCTTCCAATTATGTATACCCTCCCCGAGATAAACTATAAGGGATTACATATTTAGATTGAATCTCTTGATGAGATTTCCTTGTTTGATGTAAATTAAGAATAATAAATCATTAACAAAACAGTAATAAGATCATTTATATAAGAAAGATTATAAAAGCTTAAATTTCCCTTACCAAAAATGATTCTTTTCTTCTACTTTTATAAAAATTTCTCCATGTGTCTTCATCTATGAAAGGATATATACGACATGGATTGTCAAGACTCCTATGACCAAAAATGAAATCACATGTGAGGGTTGATTTGAAATCCCTCCATCTCCTGGCAGCCATCGATAATAATTTATTCCTAACTCCACCAGTGTTAGGAATATCAAATGTCATCTGATAAAGAAGAGGTTAAACATATTATATATACTAGAAACATTTAAATAATATGTAAAAAATATCAAAAGATCTTACCAAAATCGTCTCCCACAACTGAGAGACTATCGCTTTGTCCACACTTCTCTAGTCATCATACAAAATGGTTAATTTTCTCTTACCCTTAGTGGATACAAACCTCTTAAAATCTTTTTCATTTGGACCTCTAGGAATATCATCCTCATCAAACCCAACAAGTATCCTTTGATCCTTCGTATGGGCAACTGATAATTTTGGTAAACATGTGGACCCACATTTACCAACTCTTGAACTCTTTGCAGTAATAGGAGAACATGAAGAAGATTGGGGAACATCAAGAGGAACATTTGAATGTTCCTCACCAGAGGTATGACCAATATAATCATCTCCAAAATAATGTGGTTGATCAACTGATTGATATATCATTATCCTTCAATTAGAAAAACAAACATTAGTTCAAAAATATACAAATTCAAATATTTTAATACTACTGTAATCAAAAAATAGAAAACTGTACTATGTTATGTAATAGTAAGCATGGTTAATATGGTAAGCATGTTAAACAATGGTAAAGATGGTAAAGAGAGTCAATATGGTAAACATGGTAAACATGGTAAACTTGGTAAACATGGTAAACATGGAAAAGTAATTCTCACTTAAAAAAATAATATATATATAATTTATGTAATGGTAAACATGATAAATTAAACTAAACAAAATTAAAACATGGTAAACGAGGTAAACATGGTACACATGGTAAAATATTTGTCACTGTTCAAAAACAATAGATATATTATTAATGTAATGGTAAACATGATAAAGTAAACTAAAGAACAATAAAACAAAAAGAACTTATACTTATTTTTTTTAATACATGTTTTAATAAATAAAAAACTTACAATATCTACCATTTATGAAAATAATAAATGTAAAAAATAAATAAACAAATGTTACCTGTAATTTTAGGAATGTACAAATGGATTGTTATCCCAAATTCCTTCGTCGTGATCGTTCCTCATAGCACAAACCATGTCTTCAACATGATCATCATTATGTTCTGTTAATCTTTCCATGGAAGTAGGGATCTCACATAAATCAACATCGGCATCAAGTTCATCCTCACCAAAATATTGCTTTTTCCTTTTTAAAACAATAGCCCAGTGCATATCTGATTGATCTACTACATAGAATTTTTTTTCATGTGTTTCCATTATAAAAGAATCAGATGTGTCTTCCAATCTATTAAAATTAACAAATGTCATTCTAGATTCATCGTTTCAGACACTGTTTTTACCAATAAACCATTTACAGTTAAAAACAGGAACATTAATTTTAAAGTAATCCACCACCCATATGACTTAAATCACTCCATAATATGCACTTGATGCAGAAATTGGGTTTTTTTCCTTAGCACTTGAAAAATGCATTTCTTCTGCAAACACCAATACACCACTATTCGGAACTACACTTCTGTTGTCCTGAGCATTCGTATGAAATGTATATCCATTAAGGTCACAACTGGACCATGTTTCACATTTAAATATGGACCATCCACTATCCATTTTAAGGTCTCTAATACATATGATCTACCAAGCTAGGTCTTTTTAAACCATGAGAAAAATGTTTTGTTGTGCTCATTCAAAATCTACATTTCATTATTCTTTGGATGACATTGTTTCAACTCATTAATATGCAATTTGATATACGGTTGATCATCATCTATGTTATTCAAGATGTATTATTCTATCTTCTTCATCTATTCAGTTGACAAAAATTTGACTTTCATGCCATGAATCCCCTTTCCCTCTTTATTATCTCGTTCATGGAGAGATGGAGGAAAACCTATGTCTTGCACCGCAGCCAAGTAACTCATACAAAAATCTACAACCTCCTCATAAATATACTTTTCAATAATGGAGGCTTTAGGTCGATATTGATTCTTAAAATACCCCTTCAATATTTTCATATACCTTTCGAAAAGATACATCTCACGAAGATATACAGGTCCACAAAGCTTTATTTCTCAAACTAGATGAATCATTAAATGCACCATTATATCAAAAAAAAGTTGGAGGTAAATACATTTCCAATTAACAAAGTATAAAAATTTCATCCTTCTCCAAAATGTTCAAATAATTAACATCATTCACCTTATTACAAATTGAATTTAAAAAATTACACAACTTCATTATAGTCATTCTGACAGTGATGGGAAACATTCCACACAATGCAACAGGTAGAATTCGTTGCATCATGACATGATAATCATGAGATTTCATACCAATAAACTTCAAGTCCTTCAATGAGACAATTTTTTTTACATTTGAAGAAAAACCTTGAGGCACTTTGATATCATGAAGACACTGAAAAAAGCTAATTTTATCCCTCTTCGATAATTTATGAAAATCTAGGGGAAGAAATGTTCATCTTCCATTAGGAGTGGGAGCTAACTCCAAATTTATTCCCATTGATAGTAAGTCTAATCTTGCATTCAACCCATCTTTTGTCTTTCCATTAATATCTAACAATGTTCCAATCAAACTATCACAGATATTTTTCTCCAAGTGCATGACATCAATATTATGTTTAAATTAAAGATATATCCAATATGTTAGCTTAAAAAATATTGACCTTTTCTTCCAAATTTTTCTATCATTACCAGATTTCTGTGTCTTTCCTAATGTCACATAAAGGGTTTTCACCCTCTCAAAATATATATCAGGGGATAAAGGTTTTATAGGAATATCAAATTCATGTAGGCCATTGAATTCCTTTTTTAGTCTTCTATAAGAGTGATCCATAGGCAAAAACTTTTGATGAACCATGTACACTTTTTTCCTCCCATGATTCAATTGACAATATGAAGTATGCTGTTCGCAAATTGGATATGCTTTATGCCCTTTAACAGTGTATCGAGAAAAATTTCCATATGCTGGGAATTCATTTATAGTGAACAAAAGCACTGGAAGAAGTTGAAAATATTCCATTTTATAAGAATCATACACCCTAATACCATCCTCCCATAAAAGTTTCAAATCATCAATCAATGGCGACAAGAAAACATCAATATCATTGCTGGGTTGCTTCGGACTAGAGATCATTATACTCAACATGACATATTTGTGCTTCATACAAACTTTAGGAGAGAGGTTGTAAATTACCAATGAAACTGGCCAAGAACTCTGTCTGCTACAGAGGGTCTGATATGGATTCATTCCATCTGTCCACAACCCTAGTCTGAGATTTCTAATTTCATTTCCAAATATAGGATTCTACTCAGCAATTTTCTTCCATTGTGGACAATCAGCTGGATGACGTATTTTTCCATCACATAACCACTCATCAGAATGCCATCTTAACCTTTTTTCTACATGTTAATTAGGAAATAAACGTTTGAAATGATGAAGTATAGGAAGATACAAAAATACCTTTGAAGGGATCTTTGTAATCTCTAAATCAGCCTGTGATTTTTCTTTCACCTTATACCGTGATGTCCCACATTTAGGACACTCTGACATAAATTTATATTCCTTCCTATATATCATACAGTAATTCATACAGGCATGTATTTTCTTGTATCCCAATCCCATCGGGCATAATATTTTCTTGGCCTTATAATTTGAATCTATAAAATCATTATCTTTTGGAATAATTTCTTTCATCAATTGTTGCAGCTCGGTAAAACTTTTGTCACTCCATCCATGTTTTGCCTTCAGGTTAATATATCTTAACATTGCTGAAAAAACCGTAAAATCTGTACAACCAAGATATAATGGTTTCTCAGCATCACTATATAGACGTTCAACTTTCGGTTCTATCTCAATTTGTTCTGCTATAATATCGTGAATCATTTCTTCAATTCCACCGGAGTCAACATCTTTCAAATCATCATCATCAGTGACATTCTTTCTAGTTTCACCGTGCCAAATCCAAGGGCTATAAATCAGATTAAAACCATGACAAATCAGATAATATTTTATCGCTCTACTTTTCAACTTCTTCATATTCAAACATTTCTGGCATGGACAGAAAAAAAAGTCATTACTTGGAACATTTTGTTTAGCAAAATCCAAAAAGGCATCAAAACCTTCCTCATATTCGCTACTCATTCGATGTGCCATAATCCAACTTCGACTCACTATTCCCTATTCTAAATATCAAAATTATACATCTTTTTAAGATAAGACAAATATATGTTTATATGAAAAAAAATCATAATTTGAATGTCAAAAAAATTTGAAATATAAAACAAATCTATCCGTATTTAAAAAAATATGCTTGAATATGATTTTAAAAAGAAAATGTAGTTAGATATAACAGTTTTAAATTCCATGGAATCAAAGAAAACCATGGGGCCTCTAATGGTTGATAGAAAATTGGGGAAAATGGAGTAAACTTGAGAATCAAATCAAATTTAAAATAAAAACTTAGATGGAGAAAATAAAAATGTAAATCCAATCATCATAGCACAATGGGGTCAGGATAACTACGCATATTTGAAAACCACGACATGGTCTCCCCCATAACCCATAATTTTCTCATAGTCAATGACTGGTCAAAATATATATAACCAAATAGAATCATATTGAAACACTAATATCCATGAAACAATACAATCATAATTTCATAATCTCACAAACCACGATGCAATAGTCAATCCCAACTGACACTTATCCCCCGCCCCCTTAGACACCCCCTGGACACCACCTCCCCCTTGGATAGCCCCCCCACCCCTTGGACACAACCCCCACCCCTTGGACACCCCATGGACACCACCACTCCCTTGGATAGCCCCCACACCCCCTGGACACCACCCCCACTCCCTTGGACACCCCTAGACACCACCACCCCCTTGAATAGCCCCCCACCCCCAGGACACCACCCCCACCCCCTTGGACACCCCCTGAACACCACCACACCATTGGACAAATCCCCACCACTCAGGACACCACCCCCACCCCCTGTACATCCCCCCCCCCACCCCTTGGACACCCCCACCCCTCCTGGACACCACAACTCACATCCTACCCCCTTGGACACCCCCAACCCTATAGATACACCCCCTGGAAAACCCCCAAATCCTCTCGATAGGACCCCACCAACTTGGATAGCCCCCCACCCCCTTAGACAACCCCCACCCCCTTAGACCCCCACCCCACACACACCCCTACCCCCCCCCCCCCCCCACCTCCATGAACACCCTGGACACCCCTAACCCTCTGGACAGCCCCCTAAACCCTCTGGACACCACCCCCACCCCTTTGGACACCCCCTGGACGCCACCACCCCCTTGGACAGTCCCCCACCCCTCTGGACAACCCTCCACCCCCTAGATACTCACCACCCCACTGGATAGCACCCCCACCCCCTGGGACACCCCCACCCCTCCTGGACACCACCCCCACCCCTACCCCCTTGGATACCCCCTGGACACCCCAAACCCTTTGGGCAGCCCCCCACCCCCCAGGACAACCCCCAAATCCTCTGGATAGCCCCCCACCCCCTTGGAAAGCACTCCCCCCACCCACCCCCTTGGACAACCCCCCCCCCCCCCCCCCACCACCTTGGACAACCCCCCCACCCCCTTGGACAACCCCCCCCCCCACACACACACACGCCTTCAACACCCCCCCCCCCCACCCCTACACACACACCCCTGGACTCCCCCCCCCACCTCAATGGACACCTTGGACAGCCCCCAACCCTCTGGACATCCCCCAACCCCCTATACATCCACCAACCCTCTATAAAGCTCCCCAGAACCATGGGATTTTAACCTCAAGGTTCTAGTTGCATATCTAGGGATTTTAACCTCAAGATACTAGTTTTGGTATCATGCCATTATTCAAAATGAGAACCATGAAATGTATCTCCTACTAGTCTAAAATGTTCTATTGTTCAATAAATCGAGTTTTAGTAGCATATGAAGACTTATAATAGTCCACGAGAATAAGCGACGTAAATAGTTTATGTAACAACAAAAAGTGATACGCAAAATTGAAACAACCAAGGATCCAAAACAAACATTACACCATGAAAAACCATATATACTTATAAAAAAAATCACACTAGTACATGTAATGGGTGTATCACAATGGTTTAGATATAAATTGCAGTAATATAGGTGAATGAGATCATTAGTTGTCAATAACAACAAATATTACCATAAATGTAGGGCATCCGCAAAACAAAAACTAACAAAATAGAAGTAGGTGAGGATTACTTAAATATTGCGAGTATATTTAATAGATATGGTGATAATAAATAAGATGATGATGTAAAAACAAGGTAAGAGGGTTCGAAATCGAAGAATATTAACTAGTTTAATAAAAAAAATCGCAAAACGTAAATATTAACTCTCAGGGAAAAAACGAACGAAATAAAGTCGTGGGAGGCTTACCTAAGTGTTGTGAGTGGAGATTATAGATCTGAGGAGATTAAAGATGATAAAAGATGATGGAAAAATGAGTTTAATTAAATGAGATCGAAGAGTCGATTCTAGGTTTTCCACGCGAGAGAGATGAGTCACAGGTCTGTTGATCGAAAAATCAGAAAAGACAATCCACAGGGCGTGATAATTTTTTAAAATGTTTTATAATGTCGGTTATTTAATATCCAATGTTATAAACTATTTTATTACATTTATAACGTCTGATTTTATAATAACCAATGTTCTAAATGTATCAGAAACCGCATTTTTTACATCGGTTGTTTTATAACCGACGTAAAAAAAAGACGAGTGTTGGTTTTTTACGTCTGTTATTCTATAACCGATATAAAAAAACATTAGAAACCAAAGTTTTTATGTCAGTTATTTTATAACCAATTTAAAAAACTTCCATGTGCTGGTTTTTTACGTCGGTTATAATATAACTGATGTAAAATATTCTGCGGGTTGGGTTTTACGTCGGTTATCAAATAACCGACGTCAAAAACGCCTCAACTGCCACTTTTTTTTACGTTGGTTATGAAATAAATGACTTAATAAAGTCATTAGATACCTAATTTTTTACATCGGTTATTTTATAACTGATGTAAAAAATTCTGCATGTTGGTTTGTTATGTCGGTTATAAAATAACCGACATAAAAAAGTCGTTAGATACCTCATTTTTTACGTCGGTTATTTTATAACCGATGTAAAAAATTTACTCTTAGTATTTTTTACATTAGTTATAAAATAATAGTTGTAAAAAATCACATATCACATATTTTCACGTCGGTTATATATAACCGACGTCAAAAATGGTGATGTTAAAAACGTTTTCTACACTAGTGTATATTCTTAAACAATCTAAAAAATGTATAAGGGTGCTTAACCTTATCCATACCTGAATATCAGTAATCTACTCAGGTATCAAAGGCTTCCCAAGTTGGGTGTTAGGTAAAATCCCAATATTCCATCACCAATTATGTCATAAGATAATCCAATTAGTGTATATAAAAGAAACCATATGTAGTTAATAAGAATAATAAAAATTTCTGAAAAAAAATACCTACCGGCATAGGTTCCTACAGGACACCTAGTGGATATACCTGCTTCAGCATAGGATTGAATGAGAGTATGATCAATAACTATATATATAGTAATAATATATATAGTATAGTTATATACTATATCCACCTATACAAACTAATTATGTGAGCACTTAAGTAAGAATATACCTAGATGCTAAATTCTAGCTAGAACTGGGGGATTACCCATGCCTCCAAAAATATTCTAATGAGCCTATAGGCTATAGCGGGGGTACATGACCTAAATATCATAGTAAATTTGATGCATCATGATCATCAGTCGAGATAGGTGAGGTGAGAGGTGATGCCCAGAGCCCTAAATGGAGGAAGATGGAACATCATTCCCATCGCCCAAATATAGGTTTAATGGTGAGAGACATCAAGATCAACACCTGATGTAAGGGAGAGTGAAATGCCATGAAAAATAGGTCCCTTAACCATCATTCAACAACCAATATCAATGGTATAACCTTATTAATAATAATATCATTTTAGATCCCCAATTTAGAATAATTATCATTAATCCCCAATAAGAAGGTTTCTCCCATATAATATAATCCATACATCATAACATGAAAAAAAATTAGCATGGCCTTTCCACCCATATGTATTCATCTAAATTAATCCAATTAATTCATTTTGGAAAATGAAGCCATATGGAATCAAAACCTTTAAATTTACATAATCCATTCAGATAATCAAGGAATAATGATATAATTCAATACAATCCAAGCACTCAAAATGGGTGTTGGACAATTGGACAAGCATTTAAGAGTGGGAAAAACCATTTGAAACCCAATTCGGGCACTAAGAAGGTGTTATGGTCATTTAAAAATTTTAATTAAATATTCAAACTCATTTAGAACACCCAAATGGGTGTATATGGTTGATTTTGGCATCCTATAACCACATATATATGATTAAAAAGAGTGTAACATTGTGCATATATCAAATTAGAATCAATAAACATATATTAAGGAAAAGTGTGGCAACAGCCAGCATGTAGCCCAATAGTGGGTCTATAAAAACACCATAGACTCTAGGAAAAACAACTAGAACACATTCCATAGGGTTGTATATGAATCCCCATCTAATATCAACTTTATAATTGGAGTATATCTAAATAAAAAAGAATAACTATCCAACACCCTAAAAATGGGGCGAATGAACTCACACCAAAATAGTGCAACAAAAGGGAAGAAAAACATATAATAGAAGGAAGATGATTCAATATCTTACCTCAAGCTATCAAATAAATTTAATGGATCATAATTTGGTTTCAAAGTGAGGGAGGAATAGAAATTCCTAAATAATTTAGGGGAGAGATCAACATAAGTAATGAGTGGGTGTTCTATTGTTAGAAAAAGAAAAATAGTGTCTGAATTTTTTTATAATTAATTTTTAGAAAATTTGAATTTCACATGTCACGACCCGTCCTCGGGGCCCATGTCGTGACTACCCCAAGCCCGGCTTCCATAGACCAGGGGCTGGTGACTAGCACCAAGGCGTAAATCCCAGAAAAAGGGAAGGCATTGCCTTTGTAAAGTAAACAACAAACACCACAGAGCAAGCAGGAAGAAGTAAACACTAAGTAAAATCCGAGTACAACAGTAAGTGGGGAAAAGTATGTGGGCCAGAATACAAACCCAAACTAAAAGTAAAGTACAACTGGAAAGGGAAAACAGCAACTGAAAAGTAAAGCCGCGATGTCGAGCTATCCACTGAAAATCCCACCTGAAGGGTGGGTACAGAAAGCCTCCACTGCTCCTTGGGTCCAGCCGACCGCTCCGAGTACGTCATGCCCAGTGGTCCACCTCCAGGTACCGTCCTGCTCCGCGAGCCTCCACCATGATCAGCGATGTTCATCATCTGCAACCAATATAATGTAGAGCGGGCATAGCCTGTGCAGGGGTGAGTATAAGCTACTCAGTAGGGACCCTGAGACCCCCCGAAGGTCTCCCAGAATCCACAAAGGATAACCACAAAGGAAAGATACAATCACGAAGTAGCATCCGACACTGCATAGGTATATGACCATACATATACCTATGTCATCAATTATCATTCGGCTCTGATATCCAAGCCCAAGTACAACCCAGTCCACACAGGAAAGAAAAAGGTAAATCCACACAGGATAGCCCAACACAATCCAAAAAGGAAAGAAAAACAGGATTCAGCTCACATAGGAATACTTCTTTGAATGATGATAAAGATGGCCAGATATTGCCACTGAGTCATCTAAGCCATCGGACCCACAGAGGATCGATAGGTACTGACCCCCGCAATGACCCACAAAGGATCTGACCCATAAAGGATCGATAGGTAACTAACCCCCGCAATGACCCACAAATGTTCTGACCCACAAAGGATCGATAGGTACTAACCCCCGCAATGACCCACAAAGGATCTGACCCACAAAGGATCGATAGGTAACTAACCCCCGCAATGACCCATAAAGGATCTGACCCACAAAGGATCGGTAGGTAAATAACCCCCGCAAATGGCGTCGCGGAAGAGGCGTTGTGGAAGGAGAATCGTCGGCATCGCGGAACACGGCGTCGCATCGTCGATCTCCGAGGGTTCAGTGTTCTTCGCATTCTTTGCGTTCTTCAGGTTCTTCGCGGAGGGGAATGAAGGTACAGATTCTCCAAATCCTCTCAACAATCAACCCGTCAACAAAAAGAAAAGGTATTGGTATTATTTTATTATTATGCCAACAGTTTGAAGAAATGTTAAGAAACGAACCATTAATTCGGTTAATTAATGGTAACGACTTAACTGTTCATTTAATAGGGGCGTTTAAGAGTTTTAGAAAACGCCCCAGTTGACTTTCATTAAGAGGGGGTTGTGGGTGTGTTACTTAGGGGAAAAGAAATGGTGGGGCTCATGCGGGCCCCACCTCACAAATATCCTACCAAGAGGGTAGGATATTATGTGTTCCACCCTATCCACTTCAACTCGGCTTAAGCTGCTTTAAGTGGCTTTAAGTGAAATAAAATAAATTTGTCACACCACGTTATTTTATTTTCTTCACTTAACCCCAAAAATTAAAAACCACACCCGAGCAAAAGCAACTCCGGAAGAGGCATTTCTAAGAAAAAACCGGTGATGCGATTCCATCGGTGCCCTCGAAATTTGATTCCGAGCACCGGTTCAAAAGTTAGAAAAACCCGCTCGTTCGTTCACTGAATGTACCCAATCCAAACTTCGGAAAATGATTCTGGGCACACCGGGCCTCAGAATCACGTGCCATCAGAAACCGCGTTCTTGTAAAATTCCAATGAAATTAAGAAAAAAAATATCCTTGAAATTTACGGGTCTTTACATCACTCCCACCTCAGGACTTTACGTCCCCATAAAGATACATCATAAGCTAGGGAAAAAAATTTGGGTACTGAGCACGCATTTGAGCCTCCTGCTCCCAAGTGCTCTCCTGGAGGTTCCCGTGATACCATTTGATGCGCACTCGAGGAATCGATCGTCCACGTAGGACCCTCTCCTGTCGATCCTCGATCTCCACCGGGACCTCTGCAAAAGCCGCCCCATCATCAACATCTAGTTCCCCATGGTGAATGATATGCGTTGGGTCGTGCACGTATCTCCTCAGCTGAGATACATGGAAGACGTCATGCACCCGGTGCAACTGAGGTGGTAGAGCCAGGCGATAACCCACCTCGTCGATCCTGCTGAGGACCTGGAATGGTCCGATGGAGCGTGGAGACAACTTTCCGCCTCGGCCAAATCTCCGTAATCCACGTCGAGGTGAGACACACAAGAATACGTGGTCGCCATCCTCGAACTCTAGTGGCCTCCGCTTCCTGTCAGCATAAGACTTATGGTGGCTCTGAGCTGTCCTCCTCTTCTCCTGGATGACCTGGACCTTCTCTGTCGTGGCCCAGACCATCTCTCATCCCACAAGTGCTGACTCCCCAGGGTCTGTCCAGCATAAAGGAGATCTGCAAGGTCTGCCGTACAATGCCTCGTATGGTGCCATCCCGATGGTGGAGTGGTAACTGTTGTTTTACGCAAACTCCACCAAGGGTAGGTGGTCCTCCCAGCTGTGACCAAAGTCGAGGACACATGCGCGGAGAATTTCCTCGAGAGTCTAAATGGTCCTCTCTGTCTGACCATCAGTCTAAGGGTGAAAGGCGGTGCTCAGACGTAGCTACGTCCCGAACGCCTCCTGCAACCCCTTCCAATGCCGAGAAGTAAAGCGAGTATCTCGATCGGAGAGGATAGATGATGGCACACCGTGAAGCCATACAATCTCATGAATGTAGAGACGCCCCAAGCTCTCCACTGAGCCCTGCTCTCTGATGGGTAAGAAGTGAGATGACTTGGTGAGTCGGTCTACAATCACCCAAATGGAGTCGTGACCTCTGGAAGTGCATGGAAGTCTAGTCACGAAGTCCATAGATATCCCGTCCCACTTCCGCTTCGGGACCTCCAAGGGATGTACCAAGCCTGCTGGTACCTGATGCTCTGCCTTCACCTGATGGCAGGTGAGGCATCGAGAGATGAACTCTGCCACAACCTTCTTCATGCATGGCCACCAGTGCTGTCGTCTAAGGTCCTGGTACATCTTCACCACTCCAGGATGTACCGCCAAAGAAGAAGTGTAAAACTCTCTCATCACCTCCTCTCGTATAGCGACTGGTACTAAGGTACGTCCTCTAAAAATGATGTCGTGCTCTGCTCCAAAGTAGAAACCATCAGGTGCCTATCCTGAGGATATCTGTGCACGCTGTGTCTCATAGTCAGCGTCCTCACGCTGTGCCTCTCTGATCCACTGTAGTAGTGGAGGGGTGACTATGAGAGACTGAAGGAAGGCTGCTCCATCTCTATCCACTAAGGATATCTGCAAAACGGCTAGCTGCTATGTCGCCTCCTCAAGTAGATGAATTCCCGTCCACCTACTGAGAGAATCAGCTACCACATTCCCCTTCCCAGGAGTATAGACTATCTCAAAGTCATAGTCCTGGAGGAACTCGAGCCATCGCCACTGTCTCAGGTTCAAGTCCTTCTAAGAGAAGATGTACCTGAGAATCTGATGGTCAGAAAAGACTGTAAAGTGCTCACCAATCAGATAGTGTCTCCATGTCTTCAGAGCGAAGACCACTGCTGCTAACTCCAGGTCATGGGTAGCGTAGTTCTGCTCATGCGGCCTCAACTGACATGATCCATAGGTGATCACTACCCACTCCTACATCAAGACACATCCGAGTCCAGTCCCTGATGCATCACAGTATACTACGTACCCTACTCCCTCCTCAGGCAACCTCAAGATAGGGGCGCTGGTCAATCTCTGTCTCAGCTCCTGGAAGCTCTGCTGACATCTGTCTGACCACACAAAGGGTTTACCCTTCTTCTTAAGAGTTTAGAGTGGTTCCAAAACTCTATAGAAGTCTGGCACAAATCTCCGATAGTATCCAGCTAGTCCCAAGAAACTCCGTACCTCTGTCACGCTCTTGGGTGGCTCCCAAGATAGCACTGCCTCGATCTTCGCAGGATCCACTGCAACTCCCACCTCAGAGATGATGTGTCCCAATCAGTGGACCTCACGTATCCATAACTTACACTTCGAGAGCTTTCCATAAAGCTGGTGCTCTCGGAGTGTGTCTAGTAAAACCCGTAAGTGGTAGGCGTGCTCCTCCTCAGTCGTTGAGTATATCAAAATGTCTTCGATGAATACTATGACAAATCGATCGAGGTATGGCTGAAAGATCCTTTTCATGAGGCCCATGAACACTGCTGGAGAATTGGTTATGCCGAAAGGCATAACCAAGAACTCATAGTGGCCATACCGACATCTGAAGGCCGTCTTCTGCACATCCTTGTCCCGAACTCTGAGCTGATGATAGCCTTACCTGAGGTCTATCTTCGAGAACCACCGTGATCCCTTGAGCTGATCGAAGTGGTCATCAATCCTCGGTAGCGGATACTTGTTCCTCACCATGACCTGGTTTAGGCGACGATAGTCGACAGAAAGTCGCAAGCTCTCGTCCGCCTTCTTGGAGAACAATATCAGGGAAGCCCAGGGTGAAACACTGGGTCGGATGAATCCCTTTCCCTGTAAGTCCTCCAACTGTACCCGTATCTCTCGAAGCTCAGTGGGGCCCATCTAATACGCTGGAGTCGATATCGGTACTGTCCCAGGGTACAGGTCAATATGAAATTCTACCTCTCTGTGAGGAGGTAGCCCTGGAACGTCGTCGGGAAAGACGTCCGCGTACTGATCCACCACTGCAGTTAAACTAGGACTTTGCACGTCAACTGCTCCTAGGATGAGGCTAGCCAACTGATGAGTGATGGGCTTTCCTCTCCTCTGAAGAAGTCCATCCTGTGCTGCAAAGGCTCCCTTCTCACCGGTGAAGGTGAACCTGCTCCCGTCGGTGCGTACACATCGCACCGTGCGCCTAATACAGTCAATCTATGCATGGACTGTAGATAACCAATCCAAGCCCAATATGATGTCGTAAGGCCTCGACGCTGCTACAAGAAGATCCCAGCCGAAGCTCTCGCCTCCTAGAGTAATTTCACACTGCCGGCACCAGTGCGTAATCGTCGAGTTTGCTCTCGTAGGAGTCTCTAGCCATAAGGATCGAGCCAACAGCTCTGTCGGAATCTCCGAGATCTGAACAAGGGCAGCAGCTATGAAAGAGTGACTCATTCCTATGTCTATAAGAACTGAATCAAGGGTGGAATAGACACAGATGGTACCTAGAATCATCTCGGGGGCGCCGTGGTCATAGGCCTCCGCTGCCTGGAGCTGTGCCTGTCTCTGCCCGCCAGCTCCCTGTGTTCGGGGTGGACCTCCTGGTGGTGGTGGTGGTAGAGCCTCAAAGCGTTGCCCACCACCTGCTGCTCGGCCAGCTCCTCTGCCTCGTTCGCCTCCTCCCTGCGGACCACCACGGTCAACCCTATGCCTCTGCCTGGGTGGCCCCTCAACCGTCTGCTGCTCCTCGTCACGGTGGGTCAGGCAGTCACGAGCCATGTGGCTCTGCCCGCGACATGTGTAGCATTGCCTGCCTCTCGAAGGACTGGCTCCACGTTGTGTGACCCGCACTACTGAGCCAATGTCCTGAGGTCGTCTGCATGAGGTTCTGGTCTGCCTAGACCCCTGAGTCATCCGTCGATTGCCTACTGTAGAAGACTCTGATACATGCCGCCCTGCGGTAGGTCTCGCTGCTGACGAAGGCTCAGCAATGAAGCTCTCGATAAAAAGGGCTCGCTCCAGTACTCCTGCCTGAGTCAGAATGCTGAGGGAGATCAGCGATGCCATGATCTCATGTCTCAATCCCTACTCAATGGTCTGGGCCCGGAAGAATGGGTCTCGTACCATGTCTTTCGAGTAACGCGAGAGATCGGTAAATCTCGCCGAGTACTGGGCGACCGTCAAGCTGCCCTGCCGTAGCTGAAGAAGCTCCTGGATGCGCACCGCACGGAGGGTGGCCGAGAAGAACTCTGAGTCGAATAGGACCTTAAAGTCTGTCCAGAGAAGAGATGCCTCGTCGTGCACCTGGAGCATCAAGATCCACCATCGGCCCGCTGCTGCGTGCAGTAGGCTCGCTGCGAGGATCACCATGAGGTCTGTTGATGTCCTCACTAGCCTGAAAACTCGTACAACTGCCTCCAGCTAGTCCTCGGCTGCCTGGGGGTCCGTCTCCCCACGGAACCTAGGCGGTCACTGCCGCTGAAACTCGTGCAGATCTCCAAGGCGACGTGCATCGTCAGCGGCTGGGGCTGGAAGCATCGGTGGCTCGGCGGGTAGAGGTACCATCAGTGCCTCAGCTATCAAAGGGCCATGTACCGACGCCTCGTCGCTCGGTGGGCTGTCTTCACGCTCAACTCTCGGAACCCTAGCTGGCTTCCGTTGTGGGGACATCCTGAAAAGGAAACAGGTGCGCCACGGTCAGAACAGTATACCTGGTGAGCTGATACAAAGTAATCAAAAAGAAAACTTGAAACACACATGCAATCAATGTTTTCGTACATTAAGTCAGAAATCAGAAGTCAGGGTCCTGGTGTACGGATACGTCGGCCGCCGCACCAAAACTGGACTCCCTGGACTGATAACTACACTCAATACGCTTAACATTATTGCTTCACATAGAAGAAATATCAGAGTCTGCGGTAGAACCAAACTCCTCTGATACCAATTTGTCACGACCCGTCCTCAGGGCCCGTGCCGTGACTACCCCAAGCCCGCCTTCCATAGGCCAGGGGCTGGCGACTAGCACCAAGGCATAAATCCCGAAAAAAGAGAAGGAATTGCCTTTATAAAGTAAACAAAAAACACCACAGAGCAAGCAGACAAAAGTAAACAATAAGTAAAAGCTAAGTACAACAGTAAGTGCGGAAAAGTAAGTGGGCCAAAATACAAACCCAAACTGAAAGTAAAGTACAACTGGAAAGGGAAAACAACAACTAAAAAGTAAAGCCGCGACGTCGAGCTGTCCACTGGAAATCCCACCTAAAGGGTGGGTACAGAAAGCCTCCACTGCTCCTCAGGTCCAGCCAACCTCTCCGAGTACGTCCCACCCAGTGGTCCACCTCCAGGTATCGTCCTGCTCCGCGAGCCTCCACCACAATCAGCGATGTTCGTCGTCTACAACCAACACAACGTAGTGCGGGCATAGCCTGTGTATGGGTGAGTATAAGATACTTAGTAGGGACCCCGAGACCCCCGAAGGTCTCCCAGAATCCATAAAGGATAACCACAAAGGAAAGATACAATCACGAATTAACATCCGACACTGCTTAGGTATATGCCCATACATATACCTATGTCATCAATTCTCGTTCGGCTTCGATATCTGAGCCCAAGTACAACCCAGTCCACACAGGAAAGAAAAACGTAAATCCACACAAGATAGCACAACACAATCCACAAAGGAAAGAAAAACAGAATTCATCTCACACAGGAATACTTCTTTGAATGATGATAAAGATGACCAGATATTGCCACTGATTCATCTAAGTCGTCAGACCCACAAAGGATCGATAGGTACTAACCCCCGCAATGACCCACAAAGGATCTGACCCACAAAGGATCGATAGGTAACTAACCCCCGCAATGACCCACAAAGGATCTGACCCACAAAGGATCGATAGGTACTAACCCCCGCAATGACCCACAAAGGATCTGACCCACAAAGGATCGAAAGGTAACTAACCCCCGCAATGACCCACAAAGGATCTGACCCACAAAGGATCGATAGGTAACTAACCCCCACAAAGACCCACACAGGATCGGACCCACACAGGATCTGTAGGCGTTGGCCCACACAGGACCGCTGAGCGCTGACCCACACAAGATCGGACCCACACAGGATCGGTATCACTGACCCAAAAAGGATCGCTGAGTGCTGTAGTCGTCACCGTTGAATCCACTGAGGATCTCTGTACAGTCGTCGTCGTCATAGAAGCAGTCGCAACCAGCTATAGGGTTCTCGTATACAGCAAGATCGTTCGGGAGGGTCCGCTCCACGAGCCGAGAGGCTGATACATCAACTGACACATAGTCTAGAATTGATGTATCCAAAAGTTCCGTATCGTCAACAGGAACTCAACGTCGCAGACGGCGCGTCAATCGGACGCCCGGTCTGAGAGTTATTGGCTTTTTCGTCCTAGGGGCCCGGTTGGTTTTTAAGGAAAAACCAACCCCACCATAATCTACCTACGTTCAAACCTTGGGCGGAGTAATCCAAAAGATCCGTCTCACTTAGAGGAATCCATCAAAGTCGACGGTACGTCAATCGGACGTCCGGAGCTCAAGATATGAGCGTTTCCGCTCCGAGGGCTCGGTTGGTTTCGTGTACGAACCAACCCGGCCGAACCCAAAGTATTCCGAAACCTATGGTGTAGTATACCGAAATGACTGTCTCGATCCAAGGATCGCATCTCCACTAACGGCGCATCGTTCGAAGGCTCTTAGCTCAAGTTATGAGCAAAAGACCAAAAAGGTCAGAAAACGGGGGGTCTGGGCCCGGACCGACCCGGCCCAACCCCCCTGGGTCGGCCCGAACCGGGTCGACCCGACCCGGGTCCGGGTCTGACCCCGCTGGGCGCAACCCGGCCCGTCCCGGCCTGGGCATGACCTGGCTGGCCGGTCTAGCGGCTCAGTGCTGGCCGTGCGGCCGCACCCAAGGAGCCACCCCCCCCCCCCCCCCCGCGAGGGGGCCACTCCGTGTCACCGGACGCGGCGCAAGGCCACGTCCCTTCCCCGCGGTCCCGCGTGGCCGCGGGACCAGCTCTCGCCACCGCGGCTTCAGCCGTGGCGGGTCTTCTCGGCGGCGCGCCGGCGGAAACTTCCGCGGACCACCGGACGCGCTCCGGTGGTCCGTTTTGCCTGCGGTTTGCACCTACGGCTCTCCCGGGATCCGAACTCTATTGTGAAGGCCTCCAATAACCATTCCAATCCCATTTCGTAAATGCTGCTAATCCACGCATCAACGAAAAACTGAGGAGGGTTGTCGGGCCGTGTTTGTTTGGCCCACACCCTCCGCGTTAGGTGATAAAAATTTGAAATACTAGTCATCACATGAAAAACAAAACAAGGCACAATTTTAATAAATTAAAATTGAAATTTGATATGGGTTATTTGTTTTAGAAGTAAAAACCATGGGAATAAAAATTATTCTCAAATAAAACTCCTACCTCGTAGCTGTCGTCGGACGAGAGTTCTTCGCGGAATTGACCGTCACGGAAGAAGAGGATCGTCGCGTCGCGGAAGGGCGTCGCGTCGTCGCGGAAGGGCGTCGCGTCGATGATATCCAAGGGTTAAGGAAAACACATGGATTTAATTTCACGTATTAAATCCATGTTAAGGATAAAATCCACAAAGGAAATTTAAAAGATCTGAAATCTCCTACTTCAAGCAGTTGATGTTCGGAGATTGTTGTGGGGAAGAACGTCGTGGAAGAAGCATCGTGGAAGGAGAATTGTCGGCATCACAGAACACGGCATCACGTTGTCGATCTCCGAGGGTTCGGCGTTCTTCGTGTTATTCACGTTCTTCACATTATTCGCGTTCTTCGCGGAGGGGAATGAAGGTACAGATTCTCCAAATCCTCTCCACAATCAACCCGTCAACAAAAAGAAAAGGTGTTGGTCTTATTTTATTATTATGTCAACAGTTTGAAAACATGTTAATAAACGAACCATTAATTAGGAGAATTAATGGTAACGACTTAAATGTCCATTTAATAGGAGCGTTTAAGAGTTTTAGAAAACGCCCCAGTTGACTTTCATTAAGAGGGGGGTTGCGGGTGCGTTACTTAGGGGAAAAGAAACGGTGGGGCTCGTGCGGGCCCCACCTCACAAATATCCTACCAAGAGGGTAGGATATTTTGGGTTCCACCCTATCCGTTTCAACTCAGCTTAAGAAGCTTTAAGTGTCTTTAAGTGGCTTTAAGTGAAATAAAATAATGTTGTCGCACAACTTTATTTTATTTTCTTCACTTAACCCCAAAAATTAAAAACCACACCCGAGCAAATGCAACTCCGGAAGAGGGGTTTCTAAGAAAAAACCAGTGTTGCGATTCCATCGGTGCCCTCCGAATTTGATTCCGAGCACCGCTTCAAAAGTTAGAAAAACCCACTCGTTCGTTCACTGAACGTACCCGAGCCAATCTTCGGAAAATGATTCCGGGCACACCGGGCCTCAGAATCATGTGCCGTCAGAAACTGCGTTCTTGTAAAATTCCAAAGAAAATTAAGAAAAAAAAATTTCCTTGAAATTTACGGGTATTTACATCACCCATCCTGATAGGGGTGCATGATTTATTAACATAGTCTGAAAAACCGTGTGCTAACCATGCACCACTCTACTTCCCAAGAAGGACCTCGAACTCTCTAGGTGCATGGTTTGGGAAACCAAGCACAACCTGTGAAAATATCCACTGTAATTTGACTAATTCAAATTGAACAGTCATGTTCCCTCTACAATATGGTTCCATAAAAATATGAGACCTCCTATATCCCACTATGATCCCTTCATGATTGTCCCTTATGGTTAGTATTAACAGAGACATATCCATTTTTCCGACTCTATTTCGTACAAATGTTAGATCTACAAGCTCCAAACAAGCACCAGACACTCATGAAACCTTCCGTAGTCCATAATAAATTTTCCAAGATAATATTAATGAATTTTTATGAAAAATAATTATAAATAACTTCATTAAATTATGAGACATTACTAACTTTCCTCTGTGAAAAAACTTTTATGAGAGTTGTCATTCTGAGGGAAAAGTGGTATCATAAGAGAAAAGATGCATCCATTGGGATGATATATCATCCTCTCACTCCTAGGTCTCATCATGTACTCGTTCATTCTACCCTAGAAACCATACCAACGGAACTAACCTTCCTTGGAGTTTTTTTCACTCTAAACAACTATATGTACTGGATACTCCTTGAAGGAACAGTCCATACCGAACTCAAAATAATCAGGATGGAAAATGTGCGATCGGTCAGGATAATATCAATGTATTTGAGATACTTGAAAGACATCATTCATAGACTGGTATCCCGGAAGAAGTGCTACACGGTAAGACATTGGTCCAATAAATTCCAAAATCTCACGATTTCAATGAGTCATGGTGATAAATTACCGTGGTTCAGAATATGTCAATTACCCATCCCTGGAGAGACTCACAAAAAAACCCAATCTCTGACCTCAAACCAAAGAGGGATCCAATGTTAGTTGTAATATGACCATTGTATATACTATGCTATCATCATGCACTTTCTGATCAACTAGACCTGCTCTATGGTCCCCTTAATGATACGTCGTCTACGAAAAGATACCTCCCCTACCATTATCTAGAACAAAATTGATCAACAATGCCTTCTATATAAGGATATATAAGGATTCATATAAATGGTAGCATGGAATATGTTTTTATATGAAAACTCAACATCAATTACATGTTTTTCGTAGAAAACCCATAATTCATGGACACTTACATGAAGAATTTCCTCCAACACCCGAATCATATGCTCTCTCTAAACACTGGTCTAAGGGTGATATATCATTCTAATGAGAACATATGTACCCAAGTCCTTATGAAACACTTTCTAGAACCAAGATGTGAAGCGATAATCTCTTTCAAAAACTATATAATGGTGAGTTCCATTAAGGTGTTTGACCTCCCGGATATATAGAATCCTTATATCTTCTATCGACATGTTCTCTCAAATATGTAAGAAGTGTGTGACCTTATTCAAATGACCAAAAACCTACCAACATTTCATCATTTCCACATTGTGATCTTGGAGAAAAAGTCATGAATTCTATAGAAACATCATTCTTTTTCTACTAAAGAATGTAAAATGGTTGTGAAAGTCCTACCAGTCACTGATGTTCCTCCTAAACCAGATAAAAAGAGGAAAACTGTGTGATAAAACTATCAACATCACATTTAATTCTAGGCCACCAATAATGGTGACATAAATCTTAATACGTCATGGTGACACCGAGATGTACTTCCTATGTTGAGGCATGAAATTACCACATTATCTCCACTTTGATTTCATCTAGAATCCATTAATGGCCATGAAATCATAGGGTCTCATCCTTATTGAAATTCAAACCACAAGATGAATCATAATCTAAGATTCATTACCTTAGGACTAATCCCTTTGGATTTTATAGTTTCTTCATTATCAATCATTACAAAATTGTATAGGTCCCATATATGGCTGAGAGTATATTCAGGGCATTATCCTCCTACACAATAGCATTCATCACTAAAAACAAATACCTGATATTCCACTCACCACTGGCCTCCTAAACCACCCATGGTAGATTCTTTCATCTCAAATCATTAGATACCATATTTCCCTTACCATGTGTGTAGAAATGATCAAAATTAAATGATTTTATGTACTAAACCCATCTATGATGCCTGAGATTCAAGTCATGCTTTGTAAAGATAAACTTCAAAATTATGTGGTTAGTGAATACCACAAAATGACATTCATGTAAATAGTGTCTCTAATAGTGTAGAGAATGAACTACATCTGCTAGATCAAGGTCGTGTGTCTGGTAATTCTACTCATTATGCCTCAACTAATGATAAATGTATGTTATAAATCGCTCATCCAACAATAGAACAGCTCCCAGCATGATTCCTGAGGTGTCCTAGTAGATTTTATACGTCCATACATTCTCAAGAATAATAAGTAACAGTGTTTAATTCATTCTTCCATTCAACCCTAGAAAGGTTATTTCACAAGTTTCTAACAATATGAATGTAAAAACCTTTTTATTCAAACCTCCAAGAGGCGCTAGAAGGCCTAAAAATCTTATATTAAGTGTCGTTATTATCCATATGTCCCCATAAAACATTATCTATCAGTGAAGTCCTTGGAATTCTCTAAGTAAAATACATCTATCACCTTCTCTGATTGTACTGAAACTATTGAATCCAAGATGACATGACCAATGAAGTGGAATTTGTCGATCGAAAAGTGGAATTTATTGAGCTAACCATAATCCCAAGGTTCTGTCAGTGTATTTAGAATCAACTCGAGATTGTTTGTATGGTCGTGTTGAGAATTTTAATTGACTAAGATGTCATCCAAAAGGACTACCATTGATGAATCTTGATATGAGGGGAAAAACCAATTCATCAAATCATTGAAAATAGAATGTATTTTAATTAAACTAAATAGAATAAATAGGTACTCATATAGACTATACATACTTCTGAAAGCTGTGTGAGGTATTTTGGAATATTTAACATGTTCCTAAAGAAATATAAACATCAAATCCAAATTTAAAAACACTATCTCGCCTTTTCGTTGATCAAAGAGGATTTATTTTTCGGGTTGTGTATACAAGTACATTAATGTGAACTGGTTCAATAGATTTCAATGCGCATAATGCCTGAAAATACCATCCGCATTATTGGAAATAAGGTCATTTGAAACCCTGGGAGAAGTGCTAGGGAAGATAAATCACTTATCCTCCACGTCCTCCAACTATTTATTAAGTTCCATAATCTCTATAGGTGATATATAGTAAAGAGTAAGGGTCACAGGTACATCCCCTGGAAATATATCCATTGTAAATTATACCTCTTTCACTAGAGATATCCCTAAAAATTCATTAGGGAAGATGTCCCTAAAATGATCCAATACATGAGGGTAAAAAGTATGTCGTAACCCCATATCATCTATGAATAGATTGGAAATTTCGGTTGTCATAGTACGCAACCCCTGATGCTTAGGTCCTGATCGATATGCCCGGAGGTCCCATTCTCACTAACCTTCTGCTTATATAAGTCAATATGGTATTGATAGGGTTATAAATAGTCCATCATAATAATTATGTCAAACCCTATCATGTCCAGGATAAAACTATTCCATATGAAAAGATATATACTTATCTCAAGGATAAAATCCTTACAATGGAAAATTCTATCAGATCAGATGCCTAACTGGGTATGGAGATTCATCACACCAAAAAAAATTCTATATCAACGCCTAAACTCTTCATGATTTCCTCCAATATAAAATAATGAGACACATCTATGTCAAATAAAGAAGACGTTAAAGTTTAGGCTACTAAAATATTACCTCAGGCTCTATAAGTTCTTGAAATATATTCCTTTGGAATAGGATGTACTTCATGTAGGTAGATTATACCATGGACTAGAGTTATAGCCTAACTTCCCTATGTAAGCTCACTCTACTGGTTCTGAGAATCAGGATTATAACTACCACTACTTCAGCTTCCACCTCAGCCTAAGCAGCCTGTGGTATTCCATATTCCTACCTAGCATGATACTATAGGCCTCACTCCAGGATGTGGGGTGGATTTAGCTCCCCTCTCTCTAGATAATAATAGAAAAGCTCTACAGAAGCATTGTATATTCCCCATCCTTCTACATCTTATGAATTTCATTGGATCTCTCATGAATTGAGGTTTCATCTGTCCTAACTTCCAGCATTGGTTATAGATAAGTAAACTAACAATACATGTTGTCTAATTTCTACTACCTCTATGAGTAGACTCAAAGAAATTCTTATGTCAGTAAGAAGAAACTCTAGGAGGCCTTAGTGTAGAGCCACCCTGACTCGCACTATCAAATTTCATTATATTTCAAATTTTAATAAAGTCCACGTTGATGATCTATAAAATAGTCATCAATCAAAAGACGTTGAACTGATATCTAATGGTGTACATCAGTCCATCCTCGAATATTATAGCAGTTAAAATATTATAACCTACTAGAGTCATTGAAAACCATTGATACTTTTTAAAATCATAAAAATATTCCTTGAATGTCATTGATCCCTATGGTAGGTTCATAAACACTCTATCTTGATCATCCATCTGATTCTGTTGAAATAATTAATCATAGGAGATCATCTGAAAGTCTATCCAGATCATATCATGATATCAGTATTCTTGGGTAATAACATCCCACCATCAAATGGCCGAATTGTGCAGCATATAAGTTTTGAGCTTTACCCTCCATTACAGAGGATTCTATAGATTCTCAAAGATAGAAATCACGGCCTATAGCCATGACACTATATAATTAGGTCTTCCATATGCCAGAAATATTGTAATATGTTGATTTTGGAACTCCCAAGTCATATTAAGGGAAGTTCGAGCAACACCATTCATAGACTTAATCATACAGAAGAAGCGTTGTCCAAACTAGGAATCAGTACCCATACCTAGAATAGGAAAAGGTTCCATAGGTGGAAATATAACATGATTCATGGGAGTCTGAGGGACCACCAACTTTAGTTCATGGTCATCATCACATTCAAGGAATATAACATGAGAATTTCATAGAAGAATGATTCTAAAATTCTAAATGCGTGCCTCAAATTATATAACTAGGACAGGTATATAGCCCTCATATTAAAATATCACACCACCCTACCTACTCTAATAAACAAGTGTATCTTGTATGGAAAGGACTATAACAGGGTATAAGAATGCTTGAGACTCCCAAATAAACATTATTAAGGTCAGGTTTGGGTCTAGGTCTCATATAAGATGATAGTTCTGATAAATGGAGTTTATATTACTCGTTATTAAATAAAACACCTTTTATAATAAAATTTTCATCCCATTTAGCAGTAAATATTTTCTTTTAATATTTTTTTTTGAGTTCATAATATCATATGTACATATATATATATATAATACATATATCTTGGTTTGGAACTAGCGAGTCAAGAACCCACAATATGTTATAATTAAAAAATTAATTTTTTATCACCAATATATGTGGGGAACACTATTTATATTGTTGTATGAAATTTAATTAATACCTACATATTCTTCATATAAGAAATGTTAGAAAATTTTAATATATAATAACTTGTCACTAACTATATGCAATTCAAAAATTCCTATTGAAAATAGATATGGCATGGAAAAATGCATAAAATATTGGTCTTTTTGTGCCAAAAATGATGCATGAAATGAAACAACCTCATTTAATTAGACTAATGTAAAATAAACCTCATTGAAACAATCCAATAATAATTAAATCATAAGAATTCTATGTCACCCAATAGTGAATTTGTATTAATTTCAATAAACATAATCAATAATGGAAATTACATGATCCAAGTAAATAGGGTTTCCCCTACACATGGGTTAGCTATGCCCCAGAATAGGCTTATTAACAAATTTCATTACCCTCTAGTCGCATTTCTAATACCCAAACAGTAAGAAAAAGTAAATAAGGATGCTATAATACCACTTTGTAATGTCCCAACCTAGCATCCACTTAACTAGTGCCTCAAGCTAGTGGGTCACGTAGCCTAAAGTGTGCCTCCCTGTATACCAAAGGTTTCCAACTAGAAGTGAGGGTCTATGGTGGGGTAATAAGTAAAATATACCTTCATATAATAGTTTCATAGAAGATAAATAAATAGTATACCTCAATGGAAGAATATATATAAATATACACTATAACGATAGGACCAGTAACCCACCATAGCATATGCAAAATATAATAGACATAATAAACAAATAAAGAAGCATAAATAACCAAAATATGTTGTAATATAAAAATACAATGTCTTATTAATATACATGAAGATGTCATGGAAAGATGATATAAAAAAATGGAAACAAAAGATAGGTATATAAAACATGTTGTACAAAAATAAAAAAAAGTATAAAATACTGCTCCACTATAATCACAAACATATTCTTTGTCCTCATATCCAATGATCCATACTATAAGCTAATAAAATAAAGGACCTATACCATGGTGATTTCCCTTATCCTTATATATAGAAAATTAATCTATTTGAGTACCAAAGTCGGCCCATGTAGGGTGAGAAATATAATCCCAAAAGTCCACCAATAATAGTGTCTAGAGATAATCCAAGAATTTTACATAGATGCAACTATGTGCATGTAATAAGATTAATAACCAATAATGAATAAATAATACCATCTGAATCAAGATACTATAGGAAAAATGGTAGTTCTACATGATTTATCATAGTTCACTAGGAGTGTAGGAACCCAGATCTTCTTTTTTAGGTATATCTTGATTTGTATTTGTTTATGAGAAAAAGAGGAGTTTTTGGAAATTTCAGGAGCACAAGCCGTGTACGTATAAGTACATGTCGTGTACCTAGTTTTTGTAGGAGACTGTGTACTGGCTGTGTACAGGCTGAGTACATGGCTGGGTATGGTGACATGGAGACTGCCTAAAGTAGAGTCCGAAAAAGGAAAGTACACGTCATGTACTTTTAAAGAACACACCATGTAATTTCTTTTTAGGTCATTAAATAGACTAGGGTTGCGTTTGATGGAAAAAACCATCTTCTTCTTGACATATCTTTTCCACGAGCAATCGATACAACCAAATCTTTTTCAACACCCCAACTTGTCATCCTTTCTCTGATCCAAACTCCGTCGTTTGCGTTGGAATTTCATCTGTGTGTTCTTCCTTCTTCTAGAACCTCATTTCATGATTTATCCTCTTTCATGAATTATCCTCAGTTGAATGTTTTTAGTGTTTTATTAGATCTATGGAGTTATATGGAGATTCAAGGATGGAGGTTCCCATATATCATTCTTGAAACACTGAGGTAGTTGGTTTGTACCTTCGTGTAGTTATTCCTTGAGTTATATGTGAAAAAGTTACCAATACCCTCGTTCTGGGTATTGCGTGTTTACGGTTTTAGACCTTTTTTCATTCTATTCCTTGTGTTCTTGAGTAGATAATTGGTGACTGTAAACAGGTTTATTTAACTTTAAATTGATGTGTTTTCCCATATTTGTGTGATTTTTATGGTTTGGTCTAGCTTTGCCAGTTTACTTTCCATGACTATTTTTGTTAGGATGGAGTAATTGTTATCTTATATGCTTTGATATGTCATAGATTGTTTATCCAAGTAGTAATGGAGGATTAATTTGGCTTCCATGAATCATTTTTTCTTGATTGACTTACAAAGGGATGTGGAAACCTGGTGAAGTAGACCATAGTGGGAATGGACGCTGAGGGATTCCCTAGAGTGTTTGTTTTACTATTACATTGCGATTCCATTTGAGGTATGGTTGTTGTTTTCCCATAGATTGTGTGTATTTTCCTTGATATGGGCCACTGGAGGAATTGGATGTTGAGTGCTTCCTCAGAGATCCTATTAGTTACTAATACGAGACCTTATGGGGAATTGATGGTGAGTTCTTCCTCAGAGAGTCTTTGCTAAAGTTGAACCAGAGGTGTTAGACTGTGAGTACCTCCTAGAAGGTTTCTTGTGTTTTATATGGTTGTACTAGAGGGGTTAGTCTGTGAGTACTTTCTAGAGGTTTACCTACATGTGATTATATGATTACTTCATATATGAAATTTTAATGCATTTGAAATTGTATGCTTGTTACTATGTGTACTTCCTTATTTACTACTTCATTTTGTTTTTTTCCTACCATATATATTCACTGATTGTTTGGAATAGATCTTTGGGTGGTTGCCTACTTGGATTAGTCTCACGCCTTGTTTGGGTTATACATTTGTTCCCAAATAGATTATATTATTGGAGGTATAGATAAGGGAAAGCGCCCTTCTACTTCTGGTACTTGATTTCTTGGGGCAGGAGAGTTGGGGACCAAGCTGAGGCTTGCGATGTAGAGGAGTTGGTTATTTGTTTTCCTTATAATTTGGTTTAATACTGTATTCCATCATTGTGATTTGTTTGGTTTTTTTCTAAGACATATGTATCATGGATCATTATATATATATTTTCTCCAGTTGTTTATTTATTTCCATTCCTCTGCCTTTTACCTATTGTATAGTATTATTACTACTTCTGCTATTGTTATCTATTTATTTCTATTATGTTACTTTGAAAAAAATGGAATAGTCTCCCCACTATCACACCCAAGTCCCTCACTGCTAGTCGGTAGCCTCTGGTGTTTGGAGAAATGCGCTTGAGGCCATGTAACCTATCGGGTACAGGGTACCTCTGGGTGGCATCGGGAACTGGGACGTTACAATGAGAGTCTGATCAGTAACCACATATAAATTAATAATATATATAGTATATTTATATATGGTATCCAACTATATGTATTGTGTATGTTAGGATGTATGTAGACATATACCTAGATACTAGATGTTAGCAAGACCTGAGGTGTAACTGAACCATCCAAAATTAATCTAACAATTTTATAGGCCCCAACAAAGGGCACATGCTCAGAATCTCATAGTAAATGTGAGACATCATGCTCAGTAATCAAGATTTGTGGGGATATGCATCATTCCCAACACCCTAAATGGGGTAATATGGAACGCCATGCCCATCACCCAAATATAAGAATAATGTTGAGAGATTTATTGATCAACACCTGATGTAAGGGAGAGTGAAACATCATGCTAAACAAGTCTCTTGACCATCATTACATAAAAAATCTAAATGGAATTATCATAGTAATAGTAAAATCATGTGGGAACACCATTTTAGCCTAATTATCATTGCACCCCAATAAACAAAGAACATCACATATCATTTAATCTATATATAAAAACAAGCTGCAATTTGCACGTCCATTCCACCAATTAGTATTAATTTAAATTAATACATTGGATTCATTTAAGATAATAAAACCATCTTAAAGATAATCCATTCAATTTATATTATCTATTAATTTAATCAAGGCATGGTGATTTCATTTCATATAATATAATAACTCATAAGGTGTGTTGGAATATTGGACAAGTAATTAAGAGTGTGAAGACCATTTACAATCCAATTTGAACACTAGGAAGGTGTTCCAGTATTTTTCACATTTTTATTAATGGTGTAAATTCATCTGAAACACCCAAAGGAGTTGCTAGGGTTAATTTTTGACTCCCTCTAAAAACCTATAAATGATCAATGGGATTGTAACATTTTGTGTATATCGATTAAGAATAAAATAACTCATTTTTAGAAAATGCACGACAATGGTTAGTGAGGGGCACAATATAAGATCTATGAAAACACAATAACTTCTATATAAAACATATTTATAACATACCATAGGTTCTTATATCACTTCTCATCCAATATTAGCTTCCAATTTTGAGTAGATAAGAATAAAAATAATGAGTGGATCAACACCCTGAAAATAGAGAAAATGATCTAACACCAAAATATCACAACAGATGGGAAGAGAAACTTATAATGCAATGAAGTGGATTTGATATATTAATTTAAGCTATAAAATTATACTGATGACACTTTTTTCATTTTCCAGAAGGGGGAGTAACAATAATCCCAAGATTAGGGAGGAGGAGAGCTAAATGGGAGTTATAAGGGGTTGTTCCTATACTATAAGAGAGAAAAAGTGAGGATGAGGTGCCTAAGAATAAAGTTTGTAGAAAATTGGAATTTACCCCATCTAGACAAGGGTATAAGTTTTGGCTGCACGGTTGGACAAACTGTGCGAAAACTATGCACCACTTCACTTTTCAATGAGGAACCTACATAGGCAAGGTGAACGGTTTGGGTAACCATGTATAGCCCAAAAAAAATTTCCTCTTTATTTTTTCTGAGAAAAATTTTATAGTCTTTTACCAATGATTTCATAGTTTTTGAAAACCACGTAGCCTCCTAGATTCCACTAAGATCCCCCCACAGTTACCCTACATGGTTGGTACTAACTGAATGGTAATTAGGAAACCTATCATGTTTTCCCAAAACTCAGAGCTTCAGGCTCCGAACATTCCCATGATGTTCCTAGAAACATAGTTATGCTATAGTTTAAATTTACCATGATTAAATGAAGGTAATATATGGAATAAAATATAACTTTTTCAAACTTTGTGTCATTCCATAGGAGTCCCAAAATTCAGTGAATTAAAAATTAAAAATCCCAAAATTTAATCAATCTAAAAGTTAATTATGCCATTAATAAATAAATTGGTTTATTATTATATTATTGTATTTTTTATTTGAGGTTATAAAATGGTTATACTTCTAATATTTCTCAATTTCCCAGTAATGGACATATTACTGTATTAAAAGGTCATGAATTCCATGTCATAATGGAAATATTTCCACTTATTAGTCTAATAGGGTTGTTGAATTATTTGATTTGGTAAATGAAGTCCAAAATATCATATTTTTCTAATAATTTTCTATGTAAATATGATACTATCATGCATTGATTATTGTTTAAATAGATATTATAATTTTAATTAAATTGAAGAAAACATATTTCTACAGTACATCTTTGATGCATTTGAACATTAAATATTAAATTTTCTATATGAGGAAAATATGGAGGGCTAGTATAATTATAATAGATATACCAATAATAGGGTTGATTGTAAGAATTAATTAATATGTTCAGTAACAAACCTTGATTTTATGGGTCAATTGGAGAAGTTTACTTTCATGAGGAAATATTAAATTTTAACACTTATTATTTTAAATATTATTATATATTAATTATTAATAAATTTGTTCTCATTGATGGAAATTTTAAATATTTTATAGACTATTTATTATCATTATTGAATTATCTAGAGCCTAGATTTGTTGGGGATCATGTATCAGTGATTTAAAATGATAAATAATGTAGATATAAAAAATATTGTAATGACCTAAATCTAGTAACCCAAATTCAATGTCTTATTTATTATATTGGAATAGATACAAAGGTTCTATTCCAAAAGCACTGATCAGATTAATATCCTTGGAGAACCAATTACAAACATGGTACCCATTTTAGATTGGGAATAAAATATACTACATAACAAAAGAAACAGCTTGGCATCCTTGAAAATCATTCAAATAATTATTCTTCATATACTAGGGAATGGAAGGAAAATAAAGGTGATCTAAATTTCATAGTGACAGTTATGTATAGTGGATTATTTCAGGATTAAATAAGGAATAATCAATATGGAAAGGTAAATATTTGAAAAAATGTACCATTTACACAATAACTTGGGTGAAAAATGCATAAATGGATAATGTTAATGAAATAATCTCATGGATAACAGTAACTAAATTATCAATGAAGGAATTCAAAAATATTGTATTTTAGGATCTCATACAACATGATATATATACCGTCAAATCCTTGTAGCATGATAGTTTAATCAATTAGAAGGTATACATCAGAAACCCGTTTAATTTGGCCAGTCGGTTCATTTTATGAGACATGTCAGTGCATAATGGGTATCCATAAACAGGAACCACTCGCCACAGAATATCCAATTCATTCCTTATATATTTAATTATCACTAAAATTTATAAAAAAATATTTCTTATCAATAAATATCTATATTCAATAAAAATACAGATTTAACATGATTTTCCCCTATTAATAAAATAGATTTCATAGTAAAAAAAATTATGTAAAAATGTTATATGTTTTAAGAAATAATCATATCCATGATATAATGAATATGGATATTTATGATAAATTTAATTTTAATTGATCAATAGAAAGTGAATGTTTCCATCAAATGCTAATTTCCAAAAATTCATCAAGAGATAATATATGACCTTTAAAAAAGATATTTTTTAGTTAAATAAATTATATTAAATAATGGGAATAAATAATTTAAAAATATTTTTCATAAAGATTTTCCTTTTAAGATTAATTAAAATATTATATAAAAATATAAATGGAATAAAGTGCTTGTAGTGGTGGGAATTTTTTTTAACACTGTATACGTTAGAATGAAAACATTACTTTTGAGATTTTATAAAAAAATTAAAATGAATTTTTTTAAAAAAAATATTAGAATCATTCCTTTCAATAAATGTAAAATAGTTGATAATAACATAATATTTCTTTAATAAAAAACTTTTGTAAAAAAATTATTTTCGTAATATAATTTTGAAAAAAATTGACATGGATGAAAAAATTACCCAATCAAAAACAAAAATAAGGAAATCTTTTATTTTAAAAATATCATAACATGAATCAATTGATGAAGATGGGAATAGTTTGAAGAAAATATATCAACTCGTTAAATATCTATAGGATAATAAAATATATGTATTTCATAAATATTAGATTATAATATTCATTCAAAAAAAATTAATCCAAAAAATAGAGATTATAAAATAAATACTTACCTATTTGGTAACATTTAAAATTTTTACCCTTGAAAATAAAAATTAAAACATTAAGCATCCGGAATAAATACTTATTCATGTTAAATATATCAAAGGGGTAGTATATACACCCCATAAAATTAAATAGGTTTATATTATAAAATATGTCTCAACGAATTGTAAATTGAGACGAAATCCCTTACCTCATGATTCCATTTAATTAAACATGATTTAACCTATTGTATAATGGTTCTAAAAATCTAATTAATTTATTCCAAAAACACATTTCATAATTATAATATCATATATGATCATCTTATAACATATTATCTCTCATTTTCACATAATATTTTCTTATTACCATCGCTTAATGTGTGAATTACTTCATTTTCTCTTGCATGTTTTATCATGGATGTTCTGGTCACTATGTATAGGATATTATTCCATAATCTATGGATTTATAAAAATATTATAAATATCATATTTATTCGTTAAATAAATTTTTTATATCATTCTTTAAATTTGGACGTGGAAAATGAATCATTTCGCTTCATGGAGATGGTGGGTCATATGTATGCATGAGTGACATTATCATTTACATAATGGGTTGAAGGGTATAAAAGTAGGTGATATTATAATTTTACAAAATCAATATTATGTCATAATTATCATATATATTCTTTATTTCACTTGTTATGACTATCCTTGTCAGTCGGTGATCTAAAACAAATTCCAGTGGTTCACAAGGTGGTAGTCCACCATACACAATAGTGATGGTTTTGTTTAGGGATAATGAAATGGATAAATATTAGGAAATCAAAATAATAAAATATTATTATATGTTATATACTAGTGTTATTATGTTATAATTATTATGACATTATTAGAGGTGGTAAAATATGAAGTAGAAAAAGAATTATCTTACTTAAGGTGATTACATTCACTTTGAAATTCATCCATCAAATAAATTACTAAGAACCCTAAAGTTGGTATTTTGGGATGAAAATCATAACTATAACATGGATAAAGATTTTAGGGAGATATTTTTTGGGTTTCTTAGAGATAAATTTCTCATGATTTTTGAATTAGTGAGGGGACAAGGTGCCCTTTTATAATTGAAGTTAGTGGCACACTTATAATTTTTTCAAACATCCAAAATAATGTCATGTAACCTTATTAAAAAAATGGATCCAATTGGAATATATTAAAATCTTATAATTTTAAGGCCTATATAAAACCAACCAATTGGTTTTTAGAAATTATTTAGGTCATTTTGCCCATATCCTTTTAGATTAACCCCTGGTAGTTCCATTTTGACCTTAACTGTATTAATTAATTTTCCACTTTATACTTTTCATTTTCAACAAATATTAAGTTGACCATACTACATAATATTAATTATTATAATTCCAAATATTTATTCCATTTTATCAAATTCAATTCCTATCAATGGTATATTTTTTTAAAAAAATAAACTGGCAAAACATTTCAAAAAATAATTTTTCAAGATATGGATTTTTGAAGCATGAGTTGATCAAACATTAACTATATGTCCAGTAATAATTGTTATATGTATTTAAATTAATATAGTTATACATATAATCGATAAATTTAATTTAAAAATTCAGCAGTAAATATTACTATAATTAATTAAAATGCACAGTCATTATGCTTTAAAAAACTGTCTTCTAAAAAATATTTTGTTTACCTCTAAATGATCTTATCCTTATTTATATCAAAATAATAGTCATTAAATTGTTACATATAAACATTATAATGTATTATTATAAATAAAATTATGAATTTTTTAATACAATTTTCTCAATTATTCAAGAAAATTATTTCGAAGGGAAATTTTTCGAAATACATTTTATGATAATTTGGACTAAGTTCAAAATCAATATCCGTCCTACTAAGTAATAATTGTATTCAATGAAATATTAAAATGTTCATTGTATTATAGTTTTATTAAAATATAATTTTCACTTACTATAATTTAATCTTTTCTATTACATTCTTCCCTCCTATAAAATTTCTTCCTTGATTTTTTTACATATTACTTTATAAACAAATAAGGGTGATTATTCTTCATAACCTACACTAATTACCATGTCCCTTCCTGTACTTCATGAATTCTATAAAGTAAATATTCCAATTGGATCATATTATTCCTTAATATTTTTTCTCTAGTATCAATAATTTATAGGGGCTCTTTACAGTAAGATATACCATGCTCCAATTCTTTTTCTTCATAGGTGAAAACATGTGTTGGGTATGGAATGCACTTCCTTAATAATGATATATGGACCACATAATGTACTTTAGAGAGACTTGGTGGAGTTCCCAAAGTGCAATCTAAATATCCAATTCATTCTACCATTATAGAAGGCCTGATGAACCTGGAGTTCTGTTCTCATTTCTTACTGAACCTTATAACACCCATCTATGGACATAATTTCATGAAAACGTGATCTCCTACTTGAAATTAAAAATATTTTCTTTGGTTTTCATCATAACACTTTTTAATTCTTATAGATACATTAATATGAGTATGAATAGTCTATAAATGTTTCGTTTTCTCCTCAACAAGCTTTGATAATATATGTTTCCTTTCACCAAAATCATCCTAAAATGTTTGAGTATGTCATCTCTTTCCATAGAATACTTCATATGGTGCCATTTGAATACATGAACGGAAGATATTATTATAGGATAACTCTACCAATGGTAAATATTTATCCCAAATATATTTAATATCATGTTAAGATAATCTAAATATCGCTTATAATGTTTGAATAATCATATGGGATTGTCCATCTATAGCATCCCACCCTCCTCATTGGCCTGAGTCAAGGAAGAAGAGCTACTTGTCAATAAGAGACATCCCCAAGGTGGAAAAATCATGAAATAAATAACATGGGATACAATATAATTGGGGAAATTTTTTCCTTTGAGAAATAAATATCCCAACCAAACATTCCATAATACAGGATACTACACTATGTATGATAAAAATGTAAAATAACTCAAAGTGATACCATTGATATCCAACCCAAACTACAATAGAGTACCACAGTGGAAGACAACTAACATCTACTTGCACAATAGAAGACAAAACAAACAAAACCAAAAATCTCCAAAGGCATATCTCTTAAATTCCAAACATTATCTAATATCCAATACCACAAAATAGCCTAAGTATCATGAATCTCCACTATATATGTGTGATAAATTATATTTTTCGATTTCTCAAAAAACAATATCTTCAAAAGCACCAAAGATCCAAATTAAAAGTATGTAATGAAACTCAGTAGGACTTACCAAAATGAATTCCAAACAAAATACACTTAGATAAAACAAGTTTTTAAATTTATACAAAACAATTTGAAATAGAATATCACCAAACAGAAACTATTTCAAAAAAATAGTTTTGAAACCAATACTATTTTCCCTATATATAAACCAATCATATTTTCAACCATTTCATAATCCATTTGGGATAACCTATTCTAGTCCACACATCCAACAATCCATACACGGATAACTAGGTGACAGTTACATACTCATGAGAGGTCTCTTGTTGATATATCATGTCGTGACAAGTTAAAAAGTACTCCATGCACTGTTACACCTTTTTCACTGAGAACCAAGTCATACTTCAAGAATTCCACATAATTTAAAATGTTAACACACACCAAAAAGTATTCCCCAACACCATTCCAATATAATCATGCCAAATCCATTTCAATAAAAAAAATTGTTGATTTTTTTACACAACCTTATCCTATGAATCATTCCAATAAATTATTATAAAATCAATATTTTAAAATCATTTATGAAATCCCTTTTCACAACAGTTCAACAATTTATAAAAAAATACAAAAAATATCACTAAATAAGGTTTCTACCTTTATTTACAGAAATATTTTTTTAACCAATTTTAAAAAAAATTATTTGTTTTTAAATAGGCCTTCATGTTCTCAGAATATGAGTCTTGGCTAAAGCCACCTACCTCAGAAATTATGGAGAAAATGAAGTACGGTATGATAACACACATGAAACTGGGTTTGATCTCCAAAAAACCACCTTAGATCTCTTCTACTAGAATAAAAAAATGAAAATATATAACCATTATTGAGTCAACCACCATATATATATCCACGATAGACTAGATCTAAGAAACTGAGAGTGGGAAGAAAGTAGATCCAAGAAAAACAATGATAAACTACCACAGATAGGGACATATAAGGGAATCATGCTTCAACACACTAAAAAATTCCTCTGGATAATTTTTGATTTGATGGGGAAAGGTTACCAAGACTTTGTGAGGATCAATGCTTGAGTGGGGGCTAAAATAGATGGTAAAAATGGTTTCAAAGTTAAACCTGAACTAGATCCACTTTTTTATCTTTTTTTAATATGTTTATGGTTAGACACAGGTTAGGAAACCCGTGCACTAACCATGTTCTAGAATCTACCTCAACGGAAACTTCTCATGATTGTCCCACACGATTAGAAAAACTATGAGCCAAGTGTGAATAAGATATATGTACCAAATTTCATGGATTCTCCTAGATTTTTTAATGGTTTAGTAAAACAATGTTCCTTCACATTAGACCATGCATCATTGTGCACGGTTTCCTATATTAGTTTCAGGGTTTCCACAAATCATGCCCAAACCATGGACAATTAGAAAATCCCCCAAAAAATCCCACAGTCTTCCAAATCCTCTTAAATATAACACAAACAATATATATACATAAAAATTATAATGAAGGGGTTACATACCTGAAATTGGGATGTTACATTATCCCCATAATTATCTTTTCCATCCTAAAAAAGTAGAGAACTATTTTTTTTCCTAAAACAGTTTGTGCCCTTGGTCAACCATTTTCTTTATCCATTCCCAAGTCTCTCCGTAAATCTGACCATCTTACCACAAAACCTACATAAGATAGATGATTTTCCCACATAATACATTCTTTTTCTTATCCAATGAGAATACTCATATTTTTCATGTAATGTTTTTAATTATATGAAATTATTCTGAGTTTGTGAAAATTGACAGCGCGTGATTATGAGGCCCGATGTTCCCAGAATGAATTTAGGAACTTTTTTAGGTATGTTTAGTAAACACGCGAGTGGCATTTTATAACTTTTGAAATGGTGCTCAGATTAAAAATAATAGGGCACTGTTGAATCCACAGTGCTGGGATTTGCTTAAGGGAGGCTTCACATTGATCACAGTAGGTATGAAGAAAAAGTAATGTTTTGGGAATTTTAAAAGAATAATAAAGATAACTAAGTTAATTTTTATTTTCTCCTTAATCGTTTCCCTCAACGGACAAGCGGCAATGTGGGACCAGTGACATGTCAAGGCAATAAATGGTTTGACCTTTCAATTGTGCGTAATAGCTTTGTTAGTGAATTTGGAAGGTTCCTAATTAATATGCCCCCATTAAGTCCCACTAACATTAGACACCCTCCCCCTCTTTTATTTTTATAGATCTTGGGAAGAGGTGTCGGCACTACTTCACCAAGAAACAAAGTGCTTAAAAATTTCTGATACACCAAACCCTTGGAGAAAAGAGCCAGTTCTAGTGAGCGGTGACGAGCGACACTAAAACCTCGAACATAATATTGATGATCGAGCGCTGTCATTGGAGGCTAGTTGCAGGGTTGGCGAACACCAACCCACTTCCTCAATCGTGGGAATTCTCCCTCGTTATTGAGGTAGGGTTTTTTTGTTTAATTCAAGTGATTTTTCTTGAACCCCTTTAATCCTATCTCATGATCACAAGATATCGAGGAGGGTGAGAGCCTAACAAACCTCTCCTGGACCTCCGCTACCTTGCTACCATTGTGCCTCCATGGAAGACCATCGATGCAGTGGCACCAACCAGCTACAATGGAGGCATTGCGCCATTTCACACCTTAAGAGGATGTTGCAGCACTAACTGTGGCAGTCTGAAGAGAGGCCGGCACTAGCCGACTACAGAGGAGTGATGGTGCGCTATCGCACACAACTGATGAGAAAGGGGTCGCGGCTCGTCATCTATAGAGATCTGCGAAGGTGTCTGGAACATCATCCGGCCATGGAAGGGAAGGTCAGTGCAATCAGTACACCGCTGGTGAGAAAGAGGCTGTGACCGAAGCTGGGGCAGAGAGGGAACCCATTCCTCTAGCGAGTTCCGTAGTGACCGGGTGGCGCCCTCATATCACTGCCCTTTCACTAGCCGAATGACCTCCGGTCCGTTCGAAAGACCGAAGTACTCACCCCCACCCCCACCCAGCTAGGGCAGACCCCAATATGGCCAGAACCGGTGGTTCGTTCCCCCATGTGGGTTGGGTCTCCCCCATGTGGGAAGAGCCCACTGGGGCCCCGCCCAGCAGGGTCTGACCCGAATTGGAATGCGTCGACCAAAACTGTGTTGGGGCGGCCTATACCGAGTTAGTCCGACCCAGAGCGGGTTGGGTCGGCCCGGACAGGGTCGGGCCGGACAGAACTCAGGCCAAACCGGACTCAAGAACACTTAAAGGGCCATATCTTTGGAAAGAGACGTCATTTTGACAAACTGTCTATGGAATTGGGATCCTTGGATCGATATGGTCCTTTTGGTATACTCCAAATGTGTTTTGGATATATTTGATGTATGAGTAGGTTGGATCGAACCTGAATCCAATCGGGCCCTCTGAACTAAAATGCTTATAACTCACAGACAGAGCGTTTGATTAACGAATCGTCTATCAAATTAGAACCCTTATGAAATGGATGTACTTTGGGTTAATCATTTTTGGAGCTTAGTGGTGGTCCAGGTATGACCGATATCTCAAAGGGTATATTCTATAGAATATGAGCGCACCGGGTGCGAGGAATCCTGTGGAAGGCTGTAACATGAAAAAGAACATTGGTCATGTGTGGGTAAGCCTGTATCGATCCAATGTGGGTCAGCTTCTATCAGATCTTGTGCGGGTCAGTGCCTAGTGATTCTATGTGGGTCAGTACATACCGATTTTGTGTGGGTTAGATCCTATGTGGGTCAGTAGGGATTAGATACCTATCTAACCTGTGTGGGTCAGCAGTAGTGCCACTTAACAGAATAATATGATCTAGCTTACGATTAATCATTTGTACTTATTTACATAAGTTCTACTTGATTATGACCTAAGTATTCTTACCATCGTGGTGTTGTCTTTGTAGTCTTACCTATGTGGTTCTACAATATTCGTGGTGATACTTGTGTGGTACTTCAATGATCGCGTTGTTACCTATGTGGTACATCTATCTTTGTGGTGTTACATGTGTGGTACTTCTACCATCGTGGTGTTTTGTTCGTGGTGTTACTTGTGTGGTACTTCAATCATTATGATGTTACCTATGTGGTACATCTATCTTTTCAGTGTTCCTAGTGTGGTACTTCTACCTTTGTGATGTTTTCTTCGGGGTGTTACCTGTGAGTTACTTCTACTTGGTGTTACCTGTGTGGTACCTCAACCTCCATGGTGTTACCTTTATGGTAATCTTCCCTCATGTATGAGATGAGAATGTCTTGATTACATAGGTATATGCATGGGAATATACCTAAGTAGATTTTATTTCTTGCTTGTGGTTTTTTTGGAACTCTAGGATACCTACGGGGGTCTCGGTGTCCCTACTGAGTATCGTTATGCTCACCCCTACACAGGCTACGCCTACACCTTGTTGTGTCTTATGTAGACAACGTTCAGCATTGATCGAGGATGAGGGAGCTAGGACCGAATAGTGATTAGAGGTGGACATTTTGGCGTGACGTGATGCGGGGGCTATTGATCGCGTGTTGTACCTGCCATTCAGGTAGGATCCTCGGTGGATGACCCAGGAGCTATTTTTTCACTTTTCAGTTGTATTTTTACTTTTTAGTTGTATTTTACTTTACAATTGGTCTTGTATTCAGGACCCTTTACTTTCATCACACTTTTATTACAGCAGTTTACATTGTGGTTTCTTTTGTTGTCTTCTTGGACTGTGTGTTAGTACAGGTTAAAAGGTAATTCCTTCCCCATTTTAGGGATATGCCTTTACGGTGCTAGCAGCCATCCCCTGGCCTATGGATGGTGGGATTCGGGTTGTGATGGAATGGGCCCCAGAGATGGGTCGTGACAAAGTAGTATCAGAGGAGGATAGCTGAGGAGCAGGCAATGCTACTCGTGCGGCGAGTAGGGTCACATGGCATGTCACTACCCGACCCAACGTACAAATGACTAGCAGACGGTCGAGGGACCAGAGAGGCAGTGGTAGAGATTCTATCAGGGAGGTCCTTAGGTAGTGGGAGGACGTGGAAGAGGAGATGGTTGTGCAATAGGTGGTTGGCAACGATTCGAGTTTCAATCGAAACCACCTCCAGGTGGTCCACCCCAACCACAGTGAGCAGGGGACAAGGACCAGCTCAGCTCCAGGCAGTTGAGGCCTACGACTAAGGCTCTCCAGAGATGATTAGAGGTATGATATTTGTCTACTCCACCTTAGCTTCAGTACTTATATACATATGTTTCAGTCACTCTTTAATTTACAAGGCCCTCATTCAGAGCTCAGAGATTTCAGTGGAGTTATTGGCTCAATCCTTACGGCTAGAGACTCCTACGGGAGGGGAATCAACGATTACACACTGGTTCTGGAAGTGTAATATTACTCAAGGAGGCGAGATATTCAACTGGGATCTTCTATTAGTGGCGTCGAGGACTTACGACATCATCTTGGGTATGGACTGGTTATCCACAATCCATGCCTAGATTAATTGTATTAGGTGAAAATTGTGGTGTGTCCGTGAGGATGGGACTAGGTTTTCCTTAAATGGCAAGAAGAGAACCTTTGCAGCATAGGATGGACTGACCTGAAGAAGGGTGAAAACGATCACACGTTTGTTAGCCACCATTACCCTCAGGGAAGATCATGTTTTGAGTCTGATCTATCTTATAGTGGTGGAACATTATGCCGATATATTTCTTGATGATGTTCCAGGACTACTACACACTGAGAGGTAGACTTTTAAATCGACTTTTACATTAGAATGGCACTGGTATCTAAACCATCATAACTGATGGCTCTCATAGAGCATCATGAGTTACGAGTATAGTTGGAGGACTTCTAGAGGAATTGGTTCATAAGGCCCAGTGTTTCTCCATACGTAGCCCCAATTTTGTTCACCAAAAAGGAATATGGGAGTTTGAGGCTCTGTGAGGACTACTGGTGCCTGAACCAGGTGACCGTGATGAAAATGTATCCACTTCCGAGGATTGATGGTATTTTCGATCAGCTGAAGGGAGCTCCTTGGTTTTTGAATATAGACCTCATATCATTCTATCATCAGCATAGGGTATGAGATGAGGATGTCAAAAATAGGGCCTTTAGATTTCGGTATGGCCACTATGAGTTCTTGGTTATAATGGTCAGCATGACCAATTCCCTAGTGGTGTTCATGGGAATCTTGAACAGGATCTTCCATCCATACCTTGATCACTTTATGGTGGTCTTCATCGATGACATCTTGATATAAACAGCAGCGGAGGAGGAGCATGCCTATCATCATCAGATAGTTTTGGATACACTCCGAGAGCACCATATTTATGGTAAGCTCTTGATGTGACAGTTCTGGATTTGAGAGTTCCACTTTCTAGGATATGTTATCTCAAAGGATGGGGTTTCTATGGATCCATCGAAGATAGAAGTTATACTTGCTTGGGAGCCACCCAAGAGTGTGATTGAGGTGAGGAGTTTCCTGGGGTTGGACGGATACTACTAGAGATTTTTGCCTGAATATTCCAGAGTTGTGGCACCCTTGTCAGCATTGAAGAAGAAGGGACTTCCCTTTATATGAATGGAGATATTTCAGTTGAGTTTTCAGTAGCTTCAGTAGATACTGATGAGTTCCCCCATCTTGAGGCTACTAGAAGAGTGCGTTGGGTATGTAGTTTAATGCGACGCATCAGGGACCTAAAATGGATGTGTCCTGATGCAGGAGCAAGCATTGATCGCTTATGGTTTGTGTCAACTAAGAAAAAATGAGTAGAACTATGCAAACCATGACCCGGAGTTAGCATTAGTGGTCTTCACCCTGAAGATGTGGCGGCATTACTTGATGGGCGAACGTTTTATTGTCTAATATTATCACAAGATTCTCTTGTATATCTTCTCTCAGAATGACTTGATCCTAAGATAGTGGTGATGGATAGAGTTCTTCCAGGACTATGACTTTGGGATAGACTATACTCCTAGGAAGGGAAACATGGTAGCAGATGCACTCATTAGGAGGTCTGGTCTGTAGTTGCTGAGTGAGGTGATAGAGCAACTAGCCATGTTACAGATATCTTTCATGGATATAGATGGAGCTGCATACCTTCAGTCTATGACAGTCACACCCCCACTCCTTTAGTGAGTTAGTGAGGTGCAACTTGGGGACATTGACTGTGAGGCTCGACGTGCTCACATATCCTTAGGATAGGCACCTGAAGGATTTTATAAAGGCGGGGAGCATGTCATCCTCTTCAGAGGGTGTGCCATGGTACCAGTGGCTCTATGGGAGAGGTGTTGATGGAATTACATACCTCCCCTATATTGGTTCATCCAGGTGTGGTGAAGATGTACCTAGGACCTTCGACGTCAGCACTGGTGGCCAGTGATAAAGAATGCAGTGGAAGAGTTTGTTTCTCAATGGCTCACTTTTAAGCAAGTGAAGGCTAAGCAATAGGTTTCTATAGGCTTTGCGTATCCACTAGAGGTTCCAGAGTAGAAGTTGGATGGAATCTCTCTAGAATTTGTGACAGGGCTTCTACATACGTCAAGGGGACATGATTCAATCTAGGTGATCATTGACCAACTCACCAAGTCTGTCCACTTCCTACCTATCTGAGAGCAGGGATTAGAAGAGGGCATGGGATGCCTCTACATGAAAGAGATTGTGTGACTTAATGGGGTGCCATTGATGATTGTCTTTGAACGTATTGCACGTTTCACATCCTGGTTGTTGTAGGGATTATAGTAGGCGTTCATAACTCATCTACATTTGAGAACTAACTTTCATCCTGAGACGGATGGTCCGAAAAAGCAGACCATATAGACGCTGGAAGACATGCTACGTGCTTGCATCCAAGATTTTGGCCACAGTTGGGAGGATCACTTTCCAATGGTGGAGTTTTCATATAATAACATCTACCAATCCACCATCGATATGACAACATTCGAGGCCTTATACGGTTGACCTTGTAGATCAATTATATGCTGGATAGACCCAGGGGAGTCAGAACTTATGGGTCCAGAGTTGGTACAGGCTACCATGGATAAGGTGTAGATTGTCCCGGAGTGGATGAAGACTGCATAGAGCAGACAAAAGTTTTATGCAGACAGGACGCGGAGACCATGTCTTCCTACGGGTCTTATCTTGATGAGGTTTTCAGAGATTTTGCTGAGGCTTCAAGTTATCACCAAGATCTATCGAACCATTTTTGATACTTTGGAGAATAGGCAAGGTGGCATACCTATTGGAACTTCCACCGCAGCTGGAGAGGGTTCACGATGTCTTCCACATATCCCAGCTGAGGATATATGTGCATGATCCATCTCACATCATCGACCATGAAAATTTGAACTTGAATGATGGGGTGAAAATTACTGAGTTACTAGTGGAGATTGATGATCAACAAGAGAGGTTCCTTCATGGGTAGTCATTACCTCTGGTGCGCATTCACTGGCAGCACAAGAACCTCTAAGAGATCGCTTGGGAGTGGGAGGCTCAGATTCGTTCTTAGTACCCCAATTTGTTTTCTTAGTCTATGTTTTGTCTTTCAAGGATGAAAATATCTAAGGTAGGTATAATGTAAAGACCCAGATTTTCTAGGTTTTTTAATTATATTGAATTATTATGATTCTGTGAAAATTAACGGCGCGTGATTCTAAGGCCCGGTGAGCCCGGAATGAATTTCTAAACATTTTTTAGGTATGTTTAGGAAACACGTGAGTGGTATTTTATAACTTTTGAACTAGTGATCAGATAAAAAATATAAGGAATGGTTGAATTCATAGCACCAGGATTCTTTTAAGGGAGATTTCAATTTGACCGCAGTAGGTTTGGAGAAAAAGATAAGTTTTGGGTCTTTTAAAAGAATAATAAAAATAACATAGTTAATTTTTATTTTCTCCTTGATCTTTTCATCCAATTAAAAAGAAGAAACGTTGGACTTGTGATGTTTCAAGATAATAAATGGCTTGATTTTTTAATCCTAATTAATAGATTTATTGGGTAATTATGCAGGTTCAAAATAAATGAACCCCCATTAAATCCCATGAACATTAGACACCCTCCCCCTCTCTTATTTATAGGGAGCATGGGGAGAGGTCTTGTCACTAACCCACCAATCAAAGAAGTGATAACAAAGGTCTGAGATGCTAAACCCAAAGAGAATGGAGCTGGTTCTGGCGAGCAATGATGAGCGACACTGAAACCCCGAACTGAAGATCGACGATCGAGCAATGTCGTTGGAGGATAGTTGCAGGGGACAGTAAACACTGACCCACTTCCTCAATCGTGGACATTATCCATCGCTCTTGAGATGGGGGTTTGTTTCTTGTTTAATTCATGTGATTTCCCTTGAACCCATTTAATCCTCACTCATGATTACAGGCTAACAAGGAGGGACGGGCCTAACAAACCCGACCCATACCCTCAACCACATTGCCACCCTTGCGCCTTCCTAGAAGACTGTCGGTGTGGCAGCACCAACCAGATACGATGGAGGCAGCATGCTGTCACATGATACAAGAGGAGGTCACAACACTAAGCTGTAGTGGTCAGCGGAGAGGCATGCACTGGCAGACCACGGAGGAGGTGGAGCGTGTCGTTGCGCGCCGCCAGTGGGGAAGGGGTCACGGCTCGTTAGCCGCGACGGTCAGTGGAGGATGCTGGAACATTGGACGGTCGTGGAAGGGAATGGAAGTACTACTAGAGCGCTGCGGGTGAGCAGGAGACTGCAGAAAAAGTCATGGAATAGGGGGAACCCGTGCCTCCGGCGTGTTTCGTGGTGACCGGGCGGTGCCCACGTGGCGCCGTTATTTCATAATCCGAACAGCCTCTAGGCCATTCGGGAGACCGGGTCACTCACCATCTCCCCCTATGATGGATTGGGTAGACCCCACTGTGGGCTGGACTGGGGGGTTGTTCCCCCTTGTGGTTCGGGCCACCCTTTGCAGGCTACCCCCTTGCGGGCTGGGCTGCCCCCAAGCGGATCGGGCCACTCCCTTGCAGGTCAGGCCGGGCCTCGGCCTAGCGGGCTGAGCCCACAATAGCGTAGCCCAGCCGGCTCAGACCTGGATCAGGACTGGTTGACCCGAACTAGGTCGGTTCATCCCAGACTAGGCTGGGCTGGTCTGACCAGGTTGGACTGAACCCGTGGCCAACCGAACCCAAGAACACTTAACGGGACATATCTTTATAACCGTACGTCTATTTTACAAACCGTCTGTGGAATTGGGATCCATGGATCAAGATGGACCTTTTGGTATACACCACATGTGTTATGGATATATATTTACTATGACTAGGTTGGATCGCACCTGAATTCAACCTGGCCCTCGGAACTAAAACTCTTATAACTCCCAGACTGGGCGTCTGATTAACGCACCTTTTGTCGCATTGGATCCCTTTCGACATGGAGGTCCTTTGAGTTAATGATTTTTGGAGCTTAGTGGAGGTCATGGTATGACCAATATCTAAAAGGGAAGATTCTTCAGAACATGAGTGCACTGGGTACGAGGAATCCTATGGTAGGCTGTAACGTGGAAAAGAACAATGATCCAGTATGGGTCAGCCTTTATTGATCCTTTGTGGGTTAGATTCTATCATATCTTGTGTGGGTCAGTGCTCAAAAATCCTATGTGGGTTAGTGCATACCAATCTTGTGTGGGTTTGATCCTGTGTCGGTCAGTAGGGGTTAGTTTCCTATTGATACTATGTGGTTCAGCAGCAGTTCCACATAATAGAATAAGTTTATCTAGCTTATGATTAATCATTTGTACTTCTGTACTTATGTTATACCTGATTGTGAGTTGAGTCTTCTTACCTTCGTAGTGTAGTTTTTGTGTTGTTACCTATGTGGTAATACTATATTCATGGTGATACCTGTGTGGTATTTCTATCATCACGGTGTTACCTTTGTGGTACATCTATCATTGTGGTGTTACATGTGTGATACTTTTACCTTTGTGGTTTTGTCTATGTTGTGTTACCTGTGTGGTACTTCTATCTTCATGGTGTTACCTATTTGGTACATCTATATTTGTGGTGTTACCTATGTGGTACTTCTACATTCTTGGTGTTTTCTTCGTAATGTTACCTGTGGGGTGCTTCTTCGCAGTGTTACCTGTGTGGTACTTCTACCTTTGTGGTGTTACCTTTGTGGTAATGTTCCCTGATGTAAGAGATGAGTATATCTTGATAACTTAGGTATATGTATGGCCATATACCTAAATAGAGTTGATGTATTTCTTGTGGTTTTTCATTTTTGGCACTTTAGGAGACCTATTGGGGTCTCGAGGTCCCTACTGAGTAGCGTTACACTCATCCCTACACAGGTTATGCACACACCTTATTGTGTCTTGTGCAGACAATGTACAACATTGATCGAGGATGAGGGATATAGGACCGAATAGTTCTCAGAGGTGTAATTTTTGGCATGACGTGACATGGGGACTACTGATCATGAGTTTTAGCTACCCTTTAGGTAAGATCCTCAGTAGATGATCCAGGAGTGATTTTTTCACTTTTCAGTTATATTTTTACTTTTCAGTTGTATTGTACTTTAAATTTGTGCTTGTATTCTGGATCAATTACCTTCTGCACACATTTACTACATCAGTTTACTTTGTGGTTTCTTTTTTTGTGTTCTTGGACTGTGTGTCAATACAGGTTAAAAGGAAATGCCTTCCTGTTTTAGGGATAAGCCTCTCTGGTTCTAATCTCCAGCACCTGGCCTACGGAAGGGGCGATTGGGGTAGTCACAGCACGAGCCCTGGGGGACGGGTCATGATATCCATAATCTGTACTGGTACATGCACAAAAAGGCATCCAGATATAAGTCAATGTGATCTCATTGAATCTCATGGTCAGGATCTGACTGATTCTTTTTCTACTGAGATACATGAACCACAATATGCATTGTACTGAACCATGGGGGCAAATCCAAATGATATTCCACCTCACCAACCCAATCAATTATCTAAAAACAAAATATGTATCAAGGACATAACTTGTCATACCTCCCAAAACAATGATTCCCAATCCTTGTAGAGATACTCAAGAACACATGATCACTACCTCGAACAAAAAAGGTCATCGATGATGATCCACATATGATTTTTGATGACACCGAACCATATCCATCTATTTCCTAATCAAATGAATCATCTCCATTGTCTCTTGGAAGAGGTTCATCCCAACTGGTGAACTCTCACCAGTTTCAACCCAAAATGTAGATAATTACAAGGATTACTATAAAATGACTCAAGAGAATCCATATGTATCGATTCCTGATAAACCTTTTTATATGATAACTCTACAAATGGTACATTCACTTCCCAGGTTCCACAAAATTCCATTACACAAGCCCATAGCATGTCTTCCAATGTTTGTATCATCTGTTTGGATTTTCCATTTGTATGGGGATTATAAATTATACACATAGTCAACTAGGACCCAAAGGAATACTATATGTTTTTCCAAAACCAGATGTAAACCTTAGGTCTTTTTCTAACAATATCAAAACCAGTACTCCAACCCTCTTTACCACTTCTTGGATATAATGTTTTGTCATGTCCTACACCATATGGGATTCATGAATAGATATTAAATGGGATGAATTTTTTAATAGGTTCACTCTCACCCATATGGAAATATGTTTCTAAAAAATTCCTAGGATACCTATTACAAAATCCATGGCTATCTAATCCAATTTCAAAATAGGGATAGTTAAATAATGTAAAATATGTATCAGTCATCGATGTTCTACCTTAACTTGTTGGAAAGTTAATCATCTCGAATCAAACTCATCCACATTAATTTTCTTATTGACCCCCAAAGAATATGCTTTCAATGCCTTATATATAGTATGTATTTCATGATTAATAAACCCTCTGAAAATGAGTAATCATGAAGAAGTTGTTCCTAATAATAAATAAGTGTGACCATCGGATTTCGAAACAACAAAACCGAACTCCAATCCAACCTCCATAGATCAATGGTCTCCCCACCATTTAGTTTTGACTATATCACAACACATTTTTAATCATATTTTTGTCCCTCCCAAACTATCCCAACCAAATCAAGAATGAACAAAACTATAAAGAAAACAATAACCTCACCTCAGTATTCACATTACAAGTGCATTTTTGGAATCATTGACATCTACATCCACTGATCTGAAGCCATTTTTTCCCACTCACTATATGAATTTCTTCTTAATTAATCTTCCAATGCATTACCTTTACCCATTGTATACATGAAGTCTAAGTCAAACATATAGAGACAATCCATCCATATTATTTTTCATAGGATCAAATACCTTTCTAATAAAATATGTTTCAATATTTGATGGTCTGTAAACAGTGTAAATTTTCCACCAAATAGGTAATGATACCAAGTCTTTATGATCATGGACTATGGCAGCTAACTCCAAATCATGTGTTGGGTAATTTTTCTCATGCACCTATAACTTCTTTGAGTCATAAGAAACAACATGCTCTCCTTGAATTAGAACACATCATAACCCAGATCTCGAAGAATCAAAATACACCATGTACCCTTGTCATGAGTTTAGATATATCAAGATTAGAGTTGTTGTAAGGAAAATTTAAAACACTAGAAAATACTTATGACATTCATCATTCCACTGGAGTGATACATTCTTCATTTTCAAAGATATCATAGGTGAGTCTAGTCATGAAAAATAACAAAAAATGTGTCGATAATAATAAAAATGAATATGGAAAATATGTATATTGAAGTCATTATTTGGTGGTTGACAAGAGATAATAAATTCTATCTTTTATAGATCCATAGAAACACCTTTTTGAGAGATTAGATGGACAAGTAAACATACCTATTGTATCCAAAAATCACACTTTGATAGTTTGGAATACAGATGATGATCCTGCAAGATTCCCAACATTGTCTCCAAATTTTGATCACGCTCAGCCTTTTTAATTGAAAACATATATATTTCATCATCAAACACCTCCACAAAAGAATTCAGATACCTCTGAAAAATATCTTCAGAATATCCTATTTCTGAACCTGTAATTGGTGATATTGTGATTCGAAGTCAATTTTAGAAAACAACTAATCTCCCATTGATTGATCGAATAGATCATAAATGTATCGAAGTGGATACATATTTTTAATATTAACAATATTAATATTATGATAATTGACACACAAATGAAGACATACATCGACCTTTTTGAAAAATAAAAGCGGTGCTTCCCACAAAGATGTGATCAGCCGAATGAACCCTTTGCATTCCAACTCTTCCAAATTCACCTTCAGTTTAATTAATTCTTTCGGTGAAATCTGAAAATATAGAAGGTAAATTGGACTTTTCCGCAGAAGGATATCAATCCTAAACTCCACTTCTCTTGTGGGTGGAAACCCTAATAAAATTTCCAGCAAAACATCTTGAAAGTGATCAAAAACCTCTAGAAAAATCTATTCTCAATCTCTTACATAGATACCAAAGTCAATGATGAAAACTAGAATTATATCATTCTAACTAAGGGTTAAAAAATCCCATTTCCCCTACCTTTACATTAATGGCTCCTTTGAAGAGATTTCTGACACCATCAACAGTTTTGAAACTTACCGTTCTAGTATAATAGTCAATATGAGACTTGAACATTATTAACTAATCCCTACCAAATATTATAACATATAAGTCCATCTCATGAAATTAGAAATCCCATATCATCTTGTATCCATTACATTTATAAAACATTCTCTATAAATAAAGGCTCCACATTCTCTTTTACCAAAATAAGTTTATATTTTCAACAAATAATGCATCATCTCAACATTTAAACACAGTAAATCAACATCACCAAGAAAGACCTCCTGATTTCTTTCGATTAGATGGGGAAAGTTTCCACAGCCTTTGGGAGGAATAATTTATTAGTTATGGATGAAATAGTAGAAAAAAAAGGTTTTAAAATTTAATCCAGACCTAGATCCAATTTTTTAGGATCTAGTTTTTAAGCCTTGCATGGTTAGTCGCACATCTTGGAAACTCATGTGCTAAATGTGTTTTATACCCTATATCAAGGAGAACCTCTCATTATTGGACCACATGGTTAGAAAAACCACGTTCCAACCATGAAAAAGATCTTTATCCCACTTTTCATGGTTTCTCTTGGGTTTCTTTATGGTTTGGTGAAATTTTTCACCAAACCATGTGCCTTCACATTATCCCCTATATCACTCTTCAAAATTTCCTATGGTAGTTTTATTGTTTCCACAAGTTTTGCTCAAACTATTCACCTTAATAAAATCCCCAAAAACCATTATTCTTCCAAACCCTCACAAACATCACCCAAATACTTTAAATACCTAAAAAATAAAGGGTTACTTAATTGAAACCACGGGAAATACACCATCAGTCTGGGGATGATTTTTTGTGCTCAAATGAAGCTTGATATTAAGATCCTTCAAAAGGAAATTCCATAATTTCGAGGTAAATCATGGATCATGATTTGAAAAAATTTAAATAGGTGTTCTTTGAATTATTATAAATTATTTGGTATAGATTCATGAAATGAAATCAAGAGGTAAACCCTCTCTTATATCAAGTAAACATGAAGATTTTGTATGGGGATCAATAATAACCCATATTGAATCATAATTTCTTAGAGTATTTGGTATTAAAATAAAAAATCCTATAGTAATTTCATCCCATTTCAACACAGGAATTAGAAGTAGTTATGTGACTCCTCTAGGATGTTATCTCACAGACTTCACAAATTGAAAAACCAAGCATCCTAATACATTATAATATATTTCCCACTTCATATTATACCATTAAAAATTTCCTTCAAATCCCTATATAAATTGGTTCTACCAAGTAGCATAGAGAAATTGGATCTATTAGTATCAACCAATAATTAATTTTTTATCTCAGGTATAGATTGACCACATAGACTCTTTAAAAATTTTAGAATACCATCTAAATATTTGAAGTCTTACAATTTCCCATCATTCATGGTTTTAATTTTATTTTTAAAATTATCATCATATAATTGAGAAAATTATACCTTTTCCAGTAAATATGGATTCCAAATAATTTAAAAAATGTGTCATGTTTCCCCTTCCTTAATAATTCACATATCTATATTTTTAAATACATGAAGTCAATATCCCTATAAATTCTCATTTTTTAGGACTCCATGATATATCCTTATTAATTCATACGCTGCATTATTTACCTTCCCAAGGAGGTGTTGTATTGATAAATCACAATCCTTGAGTATTCTCATGTCATCGCATATGCCTCATTTTGAGTAAATTCTATGAAAATGTGTATTTTAGAATATTATACTATTTTTATGTCTAACATCATTCAACATAGGAAAATGCCTTTCAATCTATAAATATATTATTAAGCATTCCATCTAAAGATCCTAAGTTGGATATTTCTATCCATGAGTCTTGAACTAGCATAGTTTATAGAAAATAACAATATCATTCTTCATATGGAAACAATTTAGTCCGTTCTCTGATGTGTTACAATATACCAAAAATTCATCATTTAATGATAGTATATTCAAAATCGGAATATTGGATAATGTACTCATTAATTTTTCAAAACATTCCTAGCATTACTTTTATCATAAAAACATAACACCTTTATATATAAACTTTTTTAATGGGTTAGAAAATTAAGAAAATATTTGACCAAATAATTTGTAGTAACCTACAATACCAATGAAACTACATACATAGATTGTGTTCATATGTTCAAACCATTCTTTGACCACCTTTTCCTTTCATTATCAACTGAGATTCTCTCTTTGGGGATAATATATCTATGAAAAAAGATTTCTTAATCCACAATTCAAACTTATTTAATTTCCCATCAACAATATTCTTCTAAGAGTCTCAATAATGATCGACAAGTGATTTTCATTGTCCTCATAGCATTCAGAATATACCAAGATATCATCAATAAATAACACAAAAAATCATTAAGATATTCCTTGAATTCTCTATTCATGAGATATATGAAAACATAGGGTGCATTAATATATTAAAATGGAATTATTATAAACAAAAATATGTTTATAACCTATTTGAAATATTTTCTTTGGAATATATTCCTTATTTACTATCAAGTGATGACACTGAGAACAGAGTTCAATCATTGAAAAATATTCAGCTCCATGATGTTGATAAAATAATTAATCAATGTGGGTTTGGGGAAACTTTTTCATTATCATTATATCGTTGATTTCCCAATAATCATTGCATAGACTCATAGATCCATATTTCTTACTAAAGAAAAGAATAGGGGCTCCCTAAGGTAAAATTTTAGGAGAAATAAATCCCTTATTACACAATCCCTCTAGTCATTATCAATTCCACTAATTCTATAGTTTCTATTCTATATAGAGTCTTTTATATTGGTCTTTAATCATGGGTTAAATCAATGGGAAACTCAACTTAATTCTCTGGTTGATGTCCGTATAATTTTTTAGGAAATGAATAGATATATTCCTATACAAGAGGAAAATCCTTAATTTGAATATTACCTTTTCAATAAATCGATTGTGTCTACTCTTCATACCCAGAAAACACATTCATAAGAGATACTAGTTTGGATCTATACATGATCAAGATGATGAATTATACACTCTAAATATGAGGAATTCCACATCTTCATCATGAATCATAATTTCCTTCTATTTTGAGAATTTTTTTCTTCATATTTTGAAATATATTATATAATAAGGGTTATATAATTGTCAACTATAGGTATAATAATAATTTCTACAAATCCAGAAGGTTTTTGGGTCATAGGGGAAACTTACTAAAACATCATTCTTATAGTGGTATTTCCACAATGAATTTTTCATGAAAAATACCATATTAAGATGATAGGAAATAATATCTTATTTTATTATAAAACATGGAAAATATAAAATAATTTGAGGATATAGAATAAAATAAATAATTAACTAAATTTGAGTGTAAAAATAGTGCACCTACCCCAAAATCTTTAGGAATAGAAAACTTAGCGATATTGATCACAAAGTATTGTCCTTTTCCTATAACCATATTCTTTGGTATGTTCCCTTGACACTTGGACAGTTGGTTTGAGTAACTCCCCATTTTCTTACTATTTAAGTAATGGATAGTAGTGGTATCTTTATTTCTCATAAATTCATTGTTCTGGTAACCCTTACCTCTAATCTTGTATTAAATTCACATTCCCTTTAATTATTTTCTAGGATATTACTTTCCACAATTTTCATATGATGGAAATTGATTCATTTTATTCTTCTTCTTTGAAAAGTTAATTTTTTTATTGTTAATATGACAACTTATTCTCTTAATATCCCTTGAATATAAATGTTCTAGAAAAATAATTCTTTATTATAATGGTGTATAAAACATTTTCATCATATTACAAAGATTTTTGAGAAAAAAATTACCTTAAGAGACTTGTCTTATGCCCTTCAAATAAATGGTCAATTGTAATTTATATATTATGTATTTAATTCATAGAATACCTAGATAGTCATCTAAATGTTTCATCATACTCGACAACACTTTCCTATTCCTTTTCCTTTAAGTTGAGTGACTTTATCTTCATTTTATTTCATTTCACATGAGGTAAATATTTATTGAAAATATTATATTAAATGCCTTCCATTCGATGTGTTATATTTTTTCATCCTCCTGTGTATTATGTATTAATGAACTCCATTGATTTGGATCACATTTAAGAAAATATACTTCCAGTATAACCATTTCACTTTCATCGTATCCTAAGGCCAAAAATATCTTTTCAAGGGAAAAAAACCATTGTTTAGTGACTACTATATTAGTAGTTCCCCTAAATAATGGGCACTTCTATGGAATTAAATAATATATTATAGGTGTATCATTCCATCGAACATAATTTTTTACATATGTATGAATTTATTAGTAATTACCTAGGTTATATTATCTAATATATAAATGATCTACTCAACACCAACACAATTTTTATTGTACTACTCTATAGAGAAATTTCTATATTAGTCATCAGTATTGATACAATTCTTTTTGTAAAGTTATATTTCTAAAAAATTGAATGTGCTAAATTATTTCATAAAATTATTAATTATAATCATAATATTTAGTATTTAATTTGGTTTAACACTTAATATTAATTAAAACTGTATTCATTGTTAATATCATCATTATAAACTTGGTTTCCTTGTTGATATCATTAGGCCCTAATTTTTTTCAAATATTTCATAATGTTTTATGAATAAATTGTGAATATACCTAAGACTAACCATTTTTATTGTAAAATCAAGTTCATAGTATGGGATCTTTCACCGTGTACCAAAATTAAGGAAAAGTTAAACTCAACCAACTCTTCTCAATGTTATTACCCCAAGATGCATCTGTGAAAAAATCAAATACGCATATATTATCCAGAAATGTATTTATTGATAGTAAAAACCACATAATATCTACCTTATAAAAACATTAACAACCTTATCCAAAAATTAGACTTATCCTCAAAATATTTCATTGTGTAATGTTCCTTAATCTATATCTTCCTAAATCTAGTTCATGAGGTTTCAAACAAACTTTCTCTGATTCCAACACTAACTACACCAAATATTTTAACCTAGATTAGGTGTCTAATTTATTATATTAAAGTATAAAAAAGTGATCTAATCCCAATGGAATGAACAATATATAATTCTTGAAAAACTAAATATATACATTGTATCTATTTTACATTGGAAATTAAATATAAAACACAATAATGTAAATTTTTTGGAATCCATTAAAATAATTCATAAAATTATTATTCTTATCCTGGGGAAAAATAAAAAATAAGTTTCAAATTAAATTCACAGTAAGTTTTAGATTTAGTGGATCTATAATGACTAAATAAGGAATTATCAATATGTAAAGGTAAATAACTGAAAACACATTCCATTTAATCATTAACTTGAGCAAACAAATGCATCAATGGATAATATAAATGTAATAATCTCAGGGATAATTATAACATAATTTTAAATGAAGGAAATGTATAATATTAGATGTCATGATCTCAGATATCATGAAATATATACTATCAAACCCTTTTATCAAGGTATTTTAATTTATGGGAAGGTATACACCAGTAACCCATTTAATTCGGCCAACCAATTTGTATAATAAGACCTATTAATGTGTCAAAGTGGTATCTATAATGATGACCCACCACTTCATTCAAGTCCAATGCATTCCAAATATATTTAAGGATCAATTTAATTCATATAAAATTTTCATTATCAATAAATATCCAAACTTAGTAAAGAATACATATTTGTCATGATTTTCACCAGTCAATAAAATAACATTCATTGTAAACCATTGTATAGAAAAATGGTAAATGTTTTAGAAAATAATCATTTCCATGATAAAAATAAAATGAATATTCATTATGAATTTAATATATTATTATCAAAATATATTGAATGTTTCAAGGGAATTTTAATACCCAAAAATTAATCAGGATGTGGGAGATTGTGATCAAAAAATTATATTTTATAGTAAAATGATTTCTATTAAATAAGGGAAACGATAATATTAAAATAGGTTTTAATAACTAGTTTCTTTTTCAATTTAATTAAAATATTATTAAATAAGATATAGGGTTCAACGAAGTTATGGTTCTAGGAAAGTATATTAACACCGTATATGTTAAAAAGAAAATATCCCTTTTTTCTTTTAACTAAAAAAAGTTCAAAAAAACCTTTTAGGGAAAAATTAGATTTATTCTTCTAAAAACATATAAAATTTAAATGATAACTTAGACTTTTCTTAATAAACCATTTGAGTAATAAAATAAATTTTAAAAAAATTAAAAAATGGACAAGGATGAATAATGTCCCTAATATAAAAGATAAATAATATCATATCCTGTTTAAAATTAATAATTTCTGGATTCAAGAACCAAGTGGAGGAATAGTTAAAGGAAATTATGAATAATATATAAATATATATTTATTAATATAAAACATATGTTGTTTATTAATACTATATTATAAAAACCCTTAAATAAAAATAAAATAAATATTGAAAAACATATTGTATAAAAATTCTTATTATATACTCCACATTAATGTTTATAGGTGAATAATAACAAATATGTCTCAATTGAGTGTAAATTGAGACCAAATCCCTTACCCCATACTTCCCTTTTGATGAATGTGAATTAAAATCATGTATACTAGTTTTAAAAATGTTATTAATTTAAACCTAAACCATATTAAAATTTATTATATCTTATATTATCTTCTTATTACATCTTATTACCCATTCGCTAAAAACATTTCATTTTTTTTGTTATTTCAAGTGTTAATTGCTTAGTTTTCTCATGAATGTTTATCATGGATGTTATAATTATTGTGAATAGGATATGGTTATATAATATAGTAAATTATATAAATGTTATAAATATAATATTTATTCATTAGATACATTTTTATAATCATTCTTGGCATTTGGGTATGGAAAATGAATCACATCACTTTATGGAGACGGTAGTCCATATGTACGCATGAGAGACATTATAATGTCCTTAATCAATGAAATGGTAAAAAAGTGGTTGATATAGTAATTTAATATAATAAATATTATTTCATTAATTTCATATATATTCATTATTTATATCATTATGACTATACATGTGAGTCAGTGATGGAAAACAAATTACATCACTTCACAAGGTGATAGTTCTCCAAACACACAATAAATGGTTTTGTTAACCTTTTAAGGGATATGGAGATGGATAAATATTATTCAGTAAATATAATAACACCTCAATATATGTTATATACTATTTTTTATATATTTTTTATCAATAAATAATTGAATTTTGTAAAATAATATTTAGAAAATGAAATATCTTTATGAAGATGATTACATTCACTTAGAAAACCCACCATTGGATATCTTATTAACAACCATCAGGTTGGTGTTTCTAAAATACTAGTGTCCCTTAAAATGGTATAATTATGTTGGTGAGATATCTTGGTAGGGTTTGATTAAGATAAATGGTTCAAGTGGTGTGAATTAGTGACAACATGTTTCCTTTTATAATTGATGTGAGTGGCACACTTATAATTTTTCAATGTTTCAAAATAATGTCAAGTCACTTTCTTGGTAAAATTGCACCAAAATAGCTCATATAATAAATTTATGAGGTAAAGGAATAAATACTACCATGAAAAGGGGGTTCGGAAATTTGTTAAGTCATTTTATGTAGTATCATCTTAGATTAACCCCTTGTAAAACTATTTTGGCCATAACCTTAGTAATTAATTTTAAATTTTTGTACTATTAATTATGAATAAAAATTAATTTGACCATATTTACTAATATTAATTATGGTTATTAAATATATAATATATTTTATCAATTTCAATTGACATATTTTTCTTAATTTAATTTAAAAATAAACCTACAAAATGAGTCAAAAAAGAGAAATACTTAGTTAATTAAAAGACATTTTATGAATGTGGCCATTATTTTTGTTTATTTGTTACGAGTTATGGAATAATATGTTCATATACCATAAATGTTTTGATTAATTTTCACGATAAATGGGTTTATCCCTCTTAATTAATGTGGCTATATATGTGGATGGTTACAAACATGGTCTTTTTTATTATTAATTTAAATGATAAAATGATTTTTGAAATGTCTTGAGTGATACTTGGATTCCTATTATGGAATGACTTAGATGGGATCATAGGATTATAGTGGTTAAATTTTCATTGGAAGATACTTAGTTCTATTTTACATAACACCAATAACATGCTCATGGTTTACTTTAGGTTGTGATATGCTGGGGGAGATACTATGTATTCCTTAACTGGACTCATCATGCATTTTTTGCCTCTTTCAATGACATGGGTTCCCTAGGGGAAACACATATAAGATCTTGGTGGTGATATGGTTACACTATTCCATAAGATATATTCAGACCCCTATGTGAGATATCTGGGGTGGACTTATAGGTTCATAACATTACACCATGCAGATAGTGATACATGGGGTTCCATTCATGGATAGCCATAGACTAACTCTGACAGTGATGGGTATATTTATAGTGACCCTATAGAGATACTAAGGATTCCTTTCGAATAACCTTGAATGGTTCTAGGATAACTCTATTTAAATACAATGGTGATTTAAATGTTAAATACTAATAATGCTTAGCTATAATCTAGGGACATGTCCACCAGGGAAAATCACATTCTTAGGCTCAGCCCATTTATTGATTTTATTCAATGATTTATTATTATATTTACACCAATATTTCACATGTATATGTTGACCCCAATTTGGATACCATTTGTATAGGCTTATGCAGTTAGTGAGACAAGTGTCCCATGGGGAACTTGGACTGAGGAATTTATTTATTTATTTATCATCATTCACTTACTATTTCCTATGTATGTTTGTACTTTATATTCACCGTCTGTATTATATTTATAAATCGTTGGTGGTGGCTTGATAAGTATATATCACACCCAGCTCAGGCAGCCATTTCACTGGGGTACCTGAGAAAATCATCATATACATAGGTCCATGGTTTATTACTTGTATTGTGCAATATACATGGGGGTATGATACTAGGACTGAGCTAGTACACAAGATGCTCATGGAGATTGTCATTGGGTATTTTGATTCTTTCCATTGTTTCTATTATTATGGTATGTTTTTTGGTGTACTTATATGTAGATACCCGAAGCTTAACGTACATATACATGACATTACTTTTGCGGAATACTTAGTACATAACAAAAACACACACACAAGGACCGTAATAGTTTAGTGTCTTTGGAAACTCGGAATATAATCTTCTAATCGTGGAGAAAGAACGTAAAAATCTCCCATAAAGATCTTATTTTTTTAAACCTAAATCCTTTCTTTATATCCTGGGGAAAAGAAAACATAAAAGGGTGAGCTCAAATGCTCAGTAAGGGTCAACAAAAGAAATATCAATCACGTCATATTCATAAGAACATATCTTTTGGAAATCTTAACCTGCAAAAGATATTATAATTTCATAACATGGGATAAATCATAGTATTGAAATTTAATACCAATAATCATAACTTAAAATATGAAACTTTGTGGCATACACACATAATCATAGAGAATCATTTCTTGTTAGTCAAGACTCATTTTCAAGACTATCTTAGTGGGCAAAGTCCATTTCTGAACCGAGTTCACTCCTCGTTTCAGTCCTGTTTTACTGAACCAGTATAACCTACCATTCCAGCCATGTCTATCTCATGAGATATAAAATCTTTACCCAATGCATTTTATGGAGATATAGGTCCCAACCATTTCATAATGATACCATTCTTATGTGTGCCACAAAATCATAAACCATACATCATAGCATGTAATAAAAATGGGAATCTTAAACATCGTGATATCATAAAACAATTCATATAAGATAAAGGAATTCATAAAAATATAATTCCATCACAACATAATCATATCAATGTAATAATAGGCATAGAAACCGAACCCTTTATTATCTTAGATGGAAAATAATTTTGATAAAACACTTGAACTCCATTCTTGAGGAAAATATCCTTTCTACTTCAAAAACACTTTTCCTTTCTTAACATGTCGTATAATTCTAAACTAAAAGAAGCTGATTAAAAATAAACTTGAATACTTTTAAATGAAGCTTCTTGGAAATAATTTTTTAAAAATCCATTCATGCCGTATAAGTTAAAAAAAACATTCGTCGTACTTTTGTCTGAAAAGTCAAAAAGTACCTCGTACGAAAAATGACAAAAGATTCCTTTTATATAAAAAACTCACCGAAGGGTAAAATTGGATTTACACCATTGTAGGTGGATGGAAACAATATTACATATTGAGGAATCATGGATGTGGATGATAAAATACACCCCAGTAAATACCAAAGTATAAACAATCTCGGATAAAATGAGATTTTGATATTTTCCCTTACCTTAGGTATGATTTTCTTCGTAAGTGTCCGAACCTCCTGTATAATGATTTAAATAAGTTTATTGACTTCTTCCAGAATCATACGTATTGTTATGATATCATATATGGTCATATTCTTAGCTTCTTATTAGTAATATTTCATTACTACTTGTTATTCGGGTGTTTATTACTTTTTGTTCTTATGCGTGTTTTGTCAAATAAACTCTTATTCTTTTGTTTAGGTTATAGATACCTCATTTACAGAATGGTATTAGTGTAATATATATCATATTCTTTCATTCAATTCATTTATATAATCATTATGCAATTAATATCATGTCGAACGAGTCACATCACATCGTGGAGACGGTATTCCATATGTACGCACGAGTGATGATATCATTCCTATGATCGTGGAATTGTATTGGAGTGTATGTATACTATTTAAGAATCAATATAACTTTATAATAGTCATATATAGTCATTATTTATACCATTATACCCATCCAAGTAAGGTGGTGGTGGAAAATAGATTACACCACGGCGTGGAGACGGTATTCCGTACGTACGAACGCACGGTGATTTCTTTTTCCGTAGGATGTATAGATGATGTAATAGGGTTGTTTCATAATTATAATAACATATCAGTATATTAGTGATACTTATGTTATTACTTCATAATGAAACAACTAAATAAGAAGAAGTGGAAGAAGAAATAAAGATGAAAGAATCGGTAACGGACATTACCTCTTCTTTGAAGTGCTTCTTTGAGACCTCCTTTTAGCGCAATAAATTAGGTCTTTGAAGGAGACCAGAACCTCTAGGATTTTTCTAGGTAAGTGGAGAGTAGAAATTGGGAGGGTTTGGCCGAGCTTGAAGGCTCAAAGTGGTGTGAGGAAGAGGGAGCAGGAGGTGCCCTTTTATAAGGGAGGAGAGGGGTACCTTTGGAATAACTAAAACTATTATTTTATTATAAAGTCAAATTCGGTTTTAAATAGCTCCAAATTGATTTATTTATAAGATAAGGTGGGTATGGGTCGAAATCCTCTCATCCAATAGAATTTAGACATGTTTAGGTTCCTATTTTAACCTTATCATTTAGATTTAACATTAAGTTAAATAATTTTACTTTTACCGCGTCTTCTTGTGTTCTTATACTATAAGGTTGATAAACTTACTATAAGAAGCCAAACGAACCCCAAGTTGTTTATTATTAATATATATAACCTTATATAAGTCTTTTTGCCAAACCGTAGATTTTTAGGAATAAAATAACAATTAATAATATAATATTTTTTTAAAAAACTATTTTATGTCAATTTTGACACTATTTAGTAATTGATTTTTGTGAAAATCATAAAAGAATTATTAGTTAAAAAAATGTTAATTAAATCAATACTAACCTGTCATATTAACCTATAAAATTAGTTTAATTCATATAAAGTCTTAAATTATATTTATTTGGGTATTTATAACATCAATTCTGTCAGTATTTCATTAATAAGACAATTACTGTATCATCTTTGTGTCATAATAAATGATAATTATTTAATCCCTAAAAATTATAAATAAATTCTTATGATGTATATAATTGTATTATATTTCTGGAGACTATTCAGGTTCGAAGTTTCATGAAGTTTATCACTAAATTAAAATTATTATACTTATAAGATTTAAGAAAGTGACATGTTGTCACATTCTTTGGTTTTAATAATAATTAAATTAGTTTCATGAAACAAAATCCATTAAATGAATCTAATCCGACCCTTAGGTGATATGGGTCGACTTTTAGTCATCCAATAAGATTTTGACATGTGTTAGGGTACTTTTATAATATTATATTTACCCTTAATTACCCGATTTACCTTTAACTACGGTAAATAAAATTTACCGTAGTTACTATTCATAATTCCCAAAAATAAAAGGTAGCTTATTAAAATAATTTGGATCCACTGATTCCAAATATGGAATCAATATTTCCAAATTCAATACACAAAAGTTGCAGAAAGTAAATTAAAATTAATCCCATTGTCGAAAGAAAACGAGTTTTTCTTTAAAACATTGCAAAAGATTGAATTGATTTATCCTACAAATTCAAGGTAGAATCAATGCTAATGACATACATTATATTAAATGGAAAAAATATATTCTACTTATACTTTAAAACCATTCAATATTATAATTTAACCATATAAATTATTGCGATGAAAGAAGTTGTTTTTAATTAAAATATAGCGTGTTTTTACTTCTCATCAAAATAAGAAACTTACCAGAATAATATGAAAAATTTATCCAAAGTAAATTTTTATTTCATGATTCCAAAGAAGAATTTTATTTTGTAAAATTGAACTTATAAACATGTCAAAAACTAGATTTAATATGGGTGCGCCATCAAAAGGCGGCAAAACTGCATTTTTTGAAAAATACTTATTTTACCCGAAAAATTTATTTTGTTCTTATACCATGTTTTAGAAAATGTGTACGACGAATAATAATGTTATAAGATTTAAAATTTAGTTAATACTATCCATAACTTCTAGTTCATAATAATATATCGTTGTTTAGTAAAACCCGGTATTGCGTACAACAGACGCTATCGGGGAAGGTCGCGATTGCGTGTAATGCAAGACATGTCAGGGTTGTGTGTTGTGCAAGAATACTTCGTTGTTTAGTATAAAATAATCCAACCATATTTCATTTATACATTGAATATATATATATATATATATACTCAATGTTGCGTAGAATAACTATTATCAAAATTGTGTGTAACACGATCCAAGAAAAGTGTTGTGTATACTGCAAGCTAATACTGTGTTGCGTATAGCGCAAGGTAAACTTGGTGTAGAATAAAACACATGACATTAATGAAATTAAAAGAATATTTTTCATAAAATCTCCGGGTGTTACATTCTACCCCCCTTAAAATGAATTTCTCCCTCGAAATTCGTCGGGGTTATAAATGGTTTACTACTCGAAAGTTTGTTTAATAGAAACCCACAACGTAAAAAGGAATACCAAAACATGGATTTAAAAAATAAAGTATGAAATGTAACAGTTACCCAAATTAACTCATCACTGGGTTTCCACGTAGGAGAACATAGGTGAAAATATGGATATGGAAGAAAAATCTAACCATCAAATTCTGATGGAGAGTGGTAGAGAACATGGCTATGAAAAAGCCAACAATCACAAAGCTATTGATTTGTGATGATCTAAGGTATCATCTGATTCATCGGATATAAGGGAACTAGGACAACATTTTTTGTTTTCAAGATCATTTCCCTAAAGATGATGAAATTGGAATTAGAAGAAATACTTTTGTGATTTTGGTATAGTCTCACCGTTAGTCGTTCTTTGGACAATTTCCACTTCATCTCTTAAAGAAATGAAGTTGAATTTGTCATTCATGATGTGTTAGTAGATCATGTGATAGAATGAGGGGTCATTCCATCTATCTCAAACAAAAGGTTAGAAAAGTTATCAAAAAAAATACGTAAGTCCATCTATAGTGAGATTAATCATATATGGTTCCTAAAATGGACTTATACTTCTTATATTATACTGCTTAATATAATAAAACTAGTTTCTACTAAACAGGTACTTCCTGTAGGCCAGTGGTAGGCGATAAAGGCCAGTCGCACTTCGGTTGTGGGTTCGATTCCCACAGCCTTGTCCGACGCGATGGGTTGTCGCCCGTCCTGCAAGTTGCCCTTTTTCTAAAGCTATATTACTATAACATCCCATAAATAATATCAAAAAAAAGTTTTATCCTTAAACAATACTAACTTATGTCCAACATAATCCATTCCAATCTTTAGGCTTATCTAAAATACTTCGGTCCAAGCTCATAGCTTAAAGAAAATGATCACGTGAATGCCATCATTTATCCCCCATATATCATAAGATATATCTTGTTGGTCAAATTACAAACATGTGAATACCTTAATCATGTATTCTCTTGAAGAATGAATACCCATTGAACCTTAGTGAAAACATGAATGCAGTTAAAAGTTAACACTTTCCATATACCAAAATCCTAAAAAATTTATATACTCAAACCATGATATCACTTAGTCCTTATATCAATCATAGGCTCATGAATACTATCAAACATATTAGATTTTCTTTATCCCTTAATTATTTTCATATCACCTGCTTTCCAAAAATATTTCAATCACTTTTCATGGTTACCAATGCCATAAAATTATTGAAAACCACAATAGACCAAAACATTAATATTCCAATATTCCACGATACTATATACAACATTATTCTGGAATCCCATTACATAAACACTTAATCATTCCACCACATCATTGTCATATTCAACATCGCCAATGGTGATCTTATGTGACTTCCCTTTGTCCTTTTCCTTAAATGGTTGCTCATTTCGATCATCACTAACCCTTAGATTAGGTCATTTATTAGTATAATTCCCCATTTCCTTGCACTTGAAGCATTGAAGTGTAGTAGGTTCATTATGTGCATACCTTCCTTTGTTTGCATCATTAGGCATCTTCTTCCCATCATTGCGGCATTAAAATTCCTGATGACCTTCCTTTCCACATTTAAAACATTTAATTGTCCCTTTAAGACAATATCCACCATGCTTCTTTCCACACTTTGAGCATAAGGAAACATTCATCTTCTTTTCCCCATTATTCTGAGATTTCTCCTTGAACTCCATCTTTCATTTCTTCTCAAAACTATGAGATGGATAAGTAACACCAAATTCTATTTCTACCTTGATAGCACAATGCACAATTTCTTCATAGCTACTGAAGTCTCTTATAGCTAATTCCCTTCGAAGATTTGGTTTTAAGCCACTGAAAAATTGATCAACATTACTTTCAAGCTGGATGATAAATCCAGATGCATACCTTGCAAGCCTTGTAAAATTCGCTTTTTATATACCAACAGATTCATCATCCTTTTTCTTTAGTTCAAGAAACTCCTTCTCCATATTTGTTCGAAGAATACGAGGGAAGTACTTATTGAAAAATAAGTTCTTGAACTCGTCCCATTCCATGGACTCAATTTCATCTCTTTGCCTCGTATTCTTGATAAGATTCAACCATTGATCAGCTTCACCTTCAAAATGATATACTGCTAAGATGACTTTATCATGTTCAGAACATTGAAGAAATGAAAATATCTTTTCAGTGGTACTGATCCATTGTTCAGCAACAAGTGGATCAGAAGACCCACTGAAAGAAGGTGGATGTTGCCTCATGAAGGACTCAATAGAATGTTGTTCCATTCTCTGCTCATTTGGAAGTCCAGAATGATTCATAGCTTGTTTAAGTATAGAAATAATATATTTCACTCCATATCCCATAGCATTTGTTTGTTTTGGAGGACAATAATTGCATTGTCCATTACATTGATCAACACGGTTCCTTCGGGTTCCAGCCATCGTCTAAAACCCAAAAAGAATAGTGTGAGAGGAAAAAATCATGCTAGGGAAAACAACATAATAAAGGGGGAGTAAATTCAATATATAACATATTATGTTTAATTCTATGATCATTAGCATAATTCTAGTACTATAACCTATACGTATACTTAACCTTAGGGACATCCCTAGACATACCTTAGAAATATCTCTAGGGATCTCACTAAAGTTATCGCATCCTAGTTTCCAAAGGTTAACTAAACCTTTCCTATGATACCAACTGTAGAGACCCGAAGCCTAACGTACATAGACATTACATTACTTTTGTGGAATAATTAGTACATAACAAAAACACACACACAAGGACCGTAATAGTTTAGTGTCTTTTGAAACTCAGAATATAATCTTCTAATCGTGGAGAAAGATCTTCAACATCTCCCATAAAGATCTTCTTTTTTTAAATCTAAATCCTTTCTTTATATCATGGGGAAAAGAAAACATAAAAGGGTGAGATCAAATGCTCAGTAAGGGTAAACAAAAGAAATATCAATCACGTCATATTCATAAGAACGTATCTTTTGGAAATCTTAACCTGCAAAAGAGATCATAATTTCATAACATGGGATAAATCATAGTAGTGAAATTTAATCCCAATAATCATAACATAAAACATGAAAATTTTTGGCATACACACATAATCATAGAGAATCATTTCTTGTTAGTCAAGACTCATTGCCAAGACTATCTTAGTGGACAAAGTCCATTTCTGAACCGAGTTCACTCCTCGTTTCCGTCCTGTTTTACTAAACCAGTATAACCTACCGTTCCAGCCATGTCTATATCATGAGATATACAACCTTTACCCAATTAATTGGAGGGAGATATAGGTCCCACCCATCTCATAATGATACCATTCTTATGTGCACCACAAAATCATAAACCATACATCACAGCATGTAATAAAAATGGGAATCTTAAACATCATGACATCATAAAACAATTCATATAAGATAAAGGAATTCATAAAAATATAATTCCATCACACACTAATAAAATCAATGTAATAATAGGGATAGAAACATAACCCTTTATTATCTTAGATGGAAAATAATTTTGATAAAACACTTGAACTCCATTCTTGAGGAAAATATCCTTTCTGCTTCAAAATTTTTTTTCCTTTATTAACATGTCGTACAATTCTAAACTAAAAGAAGTTGATTAAAAATAAACTTGAAAACTTGTAAAGGAAGCTTCTTGGAAATAATTTTTTAAAAATCCATTCATGCCGTATAAGTTAAAAAAATCATTCTTCGTACTTTTGTCTGAAAAGTCAAAAAGTACCTCGTTCGAAAAACGAAAAAAGATTCCTTTTATATAAAAAACTCACCGAAGGGTAAAATTGGATTTAAAAAATTGTAGGTGGATAGAAACAATTTTACATATTTAGGAAACATGGATGTGGATGATAAAATACACCATAGTAAACACCAAAGTTTAAAAAATCTCGGATAAAATGAGATTGTGATATTTTCCCTTACCTTAGGTCCGATTTTCTTCGTAAGTGTCTGAACCTCCTGTATAATGATTTAAATAATGTTATTGACTTATTACAGAATCATACTTATTGTTATGATATCATATATGGTCATATCCTTAGCTTCTTATTAGTAATATTTCATTACTACTTGTTATTCGGGTGTTTATTAATTTTTGTTCTTATGCGTGTTTTGTCGAATAAAATCTTATTATTCTCTTTAGGTTATAGATACCTCATTTCCAGAATGGTATTAGTCTAATATGTATCATATTCATTCATTAAATTCATTTATATAATCATTATGAAATGAAGATCATGTAGAACGAGTCGCATCACATCGTGGAGACGGTATTCCGTATGTACGCACGAGTGATGATATCGTTCCTATGATCGTGGAATTGTATTGGAGTGTATGTATACTATTTCAGAATCAATATCACTTTATAATAGTCATATATAGTCATTATTTACACCATTATACCCATCCAATTATGGTGGTGGTGGAAAATAGATTACACCATGGCGTGGAGACAGTATTCCGTACGTACGCACGCGCGATGATTTCTTTTTCCATAGGATGGATAGATGGTGAAATAGGTTTGTTTCATACTTATAATAAAATATCAGTATATTATTGATACTGATGTTATTACTTCATAATGAAACAACTAAAGAAGAATAAGTGGAAGAAGAAATAAAGATGAAAGAATCGGTAACGGACATTACCTATTCTTTGAAGTGCTTCTTTGAGACCTCCTTTTAGGGCACTAAAATAGGTCTTTGAAGAATACCAGAACCTCTAGGATGTTTCTAGGGAAGTGTAGAGGATACATTTTCAGGGTTTGGCCGAGCATGAAGGCTCAAAGTTGTGTGAGGAAGAGGGAGGAGGAGGTGCCCTTTTATAAGGGAGGAGAGGGGTACCTTTGGAATAACTAAAACTATTATTTTATTATAAAGTCAAATTCGGTTTTAAATAGCTCAAAATTGATTTATTTTGAATCTAAGGTGGGTATGGGTCTAAATCCTTTCATCAAATAGAATTTAGACAAGTTTAGGTTCCTATTTTAACCTTATCATTTAGATTTAACATTAAGTTAAATAATTTTACTTTTACCGTGTCTTCTTGTGTTCTTATACTATAAGGTTAATAAACTTACTATAAGAAGAAAAAAGAACCCCAAGTTGTTTATTATTAATATATATAACCTTATATAAGTCATTTTGCCGAACCTTAGATTTTTAGGAATAAAATAACAACTAATAATATAATATTTTTTTCAAAACTATTTTATGTTAATTTTGACACTATTTAGTAATTGATTTTTGTGAAAATCCTAACAGAATGATTAGTTCTAAAAAAGTTAATTAAATAAATACTAAAATTTCATATTAACCTATAAAATTATTTTAATTCATAAAAAGTCTTAAATTACATTTATTTGGGTATTTATAACATCAATTATGTCAATATTTCATTAATAAGAAAATTACTCCATCATATTTGTGTCATAATAAATGATAATTATTTAATCCATAAAAATTATAAATAAATTACTATGATGTAGATAATTGTATTAGATTTCCTTATACTATTCATGTTATAAGTTTCATGATGTTTATCACTAAATTAAAATTCTTATACTTATAAGATTTAAGAAAGTGACATGTTGTCACATTCTTTGGTTTTAATAATAATTAAATTATTTTCATGGAAAAAAGTACCTTAAATGAATCTAATCCGACCCTTAGGTGATATGGGTAGACTTTTAGTCATCCAATAGGATTTTTACATGTTTTAGGGTAATTTTATAATATTATATTTACCCTTAATTAACATATTTACCTCTAACTATGGTAAATAAAATTTACCGTAGTTACTATTCATAATCCCAAAAATAAAAAGTAGATTATTACCATAATTTGGATCCACTGATTCCAAATATGTAATCCATTTTCCAAATTAAATACACAAAAGTTGCATAAATTAAATTAAAATTAATCCCGTTGTTGAAAGAAAACAGGTTTTTCTTTAAAACATTGCAAAAGATTGAATTGATTTATCCTACGAATTCAAGGTAGAATCAATGCTAATGACACACATTATATTAAATCGAAAAAATATATTCTATTTATACTTTAAAACCATTCAATATTATAATTTAACCATATAAATTATTGTGATGAGAAAAGTTGTTTTTATTTAAAATATAGCGTGTTTTTACTATTCATCAAAATATTAAACATACCAGAATAACATGAAACATTTATCCAAAGTAAATTTTTATTTCATGATTCCAAAGAAGAATTTTATTTTTTCAAATTGAACTTATAAACATGTCAAAAACTATATTTAAAGTGGGTGCCCCATCAAAAGGCGGCAAAACTGCATTTTTTGAAAAAATACTTATTTTACCCGAAAAAAATATTTTGTTCTTATACCATGTTTTAGAAAATGTGTACGATGAATAATAATGTTATAAGATTCAAAATTTAGTTAATACTATTTATAACGGCTAGTTCATAATAATATATCGTTGTTTAGTAAAACCCGGTATTGCGTACAACACATGCTATCGAGGAAGGTCGTGATTGCGTGTAATGCAAGCCAAGTCAGGGTTGCGTGCTGTGCAAGAATCTTTCATTGTTTCGTATAACATAATCCAACCATATTTCATTTATACATTGAATATATATATATATATGTACTCAATGTTGCGTAGAATAACTATTATCAAAATTGTGTGTAACACGATCCATGAAAAGTGTTGTGTATACTGCAAGCTAATATGGTGTTGCGTATAGAGCAAGGTAATCTTGGTGTAGCATACAACACAAGACATTAATGAAATTAAAATAATATTTTTCATAAAATCTCGTGGTGTTACATTCTACCCCCCTTAAAATGAATTACGCCCTCGAAATTCGTCGGGGTTATAAATGGTTTACTACTCGAAAGTTTGTTTAATAGAAACCCACAATGTAAAAAGGAAAACCAAAACATGGCTTTAAAAACTAAAGTATGAAATGTAAAGGTTACCCAATTTAACTCATCACTGGGTTTCCACGTAGGGGAACATAGGTGAAAATATGGATATGGAATAAAAATCTAACCATCAAGTTCTGATGGAGAGTGCTAGAGAACATGGCTATGAAAAATCCAACAATCACAAAGCTATTGATTTGTGATGATCTAAGGTACCATCTGATTCATCGTATATAAGGGAACTAGGACAACATTTTTTGTTTTCAATATCATTTCCCTAAAGTTGATGAAATTGGAATTATAAGAAATACTTTCGTGATTTTGGTATAGTCTCACCGTTAGTCATTCTTTGGACAATTTCCACTTCATCTCTTAAAGAAATGAAGTTGAATTTGTCATTCATGATGTGTTAGCAGATCATGTGATAGAATGAGTGGTCATTCCATCTATCTCAAACAAAAGGTTAGAAAAGTTATCAAAAAAAATACGTAAGTCCATCTATAGTGAGATTAATCATATATGGTTCCTAAAATGGACTTATACTTCTTATATTATACTGCTTAATATAATAAAACTAGTTTCTACTAAACAGGGACTTCCTGTAGGCCAGTGGTAGGCGATAAAGGCTAGTCGCACTTCGGATGTGGGTTCGATTCCCACAGCCATGTCCGACGCGATGGGTTGTCGCCCGTCCTGCAGGTTGTCCTTTTTCTAAAGCTATATTACTATAACATCCCATCGACAATATCACAAACGAATTTATCCTTAAACAATACTAACTTATATCCAACAAAATCCATTCCAATCTTTAGGCTTATCTAAAATACTTCGGTCCAAGCTCATAGTTTAAAGAAAATTATCACGTGAATGCCATCATTTATCCCCCATATATCATAAGATATATCTTGTTGGTCAAATTACAAACATGTGAATACCTTAATCATGTATTCTCTTGAAGAATTAATACCCATTGAACCTTAGTGAAAACATGAATGCAGTTAAAAGTTAACACTTTCCACATACCAAAATCCTCAAAATTCTATATACTCAAACCATGATATCACTTAGTCCTTATATGAATCATGAGCTCATGAATACTATCAAAAATATTAGATTTTCTTTATCCCTTCATTATGTGCATATCATCTGCTTTCCAAAAATATTTCAATAACTTTTCATGGTTAACGATGCCATAAAATTATTGAAAACCACAATAGACCAAAACATAAATATTCCAATATTCCACGATACTATATACAACATTATTCTGGAATCCCATTACATAAACACTTAATCATTCCACCACATCGTTGTCATATTCAACATCGCCAATGGTGATCGCATGTGACTTCCCTTTGTCCTTTGCCTTAAGTGGTTTCTCATGTCGATCATCACTAATCCTTGGATTATGGAATTTATTAGCATAATTCCCCATTTCCTTGCACTTGAAGCATTGAAGTGTAGTAGGTTCATTCTGTGTATCCCTTCCTTTGTTTGCATCATTAGGCATATTCTTCCCATCATTGCTGCATTCAAATGCCCAATGACCTTCCTTTCCACATTTAAAACATTTACTTGTCCCTTTAAGAAAATCTCCACCATGCTTCTTTCCACACTTTGAGCATAAGGAAACATTCATCTTCTTTTCACCATTATTCTGAGATTTCTCCTTGAACACCATCTTTCGTTTCTTGTCAAAACTATGGGATGGATAAGTAACACCAACTTCTATTTCTACCTTGATAGCACAATGCACAATTTCTTCATAGCTACTAAAGTCTCTTATAGCTAATGCCCTTCGAATATTTGGTTTTAAGCCACTGAAGAATCGATCAACTTTACTTTCAGGTTGGATGATAAATCCAGATGCATACCTTTCAAGCCTTGTAAAATTCGCTTCGTATATACCAACAGATTCATCATCCTTTTTCTTTAGTTCAAGAAACTCCTTCTCCATCTTTGTTCGAAGAATAGGAGGGAAGTACTTATTGAAAAATAAGTTCTTGAACTCGTCCCATTCCATGGACTCAATTTCATCTCTTTGCCTCGTATTCCTGATAAGATTCCACCATTGATCAGCTTTACCTTCCAAACGATATACTGCTAAGATGACTTTATCATGTTCAGAACATTGAATAACTGAAAATATCTTTTCAGTGGTACTGATCCACTGTTCAGCAACAAGTGGATCAGAAGACCCACTAAAAGAAGGTGAATGTTTCCTCATGAAGGACTCAACAGAATGTTGTTCCCTTCTCTACTCATTTGGAAGTCCATAATGATTTATAGCTTGTGCAATAATTGCATTGTCCATTACATTGATCAACACGGTTCCTTCGGGTTCCAACCATCGTCTAAAACCCAAAAAGAATAGTGTGAGAGGAAAAAATCATGCTAGGGAAAACAACATAATAAAGGGGTAGTACCTTCAATATCTAACATCTTATGTTTAATTATATGATCATTAGCGTAATTCTAGTACTATAACATATACGTATACTTAACCTTAGGGACATCCCTAGACATACCTTAGAAATATCTCTAGGGATCTCACTAAAGTTCTCGCATCCTAGTTTCCAAAGGTTAACTAAACCTTTCCTCTAATACCAACTATAGAGACCCGAAGCTTAACATACATAGACATTAAATTACTTTTGCGGAATACTTAGTACATAACAAAAAACACACACACACAAGGACCGTAATAGTTTAGTGTCTTTGGAAACTCGGAATATAATCTTCTAATCATGAAGAAAGATCTTCAACATCTCCCATCAAGATCTTCTTTTTTTAAACCTAAATCCTTTCTTTATATCCTGGGGAAAAGAAAACATAAAAGGGTGATCTCAAATGCTCAGTAAGGGTAAACAAAAGAAATATCAATCACATCATATTCATAAGAACATATCTTTTGGAAATCTTAACCTACAAAAGAGATCATAATTTCATAAGATGGGATAAATCATAGTAGAAAAATGTAATCCCAATAATCATAACTTAAAACATGAAACTTTGTGGCATGCCACATAATCATAGAGAATCATTTCTTGTTAGTCAAGACTCATTTCCAAGACTATCTTAGAGGACAAAGTCCATTTCTGAACCGAGTTCACTCCTCGTTTCAGTCCTGTTTTACTGAACCGGTATAACCTACCGTTCCAGCCATGTCTATCTCATGAGATATAAAATCTTTACCCAATGCATTGGAGGGAGATATAGGTCCAACCCATCTCATAATGATACCATTCTTATGTGTGCCACAAAATCATAAACCATACATCATAGCATGTAATAAAAATGGGAATCTTAAACATCGTGACATCATAAAACAATTCATATAATATAAAGGAATTCATAAAAATATAATTCTATCACAACATAATCAAATCAATGTAATAATAGCGATAGAAACAGAACCCTTTATTATCTTAGATGGAAAATAATTTTGATAAAACACTTGAACTCCATTCTTGAGGAAAATATCCTTTCTGCTTAAAAAAAAATTTCCTTTCTTAACATGTTGTACAATTCTAAACTAAAAGAATTTGATTACAAATAAACTGGAAAACTTGTAAAGGAAGCTTATTGGAAATAATGTTTTAAAAATCCATTCATGTCGTATAAGTTAAAAAAAACATTCTTTGTACTTTTGTCTGAAAAGTCAAAAAGTACCTTGTACGAAAAACCACAAAAGATTCCTTTTATATAAAAAAATCACCGAAGGGTAAAATTGGATTTACACAATTCTAGGTGGATGGAAACAATATTACATATTGAGGAAACATGGATGTGGATGATAAAATACACCCCAGTAAATACCAAAGTATAAACAATCTCGGATAAAATGAGATTGTGATATTTTCCCTTACCTTAGGTCTGATTTTCTTCGTAAGTGTCCGAACCTCCTGTATAATGTTTTAAATAATGTTATTGACTTATTCCAGAATCATAATTATTGTTATGATATCATATATGGTCATATTCTTAGCTTCTTATTAGTAATATTTCATTACTACTTGTTATTCAGGTGTTTATTACTTTTTGTTCTTATGCGTGTTTTGTCGAATAAACTCTTATTCTTATCTTTAGGTTATAGGTACCTCATTTACAGAATGGTATTAGTGTAATATATATCACATTCATTCATTCAATTCATTTATATAATCATTATGCAATGAAGATCATGTAGAACGAGTCGCATCACATCGTGGAGACGGTATTCTGTACGTACGCACGAGTGATGATATCATTCCTATGATCGTGGAATTATATTGGAGTGTATGTATACTATTTCAGAATCAATATAAATTTATAATAGTCATATATAGTCATTATTTACACCATTATACCCATCCAAGTACGGTGGTGGTGGAAAATAGATTACACCACGGCGTGGAGACGGTATTCTGTACGTACGCACACGCGGTGATTTCTTTTTCCGTAGGATAGATAGATGGTGAAATAGGGTTGTTTCATACATTTAATAAAATATCAGTATATTAGTGATACTTATGTTATTACTTCATAATGAAACAACTAAATAAGAAGAACTGGAAGAAGAAATAAAGATGAATGAATCGGTAACGGACATTACCTCTTCTTTGAAGTGCTTCTTTGAGACCTCCTTTTAGGGCACTAAAATAGGTCTTTGAAGAAGACCATAACCTCTAGGATGTTTCTAGGGAAGTGGAGAGGAGAAATTGGCAGGGGTTGGCCGAGATTGAAGGCTCAAAGTGGTGTGATGAAGAGGGAGGGGGAGGTGCCCTTTTATAAGGGAGGAGAGGGGTACTTTTGGAATAACTAAAACTATTATTTTATTATAAAGTCACATTCGGATTTAAATAGCTCAAAATTGATTTATTTATAAGATACGGTGGGTATGGGTCGAAATCCTCTCATCCAATAGAATTTAGACAAGTTTAGGTTCCTATTTTAACCTTATCATTTAGATTTAACATTAAGATAAATAATTTTACTTTTACCGTGTCTTCTTGTGTTCTTATACTATAAGGTTAATAAACTTACTATAAGAAGCCAAACGAACCCCAAGTTGTTTATTATTAATATATATAACCTTATATAAGTTATTTTGCAGAACCTTAGATTTTTAGGAAAAAAACAATTAATAATATAATATTTTTTTTAAAAACTATTTTATGTCAATTTTGACACTATTTAGTAATTGATGTTTGTGAAAATCATAACAAAATTATTAGTTTGAAAAAATTTAATTAAATCAATAATAACATGTCATATTGACCTATAAAATTAGTTTAATTCATAAAAAGTCTTAAATTACATTTATTTGGGTATTTATAACATCAATTATATCAATATTTCATTAATAAGACAATTACTGCATCATCTTTTTGTCATAATAAATGATAATTATTTAATCCCTAAAAATTCTAAATAAATTCCTATGATGTATATAATTTTATTAGATTTCTGGATACTATTCATGTTTGAATTTTCATGAATTTTATCACTAAATTAAAATTATTATACTTATAAGATTTAAGAAAGTGACATGTTGTCACATTCTTTGGTTTTAATAATAATTAAATTATTTTCATGGACAAAAGTCCATTAAATGAATCTAATCCGACCCTTAGGTGATATGGGTCGTCTTTTAGTCATCCAATAGGTTTTTACATGTGTTAGGGTAATTTTATAATATTATATTTACCCTTAATTACCCTATTTACCTTTAACTATGGTAAATAAAATTTACCGTAGTTACTATTCATAATTCCCAAAAATAAAAAGTATCTTAATAACATAATTTGGATCCACTGATTCCAAATATGGAATCCATTTTTCTAAATTCAATACACAAAAGTTGCACAAATTAAATTAAAATTAATCCCGTTGTCGAAAGAAAACGGGTTTTTCTTTAAAACATTGCAAAAGATTGAATTGATTTATCCTAAGAATTCAATGTAGAATCAATGATAATGACATAAATTATATTAAATTGTAAAAATATATTCTATTTATACTTTAAAACCATTAAATATTATAATTTAACCATATAAATTATTGCGTTGAAAAAAGTTGTTTTTAATTAAAATATAGCGTGTTTTCACTATTCATCAAAATATGAAACTTACTAGAATAATATGAAAAATTTGTCCAAAGTAAATTTTTATTTCATGATTCCAAAGAAGAATTTTATTTATCAAATTGAACTTATAAACATGTCAAAAACTAGATTTAAAGTGGGTACACCATCAAAAGGCGGCAAAACTGCATTTTTTGAAAAATACTTATTTTACCCGAAAATTTTTTTTTGTTCTTATAACATGTTTTAGAAAATGTGTACGATGAATAATAATGTTATAGGATTCAAAATTTAGTTAATACTATTCATAACGTCTAGTTCATAATAATATATCGTTGTTTAGTAAAACTCGGTATTGCGTACAACACACGCTATCGAGGAAGGTCGCGATTGCGTGTAATGCAAGCCAAGTCAGGGTTACGTGCTGTGCAAGAATCCTTCGTTGTTTCGTATAAAATAATCCAACCATATTTAATTTATACATTGAATATATATATATATATATATACTCAATGTTTCGTAGAATAACTATTATCAAAATTGTGTGTAACACGATCCAAGAAAAGTGTTGCGTATACTGCAAGCTAATACGATGTTGCATATAGTGCAAGGTAATCTTGGTGTAGCATACAACACAAGACATCAATGAAATTAAAATAATATTTTTCATAAAATCTCGGGGTGTTACATTATATGTTTATATTGTAGTATCATCTTACATGCATGGACTATTGTATATTTGTTGTTGTCCATGTTCTTCAGTAATTAAATTCCTCTTTCACTCCTCTATCTATTATTATTATTGGTCCTCTGGTTTTTTGATTTATTTATTTCATCTTATTCTAGTTTTCTACATTAATAATGAGGGTATAGTCTGCCCACCATACCACCAACAGTCCCTCACTAATATTCAACAACCTCTGGCATAAGGGGTGGAGTGCTTAAGTCCATGTGGTGACCAGCACAGATACTAGTTTCATAGTGAGTTGGGTTGGGAGGTTACAATGTGGTAACATATAATTCTTTTAATTTATCTCACTATTTTAGGGCTTCTACAAAGGAGACAAGTAAATATTTAAATCTTTGAAAATAGTTGTTTTGGGGAGTGATCAACCCATATAAGGGGAAACATTCAGGTGGCTAGGGAGGGATTAATTTTCAAGTTATTTTCTCTTACAGTTGGTTATGATTTCACCTCAAGTGATTATTGTAATTTACACTTATTTTTTATTTAGAAGATTATATAAATTAAACCATAGCCTAGTATGGAAAGGAAGTGAAATTACATGCATATTCCATGCCATGTAGATTACATTGTTAAGTAGTTAGGAATTTTTTTATGTGCCATGCATGTTTTATTAGCATGCCTTTTCTATTCCACATTTTGAATTTCAATATGGTGGATAGTTTTTTACCTATTTATGTATTTCATTAATGTTCTTTTCTATAAAATATGATATGAGATGTATCTACTATACTTACCTATACAACATATTTCTTAAATTTATTTAACATTGTTTTCTTGTGTGCCATGATTTCTTGTTTTCCCAAAATACATAGTATTTTTTAATATTATAATTTCATGATTTATTTATTATTTAGCGTGTTTATTTTCATTTACTTCATGAGATCGCATGTCCTAATATAATTTTGATCCAAATGTGGGTCAAATAAAAAAGATAACATCAATATTAGTGGTGTTATTATATATAGATTGATTGTGACATTCTATTTGAAAAACTAATCATGGGATACTTGATCCATGAACCATTGGATTAATGTGCTGAAACATATAGGTTGTTATTACAAGGAATCCAATTTTCTATTTATAAAGTGTATGGGTGCTTCATAAATTGGAAAATGGTAACCCCTATAACTGAACTATTTTCGATCTGCTTCATATACATAAATACTTTTGTATAAATGTTTAAGAAGTTGAAATTTTGTTTTTATATTATATAAATTGGTTTCCTAGGGATCTTTTGCATGAATAAAACCAAGTAGGTTAGTCTTGGACAATTATAATTGTTAAATAGACTTTACTTGACACAAGTAGGTCAATTATGGTGTTTATGTTTATGAGATAAACCCAATAAGGATGTTTTAAGCCTTTATGTTTTAAAATGTTTGGTTTGCATATAGATGAACCCATAATGATTTAATGGGACCCTCATTGGTCTCCTTAGCATTTTATTCCTTAGTATATATCCCCAAGGGTTATTTTTATACTATATAAATACAGGTATTTAAAGTGTCTACAACCTTTTTTATGGTTTAACATATAACCATACAGTGGAATATTACTTTAATAGTACCTCCTTAATTATTAAAACACCTTTTGTTTTCTTTTGAGTTGAACTTATATGGGGTTTTAGTTAACAAAAATACCAATTGAAACCTAAAGGGTGTTTTCTTCTATTGATTTGAATTGACATTTTCTTAAACTAAGACAATTGTGAAAGATTATAAATAAATGAATGACCTTTAAAATAGGGGTTTTTGTAATCAATAGCCTAATTATGATGGGATATTAGTAAAATAAATATCCTTAAAAAGTAATTTTGATAGAACTTTTCATGTGACTTGTGAATTTTCTCAATAAATTTCCATATATAAATGTTTTTCCAAACCAGTACTTGATTTTAATTTGATCCATTAAATTCTTAGGGAATTAAATTTAAATTAAGATGATGATTTAAAATGAAACCTATGGTGGTTCTATTAGAATTTACCCTCATTTATGGTTATATTAAATCCTTCCTGGGTTTTTACTAGAAACATAGACATGATCATTTTCCATAGGCATCTTCTTCTATAGTTGAATCAAATTAATAGTCTCCAAATCCAAGTGAGATTTTGTAGGTGTAACCTCATTTTGTGATGAAAATTTATTCTTTGTATGTTTCTATCCCATTTTATATGGCACCCTCATATCATTAAATCATTTCCCTGTTTTTTTATCATTTCCAAATGTGAGTTATTGTTTGGCTACCGGTTGTCCCTCATAGGACTCTTATCTTTTAAAAATGACCCCTTATCATGACGGTTTGTCACTCGGTGTTTTGACCCTAATTATGGGCATAAGTGTCATGTATGACCAGTTTAGTGAGATAGATATGCCCATGGGATGGTGATCCACCTTGTAGGTCATGCGAAACTTCTTTTCCTCCTCTTTAGTATTGGATGACTCAAGAGGTTTTTAACCTATTTTAAAGACATTTGGGATAGTAAAACTTTGGGATAACTATATTAGGGTTCATTAGATACTGGAATTAATTTTTTTGACAATCCTAAGGATAGTATCCATGATGTTCCATCTTGATGGAAAGATCATGGGGTAGAATGAGTTGAAACACACAGTACCTGTCGAGTAGTTAAATCATGTAGTGAACTATTTGAGTTCAGTGGTGATCGTTAAAGCCTTAATCTATTAAATGAAATTTTTAGTTGATATTTGGGTATAGTTACCTAGTAATTAATAAAAATAAGACACTTCTTAATAGTTTGGGTGAATTCATAATGGGGATCGTGTTTTTTGATCACTTTTCAGGTTGGTCTTGGATTTTATGCCTAGTGTTATGGAACACAGGGATGTAACTCAGGAGGAGTTCCATGTGTACATATAAAGTGATTATAAAAGTACTATACTGGATAGAATATAGTCTATCCCCTATCTTGTTTAAATTCTTGATAAGAATATTGGCCCCTTTAGGTCTCATAGTTAGTGGTTGAGGGAGCATGTGACTACGGATAAGTTTCCTTTTGGTATATATAAAGATAAGGATAGTACCTAGGTTGGGAGAATCACACCAATTCTGGTTAAATGTTTCCTTCCAGGTCTAAGGGACAAACATGGACTATTTGGAAATGGTCTCACTTGCTTAAAATTACCCTTTGACTGGAAATATATTGATTTAATCTGGTGCTTTCAAGAGAGAATGATGATGTTGTGGCTGGCTATGTGTAAAAACATTGAAGACACCACTAGTCGGGGATTGACCATGGTGGTGGTGCTTGACCAATCACAGGATTCCCCATGTCGATAAGGCTTTGAGATCATTAAATAGCGATGCATTGGAAAGTGTGGCTAATCTATTTAAATTGATGTTGACTAATAATGGTTCCACTGCCCTTATTCCAGTATTTGGATAAGGTGGGTTTATAGAATTACAGAGCACATAAATTTAATATAATGAGAGTGTCTTGGGATCTTTTGGTAATTACTTTTACCCTCTTAGCATACTCTTATTTTGAGATGAACATATCCCCTATCTTTATATCATTTGGGTATACTTGGAGAGTGTTAGTTATATGTTGCCATAAACATTAAGGTTATTTTGTGGGTGAGTGAACTCCATCATATTTGCGATGAAAGCGTGGTTTTTATCATGGAATGGTTAATCTTGAGTGATATTTGAGTTCCTATTTAGTAATTTCTTAGAAAAACTCATGGATACCAGTTGTTTCCTTTAACATGATCATAAATTTTATGCTTCTTTGGGGTCAATCAGTGTACTTGATGAGAGAAAAACATTTTGGTTGAGTGTTGATATCTCGATGATAAATTTTGGCATGTAAACTATTAGGTATGAGATCTTTGGACTCCATTTTATGATTATGAGGTTACCCTGAACATCAGTCGGTCTTGAATGGAATGTTTGAAAGGGGTGGAAATCATAGTGTACTTAGTCTGGAATGCACCCATGTTCATTCTGAACACAATATCTAAAATCAACATTTTGGGCTGTGATTTTAGCATATGCTAATTAAAATATTTGGTGGATGTGCATAAGGAAATGCAAGGTGCCTTGGAGAAAGGTGTTGTCTTTTACGTTTGTGTTATGTTGATCATCTAATCAGAGAATTCTTCGGAGTGGTTTGATGGATGTGTCTCAACATGATTTCTCTCAATGAAATAAAAAGTGGTCATTGGGGAACCATTTCTATCATTCCATTAGGATAAGATGAGTGTGATGTCAATTCAGAATATTCCCTTCAAGGAAAGTCTTCCCAGACAATTTTTGTTTAGTTGATCATAATACGAGAATTTTAATTAAATGATAATCTTATTAGAACCCCAAATGTGTTTGGGTTTTCAAGTTAAGAAAATCATGCCCACAAAATCATTATAATTCTTAGGGGTTCTTGGTTAGATGATACCAATGGGGTAGTAACAAGGCTCAAAATTTTCCATTAAATTATCGAACCTATGGTTGGATGATCCAAAGGTCATATGATGAAATAGATAAAGACATGATGATGTATTGGGTTGATGGGAATGGGTAAGCACTACCTTGATGTAACATTTTAGAAAAAATAATTAGATGAAGTTTTAATGGATTTTTTATTGTATGCTTAAGTGATTCTTGTAGGTGTGTTTGGAATTTGGAAACACAACACCAAAATTTGGAAAAAACATCATGACTCGGGTAGGTCGAATTTTGTTCCATTGTTTCCCCATAGCTTCTCAAGGATGATAAATTTTAAGCGGGGGAGAATATAACATCTCCTTCTCTTTGAATTTAAAGAAATTCAAAGATGATTTAAATTTTTTTGTTTTGTGGACATGTTCTTATTTAAACCAAGAATAGAAATGGAATTTTTTCAGTTATAATACCTAAATGTTTTATTTATAGTCTTGGGTTAGGGCCTGATAGTTTCCTTGGGTGTTCTGTCTTGTTTCGGAAGCACTCGAGCAGAAATCTCAAAACCGAGAAGAACTGGTTAGTGTGCATTATTTGTCTAAAAGGATTCATCCCAACATGAAAAAAAATGTTTCAAATCATGTGGACATAGAGGACTCGTATGGATTTTTTTAACTATACATGAGAAGCATCATGTTTGGGAGGATTACTTCAGGAAATGAACATATGGAAAACACGTGTTTTTTCACAGTTTTCCACAATGTGTGCATGAAAAGTGAAACCATTGAACTAGATAAACAGAATGTACAAACAGGTTTCACTGACAATTGTGTGCAACACCAACCCTTTACATGCAAGACCTTACTTTTGCGCCCAATATTTTCTTTTCGTGGAGAAAAATATTTCCCGCAACAACACCCTTTTCGCACATGTCACGACCCGACCCGTACCGGGCTCAAGCTACAACTACCCCAAGCCTGCATCCATAGGCCAGGGGCTGGTGACTATCTCTGAAGGCACAAAAAACTAGAGGAGGCCTTTGCCTATGAAACTATACACACACACACACACAACTACCTCAATGAAAAAGTTCAGGGAAAGGAAGTCAAGATACAACACTGCTACAAAAAGGGAAACCAACATACATGTATCAACCTCTAACTAGTACAAGTAAAGTACTAAAAAGTACTGACAAGTAAACTGAATAGAAAAAGGGAAAAAACACGCGCCCAACTAGAAAGGTGCCACAACCCGGCAACATGTAAAATGAAAGTACACCGCTGGTGAGTCTCACACCCAGAAATCCTTCTATGAACATTGAATGCATCCCAAGATCTTGTGTCGTCTATGCTCCTCCATGGTCTCGATCGACCTGTCTGTCATCTCCAAGGGCACACCAAGTGCGGGAAAAGCCCAAGCAGTGGTGAGTATAAAGATACTCAATAGTATGCCCCGAAATCTCAAGGGAACAACAAAATAGGTACTATAATGGAGAGCATTAGACAGAACATAGAATAGTTCAAGAGTACAAAAGAGAGTGTATAGCTCAACCCAAAAAAAAGAAGGATGTAGACACGTCCAATCCAAGAGGATCTAGACACGGAAACCATGTGACATACCCCACGTGTCTTCTCCCCTGTTAGAAGGAGAGTAACTGAACCCAAGGACTTGGGAACAAAAGTGGGGTGTATATATATATGCTCAACAAGAAACTCGAACGAGTGAATAAGGGGATATCCATCTCAAAGCTCAGCCCAGGACAAGTCGCCAACAGTTCTAAGGGTATCCATCACTGATGCCCAACTGTACCACATGTCAAAGCTTCCTCATCGCTAAACCATACCACCAAAATTCCCACTCTGGTAACCACGAAGAAAAAGTCACTAACTAGCCTCATAGAAGGGCCATGTCTGAAAGAAGTCATCGGGTAAACCACTGCCCAGCCCAGATGGAGGGTAAAACCCAAGAGGTCGTTGGGTAACCCACTGCCCAGCCGTGCTAAATGGAAAATCCTAAAGTCAATGGGAAACCCACTGCCCAGCCTCGCTAGAGGGCAAACCATAAGAGGTCGTCAGGTAACCCACTACCTAGCTCCGCTGGAGGGTACACCCAAAAGTCAATGTGTATCCCACCAGCCAGCCCCGCTGGAGGGTAAACCCTAAGGTCAACTAGTAACCCACTACCCAGCCCCACTGGAGGGTAAACCCTAAGGTCAACGGGTAACCCACTACCCATCCCCGCTGGAGGGAAAACTTGGAACTGGTCTAATAACTCCGCAATGCTGGTGCCATCACTGGGTGTCACTAACACCACTACCGTGTGGAGGTTCGGAGTGCATCAAAGGAACCTCTGACCAATGCCCTTTTAGGTTTCCACATTTAATGAGATCTCAAAAGAGGCTTTGCTCGTCTGTCGGCTGCCACACACCGATTGAGTACCGGTTCCACTACTGCGCCTCCCCTACCTCCGGTCACCCCCCTTGCTGGAGCTGGGGCTTCTGACGACCGCCGACACCACTCAGGCGGCCCAATTCCAAAACTGAAAGAGGATTTGGGATCCTCAGGGTGAGGCCTTCACAGCGCCTTCCCTCGATCAACGATCCGACCATATTTGGCACGTCCATAAATTTAGACAAAGAACGCCCAAGAACGACAGATAAAACGAGGCTCGGGTGTTGGTTGTGTTCATTTGGCCAATACCCCAATTATAAAATTTAAGAATTTAAAACAACAAAATTGGAAAATGGGTGGAAAAAAATCGAAATCCTATGTCGATCCGGTCGTTCGACATTGGTGACGTGCTCGTTGCGATCCCGCTTCGATCCGCTAGAGTCCTCTCTTCAATCCGGAGAAGAACAGTGAAGAACATTGAAGAACTCTCAAGAGAGAGAGAGAGAGAGAGAATTAAAAGAGAGAGAGAATGAAATGGGTTTCCCCCAATTCCACATTTTATAATCTCTCTAAACTCCACCGACGAGCGCGGATTCTAAAACCTCCACGCCTAGTCATTTTATATCACGCCTAGGATAAACATCCCATTTCGAACTCAACTGATGTCTTGGATTTCCCTTTTGAGGTTTCATTCAAATGGTTTTTGAAAATAATGCCAGTGATAAAAATCACCAAGTCATTAATTTAAAAAGACAATTTTTTTCTCCTGGGTGACATCTCTCACAGAAGGCCCACGCCTATAACTTTTACACCCCACCTAGTGTAAATGACACACTCCAGATGCAACTGTGCCCTCAGATTTACAATCCAAGCTACCGTTTAAGAGAAAGAATAGCCCCGCCACATGCATAGTATAAAAACTCGTAACATTTTTATAAAAATTTTTCTAGGTACACCGGGCCTTGGAATTTCATGTCGTCTTCGCACATAGCTCGGGAATCATATGTCGATATATTCCAAAGTCTTACAGGGAAAAAATCGGGTCTCTAATTCATTCCCTCCTTCAAGCATTTCATCCCCAAAAAGAAAAACTAGGAAAAACAACTCAGGATATAGATCTCACACCTAGCACTTGCACTCCCAAGAAAACTTGCACAACACCATGTTGGCACAACAAGCGATCCAAAGGGATGGTTCATACTCATAAGGTATGCTACTCTTGAGGAAATGCGTAGGAATATGCATTCACCTTATCAGCTATGACATGTGGAAGACATCGTACACTCACTCCTACTGTTGGGAGGGTAGGGTAGGATGGTAGGAAACCTCTCAATCCCTTGAATGATTCTCGAATGGCCCAAAGAAACTCAGGGGAATTCCCCAGCCGAACCTCTACTTTCCATGTCGTGACTGAAATCACGGTTTTTTCCTAAAACATGGCCTCATGATTCCCTCCTTTAGAATACCCAATTGGTGAAACACCCAAGGATATCTGGTCTCACAAGTTCTCCAAGTCAGTGCATCACAATAGAGAGTCTCTTACATGCTCAAAAGGCAGATGTGTCAACACCATCGGCTGCAGAAAAGTTGTGCCCTCCTTCTCCACCAAGGTCAGCTGTAGGGACACCAGCTGCTCTGAAACTTCCTGCACTAGTTGAGCCTGGGACTTCCTACTAAGGGAACCTGCTACAACAATTCCATATTCCGGAACATAGACTACCTCAAATTCATAGTCCTACATAAATTTCAACTAGCAGCGTCGCCTCAGGTTCTATTATCTCTAGGGGAGGACACACCTGAGAAACTGGTGGTCTGATCAAACCACAAAGCGATATCCCAGAAGATAGCGTCCCCAAATTCTTAGGGAAAAGACCCCATTACCATCACCACATAGTGAAACGTGTTTCTCCTCTTATAGTGTGTCCATCACCTCGACCTGTACTCGATAGCGGTATCAATATTGACGTTGAGCACGCATGGTACCAACGAACAGGGCAGGCGAGAAAACTTATCCAACCGCCAGAGGCTAGACACGAAAAGCACATGGCATACCTCACGTGTCTTTTCCCTTCTTGGAAGGAGAGTAATCCTAAAATAGACAGTTTTCCAAACCCACTAACAGCACCTCAAGCAAAGGGGGGTCAAGAAGAAAAGCCCCACTAACAAATCCAGAACCTGCTCGGACACTCCACCGCACAACCCCGCCAAGAATGCACATATCATAGGGACTCGTCCACCGCACCTCAATAATATCCGCTTTGTGTGGTACTGAGTTTCCCTCACAATTTTGATCTCATCACAAAAATTCATCCTAGTGGGGTAAGAACCCCTCTTTCCCATGCATTCAAAGCTACGTTGGACAACACCAATGTAGGGTTACACTGAAGCCCTGTGTCGCCCTCAATAACCCTTAAAACAAGGATTTAGATGAAAACTGTACCTCACACAGTTTCTAACAATTTCTACTGAGAAAAGTAGAAAAAGACATAGAGATTACCTCTTATAATCTCATGCATTGCAAGATTGTAGACATCCATGGCACACAGCCGCCCCCGGCCCTGTCTGTCAGCTCCCTGAGCCTAACATGGGCCGCATAGTGGTGGTGGAAGAACCTCGAAACGTCATCCTCCAAACACAGTCCTTCCTGCTCTTCTGGCAACACCGCCCCCCTGGGGACCACCCAGTCCTCACCTGGGAGTTCTCTGATCACGACATTGCCTCTGTCGTGGCCGTGCATCTACCAACTATCTGGAAAACTCATCACATTTGGTCAAGAAGTCTCATGCCACATGACCTCGCACATCACAAACATAGCACTAGGCCTCCCTGGGATATCATGCTGCTCAATGATGTCCTTGACCATGTCCTGAGTCTCATCAAGGGGAGACCTCCGGTGCCAAGGCCCTGCCAATTTTCATCCCTCTGACATAAGTTTCTTTGTTACCAGTGCCTGTTCCAGCACTCTGAGATGAGTGAGGATGCACAAGGGCACTACGCTGGCACGAATAACCTCTACAGAGACCTCACTCAAACTTTTGTGCTCGAAATTTATCGTCATGGACCACGTCCAAAGAGCACCGAGTAAGGTCTGCAAACCCAGTCACGTACTCAGCCACCACCATCACTCCCATCTGAAGCCCTAGCAACTCTCAAAACCGTATAAAGGGTATGTAGGAGAGGTATCACTCCCCACGATACAGCTGCTAGAAGTCATCCCATGAGAGTACCAACTCATTGTGTATCTGGGTAACACTAGCTATACTAACACCAAACTGCTTGGTGGAAAAAAAGACTGGTTGTCAAAGACACCATCTATCCTATCAGTGTCCGAACAAGCCTGAAGAGGTGAACCACTGAACCTAGCCAACCCTTCACTGTTTTAGGGTATAGATCACCGTGGAACCTCAATGGTCTCTGATGCTGGAACTCACATAGCATGCCCAGCCCGTGGTCTTCCTCGGCCCTCACTGCCGGTACTATCTTCGACTCCTCAGGTGGAGGTGCTTCGGCATTCCCTCTTGGAGAAAGGGTAATCATATGATGGATTTTGAACTGAGGCCTCATTGCTCATAGAGTCTTCGTCACGAACCAGAGCTAGTATCTTGGATGGCTATCATCGCAGAGACATCCTGAATCCGATCAAGGAGTATCACGGTTAAATGAGAATATATATATCCACAATGATGGGGAGATGACTCAAGAAGGATATTCAATGACTCAATCCTACATGATACACGAACCAAATTCCCTGCAACAAGTTTCTCATTGTGCTGAGTCAACAAGCGGGTTATCAGGGTCCTGGCGAATGGATACATCGGCCACCGCACAATCACGGGACTCCCTGGACTGAGAGCCGCTCTCGAGACACGTTGACACTAGTGCCCCAAAACTCAACCAATTCCTTTTTAGGGACGTTTGAACAACACCCCAAGGAATGAAGCACCTTTTATACCACTTTTTCATGACCCGACCCGTACTGGGCTTGAGCCATAACAACCCTAAGCCTGCCTCCATAGACCAAGGGCAGGCGACAAGCGCCGAAGGCACAACAAACTAGGGGAGTCCATTGCCTATAAAACTGTACACACACACAGAGCTAACTCAATGAAAAAGTGCAGGGAAAGGAAATCATGATACAACACTGAAACAAAAAGGGAAACCAACATACACGCATCAACCTCTAACTAGTACAAGTAATGTGATGAAAATTATTGACATGTAAACTGAACAGAAAAAGGGGGAAAACACGCGCCCAACCAGAAAGGTGCCACAACCCGGAAATAGGTATAAAAAAAAGTACACCACTGGTGAGTCTCAAACCTAGAAATCCTCATTCGACCACTAAACGCAACCCAAGCTCTTGTGTCCCCTACGCTCCTCCGTAGTCTTGATCGACTAGTCTGTCGTTTGCAAGGGCACACCAAGTGCTGGAAATGCCCAAGCAGGGGTGAGTATAAAGATACTTAGTAGGATGCCCCGAAAGTTCAAGGGTGCAACAAGAGAGGTACTAAAATGGTGAGCAGTAGACAGAACAAAGAATAGTGCAAGAGTACAACAGAGAGAGTACAGCTCAACCCAAAAAAATGAATGAAGTAGACTCGTCCAATCCAAGAGGAGCTAGACATGGAAATCACGTGGAATACCCCATGCGTCTTCACCCCTGCTATAAGGAGAGTAACTGAACCCAAGGAGTGGGGAAAAAAGTAGTGTGTGTATATATGTGTTCTCAATAAGAAACCCAAAGGAGTGCATAAGGGGATCTCCATCTCCAAGATCAAGCTAGGATAAGTCTCCAATAGTTCTAATGGTGTCCATCTTTGATTCCCAACCATCTCGCACTTCAAAGCTGCCTCATCGCTATACCGTACTCCCAGAAGTCCTACTCCGGTAACCACAGAGAAAAAGTAACTAACTAGCCTCATTGAAGGGCCGAGTCTGAAAGAAGTCATTGGGTAACCCCCAGCCCAACCCAGCTAGAGGGTAAACCCCAAGAGGTCGTTGGTTAACCCACTTCCCAACCCCGCTAGAGGGTAAACCCTAAAGTCAATGGGCAACCCACTGCCCAACCACGCTGGAGGGTAAACCACAAGAGGTTGTCAGGTAAGCCACTGCCCAACCCTGATAGAGGGTAAACACTAAAGTCAATGGGTAACCCACTAACCAACCCTGTTGGAGGGTAAACCCTAAGGTCAATGGGTAACCCACTACCCAGCCCCACTGTAGGGTAAACCCTAAGGTCAACAGGTAACCCACTACCCAACACCACTGGAGGGAAAACCCAGAACTTGTCTGATAACTCCGCACTGCCTGTGCCATCACTAGGTGTCACTAACCCCACTACCATGCATAGGTTCAAAGTGAGTCAATGGAACCTACGACCAACACCCTTTCATGTTTCCAAATTTAATGAGATCTCAAAAGAGGCTTCGCTCATCCGTCGGGCGCCACACACCGGCTGAGCACCGGTTCCACTGTTGTGCCTCCCTGACCTCCTTCCACCCCCCTTGCCAGAGTTGAGGCTTCCGAAGGGCGAGGCCTTCGCAGCGCCTTCCCCAAATCAGCGATCCGACCAGATTTGGCGCGTCCGCAAATTTGGATGAAGAATTACAAAGAACGACAGATAAAACGGGGCTCGAGCATTGGCCATGCTCGTTCAGCCAACACCCCAATTCTAAAATTTAAGAATTTAAAACGAAAAAATTGGAAAAGGGGTGGAAAACACAACTGAAAGCCTACCTCGATCCGGCCATTCGACGTTGGCGACGCGCCAGCTGTGATCCGGCTTTGATCCTCCAGAGACCGCCCCTCAATCCGGCGAAGAACGGTGAAGAACACCAAAGAATGCTCGAGAGAGAGAGAGAGATAGAGAGTGAGAAAAAGAGAGAGATAATGAAATTGGTTTCCCCCAATTTCACATTTTATAAACTCTATGAACTCTGCCGACGGGCACGGATTTTGAAACCTCTGCGCCCGCTCATTTTATATCATGCCTAAGAAAAAAACACCTTATTTAAAACTCAACAGAAGTCACAGATTTCCCTCCTGAGGATTCATTAAAATGTTATTTGAAAATAACGCTAATGATAAAAATCACAAAGTCATTAATTTAAAAAGATGATTTTTCCCCCGGGTGACATCTCTCACAGCAGGCCCGCACCCGCAACTTTTACACACCTCCTAGGGTAAACAGAACACTTCAGATGCAACTGTACCCTCAGATTTCTGATCCAAGCCACCATTTAGGAGGAAACACAGCCCCACCACATTCATAGTATACAAAATCATAACATTTTTATAAAATTTATTCTAGGCATATCGGGCCACAGAATTTCACGCCGTCTTCGCGTCTAGCTCTAGAATCATATATAGAAAATTTCCAATGTCTTATAGGGAAAAAAAGGTCTCTACAGGGCAATTGAATATTTTACATGCCGCCAAAAATTTTTATGAACAACTTCACCTTTTTCATGCAACATCAACTTTTATGCACAAAATCATGTTTTACGTACAACTTCTACTTTTACGTGCACCTTTAATTTTTACGCACAACCTCTGCTTTTTCGAGAAACTAAGAATTTTTTGAGAAACTCAGAATTTTTCAAGAAACTGACTTCACATGAACCTTTTACGCACAACAACACTCTAATATTCTCTAAGTCTTCAGCTGTACAGAATAAGGGGGTCCACCTCTTATTTATAGGTGTTGTTGACCCCCGCACACAAAACCAATCTTGACATGAAAAACCTCTCATTCGGTGCACAATAACTTTCTTATAGGGATAGTTTTTCGCGCACATCTCTATGTTTTTCGCACAGCCCATGACTTTACTATTTTTTGATGTTCTGATTCTGAAACACCTCTTGCACAAAAAAATCTATCTCCACTATTTCGCGTACCACACTGTTTTTCATGCACCACGCTTTTTTCATGCACCACGTTGTTTTTCGTGCACACCTCCCCTATTTCGCGCACCACTTCGTCTTTGCACGCACCTCCTTTTACCAACAACCTATGTATTCATTTTCTGATATTCAGGTCCAAAAATTTTCAAAACATTGGAGAACAATGCCACTTTCAATACTATTTTCTTCTTGAACTATATGATCACTTTACTCACTCGCATTCTGGACATCCACTGAGGATTGACAACAAACAAAACCCATAATCCAATTTATGCATAGAATGACCATGGTTCCAACAAGAAATTAGTTATAGAATCCTATTAAGAATGGAAATACATATAAAAGGTCAATCACTCAAGGCATAGTAATTAGTAATAAGTCAATCAAAATCAATATCAAGAATTTAGAATCAAAACTAAATTATTTAGCATGAAATTCATGTTAAATTTATAAAAAATAATAAATAATATATTTTAACATTTCTCATCAAAAAAATTTATTTTATTTACACGATTTTAGTAATAATTTATTCTAAATAATGATTACACTGTAAAATATCTCCTAATATAATGATAAAAAGTAACAATCCATGTGTAAATTCAATTAAGATATATAAATATATAACAATAATTTTCTTTATTAAATGTTAAAATGCGATTTATTAAATAACATTTCCCTTAATTAAACCTAAAGGATCTATAAGTCTAGTCTATTTCAGAATTAGGTACATTGAATTATAACTTTAAACATGAATTACAACATCTTTATTGAAATATTATTTAACATTCTTGAGCTTAAAACTGCATTGGATAGCCTGTGGAAATACATAAGAAAGGGGTGAGACATAATTCCCAGTAAGAGAGTAAACATGGAATAACATTAAGACAGTAATAAATATTATAAAAGTCATAAAAATGAGTCATAAAGTAACATGAATAGTAATCCATGATATAACATGATAATCATGACTTGAGAAATATGGAAACAACTTAAAACACTACATCATAAACATATGTCAAGGCTAAACCACCATGATTTCCTCATGAAAAAATTTCCATAAAATAAATATGTAAAAACTTGACCTAGAATAAAGTATGATGTTACTAAACATTACCCAATGCATTGGAGCGCTATATAATTCTGGGTGCACATGTCACTTTCATTTCAATATCATGCATAAGTGTGCCACATAGATCCTAAAACATGGATTCATTCATCAACATATTTTACTAAATGAACATGGATTGATTAATAAATACATGTAATACCTGATAAAAAGTATTATAAGTGCATAAAATTGAACACCATTGATAGAAATTGGGTATGGTATTCACTACACATTTGTTTTGGCATGGATTCTCAGGGTGAAATTTCAGCAGCATAGCGGGGAAGTGTAAATATTCATAGAAGGAATTATTGAGATATAAATGGGTTTCTCATCTTTTATAGACTATAATCATAGTATGGGGAAGGTTATAAAACATACCCAATAATTATAAAATTTAAAATTAAAGCGCATAAAATGAATAATATTCTTGAATAAATGGGTGAAAGAGAGGTTGCCTTACAAAATTTTGGCACCCTAACTGTGCCACATAAAAATCATAAAATGGGTTAATGAGAGAAAATTGGTAACATATTAATTTTTACATAAAATGTGATGTAATAGGTGCTTGGAAATTAAAATACCAACATTAGAAAATGGATAATAGAAGTCATAACATAATAATGAAAATTGAATAAATATGAAAAAGGAAAGAACCCTTACAAGACCGTGTGACTCCAAAAGCTTGAAAAGGTGATTATTGAGAGATTGGGGTTAAATGTGAGGATTATAATGATATGAGTATTGATTAAATACATGTTATATGTATTTTTAGTGAATATGATTGGGATCTTGGTTGGGTTTACATAGGAAAAAGAGATGGATTTCTTTAATATTTAGGTTTTGGTCTCTAAAAACAATATTCAAAACCATAATCCTTCCCATTGTTTTTGCCCAGAGTTTCTTCCAAATGGAAGTGTTTTTTATTTTTTATTTGTGAATAATATGAACATATTAAAATAATTCTCTTTCTTGTGTGGAGTTGAGCCACACTTTTAAATAAATGAGTTTAAAACTCTAAAATATATTAATGGTTTTGGAGGATTCATAAAGGCTTAATAAGAATAGTGAAATAAACATAAAATCACATTATTTATATGTTAAAACATATATTTGGATGTATATACCCATTATAGTATTCATTACAAAATTTATAGGTCATTATGATTTCATATGACACACTATATATTTATACGGTATTTAATTTTTACCCAAAAAATTGACTGTCTCAGAAAATTATAAAAAAATATCCATTGGATAATTTCATCATTATGATTCCAAAAAAAATATTAATTTTATCTAAATAATTTTCTAAATATGTGCATTTTCACATTCCAAAATAATAACAAACATTTATTGAAAATGATGGGTTTTTGGAAATAATCATTTTTGTCCCTTAAAAAACATTAAATATGACTTCATAAAAAGTATATTATCATTTTTATTTAATAAAAATAATTTAACAATATAATTTAATAAAAATATTATTTATTAAAACAATAAATTAATTCATCAAAATGATTTCATTAATTGAATTGAATATTACCCAAAAATATTATTCATGTTTTATAGTATCAAAATAAATATATATTCATTATTATTTATAAAATAATATACATAATAAATCTTATAGGGTCTTGATACATATCCTTTTAATTCACTAGAATTTATCATATGAGTATGGTGTGTGACAGTGATACTTTCATGGGGCTGTTTGGCAAACATGGTTTGGGCCTTGATCTCGATGAGCTCGAACTTCTCCCATAAATAGTTTTTTCATTCTTAATTTTTTGGATCTCAACTTGGGATTTGTCAAGGTAAAACCCCAATGATTCTACCTCCCTCAGAACCTCTGATAAATTTGCTTCATTAGGTACAGTCCTACAGGATCAGGACATCACTTTCTTTATCTGTGAGAACTGCATTTGTTAAATACTTATATTTATACTAACCATGTGATCCCAATTTAATGGATATATTATCAATGATAAATATTCTTAATAGTTTTTCGAATATAATTGGACATAATAAAACCAAATAATTGAATGTTTTTTTATATAAATATATTAGATAATAAATCGTTAAATCAAAATGTTATTTTATTTATAATAGTTCAGGTCACTACAACCCCCCCCCCCCCCACATAAGATGAAAAATTTCCCACACTTTTTTTTGAAAGTGACATGGGGGAACTTTAAATGAAAGAAGAAAAAAATTTAAATGGAAAGTTTGAAATTAGTGTGGGTAATTGGGAGCTCCCTATAACAAATGTTATTCCACTGGGTAAAATTATGGATTTTGATGTGAATAATATCTACCTATAAAAAATTTAGAGATAAAAATACCTACACTTGATAAAAAAAATCACATAGTAAAGAAACAATATCTATTTGGAAAAATGAACCGGTTCACATAGTATCCATAAATGGAATTCAACTCATATTGTCTTGCTTGGAGAATAATACCAACTATGTTATGAATAATATACTAAAAGGGGAACCTAGATAAATAAACTAAAAGCTATTTTTCAATCAATTAAAGATAAAAAACATCAAAAATATAGGCTACCTACCATAAATCTATAACAGGACATCGTTTGTCAGATGGATGAAAAAAAAAGATAAATCAGTGTCATATGTTGGCTTATAAATTTGTTGCCTCTTATAATAACTTGTAGTGGTGTCCACAAGATGTAATTCACTATTGTCGGGGTTCACCATATTATCAATGGGGTAACCAAATATGTCAGACCAAATTTGGATCATCCATGCAGGTTGTGATGGTCCTATATAGAGGTCCCAAAGTTTTCCTTGTATGCCATCGACATGAGGAAATACCTCATGTGTGAGGCTATAGGGAAGCTTATTCGATTCATAAAAAAATATAAGAGAGGAAAAATATTAAGATATTTTTAACTAAATTCAAAAATATAAATCACAAAAAAGTAACAAAATCATTTGAAATCAAGAATCATATCTAAATAATTATATGATAAAAAATGAAACAAGAAATAATTGTGTATAAAGTAAATAAAAAAATGGAAAAAATAGAGAAAATCAAGAGATGGTACATGGGGGGAAAAATTAGGATTAGGTTGAATATCTGCTAGGTGCATCAGTGGTCCCCTCCCAAACAGTGGGTGGATAAAGCTTACATGCCATGTAAATAGTTGTAATATAGGTGGAAGTAGGTGGATAAACCACCATAGAAGGTCTCACAGTGATGGAACTGATATCATTCATCACTTTTTGAGGGGAGGATTCAATCTATACTTGGGATGAATCTATGGAATCTAGATCAATAATGATCACCTCTATAGTAGATGGTAGCAAAGGGAGCATGCCCTATCTAGCATCCTCCTCCAAGAAGTCTTGTTGGTGTCAAGGTCTGTAATCATAGGAGGAAGATTAACCTGGGTGGTCGATGGAGCTAAGGTGGATGGGGTGGGAATGGAGGGGCAAATTGGTTGGGTTGTTAGAGGGCGATGGTGGGTGGATTTATTGGATGGTGGTGGGTAGAGGAAGTCTTAGTAAACTATATGTGGAAATGGTATCAAAAGAGTCTATAGCTCTCTAAAAGGGACTGGAGAAGGTGATCATAGTTTTAGACTACCTCCCAAATACTTGATGGGGAAGAGGGATTTTGAGAAGAAAATAAGGTGCTGGTTATGGTAGCAACATTCCAAGAATATGGAATAGAAGAGGTGGTATAATTAGAAGGACTGGGGGATCATCAGTGGATTAGCCATACTCAAAAGACTAATCAATGTAGTCTCCCTTCTTCTGAAGCATCACCATTTTATTGATATTTTTAAGGTCCATAAAAATCATGGGGAAAAGTGATGAGAATGTTTGGGAGCTATCAAATACTCCCAGATGTCTCTCCTTGAGAGTGAAGAATGATCCAACAATCAGAGTTTCATGACACCTCATGGACCGACTCTCCTAGTAGTGCACTAACTGTAGGTCCATGTTATGTGCAAGAGCTCCCATGGTAGTGGATATGAATGGAAAATATATATAAGTGATGGATATATGGGAGTTAACTCATGCTATTTAGGCTTGGGCTAAATCACATTGAATAATCCAAATAGAATCACCCTTCAGCTAGTTCCTATTCACTATTGGTAGACCATGAATGATGTCAGGGTCATAGGCTATTCTTTCCCAACTATGGGGAGTATAAATCTAGTTTGGATCAATAAATAAGGTGTAACAAGTGTTATAGATGGAAAATATGAGTAATATACCTCAAACCTAATGCCAAATTTCCCCAATGTCAACTCAAAATACTGAGCAGTAGATTCAAAGGTGGCATGGTTGACATCTAACTAAAATATAGTAAAGAACTCTAGAAATATCTCCGAAAAAGTATCAATGTGCACCTTGGTAATTATATCATGTTGTAACCCTATGAGGGACACTAGAAAATTTTAATATTTGAGGATATGTTTACATTACTACCAAATATATGTAATTATCAATGTTTATCAGTTTTTCTTATCGAAGATCCAAATGAACTAGATGGTCTGAATATATGAAATGAAGGAAATGGTGGAGATGGCCATGAATAACCTCTCACTATGAATCCAGGGAGTCAAATACCAAACCCAAAATGGATGGTGAAGCTATTATGGTGGGATTTGGTGATATCAAACATATAGAAGATGGTATTGTGGGTTCATGGATCATATTTAAAGAATAGGTGGCGACAAAACTAGACCCAAATGTTTGGAAAGAGAACCACATATACTCCATACTATGAGGATATGATGGATCATAAGGAGGATGAACATAAGAAATAATGGTGGTTGGGAGAAAGAGTTAGGAGCACAACTCAGGGTGAAAATTAAGGATGAGAATATGGATTCATTGGGGAGACAGATTGATGAAGGGATGGAGGGGGTTTTAGACACCACAACACCATAGTGTTGTGGTTTGAAAACTAGAATTATGAAATTTATTATTTAAATTAAGAATTTATAATGTAATATCAATAAAAACAATTTTTATTACACTTTTAGTTTATGAGGAACAAATGGATTTTTTTACACCATCATTTTTTAAAATTGAATTTTGGAAACTCCATGTTAGACACCAAGATATCAAAAATCACAACTTTCCAAAAGTGAATAGAACTTTGTTTTTCTGCTAGACAACAATTCATTTTAAGTCTATATCATTAAATCCCCTCAAGTCATTAAAATTTGATAAATATAAAAGTAAAATATATAAATAGATGTTGTTAAATCATAAATCACTTTCCCTTGACATTAAATGGTAGTCTATTTCCGTTTCAAATTTTGGTTGTTACATAGGGGAAAAAATAACAATGTTAAAGGTACCTAACCATTAGGGATTCAATTTCATAGGGGATGACTTTAGATGTGATTTAAATAGCACATAATTACCCCTTGGTGTTAAAATTCGTCACACAATGTGTCAGTCATTCCTTTTTTTGTTTTCTATTTATAAATATTAACATTTTCGTAATCATCCCTCATAATTTCTTCTATATCATTTATTTTCAATAATATTTGTTTCTTATCTTTGTGACCATCTATGTTCAACTTTTAGATTTCCAAATATGAGTGGTGCTCAAATTCTACTTTAATGTGATAGGGCTTCCCGTAGGCAAGTCAAAAAGCTGTTGTTCCTATGGGAACTTCAAAAGACGTGTGATATTCCCATAATTCATCATCATGATTAAGAATCAAATCCTTCCTATTGGCACTCACTGTCTTCTCCTAGATTCCCTAAATCTCTCAATTAAATAACTCTTCCTCCGTCTAGTTTATGTGTGGTTAGGGGTTCTATTATTGTAACAAATACCTTATTTTTAATGAATCCCTTTTATTACAATATTGGTGACGTGTTTTCATCAATCACGAATGCAAAATTAGGTAAATCCAATTTAGGAGAAAATATTTTTCATTAAAAATTGCATGACCACCTTGGATATGTTAAGAGTGGTGGTCTCAACTTCTTCCCAATTTGAGACATAATCCAAATCAACCAAGGCGTAAAAAAAATCCATGAGAATTGGTAAAAGGTCCCATAAAATCAATTACACACACATAAAATATTTCAACTTCTAGAATAGGGTATTTGTGATTTCTGTGATGTTTCTAAAATTTTCTTGTATGGTGGAACTGAACATATATTTATATAAAAATCATTTCATCTTAGGGGTTGTGGTAAAATATATTCCACTTTTTAGGATTTTATCCACAATTTACTCAGGACCATGATGTCCTCTAGTATACAATGTATGACAAATTATTACACACTTTGAATTTTTTCCTCTGGGTTGAAGACTCGAATAAAGATTACTAAAAATTGTATAAATATTAGTGTCTCCTCCCAGTAATAGAATAAAGCATCAAAAAATAACTTCTTCGTATAATGATAGATGATGTGTGGGTAGATGAATAATGTGTCAAGATAGTATTTAATATAAAAAATGCACAATTATACATTCATAACTAAATTGAAAATATTTTTACAGGGGATATCATATTCAATATTCAATTCCTCATCATCCTGAACTTGGGAATTATATGTCTAGAGAGATGGTGAGTAATTACTTTTTCAATTTTTTTTGTTTCTTTTGTCATAATATCATATTTGGTAGCAATGGGGTACACCATATCAGTCTCAGTTTAGCATCCTTTTTATTAAAAGTTATTTTATTGTTGTGTGATCTGTATAAATGAAGTCTCTAGAGATTCTGAGATATAACCAAAATTTATCATATTTGAAGACTACTATGAATAGAACTTTTTGTGGTGGTATAATTGATTTGATCATCGTTTAGGGTATGTATTTCATAATTAATGGGATAAAATATATTCCTAACCTAATTTCCTAAAACAGTACCCATAGTGAAAAACCTAGAATAACACATCGTTCAAAATTCCTAATACCATTCGAGTGAGACAATTATTGTAGTGGACACCAGGATATAATTTATAGTAGTAAATTCCAACCAACATTCTTAACTGAAATCAAAAATGAATTTCCTTAGACATTATATGTCTTAGTGGTCAAGCTATTTGTGAAATGTTTTCAACTAAGTAGTGACAAAATCATGTGTGGTCCAGAAAGATTTTTATACATAAAACTATTATAGGATCATGATTTTTTTTAATCTAAATTTTTGATGGCCAAATTCCATGCCATATATTAAAATTTCATCTCCAAGGGAGATTCATTTTCTTAAAATGAAATTAAATTTATCCAATTTAAGCACTAGCCATTTCTCTTCATAACTTTAATGAACATGTCCCAAATTTCATTGGAAACCTTCAAATGATTGTCCATAAACTATTTAAGTATGCATAAATATCTAAAAAACTCCTCCAATATATCATGAAAGATATGTGACATGCACTATCAGAAATTTTTTCAACCCATTACACATTCCAAATAATATCCTTTGATAGGTGAAGGTTTTGAAAGGACATGTGAATGCGGTCTTTGAAAAATAGTTGGGTCAAAAAGGATTTGATCCCATCCAGAATATCCATCTAGAAAATAGTATAACTATTGTCTGGAAAATATCTACTACCTATGATCCTTGAATGTTAGTGTAAAATGGCCTTTTTGAGTTATTGTATTGATATTCCGGATGTTTAAACATACTATCCATCTAGTAATGGTATGAGTTGGGATTATTTCATCTTTATTGTTTTTATCAAAAGTCATTCCACCTTTATTAAGGATGAATTTCAGTGGGATCACGCATTTTCCATAAATTATTGAAAATATTATACCACTGTTGATAATTTCTATAACATCTTACTTAATGAATTCATGAATTGGTGGGGGGGGGGATTCACCTCTGGGGTTGATGTTTTGTCTTTGATCATTTTTTCAAAAAAATATTTTGGGTGAAAATCATGGGGAAGAATTTATGATATCATCCACACCACGTGATATTGATTATTTATGCCTTATTTGGACATATATTTGTTTCTCTTATTGACCATTAATTAGTTAAATTATATGATTATTAGTATGGAATATTTAGTTTTTATGACCATGAATTTCAATGTTCTTGGTATAGGATTTAATTCTATAGCTGGTGGTTTATAAACTATGGATATGAATTGTGGATTGTTATCTCTCATCATAGGATTAATTTATTTCACAAAATCATATTTATTACACTAATATTCAGCAGGAGATAGAGTCTATATGAAATCCCTAATATCAATGAAATCTTCTATTTCATTAGTGAGAGAAATGTCTTCACAATCAAATGAATCACCATTTTTATTGGTGTATTTCACTAAATCAAACACTATTTTTTCATCACCAAAATTGAATATCAGTATTCCTTGATTAACATCAATCAATGCCTTACCAATAGAGAGAAATGGTCATCTAATAATTATGGGGACATATCCTCCGTCCCCCATATTTAGGATAGAGAAATGAGTAGGGAAGATAAATATAACAAATTTTACTAAGGATTCCTTTATAATTTATTTAGGATACTGGAATGATCATTCATCCATATGAAGTTATACTCGATTTAATTTAATATATTTGGGCCCTGATTTCTAGAAGACACTCAATGGAATGATATTTATACTTCCACCAAGATCGCGTGAGGACCTGACGAAGTTTAACGTCTCTATTGTGCAAGGAGTTGAGAAACTACCATAATATCTCAATTTTAATGTAATATTCAACTGATTTTTTTTGGAGAATTATTCATTTAAAAAGATAACTCATAAGTATTTTATCATTATTTTTTTGGAAGTGTAACTTCCTAAGGAATTTTTTTAGTCATGAATCTAATTTTTGGCTTCTCTAACGGATATATTGATGTATAGTTCCATGAACATAACTAAAAAGTTATTATATTTCCCATCTTTTTGTGACTATTTATCTATGGAATGTGAAGAGGTGGTCTGTATAATGGTGGTTCCACGTAAACATCATCATTTTTGAGCATCACTTGTAGAAAATATTTTACATTTTTTTTGAAGTTCCATATTTTGTTCTTGACTAGCTTGTTGGTTGAACTCATCACTATCTTTGTAGAAGATTGTCACACATGATTTAGGTCCATCTATTTTCATTTCCTAACCTATTAATGGATTCCTAAAATTCAACAATTTTCTACTATAAAGAACTATATCTTTAACCAATTATCTTAGGTGTGTCTCATTATTATCAGGAAATGTACCGGGTAGTCAATATGATAAAGGATTTTGGATTTTTCCTACTCAGTTCTCAAGGTTGCGGAGAGAATCCCTTTGATTTACATCCCAGTATCTTCAGTATTCATTTGCTGGTATGCTTTTTTAATGAACTTGGTAATTAGATTCTCGAGATTTGATTGTCTAGGTGGGTCTTATTAGGGATACCTTGATAGAGCATACTAAAATTTTTAGTGGTTAGTAGGTGAAAATTATTGATATTTATGGGAAAAGGTTGTTTTGGGATGGATTATTTATGTCAAGGAGCTGAATTTTGTGGTGCGTAACTAGGTGGTCACTAATTTCATGGTGGAGTGTGTCCACTTCTATACTGATAATAACATTGAGTTTTTTGTTTCTATTATTGAATATGTCTTTGTTGGTATTGTGATTTTTGGTATTGTTGTAGTTGTTGAAATTGTATGTTTTGTTGGTTTCTATTTATTTAATTAAAATCTTATCGTTGAGTTTCTTCCACTCCTACTCTACAACTATAGTATGGGTGTGGGACTCTACACAATTCACATGATTGAACCGTTATAACAATAGAATGAGGTGGTATAGGTGGAGATGGAAGTTATAATGTTTCTATATTTTTTCTAAGGGGTTAAACTTGAGATACATGTAGGATTTTATCTTATTATTGGAGAACACATAAATAATGAGGCCATCAATCTATATTCTATATACTTTCATTATGTGAGACCTCATCCAAAAGTGCTCAAGCGACTTCTTATGTCTTGATCATAATTCTTCCATCAGCAGTGGTGTCTAACACAATTCTTGTAGAATGTTTTAATCCATGAAAAAATGTATGAATCTATAGCCACACATTGAGTCAGTGAGGTGGGAAATTTCATGTTAGTTATTTTAATAGATCACAGGATTGCATTCTATAGTATCCAAGTACACATGGGAATAAATTACATATCAATAATTTTTTTCACTATGTCTTCCCATGTGTTAATCAACATAGGATCATTACATTTAAGTCAATCATTGGATATTTCATGTAAGGAGGAGGGAAATACCCCATGTCTAATAGTCTCGGAAGAGAATCCTTTATTCCTAAAAGTGTTGTAGACACTAAGGATGTTAGATACCAACTCTTTTTGTTCTTCTCCATAAATTCCACTAAATATTCCCATTTAATGGATCATATGATTGATTATAGGATTGATTTCAATATAATACTCTTGAATATGAGGATAAATGATGTTGTTCACATCATGACTAATAGATGGAAATCTATAATCCATGACGGTGCACTCCCTCAGTAGTGTCCATTATCCTTTTGATTCATGTGGTGAATATTAATTATTTTTAAGATTATATGGTGAAAGTTATTCATGATCATCCATGTTTTAACTTCAGTGTACATAAATTTATCTTTCGATTTCATTTTCAAAAGATAGTGGTTGTAATATTTCTAGGATCTGTGAATAATTCAAAGGGTACTTGTTCATGCACTAGATAAAGGGGAATAGATAAATATAATAATATGTGTGTAAATTTTGCAATAAAAAAAAGGGAAGAGTGAACTAAGGTGTAACGAATTCAAAGGTCCGTACCAAAGGCCACTATTCCTATTAAAAAGCTAGTCTCTAATAATGTATCTAAAATTTGATATACCTCCACAACGTCATTTTTTCCACATAGGAGTGATCAAATTATAATTCCATAAATCCCAACTATCACTTCAACATCTAAATGTAGGATTGTGGAATTATGGCATTAAACTCATAGGGAAGATAAGGTGATGGCTGGGGACCTGGAAATTGGAACATGGTAGATCCAATATCCCAAAGTCCATTAATTTTATTATTATGATAAAAACCCCTTTGAAGGTAATAAGGGGGAACCCAACCAAACATCATGAACTTAATACAAATCCTGGCCCGAAGGTCAAAGAGAGTAAAACCAAACTGACAACACGGATCTATCCATTCCCAGCATTTGAACATGGTAATGCACTCCACCATTGAAAAATTGTTCGGATACAAGTGTCATATGTCAAAGTACATTCCTGATCGAATGGTTGATGCCATACCCTCTCAAGAATCAAAATATATAAATATCTACAAATATGAACCTTCATATATGGATCCTTATCTAGGGAATGTTTCATGTGGTCAAGCCCAGATGCACTAACTCCCTTCCTCCACTACCCTCAAATCTAAATAATATAACCCACCATTGAGATCAAACCAACACATCAATTCGCAACTGCAAACCATCACTCCTAAATCATAACTCACCTGAAGAATACCTCAATCAAAGACAACCACAATTCCCATATCCTTCTTGAAAGCCGCACACAAAGTCCAGATCCTCTCATGACACTCACAACCAACACCAAACAGAGCGATGACCCCCAGATTGCAGCATCTGAAGCTCAAATCCTAGACCAACATTTCTCTTTAATGGAGGCCCTAGCCAACTATATGTTTAGTGTGAGAAGAGTCCAAAAAACGATGAGGTTTTCCAAGAAGAATTAGCATGCATAGCACCGCCACTAGAAGAGAACTCGCACCACGAATGCGCCAATTTGAAGCACCAAAGAGAGGACAGGAGCTGACCTGATATAGAAGAGATGAAGGCAGTAGAGGGAGGATCCCTCGAGTCATGAAGACCCTTACAATATCATCCTAGTGACCATGGAACCTAGAAAATGGATCACTTACAAGAATCATAAAATTTGGGTTTCAAAGGCAAAGCATATTGATTTACTTCTAAAAATAGAATGGATTTGGTGTAATTTTTGGGATCCTTATATAGGATATTATTAAATCTAACAGGGGATGGTCTATGGGATTTGACCACATAGCTATTAAAGATACACAAATATATACTTGGTGTGGGAAATTGGATTTACCTAGATTGTAAAGCAAAATTATGTTCAAATGAGGTTAAAAACCAAGATTCATTATGTTTAATTAAAAAAGTAAAAAACATATCAAACCATTGGTCCTAGTTTAGCTCATTATACATCGGCCAATTTCTTCATTTGTAATATCTATTCCAATTTCATGTAAGGGAACGATATTGTAATTTATTTTCAACCAAAATAATTATCCAAATAATTACAAAAGTCTTGATTTAAGATTTCATTAAATTCATGCTACCCTGAATATCAACACAAAACCCTTTGTGTTTTACCCTAACTTCAAAAAGGAAGTATTAATCATGTTGAAAATTAATATAGTTGAATTAGGATTATTAAAAATTATATTATAAACATAAAATTTAAATTATTTAAATTAACTCAGTCAAACCAAATAATGAAATCTAGTTAAATAAAGAAGTAAATTAAAACCACGATTTCAACAGATCAAAACCCTTGGATAGTAGTTGAAGTAGAATGGAAGGAATGTTTAATAAGTAAAATTATTGAGAACATCTTCATTAAAATCAATGTAGAAAAACTCCCAAATGAAAATGAAACAATTGATAAGAAAAATAATTGTAAATGATGTAAAAATAAAAATAACAACCCACCTTGAAAAATGAATTAAATCTTACGAACTTCAAAACATTCAGGCTGCTTAAACATAAATGGAAAACATCACATTACCTCAAAAATAAATTTTATATTGTAACACCTATTTAATTGAACTCTTTATGAATTTTTTAAATTATAATTCCTCGTTAACACTATAAATGAAATAATTATTTGTCTTTGTAGCTTTCATATCTTCCAATACTTGAGGCTTGAGAAACAATTTTTCTGTATTCAAGCCTTGATAATTTTATGGTCCATGATAATGAATTACACCATATATCTTTTTATTTTAGAAAATCCTTACAACAAATACTCTTTTTATAGCTGATATAGTTAATATTTTCATAATTATTAACAAGTTTTTCAATGAATTGATCCCTTTTAATTAATAAACTTGATATGATTTCCATATTTTTATGATTCTTAATATGTTTTTGGCTTAATTGGGAAAATTGGTTAATTTTGGAAAGTTAATAGATTTCTATATCATTTTTATTTCAAGTATATATTTTCTAATTTTCATCCAAATTAATTTATTGTTTTTTTGTATTATTAATTTATTAGTGGGTCTAAAATTTGTCTCCTAGACCTAGATCCAATTCGAAACACACTAGCCCAGACAAATCATTCAATGTAACAAAGTCTCATGGCTGATACAATCAACCCTGACTCAGTTAATGAGGCATATATCCTTATAAATACCTTTAAATGAGTTGATTTCAGATGGATATGAAATTGTAATAAAACATTCATTATACTATTAAATTAATTTACAAATTATCTCATTAATCGAATTTCATTCATCCAATTTCAAAAAGTTGAAGAGTATCTTCATACATAAAAAGTATACTAACTTAATTCAATCATAACCACAAATACATTTATCCAAATGCTTTGAAATGTTGATTCTAGATATAAAACATTATTTCACACAAATTTTAAGAAGTTGTCTTGACTATTTTTAGGATTATGGAGGGTATAATTGAAGAAAATATTCAGTGGATAGATTCTGGAATAAAAATTGTATGGTCTTCTTTCCCCCAATTTTCTCTCATTATAGTTTTCTAATAACTTATTCTTCCCCATTATTCATGGATTCACTTAACATAGATGTGTGATCTTTTGAGTTATTTGGTAATGAGTGTTTTACCCTTTTTTAATTTTTTATTCCTTTCACTTAATGTTATAAAATTATTTTATCTCTTTTGCAAAGTTGGTTACAATTTCTAAAAGAGGATTTTATTTTCATGTAAGAATATATTTGGTTTTAGATTCTATTTTTTATTTTCCTTTGTTCACTGATTATTTTCTATCTGCACTTGGTTCGGGTCTATGTAAGATGTAATAGTTTACGTCTTAGTGGAGAATTAATTTGAAATTTTTAGTATGTAGGTTAGTTGTAGTGGATATTCTTGATTGGCTGTGATAAAAATGACCCGATCAAGAATTACCAAAGTCAACTTTGGAAATTAGCTAGAACTCTTTCGCACATAGTATGGAGATTAGATAGAGATAATATCTTGGCATGGTTTACTCTAACAATCACTATTTCAGCACGGGAGTGAGAGAAAGTGATTATGGAATCTCGCATTAATCGGCTTATTAGATGAGGATTAGATAAATTTGGACTAATATAGCATTGTAATTGGAAAAATGAACTCGGCCTGATCACCCAATTCATACAACTATTTTCAATCACATGATTAGTATAAAAATCAAAAAAAATCTTAATTTATTTCATTTCTTTAGTTCATTTTGAGAATAAAATGATATAAAAAACAACCTACAGTTATTTCTAAAATTTAAATTGATAGCTTTATTATTGTGCGCTCTTTTTTGGAGACAACTTGGGTTAGCCACTATACTAAATTTTAACTTAGGAAAAATTTTCTTTTGTCGTACCCCATAATAGACATGTGTCAATACTTGTTGTTATTGTTGGGGAGGCAGTGACAATAATATAATTTTAAATACTTGAATCTTTTAAATAAAACAATAAAAAATATTGTACCATGATTTTTTCAAATGACTGTTTTATTAATTGAAGTAACAATTACCAAAATGTGTAAAAACTAATGTTTAACACTCCTTGGTCTATAGAGGATAATGTTTATTTCTTCACCAAATATATCAAGGGTTCTCGAATCCAAATCATTAAGGATGATGAATTCAAGGATATAATTATATTCCCTAATGTGGACCTCAAATACCCAGTGCTGGAGGGTTTTCTAGAGAATTAATTAAAATCATGGTGAATTTTTTGGAATTTTATCATTAAATGGTCAAGATACACAATGTGATTTTCTTTTTCCCAAAATCATTTCTAGATAAATTTCATTAGAGAAACACAATGAAGAATAATTTCACAATGATATTTAAGAACAATTGTAAATGATTAGTCAAAAAGTGTAAAACATCAAAAAAATAGTAGATATTAAAATATGTAATTACATCCCAGGAGTATTAGTTGAAAGCATAAAATTAAGTAAAATGAGAAAAAGTGGTGTATGTGGATTCTCTACTCATCTTTGATATTGAAGAACAAGGAGAGAACCTAGTTAAATTAAAATAAGATCCATTGGGCCTTGCTCAACCATTACTAAAGGAAATTGATTAATAATATTTTTATTTTTAAGTATATAATAGTGATTAAAAATTTCTGGATGAAATCTAGAATGAGTGTAAGGAACTAATTAATCCCATCATTCCATACATAGTATAATAGATAGAATCATTGAATGAAGACAACAACAAAGTGGTGGAATTTTAAGATAATATGGAGGATCCTAACTACCTACCTTAATCTAGTGAAATCAAACTCCAAGAGTAACTTCCCATTGAATAAGTAATTCAATATGAAAAAAATTAGGGAGATTATATTTTCATGAAATCATTATCTTCTATTTTTTTTTGAAACTGAATTAAGTATCACTTCCCCTATTTTAAATTTTCATATTCATCCAAAACTTGTATTTCCTTGGTGGATGAGGAAGAGAAATAATATGCACCTGAATTGAAACATGTGGAGCTCTATAAACTTGTTGAACATTTACTGGAGGGAATATATGAGATGATCAAAGTGTATTTTTTTAGAAAAATGAGAAACAATATGCTTACTATGAAAGTTAAAATTTTGATAATAATTCCTCATTTTTTAATTTAATTAAAATTGAATTGCTCTCTGGATTTTCCTTTGATTATTTAATTGATGTAGAATGCCTTGAGAAACCACTAGATAATGAAGAGAAGAAGATGACAAAGTAAAACCCAATAAAGAGGAGGACTAATTCCTTGACCGACCCCCACTATGAAACCTATATCTCATTCCCATTGCGGTGGATTTGGTATACTATATCCATGGAGGCATCAACAAAATTGAATAATTTCATGCTTGAAAAGTTATTTTCAGTGGCTCACATTAAAGAATCTCCATACTCCATCAGGTTGGTGATAATCCATTGGAACTGCCTATCTGGAGGCTATCAAAACCCAGGTTCCACTAAGGGGGATTAAACGCTGATCTATCAATATATTCTAATTCTATTTCTATATTCATTTATTTCAATTAATTTCTTGTGATTTTTTATTCTTTTGGTTGTAGGTTTTCATTTTTCATCACTTAAGAGCTTGACTCAACATTGCACAACCAATAAGTTAGTTTCTACCTCCCCTTTACACTTTCATTCTTGTCATGATTCAATAAATAATATACATATATGTGAAATTCCCTTGAATTAATCTAGTATACTTCATATTTTAAGTGTGTTGGAGGGAACATTTGTAGTTCAGAATTTTTATATTTATTTTTTCCTATTTTCCAAAATAAATTTTGTGTTTTTTAAATTTATCTATGTTTATTTTTAAATTTTTTGGTCTTTCTGAACATTTTGATCATAAATTATTATCATTTCCATTTTTGAAACTTATTTCAATGTGTGAACCAATTTATTTCTTAAAAATGAGATTAAATTAATGATGGAAATGGCGTTGTTTCAAGTTCAAGTCTTTGAGAGTTTCATAAAGATTAATCTGGTTTTTGAATTCCATGTCATGTCTCACAATCATTGTCTTTCAAATAACATTCTTTTTAGTCTTATGTACCCTTTATTCCCTATTTTTTTTTCAATCTACTAACTTCAATATAGAACCATACCATGCTTTATTTTAACAAGAATTTTATTTATTCTTGTAAAAACTTAATGGTTTGATGTACTTGTGTTTTAAATTATTGAGGAATTTATTTGGTTTTAAAGCCTTTATTTAAGAGAATCCTTTTCATTCTTGACTTCCTTGTAAATTTGATTCATTTATCCCTAAAATATATGAATATCCTCTTAGGAAAGCCATATTACTAACCAATTTTCCTTATCCAACCATTCCATGAAGTTAAAGTAAAAGATATAATTGAAATTAAGTGTGTGGGAAGTTGTCTTATGGTTCTTTACCTCATTTGGTGTTACATTGGTGGAAAATAAATATCTATAAGATGATTTTTATGATTAAATTATTTCATTATGTTGAAATTTGTTCCTTTTTAGAGATTTTATGATATGATAGGTTGTGCCGTTATAAAGCTTCCAATGGAGAAATAAATTTGTGCCTATCTGGATCTTCCAAGAAAAATTATTTTTGAGAAGATATACTTTTTTTATTCTGAAATTCTAAATGGGGATCACATTCCTTGATTTTTCCTGATAATGGATACAATTATCTACTAAGGGGAGTGATAAAGAGACCATTCTTGAATGAAGATTAGAATATATCAATGTTTCTTCAAAAAGAACCAATCCCTCCTCTTTCAACCTCAGAATATTTCACATCTAAATCCTACTAACCTTAATCCACATAAAAACCATGAAAATTTATCATGATAAAAAAATTACCCAAACTTACATCGGGTGAATATTTAGGAATTTATCAATCCTATGGTGACCATTTCATGATTTTGGATTAGAATTTCCTTATTGAAAATTAACATTTGTGAGATTAGAGAAAATTTATGTGTGGTAGGAATATTGTGTGCATGGGAGGAAAAATAAAGATGAAATATATTAAAATATATGAATTTAGAAATTTAAATAACTATTTTTGAGGAGGAATTATATCTTTTGTTTCTTGGTGTGGAATTGGTGAATCTCATGGGTTCATGTTTTGAATATGCATTGGTTTTATTTTGATGTGGACTTTTATGGGAGTCCTAGATTTATGTGTGGAGTAATTGATAGAGATAAGATTTTCATAATTCTTAATATTTTTTTCTATGATTTAATACATTATAATTAATCAATTTTAACTGATTTTCATAATTTTAGTAGTGTTTGGTGTGTTTTGGGCTTAATTGTCAAAATTGGTTAATTCTATAAATTTAAATTTTTTCTAGAACTTATGTATTTCAAGAATATATTTTACAATTATGATCCACATTGAGTGATTAATTTTTTTTTGGATTACTTTCTTTATTAACTTTAACTTTGAATTTTGTTCCAAAATCAAATTTTAAGCACATTGGATAATATAAATCAGTCAATGTGAACAATTTGTCTAGAAAATAGAATGGACCCCACCTTAGTTAATGAGGCATATATTGGCCTACAGACCTCAAAATTCATCTATTATAGATGGATATGAAATATGACTCAAATACGCATTCTCCTATTAAATTACATTGAAAAAAATCTCATTATATCTCCATTTGAATGAGTCCAAATGGAGAAGGTTGAAGAGTCTCCCCAGCCAAAAAAACGTATACTTTGTTATTAAGATCTTAAATCCCACTAAATTTTCCTAAATACATTAAAGTTTTAAGGTTAGATATCAAAATTAATTTTAACCACTTTTATAAGGGGACATTAGCAATTTTATAAATTTTTTTGGGAAGATTAAGAGAAAACATTCACTCGACATATTGAGGAGTAAATTTTTTTTTTCTCACATTCCCCTCTTTTATTTCATTTTAGTTTTTTAATGTCTTATTATTCCCCATTCTCTAGGGATTACCTATACATTAAGGTTTAATCCTATGAGTGATTAGGAAATGAAATTTTTTCTCTTATGCAATGTGTGATCTTTTTCACTTAATGTTATGAAATATTCGATCTCTTTTTCAATGTTGATTTTAATTTCTATTTGCATTTTTTATTATCACGTATGATTATATTTGGTTTTAGGTTCTCTTGTTGATTTTCTTTATTTAATGATTGTTTTATACCACCTCTAGCTTCAGGGACATGTACGATGGAATATATTTGGGCTTATTCTATGAATTAATTTATAATTTTTAGTAATTTTGTGAGGTGTGGTGGATATTCTTTTTTTGTTTGGGATAAATAAGAAACGATTGGGAATTTCCTATGTCAATTAAGGGTATTCTATGCAACTCTTTCACATATAGAATTAATATTATATCATGAAGATATCTTGGAAAGGTTTGCTCTCACGATCATTATTTGACCATGTAAGTTATAGGAATCAATCATTGAATATCACTTAAATTGGATTTGTAGAAGAGGATTAGAGAAATTGGAACAATTATAGAATTGAAATTAGAAAACTAAACCCAACCTAGTCACCAAATTCATATCTCTATTTATAATATTACTATTTTTCAAAAAAAAATCAATTTTTTCTTAATCTATTTCTTCAGTTTCATTTATTTGGTTCCTTTTCAAAGTCAAACAATTTCAAAAATAACATGTAATTCTTTCTAAAATTTAAGGTGACATCTTGATTGTTTTTCTATACTCTCTAGATAAAACCTAGGTTAAACACTGTAGTTCATTTTAACTTAGGATTTTTTTTTCACACCCCGTGATAGGCATGTGTCAATATCCTTCTTTTCAATTGGGATGTATTGATATATTTACACCATCAATGACTTTGAATAGTGTAAAATAACTAAAAAGGAAAACTTTAATAGAATTGTCCGTTTTCCAACATGAGCTTCAATTCTCTAGAAAAAACCAACCACAAATCAAATAAAATTTTATGAAATATGTATAAAGCATATTTAATTGATTCCAAGTTGTATATATAAACTAATCTTATCTTCCACCGAAGTAATATAGTTATTCATTCTTTTCCAAGTTACAAAATCATTCTATATATGACATCCTATTATAGGCATGAAAACTATTAAAACCATATTTCCACTGACATCACACATTCCCATCCAAACCACATTAGATATAAAAAAGGGGGATTTTATTTTTCATAATGTAGTTGATGAATTACTCAACTAAATTAATAAATTTACCTTATACTAGGGCTCATAAAACAATTTTCATTCTTTCCCAAATGTTACCTTACTGTATCCATCATTCTTAGAAATGAATGTCTCCACCTCAATAGCCAAATCATGCTTGGATACCTCAAATTATGTGTCCAAATAAAGGTAACCCACTTAAACTCATATTGATAAATTAATACATTTCTCAAGATTTTATGCCTTTATGAATTAATTTCCCTTAAATATGGATATAAACATAAAGAACAATTCAAATATGGAAACATACTTGACCACTAACATCCCAGTGGGATTTAAATATATGAATTCATAAAACATACCCTAGTGTTTCAACACTAGGTAAAACCTCTCATAGATGAGGGAATGAAATTAAATCCAATACATCACATCATATCTTTCATTGAGTTCATAAGAATCCTACCATTTAGATACTTCACCTCAAAATCAATATCACGCACATTTATACTATAGTTCCAAAGTGTTCCAACCAAAAAATGAACATTACCAATATATTTATGAGTGCCATGTGATCCCAAGTCATAGTGGGAAATTAAGTATTTCTATTCCTAGAACTCATGGATATATTAAATGACCATTATAACCTCATTTATATGGAACTATTAAAAAGATCCAAATATAAGAAAGCAAGTCACTATGGAGGACACATCTACTAGATCCCCAAAACAAGATAATACTCATTCACCTTGGGTTGACGATCTTCTAACAAACGGTAACTTATCATTATATTGTCAAAACCTAACTACTAATAAACATACATCCATTTACAATCCATCCAAAACAACACCCAAGCATCTTTTATCACTAGGTAAGTATAAAATCATTCATATTTTTTCATCATAAAGGAATTACAAAACAATAACCACTATACTGATGGGATTATCACAATAATTCAAGGTGTACTATCTTGTGAACCTATAGAAAAAAAACCAAAAATGTACCCAATAGGATCTATGGAAACTGATAACTATCTTGCCCTCTAACTAAACAACTCATAACCAACCTCCCATAGGCAAAGAAAAACACTTCACTCTAAATCCACTCGACTTACCACTATATATATTCACAAATTAAAACCTCAAGAAACACCCCCTCACAAGTTTAACTCATAGAAAAAAGTTACAAACATACCCAATAACTCAATATAATACAAAATCATACCTTAAACGCACCTCTAATACCCAAACAGAAATCCATCCAATACCCCAACCTACCCATTAAAAGGTCATAATAAACTATTTATTCATGAATTCAATATCATATAATATGTAAAAAAACATGAATCCATTTGGAAAAATTTCAATAAATATATATTCCAATAATTAATTCTTTAGGAATTAAATGAATAAGTTGTTTATAATATTTTAATTAACTGAAATATTTTTATCAAATCCTTTTCTAAACTATTTCTTTAACAAATTATTATCATGAATTTTACCCCTTTGGGAAACCATTTTACACTAAAAAGTTTTCATACACTTGTCTAAATAAAACAATGTGTTTGATATGATTCATAAACACACACAATCTTACCACTTCTGACCATGTGTATAAGAGTAAATAACAAAATAATCCTAGAACATAGTAATTATATAAACACATAAATTGTAATAATGAAAATAATAAAAAACAATCTCAAAAACCATGGTAATCTTGGATTCTACCATATAGGTGTTCGAAATTCACATAGATTGTGTACATCCCATGATTTAACTTTTCCAGGATCCATCGACCAAGTCCCAAAATCGTAAAAAATCCAAAATTAATCCTAGATATCATTTTTTGATTCCCCATCCTATGATCCCAACCATTGACCCAAGATGAGGGTTCCACATTACCTCAGGTATGCCTCCGCAAATTCTAGGGGCTTTAGACTCTTTGTGAGAGTCTATAATCAACATTGAGGTACCATTATATTTTTATTTTTTACATATAATAATAAATAAATAATATAAGTATCATCTAAACAATAAATTTAAGAATATGTAACTATAACTAAATAAAAATCAACAATAACATATAGTATCATGTGTTATATCAAAATATTACTCAAGAAGAACATACATACAAACATATAATATAATTTTATCACTAAGCTGAAATAGTATAAAATTTTACTATGAAATAAATAATATTGGAGTTACCATCACTAAACTCATTCCTCTCCTTTGGAACATCTCCTAAAATTCATTCGGCTAGTCCAACCAGATCCCCTATATAACATTTTTTCAGAGAGGGAAACATAAGGCATACACATTCACCAAGTTTAATGTGTAGGTTGTAGGTTTAAAACATAATAAGGAACCATAAATAGGGTTCCTATTATATTCCATAATATATATTGTATAGATGAATGAGTAAAATAATCAATTAACAACAACTGTACCTAAGAAATTGGGTCAAGCCTTGTGTGCTAACCATGCCACCACTATACCAAACAAAACCTACTTTAGCCAATTTATGTACTAATACATTCATATTAATATATCATAACAAGACCACAAGGTCAATTTTGGGCATAATTTTATCTAGTAAAATAATAATCTCATCTAGGGAAAGGAAATATGATTCATAGCTAATCATGAGGGAATATGAAGCTCGTTAGGGGAGTGTAAATACAAGGATAAACCCAATAATATATAGAAACTATGAATAATATAAATTATATTACCCAAACCATTGACAACTAAAATAATTGAGAAACATAATTTTAATACCCCATTATTTCATTATAAATAATATGTTCAATAGAATACTAGATATGGAACACCAAACTTAAACAAACAACAAAATATTAAAATATAAAATTTTTAAGCAAGTCATTAAATTAATGGGTATAAAAACGATTAAATAAATTATAAAATAAATATGAATTCCCTACTCAATATAAATTTTTTGATTAATTTTTAGGAATTAATTTTTTTATTTTTATTAAAGTGATTAGTTTTCTACAAAAAAAATTGTGGGAAAATATTATAATTAATTTATAGAATTTTTCGAAAAATTATTTGATAAAATGAACTAAAATTTTATAATAAGTATGTTAAAAATATCTTATGGTTCTATTTTTAAATTTTCCTAAAAAATGTTCAATTTTTCAATGAATATTGAAAATTCTAATTTTTATTGAAAATTGTATTTTCTTCTAAAGCATTTATAAATAGAAATTCTATTTTGTGTTATTTTTAAAATTAAATTTGTTCTTTTTGTTAAGAATAATCTAATATCAATTAATTGTATAAATTAATTTGGTATAAAAAAATTTAATTTTAAAATATATTGTTCTAAAAAAAATTTCATCATGTTTTTCCAGTGTAATTTTAAATTAAATTATGTCACTTATATGTTTTGAAAATTTAAAAATGGATTAATTTTTTCGAATTAATACGTATAAATTTTTTAAATTTTTGTTTTTGGTCATTATGACTAGTAATAATAATTTTTGTTATAATGGTAAATCAAAAATCTGGTAATTAAGGTTTAAAATAGAATGGCAATGACTAAACAGTAACCCTGACACTTGTCATGATTTTATTAGATGATTATAACTTATCTATATTTATCCAAAATTATAATATATGGGAATTTTTTCATTTTTATATGATTTTGACCTTTATAATATTTAATATAAAGGAAATTCAAAAATGTCATTGTCCTCATTTTATCATCATTAAATTTTTGACATAGGGATAATAAAAGGTTTTTTCAGCTATAAATTTTACTTTGAATGATATATTATATTTATTTATCATATTTAATTATTTATAATTATTAGTGAAGAAATAATTACATTAATTTCTTATGCATTGTTGATACAATATTTCTTCAGTTAAAAGAAAAATAAAATAAATAATTTTAAAATTTTAAAAAGTACTATTATTGGAATGAATTTTTCTGTCCCTAAATTTTTATAGAAAAAAATTAAATATAATATTTATTTTAATTAATTATACTCAAATTAAATTGTTTTATTTTAGTTTTAAAATTCAAATTAAATGAATAGTTCCAAAATTTATATTAATGTTATTCTATAATTAATCATATTTTATTAAATGATTTCAAAATAATAAAAAAAATTATTTTCATAACATTGATTTTTATATAGTTTGAAATACCAACCATGGTCTATTTATATTCCACATTTTTATTATTTTTACAATACTGACCCCTAAAAAGTAAAAACTCAATTATAGCAATAATTTCCAAAAAGAGTTAAAATGGGATAAAAAGGATTGTGGAAAAAATAACTTAAATTTTTACAGTAATTATTGGATGAGATTATTTATGCTAAAAATTATTAACTTTTACTTGTATCAAATTTTATGAATTTTAAAATTAAAAAAATTATATAAATTTAGTACTTTAAGAAATTCCAAGAGTGCCCCTCCCATGTCGTATAAACGGGAAGATCATCTTCTCCTTTATTCACACATTAAAAAAATTATTTTTTCCAATACATGAAAAATTCCATTTATAAAAAACTTTACCCAAATTATATAGGCCTTATTTTTTGCATAATACCACCCTGAAGGGTATTTATATTAGAATCAAATGAGGTTAAATTAAGAGAAGGTATAGTTCTTAACCGAGTGTTTTAGTTTTATTTCTTCTTATACCCCGTTCAAATATTATTAAAACATGATCGAATATTTTAAAAATTCTACTAAATAAATAGTTATGATTGTATGTTAATATCATACATATACCCATCTCATATTTTATCAAATGGGAAGCAAAAACATTTTTCATGCGTATAGAATATTATCACCTTGAAAACCGATGTAATTATTTTTCCATCACTGAATATCAAGTATGGTTATAATGATGGAATTAATATTTATAGATTATTTTAATGAAATATTTTTCATTATTATAAGATATTATATCATAAATTTTCTACCCACTCAATTAATTAAAATATGATAATGCCACTCATGTTTACGTTTGGACTACATACCTTCTTTGAATTATAATCATTGAAAAATTTAAATGTTACTCTTGCATACATACAACCTTCTGTCAACATGATTACGATGTAGATCATTTTTCATAACAATTTTTGATGGATAGTTTCAAAATAAAAAACAATGTACGAAATTTATTGATATTTCATTATTCATATTCTTTTGATGATTGATAGATGGATGCTTTGATCATGGTCAACACACTGAATCTATTTTGAAAATTATGAACCAAATGTCCACAAAATAACAGATTTGATGTTAACTGATTATGTAACTAAATATGACATTAAAATAATTGTTTTAGTACAGGGAGTAAACCTTATAAAATGTTCTTAATAAATAAAATAATTTATATTATTTAATTATAAATTATTTAAAGGACATACAAGGATATTTTGGACTCGAGTTAGGGAATTTCATCTCAATTTCCCTTAATTGAGGAATATTTTAATGTTATACACCCAATTTATTTTACATGGTTTATATACTTCCTCTTTTTAATTTCATATCATTAATACATCAAAATAAATTGTATTTTATATTTAATTTCTATAATTTCATCCAATGGGTTTTAATTTAATATTTCCAAGTAGTAATTTCCCCATAACTCAGTTTTATTTTATTAGGTAATATTACTTATTTAATGATTTTGTTATGATAAGATTATTTTTGAAATGACATTTTTTTATTTATGTTTCATTTAAAACTGTTTTTTCTATATTTATATTAAATACACAAAATCTACTCACTGATTAATTATCAATTCAATGATTTGATCTTTAAAAGGGTTTTCGTTGTCTCAATCTCAATTTCATGATACATGTTTCATGCCACTCACCATGACGTCATTGTATAGTGTACTAAATACAAGATAAAATTAATTTTTAAAAATTAATTCACTTAATTCATTTTATTTATAGATATATACCATAATATATCTATAAATGTATTTTTATTTTAAAATAACCAAAGCTTTAAAGTCTTCATGTTACAATATATTTTTATAGATTTTTTATATTCAAGATTAATGTTGGAGAAATCATATAATCTTATTTTAATTAACCACATCTCCTTTTTCATAATCTAGTTATGAATGTGGTTTAAATTGGTTTTTTCTATTTCCCCCCTTATTGATAAAATAAATCGTAAGAATGTATCTTGTATGTGTTTTTGATCTTTTATCTTCTTTTAGATGAGGAATTTTTCTCCTCCAAAATCCAAATTTTCTAAAACTACTTCTATAATATACTTTTCTAAACATAAATGATATCCAAAATCTAATTTACATTATCTTTTACCTTATTTAAAAAAATATTTCAAAATAAATTTTTTAAATTTTTTTCAAAATGGTCAGTTTTGATTCTATTTTACAAAATTTTGGAAAAGTTTGTTTATTTTTAACATTTACAACATGAAAGTATTTTTCCAATATCATGAAAATTATTTTCTATTAATAATAATTTTTATATTGATAATATTAATTTCAAATAAAATTAATTTTGTAATGCTTTATGAATTTTTTTGATTTTAAAAGTGATATTCAAAGCAAAAAAATATTTTCCTCATGAATGTTTCTCATGATATTTTAATTATATTTAAATTCATTAATGCAAACAAAATTTGGTGTTAATAATGCTCCATTGAGGATATTTTTTAATGATAAAAACCTAATTATTTTTCTATATGGATAATGATTGATTCAAAGAGATATTATTTGAACTCATTTATTTGTCATGGGTTAATCAACTTATGAAATAAATAATGGTTTTTTCTATGAGTTTTTTGATGATATGTATGATTTATGTTCATTATTCAAAATATGGTTCTTTGAAATATTTTATGATGATGAGTGGTTCCATTATAAACCAAGGATGGGTTGTTCCATTTCCAACCAAGGATAGTTGGTTCCATTATAAACCATGGATTGGTGGGACCATGATAACCTTCCAATTAATTATGTAATTAAATTAGAACTAGACCATCTAGTTATTCCAAATTTTAAGAGTTTTTTAGAGTTTTACAAGGGTTTTTTGAATATAATGTTCCAAGATTTATACAAGTTTTCTTTATGTTGTCTATGGGATTATAATGATTTCATTTATCAATAATGAAATCACATGGCTCATGATTATTGATTCCAATGGTTATTTCCTTTATTAATGATTTATTCCATATTTCATGATTGATGATCTGGGTATTGATGGGTATTAATTCCACTGTGTTATGATCATGTACTTTTATTATGTCATCGTGCCTTTGTGACCATCTTATTATCACTTATGATATTAAATTCTTAATTATTATGTTTTCCCCTAATGAGTATTTGATCTTACCCTTCTTATATTTCCTTTTCAATTATTTTTTAGGAATTTTGTTAAATTATTTTTTCCTATAATGGTTTAATTTCTGTACAATTTTATGGGAGATATAGAATACATATTTTGAAATAAGAAAATATGTTTGTAATAGTGGAAAATGGTCACTTAAAGACATGGGTATTGTTATGTAAGAGTTTTTATAAATTCTTTAATACTATAAACCTAAAAGGTCCTTTGGTATATAAGTGATAAAATATTTATTTTTTAGGTTGTAAAATTTTCTTAATAGACAAAATTGGGGAATGTTTATTAGTATCATGGAAGATATGTAAATATATTATATTTAGCACCAGATTTGTGACTGAGGGTTTGGGGATTCTATAGTTAGTATCTGAAAAAAGAAAGGGATCTAGTACTTGGAAAGTCTCATGTGTGATCATTGGGAAAATAATTTATATATTCCCAAGGGATTAATAAAGAAAGGGTTTCCACTGGGGTGATGGTAAGAGTCCCACTAAGGAAGTGTTAATGCCTATGGAGTGCCCTAATAGTTATCATTTATAGACCTTTGGTTATATGTCTATAGTTTTACAATAATATTAACTCATCTATCCTAGGTCCCTTTTAATATTATCTTACAAAAATCTAAATATCACGAAAACACCTTATATAAAGCATATCATGGGAATTTAGTGACACAATAAGACCCACAGAGTTGAGTAATGAGATATTATCTCACTTTTAACTTAATCATAATAGATCCCAATAGGAATGATCACCTTGGTGTTGTAATTCTACGCCCTAATCTTTAGGTCTCTATGAATCAGCCTCATCTACTGATACATAAACATAGTTAGGACAGAAACTATACATGGTAGCAATATCCCATCTCTAAGCCATCATAGAGTCCCAAACCCTCACCTAGTACTGTACTAAAATGTAACGCATAAACACAATTTATATCACACACACATTTTCTAGTTTTACTATATATATCTATCTCATGCATAACCTATTTTTAAATAGTATCCCAATATTATTTTTAAGCCCATGGGCCATAACCAGTCATCATTTACAAAATCCCTAGTCATTCCTTACCATAATCATCAACCAACCCCTATCAAAAATCTTTCTCAACAACACTGATACATTATGACCCTCTTATTCCAATAATTATCCCATATCTTCTCGAGAGACACATAGAAACAATATCAAAATACTAGAACAAATAAAATACCCTTTTCTATTTTACATAATTCCCAAATTCTTTCAAACATTCCATAATACTCCAGGTTCAAAAATAAGGTATCTACTATTAAGGAATAACCCATCCAATCAAATACCTTACTTTTCTCTCGGTATGGAATGGATCCAAACTCACTCGTCCATCAACCTACTTATAGGTCAAACCTCCACGTTCAATAGACATGGAACACTAGAATCCAATGGTTCTAAACCCAAAATCAGTTATCACAATACCCTACCATCATAAATGGGTTTTCAAAGCCTTAAATATATATCAATGCCGCTTCATATTTACTTTTCAAGGCTTAAAACCCACAACAACCCCTACTCAAGATACCAACCACTCAGCTGATACTTATCCAAACCATTATGATTTAATATAATAAATTCCAAATTATAACATAATTCCTGATCAATTTAGGATATAATATACACCATCTAAGCTCATTCCACTTGGACATATACTTTTTGGGTGCCTTTACAAACACTAAAATTGCATAGAGGGTGCACTCAAATTCAAGGAGTCTCTAACAAATCCTAAAACTAAATTTAGAATATTCCTATTCAAATTGACAAAATTCGTCAACCCACCCCTCCCCCCCCCCAACTAGATTCATTAATGAAACATGTATGCCAATATCATATAATGAAATACCAAAGGAACTACCATCCTTGGGACTTTAGGTGTTAACTCATCTGATATCGTCACATGTATTTACTCTATTCTGCAAAAAAATCATGAAATCATATAATATTAACTAAAATATGTATTACAAAAAACATTGGTGAAAATTATTAAATAGTGAGAGAAACCATAGGGATTATCATAGACTTGTATAGGGGATACTCCTCTTTCAGATGGTGCATCGATTTAATAAGAGACATCCCTTCATGGGATATTTTAGGGAGGGATATAGAAGAATTTGTTAAAGAGGGGGAGGGATCCTTTTTTTGGGTAGATTGAATGAGGGGGAGGAAAAATAATTTTTACTAACAAAATTTTATTAATTAAGAAAAAAATATAAAAAACTGGCTATAATGTAAAAGAGAACCTGTTCATAACACAAGGGATACCTAGCTTATTCCCACCCTACTTAGTACCCAGTTCACCACTATTGGATACCCATTGTAGTGTTCTACACTTTTAGTAGACCTCATATCCCTTATACCTTTGCTAGATTCCCCCAAACACCACCAAAACACCTGAATAGGCATAATAAAACACCATTACTATGTACCAACTTTTTAAATTGTGATATAGCTTATAATTATAAACCACCCTCTACTCAAAGTCTCTTCATTAAAATTCACTCTGATTTTCAAAAAACAATTATTAAAGAGGTCATTATAAACGCACCAACATGAGGCTTCTTATCCCCGATAAGAATTTTATAATATCCCAGAGTCTCATTTATTTTGTCAGAATTTATTTCAATCACCCACTCCTAATTCTAATATAAATATAGATCTATTACAGAAAATCATGATTCAATGAGAATAATATTACATCAAAAAACCCTTCATCTAATCCTGACAACAAATTAATTATCTTTTAAATAATTCACCTAAAGCCACAATTTTGTTCCCATTACCAATTAAATATGAAAGTTTTTTTTCAAATATATCTCATCCACAAACTTTACACAATACAAACCTATCCAATAATGATAATAAATCCTTACATAAAACATGATTCCTCCTCTCATAAAATATTTAAAAGGTACACATTCCTCACCCCTCCCATTCACTGAATCATACACCTCATCTGTAACTTAATGAACCGAAATTACCAAAACTAAAAAATAATTTTCAAATATCATTTGGTCATATAACTATAATCTATTTATTCAACCTATATATTTGATCAAACATTTAATCCCTCCACTTACTAGATAATCTGACCCATTCTAAAACACTGATATCGATAGTCATCCCCAAATATGGGGATAAATCTAAACATCTTTTTAGGAATATACACACCATAAGTTTATATGTTAAAATATGAATAATATACCAACACCTCTTCTCCTCATTAAAACATAAGGATTTACATATGTGAGTTTACATATACTATCTCAATAACTTGTATTTACCAGAAAAACACAAACTTCCAAAAACACATCACACCCAAAATGTCATAAAACATTTTAAAGGAATATAAACAAGGGAAAGAAACATTATCAAGATAATATAACCATAGGTATACCTCAAATAAAATATATCAATTATTTCTTGTCCAACATTATAAATTCTAAAAATTCCCAATATTTTTACAAGAATGAAACCTCTGCATCTCATATCAACATTAAGAGTGTACATACTCATACCTACCATGATATAAATACACTATGGTAAATTTCATTTTCTTATTTATAGATGATGAATTACGTTTTTGACTGAATCTATTTCCCTCATCCTAGGTCATATCAACTAAATTCCATTTTTTCTCTAATTTCACACTTACCCATAAATCATTCTGAGGAATGAAAGTATGTAGCTTAATAAATAATTCTTTCTAGATGAAATATTTGTTGGTACCCAAAAACATTAATCCACCAGTACTCATAATGATAACTTAACACCTTTAAAAAATATTATGAATTTTCTAATTAAGTTCCATTCATTTCTTAAACAAAATGAAATAACATTTTTGAATTTAGTAAAATACAACACTACTGAATTTCCTTACAATTTTAATTCCATGAATTCCCAAAACATGCCACAATTTTTTTCACTCTTATAGAAACCTCTCAAAAAGTGGAAATGGATGTCCTTACATGAAATCACCAAATTTATTTATTTGAGATCAAATATTTTTTTCACCATTCAAATGCTTCTCCTCGAGATAAGCATACCAATAATAACACCCTCATTGAGTTCCAATCCATTAAAAAAACTAAACATTATCCAACCAATTATCACAATCCTATAATCCCAAGTCATCGTTAAAATCAGATAATACTCATATTAATCTCACATATAAATTGGATGACCACTACTTATCCCAATATAAGTCCTCGGTCAAAGGTTCCAAGAACATGCAACATACTATATGTGAGGCATCAACTCTAAGCATCTATTATTACCTAAAAAGAATCTATTCTCTTTTATTGTTACCTAATAAGGTAATTAGACAACAAACCCCACTATATATAATTTATTTTCATAATAATCCAAGGTATATTATCCTATACACCTAAATAATAAATGAAATCCACTAAATTATCTCCAATGATACTATGAATTATCTACCCCCACTAACGAGACAAATCATGAATAAATACCCATAAAAATATTCAAAAAAACTCCACCTTTAAACCACTCAAATTCCATATATTTATATCATTATAACAAAACCTCAAGAAACAATACCACAATAGTTTGACTCAATAATGGGATTAAAAACAACCCAAAACATATAAACACACTTCTAAAACATACTATATAAATACCTCTCATAGTTAAAAAAGAATACAATATCTTTATCAGCCCACTAAGGAGTTTTTTCTACTATATAAGAATGAAAAAACATCATATATTAATTGAAAACATATGAGAACCACATTAATTGTTCCAATTAATAAATACAGTAGTAATAATTTATTTTATAATACAATAAATAAGTAATTATTGATGTTTTAGTTACTTGAACCCTATTTTACCAGATCTGTTACAAAAAATTTCTATAAAAATTACTTTTAAAATATTTACGGCTTTGGAAAACAATTTTTCACTCACAAGCAATCATGAACTTGTTTAAATTAAATTGTGTTCCTAATATGATGCATGAACACACACACACCTTCCCCCTTGGTCTAAGTTTAATTGAAAAAACAAGAATAATCCCAAACATCATAATTTTAAAAACACCTCAATGATAACAACAAACAGAATAAGGAAAATCCTAAACCCCTGGGTACGTAGAATTCTATAGTGTACATTTTCATGATGCACATTGTTGGTGTACATCACAAGTTTTGACCCTTATTATATTATCTACCATGTCCCTAAATAGTATGAAATCAAATTCAATTCTTTGATACCAATTTGTAACACCTTATCATCAGACACTAACCATCATCCAATGTTAGGGGTGCTATGTAACTCCATGCATGCCTACCAATGTACTAGATTCACTGACTAGAACTGAGAGTCTATGAACAATGTGGTGAGACTATTCACTTTATAACATCACATAAAATAATAATTAAATAATTGATGTATCATTTCCACTATCAATGTAAGAGCACTAAATTATAACTAAAGGTCAACCAACATAATCAAATAATATCACTTGATATATTCAAATGTTACTCAATAAAAATATATATATTTAAATATAAAAATATTCTCTCCCAAATTTAACCAAGTAAAAAAAAATTGACTAAGAAACAAATACTATAAAATACCCCATCCCTAAACACATGACTCTCCACAATGTTGTCTCCCAAAATTCTTCTAGTGACTCGAGATAAATTCTCTATACAACCTAGTTCCTGGAAGTGAAATATAAATTCTAAATGAAAATAAAAGTTCCCATATATAGAGGGAATATATGTTTTAATAGGGAACAACTATCTTGGTTCCTCATATAAACAACAGTATATATTGTATGGATTCATCGGGAAATAAAAAATTAGAGACAATTGTACACGTGAAATTATTCCAAGTCATTTTGTTCTAACTAATCCTCTAAAACACATGACCCATCATTATTCTTCCAATACTGTAATTTAAATCATCATAATAACATATCATTGGAATCCCATTTAGGGAATGTTAGGATGCATCTAGACTTGGGTAAATAGAAAGCCATCATAGAAAAGGAAAGACATCACCAAAACTATGTGAATAAGAATCATATCTAGGGAAATATGAGATAATTTGAAACCAAATCATATAGGGAAACTACGAATCATCACACTCATATATACACAACACCCAAGTTCTTTAAATCCAAGGTGATTTAATATCTATAACTTGATTCGATGATCAATTCCATCCTCTCTTGACCCAATAGGATTATATTTATAACACCATATGCATCATGAGAAAGGTGAGATATAGATAGACCTTCATTGTAGAGTATATATTGATAATATAAATCTTTTAATTATCATCTATGAGCATGGAAGGATTGATCACCTGTGAGACGTAACTCTACACCCTGAACAATATGTCTACAGGACTCATCCTCATCATGAACTACATGAAAATGGTCAGTATAAATAAAGAAACACTGAAAATGAAGTACATATCTATCCTGTATCTAATAATAGACCCACACTGATCACTATCCTATATAGTAACACCTAGACCCAAGTAATATATCACCTACCCTGAATAGTCCCCCCTGACATAGTCATCTCATGTATAATATAGATATAAAGACCAAACCCTTATGATCCAAAATCCCTTAGACATAAACCAATCATCCCTTCCCAACTCTCTAGTTGTTCTTGGCTAAACCCATTGACCAACCCCACTCACCGATCGAACATGGCCACGAAAACTCACTATAAATCTTTTAGGCCTTGAAACATCCCATATATTATCAACATAAACACAAAACCAATAATTATACCGATGTACAATAGCATTACCCAACTATACCGCTTGGTTCATTATATGATACCTAAAATATTTCAAACATTCCACCATGAACTAGGTTTACAAATGAGGGGTCACATATTAAATACATTCTATGCTAATACAAGATGTCATCTCACTATTGGAAAAGAATGAAACCCAATGTTTCATATCTATAAATATACACATACATCACAAACTCTCTTTCAATTCAAAAAGAACACTCTAATGTAATGGTTGTAATCCCAAAATACCTCATTGCATCACTCTACCCTTATAATGGGGTTTTAGGGTCTCCATGATGTATCATAACCCTTCAAAAATACTTTCCATGGATCAACACCCAAAAAAACCTCTACGTAATATTCCAAACACTCAAAACATATTCAACCAACCCAATAGGTTTTATTCTAAATCTTTTAGAAATAATCGCATAGTCTGAAACCCTTTTGGGTTCCAACACTTCCATTACAGGTTCTCACCCCTTGGATACATAGCCAATAGCCACCTATAATATAAAATATCATATGTGGGCGGTCAAATATTCTTCAGGGAGGCTCTAAAATCCCAAATTATTTAATTTATAATCAATAGTTTCCATTTTTCATAGTTATTAAACAAAACCCCTCATTTACATGCTTGAAAAACAAAAAATAATTAAAACATATGAAGTACTATCAAAGGAACCACCCACATTTAGAATTGTATGTGTTAACTCATCTAACATCGGGGATTGATTTAAAATTTTTTCCTAAAATTTAGAAATATGAGAAATTGTAACCATAATTGGGATTATGCCAAAATAATGATGAAGTTAATGAAATACTGAGTGGAACCATGTTGACTACTTTAAAAATTATATGTTCATACTTCTACTCCATACGACACGTCAATCAAGTAATATACAACCATTTTAATGTCATTCGAAGTGGTATAGGGAGTAGGTGAATGAGTTGGATATGAGAAAGTATTTCGAGGTCAAAAAACATGAATGTGGAAGAAGGAATAATATTTTCAATTAAAACATTTTTTAATTTAATTATTAATTTAAAAAAACTACCCAAGAGGCCACTTAGTACCTAGAACCCACTAGGTAACCAGTGGCCAACAAAAGGATAAATGGTTTCTTTTCACCCCTCTAGGAACCTTGTGCAGTCGGATGAATTTTCAGTATATTAGTCAACCCTTTAACATTTACATGATTCCCCCAAGAACCATTAAAATACCCAAAAATGAATAGGAAAACCTCTTAAATATGTTACATATCTCAAAATTTTGTTTGTAAATAAAATTATAAAATCAATTTTTGCACCATGACTGGAAATTTAAATTATATATTATTATAATTATCCAATTATGATGAAAATAATTACATTGTATGTGCATAACATTTCTCAATAATTATTCATACAAAAAGCATTAAATTACACAAACCATTTTCCTCCGGAACATAGTTTACCTAAATCAATCCATCAAAATTAAATCTTAAACCTAAAAAAATAAATATAAATCAAATACATGTTTTCCCAAAAAAATATTTAATAATCCTAATCCCATGGTTTGTACCAAAAATAAACAAAAATGAATGTACCAATTATTTAAAACCCTTATTTATTATCAACGTGAAATTTGAAAAATTATTTAATAACCATGTATCTTGGAAAAATGACATAAAATTATATTACTAAAATAATCAATAATCTTAATATAATGAGGGAGTAAGATCCAATTAAAGTTCATAATACTTATGTGATTATCCAAAGTACCTAGATTTAATGTCAACAACAATGATATTATTCTTTAACCCCTTCTAGAAGGAAAACAAATCATGATTCTTCTATTCAAGATATAAAATGATTAATCTCGTCATTCAAGATCTAATCTATGAAGATATATTTATTAACAAAAAGATAATGGAAATATAAAAATACCAATATTAAATAATTTTTGAGACCATTGACTTAAAACCTTGGAGTTGATGCTTATCAAATAAATCCCATTGGGAATGGGGTAATTTATTAATTGATATTTTCTCATTTCAATCTGAAGAATCCCTGTAGTCATCCAAATTCATGTTAGGTAATATAATTTTCGTTAAGGGAAGATAATTGGATATTAAAAACAAATAGGAAAATTTGACTACATGAACCTATTGCATAGTCCCAATGATCATTCACCAATCTTGTATGACATTCTTCCCACTAAACCAAAAAGGTTTAATCCTTTTTAGAGGGTGCACCAGGACAGTGCACCAGCCATGTATTCATCGGTTTCATAGCATGAAGACATGAAAAATCATTATCGATGGTCAGAGGGATCATGAACTCAACCATGCAGTCTTTTCTACTCCACTAGAAACATAAATTCCATGCCTAAAATCATTGTAACTCATATAGTGGCATACCTACTAGACCTGAGATTCCACATACAAAATTATATTTAAATATTAATATCACACCCATGAGATGGGGTAACTATTTTTTTAGATATAAAACTTATTACTTTTCCCACTCCCTCTATGTATCCACCTTTATAGTTGACTCAAAATGACTTTATATAATTGTAATTTATTTAATAGCATGTAAATAACATTCCCCTCTGATGGAAGACCTTGGGAAACCTTTTAGATTTTAAAATATATAAGAACTAAGATACTATATATATAAATTAACTTATATAATTTTCATGATTAAATATTTTTCAATTTTCTAGAATAAAACAACTAACTATGAATAAATTTAATAATAATATATAAATAAATAATAATTTATTATTTCATTTTAGTTTAGTATAAATGAAAGATACAGATTCATTTCAACTATTATAAAATTGTGATAAATATAAATAAATTTTATTTTTATGAGTTCAAAATCATGTGTTTTATAGTCTCTCAAAGGAATCATAGGTACAAGAATCATTTTATAAAGATAGAAAAATATTACCATTAAGATACCAATTTCACTAATTTTTTTAAATTTTAAGATTAAAATATATGAATTAGAATTGTGATTTTTTTTAAATTGAGATAATTGAGAGTAATTTATGCCATTATTTATCATTAAAGTATGATGGAATTTTTTAATATATTATGAAACATCAATTCATTTTAGTAGTTATATATTATCTTTCTCCATAAAACAATATTTTATGAGGAATTTATTTCAATTATTAAATAATTAAATTCCAATAATTTTAAATCTCATTTCATAATATGTAGTAAAATTATGAATAAGAATATCAAAATTAGATAATGTTGAAGTTTCTAGAGTTTTAATGACATAATTCCAATCTAAGAATTTTATTAACTTATGTTTTCTTTATATAATATACTGTATAAATAAATTATATTATAAAAATGGTTTGATAATTATATTAAAAATTTTGGGGCAAAAATAATAATATAATATCTAAAAATTTATTTTCAAAGAAAATAACCACTTCCCTTACTCAGGGGTTATCCTTTTTGATTGAACACTATTCATGAATTTTTTATGTTAAAAACTCATGTGTATATTTAATTTCTAGTATTGAATTGAATTTTGTATTTGTTATGAGATAGATAAAACAATAATAATATATCCCTTCTTATGTATTGGGTAATTACCCATCTTTGTAGATATTATGTATTAGGTAGGGTAGCCTTTCTTATTGTGATATGATAAATTATTGGGTAGCCTTGTCATGTGATGTGTTTATGGTTAAACATGAAAACATGTTTATAATATATTAATATCATGAATCACTTATGTATAATTATTTTTTTATCTTTTAAATTTATTATATAGTGATTATGTCATAATATATCATGTGTTATATAGATGAATATTTCTCATAATGTTAACAAACTAATATGAAATTCTTATTGGGAACTAAACCTCACACATTTTTTTCATGTGTAAAATCCATAAGAAATTATGAGGACATAAATTCTATATATCATATGTGGAATTTGAATATAAATATTAAGTATCTAAATAAATCATATTTCAAAATTTTATCTTTTAGTATTTCTTTAGTTCTGAAAGGAACTATAATTTTTATTTAGGATAGAAATTAAATTTAAATAATTTTTTTTATTTAATGAATTCACTATCATTTTATCACCATATTGTGGTTTGTGAGTCTACAGAATCACTAGATAAAAAATATTATAGATTTTTTATGATAATTTTATATTGGATCTCATCTAATTTGTTTTTACTATATATATATACAGGTTGAAGGGTTCTATTTAATCATTAATTAACTTATTCATATCACCTAAATATCTTTCTATGACTCAAGATATTGATTTTTGGGATCTCCCCATAGAGGGTTGAGTCTTCCAAAGTTATTTTTCCTAAATGTTATAACACCCTACCTTAAGAATAATCCCATTTATTGGGATTATTCACAAATAAAAATTAAATTATTTTACAAATATAAAAGGTTTATATATAAAAGTTATGTTTTAAACAAACCATGGGGGAAAATTCCCCAATAACCATTCCCTCCTATCATGATAATGATACTTCAAAAAATCTTTCATGATGTACAATAATGCAGGACTATCCCTAAATAAAAATATAAAAAAAATATTATAAATGATTATAATTAATATAAAATTTATAAAAACCCAAAATAATGGCTCAAGAACATTATAGTAAGTTGAAATAATAAAATAAATGATATATAAATTTCACATAGAAAATTAAAGGTTTCATGCTACCAATAAGTGTTCATATCCAAAAATAACAACATTAGTCCAACTAAAAAAAGATACTGCAATAAGATTTACCTCCTCTATATATATTGATCCATCTAAAATCGACCATCATTCATAAAGATATATTTTACATCCATATATTATTAAAAATAATTCTTACACACATAAATAAAAATAAAATGTTTCCCATAATGTGTTTATATGTTTGAATGAGTTTAAAAATATAAGTGTAACCAAATAAGAGTCATATATATTAATTTATGGATTAATGGTATTAATTACATTATAATTGTTGGGAATAATAGCCTAAATAATTGAAATACAAATATTTTATAAATCATTAATAATTCATAACAATTTGGTTGGTTTGTACTATTATGTTTTATATAATGAAAATAAAAGTATGGTGTGTTAAGGCTTCATGGATAAAATGTTTTTTTTTGATTATTTATATAAAGACATTGTGGGGTGTGTCAATGGTATTAGGGAAAGGAATAGTCTAATGAACGAAATTAATCCCATTACTGAAAAAACAAATTCTAAGTGAAAGAATTGTTTTATGATAGGTTACTAAAAAACATATTTTCATTATTAAGGAAGCTTCCTTTGTATATGACATGAAATGAACATATAAATTATATTGTGACATATACTGGGGAAACCATGTGATAATGTTAGGATATTATATAATTATAATTTCTAGGAATATATTTATATGGAATAATATGTTATTTTATATATATGAACAATACTTTGACCAATTTTTTTTAAATTTCAACAAGGTTATTCTTTGTGTACAAGATTTGATCAGCCAATCTTTGAATAGTTTTTTTAATTGAACCATATTATTATTTTTTCATAGTGTTTTTCTCAGAGATTATGATGTTAGTATTTTGGAATTATAGAAAGGATGATGAAACAAATTGTGGGTCCTTTTTATGATTCTTGAGTGGTTATGTAAATTAGCCTTCTTATTGGGAATTTCTATTCGTATTTTATTTTCAAATTTTATTACATAATTCAATTGATCTAACAAAATCCTTGAACATCGCAATTTATTAAATAAGTTGGTTTGGAAAAATAAATTTATATAATGATTATTGGAAGGCTTGTGTAGTTCATAGATATATTGAAAAGAGTATGGAAATGTAAAAAAATCAACTTTAAAGGATGTTTTGAATCATAATATCATTAATGTTTTGTGAAACTGAGATAAAATAAGTATAAAATTGAAAAAAATACATGATATCATTACATGGATGAAAACACACGTGTTTTGGAGTTTGTAGTTGCATAATGATTTATTTAATTAATTAATTTTCATTGGTTATTTAATTATAGGCTATTCTCATCAATTTAACTAGTATTGTGAGATAAAATTTTGATTTTAAAAATGAAAGGGTTTTTTTAATTAATTAACTATTCATATGTGTGAAATTATTATAAGTTAACCCATCTGGGGTTGACTAGTTAGACATTCATTTTTTTTCATTACCCATCCACCCTCATAAAAATTAAAAGACACATCCCCCCAAATAATAGCTAAACATCCCTATCTCTACAACATGATTTCAATTCCACCCATCTCTCATGGTGGAACCTATACATTATTATTCCATTTTCTTTCCCTTTTATTTTCACTTTTAAAACTAGGTTTTCATTTATTATAAATTTCTCCACTTAGTCCAATCAAGGGATGTTAGTTTTTTCTTTTAATTATATCATATATTGATTTATTTATTAATAAATAGGTAGCAATCCATTATAACTACATTGTGTTTTGATACATTAACACATTATAATATGATAATATACTCGTTATTCTTAAGATACATTTTTTTCCATAATGATGAATAATTATCAAGGGAGTATAATGTAAGGTTACTTTTAGATATTTTTATATAAATTTATCGATACAAAGTGCTCAAATGGGACAGAAGTGGAACTTATTTAATCTCATCTGACTCCAGTTCTGATATCTGATAATGATTTTCAAATTTATATGAATATTTTATCATTAGTGGGATATAACTCATGTATCCTTTGACTAAAATGTTATATATACACTCACCATAATACAATTCATGTCTTGGGATGTAATATTAATTATATTTTATATAAATTAATTTGTAACATTCTATTAAAAATTATTTTTCAAAATAAACTTTGTTATAATATTCCTAATGGAAATATTTTCAAAACATAGTGTTTGATAGGGTTGGGGGAAATATAGTGATAATACATGTACTAATTGTTTGTTAGTTTGAAAGATATAATTGGTATAGAGATTGAGGAAATTGAAAATTTTTATTTACCACTATCTTATTATAGGGAGTTAGTTAGTTATTAGAATAATCTAGATTTAAAGGAATTAGATAAACTTATATACAATCATTTTTGTATTTGAAAATAACTTTAGAATTATAAAAGAATTTTTTTTCTTATATTAAAGAAAAAACATTTTATATAAGGGATATATATTAGAAATAAAAAAATTAAAAGTTATATGAAATATATTCATACTCTATAGTTCACATCTCTCCCTGATCATGAGAAGGTGTGGCAATTTAAAATTCAGGTTTTATATAGTTCGTGAAAATATTTAATTTTTTACTATATAATTATTCATTATTTTAAATTAACCAATCTCTCTGGTTTATTTTTATTTATTTTAATTATTTTCTATATTGGGAAAATAGAAAAAAAGTTATAAAAAATTATTTATAAATGTTGTTCATCCATTTTAGGATGGATAAATATTTAGTATATAAGACATAAGAAAACATGAACTGATTCCATGTGGCCAAAAACCCCCAAATTGAACCGAAAATATTTAATTGAACTAAATTATAGAAAATTTATATAAACCAAGAAAAGGTAAATTAAATAATATAGAACAATTTAAAATTGACTAAATGAACCTGAATAAAAAAATTAAACCCAAATTTTTTTTACTAAACTACCCACCCAAATTAGAATTGGATAAACCAGACACATCCAATCTAAAATGAAACAAACCGATACTTAACATAAATTTGTTGTAGTCATACCACCACTTGTTTCCTTATAAAAAATATATGATTCCAAATCATTTAATTTATTCAATATATAATTATTTATTATTTTAGAACATAATAAATAAAACCAAAATCTAGCATGGGTATTTTGGTATGCTATTCATGGTTTAAACATAATTATAAAATTTGAATCCATGTGAAACTCCATATAAACCACAACATTTAAATATTATAAAAATATTTTTATATAATCACATTCATGAAAAACAAAAAAAAATAAAACCTATATTTAGTATTAAATTCCTAGATGAAATAAAATTATTCAAAAATAATTACGATATAAAAAATTAATAAGACATAACTCAATGGGGTTAATAATAAAAAATATTTAAAATCAACCTATTCTTTATTTTAAAAAAATTGGACACATAACCAATTCATAATAAGAAAATTTAAATAAAACAATATTGATCCAAAAAGGACCCATTTTTTAAAACATTACTACATGCTATGAAAATCCAAATCAATCTCTACACATCATAATTAATTTTGAAACTATCATAAAATTTTTTCCCAGAAATCATATGATTCATCAATGAAGATAAAAATTCAAAATTAGTGGCTCCTAAAATCCTAAACCATAAAAATCCCATTTGAAAATACTCAATCACCATACCATTTAATCTCAACATAAATATTATTTCAGAAACTTGTTAAGGGTATTGAGATATTTTTTTAAAACCTTGAATCTAAATTATCTTAATTATAATAAACTAAATATGAACGAAACATAAATAAAATCCAATATTTTTTTAAACACATCATGGTACATTGTTAAAATAATAAAATAAGAGAATTTAAAATAATAATACCCTATGGTAGTAATTTTTAAATAATAACATAGATATACAATATAAAACTTTATATGTTTCTATGGTAACAATAAAAATATATTTATTTAATCATCTCCAAAAACTCAGAAGAATAGTACTAATATAAAACACATCCAAACAATCATATTATTGAATATTTTCCATAGTTATGAATGACAAAAATTATTCTTCCAGCACAAAAATCAATCATTAATTGTTGTTTACTCAAAAAACCCATTATAAAATTATAATGGACAACACAAAACCTAAAATCCCATGTAATTTTACAATTGAAGAAAGTTTAAAAGAATATGAATTAATAATCCTAGAAGACAAAAATAATATTCCTAATTTAGTTTTAATGTAAAAAATGATAATATTAACTCTTTAATTTTAAAATACCTGAATTTTAATAAATTAATTAACAATATATTTTCAAATTTCAATGAAAAAACTAAAGATAGAAATACCTCTAATACACCTTTAAATAATGTATTAATTTAAAACTAGATTTTAAAACAATATAAATACCTCCTTTAAATTAATATCAAATATATTGGATTCAAATACCATGTTTAATACACATGTACGCCTATATTTACATATTAAAATTGTTTTAAACCAAATATACATTTACTATGAAACCCATAATTTGTAATTAGATATTTATAATAACACTTCTATTTATCTAATCGATCACTGTTATTCGAAATTTTTATATTAAAAATAGTAATAAATATATTAAATTAATGTATAAAATTAAATATCAACATCTATCTAATCTATTCACCATAGAAATATCCCTTAAGGCATAGTTATGTGTTTATACCCATTAATTTTAAATTATTCTAGGTTTTGTTCCATTTTATGAAACCATAATACCAATATATAATTTAATAAACTAAATACTATTCACATATTATTGAAACAAAAATTAAAATACACATAGTGAAAAATAGTGATTAAAATACAAACCATAAGTGGATCCCATATGGAAATGTTGAAACACATAAAACAATTATTAGAAAGAAATAAAAAATAATTATCAATCATGTTTAATTTATTTAATTCAAAAACCTATGTTTCCAAAAAAACTATTATTATGGTTATCTCAGACAATTTAAATATATTACAATTGAAAAATAAAATAACATAAATCATTTCATATCTAAATTTATATTAAAAACCATATGTTTAATAAAAAAATGTTGCTTTAGAAAAAAACCAAATAAATCATTATATTTAAATCAATTAACATAAAATCCTCATATTTTTCCATATCAAATAGTTTCATTTTATGTATGAAGCCATTTTTTCATAAAAAACAATTATATTTCAACAAAATAAATTTTTACACTTTCATATAAGAATCAAATGGGAATTATATACATAAACAAATAATATATCCCTATATAATTTTTGTAGGTTTATGTTTTATTTATAATGTAGGTTATGGTTAAATGGAACTATATATGTCTTTAGTTTCTATCTTTTTTTGAATTTTATTTAATTTATGATTATTGTTTGTGTTATGTATTTAGTCACTAATTCTAAAATTTTATTCATTTTCAATGACATTTACGTTTGATATTACCTAGAAAATTGAAATATACAATCTATTTGGTTTTTTTTTGTCAAATTTAATTATATAATGACCCTTTATTTTATTTCCAAGAAAAATACATTGAATATTGAGGGTCATGTTCCTTTCTATATCTTCTCTCTATAAGTAGAAAAAAAAAATATGTACGTTTTATAAATAGTGATACCTAAGAAATAATTATAATTGAATTTCAATTTATATTTTTTTAATATATATTTATAACATTATTTTGTCATTTTAATTAATTTAATATATTATTAAAAAAATTATCTTATGTTAATGGAAAAAAATAACCATAAAGTTTAGGTCAAAAAGGTCCTTTGTTTTAGGTGATAAGAGATTTGAATCAAGGCAGGGTGCGTTGTGAGCCAAGAAAGAAAAATATACCATCAAACTATTCTTCCTATAGATTTTCCATGATTTTTTGTTATGGTATAGTTATATAGTGAAAAATTAAAATTTCCCAAGAAAATAAACAAAAATTAGAGAAATATTATCAACACTAAAAGATGATAAATAAATAGATCGTGAAATATATGTATTCACTTTCTCCTTCACTTACTCCAAAGATTATTACAGTGATTCACTCCTCTATGAAGATTATGAGATCAATTTGTGATGGTTACTCTCCTTTGATTATAGGTTAATGTGTATGATAATTTTCATTCCTGTGAAGATGGTGATAGTGGTAGTGTGAGAGTTGGTGATGGTGATGATTATTTTGGTGTTTCTTCAGGATATATTGATGACAATAATAAGGTATTTATAACGAGGGTTATGATGATGTAGATACTAATTACAAGACTATTTTTTTAAATAAATTTTATTTTTAATTTATCATGATTATCCTATATTTTACTGTTTTTTTATATTTTTTGTAATGTTAAGGATTTTTTTCGTAAATATCGAGTTTTCAATAATAAAAAATAGAATATTAGTTTTTTATAAAATATGGTGAACATATAACTAAGTTCATGGCTCATGTAAGTAGACATATATCCACTAGAAATAACCATGGTTTCAAGTCTATATCCACGGGTATGCATGTTGAGGTTTGTTTTCGAGTTTTTATCCTATAACCAAATGAATTTTTCATTTTGTTACTATAATATTAATAAATATCTTATTACATGATGATTATTATAATATGTATCATTATTATGATAATGTCATTATATAAATTATTTAATCACATGTTTATTATAATTCTATTATCTAATGAGAACATAGAGGCATTATGATTATATTCTTAAATGTATATTATATATTCTAGATAACATTTTCTTGATGGGACATAGATGATGTTTTAATATCATGGGAAAGTGGTTTATCATACATTCATACTTATTCTCATGATGTTTACACATTCTAATCTCTAAGAAGGTAGGTTATAAGGATAGACCCACCAATTGGAATTCAAGATGTTATATGTGTCATTAGATATTTCTATATGTGTAAATTGGTATTTGTAAGGACCTAGACTTACATATTAAATATTATAGTGACTTTTTACTGTAATTTTCTTTCTTACATGGCCATGGATATTTATATTTTATATTTTTAGATAATTAATTCACAATTTATATATTGTAAAAAATGTTTTATAAAGAGGAAACATCTAATCAGTATCTATTTTTTCCAAAAAAAATCCTTTAAAAATAAACACATTTTAATTTCATAAACAATATTCATGAATTTAAAATTGACGTTTTCTTTGTTCTTAACAATCCATAAACCCTATGCAAAATCATTTTTAAACATATGATGACCACAAAAAATCTCAATAAGGGAAATAAAAAAGAATAAATCTATTAGTTCAATTAAAACATGAAAACCCATAACTTAATTACATATTATCAAAATATTATTTGAGTGTATGAAATAAATAATTTCCATATTAAAATACATACATTTTTTCTCAAAGAAAACCACTAAAGCCCATAATAAGAAAACAAAAAACTATTTAGATAACTTAGATAATTATATTCGTAAACAATGTAAAAGTAATTGGATCCCAGATAAATCAATATAATAAACCTCACTGGTTAACTGTAACACCCCAAGCTTCCACGGTACGTTTCCCTTCGAATAATGCGATAGCGTGTGTTGTACGCAACCTCGAGTTCTAACACACACCACAACTAATTAAACTAGCCGTTGTGAATAGTAATACCTACTTTTTGAAATCATATATATTTTATATTTCAAAATGGACTTCATTTTTGGATTCGGAATATTGAAATTATCCTAGGGTGAAATTTTGGTACTTTTCGAATAACTTTTATATTTTGATGAATAGTGAAAATTACTAAATTTTAATTAAAATCATCTTTTTTAATCAAAATAATTAATATTGATAAATTATGAATTTGAGTGGTTTTAAAGTATATTTAGAATATATTTTTACCATTTAATTTAATGTTTTTCATTGGACATAGTTTCACAATTAAACCAGACATAAACAAGTGTCAATATTTTGATAGTTATTATCTCTTAAAAACACGCTTTTTATTTTAACAACGGGAATTAATTTTAAATTAATTTCTGCCACTTCTGTGTTTTGAATTTGGAAAAATGGATTACATATTTGGAATCATGATGTCCAAATTATGTAAATAGGTAACTTTTATTTTTACACATTTTGAATAATTACTGCGGTAAATATTTTATTTACCATGGTTAAAGGGTAAATCCGGTAAATAAGGGTTAAAAAATAATATTATAATAATACAAAATTACCCTAAAACGTGTCCTAACCTTATTGGTGGACACATACCCGACCATGGGTATCCTTGGGTCGATTTGGGGACCCCTTAGAGCCACTTGTATGTGGTAGGGACACATTATATTAATAAAGTTAAAATAAAAATAAAAATGGCATAAGCTTACATCTTTTAGAAGAACAATTTTTACATAGGGTTATACATGTTGAATTTCGATTATAAATATTCATTAGAAATCTAAAACGATTTCCTACATAATGATATTTTTTTTATAATTTTTAGACATCAAATAATTTAAATTATTAATGACACAATAATGATGCAATGTTTACCTCATTAATAAATCATTTAAATAAATAAGATTATAATGATTAAAATATTATCTAAAACCTGTCCAATTCTTATTGGTTGATGTTATTTAGAATATGAGTCATCTTATCTTCGACCTCAATGATTTTTGGACCATTATAAACCGAATATAATTATATTATAAAGTAATACTTTCACTCTTTCCTAAAGAGCCCCTCCTCTCCCTTATAAAAGGAGACCACTCCTTCTCATTTCTTCACACATTCAAAGCCTTTTGGTTCGGCCAAACTCTGACCACATACTCTCCAAACATCCCTCACTACAACCTAGAGGCCTTAGTTGGATCATAAAGCCAACCTAAGGAGCCCTTTTGATCAAATCAAAAGGAAGAGCCCGAAGAAGAGGTAATGATTTCACCACCCTTTTCCAAGTTCATTTCTTCTTCCACTTCTTCTTCCTTTGTTGTTACCATTCTAAAATAATAACTCCAGTATCTCACATATACTGTGATGTTATTATAAATATGGTACAACCATATTCAGTATTCTATACACCCTTTGAATAACATGTCACCATACGTGCGTACGTACGGCTTACCGTCTCCACGTCGTGGTGTAATTGTTATTCAATATAATATTATTTGGATGGGTATAATAATGATGTGAAACTCATGTAAATAATAAATATAACATGTTAATTATTCTGTATATATGACATAACATCCATTTATATATTATTTTAATATCAAAAGAATGATATTGTCGCTCGTGCGTACGTACGGACTACCGTCTCCACAAACGCGATAAGATTCATTCTCCATCGTATCCATTCAAGTATAATTATCATTTGATGATTTAAAAATGATGTTTAAGGACTTGATATCATTCTGGATATGAATAATATACAACCTATCCATTACAAACATGGATTACGTAACAAAATATATAAAATAAAACAAGTAAGATAACACCCGAAACAACGATAATACTAAGATATTATTATCAAATCAATATTAAAAGATCATATATGATATCATATTAATGTATATGATTCTTTTATAATTTAATAACAATTATTTCACCATTATACAGGAGGTTAACCTACCCCAACCAAGTAAAAGTACAAGGTAAGGGTTATTTCACAATCTCTTCATTATCCGAGGTTGTTTATACGTAATAATCTACTGGGATCTCGTTATCATCCACATCCATGTTTCTTCAAAATGTATTTCAAAACATTTTTAATATTTAAAAGAATATGGGTTAAAGTCATTTATACCCTTGTTTGACTTTTTATAAGAGGTTTATAAGGGAATCTTTCCGTTGTTTTCCAAACAAGGTGTTTTTTAACCTTTTCGATAGAATTAAGATAAGAATGTTTTTTTTAAAACTTATACGGCGGGTGCGGTTATTTTCCACCGTTATAAAATATTCAAAGCTTTCCTTACAAGCTTATAAGAATATTTTCAAAGAAAATGTTTTATTTTATATGGATCTTAAATGATTTCAAAATAAAAGGAGATATTTCCTTAAAAAGAATTTTGATTTCAGCTATGTCAACATCCTTTGATGGATTTTAAGATTATTTGAAGTTGATTTATTATGATACAAAACTTCTATATTGTATTGAAGGTTTTGTGATATGTTTGACTGTGGATGTGCTATTTTTATACCATTCATAGTTTATGGTGAAAGTATTGACATTTCGTATGCTAGTTTTAATACGAATGTTTATGTCATGTTTAAACCTTTTCATATGGGAATGCATTGGACTTAATATGTGACGGGTGGAGCCCGCTATAGCTCCTCGATGCATCGGTAGGTCTCATGAGACAAACTAGTGTCTTGGCACAAGGCCTTGACAAAATCTTATTTGTAGTCTTGGCACGAGGCCTTGACTATGTGGTTATGATAGTCTGGCATTATGCATTCCAACATTATGAAAGTGGTTATTGATTTTTTCATGTGATTATTCGATTAGTAGAATATCCATATGAATAAGTAAATGGAATTATTTCATTCTATTTATGTCATACCATGTTGAAAGTTCATGTTTGAAAGGCTTTTGTTTTTGTTATACATTGCCTTAAATGTTTATTCTTATTTATGAAAGTTTCCGCTATATTGTTATCCTTACTGGGCATTTGAGCTCACCCCTTTTCTATGTTTTATTTTTCCCAGGAAGTGAAGAAGTAAATTATGAATGACCTGCAGGGATATTATGTGGGGATATGAGTGTGGATTATGGATACATTATGTTGTTGTAGTAGTTTTTCATTTTATGATGTAATGTAAAACTTATGAATATATCTAGTGTTTCCAAGGCTACTAAACCAATCGGTCTTTCGATATTTGATCTTTCTTGTGATCATGCCAATGTTATGTAATAATGCACCGACTCTGGGTAACTAGGTTCGGGGCGTTATAGTTGGTATTAGAGGAAGTTTAGTACAAACCTTGGAAGCTAGATTTAGATAAACTCTGATTAGAGCACGTATACCTAAGATGAACTTTGAGGATTAGTATAGAAGAACTTCCTAGAATTTTGGTATTGTAGAGATTTTGTGAGTTTTCCGAGCAATACATCTTTGTCTGGATACGAGCAGGTAGAGGCGGCTCTGGCACAGATGTACCTAGGGGTAAAACCCGAAAACAACGCTTTGAGCTAGACTCGAAGGGGAACTGGTGCACGACAACGGGCCTTGCTGCACTCTTGGTTACGACACTCCCAGGGGATATGCTTAGGATAACTCTCATTTTCTTTACAAATCATTATGAAGGGTTTATGAGTATATAATTCCTCAAAGAAAACATTCTTATGATTATGGATTATATCCATAAATAGTTCAATTTATGTTAAGTGTTTTATAAGTATGGGATTATGTATTTTGATTCATAAACTGATCTAGTTTATGCCATTGTTTAGAAATAGCGCCTAGTGGAAGAAATGGAAACCGTATCAATGCACACACTCTATGTAGGGATTTCCCTCCTGCTCAAGATAATTATAGTGGAGCTGGTGATGAAACTAGTGCCGATCAGCTAATCACCATACTGGGACAACTTACCCAGGTTATGAATAATAACCTTACCCGTATGGAGCACCCTGATCCGCAGCGTGGAGGATCAATGTTAGATCGATTCATGAGGCAACAACCACCAACGTTCAATGGGAGTACAAATCCCTTTGTAGCTGAGCAATGGATATTTTCCCTAGAGAAAATATTTCAGGCTTTGGGGAGCAGTGAAAGGGAAAAAGTTATCATGGCAGTTTACCACCTCACTGGAGATGCTGATCAATGGTGGTCATTGATTCAAAATACGAAGGAAGATGATGAAGTATCAAATATGGAATGGAGGGAGTTCAAAGATCTGTTTTTAGAAAACTACTTTCCTCGCGACCATCGAGAAGATATGGAAAGGCAATTTCTAAGTCTGAGACAAAAGGAGGATGAGAATGTCACAAAGTATGAGGCTAACTTTACAAGGTTAGAAAGGTACGCTGGTGATTATATACGTAACCAAAGAAGTATGATTGATCGTTTCTTTGATGTGTTAAAACCATTTCTCCGTCGAGCATTAGTCTCACAATCCTTTTCGTCGTACGAAGACATTGTCTCATGTGCTATCAAGACCGAAAAGGAATTCTATAAGTCTTATGACTTTAAAGAAAAGCTAGAGAAGAAGAGACCTGCTGATCAATCTGGTAATGTAAATAAGGGGAAGAAGGGAAAGGTTGAATATCCATCCTGTGGTAAATGCGGGAAGAAACACCCTGGTACTTGCTTGAAGGGAATGGGAGTCTGTTACAAGTGTGGTGAAAAAGGCCACCAAGCTCGTGATTGCAAGGGGAAGAAGGAAGCTACCAACATTCAGTGCTACAATTGCAAGGAGATGGGGCATTATGCAAATGAATGTCCTAAGCGTCAGGAGAACTTACCTCAGAAAAGGCCAAGGGATCAAGGCCAGGCTTATGCTATCACAACTGCTAAGGTAGAAGCTCCGAAAGACGTGGTGGCAGGTAATTTAATGGTTTCCTCAAGTTTAGAAAATGCATTATTTGACTTTGGATCGTCACATTGTTTCATATCTTCCCAGTTTGCTAAGAAAATTAGATATTTCCAATTTGATTTAATAAGGGAGTTGTCAGTTAAAACTCCTAAGGGAAGTATCATTGCAACAAAGTTTTGTGAATCAGTCCCCATTAGAGCACATAAATTTTCTTTATCTGCTGATCTCATCGTCATACCTATGATTGAGTTTGATATAATCCTCGGTATGGACTGGCTTTCGGACTATGATGCAAAGATTTATTGTAAGAAGAAAGAGGTTACGATTCTTGATGATAATGATAAGGAACACCTTATTTTTAGAGCAGAATCGTCACCACCTAATTCTTATTTAGATCCACCCTCAATAGCTCAACTAAATTCAATTATTGGGGAGGAAGAGAATGAAATAACTGCGGGTGAGGAAAGGAATGTTCAAATAGAGGATGTACCTGTTGTGAAAGAATTTGTAGATGTATTTCCGGAAGATTTACCGGGACATCCTCCAGAACGAGAAGTTGAGTTTTCCATTGATTTGATTCCTGGATCAAGGCCTATATCGAAGACCCCTTATAGAATGGCCATTGTAGAGTTAGTCGAACTAAAGAAACAACTAGAGGAATTGAGTAATAAGGGATTTATTCGCCCTAGTGTTTCTCCATGGGGATCCCCTGTTCTTTTAGTTAAAAAGAAAGATGGATCTATGAGGTAATGTATCGACTACAGGGAGATCAATGCTATAACGATAAAGAACAAGTATCCCCTACCACGCATTGATGATTTATTTGACCAACTGCATGGAGCTCAATACTTTTCAAAGATTGACCTTCGATCTGGATACCATCAGTTGTGTGTGAAGAAGGAAGACATTCCGAAGACAGCATTTCGAACCAGGTACGGGCATTACGAGTTTACTGTAATGCCGTTTGGATTGACTAATGCACCATCTGTATTCATGGTTCTGATGAATAGAGTTTTCAAGGAGTATCTCGATGAATTTGTGGTGGTATTTATTGATGATATCTTGGTATACTCCAAAACCTACGAAGATCATGAAAATCACTTGCGCATTATCTTGAAGACTCTGAGGAGGCATGAATTATATGGGAAGTTTAGCAAGTGTGAATTCTGGCTTCAGGATATTTCTTTTCTTGGCCATATTGTCTCTAAAGATGGAATCTCTGTTGATCCTTCTAAGACCAAGGCAATCCAAGAATGGCCAGCACCTACGAGTATAACTGAGGTACGTAGTTTTATTGGTTTGGCAGGTTATTATCGACGTTTCGTCCAGAATTTTGCCCGATTGGCTAACCCATTAACGAAGCTCACACGAAAAGGGGTTAAATTTGTTTGGACAAAAGAGTGTGAAGAATGTTTCGAATAACTGAAGAGAAGATTAGTCAATGCTCCTATATTGACTCTACCATCGGGGAATGATGGGTTCGTTATTTATAGTGATGCATCAAAGAAAGGACTTGGTTGTGTCCTTATGCAGAATGATAGAGTTATTGCCTATGCATCACGACAGTTGAAAATTCATGAACAAAACTATCCTACTCATGATCTTGAGTTAGCATCTGTGATCTTTTCTTTGAAGATATGGAGACACTACCTCTATGGTGAAAAATGTGAGATTTATACTGATCATAAGAGTTTGAAGTATATTTTCTCACAAAAGAACTCAACATGAGGCAAAGGAGATGTCTTGAATTACTCAAGGATTATGATTGCACGATACACTACCACCCATGGAAAGCAAACAAGGTGGCAGATGCTTTGAGCAGAAAAGACCATGGAGTTTTGAACATGATGATAATTGAAAGGGATCCAATTATCATGGATCTAGTGAAGATGGACATGGGAATAACCAGGGAAGGTGAAACATCAATGATTTTTCAAATGTTTGCCAAACCATCTTTACTAGAAAGGATTAAGAGTTCTCAGACCGATGATGAAGAATTTCAGAAGAAGATTAAAGATGTGAATGATGGGAGATTGAGAGACTTTGTGTATGAAGATGGAATTTTAAAATTCGGGAGAAGACTTTGTGTTCCCGATTTACCTAATCTGAAAAGGGAATTGTTGGATGATGCTCATAGTTCCAATTTCTCTATACACCCTGGGAGAACCAAAATGTATAGAGATTTGAAGAAACATTTTTGGTGGGACAACATGAAGAGGGAGATTGCTGATTTTGTGTCAAGATGTATGGTTTGTCAACAAGTGAAAGCTGGAAGGCAACAGCCTGGAGGAGTCATGCAACCTCTTCCCATACCGGAGTGGAAATGGGACAATATTACGATGGACTTTGTCATGGGGCTACCAAAGACTCCTAGAAGGAACGATGCAATATGGGTTATTGTTGATCGTCTTACCAAGTCAGCACATTTTCTTCCTATAAGAGAAGATCTACCCCTGGAACGTCTAGCAAGACTATACATTAATGAAGTTGTGAGACTTCATGGAGTACCCCTATCGATTGTTTCTAATCGTGATCCCCGTTTTACTTCAAGATTTTGGAAAAGTCTTCAGAAATCCCTGGATACTGAACTTCATTTGAGCACTGCTTACCACCCTCAGACAGATGGACAATCAGAACGGACTATTCAAACCCTAGAAGACATGTTGAGATCTTTCTCACTTGACTTTCAGGGTATGTGGTATCAATATTTACCACTGGTAGAATTTTCCTATAACAATAGCTTCCATTCGAGTATTCAGATGGCACCATATGAAGCGTTATACGGAAAGAGATGTCGTACACCAACCTGTTGGGATGACGTCGGTGAAAGAAAACTTGTAGGCCCAGAACTGGTGGAGGAAATGGTGGAAAAGGTGAAGGTAATCCAAAATCACATCAAAGCAGCCCAAAGTAGGCAGAAGAGCTATGCTGATAATCAAAGGAAGGATTTGGAATTTCAAGTCGGTGATCATGTTTTCGTGATCCAACGCATGTACTCACCTATGAGGAATTAGAACTGGAACCCGATATGTCTTATTGTGAAGAGCCTGTCAGGATTCTTGATACAAGAGAACAAGTACTGAGAAACCGGACGACGTGTCTGGTAAAAGTTTTGTGGAGAAATCATAAGATGGAAGAGGCAACGTGGGAACCCGAGGAACTTATGATGAAGAACCACCCGAGTCTTTTTATGCAGTAATACCCTAGAAATTGCGAGGACGCAATTATTTGAAGGAGGGGAGAATGTAACACCCCAAGCTTCCACGGTACGTTTCCCTTCAAATAATGTGATAGCGTGTGTTGTACGCAACCTCGAGTTCTAACACACACCACAACTAATTAAACTAGCCGTTGTGAACAGTAATACCTAATTTTTGAAATCATATATATTTTATATTTCAAAATGGACTTCATTTTTGGATTCGTAATATTGAAATTAGCCTAGGGTGAAATTTTGGTACTTTTCGGATAACTTTTATATTTTGATGAATAGTGAAAATTACTAAATTTTAATTAAAATCAACTTTTTTAATCAAAATAATTAATATTGATAAATTATGAATTTGAGTGGTTTTAAAGTATATTTAGAATATATTTTTACCATTTAATTTAATTTTTGTCATTGGACATAATTTCACAATTAAACCAGACATAAATAAGTGTCAATCTTTTGATAGTTATTATCTCTTAAAAACACGCTTTTTATTTTAACAACGGGAATTAATTTTAAATTAATTTCTGCCACTTCTGTGTTTTGAATTTGGAAAAATGGATTACATATTTGGAATCAGGATTTCCAAATTATGTAAATAGGTAACTTTTATTTTTACACATTTTGAATAATTACTGCGGTAAATATTTTATTTACCATGGTTAAAGGGTAAATCCGATAAATAAGGGTTAAAAATAATATTATAATAATACAAAATTACCCTAAAACGTGTCCTAACCTTATTGGTGGACACATACCCGACCATGGGCATCCTTGGGTCGATTTGGGGACCCCTTAGAGCCACTTGTATGTGGTAGGGACACATTATATTAATAAAGTTAAAATAAAAATAAAAATGGCATAAGCTTACATCTTTTAGAAGAACAATTTTTACATAGGGTTATACATGTTGGAATTTCGATTATAAATATTAATTAGAAAGATAAAAAGATTTCCTACATAATGATATTTTATTTATAATTTTTAGACATCAAATAATTTAAATTATTAATGACACAATAATGATTCAATGTTTACCTCATTAATAAATCATTTAAATAAATAAGATTATAATGATTAAAATATTATCTAAAACCTGTCCAATTCTTATTGGTTGATGTTATTTAGAATATGAGTCATATTATCTTCGACCGCAATGATTTTTGGACCATTATAAACCGAATATAATTATATTATAAAGTAATACTTTCACTCTTTCCTAAAGAGCCCCTCCTCTCCCTTATAAAAGGAGACCACTCCTTCTCATTTCTTCACACCTTAAAAGCCTTTTTGTTCGGCCAAACTCTGCCCCAATACTCTTCCAACTTCCCTCACTACAACCTAGAGGCCTTAGTTTGATCAGAAAGCCATCCTAAGGAGCCCTTTTGATCAAATCAAAAGGAAGATCCCGAAGAAGAGGTAACGATTTCACCACCCTTTTCGAAGTTCATTTCTTCTTCCACTTCTTCTTCCTTTGTTGTTACCACTCTAAAATAATAACTCCAGTATCTCACATATACTGTGATGTTATTATAAATATGGTACAACCATATTCAGTATTCTATCCACCCTTTGGATAACATGTCACCATACGTGCGTACGTACGGTTTACCGTCTCCACGTCGTGGTGTAATTGTTATTCAATATAATATTATTTGGATGGGTATAATAATGATGTGCAACTCATGTAAATAATAAATATAACATGTTAATTATTCTGTATATATGATATAACATCCATTTATATATTATTTTAATATCAAAAGAATGATATTGTCGCTCGTGCGTACGTACGGACTACCGTCTCCACAAACGCGATAAGATTCATTCTCCATCGTATCCATTCAAGTATAATTATCATTTGATGATTTAAAAATGATGTTTAAGGACTTGATATCATTCTGGATATGAATAATATACAACCTATCCATTACAAACATGGCTTATGTAACAAAACATATAAAATAAAACAAGTAAGTTAACACCCAAAACAACGATAATACTAAGATATTATTATCAAATCAATATTAAAAGATCATATATTATATCATATTAATGTATATGATTCTTTTATAATTTAATAACACTTATTTCACCATTATACAGGAGGTTAACCTACCCCAACTAAGGAAAAGTACAAGGTAAGGGTTATTTCACAATCTCTTCATTATCCGAGGTTGTTTATACGTAATAATCTACTGGGATCTCATTATCATCCACATCCATGTTTCTTCAAAATGTATTTCAAAACATTTTTAATATTTAAAAGAATATGGGTTAAATTCATTTATACCCTTGTTTGACTTTTTATAAGAGGTTTATAAGGGAATCTTTCCGTCGTTTTCCAAACAAGGTGCTTTTTAACCTTTTCGATAGAATTAAGATAAGAATGTTTTTTTAAACTTATACGGAGGGTGCGGTTATTTTCCGCCATTATAAAATATTCAAAGCTTTCCTTACAAGCTTATAAGAATATTTTCAAAGAAAATGTTTTATTTTATATGGATCTTAAATGATTTCAAAATAAAAGGAGATATTTCCTTAAAAAGAATTTTGATTTCATCTATGTCAACATCCTTTGATGGATTTTAAGATTATTTGAAGTTGATTTATTATGATACAAAACTTCTATATTGTATTGAAGGTTTTGTGATATGTTTGACTGTGGATGTGCTATTTTTATACCATTCATAGTTTATGGTGAAAGTATTGACATTTCGTATGCTAGTTTTAATACGAATGTTTATGTTATGTTTAAACCTTTTCATATGGGAATGCATTGGACTTAATAGGTGACGGGTGGAGCCCGCTACAGCTCCTTGATGCATCGGTAGGTCTCATGAGACAAACTAGTGTCTTGGCACAAGGCCTTGACAAAATCTTATTTGTAGTCTTGGCATGAGGCCTTGACTATGTGGTTATGATAGTCTGTCATTATGCATTCCAACATTATGAAAGTGGTTATTGATTTTTGCATGTGATTATTCGATTAGTAGAATATCCATGTGAATAAGTAAATGGCATTATTTCATTTTATTTATGCCATACCATGTTGAAAGTTCATGTTTGAAAGGCTTTTGTTTTAGTTATACAATGCCTTAAATGTTTATTCTTATTTATGAAAGTTTTCGCTATATTATTATCCTTACTGGGCATTTGAGCTCACCCCTTTTCTATATTTTATTTTTCCTAGGAAGTGAAGAAGTAAATTATGAATGACCTGCAGGGATATTATGTGGGGATATGAGTGTGGATTATGGAGACATTATGTTGTTGTAGTAGTTTTTCATTTTATGATGTAATGTAAAACTTATGAATATATCTAGTGTTTCCAAGACTACTAAACCAATCGGTCTTTCGAGATTTTATCTTTCTTGTGATCATTCCAATGTTATGTAATAATGCACCGACTCTGGATAACTAGGGTCGGGGCGTTACATTAACACCCTCTTACTATCTTATAAAGATAAGTAATATTATATAATGATTGGAGTGCAATCTGGGAGAACTAATTATATAATCTATATCAAACTCAACTATTGTATAAGTTTTATTAGGTTCACTATTAATATAAACTATATCAAGCTCACCCATAATTATCTATAATTCTCATGTACCATATTATGACTAAACCATTTTTTATTTCATTTTTATCATAAAATCATTAAAATCCCTTTTGAATTCATGTGAAAAAACTTTTCTAGATATCAAAAAATCCGTTAATATTAAAAATCCATTTCAAAACTAAAGTAACAAGAAAAATGGTTTTTATTTGAATAAATAATTTATTCTTGTAAATTAATCCAATCTTAAAATAATGGTTTTTTTTTGGAAAATTCCTTGACTCCATATAAGTTAAAATAAAACATTCTTTTTTTTTGTAAGAAAGTCAAACAATTATCCAAAAAGATTCAATTTGAAAACATTTTAAAAATATAAAAATTGGAATAAAATTTCATCTATAAATATTTTATGTCTATATAAATTCATTAATAATATATTTTAAAAATATATATATAGATATGGAAGAAAAATAGTATGAAGGGAAACTTTATAAAAAGGTTTTTAAAAGAAAATACACTAACTCAAGTATATCTTTTCATGTACATTATTTATATTCTTTAATAAAAATATTATATTAATTATTTACATCCTTAAAACCATTTTTCAATTTTATTATTACTTTTTTTTATTATCATTATATATTTTATTTTTTCATCAACTAAATTCATGGTGTTCATTTTGACAAAATTCATTTCATAAATCTAAAAAAAATTAGTATGTTCACTATAGAAAAAGATGAATTTATTTCATAATCTATTAAATAGTAATCATGAAATAATTATAATATTAATATATCAATTATAAATGTGAACTAACTATGAAAATTTATTATGTAAAATGAACTATATTACAGTCATGGAGCTGGTAGGTCGTATGTACACATGAGTAACGTTTAATTTTTCAACAATCATGATAAATTAAGGTAATTATTATATTATATTTAAATAATTATAATTATATGATTATTAACATTTTATTTATTTAAATACACATATATATCATCAATTTTATGTGATGATGAAAAATTAATCATATTGCTTCATAGAGGTGGTAGTCCACACATACACACAAACAACGTTATCATTTTTTAGTGAATGGAACGGTAAAAAAATAAACGATATATTAATTATATATAATTATAAAAATTCCATGAGTATAATATATACACATTAAATCCCTCATTATATATATCCCTCATAGTAGATGTATCAAAAAATAAATAAATTGGTTCATGGGGTAGTAGTCTACCATACACACAAACGATGTTTTTATTTACCATTTTAAGGATGAGGAGATAGATATAGGTTATTCAATTAACATAATAAAATTTAATTATTTTTTATATATTGATGTTTTTTTATTAGTATAGTGGAATAATATTTTAATTTGGTGGAATAATAAATAAAACTAAAATATTCAGTGACAAACTATACCTTTTCTTTAGAAAATATCGTTTATTTTACACCGTAATCACTCTATGGTTGGTATTATTCCTAAACCAAGACCTATAAAATAAACGTAGGGATTATGAGAATTGATTAATTTCTGGTATTGTATGAACTAAAAGGTCTTTATGTGTGAATAAAATAGGATAGAAAGTTTATTTATATAAGTGAGGGGAGGATCACTCGTGAAATTTTAAAAAAATAATATAAATTAAATTTTAGGTAAAAATGGATCGAAATTGATTCAATTTTATGATAATATTAGAATGGATATAAATACTACCATTCAATATAAAATTTATAGTTTATGGTGATTTATTAACCCATATATGTTAGTTTTAAATATCTAATAACCCTTTTGACAATTACCTTGATAACAAAGTTTTTTACACTTTAGGGATCAAGATAATTACTATAAAAACGAAATTGGCACATAAATGGAACATGTTTAAAATTTTCAATTATACCCAATAATTTTAATGAGTATAATCCTTTTTTTTATTTTCAATCATTTAATAAAACATTATATATTATAAAAAATCTGTTATGTCATTTTGGGAAATACATGAAATATAATAATATAATATGTGTCACACTCATGTCAAATGGTTCCAAAATGACATTTATTTGAATATAAGAGAAATATGGTACTATTATAATCAACCAATCAAATACATACAATTTTTTATATCATTGTAAACCTTATCCTTAGTATTAATATCTTTCTAACCAATTTTAACATTAACTGTAGTAATGACTTTTGCAATATTCAATGGTTATTATTTGACTTATGAAGTTAAAATTGGATAATAAATTTAAAATAAATGAAATTTTATACCATTTAAAATCTAAATTTTTCACTTGAATTATTTTTATGAATTTAAATGTTTTTTTTAAAATATTATTCTTCATTAAGTATCATGAATTTCATTTTTGACATTATTCATTTAATTTGACTTTGAGAACAACTTGAAAACAAAGTAATTAGAATATAATACTTTGAAAAAATACTTAATATGTAATTTTTAATTGAAAATTTTGTATAAAATAATAATTATTTCAAATTATATTACATTTAATATTTTAGAATCATTTAATTTATTTTTTTATTAATTCAATATATATTGTGTCATTTTTTCATAATAATTTAAGGTAATTATTTCATAAATAAAAATTAAAAAAAATTACCACGATAAAAAATAATTTACCATAAAAATAACAATTTATAACCAAATATTCCTTATTTTTCTCTATATCCCCACAATTTAATGATAAATAAAAATTATAAATGTAAACATTATAGCTAAATAAAAAATAAATTTTATATATTTTAATTTTTGATGATTATTTATGGATAATAATCATCCAATTAAAGAAATTAAATTATTAGGGTTACCTTATAGTCATTATTAAATTATTTTTAGCCTCTATTAACCAATTTTACCATTGTCATCATAAAAACATTCACTAAGATTATTAATCATAGTGCATAAAAATAAAATGGAAAAAATTACTCAATTTGGACCAACTGATTATAAATATGAAATCCAATTTTAAATATTCCATTCAGATATTCTATATAATTAAATTAAAAACTAATCCTTCAAAACATGAAAGAAATAAAATTTTCAGAAAAATGCCTTTTTGGAATGAAACTTTTTTCATACGAAATTCAAATATAAAATTTATTCTAAAGACTATAATTCTATTAATTTTAATCAAAATTTATTATTTATATTTTAAAATAAATCCAGAATTTATTTTCACTTTTTTGATACTTTATAATAAAATACTCTTTCCAATAAAAACTAGTATTTTTTAACATTCATTTAAAATCATTTCAGGAAATTCTAAAAAATTCACGCTTATTTAATAATGAAATGATTATTTTAAAAAATATATAATTTTATAAAAAATATTAAATTTATAGAAATTAATTTTATTTTCTTCCCACAAAAATAAAAAAACATTTTTGTAGGAAAACCTTCTTTGAAACATAAAATTACTACACTAAAAATTCAATACTTTTTTTAATGGTTGGGGTCGAAGCCTCATTTATTATTTAAGGAAAAGACCTCTTTCAAACTGGGTAGAGGGGGACCCATTATATAGCCTGAAAGCCCAAGACCAAGTGGTCTTAATACAAGGCCTAAAAGTCTATTTTTTGGCCCAAAGAGCCCTACGGTGAATAGTACTGCTATAGTAACAGGGCTACTAGAGTATCGCCGCCGCTATTATTCCTGCTATAGTGCCTCCACCGCTATAGTGCTACCACTTCTATAGTTCCACGACTGCTACAGTACTGTTACAAATATTTAATTATTTGGTAAATAATATCCATACCCATCAATTAAATAGATTTATTATAATATACATATTTAAATAATTATATATTGTAATTTGTTTAATCTTGGTATTGTGTTACATATACACAATAAGACATAATGTTATTATTTTAAAATATCATGTTATTATATTCACCCCTAAAAATATTTCCCTCACAATTTGAACATGAACTCTATAATAAAATATTTGAAATTTAACAATACTATTTTTAAGTCCCACATTTTAATAAGTGTTAACAAAAAATTCTCTTGAAAATATAGAAAATTTAACAACAATGTAAATCCAAAATAAAACATAATAGGTTTCCAAATTTGATAAAATTAATGGGATGTGAAAATATAGATATAGAGGAAACAAATTTACAAATAATTATGGATAGTTATAAGGATCATTTATCATGAGAAAATTAATGATCATAATAAAGTTAATGAACACTAACCCAGAAATAAAGGTGGTATGAAGAAGACCATCGATTCAATGGGAATAAAGGTAATATGATACCATTTTGGTTTTAATATCTTTTTTATGATAGTAGAGCCTGAAAGCATGAATGATATATATTTTTAAAAAATTATAGATAATACACTTTTTAATTAAGTTGAGGGAGGACCTTTAATATCCCATAGGCCCAGCAGGATTATAATTCCTAATAAATAACCCTAAAGGCTATAAAGACCCTCACACCACAGGACCAATCCCACAAAATATATTTTTAATTAACCAAGATCCCAAACATGCATGGGTGAAAAAATATAATTTCCTCATGCAGAGATGCACGATGCCAGGTACCAATGGCAGATGTCATACCCTCTCATTTTTTCACAATCTGGAATCTCTGTAAATATTGGGTGCGATTGCACTGAACCCCATCTAGATTTTCACAAGAGGAGGGAGGCCTGAATTTTTTTCCCACTGAGTCATTATTGCAAGACTACACCTGTGACACCATCTCCTGTCACCAGAGGCATCCCAACAGCACTACTCCACCTTCCTCTGATGCATCGTTTCCTCCAAATTTCCCATAACAGATCCAAAAAATATACATTGATGTGGAACCATGTTGTAGTCACATCGACTGGCTCCTTTCCACCCATGATAACTACTATGATCCCCACCATGTACACACCTATGTCACCTTCCAACACTAAGTAGAAGCTCATGTCTTTGTCCCACAATGTCCATTGCAACCAATATCGAGACCCTCCCAATTTCCCACATGTTTCCACATACCTAGTCCAACCCATTATGGGTGAAAAATCCCCCACAAATTATTGTTGTCGAGATTTGAATAAATTATTTTAGATGCAAGATTACATGGTTGTATTTCCACAAGACAATAACCCCAACTACATTTACAAAATTAAAGTAATTCAATAATAATATAGACTAAAAAATTGAAACATACTTACTTTACAAGTATAATTTCATCCTTTAATCAATTTTCACCATTATCTCATCTTTTCCAAAAAAAAGATGAGTATTAAATATGCATATTATATGGTTAAAGAAAAAAATATACATCTAACAAATAACACAATCCACAAAAGGATAAAAAAATATTTCTCAAGTATTTATAAATTAACCAAAAAAATGTTTATAATAAGGTAATATAATTTCCAAAATAAAAAATCCTTTATATAATAAAATAATACATATATCTTAAAAATTCAATAATATCACTAAAGGTTCATTTTAGATCATTCTATATTAAACTATCCATAAAATTATTCAAAATATTCCTGAAAAATACTAAATCCTAGATATTAGAATTATTTCACTAAATATTCTTCTAAGATAAATTTAATATATATCTCTAAATAACATCAATACATCTTTAAGTCACACACCAAAAATGCATATGAAACAGTTATATAATGTCCATATATGATAATTATATCCATAAATATCATGAATCATCGTAAATCCACATTAAAATCATATTTCATTTAAAATATAATTTAAAAAAATCAAATAAAATACCATCTTATACACAAAATATTTTTATTTTCCTTAATCTTATAAGGTTACAAAAATAGTGAACTTCTTATTAAATAATATAAATCACTTAATTAAAGAAAAAAAAATTAATTCCATAGTTATATATTTGATAAAAAATGTTCCCAATATAAATTTAATCTTTATTTTACAAGTTGTTTACATAATTTCATACTAACTAGGACATCACGCAGTCCGTTGGTAGGTGTATCACCCTTGTTGTATTTCAGTTGTGGGTTAAAGTCTCATGCATTTTATAAATTTTATAAGTTGTATTTCTTTTCTAAAACTATATTAATATAATTCATATAATTTTCCCAAACATATTATGAACATCATTAAAAATATCATTAATCATAAAATCAATTTTTAACTACTAAGGTTTTAAATACTACTCATATTCCCACAAAACCAAATAATATTAATTGAATACCATTTTCATAATATTAATCACATACTAACCCATGTTTTATTTATTTCATTATAATATTTCTTTAAATTAATTTCTAAAAAATATCACATTTTTTATACACCGCTTTTTAATGGTGTTAATTCCATCTAATATATATTTTATATTTTTAAATAAAAAATACAATAGATTAATCCTTAGGTTTTTCAGAATTATCATAATATATAAAATATATCATAACATCATTGATAATCACAACCAAAATTCAACTTCATTCTTAAACATTTAACCATGATTTTTCATCTTATTCAATAATACATTGTTCTTACATATCAATGAAATGAAATATGTCCTTATGATTTTTCAAAATCAAATAAATCAGGTTTCCTACATAGAATATAAGAAAATAATTAAAACCATAAATATGGACATCAGGGTCTTCCTTTATATTGTTTACATCCCCTTTATCACTTAGTAAGATTTCCATATCACCAGAAAAGAAATAGTCAAAGTCCTTAGTGTTATTTCCCATTTCTAATGAGATGGATTAGAATATATTTTCAAATAAAATATCATAAATACCATGATCCATAGAAATTTGGGAGTAATTAATAGGTGTTGGATAAATAAAATATTTTCTTATAGATGATTTGGACATTAAAAAGTCTTTCAAATAATTATAAGAATCACATTACATGATAATGATGATTAAATCATCAGGAAGGAATAAAAAGGTTAAATGAGATCTTTTTCCATTTATATTCATAAATGATCTTTAATCCGTAGAAAATAACATCATTAAAACATGAAATGAATTATTTCATGCTAAAATGAAAATGGTCCTTGTAAAGAAAATACCCAAAGAAATTCTATAATACTTTATCCATAAAATCCTAAAATTAACATTCATAACTTCAAAATTAAACATTGTTTTAAACTTAGAGATTTTATCATATATTTATAGTTACATCCCAAAAAATGTTACACTTTTCTTATAATATAATCCTTCATGTAAAATATTAGGGATAAATATACCTAAACCAAACAAAAAGTCTCCTAAAATATCATTAATCACTTTAAAATATCATTACTTAAACCATAAAAAAGGGGGTTTTATTCCATTTATTATGTGATAAAAATTATTCTTACTAACTAATGATGGTATTTATAACTCTTAATTTAATATCACATAAAAACATTTGAATACCTAAATTTATAAAAACAAATTCTCTAATACAAACTATAAGGAATTGAACCTAAATACTGCATATTTTAGTGACTCTATTATAGAATTTGATTTCTTACACACCTGAGGAATTTAAGATTTAGATTTATAGATAATTAGGTGCTAACCCATATATAAAAAAACCATATTTTTCATAGTTTAAACTTTTGATAAGTATCCATTTTTTCAAAAAAAACAAAACCTTCAAAAAGAAACATATTTTATTTTCTAGGAAAATATTTAATGGCTTTCAACTTAACTTCTTATTTTTTCTTAACCATCATTAAAAATTGTGAAAAAACATTTTAAAAATTAGGATGAGGAAAAATATCTTAATAAGGGACATAAAAAAGAATAAATCTATTAATATAGCGTAAAAAATGAAAAACCATAAAAATTTTACCTTTATCTCAATATTCTTTGAATGTATGGGAAAAATATATTCCACATGAATAAAACAAACATTCTTCTCAAATCGATCCATTAAAACCCACATAATATAAATAAAAATACTTTCAGAAAACCTAGAATATATTATATTCATACCCAATTTTAGAAATAATAGGAGACTAGTTCAATCCAAATGGGAAACTAGTAACACCCTAAGATTTTATGAAATATTTTTTTCAAATTCTTCTAATTTATTTTATATATTTCACTACACACAACACCATGTTTTAATGAAATGTAAAATACCATTAAAATTTTATTATTTAAAATGATAGTTATTTATTAAGACATTGGAATAGATGGTATGAATATTATTAACTAAATTTTGAAAATATTTTTTTACACATGTATATAAAATTAATTCCTTGGTGGTCAATTTATTTGAAATGAAAATAAAAAACATTGGAAAATAAATGATATATTTTTTAAAAGAAATAATTTTTCTGTGAATAAATGAATTTTACAACAATAAATTAAATGAACCACTTTTTTTTAATGATTTTAATAAAATTTATATATATTCTAAGTAAATAAAATTTTAATATTCATCTTATGTATTTTATATTTAATGAAAAATAATAAATCCTATTTAACACTTAAAATTGAATTTTTCTAAAAAACAGTTGTGACGCCTTTTAGACATTTTTTCTCAAATTATTTTTTCTACTTTTAGAAAATATATAACAAAAAATTAACTTCATATTTGAAATAATATTTTCATAATTATATTTTTGTGAATTATTTTTAAAAAAAATAAATGATAAAATTTTCAATAAAAAGTGAGAAATGCTAGTTGTTTTATGAATTGTATTTTTGTTCAATAAATTTAAAAACATCCATATTTTTTGAAAAAAATAGTTCAATTAAAAATTTATTAATACCATTTTGGTAATTGGTATCAATTTCATAATGTTTTTATACAAAATCTTTTTAAACACTTCAACATTTTATCTTTGTAAAATTACTTTGTCATCACGTTTATGGTTTTCATATTAAATTAATTTTTTCAACTGTTTTTAACCTAATATTGAAATATGGATTAAATATTCAGAATAAGAATAAATTATATTATATAAGAAGTTAAACTTAAATATTGATCAAGATTAATAGTAAAAAAATAAAAAATAATTATTATAATTCACTTAAAATGGGTTTAGCATGGGTTAAACTAGAAATATAAATAGTAAGATAAACTATAATCCTGTATAAAACCCATTTTATGGACATATTTAGATTTTATAACATAAAAGGTTTGATAATGTTCCATTTTTATCTTTTTTATGTGTAAAAAATGCATGTACACTTTATTTCTTTCCAAAATTCTTTGTGTTTCCTCTCCCCTAATAATAGAAGACCACCATCTCTTCTATCCTATTCACAGGTAAAAACCATTCGGTTCAGCGAATACCAGCCCAAATATAATCCTTAATTTACTCCACAAATAATATATGTCTTTTTTAGATAATTAATCTAATCTAGGAAGGCTTTAGTGTAAACTAAAATATGTTGTCCAGATAACAGGTAATGTTTTAAACTAGGTGTTATTGTTTTACATATTCTAAATCCTTCAAATATCCTTCAATTATTTTGATATAATAACACTAGTATCATATAAATACTTATATTTTATGATTTTAATTTAATAACATATATCCATATCCTCTTCCATCAAATGGGAAATGAAACTGTTGATTATTGTATGGAAAACTACCGCCTCACGAACAGATATAATTCATTTTCCAACACCACGTCTCATGGATGGATATAATTATGGAATTAAGGATTATATATATTATATTTTTGATATTATTATAACTCTTTAATTATTATATCTTGTATAACTTATTACCTCCAACCCCTTTGAAAAGTAATAATTTTTCCCGTGTGTACGGTGGATTACCACCTCAAGAACCAATGCGATGTGTATTTCATTTATGCATTACCTAAATTTTACAAAGAATATATTAAATTAATATATATTATTTTTCTAAAATAATTATACTTCTATAATTATTATATCTCATATACCTCTTAATTTCAATTCCATAGGGGACACAAGATCATCGTTCAGGTGTATGGCGGACTACCTCCTCATGAACAGATGTGATTCTTTTTTTACTAATGCTTTTCATAGAAGGTCATTAGGGGAAATTTAATGAATATATTCGATATATATGGAATCAAAATTATTTTATAAATATAATATATTGTTTACCTTTATTTAATTTCATCCATCTATAAAATGGAAACACCGTTCAAGGGTACGTACGACCCACTGTCTTGATGAACTATGTATTTCATTTTCTATTCATAAATTTTAAGGATTCCAATAAATACATTTATAAAAATCATATATTATATTTATTTCATGGTTAAAATTATTTATATTATTTAACCACAATTCAATTATGTGAAATGAAAACAAAAAATGAAAACTTATATGAAAAGAAAATTATTTATTTCCCGAAACGTGATTTTATCATGGAATTGTTATTAAAAAGTTAATAAAAGGTCATAAGTAAATAATTTTCTGTATGATATATATTTAATTATTGTTATTTAATATAATTATAATAAATTTATATTTATTATTCACGATTTTTCAATGTGTAGAAATGAATTCAATACTTAGGTAGGGGATTTTTTTCTCACTTGTCCTTCTTTGAGACATATGTTATGTTATGAACCTATGTTCTTTTAAGAGATGTAGATACTACTACATTGACATTTTATATCATTATTATCCTTCTATTAATGATATTTAATATTTTAGTTTATGTTATTATTTATTGGGAAGTAATATTCAAAATATTACCCAAATGATAAGGGATTTCTGTATCAATTTTTCATAATTAAGACACATATTATGTTATTCAATTATCTACTTTTATGTGCAGTATATAATATCCCTCTAACATTTCATATCAATAATATTTATATTCATGATAATTAATTGTTTATTTTATTTTATTCATTATTGGGGCCTATGATTCAATGTATTATCAAAAGCGGAAAGGGATTTTTGTCTCAGTTTTCCTTTTTTATGGAATATGTTATGTTATGCACAAATCATATTTTATGAGGTGTATATACTTCCAATTTTAAATTTTATATCTCTAATATCCTTATATTAATTTTATTTAACATTTAACTTCATTTTATTCTTTATTGGGTGTTACGATTCAAAATATTACAAAAACAAAATTGGATTTTTGTATCACATTTATTCCCATGGTACACATACCAATATCACCACTTGTCTATATTTTGTGGTGCATATTAATTTAAATTAATTTTATTTATTGTTATTATCTTGAAATTAATTTATATATATATATCCATATAAATGTTTTTCATTTTATGGGTCTTATGATTCAGAAGATACCAAAGTTGTAATATATTTATATTATAATATAATTTTTTAATAGGATTCTTTATGAATAAGTTTATGATTAGAAAATATTATGACCTATATATCATGAAATTAATGAATTTTCATCTCTTCTGTTTATTTATTAATAATAAAATTATTCCAATAATTTTCTTCTCTTTATGTACTCAATCTTTTAGAATAATCTTTTCACAGAAAACCAACTTGATTTCTATTTTCTGTCAAAAACATGTTTCTTCCATATCAATGTTTTTCTTAAAATTATTTCAAAAATGTTTTAACATAAACCAAAAAATTTATAACAATTTTTATTACCCAATATTTTACTTTTATAAAGTTTTTTAAAGCAAATATTTATTTTTTTTTAAAAAATACATATTTTGATTTTATTGAAAATTTCAAAGGAATCGTTATTTTAATATGTACGACATGAACCTAATTTCCCACCATCATGAAAATTATTTTCATTTAATCTTACATTAATATTTTTCTAGGTTATTTTTAAAGAAATGTATTTTGAAAATGATTAATGTTTCAAAAATATTTTTTCAAATTGGAAAGTTTATTTCCCTATAGAAATATTTTAAATTATTTCCAAAGATTCGATTATAAGTTTTCAATGTTATTTTTGAGAAAAGGTTTTTGAATATATATTATTTCTAAAAAGTAAATTGGAAAATTTACTTCCCTAAATAAATGTTTTTAATTATTTTTAAATATTTCATTATAATATTTCAAGGTTATTTTCAAATAAAAATATTTCTAAAATGTTTTATGTTTTAAATAGTATTTCTCAAAGTGGAATGTTTTTATCCTCATGAAATTTTATAATTTTTTTAAAAAAAATTATTTTATATGTTTCCATGTTTATTTTTAAATAAAATTATTTTAAAAATATTTTCAATTTTAAAAATTAATTTTTTAAAGAGGAAATGTTGTTTTACTCAATAAATGTTCTAAGAGATCTTTCAAAATCATTTTCCATATTTGGTGAAATTTTTTATGTTACATAGTCTTTACTACGGATATGATCCAAATTAATCATACTTATTCATTCTCTGGATGATTTATGATTATAATAAAGATATTTTTATGAAAAATATTCCTTTTCCATGGGCTATGCTATGTTAAATTGATGAGATGATTATGAAACCCATTTTATTTCTATGGGTTATTATATGATAAGATGTTTATGAGACTCATTTCCATTATATGGGTTAGAATATGATGAATGTTTTATGATCTTATTCAATATAAATGTATGGATTGTGTTATGGTTGGGAACTACATATCCCTATAATACATTGGGTAATGATAATGTTATTTGAGCTCAAATGGTATGTAGGAGGTTTTCCAATTCCAAAGAAAGGATACACTGGTGGTTAGATATAGCCAAAAATAGGGTACATTAGTGATTATCCAAGTACCAAAGTAGGTACATGGGTGTTTATCCTAATCATAATATGTTACAAATAACATGTTGGTTATATTTGATATAATATTTTATATAGTTATGTGTTTAACACAACTCTATATCGTATTCCAATTTTATTCCCTCATAGACTATTTTATTTTATCCCTTTATTTTCTATTCATTATTCACTTCCAATATTTATTACAAGTCTCTCTTTTATGATCTATTATATGTAGGGTATGGTATTTAAATTTTATTCCCATGTTCTCATCCCCTTATGCTAGTTTTATTTTGATATATCTCTTGTTTACCCTTACTAAGTATCTGAGCTCACACATTATTATATTTATTTTCCCCAGATTGTGATGATAAGTATTCTGTGTGATATTTGTAATAATTTTTATATTTATTAGTAACTATGTGGGAGATAATTTATAAATCTCATTTAAATTTTTTTATGTTTCTATGTTTCCAAAGGCAATATACATCAAGTGGGTGTCTGTGTAATGTAATGAATATTATAAAAAAATATGTAATATATATAAATTAAAAAAAAATTCACTATAAAACGTCCCTTGATAACATCATCCTTCTTCGATGTGAAGAAACATAACATTACCTAAGACATTAGAGCACTATATGGGAACACCCATTATATAAGATACATCAGGTCCACCCATCGTATAAGTTGTATCAACATCACTAATTATAAAATATTTATCAGTATAAAAATTAATCATTTATAATTATCATGTACCATATCATAAATAAAATATTTTTTTCATTAATATATTAATTTAAAACCCTTTAAATCGCTTTTTAACTCTTTTGTAAAATATTTTTCAGATATCAAAATACTATTTCCTTTTAAAAGAAATTCAAAAAAAATTACCTAGAAAAAAGGGTTTTCATTTGAATAAATCATAGAATCCTATAAATTAACTCAATCCTAAAATAATTTTTATAGTGGAGGGAAAATATGTTGATGTATTATATATTAAAATAGAGCATTTTCTTTGACTTTTTTTAAAAGAAATGAAAAAAATTTCAAAAAAATATTCACTTTGAAAACATTAGAAATAAATTAAAAAGAGAAATAAAATGTCCTTTATAATTATTTTATTTCCTTATAAAATTAATAATAATAAAAATATATAAAAAATATAGTTTTAGAAGAAAAAGAGTTGGGGGGGAAACATTAAAAGACTGTTTTTAAATAAAAGTCTCACACCTCATGATCAACTCTTCTCGTATATTATTTATCTTACTATATAATTAACTTTTGAAAATTATTTACTTCACTAATAATATATTAATTTTTATCATTCGTTTCATTTTATTTCTTAATAAGATATATTTATTTATTTATTTTATTAAGTTCATGTTGTACATTTTGATGATATTGTGTTCCTAAGTCCAAAATGACTTCTGTGGATTATCTATGGTCAAATTATCCATTCTTTCATCATCACATGAATAATAATAATTGACTAGATATAATATTTTTATATTAATTATATATTTAAACCCAAATATGAATGATGGTTATGAAAAAATGAACTATGCTATAATCATGGTGACGGTTAGTCATAGGAACACATGAGTAATTTTTCCATTTTTTTAAAAAAATCATGATGGAAATAAGGAAAGTATTGTTTATTCATTTTAAAGTGATAAATATATCATTAATAACATATTATTTCTATAAATACACTTATATATATCATAAATGTGATGTAACTATGGAAAATGAATTACATTACTTCGTAGAGAGGGTGGTCCACAAGTTCACACGAATGATGTTGTCATTTTTCAATGAATGGAAAGTTAAGAAAATAGATGATATATTAATTAATAAATATAAACATGTAATTGATATAAAATATATATGTACATTAAATTAATCATTATAAATATCTATGATATGAAGTGATGGATAACTAATTTCATTATTTCATGAAGAGGTAGTCTTATGTACACATGAATGATGATTTTCACTTATAGGAAAATACTCTATACCAATAGTATGGAACCATTGGTATAGGTCTAAAAACTATTTTTATAGCCTATAAAAATGGTTTGGAGGACCGTTTGATGGTTTGGAATTGGGATAGGTCTATAACAACAGTTTTGGGAAAACCATTGGTATAGGTCATATGAAAAACCAACACCAATAGTTTCATAAAACCATTTGTATAGGTATTTCGACTAAACCCTCACATGGTTTTAATCCCAGCACCTCTCGTTTATAATCCAATGACCTAACAACTGACCTAACATAACCTTTTTGAAAATAATTTATAAATATATATATATATATTCATAATTATTTTAACATTCGATTTGTTTAAGGTTATTTGAAAAAATATTCCATAAAAATTATGTGTACCTATACCAACAGTTGTCAAAACCATTGGTATAGACCTACATCAACTGTTTTGATAATATTTTGTATGTTTTATTTGATTTTTTTAGCTACCACAATGGTTTTGGATAAACCGTTGGTATAGGTCCAAATTAGTGACCATATACCAACTGTTTTGGCCAAACTGTTGGTATAGGTCCAAATTAGTGACATATATAGACAATTTGGACAAAACTATTGGTATATGTCATATTTCTATTAGTGTTTGTTACATATTTGATGGAATAAGAGATAGAAATATATTATTTCATTAACATAGTAACATCGAATTATATTAAAGAGACTGATGTTTTTATATTTTTATAGTTGAATAATATTTGAAAGAGGTTTAGGAAGAAATAAAACTAAAAAATTCCATTAAAAGTTATAATTATTTGGATAATTTCCTTTAATTTACACCTTAATCCCTATAATTTTTATATTATTCCCAAAAAAGGACTCTATAATGAGTAGAACGATTCTAGGAAGGTATTTTTCTAGGTATTTTCTTAAGTAATTCAATTTTTATGTGTGAATAAAAGAGGATAAGAGGTGACCTTTTATAAGTTAGGGGAGGGGCACCATTATAATTATCTAAAATATTAAATTAATATAAATTAATTTTCTAGTTCAAATGTCTCAAAATTTATATAATTAAAATATTATATTATATTATTCTAAATCCTCTCATCAAATAAAAATTATAAAAGTTTTTGTGATTTTTTCACCTGTATCTTTTTTTTAATTCTTCCTTAACCCTTTTGATGATTACCATGATAATAAATATTCTTACATTTTAGGGGTCATTATAGTTACAATAATAGTAAAATTTGACCATAAAGGTAAAATGGTTGATATTTTCAATAATATCATAATAAATGGTCAGAATATTGTATTTTTAAAAATTTTAAATAATTTGAAAAAAATTATATATAATTAAATATCATTTAGTCATTATTGTATTTATATGAAATATTATAATATAATATGTGTCTAACTCATGATAAAAATGTTCAAAAATAACATGGATTCAATGATAACGAATATATGGAAATAATTTAATTGTGAAATAAAATTTTTATAAGTTTTCATATCATTTTAATATGTATCATTTGGATTAACCCCTTAGTTAACAAATTATACCCTCTGTCATAGTAATAAAATTTTCAATATTAAAGGTTAATAATATAAATTATAAGGTGAAAAATGGATCATAAATTTCCAAGAGGTGTAATTTTAGATCATTTATCATCCAAATTTTTATTTTTTTAATATTTTTATTACTTCAAAATATCACAATAAAATATTATTTACATTAAATATTATTAGTGTGATTTTCAACGCTATTTATTTAATTTGACTTTGGAAACAACATGATTGAAAAGTAATTAAAATATAATCCTTTAAAACATCCCTAATATGTTATTTTTATCTTAAAATTTCTTGGAACACAATAATTCATTCGAATTATATTACTTTTATTATTTTTAAAATAATTTTTTTTTTATTTTTTTATTAATTGAATAAATAATGTTTCAGTGTTATGTAAGAATTTAAAGTAATTATTTAAATAATAAAACATAGAAATAAATTACCAGGATAAAAAACATATCTTTAAAATAAAAATTTATACTGAAAATTCCTTATTTTTATCCCTATGTGACAAATTTTATGATAATAATGCAATAAAATAACATTTTTTACTTTTCTTAACATAAAATGTTATAAAGGTCAAAAAATAGAAAAATGGAAAAAAGGACATATATTCAGATTTTGGATTATTGAGGATGAAATATATTCATAAAATAAAATTTAGTCAAGTGTTATGGTAACTTTTTAGTCCTTATCATATTATTTTTAACCTTAATTAACTCAATTTACTTATACTGTGGACTAAAATTAACATTGAATAATATTCTTAGTGGCTAAAAATGGACATATTTACAATATGTTACCACATATTTTCAAAAATAGAAACCATTTTTTAAGTTTCAATTCACAAAAGTGACAGAATTTAATATAAAATTATACCCACAAAACATGATGATAGTAGGTTTTAAAAAAAATGTTTGTTTAAATATAAAAATGATCTATACTAAATTAAACTATGAAATACATTCCAAATACTGTAATTGGATTATATTTAATCAATATAAACTAATAAAAATTTTAAACTAATCTAAAATATTATTTTACTTTTTAAATACTTTAAAATAAAGTACAATTTCCAATAAAAATTAATTATTTTTCACTATTCATTGAAAATTATTTTTTTTTTAAATTCCCAAATATTATCTCAATTTTGATTCTAGAAAGATGATTTAAAAATTATATCATTTTATAAAATATAATTTTCATAACTTTTAAAAAAAATATACATACTCACAAAAACAAATTATAAATCCTTTTTGAAGGAAACAAATGTTTTAAATGTGAAATGGCTTTACTAAAAACTGAATGTGTATTTCCTAAAAAATTAATTAATACTTTTGTATTTAATAGTAACTTTATAAATATATTTTATAATGTGTTCAATATTATTCACACCCTAAAATTCAATGGCTAGGTTATAATATTCATATTTAAATAATAATATTTTGTGATTCGTTTAACCTCAGGGTTGCGTGTTGTGTATATTATTGAACATAATTTTCATTATTTAAAATATAGGTTACTTAAATTTTTGGTCCATGTACATGATATTATTTTTAATGTATATCATGAATCACATACATATATTTATGGATAAAAATCGTGATGACTTATGAACGTGGTGAGGTAGCATAAGTTCTTGTGCATTATAAGTGACATAAAATTAATTGAATAACTCATGAAGGTATTTCCCCCTAATTAATGGAAGAATCTATATTTACTCCTTTGGTTGAAAAAAACTATCTAATTATATCAATGTAAAAGGAATTTCATCAATGATTTTATTTTAGAGAGTCAAAGAAAGATATATCAATCGTCTAGGATGATGACCAAAGAATGCATCAAACGTGATGAGATATCATGAAAAAGAGCTTATATTACATTGTTTAGTTTGAATGTGGTATGTTTTCATTAAGAAATAAACTTATTTACTCATGGGTTTCTTGATATTTTTGAAGAAGAAAATCATGGTCTTTAGATAAGATAACCTAAGATCGTTGAGAGAGACTCCTAGAGTGTCACACACTATGTGTATTTTAAATCTTATTAAATTATATTGAATTTAATATTGATAATAAACATTATTCTGAGATGGTGGGAATATAATTATACAATTTCTGTAGAACACAGAAATTAAATCACCAGATATTCAAGTGTAAAATATGTGAGTTTAATATTGTCTTTTTCTTATCATTCACACAATATTAAATAAATATATATGTATTCACCATTTTAATATATTTATAAATATAATAGCTATTTATTTACATGAATATTAAAATAAATATGTATTCATGAGTTTAGTGAATATAAAATTTATTTATTTATTCTATGAGTAATATATTTGTTTATTTAAATAAATATGATTAAAAATTCATTAAATATTGAGAAAGGTTGTTTGGAAGTGTTAATGTTACAAAGAAATTGATATATTATATTCAATATCATTTAAATAAATATTAATTTAATTATTTCACAAATTATATTTATATATATATATATATTCATGTCAAGTTATATAGTAATATGATTATAATAATTAGATAATAAAAATATATTATAAAGGACATTTGATAAAGGGAGTTAGCACAATTATCAAATAATTACCCCTAAAAAGATATCCTGCTTTATTTTATTTTTTGAGATGTAGGATTTTTGTGAACAGTAGAGTAACTCTAAAATTTTATGAATCTCTAGGAAGAAATCATCAACCCTATCTCTCGAAAATGAATAGAGAATTGTAGAAATTATTTATTATAATCATTGGTGATTAACACAAAGCACTAGGTTCCTCTTTTCTAACACCTGGAATACAAATATTATTATTTAGAGGTTTTGGAGCATGTATAGATACAACTATAGTAATCCAGGATTGGATTATCCATCATAATGGTGATATGAAAAGAGTGGAAACAAAATTTATTAAATAAGAATTATCGTATTTGAGGTAATAAAAGTTTTAAATTTATTTTATATTAAATTTGACATATCCTTTCTAAAATATTAAGGGAAATCCTTTGTCATTTTATTTGAATATTATCTATTGAAATTTATGAAAACCCATTTTTTTGCAATGAACCGACACAAATACTACACCATGGAACCTTAAATTTATATAAAAAGGGTAACATTATAATTCATTATTTCTTATTAATTATTTGATCCATTTATTGAGATATATTTTTAGTTTTCCATTTCTAGTTATTCATTTATAATCCATATTTCATGATGACATGTTCATTCATTCTCAAAAGAAAAATAATATGCTAATAATAGATGAAAAATTCTAGAATATCATATCCACTTATTCCATGGTTATTGGTCCTGTGACACAGATATATGGTGTGTAATTGAAAATTACATAGTGTATACCCATGTTTAACTACATAGGGTGCAGGATACTTCAATTATGATATCCCACATGGATGGGTACATATTTTCATTACACACCACATATTGACATCTAAACCGCATGGGTCCTGGTAGGGATTAAGTGATGTGTATCTTTTTTACACACCATTCAAACCATATGGAATTACCTCCACATAAATTATATCTATCAAAATAGTTAAATAATGTGGAATCATTAAACCTTATATATTGACTTTCAATTGAGAAACACAAAAGGAAACAAATTTCACATTGTGTTTCGGGTTTTAAACATTGTTTAACACATGAAATCACATATGAGATACATGATAATACTTTAGGTGTGTTTTCTATATGGCCAAAAATGGATTACATGACATGTAATTGGATGTAATAATCATGTATAATGTCTCAGATCATGTATAGAACAAATTTAGATAGGTGTGTTGTGTGATTCGATGTGTAGATAATTAAATAAAACCATGAACTACAGGGACTGTAGAAAGATATACATGTCAGGTGAAAAATTTCACTTCACACCAAGTACACAATGAGTTATTTTTTATGTATCCTACGGATATAAATGATTAATAATTAATATTCATATAATTCTACAACTACATAGTGTCTAATGGGGTCCTACACACTGGGTACAACAAGTGAATTTCCTTCAATACATAGAACATATATTTATGGTGTTCTATATATCCATACATGTCACGACCCGTCCCCGGGACCTATGTCGTGACTACCCCAAGCCCGCCTCCCATAGGCCAGGGGCTGGCGACTAGCACCAAGGCGTAAATTCTGATAAAAAGGGGAAGGCATTACCTTTATAAAGTAAAAAAACACCACAGGGTAAGCAAGCAAAAGTAAACACTAAGTAAAACTGGGTACAATAGTAGTGTGGAAAAGTAAATGGGCCAGAATACAAACCCAAACTGAGAGTAAGTACAGCTGGAAAGAGAGTACAACAACTGAAAGTAAAGCAGCAACGTCGAGCCATCCACTAGAAATCACAACTAAAGGGTAGGTACAGATAGCCTCCTCAGCTCCTCAGGTCCAGCCGTCTGCTCCGTGTACGTCCCACCCAGTGGTCCACCACCAGGTACCGACTAGCTCTACAAGCCTCAACCACGATCACCGCTGTCTGTCGTCTGCATCCAACACAAAGTAGTGCGGGCATAGCCTATGCAGGGGTGAGTGTACGCTACTCAGTAGGGACCCCGAGACCCCCGAAGGTCTTCCAGAATCCACAAAGTATAATCCTCAAATGAAAAATAAAATCACGAAGTAACATCCAACACTACTTAGGTATATGTCCATACATATACCTAAGTCATCAATTCCAGTTCGGCTCCAACATCCGAGCCCAAGTTCGATCACATCCAAACAAGATAGTACAACCCAATCCACACTGGAAAGCACAACATAATCGACATAGGAAAGCAAGTCAATCATATCGAAGATAATTATTGAAAGTCAAGACTCATCTCACACAAGTATACATCTTCGTAAGGTAATAGAGATGATCACATATAGCCACTGATTCATCTAATATGGGACCCACGTAGGATACTAAACCAGCTAAGTTGTTGGACCCACATATGATACAGACCAGCTACTCTACCAGACCCACGTAGGATAGCAAGAACAAAGTCATCATCGTCGAACCCACGGAGGATTTCAGTACGGTCTTCTTTGTTTCCGAACCCATGGAGGATTTCAGTGCAGTCTTCATCGTCGTCGAACCCATGGAGGATTTCAGTACGGTCTTCATCACTGCCGAACCCACGGAGGATTTCAGTGCAGCCTTCATCGTCGTCGAACCCACGAAAGATTTCAGTACGGTCTTTATCAATGCTAAACCCACGAAGGATTTCAGTACAGTCTTCATCACCGTCGAACCCACGGAGGATTTCAGTACGGTCTTCATTGTCGTCGAACCCACGGAGGATTTCAGTACGGTCTTCACAGTTGCAGCCAGCTCTAGTGTTCCCGCAATCAGCATGCTCGTTTCCGGGAGGGTCCGCTTCATGAGCCAAAGGGGGTCAATACATCAAATGACATGTATTCCGGAGTTGATGTATCCCAAAGTTCCTTCTCATCAAAAGAAACTCAACGGGACAGACGATGCATTAATCGGACGCCTGATCTGAGAGTTATTGGCTTTTTCGTTCCAGGGACCTGGTTGGTTTTTAAGTCAAAACCAACCCGAACACACTCCAACTGCGTCCAAACCTCGAGCGGAGTAAGAAAAAAGGTCTTTATCACTAAGAGGAATCCAAAAAAGTCGACGGCACGTCATTCAGACGTCTGAAGCTCAAGTTATAAGTGTTTCCGCTCCGAGGGCCCGGTTGGTTTCGTGTTTGAACCAACCCGGTCGTACACAAAGTTCTCCAAAACCTTAAGTGTAATATACCGAAACGACCGTCCCGATCTAAGGATCGCATCTCAACTGAGGGTACGTCGATCAGATGTCTGTAGCCCATGATATGGGAAAAAGAACGAACCTGCCTCGTTTAGGGGGTTTTGGGCCCGGACCGACCCGGACCGACCCGGCCCAAGACCCCCTGGGTCGGCCCAAACCGGGGCGACCCAAACCAGGTCTGAGTCTAGCCCATTAGGGTGAGGCCTATCCCGGTGGGTGCGGACCGACTCAATCTACACGGCCCGGCCCCGCCAGCGCGGCCCGGCCCAGCCTGGGCGGCCGGCTGGCCCGGCGCGGGCGTGCCCTGCACGGCCGGCTCGGTGTTGGTCGTGCCGTTTCGGAAAGGGGGCGGGGGTGGCTACCCCCCCTTGATTGAAGTCGGAGACCCACGTGGGGGGGGGGGGCACTCCCTTCTACCAGCGGACGTGGCGCTAGGCGCCGCGTCTCCCCCAGGTCCCGCGCGGCCGTGGGACCGGTCGTCTGCCCTGCGCGGCTTCAGCTGCGGCGGTCCCTCCTGGCGGCGCACCGAGACGCCACCGACTCTGGGCGGCCGGCCAGTGCCGGCCGCCACCTCTGGCCACCAGAGCTGCTCCGGTGGTCCGTACTTTCTCTCGTCAGCGCCTGGGGTCATCTCAGGACCCGTAGATTTCGGTGACGGCCTTCAATCGCTCAACGGTCCCGTTTCATCATCGCCCAACGTTCAGCGCATCAAGAACAGAGAATCGGTGGGTTCGGACTTGTTCGTTGGTCCGCACCCACCGCATTAGTGGTTCAAACGACTTCTAACAATTTAATCATATGTCGAGGATATAATCCACATAAATTAAATTAAACCAAACCCTCTACCTTGATAAAGTCCTCGAACGAGGTTTGTCGTGGGAAAGGGATGTTGTGGAAGACGGCGTCGCGGAAGGAGGATCGTCGGCATCGCGGTACACGGCATCATAGAGAAGAGGATCGTCGGTGTCTTGGTACACGGCGTCGCGTCTTCGATCTCCTCAGAATCAGCATTAATCGTTGTCCTTCGACGGAGGTCGGAATTCTTCGTCGGTGACGGTGTGTTCTTCATGTTCTTCAAGGAGGAAGATGAGGATTTCAAGGCTTGAGCAATTCCTCTCCAATCCTTCTTTCACAACAAAACAACAATTATAAAATAAGGAATTGCCTTATTTTATTACTCGTGCCATCCCTTATTTGAAAATCAAAATTACAACACGATTTAATTAACGTGCGCTGACAAATTAATGAGGCGTTTAATAATCCAATTAAATGCGAGAGTTGACTTGGCATTTAAAAAGGGTGTGCGGGTGAGTTAGAAAATTAAATGCTCTTGGGAGGTGAAAAGGAAATAAAGGGGATGAGGCATGTGTGGGCCCCACCTCACTAATATACTTCCTATGAGTTAGGGTATTAGTGGGTCCCACTCCAACCACCATGTCTAGGTTATCATTACTTAGAATGAAAATAAAATTGTAGCACAATATTTTATTTTTATTCATTAGTTAACCCAATTAATTAATAATCTCACCTGAGAAAATGAAACTCTTGAAAAGGTGTTCTTATGAAATTATCGGCGCTGCAGTTTCATCGGTGCCCTCATATTTCGATTCTGAGCACCGATTCAAAATTTAGGAAAACATGCTCGTTCATTTACTGAACGTACATGAGCTAAACTTCAAAAATTGATTCTGGGCACACTGGGCCTCGGAATCAGGTGCCGTTAGAAACTGCGTTCTTATAAAATCCCAAAGAAAATTAAGAAAAACATTTCCCTTGAATTTTACGGGTCTTTAAATTAATCCCACCTCAGGGATTTACGTCCCCGTAAAGATACATCATAAACTAGGGGAACAAATGTGGGTACTGAGCACGCATCTGAGCCTCCCACTCCCAAGTGCTCTCCTGGAGTTTCTTGTGCTTCCATATGATGCGCACTAGAGGAATCGACCACCCACATAGGACCCGCTCCTTTCGATCCTCGATCTCCATTGGGACCTCTGCAAAAGTCGCCCCATTGTCAATGTCTGGCTCCCCATGGTTGATGATATGCATCGGGTCGTACATGTATCTCATCAGATGAGATACGAGGAAGACGTCATGCATCCAGTGCAACTAAGGTGGTAGAGCCAAGAGATATGCCACCTCGCCTATCCTACTGAGTACCTAAAAAGGTCTGATGAAGCACGGAGAAAACTTGTCGCCCCTTCCAAATCTCTGTAATCCACGTCGAGGTGAGACCCGTAAGAAAATGTGGTCGCCATCCTCGAACTATAGTGTCCTCCGCCTCCTGTCTGCATAAGACTTCTGCATGCTCTGAGGTGTCCTCATCCACTCCGGGATGACCTGGACCTTCTCTGTCATGTCCTGGACCATCTCTGGTCCCACAAGTGCTGACTCCCCAAGGTCTGTTCAGTACATAGGTGATCTGTATGGCCGGCCGTACAATGCCTCGTATGGTTCCATCCCGATGGTGGAGTGGTAGCTGTTGTTTTACGCGAACTCCACCAAGGGTAGGTGGTCCTCCCATCTGCGAACAAAGTCGACTACACATGCACGGAGCATGTCCTCGAGATTCTGAATGGTTCTCTCCGTCTGACCATCCATCTGAGGGTGAAATGCGGTGCTCAGACGTAGCTGCGTCCCGAATGCCTCCTGTAACCCCTTCCAAAGCTGATAGGTAAATTGAGCATCTCGATCGGAGACGATAGATGATGGAACACCATGAATCCTTACAATCTCTTGAACGTAGAGGCGTCCCAAGATCTCCACTGAGCCCTTCTCTCTGATGGGTAAGAAGTGAGCCGATTTGGTGAGTCAGTCGACAATTACCCAAATGGAGTCATGACCTTTGGAAGTGTGTGGAAGTCCAGTCACGAAATCCATAGATATCCCGTCCCACTTCCACTCCGGGACCTCCAAGGGCTCTACCAAGCCTGTTGGTACCTGGTGCTCTACCTTCACCTACTGAAAGGTGAGGCATAGAGAAACGAACTCTGCCACAACCTTCATAATACTCGGCCACCAGTGCTGTTGTTTGAGATCCTGGTACATATTCACCACTCCTAGATGTACCGCTAAAGGGGAAGTGTGAAACTCTCTCAGCACCTCCTCCTGCAAATTAGTTGGTTCCATGGTACGTCCTCTGAAAAGGACATCGTGCTCTCCTCCTATAGAGAATCCATCAGGTTCCTATCCTGAATATATCTGTGCACGCCGCGTCTCACAGTCAACGTCCCAACGATGTGCCTCTCTGACCCACTGCAGTAGTGGTGGAGTGACTGTGAGTGACTGAAGAAAGGCTGCTTTGTCCCTATCCACGAAGGATATCTACAAAGAATCTAGCTACTTCGTCGCCTCTCCAAGTAGATAAATGCCCGTCCTCCTGCTGAGAGCATCGGCTACTACATTTCCCTTTCCAGGATTATAGACTATCTCAAAGTCATAGTCCTGGAGGAACTCGAGCCATCGTCACTGTCTCAGGTTCAGGTCCTTCTGCGAGAAGATGTACCTGAGACTCTCGTGGTCAGAGTAGACTGTAAAGAGCTCTCCCATCAGATAGTGTCGCCACATATTTAGAGTGAAGACCATTGCTGCTAACTCCAGGTCATGGGTAGCATAGTTCTGCTCATACTGCCTCAACTGTCATGATCCATAGGAGATCACTTCTCACTCCTGCATCAGAACACATCCGAGTCTGGTCCCTGATGCATCACAGTAGACTATGTACCCTACTCCCTCCTCTGGTAGCCTCATGATAGGTGCGTTGGTCAATCTTTGTCTCATATCCTGGAAGCTCTGCTGACATCTGTCTGACCACACGAATGGATTCCCCTTCTTCATCAAAGCTGAGATTGGTTCCGCTACTCTGGAGAAGTCTGGAACAAACCTCTGGTAGTACCTAGCTAGCCCCAATAAACTCCGCACCTCCGGCACGCTCCTAGGTGGTTCCCAAGCTAGCACTGCCTCGATCTTCATAGGATCCACCGCAACTCCCACCTCAGAGATGACGTGTCCCAAGAAGTGGACCTCACGTAACCAGAACTGACACTTCGATATCTTTCCATAAAGCTGGTTCTCTCGGAGTGTGTCTAGCACAACCCGCAAGTGGTAGGCGTACTCCTCCTCAGTGGTCAAGTATATAAAAATGTCATTGATGAAGACCACGACAAATCGATCGAGGTATGGCTAAAAGATCTTGTTCATGAGACTAATGAACACAGCTGGAGCATTGGTTACACCGAAAGGCATAACCAAGAACTCATAGTGGCCATATCGACATCTGAAGGCCGTCTTCTGCACGTCCTCGTCCCGAACTCTGAGCTGATGATAGCCTGACTTGAGTTCTATCTTTAAGAACCACTGTGCTCCCTTGAGGTGATCGAAGAGGTCATCAATCCTTGGTAGCGCATACTTGTTCCTCACAGACACCTGGTTCAGGTGATGATAATCGACACACAGTCTCAAGCTCATGTCCGCCTTCATGGTGAACAATATCGGGGAAGCCCAGGGTGAAACACTGGGTCAGATGAATCCCTTGCTCTGCAAGTCCTCCAGCTGTACCCGTAGCTCTCGAAGCTCAGTGGGAGCCATCCGATATGCTGGAGTGGATATCGGGGTTGTCTCGGGGTACATGTCAATATAAAAGTCTACCTCTCTGCGAGGAGGTAGTCCTGGAATGTCATCAGAAAAAATGTCAGCATACTGATCCACCACTGCAGGAAAACTCAGACTCCACACGTCAAATGCTCCTAGGATGAGGCTAGCCAACTGATGAGTGATGGGCTATCCTCTCCTCTGCGTGAGTCTATCTTGCGCTGCAAAGGCTCCCTTCTCACCGGTGAAGGTGAACATGCTCTCGTCGGTGCGTATACACCACACCTTGCGCCTAATACATTCGATCTGATCATGGACTGTAGATAACCAATCCATGCCCAAGATGACGTCCTAAGGCCTCGATGCCGCTACAAGATGTTCCCAGATGAAGCTCTCACCTCCTAGAGTAAGCTCACACTGCTGGCACCAGTGCGTAATCATCGAGTCTACTCCCGTAAGAGTCTCTAGCTGTAAGGATCGAGCCAACGGCTCTTTCGGAATCACCGAGCTCCAAACAAGGGCAGCGACAATAAAATAATGACTCTCTCCTGTGTCTATAAGAACTGCAGCAGGGGTGGAGTAGAAACAGATAGTACCTCAATTAATCTCTATCGCGCCGTGTTCGTAGGCCTCTGCTGCCTGAAGCTGAGGCTGTCTCTACCCGCCAGCTCCCTGTGGTCGGGGTGGACCTACTAGTGGTGGTGGTGGTGGTAAAGCCTCAATGTGTCGCCCACCACCTGCTTCTCGGCCAGCTCCCCTGCCTCGTCCTCCTGCTCTCGGAGGACAGCCACAGTCGACCCTCTGCCTCTGCTTGGTTGGCCCCTCAACTGTTTTCTGCTCCTCTACATGGGGGGTTGGGCAGTCACGAGCCATGTGGCCCTACCCGCCGCATGGGTAGCACTGCCTGCTCCTCGGAAGGATGACTATGCGCCCTATGCCCCGCACCTCTGAGACAGTGTCCTGAGGTCACCTGCCTGATGGTTCAGTCCGCCTGGACCCCTGTGACATATGTCGACTGCCATCTATAGACGACTCTACTACGTGCCGCCCTGTGGTAGGTCTCGTTGTTGGCGTAGGCTCAGCAAGAAAGATCTCAATGAGAAGGGCTCGCTCCAGTACTCCTGCATGTGTCAGAATGCTGAGGGAGATCATCGATGCCCTGATCTCATGCCTCAATCCTTGCTCGAAGGTCCGGGCCCAGAAGAATGGGTCTCGTACCATGTCCGTCGAATAGCGGGAGAGATCGGTAAATCTTGCCGAGTACTGGGTGACCGTCATGCTGCCCTGCCGCAACTGTAGAAGCTCCTGGATGTGCACCGCATGGAGGGTGTTTGGGACAAACTCCAAGAGGAAGTGGCTCACAATGTTTTTCCAGAGGATTGATGCCTCGTCGTGCACCTGGAGAATCAAGCTCCACCATCTGCCTGCTGCCGCATGCTGGAGGCTCACTGCGAGGATCACCATGAGGTCAGCTGGTGTCCCCACTAACCTGAAATCTTGAACAACCGCCTCCAGCCAATCCTCGGTTGCCTGAGGGTCCGTCTCCCCACAGAACCTAGGCGGTCTTTGATGCTGAAACTCGTGCAGTGCACTAAGGCTACGTGAACTCTCAATGGCTAGGGCTGGTATCATCGGTGGCTCGGTGGGTAGAGGTACCACTGATGCCTCCACTGAAAGAGGGCCCTACACCAAGGCCTCGTCACTCGGTGGGATGTTGTCTCGCACAATGCTCGGAACCCTAGCTGACTGTCGTCGTAAGGGCCATCCTGAAAAGAAACAGGTGTTCCACGGTCCAACAGTATACCTAGTGAGCTGACACAAAGTAATCAAAAAGAAAACTTTTGAAACACACATGCAATCAATGTTTTCGTGCGTTTAGTCAGAAATCCGAAGTCAGGGTCCTGGTGTACGGATACGTCAGTCGCCACACCAACACTCGACTCCCTGGACTGATAACTACACTCAATACCCTTAACACTATTTCTTCACATAGAAGAAAGATCAGAGTCCTGAGTTCTGTGGTAGAACCGAACTCCTCTGATACCAATTTGTCACGACCCGTCCTCGGGACCCATGTCGTGACAACCCCAAGCCCGCCTCCCATAGGCCAGGGGCTGGTGACTAGCACCAAGGTATAAATTCCGACAAAAAGGAGAAGGCATTGCCTTTATAAAGTAAACAAACACCACAGGGTAAGAAAGAAGAAGTAAACACTTAGTAAAACTGGGTACAATAATAGTGCGGAAAAGTAAATGGGCCAGAATACAAACCCAAACTGAAAGTAAAGTACAACTGGAAAGAGAGTACAACAACTGAATGTAAAGCAGTAACATCGAGCCGTCCACTGGAAATCCCACTTGAAGGGTGGGTACAGATAGCATCCTCAGCTCCTCGGGTCCAGTCGTCCGCTCCATGTACGTCCCACCCAGTGGTCCACCTCCAGGTACCGACTAGCTCCACAAGCCTCAACCATGATCAGCACTGTCCATCATCTACATCCAACACAACGTAGTGCGGGCCTAGCCCGTGCAGGGGTGAGTATACGCTACTCAGTAGGTACCCCGAGACCCCCGAAGGTCTCCCAGAATCCACAAATGATAATCCACAAAGGAAAGCTACAATCACAAAGTAACATCCAACACTACTTAGGTATATGCCCATACATATACCTAATTCATCAATTCCAGTTCGTCTCCAACATCTGAGCCCAAGTTCGATCACGTCCACATAGGATAGTACAACCCAATACACACGGGAAAGCACAACACAATCCACATAGGAAAGCAAGTCAATCATATCGAAGATAATGATTGAAAGTCAAGACTCAGCTCACACAGGTATACTTCTTCGTAAGGTAATAGAGATGATCCGATATAGCCACTGATTCATCTAAGCTGGGACCCACGTAGGATACTAAACTAGCTAAGCTGTCAGACCCACATAGGATACAGAAGAGCTACTCTTCGAGACCCACGTAGGATAGCAAGAACAGAGCCATCGCCGTCAAACCCACAGAGGATTTCAGTATGGTCTTCTTTGCTACCGAACCCATGGAGGATTTCAGTGCAGTATTCATCTCCGTCGAACCCACGGAGGATTTCAGTACGTTCTTCATCACTACCAAACCCATGGAGGATTTCAATGCAGTCTTAATCTCTGTCAAACCCATGGAGTATTTCAGTATGGTCTTCATTTTCATCAAACCCACGGAGGATTTCAGTACATTCTTCACAGTTTCAGCCAGCTCTAGGGTTCCCGCACTCAACATGCTCATTTCCAGGAGGGTTCGCTCCATGAGCCAAAGGGGGTCGATACATCAACTGACACATAGTCTGGAGATGATGTATCCCAAAGTTCTATCTCAAAAAAAGGAACTCAACGCGATAGACGACACGTCAATCGGACGCCCGGTCTGATAGTTATTAGCTTTTTCGTTCCAGGGGCCCTGTTGGTTTTTAAGTCAAAACCAACCTGATTGCACTCCAACTACATCCAAACCTCAAGCGGAGTAAGCAAAAAGGTCTGTCTCACTAAGATGAATCGAACAAAGTCGACGGCACGTCATTTGGACGTCCGTATCTCAAGGTATAAGTGTTTCCACTCCGAGGGCCCGATTGGTTTCGTGTTCGAACCAACCCATATATACACAAAGTTATCCAAAACCTTGAGTATAATATACTTAAAAGACCTTCACGGTCCAAGGATTGCATCGCAACTTACGGTTCGTCAATCGGAGGTCCATAGCCCAAGATATGGGAAAAAGAACGAACATGTCCGTTTTAGGGGGGTTTCGGTGCTGGTCGTGCCGTTGCGGAAAGGGGGGGGGGTGCCCCCCCCCCCCTGATTGAAGCCGCGACCCCATGTGGGGGGGGGGGGGGGCGCTCCCTTCTGCCAGTGGATGCGGCACTAGGAGCCGCGTCTCCCCCAGGTCCTGCGCTGCCGCGGGACCTGTCGACTCCCGCCGCGGCTTCAGCCGTGCCGGTCCCTCCTTGCGGCGCGCCCGGACGCCGCCGCCGGTGAAGTCTGAGGGTCACCGAAGCCGCTCCGGTGGTCCGTTCCTGATCCATTCTATGCCTGGGGTCATCTCGGGACCCGTAGATTTTGGCGACGGCCTCCAATCTTTGAACGGTCCCGTTTCATCATCACCCAACGTTCCGTGCATCAAGAACAGAGAATCGGTGGGTTTGAACTTGTTCGTTGGTCCGCACCCACCGCGTTAGGGGTTCAAACGAATTTCAACAATTTAATCATATTATGAGGATATAATACACATAAATTAAATTAAACAAAACCCCCTTCCTCGATGAAGTTGTCGAATGAGGTTTGTCGCAGGAAAGGGACGTCGCGGAAGATGGCATCGCGGAAGGAGGATCGTCGGCGTCGCGGTACACGGCGTCGTGGAGAAGAGGATCATCAGCGTCACAGTACACGGCGTCGCATCGTCGATCACCGAGGAATCAGTGTTAATCATCTTACTTCAACGGAGGTCGTCGTTCTTCATCGGTGATGGAGTGTTCTTCGTGTTCTTCGTGTTCTTCAAGGAGGAAGATGAGGATTCCAAAGCTTGAGCAATTCCTCTTCAATCCTTCTCGCACAACAAATCAACAATAATAAAATAAAGCGTTGCCTTATTTTATTACTCATGCCATCACTTATTTGAAAATCAAAATTAAAACACGATTTAATTAACGTGTGTTCCCCAGTTAATGAGGCGTTTAATAATCCAATTAAACGCGAGAGTTGACTTGGCATTTAAAAAAGGTGTGCGGGTGAGTTATCAAATTAAATGCTCGTGGGAGGTGAAAAGGAAATAAAGGGGGTGGGGATCATGTGGGCCCCACCTCACTAATATCCTTCCTAGGAGTTAGGGTATTAGTGGGTCCCACTCCAACCATCGTGCCTAGGTTATCATTACTTAGAATAAAAATAAAATTGTAGCACAATATTTTATTTTTATTCATTAGTTAACCCAATTAATTAATAACCTCACCCGAGAAAATGAAACACCGGAAAAGGTTTTCTTAAGAAATTACAGGCGTTGTGGATCCATCGGTGCCCTCAGATTTCGATTCCGAGCACCGGTTCAAAATTTAGGAAAACCCACTCATTCATTTACTGAATATACCCGAGCTAACCTTCGGAAATTGATTTCGGGCACACCGGGCCTCGGAATCAGGTGCCGTCAGAAACTACGTTCTCTTAAAATCCCAAATAAAATTAAGAAAAAAAATTCCCTTCAATTTTATGGGTCTTTACAATACACACCATGTATACTACATAGATTGATACACATAAAAACACACCACGTGGGAATATTTTTCATTATTTAAAAAAATCAAAGAATGGACCGTTCATAGAATAAGCTACATGAAATTTTGAGTGATATAATATGATATTTAATGATTCAATTCTAGAAAATAATTTGATTACACATATAAAGGTATATTATCTATCATCTTTAGAGTAAATGGAGAGTATATTATAAGTTATTTTAATGAATTTAATCAGACACTGAAAAGGTACGTGTCATGTAACCAATTTAGTTAACCTCATTACTATAATATTTTAATTAAAATTTTAGATTTATTTAATATAATACTAGATTGAAATATTATAAAAAATAAAGGACTAATTGGATTGATTATAAAGATAAATAATTCATTCATTCATTAATAGATTAAAATTTTTATTATAAAAAAATTATCTTAATAATATTGAATTGAAAAAAAAAATTATCCCAATTTTGGTTGCCTAATAATTATAGGTGTTAATTTTTTATGAGATGTACTAACTCATGTATGTGTGTAATTTATTAAATCTAATAAAATATTTCACATTTTTTTGTTAAAAAATTATTATTACGATGAATATAATTATTTTTGTATCATCCCTCCATCCATTATTATGTATGGATACATGTGTCCATGGTTTAATTTATGTAGCGATAAACCCCTATTGTCCCCTACTTATGACTGAATAATAATTTTTAAGGGATGTATATTCTAAGGAATGGAGGTAGTTAAATCTTAGATCTTAAGTAAAACCAACTAAAAATATACAAAAGTTAATGGCATAATTTTTTAACTCGATCAATGAATTGGCTCACAGAGTTATTTCCCCAAGGGATAATGTTATTCTATCTTCAACTTGATAAACTGACATGTGTCAAATCTTCAAGATCATATCATAATTTTATTTTATATATCATTTCATGGAAATTTATTTTTGATAAACGATACATGGGTTATTTTTATTATTAAACATGGTCACGTAAATTAAATAAAGAAACATGTATGTTTAGATGAAATAGAATAAAAATATTATTCAAAAATTATTTTATAGATATTTTAAATTAATTATTTAATATCCAGATTGTATTAACCATCAGATGAAAAAAAATATATTTAAAAATAAGTTAGAAACAATCCAAAATAAAAACATAATGTTTCATATACCTTTTTCCATCACAAGAGTTGGAATGAAACCATATACAAAAGTATTAGTCTTCATATTTTCATGAAAATTTCTTTTATCAAGGAGTTATAATGAAATGATTATGTTGACTTATCCATGTTATCATCTATATTATATTTCATTACAATTCATGGAGTAACTTGGAGGCATTTATTGATAAAATAATGGTGTAGGATTTGAATATTGGATAATCCACTCAATAGATCCAGAAATTGTGAGTTAACTCTATTTGAAAAAAAAACTACTAAAATACCTTTGAATAATTTTACCTAACCATTATCTAGGTTATTATAAGGGAAATATGTATCCTTATACACTTTAATGTCTAATTAGTAAGATATTTGGAATCCAATGGTGAGTTCAATTGGTATTTGATAAAATTGTTACAGGATAATAAAAATAAATTTATTATATCGTATCCAATAATCAAGATAAAGTGCAAGAAAATATAATTTTATTTTTTATTTAAAATGAAAATCCATTCGACCTCAACACTATTCTTATAAATTTTTTTCTTAGAAACATAATATCTTTTATATGATAACTTTCAAGAGTGGTACATTACCTCACGCCTCATACTACACAAACAGTTGAATTTTTATATTTTGGACTCCCAAGTTCACACTACTCCCACTATGGAGTAAAGTGACTATAAATAAAACTTATTATATAAGGATACATTAACTAGAAAATGTATCATATTATCATCCGTAACTAATGAGATATATAGGCTTCCTGAATACATGGATGCATACACCCTGATTCCTCATCTCCATGATATCTATCAGAGAATGCGAGAAAAGAGTGGTAAAATGTCCAAATTAGTATTTACCAGAAACCTAGGAGAATGTTTTCTATCTAAAACTCATTCAGTTAAGATGATTGTGGTCAATGATAATTTATGAATTTTAGGTTTCAATATTCTTAAGGAATTATGTATAGGCTCCATACTCACATCAATTTGTCTGAATTTTTTTTTGATTTATTATGAATTTTAATATAAATAATACAGTTAAAACTCCCTCAAATATATTGACTCTGAATCATCAATAATATAATAACTTGAATCATGAAAACCCTTTCTTCCCCCATGGTGACCAAAATGAAAATCATTGGAAAAAAGTTTACTAACTAATTCCAAGTCTAAGTCAACATCAAACCACCCATCTATGAAAATAAATATCTTAATTGAGGTTAGGTAGATGAATGTAATATATTTAACTTATAGAAATATATTCCCCTAAAAAGGATTTTCTATAAGTAAATAAGAAAGGGGAACCTTTAGGTATAATTATTATATAGTGTGGTTTTTCTATTTAAACAAATTAGGTATTAGATTTAGCATATGGTTATCATTTTTATATACAAACATAGGAACTAAGTAAATTCTGAAAATTAATTTTCATGAAGTGTATTATCAATCTAACAGTAGAGAAATATTAGAAATGTGGGATTTTAGAGACTACCATCTCACATTTCTAACTATATTTATTCTTGGTTTAATGAATTTTTATTATGTGTGTAGTGTAAAAAACATAATTTGTGTGTCTATTTTTGACATATATATATATATATGAAATTTGAAAATAAATGTTTCTTTATTTATGAATAAATCATATGAAATAGGAATAAACATTTGAATAATCATGTTTATATAATAGAAGGTGAAAATAAATTCCTAGAAATAGATAAAAAAATCAAGCACACATGACTTATATAACACCTAGTTATGGTGTCCCCAATTTGGTCATGTAAATGAGAATAATTTAAAATGTTATATTAAGAAGGATATTTAGATTTTTTTGAACTAAAATATATGGAAATATATCATGATTAATTTCAATGTAACATGACTAAATCCTTATTTAGTAGAAAATGTGAAAGGGTTATAGAGATTATAGTATTAAGTTATACATATATGAAAACGTTTTCTAGTATAAGTTATTGGTAGATACTCTTAATTCATAAATTTTACTAATTACTTTAGTTTTTAGAGATTTTTTTTCATAATGATGTATAAGTTATATTACTTTGAAAATATATATTTAATACAAGAATGAAATAGATAATCATATTGGAAGAAGATAAAGATTCTAAATTTAGACCATGGTATGGAGTATCTTAACCAAGAGTTCATAAATTATTTAAATGACTTTGGGATACTATCTTAAATCACTCCTCCTTACAACAACAATGAAATAGTGCTAGAAAAATATGGAACCAAACTTTTTTGAAATGATGAGATGGATGATGAGTACTTATTCATATATCCTTTTGTGGATACTCATTATTGGCTATATAATAGACACTAAAATGAGGTACACCAAAATTATAAGACAAAATCCAATGAGTTATAATATGGGGAAGAACTAATTTTTTGTATTTATCTTTGTGGGGGTGGAAAGTTTTTATTAAGTTTTCTTCCATCATCATATTTGAATCTTAATTAACTGAATGTATCTTTATATGATATACCAAAGTGATAAGTGTATATTACATAAATAATCCCTCAGATAAAAAATTAATGGTGGGAAGACACACCATATCCCCATAAAGGGAGAACATATACAACGGATATGGTAAGATAAAGATAGATGTTGATGAATTCAAGGATCAAGATACAAGATAGTTTGAACATGAAAAAAATTCACAAGTTCTAATTGATAATGTTTTTCAAAATACATAAGTACTATTTAATAACAATATAGAGGTTATAAAATAATGAGATATAGTTTTCTAGTCATAGAGTCAGGTGAAACATTAATAGTAGAAAGTAAATGACATGTATCCTATAAGGAAGTAGTAAACAACATAGAAGTTAAAAAGTGTAAAGAAGATATTAATTTTGAAATTAATTCTCTGTACCAAAACAAATTCATGGTTTTTGGAGCATACTCCAGTTGTTGTAAAGCCAGTTGGGTGAAAATGGTATTCAATAAGAAAATCGACCGGGATTGTAAATTCAGTACCTATAAATAAAAAATGCTTTCTAAGGGGTTTATGGAACATTACGAAATAAATATAAAAAACATTTTCACTTATCCTTATGTTGAAATATATTATAATTTTACTTTCCAAATCAGTTTACCATAAGTATGAGATTTTGAAAATGTATTTCAATCCATTTTCTCATAATTGAAACCTTATGATATCTAGAGAGGTTTATAGCACCAAATAATTCTAATAACGTGATAAAGGTATAGAGATCAATTTGTTGGTTGAAGTAAGCATCAATATTGTGGAACATTCATTTAGATCAAGACATATGGAAATTAGGTTTTATAAATAAACAAGATGATCACTATGTTTATAATAGGATTAATGGGAGTGAAATATTTTTCCTATTAATATGTGTTTATGAAATATTACTGGTGGTAAATGAGATACTAGTCCTTCAATCAGTTAATAAATGGGTAAAAAAATACTTATCCATGAAAAATTAAGGGGAAGAAACCTACATTCTAGGGATCAAGATCAATCATGATAAATCTAATAGGTTGTATGGACTAAGTGAAGGTACTTACATTGAAATTATATTAAATATACTTAGTATAGACTAATGTAAGAGTTAATTTTTTCCATGTTAAACAATATAAATATCTCCAAGATAATGTTTCCTTCAACACAATAGGAGAGAGAGAAAACGTGAAGGGGAGGGTGCGGTGGATAGTGGGATGGTGAAAGAGATGGAGGGAGGGAGGGAGGGAGAAATATTAAAATAAATCCCTTATTCTTTAATGATTAGTTATTTCATATATATAATGATATTTACTAGACCATCTGATACCAGTGGATTGATAATGGTATCATGATATCAATTAGACCAAATAGATCCACATTAGTCAGTTATAAAAGTTATCCTGAAGTACCTATGTTGTATGAAAGAATTTTTCCCAGTGTATGAAGGATATGAGAGACTAGCTATGAGAGGATACACATATGCATGTTTCTAGAAAGATTATAATCATCTAAAATCATATTCAAGATATATGCTTGGCCCAAATGGAGGACTTGTGAGCTAGAAGAGTACTATACAGCCAGCAGCCATCGATTCTATAGTATATCCCAATCCCGAATTGCCTGAAGGCCTTCATTTTTATTGATTTTTGGCAACCCCCTTTAAAAGGATTAGGGGGATCCCTTACATGGGCCGTAGGCTAAGAGATTACATGGACCGTAGGCTTAGGAGATTAAATGACCCGAAGGTCTTAGGGAATTCAACCAGACTATCAACAAGGAACTGCCCCACCCCAGCATCTGCATCATGATAGTAGCTCTCCACCTTCACATGGTTGTATGGCTAGGCTTCTTGTGCAAGCATAGGCTGGTCCTAATGCCATATACATACCCTCCCATTCTTAAAAATCCATTTGGCTCTACTCTAGTGAGTGCCCCTACTCTAAATCCTCTTCTGGGGCTGCTCCATTCTTCATAATGTGGTGAGGTCAAATTAAGTTGAGTAACCAAAAAATAAAATGTTTCAGACATGTATATTACATCCTTATAAAGGTAAAATAAGGAATATCATGTGATATCTATAATAGTAAAATATTTTAGTAGTTTGATCTAGTGAAAGTGGGATAATTTTGAAGTTATTTCCCTAGAACCAAATTACTTATTATTTTTTATTACCAAAATACAAATCAATATATTATCACATGATTATTTTTCTTATGTATAATATTAATGTGATAATATATTTAGATTATTATCACATCTAAAGGTTATATCTATTTATTAGTGTAACGACATCCAAGAGGCAGTATAAAATTATTCTTAAATGTGTGTTTTATAGTCTAAAAAATATTTTACTGACAGAACATAGATAATTTTTGACTATGTGATATTAGAAGATCATAAAACATTTAAATGAATTCTCATGAAATTGAAACTTTTTAATCTACAAGAATGTAGGTCATAATAATAGATATACCAATATAAATTCTAAAATTTATATGCTTCATTTGATATTTCTATTTGTGGATATGTGTAATGTGTTAGGAATTAATGAAGTAATTTTTTATGTTCCAATTAATTTTGTAGGAATGAGAAGATCTATAATATATATTGACCTTGGTGGTTCTGATAGTGGTAGTTGGATCTCCAAGCATTGGAAGGTGTATCCAAAAAATGATCCACGTTGGTTAAACAGTATATGATTATATGAGTTCTCTGAAAGGTGGTATCTTCTAAAATTAGATGTCCATCAGGGGATTTGTGTTTAGTATACCGATAGTAGGAAATCAAGTTGAAGGATGTTATAAGAGAATAGAAATCACCATGGTCTATCAAATGGGAAACCGTGAATATCATAGGTTATTAAGACTAGTCTAAATGGCTAATAAACTTTATAAAATAGAGGTTGGACTAGATTTTGATTATATAATGAGAAGGTGTATTTATTAGTTAATAAATTAAATTAGTTATCTATGTAGCTTTCAATCTATAGTGATTTCGATCCTTGTATTTATAATGTAATAAATATGTTTGTAGTGTTATCCCTTGGATATATGATGTAATTATAAACCATGTAATCATTGTGTTTCCTAGTTTACTTTTCCATTTTATTTTGATAACTTTATCATTTTATGATATGTTATTAAAAATAATTTGTGAGAGGTGGAACATAGTGTGGTTACAAGGGTGTATTAGACTTCCTAGTTTTGATACACTAAGTTGTGGTAAGTTATAATGGTTTAAATTCCACAATAATAGACCTTTCAGTATCTTTGAACATCAAATGAACTCAAGTTCTAATTTTTGGTGATTTCATGAACACTTATTACCCAATAATTTGTGTGAAAACATTGTTTCATGACTTATTTGTAAACACTCAACAATATCTTTAGTAACATTAACACTTTCCATAAGGTTATATTCATTATAGTTGAGATTATTATTATCAGATGATATTAAATTGGAAAAATTGAAGTTTCATATTGATAAGTATTATGGAAAATATTTTAGTTTTCTATAGATGTATATAGAAGATTATATCATTCAATGGTATTTTTAAATTATATTAATTTGATTTAATCCAGACAAAATGGAGAAAGATTAATAAGAAAAGTTATATTTAAAATATATTTATATATTAAGATATTATTGGCATGGAATGTGGCATTTAAAATCCATGTAGTAAAGACAACATCTGAGCTGGTGGTAGCCAATGAAAATATGCATAGGAAACCAATGGTACTAAAAAAAGTGTTCTCAATGTGGTAGTTTTTTTAATATAATATTATCATAAGGGAGACCAATGGTATATCCTATGAATGGATTTAACATTACCAAGATCTAACTTGAATCAGGGAAGGAATCTTATATGGATTATGCTTAGTTTATTTTATTGATTTCATCCCTTCCAAATTTAGGGGATGGAATGGTCACAACAATGAATAATTCCTACAAGAAAAATAGAATTAGTTTATGATAATTTCATAATAATTATGTTAAACTATGAACATAGAATAAGGGATATTTAATTTCCTTTTAGAAATTATTTTAATGCTTATGGAAGGGTTTGATCACTTTATAGGTGAAATCATCTGTTAATGGAAGAAAAATTGAGGTATTAGACTCGAGGAAAATCAAATGGTCCATGTATCACTAGTTGGAACTCTGTGAAGCATGGACATATCTAAAGGTATAATGGAAGTTAAATGTAAGTCACTAGAATGACTACTTTAGGAAGAATTAGTTTTACAATTATACCCAATAATGGTGACAATAAATTACTCAATTTCAATATTATGGAAGATCCATTGATGGTGGAATCTAGTTCATCTTTCCATTAAATAGTAGGATATCAATGGATGGTTACCAATTTTTTTATAAGATCTGGAAGTTTTCATCCCATAGATAGTGAATCTTTAGATGTAATTATAAAGTAGGATATAAACATATGAATATATAATGTTAATTTATTATGGTTGAAGGAATTGTTACGCATTATAGGTGTTTAGAACATTCTCATTCATGTGGGATAGATGAATGATATGAGGGAAATTGCGATTTTTTCTAATGGTGTTAAGAATGTGACTTGATAATCTGATGATGAGGCATAAGGATTACAGTTTGGAATGCTTTATATTGACAAAAAAATTAGATGAAAATTCATTGGAAAGATATACAACCTTAGAATATCCATATGAAAATTAGAATTTATTTCCTCATTAAGAAAAAAATAATGATTATTTTGAAAAAAAGTAATATTGAAGCACAATAACATGATAATAAAAAATAGTGAAAGGTGTGTTCTAAATAAAAATTGATGGAGTTTATTCAATTTTATTGGTTACAATCCAATATCATAGAAGCTAAAATTATTCAACTCATAAGTATAGGGTCATTCCATGCTTGATATCACATACGATCTCTTTACTTAATTACATTCGATGTTAATTAAATAATAAAGGATTGGGTTTATTTACATAAAAATAAATATATTCAATTTAGATTATTTATATAGTGGAAATCCATGGTAGAATAAGAATCTAACCAGAAGTTGAAATTTCACTGATTTAATAATGGTGGGGAATATAGTGGTAGTAACTTTTGGAACATCTACTAGAAGAATGGGAGTTTTATGGAAAAGAAATTACATGAGACACCAAAAATATGGTGTAATGGAATGAATGAATCAATATTTTGTAGAAAAGGAGCACTGAAAAGGGATGTATTTTTGTACTCCCAGTCAAATTTGGGTGGAAAATATCATGAAATCTATTTAATAATCCAATAAGATTTTATCATTTGATAGGGAAAAAACTATCAACAAATAGTTATGATTCAAAAATATTTCATAATTTTTCCATCATAAAGTCTTTTAATGATTGTATTTTGTTTTTATTGATGCCTATGATGAAGAAAAACTTGATTATAATTCCAATGTATGCTTCCGAACTGGAAATGGAAATGAAGACATTGGTCTTTTTACTATGATATGATGATCAATGATAAGTAATTAGAAGTAAATATTTTCTATTTTTATGGAGGTAATATAGAACGATTGAAATATGACATTAAATAAATTTTAGAGAAATGACTCAATAATTTAATTTCAAGCTAACTAAAAAGTACATATTGAAAGTTCTCATGTTTTAATCAGAATGTATTTAAGCACCAGATGTAATAAAATAAAAACAATGGAAGGCATTTTTGAATGATCTAGAACTGATGAACTCTAAGAATATTTTATGGGTTTTATAGCATTGTATGATATCTCTCAAGAAGTTTTATTACTAAAAATAATATTTCCAGAATGACTGAAGTCTCAGTCTCAGTTTTAAAGAACATATAAAGTAAAGAGTCCAATTCAAGGTTATGGGAAAGATATGAATTACCTACTTTCAATATGTGTTAGAGAACTATAATTCCAAGAAGATATATAAACACAAAGTGACTTCAAATGGTGGTTTTCAACAATAAAAGAAGAAATGGATCCTTTTATGTTCAACAGAACATGATTGTTGACTGATCTGCTAAAAGGGAAAAGAGACCTAGAAAATAAATAGGTCTTCTATTTGATGATATAAGTTAACATAAGTAGAATATATGATCCATTCCAGGTGGTGCAGTGATTCTATAGAAGGAACACATTTAATTCTTCGATATATTTTCACCAGTTTTCAAATACACAACTATTCAATTTTTACTCAGTTTAGTTTCTTATAATGATCTATACTTGGATAAAATGGATGTAAAAACTAACATTATTTATAGTGATTTGAAGGAAGAGATTTCCCTGATATAACTTAAGGGTTTTTATGTTTATCTTAATGGGGATCTTAATTTTAAATTGAACAGAAGCCATTATGGATTAAAATAGGGACCTCAATAGTGGAATATAAATTTTGGTACATCCATGACTAAAAAAGGTATTTCTTGAAAAAACTATAATCATTATTGTTTCTATATGAAATGTAATTATAAAAAAACATAATTAATCTTATTTATGTGGATGACTTATTTTTATTGTATTTATTGGTTTATCTAATTTAAGAGAAAGACAATAAGTTATTTGAAAACTTTGTAATGAAAAATATCATAATAGCAAAGAAAATCATGGGGATTATGATAAAGTAGTTAGAAAAACAATAACCATGAGGTTATAACAAAATGATTACATATAAAAGTATTTAAATAGTTTGGGAAGAATGGATGTAATACTATTTAAACTTCTCATGTTATACAATTCATTTTATCTAACGATATTGTTTCGAAAGTGGATGTACAAGCTCGATACATAGAGATAGTTCAATTTTCAATATATGTTGTAAGTCTAAGGTATGATATTTAATATTCTTGGAGTAATAATTCCTTTATAATGGGAGTGGTAAGTTATTCCATGTTTAAAATTAGAATGGAACTTTATGAAGTAGTTGGGTGAATTATCTGGTACCAAAATGGTTCAAAAGTTATAGAACTCAATTTCAAGGAAGATGAGCTGTTATAGGGATTCATGGATGCTTATATTTATATGGATTCAGACCCTTGAAATAGAAACATATTATTTTTATTTACATTTAATAAAATAGTTATCAATTGGATGTACTGGATATAACATGTTGTTACATTGTACATAATAAAATCGGTATATGTGTCTACTTCTCAATCTAGGGAGGAATTATCTTATATGATGTGATTATTAAAGGGACATGGAAAGAGTTCAAAAGGATGAATGTTATTATTTTCATAGTTAAATACCCTCTAATATTTCTTGAAATACAATGTTTTATGTGAGAAAAAATAAAAAATGACTAGAAATTCCCCTTTATCCAAAATTTACTATATGAAAAGTTTTTTAAGTTGAGGATGATTTTCAAGAAGAAAAATCTTGTTGATATCTTTGAAAAGGTGTTGTTATATGAAATTGTTAGCCAAAATTATTCCTCTACATGGAAAATATGATTAAAAGAAGCATTATAGGACACCTCTATTTGTATGATTCTAGAATAAATAAGCATTCCTATTTCTAGGAGAATACCAGAGTCACTCAAAAATTGACTTAAAGTTGAATATATCAATGAATTTGAGAATTAAATTTCCATGTTCCAATTAAATACACCTGAAGAAGAAACTCTAGAAGATTTTTTGGTCTTGAATTTTTTAATAGCTTTAGTGGGATAAAAAACATAGGATATTTTGACATGAATACGGTGTTCTTTCGACAGTAAGTGTAGGAAAATATGAGTTTATCAGAAAAAGGCCTATGCTAAAATAAGGTGACGAGAAGGGGATCTGTGTTTTTTATACCTATATAAGGAATTAAAATCAAAGGATGTATAGTATAATGGTAGACACCCTTATCCATCAGAGAAACCCCCATGAATATAATAGGTTAGTACAACTATTTTACCAGCTAATCCCTCTATAAAATAAAGGTGGGACTAGATGCTAAGTAAATTTCCACAAAGTGTAATTACTAGTTGAGAAATAAAATTATTGATATATATATCTTTTATATAGTGATTTTAATTATTTTTATTTTGTGTTAATAAAGATATTTGTTATGTTATCCCATTTATATAAGATGTAATATTATACCACGTAATCATTATGATTCATATTTTAATTTTCTCTTTCATTTCACTTACTTGAATGTTTAATATATGGTTTTTTAAAGAGATTATTAGAGGTGAAACTCAGTGAAGTTATTAGGGTGGACCAGTATTTCTAGATTTGGTACACAAAGTTACATGATTTTATAAATGTTTGAATTTCATATTATATAACTTCTTGTGTGTGTGATATTTTGGTGAAGTCAAGTTCAATGTTTTGTTGATTTTACAACCCCTTTAATTCCAACAAACTTGTAAATAAAATTTAGATTATTATTAATGTATTCCATGAATCACTTAATTGGATTCTAGAATTATAACTATAATAGAATACACTCATGAGGTGTTTGTTTACATTGGGTGCATCATATGTGATATGACATTAATTAAATAATTCAATAAGGGTTTTTTCATTTCTGAGTTACTCAAAAAATATATCTATAACCATTTGATTAAAATATAACTGTATGCTTAAATCCATTTGCATGGATTTTCATTGATGAATATATTTCATATAGTCAAATAAATTTAAATCAAGAATATAGGATGATGACATAAGTATTCATCATGTTTAATGAGATATTACAAAAAAAGGGATTGCATTACACAGTTTAATTAATAGGAAATTTTTATCATTGTGATATTAAATTCATTATCTATGGGTTCCCTAGCATGATTCTTGATTCTAATCTTGGATATTACGTAAGTTCACATAATGGAATTGAGAAAGACTCCTAGAGTTTCATTCACTATGTGTATCGAGAATTCCATTAAATTCTAAAGAATTCCATATTAAGAAAACATATTATTCATAGTTTTTGGAATAGTAATTAATCAAGTTATGTTTTTAATATAAATTAAATCACAAAATATTATATTTCATAAAATATTATTTTTAGAATGTATAATGTTTATTAATCAGAAGGTAATAAATAAATATTAATTTATTCACCAGTTTATTGAATAGATTAATATAAATATTTATTATGTCCTGTGAATATTAAAGTAAATAATTATTCATAGGTTTAGTGAATATAATGATTAAATATTTATTAGAATAATAATATATTAATTTATTAATATAAATATTATTCAAGGTTTGATCAATATTAAGAAAGATTGTCGTGCTGAGTTAAGGGTCTGAAAAAAATATTATATTTAATATCATTTACGTAAATATTTATTTATTTATTTAATAAATTGTATTTAAATATGTTCATGAAAATGAATATTATAACAGAATTATTGTTATCAGATGTGGGTAATATATTATAAATGGATGTTGACAATGGTCCTTAGACAGTTATCAAATAATTAACCATGAATACATATTTAACATTATATCATTTTTAGAGAAAAAGAGTTTTTTTGTACAATAGTGGGACATAAGAAAACTATCAAGAAACAAAGATAAATACTCCTCACTATCTATCAAGAATAAATATATATTATGATAATTTCATTGTTGTAATTAAATTAAATCATTAGGTTCCTCTATGCTAGCACCAAGAATTCAAATAGCATTTTTTGAAAGTTTATAGAGCATGTGTGGATACAACTACAATAATTATAGCCTGAAAAATCCACTAAAATGATGATATGACAAGATCTAAAACCCAATTTATAGAAGTATAATTATCATGTCTGAAGTAATTCATGTTATAAATTATTTATAAATTAAATGTCAACGGTCCTCTCTAGAATATTCTGGGGTTGACTTCATCAAGTTATTTTGATATTATCCATTGAAACTGATGGAAAAAATATTTGGTATTATATTAACTATTTGGTTATTCTATGTAACCAACAATAATATTATATACATGGGCCTCACTTATTGTCATAGGTGTAAGGCCACATTCTTGGTTCTTGCATATATGTCTGCTACAACGATCCAAGATTGTGGTTATATTTTCTGAAGTCACATACTACTATTTATATGATAATATGGGTCGCAGTTGGCATAGACATGGATATAATATTTAAAAATTAGTTTTTTTCTGTAGTATTGTTTTTAACTCACAGATGTATTCCATTTTTCCAATATTTTTAAATATAAAACTATTCACAATAATTCATTTCTATTCAGGAATAATATAGTGAATTAATTTAAATAAATAGAGATTTTATAAATTTATACTTAAGATAAATAGTTATGTATTATTCATAAATAAACCAATTATCAAAACATTATAATTCATCAATGTATAATGAAAATTCTATAAACTAACAAATATAAGCACTCAAAATTTATTTCTAATATGAGCTATTTCATATTATCATTTAATGTATATTTTATTTAAATAAATGATATTAGACATATTGTTATATTATATTTCATACATATTATGTAAAACTATTAAATAAAAAATTATCATGTATTTAATATTATTTGAACTTTTTATAATACTAATTAATAAAAACTATTTTTAAATTTTATAAATATTTCTCAAAAAAACGAATTTTCAATTGAATATTTTAAATTATAAATTATGAACAGTTCATTATTCTGCATAATATCCTTTATATTTCACTTAATTTTTTATTTTTAAATGATTTATAAATTAGCTTATAATTTCTATTTAAACAATTTAAATCTAAATTATAGGTCATATCAAATAAACTAATGGCATTTCAATATTAATAATTAATATTATATATATTTATTTATTAAATGTTTCATGAAAATTTAATAATTAATTATAATAATTTTATAATTAATTAATTTATAAACACATTATATAGTAAATAAGTATCCCAAATTGGATTTTTTTTAAAAAAATAGGCATTTTATAAATTATATAAGTCAACTAAAAATTAAAAAATTATAAAAATAAAAATTTTATATACATGAAAATTAATTATTCATCAAAGTCGTAAGTTGTGATAAATTATAAAACTAATATCCCTCTTTACGATTAATGCTCTAAATCATATGTAAACTAATACATCAACTATTTATCATAATTTATTATATCCTACATCATAATTTGTGATATACTTCAAACCATATACCACAAATTAAAACATGGGATGTGGTGGCTTATGATATTTCATTTATCACTTGCGAGGCTTATCTTTCGATATACCACATATTATATTGATGATACGATGCTCTGTTTTTCAGATTTCATGTGATTAAAATTTTTCCATCATTTCAAATAACTTCTTATATCAAATTTTATAATATAACGTGAAAAATGATTTAAATTGGGTCCCATGTTATTATATATCTTATAATATGGTGACTTCCAATCAAAGTTGGTAATATCCTATATTGAAAATCCATCCAAACTGTGAAAACCTATATTTTATTTTTTGATACTGAATATGATATTAATTTTTCAAAATTAAATCTACATCATGACTTATTGTATCTTCTTATTTTTAATTTTAAACAAGATTTCATGAATATAGAAGCATGGTAAATATCTAATACCATTGATGGGTTTCTAAAGATCAAATAAACTTATTCAAGTATTAGATATTTTCAAAGAAACATGAAACCCAAGATCCTTATGCTATGAAATTGAACAAATGTATAAAGAATGAATATATTCTATACCTCACACCGATTATGGTCAATACTCTAGTATTTAACCACAAATATTAAAAAACCCTAAGAAATGGCCAATTTAATTTGTCCTCCAATCCATGTTTTGAAGAATCACACAATAATTGGGAAATATCCTCTATGGTTTTCATTGTATTCTTGTATGTATTAAAGAAAAATACCAAGGATAAGAGATATTTCAGCTATGGAAAACCTACATAATGATTATACCAACTTTTGGCCTATTTATAAAGCCCTTGTGGATTCTCTTGAATATCCATGTATTTATTTATATGTCATATAACATATGAGTAATGAATTGGTTATTACATTTGTGAACCATGGTTGACGTATGCAATTATTATATAAATAAATTAATGGTATTCTCCCACACATTTGATCATATGAAATATTGATAAAAATGAGATCCTTAAATAAATAATGATTGAATATTAATATAAAATATTTAATCATGTGTTTCAATTAACTAATATCCTACCCTATATGATATTACTATATCATACAATAAAACTTAGCTAAAGGTAATGGTCTGATATCTCTGTTTCACACCAAATGAAATCCATTACCAATTAATATAAAATTCCACAGTTTCACTTATGTCATACCTTGTGAAATGTATATATCATCACATATTATATAGCATAAACACAACATGTGTATTTATGGATTTAGGGAATATCTCAATCAAGATGTTGATACAATATTAGTATCCCAAGTTGTTTTATGTTTTTTATTTTTGTAAAGATTATAATATTTTATTTTATACTAGGATTGGATGTTATTTCAAACTTTTTTATGGTCTAACATTCATGATGGTGAGATTCTTATTTTAGAGATATCTCATGGGGTGTTTCGTTTTAAGATTGTTTTATTGTTTCAGGGTATAGTTGTGATTATATATGATAAGAATTGATTTTTATTTATCTGATAGAGATTATTAAAATTTTATAGTCCTATACTTTTAGGTTTTGAGGTTTCAAGGATGTTGGGGTGAGATTTGAGGTTAATATTAGAAGATAAATTAGGTTCAAGATGATATTTTAGCTGAAAAAAATAATACCTTAACATGTTAGAGTTGTTTCATTATTTGTTCCTACAGGGTATAGATAAATTAGAGACACTTCTATCCATTATGGGTGGATAATTTCAATGTGGTGTATAAAATTATTTCATAACACATTATATTACATTGTGATTCCATATGGTGGAATTATTTGGTGGTTCCAATAGATATTTTGGGATATTTGATGCATTGATATTTTAGGCTATGAAATTAGTATAGCTATTCCATTTTCATATGGTTGTATTCATTGTGTTAAGAGGTAATTAGGTGAATATCGGGTCTAAAGGATTGGTGAATTATAGATATTAAATGTGGAAAAGAGAGTTTCTAAGAAAGCTAGGGATTCAACCATTGTGGCACAACTAAATGGTTTATGATGTAAAGTTCATTTATGTCATAAAATTTTAAAAGTCATTAACTATTGATATGGATGAGTAATGAGGAGGTTTGTTCCATGGTTTTGATAAGATATAATTATTGACACTCATTATTTCTCCACATAAAGTGTTACACTATGGTTTTGGGGTTTTTTATTTTTTATTAATTTGAGATGTTTCTTGAGTTTGGTTTGGTTCCTTATCATCTACATTAAATATTAGTTTTACTAGTGGGTTTCATGATTTACTAAAACACCCTTATTTTATTTAATTTATTCTTCTCCTACCAAAAGGATAAATTGGATCCAATGAAGATAACTCTTCTTTATTTCATCATCTACATCTTCTCCTTATTAATTTTAATTTTCTATTATATCTCTTTGGATATATTTTTTCATGGATGGTTTACTAGTGTGATATATAATTTATTTAGGCTTATGGATATTAGGATTCATGGTAGAAACTTGAGATCTTGTTATTATGTTATTCTATTTTTTTCCCTCTTATTATGGTGTTAAATCAAGCTTCATTTGAGATACTTTATTTTTATTATCTATTTTTATTTTTGTATTAGTTTAAAATTGTCTTGTTTGAGTTTCTTTGTGTAAAAATATTATATTTTTCTAATGAAATAAAAAAATTCATTGAAAGGGGAGTGTTGTGAGCATATTTTATATGATCTAATTGTAATTGTTTATGTGATTGTTATTGATAGTTATGTTACCATGCCTCTTTGATTTAATTTGGAAATTTATAATGTGTTGAAATCATGAATTGAATAGTGTAGTTAAATTGAGAAGATAATAATATGATAACTCAATCAAAATTAGATAGTTTTTTTTTATTTTAGTTTTTTTCATAGTTATATAATTTTATAGAAGATATAATGAAATTTGAGTGTCGTTCATTTTTTATGATGGTTTTTTGTTACAAAAATATTGTCATATTGGTGGAATACTTGTTGTTTTTTAAGGTTGTTGAGGAATTAGAGATGGTGTGGTTCATTATTTTGATTATTGTGTGAGTTTATTGTGGTTTTGTGTGGCATTTTCCCAGCAATATGGATTGAAATTGAACTAATTTATAGGAATTCATTAAATGTAATAGGAATGGGTTAAAAGGAAATTATGAAGTGTTGAAGTAAATTAATTGATGTAGTGGGACATAATGTCATAATAGAAATATAAATAATGTGATAGTTTAAGTGGTTAATAGAATTAAATGTGGTTGGTAAATGAATAAGGTGGAATGTATATTATATTATTAAATTGTGTGGCATTTTGTGGAGATTGCATGTTTTTGGGTTTTATTTGTATGGTGTTTAAATGTGGAAGAGGTTTTTTATGTGTATTAGTGATGATGATATAATGAGATGTTGTAGTATTGGTTTGATAGGAAATGGACCATGAGTCTGTAATTGTGTAAAACTATATACTCATTGTATATCATTTTATTTCTTATACACCATCACCAAAGTAATTTAACATTAAAAACACTTATATGTGGTTTTAATTTGTTAGTGTAACCCCAACATTTAGGATATGGGTGGAAGAGATATCTAACAATCCCCACCCCCCTCACTCTCCCACTCTCTCTTATAGACATATTATGGTAATGTTTTGTGTGGCAGTGATGTGGATATGAGGTTGGGATATAAATATGGATACAATTTGTGGTAGAGGATTCAGTGTATGGTATAAAAATTTAATTGTGGTGTTGTGGTATGTAGTTGTGCTTTTTAGATGTGGTCAGTGGCTATGAGGTTTGGATGTGAAAGGGATGGGTGTGTCAAGATTCTTTTTTTATGACGTAAATGAAACTTTATTAGTAGAGAAGAATGGGTGGGGTAACTTTCTCAATATATTTTTCATGAATACTATATTAATTTACTTTATATGGATTTGGTGAGTGAGTGTTTTCAAACTTGGGATATAATTACCCAAGGATATGTAATGAGTGAGTTTTATTATTTATTTACTAAGGATTTAGTATGATTCAACTAAATTATCATGAGTGAGACTAGGGAGGAACCTACTAAGTATGCTTATATGCTCACCTATACTTCTATATATTATTATTATATATATATTTGGTGGAATTGGTGATAAATTATTCAATACTATTTTTTAGTGTGGTGGTTGGCTAGTGCATGTGGTATTGTTTTCATAGCAGTTAATTTTTTTTAAAGGTTGGGGATGAAGCCTCATTTTATTATTAATGAAAATCAAATACCTCTTTTAACTAGGTATAGGGAGACCCATTACATATTCAGAAGGCCTAGTGGACTTTTATCCCATTACATAGCCCGTATGCCAAATTGTTTGGCCCAATTTCCATTCTGTGAATAGTAACCCGCCTGCTATAGTACCCATACAGTACCACCACTACTACAGTGCCCTACCGCCGATATAGTACCCACTGATCTATAGTACCACCGCTTCTACAGTACCACTACAATACTGTTATAGTACCTACGCCCAATGGGTTATGAACCCCTATTTTTCATGTATGATTACGGGGTGCTTACCACTAAGCCAAACCCCAACTACACATAGTAGTTAAATATTTATATTTTTTGAATATGGATATTTATACTATATAAAATTGCATTCATTCTAGGTTATATAATTGAATTAGTTATGTTTTTTATATATGGGGTTTATTGGTAGTTTAGTATTATTTTTCATGTAATTTTATATGATAATATTTCTCTTATTTTGGAAATATAATCTTTCCCCATATCGTCATCTAGCCGATTGGAGGTGATCATTGGGGCTAATACTTAAATGCTATGCCATCCCATGGGGGTTAGTAGGGAGAATTCATGACAACAATTATTTTAGGGAAAATAATTTCTAAAAATTAATTAATACATTTAAAAAAACACATTATAAGACTAAGAGTTCACATTATCATAAAATTCCCATCACAAATGGAGTACATTCCAAAAAATCAAAATATTACCAATTATAATCATCAAGATTATATTGACTGTGAGAAAATTTCTTAAATTTGATTCATTATATAGTTGATAATCCTTAGTGATATAAATATTAAATAAAAAACAAATTCAATAAATTATTTGACACTATTTGAATAAATTCAATAAATTATATAAATTTATATTTGACTACAATAATCAAATCATAAAAAAATAATATAATTCATATAATTATGTATCAAACATAAAAAATCTATAAGATCAATAGTGTATGAATAATTTTAAGAATATCATTTATTTTATGCAATGAAAATTAAATTAGAAAACAATGATAATTTAAAAAAAATTACTTCTAAATAAAGAAAAAATGCATATAAATAAAACCTAAATTATGTCATGTTCATTGAATAATAGTGATAGAATCTAATAATATTATTAAATTGATATAAATAAAAAAAACATGAATTAGTAGTAGATATCAAGCTTAACTTCTTGGGAGAATAAGAAAACCTCACCAATAAATTGAAAAACCTAACTATATAAGAAAAAATAAATATTTACTAATGACAAGAACATTGGATAAGTTAGCATGGGGGCCACATCAAGCAGTGATCAGGAAAGGGTTGAATTTTGTTAGTATTGGTATGAGATTAATAATTTCAAGGGAGTTATGGAATTAAAAATTTATGGTTTTGAATAAAATTATTAGGTGACTACCTCTAATGAACTCTATGTAATATATTTTTCATTTATAGGTCCTATAAACTATTTCTTTACTTATAATTTTCCTCCTTCTCAAGTAGTAAATAGGGAGTTTTATGTAACCAATTATATAATGGTGAATATGTCATAACATCAATCAAGGTGATCTATAGTATAAATCCTCTAATAAAACTAGAAATTATGCTATTATTACTTCTCATAATTCATTCTATAGAAAGGGTTTGAAATATTTTATGAATAATTATTTTTACCATACATACAAATTACTATATTTTATATTTCACATAAGTGAGATTCATATTAAAATATTCTTATAAATTAATAATATTTTAACACATGTGATAAATTTGAATATTTTTTAACGGTTAAAATGATCCAAACACACTTTTCTATAAAATAATTCTACCAAAGATCATTTTTAAGTATTATAAATATATTTTATCATCACTTAAAAAGAATTGAAGTACCAAAAACACTTAAAAGTATGTTCATTTTATTAAAGTATGTATTCTTTAAATAAGTACAAGTATATGTAATATAAAATCAATTTTTTATTTAATTTAAATTATTATTTACATTCATGGGGTGTATTATTTCATTCATCTCTCTACTATACTCTTAATAATCCCTATTATATATCATTTTATTGTTTTTTTATTTGAATAAACATGTAAGGGATTAATATTTGTTATGAGTAAATTGATAAAGATATTTGAAATTTATTCATGTATTATATGAATGAGTTGACTAAGTCCTGAATACATGACTTAATTTCCTTTTTTATATATAAAATATATATCCATAAGATGTAAATATGTGTGGATTATTTCATGATTACCAGTTGAAACTATATCTAAGATAAACCTCTTCCATTCCTATTTTCATGAACCAAATGAAGTTTATCTTGACCTGAGTACCTGAGAAGATATTGAAAATTTCATGAAGGGAGTTCTTAATCCCCAAATTCCATCACACGTTCATGGGTGTCTAAGAAACACTATTTAGGAATGTTTTCCCAAAGAGATAAATCAAACATAGGTATCAAATGGAGAAGCCATAATGAACTCCCCATAACTTGGTGATACATTACCCCTATAGGTTAAAATCATAAACAACACATGCCATAAACAAGAAAAAAAATAAATAGATTTAACATCATTGAATAAAAAAACAACTTGGAGGATACAAGTATAACTATCAGCCAAAAAGAGAAAAAGTATTGGGATGGGAGGTCGAGATTGAGATATAAGATACATGTAAGGACCCAACTATAAAAATTAAATAATCAGAATATTTATGTTAAGAATTCATTTTATTACATTTAAAAATATTTAATTTTTATTGTTTTAGAAAACTATTCTATCTACCTTACGTAAATATATACTACATAACAAAGTGGAAACTTCCACTTTGTATCCATTATTTCCAAAAAATCAAAACTTTTATGATAAATCAAGATTTCTTTTCAAGAAATATCTTAAAAATTTTCATCTTGACCTCATATTAGTACCAAATAATCTTTAAAACCTTGTAAAAAACATTTTAAAATGTAGGATGAGGAAAAAAATCTAAAAAATGAAAAAAGAAAACTTTTAAGTTCATGAATATTTAAATAATATTTTCCTTTTTAAAAATTAAAATTTATGCTCAAAATAAACATTTTATTACCCTATGAAAAAAGTTTTCTACCAAAATATTTTCATATAAAATTTTATAGAAAATATTAAATAAAAAAAAATTAATAAAAGTTCCTTTAAAATTGATAAAAGAATTAATAAAAAAACAAAAATTTATAAATTTATCCCTTAAGAAATTGAGTATACATTCCTTTAGACATAATCTCATGAGAAATCATATAGAAGAATAATATAATAAACATGGTATCATATGATTATTGAATCATATTAAATGTGTAAGTAACAAAAAACATGAAATAATCATAATTCAAGTCAGAATTACATTAAAACATCAAATGGTGTACAAAGACCCATCATGGATTTTGATTACTCTCTAATCCCATATATAACATATCATGAGACAAAAACAATGCAAAATAAAATTTAGATCTATCTCAAAACACCCATCATAACATGTTCATTATAATGTGTTATAAAAAGGAAATTAATCCTAAGGTTTAATTATAAGTATTTTTGATGGAAAAAAGGGTTTTATAATCTTTCCTCATATCATAATAAATGTAAATTTCATAAAGATACCAAATATAATAAGGAATTAAAAATTATGGATGTTCATATTTTAGTACATAATAATATGTCTCCATAATATTTTGGTAATTTGGGAATAAAAACATTAAATGAGGGTTACGTGAAAGGATTAATGAATAGAAAATTTCCCTTAATTAGGTTTTATTTTAAAGAATAAATTTGAGAAATAATATTATGGCATGTATTACCCCATAAAATAAAAATAAAATGGGTGAGTTAGATAAGTAAGAGACATATATACAAAATTTAGAACCAATTTATAACATTAAAAGGAGATAAATAGTGAGTTAGAGAGATAATAGTTATAAACATATGAAAAGAGTGGCATAAATTGATTTTGTATGCCCATAAGAAAAAATTTCAAGATATCAAAATATCAATTCAATTTAGAAACATGTTTTGAATACTTAGAACAAAGGGAAATATAGTTTTTATCATTTTTTAAAACATAGAAGTGTGTAAAGGAAGTTAAACATTGAGTAATAATTATAGTAGTGGAAAAAAACTATTGATGCCTTTTATATTAAAATAGAACATTATTTTAGTCTTTTATAGGGAAATTCAAAGCATCTCATATAAAATACATAAAAAGATTCCATTTGAAAAACTATTAAAATAAGTCAAAAGTGATATAAAATTCCCTTCATAATTCATTTATGTCCATATAAATACATCAATAGTATATTTTTAAGAATATATACATCAAAGAGAAATATTTAAAAAATAAATCTTTAAAACATTTAAAATAAGGTTTTAAAAGTTAAGTGTCCCTTTCTTTGAGCCCAAATCATCACATGTGTTCCTTTGTTTTATATATAATAAACTTATGTTAATTATTTACATTCTTAATAACTATTTCATGTTTATTATTTCTTTATTTTCACTTATTACCATGTCAAATACAATTAGATAATCAATTAAGTTCACATCGAATGTTTTGATGATATTCAGCTTATTTTTCCAAAATGACATTAGGGATTGACAATGGGAAAATATTTCATTATATAATCATATCCATAATAAAAAACATAACAAGATTAACCTTTGTTACATCAATTATAATTTAAATATCGACCATGAAATATTGTAATAAAAAAATGAACTGCATTACAATCGTGGAGATTATAGGTCGTATGTATGCATGATTGGTGTTTACATTTATAAAATATCATGATGGAAAGAAGGTAAGTATTATTTTTTAACTTTGAAAATTTATAATTTTATCATAAATATAATGTAATGAATTTATATATTCTTATATAGACCATTTACTTTATGCGATAAGGAAAAATGAATCACATTGCTTATTCGAGGTGGTAGTCCACACGTACACATGAATGTTGATATCATTTTACAATGAAAGTAATGGTAAGAAAATATATGAAAAATTAATTTTACATAATGATAAATATGACATAAATATCATATACATATACATTAAATTCATTGTCAGAAACATCAATGAGAGACGATGATGGAGAACAAATTACATTAGTTTATGAGGTTGTTGTACGTCGTATATAGGAATAATGGTTTTGTTTTTATTTTTGATTAATAATGATATGGATATAGATTACAAAATTAACATGATAACATCTCATTATATGATATATAATGGTTTAATAATATTTTAAAGAGTGGTAAGAAGAAATAAAACTAATACATTCAGTTAAAGACCACACCTCTTCTTCAGAAAGACTCCTTTGATTTACAATTTAATCCCTCTAAGGTTGGTAATCTACCTAAACCAAGACCTTTATGACAAGGCTGAATATTTTAGGAAGTTATTTGGGAATGTATTTTCTAAAAACAATTCTTTAAAAGTGAGAAAAAAGGATGATAAGAGGTTTCCTTTTAAAATTTTGGGAAGGGGCACTCTTGTAATTGCCAAAAATATTAAATTATTATAAATTAATTTTCAAGAATAAAATAATTCAAATTTATATAATTAGAATAAATGATGATTATGGGTCTAAATAATAAAATAAAAAAAATTCACAAGTTTAGGATTTTTGTTTACCAAAATCATTTTTTTAAACCCCATTTAACTTTTTGGCAATTTCGGTGATAACAATATTTTCTACTATTTAGGGGTCATGATATATACGATAAAAGGAAAATTAGACAAAAATGGGAGATATTTGATAATTTTAAAGATATACTAATCCCTTAGCTGGATATTGTATTTTTAGGAATTTAAACCTTTTAATAAAATAATATTTATTATAAAATAACATTAATGTAATTTTTGGAACATTTATTTAATTTGACTTTGAAAATATAATGACAATAAATAAATTTAAATTTAATAATTTAAAATATACATAATATGTTATATGTGTCAAAAAAATTCTTAAAACGCAATAATTCATGAATAAATATTATATGTAACATTTTTATAATAATTTATTTAATTAATTAATTAATTAGTTAAATGTTGTTTCGGCGTTGCGTACGAATTTGAGGGATTTTTTAATCAATAAAAAATAAAAAAAATTAAAATGATAAAAAACATATTTAAAATAATTCTTTTAAAACTAAACATATACTCTATGTATCCCTATGTCAAAAACTTATAGATAATAAAATAAAGGGAATGACATTTTTTACATTTCATTAAATAAATTATTATAAAGATAAAATAAAATAAATATGAAACCATGTTGCCATATTTTCTAAAATTATATATAAATGGTGAAATATAACTCATAAAATCATACAGAAGAAAGTTTTAGGGTCAATTCATAGTCCTTATTATATTATTTTTAACTTTATTTACTTGATTTACCCTTGTTGTGGTCATAATTATTTACTATAGTTTCTATTTATAATGACCAAAGATAAAAGGGTCATTTTTACCAAATTTAAACCTCTATATTCCAAATATTAAATCTATTTTTCATGATTCAATTTCTATGGGTGGAAGAATTTAATTTTGGATTAAATCTAAAACACAATGATAAGCTCTTTTTTGGAAAAAAATGAATTTTAAAATATAAAAATGTTTTTATACCAAATTCAAGTATATATTTCCATAAAAATATTATAATGTGATTATTGATAAATAAAATAAAATAATTAATTTTTAAAACTAACCCAAAATATAATTTCATTTTGTAAATACTTTGAAATAAAACATAGTTTTCCATAAAAACAATATTTTTCACCGCTAATTGAAAAATAAAACATTTTTAGAAAAACCTCATAATTTACCAAGAATAAATTTTTGATATTATGATTTAAAAATGATATCCATTATATAAACTATAATTTCTAAAATTCCAATAAATAAACTATAATATATTTTTATAAATCAATAAAAACAATTTCTCGATAAAATGGATTTTTATTGAATAAAATGATTTTAGTAAAAAAATGAGTGTTTATTTACTATGAATTTATCAATACATTTGTATTGATTATGAAATTTATATTAATTTAAAATTTTGGTTAATCCTACCCATACCCACCAATTTAGTGGCTAGGTTATAACGATCACATTTAAATAAATTTTTTATAATATAACCCAATTTAGTTAAAACAAAGTGGTGTGTGTTAAGAATGATATTGAGCATATTATTATTATAAAAACTTTTGTGTTACAGTCTTCCCCCCATTCAAAAATTATGTTCTTACTTTTTTAACTTCATCTCGATAAGCAGGGGTTTGGAATTTCCAAATTCATTCATTAAAATCCCTCATCATAAAAAGGGATAATAAAACCTCCTTTTGAAAATTGGGAAAGTGAAATACGAAGGTAATTTAGAATAACACATAAATATGTTACCAGATAGGATAACATTAGTGGTAAGTTAAAATATGTACATTTAATAAAATCATAATTTCTAAATAATGATAGACAGTGACAGTGATCATTAATCAAAAGAAATTTAATGATCATAAAAAAGTTAGTGACCATAAAACTGTAAACCAATGTGTTGTGAAAAAGACCATTGATTCATTGTAAATGATTCAAAAATTGTAAAAGGATTATTTCAAGATCATTTTATTATAGTAGATGAATTCATTTACCATATACACTAAGAACATAAGGAAATATAACTATATTACAAATATAATTTCATCTATTAATCTATTTCCACCACAATCTCATATTTGTTTCCAAACTATGAGTTTTCAAGATGAATTATTTTATGCTTGAAGCACTAAAATCAACTTTGTAATCTATAAAAGTATTTTAAAAAATTAATCATGTCTTTAATTATTATCGAAAAATTAATTGTTAGTATAGTTTAAGATGATATCCAAAATATATAAAACCTCATATAATTAAATAAAATGTTTAACTCTAAAATTTCCATAATTATAAGAGAGGTTCTACTTATATAATTTCATTAATAACCCTACATACCAAATAACCATAATAAGATTCACATTAAATAATGTTTTATCCTCAAATTTGATCTCATACCTTTAATCTTACATTAAAAAATATATATTTACATTCTTCCCAAATAATATTTCATGTTAAATCACCTGTAAAAATTAAAGGTTACATTTATCTCAACACAAATAATTATCTACCAAAATATAATAAATCACAATCATAAGTCACTATATAATCATTCAAAGTAGTGAACATCACCAAAATATCATGAATCAAATTTATAAAGTAACATGGAAGGTAATGCTTTGTTTGACCATAAATATGTCTAGAAATATATACTTATCAATGAATAACTTTTCAACCATCAAGATTATTTATATCTCACTATCCAATTAACGTAACATCACTTCATATATTAACCCAAAGGGTTAATTAAACCTTAAAAATATTATTATTCATAAAACCCAATTAATGTTTCAAATGAATTCAATATCCCATCACTTAAAACCACAAAATTCATATCTACTCCTTTTAATATATGATCACCCATAAAATTATAAAACCATGTTGGTATCTATTACTCTTAAGTTAACTACATATGAAGTTATATATGCTTCCTAAAATAAAACCATCATTATTAATCACATACTTTGAATATATTCCATAAATCTAAAAATATAACAAACTTCATCAAATGTAATATAAATCAATTTTTCATCAAATAACTAACCAAGTTAAGGTGAAAAATTCTATCCCATTTACTTCTTCAATTTCAATCATATATTTCTCCCAACTAATCATTATTAAATAAATATATGGAATATGTTAAGGGTTATCTTTCCCTTAATCATGTTATTTACAAAAATATAAACATAACACTAACTCACTTTTCTTACTTTTTAGTACTATTCAACATAGTTTTTCAAATCCTTAAATAAAAACTATAGTGTGAGTAACGTTAGATATTACATTATTTTTATAACCAAAATAACATTAAAAATAAATTTCTAAAATATAATTATTGAATACAAACATTTAAATACTTCAATACTATCACTTAAATGATTGTTATAACATAGGTCCTTACATTGTCTAAGATTTTACCTTTGGAATATGTCATTGAATAAGATAATTCCCAAGAACACCTTATTTAGTGAAACTAACGGTAAATGGATCTATGGGATGAAATTTATTTCTCTCTATTTAACTCCTCATTTTTCCTCAAAATTCATTAATTTATCCCCTTACTTACCACACAGAAATAATTTTCCCATTCTTATGATACATTATCTGGGGTATCGCTTCCCAAATTTCCGATATTATGGAAATTTACCCTTAATTACTCTATGGTCACCACCACCGGATATATTAGTGAACTATATCATTCTCATCTTTATTTAGTCTAAGAATTGTTTTAGGTATAGGTTATCATTCATAAATCATGATCATTAATTAGGAATAATCATAATATCTTTCCCTTCAATCATAATCCCAATTAGTTTCTCATAATCACATCATTGGCCATCACATATAGAATTAACATCATTCTTATAAATTCTAGTCATTTACTAAAACCAAAACTAATGGTTTGAGTGACATTAATCATAATTATGTAAAATGATTTATAGGATTTCTAAATCTTGATGCAAAATTTTCAATCTATGACACCTTTGGTTTAACCTAGGTCATACATGATCATTATCTATTAAAATAATTCATGATGGTTTATAAATAAAACATTAATTAACCTACGTATATCCCCCAAGATTGTCAAAGAAGGTGAGAGGCAATGGAACACACAACGTGCACCTGAATGATGGTCAAGATATACTCGACTAACTATTTTTTAGGTTATTACCCATATATGATTCTATTTCAGAACCACATCTACTTATATAATCCAAATAGAGATATATTTCTAGGAAAACAAAAAAATCTATATCTTTGCAAAATATTGGGATGTTATCCTAAAATTAGGTGTATCCATGGGGTTTTCACCAAATTTATATAATCCTAGTCTCCAAATTTATATAATTATTTCTTATAATACCAAATATAAAGTCCTGATACTAAACATTAATTAATCTTGGGTTTAAAGTCAATAATTCATTGGATTACATTTTAGGATATATAAATTTTACAGTTTTAAAGAATTATTCTGTCACTCTTAAATAAAAAATATTACATCTCAAAGTGGAAACATCCTCTTAGAATCCATTTTTCTGAAAAAATAAAAAAATTTATAATTTTTTTCCATTCATGACATATCTTCATTATTTTCATCTTTAACTAATCCTTAAAACCCTATGAAAAAATTTAAAATGTGGGATAAGAAAAAATATATCATCAAGGGATATAAAAAAGTAAATAAAGAAATATTTCTTTCATGAATACTTATACATGATTTATATTTTTCAAAATTAAATTTTGGGATCAAAAGAAACATTTTATTTCCCAAGAAATCAACTTTTATACCAAAATATTTTCATAAAACATTTCATAAGAAATCATAAATTAAAAAATGTCAATAAGGATAATTTGTAATCATGAAAAACATATGAAAACTTTTTCATAAAAATTTATACATTTCACACTTATGTAGTAGCATATTCTTTCCTTTAAAAATAAGCTCATAAGTAATGACATGGGAGCATAACATAAATAACATGGTATTATAATTTCATGGAAACATAGGAAATGTGGTTGGAATAAAAAATAAGAAATAATTATTTCTCAATTACTACTACCGATACAATATCACATGGTGGAAAGTGTTTATTTGTGATTTAGGTTTAAATCAAAATCACATAAATAACGTCTAATTAGAACAAAACATTACTCAATGCATTAGATAACTATTTGGGCCCAACCATAATAACATGCTAACTATTTTTTGTGTCAAAAAATTGAAATCAATAGTAATTCAAAATAATAATAATTTCTCAAGGAATTAAATGAATTGAATAATCCTGCCTCATATCATAGTCAAATGAAATTTTTTAAATATTTTAAAGATAATTAAGAATTAAATATCATGGATTTTCATATCTGAGTATTTAATCATTGTTTTGAATGTAATTTTTTTCCTTTGGGAATAAAAAAATTAAAATGAGTATTACATGATAGTATTAAAGAATAAAAAATCTCCACTTAATCAAGTTTTATTTTAATGAATGAATTTGATAATTGAAATTACAACATGTATTACCCCATAAAAGGAAGTGAGAATAAGCTAGGTATATATGTAAGAGAAATATATATTTTTATAATAAATAAATAACATAAAACTGATATAAAAGTTGAGTTGTAGAGAAAATTTTCATTACCTATATGAAATGGTTGTTTAAAGAGATCCCCCACTCCCATAAGAAAATCATTTCCAGATATCAATGTAGTCATTCAATTTGAAACCCTTTTTGAAAAAACATAGAAAAAATGGAAAGAAGTTTTTATATTGAAACATGGAATGTTATAAAAGAATAAAAACATAATTTAAGGGTTATGGTGGTGGAAAAAACCTTTGACATTGTATGCATCATAACATATCATTATTTTTGTTCTTTTCAAAGAAAGTCAAAACATTCTGCATAAAATATTTAAAGGGATTATTTTTTAAAACCATAGGAAGAAATTAAAAAGAGACATAAAATTTCCTTTATAATTAATTTATTTCTATATAAATACAAAATAAAATTAATAATATGGGCATGGAATTGAAGGATTTAGATAATAAATATTTAAAACATTTAGAATATGGGTTTTAAAGTTAAGTGTCCCTTACCTCGAGCCTGACTCATCACATGTATTCCTTATATTATTGAATAAAAAAATAATTTTAATTATTTACATTATTAATAACCTTTTTCATGTTTATTATTCCATTTATTTCACTTATTACGATGATATATATAAATATTTAATCAATTTAGTTTACATCGGATGTTTTATTGATATTTGAATCATATATCCTAGAATGATTTTGGTAGGTTGACAATGGTCAAGGAGGTCATTATTTCATCATTCCCAAAATAATAATAATAATAATTTTATAATTTTTTTACTTAAATTATACATTTAAACCAAACCACAAAATATGGTTATAAAAAATTAACTATATTACAATCGTGGAGACGATAGGTAATACGTATGCATGAGTAACATATCCATTTTTCAATAGTCTTGATAGAAAGAATGTAAGTATTATATTATCTTAAAATAATGATGATTATATCATATATATAATATTATTTATTTAAAAACTATTATATATACCATCTATGTGATTTTGAAATTAAAAACAAATCACATCGCTTCATGGAGGAGGTAATTCACACATACATAGGGACGACGTTATCATTTTTCAATAAATAGTGATTTAAGAAAGCATATGATATATTAAATTTAAAAAATGATAATTAATTATTGAATATAATATATAAATATATATATAAACTCAAACATTATAAACATCTACGATAGGTAATGTTGGAAAATGGATTACACCGGTTCGTGAGATGGTAGTCCACCGTACAGGTGAATGATGGCCTCATTTCCCATTTGATAGAAGAGGGAATGGATTTAGGTTGTTCCATTAGAATAATAAAATATCATTATATGAGAGATAATAATTTTATTTTATCAACATGGTTGAATAGTATTTTAAGGATGTGGAAGAAGAAATAAAACTAAAATATTCATTTAAAGACTCTACATCTTCTTCAGACTATCTCCTTCACTTAACACCTTAATCCCTCTATGTTTGGTATTTTTCCTAAACCAAGGATAATAGAATGTCAGGACATATTATAGTAATAAATTTTGTTAGGTATTTTCTAATATAAAATTATTTATAACTGTGAATAAGATAAGATAAGATATTCCCTTTTATAAGTGAGGGGAGGGGAACTCTTGGAATTACTAATAATTTTAAAAACAATAAATGGAATATGGATAAAAAATGATTTAACATGAATATAGGATGTATATTAGCCAAAATAATATGATATGATAAAAATTTTAGAATTTTAAACTATGTTTTTACCCTTATTCTTTTCATTAAACTCATCATTTACATTTTAGACAATTACAACGATAAAAAGTTTTTTACTCTTTAAGGAATAAGATAGTTACAATAATGGATAAATTGATCCATAAACAGACATTATTTGATATTATTAAACATATGAAATTATTTTTCCCAAATATAAGACTTTTATTAATTTTAAATCATTTAGTAAAATATTATTTATTATAAAATAACAATATTTTCATTTTTGAACTATTCATTTAATTTTAATTTGAAAATAGAATGATCGTAATGTAATTCAAATTTAATCATTTTACACATATATAATATGTTATATTTATATAAAAAAAATTGGAATAGAACAATTCATTCACATTATGTAAATTTTAATATTTTTATAATCATTTATTTTATTTATTTAATTAAATAAATATTGTGTCGGTGTTTTCTAATAATTTATGGTAATTATTTAATAACTGAACATTTAAAATAAATTAACATGATAAAAAAATTATTTTTAAAATAACACATTTATAACTAAACATAGATGTTGTACATCCCTATTCTAAAAAATGTGATATAATAAAAAAAAGAGAGTGAGATTTTTTACTTTTCTTTACATAAAATAATATAAAGTTCACAATAAAAAAATGACTCCAGGGTTCCATATTTTTTAAAAATTTAAGGGCATGTCCAAACTCCAATAATTCCTTATAATATTATTTTTAACCTCAATTACCTGATTTACCCTTACCATGGTGATTCTAATTTACTATAGTTAATATTCATAACGACAAAAAAGGTAACAATTTACCAAATTTGAGTGACCTAATTCAAAATATCAAAACCATCTTTATTTATTCAATTTATATACGCACCATAGATTAATTTAATATTAAAACTCAAAAGGAAAAAATAATTTTGTTAAAAAAATGCCTATTTGATTATAAAAAAAATATACCAAATTAAAACATAAATTCAGTACAAATAAAATAATTGGGATATGCATAAAAAATTAACATATAAATATTAATAATAATCTAAAATATAGTTTAAATTTTTAAATAAATTAATAGAAATTACATTTTTCAATAAAAATGAGTATTATTCACTATTCATTAAAAAATCCATATTTTTAGAAAAATATCAAAAATTTCACCATAAGATAATTTTTAACTGATGATTTCAAAAATGATATCATTTTTATTAAATAATATTTATAAATCTTCTAGAATGTAATTATCATATTTTATCATAAGAAGCAATTAAAACATTTTTAAATAAAATTTATTTTTCAGGAATAAAATCATGTTATTAAAAAATTAAGTGATTATTTACTAAGATTTTATAAAATAATTTTTATGGGTTAGGACCTTTATATATATTTCATAATGTGGTTAATACTATTCGTACCCTCTAATTCAATGACTCATTTATAATGGTCACATTTAAATAATAATATTTTTATAGCATATCTAAATTCTCTTAAAGTTAGAGTTTGCATGTTGATCAAGTTATCAAGAATATTATTATTTTAAAAACTCGGGTTTTCACAATACATGTTTACAGTTTATAAAAATATTTAAAAAACATACATTAAACTATCTTCATGTGACAGTTGGAATCAACCAACCACCATGTCACCACCATATACCAAGATCAGTCAAGCATCAATACCCCACATCTAAGTGGTGTCATTATCTTTCCAAAATATGAAAAAACAAGGTATCCATACACCTAGGGGTGTATAAAGTGTGTTATAAAATATCCTAGTAATATATTTTTAAGTCTCCCATATCAAAAATATGTTAGAAAAACTAAAAATTCAAGTTTGAATATAAAAAAAATTAATGTAATTTTAATTCATTTTATTTAAAAATAATTAACAGGATAGATATAACTAAAAATTAACTGATTAAATAAAAATATATAAAAAAATATTTTTCTAAATATTCTCATAGGGTGACACCCTGTGGTTACCCAAGATAGATAACCAAGATGAAATACATCATTAACTAGGGTTTTACCCATAATTAGTTGAATTTGTTTGTTATCACATCGTTGGATAGTATGGGTTTCATTTATAATTTACTAGCATAGCTAGTGGTGGGGGACCTCATCCCGTCTAATTTTATCTAACCAAGTACCTAGGGTTCCCATTATTTTTGTTAAAGGGAAAATTATTTGTTAAACAAGCCTTTTCATCATCACATTTATAAAAAATCCAATTTCTAACTTAAAACATATTTTTACCAAATTTAAAAGAATAAAAATGTAGTTCTATCTTAAGAGATATGTTATTTTATTTTCAAATCAAAATATAATAATTTCATAACCTTTTTGAAATAATTTTAAAATAGATAAGGATCAACATTTAGGCTAACAAAGGGTAGTATACAAAACCACCTACCTTTAATGAATACAATCTTTAAACCAATGATGAAATCCCTATAAGATTAAAATAGGTATCCTAAAGTGGAAATAATAAACTATAAACACTAAACTCCATAACTATACAATCATGATATAGAAACCTCATTCCATCATTGATTTAGTGATAAGTTAAACTAAGAAATAATGAAGTATAAACTTAATGTATAGAAGAGGGGGAGTTAATTATGTATTTACATTGATGAAACATGAGTAAAAACACATGGAATAGAATAAAATTCCCATCTATGTATAGGAATAAAACCCTTATATTATATCATTATATGTGAGGCTTCATGGTCTTTAACAATTCCATCACAAATCTATTGTCATAGAGATCCACTTTTATAATGAGGAAATCCCATGACACTTTTTCCTTGTGTAAAGAGATGACCCAACAAGAAAACTAGAGATTGTACTTATTCTTTATTTCTAGAGGAGTTGATATTTTCATGGTGTATAACACAAAATTTTATAAAAGATTTAATAAAACTATATTTTGAGTAAAAAATAGTGAGATAAAATTATACTGAATAAACAAACTTCCATAGATTATTCTTTAATAATTATACCTCTCACTATTTCTATCCCCACATCAGACTTAGTGAAGGCCTCATCCAATGAAAAAAGTTATCTTCTCTTATCATGTTATTGAGTATGAGTATTGTCCTGAGGTTCATCTCTCAACTGTATTTTCCTATGATATCACAAACCTCTAACATTGTTACATTTAGAGTGGTATTCTCCTTCATTCGGTTCTTCAAACAAATTCTAAGATCTCGTTGGAGTTAATGATCCTGCTCCACTCCTTTCTTGAATACCTAATCTTCAAAAAAATTAATGATGTCCCATTTTACCACATTGAGGGAAATAATTCGAAACCTTTGGATAAGAAGTCTTAATATGGATTTATTGGATACAATGATGAATCGAGGGGTTCCTACTCATAGTGGAAGAAGAGGAGACCAGGTATGATAGGGAATTAAATCCACTTCTAAAACCTATTTTGAACATATCTCACATAATTTTCATTTATAAAAATCCAACTTCCCACCAAATTGGTGAGGAAATATTACCCCCCATTCTAGACGTAATAGCTTATTCAATTTCGATCATTAGATCTTAATCCATGACTTTTTCATAAGTTTTGATCATGATAAGGATGAACTCTTATTATATATCATTTTGAAGGCCAATTTAGAACCTTTTATCATTCAACTTAAATTTCAATGATATCATAGTATAAAATTTTGTGTTATAAAAAAAGAGATTATAATACTCCATGATTGTTTGATCTTTTTTCTGAAAGATTAAAAAATCTTTATATTATTTTCAAATCCACCATTTTGGAATGGTACAGCTGGGAAATAACAACATTAGATTCCATCAATTATAGAATTGAATTCTTTATATAATGATCTATTGAACTAAATTATCTCATATTGGGTCCCTCAATAATAATAATAACACATTTTATAGCAACCCAGGATTAACATATATGGATATTAAATATTTTTATATTAATATTTGTTACATTACAAAAACACATAATTGAGGACTATAATAGTTTACTGCCTTTGGAAAGTTGGAGAACAATATTCTATTCTTGTGAAATATCTTCATGGTTTCCCACAAAGATCATCCCCTTCAATAATCCTACTTAAAACCATACATTATAACATGGGAAAAGGAAACACTAGAAAGGGGTTATGCTCATAAGCATAGTAAGGCTGAACAAAGGAGATACATAATCATAACATGAACATAAGGGTATGAGAAGAAGATCATATATTTTTAAAACCATACCCTGCATACCATAGAGCATAATCCTGAGTCATGGAATAAAGATTGGAAGTTAATAAGAAATAAATTATAAGGGAATCAAGAGCATAATACATGAGATCATAGAAAAGGAATAATACATAGAATTGTGGCATACACATAATCATAGAAAATATTATATCAAAGATACCTGCCAAGACCTTCATAACATGTTAGGCTTGGTCTAATCACCCGTGCACCTTATTCATATTTAGGATAAAACTCAATCACCCTCTTTTTTTGAGGCATGGGAAACAACTTGTATACCCTATTGTTTTTGTGCATGGGATAAAAACCATGTACCCTCTTTCTTTTTGTCTTCTTCTATAGCACATGTACCCTCTTTATTTCTATCTTGTCATATAACTTATTTACCCTCTAGTTTTTTTCTCTTGCGTTGCAACCTGTGTATCCTCTTGTTTTAGAGTTTGGTCTCCAACCCATATTCCCTCTAACCACATTTACTATTTATCATAAACCAATTAATTAGAGGAATATATAGTTATCTCTCATCATATAATGAAATCATATATACATGTTCCACAATATAATAAAACAATCATTATATCATGACCCATAAAAAGAGATGGTCTTTATAAATACATATCATAACCGATGAAATCAAATGATTATCATAAAAATTACATTGTATCATAACTTTTGAAAAAAAATATAGGTTTCATAATCATTTCCTCATTTAATAACCCATTAAAATAACTATGTTTTATAACAGTTTTATCTTGGTATAACTAGGGGAAGAGAAACGGGTGCCATAAACATTATTCCATCAAAACGTAAATCATTAAAAGAAAGAATATGAATGGTATTCATGGGTCATATCCCCAGTAAAAAATATTTAACACCAACAGATTTCATCTTAGATGGAAAATAATTTTGAAAGTTCTTTTCAAAAAATTCATCAGGAAAATATCATTTCTTCTTTGAAAAAAGATTTTAAATCATAAAACATTTCGAAAACCTTTTTATTTGATAATAACCTATAAATATTATATGTAAAGATTTTAAACCCATATTAAACAATTTTTAAAACATAAAATTTTTAAAATTATTTTCCATTAAAATGATCTTAAATTATCATTTAAACATTTTTTTAAAACATTTTAATTAAATATTGTTTTCAAAGAACATATATTTCGGAATGAAGAGAGAAAAATTGTCATATTTTCTTTAAAAAAATTCTTAATAATTTTAAGTACCAAACTGTGGTAAAATAGTCCAATTACTTGAATATATAATGAATAAAAATAGGATAAGAAATTTAATAATATTCTTTATATATGAATCATAATATTTCATCAATGGAATCAAAATAATAAGTAATCCCAATAAACTATGATATTGTAGCAATAAACTCTTACAACTTGGTAACTTTTAATCACAATAACCATGAAATAATAACATTAAATGGAGAATATAATATCATTAAAAGAATTATATTTATGATATATCAGGAAAAATTGTAATTATATACACCTTTTTAAATAATATATGTGCATAAGATAACATGTATCACAAAAAAATAAAATTGAGACAACATTCTCTTATCACATTGGTAAAGTTTTATCCATAATCAGCATGAAATCGATATCAAAAAATTGATATTTGAATCCCAATAACTCTCTATAGAATAATCCAAAAATAAATAAATGTTAAGTACACAAACCATATACAAGAAACAGGTCGTGAACATGGTTGTGTCTCATTGAAACTAAAAGTGAGATGAAAATCCCTTACTACTTCAGCATATTTTGAATCATGAGCCACATTAAAGAATATAAAAAATTTATATAATTACAATAATTAAATTAATTAAATTCAGTAAATAACATTTAATATTGTAGTATATACACCACACAAAAGAAACGAGCATTGAATATGGCATAAGTCTTGCAAAAACATAAGGGAGACTAGAAATCCCCTTACCTTAAGTATTAACTTCCATTGTACTCATCCAATCCACCTGCAAAATAAATATAAGTTTATTATATATATATTATAGGAAAAATATTCATTTATATCATACTATTTATGATTTTATTATGATCTTTTATTACCATTTCATTAATGATTCCTTGTTAATGTTATGTTCCGGGTAATAAATGTTGTGTTTTTATATATGTTTTTACATGTTGTTTTTGGTTCTATTACTTTGATAATTATTTCATTATTTTTGAGATTTAAACCATCATATAAATATCATATATATTAATTATATATTTATTTATAGTTATTAATAAAATATAGAAATAGAAAATTAAATACATTGTTTATGGAGACGACTGGTTGTTTGTATGCATGAATATTGATTCCATTTTCATACTGTATAGAAATAAAGAAAAGTATATGATATATATATATATATATTATCATTCCATTAGAATTATTATTTCATATATATCACATATTTCCATTAAATTGATCCTTAATATATTATTTGTAATGTGTGAATGGATCACATCTTTTCATGAGGTGGTAGTCTGTCATACACATGAATGAAGTTATCATATTCACAAAAAATGGAAAGCATGAAGGTATGTGTTATATAATAATTAAAAAAATATAATAAAATAATAATAAATATCATACATATCATATATATACTATAAATCTGTCATTACTCACAAAATTGAAAGGTGGTAATGAATAAATGAATGACATCGGTTCATGGGGTGGTAGTCTGTCGTACACACAAACGATGATTGTGTATCCTATTTGTTGGAAGTGTGTGAAGTTTTAGGTCATATAATTAAAAACATAATTATATTTATGATACTTATTTTATGATATAAATTAATATTATAATAATTCAATGTCTTGGATAAGGAAACAAAACAGAAATGAACATTTATGAATGTTGCCTCTTCTTCAGTAACTTCTTTTAGTTTTCACCAAATGACTTCTTTGGTTGGAATTATGCATAAATTAAAGACTATAAGTTGAGAGAAATAATTGTTTCGATCATATTTCATAATTTTTTTATGATCCAAAGGTCTTGATATATGTAAATAATTGAGGGTGGTGAGTGCCCTTTTATAGTTGAGGAGGTGTGGCATTCTTACAAATACCCAAAGGTAAACATTATTGGGAGGTCCCCTTTGCATCATGTGACTCAAATAATGAACCATTTTTTATAAAAGTGGGAATATGGTAGAAATATTTCAATAGTATTGGTTTTCAAAATGACTCTAGTTCATTTGACCCCTTAATTTAATGTTTAGTCCCTTGGTAAACCCATTTTTCTATTAGTCGTCGTAATTAATTTTAACTGTTTTCAATAATAATTTTCATAAAACAATATGTTGAAATTATTTTATATTAAAAAATATTATGATCCAAAATATGTAATCAATTTTTATAAATTCAAATCACATAATTTAAAAAAATTAATTTAAAATTTATCCTGCAGGTAGGAAGAGATAATTATTTTTAATGTGAAAATTTTCAACATTTGGAAATGTTTTTATGTCCAATTTCAATTTAAAATTCATTCAAATGATCGAAATTATATTAATTTATGTATAATTTAACTCACTATACTATAAAAATTAATTTAAATATAATTTATCCATACAAATAAATTATAATAAAATTCAGTTTTCAATTAAAATTCATTATTTTTCACTATTCATCAAAAAAATGAAACCTCCCAAAAAAATACCAAAAAACTACTTAAGATAATTTTGGTATTTATATTTTGAAAATTATATTTATTAATTAAATTTAAAATTCATAAAAAATTCAAAAATTATTTTTATAATAATAGATCCATTAAAAGGGGGTAAAACTACCTTTTAGAAAAATACATCTTTTATACTAAAATTGGTTTTATTATTATCTCTTGTATAGAGAGCACATAAAATTAATTTTAAATATCTTAATGAATATATACTATATAAATTTCATTAAAATCATTCCTAAAAAAATCTTTAATTTATTGATATTAATGGTTTTTTTAATAAAAAATAGTTTTTCATGAGAGGGATTTCATTATTTTCAAATATTTTCTAGTCTAATTTATAATTAATTTGTAACCAAAGGATTAATTTTATATAAATTTTCAAAACATGTTTTCATAATTTAGTTAATATTATTCTTCATTTCCATTCCAATGTCTATGTGATAACTATAATAATATTACTAGTATATTGTAGTTCGGTAAAACTCTGTCTTACATGGAAGGAAAGCTATTGAAGGAACTTGGTGTTTTGTGTAACACATTCCAAACATTGTTTTGTGTGAAATTTAAGGCAATATCTTTGTTTTTTATAGTGAAACTTTAACTTTGTGTTTAATATGAATCGATCATAACTTCGTGTAGCTTTCAATGCAAGACATCAAATATTTTTAATTTATTTGAAAAAATAATTCATAAAAACTCGTGGTGTTACACATTTCACCATAAAAAGGATAGGAGTTTCCAAGAACTCTATTATACTATTAGTATTTTATAACCCATCAAAATATTCATAGGTATCGTTTTATCCTTAGAATGATAGAGGCATATACTAATGGAACTCCGGAACTTTATCTGGATTTAAGCGTGTGCCTTCTTCTCTAGCATGAGGAGGACCTAGGTCGTCTCCCTTGACCATGGACCAAGAAAGACTCATGACTACCTCTATAATGTTTTGATAAATGAGAGGATTTTATAATAGAAATTTATATTTTAATCCCTCTAAATGGTTATTTGGAGATCTTCATAGAGGCAAGACACTATAAAAATATCCTAAAATGAAAACCATCAAAAAATAATATAACATGTGCTCATGAAACAACTAAATAAATATCAAGGGATGTATACCAAATTTCATAAATATAAAATGTATGGTCTCATTTGAATATATTAAAACCACACACATTTCTCATAAATGATGAAAACACACAATAAGAAACAAAATCACATATTCATAACATCCCCATGAAACTCATGGGGTGGAACTGAGAGTGTTTCATTATCAACCCTTCGTAATAACCATCCTTGAATCTAGATAAACTAATTCTTGATTTGTAGGACATCCCAAATAAAATAGAACCTAAAATTTATGGCTCTTATACAATGTCTTTGTGAACCACCCCATACTAACTCTAAACTAGGCACCCAAGTTAGTCTACAACACGGTATAATGGGTATTTTCAATCCCCAAGTGCTAGAAAATGTTATTGAGAATATATCATGTTCCATTTTGAAAGTATTTTCACATAGAAAAAGTAAATCATCGGGCTTAAAATAAGAACCTGACATGACCTCACTATAATGTGTTGATTCATTCCCTGTATAAGTTGGAAGCATCGGTAACATATAGGATTAAAGATGGAAATAATAAAATATACATAAATTCATGGAATAAAACAAACAAATAATAGGATACAAGTATAAAAAAGAAAATTAAAAAAATCAATGGGATGAGAGGAAAGGATTGAGATACATGATACATGCCAACTGTTTACAAAATATACCAAACAGAACAAAAGAGACTACAACACATCATTATGTGACACGTGTCATCAACCCACCACCAAGTCATGAGCTTACACCCAGATAAATCTAGAATGAGTACCCACAATATCCAAGTGGTGTTTTTCCCTCTCCTGCATTAGAAGAAACATGGCCTACCTACACCCAAAGTTGTATGAATGTTTTGACCAAAGACCCCTAATGTATACCACAAATTATTTCATTAACAAACATTGTTATAATGTTTAAACATGATATTTTTAACATCATAAATGAAAGTAATGATGATCACTTTTATTTAAAAAAATTAACAAGATAGATGATAATATATAAAGTAACCCATAAATGGAAAAGTTTAAAAATATAATTTTATAAATAATATTATAGAGTGACTCTCTGTAGATACCTATGATAGGGTACCTAGATAAAATATGCTAATAACATTGTTCATACCCTTAATTGGTTAAATGTTCCTAGTATCGCATCATAGACCTATGGGATTTCCATTTCTACTTCCCTATCATAGCTATTGGTGATGTAAATTTTTCTAAAATAATTAAATCTACCCTAGTACCTCATTTTCCAATGATTTTTTCTCAAAATCCACATTATCCATTAAATATGCCTTTTCATTAGCACATTTATAAAAAATACAACTTCTAACTAAAAAATAATATTTAAATTTATAATAATAGGATGGAGGAACTTTTATCATATTAAATCTATTAATTAATTTTCAAATAAACATATAATATTTCATAAATTTTTAAGAACAATTTTAATATATGAAATCCTCAATATTCAAGATAAAATTGGAAATCATTTTGGAACTACCTACATTTAAATAAACAAAACTTTTTTCATATGATAAAAATATATATTAGATATCAAGAGGGGTCCTCAAGAGGGACGAAAACCCCATAAGCATTTAAATCTAAAACAAATGATAGTGAATCAGAGTGGAGATTTTGAAAAGTGTTTATTAGAAGTTTACCTTGATGAAAATTTAAAAAAAGCAGTTAAAATCATGGTTGAGGGAGAGGAGAAATGTGGCTCAAGTGTGATAGAATATTTGAGTCAAGTGGGGGTGCCAAAGAAGAGTTAGTTATTTTAATTTAGGTGAGAAAAAATCATCATTTCATTATTTATAATTTATGGGAAGGTCACATAGTTTAGCCATACTTTTATCAAATATTTGTGTCAACCATGTAGACCACACATTATTTACCTAGGTACCTTCATGGATGGATATCACCGTTTTTTAAACCATGCACCAACCCTGAAAATTCCTCAATTAAAAATGAATCCATGTTTTTCATTTTTCACCATCATCAACCAATCCTATTGTATCTCCAGTCTACCAAATTTTCACTTATTTCCAGGAAAAATACCTACGAATAATGGTTAGGAATAAAATAAATAAAATAATTAATATAATACTTGTAAATGATGTTGTTAGTGTGACATCTACCTCCCTTTAATCATGAGATTCTATCACAGGATTGAGAATGGAGTGTCTCACACATGCAATGTGAAATTTAGTCTACCTGTAGATACCTCCAGAGGTTTGATGTCTATGGATGACACTTTTTGTCATTCATCAAACAAATTTGAGGATGAATATTAATACATTTCATTTTATTCATTGTTTAATGGAATGTGTGTTATTATATATCTACATTTCTAGTTTTATAATCATTTCATATTTCTTTCATGGGTGATCTAAGACATGGGATTTAATTTCTTCCTCTTATTCCAATAATTTATATTAGAATGAAACAAATCACATAAGTGGTATCAAAGTAGAACATGTTTTTTAATTCCTGATATTATTCATCAAATGAAAAAAATAGTAAATATTGAGCATCAAATTTTCAAAACCACAAAATTTTTTACAACATAAGTTCAATTTATACATGGAAAGATATCTATATATAAAAGTAATTCTAAATTACCATTTTGATGGGAAGATCAAAATAAAGATTAAATGATGATACCTTTACATATAATTTTTCTTTATAAAGGAAATCTTCATTACCTTTACATATGTGAGGAAAAATAACATATTACCTTTATTATAATTTTTTCTATGTAATGGTTAGTGCACCAGGATGTGCTTTATGTAATGGTGAAAAAACATATCTTTATTTCATAGGCATCAGTCAATGTAAGGGTATTTCTAGATTACCCTTATCAAATAAGATTTCCTTTTCATAGTAATGGGATTTTGCATAAGGGTCATATAGTATTACCTTTATGCAAAAAAATTTCTCATGTAAGGGTATATAATGAAAAAAATATTAATCATTTGGTAATGAATTTAATTATTTTTTTTAAAAATTATTTATAAACGATTTTAAGAAAATTTATTTTGTAAAATTTATAAAAATTATAAAAAATTATAAATCAATTAAATATAAAATGTTTATAGTTAATTGATTAAATATTTTTGAAACAATTATCAAAAAAACCATTAATATAAAAGATTTAATTTTAATAAATTATTTTTAAAATTTAAATTGATTATAAAATTTATATCAATCATAGTAAAACTCAATTTAGGGATATTTTAATTTATAATGACTTAATAAATTAATTAATTATAAATAGTTTTTCATAAATTACATTAATTTTTATAAATAATTTATTAAAAAAATATTCAAAATAATAAAAGATAATATTTAAAATGAGTTTTACAATATTCTATTTTATTTTTTATGATCTAAGAATAAATGTTTTATTTATAAATCAAAAGAGTATTTTATAAATATTTTATAAATTATAATAGAAGGACAAAATATAAATTTTTAAATTAAAGTTATGAAATGTTTATATATAATTAATTATTTTTTATTGTTAAAATTATTGTGGACTTATTTAGAAAATAATTGAAATCTGATAAAAAATTGATAGTTTATTTGATAAAATGTTTAAAAATGTTTAAATATGTGATATTATAATTATTCAAAAATTCCATAATAGAAAATGAATTATAATTTTTCTTAATTCATAAATTATTATATATTTAGAATGTGGTGCCATATAATGCATAATGTATAATACAAAGAGTTATTATAATGATTTAATATAATATTTTAAAATTCATTTTTATAGAATGACTAAAATGATTAAATCTTGATTATAAAATGTTTATAATTAATTTTTTTATATTTTTTATTTTGACAATTATGAAATGTTTATAAAGGTTTATCTTATGTTTGAAAATTTGAAATGTTTATTTATTTAAAATATTAGTCTTTTTTATCAATATTTACTTATTTTTTATATTTTTAACGTGTGTATACTTCAGTTGAGACGTTAAATTAATTCTTATGAAATCTTTAATCCATGTATTACATTCTAGGAATTTCAACCTATGATTTAATTTTCAACTACATTAACCTTAGTTTGTTATTTGGGTTATAAGCTTAAGATTGTTTGTTGAATATAGTTTGTACATATTATTTGTTAGATATATCATGAATTTAATTATATATTATGTGAATTCTCCCAAGGGAAAGGGTCTTGAGGTTGGAATTCCATCATTCATGGAGGTTATGCCTTATCCATGAAAAGTGGGAATTTGTTATCTGTTAAAATGAGCTTACTCATGAGGAGATTGTATATCACATATAATTTTTTCCTTTACATGAAAAGTTCATATAACTTATGTGTGAAAAGTATTTAGATTATTATTAATATACTTGGATTCAATTTTTTGGTGAGTAACACAAAAAAATTTGTTGTGTAAAGAGTTTCACATCAATATGGTTTTAAAATATTGAGTTAGTGTAAGAAATGGGCTCTTGAATTAAATAATTATAATCATGGATAAATAATGGGAATAACCTAATATAATATGGTAATATTAAATACTATTAAAATATTAATTGTCAGGATCCTTCCAAAGTATAATTTTTTAAGACCTAAATCATCTAATCTGGTAGGTTTTGATATACTAGGGTGACCATGGATTATCTTGTGTAATGAATGAATGTAATGGGTGACACTAGATTATACATTTGTATGATATTCCATAGTAGTTTCCCCCATAATTTTTTTTATCATATTATTAGAATTTTCATTAGGTTACACATAGTTGGAAAACCATGAGTAAACATACTAGAGGAAAAAAGTTAAGTTAATCCATAAGTTAGATTGGAAAAAGATTTTTCAACTTGACTATACAAGATTTATATGTACATAATTGGGATGATTTCTCCACCAAAATAGTTACTAGATTATAGGAACATCATAATAGACTCATTTATTTTTTAAATTTGGATAATTGGACACTAATGGTTATAATCAATTTTAAAGGAGATCATCATTTTAGTGAGTTCCTATTTAGTTAAATTCATTATTAAATGAATATAAAACATGATACTCATATAATAAATTATTTTCTTATAGATAATAGTGTCATCATTATCAAACATAAAAATTGAAATCAATCCATGAAAAGATAATCCAAATGTAGTAAACTCCAATGATTTGTAACTTAAGAAATGTTATTTTTAAAGAAAAAGTATGTGTGTTAAATAAATAACTTCTTTAATAACAATGTTTTAAAAAAAATTAACAGGTGAATCTGGATTCGTGTTTCAATTATTTAATGATTCACTTATGGTATCAAAGGCATTAGATGAAAAATGCAGAAAGTAATTTTAGACTCCACTCATATATTCAATTTGATTAGGAATTATAATGACATGGATAGACTAATATTTAAGGATTATTATTGTAAAACAATGTGTCTTCCTGTCATATATAGAAATTTTCTAACATGATTAATGATTTTAAGAAAAAATTACTATAATTTTATCAAATTATGAGAATAATTGAATTAGGAAAGTGATGTATAAGTTATATAGTTGTAAATATAATAAAAACTTGTAAACATTTAAATCAGAAGATAAAAATTGTTAAAGATTCTGAATATATTTCTTTAAATATCATGTCATGTCAGAGAAACAAAATTAATTCATTTGGAATGATTAATAATTCATATTATGTAACATTTTATAATACTTTTAAGAGTTTTTTATACTCCACAAAGTGTACCTATCAGGTGTAAACATTATAGAGATATATTCTTAAATTTTAATAGGTATGTGATTCGTAATGTATATTTTAAATGTGATTTAAATATACTGGAGTTAAAAATCAAAGGAATAATAGATAGATCTTATATCTCACAAACATTAAAGGATTCAACAAGTTATTTCATAAAATATTTGAATGTTAGTGAATCTAAAATGAATCTATGAAAGTGATGTATATTTTTATCTCATTTCACTTATGTGATAAGATGATTCATTTATTAAAAAAAGGTTTCTACGAAAAAATAGAGAATTAATTGGGTCAAAATTATTTAATGTTTATGGTATTTTATAAGATATTTTGAGAAGAAGATAAGAATAAAAAATTATTTAGGATAAATTATTTATCCAGGTGTTTCCTAAAATGTGAGGGGAGAAGACCCCACAACCCATTAGTGATATATTTTAATAATGTATTATTTTTAGATGAAAATATTTTTATCACAAAGAATGAAATATATTATGCAGAAATAATTTTTATTTTTTAAATGTTCATACTAAGAGGAAATAATTTTTATTTCTTAACACAAATATGTTTTTTTTAATATTCTATGAAAAAAAGATTATAATGTCCAAGTAGTTAATTTAGGTATGTTTGAACTTAGATAAGTTTAATGTTACCAAATAAATGATCCCATTGGTCAAAAGTTAATTTGATTTTCATGTAATATCCTAATGAGGTTAGTATATGTGGAGGTAAGGAAAAATATTAATACTTACATTTAGTTACCATATAATGTGAATATCACTACTTTTCAAAGGATTATACAATTTAATTTAAAAAGATATTATCACTTAATCTTTGAAAATATTTTACAGTATATTGGTAAAGGGAAATGAAAGGTGTTATATTTAGTTTCCCTATCAATGTGAAAGTCATTTTATCTTAAAATGGTTTAGGATGTGCTACTGAATTACAATGTAAATTGTTATATTATTATTAAAGTAAAACATTTTATATAATAGTTTCAAAGAAACAAATTAATGAACATAGAATGAGTTATAGCAATAAAATAGTTATTATAAGATTCTATGTTCATATGAGTTGAAATTTTCAGAAGGAATTTGAGTTTTCAATTGCTAGATGGGTTGCATTTTCATCGAGGATTCAAAGAAAAAATTTTAGATTTATAATGTCATAAACATATTTTTATAGACATGGAATGAGACTTTATAGGTGGATCTAGTGCTTGGGTGAGGTTTTGGAGTTATAATTATGTTTAGAGGCTTTAAATGCTTTTTTGGGAATGTGGTTTGGAGAGCATGGCTTGGGAGATGTAATTTCATAAAAATTTCTTTCAATTTTTTTTAAATTATATGATATTATTTAGAGGCCATATGCTCTAACGACACCTGATTCAGAGGCCTAGTGAGCCTGGAATAAAATTTTGATTTTTTTCATTTAAATAAACGTGTGAGCGGGTTTTTCTAACTTTTAAACTCATGATCAGATCAAAAATATGAGGGTACCATTAAACTCAGAATGGTGGGATTCACCTACAATAGACCTAACCTCGACTAGCCTGTCTTGAGGGAAGAAGTCAATTTTTGGACTTTCTAAAGAAAAAGTAAAAAGTAAAATAAACTGGTTTGATTTTATTTTTCTAAATTTTCAAACTGTTGCAGTGAAATGATGTATAATGGAATGAAACTGAAAACACTATTTCATAAATTAAATAGTGTAATGAATTCATAATAAAAATTAACTGAAACATTATTTCACATTTCATCCTTTAATGGTCATGCAAACAACACAGGAGTGTTGGCATAATCTAAGTTCTGCTCTTAAGATCTTGTGGACGATGACGATGACTGCCAATGATCACCAAACAATAAATCATAGAGCGATGATCGATGGTCGCATTATTCTTCCCCCCTTTAAATAGATCATCAACAAATTACAAGTTACTCACGTAATGGTTTCTTGAATTGATTTACTTTTTCGCTGTTCTTCATTCTCAAACAAAAAATATAGATCAACCCAAGAATAGGTTAATCTGTGGATCTCTTGTTCTTCCGAGTGGGCACCCTTTTTTGGTATTTTTCCACCCTAATTACTTATTCATTTAGTATAACCTTAATCCTAACCCTCTCCTTTATTTAAACTCTAACATGCAGGGTGCGGGCCGATACCAAAAAGTATCGAGCCCCTCCTCCATGTGGTTTCTTCGTGGCCAAACCTCTATGTTGATTGCAGAGTGATTTCAAAGCCTTAGTAGGTAAGTTGGTACACCACAGAGGCTAGAGGTGTAAGAAAACATGAAGAACGGACCACCGGAGTAGACCTGGTGGTCCGCGGAAGAACATGTAAGCAAGCTGGTGGTGCCCATAGAAACGAGGTGGCACAACATGATGGCATTTTAGAGGATTCTCTTTAGCCTGGTCAGGCCACAGAAATGTGGTAGGAGCCGCTGGAAGTGGGCCTGTGGCTGGGGGATAGGGGTCGTGGCCCTCGACCACATTGGTAGAGCACACCATGGCTAGAGCTGCGGCACAGGGTGCTGGCACACGGTCCCTCAACAGAGTGTAGGTGAAAGGTGCGGTCGGCATCAGATGTTCGTGTGGTTCAAAAGCGGGACACCATTCTGGTGTCTATGTAGTAGATAACTGACACGCACAGCAAGCTGGGAAGAGGGTTGTCCGGACCCGCCCAGTGGTTCCAACCCACGGCCCAACGGGCTGGGTCAGATCCAGACCCAGGTCGGACCCAGGTCAGGTCAGCGGGGCCCCTAGTCCAGGTTGGTCGGGCCAGTCTGACTAGGTTAGACCCATCGCAGATGCAACCGACCCATGTTTACTAAAATTACAATAACTTTCAAACCAAGCATCTGATTGATGAGCAGTTTATAGAGTTCAGACCATCACGACAAGGCATTTATTTTATCATTATCTAAGGATAATTACAAGGAAGTTGAAAAACAACTATTGACTTGATAAGTAGATTCTACCAGAATCAATCGTGCTTCTTGGGGGAATCCTGCAACTAGATGAGACTCGAAGACTATTGACCATGTGTAGATCAGCTCCTAGTGACCCAGTGTGGATCATCTCCAAGATACCCTATGTGGATCAGCTTCTAATGACCCAATGTGTATTAGATCCTAGTGGCTCTGTGTAACCCAGCAGACCCATGGTACTCATCTAGGATGAGTACCTCTACAGTCAAATGTGTTCTTTGTTATGATTGATAGTCTTTCTTTTCATACTTTGATTATACCTATGTGAGATGTCTTGTTTTATGATCATGCTTAGTGGTTTTCTTTTTGGATTTTTTTGTATCCTTTCCTTATGGTCAGGGTCCCTACTGAGTATTTTTTTACTCACCCCTAAATAGGCTTTTCCCGTACGTGTTTTGTCTGGTGTAGATGAAAAACTACTTGACAGAGGACTTGGTGTTCAAGGACCAGGTAGTTGTTAGTGAGATCAGGCAGGCAGGACATGATTCTACGGATTCTTATAGATAATCTATATTTACCTATTAGGTGGGGTTTCATCGAACATCTTTCTATATATCTCTTTCTTACCCTTGTTGTATATTTCTTTTGTTGGGTTTGTATTCTGTCCCATTTACACTGTAAGAACCCGGATCTTCTTATCGGGTATGTTTTCCTTTTTTTGGTGTTTTTGTGAAAAAGAGGAGTTTCTAGAAATTTCTTAAGTACACACCATGTGCTTTATAAGTACACATCGTGTACTTGATTACCATGGGTAGTTGTGTTCTGGCTGTGTAACGGCCATGCACACGGCTATGTGTGGTGACTTGGAGACCGCCTAATGAGGGGGCCGGTAAGGGAAAGTACATGACATGTACTTTCTTTTTTTCATTAAACGGATTGGGGTCATGTCTAATTGGTAGAAGCGTCTTCTTCTTCTCCTTATTTGACCAAGAGCATCTGTACGGTGTTGATCTTTCCCTAAGCCCCTAATTGAGAATATGTTATCTGATTCAACCGTCATCAATTGTGTTGGGATCTCCAGGGTAAGCTCTTCCTTATTCATGATTTTTGTCTCCTAATTTCTCCTCTTTCTCAAGTTATCCTAGGTTGAGAATTTTTAGTATTTTTGTAGATCTACGGTGTTATTTGATGATTCAAGGATTTAGGTTCACTTATATAAATCCTACAACACTAAGGTTGGTGGTTTGTGCCTTTCTGTAGATAGACTTTGGGTTATTTGTGATGAAATGCCCAATACCCTTGATCGGGGTATTTCATGTTTAGTTGTTTTCCCAGTTAATGCCTGTTTTTCTTAGAATGCTTTAGTAGAGGTTAATTGTTGTGAATATGGTTGTTTACCAAGTTATGTATGTGTTTTCCCATGCTTGTACCATTTATGGAATTTTTTTTCTAGCATTGCATGTTAGGTTATTACTTTGATTTCCATAAGTAGTACTGTAGGATGAAGTGATCATATTATGAAATGTTGTTACAATGTAAACTCTTTAGCCAAGTATTTCTTGAGGTTTACCTTGGATGTTATGCATTGTTGTGCTCGATTTACTTACATAGAGCCATGAGAACCTGGTTTAGTAGACCATAGGGAGAATAGATGTTGAGGGCTTCTCGAGAGTATCTGTTTACTATTTTCTGTGATGCATTAGGTATCGGGCTGGGAGCTGCACTTATGCACGGAGAAGCAGTCATTGCCTACGGTTCTCAGTAGTTGAGGCCACAGGAGAGGAATTACCTGACGACCGATCTTGAGTTAGCTTCTGTTCTTCATGATTTCTGTTGTTGGAGACATTATATTTTGGGAGAGCATTTTGTGCTTTTCACCGACCACAAAAGTCTCAAGTACATCTTCACTCAGCATGGCCTAAATTTGAGACAGTGAAGGTGGGTTGAGTACCTTCAGTCTTTTGACTTTGAACTTTCCTATAAGCCTGGGATTTTTTAATTTTCAGTACTTCCTTGTTTTTTTCTCCATATTCATTATTGACTACCATATATATTCACTGATAGTTGGGCACAGATCTTTGGGTGGTTTCCTATTGGGATTTAGACTCACACTCTGTTTGGGCCATGCTTTTGGGCCTAAACAGATTATATTTTTGTAGGTGTAGATAAGGGAAAGAACACTTCTACTTCAGGTACTTGAATGCTGAGGAGCTGGAGAGCATGAGACCAAGCTGAGGCTTGGGATGTTGTTGTATTTAATCTATTTTCTTTTGTACTTTGGTCATTTATGTATTCTAGCATTGTGACTTGTTTGGATACTTTCCTAGACATTTGTGTCATGCATCATTTATATATATGATCTCTATTTGTTTATTACCTTAGTCCTCTGTTGTTTTCCCATTTATGAAATTATTACTTCTGCCCCTACTGTATATCTTTTTTACTTCTGCTATTTTACTCTGAAAATGAGGGAATATTTTCCCCACTATCACACCCAAGTCCCTCGCTGCTAATCGGCAGCCTCTGGAGTTCGGGAAAATGCACATGAGGCCATGTGACCAACTGGGTATAGGGTGCCTCTGGGTGACATTCGGAACCGGGACGTTACAAAGTGGTATTAGAGGTAGCTTTTGATCCTAGGACCTATGGTTTATGGGCCCATACCTCTTGTGCAGTTCGCCTAGAATAATAGTTTTCAAGAAACTATTCAGATGGAACATTATGAGGCTTTGTATGGTAGGTCATGCCGATCACACTTATGATGGTTGGAGGCAATAGAGGCCACTATGTTGGGACCTCGTCTTGTCCAGGATACCACAGAATAGATAAAGTTGATTCAGAAGAGGATGGATACTGCAAAGTCACGTTATAATTCTTATGATGATCTACGAAGATGGCCTCTGGAGTTCGAGGTCGGAGATCATGTTTTCCTGCGTGTCACACCAAGGTTGGGACACAGGGGGATTAGGAGGTAGGGTAAGCATTCGCCGAGGTACATCAGGCCATTTGAGGTTTTGGAGAGAGTTGGTCCAGTTTCCTATCAGTTGCAATTACCTCAGAGGTACCAGGATATGTGCAACGTCTTCCATGTTTCTCAGATTTGACATTACTTCTCAGACCCATCACATGTTTTTCAACCAGAGGAGGTTGAGTTAGAGGTAGACACCTTGTTCGATGAGAATCCAATCTGGATTTTTGATCGAAGTGCAAGGGTTCCTCGTGGCTGGTGTGTTCCTCTGGTATGAGTTCTATGGTTACACGGGTGAGAATAGGTTGTGACCTAGGAGAGGGAGGTCGATGTGAGATCGCAGTGGCTGAAGCTTTTTGAGGATTATTCTTCTAGGCCACCTTACAAGAGAAATTTGGGGATGAATTTCTTTAAGGGGGAATGTTTATAATAACCTGGATCTTCTTATTAGGTAATTATTCCTTTTTGGGTGTTTTTTAGAAAAAGAGGATTTTTTGGAAATTTCTTAATTACAAGTCGTGTGCTTTATAAGTACACATTGTGTACTCAGTTACTGTGGGTAGCCATGTTCTGGTCATGTAACGGCCATGCACACGGCTGTGTGTGGTGACCTAGAGACTGCCTAATGCAGGGGCCAATAAGGGAAAGTACACACCATGTACTTCTAAAGTACAAGACATGTACATTATTTTTTTCATTAAATAGACAAGGGTCATGTCTAATTAGTAAAAGTATCTTCTTCTTGGCCTTTTTTGACCGAGATCATCTGTACGACATCGATCATTCCCCGATCCCCTGATCGAGCATCCTTTCTCTGATTCAAACATTGTCGATTGCATTGGGATCACCACGGTAAGCTTTTCCTTCTTCTAGATCTTTGTTTTCGGATTTCTCCTTTTCTCAATTTATCCTCGATTGTTTGTTTTTATAATTTTTGTATATCTACAGTGTTCTTGGGTGATTCAAGGCTTGAGGTTCATGTATAGCAATCCTACAACACCAAGATAAGTGTTTTGTGCCTTTCCGAAGATATACTTTGAGTTATATGTGAAAAAGTTCCCAATACCCTTGATCGGGGTATTTTATGTTTAGGTTTTTGTCCTAGTTAATGCATGTTATGCTTAGAATTCTTAAGAAGAGGTTAATTTTTGTGAATATGGTTTTCTGCCATATTATGGATGTGTTTCCCATGATTTCACCATTTATGACTGTTTGTTCTATCTTTTCTTGTTAGGATATTGCTTTGCTTTCCATGTGTAGTACTGTAGGATGAATTGATTGTATTCTGACATGTTGTTATGCTATTGACTGTTTAGCGAAGTAGTTCTTGAGGTTTACCTTGGATGTTATGCAATGATGTGCTCTATTGACTAATACAGGGCCGTGAGAACATGTTGTAGTATATTATAGTGAGAATGGACATTGAGAGCTTCTCCAGAGTGTCTGTTTACTATTACAATGCAAGGCCATAGGGGAAATTGACGTATGTTCTTACTTAGAGTGTTTGTAGTTCCTAGATATGGGCCAAAGGGGGAATGGGATGTTGAGTTCTTCCCTAGATCACCTTTTAGTTACTGATACGAGACTACAGGGGGAATTTACATTGATTGCTTCCTTGGAGAGTCTATGATTATGCTGAACCAGAGGGGTTAGACTGTGTGTACTTCCTAGAGGGTTTATCGATCTTGTTTGGTTGAACTAGAGGGGTTAGGTTGTGTGTAATCCCATAGGGTTAAATTATTTGTTTAGCTACTTACTTTATATATGAAATTGAATTCATTTGAACGGTAGGAATGTTTAATTTTTAGTACTACCTTGTTTACAGCTCCATCTTGATTATTTCCTACAATATATATACACTGACTATTAGGAAGAGATCTTTGGGTGGTCGCCTACTGGGATTTAGACTCACACCTTGTTTGGGGAATGATTTTGGGCCCAAGTAGATTACATTGCTGCAGGTATAGATAAGGTATAACACCATTCTACTTCAGGTTCTTGATTGCTGAGGAGATGGAGAGCATAAGACTAAGCTGATGCATGTGATGCGGTTGGAGATTATCTATTTTCTTTTTTACTTGGGTCATTTCTGTATTCCATCATTTTTACTTGTTTGGATTCTTTTCTAGACATTTGTATCACGCATAATTTATATATATGTGCTCCAATGGTTTATTACCTCAGTCTTCCACTGTTTTCTGATGTATTGTATTATTACTGCTTCCGCTATTGTATATCTGTTTTACTTCTATTGTGTTACTCTGCCAATGAGGGCATAATTTTCCCACTATCACACCCAAGTCCCTCACTACTAGTTGGAATCCTCTAGAATTCAGGGAAATGTGCTTGAGGCCATCAAACCAACCAGGTACGGGGCGCCTTAGGGTGTCTTTCGGAACTGGGACGTCACATACACTCAATTGGACCTTTACACTTAGTGTTTTTTAGTATCATGCTTGTTTTTTAATTTTTCATAGGAAGCGGTTATATGTGCATATGTATAGGCACTCAGGAAAATTCTTCCCACTTGTAGGTTTACACATTTAGTGATAATCTCTAACTCATGTCCTTCAGGAGGCGGGCTTGGTGGAGTCAGGGCACGGGCCCCTGGGGACGGGTCATAACAAAGTGGTACCAGAGGTGGTCGCTTCTACCTCATGACTGGGGTCTATTGTTTTTCATTTTGGGAAATATTATTAAGTGTTTCAAGTTTGGATTTTAGTCTAGGGACACTAGTGTTGGTGTAGCGGCCGATGTATCCATACACTAGGATTCTGGACACCTTCTTTCTAACTCAGTAAATAGAAACACTAGTTGCAAGGAAATAAAGGGTCACATACATAATATATTATTTTGAGTGTTTTTTCCTCTTTTCCTTTTTGAGTCATCTCACCAGATATAATATATTGACCACTGTATATCTTGATCTATTTTAGGATGCCTCCACACAAACATCCAACCAGGATTCGAATACGTGGTCGTGAGAACAGTACACCTAGCGTTGAGGCGTCAGTTTAGGGACCAATGCTAGAGATGGCCCCACTGGGAGGTGCACCAGTGTTACCACCACCCATTGGTTAGAATCTACTATCGGCATTACTAGTGGAGGACGCACGTAGGCTCAGATCCCTACATAAGTTTCATAGATAGAGACCTCCCATGTTCTGGGGAGAGACAGATCCTTAGGTCATTGAGGATTGGCTGGAGGCAGTGAAATGAGTCTTCTGCTTAGTGAGGATGCCACCTAACCAAATGGAGGTTCTAGTAGCAAGAAATCTACAGGGCTCGACGGGGAGATGGTGGAGTTTGACCATTCAGACCCTTGATGAGGTGACCTCTCCTGGGCTGAATTCATGCAACTTTTCGGGGAGGAGTTCTTCCATGTGTCACTGTGATCAGTGTACATATAAGAGTTTCTTCACCTACATAAGGGAAACATAGCAGTGGTTGAGTATTCTACGAGGTTTACAGACCTCTCCTGTTATTCTAAGGATATGGTATGGGACCCTTTATTCATGGCACAAACCATTGATTCAGGACTCCAATGGGAGATCAGGGTATTGAGGATTTCCCTCAACATACCCACTTATAATGGATTGCAACATCGAGCCTTACTGGTAGATATATTCCTCAAAAAAATATGGTGGGAGATACCACCTAGAGATAGGTGGCCTATTCATCCATGGAGGGAAGTTGATAGATGACACAGAGGTCTAAGTGGGCCAGACCATCTACAGGGTGACCCCAGGACACAGAATCAGTTTTGTGAGACCACCAAAGTGATGGGAGTGGCAAAGCAGTATGGCATGCTACTCATGTGGCGATTAGGGACACATGGCTCGTGATTTCCCGACTCGCCGCATAGATGATCAGTAGGAAATTTAATGGCCAATAAGAAAGTGGTAGAGGTTCGAGCAGGGTGGTCTGCAGGGAGGTGGATGTGGAAGGGGATCAGGCTAAGTGGCAGGTAGTGGACGACGGTTTGAGGTGCTAACATCACCCCCACTATGTGGTCCACCATGGGTTCAATGAGCTAGAGGACAGGGGTGAGGATAGCTCCATGCGTTGGAGGCCTAAAACCATAGCGATCCAGAGATTATTATAGATAAGATATGTGTCTTCTAGACCATGGCTATCATTTTTATAGACATAGGTTTCAGTCATTATTTTCTTTCCATAAACCTTGTTCGGAGCTCGGATATTCTGGTGTAGCTGTTGGATCGATCATTATGATTTGAGACTCCTACGGGAGAAGATTTGATAATTACACACGGGTGCCGATAGTGTGGGCTTACTATAGGAGGTGATAGCTTTGGTTGGGATTTCATAGTAGCGGCATCGAGTCCTTATGAAATCATCCTAGGTATAGACTTGTTATTTATAGTCCATGATTAGATCGACAGTATTAGGCACAAATTGTAGTGTGTCCACGAGTATGGGATCAATTTTCCTTCAACAGAGAGAAGGGAAATTTTGGATCATAGGATAGTCTTTATTGAAGGAGGATACAGCTGATCACTCATAAGTTGGCTATCTTCTCCCTCATTGCGGTGAAATAAAGGTGTATGAGGTTTCCTATAGTGGTAGATGAGTATGAGGGTGCCTTTACTAAGGATGTTACAGGACTACCTCCTTGTAGAGAGGTATACTTATTCATCTATATATACCCTAATAAAGCACCAATATCCACACAATCATATTGGATGGATCTCGTAAAGCTTTTTTAATTAAGGGTACAGCTGTAGGACTTGCCGGGAAAGGCCTTCGTGAGGCCTAGTGTTTCACTGCGGGAATCCCCAGTTTTGTTTGCCAAGAAGGCAGATGTCAACCTGATAATATGTTTGTAATTTCGGTGCTTAAACCATGTGACCATGAAGAAAAAGTATCCACAACCGAGGATTGATGGCATCTTCGATTAGCTAAAGGGAGTAAGGTGGTTCTCGACGATAAACCTCAGGTCTGGCTATCATCAGCTTTGGGTATGGGAATATGATGTATCTCAAACAGCCTTTAGATGTCGATATGGCCACTATGAGTTCTTGGAAATTTTTTTTAGCATGAATAATGCCCCAGAAATGTTCATGGGACTCATGAATAGGATATTCCAACCTTACCTCATTCGTTTCTTGGTGGTCTTCATTGATGACATCTTCATGTACTCACCATCAGAGGAGGAGAACACAACACACCGGTGGATAGTCCTGGATACACTCTGAGAGCACTAACTATATGGGAATCTCTCAAATTTATAGTTCTATATATGGAAGTTCTACTTTCTTGGACATTTCTTCTTGAAGGATGGACTTGCAGTAGATCCAGCAAAGATAGAGGTAGTTCTATCTTGGGATCCACCCAGAAGTGTGATAGAGGTGTGGAGATTCTCGGGGTTGGATGAATATTACTGGATATTTGTACCTAACCTTTCTAGAGTAGAATAACTCTTAATGGTTTTGACCATAAAGGGATATCCCTTTGTGTGGACGGAGAAGTTACAGAAGATTATCCAGGAGCTGAGGCAAAGACTGACGAGTGCCCCCATCTAGAGACAACCATAGGAGCGAATTGGGTATGTAGTTTTTTGTGATGCATCAGGGACCGGACTGGGTTGTGTCCTGATATAATAGCGAGTATTGATCCCTTACAGTTCACATTAGTTGAGGAAACATGAGAATAACTACACAAACCATGACCTATATTTATCAACAGTGGTATTTTCCCTAATGATGTGGTGGTACTACTTGATGGGTGAATAGTTTACCCTCTACACTGACCACAATAGTATCAGGTATATATTCTCCCAGAAGAAATAGAAATTGAGATAGCAGTGATGGATGGAGTTCCTACAGGACAATGAATTTGAGATTGTCTATACTCTTGGGAAGTGGAAAATGGTGGGAAACACGCTCAGTAGGAGATTCGGTTTTCAGCTGCTGAGTGAGGTGATCGGGTATCTAACCGCGTTACAGAAAACCTTCAAGGATAGTGATGGAGCAGCTTCCCTTCAGTCAATGACTGCTACTCCATCACTATTATGGATATTTAGGAAGGCACAACAAATGGATGTTGACTATGAGGCACAATGTTCTCATTTATCCTCAAGATAGGCTCCTGATATATTATCAATAGGTGGGGATCACGTCATCCTTTTTAGAGGGTGCACGGTAGTACCAGTGGAGTAGTAAGAGGATATTTTGAGGGAGTTATATACCTCCAACTTGGCATTATATCTTGAAGTGGAGAATATTTACTTGGATCTCTGACATCAATATGGGTGGATAGGTATAAAGAAAGAAGTGTCTGAGTTCATTTCACGGTGCCTCACTTGTCAGTAAGTAAAGGTTGAGCATCAGGTTCCAGTAGGCCTGGACCAGCCACTTGAGGTACTAGAATGGAAGTGGGATGGTATCTTGATGGACTTTATGATGGGATTACCATGAAATTCCAAGGGCCGCGATTTTATCTGAGTGATAGTTGACCAACTCACCAAGTCGGCTCACTTTCTACCCATCTAGGAGCAGGGATCGGTAAAGGGATTGTGACGCCTCTATGTCAAGGAGATAGTGTGGATTCATGAGGTTCCATAAATGATAGTATCCAAACATGATTCTCTCTTCACATCCTGGATTTGTAAGGGATTACAAGGGGCATTCGGGACTCCTCTACGCTTGAGCCCATATTTTCACCCGCAGACTGATGGTCAGATGGAGTGGACCATACAAACCTTGAAGTACATGTTTCGTGCATTCATCCTTGATTTTGGTCGCAATTGGGAGGACCAACTTCCAATAGTTGATTATATATAAAATAAATTCTATCACTCCACCATTCGCATGGAACCGTTCGAGGAACTTTATGGGAAGCCTTGTAGATAACCACAATGCTGGACAAACCCAAGAGAGTCATCACTTATGGGTCCAGAGTAGGTGTGGGATACCACTGGGAAGGTGCATATCATCCAGGATCATATGAGGACTGAATAGATCATGCCAAAATATTATGCAGATAGGATATTAAGTCCCTTAGAGTTTGAGTAGTGGGACCATGTTTTCCTTCGGGTCTCACCGCAATGGAGATTGCGGAGATTTTGCCGGGGTGGTAAGTTATCTTCAAGGTTCATTGGACCTTTCTAGATTCTGAGCAGAGTTTGCAAGGTGGAAGACCACCTAGATCTTCCCCCATAGATATACCAGGTTCATGATGTTCTTCGCGTGTCATGACTGAGGAGATACATGCATGATCCATCACACACCACCGACTGAGGCGAGAAAGACATTAATGATGTGGTGATGTTTGATGAGCTCACAGTAGAGATAGAGGGTCAACATGAGTGGCTTCTTCATGGGTGGTTGATTCCTCTAGTGTGCAATCAATGTTAACATAAGAATCTCTAGGAGAGAACTTGGGAGCAGGAGGATCAGATTCATGCTCAGTACCCCCATTTTTCTGTTTAGTCTATGTCTTGGATTCTAGGTACATAAATCTTAAAGGTTGATAGAATGTAATGTCCTAAAAATTTCATTGTAATTTTTTTTAAAAAAATATATGGTATTATTTCGAAACCAGATGCTCTAACGGTCTCTATTTCTGAGGATAGGTGATCCCAAAATAGAATATTGAACTTTTTTAGTTCCTTTAAATAAACGTGCGAGTGTTTTTTTATTACTTTTAAAAAGATACTTTGATAAAAAAAATATGAGGGAATCATTAAACTCATAATGGTGGGATTTTCCTTGAATATACCTAACCTCGACCGGTGCAGGTTGAGGGAATAATTTATTTTTCAAACATTTTAACAAAAAAAAACTTATTTTATTTTATTTTTCTTAATTTTCAAACTATTGAAGTGAAATGACGTATAAAAGAATGAAAACAAAAACACTATTTCATAAATGAAACTGTGTAATGAATTCATAACAAAACATAACTAAAATATTTTTTTTCATTTCATCCTTTAATGGTTGAGCAAGAAACATAGGATTGTTGGCACAATCCCGGTTCTGCTCTGAAGCTCAGGTAGATAAAGATGAAAAATGCCAATGACCACCAAACAACATATCATCGAGTGACTAAATGAATATGTGTTCTTCTTCCCTCTTTCAAATGGATCATCACCAACGAACATGTTACTCAGGTAGGGGTTTCTTAAATTGATTTCCTTCTACCATGTACTTCATTCTAAATTGACGAATGCGGATCAACCCACGAATAGGTTGATCCGTGGATCACTCATTATTATATTAGGGTGCCTGTTTATAGGGATTTTTCTTCTGGGATAAATAATTATTTGTAAAACTTTAATCTTAAGCATCCCCTTTATTTAAACTCTAATGTAGAGGGTGTGGGCCTACACAAAAATGACATTTTCCCTTCCTTCATGTGTTTTATTTGTGTAAAACCCTACAAGTTGATGAAGGGGAAATTTCAAGGCCTAGGTAGGGAATTAAGTACCCCATAGAGTCTGTAGGTGAAGACATCATGAAGAACAGACCACCAGAGCAGACCTGGTGGTCCTCCAAAGAACCTGTTGGCGAGCCGGCACCGGCACCGCCGGTGGTGACTCGCAGTAGTAGCCGCGGGCAGGGGGTGGTGTGCCACGACGGAATGCCGTAGGAAGCACTATGGTTGTCTTGGGAAACAACAGTTCTTTAAGAGCCATTGGAAGTGGGATAACAGCTGGCGGATAGGGGGTGCGGCCATCATTCACATTTATGGAGCGCGTCGAGACTGTAGTCGCGGTGCAGGGCGATGGCATGTGGTCCCTGAACCACGTGCAAGTGTAATGTGTGGCCAAAATTGGCCATCCGTGTGGCACATAGTCCAAACACCATCAGGGTGTCTGGAAGGGAGAGAACTGGCCCACACAGTTGGTTGGGAAAAGAGTGGGCCAGACCCCACGGCCCAACGGGCCGAGTCATACTGGGCCCTGACATAAGTAACCCTTGTTTACTAAAACACCAATAACATTCAAATCGGGCATCTAATTGATGAGATGTTAATAGAGTTAGAACCCTCATGAAAAGGCAGTTATTTTTTCATGATATAAGGAGACATTCATGGATTTTGAAATATAAATATTGACATGAGGTGTATATTCTCCCGAAATCAGGCCCACTTCGTGCAGGAATCCTACAGCTATGTGGATCATCTCCTAGTGACAATTTTTGGATCAACTCCTTGTGTATCATCTTCTAGATACCATGTGTGGATCATCTCCTAGTGACCCTATGTGGATTAGGGCCTACCAACCCTCTGTGGATCAGCTCCTAGTGGCTCTGTATGACCCACCAGACCCACAATACTCATTTGGGATAAGTACCTCAATAGTCCGAGATGTTTATTGTTATGAATGATAGTATTTATTTACAAACTTTAGATTATACCAGTGTGATATGTCTCATTTTATGATCTTTCTTACTGGTTTTCTTTTTGGATTACCTTATGGTCGAGGTCCCAACTGAGTATTTTTTCACTCACCCCTAAACAGGCTTTACCTGCACGTGCTGTTTCTGGTGAAGATGATCGATAACTTGATGGAGGATTTGGTGGCCCAGGACCAGGTGGTGCCTAGTGAGATCAGGAAAGCATGACGTACATCTACGGCTTCCTACAGCTACTCAATACATACCCATCATGTGGGGTTTTCAGCGGACATCTTTCAATTGATCACGTGCTTACTCTTATTGCAGATTTCTTTTGTTGAGTTTGTATAATAGTCCATTTAATTTCAGTTATACCTTTACACCCAAGGTTTGTTTAGTGGAATTCATGTTCTCTTTTCCAGTTTTCTTGGGATGTGGTTGTATGGGTATGTGTACATGTACCCAATAAAATTCCTCCCAGTTGCAGGTTGAGGCATTCAGTGCTTGTTTCCAACCCCTGTCCCTCAAGAGGCACGCTTTGGGGAGTCATAGCACAGGCCCCAAGGGATGGGTTGTGATATGGGAAACCATGTATCACCATGATACACAATTAAAATTTAGTTTATTTTATAAATAGAATTGTTATATTGAATGTTTGGTTCATGGTTAAAGAAAAAACTATGAAATTTCAAAGGAAGATGTGTGATGGTTTCAAATAACTGTAGATCTACCCACACATTTGGCACATGGTTTGGTAAATAGTGTGAGTGGGTGGGTTTTAAGACAGTTCCAACTACACTCGTGGCACACGGCTTACTAAAACGTGTGTCCAAACTATGTGAATCATTATAATTATGAAATTTATTATTATACCCTTTGGTTTTTAATGGATACGAACCTATTTCTCTTATCCTCCTCCCCACACATGGCTATCCCTCCTCCCTCTCCCTTTGTCCCACTCCCTCTTCACTTGGGGTGGATTTTAAGTTAGCTTCATGGTGATTAAAGGTACACCCATGACCATGTTGTATTTTTTTTATTCTCCTCCTCTATTTTATATTAGTTTTTGTTTCCTAATTTTATTGATTTGGTTCCAATTACACAACAGATTTGTGGAATCGGTTGAGCATTATGGGGATTGCATTTAGACTAGGTTGAGAATGCATATGGATGTTTTCTGGGAGTGGTAATTTTTTAAATCATACAAGGTATCTAATTCATTATATTTTTCATTATTTTTTAATGGAAATTTAATTTGTATTTAATAATTAAATTGGTGGCATAATTTGTGGGTTTCACTCATCTTGGTTTTAGGGGTGTGGTGGGGGTGGTCGACACCTCATTTCTTGAAGAACTGGAAATAATTGGATGTTTGGTGAGATATTTGACATCAAACCAACATTTAATAGAACTAATTAATAATTTATAAATGATATATTTAATTATTTATGGATGTATGGCCTGATTTAGGTGCTCACAATGTTGAGACGGGTCTGGTTGTTCAAAGAAGAGTCCATATAGGCTTTTATTGGCATTAGAAGATATTTTTGGACCCTTAGAGATAAAATGGGAGAGATTATATTAAAGTTACATGTTCCTTGGTACTTGAAATGTTGATTTTTACCTGGTGTTTATATGAATCTGAGAGTAAAACCTCTTCAAAAGGACAACATCATGATTATTATTAAATTTTTAAATTTAATATAAACTTTTTAATTTTATTAAATTCTTGGATTAAATAAATTGCATAGAATTTTAAAAGGTATTGTGGACCCTATTTGACTCTTTAGCACTAGCTTGTTGTCTTGGTCCCTGATGGTTGAGGCCCCATTGATTAATTTTTACTGATGGAACTATTGTAGGAGACATGTTATACCTTTGAACAAAGGGGAGAGGAGTATGCTTCCCCCCCCCCACTATGGCATTACTGCTGGATGAGTATTCCACATAGAGACTTAGTGGTTAGGTAGGTTGTGAGTACCAACCAATTAGTGATAGAAAGAGAGATATATTATTAAAGGATGAAAACCTGGTGATGTTATAATGACTTCAACCTTGAGGCATCTGAGGCGAGCTGATGACGTTATTCTTGTCTAGGGATTAGATTGTCCATCGAGCATTGAGCTTAGTATCAGGAATACAAATGAGACTGAGGATCCAGAATGTGGTGCATCGAATAATTTGATGACTTAGGGGAACCTTGTGGGTTTCATTTCGATATATTACCATGAGTGGGTGTGTGTTGGAATGGGTATAGACGATCTAGGTAGTCTAACCATGGGTTTCCTAATAGGTTGAGAAAATGGCCACTAATGTTAATAATTTTCATATAAATGTTTGATAAGGTATATTCCATAGGATTTCATGATTATTTAATGGAAAATATCAAATGGGAGGTCATTTGTGATGTCTATATGTATTATGGAATAGCTAATAAAACTCTCATAGGGGAGGTATGTGATACTTGATAGAGCTTCTACGTAGTCGGAGCTTGGATATGGTTAGGATACAATGGATTTAGAGATAGTATGATCATGTGAACTTCTGCATGCTTTCGTAGAGAGGGTATTTTGGTGGGGCATCATATCCTTTTAATTTTTTGGGGCATGCTATTTGTTGCGTTTTGGTTGTTCTGGTATATCAGGGTGATCTTGGTCATTGTTTTATGATGAACATTGTATACTATAATAAAATAGGTCTATGATGGATATAGAATACTCACATATAGGTGTAATGTGATAATCTTAAGTATTTAACTCTATGGGTGGTTATATAGGTTGAGGTTGGCATGATGTTATGTTTTTCTCGGAGATACTTCGGCATTGGTTTGAAGTAGGTATGGTCAATCGGGGTCACGGACCCATGGATTGATGGTGGTTATATTTATTTATTTATTTTAGCTAATAATTTCACATGAAAATTCCCTAGTATATACTTGTTAGTAATGAACTACATTGGTGGTTCCCTACTGAGTTTTTTTATGCACACCCTTCTCATTCTACAACTACACAAGGGTAGTTGAGAAAACATTCACTTGTTTATAGGCATAGGTTTGGACTAGAGCTCAGGGATGATCGAGTGAGGTGGCTTGGATGTGTACATGGATATTTTGATGTGGTATGGATAAAGGAAATCATGGAAACTATGTATCCTATTTTTATTTAATTCTATAATGTATATGTAACCTACCCAGTGGGCGGTTAGTGTATGTATGGAAAATTTGTCTTGGCCATTTTGTCATTTCATTTATTATTCATTTTTTTATATTTTCTTCTTCATATTTTAGTTATTTTTTTGTGGGTTTTGACTTATTATTTATTATATTTTATCATATTCTAATATAGTGCATATATTCTCTATATAATACCACCTTAGACCCCTACTTCTAGTAAACAAACTCTGGTGTACGAGGTGGAGCAACTAAGATGAAGTGGTGACTGTTGGTTTGAGATTTGGTCAATTGTAACAACCCAATAATTTTTTTTATAATTTTAAATAAACTATGTTATGAAAAATAATAATTTTAAATTATTGTTTTAAGTAATAATACTTATATTTCAAATTTTTAGCTTTCAAATTAATTTTAAATTAATGTTCTAAAAAATACTATATTACAGTATTATTTTGTGTAAATGAATATTTTCATATGAATATATGTATTTGATTATTTTTAATAGAAAAACTAATTTTTATCAATATATTTATTATTTAAATATTTTAAGAATAATATATATATTATAAATTATAATTATTTTGATAAATACTAAATTATGTTACGAATATGTTCACTATTAATATGACACCTCAAGATTTTATGGTATGTTTCTTCATAAAAAATTTCAATTCATTAAAGAGACTATATGAAAACAATACTAAGTATATATGAAACAAAATTTTATTATACTTATAACCTAGAATTTAAACATAATTTTTCCACTTCTATGTTTTGAATTTCTAAAAACAGACATACACAGTTGTGTTCAGTAAGATATTTAGAGTCTGATAAAATCAACTAAATTTTTGCTAAACAGTAACATGAACCCTATAAATAGTAATGTACCCTAATGAATAGTAACATGACTCTTATGAATATTAATATACTCTTATGAATAGTAAACTCACCCTTGTAATTATAAATACAATTTAGGAACCTTATAAATGATCTATAATATTTTAAAAATTAATAATTAAATGTTACTATTTTTGTGAGAAATAAATATTTAATTACAATTTTATGATTAAATAATTAATTAATTTTCATAAAATGTATTAATAAATAAATATTTTGTTGTCCTATGATTTTTTAATAATTTAATGAGACTTTAGTAAATTATTCAGGTTATTATATAATCAGTTATAATTTTAAAAACTATATTTTTTGAGTAAATGGTGATTTGAATTAAAAATTAAAATTCTCAAATTTATGAAATTATATTCATAAAATTGAGTTAATTTTTGGATTATAAATATTGAATAATGGTTAGGATGATTTTTTGGTATTTTTTTAAATACTATGATTTTTGGTGAATTGTAAATTCGATAATTTTGGAAATGTGCTAAATGAATGATTTTTTGTAGAATTCTTGAGTCATGGATGGTGTAAATAGATATTGGTTCAAACTCACATAAAATTATTACTTTTTTAGTCACAATAATAAATAATATTTATATTCTTTGATCCAAAATACTAAGATAATTATTAAAATATTGGAAAATCCCTCCTCTCCCCCACTATAAAAACAAGCCCTAACTCCCTCTTCTCTTAAATCCTATAAGCCTTGAAGCTTCTCAATGTTCTGACCAAATACTCTTCCCTAGTCTCTCCCCATGTCAAGTATATTATTTTCTTTCCAAAATACCAAACCCCTTCCCTTAAGGCGGTTCTCAAGGAGGATATTTCAAGAGGTAAGACCCTCTCCCTTTTGCCATTTTATTTTTTTTAAGTTCTTTATTTTATTATTCTCTCCGAACCTATTATATCCAATTGATCTTGATAACTCTTAAATTATATATATACTATAATTATATCATTTTAATGTAACAACCATTATCAATATCTTATCTATCTCTCTCTCTTTTATTTTATAAATGAAATCATCATCTAGGAGGTGCCAATTTACAACCTTCCTGGATGACAATGTTTCATTCTTAAATATATTCTTCAAGGATGGTCATGAAACCATTTTTATGGTTGAATAATATTATAAAATATGTACTATATCTAATATAATGTTTCTTTAACCATAATATGTACATGATATCAAATAGGAAGAAAACTAGTTCATTATGATCGAAAAACCGTCGTAAAAATCTAAATGATTATCACTAAATGTATTATTGGTTGATTCATTCTCATACCATGTAACCAAATGATATATATTACCATATATGCTTATTTATGTTCATTAATAATATATAATATCATTTCTGTATAATTATATCCATTACACATGAACTCCATTACTGATAATCCAGCAAACTGATCATGAAATCAAGGAAATGAACACTCGGGAACGAAAGAATTCAATATTATTACTTATCAATAAGGAAATAAATGAACTTAATTGAACTATAATGAATAAAATAAATTTATATTAGGTTATTAATTAATTAATTAATGTATTTAATTTTATTATCTAGGACATTAAGTTCAAGTGCAGAACACATTCGGACATAAGGTAAGGGTTTTCTCAACTCACTTTCATTTCTGTTAGATATGCCTTACTCACCACTAATTATTGTGTGTGGTGTATTTATACTACCCATTGATGTATCATATCATTAATATATTTATTTTAATGCTATTAAATGTATCATTTGATGTTTATTAATTTTTGGGGCATATTATTCGATTGATAACAAAGTGGTAAGTGATTCCACCCAAACCTTCATTTTTCCTCCGAGTTATTCCTTCATTATCCTTTCCAAATTGTAATGCTTATTTTTTTTTTGTGGAAACCCTATATACTCTGGATTTTTTAAAACAAACATTTATTTCTGCATTAAAATCTCTATAATATTTTTCATAAACCGCATTAAAATGTTTTATTTCTAAAGCTTTTTTAAAAAATATTTTTACATGATTTCACTTCAATGGTACATTATTTATGCCTAAAATATAATTTATACATCCTTAACTTTTATTTTATTTGATATACATGTTTAAAAATATATTTCATGACAAATACAAATGATTTTCCAAAAGAACTCTTCTTTCCAAAGTAAAAAAAGATTTTTCTTGTCTCACTTTTACTTTAGTGTGATATATGCCTTTTTTACCAATTATTTCTTGCATGTGTTTTATGGAATACCATTAGGTATATCATATAAAGAGTATCATTATTCTCATGATATTATATGGGATTATTTTTTTAATTTTTCAAGGTGGTATGGTACACTTTATAATGTTTAAGTATTATTTCCTCAAGAATTTTCCAACAGTATCACTTAAAAGTATATTCATCTATGTAAACATAATGTTTTGAATAATATAATTAATTTAAGTTTATCTATTATGAAATAATCTAAAATATTTTGTTGAAGGTTTTATAATTAGTTTGTTTGTGGTTGTGTTATCTTGATACCATTCACCATATTACTCTGAATGGTTAGTGTTTATGTTTAATGGTTGGGGAAAGTTATTTACATTTCATATGTTAGTTTAAATATGAATGTATACTTTGATTATATTCACTTATTTAATATTATTAATTCATTGGACTTAATAAGTGTTAGGTGGGTCCCACTATAACCCCTCGGTGCATTGGTAGGTGACATGAGACAAAGTAGTTTGTGTTTTTACCCGTTTATGTATGGTCTTGGCATGAGGCCTTGACAACATGGTTATGATGTACCACATTATGCATTACATAATTTTTATGATATTAATTTATAGTCCATGTAATTATTCAACTAGTATAATATCCATGGTAATGTTTTATTAGAGCATTGTTCATTCAGTTTTTATTCCTTCTATATTATGCTCAATATTATGTTTTAATGTCATGCATACTTTTATTTATTCACCATGCCTTATTAATTATTATTCCTCTGTATTACATACCCTTACTAAGAATCTAAGATCGCACCTTTATTATGTTTCATTTCCCTAGGTTATAAAGAAGAAAAAATTGTATAATCGTTCAAGTATATAGTTTATTTCATTTTATATTGTATCATGTTTTGTTTTCTTTTCCCAATGTATTATGGGTATCATGTATGTAATATAGTTTTCAAAGACTTCTAAACTGATCATTTATTTGGGATTTGATTCCTTATAATCATTTCAATTTAATAAAATTATGCATCGGCTCTTGGCTTCTGGGGTCGGCGTGTCACATTTGGTTTCAAAAAAAAATTAGCAACAAACTTGGAAACTAGATTTAGAATACATATATTATAAAAAATAACCCTAAAGTAGACTTTGAGGAAAAGTATACTATAAAATCCTAGAATTTTGGTATGGTATAGATTATATGGATATTCTTATAAAATAAAACCCTTCCTCGATACTATAAGTGGACTTGGTTATGGAATATATGTACCTATGAATAACAAATCTAACAAGGTGTTCCATCCCTGACTCGGGGTAACCAGTTACATGAAAACATGCCTTACTTGTCACCTGGTTTGAAACACTAATAGGATATTCTTAGTATAATTCACATACTCTTTACAAACCAATATAAAGCATTTAAATATAAACCATATCCTCAATGAAACCATGTTTATGATTATGAGATTAGCTACACATAAAATTTTCAATTTATGTTAATTATTTCACTACTATTAGGATTATAAATTATATATCCTAATGATATGATCTAATATAGTGTCTGAAATTATTCAGAAATGGATCTTCATGGAAGGATTGGGAACCACATAAATGCAAATAATCTAAAGAGTAATAATGGTCATTCCTTCTATGGGTTTAAGCTAGTATTTTGAAATCAAATAGTCTCTCAAAAATTCTCATCATATGAGGAGATAATATCATATCATAATGAGAAGAAGAAATAGTTTTCTAAGTATTATAACTTCAAAATAAATCATATGAAGAAGAGGGAAACAGGGAAACATATAGATAAACATAATAAAGGAAATAAGTATTTTCCCACATGTGATAATTGTAGAAGGAGACACCTTGGTATATGATTAAAAGGAAAAGAATTTTTCTTCAAGTGCAGAGAAAATGGACACCATGTTCATAATTTTAATATAAGGAAAAAAATTCCAATATTAAATGCTTCAAATATAAGGATATGAGGCACTACACAAATGAATGTCCCAAGCGTCAAGGAAATATAGCTCTATAAAATTAATGGGACCATGGTCAATATTTTGATGTTACTATGGTCAAAGTACAATAATTAATGTATTTATAGATTCAATAACTATTTTATGATATTTTTCTATAATAATTATGGAATATAAAATTATTGTAATGTAGTACAATTTCAATAAGGATTTGATTTTGTATATTGAATGGTACCAAGGAAATGTGACTTGGTAAAAAGTTAAACTTTTGGAAAAATATATGGTTGAGGGAAATACAGCCCTTAATATTCTCCTCATACTAAGATATATATTTCATAATAAAGAGATGATTGATTAAGATAACATAAATTAGTTATAACTTACTACCATGGATCTAAAAATGGAATATTGATAAAGTGGTAGAGTTTAAAACATTTTGTACTTGAGGAATATATCTAAATTCCAATGTTTTACCTAAGGAATAATGAAACATGGTCGTATTCAAAAATATTTTGGTAATTAAATTTATTGAAATTATTCTAGTGAATAATTAGAGAATGTACTCACATGTTTGTAAGTGATGATTAAGAGACTTAATGTTGATTAATAAGATCATTATAGAAATTCAGTGACCTTCTTTCTAAATAATTGGATCTTAATGTTTTGGAAAAGTTAACCATTTATAAAATGGTTGAATTGGATATTTGTCAAAAGTTTTAGAAATCATTTGACCCTATGATACATCTTGTGCCATAAAATTAAGTGGGAATAGAAAAAGGCACAACTGGAGGATAATATTGTGTATCAAGTACTTATATTTCCTTTCATTATTGAGTGAAATAATTTCTCAACTTAAGGGAAAGGATCTTGAAACCAAAAAATGTTATCCTAGTACCTTATTTTCCGATGAATCTAATTCTCCCTTATATCAACATCGATTTATGGATTTGTGAATGTTAACTCCTTCCACAACATTTCCTCTATCACTTTCCAACAGAACATGATGGTTAGATTATTCTTCAATGTCCATATTTTCACTTAACACTAATGTAATACTATTTAAATGCATAGTTTTGGGGTAACCTATATATATCACATTCCCACTTTTTATGAGAATATTTTATTAACTGAATTTCCAATGTGGGTTTCCCATAAAGGAATTTTCAAGTATCATCCTTTAACTTTTGAAGTGATATTTCAAACTGCGAAGACGCAATTCTGTTGAGGGGGGAATAATGTAATAACCCAATAACTTGTTTTATAATTTTAAATATATTAAGTTAAGAAAAATAATAATTTAAAAATATGTATTTTAATTAATAATACTTTTATTTAAACAAATTATCTTTCAAATTAAATTTAAATTAATGTTCCAAAAAAATACTATTTTATAGTATTATTTTTTGTAAAAAATATTTTAATGTGAATATATGTATTTGATTATTTTTGTTATAAAAAATTATTTTTATCAATATATTATTTAATTAAATATATTAATAATAATATATATATTTAATATTATAGTTATTTTGATAAATACTAAATTATTTTACGAATATGTTCACTATTAATATGACACCCCAAGATTTTATGGTATATTTCTTCATAAACAATTTCAATTCATTAGATATATTAAATACACACAACACTGATTCTATATGAAATAACACTTTTCTATAAATATAACCTAGAAGTTAACTTAATTCTATGACTTATATTTTTGGAATTTTGAAAAATGGGCATATACGGTTGCGTTCAGAATGATATTTAGAGTCTGATAGAATCAACTTAATTTTTATTGAAGAGTAACAAGACATTTATGAAAAGTAATGTACCATTATGAATATAAATTTGACCCTTATGAATATTAATGTACCATTATGAATATTAACCTCACCCATGTAAGTATAAATTCAATTTTCTCACCTTATAAATCATTGTGAATATTTTAAAACTTAATAATTAAGTGTTAGTATTTTTTTGAGAAATAAATATTTTATTTCAATTTTATAATTAATAAATCAATTAATTTTCATCAAATTTATTCATAAATAAATATTTTGTTTTCCTGTGATTTTGGGATAATTTAATGATACCTTATTTAATTTTTCAGGGTATTATAAAATCAGTTATAATTTTAAAAACTATATTTTTCAAGTAATTGGTGATTTGAATTAAAATTTAAAATTATCATATTTAGGAAATTATTTTTGTAAAATGGAGTTCATTTTTTGATTCTAAATATCTAAAATTGTTAGGGTGATTTTTTGGGATTTTTCTGAAATACTTGGTTTTTGGTGAATAGAGAAATTTGATAATTTATGAAATATGATAAATAAATGAATTTTTGCATCATAATTGAGTCATAAGTGATTTAAATGGAAATTAGTTAGAACTAAAATGAACATATTAAAAATTTTAGTCATAATAATTAAGACTATTCATAGTTTTGAGACAAAATAATAATATAATGATTAAAATAATGGAAAACCCTCCTCTCCTCCATTATAAAAACCACAGATCACTCCCTCTTATATTCAATCCTATAAGACTTTAAGCTTCTCAATGTTCTTCCAAAATACATTTCCATAGTCTATCCCCACTTCCAGGAGCTCTTGTGATTTCCAAAAGACCAAAACCCCTTCCCTCAAGGATGTTCTCAATGAGGATATTTCAAGAGGTAAAATCCTCTTCCTTTTTTCATTTAATTTATTTTTAAGTTATTTATTTTACTATTCTCTACTAAACTCTTCTATACAATTGATCATGATAACTCCATTATAATATATATACTATAATTTTATCATGTTAATGTAATAACCATTATCAGTCTCTTCACTATCTCTCTCTTTTATTTTATAAAAGAAATCATCATTCGGGAGGTGCCAATTTACAACTTTCCTAGATGTCGAAGTTTTGTTCTTAAATTTATTCTTCAATGATGAACGTGAAATCATATTTATAGTTGAAAAAGATTCTAGAATATTTATTATATATTATTTAATTATTTTGGAACCATTATCTATACATGATGTTAAATAATATAACAAAACTAGTTCATTGTGATAGAATAACTGTTGTAAAAATATAAATGATTATCACTAAATGTATTATATATTGATTCATCCTCATACCATGTAACAAAATGATATGTATAAAAATTTAAACTTCTATAAGTTTATTAATAATATATAATTTCAATTTTGTATAATTATATCCATTCCATGTGAACTCCATTACTTATAATCAAGCGAACCGATCATGAAACCAAGGAAATGAACACTCAAGAATGACAGAATTCAATCTTATAACTTATCAATAAGGAAATAAATTAACTAAATATAACTATAATGAATAAAATATATGTATATGAGGTTATAAATTAATAAATTAATTGATTTAATTTTATTTTCCAGAACACTATGTTCAAGTGATGAATACATTAAGATATAAGGTAATGGTTTTCTCAACTCACTTTCATTTCTATGAGATATTCCTTACTCACCACTAATTCTTGTTTTTGGGGTATGTATACTATTAATTGATGTATCATATCATGAATATATTTATTTTCATGCTATTCAATGTATCATTTTATGATTTTTAATTTTTGGGTCATATGATTTGATTCGTTACAAAGTGGTAATGGATTCCACCTGAACCTTAATTTTTTCCTTCAAGTAATTCCTTTAATATCCTTACCCAGGTGTATTGATTATTTATTTTTGTTTACATATTCTATTTTAAGTTTTTATCACCAAAAATAATATATTCATATCATTTTATCTTTTGTTTATGGAGATCATATTTTTTAAAATAGTTCCCTTCTTAATTCTTCCCCATAATCATGCCGGATTCAATGCAACTTCTCAAATTCATACCAATTTTCAAGTGAAATATATAATCTCTTTAAAGAAATAATTATTTTCATAAAATCACATATTTTATAATGGAAAACTAAATTGGTTCATTTCTGTTTTTATGAAAATAAACAATATATTCTACTTTAAAATCTCTTTAATATTTTCCTCAAACTCCACTAAAATTATTTATTTCTCAAGCTTCATTAAAAACTATTTTTACATGATTTAATTTTAGTGGGTCATTATTTATGCCACAAATATAGTTTCTATGTATTTAACTTTTTTTCGATGATATAAATTTTTACAACCTGATTTCATGATAAATAAAAATGATTTTCCAAAATAACTCTTCTTTACAAAGTAAAAATTATTTTTCGTCGCACTTTTATTTATGTGAGATATATTCCTTTTTCACCACTTATTTATTTCTTGGGTTATATATACTACACTTCCTTATATCATATAAATATTCTCTTAATTTTTATGATATTCTGTAAGATCCCGAATCTTCTTAAGGTTTGTTTTTGTTTAATTTTTGGTTTGATCTATTAATTTTGGGATAAATAGGTGTTTCCCAGAGATTATGTGAAGTCTTGGGGGTGTTCCAGGGGTACGAGACATAAAAGAGGGAGAAATGGGTGTTCTTGGTCATTTTGCAGTGTTTGCGCATGGTTGATGCAAACCCTGCAGAGCATCCTAGGTAACTGTGCAGCCATGGATAGAGGCTTGCACACAGTTTGCCATGGTTTGGAAAATCATGTGGAATTCTTAGGAAACTATGTGAAGGGGTGATTATGGGAAGTATCTTCCACACAGTTTATGCACGGTTTGGAAAACCATGTGGGTAAACTGTGAGGCCCAGAAAATTTGGAAAATTTAGAAAATTTCTACCCTACGGTTTTAAACCCCAACTCATTATTTTCTTCTACTTGTCCCCTCTCAACTCTAGTGACGAACTTGGATGAACCAAGATTACAAGAGGTGTTTATCCATTTATTATTGTCTGGTTTAGATGTTGTTGTTTTCAGATCTAAGCTTCGGGTAAGTCTAATCCTCTCCTCCTTTATCTTTTTTAAGAATTGGGCTTGTGGTTTGTCCCATCTCCTTCTGAAGTTCTAAAACCCATTTTTTTTGTGATTTTAGGTTGAGTATTCAAGAGATGTTTGAATCCAGATCCAAGGCTATGATTAAGAGTGTGTTCATTAGGGGAATCTAAGAAGGTGGTCTGCAAGTTATATCTCATATTCTTGTGATGGATCTATTCATGTGTGTTGGTATTTTATGTATCTCTTATTGTGCAATTGTTACATTGAGTAAGATTGGGTAAATTGGGTGTCTAATTGATTTCCTTGAAACCCTCACGATCTTCGTGGGATGCATAGGGGATGAATCAACCATTTTAGAGCTATCCATGGGGTGCACCGTCATTTCTGGACATAGATAATGGTAAGGGATAAGTGAATGATTTCCGAATAATAATGTGGAACCCATTTTGAGCATGTTTTAATGGTTTATTAGGTTTTAAATGTAATTAAAATACAGATGACTAGGGTGATAAGTCATAAGGTGTATTTTGGAATGACATGAAAATGAGAAATTGGGTTGAAAGATATTATGTTAATTGTTTAATGAATTTTTTGTTATAAATGCCTAAGGGGATTAGTGCATATCAAATGGTGAAGTTGTAATTGGGTAAGATAATGGGAGATGTGGAATATGTTGATGAGATGTAACAAGGGAATGTATAAATTTGTGGAATGGGTTAATACATGAGAATTAGGTGGTGCACATAAATGATTAAATGTAACTAAGGGACTATGTTATGTGATATGAGAATTGTGTTTGAAATGCATAAGTGGGTAAATGCTTATCGAATGATAAATGGTAAAAATGGGTAAATTAATCATCAATGATGAATTTGGATAAGGAATAGGGGTTGTTGAATACACCAAATGAGTTAAGGAATAGGAATGGGAATTTGGCTAGATGGATATAAATTGTAATTTGTAAATGTGTTAATGGGTTATGGCATTGTATTAATTCCCATATTTTTGTTATGAATTTTGATAACCATTAGAATTGAATATGATTGGGTTTTTTGTGGTATGGTTGTGGTGATTTGATAAATAAGCATGCGAACCTGGCTTGGTAGAGTGGTGTATTGACTTGAGGTTCTACACCTACGGGTTGAGTTAGAATAAGGCTCTAAACTTCACCCCAAAATGCATGGGTTAGGGTAGGGAATGGAGACACTATTCTCTTAACACTTTCATTCCACCTGGATTGAGGCTTCTAGCAGAGGATAAAGTGTTGATATGATATGTGTATCCCTAGTGATATAGGGACTTGATTTATTTCTCTTATTCATCGTAATTGATTTCTTTAAACCCATATATAGATTATGGATATGCCTAACCCAGAGAAAATGTATTGAAAATGGATTATCTGGTAAAAATGGAATAGTAAATGGAATTGGGGTAGATTCTAGTCATGAATTAAATGAACCTTGTTAACTAATGGCACATGAACTATCCTTTGTTTACTTACCATTTATTTTTTACTTGCATGCACTATCCCTTTGACTGGATATTTTTTAGACATCGTTGGTGGTGGCCTACTGAGTTTTGTACTCACACCCTGCTCAGGCATCTGTTGGGTACCCTAGTAGATTTCATGGTTTTAGGTTAGGACAAAGTAAAGATCCATATACTAAGATGTTGAGTTGGGATCGATATGTACATGGAGACAGATCTAGACTTAGAGTTGAAACCTATTGGCAGTTTTTGGCTATTTGTATTATGATGGGTTTCTTTCAATTTTCACTACTACTATGGAATGACATTGTTGTGTTTGATTTTTGTTTGTACCCCATTAGGGAAATTATAATTTATGCATGTTCATTGGTTATTCTTTTTTGCTTCAAATATTTATATTTTTTTCTATTGTGGATTTCTCTGATAAAGTGGGTATAGTCTCCCCACCTGACTTATTAAACCCTCACCTCTAGTTGGAAACCTCTAGAGTAAGTGGAATCTCCCTTGAGGTCATGTGACGACCTGGCTCAGGGCACCGGTTTAGTGCCTACCAGGTCAGGGATGTCACATATTCTAAGGGATTATGATTTCAATGTTTCAAGGTGGTATGGGACACATTGGAATGTTTACAGAATATTTCCTCTAGAATTTATCAATAGTCTCACTTAAAAGTATCTTTATTTATGTCAAAATCCTTTTTTGAATATTTTACTTTATTTAATTTTATCTCTTATGATATCACCTAAAACATGTTATTGAAGGAATTATGATTAGTTTGACCGTGGATATGTTATCTTGATATCATTCACCATATTACTATGAATGGTTAGTTTTTATGTTTAATGATTGTTAAAAGTTATTTACATTTCATATTTTAGTTTAAATATGAATGTATATGTTGATTATGTTCACCCCTTTCATATGAGGAATGAATTAGAATTATTAAGTGTCATCTGGTGCCTACTATAGCCCCTCAGTGCATCAGTAGGTCTCATGAGACAAACTAGTTTTGGTTTTTACCCATTTCTATATGGCATTGGCACAAGGCCTTAATATTATGGTTATGATGTCTCCCATTATGAATTACCTCATTTTGCAGCTTGTAATTGATAGACCAGTGATTATTCAACTAGTACAAAATCCATGGTTATGTTTTATTATGGGATTATTCATTCATCTTTTATAACTATCATATTATGCTAATGATTATGTTTTATTGGAATGTGTACTTTTATTTATTCACCATTAATTATTATTTATGCTTCTGCTATATTATATACCCTTAATAATCATCTATGATCACCCCATTCTTATGTTTCATTTCACATGGTTATGAAGAAGAAAATATTGTATAATATTTCAAGGATATAGTTTGTTTAATTTTATATTGTATCATGTACTATTTTCTTTTCCCAATGTATTATGGGTATCATTTATGTAATATGGTTTTCAAATACGGATAAACTAATCATTCTTTCAGTATTTGATTCCCTGTAATCATGATAATTTAATAAAATAATGCACCAGGTCCAGGATTCTGGGGTTTGGGTGTTAAGTCAATAGTCCAGGTAAGTGGGGTATTTCAAAGCGGTATTAGAGTATTAATTTTCCTTGGCCTTTCTATTTTTTGGATTTATTATACTGGATATTTAGGAATATGTCAAGTCCTATAATAGATTTCGAAATGGTGTGTCGATAAAACATGTTCTTATAGGACTTCCAAGTTAACATGGATATGGGATTATTGTTTTTGTTTCTCATATCACAATTTTATTTTATTTTTACCCTGTAAAAATCATATGTGATTTAGATTTTTTGATTTATTATGGAATTCTGACTCTTGGTCTGTCAGAAAGAGGGTAGTGATTCTATCTTAACACTTGGCCCATAGAGGAAAGAAGCATCTCTTGTATTATATCAAGAACATAGGATTAAAATTACGTAGAGGCCTTCTAGTTCTATTTTGATCACTGGTGACTAATTCTTAGTTGTTTGAAGTGTCAGCAATAGCTAATACATCATTTTCCTATATAAGTACATTGTTTCATTCTACAAATTTGGGATAACATTAATATTTATTTACATATAATGTTGGGAAATGTAGATCTATAGTAAGATTCTTGATAATGAGGACAAAAATTTAGTCCTTATGAATAGGATTTTTAGTGATCCCAGTGGGTCGGTACAGCACATGGTGCCTAATAATTGGACCCCTTATCATTTTTTATTATTTATGTTTGGTCATTAAAAGTTACAGTAACATCTTATATAGTTTTTTCCCATATATTTTGGAATGTAATTATACTTTATTGAACCATGTGTTGTTTTAACTCAATATGGATAATCTAGGGTGATGTATTTGGATATGCATTGATATGAATGGTTATATTTGATCCTTAAGGGAGAGGTCCCATAGGTGGATGCTCATGATTATGTGTTCCCTAGTTGTGTGTGGTGATCGGTGTGTGACTTCATTATATGTGATACCTTCAATATGGGATCATATATGATAACCCATGGGTCATTAAATTGTGGAGACACCTAACTTTTAGGGAAAGTTGGGATAATTAGAGGCCCTATGTTTTGAATAAAACCCTAAAGGGTCAGTGTGTAATTTGAACAAGGGTGTCCCATTATATGGGTTAGACTGGGTTGGAGTTTTCTATATAGATGGATGAATGGGTAGGAACTCTAAGTTATGAGATTGATGCATGGTAGGTTCTTATTTTTTTGTGAGAAACACCTTGGGTGTTGGTACTTTTGGTATCAGAGTGTGGTTGTTAGGGTAAGAATAGAGTGGTGGCTAACCCTATGCATTAGATGGTTTTTAGTACCATGTTTAGAGTGTGGGTGAATTCTCGTTATTGGAATGGATTTGGATGATGGACAGACGTGGGGATATGGTAATTATGTCTTGGATTGTTGATGAGAACCTAATATTCTAGGATGATACCTATTAGTTGGTGGTCATGGGATGAAATATGGCATGGGTAAGGTTCCAAATTTTGATCATGAGTTTCAAGGGAGCTCTTACATTGTTAATACTAGCATTTCATGGAGCATGGTCATCTTGGCTAGGTGTGGTAAGACTCATAGGAGTGTGATTCAGGTATTGGAATTGGAGAGTGGTTGTGGATAAGCTAAGAGATAATGATGTAGATCTGATGCATATAAGAATGACAGCATGGGGCATGGATAATGTCTTAGAATGTTCCTCTGTGGGATAGAGGATTTTATAAATGGAGCAGGTATCATGGGATGGTTAACCCAAGGCATCCCATTGAAACTCATTTTCATGGAGACGTAGTATAAGGGGTTAGCAATATATGACTGTGGATTGTGAATAGTAGAACCTTTTTGGTAATGGAACATGTTAAGGTTATACTCAAGGGTGATTGGGGTTATCCATAAAAATTTTATGTCTGTTGATGGTTTAGTCATGTATCATAGTGATTCAAATATTTTTTTTATTGTGATGATAAGGATGCTCCAAAGGTGGGGAGTAGGCCGTCAGTTGCATGCATGACCCATAAGGGAGAACGGTCATGGGAGTGGGATTAGTAATTTGATGATCATTTTGGATTTTATGTTAATGTAAATGGATAGTAAAAGTTTTTGAAAGGGAATATCATTAGATGTTGGGTTTAGGATTCGGGGACCATGCTTGGATGATCACATTATGACTTTAGGGATAATTGCATTGTGGTCAAGTTTTGGTTACATGTCGATAATTGGGGAAAATAATTATTAGGATGGGTCAGTGAAATGTGGTCCAACTATTGTTTTCATTTATAATTGAATACAACTAGTGAGTAACCTCATTGGATGTGGTGTTTTAGATATGGTGTGAGTATTTCGATGATTAGAGGGGCCTTTTCAAGGAAAAGACAATGTAGTATGGTTTTGGGAATGTTTGATTGAGATTTTACTTATATTATTCAAAATTAAGAATGGGGAATGGTGTTTTTATTTGTATATAGGTCTTCATTTTGGAAACTATGATAGGAACATCGTTGGAACATGATATGAGTGTTTCAGTAGAAGGTTTCAATGGTGAGTGATGTCATAGTTCAGAATTTTCCTTATCATGCTATGTCCTGTGATGTAGAGAGCTAGGGACTGGGAGTCGATTCTGATGAATATGTGGCCATATAATAGGTTTGGAAGGATCATGTAAGTGTTATCTCAGTAATTTGGTGGCGGATATGAAATATGGTTTATGTTTTTGTGGTTTAATAACATTATGTTCAATGTGTCATTTTGAAAGTTTTTTTTGGAATTTGAGAATGTAATGTGGCTATTTGAGAAGGAATTCATGAATGAGGTGGGTCAACATATTTAGCTAAAATACCTCTGAGAAATATCAGGGATAATAAGTGATAATATAAGGAGGTTATAGGAACCTATGTCTATACAAGTTGAAATTTTTTGAAGGAATATTATTTTTGAAATATTTTATAGCTTAAAAGTCGACAATTCATTTAGAATGGAATTATGAAATTTGGAACATATTAATTTGATTTTTCTGGACATGGTATGAGACTCAAGTGGTATATCTAGTTTTTAAAGTGAGCTTCATGAGTTTTGGGTTATTTTAGAGGCATTGGTGGTTTTAACCAAGGTATAAAGTATGGAACACACTATTTTAGGGAAACTGTACGACATCGTAATACTCATTGATCTTTTAGTTCATTTAATAAAGAGAATGGCTATATCATATGGTTGGAACATGTTTAAGGGTAAATTTTTTGAAATTTTAAAGGAAAATGTATGAGGATTTCAAAGTTTTGTAGAGACACCTTCATGGTTGGCTCATGATTTGGAAAAGTTTTTGGCAAAACCATAAGAGGTGGTCGGTTTTGAGGTTGTACCAACCACACTAATATAACACTATTTGGAAAACCATTCATCCAATTTATTTGAATCATTAAATGCATAAAATTAATTATTTTCCCCTGAAATTTCTTAAGGGGGAATCTATCCTTTCTCTTCTCCTACTCCCCATGTGCATCCATCAAACCTCCCACTCATTTGTTCCCTCTCCCCCCTTGACTTTTGGGGGATTTTAATACCATTTATTTTAGATTAAAGGTATTACATTGAATATCTTGGATTTTTTATTATCCCCCACCCATTATCTTAATTTTAGTTTCCAGATTCTAGTTATTGCTTCTAAGTCCACTGTAGTTTAGTGAGATTAGCCTATCATGATGGTAACTTCATGAAAACTAGGTCAAGGAGAACACAAGATGATGTTTGGGTGTGATCATTCATTGAATTATCAAAGGTGAATTTCACTGTGGATTTTTCTTTGGTTTTTAATTAATATTGAAATTTTTTAAATGACTAAATTAGAGTTTTAGGTTGGGTATTTCACTCTTAATGGGTTTGATGGTGTTCTATGGGTGTTTGGCACCCTATTTCTTGAACAACCAACAATCTTTAGATGTTTACTGAGTTATCTGTTATTTTTCAAGTTTAAATTGAATTAATTAATTACATATAAATTCTCTAAAGAACTAATTGTGGATTTCTTGACTTATTTTGGAGCTCAAGACATTGAGAAGGTCATTTTGTGGTATTTTGATGCTATAAAGGCATTTATGGTCCTTGAATGTTGTTGTCGAACCCTTGAAGCTAAAATGGGAAAGCCTTGGTTGAAGGTAGGTACTTTTTGGTAATTTATTAATGGATTTTTTATGACATTTTTATACATGTGGGTATGAATCCTTTCTAGGTGGGTGATTTCCCGATTCTTATTAAATTGTAAAATTTAATGTGAAATTTTTAATTTAATTAAAATGTTTGGATTGTATAAAATTTATAGAATTGAACAAAGTATTGAGAGCCCCATTGGACCCTCATGTACTGGTTAGTTTCCTCAACCACCAAAGGTTTAGGCCTCGATGTTAAATGTTTAATAATGTCCCTAGCATATGAGAAAAGTTGTAAACTTGTGTAGAGGGTAGAGGTGTGTTCTTCTCTCCCATTATGGATGTGACTGTCGAATAAGTAGGTTACATAGTGACTTGGTCATTTGGTTGGTTGTGAGGACCGACCTAGTAGTGATGGAGAGAGTGATATTGGATTAATTTCTTGTGCTCAAAATATTTTATAATGACTTTATCCTTATTTTTTTAGGATAGTTGATGATGGTATTTATGTAGAGGATTTGGATTTCCATTGATCATCATAATTAGATTTGGGAATCCAGATGTGGCTGAGTATCCTCCATGTGATAATTCTACTATAGTGATGACCTAGGGGACACATGAAGGTTCCTCTTCCATAGATGACCCTTAGTGGGTGTATGTGGGAATGGGAGGAGATGAATATAAGGAATACAACTATAGGTTTCCTAGTAGGTTGGGTATATGGAAACCCACATTTATAATTTTTATATTGATGTTGGATATAGTATACTCCATAAGGAAACATGATTTTCAGATGGAAAAACTATATATAAGGTTAGATAAAATTATTATAGTGTATGCCTATATATGGAAACTCCTATAAGGGGAGGTTTTTTGTGAGTCCTATAATTACTATGCCCCAGGTGATAAAACTCTCATAGGTAAGGTTTGTGATACTTGATAGAGCTACCATAAAGTTGGAACATAGATATGGTGGAACATACAATGATTTAGAGATAAGATGATTAGGTGTACCATTATGTGTTATCTCAATGGGGGGTATTTGGATGGGGTTCTATGGCATACAATCTAACGGGGTCCACTTTTCTACTAAGGCGTGGATAGATTGTTGTTTTTGGTTAGTTGGCTCTGAGTTTCTGTAACCTATTGTATACTCTTGTAGAAGTGTCCAATTATGAATATAGAAAACTCCCATATGTTATATTTGTGATATTGTTAATGAATAAACCATATGGGTGGTTCAATAGGTTTTGGTTGGAACGATTTCACAATGTGTTCAAAGACAATATCATATTGGGTCAAAGGTGGTATAGTTAATCTGGGTTATAAACCAAACGATGGACAATGGTTTATGTATAATTATTTATTTCAGAAGAACAAGTCACTTGTAAATATAACAATATGTGTTAGTTAGTATGAAACTATGTTGGTGGTTCCTTACTGAATTTTGTAATCACACTACACTTAGGCCACCACAAAACATGGGTACCCGAGTAGATGTTCTCTTAGCTGTAGAAATATATTTGGTCTGATCCCTCTGGTTGATCATGTGGGATGGATAAAATGTGTACATGGATCTTGGGATTATTTATGGATAAGGGATTTCATAGAGCCATTGTCTCTTATTTTTTATTTATTTTGGTATGTATATATATCCAACCTAGTGGGTGGTCAATGTATATATGGCATGGATATTCATGAATTTATGGAATTTCATTTATTATTCAATTTTTCTTATATTTACTACTTCTCATTCAGTTATTTTTTGGTTGGTTATTATTTGTTATTTATTCTATTTTAGTGCATTATAATATATGGAGTATAATCTCCCCATAGTACCACCTTAGACCCCTTCTTATAATTAGTAGACATAGAATATAGGGAGGTTCACCTGAGGTGTTCTGGAAGCTTGACGTATTGTCACTAGTTAGTGGTATAAGGTGGTTGTAGGTTTCAAAAGTAGACATCCTAAAATTAGATGTTGTGAAGTTATAGAGTTTGGGTACGATCAATAAGATGAACATTGGGAATATTATTCCTAAATAAAACCATTAGTCAAAAAATCTTTATATAAATTACCCACCAAATATTATAGTGGGAGTATTTCATTATATGGTCACATAGAGATATTATTGGAATTATATATAGATATAATTAGTGAAAAAACCCCAAAATTATAAAATAAATAAGGCTGGTCTATAATTTTATCATATATGATTTGATCACTTGAGGCATATGTTGGGTTTTTTAAGAATTCCTAAAAGTGTTTAAAGTATATTTGGGGTTCATGGATCTTATTTATTCTATATTGCTAAATTTTGTTGAGATACTTAGCATTAGAAACTTCATACATTGTACCTTTCTTACACAAGTCAAAAGAAACATTTCTTATTATGGGTGGTCGAGTATATTGATGATCATTTCATTAGTAGGGGATTAACAAAGATGGTATTTTTCCTCTCGTGTAATGATTTAAAATCTAGTTCCTCTATTTGGAGAGAATATAGAATATGTTACCACACTTAGAAGGAACATGTGATATGCTTATATTTTTTATTAGGGGAATATGATGTGATCACCTATGAAAGGTGAATAACATGTGATGTATCCATTGAACAAATTAGACTATACTCTAAGTATTATGAACATATGAGTAAGCTATATGGGAATGATATATTACATGTCTCAAGATAACCTGATTTCATGGATAAAGGAAAAATATGAATATGTGTGTACATCTAATGAAAATAGTGGGAATAAGTATAGAGATACATGTGTTTGATGAAGATAATGATGGATATATTTATAGCATGAGTAGTATTGATACTTTTATAAATGTAAATCTTTTATTACATTTATGCATCTAGAGATTTAGATTTATTTTCAATGATACAAATACCTATGGGGTTACACTTTTTTGTTGACTGAATTGAGATTTTGTTTGACTTAGATAGCTACTATAATTTTGTTTAGATTTAATCCAAAAGGATTTTAGGAATGGTACTCACAAGTTATTACATATGAAGTGATATAAGTTGAAGATAATTATATCTTTAAAAAAATGGAAGATATCAAAAATATTTTTGAATATGATTGCATATGTTATTGTATATGATAAAATATATGGTGAAATGGAACAAATACTTTAAATATTTTGTGCAAGTAATGGATTAAGTGATATATACTCTAAATCCATACATGTATATGATATATATAATCCATTTTCTATTTCATATAAATTACTATTTTATTTATTGGGGTGTATTGTTTCTAGAGACCAATGAGTTTTTTGTTAATCGTTTACATTAGTTGTCATTTAATGGTGGGTTTTATAAAGTAAATCATATTTGGGAATAATGAATACATTGTATAAATCAGTTGATAAATTTAAAATGCATTCATGCATTAAATATATAAATTGACAATGTCTTAATGTGTGAGTTAAGTTCCTTTTACCAATATAAAAACCATATCCATTTGATGGAAATACATGGGGGTGTTTTCATAATTCTTGACCAAAACTCCCTCTAATCCAATGATCTTTCTTTCCTACCTCCTTTGCATCATAAGAATCCACCACATTTTAGTTGATGGAGAGTCTAAAATAAGTTATTTTCAATTTAGACTACCCATTGATACATCTAGATATATAACATCCTATGTTTACCACTCTTTGACCTTCATTAATCATATTTTAGGATGAAGATCAAGATGTCTTGATGGGTTGTTCACTGAACGATATGCATAAAAATATACTAATACATTTCAAGTTTTATTGTGGATTCATAATTCATTTAAGGGTAATCTTGGGAATGTTATTGAATATATCATTTATATTTTAATAATTGTTATTAGACTCCTATGAATCCCATTATTTATTAGCGCAAAAAAATAAATGATAAAAGAACACTTTATGAATGTTAAAAAAGAACTGATAAAGGAGGCCTTTATGAGTGAAAATTTCTACCGAAAATATTTTTTAAAATTCATTCTAAGCCTGTAAAACACATTCAGGCCACAAAAACAAAGGTTATATGCCCCCCCCCCATATAAATGTTAATTCCACAAATAAACTCCCCAATAACTTGCTGAATCGTAAACACCCATGAAGATTCAATATTGTGACCTCTATGTGCATGGTGAACGCTATCCCCACTAATCCATATTTTTTCCTTAAATAATTTATGATATATCAATTGATTTATATATCATTAGATATATATTTTTATTTATATATTTATTCTTAAAATTATTTATATTTATATAATTATTTATAAATTCATTTATAAACTATTTTTATATATTTAGATATATATTTATAAATTTACATATAATTGTATATTTATATATAAAAAATATAATGAAATTATAAAATAAATATTTATTGTAAATACATTCATGTTTTTTTATGTCTGTGTATTTTTATATGTAACTCTCTCTATGTATCGGTCTGTGTGTTTATTTGTTTGTATCGGTGTGTGTGTCTGTGTGTGTATCTATAAATTTCAATGTATATATATTTTAATATTTTATTGTTAATTTATAAAGATATATAAATATATATAGACACGCAAAATGCACACTTACCACTACATTAGAGGAATTTACAAGTTATATATTTACATATTTATATAAAGGTATATATATTTTGCAATACATAGTTATTTTAATATATTTATTTATTTATTTATTTATTTATTTATTTACATGTATTAAAACATATAAATAAATATTGGAATATATTTATTAATATACACACATATATATATAAATTTAAACATTATATATACATTTGTATAGTTATATAAATTTTCAAAAAAAATTATAATGAAAATAAAAATCAATAAATTTTTATGTAAAATAAAGTGGATAATAAATTTTTATATCTAAATTCGTTATATATTTAAAATTAAAATTTTTATGAAAATTTGTATAAATAGTTATTTACACAATTAATATTTTATATGTCAATATATACAATACATGTATGTATATATATTTATAAATAGCACCATAACATGCAAAATGTTAAAATTTAAACACTATAATAACCATATGATTGTAATATCTCGGAATAAATTTAGTCTGTTTCGAAATAAAAATACAAGAATACACTCTTAAACGAAGATAAAATTTCATCTAAAGTTATTAAATTAGGGAATCCCAACTAAAAACTCAGTTTTTAAGGACTTTTGGGAATTGTTTACAAATAAAAAAGGGTATTGTGGGTATACCCAATAGATAATGATATATTTCTCTTCACAAGACTTTATTTGAAAGTTCGGGGATCCTGAACAGACACCTAGATAAAAAGTTATAATCATTTCAAGTTCAACTCATGTTTTAAATTATCGTAAGATATTAATCAAGTTATAAATTTTTTCTATCACTAAATATTTTTTAAATGTTTGTTACTCAATACTAATTTATAAATTCTTAATTACTATTAATTTTTAATTATTTTTTATACCATTTTAAATAAATAAGTTATATATAAATTGTAAATAAATAATTATAATTTTATAAATCATATTTTACAATATTTATTATATCAATATCAATATAAATATATTTATATACTACAATATGATATGTTATATTATATAAAGTGTTTTCTTTGAACTAAACCTTTTATCACTGCTAAAAAACTCATTTAGAACTAATAAATGGTACAACTTCTCATGGATATAGGTGGGATGACGTGGACACTATATCCATAGGCAGGGTACTCATGGAAATATGGTGTTCAACATTGAACATTATCCATGTAGACCCTATTTCCATGGGATCCCTACCTATTTCTATAGGTGGTGAAAAAAATTATCCACCACTGTGTTTCTTACCTGGACCTCATGAATAAATTACAACATACTCTTTCACTCCACTAAAACACATATTGTGAATTTTTATGTATATATATATGTATGTATGTGTTTGTGTGTGTGTGTGTATTTGTGTGTGACTTTTTAAATATATATTATTATTATTAAATTGATTTCAACTTGCACGAAACCATAGGTATGAAACTCTATGGACAAGAGTATATGTATATGTGGCTATAGGGTCCCAATAAGAATTCTATAGCCTTAGGAATATGTTCCCAAGTATAAAGGGCCCCGATAAGAAGGTTATAGCCATTGTAATATATGCAATAGGTTATACAGTCCCTCTATGAAACTTATTACTATATCCATATATGCTCATACCTATAGGGTCCCTGGAAAAAGACTATAACCATGGTAATTCATGCTTGTGGCTATAGGGTTTATATAAAAATCTATAGCCATGATCATTTATTCTTATGACTATAAGGTTGTCTGTATTTATGGGAATTAATGCCAGAAACTATAGTCTATAGATATAAAGGTTCTATACATGAGAATTATGCTTATGGACATAAGTTCTTTTTCATGAACTAACCACCATAAAAACCATTTCAATCCTTTTTCATTCATAGAAAAATAATTCATGCATCAATATATTATAATCGACACATGTGCCCATGGCTATATCCACTTGGTCATTGGTCTGTTTGATAGAAGTCATCATGATTATAACAGATCTCATATATTTGACTTCATAAGAGGAGTTATTTAAAAGATGATGTTAGGGGGTGTGGTAATGTATAGCTTCCAAAATATCTTGAACGATAGGTTTATTAAACTGTGCGGTTATGGTTATTTTCTAAAGATGTTAAGGGTTTTATCTGTGATTCCTAAAAAGTGGTGATAAAATATACCTTAATTAGAGATATAATCATAAGCATTGATAATTTAGTATTTTATTAGTTCTATTTTTATTGATTTTAAAGATGATACTTATCAGCCCTAAATTTAGTACTAATAATTCGTAATTAAAAAAAGAGACCTGATATTGATACATAAGTGTTACCACCTATAACAACCTCATTTTTATAATAATTAAAAATCCATTTTTCATAAATTTATTAGTCCTTTAAGTGAAAAAAAATCATTCAATTTTTACCAGTATTCATGCAATGGAGCCTCTGTAAAGGTAAATTACATATACCCACACACAAAGTGGTTTTTGAGAGTTTTGTATGGGTAACTACTCATTTACATGAGTTGTGTAAGGGTAAGGTGGGGTTTCAAAAGGATGTGTAAGGGTAACCCTATATTTATTAAGGGTATGTAAAGGTAACCCTATATTTATATGGGTTGTGTAAGGGTAAGTTATGAGTTACATAAACGTAAGGGGGTATTCCTTAACAGTATAAAGGTATGTCTTTTGTTCCACATGTTTCTTAAAGGTAACTCATGAACGTTTCACAAGGGTAAGATCCCATTTTCAAAATTTATGTAAAGGTAGCCTTGGGTTTTCAAAGGCTGTGTCGATGTACTTAAGGAACTGTCTTATGGTAACCCTTATTTTCTAGAGGTTATTTAAGGGTAAATTCTTGCTGCTTAATGGAAAACCAGCCTATACGTAAGGGTGAAGCTGAGTTTACTATGGATCGACAAGGGTAGGGATGAGTTGCATAAGGGTAAGTCCTACATTATATGGGTTACGTAAGGGTAACTCAGTACCCTTAAATGAAACCTAAAATATACCTTAGGGTAAAACCATGATACCCTCATGCGGTTCTATTTTTGGGAGATAAATATATGAAATATTTCTTTTTTATTTTCCCTTATCCAGAAAGACCATGTAATGAATTTTAGCCACATTAAAAACTAGAAATAATGGGAATTTAATCATTTAATATTTTTGAAGGTGTTAACTACTATTTTAAAATAATATATAAATAATATATTAAATATTCAATTAAAACATAAAATTAATTAAATTATTAATTTTGGGAGTTAATACTTCTATTCCTGGTGTTTTCTTTAAAATTTACCCAACTCTTGTTACCAATAATTTTTTTATCCTCATGATAAGAGTTAGGGGCATTCAACTCCTAAATAATAAGATTTGGTTCCTTTGGATTGTTTACTTTTTATCCTTACTATAAAATCAGTAGAAGGATTTTTCATTTTTTTTTACTCTTTTAAAATTAAACATGGATCTTCTCTTTCTGTTATAGGTTTATCTCCCTTACTGAATGGTGTCTTTCATAACAATATATTATTGATCTTATTTGTGGTAGGTGTCCCTGTACAGTAGTGAAAATCTAAAAGATAATGAATGTTCCTATAAAATTCCCTCTTTTATTTTGTAAAACTAATTGGTTTATTCATTCTTGGTATAAATATGTTTTTTAAAGGTATTTTTCTATAAAATAGTTTATTATATTTTGGGTTTGAAGAAAATTATAGATAATGGATTTGTTTCTAAATTGGATTTTCAAAGCATGGGAGTAGTGAAGGTTCACATGTGAAAATTATTAGAAACATAGTGAGTATGGTTTTCATTTTATTTTTAAAACATGGAACCTGGGAACATTTGGGAACTTTCAGTATGGATATAAGATTAATATCAAAAAATTGTGGTAAGACTCAATATCATAGGATTCACTTTCTATCTTAGTGTCATTTCATTTTTCCATGAACTTATTCTATATGATAGTTCCCAATCATTTTCCTTTCATGATGGTTTCACTTATTTATCATGATTTTTATACTCACATGTTTATCTTATGGATTTTGGATCATGGAAATGGCTCTATTTGACCATATTATATTATCATAGTTTCCTTTGTGTACCTAGGTATATATTCTCACCATGTTATATTTTGAGATGTTACCTTCATATCCATGTGTATTTTAATGTGGAAGTTTTTGAAAATAAACAATATAATGTTTTCTAAAATGGTTTTCATATGGAAATTTCTTTATAGACTGGTTTAATTTTAATTCTACAACTAACGGTTGGATGGTTATAGATATTGTATAGATTATTTGGTGGTGTCCAAAGGAGATTTAGTACACATACAATAATTTTTCAATTGCGTGTCTATATCCTTGGTTTTATAGGACTCAAGTTAGAGGTAAGGGTTCCTTGTGGCATAGAAGATTCTCTATGTTGGCATAACCTTCATAGTTAATTGGGAAAGTCGTGAAAGATAGTCACAATGATACTTTGGATTTTCTTTTTCTTGTTTTTTCTTTCGGTTCCATCCATTTTTTATTTTCCTTGTACTGATCTAGGATGTTTAATGTTCATCTATATTATAATTTGGGTTTTTATATTATTTTTATTATAATTGAGACACATTACATTATCCTTCAGGGTAAATTCATCCCCATGGGTTTTTGTGCTGATACCCAGGTTCTTTTTTCCAACCAATGGAGATCATAAATGTGCTTCGGGTATTATACCAATACATATTAGGAGATGTTTCAAGTTAACATGATTTTATTCATTACATAATGGAATTAGATAAATTCTCATCCAAAAGGTTTAAAATACTACCTGGTCTTGGTTTAGGGTCTATAGTAAACGGAATCTCAAACTTTTTGGAGCTAAATGTCCACATGGAAGGTCGGTTCATGATCTTCATCTTTCATGATTCCATTTGAATTTCCATGGGTAGCCAGGATATATTTTTTCATGTTTTTTATGATCTATAGTTTGGTTTGGGGATTTATGATGCTCATCATCATGTGTTGGTTCCTTAGGGTTTATTCAAGATTTATAATTTAAACTAAAATAGTATTCAAGTTGTGAAGTCAACTTTTTTGTCTTGAAGCCCCATTCAGTGACTAGAAAAATTGTGCTAAATTCACTAAATGGGTTTTGGAATGCTTACTTAATATCCATCAAACACATTTCTAGGTAGATAATGAATCTACATCCTTTTTTTGTTATATATAACCCATGATTCATGGATACATTGAATTACTCTCATTTATGGGAAAATAATCAAAGTGGATCTTAGGATATGTTGATATAGAGAAATATTTCAACTAAAAGTTGTGGCAGGATTTTATTTCACATGGATGGTATAACTAGTACATTGTATAAAAATGGATTTCATGAATATTATTTATTTCTTACAAGGTTGTGATCCTTTTTTTTAGTATATGTTTTCAGAAATGGTTTTTTATTTATGAATTCCTATAAAATGTTTTTGTTTTAAAAGTCATTATAGATTTTTCATGAAATAATTTGACACCCTTCAAGAATATTTTCAATAATCCTTAATTTTCTTAAAAAAAATTACTGTTTACCATGAAGTTAAAAAGTGTAGTTTTTTGGTTTTATATAAAAATATGTGGTTTTTTAACACATAATTCAGAAGGGTAAATCGTTTTGGAAGAGGAATTATAAATTAAAATAAAAATTTATATTTTATGGAAACCCTATTTTAAAATTTGAATGGTGGTTTATCTTTAAATAAAATAAAATATGGACATTGTAATTCAAGATTAAAATGAGTCATTTTTAACACTTTCACTTGAAAAGTGTGTGAGGTTTCCGGGTGTAATTGTGGAATTGTGTAAATTTTCTCTTTTATTCCATTAAAAAGGTAATGAAATATGTTTACTTATAAAGATTATTATTTTTAAAACACCTTTCCAAGTGGTGTTTGGAGATTTTTAAAATTTATATTTTTTCAAAGAAGTTTCTTATCCTTGAGGGTTTTTTTTAAACCACTCTAAAAGTTTTTAATTTCTTCGATGATATGTATATTTATAATGAACCTTCATTGTGTGCAGAGGTTATATAACCTAACATGATAAGTTAGAGTTCACCACTTGTATAGTTTGATTGAGTTTTTCAAGGAGGTATTGAGTTAGAGTCTGATGCTTTCCTTGAGATTTGTCCTTTTCCATGCCTCGTTGGTCATAGATGGAATCTGATAGGGGTGGTGGGATTTTTCTTTCCTCGTGATGTTATAATGATAGAATACCTTGATTTAAATCAAGATATAGTCCTTTTTCAAATAGGCCATAGGAAGTTTGGTTGGGTAAATGGGTCTTTAAGGACCTTTTTCCCTTATTTCTTGAGTTCCTTATGAGGTTTGGATTCTTAGGTGTATCTTGGGAATTTTTTTTTCGTTTGAGTTCTAACTCTCTATTATTATATTAATTTCAGTTTTGGGGTATCTAGTTTTAAGTGTTATATTTAATATATTTATTGGGATGCTTCATTAAGAGCAGTGGATATCCTATGTTTCTTCATGTATCATTGTTTCATTTCACTCAATAAAACATTTTCCACTGGCTAGATTTATAGGGAAATATATTCCAAGGGTTTAGTTTGGGTTCTCTTGACATGGTTAACCTTGGGTATATGCATGGGTAACCATATTTAGTTTCATAATTGGTTTGACTAAGATATCCATTGGTGATATATTATAAATAGTTTTATTTTTGGGACCACCGGATTTATACTTCTAAACATGTATTACTATGAAAGTTTTTTAATATCCCATGACTATATCCATAAATATTCTTATTGAGGAAAGTTTTTGTTTTAACTGTCTTTTGGTTATGCGAGGCGTGGTATCTCTGATGTTATTTCTTGTGCATTATTAAGGATCTTTCAGGTTGATCTTTTGAATTTTTATTAGGAATGGTGCCTTTTCCTATACGTGGAATGAATTTCCCTTGGTTGTTTTAACTTTATGAGATATTATCCCCCCATCTGTTATAAGTGGAATCTTGGTGGTTTCCTCTATTTGAAATGTGAAAGATTAGTTTTCTTTTTTTATTCACTATTTTTTTAGAGTATTCTCTTATTATTGAACTATATAATGTTGAAACTAAATGGTATAGATACCTATTTTAGGAATATTTTTTTCTTATATCCTCATTTATAATAATATAGAACCTAAAACACCTTTGGAATGCGGGAGGTGTAGTCAATTTCATCTCTAATGTTATTTCATGCTGATCCTAGTTGGGTCTTGACTATGTCACTATAAATCCTCAGGAATGAAGTTGGGATGTGGATTGATAACAAAAAATGGTTGATGGATTAAGGATTTCACCAACTAAACCTTCATGTACATAATTCATCTCACAATTTTCTTGATTTGATTTAAGTTGTATAAGATTTGGAAGTTTGAGACACTACCAACCCATAGAATAGTTTATGATATATATTAAGATCATCACTTCCTGAAGTGTACCTTTACCTATATTAATCTGGTCCTATGATTGAAATTAGGGGTAAAGTGACTTTAGTGCTTTGATACTGAGATAGTGTAATCTCTTATGATTGGTGGTATTGTCATAAAGACCTCAAGAATGGTTTTTCAAGCATGGATTGTGGTGAATCAAAAGAGGATGGATCCTTAGGAAACCTTTTTGAAAAAAGAGACATGGTCTTGTTTGAGGATATGATATTATTGTGTTTTCAACTTATGATCAAGATGATTATTACTTTCATGATAGTATTCACCTTGAACAAGTAAAGGATATTGGTTAGCATCGTTGTAATGTAACCTTATATATGGGGAGACAATAGGTTTATGGATTCAGTTTCCCAATGGTTCCTTGATATTTATAGGATGTTGGTTATTCCAGTTGATCTAAGATAATTGTTTACAAATAATGAAATTTGTTCTATTTTTTTGTGTACTATGGGTTTATTAGGATTTTTCGTAATTTGAGTCATCAATATCAGTGTCAGTAGTGAGATATCCAATTGAAATCTTTATTTCATGATACCAGCCAGTAAGAAAATTATTGCAAAATAATAGAGACCTACCTGTTTGGTGAAGACTTAACCATTTTGTTATGTATTTTGGATAAAGAATCCATGGACATCAAAATTAGGACACCACATACCCCTAGTTTTAAAATAGAAACAATTCGGGTAATCGTAAATTGATTCATGAAATTGGATCATGTATTTCTTTCCAAAGTGATGGTTATGGTATTAAATATTGAACATTGTGTTTAAGGGGTTTCAAATATCCATGATGTTCTTGGTTTTGTTGGATTTTTGGTTCTATAATTTTACTACTCTACAATTAAAAAGACATGATCTAGAGTTTCATATGGGTGTCCTTGTGAATCCTTTTGATGTCGGGAAAGGGGTAGTAAAATAGTATCTATAAGGACAAAGTCTTTTTTAGGGATGATAGGGGTGGTGTTGTCATCAAGATAAATGATTGTTGTAGTTATGATCCACCTGAGATGTTTTGAAAACTGCCATAGTTTTCCATTAGAGGATGAGGTGAGTGGTTAGTACTCCCTCAAGAGGATTATAACCTTATGTTTAAATGGGAGGATATTAATCTTAAACCCACCACTTTAGTTTTTTTTATGTCGGTTCAGTTTGTTGATCACTAAGATAAGGTAATGCATGGTAAAAAAATCTCTTTCATCTATGTATTGGGGAGGTTCATATGGGATATCCATGTGATGTGGGAATGTAAGTATTTTTTTATGTGGTAGTGAAGTTTTCACTCTATGATATTATAATGATGATCATTTTATCGGGGAAGAAACCATTTATAGTGGGTAGAATTGTAATATCCTAATTTTCATAATAATTAAAACCACTTTTTCTTTTAATTTTTATTTCATTTAAGTGAAAATAAAATAAATTTTAATATAATTTGTACCCTTATGCATAGTATAAGGACCACATAAAGGTATGTTACTTCTACCGTTATTTAGGGTTTTTTGAGATTTTTGTAAGAGTAAATCCTAATTTATATGAGTTTTTTAATGGTGGGGTGGGGTTTCAATAGGTTGTGTAAGGGTAAGAATCTATTTTATAAGGGTACATTATAGCAACCCAGCCTTTTCTTACATTAATATTAAATAATTTTAAAGATAAATAACATAATAGTGTTACACATAGAGGATCCAACATTTTATTGTCTTGGGAAAAATAGGACCATACATAACAATTACAACATCGAGCATTAACATTTATTCAATTTCTTCTTCTCTAACTTCTAATTGGGACTTGACCTCTCCTTAGTACATGTAGTCACCTGAGGATATACATCAAATGGGTGAGATAGAATCCCATTAATGGGATAGATAAGAACAATATTACATGGGGTGAGCATAATCATAACATAGGTGAAGGATCATGAACATAAGAGGAATCATTAATAAGAGACTTCAAATGTGGAAATGCATAAAAATGAAACATCATGTCTTAGTGGTTAACTACCAAACATACTTGTGAAAAAATCTAGAATCTTGTTCACACATCATTTCACATTTACTCATGAGATTCATCACTTTACCAAATGCATTGGAGCATTGTATATTTCCATGCGCACCTGTCACATTCAAACATTCATGTTGCGCTATATAATTATGGCCTCACCCGTCACATCATAACATTATCATTATCATGCATGTCATATAAAACATATATCAATAATGAACATAACTAACCCATGTAAAATAATGTGTTTCATCTCATAATAACACATTCATAAACTTTGGGTTCCCAAAAGAATGAGGGAATAACATACTTGATACAAGAACCATCAACCTTGAATGAGAGGTAAAAGGTGAGTTATTAAGAGAATTGTTCATTTGGAACACATTTTTTGGATATAAACTTTAGTAGTATTCATTTATATCCCATAAAAGGTAATATAATGATGAAAAAATAATTTTTAAGGAGTGACCATATCAAATTTGGAGTGAAAGAGGGAGAACCCAAAGAAATAAGATTGGGTTCTATATTTTCCCTTACCTTATATATGAATGCATCCTTTGCTTCAATATAATGTATAATGACATTATATTCATTAATTAGAAACTCCATAACCTTTTATAAATGAATAGGGTTAATTTTGGTTTCATTATGTTATTTTATGGGCCTTTTGATGAGTTATTGGGTTTAAAAACTTTGTTCGAGAATGTTTGTTTTTACAGTTTTCTTGAGCGGTTCACTTGTATTCATAAATTGAAGTTCGGGTAGAAAATGGATAAATATCCAAAACTGATATTACATGTTATTAATTATATTTCAGAATTTAAAATGATTTAATAATGAATTACATTGTATACCATGTGTATTAATTGTAACATCCCGGTTCCGGAAGCCACCCAGGGACGCCCCGTACCCGGTGGGTCACATGGCTTAAAGCGCATTTCCCGGAACTCCAGAGGCTGCCGACTAGACGTGAGGGACTTGGGTGTGATATTGGGGAAACTATGCCCTCATTGGAATAGTATACAGTGGAAGTAAACAAATTCATACAATATCACAAGCAGTAAATATCCAACAACAGTAAATAGCGGAAGACTGGAATAATAACAACTGGAGCACACACACATATATATATAATGAATCATGATACAAATGTGTAGGAAAAAATCCAAAAAAATTAAAATTCCAGGAATACAAACAGTACTAAGACAAAGTAAAAAATAAATAGATAAATATCTCCTCAGCATCGCAAGCCTAATCTTGGTCCCATGCTCTCCAGCTCCACAGCAATTCAAGTACCTAAAGTAGAAGGGTGCTTTCCCTTATCTATACCTGCAACAATATAATATATTTGGGACCAAAAGCATGAACCAAACAGGGAGTGAGAATAGATCCCCTTAAAAACCTCCCAATGATCTGTGCCTAATAGTCAGTGAATATATGTTAGGTAAAGTACAGAAAACAGTAAGCAGGAAAGTACTCAGCAGTAAACAATACACAGTTTCAACATCAAGAAACAGCTAATCAATTAGGTAACCCTCTGGGAAGTACTCACAGCCATCCCCTCTGGTCCTACCCAACAAGTACAAGCCACCCACTATGTAGTACACTTGGCATAACCCCTATGGTTCTGTATATAAAGACTCTCTGAGGATGCACTCACAGTCAATTCCCCTTATAGTCTAAGGAAGTCAGTAACTCTCTGAGGAAGCGCTCATAGTCAATTACCCTTATATCCTCAAGGTCAAGGACTCTCCAAGGAAGATCACTCGGTCAATTCCCCTTATATCCCAGGTTGTTCATAGACTCTCTAGGGAAGCACACACCATCAATTCCCCTTAATGTCTAAAGCAGTTCAAAATAATTCAAAGACTCTCGAAGGAAGCTCACTCGGTCAATTTCCCTTATAGTCTAAAGCCGTCAAGGACTCTCTAAGAAAGCTCACTCGGTTAATTCCCCTTATAGTTTACTATACCATGTTCTCACGGCCCTATGTAGGTTAATGAGCGTAGAAATACAATATGGACAAATTAAATCTACATAACTATGTCGTTAAACAGTCTATAGCATATCAAGCATGTCAAAATACAAACACTCCATCCTACAGCAACAGGCATGGAAAACAGGCAAGGCAACCTAAGGCTAAGTAGGAAAAAACGGTCGTTAACAGAACATGTATGGGAAAAATCCATCCAAATCATAGGAATCAAACCTATTATTATCCAAATAACCTCTACACAAACTTGCGAGCATGCAGGAAATCAAAAGGGGTAAAATGGTAAACATGAAATACCCCATTCAAGGATATTGGTGTAATTTTCACATAATATTCAATGAATTTGAACGAAAAGGAACAAACCACCTACCTCGGCATTAGGAGATCTTTATATCTGAACCTAAAATCTTGATTCACCCTAGAACACCGACGATCTTCAAAAATGTCCAAAACCTTCAACCTATGATAACTTGAGAAAGAAGAGAAATAATGAAACGAGACTCAAGGAAAAGAGATAACTCACCGATGAGATTCCAATGCAACTGATGGTGTTCGATTCGGAGGACGGACGCACACTCGGGGGGTTCATCAAATATCTGTGGCCATACGGAGCTCTCAGTCGAACGGGAGATAAAATAAGAGAGTTCTGGCAATTAGACGTGACCCTGTTGCGTTTAATAAAAAAAAGAAAGTACATGGAGTGTACTTTTGAAGTACAAGGCGTGTACTCACCATTTCTGTACTCTGCTTTAAGTGGCCTCCAATTCACTCTCAAACAGTCATGTGTGTGGCTACTACACGGCCAACACATGGCCTCCTGTGGCAAAGCAGTGCAAGGCGTGTACTCATAAAGTACACAACGTGTAATTAGAAAAGTTCCAGAATTTCCTATTTTCCTCAAAAACGACCTGAAAATGAAAAATATACCTAAAAGGAAGATCCGGGTTCTTACAAACTTCCCCCCTTAAATAATTTCGTCCCCGAATTTCCCTAGCGCAACATAGAAGATGAAACCCCGAACAGTTCCGGCCACTGTGCTTGTACATCAGCCTCCCTCTCGCAAGTCTCGTACTGTACTCGCTCGTACTTCCACATCACTCACACCAGAGGAACAGACCGGCCACAGAGAACCATTCTACTATGATCAACAATCCATATAGGATGATTTTCAAAAGACGCATCCACTTCGAGCTCAACCTCCTCAGGTTTAAAGACATGAGACAGGTCTAAAAAGTAACATCGAAGTTGAGAAACATGAAAAATGGCATGCATATCCTGGTACCTCTGAGGTAACTGAAATCGATAGGAAACTGTCCCAACTCTCTCCAACACCTCAAACAGCCCGAAGTACCTCATTGAAAGATTACCTTGTCTCCTAATCATTCTGTTTCCCAACCTCAGTGTGACACACATGAAAACCTGATCCCTGACCTCGAACTCCAGAGGTCATCTTCGCTGATCATCATAAGACTTCTTTCAAGACCGTGCAGTATCCATCCTCTTTCGAGTCATCTCTGTCTGCTCTATGGTCTCCTGGATAAGAAGAGGTCCCAATAAAGCTGCCTCTCTAGCCTCCAGCCAACATAAGGGTGATCAGCATGGCCTACCGTACAAAGCCTCATAAGGTTCCATCTAAATAGTTTCCTGAAAAATATTGTTGTAGGAAAACTCCACAAGAGGTATATGCTTCTCCCAAGAACATCCAAAATCCAGAATGCATTCCTGAAGCATATCCTCAAACACCAGAATCGTACACTCATACTGGCCATCTATTTGGGGATGGTAAGTTGTACTCAAAATTACATGTATACCCAACACCTCCCGAAGCCCATGCCAGACCCGAGAAGTAAAACGAGCATCCCTATCTGAAACAATGGAGTGTGGAACTCCATGCATACATACAATCTCACAGATGTACAACAGTCCCAGCTCGTCAACATTGAAGGTATCCTTTATCAGCAAGAAGTGAGCGACCTTTGTGAGTCTGTCAATGAAAACCCAAACTTCATAAATCACTCGAGGTGACCTCAGTAAACCTGTCACAAAATCCATCACGACATCATTCCACTTCCACTCGGGAATGGGTAACTGCTGCAAAAGCCATGTTCGTCCCTGATTCTCCACCTTCACCAGCTGACAAGTGGAACACCTCATGACGAAACCTGGAACGTCCCTATTCATATCTAGCCACAAATACTGACGGTGTAGATCACAATACATCATGGTGATTCCAGGATGAACTGACCAAACAGAGGAATGAAAGTCCCACATCAGCTCCTTCTGTACGTGTGTTGGCACCCATACGCACCCTAGGAAATGAAAGATCTCATCCTCGCTTGTGGTCCATCCAGGGATAGGGTCCTCTCCTAACACATTCTCCCTTAGGACTAGGCCTTCACAATATGATAGCTTCCTCATTCAAACTCGATCAAAAAGTGTAGAGGTAACAACCACAGAAGATAGAAAATTCTTCCCCTATCATTCATGCACCTCAAAATGAATTTCAGATAACTGAGCCATAAGCTGCCACTCACTTCTGGCCTCCTGAACTTCATGTATCTGAGTCCTCCGGATCAGCACATCAGCTACTGTGTTTCCTTTCACCGGTGTGTAGGCATGCTCGAAGTCAAAATATTGAAGGTACTCAACCCACCTTTGATGTCTTAAATTCAGATCACGCTGAGTGAATATGTACTTGAGACTCTTGTGGTCGGTGAAAACCACAAAATTCTCTCCTAGCAGATAATGTCTCCAACAACGTAAGGCATGAACAATAGTTACCAACTTCTGATTGTGAGTCGGGTAGTTCCTCTCATGTGGCCTCAACTACCGAGACCCATATGCAACAACTCCATATCCCTGCAAAAGCACAGCTCCCAGCCTGACACCCGATGCATCACAGTAAACAGTATATCTCTTTCTCAACTCTAGAAAGACTAGTAACGGTGTTGAACTCAACCTCCCTTTCAACTATTAAATGTATGACTTACAAGAATATGAACACAAAAAAATTTCACCCCTCTTAGTGAGACCCGTCAGTGGTGATGCTAAGCGTGAAAAGTCCTGAATGAAGCATCTGTAGTATCCATCCATCCATATAAAACTCCGCACCTCAAATATGTTCTTCGGCTTCTCCCAGGAAACTAATTCTATCACTTTCTCAGGGTCCACTAATACTCCTGTCTCTGAGATAACATAACCCAAGAAGTGAATCTGATCCATCCAATAGTGGCATTTTGAGAGCTTAGCATATAACTGATGCTCCCTCAATGTACTCAAAATGATCTCAAGGTGTGTGGAATAGTCCTGTTGAGTCTAAGAGTAAACCAAGATATTTTCCTTGAAGATAACCATGAAGGAATCCAAGTATCGATGGAACACTCAGTTCATCAGTTCCATGAAACCTGCAGGTGCGTTCGTGAGACCGAATGGCATAACCATATATTCATATAGACCATACCTTCTCCGGAAGGCTATGAGTGGTGTATCAAATGGCCAAATGCACAACTGCTGGTAACTGAACCTCAATTCAATCTTCGAGATCACTCAGGCTCCTCAAAACTGATCAAAGAGATCATTAATCCTTGTCAAAAGGATATCGTTTCTTGACCATCTACCGGTTCAACTTCAGATAATCCACACAATGCCTGAGGGTGTCTTATGCCTTCTCAAATAGGACAGGCGAACCCCAAGGATATGTACTGTGTCGGATGAAACCCGTTGTCTGCAACTCCCCCAACTTCTTCTCGAGCTCCTGAAACTCTATTCTTTCCATCCTATAAAGAGGAATGGACACCGATTCCGCTCTTGGAACAAGCTCAACAAAAAATTCTACCTCTCCCTCTAGGGGAAAACCTAAAAAGTCCTCTGGAAAGATATATCTAAAATGATCCACCACTAGAGGAATGTCTAACTAAGAAGTCACGTGATCATCTAGATAAAAACTAGCAATCTAGGTTGTAACTCCTCCTAAAATATGATGTTCTGGACCCACTCTGCTTGCCTGGACATCTCACTCACCCATATGAAGAAATGATATGCTCTATGGTGATGTGAAACTCACCATGCAGTGATAATAGTTGATGACTGCCTGGAAGGGAACTAGCTTGTCCATTCTGAGAATGACATCATAGCCTGTCATCTCTAGTACATAGAGGTCCCACAAAAAGTGACACCCACCAACCTCTAGAGGGCACTCCTTACACTGATGTACACCCACTATTCTAGTCCCCAACGGAGTTTCTAGTGTCAAGATATCATCAGAAGAAAGGATGCAGAGCCCAAGGCTCTCCATAAAAGTAATAGATATAAAGCTATGAGAAGCCCCTATATCGAAAAGAGCAAAAGCTAAAAATGAGGCTACTAAGATCATACCTCGAACTGTAGAAGGTCTGGGATTCTGCTCCTGTTGGGTCTGGTCCACTGCAAATGTCTGGCCTGCACTGCGGCCCTATGACCCTGCCTGACCACTCTGAGCTGATCCACCCTGCTGTCAACGAAAACTGGGCGACTGGCTACCCCAGACATGACCTACAACTCAGCCTGAACGGCTGGAGGAACTCTAGTTCCCTAACTTATGATAAACTAATGGTGATGATATTGAACGAGTATTCCTAGAAGAACCTATGTCGCCAGCTGTTGGTAAGAAGAATTGGCAGAAGCGCTAAAGATGACCCATCTTACCACATGATCGGCACTCCACCGGGTCTCTCGGGCAATGTGGCCTCATATTCCCACTCCTCCCACACTGGTAGCATTCCACCTGGCTACCAGAAGATGCATCCACATACTTTGATCTCCTTGTGCAATCTCCCTACGGCGCTTCCTGCTATCAGTAAGAGGAATACTAACTCTGGATGTCGAATCGCCCTGGCTCACTACTCCAGAATCCCTCAGATTATGCTCTATGCTCAGCGCCTGATTGATGAAAGAGGATATCGATGTCAACCTGAATATTTTCACTTAAGATCGGATTTCATGCCTTAGACCATCCTAAAACTTCCGTGCAAGGAGTAACTCATCACATCATGGAATAGGTGTGAAATGATACATCTCGTTGAAGGGAGAAGAATACTCTATAATAGAAAGAGTAACCTACTCCAGAATCATTAACTTTCAGGGTCAATCGGCCCTCAAGGTCTCTGGATATAATTAATCGTAGAAGATGTGATGAAACTCATCCCAAGCCATATTCTAATAGCGTCCCGCCTGTGAGATCACATCCCACCACCTCTTGGAAGAGTCTCAAAGAATGCAAGAAGAAATCTTCACCCTCTTCTCTGGAGGTATCTCCAGATGCTCGAAGATCGTCATCATGGCTTCTAACCATGACTCTCCAGCCTGGGGTCCTCCATCCCCTGAGAAAGTGAGAGGATGTTGCTGTTGAAAGACCCGAGTCAATTCTGCCATCAACGGGGTAGGAGGTGTCTCTCCCTGAAAGGTATTAATCATCCTCAAAAATCACTCCCTGAACTCTGCATCATCACATGTTTCAGGTTCAACGGTTGTTTCCAAGGCTGGCATGACTGGAGGATCCGCTGTGAGTCGCTGATCAACCATGTCTGGTGTCTGATCACCACCTGGAAACTAGTGTACAACCAGAGGACATCTCAGTGGCATGACTCTGCAAGGTCAATCACACACCTTAAAACGATATTATCAAGGACTTAAAACCATAAGCATAAGAATGGAATAGGAAAAATAAAGCATTCAAGTTTTACAAAACATGACTACACGGCGGGTACAATTCCTACACGGTGTGTTCCCTTATGTCATTTACATGGGCGTGTACTCCTACCTAAACTAGTCATGTAACACCCCAAACACACGGCTTGTTCTCCTAACACACGTCATATACATGAATCCTCTTCCCCTTCCCATGTAATTCTACATAGTTAAGCCACACGGCACTCCTAAGACAAGAATACATGGCGTGTTCAAGATAGAAATGACGTGTACTAGACAAGCTTCACCCGACCCATGTTGTAAATGACACAGCCTGACACACGGATCACACTACACAACATGTTCAAGGTGTACATGGTGTGCATGTGAAAGGATAACATCGACCCGTGCTGTTGGTACATGGTCGGCTACACGGCTGACACTACACGGCGTGTTCAACTGGTACACAGCGTGTTCCTACATGAATTTTTCTATCTCGTGTCTCTGCCCACACGGCCTATGACACGGTTAGAAACTACACAGTGTGTGCATAAAGTACATGGCATGTACTTAAGAAAAATAGTTTCTTCCCGAATAGAAGAACACGTGGTATGTAGTCAAAACTACACGACATGTATTCTGGGTTTTTTCGGAGAGTAATCCTTAGAAACTACTCCGGAGCCCAAAAAACACTAAAACGAACATTAAAGTTCAAAATTCTGGTCGGTGAGGGCCCATAATCCCCACAAATCAAATCTTGGAATAATATACTTGTTATAACAAGTAAAACAAGGAAATGGGCCACTAAATTATGGTCCATGAGGGCTCGTAACACCTCAAGAACCAAAGTTTTGCGTTCATTCAAACAAAACTTTACACAAACAATACCCTATAAAACATCAGGTATTTTATCAAGGCATCTATCACAACAACATGCATATTATACACAAAATCTATCACAATAACATTCAATTGCTAATGCACCCTAAATGGCATGGGAAAAATTCATGACATGGGATTTCTAGAGAGTTCTTATATGATGCATGAGATGGCATACCCTCATCTCATTGGGTTGTGAAAGAAATAGAACCTCAATAACATCAACAATAACAGCACTAATCATGTGAATCACTCAAGGTGAAATCAAATCGACTATAGACTTGTGAAACTAGAAAATTGAAATAAACGAGGTAGGTTGGATTTTCCCTGTACACGGGTTAGCTACTCCCCGACACAACTTATTACTGAGTACCTTTTCCTTCATATCCCTGGATAAAGGCTCCAAAAAGTAAATCAAGAGAAAAGAACCTACCTTTGATACCAATTTGTAACATCCTAGTTCCAAAATCCACCCAGGGGCACCCCGTACCCAGTTGGTCACATGGATTCAAGCGCATTTCCCCGAACACCAGAGGCTTCCGACAAGCATCGAGGGCCTTGGGTGTGATAGTGGGGAAATTATGCCCTCATTGGCAGAGTACACGGTGCATGTAAACAAATGAATACAATAGCGGAATTTGTAAATATCCAACAATAGTAAACAGTTTAATACTATAATAATAACAACTGGAGCACACATATATATATATAATTATACATGATACATATGTGTAGGAAAGAAGCCAAAAAAGTCACAATGTCAGGAATAAAAACAGTACTAAGACAAAGTAAAAAAAAAGATATATAGATCCTCAGCATCCCAAGCCTATGCTTGGTCCCATGCTCTCCATCTCTACAGCAAGTCAAGTACCTGAAGTAGAAGGGTGCTTTCCCTTATCTATACCTACAACAATATAATCTGTTTGGGACCAAAAGCATGACCCAAACAGGGTGTGATACTAAATCCCAGTAGGCAACCACCCAAATATCGGTTCCTAACATTCATTGAATATATAGCAGGTAAAGTATAGAAAACAGTAAGCAGGAAAGTACATAGCAGTAAACAATCTATAGTTTCAACATCAAACAACAACTAATCAAATAGGTACCCCTATGGGAAGTACTCACATTCATCCCCTTTGGTGCTACCAAACAAGTACAAGCCACCCTCGGGGTAGTACACTCGGCCTAACCCCTGTGGTTCAGTATATAAAGACTCTCCGAGAAGCACGTATAGTCAATTCCCCTTATAGTCTAATGTAGTCAGGAAATCTCTAAGGAAGCGCTCACAGTCAATTCCCCTTATAGCCCCAATGTCAAGGACTCTCTGAGTAAGCTCACTCAATCAATTCCCCTTATAGCCCAGGTCGTTCATAGACTCTCTAGGGAATCACTCACCATCGATTACCCTTATAGTCTAAAGCAGTTCAAAATACTTCAAAGACTCTCTGAGAAATCTCACTTGGTCAATTCCCCTTATAGTCTAAATCCGTCAAGGACTCTCTGAGGAAGCTCACTCGGACAATTCCCCTTATAGTCTACTACACCAGTTTCTCACGGACTTGTGCAGGTCAATGAGCATAGAAAAAAAATATGGCCAATGTAATCCTACAGAACTACTTGGCTAAACAGTCTATAGTATATCAAGCATGTTAGAATACAAACTCTCTATCCTACAGTAACAGGCATGGAAACGAGGTAAGGCAACCTAAGGCTAAGTAGGACCAAACGGTAGTAAACAGAACATGTGTGGGAAAAAATCTATCCAAATCATAGCAATCAACCCTATTCATATCCAAATAACCTCTACACAAACTTGCGAGCATGTAGGCAATCAACAAGGGTAAAACGGTAAACACGCAATACCTCGTTCAATGGTATTGGTGGAATTTGCACATAATACTCAAACACATTTATCAAAAAGGCACAAACCCCCTAGATGGAATTAGTAGATTGATATATGTGATCATCGAAGCTTGATTCACCCTAGAACGCCAAAGATATATAGAAAAATACAAAACTTTAAACCAATGACAACATGAGAAAGAAGAGGAATCATGAAACTAGGATCAAGGAGAAGAGAGAAATCACCGATGCGATTCCAACGCAACTGACGGTGTTCAATTTGGAGGACGAACGCACGCTTGGGGGGTTTGTTGAATATCCATGGTCGTACGGAGCTCTCGGTCAAACGGGGCCTAAAAGAAGAGAGTTGTGGTGATTCAATGCGACCCTGGTGCATTTAATGATAAAAAATAAAGTACATGGCATGCAATTGTGAATTATATAGCATGTACTCATAGTTTCCATACTCCGCTTTAAGCGGCCTCCAAGTCACTCTCACATAGCCATGTGTGTGGCTACTACACGGCCAGCACACGGCCTCCTGCAGTAAAGAAGTACACAATTTTATTCATAAAGTACACGACATGTACTTAGAAAATTTTCAGAATTTCCTCTTTTCCTAAAAAAAATCCAAAAAGGAAAAAAATACCTAAAAGGATGATCAGGGTTCTTACATTAATAATTAGATAAGAATTAAATGATGATTGTTTGAGTTAATTTGGAAGGTTTTTTTACCACAACAAACTTGTTTTGATTAATCATTTAGTAAAATGCACTTTAGTTAGTTCCATAACTTTAAATAAGACTTATTACACATAACATATACTGTTTCAACCATAAAAATGGTTTCATGACCATATATTAAGGTAGAAATGAAAAAAAAGAAACCATGTCGTTCTCAAAGGTGATAGATTAACACCTCACGAACAATGTTTTCTTTTATAAAATAAAAGGAAGAGGATAAGGGGGTTTTATGGTGTAATATCCCATTAGTATCATAAAATTATTTTATATGTATGATACTAGAGTTACCATACCATTTGGACAAAGATATGTGGGGAGAGAATAATAAATGAATTTGAAATTGAAAGTAAATTTATAGGAAAAGAAGAAGAGAAATTACCTCTTGAATCTTCCTCTTTACATCCTCCTTAAGGGGAAAAAGCTTGGTATTTTCATGAGACCAAAAGCTTTTGGACGTGGGAGAGGGGCTAGGGAATAATCTTGGGTAGATTTTAGACAAGTCTTGAAGCTTGATAGGTGTGAGGAAATGAGGGTGTGAAGGGTGGTTTTTATAGGGGAGGGGAGAGAGGTTTTCTTAATATAAAATTCATTAATTTATTATTTCTCCACAATAAAAGGACTAGTGAGACTTTCATGACCAAGAATAGTAATTTTATAATTTAATCTTAAACCAAGTGAGCTTACATCAGTATAATATCATACATGACTCTATAATTAACTTATTTAGCTTATTTTGTAAATTATGGTATTTCACTATTCATCAAAAATTCAAGTATTTTCAGAGAAAACCCAAAATTTCACCCCAAACATTTTTTTATGTGTAGAATAAAAAAATGAATTCCACTTTTAAAAAATAATTTTCTAAATATGATTAAATTAATATTTAATTAAAATCATAATTTACTTGAAAAATACAGTTTTTTAAATTAAAACTGATTTTATAATGCTTTCAAAAATTACGTAGGGTCTTATAAAATTATCTAAAAACTAGAAGAAATAGATTTTTTAATTTATGAATGCATTTTAAGAAAATACATTTTCTTTTAAATTAATTAATTAATTATAATTAATTATTTATGACTTACAAAAATACCAAAACATTTACTTTGGTCAAATTGTCACTTTTTAAGATGCCTAAATATTATTTAATTATTTATGGGTAAGGTTACTCTTATTTTGGACGATTTACTACTCATAAGGTTCATACTACTATTCATAAGGGTGGGATACTATTCATAAGGGTATGTTGCTATTCATCCAAAATTATGTTTTCCTTATTGGACCCCAAAAATCATCTTGAACACAACCATGTATGTCAGATTTTTGAAATACCAGACACAAAAGTGACAAACTCATGTTCAAAGGTCACATAGAACATAGTAGTTCATTATGTTGTGTTTTCATGTGATTTTATGACATATTTATAAGAAGTTTATTTTCATTGAAAAACTTTGGGTCGTTACATTCTTCCCCCCTTAATAAATTTCACCCTTGAAATTTCACTTTACACAAATAGGTGAGGGTACTTCTCCTTCATCGCCTCTTCTGGTTCTCAAGTAGCTTCTTCAAACTTACGGTTCATCCACAACACTTTGACAAGGCGGGTTTTCTTGTTGTGTAGAACCTTATCTCTCTAGTCTAGAATCTCTACTGGTTACTCCTCATAAGAGAGATCATCTTCCAATTGTACCACCTATGAGTTAATTACATGTGAGGGATCAGGTTTGTACTTCCTCAGGAGTGATACATGAAAAACATCATGAAACTAAGCCATATTCAGTGGAAGTAAAAACTGATAGGCCATGACTCCTATATGGTCAAGGATTTCAAAGGGTCTAATGTACCTTGGGATTATCTTCCCTTTCTTCCAAAATCGTATGACTCTCTTCCATGGTGATATTTGAAGGGAGACTTTATCTCCAACGTCGAACTCCAAGTCCCTTCGACGATTGTCAGCAAAGCTATTTTCCAAATTTGAGCCACTTTGATGTGTTTCTGGATGACTTGAACCTTCTCTATCATCTCTTCCACAATATCATGTACAAGTAGATTTCTTTCTCCAACTTCATCCCAAGAGGTTAGAGTTATACACCGCTTTCCATACAGAGCTTCATATGGAGCCATCTGAATACTCGAGTGGAAGCTATTGTTGTATGAGAACTCAAACAATGGTAGATTATGATCCCATCCACCTTTTAATTCTAGAGATTAGGCTCTTATCATATCTTCAAGCATCTTAATAGTCCTTTCATATTGGCCATCGGTTTGGGTGTGATAGGTTATGCTGAAATTTAATTCAGAACTCAAAGCATGTTGAAGGAACCTCCAGAACTTAGATATGAACCTTGGATCACGGTTAGAGACAATTGAGAGTGGAACACCATGAAGTCTCATCACTTACTTCACATATATCTTTGCATGTTTTTCAAGCGAGAGATCTTACCGAATTGCGATTAGATGGGAAGTCTTGGTGAGTCGGTCAACCACAACCCATATCGCATTATTTCCCATCAACGTCTTCAGGAGACCCATGAAAAAGTCCAAAGTAACATTCTCCAATTTTCACATGGGTATATAAAATGGATGCATAAACCCTTTATACTTTTGTCCCTCTTCTTTAACTTGCTGACATACCAAGCACCTTGAGATATATTCCATGATCCCCTTTTTCATGTTATCCCATCAGAAGTGTTATCACAGATCACGATACATCTTGGTACTCCCAGGATGGATAGAGAATGTTTAGTTGTGTTCATTTTCCAATATCTCCTTCTTTATCCCAGGTGATTAAGTCACACAAAGTCGCGTTCCAAACTGAATCACACCATCATCGTCGATATGGAACTCGTGCAACTTCCCTTCCTTTACTGCAGTCACACTCTTTTGTATCTCTACATAATCCCTTTTTTCTTCATAAATATTCTCATGGATGGATGGTTGCGCAATAATTTGGGAAATTTAGGATGTATCACATTCCCTTATGATTTCTAAATCCATTATTTTCATATCTAAGAAGATAGGGTCTTTCTCAATCCGTAACATGGATAGAGTATCAGGTTGTTTTTTTCTTAGAGCACCAGCTACCTTGTTCACCTTTCCAGGATGGTAGTGAATAGAGTAATCATAATTCTTGATTATCTCTAACCATCTCCTTTGACAAATTTTGAGCTCCTTTTGTGTGAATATATACTTTTGGCTCTTGTGGTCTGTGTATATGTCACACTTCTCTCAATAAAGGTAGTGACGCCAAATTTTCATGGAAAAAATCACGGCTGCTAGCTCTAGATCATGTATCGGGTAATTCCACTCATGGATCTTAAACTTTCATGAGGCGTAGGCTATCACATTATCATTTTTCATGAGTACACAACCCATGAATTTCTTTGAAGCATCAATTTATATCACAAAAAATTCTCCACTTTTTGGTAGTGTGAGTACAGGTGCAGTGATCAGCCTTCTCTTTAGATCCTTGAAGCTTCCCTCACATTCTTCCATCCATACATACTTCACACCTTTCCTTGTTAACTTAGTTAGGAGGCTTGACAATTGTGAAAGATTTCTCAAAAAATGTCGTTAGTGCCCAGCTAATCTAAGAAAACTATGGATTTCTATGACATAAGAGGGCCTGGGTCATTCCTCAATCGCCTTGGTTTTTTAAGGATCCACAGAAATTCATTCACCTATGATCACATGTCCCAATAAAGTGAATTTCTTTATCCATAAGTCACACTTGATGAACTTGTCGTACAACTTTTCCTTTCTAAATGTCACCAACACAAGTCTTAGATGTTCTTTATGTTCCTCATTTCTCTTAGAGTAGATGAGAACATAAACACTACCACAAATTTGTTAAGTTAATGTCATAATACTATATTCATAAAATCCATAATGATTTTTGGGGCATTAGTAAGTCTGGAGGGCATCACTAGACACTCATAGTGCATGTACCTTGTACGGAAGGCATTTTTCTAAATATATTCCTTTTTCACCTTTAGCTGATGATATCTAGAATGAAGATCCACATTTGAGAAGTATTGAACTCCTATTAACTGATCAAACAAGTCGTAAATCCTTGAAATAGGATACTTTTAAATTATGGTGATCTTTTTGAGTTCCTGATAATCGATACACAGACACATTGTTCCATCATTCTTCTTCACAAAGAGCATTGGTGCACCTCAAGGTGATACACTAGGGCATATGAACCCTTTGTCCAGATGCTCTTGCATCTGCTTCTTTAACTCCTCCAGTTCGATAGGATCCATCCTATAGGGACACATTGAGATAGGAGTAGCTCTGGGAATGAGTTCTATTAGGAACTCTACCTCACAATCTGGGGGAATTCCGGGTAACACTTCGGTAAATACATCACCATATTCCCTCATGATGGGAATTTCCGCAAGGTTAGCACTTTCCTTTGAATCAACCATTTGGGAGAGGTATGCTTCTTCATTGGGAATCAAAACCCACATAGATGAAGGATTATTCAATGGAAATTCATGATCTTTTTTGTAATTTTAGAGGAGCATGGGATGGTTTGGAATATTAAAAGAGATTTCCTTTTTTCGATAGTTGATTTGTTCTCAATATAACGAGAGCCAATCCATTACCATTATAGCGTTGAATTCTACCAACGGAAGCATTACAAGATTCACTGGAGAATATTCCCATATACCCCAATTGGAGAAGAGTCAACCACTTGGGTTGCAATGATTGCACCACTTAGTGTTTTTACAGATATACATACTTCAAGGTTTCTAGGCTTTGATTATATATTTCTAGAAAACTTTCAAGATATAAATGAATGCGTAGAACTAGAATCAAATAATACTTTTTTCATTCATAATTGAATAGTAAGTGTACCTTGTATGAATTCATTATCTTGCTCTACTTCTAAAATGGTGATGGTATAAGCCTTCCCTTGTTCCTTTGGCTATGGTGGCTGCTGACACTAATTAACCTCTTGAACTCGAGGTTTGGTGCACTGGATTGCATAGTGCCCTAGCTCCCTACAGTTGTAGAATTGAACCATGAGTGGTTCTCTCCTTTCATCTACCACATTATCTTTCCTTTTTTTGTATTTTAGACACTATTGAACATGGTTTCCTTCTTTCCCACACATAATGAATTTCCTTATCCCTTTGAGGTAGTTCCCATGGTAAAACTTCCAACATTTTTTGCATCTGGGTCATTGAGTTTTCCTCCCACCTTTGTCATTAGATCCACCAGCTTGAAACTCCATCCTTCATTTCTTATCACCATATCAATGAGACCATTCTCCAAACTCCATCTCTAATTTGAGAGCACATTGAACAACTTCTTAATAACTCCCAAAGAATCTAATTTCTAGAGCCTTTTGAAGGTGTGGTTTTAATCAACTAAAGAATCTATCAATTTGTCTATCATTATTGACAACAAAATCTGAAGTGTACCTTGAAAGCCTTGTGAAATTATCATCGTAGGTTTTGACAGATTCTCCTTTTTTTTCTTGAGCTCTATAAATTCTCTCTCCATCTTCATGGGAAGATTTCTTGGGAAATACTTGTTAAGAAACATTATCTTAATGTCTTCCCATTTCATCTCTTCAATTTCCTCCTTTCGCTTGGTGTTCTTAATCAAAGCCCACCATTGATCAGCCTCTCCAACTAGATAATAAATGGATAGTGTCACCTTCTCATTCTTAGAATAGTGAAGAATAGAAAATATCTTCTCTATGGTGTTGACCCATTATTCTGCAACTAGTGGATCAGAAGATCCACAAAACGTCGGTGGTTGTTGCCGCATTAAACATTCAATAGCCAGTTGCTCTATATTTGGTGAAGGAGGATGTTCCCAATTATTATGGTTAATGTTAATAACCTAAGATGATTTGGTAAGAATTACCATGAAGTTTTGAACTCCACCACCCAAATAATTGGGGATGTCGTTTTGGCAATCATTGCATTGGCCCTCGCACGAGTTGTTGGCCTGGTTTCTCCTGGTTCCCACCATTTTCTAAAATAGAAAAGGTTATAACAAAACATAAGTCAACAATTCATGAATAACTTATTCATTTAAATAATTTATTCTAAAATCATAACATATGGGATCCCTATGTAAAGATTATTGTGTGCATATTTTTACTTAGTTTCATACTAGAGGTTTTCTCTAGGGTTTAATAATCCTAATTCCCAAATTAATTAAACATTTCCATTGATACTAACTATAGTGACCCGGTATTTTCTTACATTACTATTACATAATTTTAAAGATAAATAACATAATAGTATTACACATAGAGGATCCAAAAGTTTAGTGTCTTGGGAAAACTAGGACCATACATAACAATTACAACATTGAGAACAAACATTTATTCAATTTCTTCTTCTCTAGCTTCTTACTGGCACTAGACCTCTCCTTAGTACATGTAGTCACCTAAGGATATACATAAAAAGGTGAGAATCCCAGTAATGGGACAGATAAGAACAATATATCATGGGTTGAGCATAATCATAACAAAGTAAAAGCATTATGAACATGATAGGAAGCATTAATAATATACTTGAAATGTGGAAATGCATAAAAATGAAACAACATGTCTTAGTGGTTAAATACCACACATACTTGTGAATAAATATAGAATCTTTTTCACACATAATTTCACATTTTATCATGATATTAATCACTATACCCAATGCATTTGAGCGTTGTATAATTCTGGGTGCACCCGCAACATTCAAACATTCATATTGTGCTATATAATTTCGGGCGCACCCGTCACACCATAACATTATCATTGTCATGAATGACACATAGAACATATATCAATAATGAACATAACTAAACCATGGAAAGTAATGGGTTTCATCTCATAAGACCACATTCATAAAATTTGGGTTCCCAAAATAAAGAGGGAATAACATACTTGATACAAGAACCATCAACCTTGAATGGGAGGTAAAAGGTGAGTTCTTAAAAGAAGAGTTCTTTTGGAAAACATTTTGTTTGAAATAAACTTCAGTAGAAAACATTTATATACTAGAAAAGGTGATATAATGATGAAAAAATTAATTTTAAGGAGCGACCATACCAAATTTGGAGTGAAAGATGGAGAACCTGAAGAAAGAAGATTGGGTTCAAGATTTTCCCCTTACCTTATATTTGAATGCTAAATTCACTTTAATGTCATGTATAATGACATTATATTCATTAATTAGAAACTAAAGTACCTTTTATAAATTTATAAGGTTAATTATGGTTTTATTATGTTATTTTATGGGCCTTTTTATGAGTTGTATGGTTTAAAAACATTGTTCGGGAATGTTTGTTTTTACGATTTTCTTGAGCGGTTCACTTGTATTCATAAATTGAAGTTCGGATAGAACATGGGTAAACATACCGAACTAATATAACATGTTATTAATGATATTTTAGAAGTTAAAATGATCTTATAATGAATTATATTTTATACCATGTGGATTAATCATTAGATAACAATTAAATGATGATTGTTTGAGTTAATTTGGACGGTTTTTCGACCACAACGAACTTGTTTTGATTAATCATTTAGTAATATGTACATAAGTTAGTTATAGAACATTAAATAGGAATTAATACACATAAAATATTCTGTTTCAACCATAATAATGGTTTCATGACCATTTCTGAAGGTATAAATGAAAAAAAACATGTCGTTCTCAAAGGTGATAAATTAACAGCTCACAAACAACGTTTTCTTTTATAAAATAAACGGAAGAGAAGAAGGGGGTTGGATGGAATGATATCCCATTATTATCATAAAATTACATTATATGTATGATACTGGAGTTACCATACCATATGGACAAAGATATATTGGGAGAGAATAAGAAATGAACTTGAAATTGAAAGGAATTTATAGGAAAAGAAGGAGAGAAAGTTCTTCTTGAATCCTCCTCTTCAGACCCTCCTTAAGGGGCCTATGCTTGGTATATTGATGATACCAAAAGCTTTTTGACATGGGGGAGCGTCTAGGGATGATTCTTGGGTAGAGTTCAGAGAAGTCTTGAAGCTTGATATGTTTGAGGAAATGAGGGTGTGAATAGTGGTTTTTATAATGGAGGGGAGAGTGGTTTTCTTAATATAAAATTCATTAATTTATTATTTCTCCAAAGTACAAGGAATAGTGAGTCTTACATGACCAAAAATAGTAATTTTATAATTTAATCTCAAACCAAGTGATATTACATCAGCAGAACATCATACATGACTCTATAATTAACTTATTTATCTTATTTTGTAAATTAGGGTATTTCCTAATTCATAAAAAAATCAAGTATTTGAGAAAAATCGCCAAATTTCACCACAACCATTTTTCTATGTTTAGAATCTAAAAATGAAGTCCATTTTTTAGAATAATTTTCTAAATATTATTAATTTAATATTTAATTAAAAACATAATTTAATTAAAAAATACGTTTTTTTAAATTAAAATTGATTTTATAATGCTTTCAAAAATTACGTAGGGTCTTATAAAACTATCTAAAAACTAGAATACATATATTTGTTAATTTATTAAAAAAAATTATGAAACTAAGTTTTATTTTTAATTATTTAATTAATTATAATTAATTATTTATTACTTACAAAATACCAAAACGTTTACTATGGACAAATTGTCACTTTCTAAGATGCCTAAATTTTATTTAATTATTCATGGGTATTATTACTCATTTTTTGGAAGATTTACTATTCATAAGGGTCGCACAACTATTCATAAGGGTAGGTTACTATTCATAATGGTAGGTTACTATTCACCAAAAATTATGTTTTTCTTATTGGACCCCAAAAATTATCTTGAACACAACTGTGTATGTCGGATTTTCGAAATTCCAAACACGGAAGTGACAAACTTATGATTAAATGTCACTTAGCACATAGTAGTTCATTATGTTGTTTTTTCATGTGATTTTATGACATATTTATAAGAAATGTATTTCCATTGAAAAACTTCAGGTCGTTACAAACATTATTGTAACCCCTATTTATATGGGTTTTATAGGGTTTAGGTATGAGATACAGAAAGGTAAGAGGAGTTTTCCCCTAGCTATGAAAAGGTAAATCCTTTGTTCCACACATTTTATATGTGTAACTCATATACTTTGTGTAAGTGTAACTCATATACATCGAGTAACTATATGCACCCATTTTCAAAGGATTTGTAATGGTAGCCTCAAGTTTTCAAATGTATCATAAGGGTACCTAAGGAACTAAGAAACGGTAAAATTGATTTTCTAAAGGTAACAAAATGGTAATACCTTCCTATGTAAGGGTTGCTTAGCTGGTACATAAACGTTACACTACATTTCGTAAGGGTGTGTGATGGTAGGTCTAAGCTAGATAAGGGTAAATACTAATTTATTTGGTTTTAATAATGCTTAACCAGTTCCATTATGTGATTCCTAGGAGCTATGTAAGGGTAAAACCATGGTACCATTACACAACTCGGTTTGGGGGGGGGATAAAAAATTTAAACAACCTTTTAACCCCATTTAACCATATTAAAGGCTAAAACCCATGAGAATTTAATACTTTATGATTGTTAAATGTGGAATCTCCTATTTTAAAATAATTTGAACCTTATGCATTCAATATTAGGGGAAAATAGTAAATTAATTGGATTTATTTATTTTTTGTTCCAATGCTGATATGCCTAGTGCAATTCTTTATAAATCACTCGGGCCTTGCTACCTAAGATTTTTGTTATCTACATGAGAAGAGTTTTAGGAATTCATCTACCATAAAATAATATTTGGTTCCTTTTTCTTGTATACTTTTCATTCTTGTAGCAAAACCAATGGAATGGTGCTGAATATTATTCTTCTTTGGACATTATGTAGAGACCTTCTCTTATTGCTATAGCTTTATCTCACAAACGTGTTGGTGGATTATATTCCAATATATTATTGATCTTGTTTGTGGTGGGTGTATTAGTATTTTGGCACTAATCTATGAGACACTGAATGTTTTGATAAAGTTCCTTATTCAATTCTATGAGATTAATTGGTTGATCCCTTCTTGGAATAAAATATTATTCTAAATGGATTTTTCTTTAAAATTATTTTATGCATTTTTTTTGATTGATAAAAATCCTAGATAATGGATTTTTTTCTAAATTGATTTTAAAATTATGAGAGTATTGATTCTTAACTTGTGAAAATTATGTTGATAAATTGTTTTTGTATTGAAATGTATTTTCAATGAATGTGAGTGGTGATATATTTTTTTTGGAAATGTCTATTAAAATTGTGATTATGGTATATGTTTTTTTTGGGAAAACATGGAACATGGAAAACTTTTGGAACCTTATTCATGAATATAAGGTTGATATATATAGATTATTATAAGAAATTATATTATAGGATTCACTTTCAGACTTAGTGTCTTTTTATTTCTTCGAGAATTTTTTACATTGGTCGGAACCCTATGATGTTTCATGTATGACAGTTTCACTTATGAATCATGTTTTATATACTCACATGTTTATTTAAGGTATTTTGACCCATGGACATGGTGATCCCAAACTGAATTTTATTACCTTCATTACCTTTGTGTTCCAATATTTATATACTCACCATACTACCATTAGGATTTGGATCTTATGGTTACTTCCCTCTATTTATCATTCCTATTTATATTCACATCCTTAAAGCATAAAATGTGGATTGTTTTGAAAGAAACCAAATAAGTTTTAAAAAATGGTTTTCATATTGAAATTTATTTATAAATAGATATTATTTTAAAGTTAGAACTAATTGTTTCATGGTAATAGACATTGTATAGATTCTTTTTATGTTGTCCTTCTAAGATTTAGTGCTCACACCCTATTTTTGCCTTTGGGTGTTTGTAGCCTTAGTTTTATAGGAATCAGGTAAATGGAAAGGACATAAGATAGCATGGAGGCTCCCCTTGGTTGATCTCACTATCATTGAGGACTGGGATGGTGGTGATAGTTAGTCATAAGGAGACTTGGTTTTGTTATTGCTTGGTTTTTCATTCAGGTTCTACCTTTTTGGATTGTATGTGTATGTCATGTGGATGTGTAATTTTCTTCTACATTATAATCTGAATTTTTATATTATTTTTTTTATACATGAGGTATGTTGTGTTATTTTTTAGGGTTAAATCATTCACATGGTTTTATATTTTTATACTCAAGTGCATATCGCCAACCCATGGAGATCGAGAATGTGATTCGTGTCTTTTACCAAAAAAAATTGGTTGGCATGTATGGTTGATGTCACGGCCCCCTCCCACCAAAGATGCACCTCCTGAGCTAGCAATGGTGAAAGGGAGATAATGACCTTAGAGTCCCGCCTCCAGTAGGCCCCAGAGTGGCGAATCGCACCAAGGGTATGAGTTTTCACAAATATGGGAGGCATTACCCTTCTATTATTTAAGATCAAGAAATAGGATGAGTCAAACACCAAACGAAAAAGGAACAAGTAAATGAAAATAAACCCAAAAACAAACCCATATGCATGTTTTATAAAATACTGAAACAAAAGTAGAAGTACAAGAAAAGCTCCAAAGTACGATACCAAAAAAAAGGAAAAACTGCAACCACCAAAACTCCAATGCCCAACTAGCAAGGTCCTGCATGGTCCCTGAAGTCCTCCTGAAAACCTGAAAGTAAACTTATGGTGATCATACAATTATACTCAGTAGGAAAACCTAAAGCTCTTGTGCAAAGGTGGGGAGACATCCTAATGCCCAGTGAGAAAATAGAAGGAACCAAATCCTAGAAAGGAATCTATCCACCCAACCTTACAAGCCACACTCACCAAATATCGCAATCAATAGAGTAGTATAATAATATTATCAATGTATGGGTACCTCGTACCACCTTCCCACTGAATACTGCTCAAACCCTCATGCCTAACGCTCTGATGCTTCCCCCTCTTCCTGATCTAGTGCAGCAACCTGGCCATACTAAGATCGAGCTAGTGCCACAACCTGGCCATACGAAGATCATAGTATCCCACCGTCACTCGATCCTTGGCCATCATTGTATCCCGCCGGTACTCAATCCTCTGCCATAACCACATCTCATCTCGAAGACACCTGGGAACCACATCACATCTCATCCCGAAGACACTTGGAAACTTATCACATCCTCATCCTGAAGACTCTTGGGAAACATCTGTCATAACCTGCCCAAAAGATCTTGGGCTATAGAACCTGGAATAGGGAGCACAGGGAATAACAATAACCATCCATCCTTTAGATGTTTGAGAATATCACCCTCCCATCCCACGGGTGTTCAGCACGTAGTTCTCAACATGGGTGGGGTGCATAAAGAAACATAAAATGTACATATTTATATAATTATTTCAACCACTCAGCCAATTCTAAGGCTTCTACACAAAAGATTTGATCACATGCCTCGACACTGCTACCTCAAAAGTATGCACACAATAAACAGCCCCAAACCCGATTAAGCATTTCATGTTTCAACAGTTTTAGTTTATTAGTTCCTTAACTATAGAGCAACTAGCAACAACCAAACCAAATCAATCTTTCGTAAAACATATCCCTGCCAACCACAAATAAAGTTAGGGAAAACACAAGCAACACAATACCATTTTCTTTTATCAGCCAATCAATTCCATTTATTTTCTGTATTTAATCAACTACCATGCCCCACAATTCATTATTTAACTCTTCCACTTTTATTCATATGCACAACGCATCCTTGTAGCTATGCTGCCGACCACCATAACCACAAACACATCGGAAACAAAACCCGTACCACATCGTCATCCCTTTGATAAAATATACCGCAGATCCACTGCCCATCACAACCATATCATACACGCTAACCCACAACCAAGACAACCATAGCCCCGCTGCTCACCCATTCCACAACAAACCTTGAAACACCCCTTCACATAATTAAACCCCAACCAGCACCCAAAAATTCATTCTCTCATTTAGTTTAACTGGGGTGATCATACAAGGGTTCCAGGTATTCATTTAATCGGCCAACTTTACATGATTAACTAATTTCCACATTCTATGAAATTCCATCCACAAAACAATCCATAAAAATAGGGAAACATTTAATTGTGCAAGCAAAGGCCCCCAATGACTATGATTTTCAGTAGGTATAATCCTATTCAATTCACAACATATTAAAACGATAAACATTGATGGAAATAAAACAAAAATATCAAAAAAAAATCCCAAAACCCATTCTTTAACCAGTTATTATCCTTATTTACTGGTTCAACTATATCTCAGTAAAACAAGAGGATACCCACCCCTCACGATTCACAAAAGAGAGAGAGACGAAGGTAAGATCCCTAACTGAACAGGTTTTGATGTCCTTCTGTGAGAACAACCACCATGAGGATTTCGATCACTCCTCCCGAGGACTATGTCATCCCGTGGATGATGCGGCACAACCACACTAACAACCAAGAGAGACTCCATTAAGGTTTAAGGTGTCAATTTTCATATCATGGAAAGGAGGAATATAAAGAGGAGATCGAGTAAGGAATAAGAATGGGATAGAACGTACCATTAAGATGACGTTCGTCGAAGAGCATCATTCCTGTCAAAATATCAGCAATCTCCTCAGTAGGAAACTGTGAAGAGGAAGTTGAAGAATAGGGAAAGGAACTAGGTGCATGATGTTCGCCTCCTTGACACGATCTTGCAACCACCAACAGATCGACGATCGGAGTCCGGATGAAGAAGATAGGATGAAGGCTTCTGGGTCATCCAGGAGCGTCGTCGTGCGGAGAAGAAGAGAGGTCCTTAAATAACATGTGACCCTCTCTTATATAGGCAACGAATAGGTAAAATGATACACAACGTGTTTTAATGAATACACGACGTGACCGTACAACTGTTACGTTGTTTGACTGCTCAACACACGACACGTCACGCAGTTTACATGCATTTAATGATAATAATAACATCAATTAATAATATGTGTTTTATTGACCCAAGACATGAGTCATAAAAAGGTATTCATCATTGGTCGTAAATCCCCATCATAATTTCAGGGTTTCAACGTCACAGACGGTTCACCATTCCAACACTGTATGAGGGAGATATTGTAGATACAAGATCCCGTAAAAACAATATTATTATTATTGAGTGTTTCGTGGACCCGAGACACAAACCATAATTTAATATCCAACCTTAGAGTTGAAACGATTATATTAATGACAGGATCACATCACCACTAACGAGAAGTCAATTGGAAGTCGCACACGGGATTTATGACGGGTCGAAGATTTAATAATGATATTAAATCTATTAATTCACCAGCGTTTTAGGTACCCAGTCCAAAAACATGAAAAAGACATCCAATATTGGACTCATAATTTCCATCTCGTAGTCAGGGTCGCATTGCCGCTTACGGTTCATGAAACCGAGGTCGCACAAAGAAGTTATATTGAAAACAGTGTTTTATCATCAAAATTAATAATAACAATATTTTATTAATATTATTAATTACTGATTTATTTATTTTTCTAACTCTAAATCAATCACGATTTGGTCTCTTTCATGCAGTAAATTCATCACCAATTCCCTTATTTATCATTTATTTCAGATTTAATTTTTTTCCCCGCTAATATCTTATAACTCCTCCCTCTCTCTAATCTCATTAATCCTTCCACAATTTTCACTCACTCCCCAAAAGTGGTGCCTCCCCTTCCTTTACTCCATGTGTCACGCCCCAACCTCCATCTTAAACCTTTATCATTATTTTTTTAACACAATTATCATAAATAATAACATCTCTCATATATCCTCATATCTCAAATCTCATTGCATTGAATTCAAAATTTAGATCTCATTAAATCTTTATTAACGGATCTTTAAAAATTTAAGCCAACATTATTATTATAATTATTTTATATAATAATAATAACAAATCCCCAATTAAAATTTATTAACTCTTCACCAACTATTATTATTAATAATTATTTATAATGACGTTCGCCGCGTTGACCATGTCCGACCACCATTACGTCAACGTCGAGCAGCCTCCCATTACACACATAATTTATTATTTAAATAAATCAAAAATAAACCATGCACCTCCCCTTTTTTAATTAAATACATTCAATTTTATTTCTTTTATTTCACAATGATTAAATTAAAACCATTTAATCTAATTAACACCAAATATTTTCACGCCACCATTATCAATTATTATTATCAAAAATTATTATTATAACAGGCGTCGTGTTTGACCACATAAAATTTTTACAAAGTAATGGACTAGAGGGGTCCGGGCCATTACATGAGATACCTCTCAAAACATTCTCGTCCTCGAGAATTAAAAACAAACCCATAAAAAGGGGAAAGGTCCGAACAACCACCCCGTAAGATACCTCTCAAGGCTCTCGTCATAACTGGAATCCAACCACTATCCAAATTATATGATTCTAGGAATTCCTTCCCCCATGTCAAGATATTATCCACTTTAGGCGGCACTGAATCACCCTCACGGTTTTAATCACATCCACATTAATGTGTATCGATTTGGTATCATGTCCCCCTCTCCCAACATTTTAGGACTCTTCTCACACATTTAAAGGAAAGATGGAAACGACATAGCATTATAGACTCAAGAAAAACAAGGTCCATGTCCAAGCATGGGTGAGAATGATTTTCAAAAAAGGAGTGTGATGCTCTTGAATTTAAAAAAACATAAATTAAAGCATTTAAGTAAAACTAAAAACATCTCTCTCGATCTCTGGCCTTGCTAGTGTTGCCGCTTCTATTGTGTGCATCTGTCTGCATCCCACTCCTCTGCCTTTCTGTTGACATCCAGGTGCCATAGTTGTTCGGTAAACAAGGAACACCTAAGCCCAAGTAGCAAGAAATTTTCTCAATGTTTCATTTTATTTTGATTTCTTTCCCAAAACACACAAATCAAGTAAAACACAAATCATGATGATGCATGTACCTTTCCTAGGGTCTCTACCCTACAATCTATGTAGTCTTGCTTGGTCGTTCGGTAAGCTCTGAGTCCTTGCATTGGATCATGGGGGGCCCTAAAATCCCATGTCCTAGCCATTCTTCCCTGGCCTATGTCACACACCAAGATCAGCCATCATTGTTTCCCTACCATCCCATGCAATCCCCACTATGCCTAACTCCAGACTCCATCCTATCTCTCAACCATCACCTCTGATACCATTCTTTCATGACCCCCTCCCACCAAAGATGCCCTTCCTGAGATAGAAATGATGAAAGGGAGATAATGACCCCTGAGTCCCACCTCCAATAGGCTCCAGAGTGGAGACTAGCACCAAGCGTATGAGTTTTCACAATTATGGGAGGCATTACCCTTTTATTATTTAAGATCTGGAAATAGGATGAGTCAAACACCAAAAGTAAAAGGAACAGGTAAATGAAAATAAACCCAAAACTAAACCCATATGCATTTTTTATACAGTATTGAAACAAAAGATCAATTACAAAAAATGCTCCAAAGTACGATACCAAAAAAAAAGCAAAAATTGCAACTAGAAAAACTCCAATGTCCAACTAGCGTGGTCTTTCACGGTCCCTGAAGTCCTCTTGAAAACCTGATGTTGAGTCAATAAGGATTTCTTTATGACTTTTTCATTCCTTATTTTTTTGAAAATTACAAACACCTTATACGTAAGCATATATATATTTTACCTCCAGAAGGAAAATTTTATTCTTTAACGAAATATACCCTAACATAGTTTTTCTTATACGTTCAATATTTTTCTTAAGTACGAAAACCAGATTCATACCCAAAACCCCAGAATCATATAATATCAAGAATTGGAGTATTCCGATTTTAGGATCCAAATTCTGGATGTAAACTGTAATAAAGTTCCACTTTGAATTCTTGATGTGAACTATAATGAAGTTCCACCCCGAATTCTGAATACGAACTTTCATGAGTTCAAATCTGAACTCTTATAAAGTTCGACTCCGAACTCTTATAAAGTTCGACTCCAAACTTTCATGAGTTCGACTCTGAACTCTTATGAATTTCAACTCCGAACATTCATGAGTTCGACTCCGAACGTTCATGAGTTTGACTCTGAACTCTGATGAAGTTTGACTCCGAACTCTGATGAAGTTCTACTCTGAACATTCATGAGTTCTACTCCGAACTCTTATTAAGTTCGACTCCAAACTTTCATGAGTTCGACTCCGAACTCTTATGAAGTTCAACTCTGAAATTTCATGAGTTCGACTCCAAACTCTTATGAAGTTCGACTCCGAAATTTCATGAGTTTGACTCCGAACTCTTATGAAGTTAGAATCCGAACTTTCATGAGTTTGACTCTGAACTCTCATGAAGTTCGACTCCGAGCATTCATGAGTTCGACTCCGAAATCTTATGAAGTTTGACTCAGAACTTTTATTAGTTTAACTTCGAACTCTGCAAGTTCATATTTTGAACTCTGGTGAAACCAGAATCCGAATCACCTTAGAAATTCAGACTCTGGACTTCTACATATTTCAGGTTCCGAATTCCTGTAAAACAGAATCCGAACATTTATTTTTAACATAGACTCCGAATTCTATTTTGGTTATACTCTTATCTTTTAATTACTTACATTGTGATTTCTAGTTTTGTTTATGCTTACACTTGTTCCATTGTAAAACGATGTCTTGCTTTCAGTTACACATGTTTTGTTATAAAACGATGTCATCCATTCTGTTTCTAATTAACCGTTGGTTTAGTGAAACGTGTATAGGTCCCTCCAATTTTCAAGGAAAATATAACCATTGGAGGAGAGAGCTGATCATTCCAACCGAGCCTATAAATAGGAGGTCATTTGAAAGAGCTGAAGAAGAAGTTGATCACTATAGAGACCACATGCTATAAAGGTGATTTCTATAGAGAGAAGATTTTCATGCTTTTTGCATACTGAACTGCTTGTTTAGATTTCTTCGTGCAACTCCGAATGTTGGTGATTAAATTCAAGGGCTTCCGGGGATATGAATATAGAGGTGCTGACTACCTTGAAGTTTGAGGGCTTCCTTGTTGAGGAAGACAGAGGTTCTAACTACCTTGAAGTTGAGGGCTTGCAGGGAGAGCAAGACAGAGACACTGATCTTCGTATCGAGGGCTTACCCTGGTGTGGGTAAGAAAGACTTGCTTGAAAGTATAAATCAAGGGACCTTTATCCAGGATTGTTGGATACCATTCACTTTGGGTTAAAATAGTTATTTTTTGTTACTTGTAGTTTTACTACTTGTTTTTCCGCTGCATACTGTATTGTAAGGAAAGTATAATCCTCTTATATTTCCTTACACATGTACTCTGTTTCATTTAGATTCTATATTCTTTATGGTAGAATCTCTTATTGTAAACTTTATTTAAGTTTCAATTTCTGGATCCATATTTCTGGAACCTGTTTTCGGAATCACTTTCTAGATTTAAGAAAGTACATTAAACTAGAAGTTTATAACTTCATACCTTGTTTCAATTTTCCAATTGGTTTTAGAGGTGTAGTGAATTTGATTAGTTTAACTTTTTAAAACTTAGATATTTCCTTGTCTAAGAAAATTTTTAAACTGTACAATTCGGCCCCCTTTTGTATATTGAGTATCTACATCATTATTTCCAACCTACAATTGGTATCAAAGGAGGTCTCTGAAATACTTATACTCACATATAAGTTTTTCATGCTCACTTTTCCATTGTTCTTCATCCTTGCTTAAAAAGTTGGTTTCGTTCTGAACTTTTTCATTCCGAATTGTTCATTTTGAATTTGTTCATTCCGAACTTTGGGGTTACAAACTTTTCCTTCTAACAAGTTTGGTTTCCAATGTTTTTCTTAGAATGGCAGGAATAAATGTTGGTTCTATTGACAATATAAACCCTACAAGACCCCCAATTTTTTATGGTAATGACTATGAGTATTGGAGAGATCGAATGAAGAATTTCTTTATCAATACTAGAGTGGATAATTTTGTTATTCTTATTGGTGATTATAAAATTCCTGATAAGGAAGTTAGAACTTTATCTAACCAGGAAAATAAAGAATATCAACTCAATTATAAGGTACGCAATACTTTACTATGTTCAATGACTAGAAATATATATAGCCAAATTAATTCTTCGGAAGTAGCTAATGGTATCTGGAAGAAGTTAGAGGTTACACACTTTGGCACTTCTAAACTAATTGAAACTAGGAGAGATATGTTGAGAGCTGAGTATCATGGATTCAATTTTCCATTTGGAGAACCAATCAATAAAGTGAAACAGAGATTTATGACTATAGTGAACAGTCTTCAGTCTATGGGAGAAAAAGGGTTAGATGATGAAGCTCTTATGGATAAGATAATTGATATTATACCCAATGAGTGGGAATCAAAGAGAATAGCTATTGATGAGAATAGGAAGATTACTCAAATTTTCCTTAGATGAACTATTTGGAACTCTTATCAACATGAAACAAGAATGAAGAGAGATGCTGACAACATCAAGAAGAAGAATGGAAATGGTACTGTTTCTTTTAACACAACTTCAAATCATATGACATCCAAGACTCCTGAAAGAGTAACCAGATCCAAGTCCAAGAAGGTTATTATCCAATCAGAATCTAGTGATAGTGAAGTCTCAGAAAATGAGTTAGATAAACTTTCTCGAAGGATGAACAAGATAGCTGGTCAGAAAAATTTCCAATCTAAGTATAATAAAAAGGAAAGTAAAGATAGGAAAGATGGAGAAGTTACTTGTTATGAATGAAAGAAAGCTGTACATATTAGACCGGGTTGTTCGTTGCTCAAAAAGAAAGAAATAAAAGAGAGGCATTCTGAAAGGAACAAAAAAAAGTTTTATAATTCCAAAGCTAAGAAAGTTCTGAAAGATAATGACACCTGGAGTGCCAGTGGTGGTGACTCTTCAGATGAATCTTCTGATTATGAATCTTCAGGACAGAAGAATCTTGGTCTTATAGCTAGATTAATTATTAACAATCATTTATTTATGTCTAAGGTACATAATGCTGAATCATTGACTAGTGTTTCATTAATTTCTAATGATAGTAAATATTATAACTCTTCAGATGAAGAATCCTCTTCTGATGAAGAAAATACTTCACCTACCTATGAAGAAGTTTCTAGGTTTTCTGAACTTCTTGATATTGATAATTCTAAACTAAATAAAAAACTTGATAAGGAAAAATCTAGGAATACTATTCTTACAAAGGAAATATCAGATCTTTCTAAAGATCTTGATCGGAAAAATGCTGATTTTATAAGTATTTCAAAAAATCTTGAGGAAGTAAATTCTGAAAAGAACAAAGTTTCTAAAGAACTAGAAAAAGTAATTTCTATGAAAAGTGTTTTCGAGCCTAGCTCTAGTTCAAAACCTAATGGTTTTTAAGATAAAAACTTGGTTATAAAACTCAAGTCCAAAATTTTTTCCTTAAATTAGTGTTTGTCAAACTTTACCTATAATAAAGAAAATTTTTATAAGATGTATTCACAAATATGACCTTTAAGAAACAAATCTGGATTTGGTTATACCCATGAAAAACCAACTTTTAGTAACAACAACTTTGTTCCACAAAGTGCCCCATTTTGTACCAAGTGTCAATGTGGTGGTCACTAGGAAAAGAATTGCTCTTTAAATAAAACCCAATCTCTATGTTTTCATAAGGCTAATTTTTTTAAGAAGATGTGGGTGCCTAAAATTTTGTTATCTGGAAATCTCGGATCCAAACAAGTTTGGATTCTGAAAGTCTAATTCTTGTCTCATTTTCAGGAAAATAAAGTAAGTACCAACAATAATACATTGTACATGGATAGTGGATGTTCCCAGCACATGAATGGTAACAAAAGCTATTTTGAAAAGATTATCAAAACGAAAGGAGGAAAGGTAACTTTCGGAGATAATGCTCAGGGAGAAATTGTTGGTATAGGTAATATTGTTCTTCTTGGTAAAACTTTGATTTCAAATGTTCTTTTTGTTAAGGGTCTTAAGTAGAAACTCATTAGAATAATTCAATTATGTGATGAAGGTTACCTTGTGAGTTTTAGGAATGATAAGTGTTTAGTACACAATTCCAAGGAAGAGTTTATTCTCTCAACCAATAGGTAATAGAATGTTTACACACTAAACATAGAAGACCTTAAGAGCCAAGATTTACCTTTTCTAAGTGCAATGGAAGATCATTCTTGGTTATGGAATAGAAGATTAGGTCACTGTAATCTTAGGAACTTTTGTAAACTCTCTAAGAAGAAACTAGTTAAGGATCTACCGAAGCATAGATTCGATTATTCTAAAGTTTGTGATCCTTGTCAATATGGAAATCAATATAAATCTGGTTTTAAATTAATCTGCGAAGTCTCAACAACTAATGCATTACAATTGGTGCACATGGATCTTTTTGGTCCAACACAAACTGGAATCATTGGAGGCAAATACTATGTGTTTGTTCTAGTTGATGATTACACTAGATTTACATGGGTCTATTTTCTAGAAAAGAAGATTGAAGTTTTTTCTTATTTAAAAAGTTTTAGAGCCCAAGTTAAAAATGAGAAAAATATTCCACTAAAAACCATTCATAGTGATCATGGAGGAGAATATCAAAATTCTGATTTTGAAACTTTTTGTATTAGAAAAGGTATTACTCACAACTTTTCAGCACCGAGAACTCCTCAACAAAATGGTGTAGTCGAAAGAAGAAATAGAATTATTCAAGAGATAACTAGAACCATTTTGAGTGAACATTCCATAGCTAGACATTTCTGGGATGAGGCTGTAAGTACTGCTTGTTATACTTTAAATCAAGTTTTGATTAGACATTTTCTTAATAAAACTACTTATGAGTTATGGAATGGTAGAAAACCTAGACTTTCCTACTTCAATGTTTTTGGTTGCAGGGTATTCATCTTGAATACTAAAGATAATCTACACAAATTTGCACCAAAATCTAATGAAGGAATTTCTTAGGCTACTCCACAACTTCTAAGACTTATAGAGTTTTCAATAAAAACACTTGTACTGTTAAGGAAATAGTGCATGTAAAATTTGATGAATCTGATCCTTTTGTTTTTAAACCATCCCAACCTACATTCTTAGATGTGTTTTCAAAAACTGATTATCAACCTTTGTTAGAAGATTTTTCAGAAAAGGAAAATGTTCAAGAAGTTATTTCTGAAACATTTACCCCAGAAGACTTTCTACCCTGTGTTGATGAAAAAGTTTTATAAAACCCAAACCAGGTGTTTCTTAAGAATCATCTCAGGGATAGTATCATTGGTGATGTAAATAAACCTATAAGGACGAGAAGTTCCTTTAGAAATTAAGTAGAACAACTAGCATTTCTTTCCTAATTGGAACCAAAAAGAACTAATGAAGCTTTAGGAGATGATGATTGGATCAAAGCCATGTAAGATGAACTAAATGAATATGAAAGGAATAAATTATGGACCTTGGTTGAAAGACCTAAGGAAACTTCTGTTATTGGAGTAAAGTGGGTTTTCAGAAACAAGTGTGATGAAAATGGAGTCATTATAAGAAATAAAGCTAGACTAGTTGCTAAAGGCTATAATCAGCAAGAGGGAATAGACTATGAAGAAACCTATGCTCCAGTAGCTAGACTTGAATCTATTCGTATCTTACTTGCATTTTCAGCATTCTTCAATTTTGAACTTTTTCAAATGGATGTAAAATGTGCTTTTCTCAACAGTTATGTTCGAGAGGAAGTTTTTGTTGAAAAAACTCCTGGATTTGAAGATACAAAGCATCCTGATCATGTTTTCAGACTTACTAAAGCTTTGTATGGCCTTAAACAAGCCCCACCAGCCTGGTATGATAGACTTACAAGATTTTTTCTCCAAAATAACTATGTTAAGGGAAATGAAGATCAAACTCTTTTTCTAAAGAAAGATAAGAAAAATGTTTTTATTGTTCAAATTTATGTTGATGACATCATATTTGGTTCAACTCAGCAATCATTAACTGATTCCTTTACAAGTCTAATGAAATATGAGTTTGAAATGAGTATGATGGGTGAGTTAACATTTTTCCTTGGTTTTCAAATTTCTAAAAAACAAGAAGGAACTTATATATCTCAACATAAGTATATTAAAATTATTCTTAAAAAGTATGGATATGACAACACTAAGAGTATAAGTACTCCCATAGGTACCTCAAACTATTTAGATCTTGATGAAGCTGGGAAACCAGTAGATCAAACATCTTTTAGAGGTATGATAGGAAGTTTACTATACTTGACAGCTAGTCGACCAGACTTAATGTTTTCAATATGCGTATGTACAAGATACCAATCCAATCCTGAGGAATCTCACTTAAAGGCAGTAAAAAGAATTTTTCGCTATCTAAAGGGAACCATGGATCTAGGATTATTTTATACTTTTGGAAATGATTTTGTTTTAAAAAGTTTTTAGGATGCTGGCATTGGTGGTTATAGAATGGATAGAAAGAGTACATCCGGAACTTGTCATTTCTTAGAAGATTCATTAGTTTCTTGTTCATGCAAGAAGCAACACTCAGTAGCTCTCTCCACTGCAGAAGCTGAATATGTAGCAGCTTGAAGTTGATGTGCTCAAGTGTTGTGGATGCAACACACACTCACAGATTATGGCTTGAGTTTTACTAAGACTCAAATTTTGTGTGATAACACAATTTTCATTTCCCTTAGTAAAAACCCTACACATCACTCATGTTCAAAGCACATATATATTAGGCATCAATTTCTTAGGGATCACACACTCAAAGGAGATATCATTCTTCAGTTTATCGGAACGCAAGATCAACTTGTTGATATTTTCACAAAATCTTAACCCTTCAATAGATTTGAATACATTAAACAGAAGTTAGGAATGATAACCATAAGGTAATTCTTTCTCATTAACTTCCTGTTGAGCAACTCTCCTTACAGTAATAAACTCCATTTCATAGGGGGGGGGTACATTTGTGTGCTAGTTTAAGCAAAATTTTCATTGACAATATTTTGTGTAACTAAATTTTTCGTAAAAAGTTTTTGGAAATTCTAGGAATGGAAATTCTCGGAATGGAAATTTCCGGAATGGAAATTCTCGGAATGGTAACTTTCGTAATGAGATTTTCGTACTGGAACTTTCGTAATGAGATTTTCGTACAGGAACTTTCATAATGATATTTTTTTACTGGAACTTTCATAATGAGATTTTCGTACTGGAACTTTCGTAATGAGATTTTCATACAGGAACTTTCGTAATGAGATTTTCGTACTGGAAATTTCGTAATGAGATTTTCATACTAAAACTTTTGTAATGTGATTTTTGTACTGGAACTTTCGTAATGAGATTTTCATACTGGAACTTTCGTAATGATTTTTTCGTACTGGAACTTTCATATTGAGATTTTCGTACTAGGAATTTTTGTAATGAATTTTTCGTAATAAGTTTTTTTTTTGAAGAATATTACCAATTATGAACAATCTTTCTAGCCAATCTGAAAGTTATGATTTCTTTACTTAAATTTTCGTAGTCATACTTTGCTTACTGGTATTTTCCTATAAGTTTTAAAATTATTCATATTCTAGTTTTCCTTAAATACGAATGTTTTTCTTAAAACCTCAAAAGATCGGAGTCATGTTTTCCTTGTGGGAATGCTCTCAACCATCAGATCAGAAAAGAAAGGTTTTCAACAATTAGATGGTTTCTGGAAGACCAAAGGTCGCCTGCTTCACCTATATAAATGGGACCCTCAAAGTTGTCCCACATCGGTTTTTCAAGCTCTCGTGTCTCGAACCCCTGCATCTCTTATTAAGGACCGTTCTGGTCTTTGCAAAGTCGTTCCGAATCTTTCAGATCTCTCTATTCCGAATGTCTATTGAAGCAACATCTCAAGATATGTCAACTACTAAGACAATCTAAAAATGGTTAGTGTTCATGGAAAGGTTGGTGCATCCGGATTTTTACAGGACTTATTCTATTATAACCAAGAATATCATCTTGAATAGTTGGGAAGATGTATGCTTGTACAAGTCAGAGAAATAGGATCTGGTTTACACCGATTTATTGATCGAGTTCTATGAGTATGTTTCCTTCTAGATGGAAGATGGCAAAGACTGGTTTTCATTTAAGTCTTATGGGAAGACATACATATTATCTTACACCAAGGTCGTGAGCTTGGTTGGTTTATCCTATGAAGGGGAAGATGAGTTTTTCTCACATAATCTTCCATATGAGCAAGGAAGTTTCAAAAAGGTGAAGGCTTTAAAATTTCTTGGACTTAAGGATGCTACGACTGCTAAGATTTCCCATATCACTCCGAACAATAAGATTCTATAGCTCTGGGTACAAGGTTTTCTCATACCAAGAAGAGGAGACAAGGATAATCTGAAGAAAAGTGATATTTATGTCTTAGATTTATTGGTAAATCTAAGAAAGATAAATTTGATGAGGCATGTCTTGATTACGATAAAGAACATAAAAGAAGGGAACTTGAGAGCCCAAATAATTATGTACCCTTCCTTACTCTCTAAGCTGATAGTTTGGTGCTCATAATCCTTTAAGTTTGTATGAAAATCAAGAATCTATAATTGTATGCTTATGCTGGTAAGTGATGATACCTTGAAGAGGATGAAGATGGGATTTTCTAGTGAATCCAGAGAATTCTACCCTCTATCTGTGGAAGAGGTTGAGGCAGCTTAGAAAGTTACATAGACTCTGGAACCATCCAAAAAGTCAAGAAAGAAGAGAAATATTAAGGAATTGGTTACTGATGAATAAAATCCCAAGTCTAAGGAAACTCAGTCTGCTCTCCCCAAACCGAAGAAACAAAAGAATTATCCTGATGAGGTTGCTGCGAAGTAGAGGGAAGACAAAGAGAAGAGGAAAGAAGGGGATACACAGTTCATATTGGACCCTGTAGAGGCTAAGGCCTTAAAAAAGAGAGCTGCAGAGGAATTATAAAAGCAGGAAAAGGAAAAGAAGATGAAAAAGAAGTTGTCTGAAGCTGAACTAGTGCAATCTCTTTTGAGAGATACTGAAATAGCTTTTGAGTAGATTCTGGTTCCAGAAACTATCCTTACAGAACCTTCTTTACCAGAAACTCCAGGTAAGAACTATGTCACTCCGGAAAAATACAAGGGTAAATAGGTAGTTAAATAAGTAGAAAAACAAGCTGGTGAAGAAGTATAGGAAGAGGTTGAAGAAGAATAAGAAGAAGAGGGAAGTGAAGATTTGGATGCCTTCATCAAGAAAGTAGAGGATTATCAAGATAAGGCAGAATCTGCAAAATTATTTACTCCAGGAAAGGGAGTTGAGGGAGATAATAAGGATGATGATAAGCAATATCAAGAAGAAGAAAATGTTTTGTATGATGAGGAAGAATCCTATGAGAATGATTTTCAAGAGGAAGGATTAGAAAAGGAGAAACGAGATGAAGATCAGATTTTTCAAGTTTCTGAATCCGAGGAAGAATATCCTAATGAGGAACCAATTCCGAAAGCCGAAAAGGGGAAACAAGCTCTCATGGAGACACCTATAAAAGATGTCATCAGGAAGAAATAAGTTGTTGGTACTTCTAAAAGAAATCTAGTGCAGGTTGAGGAAGAGCTATCTTCAAGCAAGTTATCTTATTCGGAGTCATCAGCTCATGGGCATGATTTTGTGGTTGAATCTCTCAGGAAGTTGGTTGACACCATTCCGATTTTTCCAACTATTGATTCCAGATGCCAGATGCTGCAATACAGTTTGAATCAGAAGTCAGAATCCCAATCCATGGTAATGGATAAGTGTGTAAAGATTGAGTCATACCATACAAATTTCCTTATCAACTATAATGTTCATAGGAAGTCTTGCAACAAAATCACTTTATGGTCTAAGAAAGTTGAAGAATACATTGCTGACATTGAATGTTTTCAAAATGAGGTGAAAGATGCATTTGAAATAGAGGATGAAAAGATTAAAAATCTTCAGGATGAGCTGAAGTTTAGAGATCTGAATGGGAAGCTTAACTTCATATCCCAGAACTGGAAAGGGGAAAGAGACTTCCTGATTGAGTTTGAAGACAAGCTACAAAAGCAAGAGGAGTTAATAAAAATATAGGAAGAGGCTATGAAGGATCAGGCTGAAGCTTTGAAAGTACAAGATGAAAGGATAATATCCTTAGAGAGGAAACTTGAGGAAGACCAAAGATACTTGAAGAAGCTCAAAACCTTGTTAAAGAAGCTGATCCCAAAGGAAAAGGAAAAAAAATCCACTCCGATCTTTTGTTGTATTTGTCTTTCTTTGTAAAAATTTCTCAACTCTAATGAAATTTTGGTTGGTTGTATCTTGTTATATACTAATGTTTCAGGTACCATATTTTCTTTTCCATTCCCTTCAATTCTTTTTTATAATCACAAAGGGGGAGAAGGAAAAAGAACTACTCCTAAGAGAGAGAAAGAAAATTTTAAAATGAAGAGGAAAAATTTATAAGTTAAGATATCCTTATAGTAAGGGGGATTTTCTCACTACGAAGTTTTTCATTTCCATGATAGTGAAAAATACACTCCGAAAATTTAGAATACAATCCTTAGAGTTTCAATGCCTAAGGAGGATTTATTTTTATTCACTTTCATCCATGAACAAAGGGAGATAAGTTTTAATTTAAAAGTATAATAAAAATTTTCGAAGACCTTATATTCTTTTTTGTAAGGATTTTTTTGCTTTCCAAAAAGGGGGATATTGTTGAGTCAATAAGGATTTCCTTATAAATTTTTCCTTCATTCTTGTTTTTAAAATCACAAACACCTTATACTTAAGCAAATATATATTTTACCTCCAGAAGGAAAATTTTCTTCTTTAAGGAAATATACCTGAACTTAATTTTTCTTATACGTTCAATATTTTTCTTAAGTACGAAAACCAGATTCATACCCAAAACCCCAAAATCATATAATATTAAGAATTGGAGTATTCTGTTTTTAGGATATGAATTCTAGATGTGAACTGTAATAAAGTTCCACTCTGAATTCTAGATGTGAACTATAATGAAGTTCCACTCCGAATTCTGAATACAAATTTTCATGAGTTCGACTCCAAACTCTTATAAAGTTCGACTCTGAACTTTCATGAGTTCGACTCCGAACTCTTATGAAGTTTGACTCTGAACTTTCATGAGTTCGACTCTGAACTCTTATGATGTTTGACTCTGAACATTCATGAGTTAGACTCCGAACTCTTATGAAGTTCGACTCCGAACTGTCATGAGTTCGACTCTGAACTCTTATGAAATTCGACTCTGAACTTTCATGAGTTCGACTCCGAACTCTTATGAAGTTCAACTCCGAACTTTCATGAGTTCGACTCTGAACTCTTATGAAGTTCGACTCCGAACTTTCATGAGTTCGACTCCGAACTCTTATGAAGTTCGACTCCGAACTTTCATGAGTTCGACTCCGAACTCTTATGAAGTTTGACTCTGAACTTTTACTAGTTTAACTTCGAACTCTGCAAGTTCAGATTCTGAACTTTGGTGAAACCAGACTCTGAATTTCCTTAGAAATTCAGACTCTGGACTTCTACAGATTTCAGGTTCTGAATTCCTATAAAACAGAATCCGAACATTTCCTTTTAACATAGACTCTGAATTCCATTTTGGTTAGAATCCAAACTTTTATTTACTTACATTCAGATTTCTAGTTTTACTTATTCTTACACTTGTTTCATTGTAAAACGATGTTGTGCTTTCAGTTACATATGTTTTGTTATAAAACGATGTCATCCATTCTGTTTCTAATTAACTGTTGGTGTAGTGACACGTGTACAGGTCCCTCCGATATTCAAGGAAAATATGATCGTTGGAGGAGGGAGCCGATCTTTCCAACTGAGCCTATAAATAGGATCTCATTTGAAAGATCTCAAGAAGAAGTTGATCACTCTAGAGACCACACGCTGAAAAAGAGATTTCTAGAGAGAGATGATTTTCATGCTTTGTGCGTATTGAACCACTCATTTAGATTGCTTCATGTGACACCGAATTTTGGTGATTACATTCAAGGGATTCTGGGTATAGGAAGACAGAGGTGCCGACTACCTTGAAGTTCGAGGGCTTCCTTGCTGAGGAAGACAGAGGTTCCAACTACCTTGAAGTTGAGGGCTTGCGGGGATAGAAAGACAGAGCCACCGATCTCCATATCGAGGGCTTACCCTGGTGTGGGTAAGACATACTTGCTTGAAAGTATAAATCTAGGGACCTTTATCCAAGTTTGTTGGATACCATTCTGTTTGGGTTAAAAGAGTTATTGTTTGTTAGATGTAGTTATACTACTTGTTTTTCCGCTGCATACTATATTGTAAGGAAAGTATAATCCTCTTATATTTCCTTAAACTTATACTTTGATTTATTTAGATTCTATACTCTTTAAGGTCGAATCTCTTATTTTAAACTTTAGTTAAGTTTGAATTTCCAGATCCATATTTCTGGAACTTGTTTTCGGAATCACTTTCCAGATTTAAGCAAGTGCATAAAACTAGAAGTTTATAAATTTATACCTTGTTCCAATTCTCTAATTGGTGTTAGATGTGTAGTGGATTTTCTTAGTTTAACTTTGTTAAACATAGTTCTTTCCTTGTCTAAGAAAATTTTTAAAGTGTACAATTCACCCCCACTCTTGTATATTGAGCATCTACATCATTATTTCGATCCTACACCTCAAAGTAAACGTAGCGTGAGCATACAAGTATACTCAGTAGGAAAACCTAAATCTCTTGTGCACAGGTGGGGAGACATCCTAATTCCCCATGAGAAACAGATGGAACCAAATCCTAGAAAGGAATCTATCCACCCAACCTTACAAGCCACACTAACCAAATATCGTAAGTCAATAGAGTAGTATAGTAAAATTATCAAAGAATGGGTACCCCACACCACCTTCCCACTGAATACTGCTCAAGCCCTCATAGCTAGGGCTCTGATTCTTCCCCCTCTTCCTGAGCTAGTGTCGCAACCTGGCCATACGAAGCTCGAGCTATGCCACAACCTGGACATACGAAGCTCATAGTATCCCGCTGGCACTCAATCCTTGACCATCATAGTATCCCACTAGCACTCAATCCTCGTCCATAACCACATATCATATCGAAGACACCTGGGAACCACATCACATCTCATCCCGAAGGCACCCGGGAACATATCACATCCTCATCCCGAAGACTCTTGGGAAACATCTGTGGTAACCTGCCCGAAGGATCTTGGGCTATAGAACCTGGAAGAGGGAGAACAGGGAAAAACAGTAACCATCCATCCTTTAGATGTTTGAGAATCTAACCCTCCCTTCCTATGGGTGTTCGGCATGTAGTGCTCAACATGGTTGGGGTGCATAAAGAAACATAAAATGTAAAGATTTATATAATTATATCAACCACTCAGCCCATCCTAAGGATTCTACACAAAAGATCTGAGCACATGCCTTGACACTGCTACCTTGAAAGTATGCACACAATAAACAACCCCAAACCCCATTAAGCTTTTCATGTTTCAACAGATTTATTTTAGCAGTTCCTTATCTACTGATCAACTAACAACAAACAAACGAGATCAATCATTCGTAAAACATATCCATGCCAACCACAAATAAAGTTAGAGAAAACAAAAGAAACACAATACCATTTTATTTAATCAGCCAATAAATTCCATTGATTTTCTGTATTTAATCCACTACCATGCCCCACAATTCATTAGTTAACTCTTCCACTTTTATTCCTATGCACAACGCATCCCTGCATCCATGCTTCCAACCACCATAACCAAAAACACATCGAAAACAAAACCCGTACCACATCATCATCCCTTTGATAAAATTCACCGCAGCTCCGCTGCCCATCACAACCATATCATACACACCAACCCAAAACCGAGCCAACGTAGCCCCGCTGCTCACCCGTTCCACAGCAACCCATGAAACACCCCTTCACATAATTAAACCCCAAACAACACCCACAAATTCATTCTTTCATTTAGTTTAACCAGGGTGAACATTCATGAGGTTCAGGTATTCATTTAATCATCCAAATTTACATGATTAACCAACTTCCACATTCCATGAAATTCCATCCACAAAACAATCCAGAATAACAGGGAAACATTTAATTGTGAAAGCAAAGGCCCCCAACGACCGTGATTTTTAGTAGGCATAAGCCTATTCAATTCACAACATAATAAAAGGATAAGAATTGATGTAAATAAAACAAAAATATCAACAAAATTTCCCCAAACCCGTTCTTTAACGAGTTATTATCTTTATTTAATGGTTCAGTCATATCTCATGAAAACAAGAGGATACCCACCCCACATGATTCAAAAAAGAGAGAAAGACAAAGGTAATATCCCTACCTAAACATGTTTTGATATCCTTCTGCGAGAACAACCACCATGAGGATTTCGATCACTCCTCCCGATGACTACGTCCTCCCGTAGACGATGTGGCACAACCGCACAAACAACCAAGAGAGACTCCATTAAGGTTTAATGTGTCACTTTTCATAGCATGGAAAGGAGGAACAGAAAGAGGAGATCGAGGAAGGAATAAGAATGAGGTTGAACGTACCATTAAGATGACGTTCTCCGAAGAGAGACATTACCGTCAAATATCAGCAATCTCCTCAGTAGGAAACTGCGAAGAGGAAGTCGAAGAATAGGGAAAGGAATGAGGTGCATGATGTTCGCCTCGTCGACACGATCCTGCAACCACCGACAGATCAACGATCAGTGTCCATATGAAGAAGATAGGAGGAAGGCTTCTGGGTCATCCGGGAGCATCGATGTGCAAAGAAGAAGAGAGGTCCATAAATAACATGTGACCCTCTCTTATATAGGCAACAAAAAGTTAAAACGGTATGCAGTTTGTATTAATGAATACACGACATGACCGTACAACTGTAACGATGTTTGACAGGTCAAAACACGACACATCACGTGATTTCCATGCGTTTAATGATAAAAATAACTTCAATTAATAATATGTGTTTTATTGACCCAATACATGAGTCTTAAAAAGGTATTCATCATTGGTCTTAAAATGATCGTCATAATTTCAGGGTTGCATCGTCACAGACGGTTCTCCATTCCAACACTGTATGAGGGAGATACGTTGGATACAAGATCCTGTTATAACAATATTATTGTTATTGGGTGTTTTATGGACTCGTGCCACAAACCATAATTTATTATCCAACCTTATAATTGGAGAAATCGTATTAATTACAGTATCACATCACCACTGACGAGAAGTCAATCGGACGTTGCACGTGGGAGTTATGACTGGTCGAAGATTTAATAATAATATTAAATTTATTAATTCACGAGCGTTTCAGGTACCTGATCCAAAAACCCAAAAAAGACATCAAATATTGGACTCATAATTTCCATCTCGTAGTCAGGGTTGCACTTCCACTAACAGTTCGTGAAACCGAGGTCGCACGAAGAAGTTATAGTGAAAGCAGTGTTTTATCATCCAAATTAATAATAACAATATTTTATTATTATTATTAATTACTTATTTATTTATTTTTCTAACTCCAAATCAATCACAATTTGGTCTCCTTAACGCTGGAAATTCATCACCAATTCCCTCCTTTATCATTTCTTTCACATTTAATTTTTTCCCCACTAATATCTTATAACTCCTCCCTCTCTCCAATCTCATTAATCCTTCCACGATTTTCACTCACTCCTCAAAAGTGGCACCTCCCCTTTCTTTACTCCATGTGGCACGCCCCAACCTCCATTTTAAACTTTTATCATTATTTTTTTAACATAATTATCATAAATAATATCATCTCTCATATGTCCTCATATCTCAAATCTCATTGCATTCAATTCAAAATTTAAATCTCATTAAATCTTTATTAACAGATCTTTCAAAATTTAAGCCAACATTTTATTATAATTATTTAATATAATAATAATAAAAAATCCCCAATTAAAATTTATTAACTCATCACCAACTATTATTAATAATAATTATTATTAATGACGTTTGCCCCGTTGACCAAGTACGACCACCATTTCCTCAATGCCGAGCAGCCTCCCATTACACACATAATTTATTATTTAAATAAATCAAAAAGAAACCATGAACCACCCCTTATTGAATTAAATACATTCAATTTTATTTATTTTATTTCATAATGATTAAATTAAAACCATTTCATCTAATTAACACCAAATATTTTCACGCCACCATTATCAATTATTATTATAAAAATTATTATTAAAACACTCGTCGTGTTTGACCACATCAAATTTCTACAATGTAATGGACCAGCAAGGTCCGGGCCATTACATTTGACCCAGGTTAGTTTATTACACCACCTAATACATTAGGGTTACCACATATTATGTAAGAGTTCCCACCAATATCATTGAAAAGGTTGTCACTTGTATAGGTAGATTTATCAGCGCTAATGTTAACCAAAATAAAGATCATTAAATATAATTAAAAAATATTATTTTTGATATGTAAGGGTCACCAAGTGATACGTAAGAGATACCACCTAATAAATAAAGTTTATTAATTACAATTAAAATATTATTATTTATATAAATAAATAAATATTTTATAAAAAAATTATTAATTATATAAATGGATAATTATATTGATAAATAATTATATTTATACAAACAAAAGGATAAATCCCAAAGATAAAAAATAGTACAAGAATAATTAAAATATATAAATATTATTAATTACATAAAAAGCATTAATAGTTAATAAAAAGAATCAAATGTGAATAATTTTATTTAATAAATATTATTAATTATATAAATGTGTAAATATTTTTAAATACATATAAATTTATAAATAAATATAATTTCTTAAAAAGTTATAAATAAATACAAAACAGTAGTAATAAATTACAAATTATATAAATAAATATAAGATTAATTATTCACATAATCTTAATAATAATTTAATTTAAATAATTACAATAATATTTAAAAAAATATTAATTATATAAATTAATAATTATTTAATATTATAAAAATATATTCTTATATTTAAAAAATTAATAACTATGATTCAATTTATGTACGATTATTTTCAATATATTTCAAATTAATATTAAATCTATTATCATCTATATTTAAATTAATAATAAATTAATATTATTTTAAGAAAATATTTTTAAATTACATAGGTAATAATATAATATTTTTATCAAGTACATGAAAAATATCGATAAATAGTTGTTTTCCACAATATAGAATTAATTACAGGAGCATAAAAATAAAATTATTAGTTTTAATAATGATATCTAAATAGATTTTCAATTTCTAATAAAAATATATATTTTAATTATTATTATTATATGCATATATTTAGTGATTTTATAAAAAATATTATTAATTATTATTAAAAATATTTGACAATTATATGATTGAATAAATTTATTTTGAAAATAAATCATTAATTATATAAATGTATAATTATATTCAAAAATAATTATATATATACATACAATAGGATTTAAAATAAATATACATGGCTAATTACTTAAATATTGATATTAATTTATAATTTTAGTATTATAATAATATATTAAATTTGTTAATTGTTCCTAAAATTAAAAATATAATTCCATTTAAAAATACTTTTCAATATTTAACGTTTTTAATTTATTCAATTATTAATTTACATATATTAGTCTCTTTATTCACAAATAAATATGTGTGTTTGTGTATATCTAAAGAACCCAGGAATATGTGGGGGTGCACCCAACACATTCGTGTATATAGCCAATAACATACAATGATTATAATATTAATTTTATTGGAAATTTCTACACTATCGATAAAGTTGGAATTTGTGGCTACTGAAACGTGGGATCTCCAAATGGTAGTCACTAATAGAGAAACCTAATAGGTGGGATTTTTCCCGCCTCCACCTTTCCCAAGCCTTTTGGAACATTACTCTCACCACCCTCATTGCCTATATCCACCCATGATGCTTCCACTTGCCCACCATTATCCATCATGAACACCCCCAACTTCCCATGATAATCTTGGTTTCCATCCCCTGATGCCTTGTGACACTCGATAACCTTGACTAATGGAAACTCTACTACCCAATTCCCCTAATGGTTGATGAATGTTATGCATCTTCCATGGCTGAAAAACTCAAGGTCTTGGGACATCATCCACCCCAAATTCATAAATGGGCATTAGTGGAAGCCAAACGGCAGTGGATAAAGGCTTTATAAATGGATCAGAATTGACTGATATTTGGAATTAATTTAAGGCCATTAGTGACCTCTCTTGGAATTACCTAAAGGAAAATATTATATTAGTTCTATAAGAATTAAAATAAAATTAACTAATGTATATATATATATATATAATTTATTGATATATATAATAATAGTAATATATATAAATACATATAAGAACATTATTATAATTTTAAAATTTCAATTATTTAATTCATATAAACATTTACACTAAAAATCATTCATTGTAATTAAAATATATAAATATTATTTATTAAATAAATTGATAAATATTTTATCATAATTATTACTACTGTTAAAATTTTCATTTGTCAATGCTAAAATTAGTTAAATTAACATAACTTCTATCAATGGTTAAAAAAGTACTGCAAAATTTCTACACATAAAATCATGGAATTTGTAGTAATTCAAGGAGAAAGAATAATTTAAAGGGAGGGAATGATTGAAAAAATTTAGGTTTTAGATCAAAATCATCTATTATCCCCCATTAATGATCTCAGTGAATTTTTATTCATTTATTGGGGCTGTCACCCATTTCTACACTTCTAATATTCCCACTTCACTAAGAGTGAAAAGGTAATGTTATAAATCCATATGAGGAATTATGAAAATGTAAAAAACATGAACAATGAGATCAATATGATAAGTCCTCATATTTTTTCAGTTCTCAAGTAGTTGTTTCATCCCAAAATTAATTCAATAGAATGGATTTGAAATATGTCAATCCAAATGATTTTGACCTTACATAAAAATCAAACTATTTAATATTTCATACTAATGTGAATATTATGAAAATACTCTTATAAATATATGTCATTTAAATACATGTTATAAATTTTAATGTCATTTCAATGGTAAAATAATCCAAATTCACTTTTTTTTAAAACGATTCTTTGTGAAATAATATTTTAATGTTATAAAATGAGTTTAAACTTACACATAAGTTGGTCAACTACATTTTTCTCTAATCAATTCTCACCTTTAAAATTAATATCAAAATCCTTGAAAATATTATCCACTAGATCAATCAAGATTTTTTCATATTTATTAACTTGAATGTATTTTAGTGTCATGTGATCATTATAAACTATTATCTTGGAAATAAATAGTTATAATAAAAAATTATCAAAAAAACAGGTAAAAAAATTAATTCACCTTCCATGGTGTTTTAATTGGATAATTCTTCCCTAAGGGATTGAATTGAAATGTAAATAGGCTAGAAACTTCCATCAATGTTTGACCAAGGATGACTACAATGGAATCATATCTAACATCACACATAAGATTACAAAATTTCTCGAAATTTAATAGAACAATTATGGATTTAGTCATTGAAATCATCTTCAATGTGTCAAATAGTTTCTTAAAACTATCATTGAAAGAAAATGTAACTTATTTTATCAATAATTGGGTGATTAATTTAGCAGAAATATTTGGTATAACTATGTTAAAAATCAATATGTTCCAAAAATCTATGTTTCTCTATCACTAAATTCATCCCCAAAAATTCTAAAATTATGTTGATTTTTATAGGATTGTACTTAATTAAGTGATTACATATATTGTGCCAAATCATAATACCATATTTCTTCATTAAATAGAGAAATTTGTTAATTAATTAATAGGAATGTCTCTTCACACTATTCTAAAATTATGAAATGATTCTTTATAAATACCTCAATATGTCATCCATACAAGGAAAATTCGTCCTTAAATTCTTTTATACCAGGAAAGTACAGAATCTGGGCGAGCTCAATCCTAAAAAATTATTAAAAGAACAGATTACAAAATAAAAGATCAGGTTCTCTAGTAGTGATAGTGGATCAGGCTAACCTTTGGTGGTGTTGGTAAACTGGACAGCATGGTGGTAGCTAGGGTTTTTCTAGTATTTCGAGTATGTTGGGCATGTCTGGCCAGTTTGGAAATTTTTGTTGGGCTCACTTGTAATGGGATCTATATCATTTGGGTTTTTCTAATATTATCTAAGGATCCATGCCTCTCGACTTTGAGAAAGTAATGGGTTCTCCCTCATCCCATCTCAAAATGTTTTTTGTTCTTATTTTTCTTTTCCTAATAAATGGGATAGTCCCCAACTTGTTTCAATTAAGAAAATATCAGAAAATATAAGGGGTTTTCCAAACTAGGGAGTCGACCACCCAAGACATGTCTTCATTCACCAAAGTGGTACAATAATCAGGTTTTCTAAACACCCACATTATACTTTCTTTAAGGAATGTTGTCTTTGAAAAAGAATATTCCACCATGTTGGCCTCTCTATACACATGAGAGATAATGAGGTTAATCTGTATGGATTTACACTATGGATTTTGTGCCACACACACTATAGAAAGGTGGTGGGTTTATTAAACATACAAAATGAGGTTTGTTTCTATGATAATGGTCTATAAGGGCTGGTAAATAACAACTTTTTATGATCTTTTAGTGACATTGTAATTTGATTTTATCCAGGGTTTCCATTGAGAAATCTATTTTATTCATATATTCTATCAATTTCACTATGTAATCAAAAAATTAAAAGTTAAATTGATCCTTATTTTCCATTTAATTAAACTTTTGATATTTTATAAACACCCTCTAACCTATCACTATTTAGGTAGGGACCAATTCATCATTCTTTCCTATTCCATTATTCCACCATTCTCAAAAAAATACTTATAAATTAACCACTAATTAATTATTTCATATGGGGTTGATAATTTTAGTATCTAAGAGTTTCAACACATTGTTTTTCACCACTTCATTGGATTTGTTAACCTTATTTGTGGTTACTAAATTTTATTACTCCCTTCTTTAAGTCTCAATTTATGAGATCTTAAATAATGGACAATAACCACAAATTTGTTCCATTAATTCATTATATGATCCGTATTTAAAAATTATTATTACTCATCCTTAAAACTAAAACATAAAAGGTGTACTATAAACTCAAGTATAAGATCGGACCATAGATGAAAAGATCCCCTATATGAAAATGTAGTTTAAAAGTAAATGAATATTTAATTTAATTAAAGAAATAAACCTAAAACAAATTAAATTAAAATTTTATATTACAAATATACTAAAAATTTGTAAATTTGCTTTCATGTGATAGAGAAGAATCTAAAATATTTAATAGATAATCATGTTTTTGTAAGAATTTGATCTAAAAAAATCATAGTTAATGGTGTTCTCTATCTAAAATTTAAACTCAAATTTTCTTATGGTTAATTATTTTTATTTATATAGTAACCTTGTATTCAAAAATCATATTTAAATATAACAATTTAAACTAATTCCATGGACAATAATGTGTACAAGTAACTAGTTTATGTATTAAATTTAATTTCTCAATAATAAAATGATCATTTTTTAAAGAGAAATAAAATAAATAGAAGAATGATTGAATAAAAAATTGAGATAAACTAACAACAAAAACAAAATAACTTAAATACTCAACAACCCATCCTTACTAATATTAGAAAAATGTGAATACGCATCAATGTTATCATAAGAACTAAAGAATAAATAATTTTTATTTATAAAAGAGATTACTAAAATCCTATCTATGTCAAACCAAATGTCCTTTTTAAAACAAACCAAACAATTATAAATAAAATTCCTTAATGATTTATTTTTTTATAATGTAATACGGTTATCGAAAACAAATGAACTTTTTTGGTTTTATTATGTCTAATTTTATTCAAATTACCATTAATAATCTTTATTGTTGATAATGCAGTCGTTAAACAGTGATCACATTTTTAGTATAAATATAGGGCTTTAACAAATCTAATTCACACAGACAAAGAAAATGATGGCCTCAAATAGTAGTATTGTAACCTATGAATCAAATTTATCAATGTTTCTAAGGGAGAGAGAATCACTATGATTTTCTCTTGACTAATCCTAGGTCGAGATCTAACAACTTAATCATGAGTGAAACCGTTTACAGGAAAAGTTCAAACTCATTGAGATCATGACCCAAACCATGTTTGTTGAACGACACCATTAAACTATCACCATCATGCCCCTTACTCTTAGTGTTATTATGTTTTATAAAATTATTATGTCTCAAGACCCTAATCAAATTGATTATGTACATTAATTTCTAAATAATAATGAATATATTCTTATTTTGATACTATAAAACCTGAATAGTATTTTTGGGTATTATTAAATATTATTAAATAATTAATTTTGATTAATTAACTTATTTTTTAAATAAATAATATTGCAATTAAATATTATTATTAAATTATTTTTATTAAATATACATTATTATATACTTTTTATGAAGTCGAACGTAATGTTTTATTAGGGTTAAAAACTATTATTGTCAAAAACACAACATTTTCAATAAATTTCAGTTATTATTTTTAAAAGTTAAATGAACATATTTATATAATTATTTAGATAAAAATGAATATTATTTTTGGAATCATAATGAAAAAATTTTACAATGATGAATTTTATATAATTTTCTGAAAGAGTAGAATTTTGGGGTCAAAATTAAATACCATATAAATATATGATGTGTTTAATGTCATCATAATGAATCAAAAATGATTTAATAAAAACAAAAATCGGTATCCTCATCCAAATATATGTTTTCCTCCTTAAATTATTTTATTTTATGACTATTTTATTATTTTTATTAAGCATTTGTGAATCCCACAAAACTATTAATATATTTTAATGTTTTAAATTCATTTATTAAAAAGTGTGACTAACCACCACATATAAAAAGGGATTATTTTAATAATTTTTGCCACTATAAAAATAAAATAATGAAAAAAACTCCCCTTTTTTAGATACCATGGGCCAAAACCATGTTATTTTTTGTTGTTTTGAATATATTTTTTTTGTAGAGTCCAGAACCTAAATACTAAAGATATCCCTCCATTTTGCTATCTAAACCCACCCAAGATCATATTTATCTTTAGTAAAAATCCTTGGATCACATACATACTATAACCACCTCTCTATCGGATCCTCTAAAGGAACGCCAGTCTCTCAATAAACCCATTTTCAAGCTTTTGGAGTTACGCACTCAAGTAAAGTTCTTTCCTTTCTCCTCTTTATTCAAGTTTCTTTATTATGGCATGCCTTCTATTCACCATTTTCAAATATTTGGATATGTCTTTACATGTACCAATTACTTACCATTATATTTAAAAATTATGATAGTAGCATTTCTCTCTTATCAACCCATTTTATGAATTTTTAGGTGATGTCGTTAGGCTGATGAAATTTTGTAAGGGAACCCCTCTTTCTCTCCGTTTTTCAAGTATCTTCTTCATTTTATACTCTTTAATTTTAAATTAATAATTATGGGGTTTATTTTCACACCTTACCAATACTTTCATTATAATTTATGAATGATTATATACCCATTTATCTCTCATTAAGTCCTTCTATGAATATTTACACTTCCCCATTATACTGTTGAAATTATACTACATGAATCTATGCCAAAACAATTGTGTAGTGATTACCATACCAAATTTCTATAAAGGGTGTTCACATTTATACACTTATAATTATTCTTATTAAGTATTTACATGTATTTATTACAAAATCAATTTTCATTGAATAAAATATTTTGATGAATAAATCCATGTTCTATGATCTGCGTGGTACACTTAAGCATGAGAATGAAATTAAAGTGACAGGTGCACCCGGAATTATATAGAACTTCAATGAATTGGGTAATGTTTAGTATCATGATATTTCATGTTGGGATATGGAGTGAACCTGATTCTTTTATGTTACTTCTTCCATTATGATGTCTTTGTAGTTATCCTTGACTAGTGATTCAGTGTTTTAAGTTGTTACCACATTCCCATGTTGCATTTATGTTATCATGTTATATCATGTCTTTTAATTCATGATTATGATTTATATTATTTTTATAACCCTTTATATTCCTATTATATAAATTTTTTACCTTATTCCATTCTTATTCCCTTACAGGGCTTATAGTTCATTCCTTTCTTAGGTATTTCTTCACGTTATCTCATGCAATTTTAAGTGCAATCATGTTGAAGAAGTTTTCAATAATGATGTTGTATTCCATATTTTTATTTTTAATGTAATGTACATAATTCCAAAATACAGTACACTTATAGATATTTTGGAATTAATTAAGTGTAATTTATTGTAATAAATCATGTTTTAATTTGTAATAAATGGAGGAGTTATTATAGTTGGTATCAGAGGAAAAATTTAGTCATTTTTGGGATTTAGATTAGGAAACTATAAAAAAATCCTTAAAGATAATACAAAGTATAAGAAAATATACATAAATTTTGGTTAGTATATACTAATTGGTTTATCAAGAAAATACATCTCTATCTGGATACTAAATAGGGATGGGGATCTGGAACAGATATACCAAATAGTAACAACTCTGATGAGGTGTTTCGGGCCTGACTCAGGGTGACCTGGTACAGGACAACGAGCCTTACTACGCACCTGCTTTAACTCCCCTTTGGTATATTATTTTGTAATTCATAATCTCATTACAAACCATTATTAAGGTAGTAAAAAATCCCATAAGAGTATTTTTTATGAAATATATCATAGATAACAAAGACTGGATCCTAGAAATCCATATGTAAAGGAAATAAATATAAGTTATAAGTTATCCCTTTAATATCATTACATCCCATTTTATGTGTGTAAAAGTTAAATATAATCATCCTTAATTGTACTTTTATTCTATCTAATGGCTATAAATATGAGAAATTTGGTAAAAAATTAATGTGAAGAGCAATGTGATGATTGCCCCAACAAGATGCCCAACCCGATGGGAGCAGGAACTACACACTCTATGAAGATAATATCTCATCTGACTTAGGGTCTAAATAGAATCTTGGATCAAGAGGATCATCCAACCCCCATAATATGAAACAATCCATAATTGAGAGATTCATGGTTAAAATACCTCCCACTTTCAATGGGTCATCCAATCCCTTAATCATGGAATAGTGGATCGAATCCATTGAAAAAAAATTATCTATCCTTCAATGTTATGAAAAATAAAAGGTAATTATGGTTATTTGTCATATGGAAGGTCAAGATGATCAGTAGTGGACATTGATCAAAAATATGAATCTTTAGTAAGAGATCAAAGCAATGGGGTTGAATAATTTTCAGAAAATGTTTTTTGATAAATATTTTACTTGCACTCTCCGCCTTAAAATTGAAAGGTATTTCCTTAACCACTTGTAAAAAGATGAAAAATATATCATGGAGTACATGTAAAACTTCACAATACTTTCACTGTATGCCATAGGATTTATCATTTTCAATGATTGCGAGGTTAACCTCTCCTTTGGTGTGATAAAATCTAGTCTTTGAAAATACTTAGTGATTTATGACTTTGATAACTATGATAAATTTGTCTGATGTGCCTTCAAAGTTGAAATAAATATCATAAAATCTCAAGGGTATCATGGGGATAAGAAGAGGAAATTGAATTTTAATTACTCTAGTTTGATATAGATATCAAACAATGACAAGAAATTACAACACCCCGCTTATCAAAAGTGTGGAAAGAAGAACCCTAGAAATTTCCTAAAGGGGATGTGAAAATGTTTTAGGTGTGGGAAGGAAGGAAACCTAGACAATGATTGCCGACAAGAGAAAATCACTATTGTTATGGAGGAAAGTAATACTTTGGTCAACCCTCAGTGTAATATTCATTTTTATAACTACACGGAACCGTGGAACATTGCAAACTAATGGAGTAATACAAGAATTTTCAGAGAAAACAAACAACCTCCAAGGCATCAAGGGAAATCTTTTTTTTTTCACAACTACCGAAGTGAATCCCGAAAATGAAGTTGTGATAGGTACGCTAGTTATTCATTCAAGAATATAGAACATAATTTTTTATTCTATTTCTATAAATACCTTCATATCACAAAAGATTAGTTGAACTATCTAAACACCCCCACAAATCTTAGAAGTAAATATTTCTGTGAAAATGGAAAATGGGGAAATTATGTCATCCCAAATATATAACTCCTCCCCTACCAAATTTTGTGTTCTAAATTTCCTAGTAAACCTTATCATGCTTCCTTTTGTGTAATTTAATGAAATTATGGGCATAGATAGGATTTCCCTTTATAGATCAAACATAAATTGTCGCGATAAATAAATCCCTCTCCTTATTGTGAATCATCCTCAGATTCTATACAAATTCAAAGAGAAGGATGAATCCTATTTAGCACCATCATCCCAAGCATAGATATTATTTCCCTACAAGTAAGAATATAAGGATAAAATGATTGAGTATAAGGACAAGATCATCCTTAAAGAAATTCCCATTGTGAGGTAATACACTGATGTGTTTGCCACGGAATTTTCTGGTCTTCCTCTTATCCAAGAGGATGATTTTTCAATCGAGCTTATAAGTAGGGTGTTACCATTACCCGAGACTCAGTATTGAATAGATTTTTTGGAACTTGATTAGTTGAAGAAACAACTACATGAGAATACGGATAAAGGTGTCATATGCCCAAGTGCTTCAGCATGGGGTGCACTGGTCATTTTAATGAGGAAGAAGGATAGTCCAATGTGACTTTGCATCGATTATCATGATCTCAACAAGATCATGATAAAGAAAAAGTATCATATGTCTCATATTGATGACTTGTTAAATCATCTTTGTGTATCACAATACTCTTCCAAGGTGGATCTACAGTCGTGACATTACCATGTTAGAGTGAATAAGGCGGATATCACTAAGTTTTTTTGTACAAGGTACAATCACTATGAGTTCATAGTGATGGTTTTTAGACTCACTAATACTCCATAAATCATAATGAACACTATGAATATAGTATTTAGGGATTTATTAAATAAAATTTTGGTAGTATTTATATATGTTATTATAATATAATCAAAAAATAAGAAGGATCATGAGGATCATCTAATCACTCTTGTAAAAACCATGAGAAAGGATTAGATTTATGATAAGTATAGCAAATGTTTTTTCTTGTTAAAGGAAGAATATTTCATGGGACATATCATCACAAGTAGTGGGATATCTATGGAGCATTTAAAAAATAAAATGAAGGATGGACAAGTCCAACATATGTGACTAATATCTATATTTTCCTTGGGTTAGCTGCGTATTATCTCCTATTTGTGAGAAATTTATCACATTTTTCAAACCCTCTTACCAAGATAACTCGTAAGGGAGTAAATTTTTCATAGAATTATGAATGTGAAGAGTGCTTCAAGGAGTTGAAAATGAGTCTTATCACAACCCATGTACTTACACTACACTCAAGAGGATAAATTTTCGTGGTATTCAGTGATGCATCCAAAAATGGCTTAGTTGGAGTGTTAATGAAAAATGAAAAAGTCATACCCTATGCATAGAGGTAGTTGTAATTTAATTAATAGAACTAACCAATGCATGATATGGAGTTTGTTGCGGTGATCTTAGCTCTGAAAATATGGTGGAATTATCTCTTTGAGAAAAGTGTGAAATATATATGGATCACGAAAGCCTTAAGTATATATTCACACAAAAGAAGTTTAATATGCACCAATGAATATGGTTAGAGATAATAAAAGACTATGAATGTTCAATCCACTAAAATCCTAACAAAGTGAATAAATTGAAAGATTCTCTAACCATAAAGGATCTGGAAATTTTTTCATTGATGAGAGTTGAGAAGGATACAATCTTCTTAGATTTTCAAAGGATATAAATGGGAATCATAAATGAAGTAACATCATCAATCCTTTCAAAAATGATTGCTCAACCATCTCTTTGGGTGAGGTTAAAGTATTATCACAGAGTTAGTGTGGGTATTCAGAAGAAAGTTGAAGCTATAAGGAAAGGTTAATCCTCAGAGTTTAATGTTAATGAATAAGGTGTTGTTTAATTTGGGTCAAGACTATGTTTACCATAAAATATTGATTTAAAGGAGTTTTTGGATGATGCACATAGCTCAAACTTCTTCATCCATATAGGTAGCACAAAGATGTATCAAGATCTCTGAGGACATTTTTTTTGGGATAATATGAAGAAGGATATCATAAAATATACAACCAGATGTTTTTTATGTCAGCAAGTGAAATAAGAAAGGAAAAAATAAAAGGGGGTGAGGCAACCATTACCCATACATACATGTAATTGGGAAAACATTACCATGTACTTTGTCACTAATATTCTAAAGACATCAAGATAGAATACTTCTATATGTACTATGGTGGATCGTCTTATAAAGACTACACACTTAATTGTGATATGGGAGGAATTCTCACAAGATCTACTTGCACAGATACACATCAGGGAAGTATTCAGGGTGCATGAAGTTTTACTATCGATTATAGCCAATTGAGATCTAAGTTCTGGAAAATTATTCAGCATGCTCTAAACATTGCATTGAAATTTAGCATGGATTATCATTTTCAAAATAATGGACAATAAGAGAAGACTCTACAGACATTGATGACATATTGATAGCATGCTCAATTGACTTCAAAAGAAGATGTGATCAATATATTCATTTGGTCGAGTTCCTTTAAAACAATAGTTTCCACTCTATCATCCAAATGGATCCCTATGAATCCCTTTATGGGAATAGGTGCAAGACACATACATGCTAGGATGAATTTGGGGAATGAAAATGGATTGTTCCTAAAATGGTTAAGAAAATTGAGGAAAAGGATAAAACCATTTAGTAGAATATCAAGGATTCTCATAGTCGACAAAAGAGCTATGTTGATAATTGTCAATGATACCCAGAGTTTGATGTTATAAATATGGTATTCCTTTGCATATCTCTATGGAAGAAATTGATGAGATTTGGGAAAATGGAAAGATTAGTCTAAGAAACATTAGCCCCTTTGAGATCCTTGATCACATCAGAACAATGTCCTATCGACTTGTACTCTCCCATAAACAATATTGAGTTTAGGTTGTATTCCATATATCACTCTTGAGTAAGTAAATAACTAACCCCTTACATGTATTTAATCCAGAGGTGGTACCAATGGATAATAATATTTCCTATGAGGATAATCCAGTGAAGTTATTATATAATAGAGACAAAGATCAACAAAATAAGACAATGCACCTTGTCAAAGTGTTGTAGAGAAACCACAAGTTTGAAGAAGTAATTTGGGAACTAGAGTAATTGATGAGGTATAATTGTAGGTTCCAGGCATAGTGGAAGCACGTTGGTGGGTTTGCCCAACTTTAATTTTAACGTTAAACAATGTTCAATCCGAGATCTGTCACGATATAAAATGCCAAATCTTCGGAATAGAACAAAGAACGAAAAGAAAAGAAGAGTCTCGGAACCCTTGAGGAGGATCATCATATGTTGATTATAATTAATTTAATTAATGCATAAGAATTACCTCATTGTAATTCTTTCTTCGTTGATGTGTCCGGTCACGATTCGGTGATCCGTCGTTGCGTCATAGAATCCAAGTGTATGATTCCTCTAGCAGTGATCCACATGTGTGTCACGTATCTCCAGACGTCGCAGAAGGGATCTTCGGGTGCTAGTGCGGAAGAACCTTCGCTTGCGATGTACGAATTCGACCGCCTTAATCCGGTTGAGGATCTTGCTCTCGTAACTTGAGGGCGTTCTTGGTGGAAAAGGGAATTCTCTCTTGGCTTGAGAGTATTTCCAAATCTGTTGTGCACAACAATGGCTCTTCAAAATGTTGGGGTTGCGAGGATATTTATAATCGGGTTTGAGGTTAATAGAGTTATGACAATAAATAAACGCATTACGTGTTTTATTTATTTCATTAACACTTATTGAAAACCCCCATGTCGAATTGTTAATTCCCTGTCATGCGCCCATGCTGATTATAATAAATATCATTTAATAAAACAATATTAAATCCTCAAAATCCCAACTGGAAAAACTACACGGCGTGTACTTATTTTCCATAAAACTACACTACGTGTATATTTAATATACACGGTGTGTACTTTTATTTTCCATTTTTCTCCACCACATTTATTAGACCTTGAGTAATGACTATTTATTTCTTAAATAAATGTAACTGCATTACTCGCTAATAAATATATTATTTCGTCCGCAATATATTCTCTCAAATAACAAGTGTCAAAATAAATGCAATCAGACATCCTTAAATAATTATTAAACCACATTAGGGAATAATATTTATTTACCTTGTAAAATTAATATTTAACTAAGATACATGGACACACTTAGTGTGTGACCCTCTAGGCCTCTTTCTCAGTGGCATTAGGCTGAACCTACCTAAAGTCCAAGGTTAGAGTCTAGAAACACGCCAAGGTGCCCATAAAGAAAGAAGTTAATGCCACAATGATGTGTCACCTCCTACGAATGCTTACTGTGTAATATAATCCCTTTGTCACGATATCTCCAATCAAGTGGGTTGCATGCTAGTTCCATCAACCTGTGTGCTTGATTATTCTTTCTTTGACTTCCCAGAATTGAACTTGCCCATACCTTACCATGGCCATGGATTTATTTAGGCTATATCAATTCTATCAAAGGGCCTGAGATATCTACTTCCATTATGGAACAAAAGGGACAAATCCTTTCTCGCATTATCTATTAATGCGGTATTACTCGTGATGCACCCAACGTATCCTACCTCGCTGCAAACAGTGTGTCATCACAGTTTTAATCAATACATCTAAGTGCGCGAGTTGTAATACCCATTAATAATAATATTAATGTCTAAGGACCAATACACACGTCCGCAGATAGGAACATCCAATGACACTATGAAATGTGGATTTCCTACTGGCGGGTCTCATTCTCATAATATCCTCCTGGATATTACCAAGTGCGCACACCATGAGAAGGTGCCTCAAAGTTTTATGAGTCCTCACCCCTAATGCCCTGTATTATTTGTGTCCCTCAATTAATATCATACGGCCATAGAACATACATTCAAGAACAGTGTTATGGCACTTTCGGGTTCTCATCATAGCAGGGATCCGCTACGACCCTTTAATGCAACCGTTGTCCTTAGGACATTATCACATGACATGTCATGTAGAAGAACAATCACGATGTGATAAAGAATTTATTTAATAAATAAAGTACAAAGTAGTTGGTTCTAGACCACCAACTCCAATGGACTCCCACTTGGACTAGATCCAACTACTAAAAACCTTTAACCCGCTAACTCTCACATGATATTCATGCTTCTGGTGAGATAGGCCTTTAGTCATGGGGTCTGCCACATTCTCTTCCGTGGACACTCTGCTCATTGCAACCTCACCCCTTTGATAGAAATCCCTCAAGAGGTGATACTTCTGGAGTATGTGCTTTGTCCACTGATGTGACCTTAGTTCTTTTGAAAGAGCCACCGCTGCAGTATTATCACAATACAATGTAATGGGATCTTTACTGCTAGGCACCAAATCAAGCTCCTGGAAAAATTTCTGAATCCAGACGGCTTCCTTGGCTGCATCAGAAGCCGCTAGATACTCGGACTCTGTTGTAGAATCGACGACAACTGGCTGCTTTGAAATCTTCCAGCTCACTGATCCTCCTTTGAGATAGAAAAAATAACCAGATTGCGACTTCAGATCATTCTGATCTGTTTAAAAACCAGCATCAGTATACCCTCTGATGACAAGCTCCTTGTCTCCTCCATGCACTAGGAACATATCCTTAGTTCTTCTCAGATACTTAAGGATAGTCTTAACAGCAGTCCAATGTTGTTCTCCTGGATCTGCTTGATATCTTCCTACCATTCTCAGTGCATAGGCAATATCAAGCCTAGTATATAACATGGCATACATGATGGATCCTATAGCCGAAGTGTATGAGATCTTGCTCATCCTATCTTTCTCCTGTTGTGTCTGGGGACACATTTTCTTAGAAAGATGTAAACCATGTGACACTAGAACCAATCCCCTCTTGGATTTTTCCATACTAAATCTCTTTAGTATCTGGTCAATATATGTACCCTGACTTAGTCCAAGTAGCCTCTTGGATCTCTAACGAATGATCTTGATCCCTAGAACGTAGGCAGCTTCTCCTAAGTACTTCACGGATAAACACTTGTTCAATCAATCCTTAACTGACTGTATGGCTGGTACGCCGTTTCCAATAAGTAATATGTCATCAACATATACCACTAGTATGACGACTGCATTCCCATTAAACCCATTATAAACCCACGGCTCACATTCGTTCTTAATGAAACCAAATTCCTTTATGGCTTCATCAAATTGAATGTTCCATGACCTGGATGCTTTCTTCAATCCATAAATGGATTTCTGCAACTTGCAAACCCATTTGGATTCACTTGGTGTCACAAACCCTTCTGGTTGTGTCATATATACATCTTCCTAAAGGATCCCGTTAAGGAATGTTGTTTTGACATGCATATGCCAAATCTCGTAGTCATGGTAAGCTGCTATGGCAAGTATGATTTTTATGGATTTAAACATGGAAAGTGGTGAGAATTTTTCATCATAGTCAATTCCTTGAAGTTGTCTAAATCCTTTAGCCACTAGCATTGCTTTATAGGTGCTAACTTGACCTTCCATGTCCATCTTTCTTTTGAATACCCATTTGCATCCAACAGAATTTACATCAAATGGCTCATCGACTAGAACCCAAACTTGGTTCTGATACATGGAATCCATCTCAGAATTCATAGCTTCTAGCCATCTTGCAGCTTCTGAGATTTCTACTACTTCCTTGTAGGAGATAGGTTCATCATTGTCCAACATTAATGATTCACCATCCTCGGTGACTAGGAAACCAAATCACTCTGGTTCCCTTACCTCTCTTGAGCTCCTACGCAACACTTGTGTTTCTGTAACCTCTTCCACAGGGACTTGTGGAACTTGTTCCTGTACAAACTCCTGTGTATCTTGAGCATCAACTTCTTCGAAGTCAATCTTGCTCCCACTATCCTTCTTGAGGATGTGATCCCTCTCAAGAAAGATGGCTTGTCTGGCGACAGTCACTTTCTTTTCTTGAGGGTTATATAGGTAATATCCTTTCGTTTCCCTGGGATATCCTATAAAGATACACTTCGTGCCCTGGGGTGCTAGTTTGTTTCCTAAGAAGGCCTTAACAAATGCCTCGCATCCCCATATACGTGTGCGCGACAAAGTGAGTTTCCTTCCATTCCATAACTCCGATGGAATTCCATTTGCCGCATTAGTTGGTACTCGGTTTAATGTGTATGTTGCAGTTTGTAATGCATATCCCCAAAAGGATAATGAAAGATATTCAGGACTCATCATCGACCTCACCATGTCCAACAAGGTGCGGTTCCTCCTTTCACTAACACCATTACATTGTGGTGTATAAGGAGGAGTGAGCTGAGATAGAATCCCAGACTCCCGTAGAAGATCAATGAACTCTTGGTTCAGATATTATCCACCTTGATCCGATCGAAGATTCTTTATCTTCTTACCAAGATGATTATCTACTTCATTCTTTAATTCCTTAAATTTCTCTAAGGACTCTGACTTATACCTCATTAATTAGACATAGCCATATCTACACAAATCATCAGTAAAAGTAATGAAGTAAGAATATCCACCTCTAGCTTCTACTGGAAATGGTCCACAAACATCTGTGTGTACGAATCCTAGAAGCTATGTAGCCCTTTCACCTTGTCCACCAAAAGGCGGCTTGGTCATTTTTCCTTGTAAACAAATGTGACATCTATCAAGTGGTTTTAGCTCAGTAGAGTCTAAATATCCATCTTGGCAGAGCTTTGTCAAACGCTTCTTGTTCACATGACCAAGGCGGTGATGCCATAACTAGGTGATGTATGAGTCATGTGAGTTTGTTTCATTATCGATTTCCAATACTTGGTATTCGTAATTAAATACATACAAAACATTATTTAAATGTGCCATACCATAACATACATTGTTCTTATAAAAGAGACAACCCTTATTTCCAAATTTGAAAACAAATCCATCCATATCCAAACAAGATACAGAAATTATGTTCTTGGTAACACTAGGCACATAATAACAGTTATGTAAAACCAAAATCATCCCAGTCGGCAATGAGAGGTGGTAGTCGCCAATAGCCAATGCAGCCAGCCTTGTGCCATTGGCATCTCGAAGATCCACCTCTCCTCTAGAGATCTTTCTAAATCAACTTGGTTCCTGCAGTTGAATATTGATGTGATCCCCACAAAATATATCTAATACCCAATGTGTAGAAATAGAAAGATTTCACTCGATAACAAACACACCTTTAGCATCCCCACATTTCTGGGTGCAGTTCCTCTTCCAGTGGCCCTACTTTATACATGAAAAACACACTGCCTCCCATTCATTTCCCTGCCTCTGGATCTTCCCCTTCTTGGAGGGACGGTGCTCAGGGGCTTCAGACCATTTATAAGTCTTTGGCCCCTTTGCCTTGTCCTTCCTTTTCTTGTTCACCATAAGGACCACGGGTTTGTCACGCCCCATGTCCTTATATACCTGGTGAATCAAGGTCAGAAGCTCCGATAGACTCTTCTCATTGCCGCTCAGGTTATAGTTGACAATGAAGCTAGAGAAGGTCTTGGGTAGTGATGATAGGATGAGATCTGTACGCAACTCATCTTGGAATTTAATCCCTAAGATATCCAGGCGTTCAATGTAGCCAATAATCTTGACTACATGAGGCCCAACTGGCGCAAACTCTCCAAGCTTAGTGGTAAAAAAATCATTGTAGATCTCATACCTCTCCTGTCTCGCCTTCACTTGGTAGAGATCTTTAAGGTGAGACAGCATGCTATACGCGCCCATGTTTTCATGTTGCTTCAAGAGCTCATTAAACATGGCTGATAGCATGAAACACTGGACATCTGTGGCATCATCCATGTGTTTCATGAAGATATATAATTCCTCATCACTAGCCTCTTTCCTAGGTGCAACTGGAATAGGCTCTTCCAACACATATAATTTCCTTTCGTGGCGAAGGACGACGTGTAAATGCCTCTGCCACTCTTGGAAATTGGTGTCGGTGAGAAGGTTTTCTTCTTCGAGTATGGTGAGCAATGATATGTTTGAATTAATTTTCTTTCCATTTCTAAAAATTAAAATGAGAAAAGGTTTAGTAATTTATTAAAAAAATTGAGACAAATAAATAAATTAATACTTATTAGTCACCCACTATTTTATCGAAATTCAATAGCCCTCACCATTGACTTTGGAATATTATATTGTGTGAATATTCTAGTGGAAAGGATCCATATTTCCCTTCGTATTACTCCAACTAGGGTTGGTCAAGTAACTTGAAGGGTTTTAGGTAGGCATTCCAAATTCCAACTACATTAACTCGCAACTCCTTGATCCGCTGAGTGGACTCCCCAATCCAGAAATTTCTTTTGGATTTCCTCAACCTTTGCCTCTTGGTCACACCAAGTCCTGCTCTGGCAGTCAACCCTTGATGCGAACCAAGTCATTTCAACCCAAAACCTTAAATTAGAATTCCCCATTAATTGAAAGCACCCCAACTAGGGTTGGTCAAGCACTTTGAACTATGGTTCGATTCTAACCAAGATTATGGAAGGCTATGCCGACTTAATATTTATTTTGAGGGATTTTATCCTTATACGTAAATTTCCATTTTATTATCTTTGATTAAATGCTTGTTAATATTAAGTGGTATATACTTAAGTGATTAACCATGTCTAATATAATATTTACGTATAAGCCAGTTTTATTTTAGTTCGATCTTGCATGCTCGTTTAATTCATTAATTGTGTGATCGTGACAACAAACCCACAATAAATAAACCATGAAACTGACATAAATAAAATAAATGGTATGATCATGAGCTTTTCTATTGGTTAGTTTATCTAGAGGTTGATAAACTAACCCAAGACCTAGGGGAGAAACACCTTGAACCTTTTGGGTTCGTGCTTAAATCTTTCCACCTGTCCACCTTTGTATCTCCTTGGATTGGTTTCACCTTGGCTCCTAACTTGAGCCGCCTCCACTAGATTGGGAGCTCCATCCATTATATACGCATTTATCTCACATGCAGGTGAGGGGTAAAATGGTTTTTTTACATAAAATAATCCTTGGGCGCGCAGGCCCTACATATTAAGGAGGAGATGGCTTCGGAGGCCAACAAATTTAATTTAAATAAATAAATTAAAAGAAACCATTAACATACAAAGGTCTCGGTCTATCTCATGATCATCCATACATACAATGATATTTACGCATAAATAAAACTATCATTCAATTCTTTAATCGTTCTTCTTTAAGATAAATCACGCTAGAATCAATTAATTATCTTTAATTAATCAATCCTTTTCTCTTAAATCCCTTTTCTGAATTTCCTTGAGATTCTCATCCATCATAATTTTAAACAAATAAATTCATTTAAAATTATCCTTGTACATAACTTGTACCTTGGAGGCAACCCGGTGAATTCCCATTTATTACGCAGATGTTAAATTAAACACATATATATATATATAACACCTATCACGTGTTGTGCCTCAGCTTTACACCTTCACCATGGTACACGTCTCAAGGGTTTGTATAATATAATAATAAATTTTAATAAATCTGTGTAATTTGGGTGAGTACACGGCGTGTAGTTCTGACTACACGGCATGTACTTTTATTCACCGTCCATCCAAAGTACATGCCCGGGGACAGGGCGTGTTAATGTACTTTGGAAATTTTCGAAGTACATGGTGTGTACAGTGGGACACACCTCGTGTAGTTTCCGCGTTACACGGTTTCCAGCCGGGCAGGCCGTGTACGGAGTACACGACCCAACCCTAACCCGAAGGGACTACACGCCACGTTCATTGGACCACACAGCATGTATTCTGGAAACCATGTACCACCTGTTTCTGGTCAACACATGGTGTCTTAAATTCTTAGAAAGAATCCAATACATAGCCTGATTTGGCGGATCAGTCAATGCATTGAACCTAGACTACACGGCATGTACTTCCGAATACATGCTGTGTATTCTGGTGTTATACGGCCAGAAACGTTTGGCTCCTCCGGATGAATTCCTCTATTTTATTTTATTCAAAATTAAAAGAAAAATTTGTTTCTGTGAGGTGAGAGAGAAACGAGGGAGGAGGAACAGATCTCGACATTCAGATTTCTAGAATGATTAAACATGAATTGAAATAAGTAAATTATTAAATGTGAAAATCACAAACGAAAAACTAAATAATTATAACCAACGATATAACCTGGCTCTGATACCACTTGCAGGTTCCGGGCGCAGTGGAAGCGTGTTGGTGGGTTTTCCCAACTTTAATTTTAATGTTAAACAACGTTCAATCTTAGATCCATCATGATATAAAATTCCGAATATATGGAATAGAATGAAGAACTAAAATAAAAGAAGAGTCCCGGAACACTTGAGGAGGATCATCATATGTTGATTATAATAAATTTAATTAATGCAAAATAATTACCTTGTTGGAATTATTTCTTCGTTGATGTGTCCGGTCATGATTCAGTGATCTGTCGTTGCGTCGTAGAATCCAAGTGTAAGATTCCTCTAGCGGTGATCCACACAAGTGTCACGTATCTCCAGACATCATCTAAGGGATCTCCGGGTGCTAGCGTGGAAGTACCTTAGCTTGCAATATCCGCCTTCGACCACCTTGATCCAGTGGAGGATCTTGCTCTCGTAACTTGAGGGCATTCTTGGTGGAAAAGGGAATTCTCCCTTGGATTGAGAGTATTTCCAAATCTGTTGTGCACAACAATGGATCTTCAAAATGTTGGGGTTGCGAGGATATTTATAATCAGGTTTGAGGTTAATAGAGTTATGTCAATAAATAAACACATTACGCATTTTATTTATTTCTTTAACTCTTATTGAAAACCCCCATGTTGAATTATTAATTCCTTGACATGCGCCAACGCTGATTATAATAAATATCATTTAATAAAATAATATTAAATCCTCAAAATCCCAACTGGAAAAACTACACGGCGTGTAATAATTAATACACAGCATGTACTTGTTTTCCATAAAACTACATGGCGTGTATATTTAATATACACAGTGTGTACTTTTATTTTCCATTTTTCTCCACCACATTTATTAGACCTTGAGTAATGACTCACTACTGGAAATAGGATTTTTTCCAATGGGTGTTTACCAACGGTTGGCCTAAACCGTTGGGGTTGAAGGGATTAGGACATATTTACCAACAGTTATACACAACTGTTGGAAAAGGAATGTCCAGGGAAGGCTTTCCCAATGGTTTCAGGAAACCGTTGGGAAAGGCCACCCCTTTGCCAACGGTTTCCCCAAACCGTTGGTAAAGGGGTGTCTTAGATACACTTTACCCAACGGTTCACTAGAACCATTGGGAAAAGTCCCTTAACACCTCTCTTTCCCAACGGATTTTAAAAACCATTGGGAAAGAATTCCCCCAAATATAGCTGCGGGGCTGCTCTCCCCCCATTCGGACAGAACCCTAAATTTATGATCCAGCGGGGCTGCTCTCCCTCCTCTCGCGAACTCCCCCCATCCGAACATCCGAAGAGGTGAAAACTCATATGAAATCAGGTATTTTTTCCTTTATACACATATAATACCTTATTTTTATTGTTATTGATCTCATATTTTAGTTTTAATTTATCAATCCAGCTCCAACTCTCTGCTAATCTTGAACTCCCCATTCGAATAGGTGAAAACCCAGCTGAATAATCTCAAATCAGGTATTTTATTCTTTATACATATATGGTACCTTTTTTTTATTGTTATTGATCTAATTTTTTTGTTTTAAGTTAGGATTTTGATGTGATTTCACCGTGAAAACAGGGAAATGAATGAATATTTTGTTAATTAATTAGTTTCCCCTAGAATATCAGTTATGTTATAATGCCCATGATAAATAAAGGGGTAATGTAATAAAAGACCTTGAATAAATACATTGTGGAAGTTGGGGTATGTTGCCTCTATGAGAGGTTTTTTGTTCTGTTTCATTGTATGTTGTAGGGTGTTTTATGGGGATTTAGGTGACCAGTTGGGCTTTGTGATATGTGGGGTTGTAATGTGATGGTCAGTGGGCATTGAGGTGACATGTGAAGTTGTATTATAGTGATGATGTGTGGTGGTGTTGTGTCGTGTGGAGGTGTTGTGTGATGAAGTTGTGGTGTACGATGTGTGGAAAATGGACTTAATTAATTTAACATTAAATGAATGGACAATGTAAGTGTGAATGAAGTGGCTTATAAATGAAAGTGAGAAATGTTATGCGTCTTGTGTGGTGGTGGTGTGGTTTATGTGTTTTATGGTAGTAGTGAAGTGTGTCATTATGTAGTTAATGTGAACCCATAGGTTGAGTATTTTGTGCTATCTATATATCATGTATTTTTATGTTATTTCTACACATTCCCAACCAGAGTTGGATAAACTTACCAACGATCAGAGGTTTTGAGTTATGGGTATTTTTTCTAATATCTTGGATGGTGGTTATATGTTTGGATAGCTACCATGTCTTCCATACTCTTCCTTCAAAAGTGATTGACCATGTGTTTTTAGGCAAGATGCAATGTGATTGTCCACGTGTCTTCAGGTGAGATGTACTATGATTTCCCTAGTGTTTTCCGGTGAGGTGTGATGTGATAAGGCTATAATAATATGTGGCATGTGGTTGTGGTCATGTAGGGTAGGAGGATGGCACAAGGTTGATGTTATTCATGTTCATGATACCCTACTAATATGGTTATGGGATGAGGCATGCTGTTATGTGATATAACACATTATGTTCTTGTTGGTTTTACATTTTTTCAATAACACATTTGTATGTTTTTTTCACATGTGTATTTGATACCTTGATTATTTTCTTCCTTTATCGTTTACTTAAATTTATTTTCTATTAAAGTTAATGCCTATTGAATTGTTTATGACAAAATGTCTTATATAAATTCTTTTTATAGAATGGACTGAAGTTGGATGTATGAAACCGATCGAATCTCAGATGATTTTCAAAACAATTTGGAGAGCTTTATAGATTTTTCATTTCACAATGCTTCAGATAGTGGTCGCATACACTTCCCATGTTCCAATTGTGTTGGTAGAACTTGGTTGATCCGTGAAGAAGTCAGATACCACATAACCAAAAATGGGTTTCAAGCAAACTACTTTTTGTGGTATCACAATGGGGAGAAAATGAAATCTCAAATTGGTGATGATCGAAATGAAAGGACTGGAATGGAGAATTTGTTAGATGATCGGTTTCCGTTTATTCGTCATCATGAAAAAGAAAGGATTTCGACTCAAGAAGACTTCTATATGAGGACAGCTGATGCATCTAGTGAAAATGATGATATTGATAGGGTGAAAAAATTTAATGATGCTGCCACGACTCCAGTATATCGACAATGCGATAAAATGAAAAAGCTGGAATTTTTAATCCGATTATTTCATGGGAAAACTATGTATGGGATTTCTAATATAGCAATCGATTACATTCATACCCTCTTGAGGTATTTACTTCCAGATGATGCAGATATTCCCTCAAACCACTATATGGCATGGAAGTTAGTTGAGGAACTTGGATTTTCAAGAAACAAAATTCATGCTTGCCTGAAAGATTGCAGTTTATTCTGGGAGGAAACCGATGAACGAAATGATTGTATAAAATGTGGCACATCCCACTGGAAGTCAAAATCTTATGGAACACCATCCCGCGTTCCACAGAAAGTAATGTGGCACTTTCCATTGATCCCCAGACTCCAGAATATTTTTATGTTTGATGACATGTCAATAAAAATGAGATGTCATGATACTGAGAGAAAGAAGACTAATGATGAGTTGGTTCATCCTTCAGATGGATTTGCATGGAAGAGATTTGATGCTCGACATCCTGATTTTGCAGCTGACGTGCGTAATGTGAGGCTGGGTATTTCATGCGACGGTTTTAATCTGTTTGGGCAAATGCTTACTTCGCACAGCACATGGCCAGTTTTTATACACATTTATAATCTTCCCCCATGGTTGTGTATGAAAAAACCTTTCAATTTCATGAGTATACTCATATTTGGTCCTTCTGATCCCGGCAATGATATTGATGTATACATGAAACCTTTAATAAAAGAATTGAAACTTCTTTGGGATGTGGGTGTGCGCACATACGATGCATGTTCGAAAGACATATTTCAGATGCATGTTGCGCTTATGTGGACGATCAATTATTTTCCAGCTTATGCAATGATGTCTGGATGGAGCACGAAGGGAAAATTGTCATGTCCAGTTTTTATGAAGAATACACGATCCAGAAGACTGAAACGTCTTTGTAGTTTCAGTTTTATGGGACATCGACGATTCTAACCAAAGGATCATCCATATAGATTGAATCGTCGAAGATTTGAAAAAACCATAGAGACCGATGATCCACTTCAGCGTATGTCTGGAACTGATGTGCTTAATGAATTGAAAGATTGCAGTTTTTCATTCGGGAAGGGTCAAATAAAGAGGAAGAATGTTTCCATTGAAACCTGTTACAATTGGAGGAAGAGGAGTATCTTTTTTTATTTGCCTTATTGGTCAACCAATTTGTTACGTCATTTCTTAGACGTAATTCATATTGAAAAGAATATATGCGAAATTTTGCTTTCAGTTCTTCTAAATGTCAAGGGGAAAACAAAAGATGATTTACGATCTCGGCGTGACTTGGTGGATTGGGGCATCAGACCAGAATTGCATCCTGTGCGTATCAGTGAAAATAAATGGCAACTTCCATGTGCTTCTTATGTGATGACACCTATGGAAAAAAAACAATTTCTGGAAGTATTAGAGACTATTAGAGTTCCTGATGGGTATTCAAGAAACATATCTAAATGGGTCAACAGAAAAGAGTTGAAGCTAAAATCTTTGAAGACTCATGATTATCACGTTCTACTGCATGAGTTGCTTCCAATAGCAATCCGTCATCTTTTTTCCAATAATGTAAGGGTGGCTGTTATTCGGTTGTGCCATTTGTTTAGAGATCTTTGTGCTAAGAATTTGTCCAAGTCTTTCTTGCAAAAAATTTTGACAGATGCCCCATTAATTTTGGGTGAGTTGGAGAAAATATTTCCTCCATCATTTTTCACATGCATGCTGCATATGACTGTCCATATTCCCAATGAAATACTTCTCGGAGGACCTATTTCTTTTCGTTGGATGTATCCAACTGAAAGAAATATGTTCACATTAATGTCTTATGTCCGAAACAGAAAACATCCCGAAGGTTCTATCGTGGATGGTTACCTGGCCCAAGAATGTATGGATTTATGATCGATGTATTTGTTTGATCTTACTACAAGATTGAATAGACCAATGGGAAATGAAGAAGAAAAGTATGAGAAAATTGAACCCAGTTTTCCATCACTTCCTCAAATAGGAGGAATTCCTGGATCATATACATTGAAGACATTAAGCCATGAAGAGCGGGAGATGGCACATCACACAGTTTTGTTCAACTGTGATTTGTTCGGTGACTATATCAGGTAACTAAATTGATTATGTATATCTTACATATATATCTGTTAAACTATTCGTATTTTTTATCTACATGGAACATAAAACAATGATAAATAGAAAGCATCGTTCTTTATCTTTGAGAAGGAGTGAGGCTTTTCATAGAAAAAGAGTTTTCTTCTTGGTTAAAATTGAAGGTAAAAATATTACTATTTAAAATAATTAAATCAATATTTAATTAAGTTTAACAATCATTTATATTGCAGGTATTGAGTTTGTCTGCTGACTCTGTCTCTGAGGAAATAAGAGCTTTGGCTTTTGGTCCTAATACCGTGGTTCGTGACTGTAAATCAATTGTTATCAATGGGTACAAATTTATTTTCACTGAACGAGCAAAGAATATGAGAACACAATATGATGGTGTTATGGTTACTGCCACAACAGATTGTTATGCCAGTGCATCAGATAGTAGACCGCGATTTGAAAATGTGGGTTATTATGGAGTCGTCGAGAAAATAATAATATTGGATTATTACTCTCATGGACGAGTCACAATGTTGAAATGCCATTGGTTTGATTCGATGACGAGACAAGGCACATTTATTGATGATTGTGCATTTCAAGTAATTAATATGACTCACACTCTTGCTACTGAAGAACCATATGTGTTGGCATCAATGGCTAAACAAGTTTTTTATGTCAAAGACCAACTTCGACCTGAATTTTGTGTCATAGTTGAAGTAATTCCAAGACATATTTTTGATGACGGTGATGATGAAATTGACACTTTCCCTACTGTCATTGGAACCAATGCATTTATTTCTTTTGATGACTCCAATAGATCAATTTTCAGAGTTGATTGTGAACCTAAAGTTGTGGTTGAAAATATATAGAATCATTCATCCATGTTCTCAATTCTTTTGGTTTACCTCGAGTTGGGTTGTTAAGGTTGGTACTATTCAAATTGATTTAGTCTTGATAACAAATATATTTTGGCTGACTTGACCGTTATGTGAATTTTCAATGTTTATTCGTTGCAATTTTATTTGAATTGCATTTTCTAATTTGGAATTGAACTGTATTCAAACCTAGTCAAACAATATTTTTAACTTGGTAAACATTACAACTTGTATGATTTATTAAATCCATTCAAGCTCTTATAAAACAATTGATAGATAAATTATCAATGAATCCCCCTATTCCCTCATATATTTATTTTTTTGGGTTACACTTTAGTTTCCTTTTTCTAATTAATTACATATTTGTTTTCAAAAGCAGGAAATGCAGCCTATTGAAGAGAGACGAAGGAAAAAAATGATGGACAACAATCGTCGAATGACGGATTTGGGAGTTCCACCATTAGTACCTGTTGTGAGTACTTTATTTCAAATATATATATTTAAAGAATATATAATTTCATGTGATTAATTTTTTTGTAAACATTTTTATAGGATCCACCTTTACGTCGACAGTTATTCGTCGAGGAGCCTAGTACTGGTCCTAGTACTCAGGCCGGTGGTACGAGGGGGGTTCGTACCAGAGGTCGACGATCAGCTGCGCGTGCCCGACTAGACCCTGCCCCTCCCACTGATATGTCATCCTTACCACATTCTGATCCCGGTGTTCTGTTAGGGACACACGGGATATTTAGGCCTCCCATGTTTTTGCTACCGTCTGCATCTTCTGCCCCATCATTTTCACATCCCATGATAATTCCCACTCCCCAGTTAGAATCTGGTCATACTGCTGTCCCATCTTCTTTTCCTTCTATTTCTGTCTCTCCGAGCTTCCATATTCCTTCGTCCTCGACTCCTGTTCCAGCACATGGTGTTCCATCAGTTTCTGTGGATCCGGCGGCGCTCAGCGATCAGACTGGCGTAGGTATATTTATAAAACCCTAACAAAATTGTATAAAAATATTTATTTTCATTATAACATGTTTTGATAAAATATTTGTTTTTTCTTTAATGATAGATACAGCTACTGACAGGAGGCGGGGGTGGGGGCATACACGCATGCGTTCGGTGTGGAATCGCCGCACACAGGTTATGGTAGATTATAATGAAGACAACCAAATGGTTGAGAAATCCGGGCAACAATGTTGGAGTTTTTTGGCGACGCTTTCCAAATACTCCGACATCATTCTCGTCAGCCCGCTGTCATGGAGACATTTTCCACATGAAGTCAAGGATAGAGCTTGGGCAGAGATATGGGTAAAAAAATCTATTGTATTTAATGACATGAATTATTTTTGTATTTATATGAATTAATATTTTGATGTTAGCTTCGATTTAATTTTCCCGATGGTGAGGGTGCTCGAGCAGAACGTCTAAAGGATTTAGGCGAGATTTGGAGAGCCTACAAGCATGAGTTGTATCTTGGCTGGCGTGCTAGAGTTGGCACTGAGTTAGAGGCGGTGCCAGTCGTGGATGACTGTCCTATAGAGCAGTATCGTCATATGATTACTCATTGGACGAGTACCCAGTTTAAGGTATGAATTAAATTTGAGGTATTTAAATAATAACTTTCATGTTTCGCATTAATATTATCCTTTTAATTATTGAATTTTATTTAGGAATCATCTGGAAAAAATAAAAAAAACATTGATGCAAAAAAATATCTCCACACACTAGGACGTACGACGATGTCGGATCATGAGAGGAAGCAGGTATGACAATTTTTTATAAGTTTTCTTTACGACTTACATTTTCTTTTGTTTTCTCAATTATTTAATCGTTTGTTAAAGTTTTCATATAACTTTAGTTTTCAATATCATTGTAGAGGAAAATACAGAATATTGAAGGACGTGTTCCTCGAGCAAAACTATTTTCCTCGAGTAGACGGAAAAAGGATGGAAGTGCCGTCAACGAAGCGACTCATCAGCAGATTGTAAGTTTTAATCTATTGATTTTATATTTTAATATCTATTTTTTAACTTAATAATATATTTATATTTGTAACAGGTTGGTTTAGAGGTCCTCGATGCCCAAGAACCAGACAATTTTGGGCCTAGAGATCACTTACATCAGTTGTTAGGAGAGAGCATCCTGGCAGAGTACGCTGCCGACCTAGGATAGCCCCGACGAGGTATTGGCCCTCCTCAGGTATGAGCTGTAGTGCCACCGAGCTGCAGCAAGTTAGGGCACTGGCAGAAAAGGCTGAGAAAAGGGCCACAGAGACGGCAGAACAGTCTGCTAGGGAAAACAATGCGTTTATGAAATTTATTGAAGTTCTACGTCCAACACTTCCAGCAGAGGCCAACCCAGCTTTTGATGAGTATATATCATCAATACATTCTATATATGGTGCACCAGGTGATAGTTCTAGTGCTTCTCGGGACGATGTTCAGATTGATGATGATGATGGCGAGGAGGAGGGCAAGGGCGAGGAGGAGGGCGAGGGGGAGGAGGAGGGCGAGGGCGAGGATGGCACTGAGGAGGGCAAGGACGATGATGGGGACGAGGACGAGGGTGATGATGATGGTGATGGTGATGGTGATGGTGATGGTGATGGTGATGGTGATGGTGATGGTGATGGTGATGGGGATGGTGATGATGGTGATGATGGTGAGGGTGATGTGGGACAAATTGATCCATTTCATTTTTGACTAATATTACTGAGATTTGATATTTAATCTATTCTAGTTGTTGGTTTTATCTAGACTCGTAGTATAGTATTGGAGTTGATTTATTTTTATATATTATCTATTTTTATGGATGTTGTTGTCTTTTAGTGGTTGTGTGTTTGGGAACCCCCTCCTTCCTGGACCCCGGACAGCCCCCCACCCTCCTCCCTGGACCCCGGACAACCCCCCGAACACCCCCTGGACAGCCCCCCGCACAGCCCCCCCACCCTCCTCCATGGACACCGGACAACCCCCCGAACACCCCCCGGACAGCCCCCGCACAGCCCCCATACACCCTCCTCCCTGGACCCCCGAACAGTCCCCCCCCTCCTCCCTGGAACCCGGACAGCCCCCCGGACAACCCCCCGGACAGCCCCCCAGAGAGCCCCCCGAACAGCCCCCCCCCCCCCCCCCACCCTCCTCCCTGGACCCCGGACACTCCCCGGACAGCCCCCCGAGCATCCCCCCCCCCCCACCACCCTCCTCCTTGGACCCCGGACACCCCCCAAACACCCCCCCGACAGCCCCCCGAAAAACCCCCAGACATCTCCCCGAACACCCCTCAGACACCCCCCGGACAACCCTCCGAACACCACCCCGGATAGCCCCCCGAACAACCCCCCCTCCTCCCTGGACCCCAGACATCCCCCCGAACAGCCCCCCAGACAGCCCCCCAAACAGCCCCCCCACCCACCTCCTTGTACCCTAGACAACCCCCCGAACACCCCCGGACAGCCCCCTGAACAGCCCCCGGACAACCCCCGGACAACCCTCCGAACACCCCCCCGGACAGCCCCTGGACAGCCCCCCGAACACCCCCCTCCTCCCTGGACCCCGGACAGCCCCCCCGGACACTCATTGGACACCCCCCCACCCCACCCTCCTCCTTGGACCCCGGAAACCCCCCGAACAACCCCCCGGACAGCCCCCCGAACACCCTCAGGACAGCCCCCCGAACAGCCCCCGAACAGCCCCCAGACAGCCCTCCGAACACCCCCCCCCCCTGGACAGCCCCCCGAACCCCCCCCCCCTCCTCCCTGGACCCCGGACAGCCCCCCCACCCTCCTCCCTGGACCCCGGACAACCCCCCGGACACTCCCCAGACAGCCCCCCGAACAGCCCCCCCCCCCCCCCCACCCTCCTCCTTGGACCCCGGACACCCCCCGAACACCCCCCCGAACACCCCCCGGACACCCCCCGGAAAACCCTTCGAACACCCCCCCGGACAACCCCTAGACAGCCCCCCCCCCCTCCTCCCTGGACCCCGGACAACCCCCGGACAGCCCCCCGAACAGCCCCCCCACCCTCCTCCCTGGACCCCGGACAGCCCCCCGGACACTCCCCGGACAGCCCCCCGAACAGCCCCCATGCCTCCTCCTTGGACCACCCCTCACGCGCGTTTACGAAGCGCGCGCATCACTTAAAACACGAATATTGAGTCGTACCACGCAAACCGCACGTCCGATTGATGTGCCGTCTGCGCGTACACGTCAGAAATAATAATTAGAATGTTGCACGGTGGTTTCAGCTCAATCCGAGGTCGTTCGCTATGAATTTGACCGTTTGACGCCCGTTTTGGTCGTTTATGACACCAGAACTGCGTTCTCGGTCACCGCGGGCACAGGGCATGTCCGATTGACGTTCCATCTGCTCGAACACTTCAGAAATCACTCATCCGTATTTTTCGTCTGATTTCAAGCCATTCCGACTTCGTTCGGCCCGTTTGGACCCCCCCTCACGCGCGTTTACGAAGCGCGTGCATCACTTAAAACAAGAATATTGAGTCGTACCGTGCAAACTGCACGTCCGATTGATGTTCCGTCTACGCGTACACGTCACAAATAATAATTAGAATGTTGCACGGTGGTTTCAGCTCAATCCGAGGTCATCCGCTATGAATTTGACCGTTGGATGCCCGTTTTGGCCGTTTATGACACCAGAACTGTGTTGTCGGTCACCGCAGGCACACGGCATGTCCGATTGATGTGCTGTCTGCTCGACCACTCTAGAAATCACTCACTCGTATTTTTCGTCTGATTTCAGGCCATTCCAACTTCGTTCGGCCCGTTGGGACCCCCCACACGCGCGTTTACGAAGCACGCGCATCACTTAAAACACGAATATTGAGTCGTACTGCACAAACTGCACGTCCGATTGACGTGTCGTCTGCGCGTACACGTCATGAATAATAATTAAAATGTTACACGGTGGTTTCAGATCAATCTGAGGTCGTCCTCTATGAATTTGACCGTTGGACGCCCGTTTTGGCCGTTTATGACACCAGAACTGCGTTGTCGGTCAACGCGGGCACACGGCATGTCCGATTGAGGTTTCTCTTGCTCGACCACTTCAGAAATCACTCACCCGTATTTTTCGTCTGATTTCAGGCCATTCCGACTTCGTTCGGCCTGTTTGGACCCCCCTCACGCGCGTTTACGAAGCGCGTGCATCACTTAAAACATGAATATTGAGCCGTACCGCGCAAACTGCACGTCCGATTGACGTTCTGTCTGCGCGTACACGTCACGAATAATAATTATAATGTTTCACGGTGGTTTCAACTCAATCTGAGGTCGTCTGCTATGAATTTGACCGTTGGACGCCCGTTTTGGCCGTTTATGACACTAGAACTGCGTTGTCGGTCACCACGGGCACACAGCATGTCTGATTGACGTGTCGTCTGCTCGACCACATCAGAAATCACTCACCTGTATTTGTCGTCTGATTTCAGGCCATTCCGACTTCGTTCAGCCCATTTGGACCCCCCTCACGCGCGTTTACGAAGCGTGTCCATCAGTTAAAACACGAATATTGAGCCGTACCGCGCAAATTGCACGTCCGATTAACGTGTTGTCTACGCCTACACGTCCCGAATAATAATTAGAATGTTTCACAGTGGTTTCAGCTCAATCCGAGGTCATCCTCTATGAATTTGACCGTTGGACGCCCGTTTTGGCCGTTTATGACACCAGAACTGCGTTGTCGGTCACCGCGGGCACACGACACATCCGATTGAGGTTCCATCTACTCGACCACTTCAGAAATCACTCACCCGTATTTTTTGTCTGATTTCAGGTCATTCCAACTTCATTCGTCCCGTTTGGACCCCCCTCACGCGCGTTTACGAAGCGCGTGCATCACTTAAAACACGAATATTGAGCCGTACCGCACAAACTGTACGTCCTATTGATGTGCCGTCTGCGCGTACACATCACGAATAATAATTAGAATGTTGCACGGTGGTTTCAGCTCAATCCGAGGTTTTCCGCTATGAATTTGACCGTTTGACGCCCGTTTTGGCCGTTTATGACACCAGAACTACGTTGTCGGTCACCGCGGGCACACAGCACGTCCGATTGACGTGTCGTCTGCTCGAACACTTCATAAATCACTCACCCGTATTTTTCGTCTTATATCAGGCCATTCCAACTTCGTTCGGCCCGTTTGGACCCCCCTCACGCGCGTTTACGAATAGCGCGCATCACTTAAAACACGAATATTGAGCCGTACCGCGCAAACTGCACGTCCAATTGATGTTCCTTCTGCGCGTACACATCATGAATAATAATTATAATGTTTCACGGTGGTTTCAGCTCAATCTGAGGTCGTCCGCTATGAATTTGACCGTTTGACACCCGTTTTGGCCGTTTATGACACCAGAACTGCGTTGTCGGTCACCGCGGGCACACAGCACATCCGATTGACGTGCCGTCTCCTCGACCACTTCAAAAATCACTCACCCGTATTTGTCGTCCGGTTTCAGGCCATTCCGACTTCGTTCGGCCCATTTGGACCCCCCTCACGCGCGTTTACGAAGCGCGCACATCACTTAAAACACGAATATTGAGCCGTACCGCGCAAACTGCACGTCCGATTGATGTGCCGTATGCGCGTACATGTCAAGAATAATAATTAGAACGTTGAACGGTGGTTTTAGCTCAATCCGAGGTCATCCGCTATGATTTTGACCGTTGGACGCCCATTTTGGCCGTTTACGACACCAGAACTGCGTTGTCGGTCACCGCGGACACACGGCACGTCCGATTGACGTGCTGTCTGCTCGACCACTTCAGAAATCACTCACCCGTATTTTTCGTCTGATTTTAGGCCATTCCGACTTTGTTAGGCCCGTTTGGACCCCCCTCACGCGCGTTTACGAAGCGCGCGGATCACTTAAAACACGAATATTGAGCCGTACCGCGCAAACCGCATGTCCGATTGACGTTCCGTATGTGCGTACACATCACGAATAATAATTAGAATGTTTCACGGTGGTTTCAGCTCAATCCGAGGTCGTCCGCTATGAATTTTACCGTTGGACGCCCGTTTTGGCCGTTTATGACACCAGAACTGCGTTGTCGGTCACCGCGGGCACACGGCACATCCGATTGACGTGCCGTCTGCTCGGCCACTTCAGAAATCACTCACCCGTATTTTTCGTCTGATTTCAGGCCATTCCGACTTCGTTCGGCCCGTTTGGACCCCCCTCACGCGCGTTTACGAAGCGCGCACATCACTTAAAACACGAATATTGAGTCATACCGCGCAAACCGCACGTCCGATTGACATGCCGTCTGCGCGTACACGTCACAAATAATAATTAGAATTTTCCACAGTGGTTTCAGCTCAATACGAGGTTGTCCTCTATGAATTTGACCGTTGGACGCCTGTTTTGGCCGTTTATGACACCAGAACTGCGCTGTCGGTCACCGCGGGCACACGGAACGTCCGATTGATGTGTCGTCTGCTCGACCACTTCACAAATCACTCACCCGTATTTTTCGTCTGATTTCAGGCCATTCCGACTTCGTTCGGCCCATTTGGACCCCCCTCGCGTGCGTTTATGAAGCGCGCGCATCACTTAAAACACGAATATTGAGCCGTACCGCGCAAACCGCACGTCTGATTGACATTCCGTCTACGCGTACACGTCACTAATAATAATTAGAATGTTTCACGGTGGTTTCATCTCAATCTGAGGTCGTCCGCTATGAATTTGACCGTTGGACGCCCGTTTTGGCCGTTTATGACACCAGAACTGCGTTGTCGGTCACCGCGGGAACACGGCACGTCCGATTGATGTTTCGTCTGCTCGAACACTTCAGAAATCACTCACCCGTATTTTTCGTCTGATTTCAGGACATTCCGACTTTGTTCGGCCCGTTTGGACCCCCCTCACGCGCGTTTACGAAGCGCGCGCATCACTTAAAACACGAATATTGAGCCATGCCGCACAAACCACGCATCCTATTGACGTTCCATCTGCGTGTACACATCACTAATAATAATTATAATGTTTCACGGAGGTTTCAGCTCAATCCAAAGTCGTCTGCTATGAATTTGACCGTTTGACGCCCGTTTTGGCCGTTTATGACACCAGAACTGCGTTGTCGGTCACTGCGGGCACATGGAACGTCCGATTGACGTTCCGTCTACTCGACCACTTCAGAAATCACTCACCCGTATTTTTCGTTTGATTTTAGGCCATTCCGACTTCATTCAGCCCGTTTGGACCCCCCACGTGCGTTTATGAAACGCGCGCATCACTTAAAACACGAATATTGAGCCGTACCGCGCAAACCGCACGTCCGATTGACATGCCGTCTATGCGTATGCATCACGAATAATAATTAGAATATTGGATGGTGGTTTCAGGTCAATCTGATGTCGTCTTCTATGAATTTGACCGTTTGACGCCCGTTTTGGCCGTTTATGACACCAGAACTGCGTTCTCGGTCACCGCGGGCACACGGCACGTCCGATTGATGTGTTGTCTGTTCGAAGACTTCAAAAATCACTCACCCGTATTTTTCGTCTGATTTAAGGCCATTCCGACTTCGTTCGGCCCATTTGGACCCCCCTCACGCGCGTTTATGAAGCGCGCGTATCACTTAAAACACGCATATTGAGTCGTATTGCACAAACCGCACGTCCGATTGACGTGGCGTCTGCGTTTCCATATCACGAATAATTATTAGAATGTTTCACGGTGGTTTCAGGTCAATCCGATTTCATACACTCTGAATTTGACAGTTTGAGGCCCGTTTTGGCCGTTTATGGCACCAGAAGTGCGTTCTTGGTCACCGCGGGCACACGGCACCTCCGATTGGTGTGTCGTCTGCCCGACCAATTCACAATTCACTCACCCGTTATTTTCGTCTGATTTCAGGCCAATCTGACGTCGTTTGGCCGGTTTGGACCACCCCACACGCCTTTCGGAAGCGCGCCCAACACTTAAAAAGCGCATATTGAGTCGTACCGCGCACACCGCACGTCCGATTGATGTGCCGTCTACGCGTACACGTCACAAATAATAATTAGAAGGTTTCACGGTGGTTTCAGGTCAATCCGAGGTCGTCCGCTTTGAATTTGACCGTTTGACGCCTGTTTTGGCCGTTTATGACACCAGAACTGCGTTCTCGGTCACCGCAGGCACACGACACGTCCGATTGAGGTGTCGTCTGCTCAACCACTTCAGAAATCACTCACCCATATTTGTGGCTGGTATCACTTCAGGTGTATGTATTTTGTTTAAAATGGACATCATTTGAGGTAAAAATATATGGTATAGAAAAAACCGATCAAATTATGAATTGAATTTTGGATTCCACATATAATTGTCATCTAAATTTTAAATTGAATTCTATATGAATTATGTACATTTATAATTACGTTATGAATTCTAATTTAATTATAGATGTGTATAGTTTCGTAATTGTATATGTATGTTTTATTTTATTGCAGGTACAATAATTGGATTGAAAATGAGGTCAAAATGAGGCCTAATGAGGCCTGATGGAGAGGGGCCTGATGGACAGGGGCTGTGCAAATTGCAGGCTGCTGCAATTTTCACAGCATAGGGTATGCCAATGGTTTAAAACCGTTGGCATATAATCCTAAAGAAGTTTTTACCAACGGTTTATTGAACCGTTGGGAAAGAGTTCATCCATGGGGATATCCCAACGGTTTGGGGAGAACCGTTGGGAAAACTATCCCAACGGTTTTCCAGAACTGTTGGGATAGTTAAGGGATATTGGTATTTCCCAAAGTTTCTCCCAAACCGTTGGGAAAAACTATCCCAACGGTTTGGGCAGAACTGTTGGGATAGGGTGGCTTTTGTGAGTCTATGCCAACGGTATCCAGTAAACCGTTGGGAAAACCTTTCCCAATGTCTTACTTCCCTACGGTTATCAGAACCGTCGGTATATCATATACCAACGGTTAGAGGGGCTTTCCCAACGGTTTTGAACCATTGGGAAATATTGTATTTCCAGTAGTGACTATTTATTTCTTAAATAAATGTAAATTAATTACTCACTAATAATTATATTATTTCGTCCACAATATATTCTCTCGAATAACTAGTGTCAAAATAAATGCAATCAAACATCCTTAAATAATTATTAAACCACAGTCGGGAATAATATTTATTTAACTTGTTAAATTAATATTTAACTGAGATACATGGACACACTTAGTGTGTGACCCTCTAGGCCTCTTTCATAGTGGCATTAGGCTGAGCCTACCTAAAATCCAAGGTTAGCATCTAGAAACACACCAATGCACCCATAGAGAAAGAAGTTAACACCACAATGATGTGTCACCTCCTACGAACGCTTACCGTGTAATATAATCCATTTGTCTCGATATCTCCAATCAAGCGGGTTCAATGCTAGTGCCATCAACCCATGTTCTTGATTATTCTTTCTTTGACTTCCCAGAATTGAACATTCTCATACCTTACCATGGTCATGGATTTATTTAGGCTATATCAATTCCATCAAAGGGCCTGAGATATCTACTTCCATTATGGAACGGAAGGGACAAATCCTTTCTCGCATTATCTATTAATGCGGTATTACTCATGACGCACCCAACGTATCCTACCTCGCTGCGAACAGTGTGTCATCACAATTTTCGTCAATTCATCTAAGTGCGCGAGTTGTAATACCCATTAATAATAATCTTAAAGACTAAGGACCAATACACACTTCCGCAGATAGGAACATCCAATGACACTATGAAATTTGGATTTCCTACTGGCGGGTCTCATTCTCATAATATCCTCCTGGATATTACCAAGGTCGCACACCATGAGAAGGTGCCTCAAAGTTTATGAGTCCTCACCCCTAATGACCTGTATTATTTGTGTCCCTCAAATAATATCATCTGGCCATAGAACATACATTCAAGAACAGTGTTATGGCACTTCCGGGTTCTCATCATAGTAGGGATCTGCTACGACCCTTTAATGCAATAGTTGTCCTTAGGACATTATCACATGACATGTCACGCAGAACAATAATCACGATGTGATAAGGCTTTTATTTAATGAATAAAGTACAAAGTAGTTGGTTCTAGACCACCAACTCCAACAATAATTACCCTCATATTTATTAAATGGTGAAATAAAAATTTCTTGGGTAAAATTTCTCAAGGGGGGAAGATTGTAATGACCAGAACTATTATAAATAAAATTCCCTTATGATTTTAAGTTTTATTATAAATGTGGTTATGGAAAACACATGCACTTATTTTGTTTTATTATATCCAATTGAATTAAAAATTCTATTAAGAATATTTACCATTGATAATATAGTTGTTAAATAGTGATCACATGATTAATATAAATATAGGGATTTAAACAATCCAATTCAAGAAGACAAAGGAAGTGATGGCCTCATACAGTAGGATTGTACCCTATGAATCCCGTTTATTGGAGTTTCTGAGGGAGATAGAATCACTGGGCCATTCCCTTGACAAAGCCCAAGCTGAGATCCAATAACTAAATAATGATAGAAACCATTTATAGGAGAAGATCAATATCTCATCGAGATGACAGCCCAAACTGTATTTTTTTAATGATCCCCTGAAAGTCTCACTATTGTTCACCTTACTCAAAGGGTGCACATGTGTGTATTAAAGGTATGTGTATCAATACCCTAAAAAAATTGATTATGTACATTATTTTATAAAGAATAGTGAATATATTTTTATTTTGATACTATAATATAAGAATATTATTTTTGGGTTTCAGTCATTGCAATTAAAGAATTCATTTTTATGAATTAATGTATTTTTGAAATAAATTATATTTTAAATAAATATTATTATTAAATTATGTTTATTAAATATAAATTATCATATAATTTTTTAAATTCAAATGTAATGTTTTATTAGGGTTCAAAAAAAGTTATTTCCAAAAAACCATCATTTTAAATAAATGCCAGTTATTATTTTTAAAATAGAAAATGGAAATATTTATAAAATTATTTATATAAAATGAATATTATTTTTTGAATCAGAAAGTTGAAATTATCCAATGGTGAATTTTTTATAATTTTCTAAGATAATTTAATTTTGGAGTAAAAACTAAATATCGTATAAATATATGGTGTGTTTTATGACATCATAAGGATGTTGGGATATAAAGGAGTTAATGTAACATCCCAGAATGATAAAGGGTTAAATTAATAAATGATATTACTCTTGTAAACAAGGTCAACCTTCCTTTTTTGGAGCCTACCTGATTAGAACTCTGCATTTAAGCGTGTTTGGCCTGGAGTAGTGATTATGATGGGTGACCTTTTGGGATGTTTTCAAGGGTGTGTGTGGGTGAGGAAAAGATCACACTATAAAGTACGTGTGTTGGATTAAGGGGACTATCATTAGCCAAATGACTTTTTTGGGCACATGGGTGGGTTCCGACGTGGGGACCACGTGTCTGCAGGGCAACTAGTGGTATGTGGTAGGCCAGGACCCGATGACCATGTTAAGGTGGCGGGACTGTGATATTAGTGGGGACCAGTTGTCTCATGGTAATAAATACTATAATGGGTAACCTCAACCAAATATATGTTTTCAACTATAAATAATGTGATTTTATGTTTATTTTTTTATTTTTATTAAGCCTTTCTGAAACCTGCAAACCCATTAATATATTTTATAGTTTTACATTTTTTTATTTAAAAGTGTGACTCACCTCTGCACAATCAATGGAACTATTTTAATAATTTCTGCCCATTTCATAATAAAATAATGAAAAATAAACCCCTTTATCATAAATTTTGGGCAAAAAACATGGAAGGTTTTTGGTTTTGAATATTTAATTTTGTAGTGTCCAAAGCCTACATATTAAAGAAATATCTCTCCTTTACTATATAAACCCATCCAATCTCTTATTTATTTTCAATAAAATTACTTGTAGCACATCCTTACACTTCCATACTCTCTCTATAATCCTCCCAATTCTCCCAAATCTCTTAATAATCCCCTTTTCAAGCTTTTTTAGTCACACACTCAAGTAAGGGCTCTTTCCTTTCTCTCGTTTATTCAAGTTTCATTATTATGTTATGTCTTCTATTATCCCTTTTCTAATGTTGGGATATGTCTTTATATATACCTATTACTTCCCATTTTATGTCCAAATGATGGTAGTCCCCTTTCTCTATCATGAAACCATTTTATGAGTTTTTAAGTGATGTCATTAGGCTGCGGAAATTTTGTAAGGTAACCTCCCTTTTTCACATTTATTCAAGAATATTCTTCATTTTATGCCCTTTAATTTTAAATTATAATTTATGGGGTATTTTTTCGAACCTTCCTCATATATTACTTATTTTTTATAAATGATTAGAGACCCATTTCTCTCTCATTAAGTCCTTCTATGAATATTTACACTTCCTCATTATGCTGCCAAAATTCCACCATGAGAATACATGCCAAAACAATAGTGTAGTGAATACCATACCAAATTTCTATCAATAGTTCTCACATTTATGCACTTATACAAATATTATCAGGTATTTACATGTATTTATTTCACACTCCATGTTCATGGAATAAAATATTATGATGAAATAATTCATGTTGTATGATCTATGTGGCACACTTAAGCATGAGGATGAAATAAAAGTGACGGGTGTGCTAGGATTATATAGTGCTCCAATGCATAGGGTAATGTTTTGTATCATGATATGTCATGTTAGGACAGGGAGTGAACCTGAATCATTTATGGGAATTTTTCCAATATGATGTCTTGGAAGTTAGCCTTGAACTATGATGAAGTGATTTAAGTTGTTTTCACATTCCTGTGTTACCATTATGTTATCATGATATATAATTTATTATCATTCATGTTTATGATTCATAGTATTTTTATTCCCCTTAATATTCATATTTTATAACATTTTTAAACTTATTCCATGTTGATTACCTTACTAGGCTTATAACGCATCTCTTTCTTATGTATTTCTTCCGGTTATCCCATGTAGTTTTATGTGTGAGAGTGCTAAAGATTTTTTTCAATAAAGATGTTCTATTCCATGTTTTATGTTGTAATGTAATGTACCTAATTCCCAATGACTCTAAAATTATCAATCTTTCATGTTGAATTAAGTTTATTTTTTTTGTAAAAAATCATGTGTTAATGTGTAATAAAGAGAAGATTTGTTATACTTTATCCTTTAAAGATGATCATACAAGTACACCAGTGAATGATTTAATAAAAAATTTATTTCTATCTATCAAAACCAAGTCCACATTTTATAAAGAAAAATCTACCCATGTATCTATTTATATCTCCAATGTCATATTTCCTTTTATTTTGAATTTTAATCCCATTATGTTTCTTTAAAATCAAGTGTGATATACTAAATGTATCCTATATGTATGTATTATAATTTATAATTATATTTTTTAATGTTATATTTTATATAATTTATACATATAAAAAATGATACATTACATGCATACCTTCTGTGTGTTTATTTATTTATTTTTTTAAATATGAATTTTGTTGAACCAAATAGGATGAAGATGAATAAAAATGTGTGGATTTCAATTATATAAAAAAGTGTATAAGAAAGGGGTTAAAGAGTTAAATCAAGTTTTTAATAGAGCTTGGATTCGACCATTCTCAAATATTTTTTTTGTTTTTATATTGTTTTTATTCAAGAAAAAATTGTCTAGTTGAGTTCAAAGAACATTTGATCTATCATGTAGTATATTAAAGATAAAAATATTGGACTAAACTTGAGGGAAAACTGAATAAAGCTAATGACTAGGATAAAACTTTGATTTGTGTATTTACTAATATGTGTATAATAGTAAACAATGATAAAGATTATATTGAGAAAATAAAAATGATATTTGAAAATTACCATCATGATTTTCCATATATACTTGAAAAGTTAAAGATATTTTCAAATATTCCATTGTAGAATAGTTGTAATAAATATATAACATTATCAGTCAGATTAATTCTATATAATTTGAAACCTAGCAATGGATAGAGGGACTCCACCTTTGGAGAACTACTTTGTCTCTTGAATTATATGTTACTAGAATATGATGATCCTCCTTATCAACCATTTTATATTAAAAAAATTAAGTTAATGGTTATGATATTTGAAATAATACATATCCATCCAAATGATTTTATATTTTTTTCATAAGTTACATGAATAAAATGAAAAATTCCCTTAGTATGATGCATCTTAACATAAGAATGATTAATCAAGTCCTTATAAAGATGTATGGTACGTTATAATCATTCAAAAAACTATAAAACTATATAGAAGTGTGGATATTTCATGAAAATTTATTTGGAGTATAGATATGAAAATTCTAGATATGAAACTTCATCACTCAGTAGACTATCCTCGGGGAAAGAAAATTAGTCATGAGTATCCCTAATTTTGAAATGAGATGATAAAACTCAATCTTATGTGATATGTAGATGAAACAAATCCTTTCAGTATAAAAATTATAACTTATAGTACATGGATCATTATGATAGTAAATTATATAATTCATTGGAATTATGCTTGAAGAAGAAGAATATTATGTTGTCCCTTATTATTTCAAGACCAAAACAACCTGGTAATGGTATTGATGTTTATTTAGATCTAATTATTTATGATATGCAATTAATCTGATATTTAGCTGTTATGTTGTGTGATGTTAATATAAACTAATAATTCACATTGATATTTATGTTTTTAGGGATAATTAATGTTTTTATTACATCTGGAGATTTTTCAGGATATAACAACAAAGGAATGTTAGGGTGTCCCATTTTTGAAGAAGGTACACATGTAGTTAGGTTTAAAAAATACTAGAAGAGAGTGTTTATAGGATATCAAAAAAAATTACCTATATGGAATAAATAAACATATTAGAAAACATCATTAAATGGAAATTCAGGAAAATGTATAACACCTTATCCATTAACAGGTGATGAAAATTTTATGAAAATAAAATATATTATAAATATTTTTGGTAAATCCTTTTTAAAAACCCCTATGGAAACTGGTTTTAAAAAGTGATATATTTTTCTGAATTACAATATTGTAATTTTGTTTACACCATCCATTTTCTTGATGACATGGACTTAGAAAATAATTCTTATGATAATGCCATTGATATGTTACTAGATTCACCCAAGAAAAATCCATTAATGCTAGTTTGGACATGATTAATATGAGGATAAAAGATTTGGCACCAGTGAAGGGTTAAATATAGACTTTTCTTCCTCTAGAGACTTATAGTACTTACAGGAAAGATAGATTTTAGTTTTACAACTTCCTTTATAGTTTGAAGGTGTTAGAGGAATATTCATTAAATTTCAATAATAACATATCAATGACGTATTTGAAATTAATGTTCTTAAAATAATAGTACTATCATATTTTTATTTAATGTTTTTATATTTACATATATTCTACCAAAAAATGTATGATACACATTAAATAGGATTTTCTTATATTTATATTATTTATACAAAAAAGTTATAGACCTGGTGAAGTTTCTAGCTATTGAAAATGAAATTAATTTCATATTATATGAAATGGGGATTTTCTTACCACCAAAATTATATAATATAATAGTTCACTTGGTTAGAGTGATCTTACTATGTAATCTAATCCATTATAGATGGATGTACCCCAATTGAATGATATCTAAATATTTTGTAAGGGTAAATCACAAATAATAACAAGTTATAAGTTTGTATTGTTGAGTGAAATATTTTTAACAAATTCATTGAATTATTTATTGACTACTATCCATTGTAGATATAATTGATCTCCCAAAATCTCATCATTGTGGGAGACTTATGAGTAAATGAATTTTTAGAAGGTATGTGATTTCTATTATCACTAAAAAATCCCATCATAATGGCCACCTCATAAAATAATTTTCAGATATTTAAATATATTAAGGGAAAAAATTTGGATATCAAGTAAACATAATCAAAAATTTATATGATATATTCCTGGTTATATTTTTATGAAGTTATCTGAAAATCCATATTCAATTTTAGAATAAATTTAATGGTTATTTTTTGGACCAAGTGTACATATGTTATCTTACAAAGTTTATATTATTAATTCTTACATATTATAAAAAAGAAAAGAATGAACATAATATGGTGAAAAATACTTGAGTTTATCATATATAAAAAGGAAAAAATATATTTGGTACCAAAGACATAAATTTAATTTAATTGAATATATCATATTGTGGCATCATTAAAAGATATGCAGTTCGATTAAACAAAATGTTAAGTAATAATTTTTCAACACAAATGGGTTGATAACAAAAGTGTAGTGAAAATAAATAAATTAGGATTCGTGAAAGTTAGTTTTATAATCAAGGGTGGAAGGATAAACAATTAATAATAGCATCATAGGTAGTAAAAGTATTTTATGACCTAGATCTTGAAAACATAAATTGGTATTTTATTTTTTTATCGACTAAAAAACTATAGGGTCAAATGAAAATACCATTGATGATTACACATCAATTGAGATGTCATAATAATTTTTTGTAGTCCCAAAGTAGATGATATCTTGAATTTCAAAGGGAAAAAATAATAGGGGATTTAGATACTTCCTATAGGGGCCATATCGCTTCATACCTTAAAGAATAAAGTGTTCAATAAATAAGTAAAATGTATACAATTTTTTTTTTAAATAAAACATATTTCCTCCTAATATAATGTTTTTACTAATATAATTAAAAAATCTAAATTTAATGTTTCAATAGGTGTATAGATAATGGATTCATCATTAGTTGATGCTACCAATATTTTTGGACAACATACAGGTGATGTTGAAATAGGGAAAATATTAGAAAATGGTCAATAATGGATTAATATTTATGGAAACCATGTGTGTAGAATAATTTAACTAGGCTAGAATATATCATATTTCATTACATAACATATTCCTACAAAATAAATGAATCTCATGTATCTGTTCTACATGAATAATGTGCATGATTATATGTTCATTATGTGTGTGTGTGTGTATTTATAGTATTATATAATTTATAAAAAATATAATAATCACATGAACATACATATATATATAAATACTATATCGATTTACATGTATCACATGCATATATATTTTAGTGTACATATAAAACTTATCCCACTTTCACTAAAATCCAATATGTACTTTATTCCAAAATTCATAACCCTTTTTGAATCCATACAAACTCTTATGTATGTGGTTTCATTATGCACTCTTTTTTTCAAACCCTTTGACTAAAATTGTATCCATATCAAAGGGCCTAACTATGTGAACCTATGATACTTAGTATCATTGAAAAAAATTATGAAATATCTATTTTTTATAAGTAATAAAAAATATCTATCTAGAAAAACATTAGTTAAACTCAAGCTATTATAGGATCTGTGGTGACCTTTATGAAAAATAATCACATAATTATATGATCATGTCCACCCAAAGAATTATCATATAAATCATATGTAATATTATATAATCCTTTTTCCCATGGAATTGAGTAACCACTATACATCGAACTTGTCAATCTAGTATAGTCGTCACATCTTTTTAGATTCTAAAAAAATACTAAACAAGTTGATAAATACATCCCATATCATTCATAAAATATATGTGTGCATCACATTCCCATTATCAAACTAGTTGAACACATCATATGTTACTCAAATAAACATGTCCATGAATTTCATCAGTCTCATTAAACCAATGGGTGGATTAATTTACTTGTCATATAAGTGAAAAAATCCAATTGTGGTTACAATCAATCAATGACATGATCAGTAAAATACCCGGCCATCCCCTAATTATCTAAATTCATATTTTCACATTCATAAGTTGTGTATCGAAGTATAAATAGTCTCATGTTGGGTATCAAGCTAATCACAATTAATAATGATAAATAATAAACATACACCCAAAGTATATTGGTGACTATATGACATTCCATATGATATAATTTAGTTTCTTATTATAAGTAATAACTCTATACTTATTACCTCAGTAATATATTATTCAAATCTCATATACAACCATTTGTAATTAGTTCAAGAATCTATTGAATTCAATCATAACATATCATCAAAACCCATAATAATTCTTGATGATCATAAGAGAACTCAAATTCATACTTTGAGGGAAGATTATCATTTGACCATTCATGTAAATTATATTGAAACATGCATAAATGAATGAAAAATAGAGGATTACTTTATTATAATTACATGATATGTTCAAAAACCATTACAATAAATCTCTTAACCAATGTATTATCGAAATATTGTACATGACCCTTATGTTGTTTTTGTGGTAACGTTTTTTTAAACATCACAATCATAAGTAATTCATGTTAAATCCATATGTAACCATCTAATAAAGTACTCTCACTAACCTCTTGGTGAATAGAATTTATGAAGTAAGCTAGTTTGAATAATGGTGACACATTGGAATCGTTATTCTTAATGTTCAACTATATTAATTTATACTCAAACTCCTTAACTTCATAACATAAAATTTTATAATGTTATATTTTTATGTTTACTTAGAACTCTTTTGATGCTGATAATCATAAACACATGTGAAATTGTTTTATCAAAATTTCTCCATAAGGTTAATAAAATAATATACACATTGATTCAACATATCTTAAACTATTTTAGGATTAAGTGTATAACATCCCAACCTGATCCACTGAGTCTCAGTTGGGTGCTACATGACCTCTTGCATGCCTTCCCATACAAAATAGGTTACCAACTAATAGATAGTGTATATGTTTGATAGTGGGGAGACTATACCCTCTGTATGGATTCATATCACAATAATAAATATAAATAATAACTATAATTAATAAAAGTAATAATGCATAATAATACAGATGGAATACATTTCAAATAGTATATGGGCGCCCATGGTGGTAATCCAACCAGAGTAATAAATGTATGTATATAAATAAATAGTTATGGGTACCACCAGTGTCTGTCCCAGTCCACTACTAAATCCATTCTACACATCTCAATATCTAGTCTCATGGACCTTTCCCATCACCAGATCCATCATGAAATCTATAATTACACTGAAATTCATGAGTTTAGTGTGACTATAAGACACTGTAGGAGACCACCAATGCATCCTTAACCTAGAATTCTCATGTATAAGAGTGAATTACGTAATAATAAACAATGTTTAATAATAATAAAACATAATATCCAAAACTTATCATTTAAGATCCAACCAAGATTCCACAAACCCCTAGTTATTATGGTTAGAAACCATTCTGGAAAATGTACAGTATGTCAGTTGGGATCAAAACCATCAACAAAGATATTAGTGTTTTACTTGGAATCTATATGGAATTAAGTTAGTAGCCTACTTGGAATCCATAGGGCATTGAGTAGTACTCAAAATCCATAAGGTGTCGAATATCTGTAAGCTACCCAGAATCCACAAGGCATTGAGTAATACTCATAATCCACATGACATAGATTATTGTCCATTTAATTGAAAATATACAAGGAATAAAGTATATTGTTGGTTACAAGTCCTTAATTCATTACCTTTATCACTATCTAACACCTTGCGCACACTCATCAAGGATTAATCATACAACTATAGTCACCTATCTCATATACAAAATACCAATCATAAAAAGGAAAAATAAGACAAGGTATATCTATATAATAACCATATAAAACATCATGAGAAATATAGAATCATCGTATATCAAACATGTGAATCAATCTTCATCCTGGAAAATCTAGTTATCTCAATAATTCTCATGACCACATCATTATAATGCTGTTATGGGATACACACACACCCACATGTGATCACAGGTTAATAATGAATATCAAATATGACAATATAATAATCATAAAATAGAATAATGTGTAATGAGAACCTAATAAGGTAGGGAAATTCTTACCTCATAGTTTGCTACATCAACATCAAGCCTTTTCATAGGTTTTTTCACAATACCACGTCCTCACACAACTAGAGCACGCTCACACACAAATGAATCCCTAGATAGGATACAATAGAAACACCCAAGATATATTGTAAATCCATATGGATTAAAGTGACTAGGAATAATAAAGTGTATATCCATTTATTACCCGACATCGGTCGTTGGATAAACCCCATGCTCTACTATAGGTGCTTTTGGAGCTGAGGTTCTATGGTGCAAGGTAGAAGGTTGTGTCATGGATTTTCACTAGAATCAATTTCCATAGCATAGGGAATCATAGTATGGAGTAGTTTTGTTTAAGAAGGATCCCACCATGGTGTAAGGGTGGTCACCATGGTGCAAGGGTGTGGCTTCCACGATGTAAGGGGATAGTGTTATTGTGTAGAGATGACCACCAAGACATAAATATAGAGTCATATAGTGTATCACCAGGTTGGGTTTATCTTATATGGTTTAAAGGAGTTATATATGGTGTTTATTTGTGTCCTTATCCTTTCAGTGCTTCTCAAATCCTCCCGAATGGAGGAGGGGGATGGGTATTTACAGGGGGGTCTCCAAAGGTTCCATTTATGTAAAAACCCCCTCATAAATACAAATCAATTTTTACCAATTTAATTATGAATGAAATCCCCTAATTAAATTCAGTAATATCTTTTTGAAGGCATTTACAGTTAAAGATGGAAGACCCAAATAGACCATATGTAACTGATTCGGAGAAGCTTCCTGCGAATTGATCCAACCTTCTACAGTGAATCTTTATCAAGTTATCCCTCCATAGTTATTTCTATGATGAATGAACTATTCCACCATCAATACCATGGTGTATCCTCCTTCTTCTATAGTGTATCCTTGAATACCATACCATACCACATTGTATCCAGATTCATTATAGTATTACCACCTCTATTGTGACGTGGTCATATGGGATATGGTTCAAACACCCTCATTTTGGAAGCAAGCATTCCAAAACAATCCTTGGTTATTATTTTTCTTGTAAAATCATTCTATCCTTAAACAAAAACATGGTCCAATATGAAAACAAGGTGATAAAAAAGTATTTGATTAGGGAAAAATAATTTTGGAGATTTACAATACCCCCCCCCCACCTCTTAAAGACTTATCATCCTCGAGAAATGTCTCTAAGGTTCCTGATCAGACCAGTCTAACCACAAAGCTCAAAAACTATCTGCTCACTACTGAGTATCATCCTAGATTTTTTCATAATTCCACTAAACACGGAAGATTTGTACCATATATCCTCAAAAGAAATTCCTGCTCCAATATATAATATACATTGGTCGCTCTTCATAAGATGCATCAGGCCCCAACTCAACATCCTCACAACCAATAACATGTATAGGATCAGCCATGTATCTCTAGATCTATGAAACATGAAACACAACACAAATACCTTATTATGGATTTAGAACTTCTAGAAAGCATTCCATTTCCCTTATTCACTTTGTGTTCTCAAAGGTTCCAACAAAACATGGTTCCAGATTTCCCATACTCCTCAGACATTGATTCCCAAACCATGGATTCTCCCTCAAGAAAAATTGATCACCCAGAATAAACACCATGGGTATCCTCAAATGGTTATCATAAGATATTTTTTTCTCTATGTGGTGATCAATCTCTTATAAATCAGTTGCACTCTCGCAAATGTCTCCTAGACCATGTTAGGGCCAACAACCACTGCCTCACCTACCTCATTCCAACAAAGCATTGAGTAACACAGACTCCCATAAACATAATCCTAAGGGTTCATATGAATTAATGGTAAATAATTAGTATTGAATGAAAACTCAAATAAGGATGTGTGATCATGCCACACTCTACTAAATTCTCGTAAGAAATCTCAATTTATATCCTTAAATATATGTATATGCTATTCAGAATGTCCGTCTATCTGAGGATAGTAAGACATACTCAATCTTAGCTTTTTCCCTAGAGATTTATAAAATACCTTCCAAAACCATGGAATAAAATGTGTCTTTTATGATAAAATGATCAAGGGAACTCTATGTAGTCATATGATCTCATAGACATAGAGGATTCCTAACTCTTCCACTAAGTGATTCTCTTTGATTGGTAAGAAGTGGTAAGTCTTCATTGGCCGATCAAAATCACCCAAAATACATCATAACCCCTTGGGAGTCCTGGGTAACCCCATCACAAAGTTCATCTTGATGTCCTCCTATTTCCAAATGGGTATCATAAGTGGATGTAACAAACATCCAGGTCACTGGTGCCCGACCTTCACCCTCTAACAAGTAAGGAATATATAGATGAAACCAACAATGTCTATCTTCATCCCTCACCACTAGAAATGGTTTCTAAAGTCATATTATATCTTAGTCACACCATGATGTACTTCTCATCTAGAGATATAGAAATCTCTGATCATCTCCTCTATAATATAAGCAAGGACAACTACTATCCCAAAAACTAAGATGACATTTCCATCATCCAATAACCATTTGGGCATCATATCACCACCAGAAATATATTCTCTCATCACAACACACTCTAAGTATGACTCTTGACTAATATTCACCCAATCCACAAGTGAGGAAGTGACTACTAAAATAGGTAAATTCCCATTCACCTGATCCTTGAAATCATCCATCCTCCAATCATACAATAGAATCATCAAGAAACACTACTCCTCTACGGGTCTCTCATTAAGATTATGTTTATGTTGCATCTTATGGATAAGAAAATTCACAATGGAATTGTCCTTCCTTGGTGAATACACCATATCAAAATATAATGTCTAAGAATACACAACCTAAAAACTCTATCTCATGTTCATGTTCATCTATGTGAAGATGTATCTAAGTCTCTTGTGTTCTATGTAGACAAAAAATCAATCGCTAAAGAGATAGTTTCGCTAACAATTCAAATTATGGACCAAAGTTACCATCTCCAAGTCATGTGAAGCGTAGTTCTTCTTGTGGGGTCATAGATAATGTATACCATAGGATAGTACATTATCTATCTACATTAGAACAGGACCTAGTAAAATACCTAATGCATCAAAATACACTAAATATCCAATACCAGGCTTAGGGAGTATCAACACTGAAGCTATTTTCAACCTCATCTTGAGATCAAGGAATTATTCTTTACACTGATCCATCCACTAGAACATTATCCCTTCTTTTTCAGCACTGTCATGGGTGATGATAGTCAGAATAATTATTTGATAAACCATTGGTAGTATCCTTATAAGCTCAGACTATTCATAATCTCAAACATGTTCTAGGGAAGTGTCCATAACATGACCTCCTCAAATTTTTCTAAGTTCATGGATATACGAGTCTCAGAAATCACATGTCCTAAGTACTTCACCTCTTGAATCCATAATTCATACTTTAATAACTTGGAGAAAATATGGGGTTCTAGGACTATCCTCATTACTATATGTAGGTTCCTAGAATGTTGCACTGGTTTTAGTGAGTAGATAAAGATTTCATCAATAAGAACTATGATGAATGAGTCCAGGTATGGATGGAATGTCACGACCCGTCCTCGGGGCCCGTGCCGTGACTACCCCAAGCCCGCCTTCCATAGGCCAGGGGCTGGCGACTAGCACCAAGGCGTAAAATCCCAGTAAACAGGGAAGGCATTGCCTTTATAAGTAACAACCACACAGAGTCAGCAAGCGGAAAGTAAAGTGCAGAAAAGTAAAGGGGCCGGAAATACAAGCCCAACTGTAAAGTACAACTGAAAAGAAAAAGAACAGCAACTGAAGAAAAGACGGCGGCCTCGTGTCGTCCACTGGCAATCCCACCTGAAGGGTGGGTACAGATAGCCTCCAAGCTCCTCGGGCCCCACGTCCGCTCTGAGCACGTCCCGTCCAGTGGTCCACCTCCAGGTACCGTCCTGCTCCACGCCCCAACCGCGATCAGCGCTGTCCGTCGTCTGCAACCAACACCACGAAGTGCGGGCATAGCCCGTGCAGGGGTGAGTACAACTACTCAGTAAGGACCCCGAGACCCCCGAAGGTCTCCCGAAATCCACAAAGGATATAGCACAAAAGAAAGATGCGATCACGAAGTAACATCTGACTCGACTTAGGTATATGCCCATACATATACCTAAGTCCCCAATTCTAGCTCTGCTCACGAGCTCAAGAACAACTCAATCCACAAAGGAAAGCAAGACCCAAATCCACAAAGGAGAGTAAACAGTAAATCCACAAAGGATGGTTCAACACAATCCACAAAGGAGAGTAACATAAGATTCAGCTCAACCAGGTATACTTTTTCAGATGACGTCAAAGACGATCACTGATCCGTCTCAGTCGTCGGACCCACGAAGGATCGATAGGTACTAACCCCCGCAGTAGACCCACACAGGATCGGGCTCACACAGAACCTGTAGGCAGTGGCTCACACAGAACCGGTAGGCAGTGGCTCACACAGAACCGGTAGTAGGACCCACATAGGATCGGGCACTGATCCGCATAGGATCGCTGAGTGCAGTAGTCGACGCAGTCCACTGAGGTCCCTGCACAGTCGTCGCCGCAGTCCACGAAGGATCTCTGCTCTGCCGTCGTCGCAGTCCACGGAGGATCTCTGCTCTGCCGTCGTCGCAGTCCACGGAGGATCTCTGCTCTGCCGTCGTCGCAGTCCACGGAGGATCTCTGCTCTGTCGTCGTCGCAGTCCACGGAGGATCTCTGCTCTGTCGTCGAGGTCACAGCCAGCGCTAGGGTTCCCGCACGTAGCGAGCTCGTTTAGGAGGGTCCGCTCCACGAGCCGAGGGGCTGATACATCAACTGACACGTAGTCCGAAGTTGATGTATCCAAAAGTTCCGTATCGACAACAGGATCTCAACGCGACAGACGGCGCGTCAATCGGACGCCCGGTCTGAGAGTTATTGGCATTTTCGTCCCAGGGGCCCGGTTGGTTTTTAGGGCAAAAACCAACCCGACCGTACTCCGCCTGTATCCGATCCTCGGGCGGAGTATGCCAAAAGTTCCGTCTCACTTAGAGGAAACTACCACAGCTGACGGTACGTCGTTCGGACGTCCGTAGCTCAAGTTATGAGCGTTTCCGCTCCGAGGGCCCGGTTGGCTTCGTGTACGAACCAACCCGGCCGAACCCAAAGTCTTCCGAAACCTTGAGTATAATATACCGAAACGACCGTCTCGATCCAAGGATCGCGTAGCCGCTGACGGTTCGTCAATCGGAGGTCCCAGGCCCAAGATATGGGCGAAAGACCGTAGAGGGCCCGAAACGGGGGTACTGGGCCCGGGGCGACCCGGCCCGAACCCCCCCTGGGGTCGGCCGAACCGGGTCGGCCCGAACCGGGTCGGCCCGACCCGGCCCGAACCGGCTCGGCCGGGTCCGGTCCGGCCTGGGCGCGGCCCGGCCGACCGGACCGGCTCGGCTTCGGCCGAGCGGCCGAAGCGCTGCCGCCGCGGGTCAAACCCGCGGCTTTGGAGAAAACGCGGCCCGCGCGGGCCGCGTGCTGGAAGGCCGGACCGCGGACGCGGTCCGGCGGCTCGCCGCCGCCGCGGCTCGGCCGCGGCGGACTCCTCCGGCGGCGCGCCGGGCGCCGCCGCCCCCGGTCGCCGGCGCCGCCGCGCCGGCGACCCGCGCCGCCGCCTCCTTCCGCGGGCCGCCGGAGATGCTCCGGTGGCCCGATTTGCCTCCCGTCTGCGCCGTTGTTCCTCCCGGGACGCGTCCTCCACTGCGGAATCAACATATGGCCCTTGCGTCGCGCTTTTTCCGTCGCTCGCCAAATCCGCACACAAAGGAAGATCGACGGAGGGTTGCCGGGTCTTGTTCGTTAGACCCGCACCCTCCGCGTTAGTCATAATCAACGGGAGAAACAGGAAAGAAACCAATCAACAATTTTAAATAAATTAAAATTGTTTCGTGATCGGGTTCTATATTTCAAAAGAATAAACACGGGATTTTAAAAAGAATTCCAACATCCCTTACCTCGCAGCTGTCGTTGCCGAACGAGGGATCGTCGCGGAATCGCTCGTCGCGGAAGATGGAGATCGCCGCGTCGTCGCGGAATCGCTCGTCGCGTCGCCAATCTCCGGATCAAGATCAACGGATTTAATTAGTTTAAATCCGTTGATATTGAAATTAAAAAGGGAGAAGAAAAGATCTGATTCTCACCTTTGTTGCCGAACGAGGGTCGGCCGCGGAAGAAGAGGCGTCGCCGAAGAACGTCGCGGGTAGATCTCGTCGACGTCGCAGATCTTGGTGTGCGTCGTCGAATTCCGGTCGCCGGCGTTCTTCGCGTTCTTCGCGTTCTTCGCGTTCTTCGCGTTCTTCGCGTTCTTCGCGGAGAGGGTGGAGGAACGAAGATTTTCTCAAATCCTTTCCAAGGATTTTTATGTTGGTCTTATTTTATAAACATGCCAACACGAAACCGGTTAAGAAACGATCCATCAATTCGTTGAATTAATTCAACGAAAGAAACGACCCATTTAATTCACGAAGAAACAGTCCATTTAATTCACGAAATAAACCGCCCAATTAAATGGTCTGTTAAGAATTAAAGAAAACGCGTCGGTTGACTTTTCAGTTACTTTGACGGGTTTTCGCGGGTGCGTTACTTAGCGAAAGAAACGGCGGGGCTCGTGCGGGTCCCACCGCACAAATATCCTACCAAGGGGTAGGATATTTCTGGATAGCATCCTATCCAGTTCAACTCAGTTCAAGCCGTCTTTAAGTGACTTCAAGTGGCTTCCAAGCAGCTTAAGTGAAATAAAATAAAGTTGTCGCACAAACTTTATTTTATTTCTGACTTAAAGCCGTAAAATTTAAAAACCACGTCTGAGCAAACGCAACTCCGGAAGAGGCGTTTCTAAGCAAATACCGGCGCTGCGATTTCATCGGTGCCCTCAGAATTCGATTCCGGGCACCGGTTCAAAAGATAGAAAAACCCGCTCGTCCGTTCACTGAACGTACCCGAGCCAAACTTCGGAAATTGATTCCGGGCACACCGGGCCTCGGAATCAGGTGCCGTCTGAAGCTGCGTTCTTGTAAAATTCCAAAGAAAATTAAGAAAAAAATTTCCTTGAAATTTGCGGGTCTTTACATTACTCCCACCTCAGGGCTTTACGTCCCCGTAAAGATACATCAAAACTAGGGGAACAAATGGGGGTACTGAGCACGCATCTGAGCCTCCCGCTCCCAAGTGCTCTCCTGGAGGTTCCCGTGCTGCCATCTGACGCGCACAAGAGGAATCGACCGCCCACGTAGGACCCGCTCCTGTCGATCCTCGATCTCCACTGGGACCTCCGCAAAAGTCGCCCCATCGTCCACGTCCAGCTCCCCAAAGTCGATGATGTGCGTCGGGTCGTGCACGTATCTCCTCAGCTGAGACACGTGGAAGACGTCGTGCACCCGATGCAACTGAGGTGGTAGAGCCAGGCGATAAGCCACCTCTCCTATCCTGCTGAGGACCTGGAAAGGCCCGATGAAACGTGGAGACAACTTGCCGCCTCGGCCAAATCTCCGTAAACCACGTCGAGGTGAGACACGCAAAAAGACGTGGTCGCCATCCTCGAACTCTAGTGGCCTCCGCCTCCTGTCAGCATATGACTTCTGCCGGCTCTGAGCTGTCCTCATCCTCTCCTGGATGATTTGGACCTTCTCTGTCGTGGCTCGGACCATCTCTGGTCCCACGAGTGCTGACTCCCCAGGGTCTGTCCAGCACAACGGTGATCTGCAGGGTCTGCCGTACAACGCCTCGTATGGTGCCATCCCGATGGTGGAGTGGTAGCTGTTGTTGTACGCAAACTCCACCAAGGGTAGGTGGTCCTCCCAGCTGCGACCAAAGTCGAGAACACATGCACGGAGCATGTCCTCGAGTGTCTGTATGGTCCTCTCCGTCTGTCCATCCGTCTGAGGGTGGAAGGCTGTGCTCAGATGGAGCCGCGTTCCGAACGCCTCCTGCAACCCCTTCCAAAGCCTGGAAGTGAAACGAGCATCTCGATCGGAGACGATAGACGATGGCACACCGTGAAGCCGTACGATCTCCTGGACGTAAAGACGTCCCAAGCTCTCTACTGAGCCCTGCTCTCTGATGGGTAAGAAGTGTGCCGACTTGGTGAGTCGGTCGACAATCACCCAAATGGAGTCGTGACCTCTGGAAGTGCGTGGAAGTCCAGTCACGAAGTCCATAGATATGCCGTCCCACTTCCACTCCGGGACCTCCAAGGGCTGTACCAAACCTGCTGGTACCTGGTGCTCTGCCTTCACCTGCTGGCAGGTGAGGCATCGAGAAACGAACTCTGCCACAGTTTTCTTCATACCCGGCCACCAGTGCTGTCGCCTGAGATCCTGGTACATCTTCGCCACTCCGGGATGTACCGCCAAGGGAGAAGTGTGAAACTCTCTCAGCACCTCCTCTCGTAAAGCGACTGGTACGAAGGTACGTCCTCTGAAAAGGATGTCGTGCTCTGCTCCAAGGGAGAAACCATCAGGCGCCTGACCTGAGGATATCAGTGCACGCCGGGTCTCACAGTCAGCGTCCCCACGCTGAGCCTCTCTGACCCGCTGTAGAAGTGGAGGAGAGACTGTGAGAGACTGAAGAAAGGCTGTTCCGTCTCTATCCACGAAGGATATCTGCAAGGAGGCTAGCTGCTCCGTCGCCTCCTCAAGCAGCTGAATGCCCGTCCTCCTGCTGAGGGCATCGGCTACCACGTTCCCCTTCCCAGGAGTATAGACTATCTCAAAGTCATAGTCCTGGAGGAACTCAAGCCATCTCCGCTGTCTCAGGTTCAGGTCCTTCTGAGAGAAGATATACCTAAGACTCTGGTGGTCAGAAAAGACTGTGAAGCGCTCGCCCATCAGATAGTGCCGCCAAGTCTTCAGAGCGAAGACCACTGCTGCTAACTCCAGGTCATGAGTGGCGTAGTTCTGCTCATGCGGCCTCAACTGACGTGATCCGTAGGCGATCACGGCCCGCTCCTGCATCAGGACGCACCCGAGTCCAGTCCCTGATGCGTCGCAGTAAACTACGTACCCAACTCCCTCCTCAGGCAACCTCAAGATAGGTGCGCTGGTCAATCTCTGTCTCAGCTCCTGGAAGCTCTGCTGACATCTGTCTGACCACACGAAGGGTTTCCCCTTCTTCGTCAAGGCTGAGAGTGGTGCTGCAACTCTGGAGAAGTCTGGCACGAATCTCCGATAGTATCCCGCTAGGCCCAAGAAGCTCCGCACCTCTGTCACGCTCTTGGGTGGCTCCCAAGCTAGCACTGCCTCGATCTTCGCGGGATCCACTGCAACTCCCGCCTCAGAAATGACGTGCCCCAAGAAATGGACCTCACGTAACCAGAACTGGCATTTTGAGAGCTTGCCATAAAGCTGGTGCTCTCGGAGTGTGTCTAGCACAACTCGCAGGTGGTAGGCATGCTCCTCCTCAGTCGTCGAGTATACCAAAATGTCGTCAATGAAGACAACGACAAATCGGTCGAGGTATGGCTGGAAGATCCTGTTCATGAGGCTCATGAACACCGCTGGAGCATTGGTTACGCCGAACGGCATAACCAAGAACTCATAATGGCCATACCGACACCTGAAGGCCGTCTTCTGCACGTCCTCGTCTCGAACTCTGAGCTGATGATAGCCTGACCGGAGGTCTATCTTCGAGAACCACCGCGCTCCCTTGAGCTGATCGAAGAGGTCATCAATCCGTGGCAGCGGATACTTGTTCCTCACTGTCACCTGGTTCAGGCGACGATAGTCGACACATAGTCGCAAGCTCCCGTCCGCCTTCTTGGCGAACAAAATCGGGGAAGCCCAGGGTGAAACACTGGGTCGGATAAACCCCTTGCTCTGCAAGTCCTCCAACTGTACCCGCAGCTCTCGAAGCTCGGCGGGGGCCATCCGATATGCTGGAGTAGATATCGGGGCTGTCCCGGGGTACAAGTCGATGTAAAAGTCTACCTCTCTACGAGGAGGTAGCCCTGGAACGTCGTCGGGAAAGACGTCCACGTACTGGTCCACCACTGCAGGAAAAGCCGGACTCCGCACGTCCACTGCTCCTAGGATGAGGCTAGCCAACTGATGTGAGATGGGCTGCACTCTCCTCCGCGGAAGTCCATCCTGTGCTGCAAAGGTTCCCTTCTCGCCGGTGAAGGTAAACCTGCTCCCGTCGGTACGAACACATCGTACCTTGCGCCTAAAACAGTCGATCTGGGCATGAACCGTGGATAGCCAATCCATGCCCAAGATGACGTCGTAAGGCCTCGACGCCGCTACAAGGAGATCCCAGCCGAAGCTCTCGCCTCCTAGAGTAAGCTCACACTGCCGGCACCAGTGCGTAATCGTCGAGTCTGCTCCCGTAGGAGTCTCTAGCCGTAAGGATCGAGCCAACGGCTCAGTCGGAATCTCCGAGCTCCGAACAAGGGCAGAGGCTATGAAAGAGTGACTCGCTCCTGTGTCTATAAGTACTGCAGCAAGGGTGGAATAGACACAGATCGTACCTCGAATCATCTCTGGCATGTCGGGGTCGTAGGCCTCCACTGCCTGGAGCTGGGCCTGTCCCTGCCCGCCGGCTCCCTGTGGTCGAGGTGGCCCTCCTGGTGGTGGTGGGGGTAGAGCCTGAAAGCGTCGCCCACCACCCGCTGCTCGGCCAGCTCCTCGGCCTCGTCCGCCTCCTCCCTGCGGACCGCCACGGTCGACCCTCTGCCTCTGCCTGGGTGGCCCCTCCACCGTCTGCTGCTCCTCTGATCGGCGAGTCGGGCAGTCACGAGCCATGTGACCCTGCCCGCCGCAAGAGTAGCACAGCCTGCCTCTCGAAAGGCTGGCACTCCGCTGTGTGCCTCGTACTGCTGAGCCGGTGTCCTGAGGCCGTCTGCGTGGGGGTCTGGTCTGCCTGGACCCGTGAGTCATCCGTCGGCTACCAGCTGCCGATGACTCAGCTACCTGCCGCCCTGCGCTAGGTCTCGCCGCTGAAGAAGGCTCCGCCAGGAAGCTCTCGATCAGGAGGGCTCGCTCCAGCACTCCTGCCTGGGTCGGAATGCTGAGGGAGATCAGCGACGCACGAATCTCCTGTCGCAAGCCCTGCTCGAAGGTCCGGGCCCGGAAGAAGGGGTCCCGTACCATGTCGGTCGAGTAGCGAGATAGGTCCGTGAACCTCGCCGCATACTGAGCGACCGTCATGCTGCCCTGGCGCAGCTGGAGAAGCTCCTGGATGCGCACCGCTCGGAGGGTGGCCGGGACGAACTCAGAGCGGAAGAGGCTCTCGAAGTCCGTCCAGAGCAGGGATGCCTCATCGTGAACCTGGAGCATCAGGCTCCACCATCGTCCTGCCGCCGCCTGCAGGAGGCTCGCTGCGAGGATCACCATGAGATCCGCTGGTGTCCTCACTAGCCTGAAGATCCGTACCACCGCCTCTAGCCAGTCCTCGGCGGCCTGGGGGTCCGCCTCACCGCGAAACCTGGGCGGTCGCTGGCTCTGAAACTCGTGCAGTGCCCTGAGGCGACGTGCATCGTCGGCGTCTGGTACTGGAAGCATCGGTGGCTCGGCGGGTAAGGCTACCGCCGGTGCCACTGCTGGCAAAGGGCCCTGCACCGAGGCCTCGTCGCTCGGTGGGCTGCCGTCGCGCCCTACACTCGGAACCCTAGCTGGCAGTCGTCGCGGGGCCATCCTGAAAAGGAGAACAAGAGCACCACAGTCAGAACAGTATACCTGGTGAGCTGGCACAAGTAATCACAAGGAAAACTTGAGGCTTTCATAAAGCAGATCAGTATACCCGGTGAGCTGACATAAGTAATCACAAAGAAAACTTGAAACACACACGCAATCAATGTTTTCATGCATTAAGTCGGAAATCAGGAGTCAGGGTCCTGGTGTACGGATACGTCGGCCGCCGCACCAACACTGGGCTCCCTGAACTGATAACCACACTCAATACACTAAACACTATTGCTTCACATAGAAAGAAAGGACGATCAGAGTCTGCGGTAGAACCGACCGCCTCTGATACCAATTTGTCACGACCCGTCCTCGGGGCCCGTGCCGTGACTACCCCAAGCCCGCCTTCCATAGGCCAGGGGCTGGCGACTAGCACCAAGGCGTAAAATCCCAGTAAACAGGGAAGGCATTGCCTTTATAAGTAACAACCACACAGAGTCAGCAAGCGGAAAGTAAAGTGCAGAAAAGTAAAGGGGCCGGAAATACAAGCCCAACTGTAAAGTACAACTGAAAAGAAAAAGAACAGCAACTGAAGAAAAGACGGCGGCCTCGTGTCGTCCACTGGCAATCCCACCTGAAGGGTGGGTACAGATAGCCTCCAAGCTCCTCGGGCCCCACGTCCGCTCTGAGCACGTCCCGTCCAGTGGTCCACCTCCAGGTACCGTCCTGCTCCACGCCCCAACCGCGATCAGCGCTGTCCGTCGTCTGCAACCAACACCACGAAGTGCGGGCATAGCCCGTGCAGGGGTGAGTACAACTACTCAGTAAGGACCCCGAGACCCCCGAAGGTCTCCCGAAATCCACAAAGGATATAGCACAAAAGAAAGATGCGATCACGAAGTAACATCTGACTCGACTTAGGTATATGCCCATACATATACCTAAGTCCCCAATTCTAGCTCTGCTCACGAGCTCAAGAACAACTCAATCCACAAAGGAAAGCAAGACCCAAATCCACAAAGGAGAGTAAACAGTAAATCCACAAAGGATGGTTCAACACAATCCACAAAGGAGAGTAACATAAGATTCAGCTCAACCAGGTATACTTTTTCAGATGACGTCAAAGACGATCACTGATCCGTCTCAGTCGTCGGACCCACGAAGGATCGATAGGTACTAACCCCCGCAGTAGACCCACACAGGATCGGGCTCACACAGAACCTGTAGGCAGTGGCTCACACAGAACCGGTAGGCAGTGGCTCACACAGAACCGGTAGTAGGACCCACATAGGATCGGGCACTGATCCGCATAGGATCGCTGAGTGCAGTAGTCGACGCAGTCCACTGAGGTCCCTGCACAGTCGTCGCCGCAGTCCACGAAGGATCTCTGCTCTGCCGTCGTCGCAGTCCACGGAGGATCTCTGCTCTGCCGTCGTCGCAGTCCACGGAGGATCTCTGCTCTGCCGTCGTCGCAGTCCACGGAGGATCTCTGCTCTGTCGTCGTCGCAGTCCACGGAGGATCTCTGCTCTGTCGTCGAGGTCACAGCCAGCGCTAGGGTTCCCGCACGTAGCGAGCTCGTTTAGGAGGGTCCGCTCCACGAGCCGAGGGGCTGATACATCAACTGACACGTAGTCCGAAGTTGATGTATCCAAAAGTTCCGTATCGACAACAGGATCTCAACGCGACAGACGGCGCGTCAATCGGACGCCCGGTCTGAGAGTTATTGGCATTTTCGTCCCAGGGGCCCGGTTGGTTTTTAGGGCAAAAACCAACCCGACCGTACTCCGCCTGTATCCGATCCTCGGGCGGAGTATGCCAAAAGTTCCGTCTCACTTAGAGGAAACTACCACAGCTGACGGTACGTCGTTCGGACGTCCGTAGCTCAAGTTATGAGCGTTTCCGCTCCGAGGGCCCGGTTGGCTTCGTGTACGAACCAACCCGGCCGAACCCAAAGTCTTCCGAAACCTTGAGTATAATATACCGAAACGACCGTCTCGATCCAAGGATCGCGTAGCCGCTGACGGTTCGTCAATCGGAGGTCCCAGGCCCAAGATATGGGCGAAAGACCGTAGAGGGCCCGAAACGGGGGTACTGGGCCCGGGGCGACCCGGCCCGAACCCCCCTGGGGTCGGCCGAACCGGGTCGGCCCGAACCGGGTCGGCCCGACCCGGCCCGAACCGGCTCGGCCGGGTCCGGTCCGGCCTGGGCGCGGCCCGGCCGACCGGACCGGCTCGGCTTCGGCCGAGCGGCCGAAGCGCTGCCGCCGCGGGTCAAACCCGCGGCTTTGGAGAAAACGCGGCCCGCGCGGGCCGCGTGCTGGAAGGCCGGACCGCGGACGCGGTCCGGCGGCTCGCCGCCGCCGCGGCTCGGCCGCGGCGGACTCCTCCGGCGGCGCGCCGGGCGCCGCCGCCCCCGGTCGCCGGCGCCGCCGCGCCGGCGACCCGCGCCGCCGCCTCCTTCCGCGGGCCGCCGGAGATGCTCCGGTGGCCCGATTTGCCTCCCGTCTGCGCCGTTGTTCCTCCCGGGACGCGTCCTCCACTGCGGAATCAACATATGGCCCTTGCGTCGCGCTTTTTCCGTCGCTCGCCAAATCCGCACACAAAGGAAGATCGACGGAGGGTTGCCGGGTCTTGTTCGTTAGACCCGCACCCTCCGCGTTAGTCATAATCAACGGGAGAAACAGGAAAGAAACCAATCAACAATTTTAAATAAATTAAAATTGTTTCGTGATCGGGTTCTATATTTCAAAAGAATAAACACGGGATTTTAAAAAGAATTCCAACATCCCTTACCTCGCAGCTGTCGTTGCCGAACGAGGGATCGTCGCGGAATCGCTCGTCGCGGAAGATGGAGATCGCCGCGTCGTCGCGGAATCGCTCGTCGCGTCGCCAATCTCCGGATCAAGATCAACGGATTTAATTAGTTTAAATCCGTTGATATTGAAATTAAAAAGGGAGAAGAAAAGATCTGATTCTCACCTTTGTTGCCGAACGAGGGTCGGCCGCGGAAGAAGAGGCGTCGCCGAAGAACGTCGCGGGTAGATCTCGTCGACGTCGCAGATCTTGGTGTGCGTCGTCGAATTCCGGTCGCCGGCGTTCTTCGCGTTCTTCGCGTTCTTCGCGTTCTTCGCGTTCTTCGCGTTCTTCGCGGAGAGGGTGGAGGAACGAAGATTTTCTCAAATCCTTTCCAAGGATTTTTATGTTGGTCTTATTTTATAAACATGCCAACACGAAACCGGTTAAGAAACGATCCATCAATTCGTTGAATTAATTCAACGAAAGAAACGACCCATTTAATTCACGAAGAAACAGTCCATTTAATTCACGAAATAAACCGCCCAATTAAATGGTCTGTTAAGAATTAAAGAAAACGCGTCGGTTGACTTTTCAGTTACTTTGACGGGTTTTCGCGGGTGCGTTACTTAGCGAAAGAAACGGCGGGGCTCGTGCGGGTCCCACCGCACAAATATCCTACCAAGGGGTAGGATATTTCTGGATAGCATCCTATCCAGTTCAACTCAGTTCAAGCCGTCTTTAAGTGACTTCAAGTGGCTTCCAAGCAGCTTAAGTGAAATAAAATAAAGTTGTCGCACAAACTTTATTTTATTTCTGACTTAAAGCCGTAAAATTTAAAAACCACGTCTGAGCAAACGCAACTCCGGAAGAGGCGTTTCTAAGCAAATACCGGCGCTGCGATTTCATCGGTGCCCTCAGAATTCGATTCCGGGCACCGGTTCAAAAGATAGAAAAACCCGCTCGTCCGTTCACTGAACGTACCCGAGCCAAACTTCGGAAATTGATTCCGGGCACACCGGGCCTCGGAATCAGGTGCCGTCTGAAGCTGCGTTCTTGTAAAATTCCAAAGAAAATTAAGAAAAAAATTTCCTTGAAATTTGCGGGTCTTTACATGGAATATCTTATTCATGAGATCCATGAACATTATGGATACGTTAATCAGTGAAATGGGTATCTCCACATAATATTATGGACCATAACTACTCTGAAACACCATATTTAGAATTTCCTCCTCTCTAACTCACAACAGGTTTTATCCCGATCAATGATCAATCTTGTAGAATCACTGATCTCACCATACTAGATCTAAAATATCATTGATACGGGTCAAAGGATATTAGTTATTTATTTTCATCGGGTTCAACTTCCAGTAATAAACATAGATTCAAATAATACCATACACTTTCTTGGAAAACAACACTCATACACCCCATAGTGAAGTAATCATCCTAATAAATCCGTTCTAATTTAAACCATCCAACTATACCTTGATCTCCTTCATCTCAGTTGACACAATACGATATAGCGATATCAAAATCGGTTGTGCACTCGATATGTTATCTAACTAAAATTTAACTCATCAATCATGAGGGAATACAAAGAATTGTTCTAAAAATACATCCTAATAAAGATACATGACTATAAGAAGAGATGTGGGTACTTCTACTAATGCTCCTATAATATCCATGCCCAGCATTTGTGTTGTAATCAGCCTAATAAAACTCAAGTCCAATACAACTCTATATACTCTCAGTTCTCACTCTCTGGTCATTAAATACTTCTCTTACATTATAGAAGTGAATGAAACATGTATCCTATAGGATTATATGGTATATTGGAAGTCGTTCAATCAATCCATGTTGAGAATTGAATAGATTGTCATCGTCACTAGAATCAGAACTCCAACAGATATACATAGATGGAAAAAACTATGGGAAAATATAGACATCACATGAGTTGTTCCACTTTTATTCCCAATAGTGTGTGGTTGAAAATTAATTTTTATGGAAACTTGACAAGTATTTAAAGTCCAACAACTACTTGTTTAGATAAAATGGAATGGGATCCTCCAGTATCAAACAAAGTGGTAGACAGAGTTGATTTGATCATGAACATACCTAAAACTATAGATATCCCCTCTCCCGCATCAACTATAACCTAGTACACTATGTAGACATGGCCTACCCTAGCTCTGTGTCTTTTGACCTAAGTTACATGACCATTCTGTGTCCACTATTGATAACCTCAACCAAATCCCTAGGTCAAAGATCTAACTCATCCTCCTCCCCTACAGGTCCCTGACCTTGACTTCTGAATGAAAAACTGAAATATATTCCTTGGATTTCCACACTTCTAACACATATTATAAGTTATAGAATGTAAAATATGATAATTTTCCACCTTCCAATAGTAATAGAATTTTTGAAATCCTCTTCATGAAACTATCAAATCAAAACTCTACATGATCGGTAAGATAGTCCTATGTTGGATGTATCTCATCTTACTCTTCATTCCTCTACGAAAGTTACTCATGATAGTTATAAGGATTAAACTAGTCTATGTACATGATACAAAACCATTATCTCAATACTCTTCCAAACCTTTCTATTTCAGAAAATACCTTCCCAAATCCTATCCCAACTTCCCTCATCTCACCTTAGAAGATTTCAAACATGTGATTCATTCATGTTTTACATGGAAGATAATAAGGATGGGTTTAATGAAAATATGTTATATGTATGACATAAAAATGATTCTAAAATAAAAATATATCATTTAACTATATTTATTTCAATCCAACAATAAAATGTAAATAATTTTCATGTGTAGGTACGAACTACCATTTCGATTAATGGTGTGTTTCACTTTTTATCAATATATTTTATGGATTACTATAAATACATATATACTGAATATATATTATGTTTATATGATTATTAAAATTTTGTAGATGATGAAATAATTATCAAACTAATTGGCCAAAAAAATAACAAATCAAAGTATCTATGCAAAACAATGTGGTTATTACAAGAAATGTAACTTTAACATGGAATTTTTAATAAATGAGTAATAAAAGGTCATAAAAAATCATATATATGGAATGATATATATAATTATTTTTCATTAATATATTTATAATAAACTTATATTTATAATAAAATATGTTTGAATGTGTACGATGCAAGTCAAGACTTAAGTTAGGGGGATTCTGTCTCATTTTTATTTTTTGTGAGAAAAATTCCATATTCACCACATGTTTCTTTTATATGGAGTATATAATTACCTTTATTGTATTTTATTATTCCTCATCATAACTTTTTTAGTATTCAAATATCTATTTTAGTATCTCTATTCCATGGGGTTTATGATTCAAAATTTACTCAAATGATAAGGGATTTTTGTCACAATTTTTCTTCTTTGGGACAAAAGTTAAGTTATACACCTACATTGTTTCATGAGGTGTATATTATGAGCCTCTAAAATTTTATATTAAGAATTTAATTAACTACATGATACATAAAAATTTTCTTTTGATGTTATTATTTCATGGGTATTTTGATTCAAATATACCAAAGTGGTAATTATTTTATGTTATAATGTCATAATTTATCTGGATTGTTTATGATTATATTTATGATAATAAAATATTATGGTCCATCTCTCAATAAACTCAATAATTTTATTCTCCTCTAGTTAACATGATACATTCAAGCATTATTATCATTTCTAAACTATTTATTACTTATAATAATTGATCATTGTTTTTAAGAAAATATGACTTTATCTCTCTCTCTCTCCGATATGAAATATATTTTCTTCCAAAACCATGTTTCCCAAAAATATTTTAATTTTTTTATTATTATAATATTATTTTTAAAATAAATTTTTACCCATGTTAGCATTTATATAAAAAAATTGAAGGTAATATTCATGAAATTTTCTAAAAAATTCCCATTTATATTTTACCAAAAATGTGAGAGGAACCTTTATTTTAACATGTATGACATTTATGGAGCTTTAGATCATTAAGAAAATTATTTTTCTTTGAATCTTCATTTTTAAGATTTCAAGATTATTTCAAAATAAAAGGATTTTAAAAATTATTTATGTGTTAAATTTTTTTTCATGTAGTAAATGAAAATTTCCTCAATATATGTATCAAGTTTTCTATCAAAATCATTTTCTATCTAAGATGAAATCTATTGATGTCACCTATGCTTTACTGGAGAAATAAACCAAGGATTCCATTCATATTATTTCTCTGAATAGTTCATTATGAAAATATTTTTATGAAACCTATTTCTATTACATGGTTTATACCATGATAGAATTATTATAAAACCCACTTATTTTTCATAGGTTACTCTATGATGAAATGATGAAATTATTATAAGACCTTTCTCTTTTTCACTGGATATGATGGGATGAAATTTTTATAAAACCCATTTCATTTCATGGGTTGCGATAATATGAATGTTTTGTGATCTTTTTCAACCTATATATATTATTTTCAATATATGATGGTGTTTACATTATAACTAAGGATGGGGGATATTCTAAGACTATGATGGGTGGGACCTATATCTCTATCAAATGCATTGGGTAATGATAAATGTTCCACAATATCAGAGGGTAAACATGTGGTTAGACCATGCCTAAAAATGAGGGTACAAAGGTGGTTAGCCTAATCCAAAAAAGGAGGGTAAACAGGTGGTTATCTCATACACAAAAAGGAGGGTACATGAGTGGTTATCCCTAGCCCTAAAATGAGGGTACATGGGTGGTTAGACCAATCTAAAAAGGAGGGTACATTGGCAAATAGACCAAGCCAAAAAATAAGGGAACATGTGTGGTTAGCCTACACACGGAAAATAGAACACATGGGTGGTTATCCCAAGCCTGAGAAGGAGGGTACATGGGAGGTTAGACCAATCCCAACAAGGAGGGTAGACTGGTGGTTAGATCATTACCAAAAGATGGTACATGGGAGATTATCTCATTCATGAATCAGGTACACATGTGTTTATACCAATCTAAACATTTTATCAATTTACTAGTGTCTAGCCTTGACATAATATTTTCTATGCATACGTATATGCCACAAATATTTGTCTTAAGACAATGTTCTAATTTCATGGCTCATGTTCTTTGATTTCAATATGATTTATGTATTATGAACTACCAATCTTTATTCCATGACTTAATATTCTAAAAATTTATATGTATGGTATATTTTTCATATCTTATGTTCATGTTATCATACCCTTATTCCCATGTTATGTTTATTTATCTCCCTTTTTTACCATTATTGATCATATTTTCTCACCCTTTCTTATTTTTCCTTTCCCCAGGTTAGGAGTAAATGTTTAATAATGTTATTTTTGTGAAGAGTTATGAAGGGTATGATTAATGTGGGAGACATTTAAGATCATTCACTAAATTAATAATATTGTTTTTCATTTTTTCAATTGCCCTAAACTGTTACAGTCCTTGGGTGTGTATTTTTTTAATGTATCCAATATTATTCTAAAAATTTGTAATATACAAGTTTGTAACACTTGGGTCTCTATAAGAATAGAATAAAATTTCTTATTTAATTTTTCATTAAATGCATTTGAATTTCCAAGTGAATATTTATATGCTTTACAAGAATCTAGGTTCCCTTATTGAATAACTTCAATAATTTATTAATTAATAAGGTGTTTATATAACACATTAAATTTAATGTACATAATAACTTTTCATAAGTTACCATCATTGGAAGTTACTTACATTTAGCTTCTCCCTTTCAATGATTGGTCACAAAAGTTCGATTATGATGATATCATTGCCTAAAATAAATGTTTTTATCAAATAAGTCGCATTTTTTATATATCATCATAAAGGACTTTTAAGGATAGTGAACCATCTAGATTTGATGAGCCCCTATATAGTATCCTTTTAGTGAGCTAAGATTCATGCTTTACTATGTTCCATATCACTTTAGTGTTTCTCTGATTGTTCAGATATTTGGGAATGGAATCATCCCAATCATAATATTTGTGACTCTTATATAATTAAATGTAAAAAACTTTATCCAAATACATAATATGGATATTCTCAACTCTATACCTATATTAACCTAAGCTTATTAGGGTCTCTTGAATATTTCAACCCAAATCAAATGGGACGAATAAGATGACAAAGGAAAATTATGGGGTGCCCATCTTTATACTGACCTAACCAAAAAGATAATAAATATTTCTTTATCACATGATTGGTTTACACAAGATATTCCATATGAACCCAACTTTATCTTGGCCTACCAGGTTGGATGATTGACATCTTGAAAATTTTATCCTTGGAAGGAATCTCGCACTTAATATTTTAGGGGGTTTTCTTTTTAAGTCTCTCTAATTTAATATGCATCATATGTATATTAAATTCATAATTATTACATCTTATGTAATCATTATATTCTAATGTTTTATCCACTTTTTGTATTCATTATTTTAATAATTTATTTTTGAAATACCTATTCCAACCAAAAAATAATATTCTCACACCATAGTAATGTGTAACACTTTAAATAACCCACAATATGTGTTCCTTACCCAAAAATAGAAGTCAAACATATTCATATATATCTGAATGAATTTTATGCTCAAGGTAAAATGACTCTTCATGTAAAGTCATAGAATTAAATGAGATTTATAATCTTTATATGAGTACTTATAGAGAGATAGATAGCCAACCCCATTCACCATTCTCGAATAAGGAATAATCCTCCAAGCCGGTAGGTGGTCCGACCCCAAGTGCCTCTCCTAGGGGGAATTTACCCAAGACATAATTAAATTCATAATATATTTATCATCTAATATACAAAAAAATATCCACACTAACTAAATTCCATTTAATAACTTCAATTATAAACTAAGGTCAAGGTAGATTAAAACTAAATTTTTTGGTGTCGTACCTAGAATAAAATTCAAGGATACATCTCATATAAGTTTTTTAATAGTTAAACTAAAACATACACATTCAAAAAATAATGAATTTTATAACTATTAATTTAGAAGAGAATAATTTTTAAATAAATTAATGATTAAAATATTTAAACATGAGATAACCATTTATCCACAATTCATAAATTAATACTTAATATAAACCCTTTTATAAATTACCTAACATTATTGACATACTATAATTTTTAATATAAGACCTTATATAGTTAATATAATATGATCTATTCCATATTAATTATTATATGTAATTTCAATATATTATTTAGTCATTAATCATATTAATCAGCAAAGACACTCTATATCTAATTTAAATAGTATCTTTAAATAAGTACCCCATTTAATTTTCACAACTTCAAAATGAACTATTCATAATTCAAAATATAAAAACCTTTATATTTTTTTCTTATTTATGAGATTTATAAAATCATTTATAAATTATTTTTATTATCTTTAAATAAACACAATATTTAAATATCAAAAAAAATGTCATATAATTATAAGTAAAAAAAATATTTAATCCTATTTATTATGATTTATAAAAATTATGAACCATATTAATGTGAAAAATTATATTCTTGATACCAAATATTTAGTAAATATGGAATACTTATAATAAAATCTTTCAAAACAGTTAATCCATTAACCATAAACATTTTATAGTTTTTAAATTTATAAAACACCCTTTAAAAAAACATTAAAATTCCATGTTACGTTTTTCATTATATATAAAAAATTTAAAAATAACCTAATTCAACTCCAAATTTAATATTTTTATTAATAAATAATTTATTTATTTATTAAAAAACTTTTATTAAATTCTCAAAAAAGGCCCCGTTTAATTTAAATAACATAAAATTAATTATTTGTGAACAATTCATAAAAATCAATATAAACATATTTATATTTTGTCCTTATTTTCTTAATTTATAACTCTTTATAAATAAACCTTATGATGTTCAAATGAATTTGTTTTTCTAGATCATAAGTCATGCCATATAATTTGATAAAATGTATTCTTAATATAAAAATTTAATATTTTGAGTATTTTATTAATGAGTCTTTCATAAACATTTACATAATTAATTAGAAACAATTTTCTAATTAGGGATTTATAAAAATTTTATAAAATAAAATACTCCCAAAATACTATCTTCAATGAATTATAGACATTATATAAATCATAATAAAAAAATTGAAACATACAAATTTTGAAATTTTCCATGCACCCTTTTGTAAAATCATCATTCTATGTAAGGGAAATCACTCTAAACCCTTATTCAATCATTCCTTATAAGGTTAGAAGACCAGAACCCTTACACAACATAATCTTGCATAAGAGTATAATAAAAATACCCTTACACACAATCATCTTCATAAGGGTATTAAAAATTTACCTTTATACATAATCATCTAAATAAGGGTAAATAATTTTTATTTTTACATAAACAACTCACATAATGTGGAACTTATATTAACATTACATGAATTGGGATAAGATATCAAGTAAGGGTTTATATTTTTGAAACATGATTTATAGCTTCAAAAAATGTGATTTAAACATGAAAATACTTAAATAATATTTTCCTTTTGATAATGTTAATATATTTACTCAATCATTTTCATCAATTAAACTATTTATTTTTTATTTTTGTCATATTAAAAATATTTACCAAATAAAAACCAATAAAATAGTATGATTCATTTTTTCATAAATAGATAAAAATTTATATTGATCCAATGATGAATATTTATTGGATTCTACTATTGGTTTTTCATTTATCTCTGTATAGTACTTTGGTAGTAGAATAATACCCAAATATATACGAACTATCCTAAAAAAATCAATGTGTATGAAATATTAAAAGTAAATATCATAATTGGTATTGGTTTTTCAATTATTTATTCTTATTTTTTTCAATGATAATTTTTTTATAAAGATCATTAGAGAAACAGAACTAACATTAATGCCTATAAGGGAATTCACTCACCATTAGATCCTGACCTCTATTAGTGGATAACCCAATATCTAAAGGGGAGATAGTACCTTCTTAGGAGAGATGGGTGAGTCTTTAGTAAAAAATATCTTATAGAAATATTTTCATGAAACATGTGATCACTATCACCATGAGACGAATTCACTCAAAGTAACACACAAACATGGATAACTTATTCTCATTTTATAGGCAACATACAGTTCCTGAAAACACTTTTGTAATCATTTATATGTTGTCATATAATATCCATGATATGTTATTTGTTCATTAAATGTGTATAATGTTTTAAATTAAATATTTCAATCCATTCACAATGGATTAATATTTATAGAAACTACACAAGGAAAATATTTTATCTAAGATGGGATATATCATATTAAATCACATTCAATCTACCAAGAAAATAAATTTATGTCATGCATGTATTCTATATGAATTTTATGCCTTATTTAATGTGAACTATATATATATAATTATTTATATAATTTTATAGTATCATATACTACATACAATATGCATGCAACAAATGAACATACATATATATATATAAATACAATATCAATTTAGATGCATCGTATGCATGTACATTTTAGTGCACATATCCAATATAACACATTAAATAATGGGAAATATGTGTAAGTATGACATGATAGAATTTTTTTTAAAATTTAAAATATTATTACGTAATAATGATAAATTATTTTCTAATATTATTTTCTAGTTTATAAAAAAAATAATCATTATCCACTGAATTCAATGAATGTCTACTTCTAGTGTATTTTAAGAATCCATAACAACATGGAAGTTTTTGAGGTGTAGGTTTTAGAGTGTTAATATGATAGTAATTTGAGAAAATAATTACACAGATAGATAGAGATGATAAAATGAAAAATATGCAGTCATAGACATATATTCTACTAGATAAAGTTAGTTGGTATGATGATTTTATAAACTAGTTAATTAAAATAGATCAACAAAAAGAATCAACAGAACATATAAAACATGTAATCCATGAACTAGAAATTTTGAGGATCCTAAAAGTTCTTCCTTTCTTGAGGTAATCAATTTTTTCAAAATAATTTCTGATAAATGTATATCAAATAACTAATGATACCTTTTTGGTAATACAATCTACAGGTCAAATGGATTATTATTTATAACTATCAGAACTCACATGTTTCCTTATTAGGAGAGTTATAATGTGAAATATCAATGATCATATTCTAGACAATAAATAACATCTAAAATATTATGTTAGATTAGGGTTTCACATATCGCATGAGATGATTGTTGAGCTACTTGTTTCCCTTGATTATCTTGATGTCCATACTCTCGAACATGGTATTGTAACATTCATAGAATGGTCATTTAATCATATAAAAAATGATGAAATTGAGGTAGGATCTTCCCAACTTATTTTATTTGGAAAACATTTTAAAATTAATTAAAAAAGTACTGAATCAAGGTATGTTTCTATAAAAGGATATGAAAACCGGTAAACAAGAGGTCATGTTAAGACAAACTAATGGATCCACTAATAGATCAAAAAGACATATCAACAGTACCTTTACCCCCACAAATTTCACTACCACATTTATAAATATAAAATTTTCATGTACATACAATTTTTTAAAGAATAAATATATCCTACATTGAATATCAGGAAAAAATTTATAGGGAGTTCATTACTAACATGATTAGTATTGATTATTTAGATGAAATTCACAAGCATGAATAGTTAGGATCCTAAATTATGAATTTTTACATGATATAAATTTTCATAATTTGTTTGAATAAGAATTGAACTACTTTATTAATTATAATTTAATGCTATTTATATTTTTATAGGATTTTATATCAAATTAGTGTAAAGGAAATACCTTATGATTAAAATTTTAGATTCATTATCCCACATGTCACTTCTACAGAAAAATAAATGGTGGAAGATGAAATTTTATTAATATCCCACCAAAAATACACAATGTTTAAATGGAAAATAATATATGATATAGTCTTTTTAATAGCAAAATTATAGGGAAAAAACTCTATAATATAATCCTATAAAATATATTTCCATTTTTCCATTGATTATTCCTTTTTTAGATCTCACTGGATCATCTTTGCAATCAACTTGAATAGTTTAAAGATATATTTTTTAGATCCAATGCATCTATATCTAATAAAAATATACCACATTATGTCTATTATGTATTTTTTATACACTTCATTAAATATTTTACAAATAAAATTCAAATTATATGTTCTATATTATGTTTTAGTGAGAATTTTTTTATGATAGGGTGGTGTCTATTTACTGTCTAAACTATAGTATAAGTATGGAAATAAATATATAATAATCCCCTAGATTTCTATGACTGGATAAGTATTAGTGTTTATTTAATAATATTTCCATAACAAAACATATATCAAAACAACTTACTAATTTTTCACATTTTTTTAAATTTTTTGAAACAATGTGATCATAGAGACATTGATAAATTTATGATATATATCATATTCCATCCAAAAACTCATATCCCAAAAGAAATATCTTTTAATATTATTGAAAATTAATTTAAAATATTTATTTACTATTTCTTTAACTAAATTTTTCCAATGATACTAGGACTATAGAAAATCGATATGTTCAAAATAAGTATTATATTTGTTTCAAAATGAGTGGGAAGATTACATGGTGTCATTATTTTTGCGTACATAAAAAATATATGGTTTTCTATCTTGTTTTAATTTTTTTTATTTTGTAGATATCATGAAGAAGCATTTTATCAAATTCTTATTTATTTAATTTTATTATTATAATTGAGTATCATTATTGGTGACATTTATTTTAGTCATATGTGATTAGAATCTTTTCATATGACTCATAATATTTAATGCATTGCAAAATTAAAATAAATGAATTGATTGAAAAATGGTGAACTAAATGCATTTTTTCAATTTAAAAGATACATTTTAGTTCAATAATATTCATCACATAGTCAAAACTAGGAAAATATACATTAATTTCTATGATACTTTAGAAAAAATATTTCTTATTCATTGATGACATGTAGGAATTAACTACTTGTATATCTAACACATAGTGACTACCTCTATGACTGAAAGTTCATGTTTTCGATTTAAAACAACCATTTTAACTCAAAAAATGCATTAATTAATCAAAAATGAGAAAATTAACTAAAATTATCTTGATAATTTAAAAAAATGAAGAAAATCCATTTGAGACATGTTGTAATTAATCACCTCATAATATGAGGTGTTGTGTTGTTAGTATGACTGCAAGTACATGTTTTCATTCACTACGGGAAAAATGGGTATTTGCGATGGGTTATTTACGACGGGAATAAATCCCGTCGCAAATAGCCCCGTTAAAAACTAATTTGCGACGGGGGTATTTTCCCGTTGCAAATAAGTAGGCTTTTGCGACGGGATTGCTTTCACTGTTGCAAAAGAACTGGCGCGCGTTGCGCGCCAAATCGCGGGAAACATATTTGCGACGGGGGAATATTCCCGTCGCAAATAACCGGCGGCAGTAAAAGGTATTTGCGACGGGAATATTTCCCCGTCGCAAATAGTATGTCGGCAGGTGGTTATTTGCGACGGGACCCGTCGCAAATAACTATTTAACCGTTGACCGTAATAAATGATGGCTAAGGTATTTGGGACGGGAATCCCGTCGCAAATTGACTCGTCGCAAATAATCTAACCTATAAATACCCTCATCCGTTTTTTTCAAATCATTCTCAAACTCCATCTTCTTCTTCTCTCAAAGTTTTATTTCTAAAGTTCAGTTTTTCTCAAGTTTAATTTTTTTCTGCGGAGTTGATATTAAAGTTTTGAAGAACGATCAGAGCAGATCAATTTTCAAGGTATTTATGTTCATTATAATTTAATATTTATTTTTAATTTTTTATTAGTTTCAATTATTCTTAATTAGTTGTAATTTAATTATGTTTACATTGTTTTGTTACTTAATAAATTTAAATTATTAGTATTGTTCATAGTTAATGGTAAATAGGAATAATTAGTAATAATTTTTAATAATTAAGAATAAATATTAATAATTACCAATAAATACCAATAATTAGGAATAATAACATTATTACATTATTAGTATATTTTATTATTAATATTAAAATAATATAATTTTTTATATATATACAATTCTCTTTTCATTTGTGTGTTTGTTGTCTCCACATGTATTATTTGTATGTGGAGATAGAAAACACACAGATGAAAGGAGAATTGTATATAAATTAGAAAATTATATTATTTTAATATTAATAATAAAATATACTAATAATGTTATTATTCGTAATTATTGGTAATTATTCATTTAATTACTAATAATTAGGAACAATTACCAATAATTATCAATAATTAGGAATAATTAGTAATAATTAGTAATAATTACCAATAATTAGTAATAATTACCAATAATTAGTAATAATTACCAATAATTAGTAATAATTACCAATAATTAGTAATACTTACCAATAATTAGTAATACTTACCAATAATTAGTAATAATTACCAATAATTAGTAATAATTATTAATAATTATCAATAATTAGTAATAATTAGTAATAATTACTAATAATTACCATTAATTAGTAATAATTAGGAATAATTACCAATAATTACCAATAATTACCAATAATTACCAATAATTAGTAATAATTAGTAATAATTAGTAATAATTAGGAATAATTAGGAATAATTAGGAATAATTAGTAATAATTACCAATAATTACCAATAATTAGTATTAATTAGTAATAATTAGTAATAATTACCAATAATTACCAATAGTTAGTAATAATTAGTAATAATTAGTAATAATTACCAATAATTAGTAATAATTAGTAATAATTAGTAATAATTAGTAATAATTAGGAATAATTAGTAATAATTACCAATAATTAACAATAACTACCAATAATTAGTAATAACTACCAATAATTAGTAATAATTAGTAATAATTAGTAATAATTAGTAATAATTACAAATAATTAGTATTAATTACCAATAATTAGTAATAATTACCAATAATTAGTAATAATTACCAATAATTAGTAATAATTAGTAATAATTAGTAATAATTAGTAATAATTAGTAATAATTACCAATAATTAGTAATAATTAACAATAATTAGTAACAATTAACAATAATTAGTAATAATTACCAATAATTAGTAATAATTACCAATAATTACCAATAATTACCAATAATTACCAATAATTATCATAATTAGTAATAATTACCAATAATTAGTATTAATTACCAATAATTACCAATAATTGGTAATAATTAGTAATAATTAGTAATAATTAGTAATAATTAGTAATAATTAGTAATAATTACCAATAATTAGTAATAATTAGTAATAATTAGTAAAAATTAGGAATAATTAGTAATAATTACCAATAATTAACAATAACTACCAATAATTAGTAATAACTACCAATAATTAGTAATAATTAGTAATAATTAGTAATAATTACCAATAATTAGTAATAATTAGTAATAATTAGTAATAATTAGTACTAATTACCAATAATTAGTAATAATTAACAATAATTAGGAATAATTAGTAATAATTAATAATAATTACCAATAATTAGTAATAATTACCAATAATTAGTAATAATTAGTAATAATTAGTAATAATTAGTAATAATTAGTAATAATTAGTAATAATTAGTAATAATTAATAATAATTACCAATAATTAGTAATAATTATCAATAATTAGTAATAATTACCAATAATTACCAATAATTAGTATTAATTAGTAATAATTACCAATAATTACCAATAATTGCCAATAATTACCAATAATTAGTAATAATTAGTAATAATTAGTAATAATTACCAATAATTAGTAATAATTAGAAATAATTAGTAATAATTAGTACTAATTACCAATAATTAGTAATAATTAACAATAATTGGGAATAATTAGTAATAATTAATAATAATTACAAATAATTAGTAATAATTACCAATAATTAGTAATAATTAGTAATAATTAGTAATAATTACCAATAATTACCAATAATTCGTAATAATTAACAATAATTAGTAATAATTAACAATAATTAGTAATAATTACCAATAATTAGTAATAATTACCAATAATTAGTAATAATTACCAATACTTAGTAATAATTACCAATAATTATTAATAATTACCAATAATTACCAATAATTAGTAATAATTACCAATAATTAGTATTAATTACCAATAATTACCAATAATTAGTAATAATTACCAATAATTAGTATTAATTAACAATAATTAGTAATAATTACCAATAATTAGTAATAATTGCCAATAATTAGTAATAATTACCAATAATTACCAATAATTACCAATAATTACCAATAATTAGTAATAATTACCAATAATTAGTATTAATTACCAATAATATTAGTACTATGAAAATAATAAAAAATTTATATAATATTAAAATTATCAATATTTGTAACATGTTTTGCTTTATTCTCAACATATTTAATTCTTAAAGGGTCAATTTTTAGGTCTATCTCAATAAAAAGTTTGCGTCAGTCGTGTATAATCTAAACTCTATAATTATCCTAGCTTGAGAGTTTTTTCTAACAAATTATTCAAAACCAGTAATGATTTTATATTTTATAGAGAAATATGGAACAACGAGGTCATCAACAATCATTATTAGGTGACCGCATATGGATAAATCAATGTAGAAATCCAAACGGTTCTGGTTTAAATCCAGTATATGTAGAGGGTGTGCAGACTTTTTTATCATTTGCAGCATCAAATCCAGAATTTGTTTCAGAAGGAAAAATAAAATGCCCTTGCAGAAAATGTGCATTGAGAACGTTTGACATGTTTGACAAAGTGGGAGAACATATCTTGTGTTTTGGTTTTCAACCAGATTATGTTTTTTGGTATCAACACGGTGAACACAGTTCCAGAGCAGGTGATACCAACTTGATTCCGGATCCATCCCGGTTTCAAGATTTAGTACATGATGTTGCAGGTTCATCTGTTCAACATACAGAAACTCCGGCTGATATAGCTTCAAATCCTGAGTTGGCACCGTCTGAATTTTATGAGTTGTTGAAGTCTGCTGAGGATACATTATATCCTGGATGCAAGATGAGAAAATTAGAAGCAGTTGCAAAATTTATGGCTATCAAATCAGATAACGGAATGTCAAACACCTGTTTTGACCAGATATTTTCTTTTCTTAAAACACTATTACCCGAAGGAAATGTTTTACCTGCAAATTACTATGAGAGTAAGAGGCTGGTTCGAAATTTGAGACTTACTTGTCAGAAGATTCATGCATGTTCAAATGACTGCATTTTATATTCTGGGGAAAATGAGTCGTTGGATAGTTGTCCCACATGTGGGAAACTGAGATATAAAGAAGGACAACACGGGAAGTCTGGTTTGATTCCTGTAAAACAGTTGAGATATTTTCCTCTTACATCCAGACTTTAGCATTTATTCATGTCTAAGAATACAGCGACAATGATGTCATGGCATAAAGAGAATATTTCAACCGATAAAAGCTTGAATCATCCAGCCGATGGTGATTCATGGAAACATTTTGATAGAGTGCATCCATCCTTTGCTTTAGAAGCTAGAAATGTTCGATTGGGCCTTTCCACTAATGGTTTCTGTCCGTTTGGATCTTATGGTGGTCAATATTCGTGTTGGCCTATTTTTTTAACTCCGTACAATTTACCTCCATGGATGTCGATGAAGGAGCCATATATATTTTTGACTTTACTAAATCCAGGACATCTGAAGAAAAATATTGATGTTTATTTGAAACCATTGATTGATGAATTAAATTTATTGTGGAGTACTGGTGTCAGTACATATGAGGTTGCAACGAAACAGAATTTCATACTGAGAGCAGCATTGATGTGGACAATAAGTGACTTCCCGGCTTATGGGATGTTATCTGGCTGGAGTACACATGGTCAGAAATCATGTCCTTAATGTATGGGAGAGAACAAATCATTTATGCTCATTCATGGAAAGAAACCTTGTTATTTTGACTATCATCGCAGATTACTTCCAGCTGATCATCCTTTTCGCAGAAACAGATCTCATTTCAGAAAAGGAATAGTTGAAAGGGATGGACCTCCAAAAATGCTATCAGGTTCGGAGTTAAAATCAGTTGTATTTTCATTACCACCCATCACTTTTGGTCCCACAATAAACCAACAGAAAATTTCTGGTTTTGGTAAAGAACACAATTGGATTAAACGTAGCATATTTTGGGATTTGCCATATTGGTCTGATCTGTTGGTCCGACACATGTTAGATGTCATGCATATTGAGAAGAACTGTTTTGATAATTTGTTTCATACCGTTTTGGATACGCCAGGAAAGAGCAAAGACAATGTAAATGCACGTTTAGATCTTGCCCAAATTTGTAGGCATCCAGAATTGGAACTATTTGAGAATGTCAGAACAGAAAGGTTACTGAAACCAAAATCAGCTTATACACTGTCTAAAGAAAACCGTTTATTATTTTGTCAGTGGATTACAGATTTGAGACTTTCAGATGGTTCTGCTTCCAATTTGGGTAGATGTGTAAAGAATGGTCATATTACTGGATTAAAAAGTCATGATTGTCATGTTATAATGGAGAGACTTCTACCCATTGGATTAAGAGGTCTGTTGAATTCTGTGATTTGGGATTCCATAACAGACATGTCTCATTTTTTTTGGGAAATTTGTGCGGCTACGGATAATTATGATGCTCTAGGAAAACTTGAAAAAGATGTTGTTGTAATTATATGTAAACTGGAAAAAATATTTCCGCCGTATTTCTTCGACTCAATGGAACATTTGATGTTACATTTTCCATATGAAGTCAAATATGGAGGTCCAATACAGTTTCGATGGATGTACCCATTTTAAAGATGCATGAAAAAATTGAAAAGAAATGTATGTAACAAAGCATCTGTTGAAGGATCTATTGCAGAAGCTTATTTGCAAGAGGAAATATCTTTTTTCTGCTCCCATTATTTTGAATCTGAGTATCCTTCAAAACACAACCGAATGGGATGGAACGAGAGGAATATTGATGAAATATACAATCAAATATCTGTTTTCAACCACTTAGAGCTTGGTTTTGGTGGAGTTTATGGACGCTGGCTTTCAGATGATGAACATAATTGAGCTCATACGTATGTTCTGCTCAACTGTGAAGAGATGACATCAGTTGTACTGTAAGTGTTTATATCACTTATTCTATCATTTATGTTACAGTAAATAACTTTTGTTTTTATAGGTTGTATGATAATCATATCAAGAAACAAATTCCACAAATTACTGCAGCTACTCTCGAAGAACGTCGACTGAAAAATTTCTATCAGTGGTTTCAAAAACTGGTAACATAAATTCTTTATCTTTTAGCAACTCATTCAATGTATAGTTTACTATATTGATAATTATTTCACAAATTTTCAGGTGTCTCGACATGCTGATAAAATTGACAAACGGCTGTGTGTATTGAGTAACCCACCTTCCAAACTTGTTAAAACATATAATGCATATGTGGTGAATGGATTTCAATTCCACACACATGCATATGGGGAATCGAAAAAAACAATGAACAGTGGAGTTAGCTTGAGAGGATCTCATCATCGATAAAATGAAGTTGACTTTTATGGCATACTTGATGAAATCATTGAACTCTGTTATCTTGGACAACATTACATAACCATGTTCAAATGTCGGTGGTTGGATACAGAGAGAGGCGTGCGTGTTCATCCGACTCATGGAATCATCTATATTAAATGTAAAAGTGTTCTCACAGTAAATGAACCATTCTTATTGGCTCAACAGGCATATCAAGTTTATTACGCAAAGTACTGTGCTACATCAAGAGACTTGACTGATTGGTGGAGTGTAATAAAAATCAAAATTCGAGACAATCAGTTTAGTCAAAGTGAATTTTCTTTCACTGATGTGGAAAGAATTGAAGTTTTTCAAGAGAGTACTCAAAATCAATCTTTTTTACAAAGAGACATGAGTATCGATGATGACACCCCACATTTAAGAGTTGGTGATGACGATGATGTTAATGATGTCACATATGAATTTGAAATGGTAAGAGATAAAGCAACTGTAAATCGAATGGATATCGATGATGTTGAGGAGGAATATGAAGATGACATTGACATATATGAAGATGATGATGAAGATGAACACTGATAGAATTCCATGGTATTTATATACAATCATAATATGTATATATGTATATATAATAGTAATTATCAATTATTTTCTAACATTAACATTTTCTGTTTCAGATGGACGACGCCACATTTCATGAGTTGGCGGATGCTGACCTGACTTTCGATGCGGATGAGTTGCTAACAGATGACCCTCAGCCTGCAGGTGCTCCAGGGAGTACGCGGAGGGGGCGCGGTCTTGCACGATTGATGATTCCTGACCCCGTCCCCGAGCGACATCCACGTCTTGGGTTTGATCCATGCACACGGAGGTGCGATAACCTATGTGATAACCTGTGGATTTGACTAAGATTTCATTAATCTATTCACATAATAATTGTTTATTATTTTTAGAGTTTTCCGCATATAGCAGTCGGACAGGGCAGCGCTATTTTGCGCAACTATTTCTCTCAGCCGTGGACCACATGGGAGCAGATTCCCATTGATGTGCAGCAGGCCATGTTCGGCCATTGGTTGGTACGTACGTAAATAAATAATTTTTATTTTGAAAATTATTTCATTTCTAACTTGATATTTTGATTTATTTGTAGGGTTTATGGTATCTGATCGAGGATACCATGCATGACGCCATCCACGAGGCATGGGAGGTGGCCATGCGTGATCGCCTTCGTCAGTTTTTCCACAATTTAAGAAAAGTTGCGATGAAGAAAGCAGGAGTGTTAGATTCTGACGAGTCATGTAGAGCACACCGACCAGATTACATTTCATCCCATGTATGGGATGGATTATGTGCGTAATGGTTGAGTGGTGCCTTTCAGAGGAGATCATCGGTGGGGAGGCAGAATCAGGGGAGACAAGAGGTGACTCATCGAGCTGGGAGTCGTTCCTTCAGTACTCATAGACAGCATCTGGTACGTACATTATTTATAAATATTTTATATAACTATAAATATTAACAGTTTATTTTTTATTCTTATAGTCTGTCGAGCACCCCGATATTACAGAGTACGACGTATATCGGAGGATGTATAGTGATCCTGCTACTGGGGAGCTCAGAGGTGATCGTCAGCATCACATCTTGGTCAGTATTATTTGTTTTCAAGTTTAAAAATTAACTGCATATAATATATTCACAATTTTAATTTTAAATTGCAACTATAGGAGTCATATGAGGCCGCAGCGTCACAGGCCCGGCCTGAGAGTCAGGCCGAGTCAACAGATCAGACCACTGGCCGTCATTTTGATGAGGCGGCATGGATGCAGGCCACCCAGTATGCCTTCGATAAGGGCCGGGTAGTTGGTATCGGTTCTCAACTGACACCCGAAGATTATTATGGCAGTGTTGCGATGTCGGCGTCCAGCTCGAGAGGAGCTCGTGCATCTTCTTATACTACACAGTATGAGGATCAATTGTGATCTCAGACTGCACTGATAGAGAGTCTCTGACAGGAGCAGGAGCAGATGCGTCAGCAGCATGAGGAGGAGCGTCGACGCCAGCAGCAGCTGTATGAGAGGCAGACGAGTCGGTGGCAGCAGCAGCATTAGGAGCAGATGGAGTACATGCGCCGACTCACTCATGCTTTAGGGATGGAGTTTCCTCCACCACCATCTGCAGATCACCCACCTCCCCCCCTCCTTCAGATTAGAGTTTGTATTTATGTTATAAAATTTGTGAAATCAAAATATGATTTTTTTTTCTATTCGTTGTTTCTGTCTCATTATAAAATATTAATAATATTATATTTTTAAATAACAATATTAATATGAATAATAATATTATTTATATTTTATAATATTAAAATTTATATATATATTAAAATTTTATAATATTATAATTTAATTATATTTTTTTGTAATACTTGAATTATTTTAATATTTGAATGTAAAATAATTCTATTATTTTTATATTAATTAAAATAACTTATTAATATTTTTTTTATTTATGAATTATAATTCTAATACTATTATATTAATTAAATCATTTATTAATATTCTATTATTTTTTATTTTTGAATTATAATTCTATTATTATTATATTAATTAAAATAATTTATTATTTTTATTTGTGAATTATAATTCTATTATTATATTAATTAAAATAATTTATTAATAATTTATTTTTTTTTATTTTTTTATAGTATTTGCGACGGGATACTATGCCCGTCGCAAATATTATTATTATTATATGCATTAAAATAATTTATTAATAGTTTTTTATTTTTTTTAAATAGTTTTTGCGACGGGTCTCGTCGCAACAGGTATTTGCGACGGGACCGGTCGCAAAAACTATTTTAAAAGTTTTTTACAAATATACAGAGTACTATTTGCGATGGGGAGAATACCCGTCGCAAAAAAAGGCTTTAGCGATGGGCCCATCGCAAATAAGTGTTGTTGCGACGCTGTTTTCAGCAACGAGCCATTTGCGACGGGCCCCCGTCGCAAATGACCCGTCGCAAATACCTGTTTTTCTATTAGTGATTTAAAAGTGAAATTTTAGTTCAAAACATGTGTCAAAAACCTAAAATTGATTAAACACACACATATTCTGATAAAATTTTAAAAAACTGACCACTAATTTATATGGGAAGCATATAAAAATAGCATGTTAACCAGACCCATGGAGTAGATGAAACACATAGAAGACGTATGAAAGGTATCATAGAAAAACTAATTAGTTTTATGCTTTAAATCTCTAACACCACTACCTCCAAGATATATTTCATTAGAGTTGTGATATCCAACTACTCTGTTATTACCAAAGAATCATCTTCCACATTGGATTACTAGATTATTTCTTGGTGTTTCAGAAATATTATTGTTTGAAATTGATATAGAAAAATTATTAAAGTTATTTATCTATTCAAGTTGGATTTCAAATGTGAGTAAGTCTTCTTGAAGATAAAATCAAGTCCATGCTTCTCAATCATTAAAATGAATAGTGATTGGATAATATTTTTTCTCAAAACTATCTAACACCTTTATAATCAAATCACAATTACAGATTTTGGATCTGAATAGAATAATATTATCAAATATAATATTTTTATTAATATATACTCATCCATTCTCAATCCTAATTTCTACGTTCACTAAAATTAAAAAACAAATATGTTTGATATGAGTAGTAATGTTATCCCTAAAAATATTTTCTGTTATTGTCCATATTTCATATGATATATTAGATAGAAAACTAAGAATAAAGAACTATTGTCATTAATTGAACAAATATAAAAATAAAAGTTAATCATTAAAATCCCAGTCCTAATAATCTAGATTAATATCGATCACAAAGTATTCCCCTACAATTTACTAATGAGAATATATTTTTTTTATCAAAATTAAATCTAACTAAATGATCACCTCATAAAATTGATTGGATATTTTATTCTTGATGAAGGAAAGTATAGAGATGAAGCCTGATCATATTTATTTGAGTATGATTGGGGATGATCATAGTATTATTCACTATGCTTCCACTTGAGTTCATTGAAATCGATGAAATGGGATTCATATTTACAAAAAAATGATTTATTTTCTTCTTTCAGTGAAGGCAAATATTTTATCAGGAGAAGAACACAAAGCCTTCAATGATACAAGACATGAAAAACTATATAAATAATATTTAAGGTCATCAAGAAGACAACAAAAAAAATATAAATAGTTAATTAAAATGAAGATACAGAAAAATACTATAATCATAATCTGTAATTTTTATTATGTAACTATGATAAAAAAATATTTGTAAAGGGAAATTTTATATCTATATAAAAATAATCAATAAAATATTTATAAATGGATGTGAAAATTTTATTGGGGGAGATTTGTTTTAACCCTTAGGAATAATTCTTTAAATAATTTCTATATATCATGATAATTCTATATATATAGAAACATTATCTATGGATAATCTAAAAAATACTTAGTAATCCATTCACGTGAATTCTTTAAATTGATTTCATTTCATATTGATTTTCTCTGTATGTGAATCCTTTTACTTTTAATGTATTATTTAATAAAGAGAGATATTCCTTATATTTTTCTATTACTTCATTTATTAGACATAGTACAATCATATGTATGTGGGGATTTAAGTACCTAATATTATGATGGGTATCAATACATCATTACATTTAATGATATATCTAGAAGGTAACTATGTATAAAGTATTTTATGAAATAAATGTTTGTTGTGTTATAAAATAAGATGTATATGTAACTAATATTCAAATACACTAAACCTTTATGTTTTAAGAGTGTATTTTAATAATTATTATATAAAATTCATTTATATTATGTAGAATTTATCTCATAAATTATCTTTCCTCTAGTGGTGGATTACTATCAGGATTTATTCCAAACGTGATTATTTAGATTTGTATCCAAGAGAGATAGAGAGAGAGATAAAATTTATCATATATGAGGTTTCAAGTGAATAGGTCATGTATATACATCCATATCATATACAATCACCCAAGATAATCAATCTTGATATTATCTTGAGAACTATGATGTGAACGAGTTTATTTGTTAATAAATATCACTATGTGGTTTTAGTTCTATTCATAAATAAGGGTGATAAAGGAAATATATATTGTGTGGATTACCAAAGAATGAATAAATTTATGATTAAGAATTGATATCTACTTACATATATATAATATTTTTTTGATCGGTTTAGGGGACCCTATTTGATCTCTAATATTGATCTAAAATCTTATGATCATCAACTCAGAGTAAGAGATAAGGATGTCATGTAGAAAGTGTTTTATAAAATTTATAGGTTTTAAAAGTTCTTATTGTTGTTGATTGGTATAATAAACACATTGATAATGTTACTGATCTCATGACCAATATATTTTTCCAATACATGGATTCCATAATGTCCTTTTTCTTGGTCGGTATCTTTGAATATTCTTATTATAATGATCACCATATGAGGAATTTAGGGATCATTCCTGTTATATTATGGGAGCATCGAAAGATCTCAAATTGAAATTTATATATTTGTGAGGTGTGTATTTTATGGAATGTGATATTATATTTAAGAGTTTTGGTATACCTAGAAAATGTTGTTGTAGTTTTTCATAACTCGTCCTAATGGGGACCATTCCATGACTCCCCAAACCCGCCTCCAATAGGCCAAGGGCTGGTGACTAGTACCGATTAGGCATATCACTAACATGGAAGGCATTGCCTATGTACCTATATACACGCACACATATCCAAACCCACAAAATTCTGAAATTTAAAAACCACTAAAAAAAGTATAAATATCACTATATCCCATAACTAGAGTATGACAAAAAGTAATGTAAAATAAACCGGGCCAGAATACAAGCCCACTAAAAAGAGTCTATAACCAAAAGCCTAGCCTGTAAGAAGAAGGAAAGATACAGTCATCTCTATACAAGTATATGTATATAGAACATATAGCAAGAATATCTAGGTATACTCAACCAAGACATATAGTCGAGAGTTATTTCACAACCACTATACCCTAGGAATTCAGCTTGAAGATTCCTTCAATAACTCATTCAGGATAACACAATCTTGAGTCTGATATCACGGATGATGTTCGTTTGAGATATATTGATCGTTTGGTCTCTCCCTGAGGGAGATATGATGATAGATCTGAATATAGTTATGATACAATAGATGAGGATTACATCCAGGTCCATGGGGTGAGACCGAAAACTCTATCTGGAGCAACCCGCTAAGTTCAAGATCGACGTCTGGTAGGATTTTTCACATCAATAATATGGAATCTACCTAAGTCTTGAAGATGAATAGAGGATCCCACATTATACCTCTCAAGGGATTCCAAAAACTCTATTCAAAAAGTCCTACTGAAGGAATCAGAATCCTAGGAGAAGGAAATTATTTGTACCTACCTTCAGGGAAATGATAAAGTTCTTGAACCCTAACAAAATTTGTCCAAGATATGGTGCAGAAGAGATTCATTCCATACAAAAAGGGGTACAATGAATGTAGTAATGGTCCATGCCCTGTCCCTTGACCTCGTGTATTTCTCATGTAAAAGGCACATGTATTTGGAACATTTCATATAGAAGATGGGTACAAGGCATGTAGAAGGAGTCACACACCATGTCCTCATATCTAGGGTCCACCCATGTACCCTCATCGTGTGCCAGTACAAGGATTTAACCCATGTAACCTTGCATGTGTACCAGTACATGGGGTAGACCATGTATCTGGTTCAGGAAACGCCATGTGGTGGAGTACAAGCCACGTTGGAAACCCATTTACTCCACCCAGTGTCCATTTACTCTATAGATTACATGTTGAGTGGTCCAGCAAGGAACACAAGCCATGTAGTCGAGACTACACACTGTGTGTTCTAGAATTTCTAGAAGGGCGTGTTCTTCCTCCTTGCATGTTGGATGATCACCTAGATCTTTTTATGGTGGTCCTTTCACATAAAAACTCATTATTGAAGGTCTTTTATCCACCCTCACACTGAATAGATGTGTTTCAAACATTCAATCAGCTCAAAAAATCAATTTAATAAAATCCAACACAAACCTCACAAATAATAATTTCTCTCAAATTGCTTTGATTCGTCCACAACCATCATCATTACACCTCCACCGAGTCATCCCAATTCCATATCTAATATTTCAGATCGTTTCACCCAGAAAATAAGGTGCAAGGATCGATAGTTCTATGTTTGTCGAAGAACAAACAAGGTGTGCAAGAAATTTGGGAAGAAAAGCACAAGGAACAAACCCTGAGGAATGAACCTTGGACATTGTTCATTATGTCCTCAATATGTTACCATAATAATGATCAGCAAATTAAAAACAAATCTCTATAATTAGAATCCTGATAAACCCTAAAAATAACATCCCATACCTCAAGCACCATCAATCTGCTGGCTAATCTGTTCATGGATTAGTCTATGTTCATTGGAGAAATCAAGAATGGGAAAGAATAATTGAAATAACACATCCAACATGGATTTTCTATCACTCACTAACAAATATAGATCATCACGTCTTCACCATTGGTGAGATACATCAAGAACGACATTCATCAATATTTTATCCAATGTTCTATCATCACTTACATGAGGGGATTATTTAGAGGCTCCTCCTAGAATCTTGAAAGAATTCAAGGGTTATGAGACTAACCCAATATCTCTGAAAAAGGGTTTATTTAAAATAAACTGTCACTACATTACTAGGTCGGTGAAAAAATAAATTAAATTTTTATTAATTTATTTTATTCATTTAGAACTCCAGTGAAGACTTTCTACAACTGACCCACACTAACAAATGTTAGGTCGCACCTAGGGTAAATTCACTAATTTGAAAGTAATGGTGCCCTCAGATTTCAGATCCAGGAATCCATTTAGAAGTTAATCCACTTTTTTATGAAAACTACATGCACAAGGTATTTAATATTTTAATATTTTTCGAACAATTTTTCAAGGAACATCGGGCCACTGAATCTCACTCCTTATTAGCGCTTGGTCTCAAAATTAATCTGTATAATATTTAAAAATAATATACAGAAAAATCTGGGACATTACATTCTCCCCACCTTGGGGATTTACATCCCTGAATATCCAAAACAAATGCTAATAAAAAATATGAGGGTTTTGAGCATGAATCTTAGCCTCACACTCTTAAGTTCTCTCTTGGGGATTCTTGTTCTACCATCGAACACTTACTAAAGGAAATTATGATTCATAAAGGATTCTCTCTTTCTGACTATTGATCTATACTGGGTAATCAGAAAAATTCACTCCATCCTCGATGTTCATCTTTCCCCAATTGATGGTGTACGATTTTTCATGCATGTACCTCCTCAGTTATGACATGTGAAAGATGTTTTGTACTAGATCCAACTATGGGGGTATATCCAAGTGTTATGCCACATCGCCAACTCATTGTATCTAAAAAAAGACCAAAAACTTCATAGATAACTTGTATCCCTCGCCAAATCTTTATAATCCCCATCAAGGTGAAATATGAATGAACACATAGTCTCCTTCCTCAAACTCCAAAGGCCTCCATCACCTTTCAGCATAAGACTTATGATGGCTCTGTGCAGTCTTCATCTGCTCTTGGATGATCTTCACCTAATCTATAGTATCTTCCACCAACTCTGGTCCCATGAGTGCTGACTCTCCTGGGTCAATCCAGGAAAGTAGTTAAATATAGGGTCACATATACAAAGCCTCTAATTGTGACATACCAATGGTGGAATGGTTTTGTTGTTTTACGTTAACTCCACCAGTGGTAAGTGATCCTCCAAACTATGGTTAAAGTCCAACATGCAAGCCCACAACATTAATTCCAAAAACTGAATGGTTTGCTCTGTCTGGTCATCATTCTAGGGGTGAAACTTTTTTTTCAAGAATAACTGGGTCCCAAACACCACCTGTAATCCCTTCTACAGGTGGAAAGTAAAATGAGCATCACAATATAAAACTATCACTGATCGAACTCCATGGATTTGGACTATCTTCTGAACATAGAGGCATCCCAAGCTCTATATTGAACAATTCTCTCAAATAGCTAAGAATTGGGTCGGCATGGTGAGCCATTCGATTATCTCCCAAATGGAATCTTCTCACCTAGACATATACATAAAACCTGTCATGAAGACCATCAATATTTTATCCCACTTCCATTACGAAACCTAAAGGGGTTGAGCTAAACCCACAAGAACTTGGTGCTCATCCTTCACTTATTGACATGTAAGGCATAGAGAAACAAACTCTACCACTCAATTCTTCATCAGTGGCCACCGAAATTGAGTTCGGATGTCTTGGTAAATCTTCACCACACTAGGATATACCACCAAAGGGGACATATGAAACTTCTTTAGAACCTCCTCCCACAATTCCACTGGTACTAATATATGTATTCAAAAAATAATGACGTACTCCCCACATTTTGAATATCCATTAGGAGAATTTATTATGGATATCTGAGCACATAGGGTCTCACAGTCGGTATCCCCAAGATGTGCCTCCGTGAATCGCTGTAAGAGTATAGGGGTAACAACTATCGACTGGAGGAAAGATGCTCCATTTCCATCAACAAAGGATAACTGAAACGAATCCAACTACTATGATGCCTCATTCAAAAACTATAAACTATATCTCCTGCTAAGATAATATACCACCATGTTCTCCTTCCCAGAAGTATAGACAATATCAAAGTCATAGTCCAAGAGGAGCTCTAGTCGTATCGTCTATCTCAAGTTTATATCCTTATGAGAGAATATAAACTTGATACTTTTGTGATTATAGTAGATTTCAAACCAATCTTCGACCAGGTAGTGTCTCCGCGTCTTCATTGAGAACACTACCACAACTAACTCAAGAATATGGGTCATTTAGTTCTAATAATGTGGTCTCAATTGGTGCTAACCATAAGAAATCATTGATCACCTCTACATAAAGACACAACCAAGACTGATTCCTAATTAATCAAATAACACCACGTACTCAAAATCCTCCTATGTTAATCTCAAGATCAGAGTTCTCTTCAAACTCTTACTCAACTACTAAAAATCCTTCTGGTACTTCTCTATTGATAAGAAATGTTTCCCCTTTTGAGTTAAAGTTTTCATCGGTACTGATATCCTTGAGAAAGAAGGTATGAATATCTAATAATAGCCTACTTTCTTGAGGAATATCCATACCTCCATCACATTCTTATATGTCTCTCATGATAACACTTCCTCGACCTTGGATGGGTCCCCTGATACCCTATCAGCTGAGATAGCATGTCCTAGAAGGTGGACCTTCTGAATCCTGAACTAGCACATCAAGAGTTTACCAAAACTTTAGCACTCTCAGAGTATGTCTAGAACTATCCTTAAGTGTATTATTTTCTCCTCTTAACATGCTAAGTGCACAAGGATATCATCGATTAAGACTGCCATGAACTGTTCCAGGTAATGCTGAAAGATTTGGTATATGACTCCCATGATCATTGCTAGGGTGTTCATAATGCTAAAGGGAATCACTAAGTACTAATAATTACCATAACAACATATGATGGTTTACTTAGGTATATCCTCTTCCTAGAATCATAGCTGGTGATATCCTGCTTTAAGGTCAACCTTCGAGAGCCATCATGCCCCATTCAAATGATCAAAGATGACATCATTTCTTGGTGGTGGATATTTTTCCTTCAATGTCCCCTTGTTTAAGTGTCGTTAGTCCATGCACAGCCTCAAGCTCCTGTATTCATTTTTGGAAAACAAAACTGGGGCCGCCCTGGGTGAAACACCGGGTCTCACAAATCCCTTACTCTACAAATTCTCCAAATGCACCCTCAACTCATGAAGATCTACTAGATCCATATAATATATTGGTGCATATATCGGTGAAATACTATGGTGTAAGTCAAATCATAAGTATATCTATAAAAGGGGAGGTAATATTGTAACATATTTTAGAAATACGTCATCATACTCCGACACCACTGCTAGAAAATGGAAGCCCATAACTTTTTCTACACTGAGGGTTAGTCTAGGAAACTAATGAGAAACCGGCTACACCCTCCTATGTATGATTTCATCCTTACTTCCTAGGTTTCCATTTCACTTATAAAGGAAAACCTTATTTTATTGTTGCAGAAACACTGCACCCTACACCTAAAATAGTCAATCTGGTCATGGATTATAGATAACAAATCCATACTAAGAATGACATTGCAATCCCCCAATGCTTCCACCAAGAGGTTTCAACCAAAACTCTCTCCTCCAAGGGTCAGGTCACACAGTTGTCACAAGTGTATGGTCACTGGGTCTTCTATAGTTGGTGTCGCCAAGTGTAAGGGTTAAGTAAATGGTTCAACCAGAATCTATAGGTCTCAAAACAAGTATATGGTGAGAAAGGAATGACTAGAACCTATTTCTATCAATACTAAAACTAAATTATAAAAGACACATATCATACTTCAAATCATTCCTCAAGCCCATGGGTCATAATTCTTGACCAAATATATCTATCCCCTCCTCTATCATCTATCTCCATAAGCTTGGCGTAGATCGCCTGGGAGTGGTGGTGGTAGCAAGTTAAAAGGTTGACCACCTCCTACTGCTCTCTAAACTCTTCTACCATTTCTGATGCATTGCATATCTTCTTGATCTTTTCACTATATTTAGCTTAGTTGTCCATCCATAATCTCTATATAAATATCTTGATGGTTTGAAGAAATTAAAGTGAGATATCCCCTACCATATCATGAATACAACCACCTATCCCTAGTCTAACTGGACCCGCCCTATATGCCTTGAAAAACATATCCTCTATCATGGGACCTCCTATAGAAACTTCTCTACCACCCAGGTCCCTAGGACTGATGTCTTCTCCTTATTTCCAAGGTATCTTCTTCTGCTCATCCATTGCATACTATCATCAATTGTATCTTCTCTTCCAAGAATATTTAAACCACTAAATCTCACTCAAGCATACCAACATAAGTCAGAATTCATAGATAGATAACACTGGCTTAGATGACTCTATGTAGACCTCACTCAAAGGTCTAATCCCTGAAGTAAAAAACTCTAACCATATCCATCTGTTACTTGGAATTTTTGGTGAATCTAATGAATAATCAGCCACTATCAGGCTACCCTTGTAGAGTGTAATAATATTCTTTAAATGAAAAACTCTTAGCATAACTGGTGAGAACTACTCCCTAAAGATTTTCTTGAACTCTGCCCATGAAAGAGTCACCTCATTTTGATTCTGGATGACTAAACTCCACCATCTCCCTACTGAGCCGTGTAGAAGGCTTTCCACCAGGATCACCATCTGATCAGATGGTGTCCTAACTTGATGGAAAACTCAGGTCACTACCTCAAGCTATTCCTCCTCCTCCTGAGGTTTGGGCTCACCACAGAACCTGAGGGGTCATTGTCTCTGAAACTCATGAAGCACACTCAGCCTGTACTCCTCATATACTAGTACAATGGGTATCATTTTCTTCTCTATAGGTGGTGGAATGGATGGTGCACCACCTTGAGGTAACATATGTGGAACTGGTCCCTATATCAAATCCATGTCACTGAGGGGTCATCCTTATGATCAAGCTACTAAATCCTAATTGTTATGTGTCACGTAGGCATCTTGAAAGAAAACAAGATATTCAATTGTCAATGAGTATATCTGGATATCTGAATAATGAAGGACATGGAAACCACAACCCATTACTATATGATGCATGTACTATTTTTTCATTACAAATAGAGTTTCCATGTATCAAGCCAAAAATTAGGTTATCGAAGTCTTGTTGTATGGATACGTCGACCGCTACACCAACAATGGAATCCCTAGCCCAAAATCCAAATTTGAAACACTTAACACCATTTCCCCAAAATGATCTCACATAATCTCAGTTCTAAGGTATATTTGACCACCTCTTATACCACTCTATCATGAATCATCCTATTACGACCTTTGTCGTGACTCCCCAAGCCCACATCTAATAGGCCAGGGGTTGGTGACTAGCACGAATTAGGTATATCGCTAACATTGTAGGAATTTCCTATGTACCTATACGAATTAACACATCTCCAAGACCAAAAAATGTTGAAATGTAAACCCCAATAAGTTAAAAATGAATGCATACCACTGTATACTACAACTAGAGTATGATAAAAAGTAAAGTAAACAAGGCCAGAATACAATCCCACTAAAAATATTCTGTAACCACAAGTCCAAACTATAAGGAAAAGGCACTTGGACTATTTTCTACAGATTGTTGAACACACCTTGTTCTATCTGGTCTCATAAAGTATATTCTGGTCCTGATCCACCAAGGATTCCTTCAAAAGGTCGATCATCTCCATAAAAAATGACATGTTCTGAAAAATCCCGTGTAGGGGTGAGTATAACAATACTTAGTAGGACACCACAAAACCACAAATAAACACATTAAAGGAAAGATAATGTCATCTCTACACAAGAATATGTCTACATAACATATAGTAGATAATATCCCAATATGCTCAACCAAGAAAAATAGTCTAGAGTTAATTCACACCCACTACATACCAACACTTGGAATTCAGCTTGAATATGAGAGGTATTCCTCGTTGGGTCTCTCCATAAGAGATATACATAGATAGAATTGAAGAGATATATGATACAACATATGAGGATCACAGTCAGGTCTATGGGGTGACACCAATAAATCTACCTAGATTAACCCTTTAGGTAGAGGATCGACATCAGGTAGTATTGGTAAAGTCAATACCAAGGACTCTATCTAGGGTACAAAGATGAATAGGGTATCCCGCACTTAGCCTCTTAGGGGATTCTAGAAACTCTATCCAAGAATTCATGTTGAGGAAATAGTAGTCCTAGGAGCAGGAAATGATTCACACATACCTTAAGGTAAATAATAAAAGGGAATGAACCCTAACAAAACTTGTCCAAGATATAGTGGAAAAGAAATTCAACCCATATAGAAAGGGGTACACGGTGTGTTGTAAGGGAACAATCTTTGTCAATTAACCCCAAGTATTTCTCATGTAAAAGGCATGTTTCTTTAGAAAATTTTATTTAGAAGTTGGATACATGGAAATTATAAAGAGTCACATGTTTTTTCCTTCCATCTAGGGTCCACCCATGTACCCTAGTCATGTGCCAGTACATAGAGTCAACCAATGTAACAATGCACGTGTACCAGTACATGGGGTAGCTCATGTATCTGGTTTAGTTCATGTCATGTGGTGAAGTATATCCTATTTAGGCAACCTGTTTATACCACCTTATGTCTGTGTACTCTCCAGATTAAACGTTAAGTGGTACATCAAGGAATACATGTTGTGTTGTCAGGACAATATGTCGTGTGTTCTGTAATTTTCATAAGTTATTTTTCTTCCTCTGTGTTCCTCATCTAATCTCTAAAATATCGTTCTAGTGGTCCATTCACCTCATAAAAAAAGATAAAAGGTCATTTTTACACCCTAATTCTGAATCAATGTGTTTTGGGCCTTCAATCGGCTCTGAAAACCTATTTAATCAAATCAAACACAGACCGCCTGAAGAATGATTTCTCTCGAATCACTTAGATTCATCCATTGTTGTCACTATCGCACCTCTATTGAGTCATATTGATGCCTGATCTCAAATTTCAGATCATTGAGCCAAGAAACAATGGTGAAATGTTAAATATTTACATGATTGGGGAAGAAATAAGGGAACACATAAGAAATTTGGGGAGAAATAACAAGGTACAAATCCTGAGGAATGAACCTCATCCATTGTTTGTTCCAACCTCAATTTTTCCTCGTATGAATGATCAAAAAATATAAAACAAATATCTATAATTAGAGTCATAATGAACCCTCCAAATAACATTCCATTCTACAAGCATGATCAATCTGTGGGCTAATTTGTTCATGGATTAGTCTATATATTTTAGAGAAATCAAGAATGGGAAATAAGTATTTAAATGATACATCCTACCTATATTTTGGATCTCTCTCTGACAATGATCAGTCACTTTTTTTCCCATGGAGAGATCTTCCAAGAATGAAGTTTATTGATATATGATCCAAGGTTTTGTCATCACCTGATCGAGAGGATTCTCCAGAGGTTCCTCATAGTATCTATAAGAAATTTCAGGGTTATGAGACTAACCATGGATCTCTAAAAAAGGTTTATTTAAAATAAACCATCATTGTGTCGATGAAACAAAAACAAAATAAATTTTTATCAATTTATTTTCTTCATTTAAAATACCCATGATGACTTTCTACAACCAACCTGCACCGACAAATGTTATGTCAATCATAGGGTAAAGTAACTACTCTAAAATCAATGGTTTCCTCATATTTATAATTTGGGAACCAATTTAGATGTTATTATACTATTTCGGTAAAACATTGCATGTGTTCTATATAATATTTAAATAATTTTCATACAATTGTTCTAGGAAAAATGGGCCTTGGAATCATATGTCATCTCAGGGACTGGTCTCAAAATTAATCCATATGATATTTAAAAATAATACACTAAAAAATAAAGGATATTACATAGTTACTTCTTAGGGTAACAAAATAATGTGTTGGTGATCATGATCTTTCTAAAGAAAACTATATTTTTCTAATTATTCATTAGATATTTTTTTCCTCTGAAAATTCTAATTTTATTATTAAAAAATATAAAAGTAAAATAATAGTGTGGATATAATTATGAGATATATATATAAAAGGAAGACTCAACTTTTCAATAATATTGACCATCCTTAAGCCATTAAAGATCTATGTAGTAAAATCTTGGCCTGGTGATTATTCTAGGAGGATATTTATGTAGGATACTTAGTTGGTATAATATATTTTTTGATATTTGATATTATATAAAAGGAATAACCAATCTCATGACATGTAGTTGGAATTTGTGGTTTATAAACTGAAGTGTTGGTTCCACTATCTCTATAGTTTTATTTTTTTTGTAATACATGATCTATAATAGATTTGGATACATCTTTTCATAATAATTAATAAATATTTAGGTTATTGGTCAAGTACCTATAGAAATTTTACATTGATATTGTGTATACGCTAGGAAAGATTAATTTGTTGATTGATACAATTAGAAATATTACATGGGAACATGTGGTGTGCGAGTCAAGTGAGAAGTGGTTGTTTATGTATAAAGTTTCACTTTGACATAAAAAATAGACAATGGGATGGTGGAATTGGCTCATTTAACCATTTTTTTATCCTTCAAAAATATAGAGAAGAAAATATAAGAGTTAAAATCATACTATTTCATTATTTAATAGAAATTATATGGGGAGGAGAACGTCATTGGTTAATCCTATAATGATGAATGTGTCTTATATGATTAATGATGGATAATAGTTTTGGACAATATGAGAGACAAACTGATATGGTATTATCATGCCTCATGATGGGTGGTAACCATTAATGTAATGAAAATTTATCATGGAATACATTATTAGTTTTGGTGCATGAATAAATTGATGGATATTACATGTTATATTTCATTGATGCTTCACCTATCAGTATGTGAAGGTAGAGCACCTAAGGCTTGTTAGTTTACTACATCCTCCTCCCATTCTGGTGTTGAAATTGGATGAGGTCATGATAAAATTTAGGATGGGGCTTCTGATATCTCCATTATATAGATATATAGTATGAAATCCTACCCTTTTATAATATAAATTTTCATTACATTTTACAAATAGATGATCTTTAAAGTTTAGTATCTTGGAAATAACGTACAAAATACATGAAAACATATAAGATTATTATAATCCACTTAAAAATATTATTTATTTTTTTCATACAAAGTAAAATTACTCCAGATCATATTTTTGGTACATACATCAAAGGAAACGTTTATCAGAATTCCCAGTAATGGAAAAATAAGAGAAACAATTTACATGTGAACTTGAGAGAAATTTATAAGAACATGAATAATATCATAAAAATTGAAAAATATGCATATAATAATAATAATAATAATAATAATAATAACGTGAATAATAACTTGAAAATGTGGCTAAAAAATTTAATTTAGACATTCATAAGAATATAACCAAGGTTCATCCCTAATGTGTCATAAGAATTAGCAAGGTTATTCACCAAGGTATCATAAAACTTATCATCTCTATAGATAAATTTATTTACTCAATACATTAGAGCACTATAAGGTCACACCATTAATATATATTTATTTTAATTTTATCCACAAATATCATAATCAAACCTTTCATAAATAATCCAAATAGAATAAAATAAATGGGTTTCATATTAAAATCGTGACATTTTAAAAAGTGCTTAAGAACATGATCATTATGTCATTTATAACCCACATAAAGGGAATGAGGGTTTTATGTATGTAAATTATAGAATAAAATATATAATTTATATGTATTTATGAATATATTTGGAAATTAAAAGAGGTTTGGGTATTCACATAAATAAAATAAAATAATTTCTTGAGAAAAAAGGGATATTTTTTAGATTAAAATTCTACAACATAAGGGCTATGCAACATGGTTCAAGAAAACATTAAAAATAGAGGGTAAATGGGTCATTAATTCATAAAATAATCATAATATATTATAGGGACATGATAAATTGTAAATAATAACATGTTATGGAAATTTTAAATCCATTCCACATAATTGAAAACTTGAAAGGAAAAAAGAGAAGTTGAGGATTCCCTTACCTTGAAGAGTAACTTATAAAACTCTAGGATCACAACCACGAGGGCTTGAGGACTTGTTGGGAGGGCTCATTGGGATGTAATACTATTAGATCTTATATGGTTATGATTTTGAATGAAATAAAATGAAGTTATGGATTGGTATTTATAGTAAAAGAGAGTGAGTTTTTTTATTAATTTTCCAGCACACCTCATCGGTGGTATTTGCAAAACCAGGGGCTTGCCCAAGGTATTCGCCCATTTTTTAGCCACTTGGTAAACCTAGTATAATATTTAAATCCAAATGGGTTGATAAGAATTGTAAATTTTAAATTACATCATTATGATGTCATAAAACACATCGAAAATTCAAAAACTATATTTTTACTATTTACTAAAAAACAAATCATTTTATAAAAAACTCATAAATTCACCCTAACCTTATATCAATGTTATGAATTAAAAAATGAACTCCATTTTTTCAAAATAATTTTCCAAATATGATAAATATAATTTTTAAGAAAAATCACTATTTACCTGAAAAAATACTAATAATTAACTAAGGATTTCTAAAATAGTTATTTATTTATACTATTATATCACATTACTATTCAAGATGCCTAATTTTTATTTATACTTAATTAAATGAGGTTACTATTCCACTATTCATATTACTATTTGTAAGGGTTATATTACTATTCATAATTTACTATTCACTAAAAATTAAGTTGATCTTATCAGACTCTAAATTTCTTACTGATCAAAATCGTATATGTCTATTTTTTGAAAATCATTTCACATTATCAATTATTTAAATTATATAAATTATTTTAAAATACTCTTTTTTTCAATATTCATCAATAATATGAAACTTCTTATAAAAAATCTAAAAATTCATCCTATAATAATTTTAACAATTGAAATTAAAAAATCATGGTTATTTTACCATAATAAGAAATAAAAATTTTATTTATATAATTGGATTACACAACGTAACTAAGGCCTCGTTGCATATCCTTTTATAACACCTACATAGGATCTAAGTGTAAGGTATGAAATAGTGATATAATCTTGGGGTGGATCGAAAAACATTTCTCGAGTGGTGATTTTTATTATCTTGAACTTCTCCCATAAGCGATTTTGTTCAGGCTTAACATGTTGAAGATCAGCTTGGGCTTGGTCCAAAAAAAATTCCAATGATGCTACCTCCTTCCCATGCTCTGAAAAATGGTCTTCGTATGGGACGAGTCTACTAGATGAGTCCATCGACTCTTCTTTCTACATTAATTATCCATTATCATTCCCATTTATAAAAAATAATTACAACATTAAAAAGTATTATTGTTTCCAAAATTAATATTAACCAATGTTCATATAATGGTAAAAACTCGATAGTTACATTTCAATTATACTTATATAGTTTTATTGATTATGACATAGTTGTGACATCCCGACCCGAGATCCACTGAATGGTGCTCCGAGCTGGTTGTCCACATGACCTCAAGCGTGCCTGCCCATATTTCAGAGGGTGTCGACTAGCAGCGAGGGTCTGGTAAGTCAGTCTTGGGGAGACTATACACTCTGTTATCAGAATAAAACACCAGTGGAAGCAAATAACAATAAACAAGTACGAAAGCGTATAAATAACTAGAACGATACCATGACATATGATAGTCAAACCAAAAAATACAATACCCAACTAAAAGTTAAAACATGCTATGAAAATGAAAGTGCCATGTGTCTACAATGAAAATCAAAGTAAAGACACGATGACTCTAAAATGGGTCCTGAAATATGTCTCGTTCCCTCTCCCATGCTCCAATACCAAACTGCAACCTATCACAGGGCCTTACCCTTATCATGTCCTATAACAAAAAATTTGCTCAGGTTCTAATTTGGAATCCCGAATAGGGTGTGATTACAACTTAGTAGGCCACCAAAAATGGTGTCCAAAACAAGTCCAGTCAATAGATAGTGCATGAAGTTATATGAAGAAATAAATAAAATGCATAAATTATAAAATTATCGCATTTTCATTTAATACTTAACCATCACATTAGGCCAATTCAATCTATGTTTCCCAATTGAATCATCATTCATTATTATCATTTATTTTGTGTAGGTCTTCATTCCTAGAACCCAAAATATCAGTTGAAACATCATTAATTATTATCATTAATCATTTGGTGTAAAACATCATGCCTAGCACCCCAAATCTCATTGAATGCAGGACTTCATGCCTAGCAATCCAATTCTCATTCAGTGTAGGTCATCATTCCCAAAACCCGTACATCAGAGTGCTTAGATAACTATTGGGGAGGAATTCCATGTCCAATTCCCAACTTCTACATTGGTCTAGGATGTCATGCCTAGCCCCACAAATTCTCATCCATTTAATCATTCTTTGATTCCTTAGAATTTTCCAAATTAATAATTTACTAATCCAATGAATAGTTGAACATTTCAAAGTCCATTAGTTAATTAAACAATTAACTAAGAACATAAACCATTAATCAATTCATCAATTAATTAATCAATCAATACCATTCTCATTTCATAATTATTTCTTCATAATTAATTATCCATTTCAAAACCCATCAAGTGATAATTAATTCTCACAATTAATTATCTTTAAATCCAAACATCATTTCGTAATTAAATCTCCCAATTAATTATCTTAATAAAATCAATTAAATAACACAAATACAATACCAAAACTCATATTTAACCCTCCAAAATATCAATCAATTTGGGAAACCCCCCAATCATTTGTTCTGTGATTCAATTATCAAAAAATCACCAAGGTAAAAAAACATCAATTCCACTTTCCTAATTACTCCAATTTAGGAAATCATTTATCAAAGGAAACATAGAAAAATCATAAACTAATACAAATATCATAAATCATAACTATGGGAGTTAGATTTATACCACCTACCTCAGTTTATTGATAGAAGTTATCCCTAGTAGAAATCCCCAAAATTTGATCATCACAACGTTGTCGAACAATCTTTGAATCTAAATCCCTAAAATGAAAATTAAGATTCAAGGAATCAAGATCTTTAAAAACAAGATCTATATCTACATTCCAAGATTTAGATCTTAACACAAAGGTTTAAATCCTTGTAAATGGTGTAGATCCTCTATGAAAAGTTCATGTAAAGATAGAGTAATGAACGAGAGAAGCAATGAGATAAAATCCACTTACTAGGAGGAGAGATAATCTTCAATCCATGTTTTAAATCTAAAAGAACAGAGTTCAGATTGTCTTTGAATCCCTCTGGAAGGCTTTGGTAAAACCTATAATATATTACACCCAATCCAAGGTTGAAATGTGGGAGTCCCGAGGGTTTGGGTGGTCTTAAAAGAGATTTTTGGATATTAAAAATTGTGCACATGGTTTCCTGGGTAGAGGCGCACGGTTAGGAAAATCATAAGCCAACTGTGTGGACTCCATTTCCCACTTCTGCATGGTTAGAATGGCTTGGTCACATGTTTAAGCAAACCATGCACCAATCGTGCAAACTCCTCAGTCGAATTGTTCATGCTTGGTAAGGTTTGGTCGCATGGTTTATCAAACCATGCGCAAACTGTGCACATCCCATCGTCCTTTAGTTTTCCTTAAAAGTTCACCCAAATGCACCCCAAGACACTAATTCAAGTTAAAGGAACTTAAAAGTTTCAAAAGTACCAGAATATTTGCTTGATATGAATCCAAAAAAGGCTTGGATCTTACATTAGTAAACCATGCATTTTTAGGAAACAAAATATTATTAAAATGTTTGGGTCATTAAAAATAGTGTGGTTCATTATAAAACAACTGAATAATGTTTTACAATCCCAATTAGGTATACTCAATAAATGGATGAGCTATACAAGAAATATGTATATGAGATAGTCCAATTAAATGTGGAACTTATGAGTATGGTGTATAATAGTAATTCATGGTTCACTATTGTTTCATTCATGGATTGATGAGGGAATCATGGATTTAGATTTAGCTGAATTCAGTGCATCATCTATTGATTGATTAATAGATTAAAAAGATAATCATTATCTTAAAAGACATTATTCAGTGTGAACTCAATGTTTACAGTGTGTGGGATTGTAAATTGGTGTAAAAATAGTATTCCTATAATAAAAATAATTAAGCACCAATACATATGGAAACATTCCATACTCTCTATATTAGATTAATCCATTATCCCTCATGTTTGATAGAAGCAGTATGATAAAGAATTATTGGACTATGTCGTGTATGGGAGACTATAGAGAGTTTTTAGTTTCTTAGGAAGTGGTTGGTAACCACACAAGGAATATTTTATTTTTATGTATATTTGATGGGATAACCTTCAGAGTTCATTATAGGTGATTGGGTATTCTATGAGTGTCAAAATGATTTTAACATGATTACTTGAGGAGTTAAGGAAATATGGTTCCATAAATTATAAGACCGATCATGATTCATGGTGAATTCATTACATTGGTGTACTCATTATATATTTATTCATAGTATAGTTATATACCTGATTCTTTTAAAAAAATTTAACATAGTGTATGTGATTATTTCCCGTTAAAAATTATTGAAAGTAATGATTGTTGGTTGGAGTATGACACTCATGAGGGGGTGAATTGAGTTCTTATAAAAACTTCTGTTAAAATCGTTGATTTAAAATATTACCCCAAATTTAAAACTTAACAGGATAGTTAATCAAAGGAATTAATTTATAATCATCTGACTGTTCAACTAGTTTCTTAGAATATTGATTATTTCTCAGTTGTAATAATATGAGATACTAATAAAAGTTTTCAAACTACTATAATAATCCAAAACAGTTATAAACACTACCGAAGACTAACTATCAAAGTGTAATTTAATTTTATGAAGTACAGGTAAAAATAAAGAAAACTAAATTTGAAAACACAGCAGATATAAAACCAGATGTTCAGTCTGAAGCCAAGACTTAGTCCACTCCACTTGTTGATCACCTTCCACCAAACAATCTATAGATAAAAGTTTTTATCCACACCCTAGATTGGGGTTAACACAATAGTAAATAAACTGTCTCGGACACCAGATCACTACCATAGTTCTTTATGGGAACAAAATACAACCTGGTCATATAGGACCTATTCCACAGTTCTTCTTGTGATAAAAGAGTATAAAAATATTATTGTGTAAGGATATTTAATATCCTCCAATTCAATATAGGCTAAAGTGTGTGTTTTACAAAAATATTCACAAACTACTCGAAAATGTAATAAAAAATTACACAACATAAAAATAAGTATAATATAGCATTTAGAAGGATCTGTGTGTTTTTTACTTAAGCTCTGGACACTTTGATCTATTATAGTTGAAGGTGGAGTCCTCTTCTAGAATCATACACTGAAACGAAGTGTTGTGGAGCATTGTGTTCTATCTTCTAGGATAATATGATTTTCTTCCCCTTATGTTAAATTTAATTTTGAAGATATAGTGGAACTTTTATGGGGAACATTCATCTAGTTCATAATAAGTAGGAATGAAGAGTTCCATGTGTGTTCTTCATTTCTATATGTTTCTCACATTTGTATGCTACTATGTCTACTCATATATTTTTGTGTATGTGTAATCTACTTCATGCTCTATTCTTTGTATATATAAATTCTTTAATCCTAACAATGTTCATGTTTTAAGGTAGATTAGGTACCTCGTACTTTTTACATCCTCATTTAATATGTCTATAAAAAATCATTAAATTAATTAGTCAGATTAAAACACTCAAAATATGACCATTAGAAGTAATATCAAATAAATTAAATTTAAGTAGTATATCGGTGATTCCTCTATCAGTATCTCCTTCTATCAGTGACTTGTTCCATTGGTGTCTCATTTTGTCGTTCTGTCTATGCGTCGATAAGTCCATACGTCGGTAGGTCCTTGTGTCGATAGGTCCTTAGGATGGTAGATCCTTGCGTAAGTAGGTACTTGAATTTTTAGGTCCTTGCATCAGTAAGTCCTTTCATCAGTAGGTCTTTGTGTCGGTATGCCTTTTTAACTTTTAGTGAGACAGTCAGTCTTTCAGTGTTTCGATTGCACTTTCGGTGAGTCCTTGCATTAGTATCTCCATACGTCGATATCACTATGTGTTGGTAAGTAAATTGACATGTCAGAGACTCGTTTGAACTATCAGTGTCTCATATCTTCTATCGGTGTCAGTATGACCTACTTAGAAAACAAATACTTCTTCTTGGACTATCATACAACATATATATTAATAGAATGTGTTAAACTTATATGTGATCATAGATAATTATAATTACATATATTGAAACTTAAATAAACATGATTGAAATGATTAGACATAATTAATAAGATTTGACATGATTTTGGGATTATTAAAACCATTAATACTATATAGGGTGGATAATAGTCTCCTATGAGCCAACAGTAATATTGAGTAATAGGTGAATGAGTCACTCAATCTGTGATTAGATAATATAATAGATTGAAGAGGGAATACACTTAGGATGAAAATATTCCCTCTGTTATGGGTGTAGTGGTAGTGTAGACATATCTAGAATGATATATGGGATATGGATAGGAATATAAGATCATAGTGGTCAGAGTTATTCATTAAGGATTATAATTCCCACTTCAAAGGGATAAAAATCCCTATAAGTTTGAGTTTGAATAATAATGTATGTTTTGTCTAAAAATATAACTTATAAATGTTTGGATAAAAAACATTATAATTAGAGAACTATTATTGTTGGTGGTGTCATAATGATCCCTAACATTAGTGAATGAATCCTAGACTTACTTCATCAAATGTATAACCTTCATATTACACATGTAGCAATAATCATAGATTATTAAGAAAAATCCCCTGAATGAGTGTACAAGATGATAGAAATCCTCACACCCTACTCCCTACACAATTTCAAGACTCTCACATAACTCCAAAAACTCAAAAACTCACAACAATCCAATAAAAAAATAATATATGAAATTGCATAAGAAAATTCATGGTTTGGAAAAATTTTCTTATATCCATAGGGGAAACACTACTTATATTTCCATTACAAATAGATGTTATAATATTTATAATTCAACTAACAGAAAAATTAGTAAATATTAATTACAAATATTAATCATATGGAATTCTTGATTAATCTATCACTATTAATGAGGTCTCCCCCCACTATTTAAGTACCAACAGATCATTCCAGTCACAATAACTTCCAATATTTTTGGATTTCCATCTATTAGGAATGGTGACTATAGATATTGAGTATCCCTCTAATGCTTGACTACTATTCCTAGAGAACATATCAAGTTAGAATTTTCCCATAACATTTATCATCATCTTTTCGGAATCGTAACTTGTGTATAGTTCCATCATATAGTTTCATTATATGATCCTTATATCATCCAATAAACATACTTTTTGTAACTATCTAGGTCTCACAAACAATTTATTTTGTTTCTCTTAATTGTAATTCTAACTTCATCTGGTCAACTGAGGATGGATTCACAACTCAAATATCTATCTCTTGAATACTGCTTTAGGGAACCTCTCTAAATCCTCTACCATTTTTGGAAAACAATATTCATTCTCCATAAAGATCATGTAGTGTTATTTATTCTCTATATGTCAACCCAAGTCCTAATGAGGCATAGTGTTTCCATATAAATTCTTATATTAACACCATGGTAAATATATCGACTAGATTTTTACATCACGAAATCATTCATAGTTGTTTATCTTTGTCCTCCATCATATTTTAAATAAAGTTCTATTTTAATTCAATATGATTCATCTAAGTATTAAACCCATATTCCAAGATAATTTAACCACACTCTTATTATCAAAAAATATAATTCCACCTTCAAAAATCATTCTCATCTCATTTAGAAACTTAATCAACCAAAACAACTCCTAAACTTTTTTTTATTGCAGTAATATACTCTTTTTTCATTATACTCATAGTAACAATACATTATAGGCATACATCCAATTGACCATCATCCCTACTTAAGTAAAAATGACTGTAGTTTTTCTCTTTCATGGGTCTGAGTCACTATCGAATTGAAAATCAACATACCCTAAAAATGGATCATCCATTCCAAATAATAAGGTTACATCTTCCATTCCTCTCAAGTACTTAATGATCCACCTAAAATCTTCCCAGTTCTTCCATCCTGAATTCAAAATAAATCATATTACAACTCCCAGGTCAAATGAATTTTCCAGTCATAGGAAAATAATTATTTACATATGACTTCTTACCATTTATTAAAATAGAATATTTTCTATGTACATGACTTCATCATCTTTTTTAAGAAACTTATCCTTCAATAATTTGAATTGTCTAGCTAATGGATTAGTGTCTGGATTGTATCTAGTCCTCCAAAACCATTCAATGACCTTTAGATGTATTCCTTCTAAGATAGTACAAAATTACTAAATTTCTTATCTCTCTTAATTTTTATTTTGAACGTATTATTGGCCTATCTGATATCCTTCATATAGAACATTATGGAAAATTCATGCTTCATTTTTGGAATCCATTCAACATTCATTACAACAACCAATATATCATCCTCATAGAGAATGAGTATGGTTTTAGTCCCATAATCCCTTGAATTTTGATAGAAAATTTCATCCATGTTGTACCATCTAAATCTGTATTTCTCTATAAACACATCAAACAAATGTTTACATTGTCTTGATGCTTAATTAAATCCATAAATACTTTTATTCATATTAATAAACATGTTTGGTTCCTATCATCCATGAAACCTATTGTCTTCTTTATGTAAATATCTTATAAAATAAAGTCCATATTTACATCCATATATTATATGTATATATTTTTTACTAGAACCATGAGAATCACCATGTGTATTATTTCATACTTAAATACAAGTGATGAAGTCTTCAAGAACAAAAATCCTTCCATATATTGAAAACCCTTCACTTCAATTCATGTCTCAAAACTATTTTTTCCATCCTCGTCTACTTTCATCCAAAAACCCACTTATTTTTAAGTTCTTTTTTTCAATATGGTAACTCATTTATCTCCCAATTACCTATGGAGTTTAATGAAGAAAAAAAACATTACTTAAAACTAACGTCCATTAATCAGAGTTACTAAGTGTGCCTGTCTTGTTCGGAATCTCGGTTCTCCACTACCCATTAGAAGAAGAAAGTCCATGTAAACTCAAAAACTTTGAACTATATTTATGACCCTTATTGGTCTCCTAAATTGAACCTATTTCAACACACTTTATAAATATACATGGTTTGATACTCAATCTATAATATCCCTATCATCTGGTGCTCCCACTTGGGTTTCATCATCTCTAAGACATTTTGAAATATCTTCCACGAGTTTAACTTCCAAACTTCAAGAACCCCATTATAATTATCTTGAACATGTATCAATATGATATAATTTTTTATATAAACTTGTAATTTAATGATTGATTATTTTTTTAACTTATTTCTCTTAAAATTCTCAATCCTTCCATAAAACCTTCTCATTTTATAGAACATCTTGGAGCTGGATCACTTCTCACCTATCATCATCCCATATTTGAAATTAAAAAAATTAATCTCAATATCCTACAATAAATAATACCTTATATTTTTCCTCTATATTTTCCATATCCTTATAATAAATCTAAATATAATCTAGACTATAAAAAAATATATGGTTGACTTCTATAAATTTACCAAACCATAGATCCAACAGAAGCTTCTACCCAACTGTAGATATCAGACTCCTATTAATAAGGTATATTATTGTTTCAACTAGTTTAAAATAAATTCCCATAGGAATTATAAAGTGTAATGATATTTTTTGATCCTTCTCATTCAATTTTCCATTCATTATTTTAGGGAAACTATTTTTCTGAGGTGCTCAATGAATCATCTTCTCCAAACAAATCCCCTTCTTATGACAAAATCTATGGAAATTCTGTTAATTGTATTCACTACTATTCTTAGTCTTTAATAATTTTAGATTATTAATAAATTCCATATCCACCATGGATTTACATTTAATGAACAACTAAAAGGAATAAAACATATTATTTATAAATTAAAATCATAATTTCCTTGTAGCATCATCAATAAATATCCCAAAGTAAAGTAACACGTCGTAAGACCAGATAGGGTTAGGTCCCAAAACATTCGAGCAAACTATTTCTAATTTCTAATATTTAGTATTATTTATGTTAAAATTGAATTAAACTCTTCTATATTTTCCTATTAAACAACATTCACACTATTTGGTATCATTATGATCGATATTTAACATTACTTTATCTATAAGATCTATCGTATTATTATCAATGAAATATCTATCTCAGTAGTGCCACAAATTCAGACTATAGGACATTGTTGATCTATAAAATACCACTCCATGTGATCATATAGTTATATATAGAGTCTCATCCTTTACTCATCAATAAATGACCAATAAACCTCAGGTAACCATCCATTAGAGAAGATAGTCCTATATCCTCCCTCATAAAGTTTTCTGATGGTAATAATATTCATCCATAGCCCTAGGATATGTCTAACATCTTTTAGCCTCAAGATTTTCCAATTATTTATCTAAAAAAATATATTTTCCCCATTATATTCAGAGATTTTTTTTCAACCAAATATTCCTTATCAAAAAATCTATACACATAATTCACTAGGAATCTTAGTTATATTAGTGAATGAAATGATTCCCCTAAGTCAATCACCCATGACTCCACTATAATATTTACACTGAATAACAATGCATCGTTCCACTTAGTTGTAGTTATGTTATTTGAAATTTCATAAGATCATTCCCTTTTATAGTATTCTTTGTGACTCCTAAAATCCTTCTTTAAGTGTCTTTTCTTCCTATAACTCCAACATATATATCTAGAATAGATTATTTTCCTCAACTTATCTCTAAATTTATATTATCTAATTGTTTCTTATAATTTCTATTATAGGGTGATCATACTAAATCATCACCATTAAGATAATTATCAGGAAGCTCCTATAATACCCTTATTTGGATTTACTCATTTAGGATCAAGTTTCTGACATCCTAAAATATCAAATCAGTTTTCTCACTTTTATTACTCATTGTCATTATAATCACATTCCATGACCCTAGTAATGATGATATTTTTAATTGTTCCCATACAAAATCTATGCAAGTCACCTTCAAATATTTGACCTTCCCTTGTATCATATTGAAATCATCCATGTGATATGACATAGATCTCCCATTTAATAACCTTTTGTTTAATAGCATTATAATCTTGATCACTTTTTCATGTATTTTAGATTTATCATACATACTTGTCATGGACTTTTTTAGATTCACTACGGTATTTAATTCAAGGGTGTTAAAGGCTACATTTTGAGATAGTGACATATAGACCAACCCAAGTGCCTTCCTATCTAGTCATTCCCATTCCCTTGTTTCAATTTTCTCTATATGAACACCAGTTAGTAAAAAATATGTGTATTTTTAAATGAGATAATCCACCATAAACATTCTACAAAAGATAAAATATGCTCCATAAAAATAATCAATCAATAACTTACCTTGATCCAACACCATATTGCCTATTGATAGTAAACAACCACAAAAAATGAAATGACATAAAGGTAAAGAGTAACTAAAACCTATACTCCTCTGAGTCTTTTCTTAAGTGATAACTAAACCAAAATATTCTAACACCACTTATTGTTATTTTGAACAAAAAATATATATATTTTATACCACTTGTTGAGGGGATCCTCGGACTCATTATCTCAATCATGGGAACACTTTAGCAAATGTTAGACCTTTGGAAAACATACGTAGTGGAAATTCAATGTGGTTCAAAAAACCCACCCATCTGATTATATCAGAAGATATGAAGTCACGCACCCTACTCCCTATACATAGTCAAACATCACAAAAAACTTCAGTGAAATGAAAAACTCAAAAGAGTCCAAGAGAAAAATAATTGAATAAATAACACAAGAAATTATGTGGTTCAGACTATGTTTCATATATATATATAAGAGAAATGCTGGTGGAATTTAAATTAAAAATTCACATTATAAGATTTAAATTAAACCAATAGAATACTAAAAAAATATTGATTATATAGATTTTAATTCTAAAATTAATTGATTTTTAGATCACTATTCATGAGGTCCTTACTCATCTTTTATAAAAGTATCTACCATTTATTCCATTTTCACCAGCTTCATATATTTATGGAGGCTCATTTATTTGGACTAGTGATGGTTTATCTCTAGTATCCCTTTAAAACTTGACCAATTTTCTCAATGAACATTTCAAGTTACACTTTTCTAGTAACTTTTTTCAATGTGTTTTCTAGACCATCATATGTACACAATTCCATCAAAAAGTCCCATCATCTAATCATTCTATCTTTCATTCAATATATTTAGTACTATTATTTAAATATATCATATGGTGTGTTATCTAGCTCTGTAACTTATGACTAGCTATATCTAGTTCCCCAAATCCAGTTCACATCCCAAGAGGTGGGACTTGACTAAATCCCACTAGAATTTCTTTGGGAACCCCCTAGGAATTTAATGGGTGGGGTAATGATATATTAAGTATACTATTTAGACCAAACCATAAATATAAGGAATCAAGGTTTGGCGGGTGACCAAAACTTCAATGACCAATGGAGGCCTCAACCCCCACTTTAGTGGGGGTCTTTTTAATATTTTGGTTATGAAAAACTTATTTAATTATCACCCCTCTTCCTCCTTGGGTTTTATGACTAGAAGACTACTTCCTTAGATCCTTCCATTTTTTTGGCACCCAGTTTCTCATTCATGATCAAATTTGAGTTTCATCAGTTATGTTTAACTTCTAATTGTAAGGATAATTTAGTGAATACCTAAATTTATGATTTGTTCATTTATATAGTGTTTAGGTAGTCTAAATGATTTATTTGGTGGTTTTGATAGGTTACTCAATAATGGACTATTAAGGATTAACCAATCAATGATGTTTCACAAGTTAACTCTTTTTGACTATAGGTAGGTTTTCCCTATAATTTTTCCTTATTTTATATATGATCCTTGTGTTGTGTGATGTGTGATGTGTAAGAATGGGTAAGTGGGTATGTGAGACCTGGATAGGTTCCTAGGGGGTTTAGTTGTGCATCAAAAAATAGGTGATACCTAGTAGAGCCATGGTATTTTATTTTCAAATTCAACCTTTATTTTAGTTCCTCTAAGACATTTTTATATCAACTATAATAGATTGGTCAAAAATTAAATTTATAAAACAAAATAATAATGTAGCTTGAGTTCGTGATTAGAGTTTTTGTATAGGGAGACACTAGTTTTTTGTGTTACTATACATGTGTGTGTATCTTTATCCTCGAAGAAATGGTTTGAAGTATCAATGGTGTTTTCTAATTTTTCTAAAAAGGGATTGTGTGACTATGGTTTGATAAATAGTGGCCATACCTCAGATATTTCAACTAATCCACTTGATGAACATGTATTTAACTAATATTTTTATAATTTTTTTTACATAGTTTTCGTTAATTAATTTTACAAATTTTATTTTATTTTTTACATTATTTTTGTAGTTTCATTGTATTTTAGATATTTTTATAATTTTAGTTAATTGTATATCACTATTAGTTATTCATATTATTCAACTATATATATTAAAATTTGACATTATGTATTTTTATTAAAATTAATTTTAATAATATTAGTTTTATTATTATTAGTATTATTATTTTTATTATTAAATTATATTAACATTTATTGGAAGAATTATTATTATATTATTAAAATCTGTATAATTATATAATTAAATTAATTTAACATGTAACCTTAGTATATTAAATTATATATATGTGTGTTTATGTAATTATAACTATTTTGATATATAAATTATTATTAATTTTTATATTAATTATTATAATTTTCATATGTAATCATTATTATTATTAGTTATATTTTTTTAAGTTTATATTTTTAAAATTTTAGAATTACTTAGAAATTGCTCCAGAAATTGTGTTTGTTTTACCATGGAACATAAAATTTAGAAATTTATAACCTACTTGATACAGAAAATGTGGATAATACGGTCAAAACACAGGAAACATGAGGTCTTGGTCACTAAAAATTCAATTTTCATTAATGTTAGGTAGGTGGAAATTGAGTGGAATTTTTTTAACTATTTATTATTTTACTGAAAATTAATGAAAAAATAACACTAAAATAAATAATTGATCCAATTATAATGGGTTGGTCAGGAATTATATATATAACCCAAAAAAATCTTCATGAGTTCATGACTAGATCTATATTGCATGGAGGCGCTAGTTCTGGGTTTTACTCTGAAAGTGTGTGTAGCTCAGGTAGGGAAAAGTGTTAATATGTATCCATGGATTTTTATGATTTTTATAAAAAATATATTTTGTGATTATGGTTTGATAAATAGTTTATTGACCTCATATATTCCCCTCTACACACTCTATCATAATTCCTCTGAGAGACAAGTAAATGATCTCCAACTTTCTCCACGAATGGATCCAGACCTCTTATAACTCACCCACCCTTAGTGAATAAGGTTTGAACAATGATCATTTAATTCACTATCCTTACCTTCCCAATTTTTTAAAGAATCATCGAAAATCCCTTTATCCTTCTCATAACCCTCTACTATATGAGAAATGAGTTTGACCAAGGGGGGATGTGTGTTAAAATAAGAACAAAGAGAAACAAACTATAAAGAACTTAAGAATAAAGTGAGGAACACCTATTATTCCTGCATCCATATGGATCCTAATGAGATTAATTAGAGTAATGTAACATCAATCAATTAGAATTAAAAATTGGTTATGGTTGAAGTATCATCATCTTGGGAAAAATATCATTTTCTTTTCATCATTAGTGATTACAAAAAATAGTAAATAGTTAAAATGGTTGACCCCCAAAAAATTAAGGCGTGTCACATAAAAAGTTTATATATTTTTTATTTAAATAATTTCTATAATTTAATAGCTTCAAAACATTTCGTGATATAGATTAATATAATATTACAACTAAATTTAAAATAAAAATTTTCTCAATCTATCATTAATTAAGATATGAAAACATAATAATGTGAATAACAACTACAATTGCGATTGGAAAAGAAGGAATAAAAATAAAAATAAAAATATTTAATAAAACCTCATAATGATTAAACATGAAAATAAATACTCATAAATATGTTTATTATAGATAGAATACATAAAAGAAGAAATATGGGAACCATTTTTGTTAGTGTAGTAAGTGATAGGATGTGTTGGTATTTTAAGAATAAAAATATGACCATTTTATGGGTTCATGTTATTATCAAGGGTGTCAGCCATTGGAATAAGGGTTCATTATAAGATCCTTGAAATAAAATATAATGATATTATGTATTTAAATAATTTTTTAAATATCTATATAGGAATAATTATAATCATAAATAAGGAGTTCTCTAGAGATATTTTCATAAATTATAGTTTATTCTAATAAAATTTTACTTCAATTACAAGTGATTTTTAACCACTTAATGGGGATTTAATTGTGGTATTTCAAATTAATTTAAACTAGATAATTATATTAACTATGAATGTAGAAATTATGATTGTTAATTAATAATTTTGGTATGTAAAATATTAATTTTGATAAATTAAATAAAACACTTTTAAGATATGTAAGAAATATCTTAAAAATTATTAAATGGAATATATTAATATTAGTGGATTATATGTGTTTTATAATTATAGTTTATTAGTCAGTTTAATTAATTTGGTAAATATCATATTGATACTATGGAAGTGTAATATAGACTTTTCATAAGGGTAAATTCATTCTCTATATCAAGGTGGACCCCTCTCGTATCATTTGAAATTCACATGATGGTTGTTTTTTATAGTGTAAGGATAGGTTGTATCCTCACATAAGTGAAAGTACTCAACCTTTGATTTACATAAGGATGGTTTTAGAATCATTTAAAGGTAGTTTTTATTTCATTTAAGGTTTGATACTCAGATCTTTGCTCATATAGGGTTATAACCTAGATCTCATTCTTCATGAGGGTGTTTCCATCATCTATGTATTGCTCTGTGACTATTACTTTATAAAATATTGTTGTATATAGGTTAGGCATGAATCACATGGTACATTTAAAATATCTTTCACCATATTCTTCTTTTATCCATGACTATTGAAAATTACAAAAGGATATATACATATATATAATCATTACATTAATGGATAGAATATTTTTCTAATAAATAATGGAAAAGAAAAACAACAATTATCAAACCCAAACTACATTCACTAGAATAGTTTCCATCTTACACTATAATTCGGTGAGTTCTCTTTCTCTATAAAATCTATGTGTTTAATTTTCATATAATAATTTATAAGGAAATTAAAATATCATACTAGGTAAAATTTAAACGTCATCTCTAATTTTGACATATATTCAGCTATTTATTTTCAAAACCATTGAAGATTTTATATGTGTGGTGGATAATGAAAGTATCAATGGATTTTTTGCATAAGAAAAAATGGTGAATCTCTAATAGGGGATATACTAATTTATTAGATAGTATTCATTATATTCATATAACTATAAGAGACAATAGATCATTTAATTATAGTTTTAAAACTTATTTTGTCTTTAGGAATGGACAATGATATCCTTAAAATAATATGCTTGATATCGTAGAATGTTTCCATTTAAAGTAACAAAAACATCACTATAATTAAAGTCTTATCTCATAATAACCTGGAATTCCATTATTATTTTTTTGAAAATTAAATGGGATTATTTCGAGACTAGGCACTAAGATGGCATGCGATTCTGAGGTCCACAGTGCCCGGAATGATATGCCGAAAAATTTTAATTTTTAAACAGCACTCATGAATGGTTTTACTGAAAAGGTGAAATAAATATAAAATGGTATGCTGGATCAGAAATCTGAGGGCACCATTGCATTCAAGATGGAAATTTTACCCAAGGCGTGACTTAAGCTTAGTCGGTGCAACCCTCCAGTGAGAAAACCTGAAATGTCATAACTGTAAATAAAACAATTAAAAAAATATTTTATTTTTCAAACCCTTATAACTCAGGAACAGCGATTCGGATTGAAAATCTGAGACCACTATTGAAATCCTGAGGGTATTCTTTCCTTAGGTGGAGCCTAACATTGACCAGTGCGGGTTGGCTATGAAACTTCGTTTTTGGGATGAGACCGTAAATAAAATAATTTGAGTAAAAGTTATTTTATTTTTGAATGCTAATAAATCACAAATGGTAACTCATATTTAAAATATGATACCACCGTTGACTTTGCAATGGGATTTTCTCATTAAGAAGGACGTATCCTCGACTATCATGGTTTGAGGGAAAAATTTATTTTTTGTACTTTTTAAGGAAAATTAAAATAAACATAAAAAGTTTATTTTATTCAAAATTGTTCATTGTGATGCAAAAAAGAGGTGAAGATAAATCTCATTAATTGACCACATTAATGATTTAGTGTTACGAAACTGTAACGCAACATAACAGAAATGTTGATTATATTTTCTTCAATTAATAGCCTAAAAAGAAATGAGGGATTGTTGACATAATCCTGGAATTTCTTAGAGGCTTTAGTGGGTGGTGACAACGAAAGATAAATCAAAAACTCTCCAATGACGAATGTTGGTGAATCAGATGACAATGACGACACCCTTGGAGAGCAGATTTAGTATCATAGATCGAAGGACAATGACAAAAGATAATCATCAAAAAATCTCTCCTCCCAGGCATGGGTTTAATTATAAGTAAATTTCTTTTGTTCCCCTTTCTTGGATTCGAGCGATGAACGTGGGTGAAGCCACAAATAGGTGACTCGCATATTTATCTCCTATGTAGGAGGGTTTGATCTTGGGGTTTTGGATCACGATAATCTATGTTATAAACTTAATCTCCCCATACCTTGTTTTAAAACTCTAACCCGGAGGAATCAGGCCAACATAAACAAGGCCATAAATCCTACATCATTGGGCGTTCATGTGTTCTTCATGAATAAACCCCCTAGATTTACGGAAAGGTATCCTTAAGGTCATAGTAGGGATGGCGATGCCCCGGGAATTTCGAGGGTGTAGACAGTTTGAGAATCGGACCACTGGAGTGGACCTGGTGGTCTACGGAACATACCGTTGGTGCGCTTGTGCCGATGACCTGTGATGGTCGCCTGTGATAACAGCTGTAGGCAAGAGGCAATGGAGGCTGCAACCCCTTCTTGATGTGGTGGTGTGGTGTGGCGGTACAATTCGGGCGTCATGTAGGAGGAGCGGACTACGGACACGGGCCGCAAAGTGCAGCGGGCACGTGGTCCCCATTGGTCTATATGAAGAGGGGAGGTGGCCAGTCGCGTGGTTACTCAAACTAGATGTCATCGTGGTGTCCAAGACAAGAGAAAATAGGCCCTTCATGCTGGTTGGGCAGGTGGTGCAAACCAGGCTGTAGGGTGGCCCAGTCTGGAGGAGAATCGGCCCGCCGATAGAGCCCGGGCCACTGGGTGGCCTAGGATGGGAAGGAATCGGCCCTCCAATTACGGGTTGAGTTGGATGAAACCGGGTCACTGGGTGACCTTGTGGGATGGACTCATGGCCGAACCGGGATGGGTCCATCAAGGTCCAATGGGCCTAGTCCATCGGCCAGGCCAAACTGGGCCGGCCCAAACCCAACCAGGTCGGGTCGGGTTGGACTAACCTGGTCGGGTCATGCGGTACACCCAGACTGGGTTGGTCGGGTCGGTACAACTAGGTCAGACCAGGACCAGACACAGCCAGACCCAGTTTACTAAAATGCCAATATCTTTCAGAATAGGCATCCAATTGGCATGTTGTCTATGGAGTTAGGACCCTTGAGATCTGACAGTTCCTTGGGAATGATCTAAGAATGATTTCATGGACGTTGAGATGCAATGAATGGATTGAGGAGGGGATTCTCCCAGAATCAAGCATGTTAGCTGTGGGAATTCTGTAGCTGGTTGAGACCTAAATACTGCTGATGTGTGGGTCTAAGTGACCCTGCATGTATAGATGATAAGGGGCCCAGTGTGGACCGGGTCTAAGCAGATCTATGTGAACCAGCTACAAGCGGCCCTTTGTGGACCAGCTATAAGTGGACCTGTGTGGACCATCTATGATTGGCTAAGTGGGGAGTGGATATGTGTGACCCAGAATACCCATGGTTTGGAGCAGCTCTATATGACCCAGCAGACCCACGATTCTAATCAAGGATGAGTACCTTAGTATTCCACGGTATTTAGTGTTACGATTGATAGTTTTTCTTTCCATACTTTACATTATACCTATGTGAGATGACATTACATTGTGCATACCTTCTTTTTGGGTCTTTTACTTGTGTTTTGGGGTCCTTACTGAGTATTGTGTTTCTCACCCCTGCACGGGCTTCTCCTATACATTCTGTGTCCCATGCAAGTGATTGACGCTTCAACGGAGACATTAATGGTCTGGGACCAAGTGGTGCTTAGTGAGACGGGACAAATTGACTCTTCAACGAAGAAATTGGTGGTATGGAACCAATGGTACTCAGTGATATGGGATGGAAGGACTCTTCGACGGAGACCTTGGTGGTCCAGGAACCGGTGGTGCTCCGTGAGATAGGATGGATGGGTGTACGTCTATGGATATTGGTAGCTACCCTTCACCCACACTTCAGGTGGGGTCTTGAGTAGAAGGATTGTGGAAGTTGTACTTTTCTTTGTGGTTTTGGAATAATATTCTGAACCCGTTTTAATTTCATTTTTTATTGTACTCTTAGTAGTTTCCTCAGTGACAGTTGTGGTTTAATTTGGGTTTAATTTCCACAGTTTTAGCTTTGTGCGTGAGTATATGTTTCAAGGAAGATGCCTTCCCTTTTTGGGATATGCCTACTCAGTGCTAGTCGTCAGCACCTGGCCTATGGAAGGTGGTAATGGGGTAGTCACAACATGGTCCCTAGGGGACAAGTCATGAAAAAGTGGTATAAAAGTTGTTCAGTTCTACATGAAGAACTAAGAGTCTATAAATGTTTTTGGGGAAACAGTGTTAAGTGTTTCGAGTTGAACATTCAGGCTAGGGATTCTAGTGTTAGAGAGTCGGTCAACATATCCACACACCTGGACCCTAAATTCTTCTTTCCAACTTAGTACATGAAAACACTAGTTTAATGTCTCTTTAAATGTTTTCTCATGATCTTTCTGAGTAAGATTCATCTCAGCAAATATACTCTATTATTCATGATTCCTCTTGATCTATTTCAAGATGCCTCCACGCAAACAACCATCCACGATTCTAGTGAGTGACCACAAGGATGGTCCACAGAGTGATAAAGCTTCGTTATGGGGACCGCTGCTGTAGATGAAACCTTCTGGTGGTTTCCCATCTTTATCATCGCTTGTTGGTCAACAGTTACTACTGGCGCTACCGGTAAAGAATGCGTATAGGATCAGGGCCTTACAAGAGTTTTAGTGACATAGAACCATCAAGATCTGAGGTGATCCCAACTCACATGTGGTTAAGGACAGGATTGAGGTGGTGACCGAGTTTTCCCTCTAGTCAGGGCACCATTAGATCATACAGTAATCCTGGCAGTGAGCCTTCTGTGTGGATCAGCATGGTGATGACAAGGTTTATATTACCCGATATTATGATGATGTGACTTTTCCATGTATAGAGAACGAGAACCTCTCTTTGTGAAGGGGATATTTCCATAAAAGCTAAGTATTATGCAATCCCAAGAGATTATATAGCTTCGGTATGACGACATGTTGGTAGATGAGAATTCATCGAGGCATACTGATCCTTCTAGGTACTCGATGAATATTATACGACCAGTTCTTCAAGGATCAAATGTATGAGTGAGATATGTTTAGTGACATCTCAACCATCACTATTCCTTTGTAAGTTCCTACTTATTCTAGGGTGATATATAGAACCTTTTTGGTTTAAATTTATTGCCTGTGGAGATACAGCCAGTGGATTCCAGCAGTGGGAAGAAAAAAACGGGATTAAGTCTCAAAGACTTGAACGAGTACGAGGACATATTTATAGAGGATGTTCCAATATTACCTCTATATATATAGGTAGATTTATTCATTGATCTATACCCCATGATAGCGCCGATATCTACACTTGAATATCATATGACTCCCGCATAGCTTTGGGAGACGAGGGTATAGTTGGAGGACTTGCAGAGGATGGGGTTTATAAGGCCAAGCATTTCACCATGGGAAGCCCTAGTGTTGTTTTCCAAGAAGGGAGACAAAATCTTGAGGTTATTCTTGGACTTTTGGTGCCCGAACCAGGTGAATGTTAAGAAAAATTATCCTATACTGAGGATTTATGACCTCTTCGATCAGCTGAAGGGAGAAAGATGGTTCTCAAAGATTGACCTCATATCAGGTTATCACCAGCTTAGTGTGAGAGATGAGGACATCTCAATTACGAATTTCAGATGTCACTATGACCACTACGTGTACTTAGTGATGTATTTTGGCATGAAAAACTCCCCAGATGTGTTCATGGGACTCATGAGCAAGATCTTCCAGCCATACTTAGACTAGTTTGTAGTGGTCTTCATTGATGAAATCTTAGAGTATTCAGTGTTGGAGGAGGATCACTTGATACACCTGAGTATGGTTCTGGACACACTCTGAAATAACCATATTTATAGTAAGCTATCTAAGTGTGAGTTCTGGATACACAAGGTCCACTTCATAGTACATGTCATCTCAGAATCTATAGTTGTCATGGATCTAGCAATGATAGAGGCGGTGCTTTCTTGGGAGCCACCCAAGATCGTTAATGAGGTGCGGAGTTTCCTTGCATTGGCTGGGTACTATCAGAGGTGTGTTCCTAACTTATCCAGAGTAGAAGCACCTATAAAGTCATTTACAAAGAAGGAAAAACCGTTTTGTGTGGATAGAAGGATTCTATCAGTGATTTAAGAATCTAAGGCATACCTTTACGAGTGCCCCTATCTTGCGGCTGCCATAGGATGGCATTGGATATGTAATTTTTTAAGACGTGTCAGGAACCAGGCTTAGTTGTGTTCTGATGCAAGAGAAAGTAGTGATTGCTTATGGTTTGTGACAGTTGAGGGAAATCAGCCAAACTACGTGACCCCTGACCTTGATCTAGCAGTAGTATTCTTCACTTTGAAGACATGGTGGCACTACTTAATGGGAAAACAATTCATTGTATACTCTGAAAACAAGAGTCTCAATTAAATATTTTCTCAGAATCATCTGAATCTAAGATAGCGATGTTAGCTGGAGTTCCTCTAGGACTATGACTTTGAGATAGTAAATACACCTTGAAAGAGGAATGTGGTGGCAGATTCTCTTAGTAGGAGATCGAGTTCACAACTATTAAACAAGGCCTCAGAGCAGTTGGCCTTACTTCAGATATCCTTTTTGGATAGAGATAAGGTAGCTTATCTTCAGTCGATGGTAGTTACCCTCCAATCTTACATTGAGTCAGGGAGGCGTGACTCGGAGATTCCAGTTGCGAGACTACATGTGCCCACATGTTGACAGGGCATGTCACTGTTGGATATTCAAAAGGTGGGGAGAATGTCATCCTTTTCAGGGGACGCACCATAGTACTAGTTGAGTTGTGGAAGGATCTATTGAGGGAGTTTCATATATCCCATTTGGCAGTACATATAGGTGTGGAAAAGATGTACCAAGACCTCCAAAGTTAGTACTAGTGGTTGGGGATGAAGAAGTAAGTGGCATAGTTTATCTCAAGATGCCACACTTGTCAGTAAGTAAAGGTTGAGCACCAGGTTCTAGAAATTTCACACAAACCCTCAAGGTACCGAAGTGGAAGTGGAATAGAATATAAATTTACTTTGTGATAGGATTACCACATACATCCAAGGGGCATGATACAATCTGGGAGATCATAGACCAACCCACCAAGTTGGCCCAGTTCCTACCCATTTGAGAACAGGGCTTAGTAGAGAGCTTGAGACGCCTCTATGTGCAGGATATAGTTCGACTCAATGGAGTCCCATCTACGATAGTCTCAGATCACGATGCACACTTTAAATCATGTTTGTGTAAGGGATTATAGGAGGATTTTAGGACTCAGCTGCATTTGAACAGATCCTTTCACCCACAGATGGATAGTCAGACAGAGTGGACCATACAAACATTTGAGGACATGCTTCGTGCTTGCGTCCTTGATTTTGGTCATAGTTGGGAGTACCACCTACCACTGGTGGATTTTGCGTACAACAAAATCTACCACTCCACCATCAGTATGGAACCATTCGAGGTACTATATGGATTACCATGAAAGTCACTGATATGCTGGACAGACCCAAGGGAGTCAGCACTCATGCATCCAGAGATGGTACAGGCTTCCACTAAGAAGGTTTAGGTCATCCGAGAGTGGATGGAGACTTCACAGAAAACATAAGTCCTATGATGATAGGCTTTTGAGACCCTTGGAGTTTGAGGAGGGGGCCACATATTCCTACGAGTCTCTCCTTGATGAGGGATATAGAGATTTTTCCAGGGTGTCAAGTTATCTCCAAGATTCATTAGACCTTTCCTAATACCGCGTAGAGTGGGAGAGGTGGAGTACCTCCTGGATCTACCATTGTAGTTAGAGAGTGTTCACAACATCTTCCATATATCCCAAATGAGAAGATACATGCATGACCCCTCTCACATCATCGACCATGGCGAGCTGGATATTGACAACAGGGCGATATTCGTGGAGTACCCAGTAGAGATAGAGTATCAATAGGAAAGGATCCATCATGGATGGTCGATACCTCTAGTGCGTGTTTTTTGGAAACATAGAAATCTCTAGGAGATCATGTGGGAGTACGAGGCTCATATTCATGCACAGTACCAATATTGTTTTGATTACCCCTTGTTTTGGCTTGTGAGGATGTAAAGACCTAAAGGGGGAGTAGTGTAATACCATGGAATTCCAAGAATTTTTTTAAATTAAATGGGATTATTTTGAGACCAAGAAATGAGATGGCTCGTGATTCCAACTTCCTGAATTCATGGAATGATCCATCGAAAAAAGTTATGTTTTAAATAGCGCGGATGAGCAGTTTTTCAGAAAAAGTGGAATAACTCTTAAAAAGGTGCCCAGATCAGAAATATGAGGGAACTGTTACATTCATGAAGGTAGTTTTATCCTATGAACAACTTAATTTTAGTCAGCACAAGCCTCTAGTGAGAAAACCTAAAAATGGCATAACCGTAAATAAAATACTTAAATAAAATTATTTTATTTTTCAAATACTTATAATTCACTAACGGTGAAAAAGATTAAAAATATGAGGCCACTGTTGAACTCATGAGGGTTTTCTTCCCTTAGGTGTATAATAACATCAGATGGCGTTAGTCGACTGTGAAAGTTGTTTTTTGGGACGTGACTGTAAATAAAATAATTTAAATAAATGTTATTTTATTTTTGAATCCTCATAACTCACAAACAGTAACTCAAAATAAAAATATGATACCACCATTGAGTTTGTAATGAGATGTTCTCTTTAAGAAGGACTTAACCTCAACCAGTGCGGGTCGAGGGAAAAAGTTATTTTCAAACATTTTAAGGAAAAATAAAATAAACTAAAAAAGTTTACTTTATTCGAAATTTTTCATTGTGCTGAAATGACGAGGTGATAATAAATATTTTTAGTGAACCTCATTAATGAGTAATCATAACGATGCTACAATGTAGCATAATAGAAATGTAGATTTTGTATTTCTTCAATTAATATCCTAACAAGAAATGCAGGATTGTGGGAACAATCCTGAAATTCCTCTAAGGCTTTGGTGGGTGGTGATGAAAAACAAAGAAGGAAAACATCTCAAACGACGAACGATGGTGAATCGAATGATGGTAACAACACCCTTGGAGAGTGAATTCGGGATCGAATATCAATAGATGACGATGAAAAATCATCCTTGAGCAATCGCCTTTCCCATGAAGGGGTTTAATTCTATGTGATTTTATTTTGTTCCCTATTCTTGGTTTTGACTGACGAACGTGGGTAAACCCACAAATAGGTGACCCGGAAATTGATCGCCTATGTGGGAGGGTTTGATCTTAGGGTTTTGGATTGGGATAATTCATGTTAGAAACATAATCTCCCCATCCCTTGTTCCAAAACTCTAACGCGGAGGAATTGGGCTGACATGAACAAGTCCATGATTCCTCCATCATTGGGCGTTCATGTGTTCATCATGACAAAAGCCCCTTATTGACGTAAAGGTGTCCTCAAGACCATAGAAGGGATAGCGGAAACCCATGAAGTTTGATAGTGTAGATGGATTGAGAATTGGACCGTCGAAGCAGACCCAGTGGTCTGCGGAACATACCACTGATGTGCCGGTGATGGTGGCCTGCAGCGATGGTCATGGGAAAGAGGTGGCATGCCCTGACAACGTTCCGAGGTGGAAAAGTTCGTGACCCCTACTGGATATGGAATTTTGGTGATTCTTGGGTTCTGTATTTGAGTAGTAGCCCAAGGATGTGTGTTGTAGTATGAAATTGGCATGCGGTCCTTGATGGACCGCATGCGAAGGAGAGGTGGTCGGCTTCAACGGGCTGTGTGTCCACTCAAACCGGATTCCATCACAGTATCTGGGAAGGGAGAGAAGTGGACCACCATGAGGGCTGGGCCAATGGTGTGAACCAGGCCACTAGGCAGCTCGGGATAGAGGAGAACCAGCCCGCCGATACGGGCCAGGCCAATGGGGCAAACTGAGTTGCTAGGTGGCTCGGGCTGGGAAAGAACTGGCCTAGGCTATGAAAGAATTGGCCCCCCATTTGTGGGCTGGGTTGGATGAAAATGAGTCACTGGTCGACCCAGTGGGCTAGAATCATGGATGAATCAGGTCAGGTCAGGTTATACGGGACCCCCGAGATAGTTTGGTCAGGTTAGTCCGACCAGGTCGGGTCGATCTGACCAGGTCAGACTAGGCCTAGAAACAACTAGCCCATGTTTACATAAACAAAAATAACATTCAGAATGAGGGTCTGATAAATGTGTGGTCTGTAGAATTGTGACCCTTTCAATGAGACGGTTCCCTTGTAATTCTCTAATGAGGCTTTCATGGAAGTTGGGATATGATGAATGGATTGAGGAGTGGATTCTCCCAGAATCAGGAACTCTACATACAAGAATACTAAATTTTGATGAGACCCTAATACTGATGATGAGTAGTTATAAGTGACCATGTAGTCCTAGATGATAAGCGGCCCAATTTAGACCATCTACAAGCATCTCTGTGTGAACCAGCTACAAGAGGCTCTCTATAAACTATCTATAAGCATTCCTATGTGGACCCGCTATAGGTGGACCTCTGTGGACCAGCTATAAGAATCCATGTGTGGACCAGCTATGATGGCTTATGTGGGGAGCATCTCTATGTAATCTGGAAGACTCACATTGGGGAGTGGAACCGGGTGACCCATAAAACCAACAGTACTCATTAGGAATGAGTACCTCAGTAGTCTAGGGTGTTCAGTGTTATGACTAATTTCTTTAATTTTTACACTTTAGTTTATACCAGTGTGAGATGATGAAACCTTGTGAATACCTTCTTTTATTGTCTTTCCCTTGTGTTTTGGGGTCCTTAGTGAGTATTTTGTTACACACCCCTGCACGGCCTTCACCCGCACAAGTTGTGTCCCGTGTAGGTGATAGACGCTTCAACAGAGACCTTGGTGGTTTGGGACCAGGTGGTGCTCAGTGAGGTGAGGTGGATGGATGCTTCAATAGAAACCTTTCTAGTCTGGAACTAGGTGGTGCTCAGTGATATAGGACATATAGATGCTTTGACAAAGACCTTGGTGGTCCGGGACTAGGTGGTGCTCTGTGAGATGGGACGTATGGGCGTACTTCTATGGCTATAGGTAGCTACCCTTCACCTACCTTTCATGTGGGGTCTCGGGCAGATAGACTGTTGAATTTTTACATTAATTTTTGGTTTTGTGATTGTATGGTTTCCCATTTATACTTTCAGTTTGTACTATACTCTCAGTAGTTTCCTCAGTGACAGTTGAGGTTTACATTGGGTATACTTTCCACATATTGAGCTTTTTGCGTGTATAGAGTTTTTGAGGAAAATTCATTCCCTTTTGGTGATATTCCTACTCAGTACTAGTCTCCAACCCATGTCCTATGGAAGGTGGGTTTGGGTTAGTCACGACACAAGGCCTGGTGGACGAGTTTTGAAATATCTTATCATTTAACTTAAGATTCAAGGGATATGAAAATATATTGTTGCACTCTCAATCTATTATTAGTCCATAACATAGAAATATTTAAATTCAATTAGATAGTTTTAGAAAGGTTATAAAAATGATAATACCTTATGAATAGGATATATCATAATTATTATTAGACCCTTGGTGATACCTATGTTTTTTTGTTATAGTTGCGAGAAAACTAGAGTGAGGGAGTTAATTTGTGGGAAGACAACCTTCAATAAAAGGGAATTAAATTAAAGTTATTGGAAGGATTTAGGTAAGGGTATTTTTTTAAAGTTTTAATATATTTTAATTTTAAATATCTCATAACCCCTTATATTATGTTTTAAAACCTCCCTATATAAACTTCTTTTCTCTGTTTTTTTCAAAATTAAACTTTGTATTCTTAAAATATTATTTCTATTCATTGTTCTATTTAATTTTTAGGTAAATAAATTTTTTATGATATTTCAATTTCCCTTATTTCATATATCTTATTTTATATACTAAATTATTTTATTATTGAAAACCTTTCTTCTAGATTTTTCATTAAATAAACATGAATTCATTGAATTAATTCCATTTAAGGTTTAATTATAAATATTTTTGTTTAAGTAATTTAAAATAAATTTTAAAAGAGTTTACATAAATGTGATAAACATTTATTGAGATAATTTACAACAATGAATTTACTTCAAAACAATTACTTTTAGGGATGATTCAATGAGATGTGTAGTGAAAATTTCAAGTTATTAAATATTTTGACATTATGATATGAATAAAAGTTCAGAAATTTTTTTTTTAAGACATGATAATTTGGTATTATTGGTGAAAGAAAGAACATGGAGTGAACCCAAGCCCTTAAGGGACTATCTTTATTATGTTATGGGTGGGTCTATATAACCCATCCAATGTGTTGGGTAATATGGATAGATTCATCAATTAAGTTGTTCCTATGAAGTGAAATAGTTAACTATTATGTTTCTCCTATGAATTAATAGAGTTAACTTATATAAGTTTCTCCTCAGATAATGTTTAAATTATTAGGTTAGGTGATTCCATTATTAATGATGATTAATTTAGGACCCCAATATTCTATTATAATTTTTCTATAATTTTAATATGTCTTATTTAAAATAATTATATTTTATAAAAAGAAAATAGTTTTGAGGAAAAGTTTCATTTTTATATGTTCATGGGTATAGGTTTTATACTTTAAAATAAATACATGGTAGTATTAATTTTTCAAAGGGTTGTGTTTTTAATAAAAGGTTTTGCCTCAAGATTTTTCATGTCTCTTTCAAAAAAAATCAAGAATATTTTTATTACTTTAATATGGTAGATAAAAAAAATTAAACCATTTTTAGGAAACAAGGTGATTTCTTGTTTAATGAAATGTTTTAGGAACTTAAATGCATTAAATATTTAAATGAAATGCTTGATTCAATGATTTTTGTTAGATCCTATCAATTTTTAAAATCCCTTATTTAGATTTTTGTGCTCTGTCCATGTTTTAAAAAATTCATAGTGCTAGGAATTGAGTAAGATTGATTTTATTGTTTGTGAGGTCTTGATCTACGTGGGGAAGTTGTAGGATTTTTATCTTTTTATTTTACCTTTGAAATGAAAAAAATGTGGGTTTTTATATGTATTATTTTTCTTAAATATCTAAGGCTATGAACCTAAAAATATTCTCAGGTATATAGTGAATCAGTATTTTGGAATTGAGGTTCTGAATGTAAATGGTTAAAATTTAGTCACATATTTTACTATCAAATACTTTAAAAAATTTAATAAGTCTATGTTGTTTTTTAGACTATATGCAGAAGTAATGCTTATGGGTTTTCATGGTTTTTATCAAATCAAAGTTTTAGATACCTTTATAAGTTTGGGTGTTATTGACCAGTGATATTTTAAGTTTTTGAGGAATTTGTAGATAATATTTTAAGCAATTGAGGATTATTTTGGTTAAAAATATATCTAGTGATACTGGTTTTTTTCTAATGTAAGAATAATACTACAAACTTCATAAGATTTTATTATTTTTAATTTTTTGAATTTTTTGAAATTTTTAATGATATTTTACATGGAAATGTTTTCGTAGAATAATTCTTTAAAAAATTATCCCTATGAATATTATATTAATAAAAATCTAAGAAATAATTATTAAGAAAATGATTAATTGTTTTGTTCTTATTTATAATGATAAAATTTGTCATGTTATATATATTTTTAAATAAAATTGTTATGTTTTATTAATAGATTTAGGAATGGTTATGTGTTATTAAAGAAAATTATGTGTTATAAACAAATCATCTGTCCCTTGTAGAATACATACTTACAATCATTATTACAAAGAATTGTTCATGAATTTTTTAAGCCTTATCCAAAATACAGATTTATTGATTAAAATTATATAATATAGTTAATACCTCCACTATACTTGAAAATATACATGGATCATGGATCTTATAGGATTAGATTTTGAAGCCCCAACTCTCTAATCTCTCCTAGAAATGAAGGTACCATGATATCATTTTTATATATTTCACCTTAACATGTGAATATTAAGCACAAAATTATTTTATAATAGTTTTAGAAGAGGGAAACCCTCATGTATCCTATATATATTTAGTTTAAACCTTATGTTTTTCGGACATTTTTCGAATTTTTTGGAAAGACTATAATTTGAAAATTTCAAAACTCACATTATCATGTTATTTTCTAAAAATATATTTCATTATGGTGCTTTTAAATTATGTATCAAAAAAATTAATACTAAATCGTTGATTTCATCAATAAAATAAAATTTGTATAAAATATAGTTGTATTAAATAAGTGAAATATTTTGAAAATTTCTTGAAACGTTTTTGCACTATATAGACCCCCATCTCTTCATGAAGGTCGCAAAAATGGAAATTTGGGGATACTGTGGTACATGTATTATTATTTTATAGAATATTATTATAATGAAAATTAATTTTTTATTAATATTGATATAAAATTATTACTATATATCTATAATGAAAACATCAAAATAAAACAACGAAACCTAGCATAAATATTATATATTTTAATGTTGTAATATTTTGTTTTTTCTTTATAAAGGATAATTAAAATTGTGAGGATGAAATTTTTAAGTGGGTAAAATGTAACATCATGAAATTATATAAATTTTATTTAAATACATGTTGTAATTTACTATCTTAAAAGAAAATGAGATATATTTTAGGAGAAGATGATAAACCAAATTTAAATAAAAAGTTTCATGTTCTATCAGTACTAAGGGTATGGAAATATATCAGTGAGGATAATAGCTACAATAAAGATTTGAAAATAAGGAAAAATAAAAATAAAAAAAGTAAAATCAAAGAACACGTCATCATGACCATCGAATAAAATAAATCCTTTGAATATGGTTATAGAGAGAATATTTAAAAGTGTAAATATGGGAATAATTTTTTTAATTGAACCAAGAGATGATATGTTTAGGTATTTTAAGAATAAAAATATAATTTTTTGTATGGGTTCATGATATTATCGAGGGTGCTAGTAAATGGAAGAAGGGATCATTATAAGATCCTTAAATTAAAAGATAAATATATAATTAGATATTTTATATTTAAAGAGTTATTTAAATATTTTAATATGAATAATTATAATGGTAAACAATTATTTCCCACAAAATTAATTATTAAATTATAGATCACTATTTATAAAATTTTAATTGAAGTGGAAGTGATATTTACTCACTTAATATGGATTTTATTGTGGTATTTGAAATAAATTTATACAGGATAATTATATTATCTATGAATGTATAAATTTAAATATTTAAATAATAATTTTGATATGTGAAATATTAATTTTGATAAATTTAAAATTATATTTAATATATATAATAAATATATTAATAATGATTAAATTTAATATATTAATATTAATTAATTATAATTGTTTTAGAATTATAGTACATTAGTTAGTTTTATTAACTATGTAATGGTCTGATTATCACTATAGAAGGCTAATATGAACCTCATGTGAGAGTAAATACCTTCGTTATGTTAAGGTGAACCCATATAATTCCATGTTAAATTCATGTGAAGGTTGTTTTGTCTCGTGTAAGTACTGGGTGCATCCTAAAGTAAGGGTAGATACCTTTCCTCTCATTCAGTTAAGGGTGATTTGAGAATCACATAAAGGTAGTCTCTGGTTCATTTAAGTGTATATAATCAGCTTTGTACTCACGTTAGGGTATAACCCAGATCGCAGTTTGTGTGATGGCTTTTCCTTAGTATATATAAAGGTAATAGGTAGTTGTTTCATAAAGGTTTGCTATATATATATCATTTAAGAATCATGTGGTATTTTTAAAATATAGGTCATCATCATTTTCTCTAAGCCATTATTATTTCATTATAACAAATGATATATATATATATATATGTATAGTTAAAAGATAATTATTTTAATGGATAACTTATTTGGTTGAAAAATCTTGGGAAATGAAAAAAAACATTTATGAAACCCATATCACATGCAATAGAATAGTTTCTTGTTTACACCATAACCTAGAAACTACTAGTCCTCTAGGAAAGATTTTTTTTTTGAGTTTACTGAAAATATTATGATAAAACTGGGAGATATTATTGGGTAAAATTTATGCATTATCCCTAATATTTACAAGCATGATACTATTTATTTTTTAAAATCTTTGAAGATGAGAAATGTTATTCAAAAAATATATGTATTTGTGGATATTTTTTATAAAAAAATATGGTGCAACTATGATAAGGTATATACTAATTTATTAAATAGTATGTGTCATATTAAAATATCCAAAAGTGATAACCAATTATTGATATATACTTTTAAAACATATTTTGTCTTCAGGCATGGATAGTGAGATCATGAAAATACTACGCTCAATATTATAGAGTATTTTATTTAAATGGAATTGAAACATAACTATAAATGGGATATTATCAAATCATTTAACTTAAGTAACAAGGTATATGAAAAATATGTTTTTTATGCTTAATTTATTATGCATCAATTATTTAGTAATATTTAAATTCAATTTGAAAGTTTTAGAATGGATATAAAAAGTGAGGCATCTATTTTGGATCTGATATATAAAAGTAATTCTTAGACCCATGTATATTTCCAATATTGGTTTATCTATAATTCCAAGAAATGTATAGAGAGAGAATTTTTTCATGGGAATCTAATCTTTGAAGAAATGATATTTCTTCCATGTTGTTGAAAGGATTTAGATAAGATCATTGTTTAAAAGTTTTAATCACACTTCATTTTAAATATCTCAAATCCCCTTCTTAAAACCCCCTAGTATTTGATAATATATTTCTATTTAAAGAAAATTAATTTCCTTGATAGCATTTTTTACACTCAACATTGATTTTAAACAAACCATGACATACAATTGAATTATTATTATTAAAATGTAACCATTGTAACCTTATAGTAAAATTGGAAGTAAGTATAATAATAATAACATTATGAAGAATATTTATAAATTTTTTATATAATGAAAATATAATGATTAATGTATAATAAATAAGTAATAAATTTTCAGTAATGTCATTTTATTCTTCAAAAATATGTTTTCCAAAAAATTGATTTTATTGAATTGTGTTCTTAAATATTATAATTAATTTTCAAAACTTTTATAAAATGAATTTTATAAAAAAAATAATTTTATTTTAAATCATAATATCAATATTATATTAAGGTAATGTTTTTTTAAATAATATGAAAAGATTAATTTTTTAGTGAAAATTGAAAACAATCTAATTTTATAGGAAATTGTATTTTACAATCGTGTTTTTATAAAGTTTCAATTTTTTTTAATTGATTTGAAAATATAATGAGTAATTTTTGAATTAAAATAATCTAATAAATGTTATTTTAAATTTTATTATTCTTAATTTTTATATAAATACATTCTTATACTTAAAAATTCATTTTTCTGGATAATCATTTTTCATCACATTTTGTGCATTTATTTTAAAAGTAATTTCTGCCACTTATAAAAATAAAATTTGATAAAATTTTCTCTATATTTTTAATCATCATGTATTTTTTTTAATGTACCCACTTTAAATTTGGTCACTATGAATAGAAACTTTGGTAAAATAGTTAGTTACTGCGATAAGAGTAAAAACATGTTAAAATGGTTAAAACTAAATTGATAACGGAAAAAATGACCTAAAAACATATCTAAACACTATTATCTAGTCATAAATTGACCTAATATCATCTCCTTTTAAAATATGAGTCATTTTGGGGACATTTTTAATGAATAATACATTACTCTATTTAAATATTTCCAAAATTTCCAAGTGTGTCCTCTTCCTCACTTATAAAAGGACACCCACTCTCCTCTCTTATATATATACTTCAATAGCCTTCTATATAGTCCAATTCATACCCAAATACCTTTCTAAAATCCCTAAAAATTACCTTGAGTTCATTTTTTTATCAAAATTCAAATCTTATAAGTATTTAGGTGTAGAATATTTCCAAATTAGTGGTATAGCACTTAACCAAGTGTTTCCTTTTTATTTATTTTTATACCTCTTCAATTCTATGAAAACCATAAATTTATAATAACATAATTATATAAAATATATTTATATGTTATTATTTAAATCATACACCATTTATTTATCTCATTCTTTATAAAATTATAAATTAAAGCATCGTTTATGTGTGCATGTGGATTACCACCACACGAAGAGATCAATTTCATTTTTCATTGTCAAATTTCATAGATAGTTAGTTTTATGGTTATAGTGTTTATATATAATATTTATGACATAATTATACTTCCAGAATTATAATATATTATCTGAATACTTACCTTTCCATCTTTTATAAAGTGATAACATTTCTCATTCGTACTAGTGCACTACCACATCCACTTAGAGATGTGATTCATTTCCACCACTGTTTTATATGAATAATTATAAAAGTGTATATGATGAATAAATATGATAATTTTTTCTTGACTAATATTTTATATATGATAAAACCACTACCATGGAACAAGTACTAGAACCATTAGACCAAAAAATTCATGGAAAACAAACCAATTTTCACCTGATTATTCATTTTAATGATTAAATTATTAATAAAAGGAAAATTAGAAATTATAAAGAGATGATACATATAATTTATGTATTAATATTTTTATATAATATATATATATTAAATATATATTTATTATATAATAAATTTTAATTTGTTCGAAGCTCAATGAGACTTGAGGTAATGGATTTATGTTACAATATCATTTATTTTAGGGATTTCCTAGGCTAAATTTCAATTGAAGGAAATTATATGGATCAAATACTTTAAAACCCTTTTTTTTATTATACCCTATTTATTCAGGTAAATTTCATGATGTTTTGCCATTTTTCTCTCTTTGATACTTAAAAAAATCTATAAATTGTTTTTAAGAAAACTTGACATTATTTTATCTTTAGTAAGTAATCTTTTTCCCCTATTTACATATCTTATTTAAAAAAAATCAAGAATTTTTTTAATATTATAAAATGATTTATTAAATTAATTTTTCCCATAATTTAATTTATTTACAAAAATTAATTAATCTTCTTGTCACTTTCTGAATGAAGTACTTTTTACAAAATGTGTGAACGGAATAATGGTTTTAAAATATAATGCATGAACACATTTCACCACTATCATGACTAATATTTGATTTAAAGAATCCTATATAAGATTCCATGATAATATTAAAATAATATTTTCCCCTAATATTCAGTAAATTTTTTTATTTTAAATATTTTATTTAAAAAATGAAAATATTAGTTTCCTCAAGAAATTTTGTCATGGTATTTTATATTTATTTTCATATATGAAATCATCCTTTGATTTTACATATGGTTCACTAGTGAAATGATTCAATTATACCATCCATATTAATTATTTGGATGATTATTTATTATGATTATGACATGTTTGTTAAACCCATTTATTTTCCATGGTCTATTCTATAATGATAAGATGAATGTTTTATAACCATGTGGAACAAATATATATGGTTTTAATTATCTAATGGTTGGGTCTGTTATAGCCCTCCAATACATTGGGAAATGTGACATTAATATATCATGAGATAAGGATGATAATAATGGAAATGGTTGTGAATATCTTTATTCAAATTTTTAGGCATGGGTATGATTACCTCAAGTTATGAACACAAGATTATGTGTGAAATTTTTTGCAAATAGATTTATTAACAAGATTATGATTTCATATGCTTAGGATTACACATGCTTATATTATGAATCGTTAATTATGATTATTTGTATAAAACCATTATTTGTTATGCTTCTATATATGAATTTATTTTGGATTTTATGATATAATATTTTCTTTGTATGAATATTTTATGTTGATAACATAAAATTTATTATATTATAATACCTTTATGATCATGTTATTCACTCTTGTGATTTATATACCCAATATTTAACCTCAATTAGAATATAATATCAACTTTTATTTTGTTTTCCTTCCCTAGGTTTTTATGGAAGGATTACAATGTGATATGACTATAAGGGTACTTAGGTGAAGATATTTGTGAGGGATGATGAATATCATTTAAGAAATATTTTGATTATATATCTAGTATATAAAGAAACTAAACATTTAAATACATAGAGTGTGTATAAATGTTATTTATATTGGATATTTATATATAATTATTTAATATTTATTTATGTTATCCTTGAGTCACTATAGTTTGAATCAGATGAGGTTTTATTTATTTTTAGATATTAATATTTAGAAAACCATTGGGATAATTCTTTGTATAGGATAACATCCTGAATATTTTTTAAAGTATATATTTTGTTGTTTTCAAAGAAATTATATACCAATATAGTTAATGGAATGTGGTTGTGGTTGTGGTACAGATTTTCCTAAGGGAAACAAATATAAAAGGAGTTAATTGGGTATTAACATGATTGTCACCAATTCCTAATGAGTGATCTTAAGACTACACACCTAGATAAACACTCCTTAGGGATATGATTATGTTAATTAACATTTTATTTATGAATAATTATAAAGTATTTGAAAATATTACGACCATGAATGATAGAGGATAAACCTAATGTGTCGTAGATTTAAATGTAGGCATCAGGATTTTGATATCCTAAGAATTATTTGACTACTCGCTATGATTATTTTCGATCACACTATGATATTTTGTTTTATTCAATGGCTTAAACCTGATGGAATTTCATTAACACTAAATTTTATATTCAATGAAATAATTTTACATATGATCAACCCAATGAAATTGGATCTAGAATAAAAACCTTGTGATTATTCCAAACCATTTATCTCAAAATTTAATTAAAAACCACAAAATGGTTGAGTTTACTAACACGCTTAATAGAAAAAATTATAGTTTCATGGGATTTTAGTTTATAAAGACCATATTGGAATGGATATTCATCTTTATACCAGTCAATATTATGGGAATAAGCACTCATAAAATTGTCTCAAAGGAATGGGAAGATATTTTTTGTAGAAAACAAGGGAATATAAAAATTAATTACCTAGTGAAAAGTAATAGTTTTATGGAGTGAAATAAATTGCATCCTAAAGTACTTTTTATAGTTCAATGTATTATATGGGGGAACTTGGGAATTATATGAGTTAATTCCCTAATCCAAGGTCTAACTCTGAGGCCAAGGAAGGGAATTTGATACGTCATTCATTGAAATGGATCCTGGTGGACAAGGAACACTTATCCTCTACTCTAGATTTATGTATTTCATGTTAATGTTTGCTATTATTTTCAATATATAAATATTATTATACTTCCTTTTGTGTAATTTTATGTGATTTTGTTCATTTATTATCACTCTACATTGATCCCTCATAAATTTATAGAATAATTAAATCACATTTTATATACCAATTTAATATATAATCTTCCTTTAATACAAGGATGAATATAAACTTATAATTAAATTTAATTATGTTATTTGGATCCTACATCCTGTTAATTAGGGATATTTATCTCAAATTGTTATATAGAAATTCAACATTAATGATACTCCTACTTTTTAGGATTATGCTGATGTATTTATTGAAGACTTTCCTATACTACCCTCGAATCATGAAGTTGAATTTTCAATTGAACTCATAGCTAGTGTTACATTAAATTCAAAGACTTAATATAAAATGACCCAAATTGAGATATAAGAATTGAAGAAGAAACTATATAATAATCTTAATAATGTATTCATATACCCTAGTGTGTCACTATGGTTTGAACCTTTTCTTTTTGTTAAGAATAAATATTGGTTAATGTGCCTCTTCATTGATTATTGATAACTTGACATGATGACTATCAAGAAAAAATATCTTTTATCCTATATTGATGACTTTCTTGATAAAATATGTGGAGATTAATACTTTTAAAAATATTGACCTTAATTATATATATCATAAATTGAGGGTTAATGAGTTGGATTTACCAAATATAGTCTTTCATATGAGGTTTGTTCATTATAAATTTATAGTAATTCCATTTGGACTTTCCAATATTCCTGCCATATTCATCGATTTGATGAATATATTCTTTAGAGATAACCTTGATCCATTTATAGTAGTATCTATATATGATATTACTATATATTCAAATATCAAGTAAGGGAAAGAAGGTCATTTGAAGATTATGTTTAAGATCCAGATAAAGGAAAAGTCGTATTCCAAATTTACCATATGATAATATTGGCTATTGAAGGTTTCATTATTAGGTCATATAATCTCATGCATGGTTATATTGGTAGATCCTTCAAAGAAAAAAGTTACTGAACAATGTCCTAAAATGACTATGGTAACTAATATCCATAGTTTTCTTGGGTTGGAAGGATACAACTGATGCTTTGTGATAGATTTATCATGGCTATCTAAACCACTCACCAATATGACTTTAAAAAGAGTCAAGTTCTTATGGATAGGTGAATATTAAAATAATGTCAAAGAGCCAAATAAAAGGTTGGTCAGTGCAGCTATCCTCACACTACCATGTAGTGAATATAGATTTATGATCTATAGTGATGCATCGAAGAAGGTATGGGGATATGTCCATATGAAAAGTGATATAATGACAACATATGCCTCTTGATAATTAAAAATGCATAAGAAATACTACCCAACTAATTATTTTTATCTTATATCAGTAATTTTTTCATTGAATAAATAATGGAATTATATTTATAATAAAAGTGTAACATGTTTATGGATCATAAAATCTTGAAGTAAATATTCATATAGAGTGAGTTGAATATACATCATAGCATATGGTTGGAGGTGATTAAAGACTATGAATTATCAATACATTACCACCTTGGGGGGGATAATGAGGTGGATAATTCTCTGGTTGAAAAATAATATTCTAGTTTTTTCATGATGAGTACTGAAATAGATATAATATTTATGTATTTATAGAAGATGGATCTTGAAAATATAAGGGAAGGGGACAAATCATATATTTCTCATATTAATTTTCAACCATACATTCATGTGAGGATTAAATAGGCACATGAGAAGAATGTGGAACTATATAAGAAGGTGAAAAATGTTCCTAAGTTTAATCATGACATTAATAGAAAGATAATTTTAAAAAACCCAATATGTGTTCTGTTAATACCAAACTTAAAGAATGAGTTATTGAAGGAAGAAAAAATTTCATCATTCTATATCCAACCGAGAAGTATGAAAATGTATAGATATATAAAATTTTATTTCTGGTGGGATAGCTTAAAAATTGATATTTCATATAATTTATCTTATCTATTGGTATGTTTGTAAGTTCATTATAAGAGACAGGAGTCTATGGGGATGTTATAACCATTTACTATAACAAAATGGAAAAGGGAGATGTTACTAAGGATTTCATCATCGGACTCCCCAAAATTTATAAAGGGATAAATTCTATTTGGGTTTTAATCGATTGTATTATGAAATTAGTTAATTTCATTGACATTAGATAAGATTTATCGATTTATTAACTTTACAAGATTTAAATTAAAGAAGGGTTATAGTTCCATGTAATTCATAATTATATTATATCTGATTAGGATCTAAGGTTTACTATGAAGTTCTGGAAAAGTCTTTAGTTAGCATTGAATACAGAGTTGAAATTTGGAAATGTATATCATCATCATACAAATGGTAAATTGGGGAGGTCCATTAAAACTCTAAAATATATGTTGATATAATTTTATATAGATTTCAAATGTGGTTGGGATCAATACCTTTCTCTGGTTTAGTTTTAATAAAATAATAGCTTTAATTGAAGAATTCAGATGGATCCTTATGATGCCCTATATTGAATGAAGTGTAAAACTCCAATTTTTTAGGATGAAATTGGAGAATTTAATATAATGGAAACTAATCTATATAAGGAATTATAAGACAAGGTTAAATCCATTTAGTAACACATTGGGATATCTCAAAGTCAATAAAAATTTTATGTTGTCAATCGTTTGTGAGAAATAAAGTTCGATGTTGGTGATAAGGAATTCCTATAAATGTAACCTTAGAACAAAGTTATGATATTATGAAGGAATTGAATGTTGATCCCAAGATATGTCGATACCATTTAAATTACTGATCATTTTTTGATAGTTTATTGTCTCTTAGAACGTCCAACGAATCTCTCTCAATTCTATGAAGTTTTCTATGTATCTCTTCCTATGAAGTACATACCTTATCTTAAGCATGTAAAAAACATAATGGTCATGAAATTGGATCTATAAGACACTTATGAGGAAAAAATATTAGAGTTCTTGGACCAAATATTGAAATTTCTATTCAATAATACCACTCACCATGTCAAAGTTTAATGGTGAAACTCTAAACTTGAGGAAGATGTGTGGGAACCTGGGGATATGATGAGGAATAAGTATAGTCAGTTTTTTATATCATAGTGATTGAAATTTTTGGGGTGAAATTATTATAAGTGGGTAGAATTTATCACCCTGTGATTTTATGATATATTTTTCTTTAAATAAATTTAACTTATTCACGACAATTCTTTACACACAACTTTAAGTTTAAATGAGCCATGTTGTACTATATAATTATTATAATTTAAAAGTGAATGTTATAACCTAGATGGTAAATTTCCAATATGAATAAGAATAATCAAATTATTAAAAATATGTATAAATGTTTTGTATAATTAAAATTTATTGATTAATTTATAATAAATAGGTACTCAATTTTTAGTAAAGTCATTTTATGCTTCAAAAATATGTTTTCTTTGAAAATTATTTTTGTTGAATTTGGTGCACGAATATTATATTTAATTTCTGAAACTTTGAGAATTTTTTTTATAAAAAAAAAATATTTTTAGAAATCATTATATAAAAATTATCTTAAGGTGAAATTTTTGGATTAGTCTGAACAGACTAATTTTTCACTAAATAGTGGAAAATACCGATTTTATAGAAAACTATATTTTCCATTAAATTATTTTAAATGTACCATTTCGATTGGAACTAATTTTATAATTTCATTAGATCATTTTTATTAAAAAAATAATCCAATCAATTTATTTTGAATTTACATTACACTTAATTTTGATATAAAAACATTTTTATACTTAAAAATTTAATTTTAGGGAAAACCCTATTTCATCACTTTTTGTGAGTTTTTTTAAAAATTATTTTATTTATTTTATAGAAATTAAAATTTATAAAATATAATCCATATTTTAAATCTTATTTTTAAAATTTTATAATAATTATATTATCATTTTTTTCATTAAGAATTGTAACCCTTGTAAAAACACCAGTTACCATAGTAAGAGATAAAATAGGTAAAAAGGGTTAAAACTAAAATGATAAGGGTTAAAATGACCTAATAAAATTTTCTAAATATTATTATATTTTTATTTTTAGACCCTATATCATATAATCTTGTAATATGATTCATTTATAAAACATTTATCAAGAATAAGACACTAATATATTTTAATCTTTCCAAAAATTCCAAGTGTGTTCTCTCGCACGCTAGCAAAAGGACGCCCCCAATACTCTCTTCTACACACCTAAAGAACCTTATAGATTAGAAAATATCATTCATAGTCCTTTTTAACATTACCTATAATGAAAAATGGGTCCTTGTTTGATCAAAATATCAACCTTAGATATCTTAAAGAGTAAGACAAAGGAGGGTTTACAAAGTAGTGGTATAACTCTTAAATGGGTGTTTTCATTTTATTTTACCTTATATGTACTTAAATTTTATGTTAAAAATTATGGTATAATAAAATAATTATATCCCAAAAAAATATATTTTAAAATTTTGATTTCACAGCCTTTATTCATCCCCTTCTTCATCAGATAGAAAATAAAACCATTGTTCGTGTGTACGAGCAAATTTCCACCTCATGGAGTGATGTATTTAATTTTTCATCACAAACTTCATGGATGGTTATTATGATGGATATAATTTTTATATATGATATTTATGAAATAATTATACTTATTTAATTATAATATCATATCTACCTTCTTAACTTTCTATCAATTAGAAGATGATAATTTCACTTGTGTGTACGTGTAGACTACCACCTTGATGAAGAAATGTGATTTATTTTCACCACCAATTAATATAAATAATTATAAAAGTTTATATGATTAATAGGTATGATAATTATTTAAATATTAAATTTTTTATATGATTAAACCATGACAAATTTATAAGCATCAGAACCATCGAACCAAAAGACGCAATGAAAAAAAACTAGTTTTCACTCAAATGTTCATTTTAATGAAGAAATTGTTAATAAAAATATAATTAGAAATTATAAAGGAACAAAAAAATAGTATGTTATGTATTAATATGGTTATATAATATAATTATAATAAATATATATTTATTACATAGGATATTTGAACACGTATGAAGCACGACGGGACTTGAGGTAAGGGATTTATGTTACAATATCATTTATTTTAAGGATTGTCTATGATAAATTCAAAAAAAAGATAATTATACAGATATTATCCTTTAAGATCCATATTTTTTCTTATCCTCTAGTTAATCATGTTATTTTCATGTAATATGACAATTTTCCTCTCTTTGGTTCAAAAAAATAATGATAATTTTTTTAAGAAACCCTAACATTATTTTCTCTTTTTTATGGAATATTTTTCTTCCATTAAAATATTTTCTTTAAAAAAAATTCAATATTTTTTTAATTATATAATTATTAATTAAATTCATTTCCAACCATATTTTACTTTCTATAAAATATTTGAAATAATCTTCTTGTCATTTTCTGAACAATATACTTTTTACAAAAGGTGTGAATTGATTTTTTGTTTTAACTTTTAATGCATGAATGGATTTTTAAACCATCATGAATAATAATTTATTTGAAAATTCCTTCATAATATTCCATGGTTATTTTTAGAAAAAATTATAATATTCTGGAAATTTTTTCATTTTAAATAAATTATTTCAAAATGAAAATGTTATTTTCCTTAAGAAATGTTTTAGTGATATTTTAAAGCTATTTTCATCTAGGAAAATGTCCTTTGATGTTACTTATTATAACTCCCTGAACCAAACCACCAGTACGGATTTGGAGAGTCACATGACCGCATGTGTTCCTTCTCATATAAAATAGGTTTTCAACTTATGGCGAAGACACAAACTCCATTTTTGCGGAGTCTATACCCTCAGTATCATATCTTTGATCTGATAATATAAATAAAATATAAATCAAGTTGGAATAATAATATAGGAATATAATATATCATAATGTAAAATAAAATGGAACACATGTCATACTAATAAATAAAGATAAATAAATAGGCTCCTTGGGTAGAAATCAAAACCAGAGTAAATATGAATGTAGATAAATAAATAAAATTGGGGTATCCTCTAAAGTATGTCTCTTTTCCACTCCCAACTCCATGCTCTTAAGCTAAACTATCTACCATGGGACCCTTCCCTTTACCTAGATCCCCATACATGAATTTTTAATGAACAAAGAGATGCATGTGGAGGTTGTGAGTAATAAAACCCAGTACGACACCACCAATGCATACTTAAAAAGAGTTATAACTTTAAATATGTATATAACATGATAATAATAAATTATCAAGAAAACATAATCAAACATATACTTAGAACCTTTATGCTAACTAAGAAACCAAAATCCTTAGTCATACCTACCATAGCTCTATGCCAAAAGGATAATCATAATATTTCAGAAGTGATTGATAACTATACATATGGCTAGTGAAAATGTTAATCAGTATCCTTAATAAATTGAGTCTTTGTCAGCCTATATATCTAACTAGTGAACATGTACATTGTATCCATAAAGAATTATGTTCTAGAAAACTACTTATTATTTATAAGGAATTGAGTTTTGAGTAGGGCCACAAGGAATTCATGATCCTACATGTGAATGGGTCCACCATCATCATCATTGCATGCCATGCGCACTCTCCCTATAGGGAGTAATTATAGCACAAAAATACACCAGATATGAGTTCCAATATAATACCTCCAAGGAATGGTAAAAACACACAATAGGTAAGATCATAATAAGGTAAATCATATCATGTCATCATGAGAATATAGTAGAAACATATAAAAACATGTGATCAGTATCATGAATAGAAACAAGCTACACTAGAAATACTCATTGAATCAAGAACCACATAGGGGTCTCATAGGCTACACATACTCATAATAAATCACTACCAGGCATGATCAATAAGATATGATATCACAAAATGGTATCAAAGGAATAGTTTCCTTATTTTCTTTTTGACTAACCTGGGACACTGTATAAATAGGATAGGTTTTGTGTGACTTGGGTAAGGTATTTTCCATGTTCTTGACCAGCTCATTTGTAATTAACCTTTGAGTTTTCAATGACAGGATTGTTTTTACTGTTTTATGGGATTTTGGTGCATTCATGCATTATGATTAGGCATATAGGATCCCATTAAATATATATACAGGTTGTGCAAGGAAAATTTTTTCTTTAATTTAATTAATTGATGTGTTATATTTATTTAGTATAGACATATATTCTTTGATTCAGTGATATATATTATTTCCATGATGATGTGATAAATTTTGTAATGAACCATATTTTTCTAGGATGGAATTGTGAGAAAAAAATTTATTTTCTAATTTTAGATGCTTTTAAGGGTTAAAATGGTCTATTTACCCTAGAATATGTTCTCAGATAATTTTTCTAACCACTCTTTTGGTACCAAAATAGGTTTTTTACCCTAGTATAGTAGTTTTTTAAAATTATGGGTCATTCAAATTTTAGGGGAGAATTAATATTTCATATATAATTAATTAAATATTATTGTATTCATGAAAGTTATTTTGGACATATCTTTTGAAAAGATAATCAAATTGAGATTCCATTTTTTTAGTGCAATGGGGTGTTTTTCCCATGATGGTCAGAAACATGGTTTGGAATTCGAGGTCAGGATGCCCCCCTCTCTTTCTTTTCCTTTTATCCTTTTCTTTGTTTTATTTTCTTCATTTTACTTCCCTGGATTCTAACATACACCTATGGGGATACTCATTCATCACGTGAAAGATAGATAACAATATATAGGTAGAGATATAAAGAGGGAGAAGGGAATATAGGTATCTCTATAAAGCTCAGGACACATCGGATCATCATGCGGTGATCGTGAAGTGTGAAAACATGAAAAGATTTAACAGATTCCTCCCAAAGGTATTTCATTTTTAATTTTTTTCATAGATTCCCATATATTTTTCAATTTCAAGTATTAATCCCCTTTAATTCCTACATTAGACCTCTTTTGTGTCGGTCTATTTTTTTGGGTGGTGGGGTTTTAGGTGATTTGGGGGGTTTTTGTTCAGGAAAACCCATGTACATGGTGTGTGGTTTGAGAACACATGTGGTGCATTCTTACTATTTGGGGAAGATGATATTTTAAAATTATATTCCATGGATGATTTATAAAAATCATGTACTAGCACTTGGCCTTGTATCCAAGTAATAGGATAGACAGCCCATGTATGGGGCACATGGTTGTGTAGCGTACACAACCACACCCCGTGGGGGTCACATTCCATATAGATTTACATGACCAAGACAAGTACATGGTCATTCCATGTGAGGTACACAGGCAGGTTCCAAATGTAGGGTACATGTTGTGTACAAATTTACACACTATATACATTGAATTACACACCATGTAAGGAAAAAGTACATTCCTAGGTGGGGCTATGAGGGTATGCACCATGTGGTAGGGATGACACATCGCGTACTCCTCTTTCATCACCAATGGAGTATTTTTTTCTATTTTTCATATCTTGATGCCCATGAGTCCAAATTAGACCCATGAGTAGCCCATTATAAGTATAATTCCACATAGATTGTGATGGTAAAACCTTTGAGGTGATTTGAGGACTCTTATTAGTCATTTAAATATTTTTCCAAAATAGATATGTTCTTCCTCTGATAATCAACTTTAGTTTTCAACTAAGGTTGATACTTGATCATAGAGGAACCACGAGCTATCTCTCTTAACCTATGGTTTTGTATCTTTTCCCTTGAAAACTTCTCCCATGTAATATGTACCCTTCTGGACCAGGATCCTACGAGGTTAGTTTCTTTTCAGGATCCCTTGTAGGATTTTGATTATTATGTTTTAACCTATAAGAACCCTTGTAGTATTCCTCTATATTTTTTACTATAAGTAAGGGTACCCTATGGGATTCTTATCGTTAATTATGTACTAGGTAATCCCTTGTAGGAACCCTTAACTATGTACCATTCTGAGAATCTCATGTAGGATGCTTCATCTACTTACACAGTTTTTAATGGACCTATGTAGGATACCCCTTCTTATGTATTGTTCTAAGGATTTCTAGTAGGATGCATCTCCTTAATTACCATTAGAGGATACCATGTAATATTCCTCACTATACCTTTTTCTACTGAGTATCATGGGTAGTATTTCTCTCTAATTTCATGAATTAAGGGACCTAGTGGGTTCCCCAATGTTTCATGAACTCTGAGCTAGTACATTGTGTTTGGGAAGAGATGTTAGCAAGTGTCACCTTAGAACTTGTCTGGAACTTGTAATTCTAAGAATTAGAGTCATTGGTGGTGGTTTATGCATTCATAAACCCTCTCTCTTTATTTATACCTTCATTTGTTTATTACTGATTTAGAAATGATTACCAGAGGTTCTTACTAGTAAGTTACAGATGATCCTAACGTGATGTGTCTTTCTCTCTCTATTGGGATACCTAGGCATGATTTCATGGGATCCAGATTCTAATCCATGTGATTTCATATTTATTTTTATAACTAATGGTACTACTTGAGATCCATCTATTGAGCCTATATATTTGACTATTATATTTTTGGTATTTATAGAGGTTCTTCCTAGGATCTAGATTTTGATCCTATAATTAGGATATACGGGCATGGAAACCCTAGTATTGATACTCATAGATGATTAAACTCTCTCGAGTGATGAGGAGGATTACACTATCCTAAAATTTTTATACATTGGGTATGATCACGCTCTCCTTGAATTTTATGTGATTAGGATGATTATTCTCTTCTTGATCGAATATACTTGTGGATGATTATATTATCCTGAGTGATGGGGATGAATACGCTCCCCCTATTCGATTAATATACCATGTTACTTGACATGGTGTTTCACATTGTTGGATACTCTTGGATGATAACACTATTCCAAGTGATAGGTATGATTATTCTCTCCTTGATTAGAGACCTCAATAGGTGGTCATGGAATCTCACCGATGAGCTCTCCTTACTGTTCGCATAAGGGTCAGACCCTTAGGGTTCGTCTGAGTCTCAATATCCTGACCACCTATGGAATGGGACCAAGGGATCTGGCATTGTACTAGATTTACATGGAATGAGAGGCATGAAGTTCATCTCTTGGCTATATATAGGATGTCTATACGTACTTACCTAGAATTCATTATGATAGTGATTGGAGATGAGTATGGGTGAACCCAAGATTTAGAAGATTACCCCCCTATAGTAACGGTGGCTTATTGAGAGGAATTTCTAGAAAAGGTTGAAATATGTATTGGTTGATTGTAATTATAGAACTATAGATAAAGTTAATGATTCATGGCATGAGTGGTACGATATCTAGCTCAATTCCCTTGCACAAGATGTCTAGGAAATCAGGATTACAAAAACCAAGGATTGACTACTATTGGTTTTATGTTATTTTATTCTCCTTACAAATGTATATTCATAGTTATTTATATATATGTTTATATATATATGTGTGTGGTAATATACATATATAAACATATAAATATAAATATACATGATTTCACTTTCCCTATTGACTAATATTATGGACTCAGGGTTCGACCTTTTTTCACTTGATGTAATTTTTTTATTTTTCTTTCAATTGAGTCTCTGCTAGACTAAGAAAATTGGAAGAAATTTTTTGAAGTTTTTGTTTTTGTAACAGTTTTTCTATTTATTTACAACTAAACTTTTTGTATAAGAATTTTTATTATTCAGGATCAAACCCAATCCATTGTAATGAGTTTTCATAAGAAATATGAATATTTCTAAATCCAGACACAAAGGCAGAGAAAATTTGTATCCTTAAAAAAGTTGTTTTCCAAAAATAAGATTCCAGAATCATACTATCAAACCAAGCAGCAATGGATGTAGAAGTGTTTTTAAAAATGAATTTTTTTATCAGAATCACCATCTATCTCATGTCTATTAGTATGAAGTTCATGATCCATCTGACATGGTGTTTTTAAAAAATTAAAAAGTTTCTAAGTGAATATATCATAATTATTCTAGATAGTTTTTAAAGGAGATATCAAATTCCAGAGATATAAATTTTTCATACTTTCTAACATCAAATCAGATAATGCTTTACTGGTTTTGAAGTACTCACAAGTCGTGAAAAATATCATGATAAAATCTTTTAAAGAAATGAAGGGATCATAAAATTTGTATCATTTCAAAAAATCTAGAGACAGAAGATCGGATCCATATGTATTGAACTTAGAGGTTGTCAGAAGTAAGAATGTGTAAAGCTGATGAAGTTTGAAGTTTTTTTCAAATTTGCTGAGTGGAGTCATCATCTGATATATAAGATCATAATGATAATTCCATATTAATTAGAATTATATCATTATGAGGTTCTTAAACAGACTGAATCTAAGTATAAATATCAATTGGAATAGTAAAATGCACTGATTCATCAAATGAATTCATCATACTGATAACACATTAGATACAGAACATTAGAGTGATCAAATTTAATGATGAAAATCCATCAAAGGGTGATTAGTTATGAGAATAAGTGAGTATTATAAAATAGTTGTGTTTTCTTTATAATAAAAAAAGGTAGAGTTAATGTTTTTAATTTAATAATATTATAACACCAATAAGTCATCTACTGAGGAAGTTCATTATAATGAGTTGAGGGAGATTTTCAAATCATAATGAGCTGAGAAAGAAAGGAATATCATAAGGATATAAGAACGAAAGGTATATAATAATGATCAGAGGAAGCTGAAGTTGAGGAAGTTATATCAGACTAAATAAATGTTAGTTCTTTATACAAATTATCTAAAATAAATCTTGGTAAGTTTTGAATAATTAAAAGTTTAAGTTTAAATTCTAGTGATTTTCAGAGTTTTAAAATTTGGGTAAGTAGTAAAAGTTTTTCAGTTTCCCACTTTTTCTTTTCTGGGTCTCCTATAAATAGCACACTTCATTTAAAATTTTTATATTTTCACATAAGTAGAAAAAGAGGAGTAAATAATAATTATCAGGAAATCTCCTTCTAGATAGAGATCTAATTAGATTACCATACATCTATTATTTTGTTTACTAGACTGAGAAACATCACATTCAAAAGAACATATTGAGTCCATCGGACTAAGGAAGATTATGCTGATTTTTTTAAAATAGGATGAGAATTGTGGATTTAAAATGGTAAGATCGTATTGAGTTGATTAGATTGAGTCAATCAGACTGTGTTCATAGAACTAAAGTCCATCAAACTCAGGGTCATCGGACCCAATAACTTTTTTAGAGAAAATTGAACAAAGACTTTTTATTATTTATTTTTTTGCAAAATTTTTTTATAAGAAAACTTTGTAAACTTATGGGAGTCAAAATAATATTTCCTAAAAGGATATAGAAGAATTTTAAAGGGAGTTTGAAAAAGTTTTATTCAATTATTAATAATAATGAATTTCTATAGACCCAAGGGAGTGGATATGCCAAGGATGTAGTTTCTCACACTCAGGTTGAACCTTATAAATATCATTCGCTTTTATTTAATTCATATTTTTTCATGCATGAGTATTTAAAAAAAATATGACAAGGATATGAACTTTAATAGCTTATAGGGGTTAAATTTTAAAAAGTATTAAAACTTATAAAAAATAAACAATTGATTCACCCCCCCCCCCATTTATCAATTATTATTCAATCCTTTCAAACATCAATTGCTATTAAAGGGAGGTTACCTTATTTAATCCATATCATGAGTAATATCAATTCTATTAATAGTATAGTAACTCCTACATTTGGTGGAAAAAATTATTATGGATGGAAAAATAGGATGATTTTTTATCTCTTATCTCTGGGCATGGAACTTTTTGATGATGTAAAAAAAATTCCACCAATTGAGAAGGATTCCACAATGAATTTTACTGATAAGATAAATATCAAAGTTTATGAAAAATCTATAAATTCCATCCTTATTTCCTTATCATAAAATGTTTATATGAAGGTTATGGGTCTCAAAACTTTAAAGAGTATGTAGGAAAATCTAGAAAGTATTTTAGAAGGGAATACTAAAGTGAATTAATCAAAGGTAAAAATTTGGCATAGTGATTATAAATTCATTATAATGATAGAAAAAGAAACTATTGATGGATACTTCAACATAGAAAATGAAATTGTTTGAAACAATAGAGTATTTGGAGATGTCCCAAAGCATTCTGCAATTTTGAAGAAACCTATTAGAAACTTTTTTGATGGGGTTGATTCTAAAATTTTCTCTTTATAAAATAAGGATGATGTATCATTTGATTAATTACATAAATTTATTATTACTTATAAAATGAGGAAATCCCTAATGTTCAAAAGGAAGATGAAAGATTAAATGTCTTTTGATGCCATGAGAAAAATTTAAATAAAATATGTTGAATATGTTGATCCTTGTGTCTCTGATGATAAATAAGATGATGAGTTGAGTGAAAAAATAAGGTCTCTAATACCTAATAACTATATAAGAGGAATAGGAAAGTATTAAGGTTAAATTCATATCAAATATTTTTAGTATGGTGGAATCATACAATTTATAAGTTTTTATCCAAAGAATAAATTTAGACAATATCATGATTATTTTGATGAAAAATCTCAACATAATAAGTGGAAAAAAATATTTTAATAAGGAAATTCATCCAAAATATCTAAAAAAAAGTTTAATAGGAACAAGATTAGTATATTGAGTAATAAAGATGAGTCAGAATCAACTAAAACCAGTTCTTTAGAAGACAAGAGTTTAAGAAAATTCATAACATTCATTGGAAAAGTTGAGAAAAAAAATATTTCTTGGATATTGAATAAGGTGGTGAAGAATAATATAGATAGTATCAGCTCATAACATAACTTGTTTCGTGTCTTGAGAAAAACAATACTCTTGAGAAATAAATCATATTAATGAAGAAAGATTACAAAGAAGTTGTTGAAGGAATAAAAGATGTCATCAAGTAGGAGGAATAATTAATCTAGGAGATATTAAGTTACAAACTTAGAAATGTTGAATAGGTAAGTATGGTTAAATATCTCAATAATAAGCTGGAATCTAATGAAGAAGAATTTAAAATTTTTCAATAAAAAATTACTGAGTCCAAAATTTCCATGAGGAATATGAATTAAAACTTTTAAAAAAGCTTCTAAAGAAAAATTTGATTCATCCAAAGTTGCTGACAAGGATCAAAACAAGAATATGGTGAAATATTCACTCACCATAAATAATTTTTTATCTGATTCTTATAAAATTTTAGGTTTTGGAAAAAAATTGAAATATTTTGTGGATAAAGTATGTAAGAAAACTATCACATATAAAAAAGTTGAAAACTCTCTTAGTAGGAAAGATGTTCCACATCATGTGTATGATAAAGAAGAGCGGAGTTATAAACCTCAAAAAAATTTCAATAGAGAAATATCTTTATTCAGTAGAAAATCCTAATTTTATAGTTACTTATAGTGTTTTGGAATATATGAGCATAGAGCTTATAATTTTTTTCTTAACTTGTCACTTCCCAAAATAAGGTTTCAACAAATAGAATGTAATAGTGGAAGAAGTGTGAGTAACTTTCCTAACCCACATGAATTTATAAATGGAAAAAACTCAAGATGTTATAAAATTTATAATAAAAATCAATTTGAATATTTACAAGAAGTTTGTGGAAGATGTAATCAGGCTATTCATCATGCCAAAAGATGTATGAAACTCCTTCCAGAATGACTTTCTTATCATATAAAATGAATGGAATAAAGTAAGAATAAAATTTAGGAAAGAGACTTTGTTGTTGAGACATATTTGAAATCATGTAAAAGGAACAAACCATGGATAATTAATATCTGTTGTTCTTCACATATGATAGGTTATATAAAAATAATTAAACATATTTAAAGTCATGATAGAGGTGCATTTTCATTTGGTAATAATAGTTACTTAAAAATCAGAGGAATCATAATGGTTGATATTGAAGCAGAAAAGTCGAAATCTAAGGAATTTCTATTTATTTATGGGTTAAAACATAACTTACTTAGTGTAAGTCAACTTTGTGGTGATGGAAAAAAAGTGATCTTCAGAAAATATTTTTATGTTATCAAAAGTTTGAATGATGGAAATTTTATTACAAAAGAATAAAGAACTAGTGGGAATCTATTCCAAATAGTAGAGTTTAATAACTCCATTTACATGAGTTATGAAGATTAAAATAAGTTTTAACATTGAATACATAACTACCATAGGTATAAAAACATAAAAAATTATAAAGTTGATGTTGTCTATTATTTTTCTAAATTGAAAAGACAAGATAAAGTTGTTTTTGTTACTTTTCAAAAAGGGAAGATGACTAAAAAAATTAAAAAGAGGGTTAAGATTCAATCTACCAAACCTCTTCATATTATTCATTAAAATTTACTTGTACTGATGAGACATCAATCAATAAAATTATATTTAAACTTCATCACTTTTATTGATGAGTTCACTGTGATGAAAAACATCATGTTTATGAAACATAATTCATAGGCTCTGGGAATGTTCAAGTTTTTCAGAAAAGAAGTTGAGAAATAAATGGGGGTTTATATGAAGAATTTGATAATAGATAATGGTATATAATTCACAAGCAAGTCATTTGAAACTAATCTGAGAAATCATGGTATCAAACATTAGTATATTTCTCCCTATACTTCATAACAAAATGGAGTATTAGAAAGAAAGAACTAAAGTTTGTTGGAAATGGGAATAAGTATGTTAGTAGAATACAAACATTAAATGTTCTATTAGAAAGAAGTTATTCTTACTATTTTACTTGTTAAAAAATGTTTTTAGAGACTGGAAACCAACATGACATCATATGAAATTTGGTATAACAAAAAACCTTCATTAAAGTACTTAAAGGTTTTTGGAAGTCCATGTTTACTAAAATCCAAAAAACCGGGTCTAGTAAAGTTTGATGAGAAAGTTGAGGAACAAATTGTTAAGCTTTATTCACCCAATGGAAGAAGTTAAAAATGTTAGAAGAAACACTTAAAAATGTTGGTGGACTCATATGAGGTGAAAGTAAATAAAAATAAATATTTCTTTACAAAATTCCTTGAGAGTGTTGAGGAGGATGAACTAGAGATTTCCAAGGATAATTAAAGTAAATAAAAACATCCTTACCAAAATTTAGAAGAATCATGTGATTCTGAAAGTTAATATGGAAATAAAACGTTGAAATTTACTACCTTATAAAAACATGTTAGGTTTGAAAACATTATTGGAAATCAGAACGCTCTAGTTCATACTATAATAAAATGAGATTATAAAATCAGAATTCACTTATCTCAAATGTTAAACTAGAATCAATTTCAAAATATATTCAACATAAAGAATGGGTGGATTATATGAATGAATATTTGTATCATATTGAGAAAAATGAAACATGGGAACTTTTTCCATAACTAGTAAATAAAAATGTTATCGGAACATAGTGGGTTTATAAAAAAACTAAATGATCATGGATAAGTTTTAATAAACAATGAAAGAAATATTTTTAAAGGTTATGCATAGGTGTAAGGTGTGTATTCTGAAGAAACTTTTCCCCTATTTTCAAGATTGGAAACTATTATAATGCTTATATTAATGGTTGTACATCGTAATTATAAAGTTTATCAGTAAATTCATCTTTCTTAAAAGGTGATATGAAGGAAGAATTTTAAAATAAGAAACCTTTGGTTTTTCAACATGATAATGATGAAAAACAAGGTTTTTTTATTGAAGAGATCCTTATATGGGTTGAGACAAGTCCCATGTTCCTAGTATTAAAATCTTAATAGTTGTTTTAGAATATTTAATTTTTCTAAAGAAAATTTTTATAGTAACCTGTATATAAAATAAGTTAACTCTTACAAAATAATTGTTGTTTTGTGTGTCGATGATATACTATTTTTGGTGTTAAAGAAAAATTTTGTAATGTGTTTTTTGTGAAAATGAAGAAGAATTTTGAAATGCCAATTTTGGGATAATTAACTTTATTCCTTGCCATAAAAGTACAAAAAAATAAAATTACTTTTTATTATCTCAAGAAAAGTATTCCATGGAATTGTTAAATAAATTTGGGACAGAAGAATCCAATGAATTTTATACTCCTATATATGTGAGCACAATGTTGAGTAAAAATGATTCTGGAAAAAGTGTGAATCCGAAAGACTTTCAAAATCTAATAGGAATTATACTTTACCTTATAGCCTTAAGGAAAGATATTGGTTATGTTGTAAATTTGTGTTTTAGGTATCAAAGTAATCCAAAATAATCACATATTTTTGCTGAAAAAATAATTTTGAGGCATATCAAATGAATAACTTCCCAACTGATATTATAAAAAAGAAATAGTGAGATAAAGTTTCATGGTTATACTAATTCTTATTGGATTATAGATTATAATGATAGAAAATGAACCCCAGGAGGACCTTTTTTCTTAGGTGAATGTTGTGTGAGTTGGCATAGTATGAAAGAATGTTTAGTAACATTAAGAATAGCTAAATATAAATATGTTGTAGCTACTCAGGCATGTACTCAAAAATTTTGGATGAAATTTCAGTAGGAATAATTGAAATTAAATGTGTCAAAACCATTTAAGATGGTTTTCGGTAATCAGAGTGCAATTGATCTTTCTTAAAATCCTATCCAAAATTCAAGATAAAAACACATTGATATAAAGTTTCACTTTATAAAAGATAAAGTTGTTTTTGGGGATGTTTTTCAAGAATATATCTAAAAAAAGTATCAAATTGTTGACATATTCAAAAATGAAATATAAAAAGATATATTTGTGGAATTGAGGCTATAACTTCATGTTTAGCCTCATACAATGACTTCCTAATCCTCATAAAGAATTCCCCCATAGTTCTTTGGAATATATCGACAATGGGGGAGAGAAATTAACAACTTTTTACTTTGTATGAAGTTTTAATTATCTTTATTTAATGAATCTAACTCTATGGTTAAAATAAAATGGGGGAGATGAAAATAAAAGAGATAAAAAAAAGAAAAGTGAGGTGAAAATATAAGTATGGGAGAGTTTATCTTAACATGGCCGTAAAATTTTCCTATCAAAGGGGGATGTAATTCCTTCAAAAAAATTCCTTTATATAGTAATATGGTGTGAGAAAACTCCCATTTGAGAAAGGATGTGTTTTGGAAGAAGTCAAAAAACTTTATTTGTTTACAAAATTCGAGTTGTGAATTTTTTTTAGGGTTGAAAAGTTTGTTAAAAAGTTTTTTCAACAAATCCAAAGGGGAGATTGAATAACCATTGTTATGTTTTTGTTTTTAAAAAAGTTTTTTTATTTTTTGATAACTTACCATTTTGTAAAAGAAATTTCTTATTATTCAGGATCAAAACTAGTCCATCATAATGATTTTTCATAAGAAATATGTTACGAATCCAAACACAAATGAGGATAAATGATTTAACCTTAAGAAAGTAAATTTCTAAACAAAAGTTTCAAGACTCAGGTTATCAGAATGAGAATCCTCAGATGTAGAAGTCGTCGAAAAGATGAATTTATTGATTAGACGCACCATCATTCTCAATTCCATTGGTATGAATTTCAATATCAACCTAACATGATGCTTGTTTGTATGTCATAATTTTCTAATTGAAGAAATCGTAATGTTGCTAAAGTGTTTTTAATAAAGATAGTGAAGTCAGGAGTTATAAATTTTTCATATTTTCTAACAAAAAATTAGATGATGCATTTCTGGTCATGAAGTTCTCAAAAATCATGAAAAATATCTTGATAAAATATTTTGATGAAATGGAGGAATTTTAATGTTTGTATTAGTTATATAAATCTAGACACAGAAGATCAGATCTAGAAGTATTGGACTAATAGGATGTTAGAAGTCAGAATGTGTAAAGATGATGAATTTTGAAGTTTTTTGAAGTTGTTCAGTGGAGTCATCATTGTATGAATAACATCATAATAATAGTTCCATCATAATGATAATTCCATCATTATGAGGTTTTTAACCAGACTAACTATAAAAAGAAAGATCAATTGGATTAGGAATAGGAACTAATTCATTAAATGAATTCCTCACATCGATAATATATCGGATACAGAACATTAGAGTGATCAGAGTTTCTATTTTAGATCCATCAAAGGGAGATCAGTTATAAAATTTTGAATATTCTAAAATTATTTTTCTTTCTTCAGAATAAAAAAACCAAGGCTTCAAGTTCACAATCGAAAAATATTGTAACACCAATAAGTCATCTACTGAGTAATTTCATCATAATGAGCTAAGGAAGATTGTAAGATTGTAATGATAAGATAAATAAATGGAAATCAAAATGATATGAAAAACAAATGTAGATCGTAATGAGAAGAGTAAGCTGAAGCGGAAGAAGTTATATCAGACTGAATAAAAGTTAGTTTTTTCAAGATAACTGGTCTTGAAAAAATATTAATAAGTTTTGAAGATGATTAAGTTGAATTTTAAATGCGAGGTTTTTTACGATTTTTTAGATTTGGGTAAGGGGGAAAAGTGTTTTAGTTTACCTATTTTTCTTTTCTAAGTCACCAATAAATAGTAGCAAACTTAATTTTTATTTTTAAACTTTTATATGAAAGCGGAAAAGGAAAACTACTAAATAATTCTTGTGAAAGTTACTTCTAGATAGATATTTCATTAGAAGATAAGAAATATTTTTTTATTTTTTACCAGATTGAGAAACATTATATTCATAAGATTATATTAATTAAATCATACTAAGAAAGATAAATCTGAGTTTTTTTAGAAAATTTTGAGAAGTGAAGATTGAGAAATAAAAGATCTTATTGATTTGATCATATTGATTCAATCACACTGGGTACATCGAACTCAAGGATATCTAACTTAGGTTCATTAGACCTAGGAACTTTTGTGGATAAAATTTAATATATTCTTCCTACTTTTGGTTTGGATAAATTTTTTTATAATAAAACTTTGTAAACTGATAGGAGTTAGTATAATATTTCCTATCCAGAGATAGAAGGTGTATAACATGAGTTTTCACAAATTGTATTTACTTCTTCATAATTTTGAATTTCTGTAAACCCATTGGAGTAGTTATGGAAAGGATGTCGGTTCTCACACTAAGGTCGAACCTAGAAAATCTCATGTGCTTTACATGCTTTACAATTTTTTAAAGCATGAGTCTTTACAAAATAATGATAAGGATATGAACTTTAACAGGTTTTAGGGGTTAAGTTTTATAAAGTATTTAAAATTATAAAAAGTGAACAACAGATTCAACCCCCCCCCACATTCTCATTTTTTATTCAATCCTTTAGAACTTCAATGTTTGATGAGCATTAACTAATTATAGAATATTTATAGGTTCATTATTGGGGTAGAATATTTTGATTATATTCTCACCCATATATAAGCACCTTTGTTTCATGCAAACCGTATGTATTCTTTTCAGTTTGATCATAGATGCATGATAGAAGGGGATGAGGTCCGTAGTGCATGATCAAGTGGAGTCACTTGTGTGGATTCTTATTATCGAGTTGATGTAGTTCGGAAGGTTCTATATACCCAGTATGTGGTTTGTCTTAGAGTAAGAAATATATATTTGTACTTTTATTTTAGTTTGTCTTATGTACCCCCATATGTATGGTCAGACTAGTGGGTGACCATTATTGTATATATGACAGGGATGTTCAGGATTTTTATATTATTTATTTTATTATTATGGCATGTTCTATTTGGGTTTATTTATTGCTTCTACAATCTCTTATTTACTTATTGGATGTTATCTAGTTATTTTTATTGTTTTTTACTCAAACAAGAGTCCATAGTATCTCCACGGAAACACCATGGGGCCTCACTGCTAGTCGACGGCCTATAGCATATGGAGAGACATGCTTGAGGCCTTGTAACAAACCAGATTAGAGAACTGGATTGGTGTCATATGGGTCAAGATGTTATAAAGTAGTATGAGAGTTGTTTCTTTTCCTATTGTATTACTATTTGGGATATTGTAAATAGGATTATGAGGAATGTGTTGGAACCTATGATGGATATTGGGATGGTTCATCAAGAAAACCTATTCTAGATTTAATTATTAGTTTCCATGGTTATGGGATTGTTGTTATGATCTATGATATTATAGTGGTATATTATTTTAACTTTAATTGATGAATTTGTTGTGTGGATGTGGTGATTTATTATAGATTTTTTTGCTCTTGACCCTTTGGAAAGAGGCCAATGATTGATTCTGACTCTTATCCGGAAAATTCAATAGGCATCTCATGTATCATATTTGACACGTAGGATTCAAATGTTGCATTCCTTCTAGTGTGTGATTTTACTAATTGTATAGGCCAATTGATTAAAGTGTCAAAAAACGTAAATGTTTCTTTCCCATATATGATTTTGGTGAAATTATACTCAATTGATCCAACTTCCTATATAATTCCTTCTATTAGAAAGTGATTTTGTTCTAAGTTGATATATTTGAGGGTCAGGGGATGGATCAGTCCTCATGAAAGGGTGGTGAAGCAACCCTAGTTGTTCAATAGGAAACTATATTCCCATGTGTTATACCCCTTTTAGGGTGTCGTTTATTTGGTTCACTTATTTAAAGTGTCATTAACAATCTAGACAATGTTTGATGCATATATTGAAATGAAATTATACTTAATCGACCTCTATTATGGTTATTTAGTTGGATCATTGAATGTGATACTGAAATGTACCAGGAAATTTCTCATTAACTAGACCTTGATTGGGTTTTATTATATATAGATTCCTGATGAGTGTTGGTTTAGTATCTCTTCTATGTTGGTATCGTGACCTCCATGGATTAGTTCCTTATAAGGATTCATAGAGAGGGTCAGGGCCCTTGTAATACTTGTTGACAGTTTTGACCCTCATATATCACTGTGATATTTACCTTCCTTATAGAGGTTTAATATTTTATTCAATATGGTTAGACCATATGACCTAGTTGTGATGTTGTATCGGTAGGGCTAAGTGGGAGACCTAGAGGCTCTCAGTTTTGACTTAGACCCTTTTAGGTAAAAATATATTTTTTAGGGAAACCTATGAGTGGGGTTACCCTAGGATTTTGGATTCCCTTTTAGGCATTTATCTAGGTTATATTCTCATTTGAGACTGATTCACGGTCAGATCTCATGTTTTTTTTATATAGGCACGTTGATGCCTCTGGATTTTGATGAAGCACCTCGGGTGCTTTGGTATCAAGACTGGCTTTGACCAGCAGGACTATTTGGGTGCCTAGACTTATCAAAAATTGTTTCCACTATTTTTAATGTAGTAGTCAGACTTTCGGAATATCATCATGACTGTAACAATGTTGGGTGATGGGTGGTCATTGAATAAATCATGACATAGGTGAGGTACTTTATTTTTAATAAGTCCAAGGTAGATTCTATATTATTGAGACTAACATGTTGAGTAACATGATCATCTTGGTTTTGGTACTATATGAATCGTGTAATTGTGTGTCGTTTTATAAAGTTATGTGTCTATTATGTTTGGTTATGTTTGAATCATAAATAAGTGAGTGGTCATGTGTGAGCTTTAGACCGATGTTTTAAAGAATTTATTTAGGAATGGTTTCCTTGGAGTTGTGATGAAATTAGGAATGTATCTTCATGATAGAGGACACATTAAAATTTATTGGGTGTAATAAGATGTTCAAACCATGCTTGGACCTAGACACACATTTTTGGGAGATGTGGTGTCAGGTGTTGGTTAAAGGAAAATATGACATATTGAATTAGAATGACTTGGAAAGAGATATATTTTTTTATTGAATGTTAGTGTACTCATAGTTAAATATGATCATGATATATCTTGATCTATTCTTTATTATGCTGAGAGATAATCAACTCTACACCATTTTCCTTTTCTTTTAGTATTATTTCTTGGTTGATGAAGGAACGTGTTGAGATTTCACTTGAGGAGAACTAAAAGTTAGGCCATATAGTGGGGAGTGTACCATTGTTGTTTAAGAGTGGTGACTCTTAGTTTTAGTTTAAATTAGGAATTTTACATAATCCATTTATCTCTATGTTTAGTTTTGAGATGATTATAAGGGTATTCCTATGGTGAGGAGTACCAAGTCTGTCTTAATTAAACATTTTCCTTAATAGGATAGTTGATAACATTGTGAGACCGGTTGTTGGACAATTGATATATTGTTGTTGCGCTAATGATCAGAATGAGAGAATGGTTTTTGGTTTTTTCAACAATTATTCATGGGGGTTATAAGTTTTATGGTGGGGATATTATAAGGACCTATGTTTTATCAGACTAGAATTTTGAGCAGAAATTTGAATTTTTTCAGATGCTTGGGAGGGGTAAAATTTTCTCCTCCACTAGAGAGATGATATTGGATAATTTTTTTGACCACTCTGTTGGTCTAGGAATATTCTTTTTACCCTAGTATAGGGGATTGGTATAATTCTAAGCCATTTTAATTTTAATACGACAATTAATATTTATTATTTAATTAATTAAAAATTAATTTATTCGTGTAGGTTCGTTCGGCCATATATTTTGAATGGAGCATCAGATTGATATTTCATCTCTATCATTGAGTCCAAAATGGGGATTTTTTTCTTGGAAGGACATAAACTCAGTTTGGGTGTAGAGATCGGGGCATGCCCCCTTTTCTTTTTCTTTTCTTTTTCTCCTTTTCTTTCCTTTATTTTCGTTTTCTTATTTTCCTTCTCTTGCTTCTCATGTATGTGCAGGGGGATCCTCCATCATGGTGCAACTGAGAGAGAAAATGGGAGATACATAGAGAGAAATAGGGATAGTGTAAAAGAGGTATCACCATAAAGCTCGGGGCATGCCAAATTATCATGTGGTACTCGTGGCCTGTGTAAATGGGAAAAGATTTGGAAGATTACACCCAAATATAGGATATTTTTATTTTTTTGGTATATATCCCCATAGATATTTTTTTTCAATTTCAAATCCACTTTATGTATTCTTTGTACTCCTTTTGGGTTGATCATTTTTTTTGTTGAAATGGAGGTTTCAGTTGATTTGGAGGTTTTTAAATCAGGAAAACATGTGTACAGGGCATGTGGTTTAGAGGAGACACAGCATGTGTTATTCCTATTTAGGAAAGACGATATTTTAGAAGTACGCATCATGTATGTGGTATACATTCCATGTGCTATGAATCTGTTTTGTACTTGAGTACTCAGCTAGACAACTTGTGTAGGGGCACATGTCCCTGTAGAGTACACGTTCACACCCTGTGCGGGTCGCACACCGTGTAGAGTTACAAGGCCATACCAAGTATAGGGTCGGGCCATATGAGGTAGACATGAAGGTATCTTGTGTTGGTTACACACTATTTAAATCTTTACACAACGTGTATAGGGGATTACAGGTCATATTTTGTTGAAGTACACACCCGAGTAGGGCCATGAGGGCACACACCATATGCTGGGGCTGATAAGCCATGTACTCCTCCTTTTCCCCCCTTTTAAGGGTTTTACGTATTTTTTAAATATTGATGCCCAAGAGTTATAATTGGACCCTTGAGTAGTCCGTTCTGAGTATCCTTCCACAAATAACATGACTGTAAAACCCTTGAGTTGATTTGAGGACTCCTATACGAAATTTCAAGACTTTTTTTAAACTAATTAGTTCTTCCTTCGGTAATTTAATTCAGTTTTATCATGAGGGTGACACTTGATCTGAGATGAACCGCATGCTATCTCCCTTGACATATGGTTTTTTATATTTTACCTTAAGGACATCTCCCTTGCGGGATGTGCCCTTATGGACCTTGAATCCATTAGATTAGTTGCTTTCGGGGATCCATTGTAGGATTCCTCTTCTTACATTTCAACCAAGAGGATCCCTTGTAGGATGCCTCTATCATCTTAAAATTATCATGGGTCTCTAATTGTATTCATTTCATTCATGTTGACCTTAGGAATCCATTTTCTGATCCATTACATGTGTACTATTCTGAGGATCCCATGTAGAATTCCTCTGCTTCTTACGTTGTTGTTAAGGGTCCTCTGTAGGATACCCCTTCTTATGAACTAATCTGAGGATCATGAGTAGGATGCCTCTCCTTACTTACCATTAGAGGATCCCATGTAGTATTCATCAATTTAACTTTTCCTACTAAGGATATTGAGTAGGATTCCCCTATGGTGTTATAACTTGAGAGACCTAGTGGGTGGCCCGTTGTTTGACCATCCTTGAGCTAGTACGTCGATTTTGGGTAGAGATGGTATCAGGTGTCACCTTAGAACCCATGCTGAAATTGTAATCATAAGAATATGAGATAGTAGTGATGTGTTAGGAATTCATCCACCCCCACGCTATATTTATACTTTCACATGTTTATTTTTGATGCAGTGATGATTTCCATAGGTGCTTCCTGGTTGGTGGATGATGAACCAAACATGATGTGTCTTTCTTTCTATATTGGGATGCCTAGGTGTGATTTCCTAAGATCCATCTTATGAGCCATTTTATTTTATATTTATTTTTATACTCATAGATACTACTTAGGATCTAGTTTTTGATCTTGTATATTTTACTATTATATTATTCATATTTTCAAAGGGTCTTAGAATCTAGATTGTAAGCCTATAATTATGATATATGGTCATAGAGTACCTAGAATTGATACTTGTGGATAATTACACTCTCCGGAGTGATGAAGATGATTAGGATCTCCTTGAATTGTTATATGTTTAGGATGATCAATATCTATTTGAATTTTATGTGATGAGGATGATTACACTCTCCTCAATCTGATATACTCATGGATGATTATGCTCTACTAAGTGATAGGGATGACTATGATCTCCTTTATTGATTACTAGAATGTGGTGTTGGAAATGGAATTTCAAATTTTTTGGATACTTGTGGATTATTACACTCTCACGGGTGATAGGTATGATTTATCTCTCCATGATTAGAGACCTCAATGGGTGGTCATGGAATCTCCCTAGGGATCTCTCTTTACAGTTCACCTCAGGGTAAGACCCTTAGGGTTCATATAATTCTCAAGGTTGTGACCGCCTACAAACTGGGACCCAGGTCTCATATATTAGATTGGATTTACATGGAATAAGTGGTATATCATCCTAATCTAGTCCATTTACCAAATGTACAGATGTACTTCTCTAAAATGTATTATTACATTTATTGTATTTGAGTATGGGTGAACCCATGGTTTGGACGAGTATCCCCCTATGGTGGTATAGCATCCTCAGAGAAATTTTCAACACTAACTAAAGAATGTATCTGTCGATTGGGATTATGAACCCAAAGATTGACTTAATGATACATGGATTAAGTAGTACGACATCCAACCCAATTAACTTTCACAAGATGTCTATTTGATTGAGGTTATAGACCGAAGGATTGACTCCTGTCAGTTTTATGTTATTTTATTCACCTTAATCATGTATATTCATATTTATGTATATATTTCTGTGTATTGGAATATACATATATACACTTATAAATATAAATATACATGATGACACCTACCCAGTTGATCAAGATTACGAACCCAAGGTTTGATTGTATTTCACATGATATTATTTTTATGATTTATCTTTCAGTTAATCTTGGCTTGGATGAGAATCTTATATGAGCATGCACTTATAATAGCAGTTTTATAAGTTCATCAATGGGGTGTCCTATTAAGATTATATTCTCATCCATGTATGTGCACCTCAGTGTGATTGAAAACCTTATATATAATTTTTCAACTTGATAATAGATGCATGGTATATAGGGTTGAGGTCTAGAGTGTATGATCAATAGGAGTCACTCATGTCGATTATTATTATTGGGTGTATGTAGTTCGACAGTGTACGGAGACAGGTATGTGGTCTGGCTCTAATTTTTTATTAGAGCCCTATAATTTTATTTTATTTTATTTTATGTACATCTGTATGTATGGTCTGCACAGTGGATGACTAGTGTTGTACATATGACATGCTTGTTTAGTATTATTAATCATTTATTCTATTATTAGAGCATATTCTATTTGAGTTTATATATTTCTTCTGCACTTTGTTATTTACTTCTTGGGTGTTATCTAGTCATTTTCACTATTGTTTACTTGGATATGAGGGAACTATCTCTCCAAGGATTCACCCTAGTCCCTCACTGGTAGTTAGAAGCCACTAGTTTATGGAGAGGCACACTTTAGACCACGTAAAAAACTAGCTCGGACCTCCAGATTACTGGAATCTAAGTTGGGACATTACATATTTATTTTCATTAATTATTTGAACCTCTTAATGTTGTTATGTTTGTATATATATGGTATAGTGACTAACGTGTTGGGAAAGAGGTGGTTTTTAGTGTTATGAGGGATATACCTTGGGTTATGGGTAGTCTCTTAGGAGAACCTTGGGTGATATCAAAGACTGATTAAGATATATCCTAAAGAAATCAGTTTCTCCTAAATGTTTCCTTCATGTTTCAGAATATTTAAACCTAAAGGAAACTAATGGGACCACTAGCTGACATGGTACAGGGTTCTATTGGTAGAAATAATTCCCATGTTCCACCACTTGTTTTGTAGGAGGGTGAAACAGATCATGCTCCCTCACCTACTCTGGTAGTGTAGGTAGTGGGACCACCTCATCGAGGATTCCTCCCTATTATTCTAATCTAGGGTAGAGGGGCACCGTGGTCCATGATAAACTATTCTAGAGACATTAAAATCTAGTATCCACCAACCTTTCAATGTACTGGAGGATCATAGGATGTAGAGGAATGGATGAATATCATAAAGTGTGTCTTTGACCTCATTGAGACACCAGGGGACATGGAGTAGATTCTAACATCATTTATCCTATAGGGACCCACCAAGAGGTGGTGGGGCATGATGGGATAGGATGGAAGACTTGAGGGTCTCATCTAGAATCCTTCAAGGACATGTTCTTTAGAGAAATTTTCATTGATACAAAAAATCTAGACTGATAACATAATTTTTTGGAGTTCATAAGGGGTACATGAGGGTATCTGTATACTCCGTTCACTTCACTGAACTATATCACTTTTCTCCTCTCTTAGTTGAAAATGAGGCACGAAATTTTTGAACATAAATTTAATTAAAATAGTCCCATTTTAGAAATATATAAATATAGAGAAAAATAGATTTCGTAGAACTAGATAAACTCACAGGGTTCCCCACCAAAACCCCCAAGATTGGAAGCACCAACAGTAACAGGTGGAAGGATCCATTAGATTGAAAAAATTGGTTAAGAGTCATTAAATTAAACAAGGTAATAATCCTTGGTGTGATAAGGCCTATCCTCACTCCCTATGTTTGTCTAAGAGTCATCTATAATTTAGAAAAATCAATAAATCGATAAGAAAATGGTGTCTGATTTGATTAATAGGGGTTAGAACTGATTAATGAAGGCATTAAAACCCCACATTTAATCCACATGAATTTCTCCTTTAATTTGGTTTATATTTAGTAATAAGGTATAGGAATCAAGAATTTCAAAACTAGTCCAACTACTAAAATGACCTCCAACACGGCCTATACATGGATGTGGTTTTATTGATCACTCCATGATGAAATAGACAACCCTAAGACATGATACCCAAACCCAGGAAATTTTCCCCTCACCACACCCTCCAAAATTATCATGGTGGGGTCACTCAAACCATGGAAAATAGTATCCACCCCGGAGCACCATCGATTAACCAAGTCATTTTCCCCCTTTCTTGTTTTACACCAAAGCAAACCAGAGAAAAAAATCTTTTACAAGAGTGTATTGTTGTCTTTTTTGAGCCCAAAACCTTCAAAAACAACTTCCATACTTCAAAACACCTACAACACTAACCAAACCTATAATTAAACTATCCCAAGGCTACAAAAACATTACTTAGGACATTAAAAATCTTATAAAAACACATCTACTCAAAATGATGGTGTTACACTTATGCTTCATTGGGGATATGATCCAATGATACCATCCAAATTATTTCTCTGTATAGTTATTGATTTTGATGATGATATGTTTCTCAAACTTATTTATTTTCCATGGGTTATTATATGATGATATGATGAATGTTTTATAATCATGTGGTGCACATATTTATGATTATATAAGTGTAGATATTGGGACTTTAATAGACCACCAATCCATTGGGTAATATGATATTGATATCTCATAAGATGATGATGATAAGTATGGATATTATTGGAAACAAATTTATTAACATTTTTATGAAAGAGTGTGATTTGTCTAAGATATGATCAAAATATTATGCATGCACATGATTTTTAATAGCAATAATCACATTATAATGCACGAGTATGATCGCTTTTATCTAAGATCACAAGATTATGAGTGAACATGATTATGAATCACTATGTTAAAAAAATTATTTTTTCCTATGATTATGAAGCAACGTCCCTATGTTATGACTCTTGAATGTTGATTATTTTTTAACACCATTTTTTATTATTCTTGTAAATATTAATTGATTTTAGATTTTATGATATAAGATTTTCTGGGTATGAATTTTTTATATTTTTAACAAGCAATTTATTATGTTATCAAACCCTAAATATCATCTTATGCTTTCTTATGGTTTTAACTCCCTTGTTAACCATTAATAATCATCTGTACTCACCCTTTATTATATTTTCTTTCCACTGGTTTTTATGGATGGATTTAATTTTGATACGTATAAAAGGGTACTAATATGATGATATTTGTTAGAGATGATGAATATATTTTAAGAAATAATTTGATTATATATCTAGTCTCAAAAGTCCCTAAATCTTTATGGCCCTCAAGTGTGAATAAATTTTATTTTTATTGAATATTAATTTATAATTATTTAATATTTATCCGTATCATTATTGGGTTTTTATACTACTCTTATGTTTTAAAACATCCCTACATGAACTTCCATGATCAGTATTTTCAATATTAAACTATGCCTTCTTTAAAAATAATTTCTCTTCATGGATTTGTTAAGGTATTTTAAATGGAGACCTTATTGGCTTTCAATTAATTTTATTTAAAATCCATTATTTTATGACTTAAAGTATTTTCTTTTTGGAAATCTTTATTTTAGAGTTTTCATTAAATAACCATACATTTATTGAATTAATTTCCTTTAATAATTGATTTTAAATGAATTTTGACTGTGGAATTTTTTAAAAAAATTATTAAAATAGTTTATATAAATGTGATAACATTTATTTAAGATAATTTATTTCAATGAAATTATTTTAAAACACTCATGTTTATATTTTATTTTATGATAATTATGGAAAAAAGTGAAATATATTATTTATGAAATTTGGAATGATGAGTATACCCAAAACATTAAGGGACTATGTTCATTATGTGATGTGTGGGTTCGTTAAATCCCTCTAACATATTAGGTAATGTGTATGGTGTTAACTATTATGTTTATAACATAAAGTGATGGATTTAAATATTAATTTTCTAATATGAATTGATATAGTTAACTAATATAATTTACTCTTAAGAGAATATTTTAATTATCTTGTTAGGTGATTCCATTATAAATGAAGATGATGAATTTAGTACCCCTAGATGCTATTATAGTTTTATATTCCTAAAATATGTTTTATTAAATATATTTCGATTTTATTAAATGAAATTAGTATTAAAAAATGGGTAGTTTTTATCATTTAATAAATAATAGTTTTATGATTTAAAAATAAATACCTGGTAGTGTAAATTTTTAAAAGGATTTTGTTTTAAATGAAAAAGGTTTTACCTAAAGATTTTTCAAGTCTCTTTCAAAAATTCTTCACAAAATTTTTTATAATTTTATGATGGTTGATAAAATTATTTTATAATACTTTTTAGGTGATTAGTTTATTTTATATTTATTGAAAAGTTTTAATAAGTTAAAACTTTTTAATAATTAAAAGAAATAGATGATTCCAATATTTTTCTCAAATCCTAACTATTTTTAAAACCCCTTATTGAGATAATTTTTCTTACTCAATGTTATAAAAAAACTTCACAAGGATAATAATTGAGTAAATTCAATTATTCTATTTTTGAGTTATAGCTCTATGTGGTGACTGTATAGAATTTGGAGATTTTGAATTTGACTTTGGAAATGAAAAAATAAAGGTTTTTATATTTATGAATTATCAAAATTCTCTAAATCTTAGTACCAAAAATATTACTAGTTATGTAGTGAGTAAATATTTTCAATTTTGGTTGATATTATGAATGGTTAAAGTTAATCCACTTCTTTTATTATCAAGTAATTTTAAAAATGAAAAGGTTTATGATATCTTTGACACCAAATACAAAGGTGTTGGTCATAGGGTTTAATAGGGTGAATTCCATCTTATAGGGTCAAAGTGAATATTCTATATTGATTCATGGATTTTTTACATGTAGGAATAATACACTCAAGATATTGATATGAGGAAGTATTCACCTTTCTATTGATGTTTCACTTCCCATTATCTTTTGAATTGATCTCATATATCCTTCAAATTTGTGCCACCTGGTCACTTCATTACTATCTTCCCTGATTTTGTTAGATAGGTTGAAGTAAATATTACCTTGGTCCCCACAATTATTCAATATTCTCTATATAGAGAATTATATGTTTAATATCTACCGAAGCATTATACTTTTTGTTCTGGCCATTATAACCCATAAAATTTGTTTATAGGCTAAATGAACAACTCCGGAGAAAATAATATTTAAAATTGGTTGAATTTGAGTGTTTTCTATAAAATTAGGATTAAGAGTATGTTGTATCTAATGTATCCTATGTTGTTCCTCGAAATTGTTTCATCTAGGAAACATAGTCATAATTTGGGTTACTATAGGTGGTTTTGGGGTACTATAATAGCTTTTTTCATGGACTTGTTTTATATTGAGACACAAATGTACTCTTTAAAAGTAACTTGGGTTGTGTTGTCTTCAAACGTAGCCTTGGCATGTGTCCTGGGTAACATAGATTTTGAACATATCCAATTTTTCCTATATATTTGGATTCCAACAAAAAGTATCGAAATGAAAATATTGGTAAATTGATTTTGTAATTTGAAATGTCACGCCATTATATGTTGAGTCTCAATCATATTATGTGTTGTCTTCCACGTCTAATGTTTGTTCCCCACATGATGTTGTAGTCAGCGTAGTCCTGATAGCTGGATGTATTTTCCATCTTAATATAGATATAGACTCACAATGAAGAACATGGGGTTATTTTTCGGTGAAAGTGTACTCTCATAATCTATTGAGAACACTCTTTATACCTAGTATATCTTCAAGTTTAAAATTGTCACTCCATTAGACCTTTTAGGTAACATCAATTATTTTTAAGAGATTTTGTTAGGCGTTGTGTGTAGAATCAAGGGTTAACTGTTGGACTATTTTAAATCCATGATATTTCCTCATTTCCACAAGTATCTTGCATTATCTCTATAATATAATATTTTTTTGTTAGTATGGTCTAAAAATTCATCACACGAACTACATCTTCTTGTAACAACCCTGACCCTAGTAGCCCAGAGTTAGTGGTCGTTTTATTATAAGGGAATGTATACAAGAGATCGCATCAACAAGGATCAATCAGTTTTGTAGTATTGAAGAAATCGATACATACATGGTTCACTTATTACATTGGTAATTAAACATAAAACATAGCATAAGAAAATAAACTACTTCCTTGACAGTTATTGGAAGATTACATATTCATAATTTGGGGAAAGAAAACAAATAAAAAGGTGATCTCAAATACTTGGTAAGGGTTACATAAATAAATAATAAGTGACACAAAGATAATAAGGAATAAGAATTATGGCATTGTAAATAACTAAATAACACATTCCATTAATAAAATGAAAATTAAAATGCTTCCATATATTTTCTCATATTGAAAATCTCTTGGAAATTAATAACTGAATACTAAATAAAAAATGCTTAATCAATGGATATCATGTATCTGGAACATGAACCATTATACCATCAACATTGTTTAAGTAGGTGGGTATAAAACCATATTATTCTTCTTGGAAACAAAAAAAATGGTTTATCTCCAACTGCTCTATCTCCTGAGACATGTTAATGCATTGAGGGGATATCTATAACTGGGCTTCACCCATCACTGTAAGTCCAAATAATTATATATACATAGATTCAATTTAATAACAACATAAAAACAAAAAACCATATATATAAATTTAATAAATATAAGATAATAATAATATCTACTATACAATAAATATGGATATTTAAAAAAATCTTTAATGAGTGGTTATCATAAAAGGAAAGTATACATACACCACACATAAGGAATAAGTGATGAATAAGGAATAACCAAAGGGAATATCATAATGGATTCCATTAAATAATGTATTTAAATCATACTTGGACATTTATAGGCATATATAATCAAAAATTAAGTCTATATAAAGTGAAAACATGAAAAAAAATGTTTTTAAGAATCTTTTGAAATGTGCCACTTTAGTGCGGTTTAAGGGAAAATATTAAATAATCATTAAAATGAAAAAAGGAATAATTATTTGTATAAAAAAATTAAAATAGATATTTTTCAGGTTAAAAATAGTAATTTTATAAAAATATTAGTGGAATAAAACAAATTATGGAGTGCACTTGAAAATTGGTAAGAAAATGGGAAGTTCTCTTAAATTAGGCTTTCTTGTCAGGATAAGTTGAAAAGGAATCATTAATAAATGTATTTCCCCATCAAATAAAAAATAATAGAGATAGGTACAGATTTTTTTTAATATAAAAAAATAATGTAAGATGATAAAATAAGAATAATTAAGAATTTAATTTGGTTAAAGAGAGATAAAATGTAACCCTAAGGAAAAAATGGGTGTTCAAAAAGAATATCTTGCCTTATATTCGAAAGTGTTCTACAATTTCACTTAATGTCCTGGATGATGAAATTAGATTCATTAATAATTTAATTAAGAATATATTTCAATTTTATTTTATATATTACAATTTTATTAAGTTCATTTATGTCATTTTTTATGATTTTTTAGATTTAATTTCATCATTCGAGAGACTTTGTTTTTTTCAGTTAACATGATTGGTTCACTTGTATACGTATATGAAAGATTTTGTAAAATGAGAATAGTTATCCAGAATTGAAATTATATATTATTAATGAAATTAAATAATATTAATTGTTTTTATACATCATTTTTTTCTATATATAAGGATGATTCATTAGATAAAATTTTAATGATAACCATTTAGATTATTTTGGGATTTTTTCGATCATCACAAACTAGTTTTGTTTTATTAATTAAAATTATGTATATATAATAGTTAAAGATAATTATATAACTTATAATATCTATAATAAAATCTTATTTAACCATAATAATGTTTTAATGACCAATAATAAAAGCGGCAATGGAAAATGAAAACATATCACCCACGATAGTGGTAAATCGGCACATTACGGACAATGTTTTCATTTATAGAATAAAATTGAGAGGAGAAGGGGTTTAATGATGGATATTACATTAGCATTATAAAATTAATAGTATATATAATATAAAGTATTTATCATTCCTGTTTTTATGGAATATATAAGGAGAGGATGAGAAAAGAAAATAAATTGATAAAAATTAAAAGATAATGAAAGAGGATTTTACCTCTTGAATTCACCTCCATGAGAACCTCCTTAAGGGGCTTGGGATTGGTCTCCTGGTGATACAAAAGGCTCATGGACATGGTTTAAATACTTCAGAATAGGATTGGGCATAAATTTTACAATATTAAAGTATTATAATGTGTGATAATAAGGGGTGGTGAGGGGTGGTATTTATAGTGGAAGAGAGGGGTCTTTTTTATTATTTTATTAATTAGTTTATTATTATTCCTAAAGGCTATGAATAGTTTTGATTATTGTGAATAATTATATTAAATATTGTATTATATTTTTATATAATGGTTTTTACATCATCCATACATCATCAATTACTCAATAATACATGTATTTAGCTAATATAGTCAATTACCATATTTCACTATTCACCAAAAATTCAACTATTTTAGAAAAATCCCAAAAATATACCCTAACCAATTTTCAATGTGTATAATTAAAAAAATGAATCTTTTTTTTGGAAATAATTTACTAAAAATTATAAATTTAATTTGTTAATTTAAAGAATCACTTATTCGAAAAATACAAATTTGAAAATTATAACTGATTTTATGACATGTTAAAAATTTAATTAAGGTATCATAAAATTATATTATAATCATAAGAAAAAAACTATTAATTTATGAATATATTTTATGAAAATAAACTCCCTTTGAAATTTTCGTATTAATTATAACACTGTAAATAAACATTTATGTTTCTCAAAAAATACCAACACTTAAATTATCATTTTTTTAATATGTTTATTAACTTATTACATTATATAAATATATCATATTTTCATCCATAAGAATCATAAATTTTATTTATCATTTTATAGGTGAGGTTACTATTCAATTAGTCAGATTACTATTCTTTATGGTCACATTACTATTCCAACAGTCGAGTTAACATTTAATAGTATATCATGGTTCGTTTGTGAAAATTAAGCTATCAAGTGAATTTAATTTATTTAAGAAAATACATAACACAATATATCAGGGTGTTATAGTCTTCCCTCCTTCAAAAAATTCATCATCAAAATTTTTTCATGAATATTTCCATCTAAATAGATGTGGGTAGTTCTTATTCATATCATCCTTGGGTTCCCAATTTACTTCTTTCATTTAATGGTTCATCCCAAGAACCTTTATCAGTGGAGTCATATTATTTCTCAATACTTGTTCTCATGTTTCAAAATTTTAAATAGGCTCTTGGTAGTAAAACAATTTAGGTTCCAGTTCTATTTATTCTTCAATGAGTACACGTATTCGGTCTGGCATGTACTTCTTTAGCAATGACATGTGGAACACACCATGAACTTTGGAGAGACTTGGTTGAATTTATAATTAGTAAGCTACTTCTCTAATTATTTCAAGAATTTCAAATGGCCCAATGTACATGGGGCTCGGTTTCCCTTTCTTACCAAACCTCAAGACACCCTTCTATGAAGATACTTTTAGAGATACATGATATTCCACTTGAAATTAAAAATCATTTCTCCAGTTTCTAGAATAACTATTTTCCCTACTTTGAGCTACTTTGATATGGGTTAGAACAGTCTTTAACTTTTTCTTTTTCACTTCAATAAGTTCTGGGCCCATAAGTTTCCTCTCACAATATAACAACCCTTCTATTTATTACACATTAATACATGATTTAATTACATAAAATTACACCTAATAAACCATAAAATATTTAGAAGTCTAATATATTTGATAATTAGGTACATTTAATTACAACTTAAAACATGAATTAAAACATCTTTATTGAAAACTTCTTTAACTTCCTGGAGCTTAAAACTGCATTGGATAACCTAGGGAAATACAAAATAATGGGGTGAGTCATAAATAAAAGTAATAGAGTAAACATAAAATAACATGAATATAATAATACATGTTATAAAAGGAATATCAATGAGGCATAAAGGAACATGAATAATAAGGCATGATATAGAACTATAATCATAACATGGGAAATGTGGAAACAACTTAAAACACTACATCATAAATATATGTCAAGGCTAAACTGCCAATAATTAATTCTGGAAAAATTAACATAAATTAATCAGGTAAACCCCTATCCCAAAATTACATACCATGATACTAAACATTACCCAATACATTGGTGTGCTATATAATTCTGGGCGCACCCATCACTTTCATTTCATTCTCATCCTTAAGTGTGCCACATAGATCATAAAACACAAATTCATTCATCATCATAATTTATTCCATGATCAAGTAGTGTGTAATAAATACATGTAAGTCCCCAATATAAAGGTATATATTCCTAAATTCAACAACCTTGATAGGAAATGGGAATATTATTTGCTACACAATTATTTTGGAATGGAAAATTGCGGTGAAAATTCGGTCGAATAACGACATCACTTAAAAATTCAAAAAATTGGTTTATAAGAGATAAATGGGTCTATAAACATTTTTAAATGAATTGGAATGTAATATTTATATGTAATTACATGTCTACACATACATAATTAGAAAAAATATGGCATATGATAATAAATAATCTTGAATAAAAAGAGAAAGGAATGGTTGCTTATGAAATTTTGTCATGGTAATGGGTGTAAATTGGAGGTATTAATGACAGGTAAATGGGTATCTCATCATTTATAAATAAAAATTTTAGTATCGGGGAGTTTAAAAAAATATACCTCATCCTTATTAATTGAAAATAAAAGGTAATAACAAGATAACAAAACTTGGATAAAGATGAGAAAGGAAAGAACCCTTACTTGAGTGTGTGGCACTAAAAGCCTAAAAATAGGATTCTTGAGAGCTTTGGGAACCTTGGGAGAATAATAGTGATGGGGGAGATTAAATATGTGATTTTAGTATTTTTATTTAGGATAAATAGGGTCTTGGGTGGGATTATATATGAAATGAGAGCAGAATTGATTAATATTTCACAAACATAGGTTTTGGACCATGTATATTAAAATATTCAAAACCACAAACCTTCCCATGGTTTATGCCCATTTTTCTCAAAATTGGGGGGTTTTTTATTAATTTATTATGAAAAATGTCAAACATATTAAAATATTACCCCTTATTATGTGGATTTGAGTCACTCTTTTAAAGAAATGAATTTAAAATCAAAAAATATATTATATATTTTGTAAGATTCATAAAGGAATTATAAAATTAATAAAATAAACTTAAAATCACATTATATTAAGGGTAAAACATATATTTTGTCTATGATACCCATTATAGTATTTATTACTTCATTTTTAGTTCATTATGATGTCATAAAACACACTGTATATTTATACGGTATTTAATTTTTATCCGAAAATTTGACTATCTAAAAAAATTATGAAAAATTCACCATTGGATAATTTTGACATTATTATTCCAAAAATAATATTTATTTTATCTAAATGATTTTCTAAATATGTTAATTTTCAATTTAAAAATAATATTTGACAATTATTGAAAAAAAGTTAGGTTTTTTACAATAAGAGTTTTTGAACCCTTATGAAAAGTACATTTCACTTCATAAAAATTATATGAACATTTATAATTAAACATTATCTAATGATATAATTTTCTTAAAATACTATTTATTTAAAAAATACCTTAATTAATCAAAATAAATCCCTTAATTGAATTTTAATATTAGCCGAAAATACAATTTGTGTTTAATTTAATCAAAATCAAAATCATTTATAAAGTAATAATAAAAATGAGAATAAATGAATTATTCTATACAATATAAATATTCATATTATTAATTCCATGATATATATCCCTTTATTATACTGATGTATTTCCTAAGAGTTAGGTATGCTATGGTGATACTTTCCCGGGGTTGTTCGACAAGCATGGTTTGGGTCATGATCTTGATGAGCTTGAAATTCTCCCATAAATAGTTGTTCTCAAGCTTAAGTTATTGGATCGTAGCTTGGTATTGGTCAAGGTAAAATCATATAGATTATATCTCCCATGTAATATCTGATAAAAGGTCTTCATGGGGAATGATTCTTCTAGTTGTGGTCATCACTTCTTTTGTATGATTCAATTGTATTTGTTAAAATCTTTACATTTATACTAATCATATAATCATTTTTCAGTGGAAATATTAACAATGTTAATGTTATTAATGTTCATTTAAATATAATGATATATCCAATAAAGTGCATGTGTTTTCTATAACTGTATTACATAATACGAAATTTAATTAAATCACAAAGGTAAACTTCATTTGTAACAGTTAGGATCGTTAAAATATTCCACCATTAAAAAATTTCACCCTAAAATTTTTTATTTACATCATTAAAATAGATGAGGGTAACTTTTTTTTCCTCACCTCATCCAATTCCCACATTGCTTCTTCAAACTTTTGGTTTCTCTATAACACTTTGACTAGGTGAATTGTCTTATTCTGTAGAACTTTGTCTCTACTATCTAAGATCTTCACTGGTTGATCCTCATAGGAAAGATCATTATCCAATGGTACCACCTATGGATTGAGTACATGTGAGGGGTCAAGTATGTACTACCTCAAGATTTATACATGGAATACTTCATGAACTTTAGATAGGTTAGGTGTGAGTGAAAGTATATAGTACACCACTCTGATTAGATCACGGATCTCAAAGGGGACGATGTATCTTGGACTAAGCTTTATCTTCTTCCCAAATATCATCACATTATTCCATAGATATATGAAAAGGAATACCATGTCTCCAACATAAAACTCTAGGTCTCATAGATTATTGTCAGTATAGATCTTTTGTCGACTCTGAGCAGCCTTTATGTGCTACTGAATGGTCTTAACCTTTTCCACCATTTCCTCAACCATTTAAAGAACTATCAGTTTTCATTTCCCAAATCCATCCCAGCATTCAGGTGTATTGTGCCTCTTACCATAAAGGGCTTAATAGGGATATATTTGTATGCTCTAGTGTAAACAACAGTTACAAGAGAACTCGACCAAAGGAATATGTTGATCCAATCCTCCTTTTGAAGTCAATTGAGAATTCTCTCAACATATCCTCGAGTGTCTGGATTTTCTACTCTGATTGACCATCAGTTTGAGGGTGACAAGTTGGGAGAAGTTCAACTCAGTTTTTATAGAATTATGAATATTTTTCCTTAACTTGGATGTGAATCTTGGATCTTGATCAGATACAATCGATAGTGCCAATCCATATAGCCTGACCACTTCTCTAATGCATATGCATGCAAGTAGATAGAGGGAGAATTACTCTCATATCACAATGATTTGTGGAGTCTTTGTAAGAAAACCCACCACAACCCATATATCATCATTCACTCTTTATTTATTTTCAATATCAGAGATAAATTCAATGGTGATATTTTCCCATTTCCATGTAGTCATGGGTAATTGTTGCATCATCCCCTTGGACTTTTTCCTTTATGCTTTCACTTGCTGACATACAAGGCATCTTGATGTATATTCTGTGATCTCCTTCTTCATATTTTCCCACCAATAGTTTTCTTGGAGATCTAGATACATCTTTTTGATTCCTAGGTGGATAGAAAAGGTTGATCTATGTGCATCATCCAACAACTCCTTATTTAACTCAATATTTGATGGCACGCGTAGTCTTGACCCAAATCTCACAACACCTTCATCATTATCATTGAACTCTAAAGATTTCCCTTTCTTTATATCTTCCAATTTCTTCTTAATTCCCATATAAACTCTTTTAGAATCCATTAACCTCTCCTGAAGATATGGATGATCAATCATTTGTGAAATAATTGATGATGTTACTTCCATTATGATTCCCATATCCATACTTTCTAATTATAATAAGATCAAATCCTTCTTAATTTTCATCAATGAAAGAATTGTTATATCCTTTATAATTAGAGAATATTCCACTTTATTCTATTTCCCAAGTTGGTAGTGAATTTATCATTTACAGTCTTTGATTAGATCTAACCATCTTTTTTGGTGCATGTTCATCTCTTTATGTGTGAGTGGATACCTAAGAATTTTTTGATTTGTATATATTTCACACTTCTACCCAAAGTGATAATGACACAAAATTTTCAAAGTGAATATCACTTCATCTAACTCAAGATTATGCATTGGGTAGTTTTTTTTGTAACGCCACGACCCTAGTTACCTAGGGTTGGTTCATTATTACATAATATTGGCATGATCAAAAAGGATCAAATACCGAAATACCAATCAGTTTAGTAGCCTTTGAAGTACAAGATACATTCATAAGTTTTACATTACATCATGAAATAAAAACATCAACAACATTATGTCCCCATTTATCACACTTATATCCTTAGACTATCCCTACAGGTCAACCATAAAATATTTCTTCACATCCTGGGAAAAATAAAACATAGAAAGGGGTGAACTCAGATGCTCAGTCAGGATAACAATATAGTGAAAATTTTCATAAATAAGCATAAACATTTAAGGAAATGTATAAGACTAAACAAAATCCTTTTAAACATAAAATTCAGCATAATATGTAAAATATAAAATCAAATAATTCTATTTACATATTCACATGGATATTCTAATATTCTAATAATCACATGCAATATCAATAGCCACTTTTATAATGATAAAATGCATAATGCCAGAATTTATAACCACATAGTCAAGGCCTTGTGCCAAGACAAAAATAATAATATTTTGTCAAGGACTTATGCCAAGACCCTAGTTTGTCTCATGAGACCTACTGATGCATCGAGGAGTTATAGCAATCTCCACCCATCACTTACTAAGTCCAATGCATTCCTCATATGAAAAGGTTTAAACATAACATAAACATTCATATTAAAACTAGTATATGAAATTTCAATATTTTATCCATAAACCATTAATGGTGTAAAAATAACACATCCACTATCAAACATATCACAAATCCTTCAATAAAATATGGAACTTTTTATCATAATAAATCAACTTCAAACAAGCTTAAAATCCATCAATGGATATTGACATAGATGAAATCAAAACTTTTTCAGAGAAATATCTCTTTCTATTTTGAAATCATTTAAAAGTTATATAATTATAATAGAAAATATTTATTTTAAAAATATTCTTATAATATTGTATTAGAAGCTTTGATGATGTTATAACGGTAGAAAATAGTGGCACACACATTATAAGTTAAGGAAAAGACATTCTTACCTTAATTTTAACGAAAAGGTCATAAAGTACCTTGTTTGGAAAATGGAGAAAAGATTCCATTCAAAAAATATATGGTCATATAAGGTTATAAATGACTTTGACTCATAGTCTAGTAAATATTAAGAATGTTTTGAATTTCATTTTTAAGAAAACATGGATGAAGATGATAAAGAGGTCCCAGTAGATACTTACGTATTAACAACCTTGGATAAGTACAGAGATTGTAGAATTAACCCTTACCTTGTACTTTTCCTTAGTCAATGGTATGTAAAACTTATTTATAATAGTTAAAACATTGTTATTAAATTATAAAATAATCATATACATAAATATTATATCATATATGATCTTATAATATTTCTTTGTTAATAATATTTTAGTAGTATCATCGTTTCGGGTGCTAACTGATTCGTTTTCCTTTATATTCTGGGTTACTTAAGCCATTTTTGTTATGGATAGGATTTATTTGATTCATATATAGAATTATATTACGTTCATAAACATTATTTTTAATCATAAAATGAAAATTATTCTGTAATGATTATGATGGATAATGAATCTCATTGCGTTTGTGGAGTCGGTAATCTATATGTACGCACGAGTGATAATAAAATTATATTGGTGGTTAAATCATATGTAATTGGATGATATATAATATATAAATAATCATTAACATTTTATATTTATTATTTACAAAATTTATACTCATTATTATACCAATAAAAAATAATGAAGTGTTTGAATAACAAACTACACCATGACGTGGAGACAGTAAGTCGTACGTACGCATGTATGGTGACTTTGTCATTTATAGGGTGGATAGAATAACGAATATGGTTGTATCATATTTATAATAACATCACATTATGTATAATTTAATGGAGTTATTATTTTGGTATGGAATAAAATAAAGAGGAAGTGGAAGAAGAAAAGAACTTGAAAGAGGGTGGTGAAATTATTACCTCTTCTTTGGGTGTTTCCTTTTGAGTTGATCCAAAGGGCTACTTAAGTTGGCTTTCTGATCCAAGTAAGGACTCTAGGTTGATTTGAGGTAAATTTTTAGGATATTTTTGTAGGTTTTGGCTGAGGAAAATGGATTTGGAGGAGTGAAATTAAGATAATAGGAGGTACACTTTTATAAGAGAGGTGAGGGTCACTTTAGGAAAATCTTGAAATATTATTTTATAATAAAATTATTTTCGGTTTCTAATGGATAAAAAAATATTTATTTGGAGGATAAGGTGGAGATATGTCTAAAACCTATCAACCAAAAGGTTTTATACAGGTTACGGTCACCATATTAACCATATCATTTAGATTTAACTCTTAGTTAAATAGTTTCACATTTACCATGTCTCTTTGTATTTTTATATTATATGGTTAATAAACTTACTATAACAATCCAAGAGAACCCCAAGTGGTTCATCATTAATATATATAACCTTATCTATGTCCTTTGGGATAACATTATTTTTTAAGAATATTATATCAATTAATAATATAGTATTTGTTTTAAAAACTCAATTATGTCAATTTTGACACTATTAAGTATTTGGTTTTTTTGAAAATCATAAAAGCATGATTACTTCAAAAAAAATTATTTAATAAACCCTAACATGTCTTATTAACCTAGAAAATTAGTGTAATTCATCAAAAGTCTCAAATTAAATTTATTCTAATATTTATAATATCAATTATTTTAATCTTTCATTAATAAGGTAATTACTACATCATCATTGTGTCATAAATAAATTAAATTATTTAATGTCTAAAAATTTTAAATAAAATACCATTATTTAGGAAATATTTTTAAATTTATAATTAATATTTATAGTCAAATTTATATTGTGTGTAACCTTATATTAAAAATGTTTTAGTTATTAAACTTTTAATTTAACACTTTTAACTCTTGTTTAAATAAAATAATAATAATTGTCCTAATCTAATCCAAGTGGACCAAAAGGATTATATTTTATTCTTAAGGTTTTTTTTGGTCGAATTACACATATCCAATAGAATTATAAGTTGTGTTAGGGTAATTATAATATCTTTTTTACCCTTAATTACCCTATTAACTTTTAACAATGGTCAATAAAAGTCAAAAGTTACTATTCACCAAAAATTATTTTCATATTATTGAACCACATTTTAATTAATTATGTCAAATTTTCCTCTTTTATTTTATAAATTCAACTCATAGAAGTGGTAAAATTAAGTTTTATGCAAATTTGTAAATGCTCCTAGAAGGTGGGTAAAAGATGGTAAAAAGTTCAGTAAAATTTTATATATATAAACTTATTATAAAATGACTCCAATGAATTGAATTGAACATATATAGGTATTATGTATCTATTTTGACCTAAAATAAATTAATATAAAACAAATAATTATTTAAATAAAAAGTCAGTTTTAAACAATAACGCAGTGTTTTTCACTATTCATCAAAAATTGAATGTTTTTAGAAAAATACAAAAAATTCACCCTATGCTAATTTTGATATTCCGAATCCAAAAATGAATTCCACTTTGAAAATTAAATTTTATAAAATTTAAAAAAGTGGGTATTACTATTCATAATGGCTAGTTTCATTGGCCGTGGTGTGTTAAAACTCCAAGTTGCATACAACATAGGCTACATCATTAATAAAAGGGAAACATACCGTGGAAGATTGGGGTGTTACATTCTCCCCTACTTAAAATAATATTTTCCTAGAAATTTCTATAATATTAAGGAATAAAAATATTTTGGTGGTTCTTCACCATAAGTTCCTCAGGTTCCCACGTTGCCTCTTTCATCTTGTGGTTTCTTCATTAAACTTTTACGAGACGAGTTATCTGGTTTCTCATCACTTGTTCTCTTATATCAATAATTTTGGCAGGCTCTTCCCAATAAGACAGATCAGTTTCCAGTTCAATTTCCTCATAGGTGGGTACATGCATTGGGTCAGGCATGTATTTTCTCAATAGTGATACGTGGAACACATCATGAACTTTAGAGAGACTTGGAGGAATTTCCAAATGATAAGCTACAACTCTAATTCGTTCTAGAATTTTGAAAGGTCTAATGTACCTGGGACTCAATTTACTCTTCTTACCAAAACGTATAACACCCTTCCATAGAGATACCTTCAAGAAAACATGGTCTTCTGTATTGAAATTCCAAATCCTTCTTTAGTTTATCGGCATAGATCTTTTGCCTAATTTGGGCTACTTTGATGTGGTTTTGGATAACCTTCACCTTTTCCATTGTTTCCTTAACAAGTTCTCAAGCTACGAGTTTTCATTCACCAACATCATCCCAACAAGTTGGTGTACGAATTCTCTTTCTGTATAATGCTTCATATGGTGCCATCAGAATAATTGAATGGAAGTTATTGTTATAGTAAAATTCTACCATAGGTAAATATTGATCCCACATACCTTGAAAGTCAAGTGAGAAATATCTAAACATGTATTCTAAGGTTCGAATAGTCCATTTTATGTGTCCATCAGTTTGAGGTTGGTAGGTAGTTCTTAAACAAAGTTCAATATCCAGGGCCTTCGGAAGACCTTTCCACAATATTGAAGTCAAATGGGGATCACGATCAGAAACAATTGATAGGGGTACTCCATGAAGTCTTAAAACTTCATTAATATATAGTCTTGTCATAAGTTCAACTAGTAAATATTCTCTTATAGCAAGAAAATGTTTTGACTTGGTAAGACAATCAACAATGACCCATATTGCATCATTCCTTCTAGGTGTCTTTGGTAACCCCCTGACAAAGTCTATCGTAATATTATCCCATTTCCACTCGGGTAAGGGAAAAGGTTTCATGACTCCTCCAGGCTATTGCCTTTTAGCTTTCACTTGTTGACAAACCGTACAACTTGACACATAATCAGAAATCTCTCTCTTCATGTTGTCCCACAAAAAATGTTCCTTCAAATTTCTATACATCTTGGTGCTATCAGGGTGTATATAGAAATTAGAGCTATGAGAATCATACGACAATTCCCTTTTTAGATCAGGTATATTAGGAACACAAAGTCTCTTCCCAAATTTCAAAATTTTGTCTTCATATACGAAGTCGATCAATCTCCAATCATTCACAGCTTTAATTTTCTTTCGAAATTCCTCATCATCAGTCTGAAAACTTTTCATACTTTCAAGTAAAGATGGTTTGGAAACCATTTTAAAAAGAATTGATGTCTCACCTTCCATGGTTATTCCCATATCCATCTTTAATTGATCCATATATATAGTATCCTTTTTAACTCTCATCTTGTTCAAAATTTCAGGATCCTTTCTACTCAAAGCATCTTCCACATTATTTGCCTTCACCAGGTGGTTTTGTATAGTGCAATCATAATACTTGAGTAGTTCAATCCATTTCCTTTTCCTCATGTTGAGTTATTTTTGTGATAAAATATACTTCAAACACTTGTGATCAATATAAATATCATGTTTTTCACCATAAAGATAGTGTCTCCATATTTTTAGGGAAAATATTACTGTTTCTAACACAAGATCATGAGTAGGATAGTTTTTCTCAAAAAAATTTAGATGTCATGATGCGTAGGAAATAACTATATCATTTTTCATAAGGACACAACCAAGTCCTTTCTTTGAAGTATCACTATAAATAAAAAAACCCATCATTCCCTAATGGTAGAGTCAAGATAGAAGTATTGAATAATATTCTCTTTAGTTCTTCAAAAAATTATTAAAACTCTTTTTCCCAAACAAATTTAACCCCTTTATGGGTGATCTTGGTTAATGGGTTAGCCAACCTAGAAAAATTCGGGATGAAATGTCGATAATAACTTGATAAACCAATAAAACTGTGTATGTCAGTTATACTCGTCAGTGGTGTCTATTCTTGGATTGCCTTGGTCTTTGAAGTATCAACAGACATTCCATCCTTAGAGACAATATGGGAAAGAAAAGTAATCTCTTGAATCCAAAATTCACACTTTCTATACTTTCCATATAATTCACTTCTTCTAAGGGTTTTCATAATAGTGTGCAATTGATTTTCATGATCTTTATAGAATTTGAGAATACCAAGATATCATCAATAACTACCACTAAAAATTCATCAAGATATTACTTGAAAACTCTATTCATTAGTTCCAAGAAGACAGAGGGATCATTAGTCAATCCAAAAGGTATTAATGTAAACTCTTAATGCCCGTACCTGGTTCGAAATGCTATTTTTGGAATGTCTTCCTTATTCACACATAACTGATGATATCCATTGGTTGAATAAATCATCAATGTGAGGTAGTGGAAACTTTTTCTTTATTGTTATAGAATTGATATCCATATAGTCAAGGCACAACCTCATAGAGACATATTTATTCTTAACAAAAAGTATAGGGGCTCCCCGTGGAGAAACACTAGGGTGAATAAATCCCTTATTACTCAATTACTCTAGTTGTTTCTTTAGTTATACGAATTCCACAGTGTCCAATCTATAAAGGGTCTTCGATATGGGACTTGAAATAGGAATTAAATTAATGGAAAACTCAATTTCTCATTCTGGAGGATGTCCAGGTAAATCCTCTAGAAACACATCAACATATTCTTGCATAATAGGTAATTCCTCTATTCAAACATTATTTTCCTCACCTATAGTTATTTCAATCTCTTCCGCCCTAATAATTTAATTTAGTAGATCTACTAGGGGTGGATATAGATAAGAATCAAGTGGTGACCTTTCTGCTCTAAAGATAAGGTACTCCTTATCATCATTAAAAATTGTAACCTCCTTCTTCTTATAATAAATTTCCGAATCACGGTCTGAAATCAGATCCATTCCGAGAATTATTTCAAATTAAATCATGGGTATGATGATGAGATCAGTAGATAAAGAACATGTATATTCCCTAATGGGAACTGATTCACAAAACTTTTTTGCGATGATACTTCCCTTGGGAGTTTTTACTGACAACTCCCTTGTTAAGTCAAATTGAAAATATCTAATTTTCTTAGAAAACTGGGAAGATATGAAATAATGCGATGATCCAGAATCAAATAAAGTATTGGCTAAACTTGAGGAAACCATTAAATTACCTTCCACCGCATCTTTCAGAGCTCCAACCACAGTAGTAGTGATTTCATAAGCTTGGCCTTTCCCCATTGTACTTTTCTGAGGTAAGTTCCCTTGGCACTTAGGACATTCATTTTCATAATTCCCCTTTTCTCTACAACTGTAGCATTCAACATTGACAGACTATTTATTCCCCTTGCAATCATGATCTTGGTGGCCTTTTTCACCACACTTGTAACAGACTCCCATTCCCTTCAGGCAAGTACCAGAGTGCTTCTTCCCACATTTACCACAGGATGGATATTAAAATTTTCCCTTTTTCCCCTTATTTTCATTTCTAGAGTGTTCAACAGATCTCATTTTCTCTTACTTTTCTTTAAATTCATAAGAATTAGAGAATTCCTTTTCTGTATTGATAGCACATGAGACAATATCTTCGTATGATGAGGATGATTGTGAGACTAATGCATGACATAGAAATGGTTTTAACCCATCAAAGAATTGAAAAATATTACTCCTTAGATTACGCATATAATGTGTTGCATTCCTTGATAACCTTGTAATGTTAGCCTCATATTTACAACATTCTCATCCTCTTTTTTCCTCAGACTCAGAAAGTGTCTTTCCATATCTACTTGATGGTCATGAGGAAGGAATTTTTCTAGGAAAATCTCTTTAAACTCCCTACATTCTTTGTTTGATACTTCTTCATCTTAATTTGTGTTTTGGATTAATGACCACCATTAATCTGCATCTCCCGTCAGGTGATAAACTACCATGACAACTTTTTCCATTTCGCTACTCCCCAAAGCATGAAATATTTTCTCCAAGGAACTTATCCATTTCTCAGCTACTAATGGATTTGTACTCTCATTGAATGTTGGTGTTTTTTCCTCATGAATATGTTTAACATTTATCCTCCGTGTTGTGGATCAGGGTGCTCTATAAGGGTAAGATTATTATTCATAACCTGAGTGAGTTATCCCAGTATAGTGATAAGTTGATCATCACCAGTTGCATCACCATCTCCACTATAATTATCTTAAGTAGGAGGGAAATCCCTACATGGATTACATTCATTGATACGGTTTCCATTCCTTTCACTCTGCACCATTTCTAAACAAATTCATACAATAGATTAGTTTATGAATCGTAATACATAATTCCAAACTTGTAAAACAATTAACATAAATTGAACAGTTTATGGATATAATCCATAATCATAAAAATGTTTTCTTTGAGGAGGTATATACTCATAAATCCTTCATAATGGTTTTTAAACAAAATGTGAATTATCTTAAGAATATCCCCCAAGAGTGTCATAACCAATAGTGCAGCAAGGCCCATTGTCGTGCACCAGTTCCCGTTTGAGTCTATCTCAAAGCAGTGTTTTCAGGTTTTACCCATAGGTACATCTGTTACAGATCCACCACTACATACTCGTATCCAGAAAGGGATGTATTATATGGAAAACTCAAAAAATCTCTATGTTATCAAAATTCTAGGAAGTTCTTCTATACTAATCTTCAAATTCTATATTAGGGTAATGTTCTCTAATTAGAATTTTTATAAATCTAGCTTAAAAGGTTTGTACTAAACTTCCTATGATACCAACAAAAATTCCCCGACCCCAGTTACCCAGAGTCAGTGCATTATTACATAATATTGGCATGATCACAAGGGATCAAATCCCGAAAGACCGGTCAGTTTAGTAGCCTTGTAAGTACTAGATACATTCATAAGTTTTACATTACATCATGAAATAAACACATCAACAACATTTTTTCCCCATTGACCGCACTTATATCTTTATCCAATCCCTATAGGTCAACTATAAAATATTTATTCACATCCTGGGAAAAATAAAATATATAAAGGGGTGAGCTCAGACGCTCAGTAAGGATAACAATATAGAGTAAACATTCATAAATAAGCATAAACATTTAAGGAAAGTTATAAGACTAAAACAAAATCCTTTTAAACTTAAACTTTAGCATAATATGGAAAAGATAAAATAAAATAATTCCATTTAATTATTCATATGGATATTCTACTAGTCGAATAATCACATTCAATATCAATAGCCACTTTCATAATGATGGAATGCATAATTCTAGACTTCATAACCAGATAGTCAAAGCCTTGTGCCAAGACTACAAATAAGACTTTTTCAAGGCCTTGTTCCAAGACACTAGTTTGTCTCATGAGACCTACATATGCATCGACGATCTATAGCAGGCTCCACCTGTCACTTACTAAGTCCAATGCAGTCCTCATATGAAAAGGTTTAAACATAAAATAAACATTCATATTAAAACGAGTGTATGAAATGTCAATACTTTATCTATAAACCATGAATAGTGTCAAAATAAAATATCCACAGTCAAAAATATCACAAATCCTTCAATACAATATGGAAGTTTTGTATCATAACAAATCAACTTCAAAAAAACTTAAAATCCATCAAAAGATGTTGACATAGATGAAATCAAAACTTTTTTAGAGAAATATCTCTTTCTATTTTGAAATAATTTGAAAGTTATATAAATATAAAAGAAAAATTTTATTTTGAAAATATACTTATATTATTGTATGGGATTATTTGACGATGTTATAATGATAGAAAATAGCCACACTCACTGTATAAGTTAAAAAAATAAATTTTTGCCTTAATTTTGTCGAAAAGTTCATAAAGTACCTTGTTTGGAAAATGACAGAAAGATTCATTTAAAAACATATATGGTCATATAAGGGTATAAATGACTTTTAACTGTAGTCTAGTAAATAGTAATAATGTTTTGAATTTCATTTTTAATAAAACACGGATGTGGATGATAAAGAGGTCCCAGTAGATATTTACATTTTAACAACCTCGGATAAATAAAGAGATTATATAATTAACCCTTACCAAGTACTTTTCCTTATTAGATGATATTTTATCCTCCTGTATAATATTTAAAACATTGTTATTAAATTATAAAAGAATCATATACCTAAATATGATATCAAATATGATCTTATAATATTTCTTTGTTAATAATATTTTAGTAGTATCATCGTTTCAGGTGTTAACTGATTTGATTTCCTTTATATGGTTGGTTAAGTAAGCCATGTTTGTTATGGATAGAATGTATTTGATTCATATACAGAATTATTTTATGTTCATAAACATTATTTTTAACCATAAAATGAAAATTATTATTGAATGATTACGATGGGGAATTAATCTCATCACGTTCGTGGAGAGGGTAATACATACGTACGCACGAGCGACAATATCATTATATTGATTGTGAAATCGTATGTAATTGGATGGTATATCATATATAAAGAATAATTAACATGTTATATTTATTATTTAAATCATTTATACTCATTATTATACCAATCCAAAATAATGAAGTGTTTGAATAACAAACTACACCACGACGTGGAGACGGTAAGCCGTACGTACGCACGAATGGTGACTTTGTCATTTGTAGGATGGATAGAATAACGAATATGGTTGTACCATATTTATAATAACATCATAGTATGTAGAAGGTACTGGAGTTTTTATTTTTTTATGGAATCAAATAAAGATGAAGTGGAATAAGAAAAGAACTTGAAAGAGGGTGGTGAAATTATTACCTCTTCTTCAGGAGTTTCCTTTTGAGTTGATCAAAAGGGATACTTAGGTTGGGTTTCTTATCCAAGTAAGAACTATAGGTTGATGTGAGGGAACTTGGGAGGATATTTGGTCTGGTTTTGGTTGAGCCAAATGGCTTTGGAGGTGTGAAATTAAGATAAGTGGAAGTACCCTTTTATAAGAGAGATGAGGGTCACTTTAGGAAAAGCTTGAAATATTATTTTATAATAAACTAATTTTCAGTTTCTAATGGATCCAAAATGATTTATTTATATGATAAAGTGGGGATGGGTCCAAAACCTCTAAAAATAGGTTTTAAATATGTTTAGGTTTCCATATTAACCTTATCTTTTAGATTTAACTCTTAGTTAAATATTTTGACATTTACCATGTCTTTGTATTTTTATATTATATGGTTAATAAACTTATTATGGAAAGACAAGAGAAACCCAAGTGGTTTATTATTAATATATATAACCTTATCCAAGTACTTTGGCTGAAAATTATATTTTTAGAAATATTATATCAATTAATAATATAGTATTTGTTATAAAAACTCAATTATGTCAATTTTGAGACTATTTAGTATTTGGTTTTTGTAAAAATCATAACAGCATGATTACTTCGAACAAAAATTTTTAATCAACCCTAACATGTCATATTAACCTTGAAAATTAGTTTAATTCATCAAATTTCTCAAATTAAATTTATTTGGATATTTAAAATATTAATTATTTTAATCTTTCTTTAATAAGGTAATTACTACATCATCATTGTGTCATAAATAAATTAAATTATTTAATGTCTAAAAATTATAAATAAAATACCATTATATAGTAAATAATTTTAGATTTATAATTAATATTTATAGTCAAATTTATATTTTGTGTAACCCTATATTAAGACATGTGTTAGGGTAATTATAATATCATTTTTACCCTTAATTGCCCTATTTACTTTTAACCATGGTAAATAAAAGTCAAAAGTTACTATTCACAAAAAAATATTTTCATCTTATTGAACCACATTTTACTTACTGATTTCAACCATGTATCTCTAATTTTTGAAATTAAACTCACAGAAGCAGTAAAATTAAGTTTTATGAAAATTTGTAAATGCTCCAAGAAGGTGGGTAAAAGATGGTAAAAAGTTCAATAAAATTTTATATATCTAATATTTTATAAAATGACTCCAATTAATTAAATTTAACATATATAGGTATTATGTATCTATTTTTAAATAAAATATATTAAAATAAAATAACTAATTATTTAAATAAAAAGTCAGTTTTAAACAATAACGTAGTATTTTTCACTATTCATCAAAAATTGAAACTTTTTAGAAAAATACCAAAAATTCACCCTAAGATAATTTTGATATTAAGAATCCAAAAATAATTTCCATTTTGAAAATTAAAATTTATAAAATTTCAAAAATCGGGTATTACTATTAATAACGGATAGTTTCATTGGTCGCGGTGTGTTAAAACTCCATGTTGCGTACAACGCAAGCTACTGCGTTATTCAAAGGGAAACGTACCATGGAAGATTTTGGTGTTAAATTTTTTCATGAACTTTCAAATACCTTGAAGCATAAGCCATGCCTTTGTCATTTTTCATCAACACACAACTCAATCCCTTCTTCGAAGCATCACTGAATACCATGAAAATATCTCTAATTGTGTTTAGTGTGAGCACAGGTGTAGTGATAAGACTCCTTTTCAACTCCTTGAATATTTCTTTTCATTCATCATTCCAAGAAAACATGACTCCTTTCAAAGTTAGTTTTGTGAGAGGGTTTTAAAATCATGAGAAATTTCTCACGAATCAGCGATAATACCCAGTTAACTGAAGGAAACTATGTATATCTGTCATAGATGTTGACCTTGAAAATACTTTTTTTGATTTTTTCTATGGGTCTAGAGATATCTCATTTCTTTTGATGATATTACCCAATAAAGAGACTTAATTTAACTATAACTCACATTTTTTGGTACTTAGTATAAAGATTTTCCTTTCACAAGGTCTTTAGTACAATACTCAAATGCTCCTCATAATCCTCCTTACTTTTGGATTATTTTATAATATCATCTATAAAGACTACCAAAAATTTATCAAGGTAATATATAAAGACTCTATTCATCAAGTCCATGAAGATTATTGGATCATTAGTGAGTCTGAATGGCATTACTATGAATTCATAGTGCCTGTACCATGTATGAAAAAGAAGACTTGGGGATATCCTCTTTCTTCACCCTAACTTTGGAAATCCTAACCATAAATCCAACTTGGAAAATTATATTGCTCCACACAACTGATCGAAAAAATGATCAATCTGTGGAAGAGGATACTTTTTCTCTATTATGAACTTTTTGAGCTCAAGATAATCAATACAAAGGTGCATTGACATATCCTTACTCGTAATGAAGAGGACTGGTGTACCCCATGGTGAAGCACTTGGTCATATGAAACCTTTATCCAAATTATCCTTTAGTTGTTTAATCACCTCCTCAAGTTCCAAAATAGCCATTGTATATAGATTATTGGATAATGTTAATGCCCCAGGCATAATATCAATTGAAAATTCAACATCTCATCTAGGAAGAAGACTGAGAAAATCCTTGGGAAACACATCATCTCATTCCCTCATAATAGACATGTCTTCAAGGATGATTCTTTCCTTAGACTCAATAATTTGAGCTAGATACGCTTTTTCATAGGAAAATAATATCCATTCTTGATATGATGTGCTAATGAAGATTCATCCTTCTCCTTTCACTGGATTATAATCGGGGGCCAATTCACAATACGGAGATTGATTTTTTTTCTCAGGGAAATTTATGTTGGCTCTATATATATAAATTGAAATTCATGAAACACTTAATATATACATAATGAAACTTTTTTTAAGTATATAGTTATAAACTAGTCATTAAACATAATTTTCTCACTTTTATTATTTGAATTTTGAAAAACGGACATCTACGATTGTGATCAGTATGTTATTTGGAGTCTGATAGAACACACTTGATTTTTTTGGTGAATAGTAGCACAACCTTATGAATAGTGATATGAATAGTAATATGACCCTTATGAATATTAAATTTTATTATTATATTATTTTATTAAGATTACAAGATAATGAGATCTTTATTAATTTTTCCAGGTGATATAAAATCAGTTATAGTTTTAAAAGTGTTATTTTTGGAAAAAAATATGATTTTATTTAAAAATTAAATTAATCATATTTAGAAAATTATTTTGAAAAATGGATTTCATTTTTTAATTCTACACGTTAAGAAATGTATATAGTGAATTTTTCATATTTTCTGAAATTATTGAATTTTTTATGAATAGTAAAATACCATAATATATTGTATATATACATTATTAGTTAAATAAACTACTCCTAGCATCATTGATGATGTAATCACCCTTTTTGTGAAATCAAAATCTATAATTAATATTTGGAGTTATATGAATCAGGAATATTCATAGTCTTGAGAAAAATTATTAAACTAATTATTAAAATAATGGAAAACCCCTCCTCTCCTCTACTATAAATACCACCCTCACCCCCCTCTTCCTCTCACACCTCTCAGGATTTGAGAACTATTTAAATTTTTCCCAATACCCTTCCAAAGGATCTTCCCTGCATCCAAGACCTACTAGTATCACCAAAAGGCCAAAACCAAAGGCCTTAAGGATGATCTCAATGAGACACTACTGGAAAAATACCCTATACCAACGGTTTGGAACCGTTGGTATAGGCCCTCAAACCATTGGTATAGGCTATACCAACGGTTTGGAGGACTGTTGGAAAGTAAGCCATGATAATAGGTCTATACCAACGGTTTTGGGAAAACCGTTGGTATAAGTAATATGAAAACCTATACCAACGGTTCTCAAAACCGTTGGTATATGTATTTCAAAAAAAAACATCCGGTGGGATTTGATCCCAGGACCTCTAGTTTATAATTGAATGACTTAACCACTAACCTAACATGACTTTTGTGAACATAATTTCATAAATATATATATGTATTGTTATAATAATTTTAAATTTTGATTTATATAATGTTCTCGGTAATAATATTCGATTAAAAATCGAAGGACCTATACCAACGGTTTGGCCAAAACGTTGGTATAGGGTCTCTATAATGGACCTATACCAAAGGTTTGTCCAAAACCGTTGGTAAAAGTCATATTTCCAGTAGTGAGAAGATATCAATAAGTAAAGATTATCTTTCATTTTCTTGTGTTTTATTTTCAATTTTCTTCTTTTCTTAGACTCTATTATCCTTCCCTTTTCCAAGAAGCATTAAAGCTCCATTATTATATATATTATGGATTATTATCATTTTTATGGAAAAATTCATCATCATTCTTCCTCTCTTCTTCTTCTTATTCTAAAAATAAAAACACCATTTGTGATGTGTCGATTTACCAACATTAGGGATGATGTGTATTCAATTTTCTTTACTTCCTTCAAATATGGTTGTAAATACATTTTAATGGTTAAAAAAATTTAATTTGTATGATATGACCTCTCTTATTTTCTTTAATTAACTTACATTGATGATATTAAAGGTATATGATGAAACAAGCTCGTGATTATTGAAGAACCGCCAAAATGATCTAAAGAAATATCACTAATGAATTATCAAATTATTCATCCTCGTAAAAAATAACCAAAATTATTTATGGAATAATTTAATATTCTAGAGACATATTAATACCATTTCATTATACTTTTGGATTTTTACTTACATTCAACAAGTAAATCATTTACGAACCGACATTGGAAATCATGTAAAAAACACACTTGAAACAATGGAAGGAACAAAATATTATTAATTAATGGGTGGAATAATGTTTTAAAATAATCATATAAGGAATTATAAAAATAAATATGTTTCTTTAAAAAATTAATAACACTCTTTTAACCATTATACAAGAGGTTTAAACAAGTTTTAAGTAAAACGAACCCAAGGTAAGGGAATTCTTAACCCAATTTCCATTCTTTGGGTTAACCTTCTACTTCATTAATTATGTGTTATTAAAATTATTTGTGTAGTAATTTTTTATTATATTATGTTGAATAATGTTTTTTTATAGTATATATACATATTCCATCCACTCTATTAATTCTCAATTCAATTACATGATATTTGTAAAGGGGTTTTCTTTTAAAATCCTCTTTTAAAATTCTATTTTACAAAATTTAAAAGCCATGTTTTATGCAATTATTCGTGTTTTATGACTATGTTCTAGTATTTGTGAATTTTTTATAATTAAGGGTGGTTCTTATATCTCCCTCTAATGCATTGGGTTTTTGTAAGTTGGAGGTCGGTCGTATGGTCACTCTAAGTGTAACTGCGATGGTTACACCGTAATGTAGTCATGAGGGTTACATTGTAAGGTAGTCGTAAGGGTTAGAAATCATTAGGTAGTCATGAGGGTTTAAAAATTAAGTAATTAATGTCCCATGATACCCTTATGATCTATTTATGTTTTCTATTATTTATGGAAATATCATGTTTCACAAAGTAAGTATACGATTCTTTATGGGTGAGAAGTATATCTTTGTGAAGATGATTTCAAATGTTTATAAGTATTCATGGACTAATGGTTTTTTTCTTTATTTTTATAAACCTTAATAAGATTTCTATTCTCATACCATGTTTTTAAATACATTTCATAGGTTATAAGGATGTGTAATATAATGAAGTAAGTCAAGTTAGATGTTTGAAATTTTTTCAAAGAAATCATGTTGTTGTTTTGTGTTTAAAATTTTATGTTTTGGAAGAAATTGATACTATTTTAATGGTACCAACTTTGTATGTTTGTGGGTTGATATGTATGGGTTATTTCATAAGTTTCTAAAACTATAAACCTAAAAGATATTTGTTAATGTAAATAATTCAAGTCTAGTTGAAATAACAAGAATATGTAATGTTTAAGGTTTGGGCCTTATAGTTGGTATCAAAGAAAGGTTTAGATAAATTTAGGAGTTAGTATAATGTTAATTGAATACCATAAATGATTTTTAACTTATGTTTATGTTGAAATGTTATAGAATTTAGAGATTTCCATTTTTCTTCATCTAAGATATGTCTGTTCAGAATGGTTTTTTCGAGAAGAAATATGGAAGTTGAAGTTGGAAGGAACTAAGAGGCAGATATCTTTTTTAATCCATAAATGAGAATGGTGGGAATTGGAATCGAGTAGTTTGTGATAGTAATGGATCAGTTGACATAGGTAATAAGTGGATATGTAATCCATTCAAGAGAACAACCAGAGCTGCCACAAAGTAACATGATGATAGTGGAACATTTTATGAGGCAACACCCTCCTACTGTTAGTGGATCCTCTGACCCAGTAGTGTCTAAAGGATAGATTAAATCCCTTGAAAAGATATTTCATGCTATGGTATGTTCAGATAATCAAAAGGTAAGTATTTCCATTTATCATTTTGAAGGTTAATATCATCTGTGGTGGTCAATGGTCAAGAATATCAAGGATATATAGAATATTGATTCCTTAGAGTGGGATGAATTTAAAAGTATTTTCCTTGAAAAATATTTCCCAAAGGTGGTTCGGCATAGGATGGAGAATAAATTACTTTAATTGAATCATAAATAGGGAGATTTAGTCGCTGTGTATGAAGAAAACTTCACTTTAATAGCGATGTACGCTCAAAATCTTATTCTGGATCTTGATAGCAAAATCAATCATTTTTACTTTGGATAAAATCCAATATATCGAAGGGAATTGGCTTCCCGTGAGTTAAAAATTTATGAGAAACTAGTCTGATGTGTGGAGAGTGTGAAAATGGAGTTTTATGATGACCGCATGTACTTTTAGAACAAAAAAATATGTCCATATAGAAAGCAATGGGTAAGAATAAGTCAATAAAATATGATGGTAAGAATGTTCAGTTTCCAGATTGTGAAAAGTGTGGTAAAAAACACTCTAGGGAATGCCTTACCAGAACTGGGAGTTGTTTTTGATGTGGTAAGTTTGGAAATATGGCTCATTGTTGTAATTAAAATGATCCTAAGACTAATCCAGATAAGAAAACTGTAAAGTGTTTCGAATGTGGTGAGATGGGTCATTATGAAAATTTATGCCCAAAGAAAGATTTGAGTGATGGAAAGCAGCCAGAATATAAGAATAAAGGTGTAGTGAGATCCTTTAAAACTACTTAATTAGATGTGGGTCCATCCAATGATGTGGTATTAGGTACTTTGTTTGTTTACTCATATTTTTATAAATCCTTGTTTGATACAGGGTCTACACATTCCATTATTTCGTAAAAAATTTCTGGTAAATTGGAAATATCACCTAAACAAATGAGAATAGAACTTATTGTTAAAACATCAAGGGTAAATGTTATCGTAAAAAAGGCATTTTTAAAATATTCCTATTGTTATCTGTGGAAATACATTACCTACAAACCTTATTATTTTTTCCCTAGTAGAGTTTGATATCATTCTCAGTAAGGATTGGATTTTTTTTATCATGCTAAGATTTATTGTAGAGCTAAAGAGGTTTTATTTCAGAAATATTTTCAGTTTGTATGCAAGAACAAACCCATAAAATTGATAACATATCAAGAAGCTATTAAATTTTTGAAATATGAAAATGAAAGTTATCTTTCTCATATTGGTGAAAATAAGGGATTTGTTTAGATTTATGATGTGATAGTGGTAAATGAATACCTTGATGTTTTTCCTGATGAGTTACATGGTGTTAAAACTAATAAGTAAGTTTAATTCACAATTGTATTACTTCCTAATGTTAATAAAATTTCAAAACCCCCTTATCGAATGGCTCAAATAGAACTTATTGAATTGAGAAATCATTTTTGCAGTATTTTCTGGAAAAGGCTTCATTCATCCTAACACTTCACCAAGGGGATCTCTTGTTTTGTTCATTAAAAATAAATATGGTTCCATGAGACTTTTCATTGATTATATATATTTGAATAACATTACTATTAATAATAAGTATTCTTTTCCTCACATTGATGACTTGTTTTATCAGCTCCAGGGAGCTAAATATTTTTCCAAGATTAACTTGATATCCGGGTACCATCAGCTGAAGGTGAAGTAGGATGACCTTCCAAAAATAGCTTTTCATACTAGATATGGTTATTATTAATATATTGTTATGCTGTTTGGGTTAACTAATGCAACTTCTATATTCATGGATCTTATTAATAGAATATTTCATGAGTTCGTGGATATGTTTGTGGTTGTGTTTATTGATGACATTATGGTATATTCTAGAAATAAATAGGAGCATGAAAAACATCTAAGGGTTGTTTTGGAAACCTTAAAAGAAAAGAAACTATATATAAATTTTGGAACGAGTGAATTTTGGTTGCAAAAAACTTATTTCATTAGTAACATTGTTTCTAAATATGTAATTACTATTTATCCTACTAAAATGAAAGTTGTTTAAGAATGTACAACACCCAAAAATATAACCAAGATTCGTAGTTTTCTTGGTTTGGCAGGCTATTACTGGATGTTTATTGAAAACTTTTCATATTTATCTAGTCCACTTACTATGTTAACTTAAAAAGGAGTTCAATTAATATGGAAAAAATAATGCAATGATTGTTTTCAGGAATTGAAAAGAATATTGGTGAATGCTCTAGTTCTGACCCTACCTTCTAGAAATGGTGAGTTTTTCTTCTACAGTGATTCTTCATTAAAGGGACTTGGTTGTGTTTCGATGAAGAATGATCATGTAATTGCTTATTCTTTAAGATAACTAAAACATCATGAGTTAAATTATCCCACACATGAATTAGAATTAGCAACTACGGTTTTTTCATTGAAAATTTAGAGGCATCATTTATACAATGCCAAATGTGAAATACATTTTTATGATAAAATCCTGAATTATATATTCACACTAAAGGAAGTAAACATAAGGTAGATAAGATGGATTTAATTGATAAAGGATTATTATTGCACAATAAATTACTATCTTAGAAAAGAAAACAAAGTGAGATATTCCTTGAGTCAAAAACATCATGCATCATTAACTATGTTACAATTGGAACAAGACCATTTAATAAATGATTTAATGAATTTTGGTTTGGAATTTGTTAGTGCAAAAAATTCCTCTATTTTGTTTCATGTTTCAGTGTAGTCATATTTCTCAGGCGGAATTAAGCAATCATAGAAGGAAGACAAAGAGTTACATAAAAATGGATAATTGGTTAAAATGGGTAATTTTCCATAATTTAACATTGATAAAGATTGTATTTTGAGATTTGGAAAAACATTTTGTGTTCCTTGTGAATATAAACTGAGAAAATCATTGTTATAAGAACCTCATAGTTATCCATTTTTAGTTCATTTGGGTAGTACAATGATGTATAGATACCATTGGGAGTAGTACTGGTGGGATGGAATGAAAACATATATTTCATATTTTACTATGAAATGTTTGACATGTCAACAGGTTAAAGTGGAGTAGCAGTTACTGAAGGGGATACTTCAGCCTTTTCCAGTGTCAGAGTAGAAAAGGGAAAATATATCTAGGGACTTCATTGTGGGAATACCACATACATCTTGAGGTAACAATGAAATCTAGGTTATTATTGATCGACTGACTAAATTTTCTCATTTCCTTCCTATTCGATATACTATGACTTCATATCATATTTATCAACTATACCTCAAAGTGATTTTTAGGTTATATGGATTTTATCTTTCCATTGTATCTGACCATGATTCCAATACCACTTCTAACTTTTAGAAAGGTATTCAGAAGTTACTATGAATAAAATTAAATTTTAGTATAGCTTTTCATATTCAATCATATGGGTAGTAATAATGGATGATTCAAACTTTAGAGGATATGCTTTGAGATTCTTCAATGGATTTCCAGGGAATTTGGGATTATCATATTTCCTTAGTTTAATTTTCTTATAATAATAGTTTTTATTCCAGTATACAAATAGCACCTTTTGAGGCATTGTATGGGAATCAGTGTCAAACTCCATATTTTGGGGATGTAGTTGGGGAAAGTAAGTTTATGGGACCAAAATTAGTAGAGGAAGTGGGTGAGAAAGTTAAGATGATCCAAAAATACATGAGTAGATCTGGAAGAAAATTTATGCAGATAATAGGAGGAAAGGGTTTTCTTTTGAGGTATGTGATCATGATTTTCTTAGAATCTCACCATGTAAAAGTGTTATGCATTTTGGTAAGAAACTAAAGCTAAGTCCATGGTTAATTAGACCTTATGAAATCCTAGATAAATTTGGACCAGTCACATACCAAATATACTTTCCTCTAAGTTTATCTTATATATAGAATTTTTTTCATGTTTTGATGTTGAGAAATTATGTGCCAGATTCATCTCACATTTTGAGCCCAGAAGAAAATCATCTAGAATATAACCATCCATATGAAGATAATCCTATTCAGATTATTGATTGAAGAGAACAAGTATTGAGGAATAAGGTAAGCCACCAAGTAAAGGTTTCGTGTAGAAATCACATTGTTAAATAAGAAACATGGGAATCTGAAAATTATATGAGGGAAACGTACCCAAACTTTTTTAATAAGTAAATAAAATTGTGAGGATGAAATTTATAGGAGGGGAGAATATAACACCCCAATGAATTAAAAATAAATTGAAATTAATAAAACCCATAATCTCTACATAATGAAACTTGGTTTTAAGGATATTGTTATAAACTATCCATTAAACATAATTTTTCACTTCTATGATTTGAATTTTGAAAAAATTACATCTACAGTTGTGATCAGTTAGTTATTTGGAGTCTGATAGAACCAACTTGACTTCTTAGTGAACAGTAACATACCCTTATGAATAGTAATATGAATAGTAATATGCCCCTTATGAATATTAAATCATATTATTATTTTATTTTCTTAATGTTATAAGATAATGAGATCTTGATTAATTTTTCAATGTGATATAAAATCAGTTATAGTTTTAAAATTGTTATATTTGGAATAAATATGATTTTATTTAAAAATTAAATTAATCATATTTAGAAAATTATTTTCAAAAAATGGATTTCATTTTTAAATTTGACACGTCAAAAAATGGTTAGGGTGAATTTTTATAATTTTTATAAAATTCTTGAATTTTTTAGGAATAGTAAAATATAGTAATATATTATAAATATACATTATCAGTTAAATACACTATTACTAGAATCATGGATGATGTAATCACCTTGGGTTTAAACTCACATTCCCTAATTAGAATTTTTTGTCACATTAATTAAGACTATACAAATTCTTGAGCAAACATAATAAACTAATAATTAAAATAATGGAAAACCCCTCCACTCATGCACTATAAATACCACCCTCACCCCCCACTTCCTCTCACACCTCTCAAGATTTGATAATTCTATAAATTCTTCCTAATACCCTTTAAAAGGATATTCCCTACATACAAGACCTTCTGGTCTCACCAAAAGTCCAAAACCAAAGGCCTTAAGGGGGATCTCAAGGAGAAGAGATCAAGAGGTAAAGATCCTCTTCCATTTTCTTTTGTTTTCTTTTCAATTCTTTTCTTTTCTTATACTCTCTTCTCATGACCTTGTACAAGAGGAATCAAAGATATAGTAATATATATATTATTTATTATAATATATTTTTTCTAAAAAATCAATATCATTCTTCCTCTCCTCTTCCTCTTATTCTAAAAATAAAAACATCATCTCTGATGTCTCTATTTACCGACATTGTGGATGATGTGTCTTTAATTTCATTTAATTCCTTAAAATATGGTTGTAAAAAAAATTAATGGTTAATTTTTTTTTAAAATTTTACTATATGACCTATCTTATTTTTTTTAATTAACTTATATGCATAATATTAAATGTATATAATGATATAAGTTTGTGATTATTGAAGAACCTCCAAAATGATCTAAACAAATATCACTAATGATTTATCTAATGATTCATCCTCATACTATATAACCAAAATGATTTATGTAATCATATAATATTCTAGAAATATATTAATACCATTGAATTTAACATCTGTAGTTTCACTTCCATTTGACAAGGAAATCCTTTATGGATTGACCTTGGAAATCATGTAAAGAACGCATTCGAAACAATGAAAAGAACAAAATATTATTAATTAATGGGAAGAATGATGTTTTAAAATGATCATAAAAGGTGTTATAAACATCAATATGTTTATTTAAAATATTAATAAATCTATTTAAACCATCATATTGTAGTTTTAAACAAGTTTTAAGTAAGGCGAACCTGAGGTAAGGGAATTCTTAACCTAATTTCCATTCTTTGGGTTAACCTTCTACTTCATTAATTATGTGGTATTAAAATTATTTGTGTGATAATTTTTTCTTATATTATGTTTAATTATTTGTATTTATGGTTTATATACATATTCCATCCACACAATTAATTCTCACTTTAATTATATGATATTTATAAGGGGGTTTCTTTTAAAATTATCTTTTAAAATTTTGTTTTACAAAATTCAAAAGCAGTGTTTTTATGCAATTATTCATGTTTTATGATTATGTTATGGTTATTTTTAATTATTTATGATTAATGGTGGGATATATATCTTCCTCCAAATAATTGGGTATATTTTTTGAGGCCATCCATATGGTTATTCCAAGTGTAACTATGATGGTTACACCATAAGTTAGCCATAAGGATTATATTGTAAGGTAGTTGTGAGGGTTACAAATCATAAAGTAGCCATGAGGGTTAAAAAATTAAGTAATTAATGCCCCAATATACTTTTATTCTCTATTTATATTTTCTATTATTTATGTAAATATCATTTTTCAAAAGTAATTATATGATTCTTTATGGGTGAGAAGTATGTATTTGTGAAATGATTTCATGTGTTTATAAGTATTCATAGAATAATAGTCTCTTTCCTTCTTTTTATAACACTTACTAATCTTTTTATGCTCATCCCATTTTCATAAATTCTTTTCAAAGTTTATAAGGATGTATAATAGAAATAAGTAATTCAAGTTATATTTTATGTAGTTTTTTTCAAAGACATAATGTTGTTGTTTTGTGTTTAAAATTTTATGTTTTGGAAAAAATGGATACTATTTTAATCTTACCCACTTTGTAAGGTTGTGGGTTGATATGTATGAGTTATTCTCTAACTTTATAAAACTCTAAACTAAAAAGGACTTTGGGAATTTAAAGTATTTAAATCTAGTTGAAATAACTAGAATATGTAATTTTTAAGGTTGTGGATTTATACATCCAATCCATTCCCAGAATTGCATCAAATTATAACAAATAGAGTATGATAAGGTTTGCTGGAAAGTTAATCCCACAAATTTTGATAGGGGATGAGTTATATACTTTGGATTCAATAATTTCCCCATTTAACTTCTTCATCGATAACTCAACTTCACTTCTTTTTTATTATGTTTGAATAGTTCTACAAAACATTCGTGATGTGAAGGAATGCATAAAACCAAAATCCAAAAGTACATTCTCTATTCTTGAATAAATAACTAGTGTACCTGACACCACCTCATTTTCAGGATTCACTACTATAGTTGTGATGGAAAAAGCTCTTCCTTGCTACCTTGGATGTTTTTTTGTCTCTAAAAACCCTTGGCTTAGTGCATTGGTTTGAAAAATTCCCTAGTTCCTTGCTATTGTAAAAATGAATAATAAGTTGAGGGTTGACTGGAGCATTCATTTACTTCATCACAATAGCAGGTTTTTCCTACTAAAAATCACTGGCTAAGTGTACTTTCTTCCCATACCTAAATCATTTCATCGTCCCTTTCAGGAAATTTCCAGGGTTCTTATTTTCGCACATTTGGTAAGTGGGATGTTGAAATTTCTTAGCACAATTAGATCTCTTTATTGAACCACTAGAATTGATCTCCACTCTTTTCTTCTTATCCTCGTTATACCTATAAGATTTTATGATCTTCATTTCGACTTTGAGGGAACATCAGACAATTTCCTCATAGCTATCAAAGTCACAGATCTCCAGGGCTTTCTGTATGCTAGGTTTTATCCCACCAAAGACGGTCGACCATTAACTCAGGGTTAATGAAAAAGCTATAGACATATCATGAAAGACTTGTTAATTTTTCCTCATATGACTAGATATATTTGTCTTCATTTTGGCTAAGGGAATGGAAATCCCATTCCATTTTAATTTGGAGGGTGTGGGGAAAATTAAATCAAAAAACATTTTTTGGAAATCCTTTTATCTCATCGCCTCGATCTCTTCCTCAGGCTTCATACTTTTATCAATGTCCACCATTGATCAGCATCACCCTCCATATGATAAACATACAAAATAACCTTCTCTTTTTTGGAGCATTTATGGACGGAGAAGATATTCTCAATTTAGTTGATCAATTTTTTGGTGATTAAAGGATCATATAATCCATTGAAAGAAGGAGGCCTTTATCACATAAAGATCTTGATTGTAATTTTCTCTCTTTTGGGGGGGGGGGGGTTTAGAGACTCCTCCTTATCTAGGTTTCAAATAAAAATCTGAGTTAGCTGAGAGAGTATCATTGTGAAATTCATGATTCCTTCTCCCATCGATTTGGGCATCTCATTGGGGCAGTTGTCACATTTCCCTTCACAATGATTTTTTACCTGATTCCTCCTATTTCCAACCATTGTATAAAATAAAATGAAAATTAGGGATGATTATTTTTAAACTATTAAACACATAAAATATAATTCAAAACATTAAAGGTATAACTTAAAAATTACATTTATTTCCTTTACTTATTAATATCTAGTCTTCAATATATGTTATCCATCATATATTTCATAACATATATTCTTATGGAAGTTTTTCTATTTCTTTAATAATGGATCATACTATGCTTATAAATTTACTAAAGCACATCCCCTACGAGTGTCAAACTAGGTGTGTAGTAAAGCTTTTTTTCATGTACCAGGTTACCCATATTTAGGCTCCATACTGGAAAGGCTATCTTTCCCAACACTTTTAAAACAACGGTTCAAAAGAACCATTAGTATAGATTTCCTTTACCAACGGTTTTAATAAATCATTGGTAAAGGTGTGGTTAGGGAAGGATTTCCCAACGGTTTGAAGAAACTGTTGGGAAATCCATGCTTTTCCCAACGGTTTTTAATAACCTTTGGGAAAAACCCCCCCAAATTTACTCAAACAGAACCCCCCGACTCCTAGAAGTGCACCATTTCTAGAACCGCATTCCAGACTCCCAGAAGCGGTCACCCAGGTGAAACTCTTCCATCTGATCAGCTGCAACTCCCCCATTCAGGTTAGTCTCCTTCAACCTCTTCTCATTTTAGCTAAGGATATCCTTTTATTCTCAACATTTCTCAATTTATTTCACTACTTATAAATATCACGTCGTTTTCCCTATTTCTAGGGATTTTGGAAAATTTTATGATTCACTATTCCCTTCACGAATTGTGTACTCAAATCACTACATCAATGTACACATTTTCCAATTAAAGTTTTCATTACACATATACATTTATAAGGGCATGGTCTCTTTCTTGTGTTCTAATTCATAGTTCTTTTTTTAAACTCAATGCTCCAAATATTACGGTTTCATGTATATGAACTCATAAGAAATTTTTTTGTAATATTTATTCATAGTATTTAATGAAAATCACTCCTTTCATTAAGATCATGTCAAACATGAAGATCTTATTCATATTCATTTGTATACACTATGCGTGTTACATAACAAGTATGTATCATGATTCTATCAAAATATTTATATATATAAGATGATAGACTGTTCACTTATCCTTTGAACAATAGAACATATGGAGTATCTTCTTCAACTATGAAAAATAGTATATGGTCCCTAGTTATTTTCCACAGAAGAAATAAGAAATACTTAATCGTACAATCCAATGTTCTTTATGAATAAAATATCTACAAAGGGAACTCTTGATGGGACCTCTCCTTCTCCAATGTAGTACTACTTCCTTCATCATGAAACTATTTCACAGAAAACCCTTTTAGATTTTTTCTCTAGAACCATAGAATACCCTTTTAGATTTTTTAGTTGTCACTTTAATTTATCATATCATTATATTAAAATGTTATATAAATAGACTAGATAGTTATAGACCTCTCGGTGGTCACCTACATGAATTGAATCTCACACATTGTTCGAGATGAAATTGGGTACCCAGATAAACTACATTATTATATGTTTAGATAAGGGGAATCACCATTTTACAGATGCATGACTACTCACATGACATAGGATGGATCATGTAGCAGATTATTGGGTTGTAGCTTAAGAATCCAGGTCGAATTTTAGAATTTATTTAGACTCTTGTATTGTACTACTTCCAACTAGTTGTAACTATGTTTTTCTTATTGATACATGACATACATTACCATCATTCAGTTTATGATTCTTTTATTAGTTGGTATTACTGATTTGGTTATTTTTATCCATTTCCAGTATTTTCCCATTATTATCTTTCTTCCACTTTTTAACTGATATTATTAAAATTGTGCAACTTAGATAATTAGGGAATAGCCTCCCCCAAACACACCAAAGGCTCTCACTATTAGTCAATAACATTTGGAATTTTGGTAGATGTGCTGGAGGCCATGTGGCCATCTGGGTTCGGGTCACTAATGAGTGGCATCGTAGTTTGGGATGTCACAATTCCTGGATATCCTTTTTATAGGTGTTTCTAATCAAATCCATACTACTAACTATTGAAGGTCCCTATCCAAAATCAATTGGGACATGATTCAATGGATACACCCTACCAACCTATGATCTATGTCCCCAAACCTAGGATCCTTTAATCCATGGTTAAGGTGAAAATTGATGAGGCCATAACTACTTTTGATGTGATCCTCATCCTGATCTCCCTGAAGAAGTTAAAGTATAAAACTCATGTACTCCCAACAAGCCCCTTAAGGATTTTGTATTCCTTGATCCACTTCCAATATCTTACTAGGCAATCCTTGAATATAGGAATTTCGAATTATGTATCTTATTTTCTTATATACACTGTATTTTTTTGTGGTTCTTAATATGATTAATTTGTCAGTTATGCTTTTATATAAAGTAAACAATTGTCATTTACCAAAATATTTTTTTGATTGAACTTCAATATTATTAAATTGCTATGAAATGACTTATTGTAATTTTTTTACAGAATGGATAGAAGTTGGATGAACGGAACTGATCAAATTTCAACTGATTTTCAAAATAATTTGAACATATTTTTATATTTTTCATTTGACAAGGCTTCAGATAGTGGTCGCATACGTTTCCCATGTTCTAATTGTGTTGGAAGACCTTGGTTGAGTCGTGAAGCAGTTAGCTATCATATAACCAAATATGGTTTCCAAAAAAACTATTAAGTGTGGTATCACAATGAAGAGAAAATGGAATCTCAAAATTTTGATGATTCAAATGATAGGACTAAATTGGATAGTTTGATATATGATCGGTTTCCATTTATTCGGCATCATGAGAAGGAAAGGATGTCCAGCCAACAAGATTTCGATAAAAGCACGCATGATGCATCCAATGAAAATGATTATGTCGATAGGGTGAAAAAATTGAATGATGATACGACAACTCCAGTATATTGGCAATGTGGTAAATTGAAAAATTTGTAATTTTTAATCCGATTGTTTGATGGGAAAACTATGTGTGAGATTTCAAATACTTCAATCAATTACATTCTTACCTTCTTGAAGGACTTACTTCCAGATGATGCAGATATTCCCTTAAACCACTATATGGTATGGAAGTTAGTTTATGAACTTGGATTCTCAAAAAAAAATCACGCTTTCCCAAATGATTGCAGCTTATTTTTGGAGGAAACTGCTGACAGAAATGATTGTATCAAATGTGGAACCTCCTGATGGAATCAAAAATATGATGAAACACCATCTCTTATGCCATAAAAAGTAATGTGTCACTTTCCATTGACCCCCAAATTACATAACCTTTTCATGTATGATGAAATATTAGTAAAAATGAGATGGCATGACACTGAGAGAGAAAAGAATAATGAAGATTTGGTTCACCCTGCAGATGGATTTTCATGGCAGAGATTTGATGCTCGATATCCTAAATTTACAGCCGACGTGTGTAATGTGAGACTGGGTCTTTCATGTTACGGTTTTAATCCATTTGGGAATATGCTTACTTCTCACGGCACATGGTCGGTTTTCATACACATTTATAACCTTGCCCCATGGTTGTGTATGAAAAATATTTACACTTTCTTGAGTATACTAATATCTGGCCCTTTTGATCCCGACAATGATATAGATGTATACACCAGACATTTAATAAAAGATTTGAAACTTATTTAGGATGTGGGTGTGCCCACATACGATGCATGTTTGAAAGACATATTTCATATGCATGTTGCGCTTATGTGGATGATCAATGATTTTCCTGCTTATGCAATGATGTCTGGATGGAGCCCAAAAGGAAAATTGTCATGTACTGTTTGTATGAAGAATACTCGATCGATAAGACTTAAATATCATCATATTTTTAGCTTTATGGGACATCGAAGATTCTTTCCAATGAACCATCCATATAGAAACAATCTTTGAATATTTGACAATACCATGGAGACTGATGATCCACCTCAGCGTATGTCTAGACCTGATGTGCTTAATGAATTGAAAGATTTAAATTATTCATTTGGGAAGGGTGTAATGAAATCTATAAAGAGGGAAAATGTTTCCAATGATACATGTTACAATCGGAAAAGAAGAGTATATTCTTTGAGTTGTCGTATTGGTCAACCAACTTTTTACGTCATTGCTTATACATAATATACATTGAAAAGAATATATGTGAAATGTTACTTTCGATTCTTCTAAATGTCAAGGGGAATAAAAAATATAATTTAAAATATCGGTGTGACTTGGTAGATTGGGGGATCAGACCATAATTACATCATGTCTGTATCAGTGAAAATAAATGGAAAGTTCCATGTGCTTCTTATGTGATGACACCTACTGAAAAAAATCAATTTCTGGAAGTTCTAGATACTATTAAATTTCCTAATGCCTATTAAAGCAATATATAAAAACAGGTCAACAGAATAGATTTGAAGCTGAAATCTTTGAAGACTTATGATTATCACATCCTTTTGCATGAGTTGATTCCAATAGCAATCCGTCATCTCTTGTCCAATAATGTAAGAGTCTCAGTTATTCGGTTGTTCTATTTGTTTAGAGATCTTTGTGCTAAGAAGTTGTCTAAATCCTTCTTGCAAAAAATGTTGGAAGAGACACCATTAATTTTGTGTGAGTTAGAGAAAATATTCCCTCCATCATTTTTTACATGCATGTTACATCAGACTGTCCATCTTCCGACTGAAATACTTCTTGGAGGACCTGTTTCTTTACATTGGATGTATCCAACTGAAAGAAACATGTACACATTGAAATCATATGTTCGGAATAGGAATTATCCTAAAGGTTCTATTATGAATGGTTACTTGGGTCAAGAATGTATGGATTTCTGATCAATGTATTTGTATGATCTTACTATGAGAATAAATAGACCAATGAGAAATGAAGAAGAACAGTATGAGAAAATTGAACCAAGTTTTCCATCACTTCCTTAGATAGGAGGAATTTCAGGATCATATACATTGATGACATTAAGACTTGAAGAGTGAGAGATGGAACATCGCACAGTGTTGTTCAATTGTGATTTGTTCGATTAGTATATCAAGTAAGTAAATTTTACATGTATCACTTATCTTATCTTTTGTAATTTTAAATATTTTTTAAACTATTATTATTTTTATCTACAGAGAACATAAATAATTGATATATAGAAAGCATCGTTCATTATCTTTGAGAAGAAAAGTGACTTTGCATAGAAAAAGGTTTTCTGCTTGGTTGAAATTGAAGGTAAAAATATTTCTGTAATAACTAAATAAAAATAATATTTAATTAAGTTTACTATTTGTTTATATTTCAGGTATCGAGTTTTCCTACAGACTCTGTTTTGAGGAAATAATAGCTTTGACTTCTGTTCCTAATACCATGGTTCGTTCTTGTAAATCGCGTGTAATCAGTGGATACAAATTTATTATCACTGAATGAGCAAGGAACATGAGAACACAACATGATGGTGTTATGCTAACTGCCACAAAAAACTATTTTTCCAGTTCATCGGATAATAGACCTCATTCTGAAAATGTAGCTTATTATGAATCCATGGAGAAAATAATAATTTTGGATTATTACTTTCATGGTCTAGTCACGATGATGAAATTTCAATGTTTTGATTCAATGAAGAGGCAAGGCACCTTTATTAATGATTATGGATTTCGAGTTATTGACATGACTCACACTCTTGCCACTGATGAACCATATGTATTGGCATCAATGGTGAAACAAGTTTTTTATGTCAAAGATCATCATCATCCTAAATTCGGTGTAATTATTGAAGTAAATCCCAGACATGTTTTTTATGATGGTGATGATGAAGTTGACACTATCCCTACTGCAATTGGAAGCAATCCGTTTATTACTTATGATGACTCCAATAGCTCAATTGTCAGAGTTGATTGTGAACCCGAAGTTGTAGTGGGAAATATATATAATCATACAGTCGTGTTCTCACCTACATGTTTCACCTAAATCATTTAGAGTGTGTATCCTAGTACTTACCTTCAAACCACCATAAATCTTCTGTTTATTTATGTTTTTATTTATCAGAATGGTTTTTCTATATTTTATTTTTTGGGTTACATATTAGTTATCTGTTTCTAATTACTTACATATTTGTTTTCATTGTAGGTAATGACACACATTGAAGATATTTGGAGGAAAAAGATGACAGAAAATAATCATCACATGGCATAGATGGTCATTCCTCCACTCATCCCTATTGTGAGTATTTTATTTCAAATATATATATTTCAATAACTTATAATATCATGTGTTTACTTTTGTGTTAAACTTTTTTTCAGGATCCAACCCCTAGATGAGAGATATCCGATGAGGAGCCTGATATTGCTCCCAGTACAGAGGCTGGTGGTAGGAGGGGGGTGGTGTCAGAGTTAGACGATCATCTGGTCGTCCCAGTACTGAGGTTGGTGGTATGAGGTCTCGTGGTGTGAGAGTTAGACGATCCACTGGTCGTACCCGATTGGACTACGTCCCTACCACATATGTATCTTATACACCCCATTTTGATCTAGGTGTGTCTTTAGGGACACACAGGATATTTAGGCCTCTGATGTTTACACTACCAGTTCGCCAGACGTCTGTGCCATCACCTTTTTCTTCTGGTTCATTATCTCTGAGCTATTATATTCAACCTTCTTTGACTCCTGCTCTGACACAGTATGTGGTTGAGGAGTGTACACTGAGGGACACTCCACCTATATAGAATATTCCTTTAGCTTCTTCACATCCATTGATTCCCATTGATCCGACTACCACAGGTATATTTATATAACTCTAAAAAAAATTATACCAAAATTTATTTTTATTATAACTTGTACTGATATTTTTTTTATTTAATAACATATTCATCTACTGATAGGAGGTGGGGGAGGGGGCGTACTCACTTTCGTGCGGTATGGAACCTCCAGAGACAGTTGATGGTTGAATACAATGATGATGGACAGATGATTGATAAACCTGGGCAGCAATGTCGGGGTTTTTTGGCGATGCTAGCCAAATACTCCGACATCATTCCAGTCAGACCTCTATCTTGGAGACATCTACCACACGAAGTCAAGGATAATGCGTGGTTATAAATATGGGTAAAAAATATATTGGATTTAATGTAGTATTTTTTTTGTATTTATATGAATTAATCTATTGGTTTTCATCATTGGTTTAACTTCTCTGATGACGAGGGTGAACGACCAGCACGTTTAAAGGAGCTAGGAGAGCTTTAGAGAGCTTATAAGCATGATTTATATGTTGTCTAGTGTGATAGAGTGGGAATGGAGTTGGAAACAATACCTATTGTGGATTACTGCCTGATAGAGAAATATCGCCAAATTATTACCCATTGGGTGACTGAAAAATTTAAGGTATTAATCCCATTTTATGTATTTAAATGACAGTTTTAATATTTTTCATTAATATTATCTTATTTTTTATTAATCGTTATTTAGGAATCTTCTGAAAAAAACAAAAAAAACATTGATTCAAAGCAATACCTCCATACTTTGGGGTGCACTACTGTGTCAGATCATGAGTGGTAGTTGGTACGATATAGTTGTTTATAATTTTTTTTAGGAATTGCCCTTTTTATTATTTCCTACATCAATTATGTTATTTATTGAATATTGAATATATAATTATACTTGAACTTTATATTGTTTCATGGTCATTACAGAAGCAAAATTTTAATATTGAGGAACGTCTCCCTCGAGAAAAATTGTTTTGCTCAAGTAGAAGACAAAAATATGGAACTGTGGTTAATGAACTGACACAAGAAAAGATTGTATGTTTTATTTTTTTATTTCAATGTTTAATATATATTTTTAAATTTAATAATCTATTAATATTTTTAACAGGATTATTTAGAGGCCCTTGATGCCCAGGATCCTAACAATTTTGGGCCACACGATCATTTATATCAGGTTTTGGGAGATGAGAACTATGGTCAAGTATGCTACCGACCTGGTAAGAATATAGTCCCGATGAAGTATTGGTCCTCTCTAGGTATCCATTCTAGTACCATAGAGTTGGAACGGGTCAAGGAGCATTCAATACAGTCTGATAAAAGGGTCACATAGTTGGAAGAACTGGTCCAAACGAGGGAGAAATAATTTATGAAATTGATCAAAGCTTTATCTTCATCACTTCCACCAAAGGCCAGCATGGTTTTTCAGACATATATGCCATCGATGGGTGCATTATCAAATACACCAAGCAGTAGTTCTAATGGTGGTCGAGATTATGAAGTTCCTGGTGATGACGAGTATGCTGAAGAGGAAGATGTTGGAGATTATGCTGATGTTGAGATCGAGGGTGAGGATGAAGGTGAGGGCGAGGGCGAGGATGGGGCTGTGGATGAGCATGGGGATGGTGACGAGGACAAAGACGAGGACAGAGATGGAGGTGAGGATGAGGATAATGATGACAGTGGTTATAGTGATGGTGATCAGGGGAAGATTGATCCATTACATTTTTTACTGATATTTATGACATTTGATTTTTGATTTAATATGGATCTGTCATTCTACTTCAAAGCCTAGCACACCTTTCACACACCCATCACACCCCCCACCCTCCTCCCGGGACCCTGGAAATCCCCCTCGATAGCACCCCAAACAGCCCCTTGAAGAGCTCCCTGGACAGCACCCCCACCCTCCTCCCTGGACCCTAGACAGCCCCCCAGACAGCCCCCCGAACAGCCCCCCACAGAGCTCCCCGGACAGCACCCCCACCCTCCGCCCTGGAAGCCAAATAGCCCCCAGAAATACCCCCCCCCCCCACCCTCCTCCCTAGAACTTGGACAGCCCCCCACCCTCCTCCCTGGACCCTGGACAGCCCCCCCCCCCCCCCCCACCTCCTCCCTGGACCCCGGAAAGCCCCTCAGACAGCACTGGGACAGCCCCCCCCCCCCCCCCCCACACCACCCAACTCCCTAGACCCCGGAAGTCCCCCCAGACAGACCCCCAGACCCCCCCCCCCCCAACAGCCCCCCAGGACCCCAGACAACGCCCTGGACAGAATTGTTCTCAAATGATTTTTTACCACCCATGGAAGGTTAACTTCAGGATGAGTTCCTTTAAATGGGAAGACTATAAGAACCTGGTTTTTTCACTCTGGTATGGATATTTTTGAATTCAGTATAACTTTTTATTTTTGACCAAATATGGAAGCCTGATGATGTTATAATGGTTTATGGGGATTTTGGGGCTTGTTTAGAGCTCAGAACCCCGATCGGCGTAGAAAAACACTATGCCTCACGGTTAGTAAAAAATTTAAGTCCATCCCACAATGTATCTACCAACCATATAAGGATATATATTAGAAGCAATGTTCATGATTTTCCCTAACCAAGCACTAGGGGATGCACATCATGCACAATGCTTATAGTTTTAGTATAAGATATTATCACTATTGTTGCACAATTTGCCTAACTGGCATATGGAAAAGTCACCAAACGCATTCAGATTGTGTTGATACTTCAGTAAAATGATCCATGAGTAATATGTGATGTGTCCGAGTAAACCCCACCTCAATCTGAGGCACGGTGTGTCTGGTATCACTCAAAGTGTCTCTCTTTTGTTTAAAATGGACACCCTTTTAAGTAAAAACAACTGGCATACGGAAAACCAACCAAACATATTTGTATTATGTTGATACTTTAGGAAAATGATCCATGGGTCATATGTGACTTTTATGTCTCAACACTGCCTCAATCTGAGGCATGGTGTGGCCAGTACCACTCAAAGTGTCTCACTTTTATTCGAAATGGAAAACATTTTAAGTGAAAACAACAACTGACATACGGAAAATGGACCAAACGTATTTAGATTCTATTGATACTTTATCACAACTATCCATAGGACATTTTTGACATGTAGGATTCAACCCCGCATCAATCCGAGGCACGGTTTGGCTGGTACCACTCTAAATGTATCTCTTTTGTTTAAAATGGACATCATTTTAAGTGAAAACAAAAACTCGCATAAGGAAAACTGACCAAACACATTCAGATTGTGTTGATACTTTAGTAAAACGATCCATGAGTCATATGCGACGTGTACGAGTCAACCCCGACTCAATCCGAGGCACGGTGTGGCCGGTACCACTCAAAGTGTCTCACCTTTATTTGAAATGATCAACATTTTAAATTAAAACAACAACTGGCATATGAAAAACCGACCAAACGCATTCAGATTGTGTTGATATATAAGTAAAATGATCAATGGGACATTTTTGACATGTACGAGTCAACCTCGCATCAATTTGAGGCATGGTGTGGCCGGTACCACTCTAAATTTCTCTCTTTTGTTTAAAATGGACAACATTTTAAGTGAAAACAACAATTGGAATATGGAAAACCAACCAAACACATTCATACTGTGTTGATACTTTAGTAAAATGATCCATGAGACATTTGTGACATGTAAAATTCAACCCTGTATCAATTCGAGACATGTTGTGGATGGTACCACTGTAAATGTCTCTCTTTTGTTTAAAATGGACATCATTTTAAGTGAAAACAACAACTGGTATACGGAAATCCAACCAAATGAATTCAGATTGTGGTCATACTTTAGGAAAATGATTCATGAGTCATATGTGACATGTATGAGTCAACCTTGCCTCAATACGAGGCACGGTGTGGCTGGTACCACTCAAAGTGTCTCACCTTTATTTGAAATGATCAACGTTTTAAATGAAAACAACAACTGGCATACGAAAAACTGACTAAACGCATTCAGATTGTGTTGATACATTAGTAAAATGATCCATTGGTCATTTTTGATGTGTGAAACTCAACCACGCATCAATATGAGTCACGGTGTGGCCGGTACCATTCGAAGTGTCTCACCTTTATTTGAAATGATCAACATTTTAAGTGAAAAAAACAATTGTCATACGGAAAACCAACCAAATGCATTCATATTGTGTTTATACTTTAGGAAAACTATCAATGGGACATTTGTGATGTGTACAAGTCAACCTCGCATCAATATGAGGCACGGTGTGGCCGGTACCACTCTAAATGTCTCTCTTTTGTTTAAAATGGACATCATTTTAAGTGAAAACAACATCTAACATACGGAAAACCCACCAAACGCATTCATATTATGTTGATACTTTAGAAAAAATATGCATGAGTCATATTTTATGTGTACGAGTAAACCCTGCATCAATCTGAGTCACGGCATGGCCAGTACCACTCAAAGTGTTTCACCTTTATTTGAAATGATCACATTTTAAATGAAAACAACAACTGGAATACGGAAAAACCAACCAAACACATTCGGATTGTGTTGATACATTAGGAAAACAATACATTGGTCATTTTTGACGTGTTCAAATCAACCTCGCATCAATCCTAGGCGCGGTGTGGCAGGTACCACTCAAAGTGTCTCACTTTTATTTGAAATGGACAACATTTTAAGTGAAAACAACAACTGGCATACATAAAACCAATCAAAAACATTCAGATTGTATTGATACTTTATTAAAATGATCCATGGGACATTTTTGATGTGCAGGAGTCAACCCTGAATCAATCTGAAGCACGGTGTGGCCGGTACCACTCAAAGTGTCTCACCTTTATTTGAAATGATCAACATTTTAAGTGAAAACAACAACTGACATATGTAAAACCAACCAAACGCATTTGGATTGTGTTGATACTTTAGGAAAACCATCCATGGTATATTTTTTACGTGTACGAGTCAACCCCACATCAATTTGAGGCATGGTGTGTCCGGTACCACTCTAAGTGTCTCTCTTTTGTTTAAAATGGACAATGTTTTAAGTAAAAAAACTGGCATATGTAAAACTGACCAAACATATTTTTATTATGTTGATACTTTAGTAAAATGATATGTGGGACATTTGTGATGTGAAGGAGTCAACCATGCATCAATCCAAGGCGCTTTGTGGCCGGTACCACTCAAAATGTCACTCTTTTGTTTAAAATGGACATCATTTTAAGTGAAAACAATAATTGGCATAGGGAAAACCAACCAAACGCATTCATATTGTGTTGATACTTTAGGAAAAATATCCATGGGAAATTTTTGATGTGTTTGATTCAACCCCGCATCAATATGAGCCACATTGTCACCGGTACCACTCTAAATGTCTCTCTTTTGTTTAAAATGGACATCATTTTAAGTGAAAAAAACAATTGGCATACTAAAACTGACCAAATTCATTCAGATTGTGTTGATACTTTAGTAAAACGATCCATGGGTCATATGTGACATGTTCGAGTCAACCCAACCACAATCCAAGGCACGGTGTGGCTGGTACCACTCACAGTGTCTCACCTTTATTTGAAATGATTATCATTTTAAATGAAAACAACAACTGGCATACGAAAAACCAACCAAACGCATTTGGATTGTGTTGATACATTAGGAAAACGATCCATTGGTCATCTGTGACATGTAAAACTCAACCCTACAACAATCAGAGGCGCGGTGTGTCAAGTACTACTCAAAGTCTCTCACTTTTATTTGAAATGGACATCATTTAAAGTGAAAACAACAACTGGAATACGTAAAACCAACCAAACGCATTAGGATTGTGTTGATACTTTAGTAAAACGATCCATGGGACATTTTTGACATGTAGGAGTCAACCTCTCATCAATCCTAGGAATGGTGTGGCCGGTACCATTCAAATTGTCTAACCATTATTTGAAATGATCAATATTTTAAGTGAAAACAACAACTGGCATACAGAAAACCAACCAAATTCATTATTATTGTGTTGATACTTTATAAAAACAATACATGGGACATTTTTTATGTGTATGAGTCAACCCTGCATCAATCTGAGGCATGGTGTGGCCGGTGTCACTCTAAATGTCTCTCTTTTGTTTAAAATGGACACCATTTTAAGTGAAAACAAAAACTGACATACAGAAAACTGATAAAACACATTCAAATTGTGTTGATACTTTAGGAAAACGATCCATGAGTCATATGTGATATGTACGAGTCAACCCTGCCTCAATCCAAGGCATGGTGTGGCTGGTACCACTCAAATTTTCTCACCTTTATTTGAAATGATCAACATTTTAAATGAAAACAAAAACTAGAAAATGGAAAACCGACCAAATGCATTTGGATTGTGTTGATACATTAGGAAAACTATCCATTTTTCATTTTTGACATGTAAGACTCAACCCCACATCAATCTGATGCACAATTTGGCCGGTACCACTCAAAGTGTCTCACTTTTATTTGAAATGGACAACATTTTAAGTGAAAACAACAACTGGCATACGAAAAACCAACCAAACGCATTCGGAGTGTGTTGATACTTTAGGAAAAAAATACATGGGACATTTTTATGTTTACTATTCAACCCCGCATCAATCTGAGGCACATTATGGCTGGTACCACTATAAATGTCTCTATTTTTTTAAAATGGACATCATTTTAAGTGAAAACAAAAAGTGGCATACATAAAATGGACCAAACGTATTTGGATTATGTTGATACTTTAGGAAAAATATCCATGAGTAATTTATGATGTCTAAGACTCAACCCCACCTCAATATAAGGCACGGTGTATCCAGTACCACTCAAAGTGTATCTCTTTTGCTTAAAATAGACATTGTTTTAAGTAAAAACAACTGACATACGAAAAACTGACCAAATGTATTTGGATTGTGTTGATACTTTAGAACAAAAATCCATGGGTCATGTATGATGTGTATGAGTCAACTGAGCCTCAATCTGATGCCCTATGTGGCCGGTACCACTCAAAGTGTCTCACTTTTATTTGGAATGGACAACATTTTAAGTGAAAACAACAACTGACATACGGAAAACCAACCAAACACATTCAGATTGTATTTATAATTTATGAAAATGATCCATGGGTAATATGTGACGTGTAAAAGTCAACCTCGCCTCAATAAAAGTCATGGTGTGTCTGGTATAACTCTAATTTTCTCTCTTTTATTTAAAATGAACATCATTTTAAGTAAAAACAACTGGCATACGGAAAACCGACCAAACGTATTCGGATTGTGTTGATACTTTAGCACAACGATCCATGGTCCAACCTCACACAATCCACTTCTCATGTGAGGAACTCCTACCCATATTCTAGAACACATGACATTTAATATGCTAAGGAGAATTATATTCCCTAAGTCACACAAGCTCATTGATACACACCCATTATCATCGTCACTAAGTTCAAAGACACCCTCCCCAAAACATGGGATATTATATTTGTGTTTGGTTGAATTTATTTATTCATTTCCCTATTTTGTTTTATTAGCTTCTAATTTCTGAATTCAATCGTGTATGTGTTATAAAAAATTCAATTTTGTATGTATTCTTAATTTTGTATAACATATAATTACGTATTCAGTTTTTAATGTATTGTATTCATAATTGATTATTAAATTATGTATCCTTATAATTATTAGTTTTTAATTATGTATAATTATTATGTATTGTTTTGTATTCTTCATTTACTTTTGTGCAATTCACACAGCAGCACAGCAGCACAACATCACACACTGCTGGCTGCTGTGTGAATTGTATAGTAAAGCCTATACCAACGGTTTTAAACCGTTGGTATAGGTTTTGTATTTATTTTTTTTACCAATGGTTCTGAACCATTAGTATAGGGGTGAATGGAAGAGTATTAAAAGATATAACAATGGTTTTGAAACCGCTGGCATATGTTTTGTATGAGAACTCTATACCAACGGTTTTATTAAACTGTTGGTATATAGTATATTTCTGCACATATACCAATGGTTAATACCAAACCATTGGTATATGTCTAATATCATATCTTACTGGGATACGGTTTTAAAAATCATTGGTATAATTTATACCAACGATTCTCCACCCTATACCAACAGTTTTCAACTGTTGGTATACCTTAAATTTCCAGTAATGCTTGGGACACCTTGTCAGAGTTGTTACCCCTAAGTACATTTGTGCCAGAACCATATCCACTTATAATATCAAGACAAGGATATATTTTCATGATAAAACACTTAATCCATACTCACAAAAATTTTAGGAATGTATTCATATACTTAGTCTTATATCTAAGGCTTTTGTTAGATTTTTCTAATCATAATCCCAAAGATAACTAAACTTTTCCTCTAATACCAACAATAACAACCCTTCTATTTAGTTCACATTAATCCACAATTTGATTAAAAAATTACACTTAATACAACCTGAATGATCAAGAAGTCTAGTGTCTTTGGGAATTAGGTACATTTCATTACAATATTAAATATGAATTATAACATCTTTATTAGAAAAAAAATAACATGCTTGATGTTAAAACTTCATTGGATAACCTGGGGAAATACATAATAAAGGGGTGATCCATAAATTCCAATATGGGAATAAACAAGGAATAACATGAAGATAATAATACACATTATAGAAGTCATTTCAATTAGTCATAAAGGAACATGAATAATAAGACATCATATAGCAAGATAATCATTACATGGGAAATGTGGAAACAACTTAAAACACTACATCATAAACATAGTTCAAGGTCAGACTGCCAAGAATTAATGGTGGAAGATGTCCCATAAAGGCATTAGGTACACCTCTGTCCCAATATAAAGTATCATGATACTAAACTATACCTAATATATTGGAGTACTATATAATTCTGGGCACACCCGTCACTTTCATTTCATTCTCATGCTTAAGTATTCCACATAGATCATAAAACATATATTCATTCATCATTATAATTTATTATAGGATCAAGTAGTGTTGAATAAATATATTTAAGTACCCAATAAAAAATTATATGTGCATAAAAGTGAACACCCATGATAGGAAATGGGTATGGTATTCACTACACAATTGGTTTGCAATGGAAAATTGTGGTGAAAATTCGGTAGCATGACAGCGTCACTTAAAAATTAATAAAATGTGTTTATGAGAGAGAAATGGGTCTCTAATAATTTTTAAATAAATTAGATAGTAATAGGGACATGTAAGTACATTTATACACATAAAAAATAGAAAAAATATGGCATACGATAATAAATAATCTTGAATAAAAAGAGAAAGGAAAAGATGCTTATAAACTTTCGGAATGGTAAAAGGTGTACATAGGAGGGACTAATGAGAGATAAAGGGGTATATAATCACTTATACATAATAATATAAGTAAGGGGGTGATAAAACATACCCCATAATTAGAAATTTAAAATAATATGGCATAACAAGATAAAGAAACTTGTATAAAGATGATAAAGGAAAGAACCCTTACTTGAGTGTGTGGTACCAAACTCTTGAGAAGGGGATTATTGGGAGATTGGGGTGATTTTAGAGGATTATAGAGAGGGTATAGAATATTTAGGATGTGACACATGAATATTGAGTAAAGTTGAGTGGGATATTGGGTGGGTTTATATAGAAAATGAGAGGAGATTTCTTTAATATTTCACAAACTTAGGTTTTGGACTCTATATAATAAAATATTCCAAAAAACAACCTTTACCATGTTTTCTACCCATGGTTTATTCCAAATTGGTTGGTTTTTTATTATTTTATTATTAAAATCTTCTAACATATTAAAATATTACCCTTTCTTATGTGGAGGTGAGTCACTCTTTTAAATAAATGAATTTAAAATCATAAAATATATAATATATTTTGGAGGATTCATAAAGGAATTATAAAATTAATCAAATAAACTTAAAGTAACATTATTTTAAGGGGAAATACCCATTATAGTATTTATTACATAATTTTTCTTTCATTATGATTTCATAAAACACACCGTATATTTTTATGGTATTTAATTGTTACCCAAAAAATTTTATTCTCCCATGAAATTATGAAAAATTTACCATTGGATAATTTTGATGTTATGATTCCAAAAATAATATTTATTTTATCTAAATAATTTTCTAAATATGTGAATTTTCACTTTTAAAATAATATTTAACATTTATTGAAAAAATAATGGGTTTTTTACAATAACAGTTTTTCAACCCTTATAAAAAGTACATTTCACTTCATAGAAATTAATGACCATTTATAATTAAACCTTATTTAATGATAAAATTTTACTAAAACACTATTTATTTCAAAAATCCATTAATTAATCAAAATAAATCCCTTAATTGAATTTGAATATTACCCAAAAATATAATTTTTGATTAATTGAATTAAAATCAAAATCATTTATAAAGTAACAATTAAAATGAAAATAAATTCATTATTCTATAAAATATATATATTAATATTTTTATGTTATTAATACATATCTCATTATTACACTAGTGTGCACCCTAAGAGTATGGTTTACAATACTGATAGTTTCATAGGGCTATTCGGCAAACATGGTTTGGGTCCTGATCTTGATGAGCTTGAACTTCTCCCGTAAAAGGTTTTGTTCATGCTTAAGTTGTTGGATATTATCTTAGTCTTGGTCAAGGGAAAATTCTAGATATTTTATCTCCCTTGGAAGCTTCAATAAATGGGCTTTATAGTTCATGATTCTACAGTCTAAGGTCATCACTTCCTTTGTATGAGCCAATTGGATTTGTTAAAATCCATATATTTATACTAATCATGTGATTATTGTTCAACGGCTATATTAACAATGGTAATATTCTTAACAGTATTTTAAATCAAAATATATAACCAAGAAATTTCATGTGTTTTCTATACTTATATTAAATAATAATACATTTAATTAAAATACAAGGGGAAACTTCCTTTATAACAGTTCGAGTCGTTATACACAAACTTCATCCCAACAAGTTGGAGTACAAAATCTCTTTCCATATAATGCTTCATAAGGCGCAATTTGAATACTAAAATGCAAACCATTATTATAATAAAATTCCACCAAATGTAAATAATAATCCCACATACCTTTAAAGTTAAGTGAGACTGATCTCAAAATTTCTTCCAATGTTTTAATAATCATTTTAGTATATCCTTCTGTTTGGGGGTGATAATTAGTACTCAAATGAATCTCAGTATCCAAGTCCCTCTGAAGACTCTCCTAGAATTTTGTTAAAAATTGGGATCTATATCATAAATAATTGATAGATCCACACCATGAAGTCTTAAAACTTCATTAATATATAGTCTTTCTAGGATCTCAAGAGGTAAATCTTCTCTTATAGTAAGAAAATGTACTTATTTTGTAAGGTGATGAACAATAACCCATATTTTATCATTACTTCTAGGTGTACTTGGTAGTCCAATAATAATGTCCTTAGTAATTTATTCTCACTTCTGCATATTAATTTCTATAGGTTCATGAATCTTATAATATGATTTCTCTCAGCCTTTACTTGTTGATAAACAAGGCATCTTGACACATAGTCAGTAATTTCTCGCTTCATATTATCCCACAAAAAAATTTCCTTCATATCTATATACATCTTGGTTTTACCAAGATTTGTAGATAAATTTTAGGTATGAGCATCGTCTAATAGTTTCCTTTTTATCTCAGGTATTGATGGAATTCATAACCACTTTTGAAATTTCAGAATTTTATCCTCATACATGAAGTGTACTAATCTTATTTCCTTAATGGATTTAATTTTCTTTTGAAAATTCTCTTCATCAGATTGAGATCATTTTATCTTCTCCAGTAATGATGGTTTAGAAATAAATTTACAATGGAGTGATGTTTCTCATTCCTCAATAATTCCCATATCCATATTTACTAAATCTATGAATATATAATCTTTCTTGGTCTTTATTTAGGTAAGAAGTCCATGATATTTTCTAATTAATTAATTTTATACCTTATTTCTTTTTCATTGATGGTAGTGAATTGAGAAATAATAATCTTGTAGTAACTCAATCCATTGTATTTTCCTTGTTTTTAGTTCTTTTTGTGTAAAGATGCATTTTAAAATCTTGTGATCTTTATATATCTCACATATTTTACTATAGAGATAGTGTATCCATATCTTTAGAGTAAATATTTCTATTTCTAACTCAATATCATGAGTAATATAGTTTTTTTCATGAGTCTTCAACTTTCTTGATTTATATGAAATAACTTTATCATTTTTCATAATGACAGAACCCATTCCTTTCCTTAATGAATCTCTACATATCAAAATCCAATAATTTCTTGATTGTAGATTCAAAAATATGATCATTTACTGATATTCCATTCAATTATTAAAAACATTTTATACATTTTTTAACATAAAAACTTAACCCATTTACATGTGAGATTAGTTAATATGTTATCTAATCAGGAAAATTTATAAACAAAATGCTGATAGTAACCTCATAAACCAATGAAACTGCATACCTCAGTTATGTTCGTTGGTGTAGGTCATTGTTGGATTGCCTTTATCTTCACAGGATCAACTGAGATTTCATCCTAAGAGAAAACATGGACAAGAAAAGAACTTTCCTGAAGCCATAATTCACACATGATAAATTTACCATATAACTATTTCTTTCTGAGAGTCTTAATAATAATTCGTAAGTGATTCTCAAGGTCTCTATATATTTTAGAATAAACTAGAATATAATAAATGAATTATATAGAAAATTCATCAAGATATTCCTTGAATAATCTATTCTTTAGTCCATGAAAACATAGGGATAATTAGTTAATCAAAATTTCATTACTATAAACTCATAATTTATATACCTCATCTGAAAAATGTCTTTTGAATATCTTCCTTATTTACTCACAACTGAAGATACCTAGAACAAAGTTCAATCTTTGAAAATTATTGAGATCTATGAATTTGATCAAATAAATCAACAATGTGAGGAAAAGTATACTTTTTACTTATTATAATAGCAATGGTTTCTCTATATTCAATTCATAGCCTCAAGGATCCATCTTTCTTTATAATAAATAAAACAGGGGCTCCCCATATAGAAACACTAGGGAGAATAAATAATTTATTACTCAACTCTAGTTTTTTCTTCATATCCACTAATTCTAAAGTGGAAATTCTATAAGGAGTCTTTCATATTGGTCTTGATTCATGGATTAAATAAATGGTAAACTCAACTTCAAGCTCTAGGGGTGTCTAGGTAATTCCTTAGGAAATACATCAATGTATTCTCATACAATTGGTACATACTCAATATGAAGATGACTTTAATCATACCTACATATTTGTTTCTCTTCCTCCCCAAGAATTTCATTTATTAGAGCTACCGTATGTAGATCTAGATAATAATAATATGATAAAGTTTCTACCCTAAAGATAATGGATTCTACATCCTCCTTACAAACTATAATTTCCTTCTCCTTGTAATAAATTCATGCATCATATTTTTAAATCCACTCTATACTAAGTATTATATCAAATTATACCATAGTAATGATGATAATATCATCAACTAACTCAAATTTATATTCCCTAATGGGAACTTTACGACACATTTTTATTGCAATGAGACTTTCCTTAGGGGTTTTAACTGATAACTCCTTTATTAAATCAAATGTAAAATATCTAATTTTCTTGGAAATTGGGTTGATATAAAAGAGTGAGATGATTTGGAATCAAATAAATCATTGGATATATTTGAATATAGAAATAATTTATTTGTGACCACATCATTGGGTACTTCTGCTTCAACTATAGTGATTGCATAAGCTTGGCCATCTCACCTTGTCATCTTCTATGGTAGATTCCCCTAATTCCTAGAACATTGGTTGGAATAATGTCCCATTTCATTACAGTTGAAGCATTGAACATCATTTATTTATTTCTTCCCTTTTTATTCATTTATTTGATGAACATTTTCTCCATACTTATAACAAACTCTCATACCTTTTAATCATTTTCTAGGGTGATTCTTTCCATAATTTTTGAATAATCAGAATTACTTCATTCCCCTATTCTTCTTTGATGCTTCACCTTTTCCATGGTTATCATAAGACCTCTTATTCTCTTGATTTACCTTGAACAAATAAGATCTAGAAAATTCCTTATCCATTTTGATGGTACTTAATACAATTTCATCATATGATTAAAATATTTTAGAATCCAGTTCCCTTTAGAGGATTAGCATAAGACATTCAAATAAATGATCAATATTGTCTTATGAATCCTGTATGTAATCTATAGCATACCTGGCTAGTCTTGTGAAGGTATCCTCATACTCTTCAACACACACTTCTTTCTTTTTCTTTAATCTAATGAATTTTATCTTCATTTCAGTTCATTGCTCATGAGGGAAGTATTTGTTCAAGAATGTTTCCTTAAAATAACTCCATTTTGTGTATCTTATTTTACCTTCATCCTTAGTATTCAGGATCAATGACCACCACTGATTAGAATATCCCTTGACATAATACACTAAAAGTAATACCTTTTTTCATTTCATCCCAATGATATAAATATCTTCCAAGAGACTTGATCCACTACTCAGCTAGCATTAATTAGTAGTACCACTAAAATATGGGTCTTCCAATGCATGAAACGATCCAACAAGGGTTTAGTATGGTTATTCATCATAAACTGAGAAATAAATCCTAATATGTTCTTAATATACTCAACTACAACACTAATTGTGTTGACATGGAAAATAGTAAATTCTATAAATAGTCTAGGGGTATTGATTCCTTGCCTTTAATTGGGTGTCATCACTAAATAATGGAACACACTAAGTTATCTCATAATAATCATGATTATTGAGCTAAAAATTCACTATAATAAATTATTATAATTATCATGTTTATTTAACATCTAGTTCTCAAGGTTTCTACTAAACTTCCTCTGATACCAACTGTAAAATCCTAGACCCCAGTAGCCCAAAGTTGGTGGTTGTTTCATTACAATGGCATATGTTGGTCAGAGTAGGACACTCAAGTGGGGGTGAATTGACTTCTTATAAAAAATTATTTTAAAAGTTATTTATTTGAAAGTCCCCCAATTTAAAATCAAGCAGGAAAGTTAACCAAGGTAGCATATTTGTAAAAGATTTGAGAGTTTGAAAGATTCTTCAATGATTGATTAATTCTCTGTTAAAGAAATTTAGGAAGTCACTTCAAGTTTTGAAATCATCATACTAAAAAAATTCTATAACAAACACAATATAAGAATAACTATCAAATAAATATAATGTTTTCTGGTTTGAATAAACTAAGATATATAAGAAAATAGAACTTGAACATAGCGGATAAAACAAGAGGATCAATATTAAGTAGAGACTTAGTCCTCTCCACTTGGTGATCACCTTCCACAAATATATATATATATATATAAGATTGATCCACACCCTGTATCATGGTTTACAATAGTATACAAGATTTCTAGGTCAACTAGACCTCTACTACAGTTTTACATGGGAAAAATATAACCAGGTCCCAAAGAGAAATATTCCACAGTTATATGTGGGAGTAAATGGTGTAAGAGAGTAGTATTGAGAGGATATATTGTATCATCCAGTTTGGAATAGGAGACAGTTTTTTGTTTTTAATACAGATAAACACACTACTCAAAGGAATAATAAAATAGTACAAAACAGAGCAGAATATAATTATAAGGTACTAAAAATGATCTCAATGTTATACTATGTAGTTCTAGACTCTCTGAATGTAGCATATTTGAAGCTCAATTCCTTTTCTAAAAATAGACTTAAAAATAGAGTGTTGTCAGTTCAATGTCCTGGTTTCTAGTTCAATGATATTTTCTTCATATCTCTTCTTATTCTTTGAGTTGTTACTGCTGCAAGAATGTTCGTAAGATAGTTCACAGTGACTTCTTCTTTATCTCACAGTAAGAAATGTGGATTATTGTGGATCTTCTACATGGTTTTTTGTGTGTCACTATCTCATATTCTTTAGCTCATGCACCATAATATTTTAATCCTTGGGTGTTTGTGTTTTTCCTGACAAGAAGCATGATTTCCACACCTCATACCTCATAATGTCTGCTGACATTTAAGCAAGAATCATTAATAATGTCAGTATCATTAAATAGATAAAATATGACTGTTATAAATAATTTTAAATTTAATTGAAATAAGGAAAAAATGGATAAGTATATAATGGTTTCATAGTCAATGGAGACATAGGAATGGTTTCATAAGAATGGTGAGTTAGGAGCGATGAGTCAGGAGTGGTGTCATAGTCAGCAGTGACTCGTACTTTTCATATAAGTTGTGCCTCTAGACCAGTGTCTCATACTTTGAAAAAAAAATTGAATCAGTTAGTAAATGAAATGGTGTTGCATAAATGATGTTAGTTATTTTTTGATAAATGGTGTCATTGAAACGGTGTTTGGTCCTTTGTGAGAAATGTTGGCACTGGTAATGGTGTCATTAAAATGGTGTCTGGTCCTTTGCAAAAAAATTTAACTAGTGAATTGATACAAAGGTATCTGGTACATTACAAGTTTTGGAACCGGTATCATGATGCAACAGTGTCATTATAATAGTGACTCATACTTTACCAATTTTCATACTAAATGATGAGATTTTTTATTCATAACAAAGGTGACTATGAGTTCACCTTAACGGTGACTCATAATTTACCAAATATCTTTATTCTGTCTTAATAATTAATAATCATATAATGTATTAAGATTAAACATGAACATAATGAAACATTATATAACAGGATTAATCATAATTTAAAAGAGTTAAACATGATTTGTGAGCATTAAAACAAGAGGAGTCCTAAAATATGCCCCCATTTTTAGGATCACAAATCATGGAATTTACAATCTATACAATTCAAAAAGGAATAAACAGTTTGCTTAACAAATCAAAAATATTATATGAGATTAAGACATAAAATCAAGGCAGTCCATTATAGTATTAGAGAATATATGTAAAATATAATAAATTATAGTTCTTCTCCTCCTTTTGGTATTATCAAAAAGAAAGTAATAAAATGAAAAACAAGAACTAAATGAAATCAACAATTGAATAAAAGAGATAGAACATGTCATTGAATATACTGACATAGTATAGTATAATCACCAAATGAAAATACATCATATCACTTTCAAACCTCATCCTTCACTTCTCTTTAGATTCTGAAGCCTTCTCTTTATCCTTGTCAGAGATAGGAGGAGGATGATCATCATGTTTATTAGTATTAGAGGTGGTTGGAATAGAGCTATAAGATAGAGGAACTCCTTTAATAATAGAAGGGTAAAGGCTTGATCTAGATGAAGAACTAGATAAGGGTTTCTTAGTGATGACTGGTCTGATCTAGCTCAGAGTATTAGTAGGGGTCATGGTAACTAGATCAAAGGAGGTAGAGGAAGGAGTGGTGGAAGAAAGCAAACCAGGTCTAAGAGGAATAGTTATAGGAGAAACTATGGTTATATTATCATGATGTGGATATGGATTTAATATATTTATGAAATACTTGATGATCTCACCACTATACTCCATAGACCTCTCAAAATCATACTTATTTACCATAAACTTCTCAAAATTAGGAGTATAGTCCTTCAACTGCTTGACTTTATCCTTAAAATATTGATTCACTAGAGGTAGCTTCATATTCTCCACCAGATATTTTAAATGACTTGTCAATTGGTACTTAGTATAAATCTTTATAAAATAGGAATCCAACTTCTTTAAAATCTCTTCTTGAGCATTAGTGGTTGTCTTGGAGTAAAGTCTGACCATATCATGCATATGATCATTTTACTTTTCTATCTTAAACAGGATTTCCTAACTGGGACCATAAACCAAAGCACGAATCTCTACTCTAAGCAATGATCTGATCAAGTAATTGTCCAATGTTTGAGTGGTTTGAGAAGAATAAAATGTAGCTAAAGTATATGAGGAGAGATAATTATGCCCTTTAAGAATTGTTTCAAAAGATATTTTATACTCATTTGTCAGTTGATTGATATAAGCCACCACTCCACGCATTTCATTTTCTACATTGGTGTTGCTTTTTACCACTTATTCAAAAACTGAAATCAAATTAGGTTGAATATAAGATACAACATTCCTTGAGATAATTTCAACATAACCCTTACTAAGACTATCAAACTAAGTAGAAGCAGCTTGAAAATCCTTCCTCATCTCCATAAACAAATATTTTAAGTACTTAAAATCATCATTTAGCTGTTTATTTTCAATCCTTGCCTATTTTATCTCATGAAGCATTCTATGTTGAGTTTTCCAAATCAACTTTTATAGAAGCATTACAGTATCTCTTTCACTGAGGTTAGTCAAAAGATCAGGTTGTGTCTTCATAATATTTCCAAATTTAGAAAACATATTTTCTCCAAAAACTAATAGATCATCTTGTCTTACATAACAGGGGGTTTCTTGAGAAGGTTCAGGAATAGAGACAGGTTCTGGATCTTTAGCAGATATCACTTATTTATTTGTGATTGGTTTGATTTGAAACTCATTTGAGAGGTCCATTTCCTTCACTAAGTACTTCTGATAATCATCAATATTAAAGTAGTTGGGAAACCTGTACCAATCATCCACTAAACTTGAATCCATAGGATTCTGTACTTCAATCCATTCCAAAATGGGGTTCTTTTCCCCACCAACCAATGACACCCCTTGAGGGATATGAGATTAATTTCATGAAAAATTTTAACATATTTTATTATAACAGTCTCATCCATACTTCTTTATAATTGAAAATATTATTCCATCCTTAATTCAGCTAGTAAAATTACTTTTATTTCTACAAATTCTTTGTTTGTATGTTGTTCATTAGCAATATGTCCTTCCATAGTTTCTTCACATTTATCGTCATATTTATACTTTGTTGTATTTTCTTCACTTTCACCTTCACCGCCTTTATAGATAAGATAATATCTAGAGGAAATAGCTTTAGATGGTTCAGGAGAGGCATGAGGAGTCTCTTCAGTCCTTTTGGAAATATCTGGATCACTACTTTTAGAAACAACTCAGCTTCATCTCTAAAAACACAAACTTCCATTCTTTCATATGAATATTCCAAAAACACATCTGGTTCCAAACTAGGATTAGTGATATCCTTAGGTCTTAAAGGTTGCTCAACATGATTGAAATCCTCATACAGCCTTTCATTATCTTCAGCCCATAACCTCTTCCATGGATTCCAACTAATTTTCATTCGCCTATATATATCCATAAATTGACAAAACTCATAATCCTCAACAACTTCTTCATCCTTCCCTACCAAACCCTTGGCATGAAGCATGGCAGGAATAAATCTTTAATAGAATAAGAAGGTTGACTTTGAAGTTGTTTTGATCATATCCCACATGTGAAGGACAAGGTAATTGCACAGATTTATCATATGACCATTCTTCAAGATATGTAAGAAGAATATATCTTGATATTTAAGAGTAGAAAAAATCACATATCCTTTTATAGATCATGTTTTGAATAAATTTTAATATAAATCTAGTATCTCCATCTAATTCACCATTTATAGGCCTTCTCCTTTTTCCATCTCCAGTCAAGTCACCCAAAGCCTCTTATATGCTAAAAATGTCACTTGGAGGTGGAGGGTTTTTTTATTATCCTTGAATATACCTTCATGTGGTACTCATAAACAAACATCCCACATCCTTGAAGAAAAATAACACATTTTTTCATTTAACCAACTTCTAACCATAAAGTCATCCTTTTATTGAATGAAAACTCAACATATTGGTAAAATTCAAAAAAATGATTAAGATATATTAGTCTATTTTTATTTTAAACTAGGATGGCCAACCCAACTCTTAAAAAACATTAATAACAAGTGACTTTCTCAAAATAATCCACTTCCAACATACTTCCTTTTTAGACACGACTACACAATCTGCAAGACCAAGGTTCAGTGGTTTTTCAGGATTTGTGATCGGTGCTCACTTAACTTTCATTGATGACTTGAGATTATCTTGATTTGAAGATTATAGATGATTAATACTTGTAATTTCTAACATATAGAGAGTATTTGAATGAGGGAAAGTAGTTTGAGAGAGAAGGGTTTCGGTTTCGGGAGTAGACAACACGGGTGAGGAGAGAAGTGGAGTGATGGGTTTTTATCATTTAGGGATTTCTAAAATCCCAAATTAAAATATATAAATATATATAATATAAAATTGAAATAACATAATTAAAATAGTGTTTCAGGAAAATATTACTAAATATAGAAGTCGATTCATAATGGTGAGATCGTAATGTGCAGTCACGGTGGAATCACAACGGTGTGACTCTGGTCGGTGAGATAATAATTATTGAGACAGAAAATGGTGAGACAATAAACTATGAGATAGTAAACTATGAGAGAGTAAACGGTCACTCAAGGTTGATCATTAACAATTCATGTTTTATGTAGCTCATTCTTTCATAATTTAATGGCTTAGTCAAAATATTAGTAAGCTAATATTCTATGTGAATGAATTCTAAAGTAATATCATTATTTTAATAATGATATATCAAGAAGTGATTTATTACATCAATATGTTTTGTTCTTGAATGATAAACTGGGTTCTTAAAAATTTTAATATCACTTGTGTTATCACACTTTATAGGGACATGTTTAAATTGATATCCATAATCTAGAAAAGTGTGTTTCATCCACAAAATATAAGCACAACAACTACCAGAAACTATGTATTTAGCTTCATCAGTATATCATGAAACATAATTTTTATTATTACTACACCATGATACTAGTGACTTGCCCAAAAATTAACATGTTCCAGAGGATCTTTTTATATATAACTTACAAACACCAAAATTAGCATCAGAATAACTAACTAAGTAAAAAAAATTTCCTCTAGGATAGAAAAATCCTAAGTTGGTAGTACGATTGAGGTATTTGAAAATTATTTTAATAGAAAGAAGATGTGACTCTAGTATTTTCTTAAAAATGACACACATACACACGCTAAACATAATATCAGGTCAGCTAGCAGTCAAGTATAGAAGACTTCCAATAATGCCTTTCTAATTGGTTTGATCAATGGGCTTCCCACTTTCATCAATATACAATTTACAGGTGGTACTCATAAGAGTATCACTAATTTTAATGCTATAAAAAAATGAAGATATTTAGTATGTATACTCTGATTTAAAAGAATACCTTATTTATTTTTAAATATTTCAAATCCAAGAAAGAATTTTAGTTCACTCATCAAACTCATTTAAAATCCATTTTGCATCATTTTTTTTAAATCAACACATAAATAATTTTTCAAAGATCCAAAAATAATATCATCCACATGTATTTTTACTACCAAAACATCTTTATAAATTATTTTTATAAAATCACTAGGATCTTATATAACTTTTGTAAAACCTTTATAAATAATAAAAGTACTTAGTCTATCATATCAAGCTCTTGAAACATGTTTTAAATCATATAAAGCATTTGTTAACTTAAAAAATGATTTGGAAAAAGATGGTTTGTAAAAATATGTGTTCAAAAGAAACATCTTCAACTATAAACCCATTTAGGAATGAACCCATGACAACCATTTGATATATCTTGAAATTTAAGTGTTCTTTATATTCTAGCAATATTATAATTGATTCAAGTCTAGAAATTGGTGAAAAAGTTTCTTTAGAGTAAAATTATTCTTCTTGACTATATACTTATGCAAAATAATTTCCTTGTTTCTAATTATGGTGCCAGCTTCATCCACTTTATTTCTAAACACCCACTTAGTGCCTATGTTCAATATGTCTTTAAGTCTATCTAATAGTTTCCAAAATTTATTTCTTTCAAACTAATTCAGTTCTTATTTAATATACATTACTTATAATTCATCATTGATTGCATCATTGATGTTCTTAGGTTCAAGTTGTGACAATAAAGATTGATATTCAGCCTATTTTCAAAGAGAAGCTCTATTTTGAGTTCCTTTGTCTAAGTCTCCAACTACAGCAACTAAAGGATGGTTATTAAGAGTTATTGTAGGTCTAGAAAAAGAAGGGATGTTAATTTTATCTTCTTCAATAGTTTTTGGTTCATTGTGACTACAGTATATAAAATATCTATAACTACATGATTTAATAGGTTGCTTAACATTAGGATCATCAGATTTGGTAGTTATGACCAGATTAGACAGATCAACCTCAAGGTTTTCTAAGTAGGTTTTGGGATCATGTGGATATATTTCATCAAATTTGATATTCACATATTCTTCCACACATTTGGTTCTTTTATTAAAGACTCTATAGGATTTTATAGAGGTTTAATAACTTAGAAACAATCCCTCATCACTTTTGGATTAAAATTTATCAATATTTTCCTTAGTATTAAGAATATAGACTTTTATCCAAAAACTTTAAATTAATTAACTTTGTGTTTCCTATTATTCCACAACTCATAAAGGGTTTTCTTAAATATAGGTCTAATAAAGACTCTATTAATTATATAACAAGTTGTATTGACAAATTTACCCCAAAAGTAAATATTTAAATCATATTCATTAAGCATAGTCTGAGTAATTTTTGGTAAGGTAATATTTCTTCTTTCTATAACTCCATTCAGTTGGGGTGTCCTAGGAGTAGAGAAGTTCTAAATATAGCCATTTTTTGAGTAAAAAGATTCAAAATCTTGGTTTTCAAACTCACAACAATGGTAAATTCTTAAGGTTTTAATCCTAAGACAACTTAGGTTTTCTACTCTTCTTGCACACTTAGTGAAATGATAGCAAGCTTCACTGTTGTGAGTAATAAAGAAAGTCCAAGTATATCTAGATAAGTCATCTACTAGAACATAAACATAGAGCTTCCCATTAAGACTTAAAATTTTATGTGGTCTAAACAAATCCATGTGAACCAAATCAAGAGGTTTAGAAGCTAAAACTTCTTTCTTAGGTTTGAAAGATATTTTATGGTGTTTACCATTTTGATAAGGATTACAGACTTTGTCATTTAGAAATTATAGTTTTCATAGATATTTGAATAGTACTTTCCTAGTAAGATTTCTAATTGAATGAATATTATAAGGTCCTAATATCCTATGTTAAATCCAAGACTCTTTATGAAAGGCACTTAAGAAAGAAACATTTTGAGAAATTAAGGAATCTAAATTAACAGCATAAACATTTTCATTCCTAAAAGTAGTAAATACTAACTCATTTTTAGAATTAAACACATTACATTCATCATTTTCAAATTTAACATTGAAACCATCTTCACATAATTGAGATATTCTATGTATATTATATTTTAATCCATCAACAATAAGAACTTTGGAAATTAAAATTGAATTGGTGTTACTGATTTGTTCGAGGTCAATTATTTTTCCTTTTTCATTGTCACCAAAGGTGACATCCCCATCATCAATCTTTATCAGATTATTGAATCATGAATAATATCCAATCATGTGTCTTGAACATCCACTATCCAAGTACCATAGACTTCTATATGAGATCTTCAAATATCTTTCCTCAGATGTGTTTTTCATAAAACATATGTTGGATTTATTGGCCTCTTCATCATGTGAAGATTCTGACTCACTTGAGCTATCCTCTAAGGCACTTCAGGTGGCCTTCATCTCTTTCTTGTACCTTTTATCTTTATCCTAAATTTTCTTCTTATAATTTAACTTAGGATAGTCTGTCTTTACATGTCCTCTTCTCATACATTCAAAGCAGACTATCTCATTTGAATTGTCACCTATTTTTCAGTCCTTTTTTTAGTTTCCCTGATTATCATATTGGCCTTTGTAGCTGGGATTCCTCAAAAACTTCTTATTTATATATATTTTTTAAACCTTATTTATAATTGATCCATCTCCTCATCAATTTCTGATGATGAATCTTCATTACATGTACTTTCAGAATGAGTTTTTCCCCTCTCCTTTTCTTTATTTTTGGATGTAGTGGTTTTGAAAGTCACTGACTTTCTCTTTGGTTCATCCTCTTCTTCTTTGTTGACCTTTAATTCTTCCCCATACATCATAATATTTCATATTATCTCCTTGACTAGAAACTTACTGATATCATAGGATTCTATAATTGATACTAAGGTTCTTATCCACCTTTCGAGTAGAAATCTAAGTAGCCACATGATTTGATTTCTGGCATCAACTAGCTTCCCAAGAGAGCTCATTGTATTAACTATCTCATTGAACCTGAGATACATATCAAAAATTGGTTCATTAGAATTAAACATAAAGTTATCGTATCTTATAGTATAGGTATTAAGTCTCTTTTATTTAACATTAGTGGTTCCTTTGTGTCAAATAGCTAAGGTGTCCCAAATTTTATAGGAAATTTTACATGAAAATATTCTATTAAATTTTTCATCCCCTAAAGCAAAAAACAAGGCATTCATATATTTTCAATTATTATTGTAAGAAATTTTTTTGGCTTCATTTCATGTAGTTATTGGAGTGTCTAGTATTTTATATTTATCTTCTATTACAGTCCAAATATCAAACCCCATTCTTTTTAAGTGCATTTTAATCTTTATTTTACACTAATCATAATTTGTACCATTAAAGTAGGGAGGTTTGTTGGTAGAAGCACATTCTTGTCTATTATACATAATAAATAATAAATACGATATTTTAAAGATCTAAAAATTTAGAACTAATAGAAATTTAGAGATCTTTAAAACACAACTAAAATCACAGTTTAAAAGATTTGAAAATAGCATTTAAAAACAATCATCTAATACCAAATGTTGGTCAGAGTAGGACTATAAAGAGGGGGTGAATTGAGTTATTATAAAAATTTATGTTAAAAGTTATTTATTTTAAATTCCCCCAACTTAAAATCAAACATGATAGATAACCAAGGTAGCATATTTGTAAAATATTTGAGAGTTTTAAATATTCCTCAAAGATTGATTAATTATTAGTTAAATAAATTTATGAAATTACTTAAACTTTTGAAAAAATTCTAATAAAAATAATTCTAGAAAAAACACTGTCTAATATTAACTATTAAAGAAAATTAATGTTTTCTGGTTTGAATAAACAAATATAGGCAGGAAAATAGAACTTTAACACAGTAGATAAAACAAGAGATTCAATCACAAGTAGAGACTTAGTCCTCTCAACTTGGTGATCACCTACCACCAAGAAATATATATAAAAAAAAAATTTATCCACACTATGGATCAGAGTTTACAATAGAATACAAACTATCTAGGTAAAGTAGACCTCTACCACAGTTTTATGTGGGAAAAAAATATAACTAGGTCACACAGAGACCTCTTCCATAGTTATATGTGAGTGTAAAATGGTTTAAGAGAGTATTAGTGAGAGGATATCTTGTATCCTCAAGTTTCGTACAAGAGATAGTGTAGTTTTTTAATATAGATACACACACTACTCAAAGGAATAATAAAATAATACACAATAGATCATAATATAATAATAAGGGATTATAAATGCGTTGAGTGTTATTCTATCCAGTTCTGCACTCTTTGAATGTAACAGATTTAAAGCTCAGGTCCTCTTCTGGAAATAGACTCAGAAATAGAGTGTCATGAGTTCTGTGTTTTGGTTTCTAGTTTAATGAGATTTTCTTCATAGCTCTTCTTCTTATTTGAGTTGTTGCTGCTGCAAGGATGTTCACAGGATGGTTCACAATGAGTTATTCTTTAGATCACAGCAAGAAAGATGAATTATCATGTCTCTTCTACGTGGGTTGGTGTGTTTCACTCTCTCATCTTCTTCATCTCGTCTCCATAATATATTAATCTTCAGGTGTTTGTGTTTTGGCTGACAAGAAGCATGATTTCCACACCTCGTACCTCATAATATTTACTGATAGGTCTAAAAGAATAATTAATAATATCAGTATCATAAAATAGCTGAAATATTAATGTTATAAATAATTTTAAATTTAATTGAAATAAGGAAAGAAAGGGTAATTGTAGAATGGTGTCACAGTCAGTAGTGACATATTAATGGTGTCATAGGAATGGTGAGTCAAGAGTGGTGAGTTAGGAGTAGTGCCACATTCAGTAGTGACTCGTTCTTTGCTTCGAAGTGGTTCCTCCAGATCGGTGTCTCATACTTTTCAAAAAAATTGAATCAATGAGGAGATGAAGTGGTGTTGTGTAAATGGTGTATGTTCCTTTGTGAGAAATGGTGTCACTGGAAATGGTGTCATTGAAAGAGTGTCTAGTTATTTGTGAGAAATGATGTCACTAGCAATGGTGTCTGGTACTTTTAAAGAATTCTGAACCAGTGACTTGATACAATGGTTTCTGGTACTTTGCGTGTTTTGGAACCCGTAGCATGATACAACAGTTTCAGTGTAATTTTGACTCATAGTTTACCAATTTTCAGACTAAACGGTGAGACTATTCGGTCACAGCAACGGTGACTCTGAGTTCACCTTAATGGTGACTCATACTTTACCAAATATCTAAAATCTATATTAAGAATTAATACTCATAGAATGGATTGAGATAAAATATGATCATAATTAAACATTATAGAACAAGATTAAACATTATTTACAAGATTTAAACATGATTTGTTAGCATTAAAACAAGAGGATTCCAACAGCCTAGATATAATAGATTACATCACCAAGGATCTATAAGTTTAGTAGTCTTTAAGAACTAGATACATACATGTTTACCTTATTACATTGGTAATTAAATATAAAACATAACAAAGGAAAATAAAATTCTTTCTTGACACTTATTCAAATATTAAATCTTCATAACCTGGGGAAGGAAAAAAATAAAAGGGTGAGATCGAATGCGTAGTAAGCATTACATGAATAAATAATAATTGAAACTAATATAATAATGAATAAGATTTATGGCAAGGTAAATAACTGAAAAACACCTGCCATCAATAAACTGAAAATGGAAATGCATCCATAGATTCTTTTCATAGTGAAAATCTCTTGGAAAGTAATAGCTGAATACATAATGAAGAAAATGATTAATCATTGGAATTCATGTAACTGGAACATGAAACATTTTACATTCAATATGGTTTAAGTATGTGGGTAGAAACAAATTTGAAAGACTTTTTGCTAACTATTTTGTCTCATGTTACATGTTGATGCATCGGGTGGCTATCTATAACTGGGCCTAACACTTCACTACATGTCTAAAGCATTCTTCATACATATATTAAATTCAATAAAAATATTAAATAAAAAAACATATATAAAAATGGTATACATATAAGAAAATAATAATATATGTGATACAATAAATATGGATATTTAATGAAATTTTTGAATAATGGTGATTATAAAAGGGAAGTATACATACACCACACATAAGAAGTAAGTGGTGAATAAGGCATAACCAAAGAGAATATCAAAATGGTTTCCATGAAATAAGTTATTTAAATAATACTTGGACAGTAATAGGAATATCTCATGATTAATTATGTTTATATTAAGTGAAAACATGTAAAAATATTTTTTAAGAAACTTTTGAAATATGTCACTTTAGACTGGTTTAAGGGAAAATATTAAAGATTATTTAAAATGAACAAAAGAATAATTATTTGTATACAATAAGAAATTAAAAAGGATATTTTTTCAGGATAAAAATATTTATTTTATAAAAATATTGGCGTCTGAAAATAGATTATGGAGTGTACTTGAAAATGGGTAAGAATTTGGGAAGTTCCCTTAAATCAGGCTTCCTTATCAGGGGGAATTGAAAAAAGGAAACCTTAAAAAATGTATTTCCCCATAAAATAAAGAATAATTGAGATAGTTAAATATGTTTGGAACATAAATATAGAATTTATTAGGAGTCTAAAATAATAATTAAGAATTAAATTGGGGTAAAGAAAGAGAAACCATAACCTGAATGGAAAATGGGGGTTTGGAAAGAATCCCTTACCTTATGTACTGAATTGTTCTTCACTTGTACATAATGTCCTAGATAATGAAATTAAATTAATTAATAATTTAATTTAGGACCAATTAAATAATTATTTTATTCATTATAATTTTATTAAGTTCATTCATGTCCTTTTTGATGAGTTATAATACTCAATTTCATTGTTAGGGAGTGTTTGTTTCCTTGGATTCCATGATTGGTTCACTTGTATACATGTATAAAAATCATTTAAAATGAGAATAGATATCTATAATAGAAATTATATGTTATTAATGAAATTATAGAATAATAATTGGTCTTATATATTATTTTCTTTCAAGATGTGATTATGATACATTAGATAAAATGTTAACGATAATCGTATAGATTATTTTGTCATTTTTTCGAACATCGTAAACTAGTTTTGTTTTATTAATAAATTTTATATATACATATAATGGTTCTAGATAATTATATAAATTATAATATGTAAAATAAAATATTATTTAACCATAATAATGGTTTTATTACCAGCCTTGATGGAAGTAATGGAAAATGAAAACTTATCATACATAATGGCGGTAAATCATCACATCACAAATGATGTTTTCATTTTTACTTTAAAAGTGAGAGTGTAATGGGTTTCGTGATGGATATTCCAAAAGAATAATAAAATAATATTATATATAAGATAATTTATTTTTCATTCATCTTTATATATTGGTGATAGGGAAAAGATAATAAATTAAAAAAATTAAAAAAGAATGAAAGAGGATTTTACCTCTTGAATTCTTCTCCTTGAGAAACTCTTTAAGGGGCTTAGGATTTTTCTTTTGGTGAGACCAGAGGCTCATGGAATTGTGGGAGAGACTTGGGAAGAGGATTAGTGAGAAATTTTATAAGATTCAAGTATTATAATGTGTGAGGAGAAGAGGTGGTGAGGGGTGGTATTTATAGTGGTGGAGAGGGGTGTTTTTATTATTTTATTCATTAGTTTGTTATTTTAGCTCAAGACTATGAATAGTTTTGATTATTGTGAATAGTTATATTAAATATAGAATGAAATTTTGAGATAATGGTGATTAAATCATCCATAAATCATCAATGAATCAATAATACATGTGCTTAGTGAATACTGCAAATTATCGTATTTCATTATTCACAAAAAATTCAAATATTTTAGAAAAATACAAAAAAAATCACCCTAACTATTTTTCGATGTGTATAATTAAAAAATGGACTCGATTTTTTTGGAATAGTTTTCCAAATATGAGAAATTTATTTTTTAATTAAAATCATCACTTATTCGAAAAATTCCAATTTTAAAATCATAACTACTTTTATGACACTTTGAAAAACTAATTATGGTCACATAAAATTATCTTATAATCATAAGACAAAAAAATATTAATTAATGGATATATTTTATGAAAATAAAAGTTATTGTAAATTATTATATTAATAATAATATTATAAATAAATATTTATGTTTCATAAAAAAACCAACACTTAATTTGTTATTTTTTAATACATTTATTTATTTATTCTATGATATAAATAAATAATATCATAATTTATAAGATGCCTAAATTTTATTCATAATTTAATAAGTTGGGTTACTATTCTATTGGTCGAATTAATATTCCTGATGGTCACATTACTATTATAATGGTTAGTTTTTTATTTAATAGTATATCATGGTTCATTTGTGAAAACATAATCTATCGAATGAATTGAATTCATTTAAGAAGATACATAACATAAAATATTTAGGTGTTATTATTCCTTATTCTATTTATTCCTATGGTTAAATATATTCAAAAAATTATAAAAATCAAGGAATTATATATAACTATCTATTCGTTTAATTCCAAAAAATTGTTTTGTTAATAATTTACACAAATTGGATAATTTAATAAATATTTAAAAAATATAATAAACTGGGTTGTTACACTAAACTCATTACAGAATTCACTATTCAAACATGTATGATGAAATAAAATGAATGAATTATGAATATAAAATGATGAATTATTTAGAACAATCACTTTCCCCACACATTAACATTTAATTTTCCCCAAGTAATCACCATTAACAAGAATCACAATAATACCAATTGTTCTTAATTCATATCATCCATCCAATTACGGTTAAGTCAAATAGATTATTAAGATCAAATTCCCAACAATCCATACCTTTATAAATTCATCATTTTCGATCTTTGCATCCACTTACAAATTTCAAACTTCCTTAAGAATTTCTATAATATATTCCAAAAAATCATATACCTTTTTTCATTTGAGCTTATAATTCCAAAAATATGTTCATTCTCTTTGATAACTAGGAACTTTTTTAATATTACTAATTATATTTATGCATAATAATTATTGAATTATTATATATAATCTATAATTAAGTAATTCCAAATAGTAATAAACCCTATAGTTCATTAGTATAACTAATAAATTTAAGAAAGGTTTGGATAACTATATATTATATTTATCTACCCTTATAAATGTATTTTACTCACTCATGCATTACCATATTCAGAATAATTTTAAAATAAATTGTCATCTACTCATTTTACTCAAGTTCATAGAAAGAATCAAAATTTTATTTGGGGAGGCTCCTTGAGGTGTTACTTATATTAGGGAGAAAAGTTACCAAATATTGGGTTTGAAATTATGGTGAGTTAAATTTAAATTTTGATACGACAAAAATATTTTCAATTAATCGCCATTTTCCCAGTTCTATAAAAGGATTACATTTACCCAAATATTTTATTGGTTCCAATTCATATAGAGGTTTTCAATTTATCTCAATTTTTCAAAACATACCAAAAACAATGAACACACATAAAAACACACAAAATAAAATAAAACATGAAAACATGAAAGACAAATAGGTCCCCCCTCCCCATATTCTCTCTAGACACTATCCCTGGTAGTTTTAAGGATGTGAAGGATGGTAAATAGAAAAATAATGATAAGAAGTTACAAAATAAATAAATAGGGAATAATAAAGGCTAGTGGTACCATTATTATACACTAGAGTAATGATATAACTCCTCTATGGGATCATTATAAAAATAGTTACTAAACTTATTTAGTTGGTTCTCATTTACCTTTAAAGGACTATGTGCCTATTCTTTGATTACCACAACACAAAATGGAATATATTAGCAATAGTATATGATCTAATCCATTTATAATTAATATTACCATGTATGAGTCTCAAAATAAATTAAAAGAGGATAAATTTATACCTAACTTGTAAACCATTCCTCTAAATGAATTTTTCATGGGTGGTTCTAGTCCTTCCTTTATATAATATGGAGTTTTCATAATCATCTTTACTCAATTCATATAATTACATAAATTGGAGTTATCTATGCTCTATATCCATTCTTGACCCACACTAGAGGTTATTCATGACCAAATATTCTAAACTTTTAAATTCAACAGGAAAATGATATTCTTCCAATAAATAGTTCAGTAAGGAGACATACTGAGGGGGTTTTATATACAGTTTTTCATTCCCTAAGTTCATCATCCAAATTCTTACACTAATAATTTAATTTTATTTGAACTATCTTATATAAAATTCCCTTTACCTATTGGTTGGATTTTTTATCCTACCCATTTATTTTTGGATGTTATGTAGTTGATTTTTTTGGTTTAATCTTATATTTCTTCATTAATTCTTCCAAACATGAGGTGAAAAAATGTGTGCCTTGTTGGTTAAAAATTTCCATATGTACTTAAAATATCAAAATAATGTGTGTCATGAGAAAATATATCCCGACCTAGGAATCATCAGTTTGAGTGGGATGATATTTTATCCATTTTGAGACATAATCCTCTACTAAAATGATGTAATTATATCCAATGTATATAGGAAAATGACGTATAAAATATTGACCCTATGAATCAAATATTTCATATAAATTTAATTTTTGTTGAGGAACCTCTAGAATAATTAAAATTTCTCTAATAAGTTGGTACTTTTTACATGATTTTTAAAAATTATATGAATTTCTAAAAAATTATAGGAAAGTAAATCCTAGCCTCAATAAATTTCTTACTAGTTCTCTATGGTCTAAAATATCCTTCATATTTATATGTGTGATAGAATTTTAGAACATAGGGAACCACTTATTATGGAATGTATCTCTCGATTAGTTGATCACTGTATATTTTTAATTAATAATGATCCTCCTGCACATGGAATTATGGATAGGATTTTAATTTCAAAGATTATTGTTTAGTGAAAATATAAGGTACCACAGAAGTAACTAATAATTTTTCCATTTCTACATACCATGGTACCTTACCAGTGATTTCATAATGTTTCTCACTAGGGACTAAGAAATGAAAATTCATTTCAATTAGAAATTGAAATTCTGTTTTAAGATGAATTTTTATTGTGTGGTTTGAAATAATGTTCTCATATACTTCTTTTACTTTAATATCTATAGATAATTTTTAGATTAATAGCATCTCCATAACTAATATTGGTTTTGAGTCTTCTTTATTCATTAAGTTCCTAATAACTTCATGATTTAAAAATACTATTACTTTATTCCCTAAAAGATAACAATGAAATTTATCAAGTGAAAACATAATATATAAAAATCCTTCCTTGGCGCTCGTGTAATTGATCTGAGTTGAATTCAAGGTTTATGAGGAATATACTATCACATATGGGCATCCATCAATTTTATAGTATATAACTACTCCAATTTCTTGTTTCAAATAACCAAATATATGTTCAAAATTCACATCCTAAGATTTTAGAAAATGATGTAGGATATTTTTAGTCTCTTTTTGATTTCATCAGAAGCCTCCTTTCATGATTCATCAAAAAAATCAATTTCCTTTAAAATATTCATTAAAAATGAGTTAATTTTTCCAAAATATTTAATTAATCATATATAAAATCATATATGAAAATAATGATCTAATATGTTTAAAAATAATATGGTATTCTAAATAAGTGATTATATCAACCTCGGCCTTATCTACTTCAACCCCTTATTTATAAATGGAATAGCACCAAACCATTACATTTTCTAATATGAAATGGCATTTCTCAAAATTCAAGAATAAAATCTTATCAATGTAGTATTTGTAAATTTTATCTAAATTATAAAAAAAATGATGTTCTAGAAATGGTAAATTCCTCATGGAAACCCTCTATTAAACTTTTAATATGTTCTGAAAAATTATTACCATGTAGTAATAAAATTTACCTTGGGTATTACACAAACAGAAATGAATCCTATGGGAAGATAGAATATCATATAGGTATATAAATATTTTCATTTACTGATATTAAATTATTATTAGTACCGATAAATAACTAAAAATATATCAACAAAACAAGTATGGATCGTCACTGATATCCCCTCAAGTATTTGGTTGACAAAGGTAATGGGGAAATGGTATATTCAAGTGACATATTATTTTTATGATATTCTATACATACCCATTAACTATTTTGAATCATAGTGGGCCTAATTTCATTATTATAATTCTTTAGAATAGTTATTATAAACTTTTTTAGTATTATTTGAATGGGAATATCTCATTGAAATTAGAAATATTATACATTCTTCCTAAAGTTTTTCAACTAATTTCTTAACCACTTCAATTAATTTTGGATTTAGCCATATCTGGGGATATTTTACTAGTTTTTAGTAATTTCCAAGAAAAAATGGATAAATTAATAGTATAGGGATTAGTGAAGGTATACCACCAAGTTTCCAGCCTATTATCTTTTCATTTTTTTCAAAATGATTAAAAGTTGTTATTATTGATTTGGTGTCAAATTATTTTCAATTATTAATGTCAAATTATCTCTATCGATGATATATGTATATTTAATGATTTGTGGTAAAAAATAATTAATACCGACATGGAGGTTTGTACCAATGATGGTATCAACTTGGTTTCATAAAAATTTTAAATCTAAATATGAATTCAGGAAGTCAGTAAATAAAACATTAGTACATAGATAATAAATACCATCAAAAAAGTATTCAACCAATTCATATTCAAAATTATTAAATCAAAAATTTGGTTCAATGTCCAAATTATTTTTCAAAACAGTTTTATCTAATGGCTTTGGTCACATAGGATATTCTCCTAAGATTATGATCGCAATTAAATGAATATTATACTCACTTAAGAGATAATGGTTTTAAAAATGAGAAATTGTAAAAATGGAGTTTTTATATTAGGTAAATGTCATAGACTCTAGAATAATGAAATATAATATAACCTCAAAAAATCAATATAAATTGTCCCTTAAAACATATTTATTTTGGTTCATTTTTATTTTAATAATCGGTTTTCTATAATTATTGGGGATTGATTAGTAAAATTTTATTCAATGATATTTAGAATGTAGAAATCCTTAGGGAATAAAAAAATTTCATTCTCACTACAAAATCTTCCAAAACATAAAAAAAGTAGGAAGTGGAAATATTTTTTAGTTATACCACTACTCAAGTTGGATTGAGTTTTCCAAACTATAAGGAATAGTGGATTGAGTGAGTCATAACATTGAATGATTCACCTAAGTCACATAATGAATTACTGAATTCCGACTTACCTATAGTATAAGGGATAGTTATGGTACTGGGAACTTTTAATTTCATAGGTAACTATGGTGTAATCATAGTAGAAATATTTCCTCATAAAATTTCACTTTTATCTCTATGAAACCTTCTCCTCTTGGTATAAATCTCTTTAAGAAATTTTTCATATCTTGGAATTTGTTTTATTTCTTCATTTTGAGGGATATTTATTTCAAAATTTTTAAATGTGTCAAAATCCACTTTTTTCATGGCTTATTTGGTAAATTTCATTGGTGTAATTATTTTTGAATGTAAAGTTGGTGATTGTTGACGGAGTTCCCACATCTTGGATTTACCTTTTTATTCTTTCAATAGTTGTATCATGAAATTTGCTTCCAAATTTTTCTCTATAGTATATTGTTACTCATCCAGTGTTTATTTATTTTTAGCTTCCACAAGAGACTTTTCATTAATCTAATCTCCATTGATACTTATTAATAAAATAGAACTAGTATTTATCTTGGGGTTCAGAATCAGTTGATATTAAATGTTAATTGACCCTTTGTTAAACAATGTGTTCAATGGTGTAATAACTTTTAAAAACTAATTTCCCAATTACTTAACCTTATAACTATGGGTTTTCAATGTTTTTTTTTTTGATTTCCTATAGATTCCATCATCTTCCTTAGTAGGTGATTCATGGATGACTCTTGATTTTGTCCATGAGGTTTATAACCAGTGGATGTTTATGAATTGTTTCTCACATAGTAAAATATTTGAGGTTGGTATATATCTTTTAATGGTGGGATTTTTGTTTGTAGGTTAATAATTAAATGTTTTATAGTATAAAATTCAGAACTTAATTGTATACTGGTTTTTGGAATTTTATACATTAGTTAATGTCACCACAACTCTCAATGTATTACACATAAGGGAACTAATCTATATAGTTCACTAAAGGATTATAGTCACCAAAAAATTTATGGGGTATAGATTATTATTCCACCACTTGATTCAAATATATCAGTTTAACAAAACAAGTGAGATATTCAATTTGAATTTAAAGTATTATATATTTATAATCTTTTACCTCATGAACACCTATGGTGGTGTAATTTCTAATACCAAATTGTTATTACTTATAAGAAATATTATCAATCAATCCTTTGGATTAATTTTTACGTTTATAAATGAAATTTCCTCTATAATATTTATCAATTATGTTTCTATCATTTTTTATAAACCCTTTTTAGAGGAAAACTAAGAAGTTTTCTTCCTCTATCATTTTATGTCAAGAAAGTGTACATAGTTTCTTGAACCTTTACCTATACTTATAGAGAGTCACTCCCTGGGATTGAATTATGAAATAGATTCTATTTCTAAATGTTTTAATCCTTTAAATAGTAAATAAATTTTTAAGCAAGATTCTATAAATCTCATCATAACTTATCACTTCTATCGATTGTAAGTTTTATAACTACACCTTTGTTTCACCTTTAAGGGATAATGAAAATTATGTCTATTTAATTTGAGAATTAGTAAATCCTCTTAGATTAAAGTTTATGAACTTATTTATAAACTCTACCAAGTTATTTTTAGGGTATTCTTCTTATAATCCATGAAATTTTGGAAGTTGAATTAATTTTTATTTCAATTTAAAATATGCTTTCTTATTTGGGATCATAATCTTGTTATTTAAATAGTTAAATTTAGGTGCGCATAAATCCATGAGATATTGATTCAGTTGTTATATGTTCTCCTCTATAGTGTAACAAATTGAATTTATCTCTAAATAATTAGAAGATAATGATTGAGAACCTGTTGACATATTAACAAATGTTTTCTTTAAATGTTCAATGTTTCTCAGAATACTTATTATTTTAATAAAATTACTCTTAACCTACAATTCAAAACCAAATAGTTGATTATTAAATGATCTATTTATATAATTAAATAATTTTTCAGATGAAAATATAAGAAATAAACTAAAAACTTTCCTCCCCATAAATGATGTTAAATTCCTTATGCAATTTTCATGGGTTGGTTGAGAATTTAATTTATAAAACCCAATAAAAGTATAGCATGATTCCATGAATAAATTTATCTCATAATGAGGCACTGTTTCTAGGTGTTAATTTGTATGCTTTTATATATTAGGAAGTAAAAAATAGTAATAAGTAGATAGGGTGTTTTTTATTTGAAAAAAAAAGGAGAGTGTGATTATGATTTTAGAAATTGTGGCCATCCCTTGGATATTACTCCCAATCCACTCTCTCAAAATTCATCTAGTGAATAAGTAAACCCTATACCTATTACTTATTATGTATCTTGAGACCTCTTACCACTATCCCCCACTCCCATGGAGAATGTGGAATAAATAGAGTAATGAAATGACCAATAAAATCACTACCATTACCATCCCAAAGTGTTAATGAACCCTTGAACACCCCTTAATACTCTTCAAATCCCAATAAAATATGACAAATGAGGTGAACTAAGGTGGATGTGTGTGTAAAATAAATTTGGGAGATAGAAAATTTAAATATATCAATAATAAATTTATGGCCTCCTACCCATTCATAGATTCATATAGCTCCTCATGTGATTAATAAGTGGATTGAAACATTAATGAATTAAAATTAAAAAGTATGGATGAGGAATTATCCTTGTATTGGACACAAGATATAACAACCCTTCTTTTTATTACACACATAGACATGATTTATTGCATAAAACCTTCACTTGATACAACATAGAAGATCAAGAGGTCTAGTGTCTTTAGGGCATAGTATCATTATATAAAAACTTAAAACATTAAATACAACATCTTTATTGAAAACTTCCCTTACAAGACCACAAAATTCCTTTGTACTTAACATTGCATGGGATAACCTGAGGACATACATAAGAAAGGGGTGAGATATAAATCCCAGTAAGGGAATAAATATGGAATAACATGAGGAATAAAATAAATGTTAGAAAATAGGCATATCAATGGAGAAAAAGATAAACATGAACATAAAGGCGTGATAAATCCTAATAATAATAACATGGATATGTGGTAACAACACTTAACATGTAATTAGCATGATCCAAGGCTCATTGCACATGGAGCATGAGTAAATCCTCATTGCACATGAAGCACGAGTAAACCCTCATTGCACTTGAATTAGCATGAGAAAAAAAACATGTTTCACATGATGTGTCATGATACTATACTTTACCCAATCCATTGGAGTTCTATTAGGGGGCACCCTTTGTAAACATTTCATTTCAGGCATAAGTGTGCCACATAGATCGTACAACATGGATTCATTAACATCATAATTCATTCCAAAAATAAGAGATATATAATAAAAAAATTCAAGTCCTCAATCAATAAGTACATGTGCATAAATTTGAATACCCTTGATAGAGGAGTGGGTATGGTATTCACTACACAATGATTTTGGCATGGAAATTTTGGTGTAATTTTGGAAGCATAACGACGTCAAATAGAAATTTGTTAAATGGGTTCATGAGAGAAAAAGGGTTATTTCATCATTTATACATTAAATGGACAGTATGGGAATCATGGGACATAATATACCAACATATTTAATGGAATTTATATGCATAATATAAAATAATTTCATGAATGTAAATGAGGAGAGAGAAATTCCTAACGAAATTTCGGCATGGTAATGGTTGTATGTGGGAGGCATTAATGAGTGGAAGAATGGATCTCTCATCATTAAAACATTAATAGGGAAGTATGTGGGAGGTTCTAAATCATACCCCAACCTTTTTAATTGAAAATAGAATGGAAAAACAACATAATGAAATTTGGACAAAAATGAGAAAGGAAGAAATCTCTTACTTGGAAGTGTGATCCCAAAGGCTTGGGATGGGATTGAGAGAGGATTATTGGGATTTTGGGGTGCCTTGGGAGGATTATAGAGATAGGAGGACAAAAGTTTTATGAACTCCAAAATCTTTGAGTGAAGAGGAAGTGGGAGCTTGGGTGGGTTTATATAGGAAAGGAGGGGGAATTCTTTACTATTTAGGTTTGGGACACCACACATTAAACTAATCAAAACCACAAACCAACCCATGGTTTTTCCCATGGTTTTTTTAAATGGGTAGTGGAAAACAATATTATATAATGCCAATGGCCTAAATTCTTAAAATAATATGGTTTCTTATGTATAGGTGAGTCACACTCTCAAGGAAATCAATTTAAAAAGATAAAATGTTTTATAAGTCTTGGAGGGTCCAATAAAGCTTTTTAAAATAAAAAAAAACCTAAAATAACATTATTTTAATGTTAAAACATATATTGGTCGAAAATAATGTTTATATTATTTTATTACAATGCTATTGGGTCTTTATGATGTCATAAAAAACATTATATATTTAAATAGTATTTAATTTTTACCCAAAAATTCAACTGTCATAAAAAATTATAAAAAATTCACCATTGGATAATTTCAACACCCTAATTCCAAAAAAAAATATTCATTTTATCTAAATAATTTTATAAATATGTGATATTTTAAAAAAAATAAAAACCGATATTTATCAAAAATTCATGGGTTTTGACAAAAACGGCTTCCAAACTTTAATAAAGATTACAATTGTGTTCATAAAAATTATATGATCATTTATAATTAATAAAAATTAATTTAATAATATTTTATTAAAATAATATTTAATTAAAAAATTCATTAATTTATCAAAATATATTCCATAGTTGAATATTAACTAAAAATATTAGTTGTGCTTTAAAAACTATTTACAATGTAACAATAATAAAATGAATGTGTGTTATTTATTAAATACAAAAATAATTCACATAATCATAGTGCTAAGGTCTTGATACATAACCCATTATAACACCCGCATAAGACCTTATGGTAAGGTGTGTGATGGTGACAGACTCTTCGGGTGGTTCTGATAACATTGCTCGGGTGGTAATCTCTATCAACTTCCACTTCTCCCGTAGGTGGTTCCGTTCAAGTTTCACATGTTTAATCTCAACTTGGGATTGGTCATTAACGAAGCTCAATGACTCCACCTCCTTTCTGAGCTTCGACGAATGGGCTTCATACGGTGCAAGTCCTCTAGATGAGGTCATCGCTTCCTTTTCTGATTAAATTGGATATGTTAAATCACTATATTTATACTAATCCTATGATGACTATTCAATGGATATATTAGCAACGATCACAAATATTAACATTATTTTGAAATCCAAAAACATAAAACCAAGTAAGTTCATATGTTTTATATGATCATTCTACATAATAAGACATATAATTGGATCAAGAGGGATTTTCTATAACAAAATTTTGGGTTGTTACACAAGATTCCAAGAGTTCCAACACTAAATATTAAAACAATAATAATAATGATTGAAAATGGATAACCCCAAAAAAATTGGGGTGAGTTACCTATTATATGGTCAGAGTAATTTTTTTGGAATGATGCTTGGATAATTTTTATGAAGTAATGATTTTTTGTACCTCTATCTCTCATATTTTTTTAGGATCACAAAAACTCTACTATATATCTAATGTTTTCAATTCATTGTTTTTCATAAACTTTAATTTCATTTAAATTAAATAATTTATTTGATTTTATGAAGTTTTTTAATTCAATTCAAGGATGTAAGGCTGATATTTTTAAGGGAATAGGGTATACCTTTCCTCTCTTTAATAACTTAGAAACAACTTATAAGATCTAAAAAAGTATTATAAGGAAGTGGGGGTGGTTTCTCTTGAGGATAAACTTGTGTAGAAAAAACTGGATTCCCATTACAGTGCACCAGCTAGTTGTTTCCCTATGTCGAGTAGTAGGACTTCTCCTATAGAAACACTACTTACCCCGTTTAATGGCTTTAGAAAGATAGTGGATCTTCTAGTGGAGAATATATTTCGATGAATGCCACCATCCATCCATTAGCTAGTAGCTACTAGATAGTAGAGGTTATCCTACATCCCTAGCTCTATATAGGTCACCAGCTACCCAATGGAGGCTATCAGGAACACAGTGGCATCAAGTAGGCTCAAGTGAGGAATAATTAAATGTTTTCAAAATTACTATTAAAGTGTTATACATTAGATTTATTTCTCTTGATGAATTACGGATGCTTCTCAATCCTTTTAGAGGCTACAAAGGGATCCCTTGGCTCCATATAAATTATACTTATGATCATTTATCCCAATAATGTGCTCTCAAAGTTGAAATTGATTATGAATATCTTGAATTATCATTCCATACAAGATCCTTTAAAACTTATAATTCCCAAATTATCTCTACCCATTCTCTGAAATATCTCATTATCCATTGTACTTCATCCATTAAAGAAATTTGTGAGAGGATTTTAATGGTCTTCACTAAATAAATCTTTTATCTTCTGAACCATCATTCTTCAATGGTTCATAATCTGAAAAAAAAAGTGGGATGGCATACTTGGCTACAAAATAAGCTCAAAAGGGATATCACAAACCAATATTTTGTGTGATGGGTTTCTTTATCATTATTAAAATAATGGGATTTATATAATAAACCTATCGAGTCAAGGGGTGGAGATGTAGGGGTCAAATTGAGCTTTAGTCGAACTGGTTATCAAATATTTTTATATCCTCTTTACTTTTTATCATTTCATCATTAATCATCGATTCACATAACTTGATAAATTTGGTTTGATCATTTCCTCATTTTAATTAATTTGATATCATCTTTATTAAATTAAATCAAATTTATCAACTATCTTGAATTTAATTTTACAATTTAATATTTTATTCTACTTTACATTTTTAGAATTGAAATTAACCCCCCCCCCCCCACCTCTTTTCATAATTTCTTACCAACAATTGATATCAAATGAGTTATTTTCAGTTTTTTTTAAACTCTTGTTTTCAAATTTTCCTTTCAATTTTATTCAATTCCCAATAGATTTCAAATCTATATTTCATTATGGAATCCAATTTTAGCATACATGCTCATATTTTTTATGTCAATGAATATTTATATTATAAGAATTACATGTCAAATTTTTTTGGTAGTATTTATTATCCTGTATGGAAAATTTTAATACATAAGTATATTCTCACTAAAGAATATAAAGAAAACTGGAATCTTAAAGATATTAAAAAAATTTGACTGAATAAAAAAACTATGAATCCCTTGAATTATGGTCTTGATATAAATGAATTCAATCATGGTATTCTTTCAAAACTACTTATGAAATTTATAAATTAATTTAAGTCACACACAAAGGAAAAAAAGTAAGGACACTAGATTAGATATATACCTTCAATATTTTTAAGGTTTAACTCTTTTTTCTAATGAATCTATTATAATAATTTTTATTAGATTTACTAACATATAAAATTTTTTAAATTTTCTCAGTGATGAATTATCTATATAATCACTTGTAAATAAAATATTATGGACTTTACCTAGCTCTTGGGATCTAAATATCACTACCATTCAAGAATAAAAATATTTAAAAATGATGGTGGTCGAGGAACTCATCATCTCCTTGATGACATATGAAATCATGATGAAACAAAAAAAGGAGGAGTCAAGTGATTCCAAATATGTTAAAAACTATCACCTTAATGTTGAAATAGTGGGTTCCCTAGACCCAACTATGCAGTACTTTTGATTACCATATCATGTGTACAGTTAGATATGCATGATGTTATCTTACCATTATAGTGTATAATTTTCTACATCCAATATTATAATGGTAATGTCCAAAGGTTAATAGTCGTTTCAAGAGGTTATAGTAGATCCATTGCTATAATGAGAACCTCGTGATGCTATGAAAGTAATCTTAAATAAATGTTCTATGGTCTAGATACATCATACTGAATGGACACATTAGATGTCTGACTATCAGGTGTTGGGGGATCATAAGCATTCAGACTTATTCTCAAGAAGTTCGCACTTGGTGATCTCTCATAGTGAGATCATGAGGACAGACCCACCAATATGAACACCACATGTTTTCGTGTCATTGGTGGTTCCTATCTACGGACATGTGTATTGGTCTCCTGAATTGATACAATTACTGATTAATACCATTTGATAATGTACTTTAATACAAGATGAAAATCATGGCAATGAATTCATGGCAAGGTAGTTTGTGTTGGGTGTGTCGTTGGTGTTATGACATTAGATGAATGGTCAAGAAAGGATTTGTCGCTTCCAAGTTTAAGAAGTTTTATATCTTAGGCCAGGTTGATTCGGATGGTGTTGCCTTCATAAGTCTTTGTCCAAAGCAGTAGAAACAAAAATCCATCCAAATAGATCTACAAATAATAAATCAAGATAAGGATGATGACACAAGAATGGGTCCTCCTTTATGAGATATTTAATTATAAAGAGATTATAGTACAAAGTCAGTGTTCGTATGATGGTAGTCGTTGTTATGACTATCCTTATCTCTTTAGGGGTCATGATGGGTTTCAAGACTCCACTCTTGGTCTATGAATTTTATTCACTTCTATCGAGGTAAGGTCCGAGAGGGTCACACACAATAGCATATTCAAGAATCCGCCATATTCGGTTGAATATGTATATGGACATAGTGGGCCCCGCCACGGGGTCTGAGAGTTGTCCAAGTTGTCGATCATTGATGAATTAAATAAATTCATTATTATTCAAGTTATGAATAATTGGGATTGAATTTTTTTACTTTATTAACAAGTTTAGTAAATACAAGAAAAATATTAATCGAATGAATATTATTTTAATATTCAAGGTTAGTTTAATATTAAGCAGGACAGCGAGTCGAGTTAAATGGCTCGGATTTTATCATGTAATATATGTTATATATTAAAAATATGTGATAAAATAATAAATAATATTGGCGCAGTTTAGCTCATCAAAATTATTTATTTAGTGGACATTGAAATAAATAGGGGTCGGGGAACCCAACCGGGTATTTGGGAATTCCACTATAAATAAGAGAGGAGGCTCTCTTCCTTTGTGTTCTAATTCACTATTAATTCATTTGTACGGAATGAAAATTGAGAACCTCTATATAAAGACCTGGAAATTTCAAGGAAAATTTTTTCTTAATTTTCTTTGGAATTTTACAAGAATGCAATTTCTGACGGCACTTGATTCCGAGGCCTGGTGTGCCTGAAATCATTTTCCGAAGTTTAGCTCGGGTACGTTCAGTGAACGAACGAGCGGGTTTTCCTAACTTTTTAACTGGTGCTCGGAATCGAAATATGAGGGTACCGATGAACTCGCAGCACCGGTAACTTCTTAAGAACACCTTTTCTGGAGTTGCGTTTGTTCGGGTGGAGTTTTACTTAATTTGGTTAACTAAAGAATAAAATAAAATATTGTGCAACAGATTTTATTTTTATTCAAGGAAGTGTTAACCTAAGCTAAGTGGTTGAGAGGGACTCATATCCTAACTAATCTTCTAGGTAGGATATTATTGGGGTGGGTCCCACACGATCCCCACCCTTTCAACTTCCTCAACCCCTTTTTGATTAAGGTAACGCACCCGCACCCCCCCCCCCCTATTAAACGAAGTCAACTCGTGCGTTTAATTAAATATTAAACGCCTCTATTAATTGGGCGGTTTAAAACGTTGCAATTAATTGAGTTAATTGTTTGATTCAATTTTGAATTTCAAACTGAAGGCGGGAGTAATAAAATAAGAAGGTGTCTTATTTTAATATTGTTGTTGCTGGGGTTGTGCGGGAGGATTTTGGAGAGAATGGCTCAAAGTCTCAAAGTTCTTCGTTCTTTGTCGAAGAACACGAAGAACGCCGACCTCTGAAGAAGGTCGACAAGAACGTCGAATCCTTGGAGATTGACTACGCGACACTGTGTACCGTGATGTCGTTAATCCTTCTCTCCGCGATACCGAAGACACTTACGGAGACTTTTTCCGCGACATCCCTTTCCGTGACAAATCTCGTTCGACGACAACACTTGAGGTTGGGGTTAATTTTGTGTAAGTTTATTTTTCCTGTGGTTCTTTCCTTCAAAAACAAAGAACTCATATCAACTCATTCTCAAGTTGATCCGCGAATGATTTCTTTTGAGGGTTAGGAATATTTATTTGCGGGGAAAACTGTTGGGGTTTATTTCTTTTGTTCGTGAAAAATCCTTGGTCGTTCTTCGTCTTTTGGGCCGCTTGTTATCAACTTAACAGGAGGATGTCTGAGCGCACGAACACGGCCGACTCTCCTCCCCCTTTGTTGTTTTGTTCGTTGCGGCACGAATGAAGGCGGCGTGGTGCAACAGAACTGCGCGGAAACAAGAAAGAACGCGACGAAGAACCGCGGAGCCTTCGCGCCACGCCATTGAGGCTGAACGAAACCGCGGCCGGAGTCGGGGCCGCGGAGGCGATTGAAGACTCTGTTAGTTGATCGTCGTGCGCGGATTTACAGTTCATGACGAACGGGTCCGCAAGGTCATTTTGAAGCCTATGTAGTGAAGTTCGGGTCCCGGGGGGGACCGTTGGCGAAGTTGGTGAGCAAAACGGACCACCGGAGCGCGTCCGGTGGTCCGCAGAAAATCCTATCGGGACGCCCCGCCGGTAGGGAGGCGCCGATGGCCGGAGGCCGCGGCGCCCGGCGTGCCGCCAGGAAGGGTCGTCGCGGCTTCAGCCGCGGCGGCATGCCGCTGGTCCCGCGACCACGCAGGATCGAGGGAGGCGGGACGCGGCGCTCGGTCGCGTCCGTTGGTAAGGGGCGGCCCCCACGCGGGGTGTCGTGGCTTCTTTCACGGGGGGCAACCGCACCCCCCTGATCCGCTCAGCCGGATAGCCGAGCGGCCACGTGGCCGCGCCAGCGCGGCAGGCCAGCCGGTCGGGCCGCGCCCTATTGGGCCGGACCCGGACCCGGTTTGGGTCTCCCCGGTTCAGGCCGACCCAGGGGGTCTCGGGCCGGGTCGGACTGGGCCCGAACCCCCGATTTTCAGGTAGTTTCTGTTCAAACGCTCATATCCTGGGCTACGGACCTCCGATCGACGCACCGTTAGTTTCGATTTGATCCTTGGATCGAGACGGTCGTTTCGGTATATTACACTCAGGGTTTCGGAGAACTTTGGGTACGGCCGGGTTGGTTCGAACACGAGACCAACCGGGCCCTCGGAGCGGAAAAGCTTATATCTTGAGCTCCGGACGTCTGATTGACGTGCCATCGACCTTGTTGGATTACTCTTGTTGAGACGGAACTTTTGACATACTGCACCCGTGGTTTGGACGCAGTTGGATAGTGGTCGGGCTAGATTGTACCCGAAATCCAACCGGGCCCCTGGAACGGAAAAACTCATAACTTTCAGACCGGACGTCCGTTTGACGAACCGTCAGCGGCGTTGGTGATCACATTGAGAAACGGTCCCTATGAGTATACTCTATGAGAGTTTGGGGTACAGTTTAGATATAGCCGAGTTGTTTCGCACACGAAACCAACCGGGCCCCTCGGACAAAAAGGCTAATAACTCACAGACCGGGCATCCGATTGACGCGTCGTCTGTTGCGTTGAGACCCCTATGACGAGGCGGTCCTTTGAGATACTTCTTCATGGGACTTTGTGATACTTGGAGTATCGACCAGTAGCTCATGGAGCGGACCCTCCCGGAGATGAGCATGTGGAGTACGGAGACTGTGTAGTCGGCTGAGACCTGACGACTTCTTGACCGACTCGACTTGGAGTGAGTCGACTAGCCCAGTGGATGGAGCACTACTTTTTTTGGGTGCAGACCCATGGCGGATGGAGCACTACTGAGTTTAGGTGCAGACCCGTGGTACTCGTCCGGAGAGTACCTGTGTAGGCTATTAGGGGGTGTGTACTACTGTGTTTGGGTGGCATACCCCGGCGGGAAGCACTACTGTGTTAGGGTGGCTGACCCGCGGTACTCGACAGGAGGAGTACCTCAGCAGTCTTAGGTTAGTGAGCAGTACCTCAGAGTCGTGAAAGGACCACTGTACACTCCAGAGATGGGGCTCTTCAGCAGTTACGATTTCGATAATTAAAAATCCTGGTTTGAGCTGATTCTATGACCTTTGTGTTTACCTCATGATTGAGATGGGTCACTTGATAACTTAGTTATATGTATGGTCATATACCTGGGTGGTGGTTATCTGTTGATTTCATGACCTTTGTGTTTCCTCTTGATTGAGATGGGTTACTTGATAACTTAGGTATAAGTATGGGCTCATACCTAAGTAAAGGTTATCTGTTGAGATTCTTCTTTGTGGTTATCCTTGTTGGATTTAGTGAGACATTGAGGGTCTCGGGGTCCCTACTAAGTATCGTATACTCACCCTTGTACGGGCTATGCCCGCACATCGTTGTGTTGGTTGCAGACGATGGGCAGCGCTGACAGAGGTCGAGTGTTCGAGGACTGGACGGTACCCAGAGGTGGACCACATGACGAGTCAGTATCCTGAGGTGTACTTCACGGCGAGATGACACTCGGAGGAGGTTGACAGGCGAGAGCGTTGTGTAGGCTATATGTACCTACCTTTCTGGTAGGATCCGTGGTGGATGATCCAGGAGCTGCGCTATCTGTACCTACCCTTCAGGTAGGACCGGTGGTGGATGATCCAGGAGTTGCGCTATCTGTACCTACCCTTCAGGTAGGATCCAAGTAGGATGAACTAGGAGATGCTTCCTTTCTTCCAGTTGTTTGTCTTTTTGTACTTCCTTTCAGTTGTAGCTGTACTTTTCAGTTGGGTTTGTATTCTGGCCCTTTTTACCTTCAGCACTTCCTTTTGTACTAAGTGTTTTGCTTCCGCTTGTACTCTGTGGTGTTTTGTTTACTTTTATAAAGGCAATGCCTTCCCAGTTATCGGGATTTACGCCTTTGGTTCTAGTCTCCAGCCCCTGACCTATGGAAGGCGGGCTTGGGGTAGTCACGTCACGGGCCCCGAGCACAGTTCGTGACACTCTCTCTCCTCTTTCTTCCTATAGAGATAATCTTATGATCCAAGAGTTTGGATCAAGTTCTTCCTCAAGCATGGAAGATATCTCGATGTGGTGATCATTGGGACATTGAAAGCATCGTCAGATCATCGTGCTAGCACCCGAAATTCGACGATTGACATTCCAGTGAATTTTTGGAGCACGTGTGGACGATCTAGAGGGATCCTAATTTGGATCCTTCAAGCGACGATCGCCATCAACTAGTTGCAGTCGACCGCAGCTTCAGATTTGAAATGGGTACATTCTCATTTTAATTTTGTGATCTTTACAATTTACGTGAGATCCTCATACCTCACCGGGTCTCGGATCGTTGGCGTCGACAAGTATCGTCGATCCACCGACGAAAATTTTAAAATCTCTGGTCCACTGGCTTCCGTTGTGGTCCCCAGAACCTAACAGTGGTATCAGACGGATCGCGTAAATTTTTGGATCCTAGAAAATTAAATTTTCATTAAAATTAAGTATAGGGTTCAAAAACAGTTTTAGCAGATCAAACCGCGTATCGATCCAATCTTGAACGGCCAAGTTATGGCCATTTGAAATTTTCGGATTGGATCGATTTTGCGTTTAATTGCGGGTATTAATTTTTCAATCGGTTCATCCGAAGTAAATTTAATGGTGAAAATTATAAATTTTATAATTTAGTAATTTGTATATTAATTTTATTATTATAATAATATTTATATTATTATTATAAAAATATAATAATAATAAATTATTATTTTATTATAATAATTTTATTATTATTAATTTTAAAGTCTATTTTAATAGCTTTTAGAAATTTTTGATGTGTGGAAAACATTGGGAGAATACTAGCCTAAAATAAAAAAAGGGTTGAGGTGACTTCAAAAAAAGACTTCCAAAGATTTCTTAAAAAACATACTTTAATAAAAAAGGAGGGTCGGCACAGGTCAAGCAAGCAAAATAAAAATAGCAAAAAAAATTACTTTGTAAGTGGTCCGCTTGAACCCCCTCTTCCTGCAAGGAACTACCCTAAGGGCCGCCTGCCAGACCTCCCAGTCGTCGACCCATGACAGACCACCTGGTCTCGGTGTCCGCCTCCCGCCTCACCCAGTAGCCCGTGTTTCCCCTCCTCGTCGTTCTTCCTTAGGACGCCAGGAACGCAGCTCCCGACCGCCGCATTTCCCATCTCTCCTTGTACCGCAGCAGGCTCTCGCAAGACCTCACCACTGAAATGGCCATCTCGGGTCCCGCCGCTAGCCCGATCCTGGCGTCTGCATCCCAGTTGCAGCATGTAGCAGTCGGGCTTCATGTAGCAGTCGGTCGCTGCACAAGCAGCAGGCTTCTAACCTCCTTTCACAGCATTGGAACGCCCTCTCCGCATCCCGATCAGCACCACCTCCCGCGCGACCAATAGCAGTCGGCTTTTGGTGGGCTTCGGCCACCGCCGCAGGTGCGCCCATGCAGCAAGGGCCGGACCTCCCGGACACTGCACAACTCTACCCGGCGGTCCTCCAGGTCGTCGCCCTACCTCCCCGGCTGGACGCCCATGTCTTCGGCTCCACCCCCCTACTCACGTCATCCAGCCTCTCTGCTGCGGGCAGTGACCAGGGACCTCCAACTTGCTCCGTTCAGCCTCCGGTGAAGCACCCAAGACTTGATACCCCTCTTTGCAAGTTCCCCCTCCACTTCCAGTTGGGTTTTAGGCCTCAACACATTCCATCAAAGTAATCATTGCCTTGACCATGTCCCAAAATGTAAATGGGCAGTTCTATCGATCTGAAGCTGGTTTGGACAGACCTTACTGACTTAAGATACCCCTACACAGGTTTGCACTGCTCGAAATGAGCCTAAGAGGATTTTTCCCGACCCACACAGGCTATGTAGTGACATTTTGAGGACCCTCTATTTAAATTAATCATAATTAATTTAATTAATTAATTTAATTTTAGTTTTTAAATTAAATTAATTATAATTAATTTTGGTTAATTATTTTAATACCCGAATGAAAAATTAATTCAATTTGATTATTAAATTGAATTAAGTTAAATTAATTTAATTTTGGTATTAAAATTAAATTAATTAGAGGACAATTAATTAATTAAATTCTTTGAATTATTTAATTCATTTAATTTAATTAAATAACCCTCGTACTTAATTAATTATTTTTAATTTTATTGTGCTTTATTTTTCCCACTTGCTGGTCTTGAGTATCGACCAATGTATGTTGCCTTTTATTTAATTAATTATTTTAATTTACATGTGATGATTGTAATTAATTAAATAGATAGTCTCTGTATCATCTTTATTTTTAGTTAAAATGTATAAGGGCATGCACGCCCAATTTTTACCTGATGTATTTTTATCGCACTAGTCCCCCTCGCCTGCACGCGAGTATTATTGAACTTTAGACGAATACGATGAACGAAGTGGACCCCGCCGAGACGATGTGGTACTTCAAGAAACGACGTGGACCCCGCTGAGAAAACGCGGTACTCCAAGATGTGATGTGGACCCCGCCAAGATAGGTTGATGTTCCAAATGTGAAGTGAACATACAAGACAGTGGGAAATCTGCATCATGATTCAAGCTTCGACTCAGGTACGATGCCCTTAGGTCATTTAGATGCTCAAGACCAGTCGGGTAGTAGTTTAACCTTAATGCATTTATTTATTATTTTATGCATTTTACAACAGTGGGAAAATACATAAAATAATAGATAATAAAATTCATAAAGAAGCGGCGTATGTTTTTCTATTAAATTTCAGTTGTGAGTGCAACAACATAGATGATCAAGTTTAATAGAACTGGATTACATTAGTCGAGAGAGATAACCAATAAAACCCTTAAAGAAAATATTAAGTCACAACATGTAACACCCTGACCCTCAGTTACCCAGAGTTGGTGCATTATTTTAATACATTGGCATGATTACAAGGAATCAAGTCTCAAAGGACCGATTGATTTAGCAGTCTTGGAAAATAGATTACATACATGAATGTTACATTACACTTCTTAACATACAAAACAAAATAAATAATCCTTCACGAACGCCATTATCCCTTGGCTTAACCCTGCATATCAATCACAATATACTTCTTGGAATCCTGGGAAAAATAAAACATAGAGAGGGGTGAGCTCAGATTCTCAGTAAGGATAACAATACATCGGAAACTTTCATAAATAAGCATAAACATTTAAGGCAATGTATAACTAAAAAAAATCCTTTTAAACATGAACTTCAGCATAATATGGCAAAAATAAAATGAATTAATTCCATTTACTTATTCACATGGATATTTTACTAGTCGAATAATCACATGCATTATCACTAACCACTTTCATAATGATGGAATGCATAATGCCAGACTATCATAACCACATATTCAAGGCCTTGTGACAAGACTACAAATAAGATTTTGTCAAGTAATTGTGCCAAGACACTAGTTTGTCTAATGAGACCTACTGATGCATCTAGGAGCTATAGCGGGCTTCACCCATCACTTACTAAGTCCAATGCATTCCTCATATGAAAAGGTTTAAACATAACATAAACATTCGTATTAAAACTAGCATACTAAATGTCAATACTTTATCCATAAACCATTAATGATATAAAAATAAAACATCCACAATAAAACATATCACAAAACCTTCAATATTATATGGTAGTTTTGTATCATAATAAATCAACCTCAATAAAAAATAATATCCAGTAAAGGATGCTGACATAGTTAAAAATGATAAGCAAAACTTTTTGAGAGAAATAAACTTTTTGTAAAATTATTTAAAATTCACACATTTATAAAGGAAGTAATTTAAAATATATTTAAGAATAAATGTGTCCCATAGCACTTTGAAACTTTTAAAAATAATTATCATTTCAAAACATTCATGTCAATATAAATAAATCCTTAAAATCATTTTGAAAACATGGACATTAATTAAAAATATTTAGAAAGAAAAATATTTAAAATTCTGATCTTGATAAAGAGTAACTTTCACAAATCCTTAAAATATTCATTTTGAAATCATTTTTATTAAAAATGGACATGGATGATAAAAATGTCCCAGTAAATACTTACACATAAACAATCTCGGATAATAATGAGATTGAGGAATTAACCCTTACCAATTTGGTAACTTACGAAACATACACCCCATGAAATAGTTATCATACAATGAATCTATAAATACACATAAATTAAAGTTTATTACACAAATAATACAATTATGGGTAGTATATACACCACACAAAAGGTAATAGTGGCAATATGGCATGAATCTCACGGGAATAAGAAGTGAGATGAAAATCCCTTACCTTGCACTTTCCTTTAGTCGAGGGTACCTTTAACCTCCTGTATGAAGACCATAGTATGTTATTAAATTATAGCATAACCATATTAATATTTATGATATCATAAATTATTCATTTATGACTTTTTACTACCCATTTAATAATAATTTCAATGTTAAATTAACATTTTGGGTAACAATCACTTTCTTTATTGTATGTGTTTTAACTTGTTACTCTTGATTGTATCACTTAGATCATGATTTAAATACTTCCAGAATATAAAACATTATTTATATATCATATATATTTATAATATAATTATGTATAATAGATATATATGTGAAATGGAAAACACCGTTTATGGAGACAGTAGCCTGTACGTACGCATAAACGCTGTTTCCGTTTTCATAATGTTTTGAACGGAACTAAGTAAATAAAATATATGTAAGTACATATATATACATATATATATATATATCTATAGTAGCATTATTATTTCATATATTACAAACATACTAGTAATATATATTTTTATAATTGTTGATGAATGGTGAATGTGGAAATGAATCTCATCGCGTCGTGGAGACGGTAATCCGTACGTACGCACAAGCGACAATATAATTTCCTTAAAGGTGTGGAATTGGATGGTATATTAATTTTACAGAGACATTATCATGTTATTTTAATTATTTATATACATATTACTCATCATTATATCCATCCAAATAACATAGTGTTTAATAACAAATTACACCACGGCGTGGAGACGGTAAGCCGTACGTACGCACGCATGGTGACATTATCATTCATAAGATGGATAGAATAATGAATATAGTTGTGAAATATTTATAATAACATCATATTATATATAAGATACTGGGGTTATCATTTTAGAATGGAAATAACAAATTAAGATGAAGTGGAAGAAGAAAGGAACTTGAAAGAGGGTGGTGAAAACATTACCTCTTCTTCAGGTTCTTCCTATTGATTTGATCAAAAGGGCTCCTTAGGTTGGCTTTCTGATCAAACTAAGGCCTCTAGGTTTAAGTGAGGTAAGTTGAGAGAATATTTGGGCAGGGTTTTTCTGATCTAAAAGGCTTTGAAGGTATGAATTTGAGAGAAGGGAGAGTTCACTTTTATAAGAGGGGTGAGGGGCACCTTTGGAAAAGCTAGAAATATTATTTTATAATAAATTCATATTCGGTTTATAATGGCTCCAAAGTGGATTATTTAAAATTTAAGGTGGTTATAGGTCGAAAACCACTCAACCAATAGGTTTTAGATAGGTTTGGGTCACTATATTAACTTTATCTTTTTGATTTAACTCTTAGTTAAATAGTTTGACATTTATCATGTCTCTTTGTATTTTTATATTATATAGTCAATAAACTTACTATAAACTTCCAAGAGACCCCCAAGTGGTCCATTAATAATACACCAATTATTATATAAGTCCTTTTTCTGAACCTTATATTTTTAAGAATAGAATATAAATTAATAATATAATATTTGTTTTAAAAACTCCTTTATGTCAATTTTGACACTATTTAATAATTGATTTTTGTTAAAGTCTTAACAAATTTATTAATTAGAACAAAATTCATTTAAGAAATAATATCATGTCATATTAACCAATAAATTTTTTTGTATTTAAGTAAAACTTTCAAATTATATTTATTTTAACATTTATAATACTAATTATTTGATTCTTTCATTAATAAGAAAAATATTGTATCATTATTGCATCATAAATAAATATAATTATTCAATGTATAAAAATTATAAATAAAATACCATTATGTAGTAAATATTTTTAGATTTCTAATTAATATTCATAGTCGAAAATATAACATATATAACCCTATGTAAAAATTGTTTTTCTAAAAGATATATTCTTATGTCATTTTTGTATTTACTTTAACTTAATTAATATAAAGTGTCATTATCACTTAAAAGTGGATCCATGGGGTCCCAAAATCGACCCAAATATGTCCATGTCCTGAAATGTATCAACCAATAGAGTTAGGACACGTTTTAGGGTAATTTATTATTTTTATAATATTATTTTTTACCCTTATTTACCGGATTTACCCTTTAACCATGGTAAATAAAATATTTACCGAAGTAATAATTCAAAATTTCTAAAAATAAAAGTTACCTATTTACAGAATTTGGACCTCCTGATTCTAAATATGGAGTCCATTTTTCTAAATTCAAAACACAGAAGTGGCAGAAATTAATTTAAAATTAATTCCCGTTGTTAAAACAAAGAGCGTTTTTTAAGAGATAATAACTATCAAAAGATTGGCACTTGCTTATGTCCATTTTAAATGTGAAATTATGTTCAATGACCAACATTAGATTAAATGGTAAAAATATAATATAATTATACTTTAAAATCACTCAAATTAATAATTTATCACTTTTAATTATTTTGATAAAAAAAGTTGTTTTTAATTAAATTTTAGTAATTTTCACTATTCATCAAAATATGAAAGTTATCCAAAAAGTACCAAAAATTCACCCTATGCTAATTTCTATATTCCGAATCCAAAAATGAATTCCATTTTAAAAGATAAAATGTATAAAATTTTAAAAAGTGGGTATTACTATTTATAACGGCTAGTTTGATTGGTTGTGGTGTGTGTTAGAACTCGAAGTTGCGTACAAAACACGCTACTGCATTATTCAAAGAGAAGTGTACCATGGAATCATGGGGTGTTACATTCTCCCCTCCTACAATAATTTTTTCCCTCATAATTTAAAATTATTTTTCAAAAATAAAAGGTTGGAAATATAAAAAACCTTTGGGAAAACCCATATCGGAAATTAGGTTAATAAAATTTAATCTTAATAAGAGGAAAAGGGAAATTAAAGGGTCACCCCAAAAATATGATCTCGATTAGGAGAAAATTTATGGAAATTATAGACATATAATTGGAAGAAAAACTTAAATATTTATAAGTAGTTATTGAGGTCATCAATCACAAATAAGTGTAAAATTGAGGGCCTTAAATTCATCAATCTATGATTATTTAAAATACCATCAGTTCAACAAAACATATGGTATTTAGATAATACATTTTTGGTTTCAAGATCCCTTCACTAAAGTATAAGAATTAATTTCTTCATAGAATAATAGAAGAAGAAAAATATATACTTGACAAGTAGAGACCCATCCATTAACTAATTTCTACTAAAAACTCATGTTTCACTCTAAAAGATAATAGAACTTAAAAATAATATTCTATTTATCCTATTCGTATAGGGTTCAAAAAAATGAATTTATAATTCATCTACTATAATTTTTTAAAAAAGTCTACACTATTCAATCCAGGATATCACGTGGGCCAGTGGTAGGTGATACACCTTTTTCTCCCTTCGGTTGCGGGTTCAAGTCTCACGGCCTTGCCGGACGCGACGAGTTGCCGCCCGACCTTCGGGTTATCCTTTTATAGAAATCCAAAAATAATCTCAAACTATAATTATCCAAAATAATTTTGTCCAAACTCACAGTCTAAAATTTATAAGGAATGTAAACACAATGAAGATCCTTTTTTCCACTTAATAAGATGTGAACACCTTCATCATGTATTCTTTTAAAACACTGCAACATCCTGAATTACCATAAATCCTTATTGATTACATTCATGATCCCTTATTCCTCATAGAATACTAGATATACTCCTTCTATCAAAAAAATGTTGTAAACTCCAACAATTATGTAATATAAAAATCATTAATCAGTTTCAAGGTAGTCAAAAATATCCAATATAATTTATCCAAATCAATCATGTATTATTCCAAAATCACTACCTCAGTATCAGAACCATATTATGGTTTATCTTTCTCTCAACCATATATTTTCCAAAACATTTAACCTGCTATGGAGTCACTTTTCTTGGTTCCACACAATCTCAAGTCCTTGATGAAATAGTACTACAATACAATCCTTATATACTCCATAATTATTATAACCAGTGCATTGTTGATACAACACTCAAATGACATAATTCTCTAATAACTACATAAGAACTCTAATCATTCCTCCTCATCTGTGGTAGTATCTTAACTTTATTATTATCCAATAGCATTATTTTGGGCATACTATGATGATTTGGACATTGGTTCGCGTAGTGTTCCAACACTTTGCAGATGAAGCATTGTACATTTGAAACCATTTTCTTACCCTTTCAGTCACGTACATCGTGTCCTTTTTCTCCACACTTGTAAAAACTCCCATTCCCTTCAGGAAAGTTCCAGGTTGTTTCTTCCCACAGTTATCACATATGGGAAAATCCTTCTTTACCTTCTTCCCTTTATCTTTCCTTCTCTCTACCATCCTTTTATTCTCTGGCTTCCCTTCAAATCCATAGGACTCCGCGAATTCTTTATTTATCTTATCAACACATGATAATATTTCTTCATATGATGATAATACGTGGGAGATTATTTCCCTTCTAAATTTTGGCTTAAGACCATAAAAGATATGATCATTCTTACTCTTTGGAACATGTGTATTGCTGGTGTTCTCATTCATTCTACTGGGTACCATTTCTAACTAATAGCATACACTATATTAGTTTATGAACAGAAATACCTAATCCCAAAATTTTAAAACACTTAACATAAATTAAACAGTTTATGGATATAATCCATAATCATAAAAATGTCTTCTTTGAGGAATTATATACTCATAAACCCTTCATAATGGTTAGTAAAGAAAATGAGAATTATCCTAACCATATCCCCCGGGAGTGTCATAACCAAGAGTGCAGCAAGGCCAGTTGTCGTGCACCAGTTCTCGTTCGAGTCCAGCTCAAAGAAGTGTTTTCAGGTTTTACCCCTAGGTATATTTGTGCCATAGCCTTCTCTACGTGCTCGTATCCAGATAGGTATGTATTGCTTGGAAAACTCACAAAATTTCTACAATACCAAAATTCTAGGAATTTCTTCTATACTAATCCTCAAAGTCTATCTTGGGGATATGTGCTCTAATCAGAGTTTATCTAAATCTAGTTTCCAAGGTTATTGCTAAACTTCCTCTTATACAAACTGTAACGCCCTGACCCCAGTTACCCAGAGTTGGTGCATTATTTTAATACATTGACATGATTACAAGGAATCAAGTCCCGAAGGACCGATCAGTTTAGCAGTCTTAGAAAATAGATTACATACATGAATGTTACATTACACTTCTTAACATACAAAACAACATAAATAATCCTTCAAGAACGCCATTATCCCTTGGATTAACCCTGCTTATCAATCACAATACACTTCTTGGAATCCTAGGAAAAATAAAACATATAAAGGGGTGAGCTCAGATTCTCAGTAAGGATAACAATACAGCGGAAACTTTCATAAATAAGCATAAACATTTAAGGCAATGTATAACTAAAACAAAAGCCTTTTAAACTTGAACTTCAGCATAATATAGAAAAAATAAAATTAAGTAATTCCATTTACTTATTCACATGGATATTCTACTAGTCTAATAATCACATGCAATATCACTAACCACTTTCATAATGATGGAATGCATAATGTCATACTATCATAACCACATAGTCAAGGCCTTGTGCCAAGACTACAAATAAAATTTTGTTAAGGCCTTGTGCCAAGACACTAGTTTGTCTCATGAGACCTACCAATGCATCGAGGAGCTATAGTGGGCTCCACCCGTCACTTACTAAGTCCAATGCATTCCTCATATGAAAAGGTTTAAATATAACATAAACATTCGTATTAAAACTAGCATACGAAATGTCAGTACATTATCTATAAACCATGAATGGTATAAAAATAATACATCCATAGTAAAACATATCAAAAAACCTTCAATATTATATAGAAGTTTTGTATCATAATAAATCAACCTCAATCAAAAACAGTATCCAGTAAAGGATGCTTACATAGTTGAAAATGTTGAATAAAACCTTTTGAGCGAAATAACCTTTTTGTAAAATTATTTAAAGGTCACACATTTATAAAGGAAGTAATTTAAAAGATATTTTTGAATCAAAGTGTCCCATACCACTTTGAAACTTTTGAAAATAATTATCATTTCAAAACCTTCATGTCAACATAAATAAATCGTTAAAATCATTTTGAAAACATGGACATTAAATAAAAATATTTAGAAAGATAAATATATAAAATTATGATCTTGATAAATAGTACCTTTCAAAAATCCTTAAAATATTCATTTTGAAATAATTTTTATGAAAAATGGACAAGGAAGATAAAAATGTCCCAGTAAATACTTACACATAAACAATCTCAGATAATAATGAGATTGAGGAATTAACCCTTACCAAATTGTTAACTTATAAAACATACACCCCATGAAAGAGGTATCATACAATGAATATTTAAATACACATGAATTAAATTTTATTACACAAATAATACAATTTTGGGCAGTACATACACCACACAAAAGGTTATAGTGGCAATATGGCATGAATCTCGCAGGAATAAGGAGTGAGATGAAAACCTCTTACCTTGCACTTTCATTTAGTCGAGGGTACGTTTAACCTTCTATATGAAGATCTTAGTATGTTATTAAATTATACCAGAATCATATTACTATTTATGATATCATAAATTATTCATTTAAGACTTTTTACTACCCATTTAATAATAATATCCATGTTAAATTAACATTTCGGGTAATAAACGCTTTCTTTATCGTACGTGTTTTAACTTGTTACTCTTGATTGTGTCACTTAGATAATGATTTAAATAATTCAAGAATATAAAACATGATTTATATATCATATATATTTAGAATATAATTATTTATAATAGATATATGTGTGAAATGTAAAACACCATTTATGGAGACGGTAGTCTGTACGTACGCATAAACGTTGTTTCTGTTTTCATAACGTATTGAACAGAACTGAGTGAATAAAATATATATAAGTAAATATATATATATATATATATATCCATTAGAATTATTATTTCATATATTACAAACATATTAGTAATATATATTTTTATAATCATCGATGAATGGTGAATGTGAAAATGAATCTCATCGCGTCGTGGAGACGGTAATCCGTACGTACACACGAGAGACAATATCATTTCGTTAAAGGTGTGGAATTAGATGGTATATTAATTTTATAGAGACATTATCATGTTATTTTTATTATTTATATACATATTACTCGTCATTATATCCATCCAAATAACATAGTGTTGAATAACAAATTACACCACGGCGTGGAGACGGTAAGCCCTACGTACGCACGCATGGTGACATTATCATTAATAAGATGGATATAATAATGAATATAGTTGTGCAATATTTATAATAACATCACATTATATTGAAGATACTGGGGTTATAATTTAATATTGGAAATAACAAATAAAAAAGAAGTGAAAGAAGAAAGGAACTTGAAAGAGGGTGGTGAAAACATTACCTCTTCTTCAGGTTTTTCCTTTTGATTTGATCAAAAAGGCTCCTTTGGTTGGCTTTATAATAAAACTAAGGCCTCTAGTATGAAGTGAAGGAATTTTATAGAATATTTGTGTAGTTTTTTTCTGAGCCAAAAGGCTTTTGAGGTATTAATTTTAGAGAAGGGGGAGTTCCCTTTTATAAGAGGGGTGAGGGGTACCTTTGGAAAAGCTAGAAATATTATTTTATAATAAATTCATATTCTGTTTATAATGGATAAAAAGTGGATTATTTAATTTTTAAGGTGGGGATAGTTCTAAAACCACTCAACCAATATGTTTTAGATAGGTTTGGGTCATTATATTAACTTTATCTTTTTTATTTAACTCTTAGTTAAATAGTTTGACATTTACCATGTCTCTTTGTATTTTTATATTATATAGTAAATAAACTTACTATAAACTTCCAAGAGACCCCCAAGTGGTACATTAATAATACACCTATCATTATATAAGTCCTTTTTCTAAACCTTATATTTTTAGGAAGAGAATATCAATTAATAATATAATATTTGTTTTAAAAACTCCTTTATGTCAATTCTGACACTATTTAATAATTGATTTTTGTTAAAGTCTTTAAAACTTTATTAATTAGAAAAATATTCATTTAATCAATCCTAACATGTCATATTAACCAATAAAATTTTTTTATGTCATCAAAACTTTCAAATTATATTTATTGTAACATTTATAATACTAATTATTTGATTCTTTCGTTAATGAGGAAAATACTGCATCATTATTGTGTCATAAATAAATTTAATTATTCAGTGTCTAAAAATTATAAATAAAATACCATTATGTAGGAAATCTTTTTATCTTTCTAATGAATATTTATAGTCGAAAATATAACTTATATAACCCTATGTAAAAAAATTCTAAAAGATATATTTTTATGTCATTTTTGTATTTACTTTAACTTAATTAATATAAAGTGTCATTATCACTTACAAGTGGATCAATGGGGTCTCCAAATCAACCCAAATATGACCATGGTCGAACATGTATCAACCAATAGGGTTAGTAAATGTTTTATGTTGATTTATTATTATTAAAATATTATTTTTTACCCTTATTTACCAGATTTACCCTTTAACCGTGGTAAATAAAATATTTACCGAAGTAATTATTCAAAATGTCTAAAAATAAAAGTTACCTATTTACACAATTTGGACCTCCTGATTATAAATATGGAATCCATTTTTCTAAATTCAAAACACAGAAGTGGCAGAAATTAATTTAAAATTAATTCCCTTTGTTAAAACAAAAAAGCGTGTTTTTAAGAGATAATAACTATCAAAAGATTGGAACTTGCTTATGTCCAGTTTAAATGTGAAATTATGTCCAATGACCAATATTAAATTAAATAGTAAAAATATAATCTAATTACACTCTAAAATCACTCAAATTCATAATTTATCACTATTAATTATTTCGATTAAAAAAGTTGTTTTTAATTAAAATTTAGTAATTTTCACTATTCATCAAAAAATGAAAGTTATCCGAAAAGTACTAAAAATAACCCTAAGATAATTTTGATATTCCAAATCCAAAAATTAAGTCCATTTTGAAAGATAAAATGTATAAAATTTCAAAAAGTGGGTATTACTATTCAAAACGGCTAGTTTGATTGGTTGTGGTGTGTGTTAGAACTCAAAGTTGCGTACAACACACGCTACTGCATTATTCAAATAGAATCATACTGTCGAATCTTGGGGTGTTACACAACAGCCTTCCATCATTCAAGTTTGAAAAAAATCGGCTATTCAAGGTACCAGTCATGCCATAGCTGAGGGTGCCTCTTACTACCGGGGAGTTCTTATTGGAGTGGTGGGCCAACTTAACTAAAATTGCTGCCAAGAAATAGTCATAGCTAGCTTGTTGTAATTTTAGAGGCAATAATTGAGTAAATAAGGAATGGTTTTTTGAATCTGGGACTTCACTCAACATATCAAGGAACCGCGAGTTAATGTGGTTGGCCAGCCAAAATCCAACCTTGGACCCTCCGAGTAGTGGCATAGCCATGTCTTGTAGACTATGAGGGAGGTTCAGGGATCCTTACCACTAGAATACTCAGGAGTATTCCAATTCTAGTACAGAGGGTTCCTAGAATTCAAAAAATTAGTGGGAGACATTTAATGATTAAATAATCATTAATGTCACATTTGGTAATCAATATTAAAAGTATAATTTGTTAAAGTATATTTGTAGAGAATGCCAAGTAATACCACAATTTAACTGTGATAAAGATTGGACAAATTTAATGTCAAGACAAGTACTAAATTCCTAGTGTAGTAAAGGTGTTTGCACACATTACTACTATAAAATAAATTCAAGGTGTTTGAGTCCCAACCTATTGATCCACCTCAAAAAGAGAGGGTGTAAAACTGCTTACAGAAGACTCATGAATCAAGCATATGATGGTTCTGTCACAATGCTATCTTCAAATTCTGATGTTATTTGGGGTCTCTACATCATTACATGGATGATGTTACATGTAGTCTCATCTCTAAGAAGTTTCCAAGGAGAAAGTGAAGCAATATTTGAATGTGATGGTCGCACTCGGTTTGTGTAAAGTGGAAGAAGGTTCACAATATTTCATGTCATCCCATTCTTATACCTTTTACACTCAATTACTCTAGTTTCATTTAAGGGTACAAACGAATAGTATAGAGTAAGAACTTTATTCCCTTTATGGTAACATTCTCTAAGCAATAAGAATATTATAGATAAAACCATCTTTTATTCTTATGGAGAATAAATTGAATGACAAGGAAAAAGGCCTATGGAAAGATACGCCCAAGGAACCTTTGTCATATCTTTCAAAAAAGGTAGGTTAGTTTTTTAACAGGAGGTTATTTTCAGCACATGATGAAATAAATTTGTGGAAGTTTAAAATGGAAATAGACTAAAATACTAGAAGCAAGTACCTGCTTCTTGTTTAGTTAATATTTATCAAATAAAAGTATTGTTTTCTAACATACTTCTTGGGTATTAAAATACAAGATGATTTTCACATATATGTATTAAAATACAATAACCAAGTAAGTAGAGAAACATTAATAGGAGTAAGGTGTCTTCCCCAAGCAGGTAAGAAAGGGTGATTCCTAGTTCAGTGGTGAGAAACACATTACTTCAAATTTCCAAGTGATTAATTCAAATTGAACAAGTTGATGAGTATAACAAAAAAATTTATCTCACATTCCATTTTGAAAATAATGATACATTATTAAAAGCTTTGGAATGAATTTTTTTTCTAGTAACATACTCAACAAATAGTTCACTGCTACTTGAATCAAAGGCAATACATGATGAATATAAAATTGTAAGACCTACTGGGGTGTGGCAATATGATTCTTTGTCAAGTAAAAATAAAAGTGGTCATCAACTATATACCCAGTATGGTATTTAGGTTCGGCATAGCTAAACACTTTTGGTATTAATGACATCATTATTTTGGACAAAGAAACCATTAGAAATAAAGGTATGCCACAAAGAATTCTAGGTTAGTTCAACAATAGAGTGTGAACTATTCCAAAGTAAAGCTAGAGGTAAAGATACTTCATATGATTCCTTTAAACTATAAGGATTGTAATAGTGAAGTATATGCATGGACAGAAGATATAATTTGATTTGGATCGGCATGCCAAATAATATCTTGACTATGCAATAATTTATCATGATAATGTAGCATGGAGTAATTCCTAAATGCATGTTACCTTATCTACATCACCATATTTTTGTTCATAAGGAGGATCGATGATGAGTCTTACATATTAACATTGATCAACAAAATGTAGTGTGGATAAATTCTTAAACTCACATTTTATACATCAAAGTTATGATGTAAGTTGTATCAATGTTACAACCTACAGAAACATCCATTATATTTCAAGATGTGCTTTGAAAATAAAGGTATAAACCCATTACCAATATGCCAACTAAAATAGAAAATGGATATCATATGAGTCATAGTATGATGAAAATACATTATGTCATAGATCATGTGTTAGGTTGAAAAGAGTTTGTTAAGATATAAACAAACATGGATCAAGCTAAACACATGGTGCATCTAAGGTAATTATCCAAACAATTGCTTAGGATGTTACCTAAATCCCTGAGATAGAAAAGATGTAGTCAATAATTGGAATACATTTCTATATAAGGATGTGCATCTATATTAGAGATAGTGGGAGCTGAATTGACTTGGACTTAGTCAATTCTCTAGATGCACAAATGGTTGACATAAGAACAAGTTCCACAAGTATATGTGGAATAGAAATGTTCCAGTTACACATACTGTGTACGAAGGATAAAACCATGGTGATGGTTTTATATTCACCGAAACTGGTGATATATTATTCATTAATAATAATAAATCCTACAAGTAATATGTATATGGAAATTTACTATGATTGAGAGGACTAAAATTCAATAATGGATTCCATGTATCAAATTGCAAAGGGGCTTATAAATTGAATATTGCGGTGGGTATTCAAATGATAAGATATATGGATGGTACAAGCATGGTAATAATAAGGATTGATTGGTTATACCAAGTTAATAAGCCTAAATACATTAGAATTTTACTTGTCATAGCTAACCTCTAAGATCTTTTTATTGGTCATTTGATGTCAAGATCATATTTCGTGGAAGGTGTTTATACGACACAACCAAAAAGAGATGATGACATCATATGATGCCAATAAGGGTTGCAAGATACTGAAATCCAATTATAGATTAAAGTAAGCAATAAGATCTTAGAGGATTAATTATAAATGAATCTTTTCCTTGTGTCTACCAAAAGTTCAGTGGGAGCGCCAAAGTTTTCCAAGTGAAATATGTTTGAAAACATATGGAAAACAGATCTTGATCTTACAGTAAAATAAGATCAGGATAAAAGTAATACTTTATTGATTGACTTAAAGTAGCAACCTATGTTCTAGGTAAAATGATCTACTGAGGGAGATCTAATGGTTTATTAGACCTAATCAATCATACATATAGTGACATTTTATTAAAAAATACAAGTTAAAATAATTAAAGTTCAGAATTGTTGCCAATGTCACAAGGCTTAATCTCTCTAGGTTAACATGTTTGAAGCATGGGAAGAGATTAATGTTGTGAACTGATACCATATTCTTTAGCGATGGATCAATCACACATGCCATGTTATGTACAATAATTTATATTTCTATGAAATGCTTTATAGTAGGTAGATATCAATTATATCCAGGATCACTACAAGTGAAGTAGTCAGAACTATCATCTTGTACTTCGACAAGTACAAATGATATGTACCTGGAATATAGAGAGTAAGGTATACTAGCTTTTTTGGGACACAAACTAGTAATCTTTAGATCAATTTGATCTAGTATCGTGGTTATTCAAAGGTGATGAGCGAGTCAAGCTCATAAAAGATAGTGGTAGTCATACCTACAAATACAGAGTATGTTGCAGCTTCTAAGGCAGCTAAGAAGCAGTTATAAATCACAACGATTTTTTCAAGTTATTGGATTCGAACATAGTGATAAATGTATTATAATAATGTAAATTATGATATTATTAATATCCAAGTTGTCAATTTATTACAATGGACAAAGTGATATACTTAGGGATACCTTATCTTGAGAAGGTTTACTCAAGTCGATGAGGTCACATATAGTAGATATGCCACATGGAGAAAACGTGACAGGCCCAACAGTTAAATCTATTCCTCAGTAGAAGAATGATATTTATCATGTGAGTAGGTAACAAGTTTAGTTACCAAGTTGGATATAGTTCAAGTGGGAGTATTTAAATAGTGGGTTCCCTAGACCCAACTATGCAGTACTTTTGATTACCATATCATGTGTACATTTAGATATGCATGATGTTATCTTACCATTATGGTGTAGACTTTTCTACATCTACTATTATAATGGTAATTTCCAAAGGTTAATTGTCATGTTGAGAGGTTATAGCAGATCCCATGATATAATGAGAACCTCAAGACACTATGACATTAATATTAAATAAATGTTCTATGGTCTAGATACATATTACTAACTGGACACAGTAGATGTCTAACTATCAGGTGCTGGGGGATCATAAGAATTGAGACTTCTTCTCATGAAGATCGCAATAAGTGATCTCTAGAAGTGAGATCATGAGAAAAGACCCGCCAATAGAAACACCACATGTTTTGGGGTCATTGGTTGTTCCTATCTCCATACATGTGTATTGGTCTCCTAACTTGAGACCATTACCAATGTATACCATTTTATTACATACTTTAATACAAGATGAAAACCATGGAAATGAATTTTTGGTGAGTTAGTTTGTTTTGGGTGCTTCATTGGAGGTATGACATTGGATGAATGGTCAAGAAAGGATTTGTCACTTCCAATTTTAGGAAGTTTTATATCTCAGGCCTGGTTGATCAGGATGGTGCTGCCTTCATAAGTCTTTGGCCAAAGTAGAAGAAAGTCAAATCCATCAGGATAGATCAAAAAATAACAAATCAAGATAAGGACGATGACACAAAAATGATTTCTACTTTATGATATATTTAATGACAAAGAGATTATAGTACACAGTCAGTCTTCATAGGATGGTAGTCGTTGCTATGAATATCCTTATCTCTTTAGGGGCCATGATGGGTTTCTAGACTTCTCTCATAGTCTGTGGATTTTATTAACTGCTATCGAGGTAAGGGCCTAGAGGGTCACACACAATAGCGTATTCAAGAATCCACCCTATTCAGCTGAATAAGTATATGGACATAATAGGCCCTGCCACAGGGTCCGAGTGTTGTCCAAGTTATCGATCACTGTTGAATTAAATAAATTCATTATTATTTAAGTTATGAATAATCGAGATTGAATTTATTTAATGTATTTACATGTTTAGTAAATACAAGAAAAATATTAATCGAACGAATATTATTTTAATATTCAAGGTTCGTTTAATATTAAGCAGGACAGCGAGTCAAGTTAAATGGATTAGATTTTATCACATAATATATTTTATATATTACAAGTATGTGATAAAATAATAAATAATATCGGCACAGTTTACTGCATAAAAATTATTTATTTAGTGGACATTGAAATAAACAGGGGTCGGGGAACCCAACCGGGTGTTTTTGAATTCCAATATAAATAAGAGAGGAGGCTCTTCCTTTGTGTGCTAATTCACTATTCATTCATTTGTATGGAATTTAAATTGAGATTCTCTATCTCCTCTCTCTTCTTAGAGAGATAAAATGGTGATCCAAGAGTTTATATCAAGTTCTTCCTTAAGCATCAAAGAGATCTCAATGTGGTGATCGTTAGGATGTCTAAATCATCTTTGTAACACCGCACTAGCACCCGAAATTCGACGATCGATGTTCTAGAAAATTTTTGGAGCGTGTGTGGATGATCTAGAGGGATCCCGCTTTTGATCCTTCAAGCGAAGATCACCATCGACTAGTTGGAGTCGACCGTGGATTCAGATTTGAAATGGGTGTGTTTTCATTTTAATTTTGTGCTCTTCACAATTTACACAAGACCCTCAGACCTCACCGGGGCTCAGATCGTCGACATTGACAAGTACCATCAATCCGCCGATGAAAATTTTAAAATCATCAGTCCACTGGCTTCTGATACAGACCCCTGAATCTAACACTTAAAATATTTCAAAAATAAACCATCTAAAGGTGATATAATTCTCCATTATTTACATAACAAAAATATATTCAATTACTTCTAGAATAAAAACTTAAACAATGACCAAAATTTCAAAACAAAAAAAATCAAAAACAGAAGTGAAATAATACAAATATAACAAAGAAATGTCACATCTAACCAGACTTCCCTATCTGTAAGAAGAATATAAAATAAAAAAAATAAGGTAAAAAGGCTTTCAAAATCATGGTGTGGAGTGAAAGTGGTGACTCCATAGAGTCAACATCATTATCCACTTCAAGTGACTCAAGCCCTAAGTGACTTATAGAACATTTTTAGGAAGGTGTTGAGTTTAGTACTCATCTAGATATTTCCTCCTCTCACTCTTATTAACCTACCTCTTCTCTAATATATTCTTTTTTTTCTCCTCTATTCACCTAAATTATGCAGATCTAAAATATTCCTGAGACCAACTTGAAAATGGTTATCGTCAACTTGATTCTTTATATTAATATATAAAATATCAATATAATCTACTGGTTCAATATAAAAATAATCTCCAAAAACAAAAGGATCTTCTATTTAATGAAAAGTAAGATCTCTATATGAAAATCAAAAAACAAATAGATGTCAAAAAACTTGAATCCACCATTAATTACCTCAAAAATTAGCACTTAAAATTCACTTGATGTAAAAAAGAATTAAATAGAATTTTGGGTTCTCAAAAACCTATAAAATATATGGTAATCTATGGTTACTCAAATTGTGTAAGATCCTATAAAAATAAATCAAAAACTACTTTTGTTAATGGTTTCTCACTATATAAATTTATTAATTATTTAAAAAAATCAATCATTTAATCTTGGAATGTGATTGAAAAAATGTGTGATATGAAATACCAAAGTTAACTCATATCACTTTAAATATATCAAAAATAAATAATACTAATAAAATATAGATTCTAAAATCATAATTGTCTAGAGTAAGAATCATAAGATTGTGCGGGTTCCAAAATCATCAATCGATTAATTTTTTAGGAAAACATTCTTTTGAGGAAAACCTAGGAAGTTATATAGTGCCTTTATTCTAGTTTCTCAAGTTACATATCTGGTGACCTCTCCATATTCAATAAAATTGATAAACATTAAGGTGGTCACATAACCTTTGGTTATACTTTTATGGGTGAGATAATCGATGAAGGTACCCACAATTTTTATAACCCAACCATTATAAAAATATTTTTATTCATAAAATTAATGAAACATAATTTACTAAGAATTAATCAATTGTGTGATAACAATTTTAAAGTATACTTCAAAAATTATTTTTGTAAAGTTATAAATTAAAAATGGAAAAAATTATCAATATAATATTTTAAAAAGTTTATAAAATTAATTTAAAATCTATTTTTATCCAATATTCCAAATGCTTTAGTGCATCAGTGAGTTATTCATGGATTTAACATAGACACTTAGGTTATTTCAGTTCTCATTATCTTATTAAATTCAATTATTATCAACTTATACAATATATTCCAAAATTTAATTTCAATAATGACACTGTTTTTGAAGCATGCCAATATGACAAGCAGCACAAATCCTCCTTTAAATATAAAAAAAGGAATTTCATCTTTAAAAGGTCTTAAATTAATTCATCTTGAACTTTTTGGTCCAAAAATTTTCAAATACTAGGAATAAAATCCTTACTTTCGTAATTATTGATAACTTTATAAGATTCACATGATCTTATTTATTATCTCATAAAAGTGAACCTTTCAAAGCTTTAATCATGATTTAAAAAAAGGTTGAAAATTAAAAAGGTTTTAAAATTATTTCAATTCAAATTTTTCATGGAAGAGAATTTGATTAGAAGGAATTTAATTATTTATTCTATTCGGAATTCTATAATCATTCTTTTTCTGCGCCTCAAACCAATCAAAAAAATGGGTTAATTTAGATAAGAAATCAAACAAACCAAGAAATTGCTCGGAATATTTTAAATGAATTTTCCCTTACAAATTTTTTTTGGGCTGACGCTACGAATACTTTATATTATATCATTAATCACATTCTTATTAGTAATTTTCTTAAGAAAACACCTTTTTAAATTTTTTAAAATTAAAAAAAAAAATAAGGTTTCCATTTTAAAGGTTTTTATTTAAAAAAATTTTATTTTAAGCAAAAAATACAATATTGGAAAATTTTATTCAATTTATGGTGATAGTATCTTTATTGGGTATTCTAACTTGATTAAATCTTACATTGTCTTTAAAAAACTAATAAAATAATTGAGGAATAAATCCTTGTTATTTTTTATGAAATTTTTCCAAAATCATATCCTCAAAAAAATTGAAAATATTTTTTTAATTAAACCTTTTTTAAATAAAATAAGTTTAATAAGAATAATAATATCCTTAAAATTTTCTTCCAAAAAAATAAAAAATAAATCTAAAAACTAGCCCCTTGAAAATTTCATTGACAATTTAAATTTTTGAACTCATACTTGTGGATCAGTCATAAATGAGGTTTAAAATCTATCCTTTGTCTCTCACCTTCAACCACAAAATCTTAAATATGCCATTAGAGATGAAAATTGGGTAATTTAAATGTAAGGGGAACTAAATCAATTCACTCAAAATGATGTATAGACTCTCATGGAAAGACCTAATGATCATTTAGTTAGTTGATCAAAATGGGTTTTCTAAAATAAACAAGATAAATCTGGTAATATCACTAAAAATAAATCTCATTTAGATATAAAATAATATAACCAAGAAGAAGAAATAAAATATTGTGAAACATTTGTACCCATCACATGGTTATAATTCATAATAATATTGTTGGAATATTATTCTCATATAAATCTAAAACTCTTTCAAATGGATATCAAAAGTTCTTTTTAAAATGGATTTATTTCCAAAAATATTTTTGTAGAACAACCACTTGGTTTTTAAAATCCCCTTTTTTTAAAATATGTTTTTAAACATTCAAAATATTTTTATGATTTAAAAATTTCCCCTTGAGCTTTGTATGACTATCATTTAAATTATATTAATTAAAATGGTTTTAAAATCAAAAAATATTATTCAAATTTATTTCTAAAACACATCTTAAATGATTTATTACTCATTAAAATGTATGTTTCTGATGTGATTTTTGGATCTATTAGTGAAAAACGTTATTTTTAAATTTCATGACTTAATGAAAAAGGGAATTTAAGATGAGATTTATGGGTGAACTCAAATTCCTCTTTAGATTTTAAATTTCTAAAATAAATAATGTAATCTTTTTAGATCAACTAAAATACACTAATGAACTCTAAAAATGATTTGTAGTGGATAACACTAGGTAAATTAGCATTCCCATGAGTATGAATTGTAAGTTAAGGTTGGATGAGTCCAGTAAGACAATCAATAATAAACATTATATGAGTATGATTAGTAGTCTAATTTACCTTACTATGACCCATCTTGATATCACATTCAGTTTTTGACTTTGGGCTCATTTTTATTAGAATATAAATAAATCTCATTGAAAATTTATCAAAAAAAATTATTTATTCATAATGATCCAAAAATTTTATTTTTTTATCTAAAAGGAAATTCTTTTGAATTAACTAATTTTTCTGATATCGATTTTGGAGGATGAAAACTAGATATAAAAAGTACTAGTGGAACTTTCCATCTTCTATGAAAATCATTTGTCTCATGTAGTAGTAAGAAGCATAATTCCATTACTCTTTCTATATCCAAAGTGCAATATATAGGCTCTAGGAGTTATTATTCTCAAATTCTATGAATACAATATACTATATTCCATTTTGGGCTAACATTTGACTATATCCCTGTCAATTGTAAAAATATCCATGCCATCAATATCTCTAAAAATAGTATCTATCAATCTCACACCAAACACATTGACCATTGTCACCATTTCCTAAGACATCAATTCCACAAATGTGATATATTGTTGAATTTTTTCCAAAATAATATCTACTCAATGATATTTTAACCAAACCATTAACACTTAATTTTTTTTAATTAATTAAAGGTGAACTAGTAATGGTTTACTTGTGTATTTATTCATTTTAATTATGTTCATATGGAGTTATTTTTAAAATCTTATTTCAAATATTTTTAAAATTTTAATTTCGTGTTTCATTCTTTTATTTTGTTGTCTATGATCCATTTATCTCACCTATGTTATCATTTTAGGTGGATACTTATTTCTTTAATTTTAAAATTTCTCTTAAGGGAGATCTTTGGTTTGTAAAGTTAATTAATTATTAATTTTCAAATTAAAATATCGCACATATTTATCACACTAACTCTTCTTGAGTTAACATTGATGAAAAATTAATTATGTTTTTGAAGTATGATTTCACATTACAAATTACATTCCATACCTAAGATGTTTCAATGGAGAAATCCATTGATGGAGGTAAAGTCAATCATTGAGTAAAATTGATGTCATGTCAAAGGTATGTATCATTTTGTTTTATTTTTCTTCTTTGTCTCTAGTTTCTTTTTTTCTCTTTCTTTTTTTCTTTCTTTCATCTTATTTTATTCATCTATAATTTTTTTCACATTAAACTCCTTTATTATTCACTACTATTTTACACTCTAATATATCTCTCTATTTATTATAATTTTTGGAGTGTTCAGAAGTTAAGAAGTGTTTTTTAGAATATATTCTTTTTTATTTTACTTTACTCTCTTTATCTTTAATGGTAATATTATTTGAGTAGTTTGGAATATAAAATTTTTCTTTAATTAATTTTCTTATTTAAGAAAACTTTTTATCTCTTTAAAATTATTTTTAAAAAATATTTTTAATTTTTCAAAACTCCAATGTTTTTTTCTTCAAAATATTTCTTAAGATTCTCTTTTCTAAATTTGTTTTTCTCTTTTTTATTTTTATCAATTTATTATAATCATAAAGTGTGAGAAATTACATTGAAATGTAGATAAATTTCCTAAAAATTTTCTTAAAGGTGGTATAATTTTTCTAAATTTATTTTCACAAAGGGGGGTAGTTCTTAAAATTATCTATATTCTTTTTACACTTCTCTAGTATATTCTCTTGTGCTTAATGGTTTTTTTAAGTGGGTTTTAAAAGTATTATTTATAATTATTAATAACATGATTGAGTATTTACTTTTTAAGATTATTGAATATCATTTAAATAAATTCTGTTTTATCTAATAAGAACATTAATTATCTAGATATCTAATTTCTTGAATTTCCTATGATATCATGAATATAATTTTCTCTTGATTTATGCATAATTTATCTTCTTTAGTTAAGAGTATTTGGTCCTCAAAAAGGGGTATATTTTTTTACTTATCCCTCTTATGGTGTTTTTATGATCACAATTACTCTCTTATGTATCAAATGTTTTCATTTGAGTGTTCTTTAGATTCTTTAATTTCATTTAAAGTAGATAAATTATTAGACTTTATGGAGTTGTTACTATCAATTCAAGGACGGAATATTTATCTTGTAAAAGGGATATAACATCCCTTTACACTCTTTAATACCTTGTAAGTAGCTTAGAATATTCAAATAAGATATTGAAAGGAAGTAGAGGTGGATTATCTTAATGATGGACTTATACAGATAGCACTGGATACCCGGTGTTGGGCTTATGTACAATAGTAATACTTCTCCTGCAAAATAACTAACTACATGGTGGATGACCACCGATTAGATGATGGATCATCCAATAAACCATATCTCTTCCAAAAATCTACCATCTATCCATTTCCTGGTAGCAGCTAGTCAGTGGAGGTTCTCAATCAGTACTCGGCTTTAGGTAGGACACCGTCTACCCAGTGGAGGCTACTTGGTACCCTATAGCATTGATCAAGATCTAGTGAGGAAGCATTAAATAAGGTAAAAAATTCTTTTAAATTGGTCTTCTTCAACTTTATCTATGTTCTTGGTACCTTTAGAGGGTATAAAAGGACCCCCTTGGATTCTTCAAGATTAACCTTATGATCCATTCTCCCAAAAATGTTCTCTCAATGATAAAATTGGGTGTGAAAATATTGAATTATCATTCCCATTAATATCCTTCTAAAGTTCTAATTCTCAAACTCTCTATACCCATTCTCTCAAATATCTCATTATTTATTATAATTCATCTATCAAAGATATTTTTTAGTGTCTTGTAAAGATTTTTCATAAGGATAACCTCTCTCTTCTAAACCATAATTCTCCAATAGTTCACACTCCGCAAAAGTGTGGGATGGGTTACAAGGATGCTAGTGAATCCCAAGAGGGTTATAAAAAACCATAATTGTCATTTATGGGTTTCCTGATCACTATTGAGATCAAGGGATTAATAAAATTAACCTATAGAGTTGAGGGGTGGAGATATTGGGTTCTCACAATAATATTTATCCAAAATCTTTATCTATTGTGTTTTTCTCCTCTTTACTTTTTCACACTATATCATTAATCATTGATTATAATACCTACATAAATTCAATTTTATCATTTTTATGATTTAATTATATTGATAATATATTTATTAACTTTAAAAAAAATTATAAACTATCACATATTCTATATATCTCTTTAATATTTTATTCTACATTTTATTTTTAAAAGGAAAATTAACACCCCCACCCCCCCCACCTCTTTCCATAATCACTGAGCAACTTAGTTCGCTAAAGATATTGAAAAATGAAAATTTTTATGTTTACATGAATGTTACACTACCCATGATCTTTTGAACTTATCACGTCTCTCCTTAAAATCATGTTTCACCTTCCCAATTAATTATTGCCTTCCCTGATTTGGTTGGACATGTTTAATAGAATATTCCCTTAGTCCTCATATCATGTTCATATTCTCTGTATGGAAAAAAAATTTATTAATGTACACCAATTCTTAAAACCTCTTATTTACTACCATTAGTACCATTTAATATTTTTTAGAAACAAAATGAAAACATCTATAATAAATCTAATGTAAAACTGGTTGAATTGGTGTATTTATCTGGAAAATGATATGTAAGAGTGTATTGGATCTAATATAGCCTTTTAGTACACAAAATTACATTTTCTAGGAAATATAGTCTTAATTTGGGTGGATTTAGAGTCTTGTAGTATCTTATTCCATAGCCTTTTATCATTTTGAAATTCAAACAAACTCTTGGTAAGTAGTTTGATTTGTGTTTTCTTCTATTGTTGCCTCAACTTGTTATGCATTTCATGTTGAATAAATACATAACCTCAATCACTCATCAGTTTAGATTCCACTAAATAAAGTATTTAAAAACATATATCATTGTATCACATTCATAAAATCTATTGGCAGCTCACACTACGTTGAGTCTCAAACATAATCATTGTTGGCTTCTGTGAAACAACATTATGAGAAGGGACATCTCATTTTTTCTCCACAAAATATGTTTTGGTAGGAATTGAAATATCATGCCCCTAACTTAAGGAAATTACCTGTTGAAATTTTTTTCAAACCTCATTTAAGGCCAAGTTTGGGTTTTTTCTCAGAACTATGGGAGGTCTCATGTGCATTCTGGGGGTTTAAAGTTTGAAATTTTATTTTTCTAGGATAGAAGCTTGGGGCGCACACTTAGAACATGTTCAATGATTAATTTCTACCCCAACAATGTGGATAGATATGTATGTATACATGGTTTTATTAACCATGTTTGAGAATATAGGAAACTATGTGTTCTCTATGGAAAATTACAGAGGCATTTCACAAGGTTTGCACATGGTTTGGAAAACCATACACACTAACCATATAAAATAGCATGTTTTTAATGGTGAGGTTATCATGGTTGGTGCTCATTTTATCTAAATATATGTCCAAACCATTCAATATTTAAAAAAATGAAAATTTATAATTTTTACCTTAAGTTTTTATAACCTAGAAACCTCATTGTCCTCACATTTTTGTCTAGGACTCCACACAAGTGTGTGACCACTCCTCCCCTTCTCTTCCTCTTGAGATTTATCTTTTGTTTTAACTTTTAACAAAGTTTAATTCTTTTATTTGACAATAATAAGGTATATTTTTGAGTATTTTTGTCCTATTTATCATTATTTTCATTTTAAAGATATCTCTTGTCATTTTTGTCTAATATTCCATATTTTTTAGGGATTTTGTCTAGTTTCTTTATTTCACCTATTTTAAGAAGAACTAAAAGATGATATTGGGTTGGTATACTTCTCTATTAATGATATAGGTGGTCCCTAAATTTAATCTATAGTCACACCATATTTTTCTCAAGTGATTCATTATATGGTAATACTAGCTTCATTGGGTATCAATATAATTTTGAATTAAAGGTTTTTATTATTGTTTTTTTATTTTAGCATCCCCTATATAAACCCAAACCTTTTACACATATTATTACATGATTTTAAACATAAACATCGATTAAGTGCCGACAAAATATTGCAAGGCCTGGTATCTTTGGAAAACTTGGTTCACAATACATCAAAGTGAGACTAAAATAAAACTTCTTTATTTTATTATCCATAATGAGATCCTAAATACTTTAAAAATATTAAAATTTTAAGTAATAACCCAAGGAATATATATAAAAAAATTGTGATATAAAAAATAAAAGTAAAGTAATAAACCTGATAAGGAACCATAATGTTTGATTCAATGGTATAACTTGATATAATTAAGGAGGAGTCGCATGGGTAATTGCATGGGATCATAACACAAAGAACATGGTATAATAAGATCTTAGTAACATCATAAATCTGAAGAAAAAAACATATAACATGACATAAACTTTATTTAATGCTAATTACCTAGAGAATATCACATGGTGGAAAAAGTCCCATAATGGATTATGTTTACTCCATAATATTATACATGACATCTCATGAAACTAAACCTTTACTTGGAGATTTAGAGAACTATCTGGGTACACCCATCATAACATGTTTTTGATTATGTGTTCCACAAAAATGAAAATCATAAGTCATAAACATAATAATTACCCATGGAAATAAATAGGTTTCATAATCTTGTCTCAGATCATAATCAAAAGAAATTTTATAATGAGTATATTTGAGAGATTAACATAAGGAATATATTACCCAATAAAAGTAAGGGATACTAATCTAGGTATATATTTTAGATACAAATATACATAATTTAGATGAAATCCGTAGCATCAAAGTTTTTCTTCATTGATGAAAATGTCTTTAAATGGGATTATGGAATATTTCTTGAGGAAAATACCCTCTTTACTATGAAATCACTTCTCCAAAAACTAAATATTTCCAAAATATTATAGAAAAAAATTAATTAAAAATAACCATGGAAAAATATAAATAAATATTTTAATGATTTAGATTTTATGAATGAGATAAATTCCATACATTCCTTATAAGTTAAAAGAAAACATTTCATTCACAGTTTTGTAAAAAAGTCTAAAAGTTCATTGTTTGGAAAACTATGGAAATGCTATTTTTAAACCATTTGGTAAAAATTCAAAAATGGGTAAAATTTTCATTAATAAATAATTATAGAATATAAAATAAATTTTTAGAAAAAATTAAATAATATATATACATGGAAGAGAATGTTTCATGATCTAAATAAAGATATAAGATCAGTATTACTTATAAAAAAATTCATGATATTTATTTATTAAATAAGGGAAGAAATGTAATAAAAACATTATAAAACAAATTCATAAATAGATGAGAATAAAAGGATGTTGTTTAAGAAAATAATTGTATACGATTTTCTCCAACAGAACCTTGAACATAAATAATCTCAAAAAGGAAAGAGATTGTAACATAAAGCCTTTACTGCTTTGGTAAATTTTGAATAAAATACCCTTGGATGAAGTAAAATGAGTTGAAAATTAAAATACCATAAAGTGTTAGGATTCATTATATAATATGAAAAAATTTCATTAAATACACCATATAAAATAAATTGGTGTGTAACATTAAAATAAGCCTCAATGAAATAAAATTGAGATTATATCCCTTGCAAAGATTGTGTAATTAAAGTGATAATTAATGAATAAAGTTATTATGTGTCTCAAATTAAATTACACATTAAAAAAAGAAAAAAACATACAATAATCAATGGTAATTACACAAAAAAATCATAGAATATCAAATACAATGAAGAAGTAATTTAACAGAATGAAATAAATTGAGTTATAAAATATCTTACCACGAGTTTCAGTTGCCAGATAAATATTTTATCTTCTATAATAATAAAATTATGATAATTATTTACTTTATTAAGAATTTTTTTATTTTATTTATTTTATTTTATTTATTACCATTTTTTATTTATTTACTTAATTAAGTTTATGTTGGATGTTTTGATTGTATTAGGTTTATATGTCCAAAATGGATTCAGTAGGTTGATTATGGTAAAATAAGTAATTTCTTCATAATATATAGAATATTAATCAATAAAAGATTATAATTTTTATAAATCAATTATATTTTAAAAGCCAACCATGAAAATTAGTTATGAAAAATAGATAACGAACAATAATAGAGATGGTAGGTCATATGTATGTATGAGTAACATTTCAATTTTTTAATTATCATGATGGAAAGAACGAAAGTGTATTTTTATCCTTAAATATTGAAAATTATACATAAATATCATATAATTTATTTAAATACACTTACATAAACCATCCATGTGACACAATAATAAAATATGAATCATATCCCTTTGTGAGGTGGTAGCCCACCGTACACACGAATGATGTTATCATTTTTCAATGGATACTAAGGTAAGAAGGTATATGAAAAATTAATATTAGCTAATTATTAATATATAATTAATATTATATATAAAAATTAAATATATCATCATGAACATAAGTGAAAGGTGATGAAGGAAAACAAATTACATCAGTTCGTGAGGTGGTAGTCCGCCGTACACGAGAATGATTATTTTGTTTCCCATTTGATGGAGGATAAGATTGATGTATGTTATTACATTAGCATAATAACATATAATTATATAGGATATTATAATTTTATTATATCATCACTATTGAGTATGATTTAAAGGAGGTTTCATAACATATAATACAAAGATGCACGGTTAAGAACTATACCTCTTTCTCAAACAACCTCTTTAAGATTATACCTAAATCCTCCCTAGATTGGATTTATAATAATGACAATGAATATAGGATGTGGGGAGGATATTAAGGAAGGTGTTTGGGTATTTATTTTCTAAAATACAAGTATTTTGAAGTGTATAAAGAATAGGATAATATATTCCCTTTTATAATTGAGAAGGTGTAACATTTTTATAAATACACAAAAATATTCAATAATAAGAAGTCACTCTCAAGAAAAGTACCAAAAGAATTTATAAATAAAGGATTTTAGGGGTCATATGGTTGATAAAAACCTCTAAAATTCAAAAATAAACATTTTTTAAACATGTTATTCAATTTACTTATAAGGATACTTACTTTTACCATTTTAATTTCTCACCATGTTAACTAGTTTTTTTACTATTTTTGTTATTCATTATGACCAAGATTAAGTTTGACTTATTATATAATATTAATAATGCTTATTTAAAATATTTAATATATTTTATCAAATTAAATTTACAATATTTTCATGATTTAATTTAAAATTAATCCCGTAAAACGTGTCAAAAAATGGTTTTTCAATAAATGTATTTTTCTAGCAATTGATGATCTTATATTAACTCTATGGCTATAAATAATCATTATATGAATTTAAATTCATAAAAATATATTTATAATATATTAATTTAATTAAAATATTTCATTAATAACTATCATTTTAATTGTTTAAAAAGTATAAACGTTATCCATTTTAAAATGGTTTGCAGGAAACCGTGTCTTTAAGCATAAAAATAAACATACACCAAAATCGTGAAATTTTTTGACTAAAATGAAATTAATTATATTATTATAAATAAAATTTTTCATATTTAAATTTATTTCTAGATTCAAAATATAATGAAACTTTAAAATTATTTTATCTAATTAAAACAAATGACAATATTTGAAAAATCAGTAATTTTCACTATTCAGTGAGAAATCAAACTTTTCATAAAAATCCCATAATTTCACACTAAGTTAATTATGGTATTATTATTTAAAAAATTATTTAAATTTTATAAAATAAAATTTCTAAACATTCTGTAAATTAATTATAACGTTTTCTATCAAAAATAAATAAAAATTATTTTTAAAAGACATGGATTTTTTATAGAATAAAATATCTTTATTAAAAGTTGAGTGATTATTTCATAATAATTTATCAATAAATTTATTTTTATTAGTATATTTATATATATTTCATAAACCATATAATACTATTAATACCTTCAAATTTAACAGTTCAGTTATAACTATCGTATTTAAATAATAATATTTTGTGGTTTATTTAAGCATGGTGTTGTGTGCGGTATAAGATACCAAACATAATTTTATTTTAAAATCATGAGGTGTTAAATTCTATCCCTTTAATAAATATCATAATATCAATATTAACTTGAACTTGTTAATAAAAGTTTTTACATTTTAAAATACCTTTTTTGAAATACCGATATCATAAATGGGTTAATAAAACTTACTATTAAAAGAGAGAAAGGGAAATATGAAAACAAATATAGAATAAAAAAACAATGTTTCCAAATTAAAGAACAATAATGGGAATTGAGAATATATAAATAGAGGATAAAACAAACACCTAAGAACTAATAGAGAGTGGTATAGAATGTTAACAACAATAAAGTGAATAAACATAGAAAACATTAATAACCACATAACAGTAAACCCAATAGATTTGAAAAAACCATCAGTTAATCAGAAATGAAGGTACTAGGATAACATTTTTTTGTTTCAATACCTCTTTCCTAGAGTTGAGGAATTCCTTTCCCATCTATAAAATTAATATAAGGAAATATACTTAATTAATAAGTATAATTTCATTATTTAATAAATTTACATAATAATATCATCTTTTACTCAAAATGATGAGTATTCAAGATGAATTTGACATTCCTAAAGTATAAAAATTAAATTTCAACGAATCAAAAAATCCAAAAAAGGATGAAAATAATTTCTCCTGTATTTAGATATTAACCAAAACAAAAATTGTTATAACAAGGTAAGATAGTTCCCAAAATGGATAAACCTTTATATAATAAAATGAAATATTAATATTTAAATACTTAATAATAATGCTAAAAGTTCAACTTATATCATTTGATAAATAACTAACCTTAAAATTCTTCAAAATATTCTTGACTAAGGTTGAAACCCAAATATTTTAATGATTTGATCACATAGTCATCCAAGATAAATTTTACATTTATAACTAAATAAAATGAATCAATCTTAAAGTCATATACCAAAATTCATGTCCCTTAATCATATATTATAATCATTTATATAAATAACCTAAATCTCCATAAATCCATAGTAACATAATTTGTGCTTCACAATCCTTAGATGCTTCATGATTCATATAATACAAACACCATTGATAAAAATAATTTTATAACATAATTCTTGAATCCCAATATATAAATACTTCAATACTTTCACATAAATGATTAGTATAACATATGTACTTCCTTGGTCTATGATTTAACATTTATAAGATATGAATAGATCGAATAATTCCCAGGTTTCCCACATTTAATATAATAAATTATAAATGGATCTGTAAGATAATATTTATTTATCTCTATTGAACTCCTCATTTTTATTCTGCAATTCATTAATCTATGCCCTTATTTTCCACACATAAAACATTTTCCTATTTCTTTTATGCATTATACTTAGTGTATCTTCCCACATTTTTTACATTAAGGAAATTGAACCTTATTTCCTCTATATTTTCCTTCACATAAGCTCTTAGAAGATTCCATCCTTCTCTTCTTTGGTGAGTCTGAGAGTTGGTTAAGGTATAAGTTTTTAATCATATATCATGATAAATTATTATTAATAATCAAAATATCTTTCACTTCAGTCATTTTCCCATTGTATTTCTCATAATAACCACATTGTCTACCAAATTCAACATTAACTTCATTCACATTGGTTTCACCCATTGATTGAAACAAAAAGTCAAGGTGTGAGAAACAATAATCATAATCTTAAAAATATCTTTTGTAGGATTCATAAATAATTAAACCTTATTTTAAATATATAACACCTTAGGTTTAACCTAGGTTATCCATGATTATAATTTATTAAAAAATTCATGACGGTTCATAAAGAGTTTGTGAATTTAAAAAATATATCTTCAAGGAGGGTCAAACTTGGTGTGCAGCAAGGCTCATTATCATGCACCAGGTTATGATCGAGTCAATTACCGATTCACCCTTTTTCAAATTTATTACCCCTAGTCACAATTTTTTCATATCCATGTCCAATTTTAGTATTCATATAGAGATGTAAATTCTTATAAACCTCTCCCTCTAAACTTTTCCAAAATTACAGGATATTTTTCAATACTTAGACTTATCCTTATAATTATTCATAGGGTTCCCACTAAATTATTCTATTCATATTCCCAAAAATAACTAGGATTTTCTTTGATACAAACTATAGTGAACCAAGGATTTTACACATATTATTACATGATTTTTAACATAAACATACATTAATTAAAACTGAAATATCATGATTCTTAGTGTCTTTAGAGGATTATTTTCATAATACATCAAAGTGATACTAGAATAAAACATATTTATTTTATTATCTATAATGATATCTTAAATCCTTTTGATCTCCTAAAACTATATGGGATAACTTGGGAAATACATAGATAAAAGGGGTGATATGAAAATCCTAGTAAGGTAATAAACATGATAAAGAAACATAACATATAAGTTAGGGTATAAGATGATATCATAAAATAGGAGGCACATAAATAATCACATGGGAGCATAACATAAAAAAATGGTATCATAATATGACTATAACATAGGAAATGAGGAAAAAACATATAAAATGACATGAACATGAGTCAAGTATAAATTCCTGAACAAAATCACAAGGTGGAAAATGTTTCATAATTGATTTGGTTTACTCACTAATTGGGTACATGAAGTCTCATGAGACTAAATATTTACCCAATGCATGGGAGTGCTATATGGGTTCCCACATCAGAACATGTTTATGATTATGTTTTCCATAAAAAAGTAAATAAATCATAAGTCGTAAATATAAGAATTATCCATGGGAATAAAAGGGTTGTATAATCATGTCTTGTATCATAATCAAAGAAAATTTTGTAATGAAGGAATTTGATAGATGGACATAAGCCATATATTATCCTATTAAATAAGAGGATAATAATATAGGTATATATTTTATTGATGTATATACGTAATTTATATGTAATCCATAGCATAAAATGTTGTCATCATTGATGAAAATTTCTTTAAAATATTACATGGAATATTTTTTGATGAAAATACCATTTTCACATTGAAATCAGTTTTTCAAAATCTAAAAATTTCCAAAATATTATAGAAAAAAATTTATTTAAAAATAACTATAGAAACTTATAAATTAATCTAAAAATAATTCAATATTCATGACCGAAGGAAATTATATTCATGTCATATAATTTAAAATAAAACATTTCTTTCATACTTTTATAAGAAAATCATAAAGTATCTTGATCATAAAAACAAATTCCTTTCACAAAGTTTAGTAAAAATTAAAAATGTGTAAAAATGTATTTAATAATTCATTAAATAATACAAAAAAAATTCTTTAAAATATTTTAAAGAAAATATATTCATTAAAGTTAAATATTAATGGTTAAAATGAAGATACAAGATATGTATTACATACAAACAAATTTCTAGATGTTTCTTTTCTCAATAATGAAGGAAATGGAAACCAAAAAATTTAAACCACATTCATGAATAGAGGAGAATAAAAGTTATTTGGTTCAATAAAATAATTTTATATTATTTTCCCTAATGTAACATTGAACATAAATAATATGGAAAAGGAAAGAGATTGTAATATAAAGACTTTACAACTTGGGTAACTTTCGAATAAAATCCCCTTGGAATAATTAAAATGAATTAAAACATAAAATAACATGAAGTGTGAATGATTCATGATATAACATGTAAAATGGGAATTATATACACCATATAAAATAAATTGGTTTATAACATTAAAATAAGCCTCAATGAAAGGAAATTGAGACAGAATCCCCTAGAAATATCTTGTCATTGAAGTGATAATAAATAGATGAAGTTATTATGTGTGTGAAATTTAGTACCTCCTAAAAAAAATTTAATACACTATAAAATAATAAATTTTCATTACACACAAAATCTTTGAATATAAAAGACAATGAAGAATTAATTTAACCCAATGAAATAAATTGAGTTATAAAACCCCGTACCTTGAGTTTGACTCATCACGTATGTACTTTATCTTCCTAAATAATAAACATATGTTAGTTTTTTACTTTATTAAGAAGAATTTTCAAGTTTATTAATCATTTTATTTTATTTATTACAATTTCATATTTATATACTTAATCAATTAAGTTCATTTCATACGTTTTGATGGTATTCAGTTCATGTGTCCAAAATGACTTCAGAAGGTTGACTGTGGTAAAACAAATCATTATTACATCATCTAAAGAATAATAATAATAATAATGAAATAATTTTCATTTTAATATATAAATTATCACTTTTAAACCATACATGAAATATGGCTGTGAAAAATGAACTGGGTTACAATCAGCGATACAGAAGGTCGTACGTACACATGAGTAACATTTACATTTTTAAACGATCATGATTGGAATGAGTTCAGTGACATTTAAAATTTGTATAATTAGAATTATATAATATATATCATATTATTTATTTAAATTCACTTACATATACTATCCATGGGATGAGGTAATAAAAAAATGAATCATATTTATTTGTGATGCTGTAGTTTTTCATACACTCAAACGACGTTTTTATTTTTAATGGATGTTAAGTTAAGAATGTATATGATATATTAATTTTACTTAATTATTAATATTTATTTAATATGATATATAAAAATTAAATCCATAATCATGAATATACATGGGATTCAATGATAGAAAACAAATTCAATCAGTTTGTGAGGCGGTAGTCTGTCGAACACATGTACGATGATTTTGTTTCCCATTTGATTGGAGAGGATATGGATGTATGTTATTACATTAAAATAATAAAATCTAGGGATGTGGGAGATAATTATGTTATTATATTGTCCTAATTGAGTAATATTTTTGGGAGGTGGAAGAATATATAAAACAAAGATGCTCAGTTAAGAATGTCACCTCTTCTTCAGACAACCTCTTAAGGATTATACCTAAATCCTCCCTAGATTGGATTTATAATAAAAACAATGAATATAAGATGTGGGTAGGTAATCAGGGAATGTATTTTTGTATTTATTTTATAAAACAAAAGTATTTTTAAGTGTTAAAAAGAGAGTATATTAAGTGACCTTTTATAAGTGAGAGGGAGTGACATTTTTGTTAATTCCCAAAACAATTCAATAATATGAAGTCACTATCAAGCCAAGTGCCTCCAAAATTAATAAATAGTGATTTTGGGGATGGTATGGTTTATAATTACTTCATAAAATCAAAAATAAACTTGTTTTAAACATCTTATTCCATTTTTATCTAAGGTTTCTCACTTTTACCATTTTAGTTTTTCAACACAATAACTAGTTTTTTACAATTTTTACTATTAATTATGACCAAAATTAAGTTAAACTTATTAATTAATTTTAATTTTGATTATTTAAAATATTAAATTCATTTTATAATATTTATATCATAGTATTCATACAATTAAATTTAAAATTAAACCCGCAAAATGTGTCAAAAAATGGTTTTTCAAGAAATGTATTTCTTTCAAGCAATAGATGACTTTATATTAACTATATTACTAGAAATCGTCATTATATGAATTTAAATTAATATAAATAGGTGTATAATATATTAATTTAATTTAAATATTTAATTAAATAGGTTCTATTTTAATTAATTAAAATCTATAAACTTTATGCACTTGAAAATAGTTTGCAGAAAACCACGTTTTAAGCCTAAAAATAAAATTATACCAAAATCAGGAAAGTTGATTATTAAAATAAAATTAATTATATTATTATAAATAAACTGTTTAATATTTATCTTTGAGAACAAATCCAAAATATTATAGTTCTTTTAAAATACATGCTTAAATGAAAATAAATGAAAGCACTTGAAAAATCGATAATTTTAACTATTCAATGAAAAATCAAACATTTCATAAAAATACCTAGATTTCACCCCTAATTTTATTTTGAAATTATAATTTAAAAATAGATTTTAGTTTTATAAAATAACATTTCTAAAACGTCCATAAATTAATTATGATATTTTCTCTCAAAAAATCAATAAAAATCATTTTTGAAGGAAACATATTTTTTATAGAATAAAATATCATTATTAAAAGTTGAGTGATTATTTATTAATAATTTATGAATAAATTTATATTTATTAGGAACTTTATATATATATTTTAAATCAGTTAATACTATTTATACTCACCAATTTTATGTCTAGGTTATATCAGTCTTATTTAAATAATAATATTTTGTGGTTTGTTTATGCTCAATGTTGTGTATGGTATATAATATCAAACATAGTGTTATTTTAAAATATTATGGTGTTATAACCCCCCCCCCACCCACCCACCCGAGCCTACTATTTATTTAACTATATAACAAGGTTATTTTTAGTGGAATTCAATATTTTTTTAATTGAACTTGTAGTTGTTTAATAAAATGGAAATCTATGTTTTTCAAAATGTAAATGGATACGATTAATGGAGTGAAACTAGTTGACACCTTGACTTAATTTGTTATTAAACCCATTTAATGACCACAATGTTTAAAATAGTTAAAAAGGGAATTTTTATTTGACACAATTGTTGGTAAATGGAATTTCATAATCATCAATGTCATAAATGGAATTATAACTTTACATGACCAAATGTATTGGTGAACAGAATGGATTTTTCTAAAACGGAATATGAAAAATGAAATGAATTTTTTAATTAAATTGTTAAATATTAAATTTATATTTGAATGAATCTTTTAAATGTAAAATTATTATAATTGCTAAGGTAACTTTAAAATGGTAAATTTTAATGGCCATTATGAGTTGTTTTTTCTTTTTGGTGAACTCGTATGGAAACCCCATATGGAGAGGTCATGAATACTCCTTATGGGGAGGTTTTGGATAATCCATTTAGGGAAGTCATGAAAACTAATTTATAGTAGGTATGTGATAACTATGAAAACTCTCTTATGGGTGGTACGTGATAACTATTAAAACTCCCTTAGTAGTAGTATGTGATAACTATGAAAAATACCTTAGGGGAGGTTTGTGATAACCATAAAAACTCCCATATGAGAGGTCTATGATAACTATAAAAACAAATTTAGGGTATATTTGTGTTAACTATGAAAACTCTATTAGGGGATGTATGAGATAACTATGAAATCTCCCTTAATGAAATTCTATGATAATTATGAAAACTATCTTAAGGCTGGTGTAATGACCCAAAATTCTATCAATGAAATTTAACTTCTTATGATTATTTCATAAATCATAGAAAATCACTTAGAGAACACAATATAAACATTATAAATGATGAATGAATGAAATAAGAGGTATTTCTAGAAGATAAGAAACATATACTGATAAAATACTAACTTGACCTTAACAATAGTAATGTAAGACTTATGAATAGTAAATCATCCAAATGAATAATAACCTAACCCCTGAAAGTATAAATAAAATTTAGGAATCTTATAAATGAAAGTATTATATAATTATATCATAGTATAAGTAAATAAATATTTAAAATTTTATTAATTAAGAGTTGGTATTTTTGTAAGTCATAAATATTTAGTTACAATTTTTATAATTAATATAAATATTTAAAATAAAATTATTTTTTATAAAATATATTCATATATTAATATTTTGTTTTCATATTATTTTAAGATAATTTTATGAGACCTTATAAAATTTGTTATAATTTTAAAATATGTATTTTTCAAATAAATGATGATTTTAATAAAAAATTAAGTTTCTCATATTTATAAAATTATTTTCATATAATTTATTTAATTTTTTGAATTCTACACATCAAAAAATGGTTAGAGTTATTTTTTTGGATTTTTTTGAAATAATTGAATTTTGTGAATAGTAAAATACAATAATTTACAATAAATGTTACATACATGGATTAATGAATCATAGGTGTCGTGTGGATGATTTAATACCATAATATCTAACTATAAATAATTATTTTAATATATTTGGTGATAATTATCAAACTATTAATAGAATTGAGCCAAAATAATAAACAATTGAATTAAATATTCAAAAAACACCCCTCTCCTCCACTATAAATACCGCCTCTTATCCTCACACCATAAAAGACATTATACTTATCTAAATTATTCCCAATAATCTTAATAATCCCCTAAATAATGTCCAATAACTTTTGGTCTCAAAAAAATACCAAAAACAATCCCCTTAAGGAGGTTCTTAAGGAGGAGAATTTAAGAGGTAAAAATCCTCTTTCTTTTCTTTTATTTTCATTTCAATTTCTTTTATTTTATTATCCTTACTTCACCTACACTGTAAAAAGAGACATTATAACTCCAATATAATTTATATACTATAATTATATCTTGTTAATAGAATATTGATCATCAAACTCATTTTTATCTCTCTTTTATTCTATAAATGAAAACATCACATGTGATGTGTCAATTTATCGACATCAGGGACGATGCATTTTCATTTTTCATTAATGAATTAAAGGATGGTAATAATACAATAATTATTCTTAAAAAAATTATTATAAATATTATAAGTAATTTTTTATTCTATAACCAGTATATATATATGATATTAATTAGTAAGACAAAACTATATCATAATGATCTAAAAACAACCAAAATGATCAAAATGATTATTATTAAAGTTCTATATAATGAATCATCCTCATATATGTAAAAAAATATATAATACCATTAAATATTATTTATTTTCATTAATAACATATAATTCCAATTTTGGGTAATTATACCCATTTTACATGAACTTCATAACTTATAAAAAAGTGAACCGATCATGAAAACCAAGAAAACGAACACTCCTGAAGGATGAAGTTAAACTCTATAACTCATAAAAAAGGAAATAAATAAAAATAATAAAACTATAATGAATAAAATTATTGTATAAAATTTTATAAATTAATTAATTAATGTATTTTATTTGGTTATCCAGGACATTAAGGTCAATTGCAGAACACATTCGGACATAAGGTAAGGGTTTCTTCCCAAATCTCCATTTTTGTTCGAGTTATGATTTCTCCCTCTATAAACCAATTTAATTATTCATTATTATTATATAATTATTATAAATTATGTTTATACATTAAAAAAACATGTATTCGTATCATTTCAACTTTCTTTTATGGTGAAATACATGTTTTACAAGGTTCTCTTCACAATTCTTCCTGATACGCAAGCCCGGTTAAAGGGAACAACTCAATTTATTACCCATTTTTCAAGTACCATCCATGATATGTTTTAATATTACATTATTTTTATAAAATCACTACCTTTTCATGAAAAACTTTATTTTTTCATTTCTGGTCTTATACAAACAATTATGACAATTATAAATTATTTTTTCCAAAATAATTCTTCTTTGAAAAGTAAAAATGGTGTTTCTCTCAAGAATTCCTTGATGATTTTATTAAAGTATGTTCGTATATTTAAACAAGACTATTTAATATTATAATTTTTTGAGATTTGTCTATTATGATTATCATATATCATATGTTTTTAAATGGTTTATGATCAGTTTGATTGTGGATGTGTTATCCTGATACCATTCACCACACTACTCAAAATGGTTATAAATTGTTTTTATTGACTTGGGAAATTTATTTACATTTTATATGTATAAATTTTTTAGGATTAACCTCATTCATATGAATAATTCATTAGAATTATTAAGTTATGGGTGGGTCCTGTTATATCACCTTGATGCATTGGTAGGTCTCGTGAGACAAAACAGATATGGACTTGGCTGAGGCCTTGCCCATTTTCAAACATGGTTTTGGGTGAGGCCTTAAAATTTTATTTTAATATGTCTTAGAAGAGGACTCTATGGTATATTTATGATGTTCATCATATAAATTCCCTCATTATTATTAGTAATTTATTATCCAAATGAATATTCAACTAGTAGAATATCCATGGTTGAGTTTCATTCTCATGTGATTATTTTTATAGAATTATTTATCTATCTTTTATTATTTCTATATTATTATCAAGTTTATATTATAATGGAATTTGGTATTAGTCATTCATTGTGCCTTATTTTTTATATTAGATTTCTCTGTATTACTTACCCCTTACTGAGAATCTAAACTCACCCCTTTCTTATGTTTTATTTTTCCCTCGGATGCGAAGATGTATATTATGACTGACTTGGAGAGAAAATCTAGTAGTTATGGATGTTACAAAGGAATTTTGTATCTTGAATTTACTTTCTATTTGTAATTTAAAACTTTTTTTAGTATCTAGTTTTCCAAAACTACTAAACTATTTGGTCCTTCGGGATGTGGCTTCCTTGTTTATTATACTAATATAATAAAGTATGGGACTGGATTCGAGCAACTAGGGTCAAGGTCTTTATAGTTGGTGTCAGAGGAAGTTTAGTAGAAATCATAGAAACTATATTTAGAAAAAATTGGTTAGTTAAAAAACCATAATATATACTTTAAGGATAAATATATAAGAACGTCCTATAATTTTGGTAAGGTAGATATTGTGTGGGTATTCCTAGAAATACATCCATGTCTAGATACTACAAGTGGATGTTGTTTGGGAACAGATGTACCTAGGGGTAAAAACTCAAACAAGGTGTCTCAGGCCTGACACGAGGATACCTAGTACATGAAAATGGTCATTACTACACACTTGTTTTGACACTCTCGAGGAACATTCTTAGGATAATTCACATTTTCCTTATAAACAATTATGAAATATTTAAAATTAAATATGACCCCAAAGAAAAAAAGTTCATGATAATGAGATTAGCTGTAAATAAAAATTCATTTTATGTTAAGTTTTTTCTAGTTTTAGATTATGTATTATGATTTATAACCTAATTTAGTGCATGCCATTATTTAGAAATGGTGCCTAGTGGAAGGAATGGGAACCATATCAATACGTGTATCTAATGTAGGAATTTCCCTCATATGTAAGATAATTATATTGGTACTGGAGCTAAAAATAATTTTGAGCCACGTATAACTATACTGGGATAGCTAACTCAAGTTATGAACAATAACCTTACCCATATGGAGTATCCTAATCTTCAACATGGAAGATAAATTTTTTAACGTTTTATCCAACAACAGCCTCTATAATTCAATGGGACAATAAACTCATTTATAGCTGAGTAATGGATAAGTTCCTTAGAGAAGATATTTATTGCTTTGGTAAGTAACAAAAGGGATAAGGTTATCTGGAATTTTATCATCTATCAGTAAATGCATATCAATAGTGTTTATTAATTCAAAATTCAAAGGATTAGAAAGAAATTAAAAATATGGAATAGAGGGATTTTATGAAAATTTTCCAAGAAAAAATATTTTCCTTGAGAAGAGAAAGTGGATATAGAGAGGAAATTCTTGAGTCTAAAAAAAAGAGGATGAAAATGTTGAAAATTATGAATCCAACTTTAGAAGGTTATCAAGGCATGTCACAGACTATATACGCAATCCAAGGAGTAAGATTGATCGATTATTTGATGGTTTAAAACCATTCCTACATAGGGAACTGGTATCCCAAAATTTCTCATCGTACAATGATATAGTCTCATATCAGAGAAATAATTCTCTAAGTCTTATGAAATTAAGGGAAAACAATATAAGAAGTGGGTGTCAGAGTGAAGAATGGATAAAGTGAATAATAAAAAAGGGAATCTTCCAACATGTGATACTTGAGGAAAGAAACACCCTAGTGCATACTTAAAAGGAAAATGAGTTTGCTACAAATGTGGTGGGAAAGCCATCATGCTTAATATTACAAGGGAAAGAAAGAAGCTACCAATTTTCAATGCTACAATTGTAGGGAGATGGGACACTATAAAAATTATTGTCCTAAGAATCAAGGAAACATTCCCCAGAAAAGATTCATATATTATTTTTTTTCTTATGATTTGAATATAATCTTATGAGACCTTAGTTACTTTTTCAAAGTGTTATAAAATCAGTTATAATTTTAAAATCTATATTTTTCAAGTAAATGATGATTTTAATTAAAAATTAAATTTCTCATATTTAGAAAATTATTTTCATAAAATGGAGTTCATTTTTTAATTCCACATGTTGAAAAATGGTTAGGGTGAATTTTTATAATTTTTATAAAATACATGAATTTTTGGTGAATAGTAAAATATGATAATTTATGATAATTGTTAAATACAAGGATTATTGAGTCATAGGTGATGTATAGTTGATGTAATACCATAATATAGAAATATATTTTATTAATTTAATATATTTGGTGATAATTCTCAAACTATTAATAGTTGTTGGTTAAAGTAGAATACTCAAGATTGTGGTGAATTAAGTATCTATAAAAAAATTTATTTACAGATTGGTTCTTTGAAAATTTACCCCAATTAAAATTATGATCCAAGTTAGCTTATAGTGAATTTATAAGAGTAGTAAATGTTCAACTAATTTCTCTATAGATTGATTTGTTATCAGCTATACTAATCTAAATATTAATATAACTTTTGAAACTAATCTACTGGTTCAAGACTATTACAAACACTTGTTAAACTAACTATCATAGTTTGACTTTATTTGAACGAAATATGTTATAAAATAGTAAAATAAAATAACAATATGTAGTGCAGAAATTAAAACAAGAGGTTCAGTCTCAAGATAAGACTTAGTCCTCTCCACTTGGTGATCACCTTCCACCAAGCAGTTTAAATTAATAAACAGTTTGATCCATATCCTGGATCGCGGTTCACAACAGTGCACTAGGCTATCCAGGTCACACCTGACCTCTACTATTGTTCTTTGTGGGAAAACACCAAACAGGTAACACAAGACTTCTTCCATAGTTCTATGTGGGATATAAAGGGATAAAAAGAGTGTGAGCTTAAGGATATCAAGTATCCTATAGTTATGGTCAAGAGTCAGTGTGTGTGTAACAGACAGACACACGCACTTATTAGAAATATAAATAAAATAACACAACATATCTAATGATGTATAGTAAGGTTTATAAGTCTCTGTGTGTTATGCACTACAGCTCTAGACTCATTTGAAGTAGTGAAGTTGAAGTTCCAGTCCACTTCTCGAAGTTGACTCCAAAACAGAGTGTTGTATCCTCTGTGGTCTGGCTTCTCGGAGGGGAAATGTTTAGATTCTTGTTTGAAAGATGTTCATAGTATATCATTAGGTTTTTCTTCACGTATTGATCTCCTCGCATGTTCTTCCTTTTTAGTTCTTGGTTTTTTTAAAGTATGCTTGAGAGTAGAAGGAGTTCGCAAGTTTTTCTTTTCTTGATACACTACACCTCTATTGAATGATCCAGCTTGTAATTCTTTTGTAATTCAAGGTCCAACAGACACAATGATCTTCCCACATGCATGTACCTCATACTATCCTATGAATACCCTAAAAACAACATTAAATAATGTTAAAAAATTAATTTTTTAAAATACGATCGTTAGATGTAAATTTGAATTAATAAATTAATAATATTTTTTATGACTATCAGTGAGTCATAAGTATCAGTGAGTCTATAGCATCAGTATTTCAGCATCAATGACTCTCTATATCGGTGAGTCCTTTCCATCGGTATCAGTGAATCTGGGCATCGGTGAGTCATTCGTGCTATCGATATATTCGGGAATCAATGATTCATCATCGGTGACTCATTTTGGACTATTGGTGTGTCACCCATCGGCGACTCATCCATCGGTAAGTCCTTTGATCTAACGATTTGTCGCCCATCGGTGAGTCTTCCATCGGTTATTCGCATGAACTGTTGGTGTGGCTGGACATCAGTTACTTTTCCATCAGTGTGTCATTTGTTCTAATGGTGATTCCTACATCGGTGTCTTCTTTGATTGGTGACTTCTTCATTGGTGAGTCAGCCACTGGTGACTCCTTCGATCGGTGAGTCCTCATCAGTGAGTCATCCAATGGTAACACCTTTGAACTATCAGTGTCAGGAACTCTGAAAAAAAACTTACAAAGTATTTGTCTTATACATAACAGCACAAGAATAAGTTAAATTCATATTTACATGTAAATGTACACTTGTAAATATATTGAAACATAAATATCCATGATTTATTGACATGTTGAAATGTATTATACCATGTGAAATAATGTATTCATTTATAAATAGACATTGACATGATTAACATTAGTTAAATCATAATATATGAATTTTCTTGATCTGTAATGTGTAATGGTTTGTTATTATTAAAAAACTATCTAATAGAGGTTCCAATAATAGTCTTGAGCAAAAATAATAAACAAATGAATAAAATATTCAAATAACACCCCTCTCCTCCACTATAAATACCACCCCTCACCACCTATTATCCCTGCAAAACCTAAGCCATAATTATTTCATAAATTCTTAAAAATACTATTCTAAAGACCCTACCCCACTTATATGATCTCTTCATCTCATAAAAATTCTAAAACCAATCCCCTTAAGGAGGTTCGCAAGGAGGATAATTCAGGAGGTAAAAATCCTCTTCATTTTCTTTTATTTTCTTTTCAATTTCTTTTATTTTCTTATCCTTACCTCGCCTCCAATATCCAAAGTGACATGATAAATCCAGTATAATTTATATACTATAATTTTTTCATATGAATGGAATATACATCATCAAAATCCTTTCTCTCTATCTTTTATTCTATAAATGAAAACATCACTTGTGATGTATCAATTTACCAACATCATAGATGATGCATTTTCATTTTCAATTAATGCCTTAATATCTGGTCATAAAAACATAATTATAGTTAAAACATTTTTTATTATAAATATTATAAGTTATTTATTATTTTGAAACCATTATATATACATGATCTTAATTAATAAGACAAAACTATTTTTTGATGATCGAAAAACCACCAAAACGATCTAAACGATTATCATTAAAGTTCTATCTAATGTATCACCCTAATATCTGGAAAAAATAAAATAGTAGACCATTAAATCTTATTTATGTTCATTAATAACATATAATTCCAATTTTGGATAATTATAACCATTCTACATGAACTTCATTACTTATAAACAAGCGAATCGATCATGGAAACCAAGAAAACAAATGCTCGCTAACAATGAAGTTAAACTCTATAACTCATCAAAAAGAACATAAATAAACTTAATAAAAATATAATGAATAAAATTAATGTATAAAAGGTTCTTAATTAATTAATTAATTAATTAATTTTGGTTATTCAGTACATTAAGTTCATGTGAAGAACACATTCAGACATAAGGTAGAGGTTTCTTCCCGAATCTCTGTTTTCATTAGGGTTATGATTTATCCCTATATACACCAATGTAATTTTTCATTATTTTAATATAATTATTCTAAAATATTTTTATTCATTCCAAAATCATGTATCCATGTTATTTCATCTTTCATTTATTGGGAAATATATGTTTTATAAGTTTCCCTTCTAAATTCTTCCTGATACGTAAGATTGTAGGGAACATCTCAATTTCTTACCCATTTTTCAAGTACCATACATAATATTTTTTAAGGAATCATTATTTTTATAAAATCACTAATTTTTTCATGAAAAACTATATTTTTTCATTTATGGTTTTATACAAACAATTATGACAATTATAAATTATTTTTTCCAAAAAGAACTCTTCTTTGAAAAATAAAAAATTGTGTGTCTCTCAAGAATTCCTTGATGATTTTATTAGAGTATTTTCATATATTTCAACACATTTATTGAATATTATGATTTATTAAGATTTATATATTATTATTATCATCTACCATATGTTATTAAATGGTTTATGATCAGTTTTACTGTGGATCTTCTATCTTGATACCATTCACCATACTACTCAAAAAGGTTAGTGATTGTGTTTATAGATTAAGGAAAGTTATTTACATTTCATATGTTTATTTTTTTATTATTAAACCCATTTATATTAGGAATTAATTGGACTTATTAACTGATGTTTGGTTCCTTCTATAGCCCCTCAATGCATCGGCAGGTCTCATGAGACAAAACATATGTGGACTTGGTTGAGGCCTTGCTCATTTTAAGATACATTTTTGGTCAAAGCCTTGACCATTTATTTTCAGATGCCTTGGATAAGGACTTGATGGTATTTTTATGATTTATAGAATAATCATTCCCTCATTATGATTAGTAATTTATTATTCATGTGATTATTCGACTATTATAGTATTCATGGTTAAGATTCATTCTCATGTGATTATTTTTATGGAATTATTTATTTAGCTTTTATTATTTCCACATTATGATCATGTTTAGGTTCTAATGGAATGTGTTATTGGTCATTCACCATATATTATTATTTATATTATCTTAATCTATATTACTTACCCTTAATGAGCATCTGAGATCATCCCTTTCTTCTGTTTTATTTTTACTTAGGATGCGAAGATGTATATTATGAATGACCTGCATATATAATCTTGAAGTTATGGATGTTTATGTTGTATTTCCTTTAAAGTTTTAATGTAAAACTTATACTTGTATCTATTTTTCTAAAACTAATAAACTATTCATTCCTTTAGGATGTGACTTCCTTGTTTATTATACTAAAGTAATATAGTAAGGTACCATCTCCGGGAAACTAGGGTCGGGGTATTTACAACCGGTCTATGATAACTATGAAAACTCCCTTAGGGGAGGTCTATAATACTAAGAAAATGCCTGTATGGGTGGTATGTGGTACTCTTATGGAAAATTCTCAAAATATTGTTTATGATACTATGGTTAGCATAGTCTTCATGATATTCTCATAGAAACCCTAACACATTCCAAATAAGTTATGGTTGATCAGGTTCAGAAATCTAAAGATAGATTGTTCTATAGTTATTATCAGGTGTTAACATGAAGCTTGGGGTTGGGGGTTGTTTACTTTTTTTATTTGAATTTTATAAACCTACTTAAAGGAATTCTATCACTTGTGAATGCACTTTTATTTTAGGATGGTTATATTTGAAATTTCATTCGTGTGGCCTAATGAGTTGTAATCACACCCTTCTCGAGCCTCCATGGAACTTTGGTTCTTGAGAAAATACCAATATTTTCTTATATGTTTTAGGTTTATGTAAGGGGATAAATTATTGATGTTTTTTTGGGATTTATAGGATGGAGTAGGGATGATGGTACCAGGATGAACTCATGACCAATTGGGTTTATTTTTAGTTTAGTTTTTATATTTCTCTTTTGTAATCTAATTTATGTTATCCTTTCTTAAATAATCAACTATGACATGTAAGACATACACCATTGTTATATCATTTTCATACTGTGGTTATTTTTTGGAAATTACCTTATCTTATCTTTAATTTTCTTTTAGTTTGGTTTATATGATTTCATGTTATCTCTCCTATTTTTGGTACTCTTACCAAAGGGTATAGTATCTCAAATGTAGCATCTTAAATCCTTTTTACTGGTAAATAGCCTATGGTGAATAGGGAGGTGCGCCAGAGGTTATGTGGTGACTATCAATTTGGGCCTTGATTAGTGGTATATAGAGGTAGGATATTACAAAGTGGTATCAAAGCACATATTTCATTTATATTACTACTTATTCAAGGTATACATGAGAATATGATGTTTTAGGGCTTGGTAATGATCTATTACCTAGAAGTAATCAACCCATTAATGGGGGGAAACCTGATTTTCAAGGGGTATAACTTTTTATTCGTTGAATTAATTTGTTACAGATGTCTTTTATTGTCATTTTTAATAAGATACGTGATTTATGATGTCATTATTTATGTATTTTTTAATCTTTTCCTTGTATGGAATGATATTGTGTGTGTTTTCATGCATTATTTCAGGAAAATAAGGATTTGTATGACATGCATCATTCTTGGTACATTAGATTAATATGTCACATGTATGTTTCCTATTATTCATATCTACATGTGATTTATATATTCCAATGATTAATGTATTGTTTGTGATATATATTTTTCAATAATTTATATCTTCTTATGGATTAAAATAATTAATATGGGTTGGTTATTTAAAGTGTCATCGGTTATTCATATGATTTTTCCCATATAATTATATGGTGTAATCTTACGTAACCCATTTCCTAATATTATTTTTTAAAATAATAAAATATAAATAAGGTTAGAAAATTAAGTTATTGGTTAAATAGAGTTATATTAAGCATCCTATAAGTTATTTTCGTTTATTTATTGTGAATGACACTCTATTTAATCAAGACTTAGAAATATGAAATTTTTTTAAATCTAAGAAGGATTAAAAATTTAAATTCTAGAAAATATTTAATATATAAACACCTATCAAATGATAAGTGAGGATTGTGAAATTATGGAATCTTAATCATGTGAAATGGTAATGAAAACTCAAATTAAAGAGGTAACTTAGATCCCTTATGTGCATGGATTGTCCCTATGTATGGGTGGTGGGGTTTTTGACTTGACTTATGATATTTCTATTATATGAGATGGGTGACTGGTAAGGATTAGGACTGTTGTTATTTACCATGATGTTTTTTGTCAGAAAAAAATTATAATTAAAGTGTGATCTAATGTGGAACTATGTCTAGAGGTGTAACCATACCCTAGTAAAGATAGATGGTCTAGAGAAAAATCCTAATTTGGGGAAACTTCTTAATATTGGGTATATCTAGTGTTGAGTCAATAAGATTTTCCTTATAAATTTTTTCATTCCTTCATGTTTTCAAAATCACAAACACCTTATACTTAAGAAAATCTATATTTTACTTCTATAAGGAAAATTTCCTCTCCAAAAGAATTTAATCCTACCATGTTTTCATTACTCATATCAATATTTTTCTTAAGTATAAAAATTGGATTCATACCTAAAACCTTGGAATCTTATAATACTTAGATATGAAGCATTCTGTTTTAGGATCCAAATTCTGGATACGAACTCTAATGAGGTTCCATTCCAAATTCTGGATACGAACTCTAATGAAGTTCCATTCCGAATTCTGGATACGAACTCTAATGAAGTTCCATTCCGAATTCTGGATACGAACTCTCATTAAGTTCCACTCCGAATTCTGGATACGAACTCTCATGTAGTTCGACTCCGAATTCTAGATACGAACTCTCATATAGTTCCACTCTGAATTATCGATACGAACTCTCATGTTGTTCGACTCCAAATTATGGATACGAACTCTCATGTAGTTCGACTCTGAATCCTAGATACGAACTCTCATGTAGTTTGACTCTGAATTCTGATTACGAACTTATCTAAGTTCTGACTCCGAGTTCTCTGAATTCAGACTTCGAACTCCTATGAGTTCTAACTCCTAATTCCCATGAACTCTGACTCCGAACTTTGTAAGTTCTGGTTCTGAATACTGGTGAAACCAAACTCCGAATTTCCTTGAAATTCAGACTCCGAATTTCCTTGAAATTCAGACTCCGAATTTCTACAGAATTCAGGTTCTGAATTCCTACAAAACAAAATCTGAATATCTCTTTATTATAGACTCTGAATTCCATTTTGCTTAGACTCTGAAATTTTTATTTTCTTACATTCCGAACATCAATTTTACTTTTTCTTACAATTTTTTCATTACAATACGATGTCGTGATTTCATTTATTGACTAACCTTTGGTTGAGTGACACGTGTACAGGTCCCTCCGAAATTCAATGAGAAATATGACCGTTGGAGGAGGGATTCGACGGTTTGTGCTTCTGCAGCTCCCACCTGTCCACCTCTGTATCTTATTGGGTTGGTTTCGCCTCAGATTCAGGTTTTGAACCATCTCCTCTGTCTTGGGAGATCCTCCATTACATGGGTCTACGTTAAAAAAAACCATGGGCACGCAGGCCCTACATTTTATTGGAAGAAGGCTCGCAGGCCAACAAATTTAAACTAAACAAATTTAAATGAAACCATACACACATACAAAGGGTCTTTGGTCTAGGTCATGATCATCCATAGCATGCAATGTCATTTACGCATATTTAAAATTCAAATTAATTTAATCGTTCTTTAATTTAAGATAAGTTGCGCTCGAATTAAATTAATTATGATCTTATAAATAATCAATTATTTTATCTTAAATTCATTTATGAATTTCCTCAAGATTCTTATCATCCATATTACTTGTACATGTCTTTTTACTTTTGGAGGAAACCTGGTGAAATTTCATTTCTGGAAATTACACGGCGTGTAGTTTATAATTACACGGTGTGTATTTCTTTTTCACTCTTTATCCAAAGTACACGCCGGGGCTTTGGCGTGTTCTCTGTACTTTGGAAATTTTTGAGTACACGGTGTGTACTTCCTTGTTACGTGGTAACTGGCATGGCGATCCCGTGTACGCGGTACATGGCTTATCCTTCTACATGGTTTTACCTGGGTCGGAACAGACTACACGGCGAGTTGCTCCAACATACACGTCGTGTATTCCGGTTTCCACGCGCCGCTCAATTCTGGTCAACACGACGTGATTAAAACTTAGGCATAATCAATTCACATGGTGTAGTTTGGCGGAACAGTTTTGGTTGGTTGAACCTAAGTACCCGACGTGTAGTTTTAATTAAACGCCATATAATCCCGTGTTGTAAAGACAGAAAGAGCGGCACCTCCGGATGAGTTCTTCGTTTTAATTTTAATCAAAATTAAAATTAAAAGGTCATTTATGTGATGTGAATCAAGAAACGAAGGAGGAAGAATAGATCTCGTTTATTTAGATTTATAGAATGATTTATTTCGAATTTAATCAAATATAAATGCGTAAATTATCAACGAAAATTAAATAACTATAATCAATGTTGTAACCTCGCTCTGATACCATTTGAAGGTTCCAGGCGCAGTGGAAGTGCGTGGGTGAATGTTCCCACTTGGATTTTTGTCATTAGCAATGATCAATCTGGGATCAATACGATGATAAATTCCAGTCTCCGCGGATCGAATCACAGAAATAGACAAAAGAAATAGAAAGTCCCGGAACCACAAAGTAGGATCCTTACAGGTTGATTATAATTAAGTTAATTAATTAAAAAGAAATACATTTTGCAGTGTTCTTTCTTCTTTGATGTTATTGATCACCTTTTTATGTGATCCGTCGTTGTGTCGCAGAATCCAAGTATAGACTTCCCTAGCGGTGATCCACATATGTACCTCGTATCTCGGGACGTCGTCAAAGGAGTCTTCGGGTGCTAGCATGGAGAAACCTTTGCTTGCGTTGTCCGCCTTAGATTTTCTTGATCCGATGGAAGAGGATCTCTCTCGATCTTGAGAGCGTTCTTGGAGGAAGAGGTTCTTTTGGCCTTGAAAGAATTATCCAGAGTTGTTGTGTACAACGATTCTCCTATGTGTTGGAAAAGAGTTGGGGTTGTGAGGATATTTATAATCAGGCTTGAGGTTGTAGAGTTTTGATGATAAATAAACATGTTACGCATTTTATTTATTTCATTGAATCTTATTTAAAACCCCCATGTCGAATAATTAATTCCTTGACATGCTCCCACACTGATTATAATAAATATCATTTAAAACAATATTATATCATCAAAATCCCGACTATAAAAACTACAGGGCATGTATTAATAAATACACGGCATGTACTTTTTTCATTGAAAACTACACGGCGTGTATATCTTGTTTTCATTTATTCATTTATTTTCCATAAAGAAAACTACACGGCGTGTAATAATTAATACACGGCATGTACTTGTTTTCCATGAAAAACTACACGGCGTTTAATCTGTAATACACGGCGTGTATATCTTGTTTTTCATTTCCATCTTCCTCCATAATTAAAATTATTTAGGCTTCCTTGAATAATTATTAAACCATGTATGGGAATAATATTTATTATACTTGAGATACTTGAATACACTTAGTGTGTGACCCTCTAGGCCTCATTCTCGTTGGCGATAGGCGGGCTTTCCTAAAGTCCAAGATTACTGTCTAACAATGGGTCAAGGAACCCAAGAGAAAGAAGTCAACGCCGCATTGGCGTATCACCTAATGCAAACGCTTACTATGTAATTTAATCCCTTTGTCTCGATATCTCATCAAGCAGGTTTCATAGCAGTGTCATAAACCTATATGCTTGATATGTCGTTCTTTGACTTCCTAAAATAAACTCGCCGTTTACACCATGGTCATGGAATTTAATGCGATGGTTTTATTTCAATCAAAGGGCCGAGATATCAACTTCCACAAATGGATGAGACAAGTCCTTCCTCAATTTATCCATTAACAACATGTCACTCGTGAGGCACCCAATGTACCCTACTTCCCGCCAATTGTCTACGTGACGGTTTTCATAAGTAAATCTAAGTGCACGAGTCATGACATGAGTCAATGATAATCTTACAGTCTAAGGACCATTACACACGCTTGTAGATAGAAATGTTCGATGACACAAAGACATGCGGAATTGCTACTGGCGGGTCTGTTCTCATAATCTCTCATCTTGGAGATTACCAAGTGTGAACTCCATGAGAGAGAGTCTTGTCTTCTTACGAGTACTCGCACATGACGGTCTGTATACTATGTGCCCTATCATAGTATTTCATCCAACCGTAGAACTTTATTTAAGAATATTGTTATAGCATTTCAAGGTTCTCATCATAGCGGGGATCTGCCATAACCTTATCAGTGCAACAAATATTCCAGGACATTATTATATTATAGTCATGTAGAACAATTAACAATATATAATAAGTGAAAATTTATGTAATCAAAGTAAAAAACAGTTGGTTCTCAGGACACCAACCCTTACAAACTCCCACTTGGACTAGAGCCAACTGCCTACGACTTTTAGTCCGCTAGACCTCACATGATGATCATGTTTCTGATGAGTCATGGCTTTAGTCAAGGGGTCAGCCATGTTGTCTTCTGTGGAAATGTTGCTCACTGCAACTTCACCTCTCTGAGAAAAATCCCTCAAGAGATGATACTTCTGAAGTATGTACTTTGTCCGCCTATGTGACCTTGGCTCTTTTGAAAGTTCCACCGCTGTAGTATTATCAAAATAGAGTGTGATAGGATATTTACTGCTCGGTACTACATCCAGCTCTTGGACGAAGCTTCGTATCCATACTGCTTCTTTAGCTGCCTCAAAAACTGCGATATACTCGGACTCCGCTATAGAATCTGCCACCAAACTTTGCTTTGAGCTCTTCCAGCTCACTGCACCTCCCTTCAAACAGAATATGTATCCTGTCTGTGAAGTCATATCATCTTGATTAGTCTGGAAACTAGCATCTACATGTCCTCTGATGACTAGTTCCTCATCTCCTCCATAAACCAAGAACATATCCTTAGTACACCTCAGATACTTAAGGATCGTCTTGACTACCATCTAATGGCGGTCTCCTGGATCATCTTGATATCTTCCTACCACACTTAATGCATAAGCAACATCTTCCCTTATACATAGCATAGCATACATGACTGACCCAATTGCAGATGCGTAAGGGATCCTTGCCATTCTATTTCTTTCCTCATGTGTCTGAGGACACATTTTCTTGGAAAGATGAATTCCATGTGACACTGGAAACAATCCCCTCTTGGACTGTTCCATACTGAATCTCTTCAGTATCTTGTCAATGTATGTACTTTGAATCGGGCCCAGCATTCTCCTGGATCTATCACGATGGATCTTGATCCCAATAATATATGATTCCTCGCCCAAGTCTTTCATGGAGAATCATTTATACAACCATGCCTTAACTGACTGTAAGACGGGTACTTCATTTCCAATTAGTAATATGTCATCAACAAATACTATTAGGAAAACGACTGCACTTCCACTAAACCTCTTGTATGCACAAGGCTCACATTCATTCTTAACAAATCCAAATTCTGTTACAGCTTCATCAAAACGAATGTTCCATGACCTTGATGCTTGCTTTAATCCATAAATGGATTTCTGCAACTTGCATACATTTCTGGCATCCTTTGGAGTCACAAACCCTTCAGGTTGTGTCATGTAGACATCTTCCTGGAGGTTCCCATTAAGGAATACTATTTTGACATCCATTTTCCAAATTTCAAAGTCATGGTAAGCGAAAATGGCCAATAGGATTCTAATGTATTTCAGCATCGCGACCGGTGAAAAAGTTTCATCATAGTCAATTCCTTGATGCTGTCTAAATCCTTTTGCAACCAGTTGTGCCTTATATGTGTTGAATTGCCACTCCATGTCTAGTTTCTTCTTGAATACCCATTTATTACTAATAGGATTTACATAAACTGGAGGATCTACCAAAATCCAGACTTGGTTTTGGTACATGGAATCCATTTTAGAATTCATGGATTCTTGCCACTAGGAAACATTTGTGCCTTCAAATACTTCCTTATAGGTAAGAGGATCATCATTGTCTACCAATAATGAGTCACCATCCTCGGTGACAAGAAAACCATATCGTTCTGGTTCTCTCACCACTCTCATGCTCCTACGCAGTTCTTGTGTCTCTGGAACAGATTATTCTTCCACGGGGCTTTGTGGAATCTTTTCTCGTACCAACTCTTGTGTATCTTGAGCCTCGACTTCATAGAAGTCTATCTCGCTCCCACTATCCATTTTGGAGATGTGCTCCCTCTCAAGGAATATGGCGTGTCTTGCCACTGTAACCTTTTTGTATGAGGGGTTGTATAGGTAATATCTCCTTTTTTCCTTGGTATATCCTATAAAGATACACTTTGTGCCTTGGGGTGCAAGTTTGTTACCTGAAGAGGCCTTAAGAAATGCTTCGCTACCCCACAAATGTAAATTTGATAACATGGCTTTGCATCCACTCCATAACTCGTATGGAATACCATTTATCGATTTAGTTGGTACTTGGTTTAATATGTGTGCTGCTATTTGTAATTCATATCCCCAAAAGGATAATGGAAGACTTGTATGACTCATCATTGATCTCACCATGTCCAACAGGGTGTGGTTCCTCCTTTCACTTACACCATTCCACTGCGGTGTGTAAGGAGGAGTGAGATGAGATAAAATCACAAACTCCCATAAGAAATCAATGAAGTACTGATTAAGATATTCTCCTCCTCTGTCAGAGCAGAGTTTCTTAATCTTCTTACCAAGATGGTTCTCAACTTCATTCTTGTATTCTTTGAACTGATCAAAAGAATCTGACTTATACCTCATTAAGTAGATATATCCATATCTACTAAAATCATCAGTAAAATTTATGATGTACAAGAACCCACCCCTTGCTTCAACTGGAAATGGTCCACACACATCTATGTGAACTAATTCTAGAATCTCTTTATCTCTTTCATCTTTCCCACTAAATGGGGATTTGGTCATTTTGGCTTGTAGACACGCATGGCATACACCAAGTGGTTTTAGTTCGAAAGAATCAAAATACCCATCATGATGTAATTTTGTCAAACGTTTCTCAATGACATGACCTAGTTGGTGATCCCAAAGTTGGTTGTGGTATGAGTCATGTGCATTAACTTTGTTATCAATTGCCATTACTTGGTTTGTGTATTCTAACACATAAAGGCCGTTATATAAATGTGCCCTAAAAAAACAAATGCTATATTTATAAAAATAGTAACATCCTCTTCCAAACTTGAAGATGAATCTATCAGTATCTAATCTGGATACTGAAATAATGTTTTTAGTAACATAAGGCACATAATAACAACCCTTCAATACCAAGATCATTCCAGTTGGAAATGTGAGGTGGTAGTCTCCGACAGCTACACCAGTGAGTCTGGCTCCGTTGGTTGCTCGTAGGTCCACCTCACCTCGGTCAATCTTTCTAAATCTACATGGTTCCTGTATTTGGATACAGATGTGAGCACCACAAGTAGTATCTAATACCAAATTATTAGAAACAGATAGATTGCATTCGATAATAAACGCACCTGAAGCTTCCCCTTGCTTCCTTGGATGGGTGTAGTTTTTCTTCCAGTGGCCCTTCTTGCCACATGTGAAACAAACACCATCCTGTTCCTTTGCCTCCCCTTTGATCTTCCTTTTGTTGGAAGGCCTTGAAGAAGATTTGGGCTTAAAGCTCTTCGCCTTCCCTTTACTTTTATTCACTATAAGGATAGAAGGTTTTTCACGCTTCATGTCATTATCCACATAGCGAATGAGGATAAGAAGATCATACAGAGACTTCTCAATGTTTTTCATGTTGAAGTTCACAAAAAAGTTTGAGAATCTCTGGGGAAGTGATGCGAGAATGAGATCGGTACCCAGTTATTCGGGGATTTTAAACCATAGAACCTCCAAGCGCTCAATGTAGCTAATGATCTTGACTACATGAGGCCCGGCTGGGGCACCCACTCCAAGATTGCTCTGGAATAGAGCCTTGGAGATCTCAAACCTTTCCTGTCTTTCTCTCTCTTGGTATAAACCACGGAGGTGCTCGAGCATGCTATAGGCATCCATGTATTCATGAGACTTCATGAGCTCACTAGACATTGATGATAGCATCAAACATTGACGTCAAGTGCATCGTTCAAATGTTGATCATAGACTAGGAAATCTTCATCACTCGCCCCTGGGGCAGGGGAATCAGGAAGTGAAGACTCCAGCACATAAAACTTTTGTTCGTGGAGTAGGATAACCCGAAGGCTCCTAAACCATTACTAAAAGTTACTGCCAGTGAGGATGTTGTGTTTATCCAGAATTGATCGCAGAGAAAATGTGGTTGATGAGTTTTTCATATTCTACAAATTAAAAGAGCAGATTTATCAGTACATTCTTGATTATATTTTATGAGAAATAATAAATTTTATTAAGTCTCCCACTATTTTATCAAGTCCCAATGGCCCTCACCATTGAACTCAGAATGTCCAGTTGCTTTGAAATTCTAGTGGCAAGAATCCATATTCCCCTTCGCATAACCCCAACAAGGGTTGGTCAAGCTATTTGAAGGTATTTAGGTAGGCAGGTTTTTTCCAACTGTGAGATTACAGTTCCTTGATCTGTTGAGTGGACTCCTCAATCCTGAAATCCTGACTTGGATTTCCTCAACTCTTGCCTCCAATGTCACATCAAGTCTAGCAAGGGCTACTTCTCTTGATGTAATATGGTTAAGTCAAACCGAAAACTTTCATAAGGGATTCCTTTATAAAAGTAAGTGTCCCAACAAGGGTTGGTCAAACACATAGTTTTATTGAGTCTTTCCCTTAATCAAGTAACAGAAGGATTGGTCTAACTTAATATGGTAGTTGAGGGATTTTATTCTTTATGCTTAGTTTTTCATTATCACATTCTTGTTAATATTAAGTGATGCTTGCTTAAGTGATTAACCATGTTCTGATAATGTTTATGCATAGTCTAGTTTTTATTTTATTCCATCTTTGCATGCTTGTTCATTTTATTAACTATGTGATCATGACAACACATATATAATAAATAAACCATGCAATTTAGAGAGAAATAAAATAAGATGGAATGATCATGAGATTATATTGGTTAGCTTATCTAGTAGTTTGATAAGCTAACCCTGACCTAGGGGAAAACACCTTGAATCGATGGTTCGTGCTTTTTCAGCTCCCACCTGTCCACCTTTGTATCTTCTTGGGTTGGTTTCGCCTCAGCTTCAGGTTTTAAACCATCTCCTCTGGCTTGGGAGATCCTCCATTACATGGGTTTACATTAAAGAAACCATGGGCACGCAGGCCCTAAATTTTATTGGAAGAAGGATCACAGGCCAACAAATTTAAATTAAACAAATTTAAATGAAACCATACACACATAAAAAGGGTCTTTGGTCTATATCATGATCATCCAAAGCATTCAATGAAATTTACGCATATTTAAAATTCAAATTCTTTTAATCGTTCTTTCATTTAAGATAAGTCGCGCTCGAATTAAATTAATTATGATCTTATAATTAATCAATTCTTTTATCTTAAATTCCTTTATGAATTTCCTTGAGATTCTTCTCATCCATATTCCTTGTACATGTCTTTGTACTTTTAGAGGAAACCTCGTGAAATTCCATTTCTGGAAAGTACACGGTGTATAGTTTATAATTACACGGTGTGTACTTTTTTTCCATGAAAAACTACACGGTGTGTAATCTTTAATACACGGCGTGTATATCTTGTTTTTCATTTCCTTCTTCCTCCATCATTAAAACGATTTAGGATTCCTTGAATAATTAATAAACCATGTATGGGAATAATATTTATTCTACTTGAGATACTTGAATAAACTTAGTGTGTGACCCTCTAGGCCTCTTTCTCGTTGGAATTAGGCGGGCTTGCCTAAATTCCAAGATTACTGTCTAGCAACGGGTCAAGGCACCCAAGAGAAAGAAGTTGATGCCGCATTGATGTATCACCTCATACGAATGATTACTGTGTAATTTAATCCCTTTGTCTCGAAATCTCATCAAGCAGGTTTCATTGTAGTGTCATAAACCTATATGCTTGATCCGTCGTTCTTTGAATTCCTAAAATAAAATCGTCGTTTACACCATGGCCATGGAATTTAATGCGACAGTTCTATTTCAATCAAAGGGCTGAGATATCAAATTCAATAAATGGAAGGGAAAAATCATTCCTCGACTTATCCATTAAAAACATGTCACTCGTGACGCACCCAACGTACCCTACTTCCCGCCAACTGTCTGTGTGATGGTTTTCGTCAGTAAATCTAAGTGCGCGAGTCATGACATGAGTCAATGATAATCTTCTAGTCTACGGACCATTACACACACTCATATATAGCAATGTCCGATGACACCAAGACATGCGGAATTTCTACTGGCGGGTCTATTTTCATAATCTCTCATCTTTGAGATTACCAAGTGCGAACTCCATGAAAAAGAGTCTCGTCTTCTTACGAGTACTCGTACATGACGGTCTGTATAATATGTGTCCTATGATAGTATTTCATCCAACCGTAGAACTTTATTTAAGAATTTTGTTATAGCATTTCAAGGTTCTCATAATAGTGGGGATCTGTCATGACCTTATCAGTGCAAAAAATATTCCATGACATTATTATATTATAGTCATGTAGAACAATAAACAATATATAATAAGTGAACATTTATGTAATCAAAGTAGAAAACAGTTGGTTCTCAGGACACCAACCCTTACCGTATTCACCATCATCTATGAACAAAGGGAGATAAGTTTTAATTTCAAAGTCTACATAAATTTTTTCTAAGTCCTTATTTTTTTTTGAAAGGTTGTTTGTACTTTCCAAAAAGGGGGAGATTGTTGAGTAAATAAGGTTTTCCTTATGAATTTTTCCATTCCTTATTGTTTTGAAAATCACAAACACATTATACTTAAGCAAATATATATTTTACTTCTACAAGGAAAATTTCCTTTCCAAAGAAATTTACCCCTACCATGTTTTCATTGCTCATATCAATATTTGTCTTATGTATAAAAATCGGATTAATACCTAAAACCTTGGAATCTTATAATACTTAGATATGAAGCATTCTGTTTTAGGATCCGAATTCTAGATATAAACTCTAATGAAGTTACATTCCGAATTTTGGATAAGAACTATAATGAAGTTCCATTCCGAATTCTGGATACGAACTCTAATGAAGTTCCATTCCGAATTATGGATATGAACTCTCATGAAGTTCCACTCCGAATTCTGGATACGAACTCTTATGTAGTTCGATTCTGAATTCTGGATACGAACTCCCATGTAGTTCAACTCCAAATTCTGGATACGAACTCTCATGTAGTTCAACTCCGAATTCTAGATACGAACTCTCATGTAGTTCGACTCCGAATTCTAGATACGAACTCTCATGTAGTTCGACTCCAAATTCTGATTACAAACTTATCTAAGTTCTGACTCCGAGTTCTCTGAATTCAGACTCCGAACTCCTATGAGTTATGACTCCGAATTCCCATGAACTCTGACTCTTAACTTTGTAAGTTCTGTTTCCGAATACTTGTGAAACCAGACTCTGAATTTCCTTGAAATTCAGACTCCGGATTTCTACAGAATTTAGGTTCCGAATTCCTACAAAACAGAATCTGAATATCTCTTTATTATAGACTCTGAATTCCTTTTTGTTTAGACTTAAAACTTTTTATTTGCTTACATTCTGAACTTCATTTTTACTTTTGCTTACACTTGTTTCATTACAAAACAATGTCGTGCTTTCAGTTATTGACTAACCGTTGGTTGAGTGACACGTGTACAGGTCCCTCTAAAATTCAAAGAGAGATATGACCATTGGAGGAGGGAGCCGACTGTTGGAGCTTCGCCTATAAATAGAATATCATTTGAACGTGCTCAGCACGTTTATAAAAAGGTACAATTCACCCTCATCTTGTATCTGAGAATCTCATTCTTATTTCGATCTTACGTTTTGTATCACAGAGTATATCATAATCAGAGTCATACCATCCTAACAATTGGTATCAAAGGAGGTGAACTCATACCCTGTACCAATCTAACACTTGGTAATAGATATTTGGTTCCATATGAATTAATCTCATGATTAGATTCAGAAGTTCTATCTTCTCCCTTATATTTCACAGAATTGAAAATTCGGATTCATATTTTCAGATTCATATTTTTTGGAATCTGTTTTTCAGAATCATAGTTCGGATTTACTTTTGCTTAGAGTTACAATTTTTTTTACTTATAATATTTTCTCTTATTTACATACTTATACTTATAATAAGTTTGTGTGCCAAGGTTTTTCTTAAGGATTGGAAGTTTAAATGTTGGATCCATTGGTAATATTAATCCAACTAGACCACCAATTTTTTATGGTAATGATTATGAATAATGGAGAGATCTCATGAAGACATTCATTATCAATACTGGGGTAGATAACTCTGTTATGCTTACCAGAGGATACAAAATTCTTAACAAGGAAGTTAGTGCTTTTACTAATCAAGAAAAGCATGATTACCAATAAACTATAAGGTACGCAATACTTTACTTTGTTCAATGACTAGGAATATATATAGCCAAATTTCTTCTTGTGAAATAGATAACTGTATATGGAAGAAACTTGAAGTTACGCATTTTGGTACATCCAAAGTCATAGAGACAAGAAGAGATTTGTTGAGAGCTGAGTACCATGGTTTAAATTTTCTTTATGGAGAACCAATTTGTAAGTTGCAACAGAGATTCATGACCATCGTGAATAGATTACAATCAATGGGAGAGAAAGGTCTAGATGATAAATCTATTATTGAAAATATCATAGATATCATGTCGAATGAGTGGGAATCAAAGAGAACTACTATCGATGAAAACAGAAAGGTTACTCAAATTTCTCTTGATGAGTTGTTTGGAACTCTTCTTCAACATGAGACTAGAATGAAGAGAGATGCTGACAATATAAAGAAGAAGAATGGGAATGGTAGCGTTGCTTTTACTACAACTTCAAATCACATGAAAGCTAAGACTCCTGAGAGAGTTACTAGATCCAAGTCTAAGAAGGTTATTATTCAATCCGAGTCTAGTGAGAGTGAAGTCTCAAAAAATGAGTTAGCTAATCTTGCTCGAAGGATGAACAAGATAGCTGGACAGAGAAATTTCCAATCCAAGTATAAAAAGAAGGAAAGGAAAGATAAGAAAGATTCAGAGGTGAATTGCTATGAATGCAAGAGAGATGGAAACATAAGACCTAACTTCCCTATGCTCAAAATAAAATAGAGGAAAGAAAGACATTTTGAAAGGAACAGAAAGAAGTATTACAGGTCCAATGAAAAGAAAGTTCTGAAAGCCAATGACACCTGGAGTGCCAGTGGTGGTGACTCTTTAGATGAATCTTCGGATTATGAATCTTCTGGACAGAAGAATCTTGGTCCTATAGCTAGGCTACCTATTGATAATCATTGATTTATGGCTAAGGTACCCAATGTTGAATCATTGACCAATGTTTATTTAAATACTAATGATAGAAAATATTATAACTCTTCTGATGAAGAATCCTCTTCTGATGAAGAAAATACTTTACCTACCTATGAAGAAGTTTCTAGGTTTTCTAAACTTCTTGAGATTGAGAACTCAAAACTCATGAAAAGGCTTTATAAGGAAAACTCTGGGAATACTATTCTTACTAAGTAAATATCAGATCTTTCTAAAGATATTAATAAGAAAAATTCTGATTTTGAAAGTATTTAAAAAAAATATAGAGGAAGTAAGTTCTGAAAATAATAAACGTTCTAAAGAACTAGAAAACATAATTTCTAAGAAAGATGTTTTCGAGCCTAGATCTAGTTCAAAATTGCATGTTTTTTAAGACAAGAATCTTGTTATAAAACTCAAATCCAAAATATTTTCTTTGAGGAAGTGTTTTTCAAATTTTACCCTAGTTGAGGAAAATTTTGATAAAATGTATTCACAAATTCGACCTCGAAGGAATACTTCTGGTTTTGGTTACATAAGTTCTAAAATGATTTTTAATAACAACTACTTTGTTCCTAAAAGTTCCCCATTTTTCACAAAGTGTCAATGTGGTGGTCACTGGGCAAATAATTGTTCATTAAACAAAACCCATTCTTTAGGATTTCATAAGTCTTATTTTTCTAAGAAGATGTGGGTACCCAAAATTTTACTTTCTGAAATTTCCAGATCCAAGCAAGTCGGGATTCCGAAAACCTAACTTTTTCTTCTTTTCAAGAAAATAGGGAAAGTACCAACAGAAATACATGGTACATGGATAGTGGATGTTCCCAGCATATGACTGGTAACAAAATCTATTTTGAAAAGATTATCAAGACGAAAAGAGGAAAAGTAACATTCAGAGATAATGCTCAGGGAGAAATTATTGGTATAGGTAACAATGTTCTTCTTGGAAAAACTTTGATTTCAAATGTTTTGTTTGTTAAAGGTCTTAAGAACAACCTCATCAGTATAAGTCAATTATGTGATGAAAGATACCTTGTGAATTTTAGGAATGATAAGTTCTTAGTACACAATTCCAAGGAAGAATTTATTCTTTTTTCCAATAGGCAAGAGAATGTTCACACACTCACAGATTATGGCTTGAGTTTTACTAAGACTCAAATTTTGTGTGATAAAACAAGTTCCATTTCCCTAAGTAAAAACCATGCACATCACTCTCGTGCAAAACACATAGATATTAGGCATCACTTTCTTAGGGATCACACACTCAAAGGATATATCATTCTTCAGTTTATCGGAACACAAGATCAACTTACTGACATTTTCACAAAATCCTTACCCTCCAATAGATTTGAATACATTAAAAAAAGTTAGGAATGATAACCATGAGGTAATATTCTTTCATTTACTTCTTGTTGAACCATTCTCCTTACAGTAATAAACTTCTTTTCATAGGGGTATTACATTTTTTTTTTAGCCTTTAAAATTTTAGTAATGGAAATTTTCATACTGGAAATTTTCGTAATGAAGTTTTCGTACTGGAAATTTTTGTAATGAATTTTTCATAATGGAAATTTTCGTAATGAAGTTTTTGTACTGGATATTTTCGTAATGAAGTTTCCGTACTGGAATCTTTGTAATGAAAATTTTCGTAATGAGAATTTTCGTAATGAGAATTTTCATAATTGGAATTTTCGTACTCATACTTTTTATACTAGAGTTTTGGTACTCAAAGCTTTTTCAATAAAATGTTTTCGTAATTTTTTTTTCGTAGTCAAATTTTCTTCAAGAAGAATATTACCTATTACGAATAAACATCCTAGACAATCCGAAAGGTATGTTTTCCTTATTCAGTTTTTCGTAATTGTTTTTAGTTGCTGGTAGTTTCTTTTTCTTATAAAATTTCTCATATTCATTTCTTCTTAAATCTGAATGTTTTTTAAAACCTCAAAAGATCAGATTCAAGATTTCCTTACAGTTATGTTTTCAACCATCAGATCAGATCAGAGAGTTTTTCAACCGTTAGATTGTTTTTGAAGGTGAAATGCCACCTCCATCACCTATATAATGGGGACCCCCATAGATGTACCACATCGTTTTCAAAGCCCTCACGTGTTAAAGCTATGCCTCAGTTCTTAAAGGTCGTTCCGAATCTTTCAGTGCTCCTCCATTCCGAATGTCTGTAGAAGTCACTTCCCAAGATATGTCTTCGATGAAGCCAATATCAAAATGGTTAGTCTACAGGGAAAGGTTGGTTCATCCGAAATTTTTCAGTGAGTATGATTATTTAATATCCATGAATATCAAACTCAATGGTTGTGACGATTTTTGCGTATCCAAACTAGGGGATCAGGATGCTGTTTATACAGATTTGCTTGTAGAATTCTATGAGTCTGTTTCCTTCTATGAAGAAGATAGCAGAGAAAAATTTTCTTTTAAGAGCTATGGTAATACTTACAAGTTATCTTACACCAAGGCTGCAAACTTGGTGGGGCTCTCATACGATGGTGAAGCAAAATTTTGTTCACATAAGTTACCGGATGTGCAAGAATGTTTTATCAAAGTGAAGGCAATAGAATGCCTTAGACTTAAATATGACAAGACAGCAAAGATTTCTCATCTCTCGACCAAAAACCAGATTCTGCAGTTGTGGGTTCAAGGTTTTTTCATTCCGAGAAGAGGAGATAAGGATAATCTAAAGAAAATTGATATTTATATCTTGGATTTCTTGGTAAATATAAGAAAGATCAATCTGATGATGCATGTTCTTATTATAGTTCAGAACATCAAGAATTGCACTTTGAAAGCCCAAATTATTATTTATCTTGCTCTTATCTCCAAGATTATTATTCAGTGTCTTGATTCATTCAAGGTTTCTTGCACTTCCAAGACGAGAATTTGTAAGATGATGCTGATAAGTGATGATACTTTAAAGAGGATGAAATCTAGTTTTTCAAAAGAGTCATGTGAGTTTTACGATCTGCCAGAGGAGGAGGTAGAAGTCGTTCTGGAAAATGTGGAGAAAGCTGAACCATCTAAGAAGGCTAGAAATATGAGGAATCTGAAGGAAGTGGTGGCTAAATATAAGAATCCTAAAGCTAAGGAAACCCAATCCGCACCTACCAAGCCAGAGAAATAGAAAACATATCTAGATGAGGTGGCTGCTAAGTGGAGGGAAGATAAGGAGAAAAGGAAATAAGGGGTCCTCAGTTCGGATTGGACCCTGCTGAGGCAAAGGCCTTAAGAGAAATACCTACTAATGAGCTTGAGAGGCAAGAAAATGAGAAGAAGATGAAGAAAAAAATGTATGAAGCTGAAGTTGTACAATCTCTTTTGAAAGCCACAGAAATAGCTTCTGAGAAGTTTCTCGTACCAGAAACTTTTGTTGTTCAATCTTTACTGGAGACCCCTGGAAAAAATTACTTCACTCCGGAAAAGCCTAAAGGGAAAGAGGTTATTGAAGCAGTACATAAATAATTTTTTAAAGATGTAGAAGAAGAAGTGGTTGAAAGAGAAGAATAAGAGGAGGAAGTAGAAGAAGAAGAAGAAGTAGAAGAAGGAAGTGGTGATCTAGATGACTTGATTAAACAAGTTGAAGAATATCAAGAGAAGGTAAACCCATCAGAAAAACTATCACTCTGAACTTCTGAGGCCGAGCCCTCAAAGCTAGTCACTCCGAGAAAGGGAGTTGAGGAATAAGGTAAGGAAGAAGAATATAAGGAAGAAGAAAAATAGAATGAATCATCTGAGGAAGTAAGCTATGAGAAGCATTGTCTTGAAGAAGGAGCAGAGAAGGAGAGACCATATGAAGATAAGATTGTTCAAGTATCTGAAAGCGAGTAAGAATCTCCTGATGAGGCATTTCTAGAAGTTAATAAGGGGAAGAAAGTGCTTATAGACACCCCATCAAAAGATATCATTAGGAAGAAAGAAGTTGGTGGTTCTTCTAGAAGAAAGTTGGTGTAGATTGAAGAAGAACAATCCCCAAGCAAGGTGTCTGATTCTGAATCATCAGCACTGGGTCATGATTTTGTTGTTGAGTCTTTGAAGAAGTTGGTGGACACCATTCCGATCTTTCCCACCATAGACTCCAGATTCCAGATTCTTCAACATATCCTAAATCAGAAATCAGAATCTTTATCCATGGTGATAGAAAAGTGTGTGAAGATTGAGGCTGATCATAAAAAATTCCTTATCAATTATGATGTTCATAGAAAATCTTGCAGAAAAATCACTCTATGGTCAAAGAAAATTGATGGTGACTTGGCTGAGTTTGATCATTTTCAGAATGATGTAAAAGATTCTTTTGATACCGAGGATGCGAATATTAAGAATCTTCAGGATAAGCTGACCCTTGAGAAAAATTCTCAGAATCAACAGGTGAGGGATTTAAATGGAAACCTTAACTCGGTTTCTCAAAACTAGATAGGGGAAAGAGATTTATGGATTTAGTTTGAAGAGAAGCTGGAAAAGAAAGATGAGATACTAAAGATGCAAGAAGTGGCCATGAAGGCTCAGGCAGAGGTCCTGAAAGCTCAAGATGAATGCATAAAAGATTTGGAGAAGCAAGCTGAAGAGGACCAGAAAGACTTGAAGAAGCTAAAAACATTGTTGAAGAAGTTAATCCCCAAGGAAAAGGAGGAAAAAATATAAATCCAATTTTTTGTTGTAATGATTTTTTTTCTAAAAATTATTTCAACTCTAATGAAATCTCTGGTTGCTTGTGTTGTTTTTTGTATTTACTAATGTTTCAGGTACTTTATCATTTTTATTCCATTCCCTTAAATTATTTTTGAAAATCAGAAAGGGGGAGAAGGAAAAAGAACTACTCAAAAGAGGGAGAAGTAAAAAATTCTAAGTCAAGAACTATCCTTAAGTAAGGGGGAGTACCCCATTACGAAGTTTTTCATTCCCATGATAATGAAAACTCCATTCCAGAAATCCAGAATACAATCCTTAGAGTTCCAATGCCTAAGGGGGAGTTAGTTGTATTTGACGGTTCCGGGCGCAGCGAAAGCACATGGGTGAATGTGCCCACTTGGCTTTTTGTCATTAGCAATGATCAATCCTGGATCAATATGATGATAAATGCCAGTCTCCATAGATCGAATCATAGAAATAGACAAAAGAAATAGAAAGTCCTGGAACCACAAAGTAGGATCATTACAGGTTGATTATAATTAATTTAATTAATTAAAAATAAATACCTTTTGTGGTGTTATTTCTTCATTGATGTTCTTGATCACGTTCTGATGTGATCTGTCGTTGCGTCGCAGAAGCCAAGTGTAGACTTCCTGTAGCGGTGATCCACATGTGTACCTCGTATCTCGGGATGTCACCAAAGGAGTCTTCGGGTGCTAGCATGGATAAACCTTTGCTTAAATTGTCTGCCTTAGATCGTCTTGATCCGATGGAAGAGGATCTCTCTCGGTCTTGAGAGAATTCTTGGAGGAAGAGGTTCTTTCATCCTTGAATGAATTCTCCAGAGTTGTTGTGTACAAAGATTCTCTTGTCTGTTGGAAAAGAGTTGGGGTTGTGAGGATATTTATAATCAGGCTTGAGGTTCTAGAGTTATGAAAATAAATAAACGTGTTACGCATTTTATTTATTTCATTGACTCTTATTTAAAACCCCCATGTCAAATAATTAATTCCTTGAAATGCACCCACACTGATTATAATAAATATCATTTAAAACAATATTATATCCTCAAAATCCCGACTGGAAAAACTACACGGCGTGTATTAATAAATACACGGCATGTACTTTTTTTCATTGAAAACTACACGGCGTGTACATTCAATGTACACGGCGTGTATATCTTGTTTTCATTTATTCATTTATTTTCCATAAATAAAACTACATGGAGTGTAATAATTAATACATGACATGTACTTGTTTTCCATGAAAAACTACACGACATGTAATCTTTAATACACGGTGTGTATATCTTGTTTTTCATTTCCTTCTTCCTCCATCATTAAAATGATTTAGGCTTACTTGAATAATTATTAAACCACGTACGGGAATAATATTTATTCTACTTGAGATACTTGAATACACTTAGTGTGTGACCCTCTAGGCCTCTTTCTCGTTGGCATTAGGCGGGCTTGCCTAAAGTCCAAGATTACTGTCTAGCAACGGGTCAAGGCACCCAAGAGAAAGAAGTTGATGTCGCATTGACGTATCACCACATACGAATGCTTACTTTGTAATTTAATCTCTTTGTCTCGATATCTCATCAAGCAGGTTTCATAGCAGTGTCATAAACCTATATGCTTGATCTGTCGTTCTTTAACGTCCTAAAATAAACTCATCATTTACACCATGGCCATGGAATTTAATGCGACAGTTCTATTTAAATCAAAGTTCCGAGATATAAACTTCCATAAATGGAAGTGACAAATCCTTCCTCGACTTATCCATTAAAAACATTTCACTCGTGACGCACCCAACATACCCTACTTCCCACCAACTTTCTGTGTGACGGTTTTCGTCAGTAAATATAAGTGCACGAGTCATCACATGAGTCAATGATAATATTCCAGTCTAGGGACCATTACACACGCTCGTAGATAGCAATGTCCGAGGACACCAAGACATGAGGAATTGCTACTAGAGGGTCTGTTCTCATAATCTCCCATCTTGGAGATTACCAACTGCGAACTCCATGAGGGAGAGTCTCGTCTTCTTACGAGTACTCGTACATGATGGTCTGTATACTATGTGTCCTATCATAGTATGTCATCCAACCATAGAACTTTATTTAAGAATATTTTTATAGAATTTCAAGGTTCTCATCATAGTGTGGATCTTCCATGACCTTATTAATGCAAAAAATATTCCAGGACATTATTATATTATAGTCATGCAGAACAATGAACAATATATAATAAGTGAACATTTATGTAATCAAAGTACAAAACAGTTGGTTCTCATGACACCAACCCCTACAAACTCCCACTTGGACTAGAGCCAACTGCCTACGACTTTTAGTCCGCTATACCTCACATGATGATCATGTTTCTTCTGAGTCAAGGGTTTATTCAAGGGGTCCGCCATGTTGTCTTCTATGGAAATGATGCTCACTGCAACTTCACCTCTCTAAGAAAAATCCCTCCAGAGAGGATACTTCCGAAGTATGTTCTTTGTCCGCTGATGTGACCTTGTCTCTTTTGCAAGTGCCACCACTGCAGTATTATCACAATAGAGTGTGATAGGATCTTTACTACTCGGTACTACATCCAACTCTTGGACAAAGCTTCATATCCATACTTCTTCTTTAGCTACCTCAGAAGCTGCGATATACTCGAACTCTGCTCTAGAATCTGCCACCACACTTTTCTTTAAGCTCTTCCAGCTCACTGCACCTCCATTCAAACTGAAGATGTATCCAGTCTACGACTTCATGTCATCTTGATCAGTCTGGAAACCAGCATCTACATTTCCTCTGATGACTAGTTCCTCATCTCCTCCATAAACTAGGAACATATCCTTAGTACGCCTTAGATACTTAAGGATCATCTTGACTTCCATCTACTGGTGGTCTCCTGGATTAGCTTGATATATTCCTACCACACTTAACGCGTAAGCAACATCTAGCCTTGTACATATCATAGCATACATGACTGACCCAATTGCGGATGTGTAAGGGATCCTTGCCATTCTCTTTCTTTCCTCATGTGTCTGAGGACACATTTTCTTGGAAAGAAGAATTCCATGTGACACTGGCAACAATCCCCTCTTGGACTGTTCCATACTGAATCTCTTCAGTATTTTGTCAATGTATGTACTCTGACTCAGGCCCATCATTCTCTTGGATCTATCACGATGGATCTTGATCCCAAGAATATATTCTACCTCACCCAAGTCTTTCATGGAGAAGAATTTATGCAACCATGCCTTAACTGACTATAAGACAGGTACTTCATTTCCAAATAGTAATATGTCATCAACATATACTATTAGGAAAACGACTGCACTTCCACTAAACCTCTTGTATACACAAGGCTCACATTCATTCTTAACAAATCCAAATTATTTTACTGCTTCATCAAAACGAATGTTCCATGACCTTGATACTTTCTTTAATCCATAAATGGATTTCTGAAGCTTGAATACCTTGTTGGAATCCTTTGGAGTCACAAACCCTTCAGGTTGTGTCATGTAGACATCTTCCTGGAATTTCCCATTAAGGAATGTTGTTTTGACATCCATTTGTCAAATTTCAAAGTCATGGTAAACGAAAATGGCCAATACGATTATGATGGATTTCATCATTGTAACCAGTGAAAAATTTTCATCATAGTCAATTCCTTAATGCTGTCTAAAACCTTTAGCAACCAGTCGTGCCTTATAGGTGCTTACTTTCCCCTCTATGTCTAGTTTCTTCTTGAATACCCATTTATTACCAATAGGATTTACATCAACTGGAGGATGTACCAAAATCCAGACTTGGTTTTCGTACATGGAATCCATTTCAGAATTCATGGATTCTTACCACTTGGCAACATTTGTGCCTTCAGCTGCTTCCTTAAAGGTAAGAGGATCATCATTGTCAACCAATAATGAGTCACCATCCTCGGTGACAAGAAAACCATATTGTTCTGGTTCTCTCACCTCTCTCATGCTCCTATGCAGTTCTTGTGTCTCTGGAATAGATTTTTCTTCCACGAGGCTTTGTGGAATCTGTTCTCATACCAACTCTTGTGTATCTTGAGCCTCGACTTCATCAAAGTCTATCTCGCTCCCACTATCCCTTTTAGAGATGTGCTCCCTCTCAAGGAATATATCGTGTCTTGCCACTGTAACCTTTTTGTATGAGGGGTTGTATAGGTAATATCCCCTTGTTTCCTTAGGATATCCTATAAAGATACACTTTGTGCCTCGGGGTGCAAGTTTGTTACCTGAAGAGGCCTTAACAAATGCTTCACTACCCCACACATGTAAATTCCATAACATGGCTTTGCGTCCACTCCATAACTCGTATGGAATACCATTTATCGATTTAGTGGGTACTTGGTTTTATATGTGTGCTGCTGTTTGTAATGCATATCCCTAAAAGGATAATGGAAGACTCGTATGACTCATCATTGATCTCACCATGTCCATCAGGGTGTGGTTACTCCTTTCACTTACACCATTCCACGACGGTGTGTAAGGAGGAGTGAGATGAGATAGAATCCCAAACTCCTGTAAGAAATCAATGAAGTCCTGATTAAGATATTATCCTCCTCTATCTGAGTGGAGTTTCTTAATCTTCTTATCAAGCTGGTTCTCAACTTCATTCTTGTATTCTTTGAATTGATCAAAAAAATCTGACTTATACCTCATTAAGTAGATATATCCATATCTACTAAAATCATCAGTAAAAGTTATGAAGTACAAGAACCCACACCTTGCTTCAACTAGAAATGGTCCACACACATCTGTGTGAACTAATTATAGAATCTCTTTATCTCTTTCACCTTTCCCACTAAATGGGGCTTTGGTCATTTTGACTTGTAGACACGCATGACATACTCCAAGTGGTTTTAGTTCGAAAGAATATAAATACCCATCTTGATGTAATTTTGTCAAATGTTTCTCATTTACATGACCTAGCTGGGGATGCCAAAGTTGGGTGTGGTATGATTCATGTGAATTAACATTGTTATTGATTGCCATTACTTGGTTTGTGTAGTCTAACACATAAAGGTCATTATATAAATGTGCCCTACCAAAACAAATGTTATCTTTATAAAAATAGCAACATCCACTTCCAAACATGAAGATGAATCCATTAGTATCTAATTTGGATACTGAAATAATGTTTTTAGTAACAGAAGGCACATAATAACAACCCTTCAATACCAAGATCATTCCAGTTGGCAATGTGAGGTGGTAGTCTCTGACAGCTACAGGAGTGAGTCTGGCTCCGTTGGCTGCTCGATGGTCCACCTCACCTCGGTCAATCTTTCTGAATCTACTTGGTTTCTGTATTTGGATACAGATGTGAGCACCTCAAGCAGTATCTAATACCCAATTATTAGAAATAGATAGATTTCATTCGATAAAAAATGCACCTGAAGCTTCCCCTTGCTTCCTTGGTTGGGTGAAGTTTTTCTTCAAGTGGCCCTTCTTGCCACATGTGAAACAAACAGCATCCTGTTCATTTTCCTCCCCTTTGATCTTCCTTTTCTTGGAAGGCCTTGAAGAAGCTTTGGTCTTAAAGCTCTTTGCCTTCCCTTTCCTTTTATTCACCATAAGGACAGAAGGTTTTTCACGCTTCATTTCATTATCCACATGGCGAATGAGGATAAGAAGATCAGACAGAGATTTCTCAATGTTGTTCATGTTCAAGTTCACAACAAAGTTTGAGAAGCTCTGGGGAAGTGATACGATAATGAGATCGGTACCCAGTTCTTTGGGGAGTTTAAACCCTAGAACTTCCAAGATCTCAATGTAGCCAATGATCTTGACTACATGAGGCCCGACTGGGGAACCCTCTCCAAGATTGCTCTGGAATAGAGCCTTGGAGATTTCAAACCTTTCATGTCTTTCTCTCTCCTAGTATAGACCACGGAGGTGCTCGAGCATGCTATAGGCATTCATGTCTTCATGAGACTTCATGAGATCACTAGACATTTATGATATAATCAAACATTGAACGTCAAGTGCATCATTAAAATGTTGATCATAGACTAGGAAATCTTCATCACTCGCCCCTGGGGTAGGGGAATCAGGAAGTGAGGACTCCAACATGTAAAACTTTTGTTCATGGCGTAAGATAACCCGAAGACGCCTAAACCATTCCTGAAAGTTACTTCCGGTGAAGATGTTGTCTTTATCCAGAATTGATTGCAGAGAAAATGTGGCTGATGAGTTTGTCATATTCTACAAATTAAAAGAGCAGATTTATCAGTACTTTCTTGATTGCATTTTATGAGAAATAATAAATTTTATTAAGTCTCCCACTATTTTATCAAGTCCCAATGGCCCTCACCATTGAACTCAGAATGTCCAGTTTCTTTGACATTCTAGTGGCAAGGATCCATATTCCCCTTCCCATAACCCCAACAAGGGTTGGTCATGCTATTTGAAGGTATTTAGGTAGGCAGGTCTTTGTCAACTGTGAGATTACAGTTCCTTGATCTGTTGAGTGGACTCCCCAATCCTGAAATCCTGACTTGGATTTCCTCAACTCTTGCCTCTAATATCACATCAAGTCTAGAAAGGGTTACTTCTCTTGATGTAATATGGTTAAGTCAACCCGAAACCTTTCATAAGGGATTCCTTTATAAAATTAAGTGTCCCAACAAGGGTTGGTCAAACACATAGTTTTATTAAGTCTTGACCTTAATCAAGTAACGGAAGGCTTGGTATAACTTAATATGGTAGTTGAGGGATTTTATTATTTATGCGTAGTTTTGCATTATCACATGCTTGTTAATATTAAGTGATGCTTTCTTAAGTGATTAACCATGTTCTGATAATGTTTATGCATAGTATGGTTTTTATTTTATTCCATCTTTACATGCTTGTTCATTTTATTAACTATGTTATCACGACAAAAAATACATAATAAATAAACCATGAAATTTAGACAGAAATAAAATAATATGGCATGATCATGAGCTTCTATTGGTCAGTTTATCTAGCAGTTTGATAAGCTAACCCTGACCTAGAGAAAAACACCTTGAACCGATGGTTCGTGCTTTTTCAGCTCCCACATGTCCACCTTTGTATCTTCTTGGTTTGGTTTCGCCTGAGCTTCGGGTTTTGATTCGTCACCTCTGGCTTGGGAGATCCTCCATTACATGGGTTTATATTAAACATACCATGGGCACGCATGCCCTACATTTTATTGGAAGAAGGTTCGCAGGCCAATAAATTTAAATTAAACAAATTTAAATGAAACCATACACACATACAAAGGGTCTTTGGTCTAGCTCATGATCATCCATAGCATGCAATGACATTTACGCATATTTAAAATTCAAATTCTTTTAATCGTTCTTTCATTTAAGATAAGTCGTGCTCTAATTAAATTAATTATGATCTTATAATTAATCAATTCTTTTATCTTAAATTCATTTCTGAATTTCCTTGAGATTCTTCTCATCCATATTCCTTTTACAGGTCTTTGTAATTTTGGAGTAAACCTGGTGAAATTCCATTTCTGGAAAGTACACGGCGTGTAGTTTATAATTACACGGCGTGTATTTATTTTTCACTCTTTATCCAAAGTGCACGCTGGGGATTTGGTGTGTTCTCTGTAATTTGGAAATTTTGGAGTACACGATGTGTAGATAAATCATACATGGCGTGTACTTCCTTGTTACATGGTAACCGGCCTGGCGATCCCGTGTATGCGGTACACGGCTTATCCTTGTACACGGTTTCACCTGGGCTGAAACGGACAACACAATGTGTTTATCCAACATACACGCCATGTATTCCGGTTTCCACACGCCGTTCAATTTTGGTCAACACGGCATGATTAAAACTTAGGCATAATCAATTCACACGGCATGGTTTGGCGGACCAGTGCCGGTTCGTTGAACCTAAGTACACGGCGTGTAGTTTTAATTACATGTCGTGTAATCCCGTGTCGTACAGACAGAAAGAGCAGCTCCTCCGGATGAGTTCCTCATTTTTATTTTAATCAATATTAAAATTAAAAGGTCATTTCTGTGATGTGAATCGATAAACTAAGGAGGAAGAACAGATCTCGTTTATTCATATTTATAGAATGATTTATTTCTAATTGAATCAAATATAAATGCATAAATTATCAACGATAATTAAATAACTATAATCAATATTTAACCTCTCTCTGATACCATTTGAAGGTTCCGGGAACTGCAGAAGCATGTGGGTAAATGTTCCCACTTGGATTTTTGTAATTAGCAATGATCAATCCAGGATCAATACGACGATAAATGCCAGTCTCCACGGATCGAATCACAGAAATAGAAAAAAGAAATAGAAAGTCCCGAACCACAAAGTAGGATCGTTACAGGTTGATTATAATTAATTTAATTAATTAAAAATAAATAACTTTTACGGTGTTCTTTCTTCGTTGATGTTCTTGATCACGTTCTGATGTGATCCGTCATTGCGTCGCAGAAGCCAAGTGTATACTTCTTCTAGCAGTGATCCACACGTGTACCTCATATCTCGGGATGTTTCCAAAGGAGTCTCCGGGTGCTAGCGTGGATAAATATTTTCTTGTGTTTTCCACCTTAGATCGTCTTGATGCGATGGAAGAGGATCTCTCTCGGTCTTGAGAGCATTCTTGGAGGAAGAGGTTCTTTCAGCCTTGAAATAATTCTCCAGAGTTGTTGTGTACAATGATTCTCTTGTGTGTTGGAAAAGAGTTGGGGTTGTGAGGATATTTATAATCAGGCTTGAGGTTGTAGAGTTATGACAATAAATAAACATGTTATGCATTTTATTTATTTCATTGACTCTTATTTAAAACCCCCATGTCGAATAATTAATTCCTTGACATGCACCCACGTTGATTATAGTAAATATCATTTAAAACAATATTATGTCCTCAAAATCCCGACTGGAAAAACTACACGGCGTGTATTAATAAATACACGGCGTATAATTTTTTTTCATTGAAAACTACACTGTGTGTACATTCAATGTACATGGCATGTATATCTTGTTTTCATTTATTCATTTCTTTTCCATAAAGAAAACTACACAGTGTGTAATCTTTAATATAGGGCGTGTATATCTTGTTTTTCATTTCCTTCTTCCTCCATCATTAAAACGATTTAGGCTTCCTTGAATAATTATTAAACCACGTACGGGAATAATATTTATTCTACTTGAGATACTTGAATACACTTAGTGTGTGACCCTCTAGGCCTCTTTCCCGTTGGCATTAGGCGGGCTTGCCTAAAGTCCAATATTACTGTCTAGCAACGGGTCAAGGAACCCAAGAGAAAGAAGTTGACGCCGCATTGATGTATCACCTCATATGAATGCTTAATGTGTAATTTAATCCCTTTGTCTTGATATCTCATCAAGCAGGTTTCATTGCAGTTTCATAAACCTATATGCTTGCTCAGTCATTCTTCGACTTCCTGAAATAAACTCATCGTTTACATCATGGCCATGGAATTTAATGCGATTGTTCTATTTCAATCAAAGGGCCGAGATATCAACTTCAATAAATGGAAGGGACAAATCCTTCCTCGACTTATCCATTAACAACATGTCACTCATGACGCACCCAACATACCCTACTTCCCGCCAACTGTCATCGTGAAGGTTTTCGTCAGTAAATCTAAGTGCGTGAGTCATGACATGATTCAATGATAATCTTCCAGTATATGTACCATTACACACGCTCATAGATAGCAATGTCCGATGACACCAAGACATACAGAATTGCTACTAGCGGGTCTGTTTTCATAATATCTCATATTGGAGATTACCAAGTGTGAACTACATGAGAGAGAGTCTCATCTTCTTACGAGTACTCGCACATGACGGTCTGTATACTATGTGTCCTATCATAGTATGTCATCCAACCGTAGAACTTTATTTAAGAATATTGTTATAGCATTTCAAGGTTCTCATCATAGCGGGGATCTGCCATGACCTTATCAATGCAACAAATATTCCAGGACATTATTATATTATAGTCATGTAGAACAATGAACAATATATAATAAGTGAAAATTTATTTAATCAAAGTACAAAACAGTTGGTTCTCAGGACACAAACCCTTACAGTATTCACCATCATCTATGAAAAAAGGGAGATAAGTTTTAATTTCAAAGTCTAAAGAAATTTTTTCTAATTCCTTATATTTCTTTTTTGAAAGGTTGTTTGTGCTTTCCAAAAAGGGGGAGATTGTTGAGTCAATAAGTTTTTCCTTATGAATTTTTCCATTCCTTCTTGTTTTGAAAATCACAAACACCTTATACTTAAGAAAATCTATATTTTACTTCTATAAGGAAAATTTCCTTTCCAAAGGAATTTACCCCTACCATGTTTTTATTGCTCATATAAATATTTGTCTTAAGTATAAAAATCGGATTCATACCTAAAACCTTGGAATATTATAATACTTAGATATGAAGCATTCTGTTTTAAGATCTGAATTCTGGATACGAACTCTAATGAAGTTCCATTCCGAATTCTGGATATGAACTCTAATAAAGTTACATTCCAAATTCTCGATACAAACTCTAATGAAGTTCCATTCTGAATTCTGGATACGAACTCTCATGAAGTTCCACTCCGAATTCTGGATACGAACTCTTATGTAGTTCGATTCCGAATGATGGATATGAACTCCCATGTATTTCAACTGCGAATTCTGGATACGAAATCTCTTTTAATTCAACTCTGAATTCTGGATATGAACTCTCATGTAGTTTGACTCCAAATTCTGGATACGAACTCTCATGTAGTTCGACTCCGAATTCTGATTACGAACTTATCTAAGTTCTGACTCCGAGTTCTCTGAATTCAAACTCCAAACTCCTATGAGTTCTTACTCCGAATTCCCATGAACTCTGACTCTTAACTTTGTAAGTTCTGGTTCCGAATACTGGTGAAACCAGACTCCGAATTTCCTTAAAATTCAGACACCGGATTTCTACAGAATTTAGGTTCTGAATTCCTAAAAAACAGAATCCGAATATCTCTTTATTATAGACTCTGAATTCCATTTTGGTTAGACTTAGAAATTTTTATTTGCTTACATTCTGAACTTCATTTTTACTTTTTCTTACACTTGTTTCATTACAAAATGATGTCGTGCTTTTAGTTATTGACTAACTGTTGGTTGAGTGACACGTGTAAAGGTCCCTCCGAAATTCAAGGAGAAATATGACCGTTGGAGGAGGGAGCCGATCGTTGGAGCTTCGCCTATAAATAGGATATCATTTGAACGTGCTCAGCACTTTTGTAATTTTGGTGATCAGAACTTCCTGAAGTGATTTCTAGAGAGAGAGGCTCTTTTCAACTCTCAAGCTTAATGTAGAAAGTTTGAATGACTTTTTCAAACTTTTCCTTGTACAGACCTGCTTCATGCGACTCTGATTGTTTCTGATTACAATTGAGGGCTTCCGGGGATAGGAAGACAGAGGTTCCAACACCTTGAATTTGAGGGCTTCCTTACTGAGGAAGAAAGAGGTGTTGACTACCTGATAGTTGAGGGCTTGCGGGGATAGAAAGACAGACTCCGATCTTTGTATCGAGGGCTTACCATAGTGTGGGTAAGATATACTTTCTTGAAAGTATAAATCAAGGGACCTTTATCCAAGGTTGTTGGATACCCTTCTCTTTGGGTTAAAAGATTTATTGTCTGTTTCTTGTAGTTTTACTACTTGTTTTTTCACTGCATTTTGTATTGATAAGGAAAGTATAACTTTCTTATACTTCCTTACTTGTACTCTGATTTAGTTAGATTCTATATGCTTTAAGGTAGAATCTTAATCTTTGTAACTTTAGTTAAGTTTCATTTCAAGAATCACTTTTCTGAAATCAAGCAAGTGATTATAACTTATAGAGGTCTTGTGAATTATCTTGTCTAACTTTGTTAAACATAACCATACTAAAAATTTCCTTAGGGAATTTTAAAAAGGTATAATTCACCCCCCCCCCCTCTTTTATCTGAGAATATCATTCTTATTTCGATCATACATTTGTTATCACAGAGTATATCATACTTAGATTCATACCATCCTAACATCTAGTAGTGAGTGTTGTGACATACATGACCCTGAGAACTATATTATATCGAGTTTGTCAAATTTATTGTAGTTTGATGTTAGAGAGGGTTATGTAACTATTTCTTATGGGTTTAAACCTATGTTAGATAGAATGTTTAGGCTAAGTGGGAGAACCTAGTGACCCTTAGATGCTACTTGGGTTTGGTGAGTAATTACCATATGACCTACAAGCATAACTGGTGTTATAGGTTGGCCTATTTATATGAGTTCCTTAAAGGTGGAAATAAAATTTGTATTCTTGAATCAATTTTTTGAGCTTGGGGAGTGTATTGGGATATCTGTCTTGGTAATGGAGAAATTTCTTATGGATGTTAGTGTAAGTGATGTAGGCCAAGCGGGTGTAATCGAATCTGGTATGAGGTGCCTTGCGTAAGTTCTGTCCCTTAAAAGGGTTTATAAAAAATTTGTATGAGTTTCCCAGTACTTGGTGATATAAATCTTCTTGAGTTCTATTTTTATTTTTATGGAATCAATGTTGGGTTTCAAAGGGTAAGATCATCTGAGTTTATAACCCCATTGATATTTGGTTCACTTCAGTGTGTGGTGATAGAGTGGGAAGTTTTGGTTCAAGAATTACACCAATTATAAGGAAAAAATCTAATTAAAATTTTTATTTATAATGTTTTTATTTTGAAAAAAATTCATCAAGGGTGCTCTTGTTATGATGGAACTAGAAATCTAAAATAGAATGTATGATGGTTTGGGCATGTGATCCTAGTCTCAATGAGATACATTTGATGTAATCATGGTTTGGGATCTATGGTTAGTCATGTGGGAATGTGTGACCCATGGGTTATAAAGATAATATAGTCATACATGTTACCTATGTGCGAGGCATGTTGATATTTTAGTCTATGATTCAAGTAATGGGGTAGTTATGGTGCCAAAATGGGCTTAATTTCATAATTACTCATTAGATAGGCATGGTTCCATAATAGGTTTTATTCAATAAGACCATCTTAGAGTGAGTTGGCATGGAAAATTAGTGAAATTATTGTGGGTAGGATAACTAGGGATATTGAGGGGAATTTGAATAGACCTTGTGTTAACTGGTGATATTAGTGGTTGGATTAGTGGGAAATAACATGGTTTTTCCATATTTCCCTTGATATAGGTGTCAGTTTTTTTGATAGATGAGAGTGTATCTATATGATTATCATGTGTTTATAAATGGAAGAACCTATTCAGTCACACTCATTCAACAGTTTCACAAAATTCATGTGGTGGGAAGAACATTATTGACTATAAGGGGTTTAACCCTTATTGCGAAGGGAATTATGATGAGTGACAATGTTAGAATCCCTATAATCTAGGAACATTACTTATTTGATGCTCCTTTTGGCATGTAGATGTAATCATAATGGTCTTATCTGGCCATTGGATTTTTTGAAAGAGATAACATCGGTCAAAGAGATCAAGTCTCGATTTGTTGATTCAATGGTGAGGAAACTCCTATGTTGGGGAGTGTCATATGGGTCACGGTATTAAAATCCTTATATAGAAGGGTATTGGGTGATATAATAATAATTTTTATAGGATTTTTTTCTTAGTATATGGGTGAGTGGGTGTATATGACCCTACCAAAATACCATGGAATGAATTTGGTGATCTAAGTCTAGGTTGTAAAATCAGTACATCGATACTCATATAGAGAGTTATGGAAGTTTTGACCAGTTAGAATTATAGTCTTAGAAATCACAATAGGTATCAGGAATAGACATTGGTGTGGCTGTATAAGGACCCATTCTTAAACATTACTTATTATTTAATTAAATGAATAATTCACATAGAGGATCTTTTTAGTTTTAGAGTTTTAGAGAATTAGATCATAAATCATGCATTACATTCCACATTTAAACAAAGTGGTTACATAAAATATAGTATTCATTTTTTCCCATCGACGGAAACATATTTAAAACAAAACATGGATTCCTTCATGACACTTCCTTGACCCTAACATCACATCATGTACCTTTCCCTTGACCTGTGAAAAACATTTCAAAAACTTGGGATGAGCATAAAAAGATCCATAAGGGATGTAAACTACGAAATGAAAACATTATTCCATGTATGAAATCATACTTTACTCATAAAACATAATCACTTTAACATACCTCATCAAATAAATCATATAAATCATAAGACATAAAGGTAACTTGAGGCATTCATAACATTCTTACGTAGGGAGTAACCCTCTTGGTTACGTTTGGAATACCTATCACAGTATATTCCCTAAATCTCTTCATAGAAACCTTAACGTTTAACTCCTTCGCGTTACCCAATGCATTGGAGAGCTATATCGGGCTCACCCGCCCCTAGTTTATCACGGAACCACCCGTCTTCATAAACAATGCCCAAGAACCATAACATAATCATAGCACATAACTTAAGAATAAATTAAAGATAACATTCCCACATCGTAATAACAATATAACATTTTAAGATATTGAAATAATGAATCCATTCTAAAAACCATTTTCAAAACCATTTAAAACATTTAACAAAGAGATTTTTTGGAATAAAAGTATCCCATACCATTTTGAAGCTTTTAAATTTTTAAACCATTAATATCTATATAAAAAAATCCTTAAAACCATTTTGAAAACATAGATATTAATGAGAAATATTTATAAGAATAAATCATTAAAACATTTAGAAAGATATTTTAGTTAAAGGGTTTTTAACAAAATGATAGACACTTAAATACAATAATTGAGGAATAACATTTAATCAGAACTTTATAATATCATGAGAATAAAGGGATTCATGATATAATATTCTAAAGGACAGTATATAAACCATATAAGAGTTAACTGGTGCATAACAACAATGAAGTCTCAATATAAATGTAAAATGAGATGAAATCCATTATAAAGAAGGTATCCTTAAATTAAGGATAAATCAATCTCATAATTATGTGTGAAAAATATAAATACACCCAATATAAGTAAATATTAAGTGTAAAACAATAAAATTTCATTCACACATATTCAATGGATGACATATTCAATCACTACATGTTGAAGCCAAAGAAATTTAAAATGGGTTAAGAAGTTCCCTTGGAAAATATTCGACAGCCTAACGGCGTCACTTCCAACTTCAGAAAATGAGTTGATAAGAGATTAAAATGGTATCTAAACACTTGGACATAAACTTTACATCAATAATGATATATAATAACATATCCCAACATTACAATATGTAAATTAAAAGACCCAATAAAAGAAGTCTTTTAAAAAGAGGAGGGTGAAAGGTTCCCTTACCGAATTGGGTGTCTTTCGAAACATACACCCCATGAAATAAGGACATAACAACATTGATATAAATACTCATAAACGAAATTATATTACACAAAGAGTAGAATAATGGGCTGTACATATACCACTAAAATGAAATGGTGGAAAATGTAGCATAAATCTCACGGGAATAAAAGTGAGATGAAAAATCCCTTATGAAAACTTGGCAGCATAACGGCGCTACATAAAACTTCCAAAAATGGATTGATGAGATCAAATCGGGTCTCTCATCATATTAACATAAAATGTAAAGAAATATGAATATAAAATAACATCCCAATCATTAGAAATATTAGCTTAAAAGGAATGACATAAAAGAGTATACTTAAAAAGAAAGAGAGGGGTAGGATCCCTTACCTCGGGTCCGACTTGACTCGATCGTTCTTTAACCTCCTGAATAATAAACTTGAGTTAATTTATACTTGCTTAAGAACCTTTTTAAAGTTCATTATTCCTTTTATATCACTTATTACCATGTTATGAACACTATGTAATTATTTAAGTTAATAATGGTCGTTTTGTCGATCATTGCTACTTGAGTCAAAAATAAACTCTTTATAATTACAAGTTTGTTCATGGGGTAAAACATCCATTATATCAAGAATTATATTAATTATGTAGATATCATATATATCATATATATCCATTATATACATGCATTTATAATATTACATAACATTTAGAGGTAAGAAATGAAATGCATTGTTCATGGAGACGGTAAGTCGTACGTACGCATGAACGCTACTTCCATTTCTATTTCATATTTAATGGAATTAAAATATAATGATACATAATAGTATTATAATTACAGTATTTTATCATATATAATATCATTAAATATATCCTTTATACGTACCACATATGGTATTAACTAATCAAATCACTTTGAGGGGGTGGTAGTCCATACTTCCTACAATAAAGATATCATGTTTACCCATATTGGAAACCATAAAGGTATGCCATAAATGAAAAATACAGAAGCTTAAGGAAAACATAAACATATTATATATCATATATAAATATAGTAACATCTTAATGGCCACCTTTTAAGGTGTTAAAAGAATATTGAACAATCATCGTTTTGTGAGGTAGAAATTCACCATCAATAGAAACAGTATGTTCTTTAACCATTAGATGTAGGTGTGTGTAAGGGTAGCTCGAATCCTTATTATAAAAAAATCCTAGTATATTTAAGATACTATATTTGTTACAAAATAAATGAATAAAAAGAGTTTAGTGGGTTGGAGAAGCAAAATAAAACAAAAGAACACATGTGTAGACATTACCTCAAAATCGGGTAACTCCTCTTGTTTTGAACCAAAAGTGTTTCATTAAGAGAATTCTGACAAAGGTTAGGATTCTAGGATGAGGATAGGGATTTGGAGAGACAAAATGATCAGAGCTTGGCCGATCCAAAGGCTTTAGAGTTGTGGGTAAGGAGGTAGAGGTGGGGGCCTTTTATAAGAGGATAGGAGGGGCACTCTTGGAAAGGTATAAAATGTTACTTTATTTTAAAATGTGTTTCAGATTTTAAAGGTCCCAAATTGATGTCTTTCAAGGATAAGGTGATAAGAGTTTTAAATCCACCAATCCAATAGGTTTTTTACATGTTTAGGTCTTAGATTTTACATTATCTTTTCATTTTATTTAAATCGTTAAATAATGAGGTAATCGCTGCATCATCATGATGCCATAAATAATTTAATTTATTTAATGTCTAAAAATTATAAAAAAAATAATATGATGTAGGAAATATTTTTATCTTTACAATTACTACTTATAGATAAAAATCTGACTTGTATAACCCCATGTAAAAATTTTTTTAGTAAAACAATACATGTTTGTGTCATTTTTTACTTTTACTTTAAATAAAAGGCATTAATGTCATTATCTTACCCAAGTGGCTCCATGGGGTCCCAAAAATCGACACATGGGTTGTCTTGGTCGGACATGACTCATCTAATAGGGTTAGGAAAAGTTTCAAGGTCATTTCATAATATTAAAACATTATTTTTATCTTAAATTACACTAATTACCTCTAATCGCGATTAAAAACTTAAAAGTTACTATTCACAAAAAAAATTATTTTAATCCCATTGAACCACATTTTACTTACTAATTAAAACCATGTATGTTGGATTTTTGAAATTCAAAACACATAGGTGCTAAAATTTCATTTAAACGAAAAATCAGTTTTTTAAGTACCACTTAGTGGTTTCACTATTCATCAAAAATTCAAGTTTTTCAGAAAAATACCCAAAATTCACCCTAAGCTATATTTGATATTAAAAATTCAAAAATGATGTCTATTTTTACAAAATTAATAACATATAAGTTACATTAATTAATTTAATAATTAATTCCCGCTGTCATAACAAATAGCGTGTTTTTATGAAACAATATATATCAAAAGATTGACACTAGTTTAAGTCCAATATCAAAGTGAAATTAATTCTAATGACCACTATTGGATTAAATGGTAAAAATATATTATAATTTCACTTTAAAACCAATTCAAAAGATGATCTAATCATATAAATAAATTAGATTTAAAAGAGGTTTTGAATTAAAATACAACATTTTTCACTATTCATTAAAAAATGAACTTTATCAGAAAAATACCAAAAATTTACACAAAGTAAATTTTGATGTCCCGATTCTAAAGAAGAATTTTATTTTGTCAAATATAACCCATAAAATTGTCAAAAAATTGTATTTAAAATTGGTTCGCCATCAAAAGGCGGTTAATCGACCCTTTAAAGAATATTAGAATGTTTACGCTTAAAATTGGATTCATTCGCATTTTTAATCCTCTAACATTTATTGTAAAAAGTAAAAATATTTGAAAAACATATATAATTATTTTGTAGTCAGTTCTGTTCATTCCCTCCATTACAACGTCTAGGTGTTAACTATTATAATATTATTATATTATTAGTATGCAATGTAAGATTTCAAAGAAACTCGTTGTTGCATATTGGGTACGCCATCGAGCATAGGATTCCCTTTAAAGTAATATTAACATTCTATTCAAAAATAATGATAAACATTAGAATGTAATATTATTTATTTACCTGGGATGTTACATCCTTCCCCCCTTTTGTGAATTGCGTCCTCACAATTTCAAAATTGGGCTTGGAAACTTAATTGAAAGTCCCACATCGGAACAAGAGTCAGTAAAACTATCACTTTAGAAGAATGGGAGAGAAGTACAAAGGTCACCCGAGTTAACCCATACTAAGATTACAAGTATCAAAATATGGATATGGAGGAAAAAACCAATGGTCATGTTCTGATGGAGAGTGATGGTAAACATGTCTAGGAGAAAGTTAACCACAAGAAAATCACGAACTTGTGGTGGGTTAAATGGTATTCGATTCCCCAGTAGGAAAATTTAATAGAAAACATTTTTGTTTTAAGTTAATTTTCATTGAGGAATTTATTTTTGATCTTAAGTAAACATACTTACTTGTCATGTTGACTTTCAACATTTACTAGATTTCTTACACAAACTCATACTTTCCCCAAATGACGAGTATTTAGGAAGACTTGTTCGCATTAAGAGTACTATAATCAACTTCTTGAGAACCACCTAATCCAAAAAAGAGAACTATATATTTCCCATGTGTTTAGATATCAACCAAAACCAAACCAAAAATTTTAGTACGAGATCAGATAATACCCAAAAAGGATATTTTTTTTACAAAAAAGAAAAACTACTCCTAATATCCAAAATTTGTCAAACAAAACCCAAAGTTCAACAAAGACAATTCAATAAACATATATCCATAAAATTCTTCAAATTAAACCCAACTATGATTGAAACCCAAATATTTAAAGGATTTAATCACATAGTCTCCCAAGGTACAAATTAACATTTATCTCCAAATAACATCAGTTGCTCTTAAAGTCTCATACTGAAAAGTAATTAACCTAATCACATATCCTCTATGATAGGTTAATAATTTCCATAGATAACCCAAAATCAACTTACTCTTGATTCATAAAATCATCTAACTAAAAAAAATTAGTCAAACTAACCAGGGACTTCAAGTAGTCCAGTGGTAGGCGATAAATACCAGTCGCACTTTGGTTGTGGGTTCGATTCCCGTAACTTTGTCCAACGCGAAGGGTTGTCACACGGTCTGCATGTTGTCCTTTTTACAAAACTATATAATTCTTAAAACATTCCCCAAAACTAGATAAAATCTTCAAAAATAACCATAACATAATTTAACCTCAAACTTATCTCATGTCGTTCATATTCTATCATAACATATAGTAACCCATAATTACCTAAAAAGTAAGGATCATATAAACCCTAATGGTTACCTTTATAATTATTACCTAAACGTCCATGTCGATTTGGTTCTCTCGTACATAATGCATTAGAGAAATCACCAAGGTTAAAGTGGTTGATCATGACTCCTGATAGTTGGTTTAGAATAACCACGAGATTTCTCATTGAAGCCCCCATTTCATCTAGTCTCTTAATCAGAGAACTACCACAGTTTCCTTCAAACCCTTTGTCACTTTGGTGCCTGCTAGATCCATCCATTTACTAAAACCAGAAAGGTCAGTGTGAGTATATCAGTAAAATCATCATATAATAAAGAGGAAGATAAACACCAAGATATACTTATCCAAGTTATCTCAAACTCATTCTAACTTTCAAAAAAACAATGACTCCATCTAATATACTAACCATTGTGGTTATACACAACTTGTCATTTTTTCTTAAACAACACTCTAACCTCTAGGGTTATCTAAACCGACCTTTGATACCAACAATAAGGACCCATCCTTAAACATTACTTATTATTGAATTAAATGAATAATTCACATAAAGGATCTTTTCAGGTTTAGAGTTTTAGAGAATTAGATCATAAATCATGCATTACATTCCACATTTAAACAAAGTGGTTATATAAAATATAGTATTCATTTTTTCCCATCGACGGAAACATATTTAAAACAAAACATGGATTCCTTCATGACACTTCCTTGACCCTAACATCACATCATGTACCTTTCCCTTGACCTGTGAAAAACATTTCAAAAACTTGGGATGAGCATAAAAATCTCAGTAAGGGATGTAAAAGTATGAAATGAAAACATTATTCCATATATGAAATCATACTTTACTCATAAAACATAATCACTTTAACATACCTCATCAAATAAATCATATAAATCATAAGACATAAAGGTAACTTGAGGCATTCATAACATTCTTACGTAGGGAGTAACCCTATTGGTTATGTTTGGAATACCCATCACAGTATATTCCCTAAATCTCTTCGGAGAAACCTTAATGTTTAACTCCTTCGCATTACCCAATGCATTGGAGAGCTATATCGGGCTCACCCACCCTTAGTTTATCACGGAACCACCCGTATTCATAAACAATTCCCAAGAACCATAACATAATCATAGCACATAACTTAAGAATAAATGAAAGATAACATTCCCACATCGTAATAACAATATAACATTTTAAGATATTGAAATAATGAATCCATTCTAAAAACCATTTTCAAAACCATTTAAAACATTTAATAAAGAGATTTTTTGGAATCAAAGTGTCCCATACCACTTTGCAGCTTTTAACATTTTAAAAAATTAATATCCATATAAATAAATCCTTAAAACCATTTTGAAAACATGGATATTAATGAGAAATATTTATAAGAATAAATCATTAAAACATTTAAAACGATATTTTAGTTAAAGGGTTTTTAACAAAATGAGAGACACTTAAATACAATAATTGAGGAATAACATTTAATCAGAACATTATAATATCATGAGAATAAATGGATTCATGATATAATATTCCAAAGGACAGTATATACACTATATAATAGTGAACTGGTGCATAAAAACAATTAAGTCTCAATATAAATGTAAAATGAGATGAAATCCATTATAAAGAAGGTATCCTTAAATTAAGGATAAATAAATCTCATAATTATGTGTGACAAATATAAATACACCCAATATAAGTGAATATTAAGTGTAAAACAATAAAATTTCATTCACACATATTCAAAGGATGACATATTCAATAACTACATGTTGAACCCAAAGAAATCGAAATTGGGTTAAGAAGTTCCCTTAGTAAAAATTCAACAGCCTAACGGCGTCACTTCCAACTTCAGAAAATGAGTTGATAAGAGATTAAAATGGTATGTCAACACTTGGACATAAAATTTGCATCAATAAGGATATATAATAACATATCCCAGCATTATAATATGTAAATTAAAATACCCAACAAAAGAAGTCTTTTAAAAAGAGGAGGGTGAAAGGTTCCCTTACCGACTTGGGTATCTTTCGAAACAAACACCCCATGAAAGAAAGACAATACAACATTGATTTAAATACTCATAAACGAAATTATATTACACAAATAGTAGAATAATTGTCAGTACATATACCACTAAAAGGAAATGGTGGAAAATGTAGCATAAATCTCATGGGAATAAAAGTGAGATGAAAAATCACTTACAAAAACTCGGCAGCCTAACAGCGCCACATAAAACTTCCAAAAATGGATTGATGAGATAAAATAGGGTCTCTAATCATATTAACATAAAATTTACAGAAATAGTAATATAAAATAACATCCCAATCATTAGAAATATGAGCTTAAAAGGAATGACATAAAAGAGTATACTTAAAAAGAAAGAGAGGGGTAGGATCCCTTACCTCGGGTCCGACTTGACTTGATCATTCTTTAACCTCATGAATAATAAACTTGAGTTAATTTCTAATTTGTTAAGAACCTTTTTCAATTTCATTATTTCTTTTATATCCCTTATTACCATGTTATTAACACTATGTAATTTTTTAAGTTAATAATGGTCATTTTTTCGATCATTGCAACTTGAGTCAAAAATAAACTCTTTATAAATACAAGTTTGTTCATTGGGTAAAATATCCATTATATCAAGAATTATATTCATTATTTAGATATCATATATATCATATATATCCATTATATACATTCATTTATAATATTACATAACATTTAGAGGTAATAAATGAAATGCACCGTTCATGGAGACGGTAAGTCGTACGTACGCATGAACGCTACTTCCTTTTATATTTCATATTTAATGGAATTAAAGCATAATGATACATAATAGTATTATAATTCCAGTATGGTATCATATATAATATCATTAAATCTATCCTTTATACATACCACATATGGTATTAACGAATCAAATCACTTTGAGGGGGCGGTAGTCTGCACTTCCTAAAATGAAGATATCGTGTTTACCCATAATGGAAACCATAAAGGTATGCCATAAATGAAAAATACAGAAGCTTAAAAAAACATAAAAATATTATATATCATTTATAAATATAGTGACATCTTAATATCCACCTTTTAAGGTGTTAAAAGAATATTGGACAATCATCATTTCGTGAGGCAGAAATTCACCATCCACAGAAACAGTATGATCTTTAACCATTAGATGTAGGTGTGTGTAAGTGTAGCTCGAATACTTATTATAAAAACATACTAGTATATTTAAGATACTGGAGTTGTTACAAAATAAATGAATAAAAAGAGTTTAGGGTGTTGGAGAAGCAAAATAAAACAAAAAAACACAAGTGTAGACATTACCTTAAAATCGGGTAACTCCTCTTGGTTTGAACCAAAAGGGTTTCATGAAGAGAATTATGCCAAAGGTGAGGATTCTAGGATGAGGAGAGGGATATGGAAAGACTAAATTATCAGATCTTGGCTGAGACAAAGGCTTTATATGTGTGGTTAAGGAGGTAGAGGTGGGGGCCTTTTATAAGAGGAGAGGAGGGGCACTCTTGGAAAGGTATAAAATGTTACTTTATTTTCAAATGTGTTTCGAATTTTAAAGGTCCAAAATTAATTTATTTCGAGGATAAGGTGATAATAGTTCTAAATCCACCCATCCAATAGATTTTTTACATGTGTAGGTCTTATATTTTATATTATCTTTTCATTTTATTTAAATCGTTAAATAATGAGGTAATCGCTGCATCATCATGATGTCATAAATAATTTAATTTATTTAATGTCTAAAAATTATAAAAAAACTACTATGATGTAGGAAATATTGTTATCTTTCCAATGACTATTTATATTCAAAAATCCGACTTTTATAACCTCATGTAAAAATTGTTTTAGTAAAACAATACATGTTTGTGTCATTTTTTACTTTTACTTTAAATAAGTGGCATTAATGTCATTATCTTACCCAAGTGGCTCCATGGGGTCCCAAAAATTGACCCATGGGTTGTCTTGTTCGGTCATGACTCATCAAATAGGGTTAGGACAAGTGTCAAGGTCATTTCATAATATTAAAACATTATTTTTACCTTAAATTACACTAATTACCTGTAATCGCGATTAAAAACTTAAAAGTTACTATTCACCAAAAATATATTTTAATGCCATTGAACCAAATTTTACTTCCTAATGAAAACCATGTATGTCGGATTTTTTAAATTCAAAACACAGAGGTGGAAAATTTTCATTTAAACGAAAAATCAGTTTTTTACGTACCACTTAGTGTTTTCACTATTCATCAAAAATTCAAGTTTTTCAGAAAAATGCTAAAAAATCACCCTAAGATATATTTGATATTACGAATTCAAAAATGATGTCAATTTTTACAAAATTCAAAACATATAAGTTACATTAATTAATTTAATAATTAATTCCTGCTTTCAGAACAAATAGCATGTTTTTATGAAACAATATATATCAAAAGATTGACGCTAGTTTAAGTCCAATTTCAAAGTGAAATTAATTCCAATGACCACTATTGGATTAAATGGTAAAAATATATTCTAATTTCACTTTAAAACCAATTCAAAATATAATCTAATCATATAAATAAATTATATTGAAAAGAGGTTTTGAATTAAAATACAACATTTTTCACTATTCATTAAAAAATGAACTTTATCGGAAAAATACCAAAAATTTACACAAAGTAAATTTTGATGTCCCGATTCTAAAGAAGAATTTTATTTTGTCAAATATAACACATAAAATTGTCAAAAACTGGATTTAAAAGAGGTTCTCCATCAAAAGGCAGTTAATCGACCCTTTAAAGAATATTAAAATGTTTACGCTTAAAATTGGATTGATTCGCATTTTTAATCATCTGACATTTATTGTAAAAAGTAAAAATATTTGACAAACATATATAATTATTTTTTAGTCAGTTCTGTTCATTCCCTCCATTACAATGTCTAGGCGTTAACTAATATAATATTATTATATTATTAGTGTGCAACGTAAGATTTCATAAAAAACTCGTTGTTGCGTATTGGGTACGCCATCGAGCATAGCATTCCCATTAAAGTAGTATTAACATTTTATTCAAAAATATTGATAAACATTAGAATGTAATATATTTATTTACCTGGGATGTTACTGGCTACTTTTATTATCAAATAATTTTCTTCAGGATTGAATGCATCGTGATCTAGTGTTTTAATGGTGTGTTGGTAGTGGATTTCAGGCATCTTGAGATAGGTTGTCCAGAGGAGTTATGACTTGTTGTCTTATGTGGAAACGAATGAGGTGGATTAGAAACCACATTTTCTTAAATTTTTGGGATATAGTGAATGTGGTTCAGGATAATATAGTTCTTTTCAAGCGAAAGCTGATGAGTTCAGGTCACATGTGAGGATGGTGCATGCTTCTTGTCCATTATCGTCACGTATGAGTGATGTTTTATAATTGTGGGATATAGGTGATTATTAGGTTTTGGGACTGAATGTATCTAATTATAAGGGGGTTGTGCGATAGTATATTTAGTGTTAATTTATAAATTTATAGTTTCATGCTGAAAAGAATCATAACACCTCAACAATTTAGCTTAAAATAATAATATGTTCGATAGCTGGCTTAACACGCAATACCAAGATTAAAATAAACCATGATATATTATAACCCATACATTAAATTAGAAGGTATGAATATTAATAATATATTTAAAAAAATATATTTATAAAGTTTTTAAATAATTTAAATTTATGTATTAATTCATAATAAAAAATAACTCAATTTTCAATAATGTCATTTTATGCTTCAAAAATATTTTTTTATTCAGAAATATATTTTATTTAATTTTGTGCATGGAAGTTATAATAAATTTCTAAAATTTCTAAAAAAAATATTTTGGGAGATGAATAAAATTTTTTAAATCAACATATCAATATTATCATAGGGTAAGTTTTTATGATTTTTCCAAAACAGTTTATTTTTCACTAAATAGTAAAAATATAAATTTTGTAAAAACTATCATTTATTTTCAAGTAAAAATACCATTATGTTTTTAATTTGATATTAAAGTAATATAATACTACTTAAATTATAAATAATATAATTAATTACATAGTAATCATCATTATACTTGATTTTTTATAAGTTCATTTTTTGGGCTTATAAACATATTTATCTAAAAACAGTTTTTTATGTGAACAATGTGTTTTTATCTTATTAAATTAAATGAATATATATTTATTAATGTTTTTAATTAAATTTATGCATTATATATTCAATAAAATATTTTAACATTCATTTTATAGTTTTTACAAGGCATAAAATGAAAGTAAATTTAGTTTTCTCCTTAAAAATGAAATATTCTGAAATAGGTTGTCATTATGGTTTGTACTCTTATTTAAAATTAAATTATTCCACTTATAAAAATTTAATATGGTAAAATTATTACCATAATTTCAATTATAATAATTATTATTAGTTAATTATTTCAACTTAATTTTTGGTCATAATGAATAGTAACCATGGTAAATATTTATCACCCCAATTCAGGGTAAAACGAGTTAAAAGGGTTAAAAATAAAGGGATAAGGAAAAAATATAATAAAAAACTTTATTAAACATAATTTTTTGGTTTATTTCAACCATAACCTTATCACCTTATAATATGAGTCATTTTGGATCCACTATTCCAAGAAATTGACTTAATTATATTTTAAAACATTGAAAATTACAAGTGTGTCACTCACCTTGGTTTTAAAAGGGAACCTACACTCATCAATTATTCACACATAATGATCCATTTATCTTAAAAAACCCTAAAAACTTTCACTAACAACCTTATCCACATTATATAGGTTCTTTTTATCCTAAAAGACCAACCCTAGGCTCCTTAAGATGAGATCTAGATGAGCTCTTTCAAAGAAGAGGTAATCATCTTAACAGAACACTTTCATTTTTATTCTTATTTTACAACCTTAAATTATATCATAAAAATTAAAATATAATAACAATGTTTTTACCCATTTACTTAGATTCTATTATTTTTATTTCGTAATATTTATCCATCTCCTTCTCTATAAAATGGGAAACAAAATCATCACTCGTGTGTCTGGAAGATTATCATCTCTTAAACCGTTGTAATTTTTTTTCCATCACCGCCTTGTATGGCTAGAGTATATATGTGAATTTAAATAAATAAAATTATATTTATGATATAATTTTCATTTTAAATAATAAAATAACACTTAACTCTTTTACCATATATCTATTGAAAAATGATGTCATCGTTTATGCATACGTGTTGACACCACCTCCACAAAGTGATATGATTTCTTTCATTTTAACTTTAAATGGATGATTCTAAAAATTTATCTAATGAAAAAATATGATATTAATAACATTAATATCATTATATATATGATAAAACTATAACCCCTTCAAAATAAATTAAAAATCTGTGATGAAACATGCATGAGAAAACTAAGCATTTAACACTCGTAACAATGATAATAATGAGTGATTGTAAACAAATATGTGATAATATGTTATAATTGGATCATATATTATATTATAGAAAAGAATATGGTTTTGGATTGTGGTTATAATAAATCTAAATTTATTATATGTGAGTTCAAAAGCACATTCAACTAAATGGAAGCATGAGGTAAGGGGTTTCATAAGTAAATTTCTATTCATTGAGTTATACCACTACTTCATTGATTATTTTATGCTATAACTATTTTTGAAATTAAATTTTATTGTTTTCTATTTTATTTTCACTTGTTTTTTATCTAAATTTGTAACACATAATCAGTTCATAGATTAATTCTCATTCTAATGATATGATCTTTGTAAGGGATTTCATCCCCATTTCTACTCTATTGAGAAAAAGTTTTTAATATACATCTCTTTTTTTTATATAGGGTAGATACTACCCCTTTGATTCATATAAAATTAATAACTATTTAATAATTTTAATTAATTTCTAAATTCAAATATTCTTTTTTAAGGGGTTATAATGTAAAAGTTACCAAAGTGGTAAGAACTTATTTTACAATCTCATTTTTTTGGATTATTTATATTTTTGTTGAAATAATATTATAAAATATCCTTTATAAAAAAAATTATTTGCTTATAATATAGATATTTAATAAATTTCAATGTTTTCTTCTATATTTTAATCTCTTTAGAACTTCAATTAGTCAAATAAATGATTAAAATAAAATTTGATTTAATTTCTCCTCTTGATCATGAATATTTTTCTTCCATGTCCATATTTTTCAAAACTATTTTAAAAATGTATTTTTTATTTACTAAAATTATTTATTAAGGAAATTTTATGTTTTTCTTGAATTTTTAAAAGGTTTTAAATGAATATTTCTACTATTTTATAAAAGATTCATTTTTTACCTTCTTTATAAAAAGTCAAAAGGAATGTTTCTTTTTAATGTATACGATGTTAAAAGATTTTCCTACCACCATAATAATTTTATGGTATTTAGATTAATATATAAGTTTTTAATGGTTTGAGAAATAAAATTATTTTATGAGAATAAATTTTAAATTTTTCTCTTCCTTTTTTTATATTCTCCAAAAGACATGATTTTAGAACAAAATCTACTTTTCTAATGAATTGATGGCCATCTCTCATATCATGATTAATTTTTTTGTCATTAACTTTCTCTTGAAACATTTAATTTATTTTCATCACATTTAATTATAAATATACATATTCGTTGTATCATATATATTCTTATTTCCTAAACCATATACCATTTTTTCATACATTATTTTACTATGAAATTTATTTGATTGACTGGGGAAATATTCATATTTTTTATTCTTTACATAGTACAGATATTTTTTGATAAGGAATGTTGTTTATGAATTAAATAGTTCATTGAATATATAAGGTATGCATTGTAAATTTAGTTATAGGTGGGGACTATTTATAGATAGCCTTGCGATGCATTGACATGTCTCATGGGGCAAACCAATTGGTTGGCCTTCTTAAATGGGTTTTTACTCTATACCTACACATATTTGAAAATATCTTAGCCTAATTCCTTGATCAAGATGTCCAAAAAAATTCATTTCCTTTATTATGAATTATTTTATTATTATCAATGAGAAAACTGTAATTATATTATCCATGTATGCATTTCATGCTTAAGTTATTGATTAAATGGAATGATTTTTCAGTTATTTATCTTACTATATTGATAATTCTTATTTAATCTTGATTTATTTTATTATACACAACCCTTATTGAGTGTTATATATGAACCTTATTTATTTTTTTTCTTTCCTAGTGATATGAAGTAAGAATATATTAATGAGTTCCAAGGATGTAGAATATTTACTTTTACTATGTTTTATATTTTATTTCCAATGTAAAATAGAAATCATGTATATATATATATATATTTATTCAAGAATATTAAACTGATCGATCCTTATTTATGTGATCCCATTTATCTTATGAAATTTTAATAAAGTAGAAAACAAATCTGTATTACTATATTTGGAGTTTTTATAGTTGGTATTAGAGAAATTTTAGTAGTATATTTGAGAATAAGATTTAGAAAAACATAGATTTGGGAATATAAATCTCTGATATAATCTAAGGATATGTCTAATTGTGGGATAATATCATAAATTTTTTCAACATAGATATTATGTGTTTTTCATAGTAATATATCCCTTATAGATACTATAAGTGATTATGGTCTTGGCATAGTTTCATCTAAGGGTAATGACCTTGGAAAGAGTTGGTTGAGTATATCTCACCCATCATTATGGTGCATGGTGAATGAGCCCTTACTGAACACTTGGTTTGAAACTCTTGGGGTATATTCTTATCTTAATTCAAATTTTATTTATGAAACATTATAAAGTATTTGAATAGATAATGATTGTGGATGGCCTAGGTTAAATCTAAGGTTTTATAGATTGAAAAGAAGGTGTTAAGATTTATACATCCTATAAATTATTTTCATGATTATATGATTTACCACTAAGATTATTGTTCCAAATAATATTATTTTTAGTTTTGATCAATAGATGAAACTAGAAATAACCATGTTAATGATGAATGTTATAGACAATGCAATGATTATCCTTCTGAGCAACCAAATGTTATGAAAGATGGAATGGGAAATCATGTGATTATTCATAACCAGATATCTTGAAATATTATTAACAATATGAACATGGGTGAGTTTATAAAGAAACCAAATAAGAGATAATTTTAACTTCCTAAACACCATAGAGGAAAGAAGATCAAGCATCCTACATGTTGATATTGAGGGAAGAAACACCCAGGGAAATGTCTTAAAGGAATGGGAAGATTTTTAATGTATGGAAAAAGACATAGAGAAAATAATTATCAATAGAAATAAAGAGTTCAATGAAGTGAAACAAAGTAAATCCTAAGGTTCAATTTATATTTCAAGGTCTTATGTGTGGGGAACTTGGGAATTATCTAATACAACTACCTAATATAAGGGTAACTCAAAGACTAAGGAAGTTCATATGCAATACCAATCATTAAAGTTGAAGTATTGAAGTGTTTATGTATTGTGATTTTATAATTATGTTGTAGAATTGTTTTATTAATGATATCCTAGTTATATGAATCATGAAATATCTAAGTATTATTCTACAATAGTTTTTTATTTAAGTATTATAAATAATATATTTAATGAAATTGATATCCTAGAAAATTTATTTAGTTATAAGGTGATATGTTTTGGAAAACTCATAATGAATGGATACATAAACCATAATATATGAATGAGTTTTAGATAATAATGTTTAGTTATGATAAATAATTGATTGATATTGATAAAATAAATTGGATAGTATTGGTTACCTTGAATTTGATTAGTGATGTTATGACATAGTGATTTTATAAAGGTTATTAGATTTTTTTATTTATGGAATATGTTGGATATTTTGTGATTTTATTTGTAGAAAAGGTATAGATTTATATTTTGGAAGAATATATGTTTTCATTGAGGATTTATGATGATTTAGGTCATTATAATGTTTTAGGATAATATATGAACAAGGAATTCACATGATTGGTATTTGACATTAAGATCTAATTTTTATTTTTTTAGGATTAAAGTTAAGTTGATGTTGAAAATTTTGGGAAATTTTTTTCTAAATTTTTTTATTTTGAAAACTGGTTAGGCATGCTTTAAGGTTTTTTGAATTTAACTATTTATTGAAATAATTAATTAGATCTTTGGGTGTAATTATTTAAATCTTAAAGTTTAATCTTTCAAAATAAATTTTTTTTTATATTAATTATCTTATAATGTACTATCCATTTTTTATTTTAGAAATTGAATAGACGTAGGCAGAATGAATTTTCATTATTTTATAGATATTATGATCTACTATAAGTTTATTTTAGTGCTTCGGGTATGAAAAAAATAATATTGTTCATTTGTCAATGGAATATAGGGTGAAAAGAGGACAAAACTAATTAAAACAAGAAAAAAAGGATGAAATTACATTTATAAATTTGAAGAAATCAACTGAGTATATTTTATCATATTCCATGGTAATGTAATTCATAAAATATATGGATAATTAATTTCAAAATGAAAATTATTTCCATTTTATAGTTATTTCTGATGAATTGATATTCATTTTCACCCTTCCCTAATTTATGGTTTTATGGTCATTAACTTTCTCATTATTATTTTATATATCACTCAATATTTTTCTTTTGATAATAAATTTCTCCTATGTATCTATATTTTAACTTCCCACTAATACTCTCTTATTTTGAAACCTAGTTATGTGTTATTCTAGATGACCTTCATATGTCCCTTTCTCTCTTTTTAAAATGATGTTTTATTAACCCTTATTATGATTTCAGATTTCAATAAACGTATTTTAAAATTTTAAAGCCTTTATTAGCAATATAAAAATTAAAAGGATGAAATTTATTTAGTGGGAAATTTAACACCCCCAAAAATTAGTTTAAAAGAATAATATGTTTGATATCTTACTTGACATGAAACGCCAAACTTAAAACAAACTGTGATGTATTATAACCTAAAATTTAAATTTTAAGGTTTGAATGGAAATGACCTCATTATGAGAAATAAGTATAAAATATTTAAATAATTCAAATTTATTTACTAATATATAATAAATAAGCACTTAATTTTCAATAAAGTTGTTTTATGCTTCAAAAATATATTTTCTTCAAAAATGGTTTGTATTGAATTTTGTGGACATAAATTATAATTAATTTATAACATTTATATAAATTTTATTTGATTAAATTAATATCATTTTTTAAATCATAATTTCAATTTTATCTTAGGGTGAATTTTTATTATTTTTCAAAAAAGATTTACATTTCAGTGAATACTAAAAATACTGATTTATATAAAATGTTTCATTTATTTTCAAGTAAAAGTGCCATTATATTTTGAATTTGACCTCAAATTAATATAATAATTGTTTAATTATAAATAATATAGTTAATTACATAGGTATCATTATTATACTTCTTTTGGTAAATGTTCATTTTTGGGCTTAAAAACACATTTTTCTAAAAACTATTTTTATGCATGAAATGTGTTTTTATTTTTTTGAATTAAATTAATATATTTTTATTATTATTTTAATGAAATTTTTGGATTATATATTCAATAAAATATTTCATCATTTATTTTATGGTTTTTACAGGGTATAAAATGAAGGTAAATTCAATTTTATGGTTAAAATGCATTATTCTAGAATGGATTTTTTATGTAGTTTACGCGCTTATTTAAAATTAAATTCTAAAAAATATAGAAATTAAATATGTTAAACTGGTTACCATTTTTTTAATAAAAATAATTAATATTATTTAATTTTTTCAACTTAATTTTTTTCATAATGAATAGTTACCATGATAAATATTTATCACCTTAGTTAAGGGTAAACTAGGTGAAAAGGGTTTAAAATAAAAAGAAAAGGCTTCAAGATAACACAAAAAAAATATTAAAACGTATTTTTTTTTATTTTGACCATACCCTTATAAAATTAAAATATGATTCATTTTCGAGCCACTTCACCATAAAAGTGGCATAATAATATATTAAAATGTTGAAAAATTAAAAGTATGTCACCTACCTCACTTATAAAAGTGAACCACCTCCTATCACTTATTCAAATATCATGATCTATTTATCTTAACCAAAACCTGAAAACATATCTACCTATCATAATTATCCATGTTCCATAGGTTTTTTTCTTCTCAAAATTCCATCTTTGGGGTCCTTAAGAGAGATCTAAAAGAGCACTTTCAATAAATAGTTAGTCATCTTAATAGAACATTTTCATTTTTCTTCTTAATTTAACACCTTAAATTATTTCATAAACATTAAAATATATTAAAAATAGTATATCCCATATAAAAATATTTTTTTATGTTAATTAAATAATATTTATCCATCTTTTTCCCCCTAAAATGGGAAACAAAATGATCGCTCATGTGTAAATAAGACTACCGCTACGTAAACCGATGTAATTTTTTTCCATATTTTCCTCACATGGCTGGTGTATATGAGTGGATTTAAATAAATAACATAAAATTTATTATTTAATATTAATTAATAAATAATAAAATAATATCTACCTCTTTTCCCTTCATATTCATTCAAAAATAATAACATCACTCATACATATGTGTGGAAAACTGCCTCCATGAAGCGATGTGATTCATTTTTCAATATCACCTTAAATGGATGATTATAAAAAATTATCTAATGAATAAATATAATTTTTATAACATTAATATCATTTTTTAAATGATGAAACTATAACTTATACATAATAATTGTAACATCCATGATGAAACATACATTATAAAACTAAGCAATTAACACCCAAAACAATAATAATGATGAAAGATTATTAAAAAAGGGTTGATAAGATATTATAAGTGGATCATATATTAAATTATATATATAAATACTGTTATTATATTTAATTATAATAAATATAAATTTATTATATAGGAGTTCAAAATCATGTTCAACTAACTAGAAGTATGTGGTAAAGGGTTTCTTAACTCAATTTCTATTCATTCAGTTATACCACGACTTCATTGATTATGTTATGCCATTATTATGTGTGAAATGAACTTTAATTATTATATTTTATATTTAAACTTTTTTATCTACATTTGTAACACATTATCAATTCATGGATTAATTCTCACTCTAATTATATAATCTTTGTTAGGAATTTTTTCTCAATTTCCACTCCATTAGAACATATTTTGTATTATGCGTCTATTTTATTTTATGTGGTTTATATACTAACCCTTTGATTTATATAACATGAATCACTATTTATTTATAGTAATTAATTTTTAAATTAAAATTTACTATTTTAAGGGGTTAAAATTTAAAATCTACCAAATAGGTAAGAACTTATGTTTCATTCTCATTTTTTGGGGATTGCTTGTATTTTTATTGAAAGAATCTTATAATATATCCTTCATAAACGCCATTTATTTTCTTATTCTATAGATATTTAATGAATTTAAATGATTTCTTATAAATTTTTAAATATTTATCTATTGAATTAAGAAAATAAATGACTAAAAGAAAATTTGATCTTATTTCTCCTCTTGATCATGAATATTTTTCTTCTATGTCCAAATTTCTTAAAATTATTTTTTTAAAAAACTTTGTATTTATTCAAATGATTTATTAAAGATATTTTATATTATAATTGAATTTTTACAATGTTTTAAATAAATATTTATAATATTTTCCAAAATATTCATTTTTTACCTTCTTTATAAAAATTCAAAAGGAATGTTTCTTTTTAATGTATACGGTGTTAAAAAAATTTCCCACGGCCATAACCATTTCACAATATTTGTCTTCTTATACATGTTTTTAATGGTTTTAAAAAGGTAATTATTTTAGGAAAATTTATGTTAATTGTTTATCATTTTTTTTCTTCTATTATCTAAAAGACTTTATTTTACTAAAAAATATAAGTTTCTAATAAATTGATAGCCATATCTTATCTCTTTATTAATTTTGTGGTCATTAAATTTCTCTTGCGACATACACTTTCTTCTGATCACCTTTCATCAAACATATCTATATTAATTTTATCATGGATATGTTTATTGTATAAACTATATACAATTTATATATATGGTGTGTTATTATTAATATTATTTGATCGACTGAGGAAATATTGATATTATTTATTCTTTACTCAATATAGATATTTGTTGATAAGGAACATTTTTTATGAATTAAATTGATCATTCAATAAATGAGGAATTAATTGAACATATAGTTATAAGTGGGGCCCAGTTATAGATTTTCTCTTGATGCATTGATAGGACTCGTGACAGAAACCAATTGGTTAGCCTTATCAAATGGGTTTTTGTTGTAGACCTACCCATATTTGAAAATATATTATCATAAGGCCTTGAAAAAGAATTCTGAAATTATTCATTTCCTTCATTGTGAATTATTTTATTATTATCCATGACATTAATACATATACATTAACTGTGGATTCATTTCATGCTCATGTTATTGATTAAATGGAAATGGAATTTATTTTTAGTTATATACCTTTTTATAATGACTATTTATTATTTACTCATGATAGATTTCACTGTACACAACATTTACTAGGTGTTTGAGCTCACCCTTATTTTGTTTTTCATTCCTTGGAATATAAAGAATAAATCTATGAATAATTTTCATAGATACATAATATTTACTTTTACTATATTTTATATTTTATTTTCAATGTAAAATGGGAATCATGTGTGTAACTGGTTCTTAAAAAGTAATAAATTTGTCAATCATTGGTGATTTTATTCCTTGTATCTTATGACAATGTAATAAATTAAATACTAAATCTGGGTTACTGGAGTTGGGGTTGTTACATGAATTTTAAGGAAAGGCCTTGCATAGTGGGTAGTCTTAGAAGTGAGGTTATGGTTTCATTTTAGGATATTTTTGTGATAAACTAAACTGTATAGAACAAGTGTGTTATTAATCATCATGGTGTTATAAAATTGATAATGCATGAAGGTCATCAAGGGGTAGGTATGTTCGTTGAGGAGGATCGGTGATGCTCGGCAACCCAACTCGTGGACGAGCTGTTATATGGTGTGGATGTTGTAAGATATATCCCCTACCTTGAGGATTTTTCTTTCTTAAAAATTTTTTAAACCTCAAGTGACACCTTGGTTTGGTTTGTTTTTGGGATTAGGGGAGGTCTTAGAAGCATCCTAGTGGTTTTTGGGTTAGAAATTCCAATTTTGGGGATAGCATCCTCAGATGCACAGTTAGTGAATAGTTAGTGTTAACCATACAGCCAAAATATGTGGCCTAATATGTATAGTCGCATGGTTTTTTTAACCATTCATGGGAATATAGGACTCCATGTGACCTATATAGAATATTTCAGAGGTGTTTCATATGGTTTTCACATGGTTTGGTAAACCATGCATACTAACCATGAAAAATGGAATGTCTCAGATAGTGAGGTCAACACAGTTTTTCTAACTACGTGTAAAAACCATGAACCAATTTAAAAAGTGAAAATTTATGGTTTTTCTTTTAGATTTTTTAGCCCCAAAGCCTATTTTCCTTCAATTTTTAGATAGGACTCCCCCTAGGTATTCATCACATTCTTCCCTTCTCTTTCTCTTGACATTTCTTTTCTATTTCAACTCTGAATCAAGTGAAATTCATTTCATTGAAAATATTAATGTATATATATGAGTAATTCCCCCTTATTTCTCATTTTTTTTCTATCAAGTTATCTCTCTACATGTTTGTCTAATATGCCTAATTTTTCGGGGAATTTTCTTGTTTCTCGATTTCTCCCATTTTAGGTGCAACCGAAAGCTAATATTGGGTGAGTAAACTTCTCCAAGCATGAGGTGGGTGGTCACTAAATTTAACCAATATTATCACAATATTTTATTTAATTAATTTATTTTATGGTCATACCATCTTTTTCAGGTGACAAACTAATTTTTAATTAAAGGTTTTGATAGTTATTACCTTAGTTTAATACCACTAATTTGTCTTGAACCTTCTTAGTGAAATCCCTTAGTGATAGAATTGAACCTGGAGTTAGATAATAAAATGGTAATCTGTGTTTTATAAAAGATAAATGGATAAGATTAGTGGAATTAATCTAGTTAATACCTTGAAATTGTTTGGGATTGGAACCATGGAATAACCACTATTTTAAAATGGTAAAAAGGGGATTTTAATTTGAATCAAATATTGTGAAATTCCATTTCAAAATCATTGATTTTGTAAATGTAATTAGAACTTTACATTACTAAATGTGTTTGTGAATGGAATTGATTTCCTTGAAATGGAATATAGTAAATGAAATTAAATTGTTAAGTGAATTGGAAAATGTCAAAAATTTAATAGATCCAATGTTTTAAGTGGATAATGATGATGAATTAGTAATGGAACTTTGAAATTGTAAATTTAAATGGACTTTATAAGTTTTTTTGACTTTTGGTTGGACTCATATGTAAAACCCTATATTAGGAGGTCATGAATACTCTCTATGTAACATCCTTCCCATCCTCATTAGCTTGATAAGTGAAGGGTGTTCTACTTGGCCTTAGGTAACAATGAAAATACACCAAAGGCTTGTAATAAATGTTAAGGGCCTAAAGAATATTTTGTGGATGATTTTCCCTTTGAAAGATAAAACATACAAACTATATAAATAATAACCAACCAAACTTATATATGAGTAATGAGTAAAAAATAAAACTAAAAACATAAGAAACCCAATAAACCATATCAGAGTAGAATTGGAAACCAAAACATATTCTTTAAGAGAATCAAAATACCAAAAATACTCAAAACTCTCAAGTGACATCAACCAGTAACACCCAACCCTCTCCATGATCCAACTCCACATGATATGACCATAGTATGAAGAATCATCAATAATAACAATGATACCCTTCCTTTACCTATGTCTTGATAGATTATATCAATAAATAAATAGTATTACCCAATGAGGGGATCACTCTAAACTTAGTAGGATTTTCCCAATGACTTCCCAACTCATGCCACTGGGAAATATTATGTTAGAACAATTTATATAAAACTATTTTAGGCAGTAAAAACATTTTATATAAAATCTATAAAATAATTTCCCATGGAAAGAAATAAGCAAGTCCTTTAAACTATTTCTCAATTTATTTGACATGCCCATAACCATGTCGCAACACACACACCATGAATTCTTTAGTGAAAGTTTCATACTCAGGAGTGGTCTCTTGTTGATCTACCAAGTCATCATAAGATAACCATTAATAGGTTCCCCAATGTCTCATACCCCTTTTGTAGGGTCACATATAATGTAAATGAACTCACTCCAACCAAGTATAACAAATATCTATTCCAACCATTACACATAAAACCTTTTCATTCTTTAAATAATTTTAACAAACAATTTATATTAATAAAAACAAAATCATAATTTTAAAATCATCATATTAAAATAATAAACCAAATGGGTTTTTCCAAAATCCATCTATTTTTTACCAAATTACAAATCCATAACAAAAATGGGTTTCCATACAGAATAACACTAGTATTTCATAATCATTTCAAGAAAATAATTTAATAAAAAGTAATCCTTAAAGTTATAAGTCAATTATAGATGATAGACAATTTTCTAACCTCAAAACAGTTGGAAAAATGAATAATAACATAACAAAACTCCAATATCTAATCATAAACCACGTTCCCTTCACTAGATCCAACAATATTTGATCATAAAATCATTCCTAACACATATATTAATCTATAATAGACTAGATCTATAGTTTTGAGAGAGATAAGAACCTTGGATATAATAAGAAAGAGGAATAATGAGTACTTATAGATGAATTTGGGCCTCTAATACACTTTGATTTTCCTAAGGATCACTCTCGGGTCAAGGGGGTCATCTATCAAGACTTGGTAGAAAAAGGAATTTGGGATCTTATGAGTTTAGAGGGAAAATAAGGGTTAAAGGGGTTAATTTGGATGAGATCCACATTTTAAAGAGAGATAAATATACATCACATGGTTAGGCTTAATAGTGTGGAAAATTATGTTCCAACCATGAGGTCCTACTATCTTAAGGATATACTTTACATGATTGACTTGCACTATTATACAAACCATGCATCGGTAATACTTTTCCAACTATTTCTAGAACAAATTTCTCTAGGGAACTCGAACAGTTTGTCCAAATCTTGCACATTCCCATTTCCCACTGCCTTCTCTTACATGGTTTCCTGAAGATGTTTCATGGTTTCTACTAACCATTCACATAATGTTCACCTCCCAAAATTCCTAAAAAACATGGAAAAATCCTTAGAACATCCTAAAACTTAAAATGACCATTATATACACTCAAAATACATAAATAAAGGGTCATGTACCTAAAACCTGGGGTCATTCATTCTACCAAACATTGGCCATTTCATCCTCAGAAAGTGGGAAACCCCCATTTTTTTGTAAGAGTTCATGAAACTTCTCTATAATTTTCTTTTCAAACTCCCATGTTTCTTCTTGAATCTCATCATGTTTCCATAAAACCCACATGATACCAATTCCTTTCCCATAAAAGGGCTTCTCTTACCTATCCAAAATCCATACTATCACATAAATCAACATAGAAACCAACTCTAGGTCAACATTATCCCATTAAATCACATGTTCAGGATCAAGATTTTACTTTTTCAACTGAGATACATAAAAAAAATATTCACTACGCTAAACCTTGTAAGAAAATCAAACCGATAATCCACCTAACCAATTTTTTCATGTATCTCAAAAGGGCCTATGTATTGAGGATATAACTTTTCCTACTTAACAAAATGACAATGTTCAAGCATTAAAGAAATTATAAATAACACATAATCACTCACCTCGAATGAAAATGGTCATTGACAATGATTTTCATATGATTTTTGTTGACTCTGAGTTGTATACATTCTATTTATGATCAATTAAATCTTATTTATTGTCACTTTTACAAGGTTGGGTCCAATAAATTAAGTCTCACCTGGTTCCACCCAAAAAAGTGTAGAATTATAAGTACGTCTATACAATGATTCAAAAAGATCCATATTTATTGAGGCCTGATAATTGTTATTGTATGAGAACTCTACTAAAGGTATATACTCTTCCCATGAGCCAACAAAATTCATCACACAAACCCAAAGCATGTCCTCAAACATATGTATTTCCCATTCATATTTCCAATCCATTTTAGGATGATAATTTTTACTCATATTCAACTGTGTTCCAAGGGTTTTCTATAAGGATTTCAAAAAATGAGACAAAAACCTAGGCATTATTTTTGATATAATTGATATCAGGATTCCATGCATCATTACAATTTCCTAAATGTAGATTTTTTACAAGTATTCCATAGAATTAGTATCACAAATAGGGATTAAATGAGATGAATTTGGGAGATAATCCACTATCACCCATATGGAATCATGTTTTTTGACCATCCTTAGTAGACCTATTAAAAACTTCATGGGTATCTGCTCCCATATGGTTATTGATGCACTACCTAGAATTACTGATAGCTGAGGCATCTCGAGACATACAATGTTTATATCTTTTCATTACAATCTATAAAAACCATTATTTCAACACTTTATTCATTTTCTAAATACCAAGGTGAACATACCATATCGAATGGTGGTTGTCACTAAGAATTTGTTCCAAATAAAGAAAATTTATGACCACTTGATCTCTAAATCACCACACTAAATTCACATCAAGATTTCATCCCTTAATGGTCTCCCCACTATTGAGTTTTTACCTTGTAGTAACACATTCAGAATCGGATGACTGAGAAACTCAAACCTTCTCAACCAAATTAAGAACAAACGAAACTAGGAAGAAAACTATAACACTGCCTTGATACGAGAATTCTAGATGCATATATGTTATTACTAACATTAGTTTCCACTAGACTGGATCCTCTTTATCTAGTTGAGAAACTTACTTCCTATTTAGTGCATCATCCACAAATTTTACTTTATCTAATATATGAATCAAGTTAAAGTAAAACATTTACATATACTTCATCAATCTATGTTTACTTAAATTCAAATCCATTTATGAGAAAATGTGTTTCAAACTCTTATGATTCATAAACACCATGAATTTATCACTATTGAGATAATGATGCCAATTCATTAATTCATGGACCACATTAGCTAATTCCAAATCATTTTTTGGTAGTTATTCTCATAAAACCATAACCTATATGATCCATAAGAAACAACATGATCTCCCTATATGATAACACAACCCAACTGAGATCTCGATGCATCAAAATAGACTACATAGACCTATATAGACTCTATAAATATAAGGATTGGAGTTTATTTAAGTATAAACTTAATTTATATAAAGGATTTTTTACATTACATATTCCACTTTAAAGGAATGTATTTCCTTGTCAAAGTTATCATTGGTGATTCTAAACATGATAAATCATGTAAAATATTTATGTAGTATCCCTCTAAGCCAAGTAAACTACATATCTCAAAGAAATTATTCGTTGGTTTTCAATAGAAAATAGCTTCTATATTTTTTTCATCCACAGAAAATCCTTTTTGAGAAATGACATGTCCAAGGAAGCACACCTCATGTATCAAGAAATCACACTTTGATAACTTGGAATACAAACGATGCACCCGAAATACTCCCAACACTATAGAAAATTGTTGCTCAAGATCTTATTTTTTCTTAGAATACACCAATATATAATCAAAAAACACCACCATAAAGGAATCTAGATACCTTTGAAATATTTGATTCATCAATGTCATAAATATGATTGGTGCATTCATAATACCAAAAGGCATAACTGAATACTCATAATGATCACATATAATTCTGAATTTTTTTCATAATATCCTCATTCTAAACTCACAATTGGTGATATCTTGAATATAAGTCAAATTTATAGAAGCACTATTCCCCCATAAAATGATCAAATATATCATCAATACATGTAATAGGATACTTATTCTTTATCATAACCTGGTTTATCTTAATATAATCCACATAAAGACTAAAATTTTTGTCCATATTTTTTACAAAAATAATGGGTAATGTCCATGGAGAAATTTCTATAAAAATTATTAATTTAATTTATAACTCCTACAATTAAACATTTAATTCCCTAAATTATGTTGGTTCCATCTAATAATATTGAAGTGAAATCAAATCAGTCCCTGATAGAAGATTAATCATAAACTCCACTTCTATTTTGGGTGGAAACCTTGATAAATTGATGAGAAAAACATCAGGAAACTGGTAAAAAATAGTTAGAAAATATATATTCGTAATATCATCCATATATTTGAAGGTAATTTATTCTAACTAATAATATATTTTTCCAACCATATGTACTAAAAGTCATGTTTTACTTTCCTTTACTTCCTAATATCCTATAAATATATACTTGATGTCATACATAGATGTGAACTAAACTTTTGGGAATAACAATTAATGTGATCGTTAAATGATTTTAACCAATCCATACCCAAAATCAAGTCATATAAATCTATCTCATGCATAGACAAATCCCAAGGTAACTCAACCCCATTAATTGTTAAAGAACAAGTTTTACATATAAAGTCTTGACATTCTTTTTTCCTAATAAGAGTATGATGTTTCAATATAGAAGGTATCATATCAACATGAAAATTCATATTATCAAAAAAGTTATAATCAATAAATTATTGGTTCATGCTCATATCAAAAAAATATTGTATAAGGGTATAATTCAAAAGAATCATATCTCTCTCCATCAAAGGACAAAATTAATCATCCACTGTCAGTTACTCGGCTCTATACAATAGCTTACTCGCTATAATTTTCTCTTTATTACTCTATTGAGATTTCACTGGTTGAGGATTCATGGTGTTCCTATAATCACCTTGGATTACTCAGTTCTAAGGACAATCACAAACTGTGCACCTCTAAAAATGCCTCTAAAACAGGCCAAAATCCCTTGGAAGCTCCTCAAACATAACACATGCATTATATAGACTCAAAATACATTAATAAAGTTTCATGTACCAAAAATAAAGGGTGTTACACCTTAAATTAAGGTTTTTAATACTCGCTTCATGGAGTTTTTGTGTAATCCCCCAATATTTTATAATTATTTCCTTTAAAATAAAACTTAAAGTATTTGATAGATTTCTTTATACATAATTCTAAGTCAATATAAACCATGATATAGTAAAACATTATAATCTACCAATTAAATTGGCAGGTATGAATTGTAATAACCACTTTATAATAAATATTTATAATTTTTTTAATTAATTCAAATGTTTTGGTTAATTTATAATAAATAAGTACTCAATTTTCTATATATTCATTTTACACTTCAAAAATGCTTTTTATTAAGAAAATTGCAAAATATTTATAATTAATTTTTCTATTTTTTGAAATTTTATTTTATTAAATTAATATAATTTTTAAAATAAGCATCTAAATATTATTTTATGGTGAAATTTTAGGGTTTTTCTAAAAATATTTACTTCTTTGTGAATAGTGAAAAATACAAATTTTTGTAAAAAATATCATTTATTTTAAAATAAATATTCCATTATGTTTTAAATTTTATTATAAAGTAACATAATAATAATTTAATTATAAATAATATAATTAATTACACAGTAATCATCATTATACTTGATTTTAGTATAATTTAATTTTTGGGTTTAAATACACATTTTTTCTAAAAAAGAAGTTTTTATGCATGCAATGTGTTTTTATCTTAATAGGTTATTTAGATATATATTTATTAATGTTTTCAATGAAATTTATAAATTATATATTCAATAAAATATTTTAATATTAATTTAATGGTTTCTACAAGGAATGTAATGGAAGTAAATTAAGTTTTTCACTTTAAAAATCATTTTTCAAAAATGGGTTTTCGTTATGGTTTGTATACTTAATTAAAATTAAATTATTCCAATTTTATAAATTTAATATATTAAAATAGATTTCATATTTTTAATAAAAAAATTATTATAATTTAACATTCTCTACTTATTTTTTTCTCATAGTGAATATTAAAACCAGTAAAATTTTGTTACCAGGGTTAAGGTTAAAATGGGTTTATTAGGGGTTAAACGATGATACAAGGGTATAATTTCCACCAAAACCTATTAAATTATTATTTAATAAATATATTTAAACCTTATATTATCCTACCATTTATTGCCTATCCATTTTGATCCACTTTCCCATGAAAGTGACCCTAAATAAACGAATTCTTATAAGAATTTCCATGTGTCCCTCCCCTCCCTTATAAAAAGGGACCCTCCTCTCCTCCCTTATTCACAAATTTTTTTCCTTATATATTAGAAACAACCCACTAAACCTTACTATAGTATTTCCATTCATCCTTTATCTTCTTGTATTCTCCCAAGACCAATCCTCCATGGCTTAATGAGTAAGCCAAAGTAGATCTCTCATAGAAGAGGTATAGATCTTAACCAAGTCCTTTCACTACATCCTATAAATTTGTTGAATCCATAAAAAATTATATATATATATATATATAGTATTATCAATGTAATTTTATTTTATTATTATTATTTCACAACCATTTACCACCTCTTCTCAATCCAATGAAAGATGAAAGTATCGCTCATGCATATGTATGGACTACCGCCTCCACATAGCGATACAACTAATTTTCCACTAACATCATCCATGGTTGTTTATTATGAAATATTTAATTTTTATATAATATATTTATGTTATATTAATTATTCTGTAAATTTTAATTGATATTTACCTTTATTTCACTTCATCCATCGAAAAATGGAAACGTTACTTGTGAGTACGTACGGACTACGGTCTCTATGTAGTGATGTAATTAATTTTTCAATACCTCTTTAAATAAATGGTTATAAATATGTATATAATGAATATATATTATATTTATTTGATGATTAATATTCTATATATTAATTAACCATGATCAAATGAAAATAACTATAACCACCGAACCAAAATATACATGAAAAATGAAGTAGTTAACACCCAAAATGATGATGATAATGAAATATTATTAATTAATAGGTGATAATATATAATAATAAAATAATTAAGGTTATTATAGGTATTATTATAGTTCTTTTATATATATATAATAAATTTAAATTTATAATATAGTATTTTAGATCACTTATGGAGAAAGACAGACTTGAGGTAAGGGTTTAATGTTACTATCTCATTTTTTTATCAAGATTGTTTATGATTAAATATATGTTATTGAAATTATATGATATATATCTACCAAATATTATTTATTTTATTCTAATATGTTTATTTATATAGATTACATGTTCCTATTATTTTCTTCTCTTTAGTTACTCAATAGTCCTAACTAATAATTTTAATGAAAACCAAGCTTGTGTTTTCCTTCAGTCGGGAGTCATTTCTTCCATGAATATATTTTTTTTAAATGTTTTCAATAATATTTTTTACATTATATAATTATTTTATAAAATATATTTTTACCCATTATTTAATTTTTATAAAATATCTAAATTAATCTTCTCTTTATTTTCAGAATGAGGAACTTATGACTTTTTACCCAAAATATGAAAGGACTTTTTGTGTTATTATACACTACAAGAACGTTTTCCCCCACCATCATGAATATTATTTTATTTAAATATTCCTTAATTAGTTTTTTTCTAATTTTAAAATTAAATTTCTTCCTTAATATTTTGAAACTTTTTTTATTCTAAATAAGTGATTTAAATAGAAAAGGTAATTTTCTAAAACAAATGTTCTAATGATGTTTTAATGATATTTTTATAAATAAAAATAATAATTTTATGTTTATTATGACTTAATGGTGATATAATATAATGTTTCTATCTTTAATATTTATCTATATGGTTTATTATTATTTTTATGAAATGGTTATGAAACTTTTATCCTTTCCATGAGTAATGGTTTAATGATATGATGAATGTGTTATATTACTTTGGAACATATATATATGGTTTTCATTATGATATGGGTATTCTAAAAATTATATACTCAACTAATGCATTGGGTAAATAAGGATATATCATGAGATAATAAGAAATGTAATGTTATGTGAACCCTATTGCGTAAGGGACTTTCTTAAACAAGAAAGTATGGGGAGTGAATCTCAACTAAGGAAATGATGGAATGGGGACTGAACCCAATCCACAATAATAGTATTAGGAGGGATCCTAAACTAAGAAAATAATTTTCTATTCTTATATGTATGCCACAAACTTATTTTTTATTCTTATGATTTGTTCTCATTACTCATGACTGATTATTAATGATTCTTCACTCTTATGTATTCTGTCTTTTGATTGATAAAACTTTATGTCATATTTCCTGATTATGATCTATGAATCGATGGGTATGATTTTATAATGTTTATCTCATTTTATCATACAATTATAACTATTTTATGATCACTTATGATATTTTATTAATATATCTTATGTTTACCTATATTTCGTATCTAATCTCACCATTTATTATGTTTCCATTCCTCAAATTATGGAGAAAGGTTTTAAGTATGCTATGTCTATGAAAAGTGATAGTGGTGAAGAACTAAATGTGAAATGATTTAGATATTTTATATACTAGTTGTTTACATATCTAAGTTTCTAAATAGACTAAACCTCTATATTCCTTAGTTCTGCATTATTATGAAATGTATTGAATATTTATCTAAAATAATGTAATATTTATATATGAAAAGTATGGGTCACTATAGTTGGTATCATAGGTAAAGTTTTGTAACTTCTGGAAACTAGGATAAGGAAGATTTAATGATATTCCTTAGTATAATTCAATGTATATAATAATATCCTACGTTATGATAAATAAATGAGTATGGTTCCCCTAATAAAATGCATCCCCATATGGATACTACAAATGGAGTGGTTTTGGAACATATCCATCTTGGGTTAATAACCATAAAAATATTTTTTTGAGCATATTGTGGCCATCATTCCGGTGCATGGTTAATAGGAACTTACTGTACTCCTAGTTTGACACTCTTGGGGGATATTCTTAGGTTAATTCCATTTTCATTAAGATTCATTATAAATTATTTGAATAGATGATGATCAAGTATGACCTAGGTTAAACCTAAGGTGTTATATATTGAAAATAATGTGTCATTATTAGACATCCTATTAATTATTTTTATGATTATATTATTTCCCCTATGATTATTGTTTCTCAAACTATGATTTTTAATTTTATTCAATGGATATAACCAAAAGTAACTATGTTAGTTCTTAATTTTATAAATAATGTAATGATTTTCCCCCTTGAGCAACTGAATTTCATGGGATATGGAATTAAAATATTATTTATATGCTTATGAAACTATCTCAAGACATGAATCATTTTGGGAATCAAAATGAGAAATAGAAGTAAAAACATATTATTGGTTCCTTTATAAGCAAACATCCACCTTATTTTAGTATGTTTTTTGATCCACTAATTTTTGGGCAATGGATCAGTGACACTAAAAATATATTTTCCATTCTCTAGTGCTTGGAACAAGAAAATTTCATCTTAGTTGTTTATCATTTGTAAGGTTAAGTGGATCAATGGTGGATTCTTATCAAGAATATGAGGCAACATGGAGAAATTGACTCCATGGAGTGGTATTATTTTAGGAGTTTGTTTTTCAATAATTTTTTTCCATGTATTATTGATAATAAGATGGATAAGGAGTTCCTTGATCTTAAGCATAAGGATAATGAATCCATTGGTATATGTGAGGAAAAGTTTGCAAGACTTGTGAGGTAGGATTTTGGTATTATTATTGAACTAGCAGGTAATATTTACCAATTATTTAGTGGCTTAAAAACAATTCCATAAAGGTTGTTACCCATAATATATTTTATTATCTATGAATAGATTTTTCTATGTCTTATCAATGTAGAAATAGAGATTGGATTCACCAATCAATATCATTCTTTTGAAAATAAAATAAAGATAAAATTAAAAAAAATCTAATAACAAAAATTATGGAGGGAAGAAGGAGAGTTTTCATTTCTTCTAAATGTGTAAAATAAGAATAGTGTAAACTATATTAAGGGTAATGGTATATATTTTATGTGTGTAAAATAAGGCTATTGAGAAATTTAATATTGAGTAATTGGAATAAGTTAGCTAATGATACAAATGGAGAGAAATCTCTATAGAATGCACCACCTACACTCCAATTATATAATTTCAATTAGTATAGCCACTATTCTAACCAGCGATTTAATCTTAGGGTTAATAATGATGATAGATGTTAGTAACCTCTTATGCCTAGAGACAAAGGGAAATCTCATGTGATCACTATTACCAATGGGCAATGAGAATATGATGCAGTGAAAAGTACACTTATCATCCACTCTAGAACTGCTAATGTCTTATTTGATTCTAGATCTAACCACTCTTATATATTAAAAATTTTCTAAAGGTATCACATCACCACCCTAAATGAATATTTGTTGAAATAGTAATAAAATAATTCTAATGGTACGATGATAGCATATCGAGTCTATAAATCTTCTTAATTAAATTTTTTGGGAATGTGCTTCTTGAAAATATTTTTATTCTTCCTATATTTGAATTTTATGTAATCTTGGACATGGATTGGATTTATTTATATAAATATCATATCAATTATTGAGTTAAGGAAGTAATATTTTATATTTTAAACCAACTTATGATTATCTATCAGTGTGAGGATAAATTTGAGTTTCCAAGGGAAATTAAATACATTTCATGGGTCTTTATTTCTATTAAAAGTGGGTATTTATCTCATATGGTTGGGGGAAACTCAACATTGATGATATGGATATTGTATAGGTGTATTTTTATGACTTTCTCGAAGAGTTTTCTATTCTTCCTTGAAATCATGAAGTTGAGTTTTTAATAGAACTCATCCTCGATGCGATAACTATTTTAAAGACTCTTTATAGAATGGAACTGATTGAGTTGAATAAATTTAAGAATAAACTATGAGAGAATCTTGAAATGTGATTCATCTGGATAAGTCAATCGTCATGGGGTGAACTTAAACTTTTATTTAAGAATAATTATGCAACATTGTGACTCTATGTTTATTATAGGGAACTTAACAAAATAACCATCAAGAATAAGTATCATATGCCCCATATTGATGATTTGTTTGATCAATTATGAGGAGTTCAATATTTTTACAAGATTTATTTTCAATTTGTATATTATCAGTTAAGGTTCAAAAGTGATGACATACCCAAGATAAATTTCTATTTGAGGTATGAACAATATGAATTTATAGTGATTCCATATATTCTTATTAATTCTTCTATTATCATCATGGATATAATGAATATAGTCTTTATAGATTACATTTATTAGTTTTTTGGCAGTCTTTATAAATGGTATTATTATATATTCCAAGAAAAATGAAGAACATGAAGATCACTTGAGGATTATACTTAATTCCCTAAGGATAAGTTGTATGCAAATTTTACTAAGTGTGAATTTTTTCTACAGAAATTTTCAATTTTGGTTCATATAATCTAAAAAAAGGGGTATATTAGTAGATCCATCAAAGACTGATGTTATTGAACATTGGCTCAGACCAACCATTATGATTGAAAAAATAATTTTCTTTAATTGGATGGATATTATCAATGCATTGTGAAGGATTTCTCATGGATATGTAATACAATCACTAGGCTAACTCATTTGGGAGTTATGTTCCTCTATACTGATGAGTGTAAATAAAATTTCAAATAAATGAAGAGAAGGTTGGTTAGTGTACCTATACTTACACTACCCTCTAGTGTAGAAGGGTTTTTTATTTATAATAATGCATCAAAGAGATGGATGGCATGTGTTCTCATGCATGATTATATTTTTATAGCTTACACCTCACTCCAATTAAAGTTTAATGATAAAAATTACTCAATTCAATATTTTTATTTAGCAGTGGTAATCATTGAGTTAAAGATATGGAGATATTATCTTTATATAGAAAGGTGTCACATATATACCGATCATAAAATTTTAAAGTATGTATTAAACCATAAATAGTTGAATATGTTCCAAAGAATATTGTTGAACATGATTAAATATTACGACTACTCAATACACTACCACCCTAGGAAATAAAATAAGGTTGATGATGCTTTGAGTCGAAAGGATCATGCTAGATTATCTATGATGAGGATAAAAAATATCTAATGTTTATGTATTTATAAAGTATGTACCTTGAAATATTTAATTAATTGGATAATTATTATCTTTCGCAAATGATTTTTCAACCATCTATCCATGAAAATATTAAAGAGGCACAAAGGGGGATGTGGAGCTATAAAAGATAGTCATAAATGTTCCTGAGTTCGACCTTTATTGTGATGGAATGATAAGGTTTAAGAACTGATTATTTGTCTAATCCATACCAAACCTAACAATGGAACTATTTTAATAAGATCATAACACATAATTATCTATTCATCCTGGATGTACAAACATGTATACGGATCTAAAAGTTTATTTATAGTGGGAAAATGTGAATAGTGATATTGTGGATCATATATCTCAGTGATTGGTATGTCAGTAAGTTAAGGCTGGGAGATAGAATTATAAGGGGATGTTATAACCATTACACAAACCAAAAATGGAAATAGGAAAACATCATTATGGATTTTGTTGTCAGAATCTCCAAAATATCAAAAGGACATAGTTTTATTGAATTATAGTTGATCACCTTACAAATTTAGCACACTTTATTTCTATTAGAGAATATTTTACTCTTTCTTATATTTCCAGGATATATGTTAAATAACTTGAAAGGTTACATGTGTTACCACATTCTATTTTATCTGATCGGGATCCTAGGTTTACCTCAAAGTTCTAGATAAGTCTTAAGAAATCTATAGATAAAGTGTTGTGTTTCTATACTACTTATCATCCTTAAACATATTTTCAGTATAATAGGAACATTCAAAACCTATAAGATATTTTGAGATAATGTTCTATATATTTAAAAGGTTTTTAGGATCAAAACCTTCCTCTAATCAAGTTTTCATACAATAATATCTTTCACTTGAACATTCAGATTACACCTTCTAAAGACCTATATAGAAATAATTGCAGAGCTCTAGCATAATGGGGTGAAGGTGGAGAATAAATCTATTGGTACCTAATCTACTTGAGAAAATTCCATAGAAGGCTAGATCCATTCAGTAACATATCAAGCTAGCTCAGAGTTAACGGATGATTTATGCTTACAATCATTTGTGAGATCAAGAATTTGATATTAGTGAGAAGTTTTTTCTATGAATTTATCCATGTAATAAGGTTATAATATTTGTAAAGAAGAAACATTTGAGCCCAACGTATATTGTTCCTTTAAAGATTCTTGATTTAGTAGAGAGTACAGCTTATTTCTTGACACTCCCGCCAAACCTATCTTAGGTCCATGATGTGTTCCATGTATCTATCCTAAGTAAGTTCATATTAAATCCTTTATATATACTAAACATAGAGTTTATACCACAAAACATGATCTTTATTATAAATAAAAACCAGTATAAGTATAATATTGTAGAGAAAAATTACTATGTAATAAGACTACTCACATGGTTAATGTTTTTTAAAGTAATTAAAAATTTAAGGAAGCTATATAAGAACCTAAGGATGTGATGAAGTGGAGATATCCTCATTTTTTTATACTAGAGTGATGTAGTTTTGAGGTAAAATTTAATTTTAATGGGGATATAATATAACACCCTAAGATTTTACATGTATTTCCTTTTAAATTAAATTTAAAGTATTTGATAGATTTCCTTATACACAACCCCGATTCTATAAGGACCACGATATAGTAAACCATTATAACCTGGTCATTAAATTGGTAGGTATGAATATTAATGACCAATTTATGAAAAATATTTATACTGGATTTTATTAATGAAAATATATTGATTAATGTATAATAAATATGTACTCAATTTTAAGTAATGTCATTTTACACTTTAAAATATATATTTTCTTCAAAAATAGTTTTTATCATATTTTTTCATGAGAACATTATAATTAATTTATACCGTTTTAAAAAAAATTAAGTAAATGAATATCATTTTTAAAATCATCATTTCAATATTATCTTAGGGTGATTTTCTTATATATTTATAAAAATATTTATTTTTCAGTGATTAGTGAAAAACGTCAATTTTTGTAAAAAAAATCATTTCTTTTAAAGTAAATGTACCATTATGTTTTCAATTTTATCTTAAAGTAACTTAAATATCATTTAATTATAAATAATCTAATTAATTAGATAAGAATCAGTGCTATACTTGATTTTTTTATTAGTTAATTGTTTATCCTAAAAAGATCTTTTTCTAAAAACAATTATTCGTGAATTTTTTTTAACTTGATAAATTAATTCAATATCTATTGATTAAATTTTTAAATGAATTTTATATATTATATATTCAATATAATAATTTAAGATTCATTTTATTATTTTAACAAGGTAAATAATGTAAGTAGATTAGTTTTTATTCCAAAATTTTCATTTTTCAAAAATGGGTTTTTTTGTGGTATGTACGCTTAATTTAAATTAAATTTTAACACTTAATTTCATTTTAGTTTTCATGATTTAAGTAATCAAGAAGTCAAAATATTTTTTTTAGGAAAATCAGCCTTATTTTTCCCTTTGGTTGGGAATCTTTTTTCCAAGTCCATATTTTCTTCAAAAAAATGTCAAGAATGTTTTTACCATTCAATATTATTGTAGAAAATATATTTTTAACCATGTTTTAATTTATATAAAAAATTTAAATCAATATTCTCATTACTTTCTGATTTAGGTGATTATGAATTTTTACTGAAAATGTAAAATAAATTTTTGTTTTAACATACACCACATAAACGACATTCCCTACCATCTTTAATACTCCATTCTTTAAAGCATCTATTATAAGTTTCCTTTTTTATTTTCAAAGAAAATATTTTTTTAATATTCTAGAAATTTTTAGATTTTAAATGAGTGATTTAAAATGAAAATGATTATTTTCCTAAATAAATTTTTTGGTGTTATTTTAAATGTATTTTTATCTATAAAAATATCATTTAATGTTTCATATGATTTACTAGGGATATAATCCAATGTTTCTATCTGTATTATTTCTCTATATTATTTATGATTATGATGATGAAATGTTTGTGAAACCTATATCATTTACATTAGTTATTATTTGATAATATAATGAATTTTTTATGATCATATGGCACACATATGTATGGTTTTCATTATGGGATAGGTGGGACTGGAATTATATATCCCTCTATAGAGGGGGGCGGTGCTGATAGCACATTTGGTACATGGTTTTCTTAACTTTTTTGCCTAACCCTACGAGACATTTTGTAATACCCAATTAAGGGTTCGTAGTTAGAGAAAGGTTTGGAAAACCAAACATCCAAATTATTTCACTGCCAAAGATTTCATTGAATGTGGTAAATGACCCAAATTTCCCCTTGGGTTTTTTAACCACTACCCCTTCTTCCTCCTCCATTAGGCTCACGAAGACCAGGGTTGCTCCCAACCCTTTCCTCTTTCTCCAACCCTTGATGTGGGGATGTTTTTATGGTAATATATAAGTGTTTTGAGGTTATTATCACCCTCTCAAAACATCTTATATCTTATATTTTCTCCTATATAATATTAGAGTTCTTTAATTTAGGTTTTATTGATGATTCCACCAGATCATGGTGGAGTTGTCCATTTCACATGGGGGTTTTGGTCGGCTTGCATAGAGGAGGTCCCGAAATGACTTCCACATAATATAGCATGATGTTTTTTTAAGGTGTGAATTCATGTGGAATTTTCTTAGGTTTTCCCTAATGAATTAAAATAATTAATTTCTTTAATGGAATCACATCTTAGTAATTTTCCTATAATATTGTCGTGGGTCTATTATAGACCACCCATAGTGGTTTCATGGAGATTCAACATGAGGAGAGTGCCCAATAAATTTTTTGGCATTATACTGAGTTAGGGTTTAATTAATTAATTAATTATAATCATTATAATTAATTAATTATTTTTCATTGGCATGAGTTTATATATTGGGTGATTGAGATGAACTCTTTTAGACTATGATGTGATTGTACGGGACTTGGGAAGCCTTGTAAAGGCCGCCAAGATTTAGAAATTTCTGAAATCTTTATTAAGGAGGTAGTTGATCTAAGGTATTTCTCTATAGTCTTTCTAATTTTGTACATATTTTTTTAGTATGTGCTTTAAATCCCATGTGTGGTGTGTTTTCTCCCTTTATTTGAGTTAATAGTTTTGGGTCTTTGATTGATTCCTTATACCCACCACAAACCTTGTTGGATTTGTTGGTTATTGTGAGACTCAACCTACGATCACCTTTGTAGTGTGACAACCATTGAAAATGGAATATTTTTATTATTTGTGTTTTCTGAAATGCCTATAAGGCTCCTGAAATAGTTTTAACCATATTTTTTGGATTTTTGACTTGGTTTTGGTTCCCAAAGGGTGAAAACTAGGTTTTGAGGTGGATTTTATTTTAAAGTGAGGAGTTGACCTCTAGGTGATTTTAAAAAATGGGTTTTGGGTGGATCTAAAATGTTTATTTTAAATAAGTATGTGTTTTATCCTTTTGATGAAAATTATTTGATTGATCCTTTAAAGGTTTTGATGAAAAGGGGTTAATTGGCCTTATTTTAGAGTTAAAGAGGAGGAATATGTTTTAAGGGTGTATTTAGAGTGGTTTTAATGGACGAGTGAGATCCAACATTTTCCAAAGAGTGTTTGGAAAAAAATTGATGTGTGTAAAGTGATCAACATTTTGTGCCTTATTTTGGGTGTTAAGGGACTTCTAGGACATTGGTAAATGAAAATATATTATGTGTGTTTTTTAATTTTTTTAAAGGTCAATATATTAAACATTAGTAATTGAGAAATTACATGAAGGTTTAGATGGTTGGATATGATGTTTTATAGGTATGGTTTCTAATGTTTGACATGGTTCTTCACATATAAGGTTTAGAGAGTTGCACATGTAGTTCTATAGGTATGGTTTTAGAAGTCTGACATGGAGCCCCACATATGATTTTTATAGAGTTATACATGATGTTGCATAGGTATGGTTCCATATTTCTAACATGGAACTCCACATCCAATTTTTAGAGAGTTATACATGACATTCCATGGGTATAGTTCTAGATTTCCAACATGACGCTCCACATCCTAGGTTTATAGAGTTATACATGGTGTTTTATGTTTATGAGTTAAGGTAAGACATGGTATTCCATTTTGATTAGTTGATGTTTGACATGAGACTCCCCTCCCATGGGTTAAGATGTTAGATATGATGCTCTATATCAGTTCCAATAGTTTTGTGCATGGTTTTAGTGTTAGATTGATGTTCTAGGTATGATTGATTTTGACACATGGTTGAGATTCTAGACAGATTATCTAGGCACTGATAGTACAATAATATAATATGGGTACTTGAGATTGATGTGTTATGCTTCTGTGGGTTAAATGATAAATAAAATTCACCCTTCTTTTTTTATAGTATGAATCACCTGATGCTTTATGACTCAAATGATTTTATTGGGTTGATGCATGTTTGGTTGGATCATGTGTCACCGTAGAACCTAAGGACCAATAGGGTACTAGATATAAAGTTGTTTCCTTGAAATGTATCTCATTTTCTATATTGTTTATTTTATTACACTCTTTATCTACATACAATATTTCTCTAATTAGTATTTACTTTAGACATCATTAGTGGTAGCCTACCGAGTTTTACTCACACCCTTCTTGGGCCACCACTGCACTTGGGTACCCAATAATCTATCATATTTTATTATAGGAATAGGTTTGGATAAGGGCCCTGTTGAATTTTTAATGGTCAGGTGGGATGCATAAGGTAGTATCAAGAGATTGAATGAGGTTCGGCTTGGTGTTTCTATAGGTCCTTAGGTATTTATTTATAGTTTTTTTCTTTATACATAGGTTTGGCCCAGTGGGTGGCCAGTTTTTTATGTATGACATGGTTATTATGGATTTCACTACATATTATTTTATCATGGAATGCTCATTTGATTTATTCTTTCTATGTGCTCTGAGTTATTTGAATGCTTAGTTATTTATATTGTTATTGGACACTCTGATATGGAGGTATAGTCTCCTTATAGTACCACCTTAGACCCCTGCTTATAATCAAAAACCTCTAGTGTGTGAGGAGGAACACTTGAGGTAATGTGGGGAATTAGATTGGGGTTCTGATTTAGTGGATCCTAGGGCAGAATGTTACAAAGTATTATTAGAGTATTTACATTCATATTCTATTATTATTTGGGATTTGGTATACTGGAGATATTGGAACATGCCATAGTATGTGATGGATATCAGGCTGGTGCTTCATAAACACTCATTCTGGTAGGAAATATAGGTTTCCAAGGGTTAGTACTAATGCTATTGGTATTCAATACCATATTTGTATATGATTTTCCCCTTGGGTGAAGTACATGTGGTTTGTATTCTTTAATTTATAATGGGTATATGGTTATTGTTCAGTTAGTAATATGTTAGTGCTTTGGATTTGATTCTTATCATATAGAGGAATGAGGCTTCTCATACATCATGCTAGGCACATAGGATCTACATGTTATTATCCTACTAGTATGTGATTTTTCTAACGATTGAGGCACAATTGTTTAAAGTTTCAATAACTTCTCATATGATGTTTTCTTATATAAGTACTTGGTGGAATTTAAGTTAGCTAGTCTAACTTGTTTATGGATATCTTTCTGATGGTAGGTTATGTGGATCTATGGTGAGATGCTCGATGGTAAGGACATGAATGCAGTCCTCAAGAAAAATAGGTCCAATGGACCTAATAGATCATCATGGTATAGTTATAAAACCATGTACCCTGGTGAGTGGTTAGTTTTTGAGGTTGGTTGTTTGTCCTGGTCCTCAAGGGAGTGGTCTAATATGAAGATGATCATAGAGGATGGGTTCCCTGGTTATGGGTAGTTGATTTTGAATATGATATCTTTCTTCTATAAGACCATATATATGGGTTCTTTGACATGTTGGGTCATGCGATGTTAAGACAATATCATGTTTGACACCCCATCAGTTATAGCCTTCTATGAGTTGGAATATACCTAGGTGGTTGGACCTAATATTTTTTTTAGTATTGAACTTATGAGTATAAGTGGGAGAGCCTGGTGACCTTCTTGACGTAGCTTCAGTTAAGGGATTTAGTTTCATTTGATCTTGAATCATGACCTGTGAGAGGGTTCGGCCAAGTTATGAGTGCCTTTGGGTGTGTAAGTCATATATCTATTCTTTTTAATTTTGATAATGGTGCATTAAGGTTTCATCATCATATGGGGTTTAGTCATGTTGGATGCCTTTTTTTAGAAGGAGCACTTGTGTGCTAGTTTTTTAGTGTTTTGGTTGGTTTCTAGAGGGATGGCTCACTCGGGTGCCTAGACTGAGTAACAGTTGTGTAGGTGGGATGTACGTGATTGTTATGAGATAGACTAGGAGAACATGGGGTGATCTAGGAATGTGGTTATAGGTGTGAAATTTTTATTTGGGTGGATACAATATAGGTGAGGTAGACCTAGTATGTTCATAGTATGAGGCATGAGAAGATATTTGGTTTCCTTGAGATGAAAATTACTTGGAGTGATGATGTTTTATAAGTGCACATGAAATATAATGATAGGAAAAGTTAGGTTCCAGGCCTGGTTAGATCTGTATGTATCTTCAAGAATGTGGTGATATTGTAAATTAACTTAGGGGAACTTTTTAATGATGCTTGCAATTTTAGTGGTTGTGCAAGGGTTTCGGGATCAGTGAGTCACCTTTGTTTTTTTAAAGCACCAAGGGTGATCTTCATTGACTGATATGGGCATGCGGGATTGTCATGGACAATATCTAGGTATTTTGATTCAAGTTATTTGTTGGGTGTTACTCATTAGATTTAGAATCAGTTTGTTTGGTTGGGTTACACTAAAGTGTGTAACGATTATGTGTTAATGGGATTGTAGAGGAATGAATTTTTGGTGAAGCGTTGTGTTGTTTTTATTATGGATAATACATTACAGGAGCATATGTCTAAGGTTCTTGAGTTAATAAGGCATATCTTATTAGTATTAGAACTGATGTGGCTGTGATAAGATGCTTGTGGGTAGGGATGTTTGATGCCTTTGAATGGGTTTGACATGTCCCTGTAGTTAGAGGTGAAAATGGGAATGGATGGTTTTTTGTGGTATTCATTAATGATATGTTAGAATAATCTTAGTCTATATATGATCATTCCCAACATCTTAACATCATCATAATTGAACTAAGATAGAATCATCTTTATGACAAGATATCTAAATTTATTTTATGGTTTGATGAAGGTCCTCCTTGTAGTTTTCACTTATGGAGAAGTGTATGTGAAGCTATATGGTTGGAGGTACACCATTGACCGTATGTGATCTATATAATTATGATAAAAAAGATGTCAGTTTAGGTCATGGGCTCCATTCTCAGAAGTCAATAATGGATAATATTTGTTCCATTTTATTGATCAGGTGAGAGAGAGATGGTCATGTCTAATTCTTGGGTTGTAAATTAATAGAACATGGTCCATGGTGGATGGGGCTTATTGAGTGAGGTATGATAATGAAACTCTTTTGGTGGGAAGTGAAATGTTAGTCATGGATTTATGAACCTCATGATGGGAGGGTAGAAAGTTTATAGAACTAGTTGTGGATCAGTTGTGGTAGTATTGTTATTCCAATGAGGAATTTATGAGGTGAATCATTAAATTACATAGGGAATGATAATAGGAAGTCACTTGTGGTGGATGAATGGAATGAGAATTGTCTTCAAGATCAAAGTGGTTCTAAAATGTAATGTGAGGACCTTGTGTTGAAAGTTCATCAGTAGTGAAGTAGGGCATGACGAATCTCTTGGATCAATGGAGGATATAACTTTGTAATCTCACAGGTATTCAGTTATAAACTCTAGTGGTTATGTTCAGATGATCACAGGATGCCTCTCTGTATGAAGGCATCATGACTGAGTGAGATGGTGATGTTATAACACCTAAAGTTGGGCATTTTCGGGGATTAGTTGTCCAAGGATAGATTGTCTTGGGTTAGTGTATTAAATGGGCATGTAAAGTTGAAAATCACATCCCATATATCATTTTATAAATTATAGGTGTGTTTTTTAATTTGAATCAGGATTTTGAGGAAATTCATTTTGTTCTTAGTTTTTTCATGGATGATGGGTATCTTTCCACATCAGTTAGATTCAATGATGAGGATGGGTGCCAATTTTGATTGTAATTCTCAGGAGTTTTGGAATGGTATTTTGAAAAAAAAATTGTATGTATTTTGAAAGTGTGAGTTTGAGGTTATTTTGGGATTTTCTGATAGTAGAGGCTCTAAGAATTAGAAGTTTTTGGTTTAAAGATGAAGATTATGGTAGGGATCACCATAGCTCTAAAAAGTGGTCATGTGATGACATAATTAGTGTTTTAGATGGATAGGATTGGGTAAACACAATATTGGTGTTTTGTTTTTAACAATAATCATTGGCTCAGTTTTGGTTAGTTGAGTACCTTGAGTTGTAGGTTTTTCCTTGGTTATTTTTTAGGCATTTAAAAAATGAATGAGATCATTGGGTATAACTAGGGATTGATGGAGGATAGTTTTTGTGGAGTGATGAATGCCAAAAATTATTAGGTATGAAAAGTGTTATAGTTGGGAGGTTATAAGATCTCACATCTGTATGAGATGAAAATTATAGAAGGAATTTGAATTTTTGGTTATTAAATGGGTTGAATTTTGAAGCGGGAATTAGAATAGAATTCTGAGAGTTAAAATTCCTCAAAGTTTTGTTTTTAGATAATGAATGAGTCTTGTATGGGGGCCCAGGTGTTCGAATGGTCCTAGGGATATTTGAGTTATGTTTTGGGAGTTTTAGAGTTTTCTAGCCCGAGTGCACAGTCGGTGCACACGATTTAGGAGAAATCCTATGACACATTGATGGTTAGGACGTTTTCAGTTCATTTTTAACTAATCATGATTAAGTTTCATAGTTAGATCATGGTTTGGGTTAAATCTTGGGATCCAAATTAGAAACTGTTAGAGGGGTGGAGAGCCTAAGGCACGGTTCATAGTCTACACATGGTTTCAAACAAACTATTTTTCTTGCTACAAATGGTAGGTAGTGCTGATAGCACGGTTTCCATATAGTTTTCTTAAATATGTAACCTAACCATGTGAGTATTTTTTTAATGTTGGGTGAATGGTATATGGTTGGAATATGGTTTTGAAAACTGTGTTTTCAAATTTTATGACTTCCCATAATTTCATTAAATGTGGGAAATATCCAAAATACCCCCTCAGTTTTTTTAGCCACTCCACCCCCCCCCCACACACACACACTTCCTCCCCTATTAGGAATATGTAGACCAAGGGTGCTCCCAATACCTTCCTCCTTTTTCAGCACTTGATTTTAGGGTGTGTTTATGTTGATATTTGAGCATTTTGAGTTTAGTATCACCCTCCAAAAACCTCTTCTCTCTTCATTCTTCCTCCTCTCTAATTTTAGAGTTCTCTGATTTAGGTTTTGTAGATGATTCCACCATAGCATGGTAAAATCATATGTTTCACATGGGGATTTTTATTTTAATGCGTAGAGGAGCTCCTAATATTAATTTCACATGTCTTTACATGACGTTTCATTAAGGTATGATTTCATGGTGAATTTTCATAGGTTTTACCTAAATAATTAATTTAATTAATTTTTTTATGGTATTTACTCTTTTGGATTTTCCCAAAAATAGTTTTAAGAGTCCTTTGTAGACTACCCATGGTGGTTTCATGGATTTTTTATATAAGAAGAGAACCAAGTGAGTTTTTCAAAATAATTCCAAGTTGGGGTTTAATATATTAATTAATTATAATTTTTATAATTAATTAATTGTTGTTTCTTAATATGAGGATAGATATTGGGTGGTTGATATGAGTTCATTTGGATATCGAAGAGTTTATATGAGACTTTTAAAGACATGTAAAGGCCATCATACTTTCAAAAAAATTGGAAAGATTCATTAATGAGGTAATTTTTCTAAGTTATTTACCCATTATCTTGTTAATTATTTCCATGTGTATATGGTATATTCCTTAAATCCCATGTGTGGTGTGTTTCCTCCCATGTTTTTCCTCTATGTACCTTGTTGGATTCATTGGTTATTATAATCCCAGACCTACAGGAACCCATGGGGTATGCCAAAAAATTGAAAATGGTATTTTTTATGAGTTGAGTTTTTTTTAAATTAATATGAGGCTCATGAAATGGTTTTAACATTGCGTGTTGGTTTTTGACTTTTTTTTGGTTTCTAAAGGTTTAAAACTATGTTTTGAAGTGGATTTTTTTTTAAATTTAGGTGATAACATCCAAGTGATTTTAAAAGGGAGGTTTTGGGTGGATCTCAAATGTTAATTTAAAATGAGAGTGTGTTTTCCCCTTTTGATGAAAATTACTTGATGGTTCCTATAAAGGTTTTGATGGAAATAAATTATTTGGCCATTTTTTTGGTTATTAAAGTGAAATACCCATGTTTTAAGGGTATATTTTGAGTGTTTAAAATGTATGTGTGAGACCCAATGTTTTCCAAAGAGTGTTTGGAAAATTTTTTTTTATGTTTGTAAAGGGATCATCATTATGAGCCATGTTTTTTGTGTTAATGTTCTGTTAACACCTTGGTAAATTAAAATTTTTTATGTGTGGTTTTTGAATGTTTTTAAAGGTCAATATGTTAAACCTTAGTAATTGATAAATAATGAAAATATTTAGATAGTTGGGAATGACATTCCATAGATATAGTTTTTTATCTCTTACATGGTGCTAAAAATCCAAGGTTTAGAGAGTTGGACATAACATTCCACATGTATGGTTTCATATGTATGACATGGTGCTCTACATATAAGGTTTAGAGATTTGGACATGAATTTCTACATGTAAGGTTCAAAATTATTGACACGGCACTCCACATATGAGTTTTATAGAGTCTTACATGAAGTTCTATAGGTATGTTTTTGGATGTAAGGCATGACACTTCACATCCATGGTTTAGAGAGTTAGATATGGAGTTCTATGTTGATGAGTTAAGGCTGGACATTTCATTCCACATTGGTGATTTGATTCTTTACATGGCAATCCCCATCGATGGGTTATGTTTTTGGATATGATGCTCAGTATCAGTAGCAATAGTTTTGTATTTGGTTTAGGTGCTAGACTGAGATTCCATGCGTAATTAATTTTGAAACGTGGTTGAGATTCCAAATGGATACTATGGGAACTAATAATACAATAATATAATATGGGTATGGGATTGATGTTTTATGGATCCATGAGTTAAATGATAAATGAAAGTCCCATTTCTTTTATTTTATAGTATATATTATTATATGTTTTATGAATCAAAAGACCAAATTGAGCCAATGCGCATTTTGTTGGATTGGGTGCCACCTTAGAACCCGAGTTCCAATAGGGTACTAGATAAATAGTTATTTCCTTGAAATGTATCTCCTTTTATATATTTTTTATTTTACTCTATTGTTTATCTATTTAAACTATTTCTATAACTATTTTTTTCTTTAGAGACTGTTGGAAGTGGTCTTCTAAGTATTACTCAACCCCTACTTGGGCCTCCACTAAACTTGGGTACCTGATCAACTCTCATATGTTTATTATAGGCATAGGTTTGGGATAAGGCTCATGTTTAGTTTTTCATAGTCGGTCAGGATGGCTGGGATGGTATAAGGATATTGGATGAGGTTTGGCCTAATGTTGTTGCAGGTCCTGGCATGTTTATTTCTAGTTGTTTATTTTATATATGGATTTGGCCTGGTAGGAAACCAATGTTTTATGCATGACATGGTTGTTCAGGCCTTTACTACATTTTATTTTATCATTATATGTTTAGTTGATTTATTATTTCTATATATTATGAGGTATTTTGATTCTTGGTTATTTATATTATTATTTCACACTCTAATATGGGTGTGTATTCTCCTTAAAGTACCACCTTAGATCCCCACTACTATTAATCAGCCTCTAGTGTATAAGGAGGCATACTTGAGGTCATGTGGTGAACCGGCTCAAGGCACCAATTTTGTGGCTCCTAGTCTAGGATGTTACATCAATGATAACTATGAAAACTCCCTTAGAGGAGGTATGTGATACTAAGAAAACACCTTTATTTTTTATGTGATACAAATATAGAAAATTCCCAAAATGGTGGTTGTGATACTATGGTTGGCACGGTATTCATGGCATTCTCATAAACACATCGACACTATTCAAAGAAGGTATGGTTGATTTGGGTCACATACTTGAGGATTTATTATTTTATATCCACTTTTGGGTGTCACAACGGATCCTAGGAATCAATGGTTGATTGATACTTTTTATTTAAATTGATTAAAATTATTTAAATAAATTCTACAACTTCTATATTCACTTTTATTTAAGGATGATTATATTTGGAAATCCATTGGTGGTGGACTACTAATTTTTACTCACACCCATCTTGGGCTTCCATGGAACTTGGATACCCAAGAGGGTATCACTATTTGGTCATAGGTTACAAAATTAGGGAAAGGGCCCATTTTAGGATGTCTTATTTGGAATTACTAGATATAGTATGGATGATATTTCCAGGCTAGAATCAGGACCAGTTGGTATGAGTTATAGTTCAAATATTATTTTTTTATTTTATTATACTATATATATGATCCACCCTCAGGGAATATGTTGTGAAATGTATTGAATACTCCATTGTTATAGTATTTTGATATTTAATTTTTTTTTCACTTTCCATATCTCATCTGCAATTTTATTTTGGTTTGTTTTATATGCATTCCTATTATCTATAATATTGTTAATACTCTGTCCATAGGGTATAGTCTACTTATTGTACCACCATAAACCCTCACTACCAGTCAAAAGCCTCTGGTGTATGGGGAGGCACACTTAAGGTGATTTGGTGACTTTTGGTCTAGGCACTGATTAACAGTATGGGGTGGTGGGATATTGCAGGCATAGTCTTAGTAAATGGGTACAACATCCATTAGAATATAGATGTATTCTCATAGTGAGTTAAATGAGGTTATATTTGAGTGTCAACATACTCCCAATATCTGATGCAAACACTTATTGTCCCTATTATATCTTCAGTTTGCAACATGAGACAATTTTGTCCCTATAATGTAACATTAATAATTTTTTCCAGATTGTGTAAGATAAAGGGAACATCCTCAATAGTAAAATTTGGGAATGCATTATTTCAAAATATATACTCATATCCTGATGCATACTACATCAGTTATGAAATATAATATGCTTTGATCAAAATTATTCTCAAATTCATAATCGAATTTTCCTCTTCCACCCCTTCAATTAATTACCACATATTAACCACTTTCTAAAAATCTAAAAAATAAGGTATTATTCAAATATTTACATTCATTTAATTTAGAAAAAAATAGTCAATAATGTACATAAATTATCATATTAATTAGTATTTAAAAAATCCACTTAATTGGGGTGTTACACTAAAATCATCACCACAAATCCCAAAAATGTGTGAGGGGATAAAATGAATGAATTATAAATAGATTATGATGAATTATTAACATTTTATCAATGATTTTGATTTTTGTTTATAGACTATAGATGGGTGTGGATCCCCATAATGTGTGTCCAAGTATGGTTAATTTTATGAGATACCCTGGGGGGTATAGTGAGACGATATGGGACATATCATCATGTATGGTGATATATGGGATATGATAGACTATGAATCCACTGTGTGTGAAAATTATGATATAAGATATACATGTTTATCTGATAAAGTTTTTAGGTTTATTTAAGATATTTTGGATATGTTTGATGAGTCGTTTCAGGGGTATATGGACTTGGTAAAGGGTATAGAGTGTGTGAGATAAATGGGATACGATGATAATTATAAGAAACAAAGGATAAGCTTCACAAGAATATTTATTATATTTATTTACTTAACCTATGCTAACCTTAAGAGGATAATTTTCTAATAGATTGTATACATGAAACCAATTCCCATAATTTTGATAAATTTATAATAGGTCGGCTATATTACACCACGACCTCAATACTTATTGAGGATCCATGATTTAGATTTACATTATAATGAATATGGGGATGATATTTATGCCATGGAAGCCTATTATGTAGATATTTATTTATAAAGTATTTTCTATATTATGAACTTACCATGATTTTGATTCACAACCAATGGGATATCTATGTTACACAGAAAACTTGACTCTTCGTGATGGATTGGATATATTAATAATATTCCCACCACTCGTATATATGTTATGGGATTGGTGTAAAAACATGGATGCCAATTTTTTGTGTTGAACCATTGCTGATCAGGATTTCACCCTCAGAGATGCTCTGCCATCTCAGCTAGAAACGACTCCTTTCTGGATACGTCTCTATCTGGAGTGGCCTCTTTTTGGGGAGGGGTTCCCTTGTGTAGAGGGTTTAAAAATTCACACACATGGATTCCATTTTTAAGAATAAATTTTTATGAACAATTGATGCATCGATAATGACTAAAATGGTTGAGTGTTGTGGTGGTCTAGTAATCACATGATGGATTTATACCATTGAGCATATGATGAGCCTTTATAATATTTATATGATATATTATATTCACTTAAATATATTATTGATTGTATTAGAGGCTCATTGGTGGTAACTTGATTGGTTTTTTACTAATAACTTATATTATCTCCATAGTGTATATATAGACTTTACTGTTTAGGATACAAGTGAGGGAAAGGAACATGTGATTAGGGGTTGAGCCTATGTAAAAAGGTAGGGGAGTGGATATATTATTAGTTCTAGGCCTTATACCATTATATTAGGGTCACTTTTATGTATTTATTTTTCTATTTTTTGTGTATCATCCACATAATTGTCCCCATGGGAGATCACTCTTTTTGACCATGGATACAAGACATGAAAATGGGTATAATTTTTTTATTTCATAGTGGAATGATAATGATATGGTTTTATTTACACTATTATTATATAGTTTACTTTGATGATATTAATGTATATTATTCATTTATTTTATTTTTTGTGGATATTATATTGTTTTCATAATATCCTTATTTTAGGTATTAGGTTTGTTCTTAAAGTTAGAAGTATCTGGCATGTGGGGAGGTACGCTTGAGGTCAAATGATACCCTAGATTTATCTAATTAAAATGGGAAAATATTTTATATATTTATCTCTCCAAATATTTAGATAATTTAATAAAGGGGCTATAAATTTTTTTCATTTAGTGGTACCTTTAATTTTGGCCCAAAATATGTTTTTATAGTTAGGATAAATGATTCTTAATTATATTTTTGTCCCTTAAAAAACATAACCATAAAATATAATAAAAAAACTTCACTTAAAATTTATTTAACTTATATTAAGTATTAATAAAGTTCCATCATAAATTTTTAACACCTCAATATATCACATGATGGAATATAGACTATTATCTTAATTCATGTTCTCCCATATCAGTTTATCAAATCTCAAACACATAATGTTTATTTTATAAACTCCATATTGTAATCATTTATTTAAATTTAAATATCATGTCAATACCTTGTGAAATAAATTAAATTAACATTATTTAAAATTTTAATAACTTATAATTTAATTCATTTATTTATTTTACATTCAATTATTTACATTCATATGAACCCCATCCCTCATTCATGGAAATAACTTTATATTAAAATTTGACTTGATTTAATCTGTGAAAAGTTTGGATACAAATTTTATCTAACCATTTAGATCCTTATCTCAATTTTCTTGAGTCAAAATCACATTCCAAGAGTTGTATCTAATAACACATCTTGGACCCTAAAGAGATAAGGATAATTTGTAGAATCAAAAACCTCTCTATGAATATATGTTGTGTAATATTATCTCTTTGTCAAAATATATCTCGAAAAAGATGATGTATACTTGTGTCATCACCTATTAAATATAGATATATCTTTCTTTGACTATATTGGATGGGAATTCACATTACTACTATGTACATGGACTTTAGGTAGACACTATAGTCCTAGTCAAATATATAAATATATCTTCTTACAATACTTGGATGAGACAAGTCATGTCCTAAAAATTCAACCAATGTCATACCACTTCTGTTTAACTTAAGACAAAATACCTTACTATGAACATAAACTATCATGAATTTCACCATGCATCAAAGTATGTTATTCATGGTATAAATTGAGAATAATATCAAGTCGAGTGACCAATACACATAGTCATAGATAGATATACCCAATGACATATAAAACATGTGTTGTTCTTATTTACAAGCTAGTCCTCATGATCTCTTGTGATTTAGTTCACCAAGTGTGAAATTATTAAGAAGAAATATTAATGCTTATAATCCCCAACACATGATATTCAAACATCATCTGTGTCTTATTAGATTTATATATGTATACTATATGAAATATTTTTAAGATTATCATCATAGTATCTCCATGTTCTCATTATATTGGGGAACTATTATAACCTTTTTATAAGAAAAGTAACCTATGGACATTAACATATAGTGCATGTAGAAATAAATGAACTATCATGATAAGAATAAAAGTAGTATATATCAATATGTATACATTATTTGGTAATCAAATTAATAAGCTTGAGTTGGGTTTAGAGAACCCACTCTAATATATATATATATATATATATATATTCCTGCTAGAGTGAAATTCCAAACATGAATATCTAATTATAAAACATCTTTTTACCTTTATTGGGTTAGTTTTCCACCTTTTCTAAGTCCCATTTTGATTAGGAATCCTTAAAAATAGTTTTATGGGGTTTACTGTAGGTTTCAGTTCATGTACCTAAAGTACACATTATGTACCTAAAGTACACGTCGTGTACTTGGGGACGAATTCAAGTCATGATGTGGAGGTCATGTTGTGAGCTGGTACATGTCGTGTACTTGAGGAACACATTGTTTAGTGGTTAAATATTGGTTTTTTAACCTAAGGAAATGGGTTTTTTGGTGTAACTTGTCCAGCATGGCCTTAATGTAATGACCAAGGGGACACATCGTGACCCGGACCATGCCCAGTTTAAAGTCATGCATTTGGGAGTTTTGATCATTCCTTGTCTCTAAAAACTTCTTGTATCTCGACCTACAGGGGTTCTAGTGCATTTTTGAGAGACTCAACATCTTCCTGATTGATCTGATCAGCTCCGGTTCATCATTGGTTCTACGGTGAGTCTCTCCGGGTAAGTGTTCTCTCTGATTCTTCCTTGAGATTGATCTTGATAGTTCCCTAGACTTGTGTTATTAGATCCACTGATCCAAGTTGGATTTTTCTTGTCATATTATTATAGATCCACTGTTAGATCTTGCTCTGGAGGCCTTTTTCCTTCATTGGTTGTGGTTCAGCTAGCATCCTTCTTCGAGGTATGTGGTTTTCCTCTCGTTTGTTTCCCTTTTGTGTTTATGTTTGAATAAATCTTGTCATGGATTGGATACTAGGGTCTTTATTGGTGTTTTTGGGTTTTTTTCTTGGTTTTGGATTCTGTTGCAGGCAGGTGCAGCCCAAACTTTGAGGTGGGTGGTTCTGTCTCTAGGCTATGATAATGAACCTGCTTTTTTTCTTTGCAAATTTCTTTATAAATTGATTGATTAAATTGGCATGATTTTTGTGTGTTGAAAAAGGGTTTTGAAAGAAAAATAGTTTTCCCTGGATTTTGATAAATTTATTATGAGATGGTTTTGAATGGTTTTCAAGACATTCAAATGGGTTTGTGAAAAAGATAACATGGCTTACCTTGGGTACATAGGTGGAAGGTTTAGCTTGAGGACATCATCTATTGATTTGTGATTATCAAGGAGGTTTGTCTTAGGGTTTTACTCTATTTCCTAGTCCTATTGTTCTAGGGGACTGATATTGACATTTGGGGGGGTTAACTCATGCAGTATTACTCTGATTTCTAGGCCCGTTGTTCAAGGATCGGTTTTGTGCACTTTATTATTTTGGTATGACTACTCTACTGCCTATACCTGTATTATTCCTTGGTGTTGTGATACCTGTGCTTCTACTTTATACTTCTTGTATTTTTGAGTTATCCTTGATGTGCATGTTGATTATTGTGAAAGATAACATGGAAAAATGCTTTGGAAAATGATATACCTGCTTTTGTTTAGAACTATGGAAAAGGGAATGTTTACCATGTTTTCTATAAAACTACTTTACTACTTATCATTCCATGTTTTATTTAAAAGTGATCTTACAAGATTTTTTATATCAAGACTTGTTATGGAACACCTAGTTGGGATCCTACTAATCTTATTAGCTCACACCCTGTGCACTACTTCAAAGGTGCATATATCTTTATTTGTCTTCTAGTGCAGGGAAACTGAAGGCATCACAGTGAGGCAGCAAGGTTCATGTCAGCTAGGATGGGTAGCTGATGGTGAGATGGTTAGAGTTCATCTATGTCATCATTGGAAGATCTGTTGGTTTTGAGTCCCTTGTATTAAAACTTGTCTTTTAGAGTTTTTAGCTTCTGTTAGAGTTGTTTTATTTCTGCTATTTTCTTACAGTTATGGAATATATATTATGTTAGTCTTTTTATGTTCCCTTATTTCCTTGTATATATATTCTATGTGGTTATTCAGGTTGGATGAAATTGTTCACTCAATTTTGTTGTTCGATGATCGAGTGCTTGTCATTTCCCTATGGGGATCGATAATGCCCTTCGGGTATTTGACGGATTAGGTAGGGTGTCGGGTTTGAGGGTAACCTGGGTTGGTTCATTACAGTTTGGTATTAGAGGTAGGTTTTTCCTCAAGAATCTTTTCTTGGTATGTTTGTTAGACTAGAGATACAATTATTGGGACTTGAGAGGTATGTTTCAATGAGTGTTTGGCCATATCTTGTCCTAATGAGACTCAAGTTATCATGGTATGTCAGGATATGTGTCTCTAGTATTGGTTTTTGCTTTTGAAATCTTATTTTCTACTAATGGGTTTTCTAGTTTGAACTGAGATTTGTTCTGTGTCTGATCGTTTTTATGTTTCGGTATGAAGTAGTATGCCTCCATGATGTATTCCATAGGTTCCTCTAGAAGGTGAAGTTGATTATTCTCATGGTAATCCACCTATGGATCAGAATATCATCGAGAATATCATATGGGTAGTCCGTGTTGTTGATCAGGATGTTCCATAAGTTCATAATGTAGTGGTTGAAGTACAACCAGAAGCTAGAGGACAAATGGATTGATCACGGGAGTTCTTGCGCGAGAAGCCAACATACTTTAAAGGGAACACTGAACCTAAAGAGTTGGAGTATTGTATGGATAGGATTGATCAAATCTTAAAATTCTTGAAGACACCTGAGAATATTAGGGTGAAGTGCACGGCGTTTAGTCTCGAGGGTTCTGACAAGCATTGGTGGGACTCTATGGTCTAGGCACACAGACATGTGGGATTGGATTAGAATGGTTTCAAAACCCTATTCTTTTATTAGTTTTTTCTAGAGTCTCTGATGTTGTAAAAATATTTGGAGTTCCTATTATTGTATCAGGGATAGTGTTTGGTGTCATCCTACACGAATCAGTTTGCTAAACTTGTCCATTTTTCTCTGGATGTGGTAAGAAATGACCAGCTGAAGGCGTAGAAGTACCTACAGGGTTTTCAACCTGAATTTAGATAATAGGTGTTCATTTTAAAGCTTTATACCTATTAGGAGATAGTGGATAGAGGAATTATAGTAGATATGGACATGGAGGGAAAGGTCGGCGCTACTACCTCTTCTCTTCCAATTGGTGACAGCTTTCGTGGTGTGAATGGGAAGAAGAGGAAGTGGCAGGACTGTCGTAGAAGTGGTGGAGCTGGGTCTCAGCAGCGAGCCTCCTCTGCACCATCTATTACAGTGGGAAGTGTACCTCTAACTTTCTAACAGTGTGGAAAGTGTGGTTACACCAGACGTTCTTTTCATATTCATATAAAGACATGCAATAGTTGTGGACGTGTTAGTCATCTACAGTGTTTCTGTCATGCTATGAATACACCTCTTTATGGTCAGGTTTTGTTGGTTTAAAAGGCTACTATGGTACAGTCATAAGATTTAAATACTACAAGGATCTATCCATAGGCCTCAGGAGTGAAGAATCTACACGTAGTAGATGAGTGTCCACTGGAATTTTATGAAGGTCTAGAAATAATGAGTGGTATGCTCCTTATTGTAGCTCCAGTAGTTATTGTAAGGGTTCAGGTGTCCTTCTTGTTCCTTCACAATATATGACACATAGTTGGACTGGGATTTTCTCATTCTTGATCTATATTTGTTTAACGTCATCATTGGTATGGATTGGATTTCCACTAATCGAGCTTAGGTTTTTTATTATCATTCGCATGTTTCATTTCTTGCTGCTGATGGGAGCTCTCATGTGTTTTAGGGAGATTGGGACCCAATAACAGGTCGTGTAGGACTATCCCACCAAGAGCTCAGGAGTTTGTTGGTTGTTGTTATGTTTGATCCCAATGATATTTTTTCTGTTGAGGATCTTCCTATTATTGTTCAGTATTTTCTTGAAATTTTCCCAGATGACTTATCTGGTCTTCCTCTAGAGATAGAGGTAGAGTTCACAATTGACCTGGTTTTAGATACGTATCCAATATCAACACCTTCTTATCGCATGGCACCAGCGGAGTTTAAAGTGCTCAATATTTAGTTGGAAAACCTGTTAGAGAAAGCTTTTGTTCTCCCTAGTGTTTCTCCTTGGGCATCCCCTGTGCTATTTTCCAAGAAAGAGGATAGTTCACTTCGGTTATGTGTGAACTATTGGAAGTTAAATTGGGTGATGGTTAATAATAAATATTCTCTGCCTCATTAGGATGATTTTTTTGATCAATTAAAGGGAGAAAAGCGGTTTTCAAAGATTGATCTTCGGTCGGGTTATCATCCGCTTAGAGTCTGGGAGTTTGATATACCTAAGATGGAATTCATGAGCAGGTATAGCCATTATGAATATCTTGTGATTCCTTTATATCTGAATAATGATCCTTCAGTTTTTATGGCCTTTATTAATCGGATATTAAACCAATATCTTGACACTTTTGTGGTGGTTTTCATGGATGATATCCTAGTTTATTCAAAGTCCAAGCATGAGCACGAGCACCATCTGAGTTTGGTTCTGAAGATTCTGAGAAATCACCATCTATATGGAAAGCTTTCAAAATGTAGTTTCTAGATTCATGAAGTGAAACTCTTGGGGCACATAATTTCTAAGTGTGGGTTATCAGTTGATCCAAAGAAGGTAAAAGTAGTTTATTCATGGAAGGAACCACAGAATGTCTTTGAAATTTGAAGCTTCCTTGGTATTGCTGGATACTGAAAATGGTTTGTCAAGAATTTCTCTAAGATGGAATTGACTTTGACTTATATTAAAAATAAATTGGTAAAATTTTCATGGGATGAAAAGTGTTAGTCTTTCTTTGATGAACTGAAACAACTTCTGATATCGGCAACAATTCTGATCTTACCTAAGCTCGATAAGGGGTACGTGGTTTTTTTTTATGCATCTGGTGCTATTTTAGGATGGTTACTAATGCAAGATGATCAAGTGGTAGCTTATGGATCTCGTTAGCTTCAACCAAATGAGAATAATTACCCCACTCAAGATTTATAACATCTTGCTGCGATGCATGTGCTTAAATTTTGGAAGCACTATCTCTTTGGGTAGAAGTTTGTGGTTTTCTTTGATCATAAGATTATGAGGTATATATTTTCCCAGAAATACTTGAATCTCATACAAATTCAATGGGTAAAATACCTTAAGATGTTTGAATTTGACATCACCTACACCCCGAGGAAAGGGAATTTTTTTGAAGATTCTCTAAGCAAGAAGGTACTGTTACAGGCTATTTTGGAATAGAAGGAAGAGTGGAATCTTATGGGGCTTTTCTATCAGTTGCACTTGGATGCTCATAAGGATGTTTTAGGTATGGTTCTGACTATTTTCTAGTTATCATCATCTCTCCTGGAGTATATCTTTCAAATTCAACAACAAGATGATGAGTTTCAGAAGATTTGGGAAAACCTTTATGGTGGGGAGACAGTTCTCAGTTGTTCTCTTTCTTTAGATGTCATACTTCACATCAGGAATCAAGTTGTGATCCCAGCACCTGTGAAAAGTTCAGTCTTGTTTGATTGTCATAGATATTCATGGGTCATTCATCCAGGCACTAAAAAAATGTATTGTGACATGAAAAGATGGTTCTGGTGGCTGGGTATGAAGCATGATATCGCATATTATTTGTCATGTTGTTACACTTGCCAACGGATAAAGGTAGAGCACTTTAAACCTTCTAGTATGATTCAGCCTCTTCCAGTTCAAATTTGGAAGTGGGATGAGGTGTCCATGGATTTTTTTTGGGTTTCCACAGATGACCTGATGGAAAAATGCTATTTGGGTGGTTGTTGATCGGTTGATGAAGTCTTGTCACTTAATTCCAATCAAATACACCACTAAAGTTGAATATCTGAGTAATATGTATGTGCAAGATATAGTGAGGTTACATGGGAGTCCTTCTGTCGCTATTTTAGATAGGGATATGAGGTTTACCACAAGGTTTTAGAGGAGAAATCAAGAGGCAATGGGGACTCGGGTCAAGTTGAGCACAGATTAACATCAATAGACAGATGTCTAGATAGAGTGTGTAATTTAGATCCTAGAGGATATGCTTCGTGCCTGCATCTTGGATTTCGGTGGATCGTGGGATAGCCATTTGGGACTGGTTGAGTTTTTTTACAACAATAGTTACTATTCATCAATCAGAATGGATCTTTTTTAATCATTGTATGGTCACCCATGAAGATCATCTATTTTTTGGGCAGAGGTGGGTGAAGTATCTTTTGTTGGACCAAGTCTTGTTCAAGATACATTGGAAAAGATTCAGGAGCTGCGGTGACATCTAGTTACATCCCAAAGTTCACAGAAATCATATACAGATCGTCAGTGTCATCCTTTGGAGTTTTCCATTGGTGACTGGGTTTTATTGAAAGTTTCTCCTCAGTTGGGTCACCATCGACTTGGAAAATAGGGAAATTTGTCTCTGAGATATATTGAACCATTTGAGATCACTAAACATCTTGGGAAATTTTCTTATCGGTTAGCATTTCCTGCTCAGTTGACGGAAAATCATGGTGTTTTCCACATATCTCAGCTCAGGAAGTATCCCCCTGACCCCTCTCATGTTCTATGTTGGGAATAAATTTATTTAGAGCCAGATGATTCTATTTTGAAGAAACCAGTTGAGATTGTTGACTCTCAGACAAAATTATTGCATGGGAAGTCGATTCTGTTGGTTAGAGTTCTATGGAAACAAGGATCAGATTCTTATGAGACTTGGGAACGTGATTCATTGATGAGGGAGCAGTGGCATCATCTCTTTATAAAGGATACATCTTCCACATGACTTCCTAAGGATGGAAAGTATTTATAGTGGGGAGTTTGTAACATCTTGTTACCTTGATCGGGTTATTTTTCCACCTTTTCTAAGTCCCCTTTTGATTAAGAATCCTTAAAAATAGTTTTATGGGGTTTACAATAGGTTTCAGGTTGTGTACCTGAAGTACACATCATGTACTTGGGGATGAATTCAAGTCATGATGTGGGGGTCATGTCTTGAGCTGGTACATTTCGTGTACCTAAGGTACACATTGTGTAGTGGTTAAATATTGGTTTTTTGAACTGAGGTGATGGGTTTTTTGGCGTAACTTATCCATCATGGCCTTCACATTTTGACCCATCCCATTCCTAGTTTAAAGTCATGTGTTTGGGATTTTTTATCATTATTTATCTCTCTAAACTTCATGGCTCTCGGCCATTGGCAGTTCTGGTGCGTTTTTGAGAGACTGAGCATCTTCCATATTGATCTGATCGGCTCTGGTTCATCATTTTTTCTATAGTGCCTCTCTCTAGGTAAGTGTTCTCTCTGATTCTTCCTTGAGATTGATTGTGATATCTCCTTAGCCTTGTGTTATCAGATACACTGATCTAAGTTGGATGTTTCTTTTCATCTTCTTCTATATTTGTTGTGAGATCTCGTTCTGGAGACCTTTTTCCTTCGTTGGTTTTAATTTAGAGGGCATCCTTCTTTGAGGTATGTGGTTTTCCTCTACTCTGATGACCTTTTGTGTTTATGTGTCAATCAATATTGTCTTGTATTGTATCATAGGTTCTCCGTTGGTATTTTTGGGTTTCATTCTTGGTTTTGGATTCCGTTGCAGGCAGGTGTGACCCGAACTTTGAGGTAGGTGGTTCCATCTCTAGTCTATGATAATGAACCTGCTTTTTTTTCTTTGAAAATTTCTTTATAAATTGATTTATGAAATTGTCATTATTGTTGTGTGTGTTGAAAAAGGGTTTTGAAATAAAAATGGTTTTCCCTGGATTTTGATAGAATGATTGTGAAATGGTTTTGAATGGTTTTCAAGACATTGAAATGTATTTGTGAAAAATATCACATGGGTTACCTTGGGTACTTAGGTGGAAGGTTTATATTGAGGCCATTATTCATTACTTTGTGATTATCAAGGAAGTTTTTCTTAGGGATTTATTTTGTTTCCTAGTTCTATTGTTCTAGGGGACCGATATTGACATTTTGGGGGGTTAACTAATGGGTTATTCCTCTGCTTCCTAGGCCCATTGTTCTAGGATCAGTTTTGTGCACTTTATTATTTTGGTGTGAGTAGTCTGCTGCCTAGACCTATATTATTCCTTGGTGTTTTGATACTTATGCTTCTGGTTTATACGTCTTGGCTTTCTGAGTTATCATTGATATGCATGTTGATTCTTGTGAAAGATAACATGGGAAAATGCTTTGTAAAAGGATATGCCTGCTTTCATTTAGAACTATGGAAAAGGGATTGTTTACCACATTTATATAAAAAATTATTTACTACTTGTCATGTCATGTTTTATTTAAAAATGAGAATACAAGATTTTTTATATAGATACTTTTTATAGAACACCTGGGTGGGATCCTACTGATCCTATTAGCTCATGCCCTGTGCACTGCTTTGGTGGTGCTTAGACCTTTATTTGTCTTCCAGTTCAGGGAAAGGAAAGGCATTGTAGTGAGGCAGTGAGATTCATGTCATCTGGTATGGGTATCAGATGGTGATAATGTTGGAGTTCTTCCATTCCATTATTGGAGGAGTTGTTGGTTTTGAGTCCCTTGTAGTGGGACTTGTATTTTGGAGTTTTTAGTTGTTGTTATAGTTGTTTTGTTTCCGTTATTTTCTTACAGTTATAGCATATATATTATGTTAGTATTCTGATGTTCCCTTATTTCCTTTTATATATATTCCATGTGGTTGTTTAGGTTGGGAGAAATTGTTCCCTCGGTTTTTTCGTTCGATGCACAGGTGATTGTCGCCAGCCCGTGGGGATCAGGAATGCCCTTCGGGTATGTGACAGATCGGGTCGAGTACTGGGTTTGAGGGTAAACTGGGTCGGTTCGTTACAAATTAAGTCCATGATCATGACTAAATTTACCCCAAATTGATAAATAATATGATTTCTTTTTTCTATTATGGTCAGTATGTGGGTTGATCAATTTATTTATTTATTTTCTTGATATAGTGAAATTATAAATATAAATATCTAATTAAGTCCATGGTCATGTCTAAATTTACCCTAAATGGATAAATAATATGATTTATGTGTTTCTATTATGGTAATTATGTGTGTTAATCAATGTCATCATAATCACAATGTTGTGTAACATGGTGTTATATTTTTTATTGTTGTTGAAAAAATTTCTATAATCTTTAGTTTTGATGAGGTTGTTTCCATGTCTAGTTTTTATTTTCTACTAGTTTTCACTATGTTATAGTTGTATATCATATATCATGTACTTAATGAAGTGAATAGACTAAATTCAAGTGGATGGGTTGGGGTAACTATTTATTGGGATCTACAAGTCATTTTTGTACTCACTCTCTATATGTATACACTTTTGTAGTTAACCCAAAATGAATACATGCAGTTTTAGTTTATTTAGAAAACATCTTGGAAAATATATTAGGTAGTTGGATATACAATAACTAATATATTTTATATAATTTTATCTATGAACTAATACAAGTTTCGGGATTAAATAAAATCTTTTCCATTTTATAAACTAAAAAGGTGACTAAAAGGGAATTCTATAATAAATAAATAAACATAGAAAAATAAAGACTATTTTATTATTTCATTATAGATCAATGAAAATAAAATATAAAAATTAACTATGAAAACTAATAAAACTATATAATAAATATAAATAAATTTTTTTTAGGAGTTCTAAATCACCCATGGATACAAGAATCATTATTGAAAGTTAGAAAAATATTATTAATGGGAAAAACATTTTATTAAATAATTATGAAATATTTAGAGGAAAATATAAGAGTTATTATGAAGAATTAATATGAAAAAAAATATTTTAATAATCTCCTAGTTGTTCAAGAACTATATACTATTTCAATATTTTACTTTAAAAAAATATAAAATGTGAAGTATAATATTTTTATTAATATTACTATTTAAGTTAATAATTTTAACAATTATGCTAAATTAATTTTATAATACTAAGAATTTTATTACATATAGAAATTAATTTTATTACTATTTTATGTCAATTTAAATATCATTTCTGTTTAGTTTTAGACTATCTATTTAATTTAATATTGTATAAATATTTTCAAAATTTTAGTTTTTAATTTTTAAATTATAAAAAATGTGAACAATAATAATTTTAATATAAATATTATTTAACTTATCCATTTTAACAACTCTTTCAAATTTATTATATAATACATGGATTTTAATTACATATAAGGATTGAGTTTTTTTATATTAATCTTAATATTACTTGTTTTTATTTTTCTTCTATTTATACCATTTTTTCCATATAAATTTTTTTTAGTTGATTGTATATTATTAATAGAGTTAAAATTTAATTTTATAACAACTTTAATTTTAGTTATTATAATGTTTCCAATTTTTATACAATTTTAAATATCAATTGTTCATTTAAATGAATTTCATTCTATTTTGTACTAATTTTTTATTATTTTATTTATAGGAATATATCTTATCCAACTACCGAGTCATATCATTATTCTATACAAGAACTTCCTAAATCTTTTGCATGGGATCTTCCTCGTTATTTTTCAGTGGAGCCTCCTAAGTCAAAACAATCATTACATACATATATATTACAAATTTTTATATGAATACTCATTACATATAATTATGATCCATGCTAGAACTGTAAATATTTAGTGTATTTATAAACTTGGATACATAAAAAATTGGTATATAAAATATCTACAACATATCCCAATAAGATCTTCACAACTAGCACCCTTCTTAGACATAACATACTTAAAACCTTTATTTATATCCTAAGGAAAAAAGAAACATAATAAAGGGTTTTTTGTATGCTCAGTAAGGGTAAATATGGGATATATTAGTCAGTGGTCATATGTTTTTATATCAAAAGCATAAGGGTATGAGAAAATGGGATTTACATTTTGAAAATTTTACCTATTATTCATAGACCGTAATCATGAGTCATGGCATAAAACTTGGAAATTCATAAGACATGAATCATAAAGGAATCAAAAAACATAAGCCATGAGGTCACAACATTGGCATAATATCATGTCATAAAAATTATCATAAAGTGTTTAAAATTCATAATCATAGAAATATTATTTCAAGGATACCCACCAAGACATTAGTCTTAAATTAGGCTTAGGATAACCACATGTGTACCTTCTTTGGGCTTGAGATAACCTCATGTGTACCCTTATTGGGATTGGGATACCCTCTCATGTACCCTTTGAACTCATAAAAATTTGATCTTTACCCAATCTATTTGAGGTCTATAACATAATATCCCATAAAATAATCATAATTCATTCATATGTATGCCACAATATCATGAAAACATTTATCATTTCATCATAGCTTAACCCATGGAAAAGAAAATATGTTTCATAAATATCTCATAATCATACTCATAAACCATACATATAATGAATAAATATGGTATCATTGTATGAAATATCTAGTGAAACATAAGTAACCTCAAAGGTGTTTTCAAGGATGAAAATAACTTTAAAAGATCACTAGAACATTTTTTGAGAAAAATACCCTTTGAATTTTGATATCGCTTATTTAAAATCAAAAAATTTACAGATTACTAAAATACTATTTTATTTTAAAATAACCATGGAAACTTTTAAAGTATAATTCAAGGAAAATAATATTCATGGTAGTGTGAAAATTTGTTCATGTGGAAAATGTTAAAACAAATATTATATTCACACCTTTGGTAAAAAGTACCTTGTTTGGAAAACAATGAGAAGATTCATTTTAAGATTTTTTATAGAAAGTAAAACATATATAAAAATTAATTTAATAAATAATTTTATAATATTAAAACCATTTTTTAAAATATTAACATTGAATAAAAATATTCCTGGCCAAATGGAAAAATAAATTCATTTTCCATAAAAACATTATTTTGTACTTTTAAGTACTTAGAGATATAAAAATGGAATTAAATGTTAAGATTTATAGAAATATACAAAGTATAAGAAAATTAATAATATTTTTTAGAGGTATATCATATAATTTCATCATTTTAAAATTTAAACACTAATAATTCTGGTAAAAATGTGCTTGAAATGTAAAAATCTTACCTAAAGTTTGACTTGATTCATAAGCACTCTAACATCCTATAAAATAAATTTAAATTTATTATACTTATATAATATAACCATATTAATAAGTATAATATCATAAAATATTTACTTATAGAATCTTATTACCTGTTTATTAACAAATTTTTATTAAAATCACTAGTTGGAGTGATAATTGTTTCATTTTTCATCCATGTTTTGGTTCGGTAGTTATGGTCCTTATACTTTTTTTATGGTTACATCATATAAATAATGTTAATAATATTATAAATATTATATATATTAATTATATAAATATTTATAACCATCCATAAAAGGTAGATACAGAAAAATGAATAACACCCACTATTAGAAAAGGGACCTATCCTAATGGATCTATACCCACAGTTTAGAAAAACCATGGATATAGAGGTTCATGTCCAATACTACACCAATAGGTTTTTGAAATAGTTGGTATAGAATTCTAAATATTTGAATCCCACTCGGGATCCTCCTCACCTCCTCATGTTAACCATACCTCCTCTTGTGCATTCGTGTATCGCCCCTCCCCTCATGTGACTTTGATCAGCCTCCTCTCTCCCATCCAGTGATTTTGGCCACCCCACTACCCTCCCCATGCCACTCTGGCCACCCCATTATTCTCATCAGGTGATTTTATCTTCCCCACTATTATCCTCACATGATGTTGGCATACCCACCCATCTGAAATGTTCTTTTTATGGTGATATTTTGTTGCGCTCTTTGAGAGGTAACATTTTTTTCCCTCCTCTTATTTCTTCTCAATAATTTTTTAATATTTTTCAAGTATTTTATTTAAGGTGACATGTTTTATATGTTTAATGTTGGTGTTTATATTTCATTTCATTTTATTCAATAGTTACAATGTTACAAGTGTTTTCTAAATTTTTATTTGGCTTAAATATTCATGGTGTGAACTATATATATGGTCAATTTTTTATTGCATTTATTTATTTTGATTGTTTATCATGTGGAAAATGGGTGTAATTTACTAATTTAAATGGTATATTGATGGGAAATAGTTTTTTATAAACTATTTAGGTTTGATAAAATTCTATGTTTTGTTTTCATAAATACACACACATGTTTTTGGTATTATAAGAAAAATGAGGCTTCCAAAGTGGGTTTATTTTTGTGTTCTAAGAGGTATTTCATTTTTTGATGGTATTTTTTTATTCAAAATATGAACGGAGGTATCCGATGAATTGTGAGGTTATAATTTTTGATTTATTTATTTCCTTTTTCAATTGTGTTGTTATGGAATGATGTTTTGTACAAAAAATTCCAATTGTGTATGTTGTATATATAAAAGTGAAGGCCCAGTTAGCACCTTGTTATGAGTTTATCATTGATGGTGACCTTTTTTGTCCCCATTTATTTTTTTGATGTTTTTCTTATCCATTTGATGGATGCTTGGTTATATGATTCATGTTGTGCTTGTGTGGTAGGGGTCACATTTATGGGTGGGAGATGGGAAGGATGTGATGATGTTGTTAGCCCTAGAAGCTTGTTATTATCTTGTGATGATGTTATTGTACATGGTCTACCTAAATTATTATTCCATGAGGAGGATAATGTTTCTAAGTGGGTAGTAGTGGGAAATTTCTAGGCTATTAAAGATTTTTCATTGTCTAGACCCCCATTAGTTGTATGTAAAACCATGATTTTTGGTTTTCCACTAATGAGACTACATAGAGTGATTCAATGGATATATGTATGATTATACCATACTGAAATCCAGGTCCGTGTTTTCATGTCTGGTGTGGACATTTTAGTCATCATTATTTTACCTAATGATGTGTATTTTTTATGTGTATCGTTCATTTATACATTTTCATTTTTATTGTTTATTTCTTGGATGGTCTTTCTTGGTGAGTTGACGCTTTTTTGGATTAACCTCGTTTTTATAGTGTTATTCAATCCTTGTATTTATCATATTTCTTCTTGATTATTTACCCTTAATTCTATGTTTACCATGAGGTGGGCGTGTTTGTATGATTTTGAAGAAAAAAGGAAAAGGTTGTTTTTATATAGACATTGGTATTAACATGATTTTGAAATTTTTTAGATCATTTGTGGTTTTAATTTAAAAATAGTTGTATTTAAAGAAAAAAATTTCCCTTTGACATTTCTTTATTTTTAAATAGCACCAATTTCAAGAAATGTTTTTACAACATAGGGATCATTGATGAAGTGCATAGCTTAAACTTTTTTTCCTCCCTTTAATTTAAAGTAAAAAATGAAAACCTATTTTATCACACCTGATCTTAAAATTTGTTTCTATAATAAAATGAATGAATGGGACTCATGGTGTTATCCTACTAGCTTCATATCATACCCAACATACTCATATTGGTAGGAATATAGTCATCATGTCTTGTGAAATCATTTTCATTTGTTAGATTTTTGGTTGAATATAGTGTCACCTTTCCTTGGAAGTGGGTGGTTATTGGGATTGTATTGGTGACTTGATTTTCATGAGGGGATAGTGATCAGACCTTTAGTTTTGTACAATTTTTTGGCTTGAGTTTTTTTTTTTTTTTTGCCTTTTGGCCTTACTTTTTATCTCATTTATCTTCCATTGTAGTTCTAAAACTTTGTACTAATTTTTATTTTATTTCTACTGCCATTTTTGGTAAATGTGACTTCTAATTTATGGTATTTATTATTTATGGTATTCCTTATTTAGTTAGTTTCAATATATTATTTCTCTTATTATTTGTTTTTATAGCTGTTAGTATACTTTTAAGACTTTAATATTAAAATTGGTTGTCATGATTTTTTTAATTATGGTTTACATTGTTGATTGGAAGATAATTTTTTCCCTTGTAATATAATGGATAAAAGTTGGATGTTTCATAATTATCGGATTTCGGTAGATTTTCAAAATAATTTGTAAAAAAAATTAGATTTTTCATTTAACAATGATTCATATGGAGGTTGTATATATTTTCCATTCTATAATTGTATTGGAAGACCATTTTTAAGCTCGGAAGAAGTTATATACGATATAACGAAAGCTGGATTTCAAAAAAAAACTATTCTATTTGGGATCACCATGGAGATATGGGACAATATTATACTATTCATGAATGAAAATAAAGAATTGGTATAAAGAATTTGATATTTGATTGGTTTCCATTTGTACATCATCAGGAGAGATATATTATGCCAGTGCAAGAATACAATGATTTCAATACACATGAGGAAAAGATTAAAGATGGTGATGTTGAGAGAGAAATAAAAATAATGGATGATGCCAAAATTCCATTATATCAGGAATGTACTAAAATGACCAATTTAGAATTTTTAATGCAGTTATATCATATAGAAAACATGTATGGAATTTCTAATACCTTTATTGATTATATTCTTACCTTTTTGAAGGAATTTATTCCTAATGGTCTAGATATTCCCTCAAATCATTACAATGAATGGAAGTTAATTAAGAATATTGGATTTGCTACTAATAAAGTTCATTCTTTTCTGAAAGACTACAGTTTATTTTGGGAGGAAATAGATGATTATAATTACTTTAAAGAATGTGGTGCATCTCGATGGAAGGAAAATGTAAATTTAACACCGTATCGTGTTCCATAGAAAGTCATGTGGAAATTTCTATTGATTCCCAGACTTCAAAATCAATTCATGTCTGTAGAAATCTCATCCAATATGCGATGGAATGATGCTGAGAGAATTAAAGGTAATGATGAGTTGGTTCATCCTACAGATGGATTAGAATGGAAATCATTTTATGTAAAACATCCTGATTTTTCAGCTGAGGTGTGTAATTTTTGGCTGGGTCTATCCTGTGATGGTTTTAATATGTTTGGTTAGATACTTACTGCTCATATCATGTGACCAGTTTTTATTCTTGTTTATAAACTTCCTCTATAGATGTGTATGAAAAAAACCATTCACTTTATTTAGTATATTGATATATGGACCTTATGATCCTAGTAATGATATAGACGTCTACTTGTAGCCTTTAATAAGAGAGTCAAAGTAGCTTTGGGATATTGGTGTGTAGACATTCGATGCTTCTTCAAAAAATATATTTTAGATGTGTGTTTCCCTTCTATGGAATATAAATGATTTCCCTAGTTATGCAATGATGTGTGTTTGGATAATGAATGGAAAACAATCATGTTTGGTATGTATGAATAATAAAAGATCGATATGGCTTAAATATCATTGTAGTTTCAGTTTCATGGGGCATTGGAAATTCTTGCCCATGGATCATGAATACAAGAAGAATTGTCATAGGTTTGATAATACTATTGATACTAAACAACCACCTCAACATATGTCATGTAGTGATGTGCTTAATGAATTTAAAGATTTAAGTTTTTCATTAGGGAAAGGTTAGCTAAAATTTAAAAAGATGAATAATTTTGACACTGAATATACTTACAATTGGAAAAAGAGAAGTATCTTTTTTTAGTTTCCATATTGTTCTACCAATCTGTTACATCATTGTTTAGAAGTAATTCAAATTGGTATTAATATGTGAAAAATGTTTCTTGAAATTATTATAAATATCAATGGGAATACCAAAGATGTCTTCCAATCTCATCGGGACTTTTTGGATTGGGGTATTCGACCAGAACTGCATCCTTTATGTATCGATGAGAACAAATGGAAAGTTCCTTATGATTCTTATGTGATGACACTATAAGAGAAAGATCAATTTATGGAAGTATTGTAGAATTTCAATGTTCCTAATGGATATTCAAGCAACATATCTAAATGACTCAACAAAAGGTATTTGAAACTAAAATCCCTAAAAACTCATGATTTCACATCCTTCTTCATGAATTGATTCTAATAGAAATTTGGGATTTACTATCCAATAATGTAAGGGTGAAAGTGATTTAATTTTACCATTTTTTAGAGACCTTTGTGTTAAATTTTTATCCAATTCATTGTTGATAAAAATGCATTAGAAGGTGCAATTAGTTTTTTGTGAGATATAAAAAATGTCCTCCATCCTTTTTCACCTGCATATTGAATTTAACAGTCCATCTTCCAACTGAAGCACTTCTTGGGGGAATAGTTTCTTTTTGGTGGATTTATCCTACTGAAATAAATATGTTCAAAATGAAATCATATATTCAAAATAATAATTATCTTTAAGGTTTGATTATGAGAGGTTATCTGGCTCAAGAATGTATATATTTTTATTTGATGTATTTATCTGATGTGAGCACTAGACATGACTAGCCAATGAGAAATGAAGATGACTATTATGTGGCAATTGAGCCCTCATTTCCATATCTTTCCCTAATAGGATGAATTTTTGGGTCTTATACATTGGATACACTAAGCCTTGAGAAGTGTGATATGGAACATCGCACAGTCTTGTTTAATTATGGTTTATTCGATGACTATATCAAGTAATTAATTTGGATATTTATATGTCATGTCATATTATGACATCTCACATATACCTTAGACTTTTATTGTCATTTTATATAGGGAACATAAAAAAATTATAAGTATAGTTCATCGATCTTTGCCTTTGAGAAGGAGAGAGGCATCGTATGGCATAGAGTTTTATGCTTAGTTGAAATAAAAGGTATGACCATTACTTTAATTAGCTTAAAATATATATATCCATTTAATTGTATTATTCATAAATATTTTAGGAATTGAGTTTACCTTTTGACTATGTTTCTCAATAATTAATAGCAATATATTTTGGTCCCAATTATTTTGTTAGTGAATAAAAATCTTTAATAATCAATGCATATAAATTTTTTACAACTGATCGAGTGGTGAAAATGAGAACACAACATGATGGAATTATGTTAACTTCTCCAACAGATTGTTATGCTAGTGCATCAGATATTCGGCCTCGATACGAAGATGTGTATTATTATAGTCTTATTAAGAAAATATTTTTATTGGATTACTACTATCAAGATCGATTAACTATGATAAAATGTAAATGGTTTGATTCAATTATGTGATAGGGTACATTTATTGATGACTATGGATTCAGAGTTCTTGACATGAGTCTATTCCTACATACCGATGAACCATACATTTTGGAATCAATGGAAAACAAGTGTTTATGTGAAAATCATCTTAGACCTGATTATGGTTTCATTAATGAAGTAATCTCAAGACATATTTTTCATTATGCTAGTGATGAAATTTCCACCATTAATGCCCCCATTGGTGTAGACCAAAATATTTCATTTGATGGATCAAATTCTTGCATTATGAGATTTAATGTTGAACCTAAATTAGAGGTAGGTAATATATAGAAGAAAATATATATGTTCAATATTCATTTAATTCACATTGAAATGATTTTATCAAGTTCATATTACTGTAATTACTTTAATTTAGTTTTAGTTTGGAATGGTATGTTTGTTTTAGTATTTTCTGGTGTAGTTTCATTTAACTATATTTATTTCAATTTATAAAACTGAGTTTAAAAAGAACTTTTAAAAAAATTATAACTTGGTTTTAAATTATTGTTACTAAAAGATGTTATGACATTGATTATTCCTTATTTGACTTCTAAGTTGTATTCATGATTTATAAAAAAATGTTTCCAAAAAATGTACATTTCATTCTTATGCAGATTATACCAAATACTTCAGAACTTTGAAGGAAGTGACTATTTTATCCCTATTGATAGGTGCGTGATCGTGCATTGACTCCTTCACTTGCCTCAATGAGTATAATAACTGTAATGTTTTTATTCTACATTACATATAATTTTATGTTAATATTATTTATCATATTTGTTTAGGGACATTCATTTCCACCATAGTTGACTCCTCATCCTGCTAGCATGGGTGCAACTAGGGATGCTCCTTGAAAAATATGGAGAACCTATCACACCTGTTCCCACACTGACCCACCAGTGGACACCCCATATACCACACCTTTCCATCCTCTGCTTGAGTCTCTAAGGATATTCTTATCCATTCCTCCATCATTATTTCAACTACCCTCTTATTCACATACCATGTATATGATGCCTCTAAGGATGATCCCACTGATGCCTCCATCATCTCATTTAGCCTCTTCTTATCATACCATGTATACACCACCTCCACAAATGTTCCCACCTTTACCGTATTCATATACACTGATGTATCCCCCAGCCTACTACCCATATCCTTCCATGTCTATTCCGCCTCCAATTCCTACCATCTATCAAGGATCTGATGATTCTATTCCTTCAGTTTCCATTATAGTGCATGAAGTCCACCCAGATCATACATTGGAACATACACTTTCTTTATAGGATACTGATCTAGGACAACCCAAAGATCCATCATAGCCTATTGATTATCCTAAAATAGGTTTTTTATATTATAATTATTTCAAATTATATCACTTCATTTTTTCTATTATACCATGACTTGATTCTTCTTATTTTTTTTCCTCTTTTCTTATTCAGTGGGATTTTCTTTTAAGCAATGTGGGATCACTCATATGAAGAAATCCTTGAATCTCCATATAAATATAATGGTGGATTACAATGTGGAAAATTATATGGTAGGTAAAAATGAAAGTCATTATAGATGTTTCATGGACACTTTATCCAAGAACCGCGATATCATTCTGATGGAACCAGTCTCATGGAGATATATCAGTAAATAAATCAAGTAAAAATCATGGGAGTAGATATGGGTAATAAAATTTAATAAATTTATATCTATATTATTTTTGACTTTATATAAAATAACTTTTTTTTGTATAGTTGGTTTAAATTTCCTGATAGAGAAGCTACTAATACTGTAAGGTCGATGGATCTTGGGGAGTTATGGTGATTATACAAGCATGAGTTGTATGTTGGTTGGAAGATCATATTTGGTTTTGATATAGATGGTGTACCCACATTACCAGACTATCCAACAACTCTATATTAAAAAATTATTTCACATTGAAAGATTGGTGAGTTTAAGGTATTCCTAATCATTAATGGTTTACATATAAAATTTAATTATTATTACTTTTATTGGAACTTTTTTTAGGAAGCATCGGGGAAAAACACAAAGAAAAAATATTTGGTGACATATGTACCCACATTAGGGGACACTACAATGCCCGATCATGAGAATCACCAGGTAATTTAATTTGAATAAAAATAATTTCCTTATTTATATTGTTACTTAGTTTGTTTTTCATGATGAATTTTAATTTTATTATCATTAATATCTTTAATAAAAGGCTTAAAATACTCCTTCCAAATGGCCATTAGGACTATAGTCCAATTTGATGTTATTTTATTAGGCCTAGTAGCCTAATGTCCAATTGGCCCTATAGGCCTAATGGACAATTGGCCTATATGCTTAATTGATGATTGGAATATATGCCTAATGGCCTATTGGCTAATTAGGACTAATGGCCAATTGACCTATAGGCCTAATGGCCAACTGGCCAATTCGACATTATGCCTTTATGCCTATAGGCCAATTAAAAATTATTCCATTAGGCCTAATGTCCAATTGGCCTATAGACCTAATGGCCAATTTTCCTATAGGCCTAATAGCCAATTTTTGTATAGGACTAATGGAAAATTGGTCTATATGCCTAATGGAAAATTGTCCATTTGGCCTATAGGACTAATTGAAAATTGGCTTATAGGCCTAATGGCCAATAGGCCTAATGGAAAATTTGACTATAGGACAAATGGACAATTTTCCTATAAGCCAATTAGACATTATCTATTAGTCCAAATGGTCAATTTTCCTATAGGCCTAATGTCCAATTGGCCTATTAGGCCTTTAGAAAAATTGGATATTAGGCCTATAGGAAAATTGGTCATTAGATCTATAGGCAAATTGAACTTTATTCCATTGGGACTATAATCCAATTGGATATTATGCCATTAGTCCTAATGTCCAATTAGCTTATAGGCCTTTATTCTGATTGGACATTATGCTTAATGGCCAATTGTCCAATTAGGCCTAATTTCCAATTGGCCATATAATGAATAATATGGAGTTTATATTATGAAATGAATATAAATAATTCATATTCAAAATTATTGAATGTTCATAATGAGTATGGAAAATTATAAAGTTTTTATGATTAGATTTTATATATGAATTTTTCATGAATGTTTGTTACATTAATTATGAATTTTTCATTTACATAAAAATTATTCCATTTTATTAATATTAAAGATTATAAAATATTTACGTTATTAATATGTGTATACTAATCAATGTCATTTGAATCAATCTATATTTGGCATCAAAGGTCATCTACCTTGAGCTAAATTATTTTGGTAAAATAGGAAGAAAAAAGATGGAAGTGCAGTAAATGCACAAACACAAGAAAATATTGTAAGTTTTTTATTTATATTTCAAATATTTATAAGAAATTAATAATTAAATATCTTGTTTATATTTTCAATATACTTCTCTAGAGTCCCTTGATGATAAATAAGATGAAAAATTCAGGCCAAATGATTATTTGAGTCAGGTTTTAGGTGATGAGCACCAGGGTAGAGTCTGATGTCAACTAGGTAAAAACATATTCCCATATTGGTATTGTTCCTCATTGGGATCCTCTCAAGGATCTCAAACCCCAAAACTATAAATAACTCATGTAGAAGCAGCTAAAGTAAAAAAATAGCTTTAGAGGATCACGAAATAAGTAAACAGGATCATGAAAGAAGTAAGATGATCACTGAAAAAATCCTGAAAGCTATGTCAGTAATCAATAAATCACTTCTATCAGAGGCTTATACTAATATTTATTCATATATATAATTGATTCATTATTTAAATGATTACTCAAGTGGTTTTAATGATGGTCCTAGCGACGATTGAGCTTAAGGTGGTGGTGGTGATGTTGTTGATGATGTTGCTACTTCAAATGATGTTGTTAGTGAGGATGTTATTATTGATGATGATGATGATGATTATGATGATGATTATGATGATGATGACGATAATGATGATGTTATTATAGTTTTTTATGTTGATGTTGATGTTGAGGATATGGATTTTGGAGATGGGGAGATATTGATCCCCTTCATTTTTTACTTAGTAGGAAGGAGACTTGTGTAGTTATGTAATGACTTAAATTGATTTGTTTTATGGGTGTATATGTATATTTTAGTATTTTATATGGTTTGAAAATTATTACAACTTTTTTTTTGTATTTTAAATGTATAAAATCTATAATGTATTTAATGTATATTGTCTGATTTATTTGATTTACATGTTCCGGTGTTTGGGGAAGGAAGGTGGTGGGGTTGCTGCCAAATGTAGGTAGCATCCTATATGCCCAATTTGTAGAATTGTGGGTATATATTTCTCTGATGGGAATACATATACCCATGGTTTTTTGATATTGTGGGTATAACAAAATCCATGTGACCTATACCCACGATTTCTATATAAATCGTGGGTATAGGTTTATACTGACACTTTAACAGGTATGGTTCTCAAAACCATGAATATAGACTATAAACATGGTTTTGGAAGCTATAAACATGATTTAAAACCATTGGTATAGGTTCCTTTTCCAGTAGGGACTGTTCATAGAGATGGTAGTTTGTACATATTCATGAACACTATTTTCATTTTCTAGAGAAAAGAAGAAAAGAAATATAAATAATATTTTATCATTATATAATTGTTATTATATCATAAATTTCATATATATTTATTAAATCTATCATTAGATTCATCAATGTGAGTCAGTGATGGAAAATGAATCAAAACACTACGTGGAGGTGGTAGTCCGCACGTACACACAAGTGATATTTTCATTTATCATTTGATGGAAATGAGATGTAAAATGGTTGTACCAAAATAATAATAACATATCAATATATTTATGAAATTTATTTCATTATTTTAGGATTAATACAATAGATATTGAGGTATAATAATAATTAAATAAATTGAAAGGAGTCGGGTAAGACAATTACCTCTTCTTTGGGAGTCCTCCTTTGGGTTACACTATAATCCTTGAAATAATGGTCTTAAGTGAAGACCAGGGGCCCTAATACAAATTTAAGAAATCTAGGAAGTTATTAAGGGAGTTATTTTATAATATTGGAGTCTTAAAATTCATGAATAAGGGAGTAAAGGAGGTTCCCTTTTATAAGTGAGGGAGAACACAAACATGAAATTTCTTAAAAGATTTAAATAATATAAAGTCTGTTTCTTATGAAAGTGGCTCAAATGAAAAATAAATAAAAGGTATAATAATATAAATTATAAATCTCCTCAAAAAATAATATTTATATAATTTTAAGTGTCATTTTTACCCTTATATCTTATTTTAATCCCCCTGGTAAGCTCATTTTAACCATAATCGTGGTAAAAATTTTACTATTTTCAAAAACATTACTATTAATTATGATCAAAAATGAAAGTTTCCTCATTATATGATATTTAGATGATAATTAAAAATATATAATACATTTTATAAAATTAAATTTCTATAAGTGGAATAAATTAACATTGAAATAAGTTCACAAAACGCAATAAAAACTGTTTTTTTAAATCAATTTTTAATCATAAAACTAAATTTACTTCCATTCCATTACTTCTAAAAAAAACTAGTATATGGATATTAAAATATTTTACTTAATATATATTATATAAATTTTATTAAAATTATTAATCAATTTTGATTAATTTAATTTATTATGAAAAAAAATACATTGCGCATATAAAAACTATTTTATTAAATATAAATATTTTTACCTTTAAATAATTTTATCTTCATTCATAAACTTTTGATAACTAATGTAAGAATTATTATTAAATTATTAATAATAAATTATAAATATATTTTATTGAAATAAATTTCTAATATTGATCAATATTTTTGTTCATATTAAAAGTCATAACACTTGGAAAAATACATTTATTTTTAAAAATAGGCCTTTTAATCATGAAATTATTTTATAAAAAAATTAATGATTATTTATTTGGAATTAATAAATAAATTTTAATTAATGAAAGTAATTTATATAAATTTTATAATTTTGTTAATCATATTCATACCTGTCAATCTAATGGGTAGGTTTTAAATGTTATAACATATTGTGGTTCATTTAGACATGGGGTTACGTGTAGAGCATGCTATTGAATACTTAAAATGTATTTCAAAGGAATACATATAAAATATTAGGTTGTTCCACCTCCTAATTTTATATGATAGGATAATAATTTTAATGTTTTTAAACATGATAACACATGTTTACCAATTTTATTACTTGCTCATGGAAAAGACCACTGGATGCCTAGTGATTTTGATGATAATGGTAATCCCATTGGTTCAAAGGATAAAAATTTTAAGATTTTTTTTTAAGATAGTAAGAAAAAAATATCATTTTACTTTATAATTTTAAATGTTTCAACCAAACAACCCAATATCATGACATTTTTTAATTTTTTCATCTCGACTTGTACACCAGATTACTAATGAGGTATGCAAAGATTATTTTTTAATGTAATGTTATTTTTAAATTAATTTTTAATATTTTATTATATATATATATATAAATATCTAAAATATAAAAACACAATTCTATATAGATAAAATCATCAATATTTATCACGTTTAGATACTAATTTTTATATATTAAAATTATTTAAACATTCAGTTTATCAGGAGTACAATCAATGCATTTTACATCACATTTAGTCTCAACATGGTTCTTTATAGTTCCATCCATTTACTAAAACCCAAAAAAAATTAGAAATGGTAATCATAGTGAGAAACCATATAATCATGAAAATAATTTATAGGATGACTAAATTATGAAACCTACTTTTCATTTTATGTTACCTTGTGTTTAACCTAGGTAAACCATAGTTATCATCTATTCAATAATTTATAATGGTTCACAAATAAAATTTGAATTGACCTAAGAATATCGATTGAGAGTGTATAGAATAGTGTACATTCTTAGTCCCACTCATCATGCATTAGTGACAATTGAGTTAATACCCAATCTTCCCTATTTAGAGTTGTTACCCCTGGGTTCATTTGTGCCACAGACACATCCACATTTTATTATCCATACAGGGATTTATTTATAAGGAAAACCACACAATATATAATTTACCAAATATTTATGATATCGTACTACACTTAGAATTATCCTATGAATATTTAAAAAAATATTTATTTATAATCTCAAAAAATAACTAAAACTTAATTTAACACAAACTGAGGTGACCCAAAATTACATGCATAAATATTTCATCTATTACATGAATATTCATTACATATCATTACAATATATTCAGGGACCATAATGGTTTAGTGTCTTTGGAAAAATGGATATATAATCGACTAGTGAATAAAAGAACTACATCATCTCCCTCTAAGTTATTCATAGTTAACACCCTTTTTAGACATATCATACTTAATGTCTTTCTTCATATCTTTAAGAAAAGGAAAGATAATAAAGGGTGATATTAGATGCACAGTAAGGGTAAACATAGGAGATATCATTAAATGATTATATATAAGAATATCATCAGTATAAGGGTATAAGAACATGATCTTAACATTTTTAAATCATACCCAACAATTTATAGATCATAATCATGAGTCATGGAATAAATCTTGTTAGTTCATAAGACATGAATTATAAAATAATCAAATAAAATGAGTCATGGAATCATAAAATTGGCATAATATTATTTCATAAAATAGTTGTATAAATTGTGAAATATTCATAATCTTAGAAATTTTTATGTTAATGCTACCCACCAAGACATTCATCAAATTTTAGGCTTGGGGTAACCACTTGTGTACTTACTTTGGGATTGGGATAACCTTCTATGTACCCTTTTTGGGCTTGGTATAACCTCATGTATACCCTTTGAGCTTATAAAATTGTAATATATACCCAATTAATTATAGGTATATAATGGAATCACCCATCACATAATCATAACCCATTGATATGTGTTCCAAAAGATTGTGAAAACATTTATCTTTTCACCATTTATTAACCCATGGAAAAGAAAAAGGTTTTCATCGGTATATCATCATCATAATAATAAACCATCCATAGAATGAATCAATATAGTATCATTGTATAACATACATAGTGAAGAATAAGTAACATCAATGGATGTTTTAATAGATTAAAATACTATTAAAATATCTTTGGGGCATTTATTGGGGAAAATAACATTTTCATTTTGAAATAATTTAATTAAAATCTAAAAAATTTATAATATTAAAATTTTATTTAAAAAGAAACATGTAAAATTATAAATTAATATTCAATTAAAATAATATAAATGGCATTGGGAAAATTCATCCATGCGGTAAACATTAAAAAAATTGCATTCACACCTTTGGTAAAAATTGTCTCATTTAGAAAATGATAAGAATATTCATTTTTAAAAAAATATTAAAATTAAAACATGGATAAAAATGACTTTAATTAGTCAATAGAGAATATTAAAAATATTACTGAAATTATTTTACTTAAAATATGTTCATGGAAGAAAAATATTCCCGGCCGAATAGATAAACAAGTTCAGTTTTCCATAAAAAACATTGTTTTTGACTTTTGAGTACATAAAAAGAGAAAAATTAAAGGAAAAATTGTGATTTATATAAATTAATATAGGATAATAAAAAATAATATTTTTTTAGATATATATTATAATTTCATCATCATAAAAATTAAGGATAAATAATCCCGATAAAAATGAGAATATAACGTAAAACTATTACCTCAAGTTTGACTTACTTTGGAAGCACTCAAACATATTGTAAAATAAATTTAAATTTATTATAATTTTATAGAAATAAATATTAATACTTTTAATATCATAAATTATTTACTTATAACATTTTATTACCCATTTATTAATAATTATTTATCAAAATCGATTTTATGGATGATAATTATTGCATTTTTCATCTATATTTCAGTTCAATAGTTCTGATACTTATACTATGATCATTATTAAATAATATAAAAAATTTATTAAAGTTATAAATATCATATTTCTTAATTATATACATATTTATAACCATTCATAAGATAGAGATATAAAAATAAATAACATTGTTCATAGATATGGTAGTTCGTACATACTCATGAACGTTGTTTTCATTTTCTAAGAAAAATAACAAAAGAAAGAAAAATAATATTTTATAATTAAAAAATCATAGTTATATCATAAAAATAATTATATCTATCAATGTGAGGTGCTTATGTAAAATTAATGACTCTGTTATGTGGAGGTGGTAGTCTGCACGTACGCATGAGAGATACTTTCATTTCCCATTTTATTGAAAGGATATGTAAAATGGTTATCCTGTTATCATAGTAAAATATAAATATATTTATGATATTGGGGTAATTATTTTATTATGGATATAATATATTTATATAAATAATAAAAAGAAATAAATTTAAAGTAGTAGGGTAATATAATTACCTCTTCTTTGGGATACCTCCTTTAGATTACTCCTTAATCCTTTAAAAGTAAGTCTTAGGAGAAGACAAATGGATCTAGGATGAAGGGAATAAATATAGGAAGTTATTAGGTTAGTTATTCTATATGATATAAGGCTCAAAATTCATGAAAAAGGTAGGTGATGAGGTTCTATTTTATAAGTAATTGAGAGGACACACATGGAATTAATCAAAAGATTTAAATAATATAAATTCATTTTCTTGTGAAAGTGGCTCCAAATGGAAAATACATAAAAGTTAGAATAATATAAGTATGAAATGTATTCAAAAATTAATATAAATAAAATTTTAGGTTTCATCTTTACCATTATCTCTTCATTTAACCTTCCCCCCCAGTAAATTTGTTTTAACACTAACCATGGTAATAGATTTTTATTGTGTTTACTATTCATGATAAAAAAATGAAAGATGCCTCATTAAAAAATTTGAAAATTATGATTCCAAAAATGGAATCTATTTTAACAAATTAAATTTACATAATTGGAATAAATCATCTTTAAAATAATTGTGCAAAACTCAATGAAAATAGTTTTTATAAAAATGCATTTTAAGTATAAACTGAATTTACATTCATTACTTAAATTATAAAACTATTATATGAAAATTAAAATATTTTATTTAATATATAATATATAAATTTAATTAACATTAATCAATTTTGATTAATTTTATTTATTATTATAAAAAAACATTACACATATAAAAATAGTTTTATGAAAGATAACTCTTTTTATTAATAAATTATTATATCTTCATTCCTAACCTTTAGATAACTAATGTATGAATGATTATTAATTTATTCATATAAATTATGAATATATTCATTTAAATCATTTTCCAATAGTGATCAACATATTTTTTTATATAAAAAACATAACACCTAAAAAAATACATTTCTTCATAAAAAATAGGTATTTTAATCATAGAATGATTTTATAAAAAAATTAATGAGTATTTTTTTGGAATTAACCAATAAATTTTAATTAAAGAAAATATTTATATATAAATTTCATAATGTTTTTAATCCTATTCATATATTCTAATCTAATGGATTGTTTTTAAATATTATAATATATCGTGGTTCATTTAGACTCGAGGTTATGTGTAAATAAAGCTATTGAATACTTCAAATTTATTTCAAGGGAAAACATATAAAATATTAAGGTGTTACACATCCTTATTTTATATGATATGATAATACTTTTAATTTTTGTAAACATGATAATACAATTTTAATAAACTTATCACTTTTATGTTATAAGGAACACTGAAGAACTAATGATTTTGATGATAATGGTAATCCCATTTATCCAAATGCTACAATATGTAGGAATTTTTTTCATTAAAATATCTGGTAAAAAATTATCATTTTACTTTCTAATTTGAAAATTTCCAACCAAATAGCTCGAGATTATGAAATTTTTAAATTTTTCCATCTCGAATTGTACATCAGATTACCATTGAGGTATGGAAAGATTATTTTTTTATGTAATATTATTTTTAAATTCATTTTAATATATTTATAATATATCTGGTTATATCTAAAATATAAATAATCAATTCTATATAGATAACAACATTAGGCTTCATCACCTTAAAATAATAATTTTCATATATTATGATGAATTTCTAAATTATCAATGGATTATCTTATATTGGAGTATTAGTATTAAATATATATGACTTAAATCATTTTTTAACATGATTTTCAGCTAAAAATTTTGAAAAAAGATATCAAGAAGCTTATTTCTCCTAATATGTTAGTCATTGGAGTCATGCAAGTCATTTCCATGTAATTCGATTAAATATTTTTTCAATTACATTACTTTAATATAATTTATAATATATTACTATTTTTTATTGAATGTGTATATTCATAAACTTTGCATCTAATATGACACAACATTCTTGTTTGGAGTCATAGACCTAAAATTCATTTCTCCAGTAGTGATGACTCTAAATTATAAAGGAAAAATAAAATGTGTTTCTAAAATTTTTTGGAATGAATAAATTAAGTGTTTGATGCCTTAATATCATGAGGGGTGTGAAAACATAATTCATTAAACTATCATAATTCATAACACTATCAATTATATAATCATTCGCATTGAATTTTTTTGTATTTCAGTATCCATTGGATGATGTTTATTTTTTATCCTTAATAAAACCCGTCTTATTGGTTATGATTCAAACTAAGTGATTTTTGTAATGTGTTTAATGAATTATTAGATAAATATGTCATATTATTTTAATTCTAATATATTATTATAATTTTTAATTTTATTTTTTAAAATTATTGACATAAATTTAAAACAAGTCGTAGAATAAATACAATAAGATATTGAGAAAAATGGTAAGAAAAATTAAACATGTTTGTGCACAACTGATATTTATTTTATAAATATTTTTATTTAGAAACTGCTTACAATTTTTTTCAATTTAGAAATTATTTTTATAATATAGGTTCATCTTTAACAAGGTGGAATTTAATGTGAGTATTATATTTTTTTCATTTATATATAAAATAATTACAATTGGAAAAATTAAAAAAATATTATATTAGTCTAATGTTTTTTTAAATATTGTATTTGTAAGTTCCTGGATCCTTCTATCCCATTAATTTGTGTGTATCTGAATCCCATGGTGTTTATAGAAAACTTAAAGTAGGTTTGGTGGTTTTTAGGAGCCAGAATATGGTTACAGGAGGAGTTCGTGATGTGAAACATCATTCATGTCGTGAGTGGGTAGTTTACGAACCAAAGTAGAAGTTCAAGGATTGTTTGAGGGTGGTTTGAAGGGTAAATTAATGATATGTATGGTATATTCACAATATGAATGGATTAGGGTTTGGAACAAATGAATATGTCCTCAAAAACTAACAATGTGAATTTTAAGTTTAGAACATGAACTGATCTAGAATTATTGGATCAAGGCAACATGTTTTTTAGAAAATATTAAAAATCATACCTTTCAGGATGTAAATTTCCCATTCAAACAGTGAAATTTTGTTTAGCGGTGTTCCTATAAAGACTATTGTACCCTTAAATTCCCCAAAAACCCTATGATTTTCTCCCAAATCCAGGTGGGTAAAGGAGCTCACTCAAGGTGTTTTTAATCCCTTTTGATAGGGATTGATCCCTAAATTTCCATGTTCAATATACGGTTATTTGAGGTGAGCTTTTCTTATTTATCTTATGGTTTCTTCTATGATCAATCATGTTTCCTCTCATTTTTTCTTTTCATGCTATGGTGGTTTATCTACTTTGTTCTTATAGAGTTATTTAATGAAAATAAATGGTTTATAGTTGTAGTGATCACATTTTTTTCCACTATGATAATGGTTTTCCTCTTGATTTGTTGGATTGTTTTTTATCTATGTTTATGTTTTGTTTAAAATGTTTTTTATACTTGGGTTAGCATATTAATTTGATGGAAATGTTTAAATAACAAAAATATGGTAGTGTTGGTTTCCTAAAGAATTAAAGAGGCATGTTTTTGTAAATAATTCTTCTTAAAATTTAATGGAAATAAAATGATGATTGATGCATATTTAATTAATTTTTTCTTCTATATGTTAATTTAATTTGATAAATAACATTAATATGGTAATTTTAATTGTTGATAATAATAAAGAGGCATGTAAATAGAATAGTTCATTCTTAAAGTTTATTGAAACTCAATTTTATGCTTGAAATAATGTTTAAATAATTTATAGATTTTAATATTTGTTAACTTAGGTTTCCTATAGTTTTAACCAATGATAATGAATCTATTGATCCTAGATGCAAAGAAAACTAGATGTTTGATAGAGATAAATGTTTGGGTTTGAGTGAACCTATTTTCATGTGAAGGTGAGATGCCTCGTTTTTAGGATCAAGATTCTCTATTGACTCTATTTTTTTCCTTTTTATTTACTTTAGATGTGTGTCTTGTTATATAATTTTATGCAAGCCTAGGATGTCTGATGGTTTGGCATGATATGAATGGGGAGGCCTAACTTTTTAGTAGCAGTTGAGGCCTATGGTAATGGGATGCATGGTGATATTTATGGAGATATGCATGGTGATATGCATAGTGGTGTAATGGATGGAACCAGGATTGATAGACTGAGTTGAATATAGTCTTTCACGTTATTTTTTTTTGAATTATAGGATGATTTCTTATTAATTTTTGTCTTAAAGGTTGGTTGTCCATGTTTCTTATTCCTACAATCCTTTCCTTACTGCTTGAGGTAGCTAGTTGTACTTGGTTTATCCATATCTTTTATGGTAGATTAGGGTGTTTCATAAAGTACATTGAATTATAGAATGATAATGTTTAATAAATGTTTTAATCCATGGGTTTGGTGCTTTAATGTAATGTAAATGTTGATAATCTTAAGGAACTATGGAATCAGTTGGATTATGCTTATAGGGAATGGACTTCGCATAGTGGTTAATGAAATGTAAATAGAAAATTTTAATTAATGTATAATAACTTTATTAATTTAAAGTGAAATGTTAAAATTATTTAATTGATTTAATTGAATCTCTTTTAATTATTTTCTTCTTATAGGATATCAAGTTCTTTATAGTGGAAGTCGGGTGTTTGGGAGATGATAACTACAATTGAACCTAAGATTATGATAATTCCCATAGTGTGGTTATAAGCTATATTATATATTTTATGTTATGTGATTTTATATAATACCCAACCCATGTTAGTAGGGTTATTGATGCCAAGTAGACTCTAGGAGGGTGTTTTCCTTAATATCTAGGTTAGCAATGAATGTATGGATAACTACCCCCCTTTATCCCTGATCTCTTATCCTGGTAGTATTATTTCTTGGTATGCATGGTGGTTATCTTTCCCCATATATTTTTTTAGAAGTAATTAATCTATTATGGTTATTTCATACACCTGTGTCACCACATATAGTATCCTATAGATTATTATAGGTGTGACATGTGTGGGTTATGATGGCTTGAGGTATAATACACGACATACGGGCTATAATGGCTCCCAAAAACTACTCATTTACTATCTGTAGATTTGGAATGGGATGATGAGATTATTTCATTCATGGGGTGTATGGTATGATGAGATTATGTGATGCATTATGCTCGCGATATGATACTTTATCCCAGGTATCTTCAGGTTGGATTTTTTGGAGAGAGATGGCTCAGGACGTGCGAATTTGGGGTAGAGTTGAAAACCAGTAGGGAAGTGGTAGCAAGGTGCCTTATTTTTGTATTATATTATATGATATCTTGTATGTGATACTTGGTGAGAGATATCCATGGTGAGTCTAGTAACTTACCATACCTGGTTAGGTGACAAGTTAGCTTCAATTTTTGTTCATTAGGATTTAGTATTATTTATTTATCATTTTCATGAGAGGCCCTAAGGAGGATCCTATTAAGTATACATGTTATGATCACACTACTTATATATAAACTATTTTTGAGGTCATCCAGTTCAGTTTGTTTATGGGAATGGAAATTATAAGCTCGTGGGTTGTTCAGAATATGTTTAGGATTTCATGGTCACTATCAAGGATTATATTTTGCTACTTGTAGTTTCCTTTATAGGTGTTCAGTTGTATGACATTACATGCATGTATTTGGGATCTTTTAATTTTATCTTGAGATGTATTTTTTTGGTGTTTATATCTTATCTATCATTTCTAAAATCATAGAGGGTAATGCCTCCCATTTATGTGTATGATATACCATCAGTGCATCTCACTAACCTGTGGCCTATTGGATGAGGGATTCATGAATAATTATTTCCCCTCTCTCATTACCATCCTAGGAGGGGTATCTTTAGGGGGAGGGGTGATAATAAAGGGGTATTAAAGGTTCGTGTTGAGGAATAGAATGAAGTTTATAGGTAGGTACATTTGAGGATGAATGGGTTGGTAGGGAAATGGTTTTAGTTAAGTTTAGTAAGAAATGTATATAAGAGAAACTATATGATACATGAGTATTTAGGGCCCCATGTGATCTCATTCATGGACCTTTAAGTTTATTAAGCCTACTAAGTAAAGTGATGCTGGTTTTGGGGTAGAGACCTAGGAAATGATCATGTAACATTATTTTTTTCACATGTATTTAAAATGGGTAGACCTTGGGATTATATTGAACCATAAATAAATAAATAAATATTTAGAAAAATATTTAATATTACATATTACAAGTTTAAGAGTCCCTAATAGTTCAATCTTTTTTAGTTATGGCTCCAGTTCATCATCCTTATTAGGTTCACACTAAAGTTGTTTAGTAGGATATTCTAATATATCACCACAGAGTATATGTCAATAACTACAAAAATTATAGGGGGAAATTGTGAGAGTTTTAGCGCCAAATTCGGTAGAAGTATGAGGGATCCATTTTAGACTCGGTGAAAGAGGACTAGTTGGAGGAGGTAGAAATATCCATTAGTTTGATCTTTTCTTAAAAGGGGAACTAGGTTTCATTGGTAATAATGATTTTTCTTGGAGCAGTGAGGTAGTGGTGGTTATTATTACTTGGGGATTGAGAAGAGTTAGTAGTACCATGAGAGATGTTCCAATAGTGGTTTTGAGTATATTTCCTTTCTTTGACTTTAAAGGTGGCCAATCACCATAAGTTACTTACCCTTCAACAAGTTGTCTCCAGTATACGGAAGTTTGGGATCTATTTAAATACCCTTATCTGATATTATTTGGACCTATTTCAAGATGATGAAGCTAGGGTGAGTCATTTCAAGGAGTATTTGCATCTATAGATCCCATTCCAAGTCACCTTGTTTATGTTTTAAACATATCTTGAGGTGTTGGTGAGAGTAAAGTGCATTGAGAGGATAGTGTCTAAGAACGGATTATCATAAGAGGGGAGTATTCAAGATTCCCTTCATAGAAAATATGTGGTCTGGGGTTCTCAGTTTCCTAGATATAAGGGTTTTCGAATAGATGGGTGTAGGTCATAACCCTCATCATCTTGTATCTTCGATGGTGGTGTTTCTCTGTCCCCTACTAAGGGGTCATATGCATGTTTTTTGTGTGGATTTCAAGGTCATCGATGGTAAGAGTGACTAAACTTTTGAGAAAATAATGTGCAGCAGGTGTTCCACTTCATGTTCCTCTATTGAGGTAGTTTTAACCAAGGTAGAAGAACTATGGTGATCCGTCTTTGAATAAGCAGAGAGGAGATGAGGTAGGCATAGTAAAACCTTAATATTATCCTCATCCTTAAAATAATAGTGTGTACATAGAGGTGTTCATCATCAAGTCTAGATATGTTATAGAGCTAGTTGTAGTTAGCTGTATGCTTTGGAGTTTCTAGTTCTATGTGATCGAGATATCATTTTAGGTACCCTTTTATTTTTTTTACTTGGGTGCATGATTTGGTTGATTCAATATCTATACACTCCTTCATATCACCTAGCCTAGTCCATTTATTAGGATTTGAGTTGAAGATACTTCCAGTGCATGTGGCATTGACTATGCTAGTTGGAGGTTAATTTTATCTATATAGTGTTTTTATAGACTATGAGCTAGTACTGGGGAAGCATCTCACTTAGGGATACTTCCTATAATTATGGTTATATCTATACAAAATTTTCCTTATCATGAAATAATTGTATTCAATGTAGGATATTGTGTATTTCTTTAAGAGACATATTTTATCTAAGATGCTAAAGGATATCCCATAGTGTTCATTGGCCAACGAGGCCCTAAAATAGGTCATATGTGTGTTTTTTACTTATCTTCCCTGATGGAAGATATTATGATAAGTTTTTCAAAGGCTTAGTAGGTAGTGTTTCCCAAGCTTATAGAAGAGTACCATGATGTATTCCTTAAGGAGGTTGTAGTGTTACCCCCTTGATGGGTGATCGGGTTTGGGATAGAGCTATAACCAGGTTTTTCTAAATTCTCAATGTATCCATATAGGATGGTTCCTTTTGAGTTGCAAGATCTACGGGTATAGATCAATGATCTTTTATAATGAGGTTTTGTTTATCCAAGTGTGTCACATTATGGTTCCTCGGTTCTATTTGTGAAGAATTCTGATGACAGGTTGCATATTTGTATCGATTTTCATCACTTGAATTAAGTGACAGTGGAGAAACCCTATCCTCTTATTCATATTGATGATTTATTCGGTTAGCATAAAGGATCCATTTGGTTCTCAAAGATTGATCTTCATTCAGGATATCATCATATATAGTTAAAATATGAGGATATTCTTAAGACCAATTTGTGATGTCGTTATGGGTATTATGAGTTCATTATGATGTCATTCAGTTTAAAAAAAACTCAAGATGTGTTAATGGGTTTTATGAACATAGTGTTCATAGAGTTCCAAGATTAGTGTTGTATGGTTTTTATCAATAGCATCCTTGTGTACTTTTCATCAGAGGAGGAGCGTGTAGGGCATCTGCATGCTATTTTGGGAGTACTTCATCATCAGTCGTTGTTCAGGAACCTTTCAAAGTGTGAGTTATGGTCTTGTTAAGTTCATTTCATGGGGTATTTCATGTCCTAATGTGGTATAGCTTTGGATCATTTGAAAATTTAGGTGGTCATTTCTTAGGAAACCACCAAGAAATTTCTAGAGTTGCAGAGTTTTCTTGGTATTTCGGGCTATTATAGGAGCTTTTTATTTTATTTATCTATGGTTTTGAATCCTATGATATCCTTAAATATAAATTATTAGTTTTTCTGGTAGACTGGTCATTTTTAGGCATCTTTCTAGTTCCAGAAGGAGAAGTTTCTCAATGCTCCAGTTCTTCATTTTCTAGAAGATAGAGTTTAGTTTGAGGTTTTATGTGATGATTCACATCTTGGTTTAGGATGTTTTTTGATGTAGAAAAGATCAGTTTTTTATTATTTTTCTCATCAATTATGTCTCCATTATTTTAACTATTCCACTCATGATGTATAGTTTGAATCGGTCATGTTTTCTTTGAAGTGGTCTCAACATTACCTCAACGGTGAGCGTTTTATAGTTTTTACCGATCACAAAATCCTGAGGTATGTCTTCTCCTAGTGTGACATAAACTTTTTAAAGTGGTGATGGATGGAATTTTTATAGGGATATGACTTTGAGATTTCATATACACTGATAAAGGTTAATATTATAGTTGATGCATTGAGAAGGAAGTCATTCAGTGATGTCGTGTATAAATTTTGAGATTTTTAGAGAGTAATGGAAGATATCTTAGTTATGTATCTTGGTGTTGGATGGATTGGTGGAAGAGTTATACTTTTTTATATAATAGTGTCATCATCTTTGGTGCAACAGGTGGAAGATTCCCAACTGGGGGATTCTGAGCTAGATATTAGGAGAGGCCAAGTTGTCTTTAGTGATGCCCCTAATAGTTGTTTTGGGGATGAATAACACTAGTTTTTGTTCTAGGGGAGGATTTTAATTCATTTGGTGATGCATGGGGTATTTATACATGAGTTACATAGATCACACTTAGTAGTAAATTTTGGTTTGACAAAGATTTATTGAGCTCTGATAGGTCAATTTTGGTGTCCTAGGTTGAAGTGTTCAGTTTTAGAGTTTTTGTCTCGATGTTTAGTCTAATATAAGGTAATGGTCAAGAACCATGCTCTTGGTTGATTACTCCATCTATTTTATTTTCCTCAGTGTAATTGGTAGTACATATCAATGGAATTAATCATTGTTTACCTTGATCTCACGGAGGAAATTATGTTATATGGATGATAGTGGATTGTTTAATAAAATCAACCCATTTTATAGTGATCAAGGAGTCGATCTCAATAGAGTATTTATTGAGATGGTACCTGTAGTAGGTGGTGATATTCTATGAATTCATGGGAAAAATAATATTTTATTGTGATTCTTGTTTTACCTCCTGGGTGTGGAGAGGTATCTAGCATGATTTTGGATCACAATTATTCCTTGGCACTCATTTTCATCTATAAAAAAATGGTCAGATAGAGAATACTATTAAAACTCTTAAGGACATGTTGTGTGCTTTTGGTCTAGATTTTGGAGGTTTATGGATGATTCACCTAACTTTGGTTGAGTTTTCTTACAATAATATTTTTCACTCTGCCATTGGTATGGCTCAATTTGAGGCTTTTTATGTCCAACCTTTCCATTCTTTGTGGTGTCGAACTGGGGTTGGAGATTCATCAGTTATCAAGTCGGAACTAGTGTAGGGAATGATAGAGTTGGTTTAGGTGATTCATAAGAGGATAAAGGAAGCACAGTATTTTCATAAGTCATATTTCACTCATAGGAGGAGACCTATGGAGTTTTTTCATTGGAGAACATGTTTTCCAAAAGTTGACTCCTCATCGTGGGAAGTGAAGGCTTGGTCATGGGGGTAATATTTCTCCATGTTTTTTGGTCCTTTCAAGGTGTTGTCTTGTGTTGGATATTTTGTGCATCAAATTGTACTTTCTATGGAGATTATCTAGATACATGGTGTCTTCCATGTGTCACAAATTTTATCATTATCTTCATGATGACACTCTCATCATCAATTGGGGTGAGATATATATTGATGATGATAAAACCTTTGAGGAGTGGCAGGTGGATATCCAAGATCACTAAGAGAAGGTATTGTGTGAGTGTTTTATTCTGTTTATTTGTGTCCTTTGGTGGTATTGTGGTGTAAAGTATAGTACCTAGGAACTTTATTTGTAGATGCTCGCTCAGTATCTAAATCTATTTAATGTTTACATCTTCTCCTTTAGTGATTCTTTTTGTGTGGTTTTTGATATTTATCTAGTTTATGGAATTTTTTTCTCTTCTTTGATGCCTTTTTTTGTGGCCTTTCTCTTATTTGAGAGGTATCTCCCCCATAAGAGTGTTTAGGAGATAGTTTTTGGTGTTTCATAGTTTTCTGTTTTGTTCCTCTAAGTGAGGTGGTTGATCTCCTATGATGTAATATTCTTGAAAGGTATCTCACAGGGTGGTTGTTCAGATAACCCTATTTCTTTTCCTTTTCTCCATTTTTGATTTAAATTCTAGAGGATCAGAATTGTTTGAGGAGCATCTGATATAAGGTCTCAGATCCTTATATCCCATTCCTTTTCATGTATCTGAAGCCCATAGTTCTTAGAGTAATCTTAGAGTAGGTTTGATGGTGTTTTGGAGCCAGAATCAGGTTGCAGGAGGAGTTCATGATGATAAATTTCATTCATATCATGGGTGGGCAGTTCACAGCCCAAAGTGGATGTTCACGGATTGTGTGAGGTTGGTTCATAGGTTGAATTCATAATGTGTAAGGTATATTCACGATGTGAATGGATTTGGGTTTGTAACTGATGAATCTATCCTTGAAAAATCATTATGTGAATGTGAAGTTCATAGTGTGAATTGATCTGGATTTATTTGGTCGAGGTGATACATTTTTCAGCAATTCTTAAAAATCAAACCTCTCACGGTGTGAATGAACCATTCATGCCTTGAAAGTATATTAAGCAGTGTTCTTATAAATACTATTTCACCCTCAAATTATTCAAAACCCCTCTGATTTTCTCCCAAATCCTTGTGGACATAGGATCTATCTCAAGGTGTTTTGAATCCCTTTTGATTGGGATTGTTCTCTAGCTTCTCATGTTCAATCCATGGTGATCTGAGGTTAGTTTTATCTATTTCTATTATGTTTTCTTCTTTAATTGATATTATTTCCTCATATAATTTCTTATCATTCTATGGAGCTTTATCTCCTTTGGTATTTATGGAGTTCTTTGGTGTTTGTTAGCACGGTTGTGGCACAACATTCTTGTGGGGTGGTAGTTTCCTTACAGGGAAGGTGATCAAAGATTTGTGTTATTGTTTTATTCTTAATCAAATAACATTATAAGCCTTAAGGTAAGGGAATTGTTTCTTCTCCTATTATTTTATATGAAAACACAAAGTAATCATGACTTATCTTTTTGGGTGATTGTATAATTAACCCTAATAAATATTAAACTTGATTAATGAAAATAAATATTTTATGGTTATAGTGATCGCATGTTTTTCCTCCGTGATAATGGTTTTCCTATTGATTTTCTATATAGTGTGTTATATATGTTTTTTCAATGGTTATAATGTTTTTTATTCTTTTTTTAGCATGTTAATTTTACGGAAATAGTTAACAAACATAAAGTTGGTAATGTTGGTTAGCTAAATAATTAAATAGGCATGTTTTTGAAAACCGTTATTATTTTAATTTTATGGAAATAAAATGATGCATGATGAATGTTTAATTAATTTTTAATTACATATGTTAATGGTATTTGATAAATAACATGAATTTTGTAATTCTTTTTATTGATAATAATAAATAGTAATGTGAATAAAAAAATTCTCCCTTAAATTTTTTTGAAACTAGATGTTATGATTGAAATCATGTTTAAATAATTTATATATTTTAATAGCTGATGCCATAGGTTTCATATGGTTGTAACCTAATATAATTAATTATTTAATCCAATATGGTAAGAAAACCAGTTATTTCATAAAGATTAATGTTTAGGGTCAAGCAAGCCTTTTTTCATTTGAAGGATGGATGCCTTATTTTTATGCCCTTGATTACCTTTTGACTCAATTTTTTGTTTTTTATCTTATATGTTTGATATGGATGTGATTATTTCTATTAAATGTGATGTGAGACTAGTATGGATGATAGTTTGGTGAGATGTGGTTGGGGAGGGTGATTTTATGGAATCAATTGATGCTTGTGATGGTTGGATGCATGGCGATATACAAGGTGGTGTCGGGGATGGAACCAGGACTGATGGAACAGGTTGAAGCTGGGCCTGATCATTATTATGCTGAAATTTGGGATGCTTCCTTTTTAATATTCTTCTTAAAGCCTAGTTGGTCAGGGTTTTTTTCTGCATTCTTTTCCCCACTACTTGAGGTAACTGGTTGTGCTTGGTTTATGAATCTCTATTATGGTAGCTTAAAATGTTTCCTAGAGTACCTAGAATTATGGAATGATATTGTTTAATAAAAGTTTTAACCCATGTATTTGGTGCTTAAATGGAATGGAAATGTTGATAATCTTGAGGAACAGTGGAATTGGTTGGATTATGTCTTGAGGGAATAGACATAACTTAGTAGTTAATGAAATGTGACTAGAAAAATGTTAATTAATGGGTAAAAAATTAATTAATGTAAAGTGAAATGTTAAAATTAAAGAATGAATTTAAATGAATCTACTTTAATTCTTATGTGATTATAGGATATCTAGTTCTTAGTAGTCACAGCTAAGTGTCCAAGATATGATTGCTCAAGTTAGGCCTAAGACTAGGTTAATACTCATAGTGTGGTTGTGAGCTATATTATATCTTATATGTTATGTGATTTCATATGCTACCTCACCCATATAAGTGGTGTTACTGACACCCGTTGGACTCTGGGAGAGTGTTTTCCCCAATATCTAAGTTGGCAGGGAATGGATGGTTAACTACCCTCTCTATCCCTGCTCACTTATCATGGTAGTATTATGTGTTGGTATAAATAGTGGTTATCTTTCCCCATATATGTGTGTAGAGGGATATAATGGAATATGGTTATTTCACACACATGTATTTTGGATATATTATCCTATGGATTATTATAGGTATGATGTGTGTGGGTTGTGATGGATTGAGGTATAATACACGATATTCATGTTGTGGTTTCTCCCAGAAACTACTCAGTTACTATCTAGAGATATAGAATAGGATGATGAGATAATGTTATTCATGGGGTGTGTGGTATGTGATGAGATGATGTGTTTCATGAGATGTGTGATATAATACTTTAGATCATGTGTCTTCAGGTTGGATTCTTTTAGAGATAGATGTATCAGGATGTGCGACATTGGGGCAGAGTGGAAAACCTGTGAGAAAGTAGTAGTAGGGTACCTTTTTTTATATTATATTATTTGATCACTTGTATGTGATACTTGGTAATGGGTAGTCATGGTGAGGCTAGGAACTTAGCATGCCTATTAAGGTGATGATTTAGCTTTACTTTTTGTTCACTGGGATGTATTATCCTTTCTTTATCTTTTTTATGAGAGACTATAGAGACGATCCAATTAATTATACATGTTGTGCTCACCCTATATATATAAACTATTTTTTTAGGTTAGCATGAGCAGTTTGGTGATCGGGCTAGAAATTACTAGATCATGGGTTATTCAATAATTTTTTGGGCTTTCATGGTCACTAATAAGGATTATCTTTTGGTAATTGTAGTTTCCTTTATATTTTTTTAGTTGTATGAAATTTCATTCATGTATTTGGGATCTTTTACTTTTATCTTGAACCGGAATTGTTTTTCATTTTTTATTATCTCTCGTTTCTCAAATCTTATAGGGTAATGCATCTGATTTGTGTGTATAATATACCCTTAGTGATTATCACCAACATGTGAACTATTGTAGGTGGTATCCGAGCATCATTATCCCCCTTCTCTCATTACTGGACCAAGAGGGGTACTTTTGGGGGGAGAGGGTTATGACAGTATTAAATTTTAAATAATTTATTTATATTTTATAGTTTCTTTATGACACTATATCATATACTAAAAAATATTTGAACCGTTTATGAGTAATATTATTTGATATTTTTATAAGTTTAGTTAAATCATTGTTCATATTTATATGATTGTTGAAGGATAGGTATTATATATTTTAATTTTTACTTTTTTTGTAATTGTAACAATATTTTAATACAAAATCATTGAATTCTTACAAATTTTTTTATTTCTAACTCTTATAGGTTTGGGTTTATCCTTATTCAATACTTTTTAAAAAAATTAATTTTTCACATTGGTAATTTTAACAACCAATATAAAAAATAAAAATAAAAAATAATCCATAATGGTTTGTTACAAAACGATGTTAAAAATAAACTTTTGTTTAGTTTTGGTGTAATAAATGATTTCTTGTTAAAGTTTTGAAACTTTTAGAACATAACTTTTAGAAGTAAACCTGTGGAACTAAATAAAGTAAGATCACCCTCACCTGAAAAGCTTGAAAGCAGATGATGAAACAGAATCAAAAGATGAAGGTAATAGAAACAACATCCACTTCCTGAGGAAGTAACATGGGAGGATGTTTCAGATGTGGAATGAGTTTCTAGAGAAAGTGGTAAAGATGAAAAGATGACATATTTTGAGTGATGAAGTGTGGAAGTGGAAGGATTCAATTTTGTATTATTGAGGATCTTATATAGGAATAACTCTGAAAGATGTGTAAGAGTGGATTGGGGTTTCTAAAGGTAACATGATATTCTTATGAGGGATGAGTAAGATTAACTAGCACTATTAACAAAAAATAATAATTAAAGGAGGGGTTTTCATCAGTATATTTTTAACTAAATAGAAGGTTATCCACATAGACTGTGAAGCAACAGTGTCATCAATAAAGATAGAAAAGTGGTGGAACTGACAAGATGTTGTTGATTTTGTTTATAAAAGGATGGGTTAGGGTTACTTGTTCATCTTGTTGTGGTATAGATCCAAGTTTCTAGGGATTTGATGCCATAAATAGGATTGTTTTAGTCCTAACCCATGGTAGATCAGATTGAATAGTGGAACCTAAAGATAGAGATCTACCAAAGAGGATAAAGATTCTATAAAAAATCCTCAGTCTACTATGTGTGGGTTATATAATGAGAGAACATGTGACTATCATTTGTCAAAAGAGTGTTAGGAGAAAATTTTCTTCCATATTTGGGTAGGGTGTTTAGAAGATTATTCCCTTATAACTCAGAGTCTATGTAGGGTTTTTGGATGGAAGGTTCCATTATAACTCATAATTTCTCTTTATTATTATCTCTTCAGTATATAAGTTGCAGTTCTTCCCCATAGAATATGATTAAGTTCCCTTATAACTCAGAGTCTGTGTAGGGTTTTTGGGTGTTATTCTTTATGTTCCACTTTTTTAGTGTGTTCTTCCATTATGATAAACTTAGGATAGTATTATATAGGATAGTGGTAATTTTATGTGATGGATAGGGTGAAGGGACTTCTCTTTAAGAGCATTCTATTAGAGATTTTCTTTCCTAGGGTCCACTACCCAAGGTGTACTTCCCTTGACCAGAAAAGGGACCATATAGGGAAGGGGTTATTTTTAGATTTATAATCCATGAATATAACTCCCTCATACCCTATGTGGGACTCACATCCCATACACTAGTTGAACGAGGACATTTATGGGAGGGGGAATTCTTTTTCACGAATCCCTAGAGATAATCATTGTATTTTATTTTCAAAAGTTTTCAAGGGTGGTGGAATATTGTGTTTTTTTTTAAGATTTAAATTTTAATTGAATAATAAAACATTGTGGGTTTCTATACATAAGTTTTTCATATGGTATGTTGATGTTCACATAGAGAGGTTTCAATGGTGGTGGAAAATTTTGACACAAACATTTTATCCAATATGGGTTTCAGAATTAGTATACTCCAGACATGAAAACTCATGGAAGAAGGGAGTTTTTTAATAGGAGTCTTGGAACACTTGAGAAACATGGTGATGAAAATCCTAGTTGAGGGTTACTAGAACTTGGAATCATGGTGTATAAAATGTGCATGGGTGTATCCCTAGAAATGATAGAAAGTACATTTCACTTGTTGAAGATAGAGTCTACATGGATCAAATGTTTTCTGATTTGGTATCATGGAATTTAATTATACCCTTTGTACCTAAATTGACAATATGGAATAGAGATATGTAGTATCATAACATTCTCCAAATGGAGAACCATGATGAAAAGAAGACTGGTTATTACTAGAATGGTATTGGTCTAGTGGTGGATAGTTAAAAATAATTGGGAGTTTTGAAAGTGTTTCTAGAAGGGTGGTATACAGTTTGAGGAGATCGGACCTGGAACACTAGAGATTTGTATCATGGAGAAATGTTCATATTTTCAATGATAAAACCATAATCATATAGATAATACCTGGAGATATATTGTGTTGAAAGTGATTTTAATACTTTAAGTTATATGGTGTGTCTTATAAATAGAAGAATATGATTATTTTTTCCAGGTAAATATGCATCACATTATTTTTTATCAAGGTCATTTTGTTTCATTTATGGTAGGATCTTCCAAAGGCACTCTTGTCTGGAAGGGACAATTTTCTTGTTCTCTTAGTTACAAAGTATGTCGAAGATTTCAACCATTTCCACATCAATGCTGGGAGGAAGAGGGGCATCTTAAAGTCTCATATGTGTTTATGTGCTAATGATTTGCAATGAATAATTTGATTATATATTTGTGATAATTATTTATGGAAGGTAGTAAAAGTTCTAGAATTTACTCATTGATGGGGGAGTGATCCTTGGAAGAATCAAAACCAAACTAAGATGCAATGGGAGTAAATGAACACTAATTTCCTTGGTTGCATGACCAATGGATTGCTAAATAAAGATCATTCATAAAGAAATTAGAGATAAATTAGTGGTTCCAAAAAAATTCAGTATGAATATGGTAGTTATATGATATAAGACTTTTTAGGATCAGTTTTAGATGGTGGTTGGATATTTTGGTATTTCTAAAGCTTAATATGATGGAAATATCTTAGACTATGGAAGCTTCGAATAATGTTTCAGAAATATAGGGTCTAAAAATAGTAGTTACTTGTACATGGTATGTAACATCCATCTTCATCTCATTATCTTGAGAAGTGGGAAGGACTCTACTTTCCCTTAATAAATATCTTCAAGGCACCAAAGGCTAGAAATAAATGTCAAGGGCTTCATTAATAGGTGGGGGGATATTCTCCCTTTGAAAAATAAAACAATAAAACTAAACATACCATAACAAAATACCAATAATTAATGCATGATAATAATGTAAAATAACTCAAATTAAAACCATTTATATCAAAAATCATCTAGAACAATGTACCGTAGCAGAAGACTATAATATCAAAGTATACAGCAGAAGACAAAACCAAAAAAAAGTCTCCAAAGAAAAACTCCAATATCCAAACATTCTCCATGATCTAACTCCACCAAAATAGCCTAATTACCACAAAGTACTTCTAAATACATGTTATACTTTACCTTTTCATGTGTCTTGATAAATAAAATCTACAAAATCACCAAAGTTCCAATGTAGGGGTGAGTAATGAAACTCAGTAGGTTTTCTCTAAATGACTTCCCTACTCATGACACTAGGATAGAACAATTTAGAGCATTTATATAAAATAGTTTATATAAAACAATTTCTAAAATAGTTTATATCACAATATAAACAAGTTCTATAACAAATCATTTTTCATAAAACAAAATCAAGTTCCAAGGAAAGCAACCAAACAAGTTCTTCAAAACTATTTTATATTTCCTTTTGGCATATCTCATTCCAATCCTACAACCTACACATGCATGCATGTATGCTTCATTATAATAGTTCCATACTCATGAGTGGTTTCTCATTGATCTACCAAGTCATCACAAGGTAATTAAATCCCATGTTCCATTACACCTTTGGCACTGATCACTAAGTCATATTTCAACTGGGCCTCATAAATGTAATATGAACCCACACCAACCCATTATTCCAAACCATTACAAAATCATCATACCAAAACCATTTCAATAAAAGAAACATTTTTATTGAAAAACATTCTACAAAACATTTTTTCCACAAATCAAACCAATCAACCATTTTTTAAATCAACATTTTAAAATCATTTATCAAAGCACTTTCACAAAAATTCCACAATTCCATAAAAATACAAAAATATTCACTAAAGAGGGTTTCTACCATAATTTTCACAATAAATTTAATCTATTTGAAACTAATCCTTCATGTTCTAAATATTTGAGTCAAGGGTGAATCCACTTACCTTGAAAAACTTGGTGAAAATAGAAAATGGCATGAAAATATCCATGAAAACGGGTCGAAACTCTAAAAAACGACCTTAGATATCCTCCCCTGTCATCAAAAAATCCAAATATAATTATATTTGGCATAAAATACCATATATATATCCACATTGGACATATATCTAAGAAATCAAGATAGAGGGAGGAGTGGATCTAAGTAAAACCATCAAGAACAACCAAGAACGATGAATTATCGTGATAGTTGGCCTTAAACGCACCAATAAATGCCTCTAGATCACTTCTAAATCAATGGGATAAGACTCCTTAGCCTTTTAGAGGAAGAAATACCAATTTAGGGTCAGTTTAGGGCAAGAAATAGGGGTTAAAACATAAAAATGACCTAGATACACTTTTGTGGATCTAGTTTTTAAACCATGCATGGTTAGTTGCACAGTTAGTCAAACCGTGTATTATCCATTGCCTCAAGGATGAACCCCACATGGTTTTATCTCACAGTTTCCAAAATATGCGCCAACCATGCCAAATACCACTATCTTAATAATCATAGTTTCACCTAGGCTTCCACATGTTTTGGACAAATCGTGGGCCGACAATGCGCCTTCCTCTTTAGCCTTTGTCTCAATATGCACAGTTTACTCTAAGTGTTTCACAGTTTCACCAAACCATGCACCACCCATGTACCCTTATAAAAGCCACAAAAACATTCCAAAAACTCCCAAACTTCACTCAGACACTTTATATAATTAAAAATCATAAAATAATGGTTAATTACTTGAAGCTGAGTGTGCTAAATTCTCCCCACCATTGGCTTTTCCATCCCCAGAAAGTAAAAAATCATCATTGCTATGAAAGAGTTCTGGCCATTACTCTTTAATTTCCTTCTCATTTTCTCAAGTCTCTTCCTGAATCTGACCATGTTTCCACAAAAACCACACTAGACCGATTCTTTTTCCACGAAAGACTTTATCTTTCTTATCCACAATCCGCACTATCATGTGCACCAATGAATCATCCGACTCTATGTCTATGTGATTCCATAGAATTAGATTGTCAGGATCAGTCTGATACTTTTTCAAATGAGATACATGAAACACATTATTCACAGCACTGAACCATGGTGGTAATGCCAACCAATACTCCACCTCACCAACCCATTAAAGTATCTCAAAAGGGCCTATGTATTGAGGAAATAACTTTCCCTGCTTCCCAAAATGTCGATGTCCAATCCTTGTATAGATCCTAAAGAACACATGATCACTCACCGCAAATAACAATGGTCATCAATAATGATCCACATATTATTTCTGATGACTCTGATCCATATCCATCCATTTCTTGATCAACTAAATCTTCTATATTGTTTCTTGGATAAGGTTTATCCCAACCTGTGAAGTATCACCTATTTCCACCCAACAAATTGGAGAATGGTAAGGAAAATCATACAATGCTTCAAAATAATACATATGTATTGAGGCCTGATAACTTTTTTTATATGAGAACTTCACTAATGGCATGTTATCTTCCCATGAGCCACAAAAATCTATTATATAAGCTTGCAGCATGTCTTCTAATGTTTGTATCATCCACTCAGATTGTCCATCCATTTGAGGATGATGCACTGTACTCATATTCAACTAAGACCTAATGGATTTATATAATAATTTCTAGAAACAAGACGTAAACCTTATATCTTTGTCCAACGTTATTGAAACCGGTATGTCATGCCTCTTTACAACTTCTCAGATATATATTTTTGACAAGTCCTCCACCATATGAGATTCATGAATAGGGATTAAATGAGTCAAATTTTTTAGTCGATCCACTATCACTCAGATGAAATCATGTTTTTAAACCCTTCTTGGGAGACCTATTATAAAATCCATAGCTATATACTCCCATTTCCACATAAGAATAGGTTAATAATATAACATGCATGTTGTTCGTTGATGCTCTTCCTTAACTTGTTGACAAGTTAATCATCTTGAAACAAACTCATCCAATTTTTTTGATACCAATCCACCAAAACTATACTTTCAACACCTTGTACATATTCAATATTCCAGGATGAATAGTCCATATTGAATAGTGATAAGCACAAAGAATTTGTTCTGTAGAACCCATAGGTATGGCCATCTAATTTCTGAACCACAACATTTAACTCTCATCCAGCTTACATACCTCAATGGTCTCCCCACCATTGAGTTTTGACCTCATATCCACACATTCTGCATCATATTTTTGTTCCTCTTTAACCATCTCTACCAAATCAAGAACAAAAAAAACTAGAAAGAAGGTCGTAACTTCACTTCGGTCTTCACATTCCAAGTGCATATCTGTTAGGACCAACATCAACTACCCCTCATCTGAAGATTCTTTTTCCAACTGAGCATATGAATTTCTAATTAATGCATCTGACACCGAATTTACCTTTCCCAATGTATACATCAAGTTAAAGTAAAATATTTAGAGATACTCTATCCATCTTCTTTTTCTTAGATTCAAATATTATTGTGGGAAAATATGATTCAAGCTCTTGTGATCCATGAACATGGTAAATTTATCACCAAAGAGATAATAATGCCAAGTCTTCAAATCATAGACTATGTCAACTAACTCCAAATCATGTGTTGGGTAATTATTATCAAGCACTCTTAACTTTATTGAGCCATAAGTAACAATATGATCTCCATACATGAGAACTCATCCCAACCCTGATCCCAAAGCATCACAATACACCACATACCCTTCTCCTGATTCCAGAAAAACCAAGATTGGTGTTGATGTAAGGTGAAATTTAAACTCTTGAAAAGACTTCTGACATTATTCATTCTATTGGACTGTAACATTATTATTTTTAAAAACTATCATAGGTGAATCTAGTCATGAAAAATCATGAACAAGGTGTCGGTAATAATCATCTAGACCAAGGAAACTTCATATATCGAAGACATTATTTTATGGTTGTGAAGATATAATGGCCTCTATCTTTTTTGGATCCATAAAAACATATATTTCAAAGATCACATGGCCAAGGAAACATACCTCTTGTATCCAAAAATCACACTTTGATAATTTTTCATACAACTGGTGATCCCTTAAGATTCCCAACACTGTCACCAAGTGTTGTTCTTGCAAAAACCTTTTCCTTGAATACACTAATATGTAATCCACAAACACCACCACAAAAGTATCTAGGTATCACTAAAATATTTGATTCATCAATTCCATAAAGACATATGGTGCATTCATAAGATCGAAAGAAATTACCATATATTTTTAATGTCTATATATACTCCTGTAAGTTTTCTTTGGAATATCTTCCTTCCTAACCCGCAATCAGCAATATCATGATAGCAAGTTAATTTTGGAGAACCACTGATCTCCCCACATTTGATCGAAAAAATCACCAATGTGTGGAATTGGATACTTGTTCTTTATCGTAACTTGGTTAATATTATGATAATTTACACATAGACGAATAGTTCCATTTGTCTTTTTCATAAACAAGACCAGTGCTATCCACAGAGATGTGTTCGACTGAATGAACCCTTTTCTTTCCAGCTCTTCCAACTATGCTTTCAGCTCCCTTAATTTTATTGGTACCATCTAATAAGACATAAGGGAAATAGGACTGGTCCCTAGAAGGATATCAATCATAAACTCAACATCTATCATAGGTGGAAATCCTGAGAAATTGTTGAGAAACGCATCTAGAAACTGATAAACCACTCCTGGAAAACTATTATCCTAGGTCTCATCCATCGATGCCAAAGACAATGCTTCCAACTGGTTCAATATTGTTCTAACTTCTTGGGCCAACAAGCCCATTGAAGTTGCCTTTACACGCCGGTCTTCTTGAAAGAGTTTCTCAACTCCATCTTCAATTTTAAAACTGAATCTTCATGTATAACAGTCGATGTGAGCCTTGAACATTGTCAACCAATCCAAACCCAGGCTTATTTTATAGAAATAATTATTGAGCATAGAGAAATATCATTTCAAATCAGATCCATAAAAAGTTATAGAACATGATCTACACACAAAATCTCGACATTCTCTTTGAAAAAAAGGAGTTTGAAGTTTTATCATAGAAGGCACCATCTAAACTTTTAAACTTAGAAAATCAAAAATATGAGAAGAAATAAAGAAATGGGAAGCACCCGTATCAAAAAAAATCATAAGGGTAGAATTCAAAAGAATCATACCTCTCACCATATATGGTCTACACTGATCATCTATAATTACCTATTCAGGTCCATATAATTTCTTGATCACCACACTTTGTTCTTTGTTGCCTTATTGAGATTGCGCTGCCTAAGGAGTCATGATATTCCTGAAATCACCACAGCTAGCTCTGTTCTATTGATGAGATTGATTTTTCTGTCCTCTTATCGTCGAAGCATATGACACCTCTAATACTTGATAAGTGTCCCAAACACCCGGCCTCAAAGCACTATGACAATAGCACTGAAGGTGCCCCATTTTTTCAATTTTGGAATGCTCTTGGTGGTTTCGTACACTCTCACTTCATGTGGTTGAAGGAACTGCATTAGAAACATCCAGTTTTAGTCTTGGGTCTTAGAGAAAGATTCACCAATCCAAACATATAATTTTGATTCATGATCCCACCATAGAAATAGGTGTTCATCTTCTACTTTATCCTAGTATTAGAGTTCCCACCGTTTCCCATGGGTATCAACATACTTCCTCCTCCCATAGATCCTGTGATGTCTCTTTTAGCTATCATCGATCTATTGACCATCTATATATAATCCGTAATACAGAACACGATAATCTTTGAGTGAATCTCCTTCCTCAGACTTAATTCAAAGATGCATGCCTTTAAGGACACAATAGCAACAACCTCGGGTTCAAAGTGAAATAAATTCATGAATTTAGTCGCATGCTCTCTAATAGAAATATTGTCCTGTTTCAAGATGAATAAGTCTATCATTAATTTAATTCTAAATGTATGAGGATATAACTATTTGTTAAACAATTTTTCAAAATCCTCCCATGTAAGGTTATGGTTTAATTTATCCTGAAAAGCTAAATCCCACCACTAGTATGCAAGATCTTCCAGCATATACGTCTATATCTTGAATTTCAACTCTACTGGTGTGTTGATAAAATTGAAGATACGATTCATCCTATTTAGCCACACCTTTGCTTTTTATGGTTCAGAATCACCCTGAAAGATTGGTGGATTCTGCTTTTGGAATTGGATGGAATGATCCACTTGCCTTGACTCATCCCTCTAGTTTTTGCAATCCATAGCCTAAAATTTTTGGACAATACTATGAACCAGCTGTTGGTTCACCTATGGCTTAGGTGTAACCACGATCTCAGCAAAATCTTCCACTTGGATTCTATGACGTCTATCAGGTTCCATTTTATAGAAACATAACAACTGTAATAAGTCTCACTCTCTATTTTATAAAGGATTGACATTTCAATTTCTACCACATCATACTATCACAACAGTTCTTTACAAAATAAACCATTTTCCACATTCAATCATTTTTGAAAAATCTCACTTGATTTTTAAAATCAAACCATTTTCAAATTATCACAACCATATTCTTTTCAAAATATTCCATTTGAAAACAAGTTCAACATTTTTCAAAAATCAATACATTTCACCAAATCATTACTCAAAATTAAATATTCACTTCTATTGGGAAGTCATTTCTATAATGCATTTCATGCTCATCTCATTAGATAAACCCATGAAAATGAGATTCCAAATCCTATAAGTGTGTCCAAAACACTTATGTACCCAAATCCTTGGTAACTTTAAGTTCATCATAAAAAGGTTATCTTTGTCTTTTTATACTCTATATTTCCCAACAATCCTACTCCTTCTTATGATCCCAACTCAAGAATAAACCAGAATGAATTTCAACTCTGAGACCAATAGAACTGATGACCACTTGTTCCAAAAAGATTTTTGGAAGGACCAAGAATAAAACCACTTGTAACATCCCTCTTCTTTCCATTGGCTTGAGAAGGAGGAAGGATGATAGTTGGCCTTAAGTGACATCCCCAAGTCGACAAAGGCTGGAAATAAATGTCAAGGTCTTCATTAATAGATGGGGGATGATCTATCCTTTGAAAATAAAATAATCAAACTAAACATCACATAACAAAATACCACTACATGATACATGATAACAATATAAAAAAACTCAAATCAAAACTGTTGATATAAAAAATTAGCTAGAATAATGTACCACAGTGGAAGACTATAATATTAAAGTATACAGCGGAAGAAAAAAACAACAAAACCAAGACTCCAAATAAAAACTCCAAGATCCCAACATGCTCCATGCTCCAACTCCACCAAAACAACCTAAGTATCATGAAGTACTACTAAAGATGTGTGATACTTTACCTTTTCATGTTCCCTAATAAACGACATCTGCAAAAGCACCAAAGTGCCAAAGTAGGGGTGAGAAATGAAACTCATTAGGTTTTCCCCAAATGACTTCCCTACTCACACCACTATGATAGAACAAGTTAACACATTTATATAAAATAGTTTATATAAAACAATTTCTAAAAAACTTTATATCATAATATAAACAAGTTCCATAACTAAGTAGTTTTCACAAAACAATATCAAGTTCCAAGGAAAGAAAACAAACAAGTTCTTCAAAACCATTTCATATTTACTTTTGGGATATCGCGTTCCAATCCACTAACCCACACATACATGCATGAATTCTTCATTATGATAGTTTCATACTCATGAGAGGTTTCTTATCGATCTACTAAGTTGTTAAAAAGTAATTAAATCTCATGTTCCATTACACCTTTGGCACTGAGCACCAAGTCATATTTCAACCGGGCCTCATAAATGAAATATGAACCCACACCAACCCATTATACCAAACCATGCCAAAATCATCATGCCAAAACCATTTCAATAAAACCAACATTTTTATTGAAAACGTTTCTACAAAACCTTTTTCCACAAATCAAACCAGTCAACCATTTTTAAAATCAACATTTTAAAAACATTTATCAAAGCACTTGCACAACAATTCCACAATTCCATAAAATTCCACAAACCGTCACTAAAGAGGTTTTCTACCATGATTTGCACAACAATTTCAAAATCAATTTCAATCAACTTAATCAATTTGAAACTAATCCTTCAAGTTCTAAATAGAGGAGCCAAGAGTAAAGCCACTTACCTCGACAAACTTGGTGAAAACGGAAAATGGCACAAAAACGTCCACAAAAACATGTTGAATATCCAAAAAAATCACCTTAGATCTCCTCCCTTATCATCATAAAATAAAAATCTAATCATATTTGGCATCAAATACCTTAGATATATCCACAAAGGACAAAGATCTAAGAAACCAAGAGAGAGTGAGAAGTAGATCTAAGGAAACCCATCAAGAACAACCAAGAATGATGACTTGTCGTGATAGTCGGGCTTCAACGCACTAAGAAACGCCTTTGGATCGCTTCTAAATTGATGAGAGAAGCCTCTTTAGCCTTTGAGATGAGGAAATCCCAAGTTAGGGTTGGTTTGGGGCAAGAAATAGGGGGTAAAACACAAAACCAACCTAGATCCACTTTTTGGATCTAATTTTTAAACTGTGCATGGTTAGTCACATGGTTAGTCAAACCGTGTGTTAGTCACTACCTCAAGGATGAACCCTACATAGTTGTCTAACACGGTTTTCAAACTGTGCACCAACCGTGTCAAATCACATTGTATCAAGAAGCATGATTTCTCCTAAGATGTCGCACGGTTTGGACAAACCATGTGTTACCTGTGCACCTTCCCTTTTAGCCTCTGTCTCACACCACACAGTTTCCTATAGGTGTTGCACATTTTTTCCAAACTTTTCCCCACCTGTGCACCCTTAGAAAAAGACACAAAAACATTCCAAACTTCTTCCAAACCCTCCCAAACGTTATCCAAACACTTTATATACTTAAAAGGGCATAAAATAAGGGTTACTTGAAACCGGGGGTGCTACATAGTATATGATGTGGCTTATTAATGGGTCTTCAACATTTTCACATGGTGCAAGTCCTTGTTTTCTTTGAATAAAACTTTATAGAGGTATTCATAAGGTTACATGAAAATGGAAGGAGTGATCATGGTTTAAAATTCTAGGGCCGGTTTCATCTTAGTGGGGCTTGGATGAATGAAATCATGTTAGAGTATTACTCTGACATTGCAACAAAGGGAAGGATGATGGAAAGTGGATAAAGGACTTGTGGAAGCCTTGAGAATGGTCTTCAAATGGTAAATTGTTAGGTTTAACTTGTGAAAACAATTCTCAAGTGGGATATTGTTAGGTTTTGGTGTGAGAAATGTTTTCTAGTAAAAGTGTTGGAGCTTCTAGAACATAACTTTTAGATGTACACTTGCAGAACCAGATAAAGGAAGCTCACCCTCACCTGAAAAGACTGGAAGCGAATGTTAATGGTCGTGATAGTAATATCCACTTTTGGAGGAAGTGATACAATAGGATATTCCAGATATGGCATGGGTTTTCAAAGGAAGTGGTGAAGATTGTGAGATGAAATATTCCAGATGATGAAGTACAGAAGCAAGAGGATGTGATTTCAGATGATTGAAAGACTTGCTTAGAAATAACTCTGAAAGATGTGTTAGAGTAACCTAGGGTTTCCAAAGGCTGTGTGAGAATCTTCAGAGGGCTACATAAGATAAACTAGTTTTGTTTATTGGAAATCAAGAGTTGAGGTGGTGTTTTTGTCGATGGCCTCTAACCAAATGGAGGGTTGTCCATATAGATTGAGAAGCGGTGGCATCATTCGTGAAGATCAGATGATGATGAAATCAGGTGGTTTCTATGAAGTTCGTCTATAAAAAGATGTGTTTCGGTTACTTGTTTATCGTGGTATGGTAGAGTACTAAGTGCCAAGAGATTTGATGTTGGAGGCAAGAAGTTCGTAGTCCGAAAGTGTGGTAGACTGGAAGAAGCATAGAAACTGAGAGATGGAGAGATGTCGGAGGGATGGGGAGTCTAGTAAAGATCCTCAGTCTGCCACATGTGGGTGACACAATGGGAGTGCATGTGGTGGACATTTTTTGTGGGAGTAGTAGGAGCAAATCTTTTTTCAAGTCCGAGTAGGGTGTCCGGAAGATGGTTCCCTTGTAACTTGGATGTTCTCTCCTTCATATATAAGTTGCAGTGTTTCCCCCGTGAAATATGATTAAGTTTTGAACCACATCAATCCTTGTGTTTTGTTTGTGTTGAGTGTTTTTTCCTTTTCGTTGTGCTTGGGAGAGTCTTATCTGGCATGGTGGTGATTCGATGCAGTGGGTGGAGTGCAAGGACCACTCAATTTTTTGTACATAGACTTCATGGTGCCCTTTCGTTTGGGATGTTCTGAACCTTGTTCTACATTTGAGCTTTTGGAAGACATCTTCCGGATCTCAGGTTCTGGGGCACAACAATTTCAATGTTGGATTTTTATAAAAATCAATGTTGAATAAGTAAGTTTATGTCTGTTTATTATAATCTATGTGGAATAACATGATATTTTTTCATCAGAATCTGATCTTCAATGCCGATTTTTTACAAATCAATGTTGAATAGTATGTATGATGTTAGTTTTTTCTATAACAATGTGATAAAGTGAATTAATTTATAAAATTTGTTCTTGAAAATTATATTTGACATTGGTTTACATGAAAAGCGACGTTGAAATTATATTTTTTATATCGGTTATTATAATTGACAAAAAAAAAGTTAATTTTCACGTTGGACGTAATAACGTCACTTTATAACCATTGTGAAGAACAAAAAAACGACATTAAAATTCCAACTATGCCCTAATGATTATTTAGCATGCAGGTTATTGGTAATTTATTTAATTTTTATGTGTAAAACAACTTTTTCATCAGACTTCAAATTAATGTCCAAATCCATGACTTGGGGAGAGTTTAAAAGGTGGGTTGGAAGGAATCGTCAAACCAAAGTAATTTGAAAGGAAGAAAGTATCTCTCACAATCCCATTCATTCTAATAAAGCTTTATTTCTCCAACAATGTGAAGAACCAATAATTTTTTTATGTATAAAGATTATCGTTTTCGCTATGTTTAAGAGTGTATAGAGCACCCACAATAGATTTACAGTGGCATCAAATACATGATGAATCAAAACATTGATGAATAATTTTTTTGATGATAGTTTTATTTATAAAATTTTCTATTTAATAAAATTGTATATTTTAAAATTTTGGATGTTTTAAACATTGTATAAAGGTTTGTAAAACATTTAATAAAATCATTTAATTAAAAACTTGGGATAAAGTATCCTGGAAATGGGGGCTGTGGTGTGCGTCACATATGTGTGCCTGAAATGCCTAAGATAGGCAAAATAAATTAATGGAGAATGACATATATGGAATATAACAAATTTATTCAACCGAGTATCCCTACAGGTTGTTGGACATGTATTTAGATGCCATTTTCCTATTTTTTTAACTGGGTCCAAAATAAAAAATAAAAAATAAAAATAAATGGTAATAGCCGCGGGGGTGCCGTACAGCGGACGGTTAGACGAATCTTCTAGTGGGACCATGAGCTCCGGCTTTATAATCGGCCGCTGCCCTCGCCCTAACCTCACCCTCTCCCCTCTCCCCTCTCCCCTCTCCCCTCTCCCCTGTCCGAAATCTCTCCCGGAAATCTGCCCGTCGTGTTCCGCGGCGCTAGGATGGCGTCGCCGCCACGATGCGAATACCGAGGCGTCCGGAAGAGGCCGTGGGGGCGGTACGTAGCGGAGATAAGGGATCCCTGGAAGAAAGCGCGCGTCTGGTTGGGGACCTTCGACACGCCGGAGGAGGCGGCGAAGGCCTACGACGGCGCTGCCCTGTCGCTGCGAGGCCCCATGGCCAAGACCAACTTCCCTCCGCCGTCTCCCCTCGATCTCAGCCTCCACGTCGGCCGCCAGGCCGCCTCCCCCGCCCGCCCGTCCGTTGGGGAGTTCCAACGTGCCGGCGGAGCGGGCTGCGTGAGCAGCGGCTGGGGAGTGTGTCCGGACTGTTCGGCGGGTACGGCTGCCGCAGGGGTCGGTTTCCCAACCGGGAGGGTGGCGGGTGGCGTAGGTGACACACCGACGTTGCTGTCTGCGGGGGTCGCCCAACGCGGCCTGCCAATCGACCTGAACGAACCGCCGCCGCTCAGCCTCTGGTTTTAAAGTTATTTATATTCCATGTCACTTCATCTTAAATTTGGTTTTAATTTTTCTATTTCCGGTTTTATCCTGTGTCTTCGCTTCTCCAGTGTATGGTTTTTATGAAACTATAATAGGAAATATTTCTTCGAATAATTTCTATATATCGTGATGATACTAGATTTACTGATGCATAATCCACTCGCTTCTCTAGGGTATGGTTTTTATGAAACAATAATAGGAAATATTCTTTTGAATAATTTCTATGTATCGTGATGATATTAGATTTACTGATGCATAATCTTTTCTTATGACCGATTACAAAGTCATTTCTGAACTGATGTCATTCAATTGAGATTATCTCCCTCCGTGATTCCTTTTTTGAGACACAAATATGAAGTTTAATGAATTAAAAAAAGTACACAATCAATTTGAAAAATGTATCAAAATCGTTGCACTATAATAAAATTATGAGAAAAATAAGTGTTGTCCTTTCTCTGTATATTTCCCCGTCTTTTTCGTCCATTGGTTGGTTTCTGGGCATTGCTGCAAAATGATCTCTGCGTTTCATCTATCTTCAATTTCTTTTAAAATTTGTGATTATGCCAGTGATGTATTTTTAATGAAAATTATCACTACCATCACAGATCAACGCATATGCACTAGCTTTTATGCAGAAACTGCTGATAAATGTTATTTTTATCGGCGTTTTTCTTAGCACTGATGAAACCTTTTAATAAAAAATATTATTAATATATATAAAATTATCATATTTATATTCAAAATATAAATTTTATTTAAATACATTAATTAAAAAACACGTGTTTATAATCAATATAAATATGATATATTAATATATATATATAATGTTTTATAAAAATATTTATAAAATTATAAATAAATATATCTATATATATATTTAAATAATTATAAAATTATAATAAATACATTTAAATAATAAATATTTTTATTATATTTATAATTATATATATCTATATATCAATAAATATATATAATTATATACATATATATAATAATATAATTATATATAATTATATAAATGTATATAATGATATAAATTTATCTATATTTATATACAAATATTTATAAATATTTTTTTAAATTAGAATTATAAATATATATATATATATAAAATAATTATATAAATATATTTATAATTATATACAAATATATATATATATATATATATATATATTAAAGTAATGTATAAATATGAATTATATAACTTTAATAAAAAATGAATCTTATTTTCATAATTTTATATATATAAAATTATCAAATTTATACTATTCAAAATGTTTAATGAATTGTTTATATTTATTGATTACAAAATGTGTATATAATTAAAATAAATATAATATATTAATATTTTTATTTAAACAATTATATAATATATAAATGAATATATTTATTTAGATATATATTTATAGTAATATTAACTAATTTAAATTATATGTACATGCATAACTACATGTATGTATGTTTATGTGTGTGCATAAATGTGTGTGTGTACATATGTATGTTTGTAATTATAATTATATATATATATATATATATATTTAAAGTAATATAAATATGAATTATATAACTTTTAATAAAAAATCAATCTAATTTTCACAATTTTTTATATAAAAAACTATCAAATTTATATTAGTCAAAATGTTTACTAGTTTATTTATAAACATTGATTACAAAATGTGTATATAATTAAAATAAATATAATATATTAATATCTTGTTTAAACAATTATATAATATATAAATTAATATATTTATTTAGATATATATTTATATTGATATTAAATAATTTAAATTATATGTACATGTATAACTGCATGTATGTATGTGTATGTATGTAAGAAAGTAGGTCATGTTTCTGATCAATATAAGTTTAAGTTGCGTGTTGGTGAGGATAGATTGGTGGGGCAATCTAGTCCCAAGAGAAGGCCGATCTTTAAGCAGGTGCATGGGGATGGTGTGGCTCTTGCTGCCCAAACTATTGGGAGCCCTTCATTTGCTGATGTGGTCAACCGAGGGTTGTGAATACTGGTTCAGGGCCTCCTGCTATGACGAGCACGACCCCTTATGGTGTGAGACCCATGCAGGTTCATGAAATTGTGAATCAACTTGAGCCCTTGGTACAAGAGAGTGTTGCTGCCCCTAGCGATACTAGGGGCAAATGATGGTTGATTCTGTTTTGGGGTAGGGAGTTGACATGCCTTCCTTGGAGCTTGTTGCTGGACCAAATGGAGGGGTTGATTGTGTCACTTTATCAGTTTCGAATGCATCATGGGATGAAATTGATGCAGGTGAGGAGGATCGGTCTAATCATGAGATTACTATCCTGGTGGGACGTTGACTGTGATATGAGGCATGAAATACTTCTTCCAAAAGAAAAGGAAAGACCAAGGTGGTGGATGTTGAGGGCTTTCAGGTAGAACATGAGCACCAACAGGTAATCGTTTTGGATCCCAAGGATGTCCAGACCATCCCATTGTAGGTTGAGCATCCAATTAGCAACCCCTTAAGCAAGAGCGCTGATGATTTTTATAATATGGTGTGGTCCTACGCATCACACTTTACCGATCTAATTAAAAAGGAGCATGTCTCCTTTGACAAGGCCTCAAATAAGGAATGTGGTATTGCATGGGAAAAAAACTCTATCATCTTAATTCCGAAGGACCGGGAAGGTGAAAGACCCATTGAAAGTCTCAACAAGAAAACAACTATTTGGTTTTTTTCACGGGTTGATGTCATTTTTTCACTAATGGAGCCAGAGATATTTAACTTTAATGACTATTTGATAGTTCAGAAGTTGTTATCCATTAATTTTGATGATGCGGTCCTATCTAATCTAGAGATGGACTTTCGGGACTTATCTTGGAAATTCAAGATACGCTCTACTTCAGAGTCATTTGAATCGTCATCAGATGATGAATATGAGACCCCACAAAAGACAAAGACATGGCGAAGAGGTCGGTATCCAAGGATAGAGGGATATTTTTTAGAAATTTGGGCTCTAAACCGGACAGAGACTAACTATTTGTCTTCTTGCCTTCTGATGTGGGCAATATGCCTTGTTTGGCTCGCCTCTTTTCTTATATCTTTTTTGGATGTTTTACTTTTAATAATAATTATGAGTCCTGAGTTTGGTTTCCAAATCCATGACCGAGTCGTTTTCATATAATTATATATATATATATATATTTAAATAATTATAAAAATATATAATAATATAAATATAAGTAATTATATAAATATATACAAATATTTATAAATATATTTATTTATAATTACAATTATAAATAAATAAATATATTTAAAAAAATATAAAACTATAATAAATATATTTAAATAATAAATATATTTATTATATTTATAATTTTATAAATATACATAATAATATAAATATATTGTTAAGATGAGACCTTTATCAGTGATTTTTAGCACAAATAATGATATATCTTTATCAGTGCTAAAAAAACGCTAATAAAACTACTCTATCAGTGTTTTTTGAAAGAACTGATAAAAGTCTTATGAGTTCTTATAAAAAGAACCCTAATAGAGTGTTGTTGGTGCTCGCACCATTAAGCTCTCATGGAACCAAATTGTCACTGCCACTCTCACCAAACCCTACTGATGTCGCCGCTCGACTTTCTCGACAAATCGATCTCTCTAAATCTAAGGTATGTGCCGATTTATCTTGTTAGCACCTTTGACCGCACTCATTTCTTCAGTTTCACATCACAGAACCCTACTATCACACGTCTTCACATCTTCTCAACGAACCAAACAAAAAGTCCAAAAAACAACCATCCCTGTTGTACATGATCACCGTATCAACCACCACAATCCTTTTCCATGGTTTCATCTTTGTTGCAACAACCAAACACTCACCCACACACAGTGAATACCTAAAACCACCTACCTCTAAACAATATCCACATCTCCCTTTTCTCTAGGGTTGATGATTGGGGTTCTCATGTTTTCAGTAGATATTTTGTATGGTATTAGTCTGTGGTTCATGTGCGCAATGATTTGAGGTGTAACACCCCGACCCTAGTTACCCAAAGTCAGTGCATTATTGCATAACATTGGCATGATCACAAGGGATCAAATCCCAAAAAACTGATTAGTTTAGCAGCCTTAGAAGTACTAGATACAAACATGAGTTTTACATTACATTATGAAATGAAAAACTACAACATTGTGTCTCCTTTTAACACATTCATCTCCCTTAAACTATCCATGCAGGTTAGTCATAATATACTTCTTCGCATCCTGGAAAAAAATAAAACATAGAATGAGGTGAGTTCAGGTGCTCAGTAAGGATAACAATATAGCAGAAACTTTGATAAATAAGCATAAACATTTAAGGCAATGTATAAAACTAAAACACAAGCCTTTTAAACTTAAAATTCAACATAATATGGAAAAGATAAATCAAATAATTCCATTTACGTATTCACATAGATATTCTACTAGTAGAATAATCACATGTAATATCAATAGCCAATTTCATAATGATGGAGTGCATAATGTCGGACATCATAACCACATAGTCAAGGCCTCGTGCCAAGACTACAAATAAGATTTTGTCAAGGCCTTGTGCCAAGACACTAGTTTGTCTCATGAGACCTACTGATGCATCGAGGAGCTATAGCGGGCTCTACCTGTCACTTACTAAGTCCAATGCATTCCTTATATGAAAAGGTTGAAACATAACATAAACATTCATATTAAAACTAGCATATAAAATGTTAATACTTTAACCATAAATCATGAATGGTTTAAAAATAACACATCCACAGTAAAACATATCACAAAACCTTCAATACAATATAGAAGATTGTATCATAAAAAATCAACTTCAAAAAAGTGTAAAAGGATGTTGACATAGATAAAATCAAAACTGTTTGAGAGAAATATCTCTTTCTATTTTGAAATCATTTAAAAGTCTTGTAATTATAAAAGAAAAAATTTATTTTGAAAATATTCTTATAAAATTGTAAGGGAAACTTCAAAGGTGTTACAATGGTGGAAAATATCTGCACCCGCTGTATAAGTTAAAAAATATATCCTTTTCTTAATTTTGTCAAAAAGGTCATAAATGACCTTGTTTGGAAAACGACAGAAAGATTCCTTTATAAACATCTCAAAAAAATTCAAATAAGGGTATAAATGACTTTAACCCATAGTCTAGGAAATAGTAAAAATGGTTTGAAATACATTTTTAAGAAACACAGATGTGAATGATAAAGAGGTCCCAGCAGATACTCTTGTATAAACAACCTCAGATAATGAAGAGATTGTAGAATTAACCCTACCTTGTACTTTTCCTTGATCGAGGGTATGTTAACCTTCGGTTTGGGCTTGGATTCCATTAGGCTTTCGGGTCACCCATGCCTTTGGGCCAGTAGGGCTTTCGGGCCACCTTTAAGGCCTTCGGGCCACCTCAAGGTCTTCGGGCCACATGCAGTTGCCCCAGAAAAACTCTACAAAAAAGGAGCAGCCCTAGAAGAGGATTAAGAGCAGGTGCACTCACCAGAGCAGAGCCAAATGGATTTTTCAGAATGAGAGGGTATGACTATGCCATCGGGACCAGCCTGTTCTTGCACGGGAAGCCTTGATAGATGACCATGTGAAGGTGGAGAGCTACTATCATGGTGCAGATACTAGGGAGGGGTAGTTCCTTGTAGATAGCCTGGTTGAATTCTCTAAGACCTTCGGGTCATGTAATTTCCTAAGCCTATGGGCCATGTAATCTTTGATCTTATAGGCCTTGTAAGGGTTCCCCCTCATCCCTTGAAGGGGGGGGGGGGGGGTTATCAAAAATCAATAAAAATGAAGGCCTTCGGTCCATTCGGGCGATATCATATATGATATTCTAATACTGCTTTGTTAATAATATTTCAGTAGTATCATTGTTTCGGGTGTTAACTGATTCATTTTCCTTTATATTATTGGTTACGTAAGCCATGTTTTTTATGGATAGGATGTATTTGATTCATATCCAGAATGATATTAAGTTCTTAAACATTATTTTTAATCATAAAATGAAAATTATTCATGAATGGTTATGATAGGGAATGAATTTCATCGCGTTCGTGGAGACGGTAATCTGTACGTATGAATGAGCAACAATATCATTCTATTGATGGTGAAATCGTATGTAATTTGATGGTATATCATATATACATAATCATTAACATGTTATATTTATTATTTACATCAGTTATACTCATTATTATACCAATCCAAATAATGAAGTGTTTGAATAACAAACTACACCACGACGTGGAGATGGTAAGCCATATGTACGCATGTATGGTGACTTTGTTATTCATAGTATTGATAGAATAATGAATTTCTTACGCCTACGGGCCTTGTAAGGGTTCCACCTCACCCCTTGAAAGATGGATTATCAAAAAATCAATAAAAAATGAAGGCCTTCGGTCCATTGGAGGAGGATAGAATAATGAATGTAGTTGTACCATATTTATAATAACATCACCATATGTGAAGGGTACTGGTGTTTTTATTTTGGTATGGAAACAACAAAGAAATAGGAAGTGGAAGAAGAAGATAACTTTGAAAGAGGCGATAAAATTATTACCTCTTCTTTGGGTGCTTCCTTTTGATTTTATCAAAAGTGCTTCTTAGGTTGTCTTTCTGATTAAAGGAAGGCTTCTAGGATTAAGTGAGGGTAGTTTTTAGGATATTTGGGCAGGGTTTAGCCAAGACAAATGGCTTTGGTGGTGTGAAATTAAGTGAAGGGGAAGTACCCTTTTATAATAGAGGTGAGGGTCACTTTAAGAAAATCTTGAAATATTATTTTATTATACAATCATATTCGGTTTATAATGGCTCCAAAAAGATTTATTTCGAGGATATGGTGGGGCTGGGTTGAAAACATCTCAACCAATAGGTTTTAGATAAATTTAGGTCACCATATTAACCTTATCTTTTAGATTTAACTCTTAGTTAAATAGTTTAACTTTTACTATGTATTCTTGTATTATTATAATATATGGTTAATAAACTTACTATAAAAATCCAAGTGAACCCCAAATAGTTCATTATTAATATATCTAACCTTATCTAAGTCCTTTGGCCGAACCTTATATTTTTAGGAATATTATATCAATTAATAATATAATATTTGTTTTAAAAACACTTTTATGTCAATTTTGACACTATTTAGTATTTGGTTTTTGTGAAAGTCATAACAGCATGATTACTTCGAACAAAATTCATTGAATCAACCCTAAAATGTCATATTAATCTAGAAAATTCTTGGAATGGATCAAAAGTATCAATTTACATTTATTTTGATATTTATAATATCAATTATTTTAATCTTTCATTAATAAGGTAATTACTTCATCATTATTGTGTCATAAATAATTTAATTATTTAATGTCTAAAAATTATAAATAAAATAACATTATGTATGAACTCTTTTTATATTTCTAATGAATATTTATAGTTGAATTTATCTTATGTATAACCCTATATTAATTTTTTTTAGTTATTAAACTTTGAATTTAACACTTTTAACTATTCTTTAAATAAAATAATAATAAATGCCCTAATATAATCTAAGTGGACCAAAAGGATAATATTTCATTCTTAAGGTTTATTTTGGTCAAAATAAACTTATCCAATAGAATTAGGACATGTGTTAGGGTAATTATAATATCAGTTTTTACCTTTAATTACCCTATTTACCTTTAACTGCGGTAAATAAAAGTCAAAAGTTACTATTTACCAAAAATTATTTTCATCTTATTGAGGCACATTTTATTTAATGATGTCAATCGTGTCTTTTAGATTTTTGAAAATAAATTCACAGAAGTGGTAAAATTACGTTTTATGCAAATTTGCAAATGCGCCTAGAAGGTGGGTAAAAGACAGTAAAAGGTTCAATAAAATTTTATATATCTAATCTTATTATAAAATGACTCCAATGAATTACATTGAACATATATAGGTATTATGTATCTATTCTGACCTGAAATAAATTTAAATAAAATAACTAATTATTAAAACCAAAAGTCAGTTTTAAACAATAATGCAGTGTTTTTAACTATTCATCAAAAAATGAAAGTTTTCAGAAAAATACCAAAAATTCACCCTAAGATAATTTTGATATTTTGAATCCAAAAATGAAGTCCATTTTGAAAAATAAAATTTATAAAATTTCAAAAAGTGGGTATTGCTATTCATAACGGCTAGTTTGATTAGTCGTGGTGTTTTAGAACTCGAAGTTGCGTACAACGCAAGCTATTTTATTATTCAAAGAGAAGCATACCGTGGAAGATTAAGGTATTACATTCTTCCCTCCTTCAAATAATTTTGTCCTTGAAATCACTAGAATATTACTGCCTAAAAATATTTGGGTGGTTCTTCATCACAAGTTCCTCGGGTTCCCACGTTGCCTCTTCCATCTTATGATTTCTCTATAGTACTTTTACCAGACGAGTTATCCGGTTTCTCAACACTTGTTCTCTGGTATCAAGAATCTTGACTGGATATTCAAAATAAGATAGTTCGGGTTCCAGTTCTATTTATTCATAGGTGAGTACATGCGTTGGGCCATACATGTATTTTCTCAACAGTTATATGTGGAACACATCATGAACTTTGGAGAGACTTTCCGGTATTGCCAAATGATAAGCTACAACTCCAATTCGTTCTAGAATTTTGAAAGGTCCGATGTACCTCAGACTTAATTTTCCCTTCTTACCGAATCGTATAACACCCTTCCATGGAGATACCTTCAAGAAACTATGATCACCTACTTGAAATTCCAAATCCTTCATTCGATTATCAACATAGCTCTATTGCCTACTTTGAGCTACTTTAATGTGGGTTTGGATAATTTTCACCTTTTCCATTGTTTCCTCAACAAGTTCTGGGCCTACGAGTTTTCTTTCACCAACATCATCCCAACAAATTGGTGTGCGGCATCTCTTTCCATATAACGCTTCATATGGTGCCATCTGAATACTTGAATGAAAGATATTATTATAGAAAAATTATACCAGAGGTAAATATTTATCTTACATACCTTGAAAGTCAAGTGATCAAGATCTCAACATGTATTATAAGGTTTGAATAGTCCATTCTGATTATCCATCAATTTGAGGGTGGTAGGAAGTGCTCAAATGAAGTTCAGTATCCAAGGCCTTCTGAAGAATTTTCCAGAATCTTGATGTAAAATGAGGATCGTGATCAGAAACAACCGATAGGGGTACTCCATAAAGTCTTACAAATTCATTAATATATAGTATTGATAGACTTTCAAGTGGTAAATCTTCTCTTATAGTAAGAAAATGTGCTGACTTGGTAAGACGATCAACAATGACCCAAATTGCATCATTCCTTCTAGGAGTCTTTGGTAGCCCCATGAAAAAGTCCATCGTAATATCATCTCATTTCCACTCCGGTATGGGAAGAGGTTGCATGAATCCTCTAGTATGTTGTCTTCTAGCCTTAACCTATTGAAAAACCATACATCTTTACACATAATCAGAAATCTCCCTCTTCATATTGTACCACAAAAAATGTTCCTTCAAATCTCTATACGTCTTAGTGCTACCAGGGTGTATAGAGAAATTGGAGCTATGAGCATCATCTACCAATTCCCTTTTTAGATCAGGTATATCAGGAACACAAAGTCTCTTCCCAAATTTCAAAATCCCATCTTCATATACGAAGTCGATCAATCTCCCATCATTAAAAACTTTAATTTTCTTTTTAAACTGCTTGTCATCAGTCTGAAAACTTTTTATCCTTTATAGTAAAGATATTTTGGTGACTATTTGACAAAGTATTGATGTTTCACCTTCCATGATTATTCCCATATCCATCTTTACTAGATCCATGAACATAATATCCCTTTCAACTCTCATCTTGTTCAAAAATCCATGATCCTTTCCACTCAAAGCATCTTCCTCCTTATTTGCCTTCCCCGAGTGGTAGTGCATAGTGAAATCATAATCTCTGAGTAGTTCGAGCCATCTCCTTTGCCTCATGTTGAGTTCTTTTTGTGAGAAAATATACTTCAAACTCTAATGATTGGTATATATCTCACATTTTTCATCATAGAGATAGTGTCTCCATATCTTCAAAACAAATATTACAGCTGCTAACTCAATATCATGAGTGGGATAGTTTTTTTCATGAATTTTTAGCTGTTGTGATGCATAGACAATAACTCTACCATTCTGTATAAGGACACAACCAAGTCCTTTCTTTGAAGCATCATTATAAATAACAAACCAATCATTCCCCGATGGTAGAGTCAAGATAAGAGCATTGACTAATTTTTTCTTTAATTATTTAAAACATTCTTCATACTCTTTTGTCCAAACAAATTTAACCCCTTTATGTGTGAGCTTGGTTAATGGGTTATCCAATCGGGAAAAATTATGGACGAAGCTCCGATAATAACCTACTAAACCAATAAAACTGCATACCTCGGTTATACTTGTCGGTGATGGCCATTCTTGGATTTCCTTAGTATTTGAAGGATCAAAAAAGATTCCATTCTTAGAGACAATATGACCAAGAAAATAAATCTTTTGAAGCAAAAATTCACACTTTCTAAAATTCCCATATAATTCATTTCTTCTGAGAGTTTTCAGAATAGTGCACAAGTGATTTTCATGATCTTCCTAGATTTTTTATTATACCAAGATATCATCAATAAATACCACTACAAATTCATCAAGATATTCCTTGAAAAAACTATTCATTAGATCCATGAAAACAGAGGGTGTATTAGTTAGTCCAAAAGGCATTATTATAAACTCGTAATTCTCGTACCTGGTTTGAAATGCTATTTTCAGAATGTCTCCCTTATTCACACATAACTGATGATATCCAGATCAAAGGTCAATCTTTGAAAAATATTGAGCTCCATGAAGTTGGTCGAATAAATCATCAATGCGAGGTAGGGGATACTTTTTATTTATTGTTATCACATTGATCTCCCTGTAGTCAATGCACAACCTCATAGATCTATCTTTCTTCTTAACAAAAATAATAGTGGCTCCCTATGGAGAAACACTAGGGAAAATAAATCCCTTATTACTTAATTCTTATAGTTGTTTCTTCAGTGCCACTAATTCCACAGTGGCCATTCTATAAGGGGTCTTTAATACGGGTCTTGAACCAAGAATTAAGTCAATAGAAAACTCAATTTCTCGTTCTGGAGGATGTCCAGGTAAATCCTATGGAAACACATCGATATATTATTTCACAATAGGTACATCCTATATTTAAACATTATTTTCCTCACCCATAGTTATTTCATTCTATTCCTCCCTAGTAATTGAATTTAGTAGAGTTAATGGGGGTTGATCTAGATAAGAATCAGGTGGTGACGTTTCTGCTCTAAAGATAAGGTACTCCTTATCATCATCGAAAATTGTAACCTCCTTCTTCTTACAATAAATTTTCTCATCATGGTCCAAAAGCCAAACCATACCGAGGATTATATCAAATTCAATCATGGGTATGATGATGAGATGAGCAGATAAAGAACATTTATACGCCCTAATGGGGACTGATTCACAAAACTTTCTTACAATGATACTTCCCTTAAGAGTTTTGACTGACAACTTACTTGTTAAATAAAATTGTAAATATCTAATTTTTATTTCAAACTGGGAAGATATGAAACAATGTGATGATCCAGAATCAAATAAATCATTGACTAAAATTGAGGAAACCATTAAATTACTTACCACCACGTCTTTCGAAGCTTAAACCTCAGCAGTAGTGATCGCACAAGCCTAGACTTGCTTCCTTGTCCTTTTCTGAGGTAAGTTTCCTTGGTGCTTAGGAAATTCATTTTCATAATGCCTCATTTCTCTACAATTGTAGCATTCAACATTGACAGCCTCTTTCTTTCCCTTGAAATCATGAGCTTGGTGGCATTTTTCTCCACACTTGTAACAGACTCCCATTTCCTTTAGGCAAGTATCAGGGTGTTTCTTACCACATTTACCACAGGATGGAAATTAAACCTTTTCCTTTTTCCCCTAATTTCCATTTCCAGAGTGTTCAATAGATCTATTCTTCTCCTTATTTTCTTTAAAGTTGTAATACTTAGAGAATTCCTTTTCAGTATTGATAGCACATGAGACAATATCTTCATATGATGAGAAGGATTGTGAGACTAATGCTCGACAGCGAAATGGTTTTAACCCATCAAAGAATCGATCAATATTACTCCTTGGGTTACGTATATAATTTGCTACATTCCATTCTAACCTTGTAAAGTTAGCCTCATACTTTGCGACATTCTCATCCTCCTTTTGCCTCAGACTGAGAAATTATCTTTCCATATCTGCTCGATGGTCACGAGGAAAGTATTTTTCTAATAAAATCTCTTTAAACTCCCTCCATTCCATATTTGATACTTCTTCATATTTCTTTGTGTTTTGAATTAATGACCACCATTGATCTGCATCTCCCATGAGGCGATATACTTCCATGAAAACTTTTTCCCTTTCGCTACTCCCCAAAGCATGAAATATTTTCTCTAAGGAACTTATCCATTGCTCAGCTACAAATGGATTTGTAGTACCATTGAATGTTAGTGGTTTTTTCCTCATGAAGCGGTTTAGCATTGATCCTCTACGTTGTGGATCAAGGTACTCCATTTGAGTATGGTTATTATTCATAACCTGAGTGAGTTGTCTCGATATAGTGATAAGATAATCAGCACTAGTTGCATATCCAACTCCACTCTAATTATCTTGAGTAGGAGGGAAATCCCTACATGGATTACGTGCATTGATACAGTTTCCATTCCTTCCACTAGGCGTCATTTCTAAATAATGGTATACACTAGATTAGTTTATGAATCATAATACATAATTCCAAAACTGTAAAAAACTTAACAGAAATCGAACAATTTATGGATATAATAAATAATCATAAAAAATGTTTTCTTTGAGGAGGTATATACTCATAAATCCTTCATAATGGTTTGTAAAGAAAATGTGAATTATCGTAAGCATATCCCCTGGGAGTGTCGTAACCAAGAGTGTAGCAAGGCCCGTTGTCGTGTATCAGGATACCCTAGGTCAAGCCCGAAACTCCTTATCAGAGTTTTCACTCCTAGGTATATCTGTGCCAGAGCCACCTCTACCTACTCATATCCAGATAGGGATTTATTTCTTATAAAACTCACAAAATCTCTACATTACCAAAATTATAGGGAGTTATTCTATATTAATCCTCAAAGTCTTTCTTAGGTTAATGTTCTCTAATCATATTTTTTCTAAATCTAGTTTCTAAGGTTTGTATTAAACTTCCTCTAATATAACTATAAAACCCCGACCTTAGTTACCCAGAGTCAGTACATTATTGCATAACATTGGCATGATCACAAGGGATCAAATACCGAAAGACCGATTAGTTCAGTAGCCTTGGAAGTACTAGGCCCAGACATAAGTTTTACATTACATTATGAAATGATAAACTACAACATTGTGTCTCTTTTTAACAAATTCATCTCCCTAGGACTATACCTGCAGGTCAGTCATAATATAATTCTTGTCATCCTGAGAAAAATAAAACATATAAAGGGGTGAACTCAAGTGCTCAGTAAGGATAATAATATAACAAAATCTTTCATAAATAAGCATAAACATTTAAGAAAATGTATAAGACTAAAATAAAAGTATTTTAAACTTAAACTTAAGCATAATATGGAAAATATAAATCAAATAATTTCATTTACTTATTCACATGGATATTCTACAAGTCTAATAATCACATGTAATATTAATATCCAATTTCATAATAATGGAATGCATAATGCTGGACATAATAACCCCATAGTCAATGCCTCATACCAAGACTACAAATAAGATTTTTTCAAGGTGTTGTTCCAAGACATTAGTTTGTCTCATGAGACCTACCGATGCATTGAGGAGCTATAGGGGGCTTTACCCATCACTTACTATGTCCAATGCATTCCACATATGAAAAGGTTGAAACATAACATAAACATTTGTATTAAAACTAGCATATAAAATGTTAATACTTTATCCATAAACCATGAATGGTATTAAAATAACACATCCATAGTAAAACATATCACCAAACCTTAAACAAAATATGGAATATTGTATCGTAATTAATCAACTTCAAATAAGTGTAAAATCCATCAAAGGATTTTGACACAGATGAAATCAAAACTATTTGAGAGAAATATCTCTTTCTATTTTGAAATAATTTAAAAGTATTGTAATTATAAAATAAAAAATTTATTTTTTAAAATATTCTTATAATCTTGTAAGGTAAGATTCAATGGTGTTACAATGGAAGAAAATAGCCGCACTCGCCGTATAAGTTAGAAAAACATCCTTTCATTTATTTTGTCGAAAAGGTCATAAAAGACCTTGTTTGGAAAACGATGGAAAGATCACTTTATAATCATTTAATAAAAAGTCAAACAAGGGTATAAATGACTTTAACCCATAGTCTAGGAAATAATAAAAATGTTTTGAAATACATTTTTAAAAAATACGGATGGGGATGATAAATGGGTCCCAGTAGATACTCATGTTTAAATAACCTTAGATAATGAAGAGATTGTAGAATTAAAAATTACCTTATACTTTTCCTTGATCAAGGGTATGTTAACCTCTTCTATAATAGTTAAATAATTGATTTTAAATTATAAAAGAACCAAATACATAAATATTATATCATATATGATCTTCTAATATTGCTTTGTTAATAATATTTCAGTAATATCATTATTTCGGGTGTTAACTGATTCGTTTTTCTTTATATGCTTGGTTATGTAAGCCATGTTTGTTATGGATAGGATGTATTTTATTCATATCTAGAATGATATTAAGTTCTTAAAAATTATTTTTAATCATAAAATTAAAATTATTTTTGAATGTTTATGATGGGGAATTAATTTCATCACGTTCATGGAGACGGTAATCCGTACGTACGCACGAGAAAAAATATCATTATATTGATGGTGAAATCATATGTAATTGTATGATATATAATATTTACAGAATAATTAACATGTTATATTTTTTATTTACATCAGCTATACTCATTATTATACCCATCCAAATAATGAAGCATTTGAATAACAAACTACACCACGACGTGGAGACAGTAAGCTGTACGTACACACGTATGATAACTTTGTTATTCATAGGATTGATAGAATAATGAATATGGTTGTAAAATATTTATAATAAAACCAAAGTATGTAGAAGTTAATGGAGTTATTATTTTGGTATTAAAACAATAAAGAAAGAGGAAGTGGAAGAAGAAGATAACTTTGAAAGAGGTGATGAAATTATTACATCTTCTTCAGGTGATTCCTTTTGATTCGATAAAAAGTGATCCTTTGGTTGGATTTATGATCAAAGTAAGGCCTCTAGGATGAAGTGTGGGTAATTGGGATGAAATTTGGGTGGGGTTTGGAAGATGAAAATGGCTTTGGAGGTGTGAAATTAAGAGAAGGGGAAGTACCCTTTTATAAGAGAGGTGAGGGTCACTTTAGGAAAATCTTGAAATATTATTTTTTTATACAATCATATTTGATTTATAATAACTCAAAAAGGATTTATTTAGAGTATAAGGTGGGGATGAGTCTAAAACATTTCAACCAATAGGTTTTAGATAGGTTTAGGTCACTATATTAACCTTATCTTTTAGATTTAACTCTTAGTTAAATAGTTTAACTTTTACCATGTATTCTTGTATTATTATAATAAATGGTTAATAAAATTACTATAAAAACCCAAGAGACCCCAAGTGGTTAATTATTGATATATATAACCTTATATAAGTTCTTTTACCGAACCTTATATTTTTAGGAATATTATATCAATTAATAATATAATATTTGTTTTAAAAACTCATTTATGTAAATCTTGACGCTATTTAGTATTTGGTTTTTGTGAAAGTCATAACAACATGATTACTTTGAAAAAAATTAATCTAATAAACCCTAATATGTCATATTAATCTATAAAATTTGTTTAATGCATCAAAAGTATCAATTTACATTTATTTTGATATTTATAATATCAATTATTTTAACCTTTCAATAATAATGTAATTACTTCATCATCATTGTGTCATAAATAATTTTAATTATTTAATGTCTAAAAATTATAAATAAAATACCATTATGTAAGAAATATTTTTTATATTTCCTATGAATATTTATAATCAAATTTATATTATATATAACCCTATATTAAAAAAGTTTTAGTTATTAAAATTTGAATTTAACACTTTTAACTCTTCTTTAAATAAAATAATAATAAATGCCCTAATCTAATACAAGTGGACCAAAATGATCATATTTTATTCCTAAGGTTGATTTTGGTCGAAATACACTTATCCAATAGAATTATAACATGTTTTAGGGTAATTATAATATCATTTTTTACCTTTAATTACCCTATTTATTTTAAACCGTGGTAAATAAAAGTCAAAAGCTACTATTCACAAAAAATTATTTTCATCTTATTGAACCAAATTTTACTTAATGATGTCAACCGTGTCTCTTGGATTTTTGAAATTCAATTTACAGAAGTGGTAAAATTATGTTTTATGTAAATTTTCTAATGCGCCTAGAAGGTGGGTAAAAGACAGTAAAAAGTTCAATAAAATTTTATATATCTAATCTTATTATAAAATGGCTCCAATGAATTACATTGAACATATATAGGTATTATGTATATATTTTGAACTAAAATAAATTTAAATAAAATAACTAATTATTTAAATAAAAAGTCAATTTTAAATAATAACACAGTATTTTTCACTATTCATCATAAAAATGAAAGTTTTTAGAAAAATACAAAAAATTCACCCTAAGATAATTTTGATATTTATAATCCAAAAATTAAGTCCATTTTGAAAAATAAAATTTATAAAATTTTAAAAAGTTGGTATTACTATTCACAACAGCTAGTTTGATTGGTCGTGGTGTGTTAGAACTTGAAGTTGCGTATAACACAAGCTATTGTATTAATCAAAGAGAAGCATACTGTGGAAGCATGGGGTGTTACATTCTTCCCTCCTTCAAATAATTTTATCCTCAAAATTTCTAGAATATTACTGCATAAAATGATTCAGGTGGTTCTTCATCATAAGTTCCTTGGGTTCCCACGTTGCCTCTTCCATCTTATGATTTCTCTATAGAACTTTTACCAGACGAGTTGTTCGGTTTCTCAATACTTGTTTTCTGGTATCAAGAATCTTAACAGGCTCTTCACAATAAGGCAGATTGGGTTCCAATTCAATTTCTTCATAGGTGAGTACATGCGTTGGGTCAGACATGTATTTTCTCAACAGTGATATGTGGAACACATCATGAACTTTGGAGAGACTTGGAGGCATTGAAAAACGATAAGCTACAACTCCAATTTATTCTAGAATTTAGAATGGTCTGATGTACCTCAGACTTAATTTTCCCTTCTTACGAAATCGTATAACACCCTTCCATAGAGATACCTTCAAGAAAACATGATAACCTACTTGAAATTCCAAATCCTTACTTTTCTTATCGACATAGATCTTTTTCTTACTTTGAGCTATTTAATGTGGGTTTGGATAATTTTCAGCTTTTCCATTATTTCCTCAACAATTTCTAGGCCTAAAAGTTTTTTTTCACATACATCATCCCAAAAAGTTGGTGTGCGACATCTCATTCCATATAATGCTTCATATGGCGCCATCTAAATATTTGAATGGAAGCTATTGTTATAGGAAAATTATACCAGAGGTAAATATTTATCCCATATACCTTGAAAGTCAAGTGAGCAAGATCTCAACATTTATTCTAAGGTTTGAATAGTCCATTCTAATTATCCATCAGTTTGAGGGTGGTAGGCAGTGATCAAATGAAGTTCAGTATCCAAGGCCTTCTGAAGAATTTTCCAGAATCTTAATGTAAAATGGGGATCACAATAAAAAACAATCGATAGGGGTACTCCATGAAGTCTTACAACTTCATTAATATATAGTCTTGATAGATGTTCATGTGGTAAATCTTATCTTATAGCAAGAAAATATGTTGATTTGGTAAGATGATCAACAATGACCCATATTGGATCATTACTTCTAGGAGTCTTTGGTATCCCCATGAAAAAGTCCATCGTAATATCACCCCATTTCCACTTAGGTATGGGAAGAGGTTTCATGACTCCTCTAGGATGTTGTCTTCCAGCCTTAACCTATTGACAAACCATACATCTTGACACATAATCAACAATCTCCCTCTTCATGTTGTCCCATCATAAATGTTCCTTTAAATATCTATACATCTTAGTGCTACCAGTATGTATATAGAAATTGGAGCTATGAGCATCATCCAACAATTTCATTTTTAGATAATGTATATTAGGAACACAAAGTCTCTTTCCAAATTTCAAAATCCCATATTCATATACGAAGTCAATCAATCTCCCATCATTCATAGCTTTAATTTTCTTTTGAAACTCCTCATAATCAGTCTGAGAAATTTTTATCATTTCTAGTAAAGATGGTTTGGAAACCATTTGAAAAAGTATTGATGTTTCACCTTATATGATTATTCCTATATCCATCTTTACTAGATCCATGAACATAGGATCCCTTTCAACTCTCATCTTGTTCAAAAATCGATGATCCTTTATACTCAAAGCATCTGCCACCTTATTTTCCTTCTCTTGGTGGAAGTGTATAGTGAAATCATAATCTTTGAGTAGTTATAGTCATATCCTTTTCCTCATTTTGATTTCTTTTTTTGAGAAAATATACTTCAAACTCTTGTGATCAGTATATATATCACATTTTTCACTATAGAGATAGTGTCTCCATATATTGAAAGCAAATATTATAGCTTCTAACTCAATATCATGAGTGGGATAGTTTTGTTCATTAATTTTTAGATGTCGTGATACATAGGAAATAACTCTATCATTCTGCATAAGGACATAAACAAGTCCTTTCTTTGAATAATCACTATAAATAACAAACCCATCATTCCCTGATGGTAGAGTCAAGATAGGAGCATTGACTAATCTTTTATTCAATTCTTTAAAACATTATTTACACTCTTTTGTCCAAATAAATTTAACCCATTTACGTGTGAGATTGGTTAATGGGTTAGACAATCAGGAAAAATTCTAGACGAAGTGCCAATAATAACATGCCAAACTAATAAAACTGCATACCTTGGGTATACTTGTCAGTTCTGGCCATTCTTGGATTGCCTTGATCTTTGAAGGATCAACATAGATTCCATCCTTAGAGAAAATATGTCCAATAAAATAAATCTCCTAAAGCTAGAATTCACACTTGATAAACTTACCATATAATTCATTTCTTTTGAGGGTTTTCAAAATAGTGTGCAAGTGATTTTCATGATCTTTGTAGCTTTTTGAGTATACCAAGATATCATCAATAAATACCACTATAAAGTCATCAAGATATTCCTTGAAAAATCTATTCATTAGATCCATGAAAACATAGGGTTCATTATTCAGTCCAAAAGGAATTACTGTAAACTCGTAATGCCTGTACCTGGTTCGAAATGCTGTTTTTAGAATGCCTTCCTTCTTCACACACAACTGATGATATCCAGATCAAAGGTCAATCTTTGAAAAATATAGAGATCCATGAATTTGGTCCAATAAATCATCAATGCGTGGTAGGGGATACTTTTTATTTATTATTATAGCATTGATCTCCCTATAGTTAATGCACAACCTCATAGATCCACCATTCTTCTTAACAAAAAGAACAGGGGATCCCCATGGAGAAACACTAGGGAAAATAAATATATTATTACTCAATTAATCTAGTTGTTTCTTCAGTTACACTAATTCCATAGTGGCCATTCTATAAGGGGTCTTTGATACAGGTCTTGAACCAGAAATTAAGTCAATGGAAAACTCAATTTCTCATTCTAGAGGATGTTCAGGTAAATCCTCTAGAAACACATCAACATATTCTTGCACAATAGGTACATCCTCTATTTGAACATTATTTTGCTCACCCATAGTTATTTGATTATCTTCCTCCACAATAATTTAATTTAGTAGATCTACTGGGGGGTGGATCTTGATAAGAATCAGGTGGTAACGTTTCTGCTCTAAAGATAAGGTACTTCTTATCATCATCGAAAATTGTAACCTCCTTCTTACAATAAATTTTCGCATCATGGTCTGAAAGCCAATCCATACCGAGGATTATATCAAATTCAATCATGGGTATGATGATGAGATCAGTAGATAAAGAACATTTATATGACCTAATGGGGACCGATTCACAAAACTTTGTTGCAATGATACTTCCATTATGAGTTTTTACTGACAAATTCCTTGTAAAATCAAATTAGAAATATCTAATTTTCTTAGCAAATTGGGAAGATATGAAATAATGAAATGATCCATAATCAAATAAAGCATTGAGTAAACTTAAGGAAACCATTAAATTACCCACCACCACATCTTTTGAAGCTTCAACCTTAGCAGTAGTTATTGCATAAGCTTGTCCTTGATCCCTTGGACTTTTCTGAGGTAAGTTTCCTTAGTGCTTAGGAAATTCATTTGCATAATGACCCATTTCTATACAATTGTATCATTCAACATTGATAGCCTCTTTCTTTCCCTTACAATCCCGAGATTGGTGGCCTTTTTCACCACACTTGTAACAGACTCCCATTCCCTTCAGCCAAGTATCGGGGTGTTTCTTCCCACATTTACCACAGGATAGAAATTCAACTTTTCCCTTCTTCCCCTTATTTCCATTTCCAGAGTGTTCAACAGATCTCTTCTTCTCATTCTTTTCTTTAAATTGGTAAGACTTAGAGAATTCCTTTTCTGTATTGATAGCACATGAGACAATATCTTCATATAATGAGAAGGATTGTGAGACTAATGCTTGACGGAGAAATGTTTTTAACCCATAGAATAATCGATCTATCTTACTCCTTGGGTTATGTATATAATCTACTGCATTCCTTGCTAATCTTGTAAAGTTAGCCTCATACTTTGCGACATTATCATCCTCCTTTTGCCTGAGACTCAACAATTGTCTTTCCATATCCGATTTATGGTCACGAGGAAAGTATTTTTTTCTAAGAAAATATCTTCAAACTCCATCCATTCCATATTTGATACTTCTTCATCTTCATTTCTGTTTTGAATTAATGACCACCATTGATCTGCATCTCTTGTGAGGCGATAAACTGCCATAAAAACTTTTCACCTTTTGCTACTCCCCAAGGTATGAAATATTTTATATAATAAACTTATCCATTTCTCAGCTAAAATTGTATTTGTAGTCCCATTGAATGTTTTTGGTAGTTGCCTCATGAAGCGGTCTAACATTGATCATCCGTGTTGTAGATTAGGGTTCTCTATTTGGGTAAGGTTATTATTCATAACCTGAGTGAGTTGTCCCGATACGGTGATAAGCTGATCAGCACCAGTTGCATCACCATCTCCACTATAATTATCTTGATTAGGAGGGAAATACCTACATGGATTACGTGCGTTGATACAGTTTCCATTCCTTCTACTAGGTTACATTTCTAAACAATGGAATACACTAGATTAGTTTATAAATCACAATACATAATTCCAAACTTGTAAAACTCTTAACATAAATTGAAAAGTTTGTGGATATAATCCATAATCATAAAAAATGTTTTCTTTGAGGAGGTATATACTCATAAATCCTTTATAATGGTTTGTAAATAAAATGTGAATTATCCTAAGCATATCCCCTGGGAGTGTCATAACCAAGAGTGCTGCAATCCCTATTGTCATGTACCAGGATACCCCGGGTCAAGCCTAAAAATCCTTGTCAAAGTTTTCACTTCTAAGTACATATGTGCTAGAGCCGTCTCTACCTGATCGTATCCAGACAAGGATGTATCACTTGGAAAACTCACAAAATCTCTAAATTACCAAAATTTTAGGAAGTTCTTCTATACTAATCCTCAAAGTCTATCTTAGGGTAATGTTCTCTACTCAGAGTTTTTCTAAATCCAGTTTTCAAGGTTTGTACTAAACTTCCTCTGATACCAACTGTAACGCCTCGACCCTAGTTATCCAAATTCAGTGCATTATTTCATAACATTGGTATGATCCCAAGGGATTAAATCCAGAAAGACTAATCAATTTAGTAGCCTTGTAAGTACTAGATACAAACATAAGTTTTACATTACATTATGAAATGAAAAACTACAAAATTGTGTCTCCTTTTAACAAATTCATATCCTTTAGACTATCCTTATAGGTCAGTCATAATATACTTCTTCGCATCCTAGAAAAAATAAAACATAGAAAGGGGTGAGCTCAGGTGCTTAGTAAGGATAACAATATAGAAGAAACTTTCATAAATTAACATAAAAATTTAAGGTAATGTATAAGACTAAAACACAAGCCTTTTAAACTTAAACTTCAGCATACTATGGAAAATATAAATCAAATAATTACATTTACTTATTCACATGGAAATTCTACTAGTTGAATAATCACATTTAATATCAATAGCCAATTTCATAATGATATAATGAATAATGCCAAACATCATAACCACATAGTCGAGACCTCGTACCTAGACTACAAATAATATTTTTTCCAGGCCTTGGGCTAAGACACTAGTTTGTCCCATGAGACCTACTGATGCATTGAGGAGATATTTCAGGCTCCACCAGTCACTTACTAAGTCCAATGCATTCCTCATATGAAAAGGTTGAAACATAACATAAACATTCATATTAAAACTAGAATACGAAATGTTAATACTTTAACTATAAACCATGAATGGTATAAAAATAACACATCTATAGTAAAACATATAAAAAAACCTTCAATACAATATGGAAGATTGTATTATAATAAATCAACTTCAAATAAGTGTAAAATTCATAAAAGGATGTTGATATATATGAAATCAATTTTTTTTGAGAGAAATATCTTATCTATTTTGAAATCAACTAAAAGTATTGTAATTAGAAAAGAAAATATTTATTTTGAAAATATTCTTATAATCTTGTAAGGTAAGATTCGAAGGTGTTATAAGGGCAGAAAATAGCCGCACCCTCCATATAAGTTAAAAAAAATCTTTTCCTTAATTTTGTCGAAAAGGTCATAAAGGACCTTGTTTGGAAAACGACGGAAAGATTCCTTTATAAACATCTCATAAAAAGTCAAACAAGGGTATACATTACTTTAAACCATAGTATAGGAAATAATAATTTTTTTTGAAATACATTTTTAAGAAACACAGATGCGGATGATAAAGAGGTCCTTGTAGACACTCACGTATAAACAACCTCAGATAATGAAGAGATTGTAGAATTAACCCTTACCTTGTACTTTTCCTTGATCAAGAGTATGTTAACCTCCTTTATAATAGTCAAATAATTGTTATTAAATTATACATGAACCAAATACCTAAATATGATATCATATATGATCTTCTAATATTTCTTTGTTAATAATATTTCAGTAGTATCATTGTTTCGGGTGTTAACTGATTTGTTTTACTTTATATTCTTGGTTATGTAATCCATGTTTGTTATGGATAGGATGTATTTTATTCATATATAGAATTATATTAAGTTATTAAACATTATTTTTAATCATAAAATGAATATTATTCTTGACTGGTTATGATGGGGAATGAATTTCATCGCGTTTGTGGAGAAGGTAATCCGTACGTACGCACGAGCGAAAATATCATTCGATTGATGGTGAAATCATATGTAATTGGATGGTATATCATATATACATAATAATTAACATGTTATATTTATTATTTACATCATTTATACTCATTATTATACCCATCCAAATAATGAAGTGTTTGAATAACAAACTACACCACGACGTGGAGAGGGTAAGCCGTACGTACGCACATATGGTGACTTTGTTATTCATAGGATTGATAGAATAATGAATATGGTTTTACCACATATATAATAACATAATAGTATATAGAAGCTATTGGAGTTATTATTTTGGTATGTAATCCACAAATAAAGAGGAAGTGGAAGAAAAAGATAACTTTGAAAGAGGTGATGAAATTATTACCTCTTCTTCGGGTGCTTCGTTTTGATTTGATCAAAAGTGCTCCTTAGGTTGTCTTTATGGTCAAAGGAAGGACTCTAGGATGAATTCAGGGAAGTTGAGAGGATATTTGGGTAGGGTTTGGCTGAGCTAGATGGCTTTGAAGGTGTGAAATTAAGAGAAGGGGAAGCACCCTTTTATAAGAGAGGTGAGGGTCACTTTAAGAAAACCTTGAAGTATTATTTTATTATACAATCATATTCAGTTTATAATGGATCCAAAAGGATTTATTTCGAGGATAAGTTGGGGCTGGGTTGAAAACATCTCAACTAATAGGTTTTAGATAGATTTAGGTCACCGTATTAATCTTATCTTTTAGATTTAACTATTAGTTAAATAGTTTAACTTTTACCATGTATTCTTGTATTATTAAAATAAATGGTTAATACACTTACTATAAAAATTCAAGAGAACCCCAAGTGGTTCATTATTGATATATCTAACCTTATATAATTCCTTTGGATGAAACTTATATTTTTATGAATATTATATCAATTAATAATATAATATTTGTTTTAAAAACTCATTTATGTCAATTTTGACACTATTTAGTATTTGGTTTTTGTGAAAGTCATAAAAGCATGATTAATTAGAAAAAAATTCATTTAATAAACCCTAACACGTCATAGTAATCTATAAAATTCATGTAATGCATCAAAAGTATCAATTTACATTTATTTTCATATTTATAATATCAATTATTTTAATCTTTCATTATTAATGTAATTACTTCATCATCATTGTGTCATAAATAATTTTAATTATTTCATGTCTAAAAATTATAAATAAAATACCATTATTTAAAAAATATTTTTATCTTTCTAATTAATATTTATAATCAAATTTATCTTATGCATAACCCTATATTAAAAATGTTTTAGTTATTAAAATTTGAATTTAACACTTTTAACTCTTCTTTAAATAAAATAATAATAAATGCCTTAAACTAATACAAGTGGACCAAAATGATCATATTTTATTCCTAAGGTTGATTTTGGTCGAAATACACTTATCCAATAGAATTAGGACATGTGTTAGGGTAATTATAATATCATTTTTTACCTTTAATTACCTCATTTACTTTTAACCGTGGTAAATAAAAGTCAAAAGTTACTATTCACCAAAAATTATTTTCATCTTATTGAACCACATTTTAATTACTAATGTCAACCATGTCTCTCAGATTTTTGAAATTCAATTCACATAAGTGGTAAAATTACATTTTATGCAAATTTGCAAATGCGCCTAGAAGGTGGGTAAAAGACGGTAAAAAGTTCAATAAAATTTTATATATCTAATCTTATTATAAAATTAATTCAATGAATTAAATTGAAATTATATAGGTATTATGAATATATTTTGACCTAAAATAAATTTAAATAATATAAATAATTATTTAAATAAAAATTTGGTTTTAAACAATAATGCAGTGTTTTTCACTATTCATCAAAAAATTAAAGTTTTCAGAAAAATACCAAAAATTCACCCTATGTTAATTTTGATATTATGAATCCAAAAATGAAGTCCATTTTGAAAAATAAAATTTATAAAATTTCAAAATGTGGGTATTACTATTCATAACAGCTAGTTTGATTGGTCGTGGTGTGTTAGAACTCGAAGTTGCATACAACACAAGCTATTGTATTATTCAAAGAGAAACATACCATGGAAGCTTTGGGTGTTACATGAGGGATCCATTGGTAACATTATTTGCAAGATAGTTCTAGTTGCATAGCCATATTTGGAAAGTTTATAAGTGTCATTGATGCATGTGGCGTTTTCTTTTTTTTATTTGGTGATTGACAGTGTAATGTTCCACATTGTACAATCTTCAACAGTGACTTGCAGTGATGTCTGCGTTGAAAAGAACATAGGGATCACTATTTATTAATTTATGTGTTACGCAAAATTTTATAATTATATATTTTAATTAATTATAATAATGATTATTTCATAATTTAATACATTTATCTTAAATATTCCCATATATTGTTTTAAGAAAAACCTAATTTTTGGAAACTCTATTATAGGACTCTGGAACACCCTGAGAGGGGAGGGGTGAATCAGGGTGTCAAATTTTCTTTTAAAGTGAAATATCTTGTTCCAATGTTGGTAGGAACTCGTTAAACCTATATGATGGATTCAAGCAGTAATAAAACATTCACATGTAGAAAGACAACACAACAATTTTACTTGGTTCACCACTAAGGGATACATCCATGGAGCATACGTCGACAGTGTGTCAGTCATACCAAAATACACTAATTTTCACTAGTTGTGGTGTACATAAGTTTAAACATAGTCACTCAGTGCTAGACACACTTCCTTTACAAGAATTCAGGGATAGCACATTACGTCCCTCGGAGCACTTCCGTTGACTCCCCCAAGCTCACTGCCTTGGGTAAAGTCTCACCCAGTTTATCAACTTGAAGGTATTTTAAATAGATTTTCATTGAAGTATTTGTCTCTATATAGCACGAGACTCTGCTTGTATCGGTGACTAGAATTGATGCACTTGGAAGCACTGATCAAACAACTCAGACGTTCAAAGCTTAGTAGAATCACACACCAACACTTGCGCACAACACCTGCCCTTGCGTGCAAGATTTGGGATTTTTCACATAAGATGGATTTTAGGAAAACCTTATCTTTCACACACCACTAATATTTCATGAAACCACACCATAAGGTTCACTTGTTCTTTTTAGACAAAAGAAACACTTAGCACGTAAGATTTGATCTCTACTTCTCTTCCGCGCGCAAGTCTTTCACGCGACAGTGGAACCTGATCTTTCTTAAGTCTTGAGTGGGGTTAGCCCACCTATTTATAGGCCTCGATGACCCTACGTGCAAGTTTACAACACATCTTCATCGGTGCGCATAAGATTCTTTCCGAGCATGCAAAACCCCTTTTAACGTTGCATTGGGTGCGTAAGATTCTTCCATGCAACCTCATCTTTCGTGCACATTTAAATCTTGCACGCACTTTTTTCCTTTTCCAAAATTTTATACAATGATCCCAAAACAAGAATTATGTGAAAGTTTTCAAAACCCCTTCAATCTTTCATGAAAAAACCTTTTCCAAAAACACTTTTATCCATTTTCCAATTTTTGGACCAAAATTTTTGGCAAACACTGGGAAATGACACCACCTTAAATATTGTTGTCTACTTGAACTGTATGATCCATTTCCTTGAAAACTTCCTGATCTTCCAATGAGGATTGACAAAAAACACAAACCATACACCATTTATAGTAAATAAAAACCTTAGTTCCAACATCTATACCATTTATTTTCTTATAATAGTAGTCGTTAAAAAATTTATAGTTATTTTATTTTTTAAATAACATTTATAATTAAATTCTTTAAGAAAATCATTCAAAGTATACACTTTTTTACATTTCTTGATTTATGTATTTTTTATTTTATGATGAAATAAATTATTGAGCGTGAGTTAACAAAACATGTTGCATCATTTAAAACATAGTTTAGTTTTTGTAAATATTTCCACAACCTCTTTGTTTAAGATTTTTCAGAAATAAAAACATCTTTTATTGAAAAAATAACTTGTTTGAAATTATTGTTTATTTTTCTTTGAAAAAGTTAATTTTTGAAATAATAATTTTCTACTTTTAAAAAATTTATGTTGATTATATATATTTTTTAATTTCTATTAGCTTTTTAGAATTAATTTTTCAATTGAAACTATAGTGTTTTTTATAATTTGAACACAAAATATTTTTTTTTATATTTTCTTGATCATTTTTTAAACTATCCTAAAGTTAGTTATGTTTTTAAAATTGAAACAATAGAGTGTCATGAATAAAATTATTTTAGAAGTTAGAAACAATTTTATTTTATTTTAAAGTAATGGAATAACACTTATGCATTTACAAACTACAGAAATGATGACTAACACGGTTGCAATGACCAAGAATCTAAGACCCTTTTGTTTGAATCCTCTTACCTCAAAAATGTACCACATACTATAATGATTTCCCAATAATCTATAACCAAACACTCACATCCAACATTAATAATATTTTAAAATATTAGGTCATGAGACCATACCACTTGAATAACGTTGAAACTCTATTTATAGAGATGAATACCGAGATACAAAACTCAAGATAAATAAAAAATAAAAAATTTAAACTAGAGAGAAAATATATATATCAAACCTATTCAAATAGACTGATTTTAGATATATTTATACCCTCATTATTTAATCATTCTAAAATTATATTTCAAACTAGAGCATACTCTATCTCATTTCACTAATTGATTTTTTTGGAAGTTATGATGATAAAATTCCTTAGAAGGTGATCTTATTGACACATAAAAATATCCAATGTAGATTATTCTAAAACTGATATAAAATATGTACTTATTTTAGTTATATTGATGTTATAGTCTTCCCATACATGATAAAAGATATAAAAATAGGTTTGAAAATGGTTATCTCGAAAATGATTTATGGAAAAGATCATATGGAAAAGGACGTATGTATAAGATTATTTGGATAAGGATGCAAGAAAAATGTCATATGAAATAAAACATAATATCTTCAAATATAGTATAAGATAAATTTGTGGAAAATAGGTATGGAAAGCATATGAGCGACAAAGGGGCATCAGAAAGAAACGATACTGGAGGGAGGGGAGAAGTGATACTTCTAAGGTTTCTAGGTTTTGATATCATGAATAAATAATAGAATTTTGTTTCTTCATTAATATGTTCAAAAATTTATTTATAAAAATAGATAACTAGATACAAGACTCAAGATAGATAGAAAATTAAAAATTAAAACTAATAGGAAAGTGATAGGATGCTTCTATTAAAAAAATGATCATAGATATATCACTATATTAATTCTTTAAGTGCCCTAATAGATTGGTTACAAAAACAACTTATGTAATTAAATATAAACCTTACTATTTAAAGTAACCAAGAATCACCCCACTATATTGTAAACATTATTGTTTCAATAGTTAAACTGCCCTCCCACACACAAAAACATAAACCTTATACCAAGCTAACCATTGAGTCTTCACCAATAAACATATACCATCATCAAAACGTGAATTAATATTTAACCCCATTGCAACTCCTAAACCTAATTTGAATCTAAAATCACCTGTATGGTTTAAATTAGGGGATTCCTCCATAAATATATAGTCTCTATGATTTTGTGTTAGATTCTAAGGGTTGAAATCAACAAAAATTCAAGGAAAGATGGGATGAGAAACTATGTTATTTCTTCCATTGTTGAAAAGGTAGAAACCAATAGGATTAGATTAATGTTTTATCTACTTGTACACATAAAAAATAATTCATATTTTTTAATCTATTTCACATAATTCCAAGTTTTTTTCCATACATTTGATGTCACACACATATTTTAGGGTTTTAAAACACTAAAAATGAATATTCAGTCATATTGGGAAGATAATAACTCTGATTGATTCAAATTTAGTTACTATATTTAAAAAATAATTCTACAAATATATTCATATCTTTTAATTACAATCAAATTTCATTTTCTTGGTGACCCTATGTTGCTCATTTTTAAACATCATTAAATCCTTAAAAACAACTTATTTAGTTGGCCTGAGCAAACCTCATATAAAATTGAAGTTCTGTCTACTCGTACACATCATAAATAATTCTAAGATAGTTTTCCTATGATTTTACATAAATATGATGTTGTTTTAAATGTTTTTTACCATTACACACAAGTTTTTGTGTTTCAAAACTCTAAAAATTCACTTTTGGTCATCTCGAGTAAATGAAAAGTTTGATTAATGTGCAATTAGTTCCTACATTTCAAAAATAATTCTATGGATGTTGTCTTATGATTTCGTGGAAATTAGATGTAATATCCCTGAACTTATTCTCCCTCACATGACTGAGATGGGTCACCACATGACCTCAAGTGTGCCTCCCCATGTGCTAGAGGCTTCCGACTAGTAGTGATGTTCTAATATGTATACTGAGGAGACTATACCCTCTGACACATAATAATAACTATAGTGTAAATATGAAAATATATATATAATAAACTACAATAGATAAAATGGAAATTTCTAAAACATTCCAATATTATCAACTAAGAAATTTCATACTGAATTTCATACTAAATGTCATACAAGTAGCCAACTGAAATAAAGACTCCAAAATAAAGACTCCAAAAACCATTCCGAAACCCTATGCTTGGTGCCGTCTCCAAGATCTAGTCCCAAATAACAAAAAAAAAACAAATAAATAGAAAGTCCCCTTTCCCTTTTCCATACCTTCATTTATGAAGTATGTCTGAGTACCAAATTGAGGACCAAATAAGGTGTGAGTAAAACTCAGAAATCCATCCCCAATGGTGTATAAAAAATCCAATATGAACAAAAATGCATGAAATAGTATGATATACACAATCATTAATTCATGAATTAAATACATAACATAAAAATAAGCCCACCGAACCTTAAGCTCTAGGTTGACACTTGGGGTCAGCCAAACCTGTTTCACTATGATGTTAGATATCACTTTCTATGATCACTATCGAGTATAGGCAGATTCTCATGACAACAACCAATCACACATTCAATTAATATATGAACTAAGGTGGATTCCCATTACAAGGGTGAGTTATATATATCAAGTATTAATGAAACCAACATGAATTCCCATGCTAGGGTCACTTACATGCTCAGAGGACATCATGCCCAGTGTGAATTCCCATGATAAGGTCAAATTTGGATTTAAAATATTGATGAAAACAAGAGAAAAAGCATACTAAATTACTAAACATGAAAAAAATGTTAATTTGATTATGTCTTAGTTAACTTATGTGAATTTCCAATTATCACACAATTTATTCCATTATACCAAGTTACCAAATTACAAGTCATTTATGCTCAAATTATAATTACTAGTTTCATACCAATATTATAATGACAAGTCAATTACCAATTTTATGAAAATTTAATCCACATTTCATTATTCATTAAATCCAAATACCAATCTCATATCAAGTTACCAAGTCACATAGAAATTGTGACAATTCTGTTTCACATTCTAATTATTCCAATTTACCATTTCACATGTCAAGACAAGTGTGTATTTCCTATTTTAACCCTTATGGTGGAAATATTCACAAGGGTTTAATCCAAATATAAACCCAAAATTTAAAAATTAATTACAAGGGTCCTAGGTTCACAAATTCCATGTTCCAACCGAAGTTTAAGGATGAGAACACCTCTCCGGTGGCCACAAGTCCAGGTATCACTCACCAAAAAACTTGAAGAGATCTGTGGGAGGTATATATATGAGGATTAAACCCATACAAGTGAATTTTAATTATATTAGGTCACGTACATGGTGTTCTGATGCGATCAAGCATGGTTTACATACTAGAAAACAAAATCAAACCTTTGGGGCATGTTTCAGACCACCTACCTCAAAAGTAGAGATGATGAATCCAAGAGTAAAGAATCCAAATCAATGTGCAAAACAAAAATACCATATATAAATAGATATATCCACAATATAAAGGCTGGATGAAGAATATCCAGGAAAGAAACAAGAGGAATCCACTTATTCTAAGAAAGTATTATTGATTCATGATGTTCGGATCAAACTATGGATCTAGAGATCAAGGATTAACATTGAATAAGTCGAGGAAGCCTGTGAGAACTCTTCAAGACCGTAAATCTTGATTTATCATTGAATGAGAGTATAAAAAAAATCCTAAATGGGGGTTTTGGGAGGTAAAGATACAATTATTCCTTTCATAATCCTAGACCATCTTGTCTCCACTGGATAATCACTAACTGCTATCAGCTAGCCGATGGTGTCAGTTAGAATGACTACATCTCTGGAAACCCCACTGACTGGATAGTGGCCTCTAATAGTTATCTAATGGGATTCCTATAGGAATCCAATTCTTCCAGGATTCCACTAGTGAGTCGGTGGGTCTCACTGGCTGGCCAGTGGGCTTCTTATAGCCTTACTAGGTTATTTCCTTATCCATCGACTGGCTGGTGGTACTGCAAGATTCAGTCAGTTGCATTCCATTGTTAGTTATTGATAAAATGTCCCCTCCAAGCACCTAAACACCTATGAATCTCCATTTTAACCAGGTATAAGGGATAGTTTATAGAATTCAAATAGGTTTAACAAAGCTTAAATTGAAAAGTACCTATAATCAAAGTCAGTATCTTAAATTAGAGGTCATTTTTTTTGGAGTGACTCCCTATCACATGTTTTTACATACTGTTAAATATTTAAAAATGGATTATTCAGTTGTTCTGAGAAAACTACACAGAAAATTGACACAAAATGTACTTTTACCTATCAAAAATAATTTAAATATAGTTTTCTTTTGATTTCATGTAAATCCGAGGTTGTTTTCCATGGTTTTGACCACTACATACACGCTTTAGAGTTTTAAAACACTAAAAATAAATTTTCATTCATCCTAGGTAGAAAAAAACCTTGATTGATGCATGGAAGTTTCCTAAAACTAAAAAATAATTATATTATTTGTTCTATGATTTCATAGTAATTGGAGGTTGTTTGCTTGGTTTTGACCCCTGCATGTTTCTAAAGATTGTCAAATATTTTAAAATAACTTATTTATTCATTATGAGCACACCACATACATGATTGATGGCATTTAAACTTTAAAAATAATAATAATTCAAAGATAGTTTTTACATAATTTCACATCAGTTTGGGGTTGTTTTCCTTGATTTTTACCATCACACAAACATTTTAGAGTTTTAAAACACCGAAAATATGTTTTCATTCATTCTAAGAATATGAAATCTCATATCAATGCACGATCAATTTATAGATTTCAAAAATAATGTTACAATTTTTTTCATATGATTTCACAAAAATAAAAGTTTGTTTTCTTGGTTTTGACCCCCCGTCACATGTTTGTAAACACTGTAAAATTTTTATAAACAAATTATTCTATCGGTCTGAGTACAAAGCATGTTGGATTGACATGACATCTACTATTACACCACAAATATAATTCAAAGATAATTTTCTTATAATATCACATCAATATAATGTCGTTTTCTTTGGTTTTGACTATTTAACACATGTTTTAGTATTTAAAAATACAAAAAAGGATTTTTCCATCATTCCAGGAAAACAAAAATTTAGATTGATGCGATATCATTTCCTAATTTCCCAATTCATGATATAGTTATTTTCCTCTAATTTCATGGAAATTAGAGGTCATTTTACTTATTTTTACCCCCACCGTATGTTTTTAAAGACCCTTAAATCTTTAAAAACTGCTTATTAAGTCAGTTTGAGTACACCACACATTTTATTGATGCAACATCTACCCTTACACATCAAAAATAATTTCAATATAGTTATCCTATGATTTTACATCACTTCGAGGTTGTTTACTACAATTCTTTTCATCACATGCATGTTTTAGTGTTTTTAAACACTAAATATACATTTTTATTCATCCCTTGAAAGAAAAAACTCATATTTACACACAATAAATTCTTACGTTTCAAAAATCATTCTATAGTTGTTTTCCTTGGATTTCATGAAAATCAAAGGTCATTTTCTTGATTTTGACCCCCACTGGTTTTTAAAGACTAAAAAATCTTCCAAAACCATTTATTCAGTCAGTTTGAGCACACTGCACATAAAATTGATGTTCCACATACTCTTACATATCATAAATAATTCTAAGAAATATTTTCTATTATTTCATGTCAATTCAAGTTTTTTATGGTTTTAACCATTACCCACACATTTTAGAGTTTTGAAACACTATAAAGGTGTTTTCTATCATCACGAGAAAAAGAAAACTAAAATCGATGCACCGTATATTCATTATTTTCAAAAATAAATCTACAATGGTTTTCCTATGATATTATGATAAAAATAGGCTTTTTACTCAGTTTTAACCCTCATCACATGTTTTTAAATAGTATCAAATCTTTATAAATAACTTATTCGATCAGTCCGAGCACACAACATGTTTACTTTACACGTAGTCTATACATACACATAACTAATAATTTTGAGACAGTTTCCTTATTATATCACATCAATATAAGTTCATTTTAAAGGGGTTTGACTATTATATACATGTTTTACTGTTTTAAAATACTAAAAAGGTGTTGTCAGTCTTCCTGGTCAAAAGACAACTCAGATTGATGAGCCTTCAGTCCCAAAATTTCACAAATCAATCTATGGTAGTTGTCTTATATATATATATATATATATATATTTCAGAATATATATATATATATACATCAAAATTTAGAACAAGTTTGTGTGTATGTCAGAATATATATATACATAACATATATGTATAACACACACACACACACATAATCAATACACAGACTTTTAAAATAAATTCTAGCTGACCACATAATGATTATAGTAGTAAAACAAGGGATATAAATAAATGGATAAAATAAAAAACTATAAAGGGAGAGAAATAATGACATGATTACCTTGTAATTACAACCTCTTTTCTTGAAAATTTACAAGTTTTTAACCAATAAATTCCATTTATTCAAAAATTTATCTCACTCAAGATATATATATATTAGAATAGATGTTATATTCATAAAAAACCTTGAATATGAACACACACACACACACATATATTAAAAAATGGTTATTTACCTTTGTGTAAACTGATAATGATGATGGTTAAGTCAGTTATCTGGGAATTTACATCAGAACATATGCCCTATAAAGTAATAAAAGGAAAAAAGTGGGAGATAACCACTCACTAAAAATTTATTAAGGATGTTTTAGTGGAATTCATGTGAAATTGGATGTTACTACTTCTAAAAAGGGAAATATGTTTAAATCAGTTATATTATTTTATGTTTTGAAATTTAGAATATGCAATCAAAAAAAATATTTTAAGATAAACATTAAAATTAAGAGTCAATAGAGGGATCACCTGGGTACTAAAATTAAAATTCCCCATTCCCATGATTTCTATATGGGAACAATCTAGTGCAAAAAAATATAACATGAATAATCTAATGAGAAATAAGATAAAAAAATGATGGTAAGCACAATAATGTAAAAAAACCTTAGAAAACTATAATTAAATCAATGAAATACCTCAAATGCAATCACATATATGGTGTAAGACATAAATTTTATCCATGTTGAGTTAGATATATATATATATATATAAAGTTATAAGAAATTGATACCCAAAGAACCTTTGTGGTGTTTTGTTTTAACAAAGTTTTGTATTTTTTGACAACTAAATTTATTTGTAAAATAATGTTTTTGTTATTTAGGAATCAGATTCATATCCATCACAATAAAGATTCATCAGACTCATAGTATCATATTCATATGCATCAGATTCAGATCATCAGATCCAAAATAATTGGAGGTAGATATCATTGATTGTTGAAGTTTTCCTTTTTCTTAATTAGAGAAAGAAAGAAGTTGCTGAGTTAGAAAAATAAAAGTTGCTAAGTGATGAAGTCATAGTGATACTAAAGAGTTTTTTTGAAGAATGTGAAGTCAGGAGTTAGAAATTTTTTCAAACTTTCTAAACTAACTCATAATATTCTTTACGGATCTTGAAGTTCTCACAAATCATGAAACCTTTCATGATAAATTCTTTTAATGAAGTGGGGGAGAGGTTTGAAGAAATTCAAAATTACAGAGTGAATAATTCCATCGTAATGGGAAATTCCATCATAATGGAAAATTCTATCGCAATGGGAATTTCATCGAAATTTGGATTCCATCATTATGATGAAATCTATCAAAAGTGGAATGTTTAAGAAGCCTAGATCCAGATGTTAGAATGTTTTTCATAAATAAAGTTCGAATAATTTCAAATTTGAAGTATGTTGATTCCATCATAATTGGAATTAAAACGTAATGATAATTCCACAATTATGAGTATTCCCTCAGATAGAAAAAAAAATAGAAATTTTAATGAACTGAGAAAGAAACAGATCATAATGAGCTGATAAGGAAATAGATCGTAATGAGTTAAGAAGGAAACACATCATAATAAGCTGAGAAGGAAACATATCATAATGAACTAAGAAGGAAACATATCGTAATAATCTGAGAAGGAAATGAATCATAATGAGATAAGAAGAAAAAAGATCATAATGATCTGATTATGAAGAAGACTCAAAAAGAAAATTATAGAAGTTTTATAAAGAGTTGGAGAGGTAAAACTTGAATTTCAATTTTGCATAAATCCTAAAGAAATCCAAGGAGGATCGAAGAAGTAAAAGTTGAATTTTAAATGTGAGATATCTTCGGAGATTTTGAAATTTGAGGAAGTGGGGAAAGTTTTTAAGTTTCCCAAATTTTTTTCTAAGTCACCTATAGATAATTTCTCAAATCATTCATTCATTCATGACTTTTTACATAAGAGAAAAAGGAGGAGTACTGAAGAAATCAAGTGAAAGTCATTTTCAACCAGAGATCACATGAGGAGGATGAAACTATTGAATCTTTGTTTACTAGATTGAGAAAGATTGTATTGAGAATATCATATTGAGTCGATCATATTTCTAATATTGCATTGAGTCAATCAGACTGAGAAAGATCGTATTGATCATTTGAGAAGAGTTTGAGTTTTGTAGATTGTGAATGGATGAGTTTAGATCTAACTCTCTTAATATGATGAGTTTGGATCTGACTCTCTTAATATGATGGGTTCATCATATTGAGTCCATAATATTAAGATAATCAGATCCAAACTCATAATATTAAGAGAGTCAGATCTAAACTCATTAGATTGAGAAAATTGGATCCAGACAAATCAAACTGAGGATTCAGATTGAACAATTTTGGATCAGTTTCGAAAAAGTATTTATTCTTTTATTTTGATCATTTTTTAAGAAAACATTGTAAACTGATGGGAGTCGGTATAATCTTCCCTATTGGGAGATAGAAGGTATCTAACGGGATTTGGTACAAGTTTTATTCACTTCTTCTTAATAGGTAATTTCCATAGACCCACGGGAGTGGCTATGGAAAAGATTTAGGTTCTCACACTGAGGACGAACCTTATAAATCTTGTGTGCTTCACTCTTTTCCATAATTTTTTCATGCATGAGTATTTACTAAAAGTTGATAAGGAAATAAATCTTAACAGGTTGCAGGGTTTATGTTTTGAAAAGTATTGAAACCTATAAAAAGTAAAACAACTGATTCAACCCTTCTTCTCAGTTGTTATTTGATCCTTTTAAACTTCAATTAGTATTAGAGGGAAGGTTCCATTGTTGAATATTTATCATGTATAATATCAATTTTGTCAATAGTATAGTAATTCCTATGATTTATGGAAAAAATTATTATGGATGAAAAAACAGGATGATTCCTTATATCATATCTCTTTTCCTAGAATTTGTTGATGTTGCTACTGTTGGTTTTTCACCTATTGAGAAAAATTATCCTTTGAAGTTTGGTGATAAGATAAGTATAGAAGTTTATGGAAAGGATAGAAATGAAATCCTTATGTCCTTATAATAGAATGTTTATCAAAAAGTGATGGGTATCAATACTTCAAAAATAATGTGGGATAATCTAGAAAGTGTTTTCGAAGGGAATACTGAAGTTAAGGAAGAAAATATTCAAATATGGCATAGTAAGTATAAAGACATTAGAATGAGAGATGAAGAAAAAATTGATGAATACTTCACCAGATTGAATGATTTTTCTTTCAACATCATATGATTCAGAGATATCTTGGAAGATTCTATAATTATGAAGAAACTTATGAGAAATTTTTTAGACATGTTTGATTCTAAAATTTCTTCTTTATAAGATAAGGATGATTTATCTCTTGATTAATTTCATAAAATTCTTGTTGCTTATTAAATGAGGAAAGCTCCAATTTTTAAAAATAATATGAAAGATGGAATGACTTTTGAATCTATAAGAAAGATGAAAATAAAAGATATTTAAGAAGCTTATCCTTGTGAGTCCAAAGATAATGAGGATGATGAGTTGAATGAAAATATCATGTCTCTTATATCTAATAACTATTTAAGAGGAAGAGGAAAGTATGGAGGTAAAATTCCTCTCAAATGTTTTGAGTGTGGTGGAATGAGACACTTTTTTATGAATTTCCTCCAGAAGAAAGTTGGAGAAAATTGAGATGATTCTAATGAAAAACCTCGATGGAAGAAGTGGAACAAAAATGATAAAAAAGTATTCCAACAAATGCAAGAATAAGTTTAATGAAAAAATAATTATGTTGAGTAAGAAAGTTGAATCAGACTCAATTGAAAACAATTACTCTAAAGATAAAAGTTAAAAAAAATTCAGAACTATCATTTAAAAATTTGAGAAAACGAAATATTCCTTAGATAGTGAAGTAGGTGGTGAAGAATCTTATAGAGAGTATCAACTCATAACAGATCTTGTTACATGTATTGATAAAAAAACACTTAAGAAAGAAATTAGAGTTATAAATAAATATTGTGAATAAGTTTTTGATGAAAGAAAATATGTCATCAAGCAGGAGGAAGAATAAATCGAGGAGATTTTAAGTTACAAACTTAGATTTGTTGTATAGGAAAAGATGATTGAAGATCTCAATACAAAGTTGGAATCCAAGGAATAATAAGTAAACAAGTTTCAATAAAAACATCTCAAGTATGAAGGTACCGTGAGGAAGATGAATAAAAATTTCAAAAAAGCTTAAAAATTAAAAGTTGAGACTTCTAAAGTTGGTGAGAAAGCTCAATATGAGAATTAAGTGAAATATTATCTTACCAAAAATAATGTTTCATCTGATTATTTTAACATTTCAGGTTCTGTAAAATGTAATGGGAAATATTGGGTATATAAAGGATGTAAGAAACCTATCAAATCTAAAAAAGTTGAAAACTCACTCGAAAGAAAAGATGGTCCACATCCTGAGTATGTTAGAGCTAAAATAAGTTACCAACCTCAATAAAGTTTCTATAGAGAAATATATTTATTGAATAGAAAATTAGGTTTTGATGGCTATTGCTAGTGTTATGAAATCTATGAGCACATATATTATAATTGTTAGCACAACTTATCTCTACCCGGAATAAGGTTTTAGAAAAGTGTAAGAAATAGTGAAAGTAGAATGAGAAACTTTCCCAACTTATAGGAAGTTGAAAAGGTGAATTCTAAAGATATTATAAACCTTCCAACAAAAATCAATTTGAATTTTTGGAGGCATTTTGTGGAATATTTTATTATTTTGTTCATTATGCTAAAATATGTGTGACACTCCTTCTAGATCAAGTTTTTTATGATAGAAAATTAAAGGAAACTGAATAGAAAAAAGTTGTGGAAAAAGCTTTTATTATTGAGACAACTTTGAAAGCAAGTAAAAGGGGAAAACCATGAATACTTGATAGTGTTTTTTATTCACATATGTATAGTGATATAAAAATCTTAAAACATGTTTAAATTCATGATGGAGGAGAACTTACCATTGGTAATGATAGTTCCTTAAAAATTAGAGGAATCATAACAACTGAGATTGAAGCAGAAAAGTTGAAATATAAGAAAGTTTTATTTATTGATGGGATAAAACATAAATTAATCAATTTAAGTAAAATTTTGCGATGATGGAAAATAAGTTTTCTTATAAAATAATTTCATATCATCAAAATTTTTAAAGATGGAAAAGTTTTTAGAAAAGGAGAAAGAACCAGTGATAATTTCTTCCAAATAAGAGAATTCAACAACTCGGGTTACTTGAGTGCGGAAGATGAAAAAAATTGTGGCATCAAAGACTTGGGAACCTTGGAAATAAAATTATGGACAAAATTTCTAAAGTTAATCCCATTCATAATTTTTAGGAATTAAAAAGAAGAGATGAAGATGTTTTTATTACTTTACAGAAAGAAAATATGACTAGGAAAAGTCAAAATAGAATTGAGATTCAATCTACCAGACCTCTTGAACTTATTCATTCTAATTTATTGGGGTGATGAGACATCAATAAAAAAAGGATATTTATAATTTATCACTTTTATTGATGATTCCACTTAGATGACAAACATCATGTTTATGAATCACAGGTCATAGGATATTTAAATGTTTAAATCATTAAGAAAATATATTGAGAAATAAATGAGGGTTTCCATAAAGAAGTTGAGAATATATAATGGTATCGAATTCACAAAAAATACAATTGAAAGTTATCTAAGAAATCATGGTATCAAACATCAGTATAGTGCTCCCTATACTCCACAAAAAAAATGGAGTAGTAGAAAGAAAGAATAGAGGATTGGTGGAAATGGGAATAATTAGTTTAGCAGAATACAAACTTTTAAAATTCTATTAGAGAGAAGCTATTAGTACTACTATACATGTTGAAAATAGATGTTTTTTGAGACCGGAAACTAATAAAACTCCTTATGAAACATGTTATAATAAAAAAACCTTCATTGAAATAATTCAATGTTTTTTTAGTCAATGTTTGGTCAAAATAAAAAATCCAGATATGGGAAAGTTTGATATGAAAGTTGAGGAAGGAACATTTATGGGTTATTCACCAAATAGAAGAAGTTAAAAATGTTTCCAAAAACATTTAAAAAAGTTGGTGGACTCATATGATGTGAAGTAGATTGAAAATAAAAGTTCCTTAATAAAATTTGTTGAAAATAATGAAGAGGATAAACTATAGAATTCGAATAATAGTGAAAGTAATTCAAAGCATCCTTATTAAGATTCAGAAGAATCATGTGATGAGGAAATTTTAGCTAAGAAATAAATTTTTAAATTTACTACCTTAGAAAAACATGATGAATCCAAAAACATTATTAGGAACTAGAAATCTTCAGTTTAGACCAGAAGGAAGTTGATATTAGAAAATTAGACTTAACTTATCTTAAAAGTTGAATCAGATTTAGTTTTAGAAGCTATCAAACAAAAATAATGGGTGGATACTATGAATGATTAGTTGGATCAGATTGAGAAGAATGAAACATGAGAACTTGTTTCATGAAAAAAAATAAAAATGTTATCAGAACTAAGTGGGTTTATAGAAATAAGTTAAATGAACATGGATAAGTTTCAAGAAACCAAGGAATAATTGTTTTTAAAGGATATGAATAGGTGTAAGGTGTGGATTTTGAAGAAATGTTTTCCCTAGTTTCATGATTTGAAACTATTAGAATATTTATTTTAGTGTCCACATAGTAGAATTACAAAGTTTATCATTTGGATGTAAAGTCAGCTTTCTTAAATGGTGATATTGAGGAAGATGTTTACATTGAACAACATTATGGGTTTCCACTTGATGAGGATGAAAACAATGTTTATAAATTGAATAAAACTTTGTATGGGATTAAAAAATCTCTATATTCTTGGTATTCTAAACTTGAAAATTGTTTGATAATGTTGAACTTTTCTAAAGGAAAAGTTGATAGCAACTTATATGTGAAATATGTGGACTCCAAAACTCTAATTATAATTTTTTTATGTGGATGATATAAATTTTTCTGGGTATATAGAATATGTTTGTAAAACATTTTCTAAGGAAATGATGAAGAATTTTGAAATGTCTATGTTAGGGGAATTAACTTTATTCTTTGGATTACTAGTTCAATAAATGGAAAAATAAAATTTTTTATGTTAAGAAAATTATTACAAGAAATTTCTAAAGAAGTTTGGAATATAATAATCCAAATAATTTTATAATCTTATTTTAGTGAGCACAAAGTTGAGTAAAGATGAATCCATATTAAGTGTGAATCAAAAAGACTTTTGGAAGCTGATATGAAGTCTTCTTTATCTTACAACCTCAAGGACTAATATTGTTTATAATGCGACTTTGTGTTCTAGGTATCAAAGTAATCCAAAATAATCACATATGTTGATAACAAAAATAATTTTGAGATATTTCAAAGGAACAACTACACATGGGCTGTTATACAAAAGAAATAGTGAGATGAAGTTTCATGGTTTTACTGATGCCAATTGGGATAGAGATTGTAATGATAGAATATAAAAATCAAGAGGAACATTTTTCTTGGGTGAATGTTGTGTGAGTTGGAATAGTAAGAAATAAAGTTTTTTAAATTTGAGCATAGTTGAATCCAAATATGTTGTAGCTACTTAGGATTGTACTCAAGTGTTATGGATAAAAGTTCAACTGGATGATTTGAAAGTAAAATTTTCTAAACCATTGAAGATAATTTTTGATAATCAGAGTGAAATTGATCTTTCTAAAAATCATGTCCAACATTAAAGATCAAAACACATTGATATAAAGTTTCACTTTATAAAAGATAAAGTTGCTACTGGAATATATTTCAACATAGTATCAGATTGCTGATATCTTTACAAAAGAAATACCAAAAGAAAGGTTTGTGGAATTGAGGCTGTAACTTCATGTTAAGCCTCCTCCCATGTCTTTATAAACCACATAAGGAAGATCCCCTATCGTTCTTTGGGTTATGTTGAAATAGGGGATGATAATGTAACAATGTTTTACTTTTTAAGAAGTTTTTACTTATCTTTATTAAATGAATTGGAATCTATGGTTATCAGAAGACGGGGGAGTGAAAAAGAAAAGTGAGAGAAAAATAAAAGTGAGAGAAAAAGAAAAGTAAGGGGAAGTTATATTTATATGGCCACAAAATTTTCTTTCCACCAAGGGATAGAATTATTTCAAAAACATTAATTTATCCAGTAGTTTAGTGTCCAGACACTCTCTTTTGAGAAAGGCTACATTTTGATAAAAGTCAAAATTCTTTAGTTATTTACAAAATTTGAGTTGTAAAAAAATTATGAAAGTTTGAAAAGTTGTTAAAAAGTGTTGTAAATAAATAAAAAGAGAGAGATTGAAGTACCTTTGTGGTGTTTTGTTTTAATATAGTTTTTTATTTTTTGAAAACTAAATTTATTCGTAAAATAATATTTTTTTATTTAGGAATCAGACCCGTATCCATTGTATTGAAGATTCATCAGACTCATGGTATCATATTCATCTACATCATATTTAGATCATCAGATCTAGAATAATTGGAGGAAGAAATTTTTTATTATAGGAAGTTTTCCTTTTCCTTAATTATAGAAAGAAATAAGTTTATTTGTTAGAAAGATAGAATTTTCTGAGTGATGAAGTCATAGTGACGCTGAAGAGTTTTTTTTGAAGAAAGTGAAGTTAGTAGTTAGAATGTTTTCAAACTTTCTAAAGTAAGGAAAATGATGATTTTATGATCATGAAGTTCTCAAAAATCATGAAAACATTCATGATAAAATCTTTTAAGGAAATGGTGAATATATTTGAAGAAATTCAAAATTTTATAGTGAATAATCCCATCACAATGGGAAATTCCATCGTAATGGGAAATTTTATCATAATGAGAATTTCATCGTAATGGGGATTCCATTATTATGAAGAAATACATCTAAGGAAGAATGTCTAAGAAGATCATATCCAGATGTCAGAATGTTTTATATAGATGAAGTTTGAATAATTTCAAAGTTGAAGTATAAAGATTCCATTGTAATGGGAATTCCATCGTAATGGGAATTCCATAATAATGAGAATTCCATAATTATGAGGATTCCATCAGACTGAGCCAATAAAGAAATAGAAATAGAAAAGATCTAAGAAAGAAACAGATCTTAATGTGTTGATAAGGAAACATATCATAATGAACTGAGAAGGAAATAGATTTTAATGAGTTGAAAAGGAAAAAGATCATAATGATATGAGAAGGAAACAAAATATAATGAGCTAAGAAGGAAAACGATCGTGATGAGCTAAAAAGGACACATATCATAATGAGATAAGAGGGAAAAAAATTGTAATGATATGATTCCAAAGAAGACTCAAAAAGAAAATTCTAGAAGTTTTATGAAGAGATGAAGAGGTCAAACTTGAATTTCAATTTTGTGTAAATCTCATAGAAATCCAAAGAGGATCGAAGAAGTTAAAGTTGAAGTTTAAATGTGAGAGATCTTTGGAGATTTTAAAATTTTAGGAAGAATGGAATGTTTTTAAGTTTCCTCTTTTGTTTTATAAGTTTCCTATAGATACTTTCTCAAATAATTCATTTATTTGTGACTTTTTACGTAAGTAGAAAAGGAAGAGTGCTGAAGAAATCAAGTTAAAGTCATTTCTGGCTAGAGATCTCATGAGAATGATCAGACAACTAATTTTATTTTACTAGATTGAGAAAGATCGTATTGAGAAGATTATATTGAGTCGATCAAATTGAGAAGATCATATTGAGTCAATCGGGCTAAGAAATATTGTATTGATCATTTGAGTAGAGTTTGAGTTTTTTAGATTGAGAATGAGTTCATCGTATTGAGTACATCCTATTGAGAGAATCAAATCTAGGCTCATATTATTTAGTGAATCAGATCCAGACTTATCATATTGAGAAAATCGGATCCAGAAAAATCAAATCGAGGATTCAGACTGAGCAATTGTGGATGAGTTTCAACAAAGTCTTTATTCTTTTGTTTGGATTAATTTTTTTATAAGAAAACATTATAAATTGGCAGGAGTCTGTATAATTATTCCTATTGGGAGATAGAAGGTGTCTAACGGGAGTTGGCACAAGTTGTATTTAATTCCTCTTAATAGTAAATTTTCATAGAACCATGGGAGTGGCTATGATAAGGATGTAGGTTCTCACACTGAGTTCAAACCCTCTAAATCTTATGTGGTTTACTTTCTTTCATACTTTTGCATGCATGAGTATTTACTAAAAGCTAATAAGGAAATAAATCTTAATAGGATGCAGGGGTTAAGTTTTGAAAAGTATTGAAAGTTATAAAAAGTAAAACATTTGATTCAACCCCCCTTCTCAGTTGTTATTCGATCCTTTGGAAATTCAATACCAATTTATTCAAGATAAGGGGAGAAATAATGTAGATGTGTCAAAACATTCCAAGTTAAGACTAATGAATTTTTTTGATAGAATATCCAGAAATGTAAATTTAACATTGAGGGACATTGAGAGATAAGGCGTACCTGTATTTTTCTTTTTGAACCACATTATTATCACTTCTTCCATTAATTTCTTATTCCTTTACCTATAATTTGAATTAATTATGGGAAACCTAATGCATCCAAATGACAAAATTTTTAAATACCATTCAAGTAAAAAGCTCAAATCCAAGTGTTGGGGATAAATATAAGGTAAAATTGGTTAGTTTACAAATTTGTTGATTAATTGAGAAACAAAAAATTAGGAAACCACATAAAATAATCAATAAATTAAATAACATGAAAATTTTAAATATACCCAGTTTGATGAACAAAATGAATTTTTTATCATCATTTTGTAAAAAATTATTCCTATATATAAATAGATGAATGGTTAAAGTGTACAAAAAAATGAAAATTGAAGATATCAACTTTTTTATAAAGATAACCTAGTAGTACAAGAAAGTAATAATTGAGTTTGTTATGTAAAATTAAAATATGAATAATAATATATTATAGATGTTGTCACATTAAATTCTAGACTTATACTCTAAAAAATCACATTACTCGAATCTAAAATACAATACAATTAAATCTAAAAAATAAAAATTTCATCACAAAAAATAACAAAAACAATTAAATAATACAATTACATATAAAATTTCCTTGCACAATTAAATATAAACAATTATATAAAAAGAATTTATACATAAATGGTATAATATATAACCATTATTTAAATTTGACAAGTACCATAGATGAATAAAACTGTGAAGGGGTGCCAATCATTTAAATTGTTTTTTTATTCACAATAAATAATTAAAGTAGTGTCAATCTTAATTAATTTAGCAGTAATAAATGTATCTAGAAATAATATTGTAAAAATAAATGAATATATTTTTTATATTAAAGCATGATATTTTAAAATAAAATTGATCCATGTAATGAGTATAGTTGTAAAAGAGAGATCGAAAATAAATGGATAAAATAGTAAACCTGAAAGAGATAGAAATTATTATATGGATACCTTGTAATTGAAACATCTTTCTCTAAAAATTCATAAATATCTATCCAGTATAATCTATTTCCTTTAATGTCGATCTTAATCTAATTAATTATATTAGACTATTTGAATAAATGGTATACAAGTGAAAAACTTAGTATGCAAATATATGTATCAAAATATGGTATACAAATGTATATAGTAGAATATATATATAAATAAATATACATAACATACAAATACACATATCAGAAAATATATGTAAATATATATACTAAATAATTGAAAATTGAAGAAATTAGACTATTATGAAGATAACTTAATAGTAAATGAATGTAATTTTTGAGTTCATGATGTAAAATTACAATCAGAATAATATTAAATTATAGATGTTACCACATTAGATGCTAGATTTATACACTAAAAAATCACTTTACTCAAACCTAGAATATAATATAATTAAATATGAAAAATAACAATTAAATTTTAACAAATAGAAAAAAATAAAAAAATAATAAAATTACATCTAACTTTGTTGTGTGAAATTAAATTTAAACAATTTACCAAAAAAATAATTTATACATAAATTGTATAATATATAATCTTCACAAAATTATGAAAATTCACATAGATAACATTAATTTAAAGATAATAATATGCTGATAAGGATTCAACTTTTGAGAATACAAATGACTGAAAAAATATTTCAAAAAATTATATAAATTCAATGATTATACACCAAATTTATTTTTAATTATATATATTTTCATAATATATATTTTACTAATAAATATATTAAAAGTATAATTTTATAGTATTTTTTTAATTTAATTGTTTTACTAACATATATAATAGATTTGATTTGAACAAGAGTAAGTGTAATGCCTATTTATAATCAAAATAACAAGGCTAATGATTATACCATTGGAAACCATTCATTTAAAAAAAACCGAATAAGGAATTTAAATTCATTCAAAACAACCAAATTCAAAACTATAAACTGAAACATGTATCAATTTGGGTATTTCAAGTCTAGTTTCAAACAAATTCTCTTAGATTTTCCACACCCAAGATGATTCGTAACATGGAAACTAAATCTATAATTCCCCATAAAACCCTGACTTCAAAAATTTAATAAATCACTCAACATAAACAATTATTAAAGAGGGAGATCAAGTTTATACCTTACAATATATAAAAATTAGTCTTAAAAGCTTCATGGGTAGTACCCAAAATGACTCCGAGGTAGAAAAATAGAAGAAAAGGATAACTTGTTCACATAGGGGAATGGCGCTGTGAGATGAGTCCGAAACTAGTGCATCGAGAGAGGAGTTATACATAGAGGAGGTGTGCAGGGAGAGAATCCATGGAGGGGAAGAGTTAGGGGATCTAAATGAAATTGAGAGTGTAGGGGAAGAGGAGTTTTGTGTAGAGGAGTGGCACAGGGAGACCCTCTATGGAGGGGAACAATTGGAATGGGGGAATGACAATGAGGAAAAATCAAGGAATGAGGGGAGCACCGATGTGGAAGAATCGAAGAATGGGGAACAAGGGGCATGATAATAGATAAGAATAGGGGGAATATCGGGGGGGGGGGGGGGGTGTGAGGAAAAAATCTTTGTGATTGAGGAATTTTACAATGACCATCATTTAGAGGTTACTAATACTCTCAATAGTTACTTCCAAATAGTGGTCGCCCAAATTCTTGGGGCTCTAAAGCCTAATTTCAAGTAATGTGTTTATATTATCTCCTTTTATGATTCCTTTTATTAATAAAACCTTAATTATATTGAAGAGTGATATTATCCAAATCATTTCATTCCTTTCTTTACTGGACCTAGTATATTCCTCCTTATGTAGACCTTTAAATATCCAAGATTATAGTGGTTATTAATACTTAATTACATTTATTGATAATTATAGTATGTGTAGGAAGATGTTACTTATGATAGAAAAATATAAAGTTTAATGAGTTAAAAAATGATTTCCACAATCAAATTGAAAAAGTAAAAATACAATTTCACAATAATAAAAATGTGAAAAATTAGTGTTGTCATTTATCATTATTTTCTCTTATATTTCTAAGAAAATATTCTTCAATTTAACACTAAAAATCCCATTATTATTCCCTTCTTATTCATCCATTAGTTAATTTCTTTCCATTGCTCTAAACTACTCCAAGTGATTCACCACTCTTCAATTTACTTCTTCAAATGAACATTAAATCTATTGTATATGATATGAAGATTTTTAATTATTCCAATGATGTGTTTTAATAAAAATCATGCAGTTTTTTGATTTTTTATTCTTCAGTATTATTCTTTGATAATATTCATTATATTATATATATATATATATTATAAATATGTGCATATATGTTCACACATAGAAGTATGTATATATATATTTATGTGTATGTATTGTAATTTATACATACATACATTCACAATACATATATATATATATGTATGTATGCTGTGTTTGTAGTATGTATATATGTTGTGGGTGTGTGTAATTGTATATCGTGTTTCTAATATATATATATACTATAACCCTGATGTCCCAATGTCACCCTCTTTCAAAAATTTGGGCCCCATACCTATCTACCACCACTTCCATCTCAATTTCATATCAAACATATACTATTACTTATTTTTTAATTATTTCCAAATGGATTTTCAGTATTTGAGGTGTTAATTAGGGTTTCATTGTTCTCATTCATAGTTCTCATATTTTTTCCTAACATTGGTTAGTCTTTGGAGGAACTAATTTGGGTTTTACCACTCTCATTCATACACTACTACAAAAGCATGATTATTTAGTGTTACACTATTATGAATGCTAAAAAATAAATAACAAAATGCCACCTATATCAGCACTTTTTTTAGCACTGATAAATACCAACTTTTATTAGAGTTTTTTTAGTGTTAATAAAGGGCAGATGTTATCAACACTTTTCTTAGTGGTCATAAAATAAAAAAATTATCTATTTTTAAAAATAATATTTCAATATGAATGAATATTTCTATTGATATATATATATATATATATATATTATTTTCTTAAATTTTACTTATATAATATTAAATGCATATTTACACATAATATAGTATATTTAGTGAAAAATTGTTTTTAAAATAATTAAAAATTAACATTAATTAATAATTTTTTAGTTATTATTGAGTAGTAGACATTTAATAACATTTTCTTTATAGAAAAAAATTTATAAATTAATTAAGATCTTATGAAAAGTTAAAAAAGGGCTTGAACTTCAAATCACCATAACTTTTGATCTAAATGTTCGTTTGGGATCCATAAGATATTTAATCGAATATTGCAAATAGATCTATGACTGTTGGACATAAGAGGACCATGATCCGTATTCTTTCTCAGTAATTAGGCCTAGAAGGCCTCAAAAATTGAGTTTTTATTTGGGATACCATAATTTTTGAACATTTGATGGAATTTTAGCTTTATTTAAGAGGTATTTCTTATCTTTCTTTGGGTGAAGACTGAATTTATTCCCTGATATTATAATTATATGGATATTATTGTATCTAAATTTTATCATTTTTCATATTATATTTTTATTTATAATTATATATACACATATTTTTATATATTTTCCTATGAAAATTTAGTTGCATAAATAAATATTTAAACATATTATCCTATAAAATATGTCTTTTAATTTATAAACCATATGTAAATAAAATATAATTATCCATTTTATTTAAAAGAAAAATTTATCAATTTTATTTACCATATAAAAATGTTTGAATTTGTATATACCAAAACAAATGTATATTTAACTCTTATATATAAATATGTGTCTATCTGTGTGCATGTATTAACCAGAAATTATATATAAATATTAATATATGTAAATAAATATATAAATATAAATATAAATATAAATATAAATATAAATATAAATATAAATATAAATATAAATATAAATATAAATATAAATATAAATATAAATATAAATATAAATATGTATTATAATATGCACAAATATATATATATATATATATATATAAAGATGCACACAAACATACATAAATACACACATAGAAACATATATTTTATAAATGTATTTAAAAATAATTATATATTTATATTTATATAAATATATGAATAAATAGATGGATAAAAAATATATATTTAAATATATAAGAATAAATAGATATATCATAAAATATAGAAAAAAATAAGATAAAGGAGTGTTAAAGGACTTAACTTTGCACATAGATGTCATAAGTTCAAATCTGGGCGCGTGTGACTGAAGAGGGAGGGAAAGCATTAATAAAGGGTAGAACTAATAAGGAGTGCCTTTATTAGTGATTTCACTAGAATTGATAAAAGAAACCACCTTTGTCATTTCTTGGCACGTCGGTGATTTTATAGCATCGACAATGGCCGTTTCGAGCGTTGATAAAAGGCGATTATGTAGTGGTGACAAAGTTTCATTTTTATCATTATAATTTTATAATTTTTTATCAATAATTATATACTATATACTCTTATATATATTTACCTTATTTTTCATGATTTTAAGCACTGACCTTTCTTAGAATTTTTTTATAAGCACTGATAAAATTTAGCATTTATCAATTCTTATTTTTGGGTTGATAAAAGTTGTACTTTTCTCAACATGTTATTTAGTGCTGATAAATGTAAAATTAATTAGTGTAAATAATAGGGTCAATAAAATATTTATCATTTTATTTAAGGTAAAGTATTTATATATTTTTATTGCAATTAAATATTTATTACTTTATTATTTAATTTTTTTAATTGATTCAAGAATTTAAATTTTTGAAATTTTCATAAAATAATTTTAACATATTAGTAATATTATGAATATATGCCATATATATATAAATAGTAATTAATTTTAGATTATTTATAAATAAATTACAATAAAATCAATATCATATGCATTTTATATAGGTGGATATACACACATATATATGTTGAGTCCACCTACACACACACATTTGGGTTCTTCAGACATACACACACTTACACACAAATATATTTATATGAGAATAAAGGGAACCATATATGTAAATCGGTAATTAAAAAAATTTAAAAACGTAAATTTTAAATGAATTTATAAAATGAACATATATTTATAATTTTAGTAATAATTAATTTTCTAATATTATTATAATATTGAAAATATTAATTAGTATTTATATTTAAATAATTAGTAATGTATATATATTTTAAATATTTTTTTATGTATACATATAATATTTATGAATATTATTATACATTTAAATAATTAATGATATATATTTTTTAAAAACATTTATTCATTTATATAAATAATAATTTTTTTTAATTAAAAATAATCATTCTTTATAAAATAATTACAATATATATATAATTTGTAATAATATATATATATATATATATATTAGAAATTATACATTTGTTTATAAATAAAATCAATAAAATTATTTTAATTTTATAGTTTTATAGTCAATAAAAACTTTGTAGGTTGAGTCCAAGTATGTTTCAGGGATTCATGGTATAAAAATATAGGTCTTAAATGGTTTTGGGATGTTTGGGAGTCATAATAATTAGGTATCTAACCAAAAAACACCTACAAAAAATGGTAAAAGTGAGGGCTCATGAACTAACTTTTATGCCTATAAGTCTCATGGTACCCCCATGATAGGTGCTTTGATGGCTCATAAGGAGGCACCCCTTGCTGAAGGTACTGTTCAATAGGATAAGAAGGCCAGGGCTACTATCCATACATCACTTGGGTGTGCTTCATCAAAACATGACATGGATAGAGGTAAATATAACAAGAAAGCCTATCACAAACCTCACTATATGGCTTATAGGGGCACATCCATTGATTAATGTGAAGTTAACAATGTCAGTAGAGGAAATATATAGGAAGGAGAAACTGGGATAGTTCCAAGGGAAAGGAAAGATCCTTCAGACAAGGATGAACATACTACCTCATTATATCCTCCAAATAAATGGATGAGAGGTCAACACCTGATAAGTTATGGTGGCTCTCGAAACTGGGGATGTAGAAATAAAAAAAGATGATTTCTATTTTAAAAAACTTAGTTGTAGTAGAGGATACAAGATTCCTGATTTACCAGTGGTGGGTTGTAATGTCCTATTACTATTTTCAGGTACTCCTTGACCCTATTTTTAATCATTCTTCTATTGGGTATCATTTAGGGATGCTTTGAGAGATAATTTGAAAATTTTGGAAGGCTCTTAGGTTATGCATGGTTGGAACATAGTTTTCCCAAACCGTGTTCCCTACTAATAAAAATCATGAAAAACTAGTCTGTGAGGGTTTCCATGGTTGGTGCATGATATTAAAAACTATACATCCATCTAGTAGAAATCATGCTCCTTTTTATAGGGGTGCATGGTTTGAAAAACCATGTATCCCTGCCTAACTAACCATGCATGTGAGTTTTAATTATTCGAAAAATTGTTTAAAAATTCATGAACCCCCCTTTTTACCTCCTGCTCAACTCCAACTCCTCTTAGATCAATTTTTTAGGTATTATAAGCCCTGAAGGACCCATTTTGTCTCTCCCAAACCCTTTCTATGGCAGATCAAAGGTTGGTGAACGTTGATCGATTCCTTTCCAGCAAGGGATCTTACCTCATTCTTCCTCTCTTGATCTCTTCCCCTTTATTTCTTAGGGTTTGTTAGATCTCTGTGTTGTTTGAGGATATAATCTATGTTTTTTAGATCTTGAATCTAGGTTTTATTCGTAGATCTTAATTTCTGACATTTTTCATTATAGTTTCCCATTTTGGGAATTACGATTCATGATCCCGTGATCCCAAGGTAGGTGGTTCCATATAATATTGACTAATTAATTTATCCTATAATTTCTTAATTGTTTTATTTTATTTCAATTAAATTATGAAAACCCAATTCAATGTGATTTGGGTTTTTAAATTGATTTGGCATGAAATTGAGGAAACCCCTCAATTCTAGTGAATTGGGGTGAGTTTTAGATTTAATGGAAATTGTGTAATTTAATTTGTGGAATTAAATTGTGAAATTGATTTTTAGAAAATAGCTTAAATTATTTTGATAAGAACCTGTTGGTTTTATCCCGAAAAAAGGCATGAGTTGATTAAAAACCTATGTATTTTTTTAAGGAGAAATTGACATATTGGAATATAAAATGGGGAAATTGTATTTTGAAGAATTTAAAAATAATTTTCCCATTATTTATTATTGTTTGATCACATGAAATCCTAGGTAGTTAGTGAGTTATTAGGGAAAAAATCTAGAATGGGAAACCCCAATAACTCACTAACTACCTAGGATTTTAGTTCACACCCTACCTGTTCCTTCAGGTGTTTGTAAATTTACTTCTTCCAGGTTTTAGCAAGGGGAAAGCGCCACTTGGAGGTGGTTCTTGTTATTGATACTTGGAACTTGGAGTGTTGTGTCTGTTGGGACTTGGGTGGTTTATATTTTAGTTTCTGATACCTTTTTGATGTAATTTTGGTTTATATACCTATTTTACTTCTCGTACCGTTCTCCTTATAGAATTTTCTTTTGATCATATTGACTTATATCTATTTATTCTTCTTTTTGTGTGTAAAAATCGTGCCTACCTTTATTTTTTATTATTCAAGGTGCTAGTCAGCAACCCATGGGGGTTGGGAACACCATCTAGGCCATATCAAGGCTGACTCAGTTATCAGAGTACTAGGGTATCCGAGATGGTTAATGAAAAAGTGGTATCAAAGGTTTAGGTTAAGCATCTTTCCTTAATGTCAATATGGAGTTTGAAATTTTTTCAGTACTTAGTTGGTAGCTACGAGTGAGTGCCTGGACAACTCTCACTATAATGATCTATAAGTCTCTAGGGGTGGTTTGAGAAAGACATCATGAGGATTTGTTCTATTATTTTCCCTACTTTTTATTTGGGTAGTATAAATCCAAATCTTGTTTATCTATTTTTTGGGATTAATTTCTGAGTTTATAATGTTTGAGTGTTGATCTGTGTAATGTTCTGACATCTTCAATTTTGTTTTCTGATGTTGTGTAGCATCATGCCTCCGAGAATACATGTGAATCAGATCCTAGAGTAATCTTTTGGTGAACTACAATGAGAAAATCCGCCCATGGACTAGAATATAGTTGAGGTTGTTGGGTGTGTTGTCTAAGATCTAGGACATGCACTTACACCTTTTCTCATTCAGGCTTTATCTATGGAACCTTAGAGGGATGAATTCAAAATTCATGCTTAGGAATTCCTTTTCCAGAATCTACCAGTGTTCCAAGACTCAAATGATCCTCAATAGGTAGGGGATTGGTTGTGGAGGGTTGAACTTCTATTTGAGTTCTTGGAGACACCTAATTCTATCAAGGTCAAATGTTCCACTGACTAGTTCTATTCCGAGTTGATGTTGTTTGATAAGGCTATAAAGTTTTTCAAACTCGATTAAGATGACAAGACCATGATAGAATATAAACATCACTTTATTGAGCTTGTATAGTTTTCACCCGAGGTTATATCAAATGATAATATGAAGACTCGATGGTTCAATATGGGACTTCAATATGATATTCATTCTCATTTTTTCTTGATGAATTTCACTTTTTATGATGATGTTCTTGATAGAGCATTGATGGTTGAGATAGACCTGGGTGGTAAGTTAAGGTTGACGAGAGTTTCTTTTTCTCCTAGTGGTAGTTCGGTGAGTTCCCATAAATGGAAGAGGAAGCATGATGATTATTAGGGTGGTTATTAAAATCAGGGTTTGTCTAGAACTCCTACAGGGCATGTCAGAGGCCCTTTTATTTTTTACTAGTGTGGCAAGCCAGGGAATTAAAAATAGTTTTTCACTAAGGAACCTAAGATATGTGGTTCCTATGGACATTCATGTCACTTACTAAAGTTTTTTCATATCTATTTTACTCCCTATAGTGGCACGTGATCATATAAACCAAAAATTACCATGGTTAAATCATATTATTCAAGGAATAAGGGGTTAAAACCATAATATTATAGAATAAATCTTCTTCATGAAGTGGAAGAGTCTCTATAGGAAGCAGATTCAGGTCCAACAACTGTGAGAGGTACCCTCACTATTTCCTCATATTTAGTGATTGATTTATTTGATACTAGTTCATCTCATTCATTTATTTCAACCTATATCATGAGTCTACTAAATCTTAATATGGATCTTTTATCTTATGTGACAGATATTACTATACCCCTCAGAACAAAGATAAATCAAGGTCATCATTGTCCTGCTTGTGTTTTCTCATTATCGGATATTGAGATTACTTGGTATTTTATGGTTATCGACATGAAACCTATCGACGTCATATTCAGGATATATTGTCTCATTAATAATAAATCCCAAATTTATTTTTATCTTTGATGGGTTTCCATTACTATTCCCTTTGGAATATATCATATCTTTCAGGGAGAATGGGACCTTAGGTTGAGTAGAGTCAACAATTATTATCCTAGGTTGGGAAAGTAATATATATACTTTATTTTTATCTGGAGAAAAAAATACTTGAGTGATGATCTCCCTTCAGTCATAGTTGAGTTTCCTGACATTTTACCTTATGAATTCTTTAGTTTTCCACCGGTAAGGGAGGTAGAGTTCACTGTTGATTTAGTGCTGGGTACTTAGTCAGTATCTATTATTTCATATCATATAAAACTAGATAAAATGAAGGAGGTGAAGACTCAATGGTATAGACTTTTAGAGAAAGGATTTATATGCCTGAGTATGTCACCTTGGGTGGTGCCGGTTTTCTTTGCTAAAAAATTTAATGGGTCACTTAGCCTTTGTGTATATTACCAGAAAATCAATCAAGTTACAATAAAGAAAAAGTATATGTTTCCAAAGATTTATGATCTATTTAACCAGTTTAAATGGGAAAAGTGGTTTTTGAAGATTGATCTTCGATCTGGTTATCATTAATTGAGAATAAAATAATACGACATTCATAAAACTGCCTTTTAGATAAGGAATGTCCATTATTAGTACCTTTTCATTACATTTATTCTAACAAATTCTCCTATAGTATTTATGGATGTGATGAAGAATATTTTTTGTGATTATCTTTCTACTTTCATGATGGTATTTATGGATAACATCCCTGTTTACTCTTAGTCCGAGGAGGATCATGTGCGTCAACTGAGAACTGTTCTGGAATTATAGAGAAATTACTGAATTTATTACATGATATCAAAATGTAAATTTTGGATTTAAGAACTGAATTTCTTAGGACATGTGGTTTCATAACATGGAATTTCAGTTGATCTAGAGAAAGTGAAATATTTTATAACATGTGAGCAACCATGAAATGTTTTTTCAGATTTGGAGCTTCTTGGGTTTAGCTAGATATTATAACCGATTTATAAAGGACTTATTGAAGTTGTATTATCAAACAACTACTCTAATTCACAAGGAAGTAAATTTTTCTTGGGATGAGAAATGACATAATTATTTTTTTATTTGAAACTTCTTTTGAATACTATGTCAGTGTTTACTCTTCCAGAGACCAGGAAGGGTTATATGGTCTTCTATGAAGCATAATGTTCAAGTTTTGGATATGTTGTTATGTAGGGTGATTATGTTGTTGCATATGGATCTCAACCATTTTGTCCAAATGAGAAGAATTATCCAACCCATGAAATTGAAATTGTAGCTATGATGCATGCACTTAAGATTTAGCAAAATTACCTTTTCATAGAATGCATTACCATGTATTCTGATCACAAGATACTGAGTTATATCTTCTCTAAAAAACATTTTAACCTCTTCCAGAGGTGTTGGGTGGAATACCTGCAATCTTTTGAATTTGAAATTTCCTATACCCCAGTGAAAGAGAATGTTTTAATGGATTCTTTGAGAAGGAAACTTCTAACCCAGACCACAAAAAAATCATTGTAAGAGTAAAATTCTATGGATCTTTTTTCACAGTTGTGTATAGGAGTTCGGTAATTAGGGGATGAGTTTGTTTTGAATAGTTTTAGATTGACCTATGATCTTCTTGAGATGATTCTTCAGGAATAGTAGCTTCATGATGAGTTTCATTGAATTAGAGAATCTCTTTATGGTGGGGAGATCTTTATTGAGTGGTCATTCTACTTGGAGGCTATTCTATGTTTATGGAACCGATACGTAGTAAATTTTCTTGTGAAAAAAGATTTTATGGGGGATTTTCATAATTCCCATTGGAAAACGCACCTAGGAACCATGAAGATGTTATATGACATGTGATAGTGATTCTAGTGTCTAGGCATGAGACCGAGCATTACTGATTTTGTCTCTTATTTTTATACATGCCAACAGGTAAAGGCTAAGCAATAGAGACCTTCGGGTTTGTTCCAGCTACTTCTAGTTCCAACTTGTAAGTGGGATGAGATCTCTATAGAATTTTTGGTGGGGTATCCATGTACCCAGATAAAGAATAATTAGAAATGGGCGGTGATCGATAGGATGAATAAATTGTCTCACTTCTTACCCATTCATGATATAAAAAAAGTTGAGGAGAAAGGAAATATATATTCGAAAGATATTGTTCATTTTCATGGAGTTCCATTTGATATAGTCTCTGATAGAGATCCTTATTGTACTTATCACTTTTGGAGAGGCCTTCAGGAGGCACTAGGATCTTGGGTTCGTTTGAGTATGACATACCATCTGGAGTTAGATGGCTAGATAGAAATATATATACATATTATTGAGGATATAATTCGTGCCTGTGTTATTGACTTTAGTGGAGCTTGGGATGACCATTTTGGATTGGTTGAGTTTTCTTATAACAAAAATTACCAGTGTGAGATTAGAATTTCTCCTTTTGAGGCCTTGTATTGTTGGCCTTATAAATCTCCATTGTGCTGGTTGGAGATCAGTGAAAGTTCCTTGGTTGGACCAAGCATGGTTCAAGAGACAGCAAAAAATATTTAGTCGATTCATCATAGAATTTTGATTTCACAGATCCACTATAAGTGTTATGTTGATCATTGTCATAGATTTTTGGAATTTTTAGTTGGTGACTAGGTGTTCTTGAAATTTTCCCCCCGTTTGGGTAATTGATGACTTGTGAGGAAAGGGAAGCTTGATCCTTGTTTTGCGAGAACTTTTATGGTTTTTTAGAAGGTAGGGAAAGTGGATTATAATTTATCACTTACGATATAGATGACATTGATATATATGATGTTCCATGTATCTCATCTATGAAAGTATCATTATGATCCATATAATGTTTTGAGCTAGAGTAATCTTGACATTCAACCTGATTAATCCATGATTGAGAATCCAATCAGGATAGTTGACTCTAAAACCAAGGTACTTCGTGAGAGTATGATACATTTGGTTTGAGTGATATGAAAGGATGGTTTGATACTCATAAGAATTGGGAGATAGAGAGTGGAACTAATAATAGAGTAGTATCCTCATCTTTTCAATATGTAAGCTTCTTTACAGACTTTCTAGGGGCATAAAGTTTCTATAGTAGGGAGTTTATAACATCCTATTACTATATTCAGGTACTCATTGACCCTATTTTAAATCATTCTTTGGTTGGGTCTCATTTAGGGGTGATTTGAGAGATATTTTGAAAATTTTGGAAGACTCTTAGGCTGTGCATGGTTGGCGCATGGTTTAACCAAACCATGCCCTGCTAGTGGAAACCGTGTAAACCCAAGAAATGAGGATTTCATGGTTGGCACACGGTTTGAAAAACCATGTGCCCACCTAGTAGAAAATGTGTACCCCTTTATAGGGGTGCATGGCTAGGGTGTACATTTTGACAAACCGTGTGGCCCTACCTAACTAACAATGTGCACAGGTTTTAATTATTCTGAAATTTGTTTAAAAATTCCAAACCCCCCATTTTCCTCCCACTTGGCCTCAACTCCTCTTGGATTGATTTCCTAGGTGTTGGATACTCTTAAGAACACATTTTAGCTCCTCCAAACCCTTTTCAAGGTGGATTGAACCTTGGATAACATTGATCGATTCCTCTCTAGTAAGGAATATTCCCCCATTATTCCTCTCTCTTCCTTAAGTATTGTTAGATATTCGCATCATTGGAGGATCTAATCTCATTTGTTTTATATCTTGAATATAGGTTTTATTCTCAGATATTTATTTCTAACATTATTTATTAGAGCTTCCCATTATGGGCACTGTGATTTGTGATCCCAGGATCCCAAGGTAGGTGGTTAAATATAAGATTGGCCAATTAATGTAACATAGAATTGATTGATTGTTTTAATTACTCTCAATTAAATTTTGTAAACCAAATTTAGTGTGAATTGGGATTTTAAATTTATTTGGCATGAAATTAGGGAAAACTCCCAATTCTAGTAAATTGGGGTGTGTTTTAGATTTGATGGAAATTATAGAATTTGATTTGTCAAATTAAATTGTGAAATTGATTTTTAGAAAATTAATTAAATTGTTTTGATAAGAACCCATTGGTTTTATACTGAAAAAAGGCATGAATTAATTAAAAACCCATTTATTGGTTTTTAAAGAGAAATTGGCATATTGAAATAGAAAATGGGGCGATTGTATTTGGAATATTTTTGAATTATTTTTCTCATTATTGATTGTTGTTTGAGCAGATGAGAAATCCTAGGTAGTTAGTAAGTTATCAGGGATAAAAATGCTAGGATGGGAATTCCATAGCAACCGATTGATACTTTACAACTCTAACATAAAATTATTGGTAGATTTTTCCCCAGTGAGATGTTAGTTAGTCCTCTTTGGCGAGTGTCGGTGGCATGTGTATGCACATTGCCATTATCACTATATAAGTGTATGAGGATCCTATAACCTGGAACTATCATACGTCTTATAAGCTGACCATGTTTCTCATTTGTGATTATTTTGATATATATTCCATTGTTTGTAAAACTTCTTTACACATGAATTTTGAATTTATGTAATTTTTTTTATATAAAATGTTTATTAAGACATTGTTTTGAAATATTTCCATAAATTTAAATGAATAACGTGTTTTGTTTTGAATATGAAATTGTATTTCCATGCCTATTTTATTTAAAATTGAAACCATTTATGGGGTTATTTTTTTGAAATCTTATTATGGAATCCATGGTGAGACCCTAATGGTCTTTTATCTCACACCCTACCTGTTCCTTCAGGTGTTTGTATATTTCTTTCTATGAGGTTCGAGCAAGGGGAAACCACCAATTGGAGGTGGTTCTTGTAGTTGATCCTTGGGAATTGGAGTGTTGTTTCCATTGAAACTTGGGTTGTTTATCTTTCAGTTTCTGGTAATTTTTTATTATACTTTGGATTTATATACCTATTTTATTTCTGGTACTATTCTCTAGGTGGAGTTTTATTTTGAGAATACTGACTTGTATATGTTTCTTCGACTATTTGTGTAGAAATTGTTTTCCCACCTTTATCTTTTATAATTATAGGTGATATTTTCCAACCCATGGGGACCAGGAATGCCCTTTGGGATAGGTCAATACCATATTGGTTATTAGGACATCAGGTCATTTGAGATGGTTCATGACATCGGTGTTATCTTTCTTAATGAAAAACTCAAGGTGGATCATGTTTTTTGCAAGTACATAGTGGTTTCCAATTTTTCTTCTTGACATGTCTTTGTTTGTTATATTTTGGTGGTGTTGTTTGTAACATATTTATTGAAATCACGACCCCCATGTAATCATGTGTGTGTGTGGGTGTTTTATTAATAAATTTTCTAGGACCATGAGTTTGGGTTTCTAAATTCATGGTTCCTGTCATTTCAGATTAATAATTAATTATATTATTTTTATAAAATCAATACAATATATACATATAGAATTATAAATAATAATATATCTATATATTAGAAATTTTAAAATTATATATATATTATTATTAAAATTATTACTTATAATTTTACATTTCTATAATTAAAAATATATTATGAAAATCATTTATACATTTATATTATTCATGTAGTTTATAAAAAATATTATATTATTATATGAGTAATTTATATATATTTTCTTAAAAAATTATTATTATTTTAAATATTGCTGATAGTAAATTTTATATTATTTATTATATATTGATTATAATCCTCTATAAATTGAAAAACAGTTATTAATAATTTTAAAGAAAAGTATATATTTTTATAATATTATATAATTAATCATTTATATAGTTAATAAAAGTTTTTAAATATTATTAAAAATATTTAAATATAATTATTATTAATATTATATATATTTATATAATTATTAATTTATTTAAAACTTTTTGTATTTAATTATAATTTTTATAATTTTTATATTTACTTATATATTAATATATATTATTATTTTTACATATTTATATAATTAATAATATTTCTTAAATAAAATTAGTCACATTGAAATTTAATTTTTTATTAGCAAAGACTGACCATATTAAGACACAAGAGGGGGGGGGGGGTGAATTGAGTTATTTAAATTTTTATTCACTTAGAAAAAGAACCCTCTCTAGTTTATGACTAATTTATGATATGTTTTTAACAAGACATGTAGTGGAAATAAATTCATAAATAATAGAAATAGACATAGAGAGTTTTATAGTGGTTTGGGGAATAGAAGTCCCTTAGTCTACTCCACAACCACACTTCTCACTGAGTATGATGATTTTCACTAGACTAGTCCTTTTTCTAGGGACTGCCAGTCCTTTTTTTAGGGACAACATGACTAAGTGTAAGTAGTCGACACTTGGTACAAGCACACGAGCTTTCAACTGGACTCCATAAAGTCTTTTCAAACAATACTATTCAAAGGTTATTTTATTGGGAACCTTTCCAATGAAAGATGACAAACTAAATGTTTTTACAGTTTTTATCTCATGACTATAAGAAATAGCTGATAGAAAAAGAAAGATCTATGAGAGAAATGATTTGAAGAATAATAAGCTCAAGGAGAGTATTTTGAACTAAACAATAACCATCGATAAGATCAATTGATGAAAATGAAACTTATTCTTCTTTGTTTACATAGAAAATAGAGTATCATTTTTAGAGATATTTGAGAATGAGTTCTCTGTATTTTCTTATTCACTTCACTTCACATGAGAAAATTTGCACTCACACACCACATTTTTAAATTCTTGCACTACTTATAATTTAAACTCACAATAAATGATCCATAGAATTAGGGATCATTAACATGTCCTTTTTCCTTGAAAAATACCTCAATAACTGTATATTCAAATAAAATATCCTTTCCCTTTTCTTATATTTTGATACTTAGAACATTTTATATTTGATTTTATCTCAAATATAAAATCAATCATTTAAGGATTGTATATTAGCATTAAATATGCTCACTCAAGTGCTTTAATGTTAATAAATACTAACTTGAAACATGACATAACCAATTTTCAGAATTGAATACATGTAGCTGAATTGTGGATTTGAATCCATGTTGCCATTTTTTCTTTATGTAGACAAATTGAATTATATAGGATTTTTACTCACATAGACAAATCTGACATAGCTGATTAAAATGACCTAGAAATTTTCTTCACATGGATGATTCACCAAAACTAAAGTAGTTGATTGAAGCGATGTTGCTGATTTCACCTCATAGGTGATTCATATATCTGATTTCTTGATGTACCATATTTTCATAGATGATTGATCATGTATGCGACTGCTCATGTATCTAATTACTTCATGTAATTGTTTTATATAGATAATTGATCACATAGATTATTTCTCACATAGATGATCTTGTCTACATTGGAAATTTCAATATAGTTAATTTCGCGACATATCCAATTTGACGTAACCATTTCCTTTATATAGGATATTGATATAGCCATTTTCACCACATAGGAAAAACCGTCATATAGCCAATTTTCCTGATTTAGGTAGATTTCCTCTAAAATCATCAAAAACACATATTTAAGGGAATTAACCAGTGGACATATAAGAATAAGATAAAACCTGATAAACACACTTATAAAACAATATCATCAGTAAATTATGAAGGGTATTTGAGATCATTAAAACCTAATATACATGGGATATGTTAGATCAATATTAGTAGTCCAACAATATTAACATTAATGTTTTTATATAATTAATACTATAAACATATTTTATTTATTCTTGTGTTATTTTTATCTTTGGGATTTATCTTTTTGTATATAAACATATAATTATTTTAGAATATAATTATATAATTATATATATAATTATAAATTATAAAAAACATGTATTCATTTTTATAAATAATAATATTTTTAATTATAATTAATTACTTTTTTGTATTAGGCATCAACTATAACCTACTATGTAGGAACCATTACATAATAATAATAGTAATTTTTTAATTATAATTAATAAACTTTATCAATATTGATAAATCAACCTATATTAGTGCTAAAGTTATAATTGATATAGGTGGTAAAACTTACATATCAGGTGGTGACCTTTACCCATCATGTTGGTGAGTCTTAAGCATTGTTCATTATCAATATTAAAAATTTTCCTAATAAAATATTAAATTACCCTTGCTTATGATTTTAGCACTAATAAAATAATTTTTTATCAACACCCTCTTGCATCATTTTATGAACAATTCCACTTATAAAATAAAAGGTATGAAATATTCTCTGATCATGATGAGTTTTTTCAAAACAATTTGTATCGTTTTTCATATAAAAAAATACACACTCCATCAAACTTCCTTGTGATAATTATTTATAAATTTTATGTTTTTTGTTATTTTTATTTCAATTTTTTCATGAAATTAGTCATATAATATTGTAGACATTAATTTATAATTTAAATCCTCAATTGTTTGTTGTTTATGTAGAGTTTTTTAAAATGAAAATGTTGATTTTTTTTGTTTAAAAAACTCATGGTTTATTTAGTAACGTTTGAAAATTTTATTTTGATTTGAGTTTATTTTATATAATTATTTGAAGGGGAATGGTTTTTAATGAATAAAGCCATGTTCAGTTTTGGTGTATTTTCAAAATGGCATCTTTTTTTACAATGCATAGTTTTCCACTAGAATTGTTGTTGAAGTTTAATTAGTTTTTATAATAAGAAGTATTTTTTGGGTGTTTAAGGATTTGTTTGGTTCTAATTTTAATTCATAAGTTATTTATTTCCAAAATGAATTGCTTGATTTTTGTAATAATGGATTTGGGACGAATTTTAGTTTTCTTTTATTGATTTATAACTCTTTTGGTAATTAAGGACGTGTTTTATTGGTTTGTTTTTTCATAGAAGTATTTATTTTAAACTTATTTTAAAATGTTTAATAGTTATATATTAGTTTGATTTGCACATTTTAATGCCTCGACCCAAATTATCCGATCTAGCCCAAAGTTCCCACATGACCTCATGCACACCTCCCTATATGCAAGAGGTTTTCGACTAGCAGTGAGGGTTCGATTGAATATGTAGGGAGACTATACCCTCAGTATTAATAGACATACACCACAATCAAAGATAAGTATAATATCCCAAAATAGTTTTACATGTTGTATGTGATACCCACAATTTGGCCCCTTAGTTTTTATTATTTATTATATAGTCCTTTTACATTTTTAGAAATAATTGAATTAGTATATGATGCTTGGATGATTGTTAAAAAAGAATATTTATTAATATGATGTTAGTTGTGAAATGAGATTTATGTATGATGTATTATTATTTATAGATTTTTTGATCATAATATTTACTTGCTTCTCACTTCAACCCGATTGATTGCATGGGAAACCTTAACATCTACGTGAGAGACCTAGGTTTATGCTATAATAGCATTTATTATTACACTGACTAGTGTCCCCCATTGTATATTATTACCTTTATAGGTGAGTTCCCTAATGAGACCTTGATAGTGACTCAAGAGTGTATATTTTATGAATTCAATATAGGTTGACAGTTGATTCCACTTGGGTAGTGTAAATATTTCCTTATGATATGGACTAGTGAGTTTTCCTTAAGGTTTATTCCTTGATTTATGATTCTATTTTAAGGATTCACACCTCTTACCTACTCTTATCCCCTTATTATAATAGGGCATTGTGGGATAATTGATACTATCATTTTTTAATATTTTTATGATTATATGATTTTAGTGTTCCATCTGGAGTTTTTTTATTCTTTTATAGTTTGTTTTAATTTATAAATGATTTTAAAATATGTAATTGAAAGAATAATTTCAAAGAAAAATTGAAATATTTGTTTTATCAATTGTATTTAAAAAATGTTTTGAAATGATGAATAAACTTTATTTTTTTTCATAAACTCAAAGGCCATTACTCCAAGGTTCTATAGATTTTTCTTCTAAATAATGATTTCACATGTGTTATATAAAAATGAAGTCATGATTTCTATATGAATAATAGAATGATATTTGGTTTTATTCATGTATTCTCATATAGAAAATATAATTTCAATTTTTCTTCAAACTTATATATATGAAATGTTTTATAAAAATAATTTCATAGAGTCTTTCATGAAATCACAATAGGAACATTTATCTTACACCCTACATACACACCTTCATGTGTGTATAGATCTTATATTTTATTTAATGTGCCCAGTTTATGATCCCTTACAGTTTTTGGCTCTATTGATATGTTGATGGATGTTTTGGGATATGGTTAGTGACTATGGGTCACATGGAGGTAATTTTTTTGTTTTTTAGTCTTATAGTTTTTCTTTGGGTTGTTTTATATATTGGAAAATTCATCTAGTTATATTTATACTCTAGTATCTTTTAGTTTGGTACTCATTATTAATTCTTTATAACATTGTATATTTTGGAATTATTTTCAATTTTATATAGTCATTATTCCATTTTTGGTTTGATTAATTATTTAAAAATGTTTATTTTATTTGTATAGAGGTATAGTGTATAGATGGACCATGTTAGAATCTAAACTTGTTTACATGGATTTTTATTATCATATGAGGGTGAAAAATTCCGACTGTTATTTTTGATGTCTTTGTACATTTCACTATCCTATGGATATCAAGAATACACTTCAGGCCTTATAGTGGGCTAACCAAGTTGATGTGGAAGGTTAACCCAGACCAATTAGTTACATAGGAAAAGATGATGTTGTATTCTGGTTCTACTAAATATACAACATTATAAAAAATAATGAAGCAATATAATTTAAAATATGTAAAAAATAGAGAATCTCCAAATTTATATGATTAATTACCTTCTTGAATGATATGTTACTAGAAGATAATAATATATTTTTTTCGAACATACGACTCTAATTTTTTTTAAAATTCAATAGGTATGATCTTTTAGAGAAAAAATTCCAATCCAAATGAATATATATTCTTTTCAAGGACCATGAATGATTTAAAAAATTCCATGACTATGGTGTGGCTTGCTGCAAGAAAGATAAATCAATTACTTTAAAAGTTAAATGGTATTTTCCAATAATTACAAGGTTTTGATAGATAAATTAAAGTGAGGAGACTTCAAGGAAATTAACATGGAATACAAATACAAGAATTAAAGATAGTAAAATTAATCACCCAAATGACACTACTCAATGGAAGAAAATTGATCATGAGTATCCTAAATTTTTATATGACCCGATAAACCTTCATCTTATAATATCTAATGATGTAATGAATCCTTTTGGTTTAGCAAGAAAAAATCATAGTATATGGTTAGTAATGTGGTAAATTATAACTTTTCACCATGGATACACATAAATAGGAAGTACATTATGTTGTCTCTACTAATACCAGGATGTAAACAACTTAGTAATGACATTGATGTTTATTTAATTCCATTGGTTGAAGATATTAAACTGAAGTAGGATTCAGGTGTTACAACTACCCATATTTTATCACCCCATAGTTCATGATTTATTACATAAATATATTCTTAATACAACCCCATAAGATCATGATTAATAGTTTATTTGGGAAATTAGGTACATATAAAATTAACTTGAAACATGGGAACAACATCATTATTTAAAAACTCTAAAACATGCCTTTATATTCCTTGGATCTTCTAAAACTGAATAGGATAACCTAGGGATTCATATAAGAAATGGGTGATCTATAAAGCCTAGTAAGATAATAAGAAAACATAGCATGAGGTAAAGCAGTATATGTGATCCAAGAGTCACATCAAGGTAACATAATAGGGGTGATAATCATGATCTTGAATAATGGGGAATGATATAACATGAAACATAAAGAAACCATAGGAATGTGGAAACAACATAAAACATGAAATCATAAACATAAGTAAAGGCTAATCACTAAGAAAACATAACATAGTGTGCTTAGGATAACCTCATGTACACCATACATGGAATGTCATGAGATAAAAACATTACCCAATTCATTAGAGAGCTCTATAATTCCAAGCCCACCCATCACTTTCAAATAATGTACATGCATAAGTGTGCTACATAGATCATACAACATAATATGTATTTCATCAATTTTAACTCCATGGTTAAGGAGTGAGGGCAACATATATGTAAAAAAATCAATAAAGGTATAACTAGGTGAATAACTTTGAGTGGAAATGGAGATTGGTATTCACTATAAAAATGTTTGTCATAGAAAATTGTAGGATAATTTTGGAAGAAAAACATGTGTACATAGAGGTTTATAGAAGGGGTGAATTAGAGAAAATGGGGTATCTAATTACTTGTGAATTATAAGGATAGAAAGAGGTATACATAATAACATATCCCAACTTGAAAAGTTGGAAATAAAAAGGCATAACATAAAGTGGATGCTTGAACAAAGAGGAGAAGGAGAGGATGCCTTACCTTGAGGGGGCACTTCTAAAATCATGGGAGGGGATTATTAAGAGTTTGCGAGAAAATTGGGAGAGATATAAAGAGGGGAGAGTATATTAAATTTATGCTATAAGAGTTTTTAGTTAAGAGTAATTGGAGGTTGGGTAGGGTTTATATTTAAAAAGGCAGGATAATTATTTATTAATTTCCAAACTTAGGTTTTAGATTCTATATGATAAAGTAATAAAAAACACAAACATTTCCTTGGGTTTTCCCAGGGTTTCTACCAAATAGGATTTTTTTCATTATTTTATAATTATAATAACCTAAAACAATAAACTAATTCCCTTGGTGAAGTGTAAGTGACTCATGTTGATAAAGAAATAAATTTTAAAACCATAAAATATAATATAGGTTTTGGAGGATTCATTAAGGTATTATAAAATTAATCAAATAATGTTAAAACACCTTATTTTAAAGGGGAAAAATAATTTAGGTTGTGGATAATATTTATAGTATTTATTACATCACATTTGTGATTTTATGATGTCAAAATACATACTATATGATTATATCATATTAATTTTTTACACAAAAACTAGATTGTCTCAAAAAATTAAAAAAATTCACTATTGGATAATTTCAACATGTTGATTTCAAAAATAATAATTATTTTATCAAAATAATTATATAAATATTAGAATACACACTTTTAAATAAAAAATCCATATATATATATAGTTTTATTTATAATAATATTTTTATGACCCTTATAAAAATTACACTTGACATCATAAAATTATATTATCATTTTTATTTAATATATGTTATTTAATAATAATATTTTATTAAAATAATATTTATTTCAAAAATTATTGAATGCATAAAAAATAGTGTTTCAATTGAAACTATATATTTTCCAAAAAATAATATTTGTGTTTCATCGTATTAAAATCTAATTTTTATTAAACTCATTATTTAATCATTTAAAAAGTAATATTAAAAAATGATAAATATAATCACTATTTTAATAAAAATAAAATATAAAAATTCATACTATTAGGTTCTAGATACATATAGCTTTATTACACCAATGAGTTTACTAAGGGAAAGGTGTGCGATGGTGAGATTTTCTTGGGGTCATTTTGTAACACCCCAAGTTTTTTTATGAATTAATTTTTTTTGAATAAATTAAATTTCTTTGATGGATTACATTGCATGCTATACCAATTTTGATTGATTTATATGAAAAACCAAGTTATTATTACACTACATGAAATACTTATATTATATTTAGGTACACATAACACTATGTTTGGCTTGTGTTACACACAATGTCGAGTTCCTTCAAAAGCATGCGTTACACGCAAGACTGAGTTTTACCAAACTACAATATAATATAATCATTAAAATAATATTATAGTTATCAAATAGTCATTGAAATGGATTGTATGAAAGAGAATAATTAAATTATGAAAATATATTTATAAATATTTATAAAATTAATTATTTGGTATCAATTAGTTTGAAATGAAAATAAAAAACAATTGAATATAATGTATGTTTTTTATAAAAAATTATTTTTATGTCCATAAAGAATTTTTTATCTTAATAAATTTAATTAATAACTATTAGTGAGATATATTAATGAAATTTATATATTATAAATTAAACCAAAATGTTTTTACATTTATCTAATAATCTTGATAGGCATAAAATAAAAACAAATCTAATTTTAAGCATAAAAAACTGTATTTTTCTAAATAGTAGTTTTGACAGCTTTTAATGGAAGAGTTGCTTTAAAACTAATTTTTTTCACTTATATAATTATTATTTGAAAAAATAAAAATTTTAAATTTGAATATAAAAATTTAATTTGGGTTAATTTTTGGTACTTTTATTAAAATTTTCATTTTTTGATGAATAGTAATAAATACTCAATTTTAATTGAAAATTGACTTTTATTATAATTTATTTATATAGTTAAATTATATTTTTAATTTTTTTAAAATATATTTAGATAAATTATAAAAATATTAATATAATTTAGGTCATTTTAATGAGTTTAATCTTAAATTTGGATATAAAAAGGTTTCAAACTTTTGAACATTTTCACTTTAAAAACCTATTGTCTCGTCCTAACCGTGAGATTAATTTTAAATTAATTTCCACCAATTATTTGTTTAGAATTTGGAAAAATTGATTCAATATTTTTAATCAGAATAACTTATAATGTATAGTAAGTTTAATTTAGTTTTTGACCAAAAATATTAGTGAAAGTAATTAAAATTAATTACAATGATTAATGTAAAAACAAGTTTACTTAGTGGTTAAACATTAAAATAAGGGGACAAATAACCTAGAAACATGTCAAAAAGACATTATATAGAAATATTTAGACCATATATTCCCTTTTATATAATTTTATTTATTATTGGAGGTACATTATGTAAGGAAGACCTCCCAATTGTGTTTACCTTTTTATATTTACAAGAATGTCACTCCTCCTTGACTATAATTGGGTACTCACCCCCTCACTTATTCACACCTATAAATCTCTTTTTATCATAAAAAAACTTACAAAATAACATCCCAATATCCTAACTATCATCCTAGAATCCTCACTTTGGGAATAAAAAAACCAAGGTGGTCCTTTGGTGAAAACCCAAAGGAGTTACCCGAAGAAGAGGTAACTTTTTTCAACGAGCACTTATTTTATTTCTTCATCCAACCATTCAATTATTATTATATCAATATTGTATAATAAAATAAGTATAATAAATATACTAAGTTATTTTTATGTTAAGGTTAAGACCTACACATTCACACACTTCCATCAAATGGGATACACAATCATCATTCGCGTGTACGAAAGACTACCGCCTCGCGAACCGATGTCTTTAATTGTTCCATTACCACCATTCATGGTTAGAAATAATGATAAAATTAATATTTTTATATGATATATATATTATATTTATGATGTATTTATTCTTCTGAAATTACTATATGACACATAACTTCATGTTTTCCTTTTTGTGGGAATACGTTGACTTCGTTTGTAGATTGGTGGACTACTACCTCCTTAGAGCGATGTGATTCATTCATGATTTACGTGGAATGTATTAAGAATGAGTTTAATAAAAATATGTTATATATATGAAATAATAATTCTACTATAAAGATAATATATATATATATATGTATATAATTTATCCCTCTTTCTTTAAAAACAAAATAAGAAAATGGAAACAACGTTCATGTGTACGTACGACCTACCGTCTCCATGAAAGGTGTATTTCATTTCATATTTATATATTTTATATATTATTATAAATAATTATATAATGAATATATATGACATTTATTGAATTTTTTACATTCTGAAAATAAGCAAATCATGATCTAAGTAAGAGGATCAATAATAACAAGTCAAAACATATATGAAAAACAAATCGGTTATTACCCAAAACGTAACTTTAAAATGGAATTTTTGATAAAATAGTAATAAAAATTCATAATAAAATCATAAATGATATTATATATAATAATATTTTTATTTATTATATTTATAATAAACTTATATTTATTATACATGAGGTTTAAAAGTGTATGAAAAATGTAAAGGCTTAAGGTAAGGGAATTTCACCTCACCTTTTTTTCTGTGAGATACATGCCTTATTAACCAATCATTTATTTTTTTTGGTGTCTATAATAACCATGAATAAATTAAATGATTATTATACTTAATGTTTTTGGTATTTACATTTCCATTTTCTTATATATATTTCATGGGGTTTACGGTTCAAAAGTTACCAAATCGGTAGGGTAATTTTGTCTCAAATTTCATTCTTTAAGACACATGTAATGTTATGCACCCACATTTTTTATGAGGTGAATATACTGAACTTTTAAATGATATATAATAAATATCCTTATTTTCATGATATTTTAAGCTTTATTTAATGTTATTATTTCATGGGGATTTATTTCAAGGTTACAAAAGTGGAAAGAGTTTATTGCTTCAATCTCATCATTTATCAGGATTATTTATGATTATGCTTCTATTGATGAAATATTATGATATATATCTTAATAATTATCATGAATTTAATTCTCCTCTAGTTATCTATACAATATCCAAGTAATTTTACCAATTTTACACTCTTTTTACTTAATATTATTAAGAAAATGTTTTTAATAAAATATGACTTTATTTCTATTTTTGGTTGGAAATATGTGTTCTCCCAAAACCTTTTTTTCCAAAAATGTTTTCAAATAATTTTATAATATTATCATATGATATTTAAAAGACATTTTTACCCATGTTTTACCTTTTTAATAATATTGTTTTTAAAAGGAATCGTCTTTTCATTTATCGATTGAGGTAGCTTTCCAAACATTTTACTACACAAAAGGAATGTTCGACATGAACAGATTTATCAACCATCATGAACATAATTTATTTTAATATTCATTTGAAAGTCTAAAAGATTTAAATTTGTAATAATTTTTTTCCTAATATTCTAGAAATTCATTTTTTAAATTGGTTTTCAATGAAAATGGTTTTAAAAAATGTTTTATGATTAAGTAGTGTTTAAATTATTTTCAAAGTTTCTTTTATATATGTTCAAAGATAATTTTAATTGAAAAAGGTTTTCAAATTTTTTTATATTTAAAATTTTTTTCAAATGATTTTAAAATATTCCTTAATATGTTTTCAAATGAATATTTTCAAATATTTTTTTTTTCAATTATTTCAAATTCTTTTTATAAGTCTTCAAATCTATTTTCAAAGAAAAAGGTTTTATAAAATGTTTTTGTTTAAAAAGTGTTTTAAATGATTTTAAAATATTCATATATATGTTTTAAAAAGGTTATTTTCAAATAAAATGATTTCAATGATTTAAAATCTTATTTTATAAGTTTTAAAATCTATATTCAAATAAAAAGGTTTTCAAAAGTGATTTATGTTCTAAAAAGATTTTTTCAAAGTAAAAAATGATATTTTACTTAAGAAATGTTTTAAATGATTTTTAAATCTTAATTAATAAGTTTTCAATGTAGTTTTCAATGAAAAGTATTTTTAAAATATTTTATGTTTTAAAAATTGATTTTCAAATAAAAGTTATTTCCCTTAAGAAATACGTCAAGTGATCTTTCAAAATCCTTCTCTATCTAAGATGACATAATTTGATATAGTTTATGCTTTACTAGGGATATGATCCATTAAAATCATTCTTATTATTTATTTTAATGGTTTATGATTAAGATGATAAGTTGTTTATGAGACCCATTTCTCTTTAATGGGTTATACCATGATAAAATGATTAGGAAACCCACTTCATTTAATAGATTATTATATAGTTATAAAACTAGTATCTTTTTCATAAGTTATGATATGATGAAATTTTTATGATATACATTTCATTTCATGGGTTATGATACGATGTTTATGAAACTCATCTCTTTTTATGGGTCATGATAATATGAATGTTTTATTATCTTATGAAGCACGTATATATGATTTCATGATGAGATGGGTGAGACCTATATCTCTCTCTAATTCATTGATTAAATATTTATATCTCATGTGATAGACATAGAAGGAACCAAGAGTGAACTCAGTTTAGTAAATGAATTTTTCCACTAGGATCGTATTGGGAGTTAAACTTCACCACTAAAATGGTATTGGGAGTTCACCTTGACTACTAAGATGAGTTGGAGAGTGAACCCATTCCACTAGAAAGAAAGGGATGCGACTGGGGATGGTGATGTGTCCTACCCAATAGGTGTCTACCCCAAGAAGTGCCCGGATATGTTTTAGAAATGAGGCTTGACTTATAGGGAATGATTTAATATGATTATGTGTTTGCCAAAAATTCCATTTATTATTCATATGTTATTCTTTCATAGATCATGCTCTTGGTTTCCTTATGATTCACATATCATTAAATTCTAATATTTACGCCATGAAACTTGATTGTGATTTTTTATATGCATGGTATGATCTTTTAATGTTATGATATTGTTCTCATACCCTTATTCTAATGATTATGCTTACATATATCACTTCTTTATCCTTACTGAGAATATTAGATCAAAATTTCTTATGTTTTCTTTCCCTAGGTTATAAATAAAGGTTTTGAGTAGGATTACTAAAAGGGAAGATCTTATTAGGAAACATTGAAGATCTTTCACCAAGTTAGAAGGCTGTGTTCCAAGTTTTAAAAGATACTAAACTAATATGGTCCTTGGGAATGTATTTGTTTAATGTGATGAATATTCATATAAAATGATTTAATATCTATATATGTTAAGCCTTGGTCGCTATAGTTGGTATCAATGGGTGGTTTAGTCAACCTTTGGAAACTAGAATGAGAAAACTTTAGTGAGATCCCTAGGGATATTTCTAAGGATATTTATTGGTATGTATTTAATGATAAGCCTAAGGTTTTATAGATTTAAAATAAGGTGTCATGATTTTGACATCATCTAATTAAATTTTCATTATTATATGGTTTTATGATACGATAAGTGTTTTTGGAACTATGATTTATCATATTAGTTAATAGTGGGAACTAGAAGAAATTGGTTTAACATTAAATTTTTCAGATGTGAAGAGTATGTGAATTATGAAAAGAGATTTCCTAAGTGGAAATCTCATGAAAATAATTAGGAAGTTGGTATGAGTAATGGTTATACTTCTGAAGATAAAGAAACTGGGAATGATATATAGAGGTATGCAATGCTCTAAGAATATTGTTTACATTAAATATAAGAAGCATGATTAAATTTAGGCTGAGGAACCTTAAAACATGATTCATATTTCATATTCTAGTAAAGGGATATTAAGAAATAATATGATGAATCCTAAGTAATGGATTAAGAATAAAGTTGGATGATTAAAGTATATATGTTTTGGAATTCAAATATTATGTTATATGAATCATGAAATATATATGTATTTTTAGTATAAGTTTTTTATCAAGGATTTAAAAAGATATGTTGAATGATGATGATTACATAGAAAAGTTATTTAATGGAAAGGTGATATTTTAATTAAGGTGAGGTAACCCTTAATGTATTATTGATGTTGAGAAAATTGTGTTTTTCTTGGATAAAGAGATGATTGATATGGATAAAGTAAATTGGATAGTAATTATTACTATGGGAATGATCATTGATTTGTTGAAAAAGTGGTCTATGTTATCATGGATGACGTTTAAATTTTTTTTTGGATTTAATGAATATATCCAATTATCTTTGGAATAATAAGGTATGAATTTTTGCAATATGGTTTTATGTGAATTCATGTCATTACCATGTTTCAAGAGAAAACATGATAAAGGTATTCACATGCTTGATATGTGAAAACCAAGATATAATTATGATATATGGGGGATCAATGATAAGATGATTTAGTGACCTTATTTATAAAGTTTTGGATTTTCATATTTTGGAAGAGTTACAAGGTTAACCATTTACAGAATGGTTTAAGTTAAAATTTAGATGATGTTTTATAGATTAAAGTATGATCTCACCATATAAGGATTTATGAATATTGGATAACCTATGATAACCATTTTGATATGTTGATAACTAAATACAGATGAAATGACTAATCATCCTTTATGGATCTTATGATCCGTTAGTGATTCAATCATAACAAATTAACCTTTATTTTTGGAGTATGTGATAAAGTAGAAAATTTTCAAGGCAAAACCAAAGGGTGATATTATGCTGAAATTAAGTGAGCATATATTCCTATGAAAGTTATTAAACTTTTTGAAAAGGATCTTGAAACCAACAAAATTATCCTAGTATGTTCATTTCTGATGAATCAAATGGTTCCTTAGATCATCGTAGATTTATAGATTTGTGATTGTTAACTTTCTCTGAACCATGTTCTCTATCACTCTCCATCAGAACTTGATAGTTATATTACTATTCCTTGTCCATGTTTTCACTTTACAACTATGTTCTCCTATGTGGAAACCTATTAATGAGTTACCTTGGGTAACCATTACATTTCCAACTTCCCATTTTTAAAGTAAGTTTTAGTATTTATTTTCATTATGTGGGTTTATATGAAAGGAACTTTCAAGTATTAAAACTTTTATGACCCAAATTAATTTCAAGAGAGAAATTACTTTTAAGGGGGGTAGAATGTAACACCCCTAGTTTTTTTAAGAATTATTATTTTTGAATAAGTTAAATTTCTTTGATGGATTGCATTGCATGTTACACCAAGTTATGAATGATTTATATAAAACACCAAGTTATGATTACACTAAACACAATAGATAGATTATATTTTAGTACACGCAACATTATTTTTGTCTTGTGTTACACATAATCCCGAGTTCCTTTGATAGCTTTCATTACACACATGACCGAGTTTTACCAAACTACAATATAGTATTATTATTAAAATAATATTATAGTTATCACCTATCCATTTAAATGGAGGGTATGAAAGGGATTAATTAAAGTATGAAACTATGGTTAGACATATTTATCAAATTAATTCGTTGGTATCAATTATTTATAAATTAAAATAAAAACCAATTGAATATAAAGGATGCATTTTTATAAAAAAAACTATTTTTATGCCCACAAAGGAATTTTATCTTCATAAATTAAATTAATCACTATTAGTGAGGGATATTAATGAAATTTATATATTATAAATTAATAAAAATGTTTTTACATTCATTTAATAAGTTTTTTAGGCATAAAATAAGAATAAATCCAATTTTAGGCATAAAAAGCTATATTTTTCTAAAAGGTTGTTTTGCCACCTTTTAATGGAAGACTTGTTTTAAAACTATTTTTTCCACTTTTATAATTTTTATTTGAAAAAATTAACTTAATTTTTTTAAATAATAATATAAAAATTTAATTTGGTTGAATTTTTGGTATTTTTTAAGATGTTTCTTTTTTTGATGAATAGCAAAAAATAATGAATTTTAATTGAAAACTAAATTTTCTTATAATTTATAGGTATAATAAAATTATATTTTTAATTTGTTTTAAATTATATTTAGATAAATTATAAATATGTTAATCTTAATTATTTCATTTGAACCAATTTCACATTGAAATTGGATGTAAAAACATTTTAAACTTTTGAAAATTTTCACTTTAAAAACCCGTTGTCCCGTCTCGTCTTTGTGATTAATTTTAAATTAATTTCTACCAATTATATGTTTTTAATTTTTAAAATGGATTAATTATTTTTAATCAGAATAATTTATAATGTCTAGTTATTTCAACTTAGTTTATTAAAAAAATATATTAGTGAAATTAATTAAATTTGATTACAACGATTAAGGTAAAAACGAGTTTACTTAGTCGTTAAAATTTAAATCAAGTGAAAATACCCAATAAATATGTAAAAAATACATTTTATGGACATATTTAGACCATATAATACCTTTTATATAATTTTTTCATTATTTTTGGCACATTATGTAAGGAAGACCTTCCAATAGTGTTTACCGTTTTATATTTACAAGAATGACACTCCTCCTCCACTATAAAAGGGAACTCACCCACTCACCTTTTCACACATCTAAAGCCCTTTAATCCGAAAAAACTTTCAAAATAAGATTAAAACGTCCCTAATCCCATTTCATAAGCATAAATTTGGTAATAAATCAAACTAATGTGGTATTTTGGTGAAAAAATGGAGTTACCCAATGAATAGGTAACGTTCTTTAACGAGCACTTTTTTTTATTTCTCTCTCCACCCCTTAAATTTTTTTATATAATTATTATATAGTAACATAAGTATCCAAAATATAATTACATATTGTTATGGTATTGTTAAAACCTACACCTTTAAACATTTCAATCAAATGTGATAATCAATCATCATTCATGTGGACGGTGGACTACCGCCCCACGAACCGATGTCGTTCATTCTTCCATTACCACCTTTCATGGTTTGGAATAATGATGGACCTACTATTTTTATATATTATATATATATATATATGATATTTATTATTTATTTATTCTTCTTGAATTATTATATAACACATACATTCATTCTTTTCATTTTCTGGGAATGTGATAACTTCATTTGTGGATATGTGGACCACCGCCTCCTCAAAGCAATATGATTCGTTCACGCTTTACATGGAATGTGTTAAGGATGAGTTTAATAAAAATATGTAATATATATGAAATAATAATTATAATTTAAAGATAATATATTTATATATATTTATATCATTTACTTCTCTTTATTTTAAAATATGACAAGAAAATGGAAACAACGTTCATGCATACGTATGACCTACCACCTCCATGAACAATGTATTTCATTTCATATTTCTATATTTTATAGTTTATTATAAATACTTATATAATTAATATATATTAAATTTATATCAAGTTTTACATTATATAAATAATTAAATCATTATCTAAGCAATAGGATCAAGAATAACAAGTAAAAACATAAACGGAAAACAAAGCGTTTATTACCCGAAATGTAACTTCAACATGAAATTGTAAATACATAGATAATAAAAAGTAAAAATAAAATCATAATTGGTATGATATATAATAATATGTTTTCTTATATTTATATTGAAATTATATTTATTATATAGGTGGTTTGAACATGTACGGATAAAGTCTAGACTTAAGGTAAGGGAATTTCACCTCACCTTTTTGTCCATGAGATACATAGCTTATTCACCACTCGTTTCTTTTGTGCAGTGTGTATACTAAAAATAAATAAATAATATTATTATTATCCTTAAATTTATAGGTATTTACATATCCATTTTATTATATATATTTCATTGGGTTTACATTTCAAAAGTTACCAAATCGGTAGGGTAATTTTGTCTCAATTTGACTTCTTTGAGACACATGTAATGTTACGAAACTACATTATTTTACGAGGTGTATATATTACAATTTGAAATTTTATATAATAAGTATCATTATTTTCATGATATTTTAAGTTTCATTTAATTTTATTCTTTTATGGGTATTTTGATTCAAGGTTACCAAAGTGGTAAGAGTTTATTGCTAAAATCTCATTGTTTATTAGGATTGTTTATGATTATACTTCAATTGATGAAATATTAAGATCTATATATTAATAATTATCATGAATTTTCTCCTCCTATTATTATCCATTGTATATAAAAGTAATGGTACAATTTTTCAATCTTTTTTACTTAATATAATTAAAAAAATGTTTTTAAGAAAATATGACTTTATTTCTATTTTTGGTTGGAAATATGTGTTCTCTGAAAACCATGTTTTATAAAAAAATTAAAATAATTTTATAATATTCTCATATTATTTTAAAATAATTTTTTACCCATGTTTTAACTTTTTAACATAATGGGTTTTAAAAATAAATCTTCTTGTCATTTTCTGATCGAGGTAGTTTTCTAAAATTTTTTCAGTGCAAAATGAATGTTCAACATGAATGGATTTATCCACCATTATGACCATAATTTATTGGTATATTAATTTAAAAGTTTAAAAGATTATGATTTTTAAGAATTTTGTTCCCTAATATTATATAAATTTATTTTTTTGAAGTGGGTTTCAAAGAAAAATGTTTTAAAAAATGTTTTATATCCAAGAAGTGTTTTAAATGACTTTCAAAGATTCCTTTATATGTTTTCAATGATATTTTCAATGAAAAATATTTTCATTTTTTTTTAATTTTTAAAATTTTTTATAAATTATTTTCAATGATTCATTTATACGTTTTCAAAAAGTTATTTTCAAATAAAAGGATTTCAATGATTTTAAAGCTTCTTTTATAAGTTTTCAAAGCTATTTTCAAAGAAAAATGTTTTAATTTTTTTTAATGTTTAAAAGTGTTTTAAATTAATTTTAAAGATTAATTTATATATTTTTAAAAATTTATTTTAAAACCAAATGATTTCAATGATTTATAATATTCTTTTATAAGTTTTCAAAGCTATATTAAAAGAAAAAGGTTTTCAAAAATATTTTATGTTCTAAAATTAATTTCTCAAAGTGAAAATGATATTTTCCTAAAGAAACGTTTTAAATGTTTTTTAAAGCTCAATTCATAATTTTTCCAAGTGGTTTTCCAAGAAAAGGATTTTGAATTTTTTTTATGTTTTAAAAAATGATTTTAAAGAAAGTTTATTTCTCTTAAGAAATTCACCAAGTTATCTTTCAAAATACTTCTCCATATAAGTTTATATCCTTCGATATAGTTTATACTTTACTAGGGATATTATACAAGGACACCATTCTTATAATTTATTTTAATGGTTTATGATTAAGATGAGAAGTTGTTTAGGAAACCCATTTCTCTTCCATGGTTTATACCATGATAAAATGATTATGAAACCCAGTTACTTTCATGGTTTATTCTATAATTATGAAGCCGATCTATTTTTCATAGGTTATGATATGATGAAATATTTATGATGTCCATTTCATTTCATGGGTTATGATATGATGTTTATGAAACCCATCTCTTTTTATGGGTTATGATATTAGGAATGTTTTATTATATTGTGAAGAACATATGTATGATTTTATTATGAGATTGGTTGGACCTATATGGCCCTCCAATGAATTAGATAAATATTTATATATCATGATATAGACATGGATGGAATGGGGAGTAAAATCATTTCCTTGAAGCACTTTGTTTTCTAAGATGGTCTTGGGAGTGAACCTTGACTACTAAGAAGGTTTTGGGAGTGAACCTTGACTACTAAGATGGTTTGGGGAATGAAACCATTACACTATAAGTAAAGGGATTCCACTGGAGATCATGGTGTGTCCCGCATAATAGGTTTATACCCTATGAAGTTCCCTGATAAGTTTTGTAAATGAGCCTTGACTTATAGGGAATTATTTTATATGATTATGTGTTTGCAACAAATTACATGTCTTATTGATACATTATGATTTCATGGATTATGATCTCGATTTACTTATGATTCATGTCTTATGAACTTCTAATATTTATTCCATGACTCTTTATTATGATTTTTTATATATAGGGTATGATATTATAATGTTTGATCTTCTTATCATACCCTTATGCTCATGATTATGAAGATATATTTCACTTTTTAATCCTTATTGAGCATATGATATCACCCATTCTTCTGTTTGTTTTCCCCAGGTTATGAAGAAAGGTTTTGAGTAGGAGTTCTAAAAGAGAATATCTTTGTTGGAAGCATTGAAGATATTTCATCAAGTTAAAATTATATTATAAGTTTCCAAAACATTAAACTAATATGGTCCTCAGAAAATTACTTTTGTAATGTTCTGAATATTCATTTAAAATGATATATTATCCATGTATGTTAATCCTGGGTCACTATATTTGGTATCAAAGGGATATTTAGCCAAACTTTAGAAATAAGTATGACAAAAATTTAGTGATATCCCTAGAGATATTCCTAAGGATATTTATAGGTATGTCTATAAGGATAAGCCTAAGGTGTTATATATTTAAAATAATGTTTCATGATTTAGACATAATATAAGTGATTTTTCATGATTATGTGGTTTTCTACTAAGATAAGTGTTGCTCACACTATACTTTACAGTCTTAGTCAATAGAGGTAACTAAAAGGAACTAATTTAACATTTAATGTTTTAGATGTGGAAATTATAAGAATTATGAAAATCCATGTCCTAAGTGGAAATATCATGAATAGAATCAGGAAAGTGGTAGGATTATTGGTTATATTAAAGAAGATAAAGAGGATATGAACAACATGTGAATGGTGTGTGATGTTATAACCATATTGTTTACATTAAACATAATAAGCATGATTAAATTGAGGTTGAGGAACCTTTACACATTATTTATCTTTCATATTCTAGGAAAGGGATATTAAGGAATAAGATGATAAAGCCTGGGTAATGGATTAAGAATAATGTTAGATGATTAAATTATATTTGTTTTGGAATTAAAAGATTTTTTTATATGAATCATAAAATATATAAGTATTTTCATTATAAGTTTTTCATCAAGTATTTAAAAATATATGTTGAATTTTTATTATGATATAGTAAAGTAATTTAATGGAGTGGTGATATTTTTTTAAGGGAAGTTAACCCTTAATGTATTCATAATATTGAGAAAATTTTGTTTATCTTGGATAAAGATATTACTGATATGGATAAAGTAAATTGGATAATACTTATTACCATGGAACGAATCATTGATTTTTTTTGAAAAAATGGTCTATGTTATCATGGATTAATTTTACAATTTTTTTGTATTTATTGAATATATTCGATAATAATTGGAATAATAAATCATGCATGTTTTCAATAAGGTTTTATGGTAATTAAAGTTATTACCATGTTCTAATAGAAAACATGATAAATGTATTCACATGTTTGGTATATGACAACCAATATCTACTTCATGATATATGGGGGATCAATGTTAAGCTAATTTAGTGACCATATTTCTAAAGTTTTGTATTTTTATCTTTTAGAAGGGTTATAAGGTTAAATATTTATGGAATAGTTTAATTTAATATTTTGATGAGGTTTTATAGATTAAAATATTATCTCTCCATATGAGGATTTATGTATATTAGATAAACTGTGCTAACCATTTTTCTATGATTACAACTAAATACATATGAAATTAGTTATCATCCTTTATAGTTATTACAATCTATTAGTGCTCCGAGCATAATAAATTCACCATCATTTTTGGAGTAAGAGATGAAGTGAAAATTGGTCAAGGAATAACCAAAGGGTGATATTGTGCTGAAATCAAGTAAGTATATCTTGTTGTGAAAGTTCTTCAACTTTAGGAAAAGGATCATGAAAACAATAATGTTATCCTAGTACCTTTATTTTAGATGAATTAAATGGTCCCTTAAATCATCGTAAATATATGTATTTGTGATCGTTAAATTTCTCCTAAATATGTTCTCTATCACTATCCCTAAGAACTTTATAGTTATATTTCTATTCCATGTACATGTTTTCACTTTCCACCTATGTTCTCCTATATTGAAACATAACTATGATTTACTCTGGGTAACCATTACATTTCTAACTTTACCTTTTTAAAGGAAGTTTTAGTATTCATTTTTATGATGTGGGTTTCTATGAAATGAAATTTAATGTATTAAACCTTTGATAAACCAAATAAATTTCGAGGGTAAAATTAATTTTAAGTGGGGTAGAATATAACACCCCAAGTTTTTTTATGAATATATATTTTAGAATAAATTAAAATTCTTTGATGGATTTCATTTCATGCCACACCATGTTATGATTTCATTATATACAAAAAAAGTTATTCTTGCACTAAAAAACACTTATATTAACTTTTGATAAACACAACACTATGTTTGTCTTGTTTTACACATAATTCTGAGTTCCTTTGATATTTTTCATTACATGCATGACCTAGTTTTGCAAAACTATAATATAATAATCTTATTAAAATAAGATTATAGTTTTAACCTAGCCATTGGAATAGAGGGTATGAAATGGATTAATTAAATTATGAAATTATGGTTATACATATTTATAAAATGAATTATTTTCTATCAATTATTTATAAATGAAAATAAAAACCAATTGAATATAAAGGATGTGATTTTATAAAAAACTATTTTTATGACTAAAAAGGTGTTTTATCTTAATAAAATAAATTAATAACTATTAGTGAGAGATAATAATGAAATTTATTTATTATAAATTCAACCAAATGTTTTTACATTCATCCAATAATCTTTATAAGCATAAAATAAGAAGAAAAAAAACATCCAATTTTAGTCATAAAAATCTATATTTTTCTAAAAGGGAGTTTTACTGCCTTTTAGTGGAAGAATTGTTCTGAAAACTATTTTTTTCACTTTTATAATTTCTATTTTAAAAAATAAACTTAATTTTTGAAATAGTAATATCAAAATTTACTTTGGGTGAATTTTTGGTATTTTTCTAAGAAGTTTTATTTTTTGATAAACAATGAAAAATATTGAATTTTAATTGAAAAATGAATTTTATTATAATTTATTATTATAGTTAAATTAAATATTTATTAGGTTTTAAATTATATTTATATCAATTACACATATATTAATCTAATTTATTTCATTGGAATCAATTTCACATTGAAATTGGATATAAAACCTTTTGAACATTTTCGCTTTAAAAAGTTGTTGTGTCGTCCTGTCTGTGAGATTAATTTTAAATTAATTTATACCACTTATATGTTTATAATTTAGAGAAATGGATTAAATATTTGGAATAATAATAATTTATACTTTCTAGTAATTTAAAATTATTTTTTTACAAAAAATATTAGTGAAAGTAATTAAAATTAATTACAACAATTATGGTAAAAATGAGTTTTCTTTGTGGTTAAAATATAACTTATGTGTCCAAATAAACTATAAACGTTTAGAAAATCCATTATATGGACATAATTTTTCCATATACTCCATTTTATCAAATTTTTTACATTATTTTATGCACATGATGTAAGGAAGACCTCCCAAAGTGTTTACGTTTTTATATTTACAAGAATGCCACTCCTCATCAACTATAAATGGGTACCCCCCCCATCATTTATTCACATACATCAAGACCTTTATATCAGAAAAAATGAAAAAATAAGACCCCAAAATATATCATATCATCCTATAATCATCACTTTGGTCATAAAGAAAACCAAGGTGGTTATTTGGTGAAGATTGAAAAGAGTTACTCATAGAAGAGGTAACATTCTTCAACAAGCACTTTAGTTTTATTTATTTCTCCTCCCCATCAATTATTATTATATAAAGATTATATAATAAACCCAGTATCCTAAATATAAATATATTTTTTATTGTGAGGTTATGACCTACACCTTCACTCACTTCCATCAAATGAGATACACAATCATCGTTCGTGTGTACGACAGACTACCATCTCGCAAACTGATGTCATTCATTATTCCATTTCCACATTTCATAGTTGAGAATAATGATAGAATTAATATTTTTATAATAAATATATGATATTTATGAATTATTTATTCTGATTTAATTATTATGTAATAAACACCTTCATGATTTCCATTTTGCAGGAATATGATAACTTTGTTTGTGGATATGTGGACTACTGCCTCCTCAAAGCAACATGATTCATTAACGCTTTACATGGAATGTATTAGGGATATTCTTAATAAAAATATTATATATATATATATATTAAATAATAATTCTACTATAAGTAAAAAATATAAATATATGTATATAATTTACTTCTCTTTCTTTAAAAATATTATAGAAAATAGAAATAACGTTCATGCATATGTACTACCTACCATCTCTATGAATGGTGTATTTCATTTAATATTTATATATTATATGTATTATTATAAGTAATTATATATTGAATATATATTATATTTATATCATTTTTTATATTCTGGAAATAAGTAAATCATGATCTGAGTAAAGCGGATCAAGAATAACAAGTCAAAACATATATGAAAAACAGAGCAGTTATTACCCGAAATGGAACTTTAACATGAAATTTTTAATTAATGTGTAATAAAAAGTCATAATAAAATCAAAAATGGTATGATATATTATAATATTTTTTATATATTTGTAAAAAAATAATATTTATTATACCTGATGTTTAAACGTGTATGAAGAAAGTCAAGACTTAAGGTAAGAGAATTTCACCTAAACTTTTTATCTATGAGATACATTCCTTGTTAACCACCCATTTATTTTGTATAGTGAATATAATTCCTATGAATAAATTATATTATGCTTAACCTTAAATTTATTTCTATTTAAATATCCATTTTATTATCTCTATTTTATGGGTTTTACGATTCAAAAGTTACCAAAATAAAGAAAAATGTTTTAATTTTTTTTAGTTTAAAAAAGTGTTTTAAATGATTTTCAAGGATTTATTTATATGTTTTGAAAATTTTGTTTTCATATAAAATGATTTTAATGCTTTCAAATCTTCTTTTATAAGTTTTCAAAGGTATTTTCAAAGAAAAAAGTTTTAAAAAAAGTTTTATGTTTAAAAATTGTTTTAAATGATTTTTGAAGCTTAATTTATATTTTTTTAAAAGGTTATTCTCAAATAAAAGAATTTAAACAATTTAAAATATTCTTTTATATGTTTTCAAAGCTATATTAAAAGAAAAGTGTTTTGAAAAAGGTTTTATGTTATAAACATCATTTTTAAAATGGAAAATGATATTTTTATAAAGAATGTTTTAAATATTTTTTGAATCTTAATCATATGTTTTAAAAGTTTTTTTCAAATAAAAGTATTTTAAAAATGTTTTATGTTTTAAAAATTGATTTTTAAAGATGGATATTTCCCTTAAGAAATTAACCAAGTGATATTTCAAAATCCTTCTCTATATAAGATTATGTCCTTCAATATAGTTTATGATTTTATAGGGATATAATCTAAGGACATCATTCTTATTCTTTATTTGAATGGTTTATGATTATTATGAAAAGTTTTTTTAGAAACCCATTTCCCTTCCAAAAGTTATACCATGATAAAATGATTATGAAACCCACTTACTTTTATGGGTTATTCTATTATTATGAAACCTTAATATTTTTCTTAGGTTATGATATCAGGAAAAGTTTATGATACCCATTTCATTTCTTGGGTTATGATACGATGTTTTTAAAACCCATCTCTTTTTATAGGTCACAATATGATGAATGTTTTGTTATATATTTCCACATGTATATATGATTTAATTATGAGATGGTTGGGACCTATATCTCCCTCCAATACATTAGGTAAATATTTATATCTCATGAGATAGACATGGTTTGAATAGGGAGTGAACTTAGTTTAGTAAAGGAAATTATTCGCTAGGATGATCTGGGGAGAGAACCTTGACTACTAAGATAGTATTGGGAGTGAAACTTGAATACTAATATGGTTTAGGGTGTGAATCAGTTCCACTATAATGAAAGGGCTTCCATTGGAAATGGTGGTGTGGCACTCCCAATAGGTATAGCTCCCATGAAGTTCATTTATAAGTTTTGGCATTGAGCCTTGAATTATAGGGAATGATATTATATGCTTACGTGTCTACTAAAAATTCCATGTCTTATTCCTATGTTATTATTTCATAAATTATGATTTTTATTTTCTTATGATTCATATATTATAAATTTACAATATTTATTCCATGACTCTTGATTATGATTTTTGATATGTAGGGTATGATCTTTTAATGTTATGATTTTGTTCTCGTACCATTATGATAATGATTATGCTTATATATCTCACTTTTTTACTCTTAATAAGAATCTAAGCTCACATTTTCTTATGTTTACTTTCCCCAGGTTATGAATAAAGGTTTTAAGTAGGAGTAATAAATGGGAAGATCTTTGTGGGGAACATTTAAGATCTTTCCCCAAGTTAGAAGATTGTGTTCCAAGTCACCAAATAGACTAAAATAATATGGTCCTCATGAAATTAATTTTTTAATTAACTTAATATTCATCTAAAATGATGTAATATCCATATATGTTAGGGCTAAGAGATTATTCATATAGAAAAAAATGTTTGGGACATGATCTTAATGAGCTTTAAAGTATCCCATGAATTGTTTAGATCACGATTTAGCTGTTGAATCTATGCTTGCGATTGGTGAAGAGAAAATACTAGTGATGTTATCTTTATTTGAAGCTCTAACAAATAGGCTTCATTGGGTATGATCATACTATTCAAGTCTATTGATTCTTCTGTCTCTGTAATTGGACTTTATCACAACCCTTAATATACTAATCTTAATGGTCATTGTATAATGACTACATTATCAATAGCTATGATGCTTGAAAATAATTTATATTTAATAGGCCATATAACACTCCAAAATAACCAAAGTAGTGGATGTGTTTTCTATAAATTCATTTCTTAATAAATCATTTACTCTTTAAAAAAATAATTTCATTTATAAATGTTTGTTTCGTTACAGGTGTTATGTTTTATGATTCTCATAGAAATGAAGAGTTTACATTGAGATCTATGTTGTTTGGGATGGTAAATGAATTTCCTGGTTATGGAAAATTTTTAGGATATAAAATTAATGGAATGTTAGGGTGTCCCATTTTGGAGGAAGGAACACACCTAGTTAGGTTGGAAAATTTCTTAAAGAATATTTTTCTAGGAAATATTAAATTTTTATGATGATGACATAAATAATGATCTTGGATGAAATCATTCTATGAGAATTTATAAGAAGGAAAAACACCTTATCTATTAACATGCTATGAAAAATTTGATAAAGTAATAGATATTTTGAACATATTTATTAAAAAATTTTCAAAAAACCTTATGAAAATAGTTTAGAAATAGAAAATGGTTTTTAAATCATCTTATTTGAATTATTTCAATGACATAAATTTTATTAATTTCATGCACATAGAAGAAATTTATGTGATAGTGTCATTGAAGAGTTACTAAATTCATCATACAAAACAAAAGTAGGAATTAAGGATGTGTTAAAAATTATTGATATGGGGATAAGGGAAGTGTTTGTGCTAGTAAAGGGTGAAAGTTGAACTTTTATTCCTCCAACCAATTAAAATATATACAGGAAATATATATTTTAGTTTTTATAATTATTTTATGGTGTAAAATTTTTATAGAGGTAATCATCAAATATCAAGAATATTACTTTGATGACTGATTTGAAGTTAAAGGGACTTAAATCACAAGAATTTCATGTTTTGATGTAAGATTTAACATCCATGTATTTACATTGCACTCTACCTAAAAATTTCTGACACACATTAACAAGGATTTGATTATTTTCCCAAGATATATGTTGTAAAGTTATAGAGCTTGTGAAGTTTACAACTATGGAAAAATTAAACTTCTATCATGTTATGTAAATTAGAGATTTTATTCCCACCATAAATATTTGATATAATGGTTCACTTAATGGATTAATTATTTTGAGAGATCTAAATATTTGGTCTTATATATTACTTATGGATTTACCCCAATTAATGTTATATAAATATTTTAAAATTATATTCCAAAAAACAATTTCATATAGAATTTTTTATTTAACAGTGATATATTTTTGAGTAAAACATTGAATTCTATATCAAATACCTATCCAGTGTGGATGGAATTGGTCTTCCAAAATCTCATTATAATGGGTGCCTTGGAAGTGAATTAATTTCTAGAAGTGTGTTTTTTACAATTAAAATTATAGAGAGGTAGCAGTCTCCCCTCTATTTGTTATATAATATTATATAGGTTTCACAATATTTTGAAACACAAAAAGTAATTCTAAGTGTTTTTATCCATAATGGGTTGAATGATTGGATATAAAATAAAAATAATCAATAGTTTTTAGAATGGTTATATTTTTAAGGAGTTATTTTTAAATCTAAATTCAATTTCAAAAATACTCTAATGGCTAGCCATAAGATTAAATGTACATGTATTATATTACAATTTTTATGTAATTAATAATTATATATTCTATAAAAAGGAATAGGATGAACACAATATAATGAAAAATAATGGTACTCATATGGTGGAAGAAATTCATGTATCTATTACAACAGAAAGTGATACAATTTATATGAATATTTCATACTTTCGAATCATAAAAAACATGAGACTTGGATTTGAAAACATTAAAAGTGTTAATTTTTTTTGATGAAAATGGGTTTATAAGATGTTTTTATTGAAAATTTGTGAATTAATATCTATAAAATTTAATTTCAGCATATAAACATTCATAATAGAATCATATGTAGTACACATATTTTATTCCTTGGATACTACAAACAAAAATTGATCAGTTTTTCTATTTTTTACTAAACAAATTGTATGGTCAAATAAAAAATCCATTGAGGATGACTCTTTTATTTGGAAATCATAATCATTTCATAGTGGTCCAAATATAGATAGGTTTATTATATGTTATAGGGGACTATAAGGAGGGAATTTAGATAATTGATAAAGTGGTAAAAATTCAACCTTTTAGAAAATAGTTTAGTGAATAAATTAAATGTAATTGATTATTTTTTTATATTAAATGTGTCGCATCATAATATTATGTGTTCACTACTATATTTACATAATCTAAATTAAATGTTTAATTACTTGGGAAGAAAATGGATTCTGAACCAGCTAAGGCAACCAATCTCAAGGAAAAACATATGGTTGGTGTTGAAATTGAAAAAATGTTAGAAGGTGAAACAATTATAGATGTGAGAAATAACTGTAAGGGGATAAAGTTGGAAAAAGAAATATGTTTTAAAAAAGAAAAGAGTTGCGAGCACAAAAACTTTATTAAAAATTATTAAGGTTAGAATTAAAGGTAAAAAAATTTATAATTGGGTGGAATGTATCTAGTTAACCTATTGACCACAAAAAGTCCATTTTTATTAGCTACATTAGGTTATGTACTTGAACTCACATGTCTATTGATACAAATATGTGGACAAATGTTTTTCTAACATTAAAGGAAATAATTTGGGAAGACGTTGAGGTAAAAATATGATATGATTTCTCTATTTTACTAAAAAATAAAATAATGAAATTCTGATTTACTCTTTATTATCCCTTGTAGAGTACATTAATATAAGATTATTATTAGATGAAATTTATACTAATGTTCACTGGAAAGGCTCACAGATCATTTTAGACACTTATTACAAAAAAATTAAATTAGGGATACTGAGGGGAAAGTAAAAACATTAGCCTCAAGCTATAGATGATCACATCATAAAATAATAAACCTATGATGCTTTTGTTGCATGTCAATATGAGGAATCATTTAAGGTATGTTATAATTGATATTATTTTATTTTTAAATTACATGTACTTATCAATTTGATTTATAATTGTTAATTTATGAAATACCATCATACCTATACCATAAATAAAGAATGGGGTACACTTTACTTAAAAAAATGGCATGAATTTTAAATATAAAATAAAATTGTGATATAAAATAATAACATAATTATGTTTCTTTGTTTTTTTATAGATTAGTGAATTAGAATCTCAATATACTACCATCCTATGTCTTGTGTTATGGGAGGAGGATCATTCAAATAAAATGAAAAAATAATAGATGAAAACACATAAAAAGTTTGAGAATAAAGTGTAAGAATGACATAATAATTTTTTCCTTTATAATATTAATACATAATTATTGTACCTCAGGATGCTCTAAGAGGGGAGAGGTGAATCTGGGTATCAAAATTTTCTTTTGATTTAAAGTATATTTTCCCCACATTGGAAGGAAATGGTTAAACCATCCTGATTATAATGAACATCCAAAAAACACACAAAATATAAATAAAAGGGAACAAACTAATTTTACTTAGTTCACTAATAAGGGGTAGTCCATGGAGAAAACACCGATGACATTTCAATTGTACATAAATCCAATAAGATTAACTAGATTTTATTAACTAAGATTATTTGTCTATAATCACTATCTTCTAGTTGAACTTACTTTAAAATTAGTTCATAAATAGTGTAATGCCTCCTTAATATCACTTATATTAACTCCTTTTCATGCAATGATATGGATAAATATTTCCTCAATTTATTATCTTGAAGGTATCTCCTCATAATTAATAGTTTTCTAGATATATTGCATAAAAAAATATAAAATATGATGCTCCAATATGCGCCTCAATCACTAGAAAATTTGATAAGTAAATATCCTCATTAAAATATTCCTCGCACATAAGTCCTATGTAGTACACTATTCATAATTTACTATTCTTTTCCACCTTTAGCACTTCATGAATGGCCTGGTGTTTTAAGGAAATAACTTTTGAAACATCCTTCATGAACCTACCTATCTATTAGCTATGTCATGAACTCCTTTTCAAACTTACTTTATGGAACCCTATGTGGTTCTCACTATCTATATAGAAATGTAATTTCATTATGAGATACCTTATTTTCTATGTAGTATGTGTATATATACTTCTTTTCTATGTGAAAATCCTTACTTTTCCTCTAATCCTTTGTGCAAATTCGTTAAAAAAATCAAAATTTTCATACAAAAAATTTGTCAAACCCTAAAAAACAGTGCCACCCAAAACACTTCTATATGCCAATTTTCAGGCCTCCAAAAACATTAAAAAACCTCCCAAAGACTTCAAAGTCCTTGACCAAAACAGAAATAGATTGAAAATAAAAACAACACTAAAATCCATCCTGAATCACAATCTTTGCAATATTCCCACCATTTGAGTTTTTTGATAATCCAAAGTAAAATTCAATAACGCTCTTCCTTCAAAAGGAATTAGAATAACTCATCCATTTCTCTAATTCTACACAAGAAATAATTAATGTAGGAAAAAGAGTTTAGAAGAGAATTCAATTACTTGAGTCATTCATCATTTAGGAAACTCCCCCAAAAATTCATACCATAGAGTCCCATTTGATGATAGAAACACAACACTATATTCCATTTAATCGCACTAGCCTTTATCCACCTTTGAAAATAAACCCAAATAGAAGGAGTTATATAATATAATTCCATTATAATAAACTTCATAGATATAATATCCCCCTTAATCCTACACCACTTAATAAATAGTTAGAAATATTTAAATTCGTGAGGATTGGGGTTACTCTAAACATCCTCAAGATGATGGTAGTGTCTAAATGCAATGTTTGAATTTATAATTTACAAGCATAGAAGTGACCAATAGCTTATTATTTATATTCACTACCTTCTAATTAGTTACAAAATTGTCCATTATGATCACCACTTGCTCCAATTTTTCTTTAATGACATGATATCTGATCTCAATATACTTTGTATGGGTGCTCTATACCCCTTTTTTCATGATCATGATCACACTTTTGTTATCACATGATATCACCATTGTCTATTTCAATTTTTCAATGATATCTTCCACAAATTTCTTCATCCATATAATTTGAGTTCAATCCATTGTCACTGAAATTTATTCTTCCACTACTATAATTAGTGATGTGATTTACTGTTTTTTACTTAGCCGACTCACACATTTATTCCCAATAAATAATGCTCCACCACTTGTAGACTTTTGGTCCACCAAATATCTAACCCAATACACATTATAAAATTTATATTACTCATGATATATTATTTCATCAAACAAAAAGATAAAATTGAGAGTTCATTAGATGTACCTCATGATTTATTTAACACTAGTGAGGTGGTCTTCCTTAGTATTACTCTATAAATAAGCTGCTAAAAACATTATAAAGATGATATCTGGTTGTGTTGTAAAGTAAGATTCCAATAATATTCCTATACATGGTTTTTTCCAAATATTTCCTAGCACCATGCTTATGAAGCTTTATTATAACTATAACAAAAATTTACATTATTTTGGAATCATTCTTATTAAACTTCATCTAGAACTATCTTGCATACATTTCCCGATAGATTAATGTGCATTCCTTATTTTGTATCACTCATAACCCCTTAAAATATGCGTGTTCAAAAATCATGGACATTTAAAATTATGATTTCAAGTGATTAAAAAAATCTTCCATGGATTTTTTTCATGATTCCATCGAAGATAAAATCATCCACACACACACACACACACACTATAAACTAGTCCTCATTGGACATCTTAGCATAAAAATTATAGCTAACACTACCCATATTTAATTGTATATTCTTTAAATAATAATATAGCTATATATACTATTCTTTTGGTGTCTAGTTTAGACCATATATAGCCTTGTTCAATATGAAAAATTTTGTTTCATCATTTCTAATCATATATTCCACTAGCTATTCAATATAAAATTCTTCTCCAATAACATAGTTTATGAATTATATTTTTATAGACATGTAATAATTTTTTTATCCTATTTGATTTTTTATACCCTAAAAGATCTCAATTCCCTCTATTTGGTACATCGGGGAAAATATTTATTCAACATAAATTCATTAAAATTAGTCGCATCCCTTATATAATATGTGATCCTTATTTCAGATAACATTTCCATTCTCATTACATTTATTCTTAAAGACCCACTTATTTATTATCACATTTTGATGTTCTGGCCTTTAAACTAGCTCCCAAGTCTAGTAAAAGGCACTATCGTGGATGACCTCAAATGATTAATGGTTTTTTGGGGTACTTGGGTGCAGTAGAGTGGCTGACCAAGGTCGTCTCCCAAAGGAGGAAGTGAATTAAATCAACATCTTAAAGATATTATAAAAATAAAAATAAAATAGAATAGAAACACTACTTGAAATGATGGGGGTTGTTTATCATTTATAAAACTAGAAGAAGTTTGATGGAAGAAGATTTCATTTTTTTTAATTTTTAATTTTTAAATGAAGTTCGATTAAAATGACATAACAAGAAGATTTTTTTAGAAAAATATTCAAAAGGTGTAATCGATATAACTCTACCTATTCATTTAATTATTAATAATTATCATTTAAATTAATACCCACTTAATTATAATCCCCTAATTTGTTAACCCTTGATTCCTACAGGAGTTAACTTAACCACAAAAATGAAATTACTTAAACCCTAGGCTAGCTTCGGAACACAAAATCGTAGCACCCTACTTTGATTGATGTTTTAAGGTTAGATTATGGTATGAGATTAATTAGAGAACATATATATTATGTAGATGAGGATTAATTGAGTTTAAGTATTATATTTTAACTCTACAAACTTATCCCGTGTGGTATTGTATTATCGATTAAAATCACGCTCTCACAATTCACACAATACTCAACCTCGCGTGTTTTTGTGTTAATTGTTCAATTTCTTGCTCAGTTTTTTCTAATTTAAAAACTAAATTCATAGATCATATTATGTGAATTAAATTAGATCAATGATTCAAAATAATTAAATTAAGAGGGTAGAAGATAGATCAATCACTAAGAAAACTACTCTTCCATGGGCGGTGTGGTCATCGTGGAGACGTTTTGCATGAGCAAAGGATTGAAAGGTTAGAACCCAATATTGTCTCAACTCTTGAATTATTGCCCAAATAGGAATATAATAAGATAAAAAGGGAAAAATTAAGAAGATTAATTGAAGAAAAATTCAAGATACCGGCATGAAATCGAAGAAATACAAAGAGGATGTGGGAAAGGAGAACCTTTTTGGAAGAGATGTTTTCACAAGGCCTTACTTCTTCCAAGAGTTGTGATGGGCCCCCAAGAGACACCCTTTCGTAAAAACCTTCCAAATTACTAGAAAAACCATTACAAATAGTGAAAACACCAATTTATATAGTAGTTGGGAGGCTAGGTTCAAAGTGGTTTCAAGTGTGAATGGGGAATCTCAGCCAAATATTTTAATCCAACTTGCACCACACATTTGACCTCAAAACACATGAAACAGCTGTTATTATAGAAGTATGATTTGTGAAAAATTGGGTTGGATAGATCCTATAAAAATTTGGGATCAATCCATACGTGGATGTAGAGGTTATGGCCCAAATACAGAACCCATGTCCAATCTAGCGAGTCCAGCCCAACTTTGACTTCATGGCCCATTTTCACCAACCAAATGCATGAGTTAGCTTCAATGGGATAAATGAAAGTTGTATAAAATTAAATCAGGAACACATTTAAAAAATATTAAAGTCAAATAATTAAAATAAAATTATTTATGTTTGAAATACTACAGTGAAATTTTAAAGGGTAAAACTGGAATTTTCATCAAATTTTCAAATGAATGATCTAATCCCAAATATTCCATAAATGAACATAGTTACCATAATGTGAGGTAATTTTATCATTTATTATCAATAAAATATTCAATAAAATTGTGTTTTATCAACTCCCTCACACTTACCCGTTTTCACTCTCAGGAAAAACCTCATATCATGTACTTCGAAAAATTGTGACAAGTAAACATTAATATCAAATCAATTTTTTTTAAAACACATATTCTTGAGATCCAACAATTCCACAACAAGAAAAAAAAGATATAATGAATTATAAAAAACCATTATTTCAAGTTCTCTATTTATATCATTCAATATATTTCCACTTCATTTATCCTCCCATACACACAAAACACTTACCTCACTCAAAGTTTCTCTTATCACACAAATGTCAATTTTTTAGCTATGTATTTCTCATCCAAACTTATAAAGGGGTCACCATAGGATTGATAAATTCTTAAATCACCACCTTATGTGAGTAAAGGACATATGTTTATCATGAGGACTTTTCTGGGTTGTTCTGTGGCGTTCGATTGGTAGGATTTGGATGTGAAAAATTATGAGGCTGAATGAGGGGGGCTTGACTATTTTTGAAGAAAAATTGCATTAATCTAATTTTCACTTAAATATGGTCTCCTCATCAATTCATATAGCATAAATTCATGTTTATCATCATAAAAAATAAAGGAATGTTCACACCATTCCACATTTTATTAGTTAAAATTTCAATCTTCTCAAACATGATTTTCTTGAAATCTTCTAATAGGAACACCTTTCTCCCTCTGTTAGAAGCTCCAAAAGGCATAACTTTACTTATCATGAAAGCTCCAAAAAAGTCACAACTTTCAATATAATGATTTTCTTAAGTATAAAACACATCTCTTAATATTATTCATATTTTTTAGAAGCATATGTATCATACATATGTAAATAGAGGACCATGTGATGAAAAACTTAGATTCAATAGTCCTCATGTAAAAGATAAAAGATAAACATAAATAGATTAAGATTAAATTTTATGAATATAACACCAAGTTTAATATCCCAATATTTTTAAAAATAAAGACTAGGTTTGATAGTATAAAAGATACGCAACACCTAACTTAAACAAACTACAAATTATTATTATTTAAATGTGACTATTATAACCCAGAAGTTAAATTGGATGGAATGAATAATATTAAATTTATTATAAAATATATATTGGTTTTACAAATTTATAATATACTAATTAATTCTTTATAAATACGAACTCAATTTTTAGTAAATCCATTTTAAATATGTTTTCCTTAAAAATGAGTTTTCTTATTTTTTATAAGTGAATATTATACATAATGTTTTGTAAATTATAGAAAATTTATTTGAAAAAATAGTTTTATGTTTTAGTTTATCATTTCAAAATTATATTAGGATGATTTTTTGAGAATTTTATGAAAAGTTTGTTTTTTTGATGAGTAGGGAAAAATATTGATTCTAATTGAGAACAATATTTTATTTTAATGTATTTATTAAGTAAAATTATATTTTGGATTTCTTTTAAAATTTATTTTCTTCCTTTTTATTTAAAATGGTCCAATTATGGGTTTTTAAAATAATTTTAAACATTAATTTATTATAAAAACATTTTATATTTTAAAAATGAATTTTTCTAAAAAAACTATTTTTCGTTACGTTTTTTCGATTTAATTTTAAATTAAATTATGATAATTTTTTATTTTGAATTTAGAAAAATGGATCCCATATTTTAAATCAGGATTTCCAAATCTAGTAAGTATGACCCTATTATTTTTCACCTATATGTATAAAAACCATAATAATTTTTGTTACATCGGTTATGTGTAAATCGGGTAATTAAGGGTGAAAAATAAAATAAAAATGATAATAAAATAACCCCAAAACTTGACTAAACTTTAATTTATGAGTCCATTTCGTCCATAACAATCCATGATTGTTCTATATGGCCTTTTAGTTCCATTTGGATGTGATTATGGACTTTATAATATTTTATTTAAGGAAAAGTAAAAAATGTCACACTCTTATTTTTAATTACTATAATATTTTTTTAAGATAGGGTTAACAAAAGGATATGTTTGATTATAAATATTTTTTTAAATATAAATGATTTATATTCATCAGGGTAGTTTTTTTTAATTTTTATTCAAGAAATATTTACTTTAAAAATTTATACAACACTGATGTTGTAATTATTCAATTAATTGAAAAATAAAAATAAATGATATTAAAAATATTAAAAGTAATATAATTTAATATAGTAAATATGATCCATGAATTTTATAGAAAAATATAACATTTTATTGATATTTTAATTTATCATATTCTAATTTATTTTTTATATTGATGTTATAAAAAAATCAAAGTAATGAATAGTCCTATAAATTTACATTATTGATATTTTATGAAAATAATATTTTATTAAATGATTAAATATTATTAAAAATATTATAAACTGGAAAATTAATTATATATGGTTAATGAAATCAACCATTGTATATTTATGGGTCTTTTTTATTTTTATAGTAACATTATTAACCCTTAAATTGTAGAAAATTTTAATAGAGCGGTAATTGCCCAAAGGGTTAACGAGGGGTTAAAAAAATATAAGGGTAAAAATATAATAAGAAATTGTATAATTTTTATTTTAGGAGATTATTTCGATAAAAAATCATCATATATTAGAAATAAATCAGTTTTTATCCATTTGGAATTGAAAATTAATTTATATTAATTTAATATTTTGTGAAATTCCAAGAGTTTTCCTCCCCTCTCTTATAAATGGACATCTCTTATTCCATTTTATTAAAACTCCAAAACCCATTGGGTTCATCCAATACTTATCCAAATCCACTTCTATATTCCATTAAATCATTCTTGAGGTCTTAGTTTAGGAATAATACAAACCATAGAGGGATTAAGTTATTAATCAAAGGAGACTTTCCAAATAAGAGGTATAGTTTTTAACCACATGATTTTGATTTATTTCTTCTTATAACTCTTTAAAATAATATTAAACCATTAAAAAAATAATAAAAATAGTATCCTAAATATAATTATATATTATTATGTTAATGAAATAACCTATATCCATCTCCAAACTCTATCAATTGGGAGAGTAATTCATCGTTAGTGTGTATGGAAGACTACCGCCTCATGAACAAATGTAATTTTTTTCCATCATTGTCTCTAAATAATGATTATAATAATGGATTTAATGTATATATATGAAATTAATTAAATATTTATCATTAATAAAATATAATATCTCATTTAATTTCTTACACTTCCATTTACTGAAAAATGATAACATCGTTTATGCGTACGTGTGGACTACCACCTCCATGAATCGATATGATTCCTTTTTCATCTCCAAATCACATGGATGATATATATAAGTATAATTAAATAAATAATATTATATGTATGATATGATTATAATTATTTAAAGATGAAATTATACTTAACTTCATTCCATAATGATCGTTGAAAAATATAACATTTACTTATGCGTACGTAATACCTACCTTCTCCATGATTGTAACATAGTTCATTTTTTCTAACTATATTTCATAATTGTATATAAAAGTATAATTTATTTCTAAAAATGATAATTATTTCGTGATTATTATTCTATATATTATATAATAGTGACCAATTTGACCATACTCAACCAACCAAACTCATTTTTGACTTAAGTACTGAATATTATCAAAACATCGGATGTGAAGTTAAATGATTATGTAATTGTATAGATCTTGGTATTAAGTGAAATAATAATCTTTAATAAACATAAAAAAGTTTCCTAATAAAGTAAATAATTAAACTATGTTTATTATTCAGAAATATAAAGAACATACCTGATGAATCAGACTCAAGGTAAGAGTCTTTCTTTCAAAAATCATCTTTTAAAGTTTCCATTAAAACTCTATTCTTCTTCCATATCAATATTTTCTAAAAATATTTTAAAGAAGGTTTTTAATATTCACCTATGATTTTTTAAAGTCATTTTTACACATTTTTTACTTTTTATAATTTTTTTTGAAAGGAATCTTTTTTTTCATATTTTGAACGAGGTACTTTTTAACTTTTGTTTCAAAAGTATGAAAGGAATGTTTTTTAACTTATACGACATGAATTTTTTTCCCACCATCATGAATACTATTTTATTTATGTCTTCCTTTACAAATTTTCAAGGCTATTTTAGAATTAAATGTTTTCCTTTATAATTTCACATCTTTTTAAAAATAAGTGATTTGAAAATTGAAAAGGTTGTTTTCATCAAGATTGTTTTCCATGATATTTTAATGGAATTCCCATTCAATAATTCCAAAATAAGTAATATTAATTATAATTAATCAGGTACATTTTTAATGATAAAATACTCATTATTTCTCTGTATGAATTATTATTTTTTAAAATAGATTTTCATGGAACCAATTTATTTTCCATAGGTTAATATAGTTATGAAATAAATGATCTATTTTAATGTATATAGTGATAATAAATTTTTCTGCCACCATAACCTTTATTTTATGTTTGTTTTCCCTTATAATATTTCATGATTTATTTAAAGAAAAATCCATCCTTATTTATTATAGTTTATTTAATATTTGAAAATGGGTTTTAAAAGGAAATGATATTTCAATATCTATAAATGTTTTCTTATGGGTGAAAATATTATTTGGAAAATTATAATATTTTATATGTTATGATTATTTTATGGTTCTTGGGAATTATTTATAATATTAGGTGGTTCATTTATAAACTAAGGGTAGTTGAGCATGCTATATCTCTCCAATGCATTGGGTAAAGGGACAGAGTTAACCAATTAGGTTTCTTTTAAGAGATAATGGGAATATAGTATGATGGTTATTTCAATTGTCATAATGACGGTTATTTTATGTGTAACTATGATGTATATTATATATTTAAGTGTGAAGGTTGTTCCATTTGTAAGAGTGATTTGAATACGATTCCCGAATTTTCCTACATGTTTTATTTATTATTTCTATGGGTTTTAAAAGTTTCCTTTATATAAAAAGTGTTTATTTTTCATGTAGAAATGATTTATTTAATAAGTCAAATATTAATATGATAATGGTATGTATTTTGTGGGTTTTTATTTTTTCACTATACTAACATATTTCTTTCTTTGATGTCCCTTACTAAGATTTTTTTCTCATTCCAAGTATTAAAATGTCTTTCATAGTGTTTAAGGATGGGTAAGGGAAATAAAGAAGTCAAGTTAAAAGTAGTGATATTTTTTCATGAAAATATATCATGTTTTATTTTAAAATATTTCAATTGTGAAAAAATAGATACTGATAAAAATTTCACACTTTGTAAAATATGGGTTTTAATGTAAGAGTTATAACCTAATTATCTAAAACTCAAAACCTAATATATATTTGGGAATGTAAGAAAAGTAAATTCTAGTTTAAAGTAACTAGAATATGAAATGTTTAATACTGAGTCCTTAAAGTTGGTATTAGAGAAGGGTTTAGATAAATTTAGATGACAAGATGTTATTTGAGAAAAAGTTAATAGTCCCTTAAAACTAAAATGATTAGTATATGAAAAAGAATCATAGTTATTTTGGATAAATTGAAAGAGTTTGAGATAACATGAATAAGGACATATTATTATTTATCCTACTCATAAAATAATTTATTATGATTTTATCATTATGCTAACACTAACCTTTTTTGTTATAGTAAATGGCTGGATCCAGTAGGAACCAAAGTTACAATGGATGTGAATGAAAATGTGATGGTTTTATGAATAAGAAATTGAACGTAATGGGAGTTATAATGAGAAATAATATGGTTATTATTAACCAGCTACCATGAGTAATGTATAAAAAATTAATCATAGGTGAGTTTCCTAATGTATTAAGTATTATAAAAATAAGGCCCCATGTAATTTTATTTAATAATGATCATAATGGTAAATATGTCCAATGACCTATGTGTAAAGAATATGGAAATAAACACTTCAAAAACTATCTTTAAATAATGGGAATATGTTTTATATATGGAAAAGGAGTTCATAAAGCAATAATCTATCTATGAAAAATGAATCATTTAGATAACTCCATGAAGGGGAAAGAAGTTCTTCCCAAAGTATCAATTGAATGTCTTAAATATACCGAGAATGATCATTATGAAAATCAATTTCCTATGGTAAAGGATCATGAATGAGTTTATCAAGACCATATAGATATTTTTTTAGAAATACCTAATTCCATTTTAGTTAAATATGAGGAAGATGTAAATGATGTATGAAAGGTATTGAATATTTATTGGATTATGATTTAACATTGTTGAACCTTAAAACATGATTTGTATATTTGTTTATTGGAAAGAAGTATTATAAAATAATTTTGAAAATAATGGTAACTGATTATGAAAAATGTTGAATGATTAATATATTAAATGGATTCAAGAGTTATGGTAAATTTAAGGATGATCACAAGTTTTAATAATATTTTGATCATGTGAATAAATTGTTAGAGTTTTATTGAATTTTGGTAGATGTTTGAGGTATATGTAACCATAAAGTTTATCATATGAGAAATCAATTTGAAGAAGAATGCTCTTTATATTTTGTGAGAATAATTTTAAAGGCATGGATAACCTTTAGGGTTTATGCGATCTTTAATTTTGTTGTAATTATAGGTTATTACAATTTTAATAATGAAAAATGAAAGGTATAAGATAAACTTTGAGTTCAAAACATTTATTTAATGTTGAATATATTAATTTTATTTTTGAGGATGTTTATCACATTTTGGGAATTTTATATGGATAATATTTATATAGTTTTCAAAAAAACAAAATCCCACAGACTGATAAACAAGTTTTCACATATGAAAAGGATGCACAACTTGAACCCACAACTGAAGAAAGATAAGGTTGTATTACCTACCACTAACCTATGTGATGTCTTGGTTAGTATAAAACTATTTTTATTTATTTAAAATATCTAATAGATAAAATTTAAGTTCATTTTGGGAATTATATTATCTTTTCTTAACCATTTGGTTTTTATTAATATATAAAAATATGAGTAATAAGTTTTTATCCTTTTGTGTATTATGTGATTCTAGTGATTCATGCATGAACATTTATCATGAATACTCATTGTTTAGAGTAAAAATATGATTTTGTGGTGGAAATTGATTAAAATATGAAATTTTTCATGAAAAGTAAGTATATTTCCTTATGCTCTAAGTATATACAATAATTTAATTCCTAAAATTTAGGGAAATTATTTTGAGATACAAATGTTATCCATTTACTTTTCTTAGTGAGAAATCAATAGTCTTTTTACCCATCATAGATTTATAGTTTTGTGATGGTTAGAATCCCCATGACCATATTCTACATCACTCTATAATATTCTTTGGAAGTTAATTTTTTATTCCATTTCCATGTTTTCACTTCCCAATAATTGTATCCTACTTGGAAACCTACTATCTGTAATTCCTGATGACCTTCACACTTCCCTTTATATCTTTTTAATAGAAAATTTTATTGAGCCTTTTTATGATATGATTTTTCAAAAACATTATTTTGAAAATTCAATCATTGGTTACTGAAACTGAGTTTAAATTATGAGGAAATTTTTTTCAAGGGTGGGGGAGAATGTAATATTTCAATATTTTTTAAAATAAGTACTATGTTTGATATCTTACAAGATACACAACACCGAGCTTAAATAACCAAAAAATTATTATTATTTAGAAGTGACTAATATAACATAGCCATTAAATTAGGGAGAGTGAATAATAATAAGCACATTATGAAATATATAATTTTCCTACTCATTAATAATGTATTAAATAATTCATTTTAAACATGAACTCAATTTTTAGTAAATTCATTTTAAATACGTTTTCTTCAAAAATGGGGTTTTTTATGAGTGAATATTATAATTAATTGTTGGAAATTTTAGAAAATGTATTTTCAAAAGTGAATTTCATTTTCAATTCATAATTTAAAAATTATATTATGATGAATATTTGATAATTTTTTAAAAAAGCTTTATTTTTCAATGAATAGTGAAAAATATTGATTTTTATTGAAAACTGTATTTTCTTTTAAAGTATTTATAAAGTGAAATTCTATTTTAGATTATTTTTAAAATTTAATTTGTTAATTTTTTTAAATGATCCAATTTTTATTTATTAAATTAATTTTACACTTGAATTTAGTATAAAAATATTTTATATTTAAAAATTATATTTTTATAAAAAAAATCATTTTTCATTACGTTTTTTAGGTTTAATTTTAAATTAAATTCTACCAATTTAGTGTTTTGAATTTTAAAAAATTTATCCAATATTCGGAATCAATAGGTCTAAATTTGGTAAATAGGACCCTTTTATCTTTGGACAATATTAATAGCAACCTTAGTAGTTTTTTTACTATAGTTAAGGGTAAATATGGTAATTAAGGGTTAAAGATAAAGTGATAAAGACTACAAAATGGCCCCACTCCTTGTATAAATTTTACTTGATGAGTCAATTTCTTCCATAATCATATAATATTCTATTATATAGCATTTTTTATATTTTTATGTGATTATAACATTTATAATATTATATTTAAAGAAAAGTAAAAAATGTCACAACCACGTTTTTAATTACTGTAATATTTATTTAACATAGGTTTAACCCGACTATTTGTTCAGTTATAAATATTTTTTTGAAATATAAATTATTTATATTCATCATGTGATTTTTTTAATTTTTTATTGAAGAAATAATTTTGTTGAAAATTTATACAACGTTGAGACAATGATTATTCAATTAATGGAAAAATAAAATAAATGATATTAAAAATATTAAAAGTAATATAATTTAAGATAATTAATGTGACCCAAGATTTTTTTAGATAAATATAAAATTTTAGGGATATTAAAATTTATTAAATTATAATTCCTTGGTTTTATTGATTGTATAAAAATATCAAAGTAATGAATAGTTATAAAAATTGACATTATTGATATTTTATGAAAATAATATTTTATTAAATGATATAAAATTCCTAAAAATATTATTTTTGACTAAATTAATGGTATATGGTTGATTAAATCAACCATGATCCATTTATGGATCTTTTTCTATTTTATAGTAACATTATTAACCCTTAAAGTGTAGGAAATTTTATTACTACGGTAATTGTCGAAAGGGTTAACGAGGGGTTAAAACAAAAAGATAAGGGTAAAAATGTGATAAAAACTTGTTAAATTTTTTATTTTATGTTATTATTTCGATACGTAATCATTATTTATTAGAAATAAATAATTTTTTATCCAATTTTAATTAGAAATTAATTTATATCAATGTAATATTTTTATAAATTTCATGAGCTCCCGTCCCCTATCTTATTAAAGGGAATCTCTACTTCCCTTTACTTGGAACAAAAAAACCAATTTGTTTCAGCTAATACCTAGAAAAATACCATCCTATAATCCCTGTACACATTCTAGAGGCATTTTTTAGGTATAATACGAACCTTAGAGGGATTAATTTGTTAATCAAAGGAGACTTTCCAAAGTAGATGTATAGTTTTTAACCACATGTTTTAGTTTTATTTACTATTCCACATCCATAAAATATTCTTAAACCATAATAAAATTATAAAAACATTAAAATATTTATAATTATATCTTATTATGTTAATTTCATATCTTATATCAATATCTAACCTCCATCAAATGGGAGAGGAATTCATTATTTGTGTTTATGGTGGACTACCGCCTCACGAACTAATGTAATTTATCTTCCATCAATTTATCTATCTGCTAGTTATAATGATTTATTTAATATATATATATATATATAATATTCATGAAAAATTTATAATTCTTAAAATACAATCTTTAATTTACTTTCTTACCATTACATTCTCTGAAAAATGGTAATGTCATTCGTGCGTATGTGTGGACTACCACCTCCATGAAGCGATGTAATTAATTTTTCATCACCATATCACATGGATGATATATATAAGTATAATTAAATTAATAACATCATATTTATAATAATATTACCATTATTTAAAGATAAATTAAACTTACCTTATTTCTAAAAGGATCGTTAAAAAATGAATCGTTACTCATTCATATGTACGACCAACTGTCTCCATGATTGTAATATAGTTCATTTTTCATAACCATAATTCATTATTGGTTTTAAAATTATAATTTATGTATAAAAATTATAATTATTTAATTATTATTATTCTATATATGATAGAATAATGACCACTTTGACCATTCTTAACCTACCGATGTTACTTTTGACTGAAGTGCAGAATATTGTGAAAATTTCTAACCTGAACTTAAATAATTAAGTAATTAAATATAGATTGGTATTAAGTGAAATAAAAAGGAATAATAAAATTTAAAAAGGATCCTAAGAAATTAAATAATTAACACAAGTTTATTATTCAAGAAGATAAATAACGCACGTGTTGAGTCAGACTCAAGGTAATAAAATATCTTTCAAAATACATATTTTAAAGTTTCCCTTAAAACTCTCTTTTTATTACACATACATATTTTATAAGAATGTTATAAATAAGGTTTTTAATCTTATCCTATTATTTTTTAAATTAAATTTTTATTGATGTTTTAATTCTTACAATATTGTTTGAAAGGAATATTTTTGTCATTTTCAGAATGAGGTACTTTTTAACTTTTATTTCAATAGTATTAAATAAATCTTTTTTAATTTATATGGAATGAAATAATTTTACCAATTTCTTGAATAATATTTTATTTTAAGATTAATTTTCTAGTTTACAAGTTTCTTTTCAAATAAGATTGTTTTCCTTTATAATTTCACATTTTTTTAATAAACTTTATTTAAAAATGGAAAAGGGTATTTTCTTCATGAATGTTTTCCATGATATTTTAATGGTATTTTCATTAATTAACACCAAAAACAATTTATGTTACTTATTATTCACTGTATAATTTTTTTTAATGATACCATACTCATTATTTCTCTGGATAGATTATTATTGTCTAAAATATATTGTCATGGAACCTGTTTCTTTTTTCACAGGTTAATCATGTTATTAAAGAAATGATCTATTTTAATGTATATGATGAAAATGAATTTTCACAATTCTATAACCTTTATTTTATTTTTGGACTCCATTATAATATTTCATTATTTATTTAATGAAAAAAATCATTCCCTTTTCTTGGAGATTTAATCTTTGAAAATGTGTTTTTAAAAGGAAAGGATATTTCAATATTAGAAAATGTTTTCTTATGGGTGAAAATATTATTTTGAAAACTATAAGAAATTATATATTCTGATTATGTTATTATTACTAGGAATTATTTATAATTATATATGGTTTTGTATAAACTAAGGTCATGTGAGACCATTATAGATCCCTAATGCTTTGGGTAAATGGACAAATTTAACTAATTAGGTTTCACTTAAGATATTATGAGAATATACTATGATAGTTATTCTAATTGTAACTTTGATAGTTATTTTATGTGTAACCAAAATGGTTATTCCTTAGGGAATCATGAAGGCCATCCCATTTATAAGAGTGATATAAATATCATTCACCAAGCTTGAAACATGTTTTATTTATGATTACTATAGGTTTTAAAAGTTTCCTTTGATAAAAAATGTTTATTTTTCTGGTGGAAATGATATATTTCATATTTTCAAAGACTCATATGATATAGGTAAGTATTTTATGGGTTTTCATGTTTTTCACTATATTAATGGATTTATTTCTTTTAAGTCCCTTACTGAGATTTTAGTGATCTTCCTAAATTTTAAATTTTTCTTCAAAAGTTTTAAAAATGGGTAAGGGAGAGGAAGAAGTCAATATAAAAGTCATGAAGATTTTTCAAGAATATAATTCATGTTTTATTTTAAAAGTTTTACATTTTTTTAAAAAAGGGCACTAATAAGAAGTGTCCACATTATAAAATATGGTTTTTATGTAATAGTTATGTACAAATTCATAAAAAATCTAAACCTAAAAGATCCTTGGGAAAGTAAGAAAGTGAATTCTAGTTTAAAGTCACTCTAATATAAATTTTTTAAGTCTAGTTCCTTACACAAAGTGGTTATATAATTTGAAAATAAAACAATAACCAACATTCTATTCTTAAAAACTATAATTTAGGAGTAAAACTCAACATTCTAATCATATAGAATATATTTTCATTTTTTCCATTGCTTATTCATTTTTTATTTTTAGGAATAATTAGATGATCACTGTCATTAGTGTAGACACTCCAAAGATATTTTTTTGGATCTAATTCTTGTATATTAAAAAAATATATGGCATATTATTTCTATTATTAAATTTTAATACCCTATATTGAACACATTAAAAAAATTAAAATTATATGTTGTATATTATGTTTTAACAATTATTTTTTTATAATAGGGATATATTTATTTATTATCAAAACCATGGTATGAGGATGACCAATTCAGAAAATAATCCTATGAATTTATAGAAATAAATAAGTATTAGGGTGCATATAATAATATTTCTCTAACAAAAAAAATATAAAAAGTTCTTATTTTTCTCAATATTTCTGAATTATTCAAAATAAAGAAATCACATCGGTTGTGCTTATTACATATATCAATTTTTAAAATACAATATATTCCATCCAAAAAATAGCATCACTAAAGTGGAATTTCTAAATGTAATTACCAATTCATTTAAAAAAATTTACTAACTTTTTTTATCTATAATTTTCATGTACTACTGTGACTTTTTACAATACATATATTTAAAATAGTAAATATTTTTTTTCTAAATGAGTGGGAAGATTATATGGTGTCATAATTTTTACAAACATTATGAAGAGGGGGGTTTTTATCATGTTTTTATTTTTTTAAATTTCAAAGAGACCATAAAAGGGTGGTGTATCTTCTACTTATTTTGTTAATTTTATTTTCATTTTAGGTCAGAGTTATGAAGATATAATTTATAATCAAAAGGTTTCCATATTACCAGGGATAATATAAAATATATTCAGTATCATATTAGTGAATGATTATATTGTAATGTTATGGATGTGAGATTGGGATCCCGTGATATTTTAAAAGATAATCATTTTCAATATTTAGACTAATATCTATAATGTGATGGAGATATTAATATATATATCACCCAAAATATTCAATCAATATGGATAAAATAGTGAGAGACTTTTGGGGTGCTTTGTGATTGTAAAATTCCTTTAAAATATAAGGGTAAATTTTATAGGACTATTATTAGGCAAGATATTCTTTATAGAAGTGAGTATTGTAATTTCATGGGACACCTTGAATAAAAAAGGGAGTAGTAGATTTGAAAATTTTAAGATGGAAATATATGAATACTAATATGGATAATATTAAAAATGAATGCATTCAAGAGAAAATTTGAGTGGTTCTGATTGATGAGAAGATAGATAAAACTAAATTAATATTATTTGAAAATTTTAAAATAAGACCTAGGGGTAAAATTGTTAATAGGGTAAACTTTATGATAATTTCACTTTCTAAAATGAGTGTAGGTAGTCCAAAAATGTCATTTTAGTTCAAAACACACATCATATACTCAAAAATGGGAAAACACACATAGATTGTATTGATACTTTAAGAAAATTATCTATAATTCATTTGTGATGTGTAGTAATCAATAAAACATCTATCAATCACTAATTGTGGAACATATTACTCAAAGTCTATGTTCTCAGTATAAAAGTAACATTTTTATTCATAATGAGCATCACATACTCAAAATCAATAAAACACATACAAATTGTATTTATACTTTAATTAAAATATTTATAATTCATTTGTGATGTGTAACAATCAATCTAATATATATTTTATATATGGTATGGATGGTATGAGAACATGAATTTTTCAATTTAAAAATGACTTTTAAGTTCAAAATGAACATCATACACTCAAAACTAATAAAACTCACTCTAATTTTTGTGGCACTTTAGAAAAAATATCGATAATATTTTTTGGAAATATAGGAATTAATCACATATCAATCCAACACACAGTGTTTCCAGTATGACCTAAAGTGAATGTTTTCATTTAAAAGTAAAATTTTAGTTCAAAACATGCATTATATTCTCATAAAAAAGAAAAAAAATCAAATAGTCTTGATACTTTATAGAAAATATCTATTATTAATTTTTTATGTACACTTATTTAAATCACATAAATGAAACCCACTATGTGGATGAAATGATTGGAAGTGTGTGTTTCCATTTAAAAGTGAAATTATAGTTTAAAATGAACATCCAATTCTAAAAATGGATAAAATATACTCAAATTTTCATGATACTTTTTATAAAATATATATATTTAATTTCTGACATGTATAATTTAATCACACGTGAATATGATAAATGGTGTTGTCAGTATGGATGAAAGTGAATGTTTTCATTTAAAAGTGAAATTTTAGAAAAAAATATGCATAACATATTCAAAATAAATTAAAAATTTCTAAATTATTATGATACTTTAGTAAAATGATCATTTATTTATTTGTGACATATAGGAATTGAACACACATCAACCTAAAATACGGTATGACTAGTATAATTATAAGTCCATATTTTCAATTTAAATGTTACATTTTATTTCAAAACATGATTCACATAGTCAAAATAGTAAAAACATGTTCATATTTTCATGACACATTAGAAAAATGATATGTTTTACATTTTTAAAATAATAATTTGCTGCATGTCCTATAACATGCGGTATGAGTGATATGATTGACTGTTGATCACATACTAAGAATAAAAAAAAACACACTAGGAGTGTCATATTACTTTGTAATTTGTTTTATTTATGTATTCTATATTATTATTTATGTATTATGTTTTATCATTCATGTTTTACTTATTTTTTTATTTATGAATTTTATATATCATATTTATTTTATATTTATTTCTTTATAGTATTACTTAAATAAACATTTTTTTATTAAATGCACGTGCCTATTCGCTTCATGCTGAGGGTGGTTTGATCGATAATTGGAAGCATGATCAAGAAATATTGAAGGGGTTATCAAGGGAAGAAAAATATGAGGCCCCTTGGTCTCATATGATTTAGATTATTTTTGAATTAGTTGGAAATTTTAAATGTTTGTAATAAATTGTAAATAACAATGTAATTTTAATGTATTGGACTATTTATAATGTAATTTTTTTTATAATTATGATTTATTATAATGTAATTTTTCTTTTAATTTAGTAACATTTTTTTTTGGTAGTGTGTTGTTCATATAGCAACACACTACTCTAGGTGAGGACTTTTATCAGCACTAGAGATAACATTGATAAATGTTCCTTTTATCAGTGCTAAAAAGAGCATGGATCAATTTTCATTTTATCAAAACTAGAGTTAGCATTAATAAAATGAATCTTTTATTAGTGCTAACAACCTTAATATTTTTTAGTACTGATAAATCCTCTATTGTGTGCTAATAAAAACTAAAACTATAGCAGTTAATCATAAATTTAAAATTTGTATACTTATTTTTTTATTTAAGAAATGTATATATACTTTATGTTTTGAATTATAATTTTTTTATATCAGTATATAATGATCATATATTGAAATCTTACATTAAAAACTATTCCAAAATATATTGTTTGGATTTAAGAAATGGCCATTCATTTATTTATTCTATGTTTTAATATTAATGAATATGAAGTGTTTATATATTATATATATATATATAATTTATATAAATTATTTAAATTCAAACTATAAATTTATAAACAAATTTATTATATAATGTTAAAAAGTTTTATAGTTATATACCTATAGAAATTTTTAAATAAATTATATTGTATATACTTCTATAAAATTCTACACTTTTATAAATTTATTAAAATATCTTTATATAATATACTATTATATATTGTTTTACTTTAGTAAAATTTTATAATTTTATGATTTTATAAATTTATAAAAACATTACACACTATAAACTTTTATTTCCTTTTATATACTTTTATAATTTTAAAAAATTATATAATTTAAATACTTTTATATAATTTTATCAAATTATATAATTTTATACACTCATCAATTGTTAAATAATTTTATAAAATTATATAAATTTTTATACATTTTTACTTTTATAAAATTATATAATTTTATATAATTTTATGATTTTTTTGAAAATTATTTTTTATTAAAAAAATTAATTAATCTCAGTCATTTTTTCTATGCTGTTGTTTTTTATAAACAATTAATTTATTTATAATTGTCTATAATAAAATTTATTAATTATGTAGAATACATTTTATTGAGTTAATATAAATATAAAAATGTTTCGTATTCACTATAAACACTATAATGTAATTATTATTTTTTTCAATAGTGTCAAATAATCAATTAAGAGTTATTTTATTTTTTGAAATATTTTAGTTTTTATTTAATAATGGATATAAGTTTGATGTATCCAATTGATTAGGTATCGAATGAGTTTATAAATAACATGAAACATTTTTTGATTTTACTTTCAATCATACTTTATAGGGGGATTTGATTCGATGTCCTAATTATAATTGCATTTATAGATCAAGGTTAACTCATGAAGATATAAGTTATCATATTAATAGTGTTGGATTTCCAATAAACTATGTGGTATGAAACATTAAAACAAGTAGAAAATTTAGAAAGATTTGGTAGGTTTGGTTTGAAAGATATGTAATTTGAATAGTTTCATTTTCTCTATCGAAATAAGCATAAATCCATGACTTAATTAGATGTAATTATTGGAAATTAAATGTTATGTTTAGTCAGTACGATCCATAAAAATGAGATTCATAAATTTAAGAAGGTGATGGAGTATGGTAAGACACTATTGTATTCTAGTTGTGTTTATATTAACAAATATGATTTTTTGATGAAATGTATTTCATAGTAAAACCATGTGTGGATTTATTAATAGTGATATTGACTATCCATGTGAATTTTTTAAGGAATTCGTTCTCAATGGTGAAAAAATTCCTGAAAATGAATTTGAGTTGTCAAATTCAATTGACTAAATTGGATTTTATTCTTATAAAATACATATCTTTCCTAATGATTATATGCTATATTTGTATTAAAATGAATATTAAAATGATTTTAAGAAATTCAGTACCTTTATATTGAATCCAAATAATGATTTCATGCTATTTTAAGTTTCTCAAGAGGTTATGTGGAAATTTCCTTTAATACCGAGACTAAAAAAAATGTTTCTATTAGAAAACATGGAATATGATTTGAGATGGAACGAAGAAATAAATAATAAAAATGATAATTTCCTATAATATAAAATAATAAGATAGAATTTTACAAAATTATATCTCAATTTTTCATCTAATATAGATAATTTCTAATTGGGATTATCATGTAGTGGTTTTGATCCATTTGAAAAAACTAATAAAATGCACAACACAAGCATCATATATATATATATATATATATATATATATATATATATATAATATTCCACCTTAGATGTGCATGAATAAGTGATATAATTTCATGAAAATAGTAATTTCCTGGATAAATTATCATAGGAATGATATATATATGTATCTTTAACCAATTATAGTATTTTTGAATCATTTGTGGACTATAGGTGTGCCTACGTATGATGCTTCAAGGAAAGAGTCATTCTAAATACACATTTCCCTTATGTAGACTGTAAATAAATTCCTTTCTTATGGAATTATGTATAGTTAGAGAATAAAGGGGAAAATATCTTCTTTAATGTGTGTAAAAAATAATAATTAAGAAGAGTAAAATAACCATACAATTTTAGATTTTTGGGTTAATGTCATTTCTTATTGATGAGACATCTACATAGAACTGATCGATTGAATTTTTATAATATTACAGATCAAGATAAATTAAATCCATTTATCTTAAGAAATTAATGATTCAAATATATTTAGGGAATAAATTTTTTCTAAAGAGATCTTCCTTTTTTGAGAAATAAAACAAGTATGCATAAATAAACCCATTTGAATTAGGGGAAAAAATTATAATATTTTATTTACCATAGTGGTCATAAAATCTATTGCAACATTTCTTAAAAATAATAAATATTGAAAAAATGCATGTGAATTATTAATTTCAATAATTAATAATATCAAGGGAAAAATTATGGATTAATTAATATCCTATTGAGTCTTACAGGACTGGGGTATTAGGAAATAACTTGAACATAATATAATTGGCACAAACAAGTGGTTAATTACGCATGCTTATTATTTGAAGACAACAGCAGAAAGAAAACAATTTCTTCAGGTGTTATAGAGTCTCAATGTTCTATATATTAATTAAAATAATATATAAAAGTGAGTGAATACTAGATATGTGAAGTTAAAATCATTGAAATCATATGATTATCATATAATGTTACAAGAGTTTCTTCGAATAATCATATGACATGTTGTGATTAAAAAAATGAGGATGACCATTATTTATTTTTGAAACTTTTATAGAGATATTAATTTTTAATTATTGGATAAAAAATATATATTAAGTGAAACTAGACTCTTTAATCATTATTTGTGAATTAAACAATGAATTTTCACTATCTTTATTCGCATTTATATTTCATATTAATGTGCACTGTCCCATTTAATTTTTTCTTGGGGTGTCTAATATATTTTAGTTGGATGTATCCAACTAAAATCATGATACACAACATGATATAGTATTTAAGAAATAATAATCATCCCAAAAGATACATTAATAAAGTTTACTTGGCCTATAATGTCATTGATGTTTTATTCAATGTATTTGAATAATGTTTATATGAGGTATAATCGACCAATGAGAAATGAAGATGATAAATATGATCAAATTGGTCCAACATTTATTTAATGGCCCAGACCCTCATGACCCCCCCTTTTCCAATTTCTGATGTGACCGATTAGCGGGACCGATCGATGAGACTGATCGGCACGACCGATCGGTGCGACCGATCGGCGCGACCGATCGGCACCACCGATCTGTGTTATCCAGTCTTGGCGGGCTGCAGCCTCCCCCGTAACCCCATTTTTAAGCCTTATAACTTCTTGAAGCATTTCAAGGACACTTTTAAGCCCATAATTAATACCTAAAAATCAAATAAACCTCCCTACTAAATAACAATTAATCCAGTCGTGTGTAACCACCCAACCGCGTGGAAGAACCACGATCCGACTTCCAAGGCGTTCAAATTTCTTATCCCATAACATTGGGATCTCATCTATTTATCCTGATGGTTTTTATTCTCCTTAATTTTGGGGAGTATCCTCTTCCTTGTGCGTTTGAAGTCCTTTGTTCCCAAGGCAAGTGGTGCACCTGTGCCAGAGCCCTACAAGTCGCGCATCCCCTGTTCCTAGTGGGTGGAGAAAAACGTCGATCCTTGATCAGTCAAGTAGGGGTTTCACCTTCATCTCTCCTTTTTGTGTATCTTGCGAGGTGGGTAATCTACTGCTCTATGGGAATTGATGAAACCTAACTTAATGAAGATAATAAATGGACCTTTAAAGAATGAAAGGGGGTATGATCGATGACCTGCTGTAATCTTTTATTTTGATATATGTTGTGAATTATATGGGCCTTTGCTCATTGAAAATCATGGCCGTTGGTGGTCTTTCTCTGTGAACTAATGAACCTCGGTGCTCCTGGATGTTAAATAACTGTAACATGGATTTGGTTAATTACGTATACTCGGTTAAACAAATTGAAATCACCAGGATCAACCCCTTTCTGTGATAACCCTGTTTAAAGCACAATGGAATTGAAGCCATGGAGTGTGTTAAATCTTTTAAATATGAAAAGACATGCATGGGCCTGCCTTGTGTTGGTGGTAGTGGTTTGGTTGTTTTCCTTCACGGGCCATTTTCAAGTGACCTTATGGTTTTCCTGGATGGGGGCTTAGATTGTTAGGGTGATATGGGTGAGGATGGGATCCCCTGTTGTTATAACTTGAGGCTGTGTGATGACTCTGCTTATATCATGAATTAGGGTGGGATCCTCTGTTGTTGAGAAACCGTTGGCTCCTAGATTTTGGGGACATGGGGATGTATCTTAGGGTTTTATTTGGTTCCAGTACTTCGAGGGATCTCCCTTATCCCTTTGTTGTTGTGACTTTGCAAGATAACCGGGTGTGAATTCTTAAATTGTTGTTGGTTGTAACTTTTTCCCTTGGTTGTGCTTATGATGTTAGTTGTCCAGTAGTGCAGAAACTTATTTAAACATTATTACTGAACCTGGAAGCAAGGATGGGACAAATGGGGTTTTGGTTTGATGTGAGATGTGACTTGCACATGGGTGGTGTTCTCTTCTCTTATGAACGAATAATAAGGATAGTGTTCTTTAGTCTGGTTGAAGAAAAACCTAGATTGGGTAAGTGCTTGTTACCTGTACATATACTTGTAGTTTTTTTGTTTCTTATTCATGCCCCACCCAATTTGATCACTTATTGTCGAACACCCCATTTCATGGGGGAGGGTGTTTTTCCCAACACTTCTATTAGTAGATGGTTATTAGCTCCTTTCTGCTCCCTTTCCCAGATAGCCCAAGTATCTTCGGGCAGGCTGTGATGGCCCGAAGTCCATTATTAGCCAAAGAATCTTTAGGTTGGGTAGTGTGGTGGTTGTCCCAGGTGTGTGCGGGCAGGTGGTTTCCCAAGTATATTCGGGATGAGGCCCAGGTGTCTTCAGGCATGGCAGTAGTTCTTCTAGCCCAGGTGTTTTCGGGCGCGGCAGTGGTTGTTCTCGACTAGGTGTTTGCAGGCGTGGTTACGTGTGACAATTGTGGCCCAGGTGTCTGCGGGCGGGTTAGTGGTTATGGACTAGGTGTTTGCGGGCAGGATGTGTGTTTGTGGCCCAGGTGTGTGCGGGCAGGGTTTGGCAGTGGGACTGCGATGAGAATTGCGAGATTGGTCCGATGCATAGGATGTCTTCAATGACCAGTGGGAAAGCGGCGCGGGGTTCCCAAAAATCTATGTGCTATTACTACACATTACTTGACTTGTGTTATTTGGGGAGTGTGCCTTGGTGAGGCTTGGGTGGTTAGTTTCCTTGCTAGGTGACTGATTATCTCTTTTCTCACAGGGCATTAGTATTCCTCCCCTCTTGTGCACGAGAGTCTTTGGTTTTTCCCTACTGAGTATACTTGTATGCTCACACTACGTATATAAAAATTCTTTCAGGTTTCCAGGAGGACTTTGGGGTTTGTTCTGGATCGTACTAGCTCAGACCTTGCAACAGATCTTTGTAGTTGCTGCTATTCTTTCTTTTTGTATTTTGCTTTGTAGTCTCCTTATACATTGTGGATTTTTTTTACTTTTGTAACATGCATTGGGAATGGCTCTTGTCTTTAATTTTACTTCTAGTTTTGGTGTTGTGCGATTCACTATCTTATCTCCCGATCCTATTAAAAGAAGAAGGATAATGCCTTCCATTTAGTGTGATTTCATTCCTTTGGTGCTGGTCGCCACTCCGGGACCTATTGAAGGCGAGTTTTGGGGGTCATTATCTCTACTTCAACTTAAAGAAGGAAGGGCTTGGCAATCTGCTGACCCTTCCCTCCTTTTGGTGAAGGTGGGTCATGACAGAATGGTATCAGAGGGATGGCTTAGAGATAGTATGGAGTCTAGAGTTAGGAACAATGAGGATTGCATAGGATGGTAGGGAAATAGTGTTGGGTGACCTTGGTGTGTGAATTGTGCTAGGTAAGACCAACTAGGAAACGATATTTTAGGCCCCTCGTGATCCGATGCAAGGACTCTGGACCTACCGAACGACCAAGTGAGGCCACGCTGATTGTAGGGTAGAGACCCTAGGAAAGGTACATGCATCATAATGACTTGTGTTCTCGTGTTTTTGGGGTGTTTTGTGAATTTGAAGTAAATAATAAGTTTAATAAGTTTTAAGAACAAAATTCTACACTACTTGGGCTTAGGTATTCTTTGTTTACCTTGCAATTATGGCACCCGGGAGACGACCATGAGTTTTATGGGTGATCGAGGCCCAGGAGGTCAATTTAGCTGATCGACAGATTCCTAACTAAGAGGAAGAAGATGACCAGTGGCAGAAGACGCTTTGAGATTTCCAATGATATAACCTCGAGAAGTACGAGGGTAGCACCTCTTACATGAAGACGGATGGCTGGATAGAGGAGCTGGTGATAGCCTTCGGCTTGATCTGGGCTTCGACCGAGTACTGGGTTCCTCTGTCCGTCAGCCAGATGCGGGGAGTAGCGCGTCAGTGGTGGACGCTCTACCTTGGGGAGAGGAGAGAGGCTGAGGTGGCATGGGCTGATTTTGAGGAGTTCTGGGAGGAATTCCTCTCTTCTACGATGAAGGCAGAGAAGAGGAAGGAGCTACTCTCCCTCCAGCAGGGAATTATGTCAGTAAGGGAGTTGGGGATCAAGTTCAAGGATCTCCTCTACTTTTCTCTGGACCACTTTCCTGATGAGGAGTCTCAGGCGAGACGTTCAGAGGAGGAGCTCCGACCTTCCCTCCAGTACGTTGTTACCCCCTTCACCTTAGTGACATACTTGGAGGTCCAGAAGAAGGAAGAGGTGGTGGAGATGATGCACACGATGGGCGGTGTGCCATGAGAAGGGATTCAGCTAGGCTCGTCAAAGGGAAAGGCCATCATCACCATACCTCCAGCATCGTGACCCTCTAGGTTCCGACCAGTAGGGAGCAGGCGGCAACAGTTCCAGTTCCGGTCCCCCGATCCTTGCCCTTTCCCTTCGGGCCCAGGATCGAGGTGCTTCGTCTGTGGGAGACATGGACATCTCTGGAATCAGTGCCCAGACCGAGTTCAGTACAACAGTGGCGGATAGGCCCAGCACTCGCCTCGTCAGCAGCTTCCATCTAGGCCCTTCCAGCAGCAGCAGTAGGGGCAACAAGCTCCCGCTCCTTCGAGGGAAGACATTGCAGGGGGAGGCTGACCTCAGGGCACTCCTCAGGGACCTCGACCAGGGCATGGTCAGGGAGGCGGCTGACAGCCAAGGGGAAGGGGAGATGGTCGTGGATAGTTACACACCACAGAGGCAGCAGTTCCAGCGGGACCGGAGGTTGTTCGAGGTATGATCAGTTTGTTCAGTACCCTTGCTTATGCCCTGTTCGATACTGGAGCTTCACACTCTTTTGTTGCACCCGGTCTGGCCCGTTCTCTGGGTCTAGGTGCCGAGAGACTTCCAGTACCCCTGGTACTGAGCACACCAGTCGTAGGATAGACTGAATTTTTTAATCTTTGTAGAGGATACAGACTGATGATAGGGCCACATCAGTCGGTCATAGATCTAATACTGCTACAATTACAACAATATGATGTCATCCTAGGCATTGAATGGATGTTCTCTGTGTGTTCTATCATTGACTGCTTCCGAGGAAGGGTTGTGTTCTCATACTTGGGTGGTTGACGTGTTACTTTCATCGGTGAGCGGAGTGGCCAGAAGGGCAGCAGGCGAGAGGAACCCCTCCTCTCCTTGTTATTCGAGCTGTTAGTAGAGTCAGTGGATGCTGATATGGTGGAGGTACCAAGGATTGTCAGTGAATTTATGGACGTCTTACCTGAGGAGGTGACGACTCTACCCCCTCGACGTGATGTCGAGTTTGGGATAGACTTGCAGCCTGGTGCTCGTCCGATTTCGATGACTCCCTACTGGATGGCACCTTCAGAGCTACGGGAGTTGCAGATTCATATCGACGATCTGATGAAGAAGGGTTTTGTTTGACTGAGTGTGTCACCGTGGGGTGCTCCAGTCTTTTTCGCAAAGAAGGCAGATGGTGGTCTCAGGTTGTGCATAGACTATAGGAGGCTGAACCAGGTAACGATCAAGAATCTCTACCCTCTTCCGAGGATAGGCGATCTCTTTGACCAACTGAAGGGGGAATCATGGTTATCGAAGATCGACCTATGGTCTGGATATCACCATTTGAGGGTAAAAGAGGGAGACATCTCGAAGACGGCCTTCAGGTGCAGATATGGGCACTTCGAGTTTGTAGTCATGCCTTTCAGTGTTATGAATGCTCCGACTGTGTTCATGGGGCTTATGAACTCCGTCTTTTGGGAGTACCTAGATCGGTTTGTAGTTGTGTTCATCAACGACATCCTGATCTATTCAGGATCATAGGAGGACCACGTGGAGCATCTGAGGAAGGTTTTGGAGGTCCTCTGACAACACCATCTCTATGGGAAGTTTTCGAAATTCATGTTTTGGATGCGAGAAGTACAATTTCTTGGGCACGTAGTGTCCGAATAGGGGGTAACAGTAGACCCATCAAAGGTTGAGGTGGTTGTTTCTTGGGAAGCACCCAATAATGTGGCAGAGGTTCGCAGTTTCCTCAGGCTGGCAGGTTACTATCGGAGGTTCATACCCAACTTCTCCTGAGTTGTAGCCCCTTTGACAGCCTTGACCAAGAAGGACCAGGTTTTCATATAGAGTGAGCAGTGCGAGGCAGCCTTCAGCTATCTGAAGGAGAAATTGGTTAGTTCCCCAGTGCTAAGACTACTAGAATAAGGGGCAGTGTATGTGGTTTTCTGTGATGCTTTGGGACAAGGCCTCGGGTGTGTGTTGATGCAACAACAAGGGGTGATCTCTTATGGGTCTAGGCAACTATTCCCTCATGAGCGTAATTATGCCACCCATGATCTGGAACATTTAGCGTTCATCTTCGCGCTAAAGTTATGGTGGCATTACCTCATCGGAGAACGTTTTGTGGTCTTCATGGATCACAAAAGTTTGAGGTATGTCTTCTCCCAACGAGACCTAAACTTACAAAATCGAAGGTGGATGGAGATCCTTCAGGATTATGATTTCGATATTTCCTACACTTCTAGAAAAGGGAATGTAGTGGCTGATGCTTTGAATAGGAGGTCACAGAAGGATGCAGTCCGAGAGTCGGCAGACGCCTGAAAGGAAATGGAGGAGCTGGCTGCCATGCACCTGGATGCGAGGATGGATAGTGGTAGAGGTTTCCTGTATCAGATGACAGTGAAGTATTCTTTGTTGCTTCAAGTGGAGGAGTCTCAGTGGGGAGACCCAGAGTGCGAAGTGATGCATGACCGAGTTGACCAGGGCAATGCTCCGGAAGGGTCGACAGAATATGGTCAAAATCAGATGCTCTTCTGGGGGAAGATGTTTGTTCCAGAGGCGATGCGTGGAAAGGTTCTTAGTGAGTTCCAAAACTCACCCATAGCGGTACACCCAGGAGTTTCGAAGATGTACCAGGGTCTGAGGAGACAGCTTTGGTGGCCCAGAGTAAAGCAAGCAGTGGCAGAGTTTGTGGACAAGTTCCTAGTGTGTCGGTAGGTAAAGGCTGAACACCATGTTCCAGGCAGGTTGTTGAGACCTTTAGATGTCCCCGAATGGAAGTGGGATGACATCTCAATGGATTTCGTCACGAGACTACCCAAGGTGAAAGGGGGATGCGATGCCCTCTGGGTAGTGGTGGACCGCTTGATGAAGTTAGCTCACTTTCTGGCGATTAAGGAGTCAAGTGGAGTAGACTCTATAGCACGGATGTATGTGGATGAGGTAGTGCAGTTGCATGGAGTTATGAGTTCCATAGTATCAGACATGGATGCATGTTTTACCTCACGAGTCTGGAGGAGATTGCAACATTCTTTTGGCACCCAGATATGTCTTAGCACTGCTTTCCACCCCCAGACAGATGGGCAGATTGAGTGTACCATCCAGACCTCGGAGGACATGCTGCGGGCATGTATTCTGGACTTTGGGGGATCATGGGTGCTACACCTGCCTTTGGTGGAGTTCGACTAAAACAATAGCTACCACTCTACCATTGGCATGGCTCCGTTAGAAGCTTTGTACGAGAGGCCGTGTCGCTCACCCGTGTGCTAGACAGAGGTTGGAGAAGCAGGTGCTCTTAGCCCAAAGGTGGTACAAAGCATGATAGAGAAGGTTCAACTTATACGAGAAAGGATTAAGGTGGCTCAGGACCGACAGAAGTCATATGCCGATGATAGGAGGAGACCCTAGGAGTTCAAGGTTGGGGACCACGTGTTCTTGAAGGTCTCCCCTCAGTGTGGACAGCGGAGGTTCGACAGGGGAAGTAAGCTTTCTCCCAGGTTCATCGGACCCTTCAAAGTGTTGCGGCGGGTCGGTGAAGTGGCTTATCAGCTAGCACTACCACTGCCACTACTGAGGATACACGATGTATCCCATGTGTCCCAGCTCCGAAGATATCTGCACAACGTTTCACACGTCCTCGACCGGGGAGAGATAGATATAGAAGACGATGTGACCTTTATAGAACAACTGATCAAGATCAAGGATCATAAGGAGAAAGTGCTTCATGGGTGAACCATTCCCTTGGTTCATGTGTTATGTAAACACGGTGGGCTTGAGGAGAGTACCTGGGAGAGGGAAGCACAAATGCATTCCCAGTACCCAGAGTTGTTTTGAATTTTGTCATGTTTGGTCAGTACTTGTTTATTGTGTGGTGCTTACCTTGTTGGATTTGGATGTACAGTTTACTTTTCTATGGATATGTGTGTGAAGTGTCCTAAAGGATGGGGAGGGGAGGACCTGATTCCTTGTTAGGACGCATTAGAGTGGATGTGCCTAAACCTATGTGGGCGAGTCAGTGCCGGCCAAATCAGATAGTATCTTAACACAGAGGAAGGGAAACCCCTCTCCCACCTGGCCGGACGGTTTAGTATTTTGTTTTGCGTGGTTGCACGGGGAAAGGAGTGGCAGGTCATCCGTGGTTGTGCAGGAGATAAGGTGTTCCTGTGTTAGAGAGGTTCACCCCTAAGAGGTATCTTCCGGGGTGGTTGTTCGGACCCCCCTCTCTCCTTCGGGTCTGGTTCTAGATTCTCAAGGACAAGAATAGTTTGAGAGGTATCTGATGTAATGGACCAGACCATCATGAACCCTCCCTTTTCCAATTTCTGATGCGACCGATCAGCGAGACTGATCGGTGAGACCGATCATCGCGACCGATCGGTGAGACCGATCAGGGAGACCGATTGGTGAGAATGATCTGTGAGACTGATCGACGCGACTGATCGGCTAGATCGATTGGAGCGACCGATTGGTGCGACCGATCGGTGGGATCGATCGGTGTTATCCAGCCTTGGCGGGCTACAACCTCCCCCGTAACCCCATTTTAGGCCTTATAACTACTTGAAGTTTTTAAAGGCCTTTTTTAAGCCCATAATTAATACCTAAAAATCAAAGAAACCTCCCTACTAAATAAAAATTAATCCAGTCGTGTTTATCCACCCAACTGTGTGGAAGAACCACGATCTGACTTCCAAGGCGTTCAAATTTCTTATCCCGTAACATTGGGATCTCATCTATTTATCACAGTGGTTTTTCTTCTCCTTCCTTTTGGTGAGTCTACTCTTCCTTGTATTTTTGAAGTCCTTTGTTCCTGAGGAAAGTGGTGCACCTGTGACGGATCCATGCAGGTCACGCATCCCCTGTTCCTAGCGCGTGGAGAAAAACGTCGATCCTTGATCAGTCAAGTAGGGGTTTCACCTTTGTCTCTCCTTTCTGTGTATCTTGCGGGGTGGGTACGCTACTTCTATGTGGGAATTGATGAAACCTAACTTAATGAAGATAATAAACGAACCTTTAAAGAATTAAAGGCGGGTGTGATCGATGACCTTCTATGCTCTTTTATTTTGATATATGTTGTGAATTATATGGGCCTTTTCTCACTGAAAATCATGGCCGTTGTTGGTCTTTCTCTATTCAATAATGAACCTCAGTGCTCCTGGATGTTAAATAACCGTGACATGGATTTGGTTAATTACATATAATTGGTTAAATAAATTGAAATCACTAGGATTAACCCCTTTCTGTGATAACCCCGGTTAAAGCACAGTGGAATTGAAACCATGGAGTGTGTTAAATCTTTTAAATCTGAAAATACCTGCATGGGCCTGCCTTGTGTTGGTGGTAGTGGTTTGGTTTTTTTCCTTCACGGGCCATTTTCGGGTGACCTTATGGTTTTCCTGGATGGGGACTTAGATTGATGGGGTGATATGGGTGGGGATGTGATCCCCTGTTGTTATACCTTGAGGTTGTGTGATCACTCTGCTTATATCATGAATTTGGGTGGGATCCTCTGTTGTTGAGAAACCATTGGCTCCTAGATTTTGGGTACATGGGGATGTATCTTGGGGTTTTATTTGGTTCCAGTACTTCGAGGGATATCTCTTATCCCTTTGTTGTTGTGACTTTGCAAGAGAACTGGGTGTGAATGATTAAATTGCTATTGGCTGTAACTTTTTCCCTTGGTTGTTCTTATGCTGTTAGTTTCCCAGTAGTGCAGAAACTTATTTAAACATTTTTATTGAACATGGAAGAAAGGATGCGACAAATGGGGTTTTGGTTTGATGTGATATGTGACTTGGGCATGGGTGGTTTTCTCTTCTCTTATGAACGAATAGTAAGGATAGTGTTCTTTATTCTGGATGAAGAAAAACCTAGATTGGATGAGTGCTTGTTACCTATACATATACTTTCAGTTTTTGTTTTTCTTATTCATGACCCACCCAAATTGAGCACTTAGTGTCGAACACCCCATTTCATGGGGGAGGTTGTTTTTCCCAACACTTCTATTAGTGGCTGTTTATTAGCTCATTTATGCTCCCTTTCCTGGATATCCAAAGTATCTTCGGGCAGGCTATGATGGCCTGAAGTCCATTATTAGCCCAAGAATATTCAGGTAGGTTAGTGTGGTGGTTGGCCTAGGTGTGTGTGGGAAGGTGGTTTCCCAAGTATCTTCAGGATGAGGACCAGGTGTCTTCGGGCATGGTAGTATTTCTTCTATCCCAGGTGTTTTCGGGCACGGGAGTGGTTGTTCTAGCCTAGGTGTTTGCAGGCGTGGTTATGTGTGACAATTATAGCCCAGGTGTCTGCGGGCAGGTTAGTGGTTGTGGCCCAGGTGTTTGTGGGCGAGATGTGTGGTTGTGGCTCAGGTGTGTGCGGGCAGGGTATGGTAGTGGGACTGTGATGAGAATGGCGGGATTGTTCCGATGCGTAGGATGTCTTCAATAAATAGTGGGAAAGCGGCGCGGGGTGCCCAAACATCGATGTTCTATTACTATACATTACTTGACTTGCGTTATTTGGGGAGTATGCCTTGGTGAGGCTTGGGTGGTTATTTTCCTTACTAGGTGCTTGGTTATCTCTTTTCTCACAGGGCATTAGTATGCCTCCCCTCTTGTGCACAAGAGTCTTTGGTTTTTCCCTACTGAGTATACTTGTATGCTCACCCTACATATATAAAACTGCTTTTAGGTTTCCAGGAGGACTTTGGTGATCGTGATGGACCGTACTAGGTCAGACCTTGCGACAGATCTTTACAATTGATGCTGTTCTTTATTTTGGTATTTTTCTTTGTAGTCTCCTTATACATTGTGTATTTTTTTTACTTTTGTAACATGCATTGGGAATGGATCTTGGCTTTACTTTTACTTACAGTTTTGGTGTTTTGGGATTCACTATCTTATCTCCCGATACTATTAAAATAAGAAGGGTAATGCCTTCCATTTAGTGTGATTTCATGCCCTTGGTGCTGGTCGCCACTCTAGGACCTATTGAAGGTGGGTTTCAGAGGTCATTATCTCTCCTTCATCTTAAATAAGGAAGGGCCTGGTAATCTGCTGACCCTTCCCTCCTTTTGGTGAAGGCGGGTCATGACAATTTACATCACTTACATAATCATAATTTTTTTGACCATAAGGATACAATATGATACCTATGACACCCTAAGATGGGGGGGGGGGGTGAATTAGGGCACTCGAAAAAGTAAAAGATTCCATAATATTCATCCCTCAACAATTATTATATGTTATTGATTTGTTAGAATTAATGAATTTAATCTATATTTAACCTAATTTCACCGGAACTAAATATTAAAGACATGTGAAGAATTAATAACACACAATAACACACTGATTTTACTTGAATCACTCGCATTGGGATACATCCAACGAGAAGACACAAAGAAATTTAATAGTGTACCAAAATATAATATTATACATTATTTTAGTGGATACAATGGTTTAGTATTTGGTCACACTGCACCTAGACTCACTACCCTTAAAATAATATTTTATGGATCAATAAATTCTCACCTAGGGGTTAACACTTTGATTCTTTCACCATACACTACTTCATGGAAGGGTGTTATTTTGTTGAATAATAGTTATGTTGGCACTCAAATTTGTTCAAAATGGGAACTATACCAATTTTTTAGAAGATCAAATAATTTTAAAAGGAATGAGGAATAATTGGGCACTCATATTTCTCACCTATTTCTATGGGCTCATTACACACCCTATTCAACCATAGTATTATAAACCATGTTCAACTTCAATGATACACATGCTCCATCCTGTTCACACTCTATCCAACTAGCACTGTGTGCCTTATCTTCCCTAAGTATGCATTATATGCTTTGTTAAAGATAATTAGGCACTAATGAAAGTTACCATAAGTTATTTGGGTTCTAGACTTCTGTTTCCCATATAATGACCCCAATCTTCCCATTTCAGATGAGAATGATCAAAAAAATATGAGTGCCAAAAACATGTTCCCATTATTTATAAGCTTTTACTTTAGTTTATTTTAGAATCCAAACTAAGGGGAAAAATAGAAATAAATGGTATTTTTGTCCCTGAATAATTCCAATCATTTTAATAAACCACTTTTCCCAAGTAATCATCAACAACATGGTGAAGAAACCTTTTTTGAGGCACTCTTAGGTGACTAGAGTATGAAAAACCAGTTTATAATTTTTACCTAAAAGGTCTCACCCATTTTCCCTTAAAGGAACCATTCCCAATTCCTAGAGTCCATTTAGATAAGTTCATTTTTTCCAGGACTCTATTTCAATATGGTGATAAATCTTCAAATAATTCACTATGTGGCACCTAATTATTCACCATTGGAGTCACACCATGTTCACTTAATAGGTTTCCTATCTACCTAGTCATATAAAATAAGCGCCCAGTCACCCATATCACTAAATCATGCACCAATTCACTCAGGTCATACAAAAGGGGCTACATTGTTATCAATTATTTTTCAATAATATACCCACATTAGAACCCCAATTTCTTAGGTTTTATACTTGGGACAAATTAATTTCCCAAAAGACCTAACTAATAATATTTATCCAAAAGAAACTTGCTATTGAGTCCCATTTAACTAGTCCCATTATACAACCTATTATGATACATGAATGGGTTACACACATCATAATAAACTATTTCAATCAAGTATTAATTTGATAATTGGAATCAATAAACTTTAATATATCTCCCCCTTATTTTCTACTCACCTTATAAGATTCTTGAGACACAATCAATCATGTATTCATTTAATAACGGGGAAACATTGTTTTAGAGGATCAGTGCAATATTCTTTGGCCTATGACCCAAACTCATTCAAATCAACTATTTATTACCATTGATATTTTCACAAGGTACCACGTTGATCCTCTATTCATCATTCCAAGTCCAATTGATGAGTAATGGAACTTCTACCAGATGTAACCCCAAACTAAACTCCTTCCCTATTAGTTACCAACTAACAAGATGGACTAGATTGGGACTCTCATGCATAAGTACTACATAGACCATTTATTAGAACTTTTCATTTATTATTATATTTTATATAAATTTAAATTTCTAGTAATTAGTACTAATATTATGAACTTATGTTACAATGCATCATTGGTCCTGGTTACATGACCATAAAAATCACATTAGTGGTTCTAGATGTATGATCTTAAAAGGAACATATTAGGTCACAGTTTCATGATTATAAAAGGAACATCATTAGTACCGTACACATTAAATTAAAAGGAACAAAATTTAGTCATGGCTCCATGAACTTAAAAGGAATCACATTTATCTTTTACACATGAACATAAAAGGTATGTCTTATCTTATTAAGTTGCACCAAACTATATAGGTTATGATTCCCTTTATAGGGATAAATAATAGGCCTCTATTATGGTTCCGATACCAAATACCCCACACCAACCACCAATATAGATAGTGATAAATTCTAGAGATCCCATATTTGTGGATTCAAAACATAATGTAATCAAATAAGGGGGAAGATATTGAAGATCTAATATATATAAATGTTCATATCGATGATTGGTATCAATAGATCACTATCATATCAAAGGTAACCTATATTATTATATGGAAGGGTTTAAAAAATACATCTTAAAATTTTATTAGTGTCCAAGACTTGGAAATAAGGCCCTTCCTTGGATGATATGAACTCCCACTCTCTTTAATTTAATGTAAAATTCAATGTGTAGTTATTTTTGTTAGGGTTTGTAAAGCGTAAACCATAATTAAAATGATATATATATAGAATAAATGATTATATAAATTTATTTCTAGATCATGATGAAATATTAGGGAATTTGAAGTCTATAAAGAGGTAGGCTATTCTAGATGTCATTTTCCAGAACAAGGTGGACAACTATCATGTCCATATTATAAAAGTGGAAAAACTCTGGCTTACAAAAGAATATATTTTTTGGAGTTATATAATTTTTTACTAGTATTTTTTAATAGATATTTATGAATAATTAGATTTCTATGTGTGAATTAAAATAATAGTTCACTGGGAAATAGTGGTTGAGGTTGAATAACTTATGATCAATTAGAGGTGGCCAAGACCAACGACAGGTCCCTTACAAATTTTAGAAGGTGGTGGAACTGGTTAGAAGATATTCCCAAATATAAATTAGTGGAGTGGGACAACATATACATGTGAATAATAGTGATCTAATATCATATGAATTTACTAATTGTGATTTTTATCTTTTCTTCTTTCATGAAATGAAAGGAAAGTGTAATTTCATACCATAGATATAGGACTAAATTCCGAATCACATCAATCACTTATTTTTATTGACTATTTGTTTCTTTTGTTATATATTTATATTTGAGAGTAGTGTTTTTATTTATTATATGTGGGTGGAATTATAGTATAATGATTGGGGTGTGGTTTTTCTTCTCAATCCTGGTACATCGATTTTGAAGGATACTTTCACTTCTGAAAGTTACAAAAATTGTTCAAATTTTATTTTTTTAGAGGTTTTATTATGGTTGTGGTAGTTATGAATATTAAAAAGTAGTATCCAATGACATGGTTACATAAGGATCTACACACTAAGTAAAATAATCTTTAGGTAACATTCTTTCCTCTACGATTCTTCATTTCAGTGGGAGTTAACTATTTCATAAAAAATGAAGTTAGAAGAAGACAATATTATGATATAAAAATTAAATTTGACGATATTAAGTTTTTAAAGGATGAAAATGAAGTATTATATGTTTCAAAAGGACCATGATGTTCTATATAAAGGGGTAAAACTATAAGTAATGGATAAATTTGAATGGGAAAGTATTTATAGGAAAGTGCTTGGAATTATACGTATATCACTTCTCCATATTGTTGCCTATTACATTTGGGAGGTGAAATACACAATAGAGCTAGTGAATGACCTATAAGATATATATGAAAATAAAAAAACAATAAATAAAGTGTTCATTATTTAAAGGTTATTCGATATGATAATGTTATAATGAAGATGAGTGACTGATAATGTTAATGTCTTTAACATGACACCAAGTTAGCTCAAATTTATTAAACTAAAATTCATAAAATATGTGTGAGATTTGTTAGTATTTTCAACACTAATACTAGGATGCTATGATAATTGATCTAAGTAATCATTAATACCATGCTATTATTTAAGGAAATTCCTGATCTCATTCTGAATAAAGATCTTGGGTGGAAGGAAATCTAGAAACCTTACAAAACTAAACTCAATTTTAATGGTATTGAAAATTATTTTTAATTAAATGGTTAAAATAAATATTAATATAGATCAAGGGAAAGGAGATAAGGTAAATTATTTGGGATTGGATCTCCATATTAGATTTATGGGAAGAAGAGACACATGTAGAAAGATTACATGGTTCAGAAGGTGAACTTTGAAAAGTGTTCCTCCGGATGTTCAAGTACCTAAAACACAATATCTGAAGGTGAGATAAGTTTTTTACTGAGTATTTATATTTCATTTGACTCATGGATCATTAATTATTGTAATTTATTTCATTATATATATGACATGGGATGCATGGTGAATTATTTGTCTAGATGGTTTAACATGGTCTATCTAGCTAATGATAAATCTCTCAAGATCATAGGAAAGGGTAAAGTTAATGTATAAATGTAAAACATAATATTTATAGAGTTACATGAAGTATTTACATACTATATTTATAGAAGAATATAATTTCCATTGGGAAGTTGGATGATGAAAGTTTTAGAAAAATCTTTGTAGATGGAGTGTGATGAATTACTTAGTGTTCCATTATTGTGGATAAAGGTGTTAAATATATTATATTGTATATTATAGGAAGATAATATATAGAATAAATTTATGGAATGTAAAATTTTAAAAGTCTAGAGTTTTGGCATTACCCTCTTAGGCATCTAAGTGAGATGAACTTTGACGTCTTATTAACCACGTGTATATTAAATAACATTCAAACAAATTTTAGATCAAGTGAATGTTTTATACTTAAAAAGGAGATAAAATTATTAATTACCATAAATGGAAAGAAACCAATGTATTGGAAGTCATATCTCATGCATATAGATGTTTGGGGACATATTCTAGTCCATTCTCATAGCAGGTCTTTATACTTCATTACATTCATAAATGATTAACCAAGAAAAGTATGATTTTACTTTTTTAAGAAAAAATATAAGGTTTTTGGTGAGTTATTCAGTATAGATTCATGGTGGAAAAAGAGGCTGAAAATAAGATTAAGTTTTTAGGGTATGATAATGGTGGACAATAAGGTAGTAGGTAATTCTAGAGGTTTTGCTGGAGAAAAAGATTCTAGTTTAAGAAGACCGCTTTAAAAATATCAGAATAAAATAATGTAGTTAAGTGGATGAAACTAACACTTAATGATAAGTCTTAGAGTGTGAGAATGTATTTGGTAATTCTCAAGAAGTTTTAGGAAGAAGTATTCAATTATACATCTTATCTTATGAACATAATTCATTCTAGACTTTTGGATTAGAAGATTATAGAATATATTTAGGCAAGAAAACGAGTAAAAGTTACCTATATAAGTGTTTTCAAAGGTCTTGCCTATGTCCTTGTTAATTCCAAGGATTAGTAAAATATTAAATAACATTCCCAAGAATTATTATAAGATATACATGTAAATGAAAAATGTGACACCCCAAACCCACACTCCTTGACTTGGTATGAATAAAAACATACTTTACATATTAGATTCAATACCAACTATCCCATAATTACATGAATTAATGAAAATATTGTATTAAATACATTCCCAATACCTTTTAGGTTTATAGATTCAGAGAATTAGGAAAAAACCTAAACTAACAAAACCCATGTCTTTCTCAACTGATGGATAATTTTTTCCCACTATATAAGAAACTAATCAATCCCTAAGGATTCTTAAACATCTCCCAAAAATACATCCACATGTTCTATCCTTATAAACATATCACATGTAGTAATTTTCTTCCTAATCTATAAAATAGAAACATAATAAAGGGGTGAGTTAAAATTATTAGTAAATGAAACATATAACTAAAGCTGTAAAAACATAAGCATAATATACATAACATGACAAGAATAGATAATCAAAGTAATTACATAATCAAATGAAATTGAGGGAATTATATATCCATAAAAATAAATGAAAATATAGATATCAATAATAATGATCTCATACTATTGGAATGCATAATTTCGGACATCAAAAATATGCTCTCGTGGCCTTGTTACAAGCAGATATACTATTATGGGAACATGTATACACCAAAACCCTACCTGTTTTTTCTTATCAGACCCGTATATACATTGAGGGGATATATATTTATAGGTTCCACCTGATACCTAATTAATTTAAATCCATTCACTATAAGAGTCGACAATACATTTCATACCTTTCCTTAAAGAACCCATGGATAAATAAAAACATAGCTATCCATATAATAAATAATATATAATATCAATACATGATCAAAATAAGTTAGTAGACAATAATTATCGATAATGTTGATGATTTTACTCATGTGAATAAAAGGGATAACATGATCATATCCATCTTAATAAATAAGGTGTATGGTCAAAAAATACATAGACTACTTTCCAATAATCATTTGTACTGGAATAATAGTATGCACTATGCCAATACTTTTACCCATGTAAATTAAAGGGATAAAATGACTATAAAACTTCCAGGGGAAGAATGTGGATGGTTAAAAAATACATATTCAACTTTCCAATAATCATCTATTTTTGAATTACAACAAACGGAACACCAATTCATTTACACATGTTAATAGAAAAACATTATTTCTAGGTGAATTTAATTCAATCTAAATTGTTTAAAATGTGATATTCACACCATACAGAGCAATGAGTATAAAAATAATTCAATATTGGAATAACATGATCATAATAAATCCAAATAAAGAAGGTGGATAGTTTGAAAGGAATATATATCTTGTGTAACAATAGAAGCATAAGAGTGTATAACATAAATGAAAAACAAACTCATAAAAAGAATTCTTTGAATGATATCACAAAAGAAGAGATCAAGAATAAAATATATTGATACCTTGAGTTCAATTACCCAAATGATAATATATATATATATATATATATATATATATATATATTAGAGGATAAATCATGAAACATAATCCTCATTAGGGAAAATACTTTTGAAAATGATAAGGTAAATGAAAGGAAAAACTTAAATGATATTTTAGAAAACATTTTCAACATTGATATAAAATATAAATTTAAATGAAAATTTCGAATGAAAATTTTGAAAATGTGACATGAAAGCCTTTGAAAACCATTAATTTTAAAAAATTTATCTCTAATAATGGATCCTTGAAAATACATAATGTTAATCTTGAAAGATGGGGGAGGGGGAGGGGGAATAAAAAACATGTGAAAGTAAAAGGAAAAACCCTTTTTAATATTTTAAAAATGCCTTTGTTTAAGACTCATATTATAAGAAGAGTAAAACAACATTCATTTGTATTGTAAATTAATTTTCCTAAACATTTTTATGAAATAACATATAATAAAATTTCAAGGTGGGAGAACCCAAGAATGGAACAAAAAAGTTCAACATGAAATATTATAACTGAAAGAAACGATATTTGAGTTATCAATATACCTTATGAGCAACATACTTCCTAAAGCATGGAAAATTTGAAAATATAATTATGTGGTAAACATATATAAAATGATAAAATACCATATTATAAAATCAAAGGGAATAATGTACCAAAATTTTATGAAATATTTTCAAGAGAATAATCATAACTGAATGAAGGGAAGTTGAGTTACCAAAAATCCTTACTACTGGGGAATCAATAGAATTAATAGAAACATAAATTAGGGAAAATAATTTAGATATTAAATCCGATTAAATAGAATGATAATTATAAAAATATTTATATGGTAAATGAATATATCATACAATTAAAATATGGTGCATAAAATTTATTATGTCTTAAAGAATCAGAATTGAGACCAAGAAAACCCTTAGATCTTTATAAAATTTCAAATTAGATACCCTAAAAATAAATTGGTTGTAACTAAAATTTAAATAAAATGATTAAAATACAATTAATGATATTATATCTAAAATATTTATTATATACATCAAATAAATTAATTATGGTGTATAGAACCAAATATGTCTCAAAGAGGGGAATTTGGGATGAAAACTCTTACCATGTAATTACTCTTACTCGTCTCTGCTCTAAAATCTTATATAATGAACATTTTTATATTAATAAAATATATGAAAAAAATAATATCATCATACTTAAATTTTTATAATTATTTTATAGATATATATTTTAAATATATTAACCAATTATACTTTATTTTCAATATTGGGTGTTAGAACATTTTGTTTCTTGTTTCATATATGCTTCAATAAATGAGATTGATTCTCACCAAGTGATTTAAAGTTAATAAAATATAGATTATTTATGTTAATTTAATATATATTCCATAATGTTTATAATTTTTTTACTTTAATACCATGAGGGTTTTAATTATGAATCATGGATATAGAACCAGTGACAAGTTTGTTTTGATAATTTTAACGAATGAGGATGATATTTTAATAACATGTTTAGATGTTAATATTACCATTTTATAATCATTAAAACATATTGAATAAATTATTATTATATTTTATTACTAGTATATTACATTCCTTAATCATTCATTATGTAAGCATTATGAATTCATTAATTTAGTTGGTAAAACTGACCAAAACAAGAGTGTGTTATAACGTTTGAATGATTAATAATATGTTATTATATAATTTTAATATAAAATTTAATTAAACTTAAACACTTAATATATATAATATATCTCCATTAAAATAATTCTTAGATCCATCCACGTTTGGTGGTGATAAAAATAATTTTTTTCATATATGGAGGCGGTTGTCCTGATGTATGCACAATTCATGATCCCATTTCTAAATAAATGGGAGAAATGATGGTATATGATAATTTGAAATTTAATAATCATAATTATATTATATAAAAAATATTTATTCATCAAATATATCTTTTATACCATTCTTGATAGGTGGTTACGGGAAATATAAAGTATCATTTTGTGGAGGCGGTAGTCTGAGCACATGCACAATTAACGTTCCTTTATTTTTCTTAATGGATGAAATAAATTAATATAAATTGATAATACCCTTAATATAGTAACATTAAAATATATAAATTATAATAATTTCATTATATTATAATGGATATAACAAATTTAAATGAAGATAATTAATAATAAAATCCAAGTGGTTGATAATACTCACTTGGGGTACTTATATTTTCCTTAAAAGTATCCTTAGAAGTGGAGGCCTTATGATAAATAATGGTTAATGAAATATTTTTAATGTGGGAGAGGGTTATAGGAGGATAATAGTTGTATAGTTTCAAGTTAAAAATCTAATAATAGGTGAGTCTTGAAGTGGATGAAGTGTTACCTTTTTATAAATAAGGAGAAGGCAACTTTTGGAATCACCTTTTACATTTTCAAAAATTTGGGGTTACTATTCCAAGTTCAATGACTCAAAAATGGAAAAAAGCGGACTTTAAAATGAGTGCGCATAATAAATCACCTCAACTAATCATTTGGGGAAAAAATTTGATTCTTTTAAGGTTTTTTATTTTAACCTTTTACCTTGGTAATTAATTTTTAACATTAGTAATTAATATTGATCATTTTACCCAAATTGAACCTTCTAATTTAAAATTTGTATATAATTGTATAAAATAAATCATTTAAGTGTTTCAAAAGAAAATTTTAATATTATAAACATAACACGTAAAAAATGTTTTTCCGAAAAATTTTATTTTTAAGCTTAGATTTTATTTATAATCCATTGTTTTTAAAATAATAAATCACCATTAAAAAGATTGGATTATTTTAAAAAAAATAATTTTTTTGATGATTTTAGGGAAATAAAAAACTGAATATCACATTGGAAATATTTTATTCAAAGAAAGACCATTTTTTTAATAAAATATACGTTTATTTTAGTTCTAAAAATGTTTGAAATAGGTTTTAAAAGTTCAAAGAATATTTTAAAATTCATTATTTTAATCCATATATTCATATTTTATCACCTAATACGATTTTTAATATTACATATCATTATTATATAATGATAAAGTTATAAAAATTATAATCTTCATAAAAACCATATTTTTTTACTAAAAAACAACATTTTCAAAAAACTTAACAGTTCTTACTATGTAAATTTTTGTACGAGGAATTAAAAAATAAAGTTTATTTTACTAATTTCAAATTTCAAAATTTGTAAATTAAATTTTTTGAATAAAATAATAAAATATAATGAAAATAATGTTTTTATTGAAAAATGAAATTTTCAAATATTAAATATTATTATTCTTATTTCATATCATTTACCAACTATAATTGTGTCAACCAATTAATAATATCAAACAGATTTTATCATCATTAATAATTCATTTCTTAAAATAGTAATGAATATTGCATAAAAATGGATTTTCTTGAAAAATACTTGTCTAGGAATAAATTATTTCAATATTTATTTTAGGTAAACTAGTTGAATTCATATTAAAATTAAACTTGATTTTATTTATACATATATTTCATAAATATATTAATACTATTCATTCCCACTACTTCAATTGATAGGTTTTAATGTCCATACTTATTTTTTTCTGTTTTATCTAAATATAACAGGGTTTTTTTTAATATGAGTGTCGTATGTGGAGAAAGCTATATAACACATTTACTTGTTTAAAGGTAATCATATATTCAGATCTCATTACATTCTCCCCCATTAAATAAATTGAATTCTAAAAATTTTAAATATTACTCATTGAAGATATTAGGTGAGAGTATTCTTAACATGTAACACCCCAAGATTATATGAAAAATATTCTTTTTAATTTCATTAATGTCTTGTGTTGTACGCTACACCAAAAGGAGCTTTCACAACACGCATCCTTGACTTTCCTTGCATTACACGCAATCGCGACATTCCTCAATAGCGTGTGTAGTACGCAATAACGAGTTTTCCTAAAAAACAATATGCTATTAAAATATTATTAAAACTAGCCGTTATGAATAGTAAAAACCACTTTTTGAAATTTTGTAAATTTTATTTTTCAAAATGGACTTCATTTTTGGATTCAGAATATCGAAATTAGCTTAGGGTGAAATTTTGGTACTTTTCGGATAACATTCATTTTCTGATGAATAGTGAAAATTACTAGATTTTAATTAAAAACAAGCTTTTTAATCGAAATAATTAATAGAGATAAATTATTAATTTGAGTGGTTTTAAAGTATATTTAGAATATATTTTTACAATTTAATACAATGTTGGTCATTGGATGTAATTTCACATTTAAACCAGACATAAACAAGTGTCAATATTTTGGTAGTTATTATCTCTTAAGAACACGCTATATGTTTTGACGACGGGAATTAATTTTTAAATTAATTAATACAACTGAAATGTTTTGAATTTGGTAAAATAGACATCATTTTTGAGTTCATAATATCAAATATAGCTTAGGCCTAATTTTTGGTATTTTTCAGGAAACTTTCATTTTTTGATGAATAGTGAAACCACTAAGTGGTAGTTAAAAAAAATGAATTTTTCATAAAACTTAATTTTACCGCTTCTGTGAGTGGAATTTCAAAAATTCGAGAGACACGGTTGATGTCAGTAAGTAAAATGTTGTTCAATGAGATGAAAATAATTTTTTGGTGAATAGTAACTTTTTAATTTTTTTTACCACGGTTAAAAGTAAATAGGGTAATTAAGGGTAAAAATGATATTATTATTACCCTAAAACATGTCCTAATTCTATTGGATAAGTGTAATTAGACCAAAAACAACCTTAAGAATAAAATATGATCATTTAGGCCCACTTGGATTAGATTAGGACATTTATTATTAATTTATTTAAAGAAGGGTTAAAATAGTTAAAATCAAAGTTTAATAAGTATATAAATTTTAATATAGAGTTATACATAAGATAAATTAGACTATAAATATTAATTAGAAAGATAAAAAGATATCCTAAATAATGGTATTTTATTTTTAATTTTTAGACTTTAAATAATTTAATTTATTTATGACACAAAGATGATGCAATAATTATCTTATTAATGAAATATTGACATAATTGATGTTATAAATATCAAAATAAATGTAATTTGAGACTTTTTATGAATTACACTAATTTTATAGTTTAATATGACATGTTAGTATTTATTTAATTAACTTTTTTTGAACTAATAATTCTGTTATGATTTTCACAAAAATCAATTACTAAATAGTGTCAAAATTGACATAAAATAGTTTTTAAAACAAATATTATATTATTAATTGTTATTTTATTCCTAAAAATCTAAGGTTCAGAAAAATTACTTAGATAAGGTTATATATATTAATAATAAACAACTTGGGGTTCATTTGGCTGATTATAGTAAGTTTATTAACCTTATAGTATAAGAACACAAGAAGACACGGTAAAAGTAAAATTATTTAATTTAATGTTAATTCTAAATGATAAGGTTAAAATAGGAACCTAAACTTGTCTAAATTCTATTGGATGAGAGTATTTAGACCCATCCCCACCTTATATTCGAAATAAATCAATTTGGAGCTATTTAAAACCGAATTTGGATTTATAATAAAATAATATTTTTTGTTATTCCAAAGGCACCCCTCTCCTCCCTTATAAAAGGGAACCTCCTCCCTCTCTTTCTCACACCAATTTGAGCCTTCAAGCTCAGTCCCACCCTTCCAAATTCCCTTATCCACTTCCCTAGAAACATCCTAGAGGTTCTGGTCTTCCTAAAAGACCAATTTTAGTGCCCTAAAAGGAGGTCTCAAAGAGGCGCTTCAAAGAAGAGGTAATGCCCGTTACCGATTCTTTCATCTTTATTTCTTCTTCCACTTCTTCTTCTTTAGTTGTTTCATCATGAAGTAATAACATCAGTATCATTCATATACTTATATGTTATTATAAGTATGAAACAACCCTATTTCACCATCTATCCATCCTACGGAAAATGAAATCACCGTGCGTGTGTACGTACGGAATACCGTCTCCACCCAGTGGTGTAATCTATTTTACCCCACCACCTTACTTGGATGGGTATAATGATGTAAATAATTACTATATATAATTATTTTAAAGTGATATTGATTCTGAAATAGTATACATACACTCCAATACAATTCCACGATCATGAGAACGATATCATCGCTCGTGCGTACGTACGGACTACCGTCTCCACGACGCGATGAGATTCATTCTCCACGTTAACCATTCATGAATGATTATAAAGTATATATAATAATTAATAATGAAATATATGAAATAATAATGATTCTGGATTTATGTGTATATATATTTATGTCATCTACTTAATTCCATTCAACTCAATAAGGAAAAGAAAACAGCCTTCATGCGTACATACGGTCTACCGTCTCCATGAACGGTGTATTTATTTCCATTTACTGATCTATTATATATATATATATTCTGAATATATATTATATATAAATCATGTTTTATATTCTGTAATTAAGTAATCATGATCTAAGTAATCATATGAATAATTACAAGTGAAAACACGGACGACAAATGAAACGATTTTACCCAAAACGCTCTTTAACATGGAATTTACAAAAGAACGGGTAATATAAAGCCATAAGTGAACCATATATGATATCATAACAATGATTATGATTCTGGAATAAGTCAATGACATTATTTAAATAATTATACAGGAGTTTCGGACACATATGAAGCAAATCGGACCTAAGGTAAGGGAAATATCACAATCTCATTTTTATCCGAGATTGTTTATACTTTAGTATTTACTGGGGTGTATTTTATCATCTAAATCCATGTTTCCTCAATATGTAATATTATTTCCATCCACCTACAATTTTTTAAATCCAATTTTACCCTTCATTGAGTTTTTAGTAAAGGATATGAAATGAATATTTTGTCGTTTTTCGTACGAGGTACTTTTTGACTTTTTCGACAAAAGTACGAGAAGAATGTTTTTTTAACTTATACGACATGAATGGATTTTTAAAACATTATTTCCAAGAATATTCCTTTACAAGTTTTCAAGTTTATTTTTAATCAACTTCTTTTAGTTTAGAATTGCATGACATGTTAAGAAAGGAAAAGTGTTTTTGAAGTAGAAAGGATATTTTCCTCCAGAATGGAGTTCAAGTGTGTTATCAAAATTATTTTCCATCTAAAATAATAAAGGGTTCTGTTTCTATCCCTATTATTACATGGATTTGATTATGTTGTGATGGAAATATTTTTTTTATGAATTTTTTTATCTTATATGAATTGTTTTATGATTTCACGATGTTTAAGAATTCCGTTTTTATTACATGGGTTATGCAATGATGTATGATTTATGATTTTTGTGGCACACATAAGAATGGTTTCATTATGATATGGGTGGGACCTATGTCTCCCTCCAATGCATTGGGTAAAGATTTTATATCTCATGAGATAGACATGGCTGGAACGGTAGGTTATACCGGTTCAGTGAAACAGGACTGAAACGAGGAGTGAACTCAGCTCAGAAAGGGAATTTGTCCACTAAGATAGTCTTGGAAATGAGTCTTGAATAATAAGAAATGATTCTCTATGATTATGTGTGTATGCCAAAAAGTTTCATGTTTTAAGTTATGATTATTGGGATTACATTTCACTACTATGATTTATCCCATGTTATGAAATTATGATCTCTTTTGAAGGTTATGATTTCCAAAAGATATGTTCTTATGAATATGACGTGATTGATATTTTTTTGTTTACCCTTACTGAGCATTTGAGCTCACCCTTTTATGTTTTATTTTCCCCAGGACATAAAGAAAGGATTTAGGTTTAAAAAAAAGAATATCTTTATGGGATATGTTGAAGATATTTCACCACGATTAGAAGATTATATTCCGAGTTTCCAAAGACACTAAACTATTATGGTCCTTGTGTGTGTGTTTTTGTTATGTACTAAGTATTTTGAAAAAGTAATGTAATGTCCATGTACGTTAAGATTTAGGTCTCTACATTTGGTATCAGAGGAAAGGTTTATTCAACCTTTGGAAACTAGGATGTGAAAACTTTAGTGAGATCCCTAGGGATATTTATAAGGTGTGTCTAGGGATGTCCCTAAGGTTAAGTATAAGTATAGGTTATAGTACTAGAATTACGGTAACCCAAGATGTTAGATACTAAAGGTACTCCCCCTTTATTATATTGTTTTCCCTAGCGTGATTTTTGCCTCTCACACTATTCTTTTTGGGTTTTAGACGATGGCTGGAACCCAAAGGAACCGTGTTGATCAATGTAATGGACAATGCAATGATTTTCCTCCTGAACAAACAAATGTTATGGGAGATGGAGTGAAAAATCTTATTGCTATACTTACAAAAGCTATGAATCATTCTGGACTTCCAAATGAGCAGAGAAGGGAACAATATTCTATTGAGTCCTTCATGAGGCAACGTCCACCTTCCTTCAGTGGGTCTTCTGATCCACTTGTTGCTGAACAATGGATCAGTACTACTGAAAAAATATTTTCAGTTCTTCAATGTTCTGAACATGATAAAGTCATCTTAACAGTGTATCATTTGGAAGGTGATGCTGATCAATGGTTGAATCTTATCAAGAATACGAGGCCAAGAGATGAAATTGAGTCCATGGAATGGGACGAGTTCAAGAACTTATTTTTCAATAAGTACTTCCCTCGTATTCTTCGAACAAAGACGGAGAAGGAGTTTCTTGAACTAAAGTAAAAGGATGATGAATCTTTTGGTATATACGAAGCGAATTTTACAAGGCTTTCAAGGTATGCATCTGGATTTATCTTCCAATCTGAAAGTAAAGTTGATAGATTCTTCAGTGGCTTAAAACCAAATCTTCGAAGGGCATTAGCTATAAGAGACTTCAGTAGCTATGAAGAAATTGTGTGTTGTGCTATCAAGGTAGAAACGGAAGTTGGTGTTACATATCCATCTCATGGTTTTGACAAGAAACGAAAGATGGAGTTCAAGGAGAAATCTCAGAATAATGGTGAAAAGAAGATGAATGTTTCCTTATGCTCAAATTGTGGAAAGAAGCATGGTGGAGATTGTCTTAAAGGGACTAGAAAATGTTTTAAGTGTGGAAAAGAAGGCCATCGAGTAGCTGAGTGTCGAAGTAATGGAAAAGGGGTTTCTAATGATGTGAATAAAGAAAAGACTCCAGAGAACGCACCACCAACACTTCAATGCTTCAAGTGCAAGGAAATGGGGCATTATGCTAATAAATGCCCTAATCCAAGGGTTAGTGATGATCGACATGAGAAACCACTTAAGGCAAAGGACAAAGGGAAGTCACATGCGATCACTATTGGCGATGTTGAATATGACAACGATGTGGTGGAATGATTAAGTGTTTATGTAATGGGATTCCAAAATAATGTTGTATATAGTATCATGGAATATTGGAATATTTATGTATTGGTCTATTGTGGTATTCAATAATTTTATGGTATCGATAACCATGGAAAGTGATTGAGATATTTTTGGAAATAAGATGATATGCGCATAATGAAGGGAAAACGAGAAAATGAAATGTTTAATAGTATTCATGAGCTCATGATTGATATAAGGACTAAGTGATATCATGGTTTGATTATAAAGAATTTTGAGGATTTTGGTTTGTGGAATGTGTTAACTTTTAACTGCATTCATGTTTTCACTAATGTTCAATGGGTATTCATTCTTCAAGAGAATACATGATTAAGGTATTCACATGTTTGTAATTTGACCAACAAGATATATCTTATGATATATTGGGATAAATTATGGCATTCATGTGATTGTTATGTGACATTTCAAGTAATCATTTTCTTTATACTATGAGCTTGGACCGAAGTATTTTAGATAAGCCTAAAGATTTGAATGGATTATGTTGGACATAAGTTAGTATTTTTCGATATTATTTATGGGATGTTATAGTAATATAGTTTTATAAAAAGGACAACCTGCGGGACGGGAGACAACCCATCGCGTCAGACAAGGCTGTGGGAATCAAACCCACAACCGAAGTGCGACTGACCTTTATCGCCTACCACTGGCCTACAAGAAGTCCTTTTTTAGTAGAAACTAGTTTTATTATATTAAGAAGTATGATATATGAAGTATAAGTCCATTTTAGGAACCATATATGATTAATCTCACTATAGATGGACTTGTGTATTTTTGATAACTTTTATAACCTTTTATTTGAGACAGATGGAATGACCCATCATTCTATCACATGATCTGCTAACACATGACGAATAACAAATTCAACTTCATTTCATTAAGGGATGAAGTGGAAATTGTTCAATTAACGAACAATAGTGAGATTGTACCAAAATCATGTAAGTATTTATTTTAATTCATCAACTTTAGGGAAATGATCTTAAAAACCAAAAATGTTGTCCTAGTGCCCTTATATCCGATGAATCAGATGGTATCTTAGATCATCACAAATCTATGGATTTTTGATTGTTGGATTTTCCATAGCCATGTTCTCTACCACTCTCCATCAAAACATGATGGTTAGATTTCTCTTCCATATCCATATTTTCATCTATGTGAAAACCCAGTGATTAGTTTATTTGGGTAACCGTTACGTTTCATACTTTTGTTTTTTAAAGATTGGTTTTTGTATTCATTTATACAATATGGGTTTCTATTCGAGTAGTAAACCATTTATAACCCCGACGGATTTTGAGGGTGAAATTCATTTTAAGGGGGGTAGAATTTAACACCCCGAGATTTTATGAAAAATATTCTTTTTAATTTCATTAATGTCTTGGGTTGTACGCTACACCGAAAGGAGCTTTCACAACACGCATCCTTGACTTGCCTTTCATTACACGCAATCGCGACCTTCCTCAATAGCGTGTGTAGTACGCAATAACGAGTTTCACTAAACAACAATATGCTGTTAAAATATTATTAAAACTAGCCATTATGAATAGTAATAACCACTTTTTGAAATTTTGTAAATTTTATTTTTCAAAATGGACTTCATTTTTGGATTCAGAATATCGAAATTAGCTTAGGGTGAAATTTTGGTACTTTTCGGATAACATTCATTTTCTGATGAATAGTGAAAATTACTAAATTTTAATTAAAAACAACTTTTTTAATCGAAATAATTAATAGTGATAAATTATTAATTTGAGTTGTTTTAAAGTATATTTAGAATATATTTTTACAATTTAATAAAATGTTGGTCATTGGATATAATTTCACATTTAAACCAGACATAAACAAGTGCCAGTCTTTTGGTAGTTATTATCTCTTAAGAACACGCTATTTGTTTTGACGACGGGAATTAATTTTTAAATTAATTAATACAAATGAAATGTTTTTGAATTTCGTAAAATAGACATCATTTTTGAGTTCATAATATCAAATATAGTTTAGGCCTAATTTTTGGTACTTTTTTTGGAAACTTTCATTTTTGATGAATAGTGAAACCACTAAGTGGTAGTTAAAGAAAATGAATTTTTCATAAAACTTAATTTTACCGCTTCTGTGAGTGGAATTTTAAAAATCTGAGAGACACGGTTGATGTCAGTAAGTAAAATGTGGTTCAATGAGATGAAAATAATTTTTGGTAAATAGTAACTTTTTACTTTTTTTTACCACAGTTAAAAGTAAATAGGGTAATTATGGGTAGAAATGATATTATTATTACCCTAAAACATGTCCTAATTCTATTGGATAAGTTTAATTCGACCAAAAAAACCTTAGGAATAAAATATGACCATTTAGGCCCACTTGGATTAGATTAGGACATTTATTATTAATTTATTTAAAGAAGGGTTAAAATAGTTAAAATCAAAGTATAATAAGTATATCATTTTTAATATAGGGTTATACATAAGATAAATTTGACTATAAATATTAATTATAAAGATAAAAATATATCCTAAATAATGGTATTTTATTTTTAATTTTTAGACTTTAAATATTTTAATTTATTTATGACACAAAGATGATGCAGTAATTATCTTATTAATGAAATATTGACATAATTGATGTTATAAATATCAAAATAAATGTAATTTGAGACTTTTTATGAATTACACTAATTTTATAGTTTAATATGACATGTTAGTATTGATTTAATTAACTTTGTTCGAACTAATCACTCTGTTATGATTCTCACAAAAATAAATTACTAAATAGTGTCAAAATTGATATAAAATAGTTTTTAAAACAAATATTATATTATTAATTGTTATTTTATTCCTAAAAATATAAGGTTCAGAAAAATGACTTATATAAGGTTATATATATTAATAATAAACAACTTGGGGTTTGTTTGGCTGATTATAGTAAGTTTATTAACCTTATAGTATAAGAACACAAGAAGACACGATAAAAGTAAAATTATTTAATTTAATGTTAAATCTAAATGATAAGGTTATAATAGGAACCTAAACTTGTCTAAATTCTATTCTATGAGATGCTTTTGACCCATACCCACCTTAGATTCTAAATAAATCAATTTGGAGCTATTTAAAACCAAATTTGGTTTTATAATAAAATAATATTTTTTGTTATTCCAAAGGTGCCCCTTTCCTCCCTTATAAAAGGGAACCTCATCCCTCTCTTCCTCACACCACTTTGAGCCTTCAAGCTCGGACAACCCCTGCCAAATTCCCTTATACACTTCCCTATAAACATCCTAGAGGTTCTGGTCTTCCTCAAAGACCAATTTAGTGCCCTAAAAGGAGGTCTCAAAGAGGCGCTTCAAAGAAGAGGTAATGCCCGTTACCGATTATTTCATCTTTATTTCTTCTTCCACTTCTTCTTCTTTAGTTGTTTCATCATGATGTAATAACATCAGTATCACTCATATACTGATATGTTATTATAAGTATGAAACAACCCTATTTTACCATCTATCTATCCTATGGAAAATGAAATCAACGCGCGTGCGTATGTACGGAATACCGTCTCCACGCCGTGGGGTAATATGTTTTCCCCCACCACCTTACTTGGATGGGTATAATGATGTAAATAATTACTATATATAATTATTGTAAAGTGATATTGATTCTGAAATAGTATACATACACTCCAATACAATTCCACGATCATGAGAATGATATCATCGCTCGTGCGTACGTACGGACTACCGTCTCCACGACGCGATGAGATTCAATCTCCACGTTAACCATTCATGAATGATTATAAAGTATATATAATAATTAATAATGAAATATATTACATAATAATGATTCTGGATTTATGTGTATATGTAATGGCCCGGACCTCCCTGGTCCATTACTTTGTGAAAATGTGGTGTTGGAGGTGTTCCGGGAGGTCAAGGTGACTTATCCCCTAGCTGCTGCCTACCGGTAGTCGGTCTACCGGTAGCTGCTGATTACCGGTAGCTCGGTCTACTAGTAGCTACTGATTACCGGTAGCTCGGTCTACCGATAGCTGCTGATTACCGGTAGCTCGGTCTACCGGTAGCTGCTGATTACCGGTAGCTCGGTCTACCGGTAGCTGCTGATTACCGGTAGCTCGGTCTACCGGTAGCTGCTGCCTACCGGTAGCTCGGTCTACCAGTAGCTGCTGCCTACCGGTAGCCGGTCTACCGGTAGCTGCTGATTACCGGTAGCTCGGTCTACCGGTAGCTGCTGCCTACCGGTAGCCGCCGCTTACCAGTAGCTGGGTTTACCGGTAGCCACGGCGTACTGATAGCTCGGTATACTGGTAGTCGTAGTCCAGCAGTAGCTCGGCTAACACTTTGTCAAATTTCTAGTTCTGTGAACAGTGTTTCTATCGGTGAGGTTCATTGAACAGTGTTTCTATCGGTGAGGTTCAGTGAACAGTGTTTCTATCGGTGGACTTCTATCGGTGAGGTTCAGTGAACAGTGTTTCTATCGGTGAGGTTCAGTGAACAATGTTTCTATCGGTGAGGTTCTATCGGTGGACTTCTATCGGTGAGGTTCAGTGAACAGTGTTTCTATCGGTGAGGTTCAGTGAACAGTGTTTCTATCGGTGAGGTTCTATCGGCGGACTTCTATCAGTGAGGTTCAGTGAATAGTGTTTCTATCGGTGATGTTCAGTGAACAGTGTTTCTATCGGTGAGGTTCTATCAGTGGACTTCTATCGGTGAGGTTCAGTGAACAGTGCTTCTATCGGTGAGGTTCAGTGAACAGTGTTTCTATCGGTGGACTTCTATCGGTGAGGTTCTATCGGTGGACTTCTATCGGTAGACTTGAACAGTGTTTCTATCGGTGAGGTTCTATCGGTGGACTTCTATCGGTAGACTTGAACAGTGTTTTCTATCGGTGAGGTTCTATCGGTGCACTTCTATCGGTAGACTTGAACAATGTTTCTATCGGTGAGGTTCTATCGGTGGACTTCTATCGGTAGATTTGTACAGTGTTTCCAGAATCCTAAGAGCTACCGATTCCATACTTTGCCAAATTTCACGAATGAACAGTGTTTTTAGACTTCATGAGAGCTACAGATTCCATACTTTTCCAAATTTTGAGTATGTGAACAGTGTTTCCAGCTTCGTAAATTTGACGTTTTCTTTGACGTAAAATACTTTTAAAACCTTATTTTAAGGACTTTAAGGCCGATTCAAAGGCCATAAATTCTCTATTAATTATTCCTAAGGCCGGGATGTTTTTACTTGGTCAAACCGCGTGGGTTAATGCGATCCGTTTTTAATGGAGAATAAATCGGATCTTAAATCGTCGCCTCTCTAATTTTTTTTAAAATGAAATAGATATCATTCTTCGTTGTTCTTCCTCCTGGTTCTCATCTACGAGACGCTAGAACCTTGAAATCATTCCCGTAGGAGTTTCACAATCAAACGTTACCCGGATCAGTTCCGCTCTGTTTGATGCAACCAAGCTGTGTCGATCATTCTTCCATATAAGGTATGTTTTATCATCGTTCCTTCGGGGATAAACTTCTCTTGTTCTCCCTTCCATATTAGCACGTAATCTCCATGGTTCTAATGGGTTTTCTTGGGGTTGGTTGGTTCTGTCGTACCGTGGCATCCTCCGGTGGATGCAGCTATCGTGAGGAGAAGAGGACTGTGACCCGTTGTGTGGATAAAGGACGTCAAGAACTCTTCGAGGTAGGGGATTCATGGCTTCTCTAATTGTGTATGTGCAATCGTAGAATTAACATGATTTTGTCCTTTGGATCATAATGAAATTGACCTAATTAAATACTTGAACCAGATTAAAATAATTGGTTGATCGCATGTTGCTGCTTTGTACCGTGATAACGGTTTTCTTCATGTTTTCCTAGATAGAGTGATATCTATGATTTTCTTTAATTTGTTGCTCGTTCATGATGGAAATTGATAAAGAATGTAAATTTGGAATTATTTGTTAAATAATTGGCTAAAGATAAAGAGGCATGTTAATGAATCTGTTAATTCAAGATGGATTAAAGAACTATTAGTTCGATAATTTCAAAAGGGTTCTGAGTTACCCGCTTTCTTGTAAGGCTGAATGCCTTGTGGTTTGGAGCTCTGAGTGCTCATCTTGTATGAAGGCTGAATGCCTTGTTAAAGGGCCGAGAGCCCATTTTGTGATCTTTGATTTCCTACTGCTTGTGATTTGATGTGAGCCTGCATGACTGTTGTGATATGTGGAGGTATGGAGACTTGTGGTTGTGGCAGCGGATGACGCCTAGTGTGGCAAGATGCATCAGTTTATGCATGTGGGTGTCGGGGAGGACACCAGGGATGATGGTATGAGATGAATGTGATGGTTTGATGTTGGTGGTTTGGTTTGGTTGTTTATCTTCTTTACTTTTCCCCACTGCTCAAGGCAGCTGGTCTTGCTTACCCTCTTTCCGAAGGAGGCGAAGACACGCGGGGTATGCCACGTGCTTTCCGTGTTTAGCCTCTCGATGGAGGATGGGTCTATGCTCTTTCTATAGGCGGCAAAGACTCGGCGGGTAGTATATCTATTCACCGTGTTGAGCCTCCTTTGTTTTTAGAAGCATAATAACTTTTCTAGAATGCCTGGGAATGTGGAAAAGTAATTCTGTAATGAATGGTTGATTAAATGGTGATAATCCACGGGGATGGAGAAACTGGAATTTAATAGTGATGTGAATCCTAAAAAGGAACTGTTTTTAATGTGATGCCAATTTAGTTTAATGTGGTAAATTTTTCATGGTTAATTAATGTTTAAAGAATTAATTAACGTACAATGGAATTGATAAAATGAGAATGGAGTAATCTAATAAAGCTCTTCAAATGGTTGTGTGCTTATAGGATACCTAGTCTTAGAAGTAGCAGCCTGGAGTCTGAGAGACGTTAGCTGCAGTTGTGCCTATGACTAGGTAATGCCCATAGTGTGGTTGTGAGTTATATATATTCTGTACTTTTTGTGTTTCTATACGCTACTCCACCCTGTCGGTAAGGGAAACTGACACCCCTGGGATTCTGAGCCCTGGGGGGTGTTTTCCCCAACATTCTGATGGGAGGTTGAATGGATGACTACCCCCTTTGGCCCCACTCTCTTCTCTTGGTAGAAACTTGTGCCATGAGGCAAGCGGTTAGTTACCCCATATATGTGTGTAGAGGGCTGTAATGACTTGTGGTTATTCACACGCATATATTTTGGATATAGTATCCTATGGACTACTATAGGTGTAATGTGTATAGGCTGTAATGGCTTGAGGATCCTTACTCGGAGTATGGGATGTAATGGCTTGAGGTATTATACCCGACGTATGATACACGTTATGCGAGCTGTGGTGGCTCCCAGAAACTACCTGGTTACCTTTGGTTGTGAGGACGGTGTGGTGCTTCGCCCAGGTGTCTGCGGGCAAGCCTATGTGGTGCACGAGGTGCAGATTGTGGAGCTTAGCCTAGGTGTCTGCGGGCAAGCCTTTGGAGAGAGATTCATAGGACGTATGTCGTTGGGGCAAAGCGGAAAACCAGTGGGGAAGTAGTAGCGGGGTACCCTTGATATTCTTTACTATATGCTATATTCTTGTATGCGTTACTTGGTGAGAGTAGCCATGGTGAGGTTGGGAACTTAGTATACATGTTTAGGTAACGAGTTAGTTTCACTTGTTGTTCACTAGGCTTTAGCATGCTTTCTTTACTTTTTCACGAGAGTCTTGAGGAGGATCCTACTGAGTATACTGTTATACTCACCCTATGTATTTATAAACTGTTTTTCAGGTCACTTGGAGCAGGTTGGAGGTCAAGCTGGTTACTTCTAGCTTGTGGTTGGAGGATGAGCTGTTCGGGCTTGTGGTCGCTGTCGTTTTACTTTCTTTTGGGTACTTTTAGTTTTCCCTTTCAGTTGTAGTACTTTTGCATGACATTTCATATATGTACTTGGGTTTCTTTTATATCTCAGTTCCAAGTTGGAGTTTATTGGAGTCTATTTTATCTCTCTCTTCTGCATGTGTTCTCTTAGAGGGTAATGCCTCCCATTTGTGTGTGTATTATACCCTCGGTGCTAGTCACCAAACCGGGGTCTACTGGAGGTGGGACTCGGGGGTCATTATCTCCCTTCTCACATTGCCGGCCCAGGAGGGGTACACTTTGTGGGGAGGGGGTCGTGACAGAGTGGTATCAGAGGTCTGGTTGAGGGATAGGATGGAGTTTGGAGTTAGGCATAGGTGAGGATGCATGGGATGGTAGGGAAACGATGTCATTCATGTTTAGAAAGTGGGGTAAACACTGGAGACCGGCAGAGACATAGGCGTTTAGGGACCCCTATGATCTGTTGAACGGACCTTTAAGCTTACGATGTCTACTAAACAAAGTGATACCGGTTGCAGGGTGGAGACCTAGGAAAGGATCATGCATCATTATTCTTTGCGCTTGTGTTTGAATGGGCAGACCTTGGGATTGGTAACCTAAAATAAATAAAACAAAACAATTAATTAATTAATGTTGAGTCTTCCATATTCCAGGCTTAGGAGCTCTAACAGTTGTTATTTTGCAGGTATGGCTCCAGGTCGACGTCCTCGTCAGGTTTGTGCAGAAGATGCACAGCAGGCTGTTCCAGCAGATCACCGCCAAGTAGAGGTTGATGAAGATGACACTTGGAGGAAGACACTTCGAGAGTTTCAGCGCCAGAGTCTACAGAAGTACGAGGGATCCGTTTCAGATGCAGTCACAGAAGACTGGTTAGAGGAGATCGAGATAGGCTTCAGTTCGATTCGTGATCGGAAGGAACACTGGGTGTCCTTGGTTGTGACGATGCTGCGTGGAGCAGCGAGGCAGTGGTGGTTCTTGTTCCTCGGCGATCGTGAGGAGTCAGCAATCTCATGGGAGGAGTTTCGAGACAGGTTTAGAGTCGAGTTTCTTTCATCGACTGCGAAGGTGTCCAGTCGCCAGGAGCTTCTCACCCTTCGACAGGGGAGCGCCAGTGTTCGAGTGTTTGGAATCCGTTTCAGGAACCTTCTACGATATGCTTCAGACCTGTTACCAGATGATGAGGCCAGAGCGAGGCATTTTGAGGAGGCTTTGCGTCCAGAGATCCAGCGCCAGGTCACCCCATTTATGCTGAAGACATATCTTGAGGTGCTGGCGAGGGCAGAGGTTGTTGAGAGGACTTTGGCTTGGACTGGATCGTCACGAGAGGGGAATCGTCATGATTCCTCACAAAGCAGAGCTGTGGTCCGGGGTTCCCGGTTTTCAGGACAGAAGAGTTTCCGTTCACCTTGGGGTAGGTCCCAGCCCTTCCCATCTCGTTTCTCTGGAGGTAGAAACTCTCAAACCTATGACAAGGGATCAGGCGCTTGTTTTTCTTGTGGTGGTCGTGGTCATCAGAAGCGGGAGTGCCCGACTTTTTAGAGCAGTCATCGTGCACCGGGCGCTTCACTCCAGATTCCTCCGTTGAGGCAGTTCCAGCCGAGGCAGCAGCAGCAGGTTGCACCAGTTTTAGATCACCAAAGGGTAGATGGAGCAGGAAGAGGACAGCCCCATGATGCTCCCCGTCCTTAGAGAGCAGAGCGCGACCGTGGTGGTGGTCGTCATCAGGGTCAGAGAGGCCATGGAGGTGGTCGTGGTCAGCTTCATGCTCTAGCGTTGCCAGCCCCAGGCGAGCCAGATGTCGTTCGAGGTACCCTTTTCTTGTTTTCTACCTTGGTGTATGCCTTGTTTGATTTAGGAGCAACACACTCCTTCATATCACCTACCCTTGTCCATGCTTTGGGACTTGAGGTAGAGAGGCTTCCAGTGCCCTTGGCGTTAACTACGCCAGTTGGAGGTCGAGCTGACTTGTTTGAAGTATGTAGAGACTGTGAGCTAGTGTTGGGGCAACACCGCTCTTGGGGAGATTTACTATGTTTGCGAATACAACCATATGATGTCATACTTGGCATGGATTGGTTGTATTCAGTGCAGGCTGTTGTGGACTGCTACAGGAATAAGGTCGTTTTATTTGATGAAGATGGAGAGAAAGTGGTGTTTTTTGGTGAGAGAGAACCTCAGATGATTTATAGACGAGTTCCATCCTTATCATCCATGATGGCTGGGATGACGCTGAGTTCTTCAGAGGTTCAACAGTTGGCGTTTGCTAGGGTCGTAGAGGAGTACCCTGACGTCTTTCTAGAAGTGGTTGTATCCTTACCCCCTCGACGAGAGATTGTGTTTGGGATCGAGCTACAGCCAGGAGCGTCTCCTATCTCTATGTCTCCATATAGGATGTCCCCTTCTGAGTTACGAGAGCTACGTATTCAGCTCGACGGTCTGTTGGAGTGTGGTTTTGTTCGGCCAAGTGTGTCACCATGGGGTGCACCAGTTTTGTTTGTGAAAAAGGCTGATGGCAGTTTGCGGTTGTGCGTCGATTATCGTCGGTTAAAAAAAGTGACAATAAAGAACCGCTATCCTCTCCCACAGATTTATGACCTATTTGATCAACTGAAGGGTGCAAGTTGGTTCTCAAAGATAGACTTGCGGTCATGATATCATCAGATGCGTGTAAAGGATGAGGATATCCCGAAGACTGCTTTCCGCTGTCGTCATGGGCATTATGAGTTGGTTGTAATGCCATTCGGCGTGACGAATGCTCCAGCTGTTTTCATGGGGTTGATGAATGCTGTGTTCCGTGAATTCTTGGACAAGTTTGTTGTGGTTTTCATCGACGACATCCTTGTGTACTCCACATCAGAAGAGGAGCATGCAGAGCATCTACGAGCTGTTTTGGGAGTTCTTCGCCAACATCAGTTGTTTGGGAAGTTGTCCAAGTGTGAGTTCAGGGCTCGAGAAGTTCGTTTCTTGGAACATGTTGTGTCCCAACAGGGAGTAGCTGTGGATCCTTCGAAGATAGAAGCAGTGGTGTCTTGGCCAACCCCCAAGACCGTGTCATAGGTGCGAAGTTTACTTGGTCTCGCAGGCTATTATAGGAGGTTTGTAGCTAATTTCTCCCGAGTTGCGACTCCTCTAACAGCTTTGACTAGGAAGGATCAAGCATTCATATGGACTGATCAGTGTTAGACAGCTTTCGAGTATCTAAAGGAGAAATTGGTAAGTGCTCCAGTCCTTTGTGTTCCAGCGGAGGGAGTCCAGTTTGATGTTTTCTGTGATGCTTCACATCTGGGGCTAGGCTGTGTTCTCATGCAGCAGAGGTCAGTTGTTTCTTATGGGTCTCGGCAGTTGCGTCCCCATGGATGCAACTATTCCACCCATGATCTTGAGTTGGCAGCCGTGGTGTTTGCTCTAAAGTTGTCGAGACATTACCTCATTGGTGATCACTTTGTGGTTTTCACCTATCATAAGAGTTTGAGGTTTGTTTTCTCCCAACGTGACTTGAACTTGAGGCAGCGTTGGTGGATGGAGTTCTTGCAGGAATACGACTTTGAAATATCGTATACACCTGGAAAAGGGAATGTTGTAGCTGACGCACTAAGCCGAAAGATACATAATGATGTTGTGCGTGAATCTGGTGATTCTTGGAGAGTGATGGAAGAGCTATCAACTTTGCATCTTGATATGGGAGAAGTTGGGGGTAGAGGTTGTCTTTTCCAGATGACGGTGCAGTCATCCCTGATGCAGAAGGTGGAAGAGTCTCAGTTGGGTGACCTAGAGGTGGAAGTTTGGAGAGACAGAGTTGTATGTGGTGAGGCCCCTGATGGTTGGTCGGAGGATGAACAACACCGAGTGTTGTATCATGGCAGGATTTTTGTTCCCTTGGCGATGCGCGAGACGGTTCTTCGAGAGTTCCATAGTTCACCCTTGGCGGTACATCTTGGTGTGACGAAGATGTACCGATCCTTGAGGAGTCAGTTTTGGTGGCCTGGGCTGAAGCGTACAGTTGTAGAATGTGTGTCTCGATGTTTAGTCTTCTAGAAGGTGAAGGCCGAACACCGTGTTCCTGGTGGTCTTCTCCAGCACTTAGAGATTCCTCAGTGGAAGTGGGAGGACATCTCAATGGACTTTGTTACAAGTTTACCTCGAGCTTCAGGAGGACATGATGCTATATGGGTGGTAGTGGATCGTTTAACAAAATCATCCCACTTCATAGCGATCAAGGAGTCGAGATCAGTGGAAGTTTTGTCGAGGCAATATCTAGAGGAGGTGGTGAGACTCAATGGAGTACCTAGAACGATCATTTCTGATCGAGATCCTCGTTTTACCTCCCGGGTGTGGAGAGGTCTCCAGCATGCCTTTGGCTCTCAATTATGCCTTAGCACTGCTTTTCATCCTCAAACGGATGGTCAGACAGAGAGAACCATCCAGACTCTTGAAGACATGTTGCGCTCTTGTGTTCTTGATTTTGGAGGTTCATGGGTGAAGCACTTACCCTTGGTAGAGTTCGCTTACAATAATAGTTTCCACTCTACCATCGGTATGGCGCCGTTTGAAGCCTTGTATGGCCGTCCATGCCGTTCTCCGTTGTGCTGGACTGGGGTCGGAGAGTCAGCAATTCTCGGACGAGAACTAGTGCAGAATACAACAGAGATGGTTCAGGTGATTCGTGAGAGGATGAAGACAAAACAGGATCATCAGAAATCATATGCTGATCAAATAAGGAGACCGTTAGAGTTTAATGTTGGGGATCATGTGTTTCTGAAGGTGACTCCCCGCCGTGGGCAGCGAAGGTTTGGTCATGGAAGTAAGCTTTCTCCCCGGTTTGTTGGGACTTTCGAGGTGTTAGCTCGTGTTGGAGCTGTGGCGTATCGAGTAGCACTTCCCCCTCATATGAGTCGGATACATGATGTTTTCCATGTATCACAGCTCCGTCGTTATCTCCATGATGAATCTCATGTTATCGATTGGGTAGAGATCGATATTGACGATGATGCAACCTTCGAGGAGCGACCTGTAGAGATCCAAGACCACAAGGAGAAGGTGTTGCATGGGCGTTCTATTCCCTTAGTTCGTGTCTTGTGGTGACACAGTGGCATGGAGGAGAGTACCTGGGAGCGTGAGTCACAGATACGTGCTCAGTACCCAGAGTTGTTTAATGTTTAACTCTTTTCATGTAATGGCGTTTCCTTTATGGTTAGACCTTTCGTGTTTTATTTATGTACCTTTGATGTGATGTTATGTTTGAATTGTTTGGTTATGGATTGTTTATTTCCATACTCTCAGATGTCGTAGTTTTGTTCCAGATTTTGAACAACTCATGGTGGTTTTCCCCTGAGAGGTATCTTATGGGGTGGTTGTTCGGACCCCTCTTTTCTTATGGGTTGGTTTTTAATTCTCGAGGACGAGAATGTTTTGAGAGGTATCTAATGTAATGGCCCGGACCTCCCTGGTCCATTACTTTGTGAAAATGTGGTGTTAGAGGTGTTTCGGGAGGTCAAGGTGACTTATCCCCTAGCTGCTGCCTACCGGTAGCCGGTCTACCGATAACTGCTGATTACCGGTAGCTCGGTCTACTAGTAGCTGCTGATTACTGGTAGCTCGGTCTACCGGTAGCTACTGATTATCGGTAGCTCGGTCTACGGGTAGCTGCTGATTACCGGTAGCTCGGTCTACCGGTAGCTGTTGATTACCGGTAGCTCGGTCTACCGGTAGCTGCTGCCTACCAGTAGCTCGGTCTACCGGTAGCTGCTGCCTACCGGTAGCCGCCGCTTACCAGTAGCTGGGTTTACCGGTAGCCACGGCGTACTGATAGCTCGGTATACTGGTAGCCGCAGTCCAGCAGTAGCTCGGCTAACACTTTTCCAAATTTCTAGTTCTGGGAACAGTGTTTCTATCGGTGAGGTTCAGTGAACATTGTTTCTATCGGTGGATTTCTATCGGTGAGGTTCAGTGAACAGTGTTTCTATCGGTGAGGTTCTATCGGTGGACTTCTATCAGTGAGGTTCAGTGAACAGTGTTTCTATGGGTGAGGTTCAGTGAACAGTGTTTCTATCGGTGAGGTTCTATCGGTGGACTTCTATCGGTGAGGTTCAGTGAACAATGTTTCTATCGGTGAGGTTCAGTGAACAGTGTTTCTATCAGTGAGGTTCTCTCGGTGGACTTCTAACATTGAGGTTCAGTGAACAGTGTTTCTATCGGTGAGGTTTAGTGAACAGTGTTTCTATCGGTGAGGTTCTATCAGTGGACTTCTATCGGTGAGGTTCAGTGAACAATGCTTCTATCGGTGAGGTTCAGTGAACAGTGTTTCTATCGGTGAGGTTCAATGAACAGTGTTTCTATCGGTGAGGTTCTATCGGTGGACTTCTATCAGTAGACTTGAACAGTGTTTCTATCGGTGAGTTTCTATCGGTGGACTTCTATCGGCAGACTTGAACAGTGTTTTCTATCGGTGAGGTTCTATCGGTGGACTTCTATCGGTAGACTTGAACAGTGTTTCTATCGGTGAGGTTCTATCGGTGGACTTCTATCGGTAGACTTGTACAGTGTTTCCAGAATTCTAAGAGCTACCGATTCCATAGCTTGCCAAATTTCACGAATGAACAATGTTTCCAGACTTCATGAGAGCTACTGATTCCATACTTTGCCAAATTTTGAGTATGTGAAGAGTGTTTCCAGCTTTATAAATTTGACATTTTCTTTGACGTAAAATACTTTTAAAACCTTATTTTAAGGACATTAAGGCCGATTCAAAGCCCATAAATTATCTATTAATTATTCCTAAGGTCGGGATGTTTTTACTTGGTCAAACCGCGTGGGTTAATGCGATCCTTTTTTAATGGAGAATAAATCGGATCTTAAATCGTCGCCTCACTAATTTTTTTTAAAAGGAACGATATATCATTCTTCGTTGTTCTTCCTCCTGGTTCTCATCTACGAGACGCTAGAACCTTGAAATCATTCCCGTAGGAGTTTCACAATCAAACGTTACTCGGATCAGTTCCGCTCTGTTTGATGCAACCAAGCTGTGTCGATCATTCTTCCATATAAGGTATGTTTTATCATCGTTCCTTCGGGGATAACCTTCTCTTGTTCTCCCTTCCATATTAGCATGTAATCTCCATGGTTCTAATGGGTTTTCTTGGGGTTAGTTGGTACTGTCGTACCGTGGCATCCTCCGGTGGATGCAGCTGTCGTGAGGAGAAGAGGACTGTGACCCGTTGTGTGGATAAAGGACGTCAAGAACTCTTCGAGGTATGGGATTCATGGCTTCTCTAATTGTGTATGTGCAATCGTAGAATTAGCATGATTTATTCCTTTGTATCACAATGAAATTGACCTAATTAAATAATTGAACCGGATTAAAAGAATTGGTTGATCGCATGTTGTTGCTTTGTACCGTGATAACGGTTTGCCTCATGTTTTCCTAGATAGAGTGATATCTATGATTTTCTTTAATTTTTTTCTCGTTCATGATGGAAATTGATAAAGAACGTAAAGTCGGAATTATTTGTTAAATAATTGGGTAAAGATAAAGAGGCATGTTAATGAATCTATTAATTCAAGATGGATTAAAGAACTATTAGTTCGATAATTTCAAAAGGGTTCTTAGTTACCCGCTTGCTTGTAAGGATGAATGCATTGTGGTTTGGAGCTCTAAGTGCCCATCTTGTATGAAGGCTGAATGCCTTGTTAAAGGGCCGAGAGCCCATTTTGTGATCTTTGATTTCCTGCTACTTGTGATTTGATGTGAGCCTGGATGGCTGTTGTGATATGTGGAGGTATGGAGACTTATGGTTGTGGCAACGGATGACGCCTAGTGTGGCGAGATGCATCGGTTTATGCATGTGGGTGTCGGGGAGGACACCAGGGATGATGGTACGAGATGAATGTGATGGTTTGATGTTGGTGGTTTGGTTTGGTTGTTTATCTGCTTTACTTTTCCCAACTACTCAAGGTAGCTGGTCTTGCTTACCCTCTTTCCGAAGGAGGCGAAGACACGCGGGGTATGCCACGTGCTTTCCGTGTTTAGCCTCTCGATGGAGGATGGGTCTATGCTCTTTCTATAGGCGGCAAAGACTCGACGGGTAGTATATCTATTCACCGTGTTGAGCCTCCTTTGTTTTTAGAAGCATAAGAAGTTTTCTAGAATGCCTGGGAATGTGGAAAAGTAATTCTGTAATGATTGGTTGATTAAATGGTGATAATCCACAGGGATGGAGAAACTGGAATTTAATAGTGATGTGAATCCTAAAAAGGAGCAGTTTTGAATGTGATGCCAATTTAGTTTAATGTGGTAAATTTTTCATGGTTAATTAATGTTTAAAGAATTAATTAACGTACAATGGAATTGATAAAATGAGAATGGAGTAATCTAATAAATCTCTTCAAATGGTTGTGTGCTTATATGATACCTAGTCTTAGAAGTAGCAGCCTGGAGTCTGAGAGACGTTAGCTGCAGTTGTGCCTATGACTAGGTAATGCCCATAGTGTGGTTGTGAGTTATATATATTCTGTACTTTTTGTGTTTCTATACGCTACTCCACCCTGTCGGTAAGGGCAACTGACACCCCTGGGATTCTGAGCCCTGGGGGGGTGTTTTCCCCAACATTCTGATGGGAGGTTGAATGGCTGACTACCCCCTTTGGCCCCGCTCTCTTCTCTTGGTAGATACTTGTGCCATGAGGCAAGCGATTAGTTACCCCATATATGTGTGTAGAGGGCTGTAATGGCTTGTGGTTATTGACACACATATATTCTGGATATAGTATCCTATGGACTACTATAGGTGTAACGTGTATAGGCTGTGATGACTTGAGGATCCTTACTCGGAGTATGGGCTGTAATGGCTTGAGGTATTATACCCGACGTATGATACACGTTATGCGAGCTATGGTGGATCCCAGAAACTACCTGGTTACCTTTGGTTGTGAGGACGGTGTGGTGCTTCGCCCAGGTGTCTGCGGGCAAGCCAATGTGGTTCACGAGGTGTAGATTGTGGAGCTTAGCCCAGGTGTCTGCGGGAAAGCCTTTGGAGAGAGATGCACAGGACGTATGTCGTTGGGGCAAAGCGGCAAACCGGTGGGGAAGTAGTAACGGGGTACCCTTGAAATTCTTTACTATATGCTATATTCTTGTATGCGTTACTTGGTGAGAGTAGCCATGGTGAGGTTGGTAACTTAGTATACCTTTTTAGGCAACGAGTTAGTTTCACTTGTTGTTCACTGGGCTTTAGCATGCTTTCTTTACTTTTTCACGAGAGTCTTGAGGAGGATCCTACATAGTATACTATTATACTCACCCTATGTATTTATAAACTGTTTTTCAGGTCACTTGGAGCAGGTTGGAGGTCAAGCTGGTTACTTCTAGCTTGTGGTTGGAGGATGAGCTGTTCGGGCTTGTGGTCGCTGTCGTTTTACTTTCTTTTGGGTACTTTTAGTTTTCCCTTTCAGTTGTAGTACTTTTGCATGAAATTTCATATATATACTTGGGTTTCTTTTATATCTCAGTTCCAAGTTGGAGTTGATTGGATTCTATTCTATCTCTCTCTTCTGTATGTGTTCTCTTAGAGGGTAATGCCTCCCATTTGTGTGTGTATTATACCCTCGGTGCTAGTCGCCAACCCGGGGCCTACTGGAGGCGGGACTCGGGGGTCATTATCTACCTTCTCACATTGCCAGCCCAGGAGGGGTACACTTTGTGGGGAGGGGGTCGTGACAGTATATATATGTATGTCATCTACTTAATTCCATTCAACTCAATAAGGAAAAGAAAACAACGTTCATGTGTACGTACGGTCTACCGTCTCCATGAACGATGTATTTCTTTCCATTTAATGATCTATTATATATGTATATATTCTGAATATATATTATATATAAATCATGTTTTATATTCTGGAATTAAGTAATCATGATCTAAGTAATCATATGAATAATTACAAGTGAAAACACGGACGACAAATGAAACGATTTTACCCAAAACGCTCTTTAACATGGAATTTACAAAAGAACGGGTAATATAAAGCCATAAGTAAACCATATATGATATCATAACAATGAGTATGATTCTGGAATAAGTCAATGACATTATTTAAATCATTATACAGGAGGTTCAGACACATATGAAGCAAATCGGACCTAAGGTAAGGGAAATATCACAATCTCATTTTTATCCGAGATTGTTTATACTTTAGTATTTACTGGGGTGTATTTTATCATCCAAATCCATGTTTCCTCAATATGTAATATTATTTCCATCCACCTACAATTTTTTAAATCCAATTTTACCCTTATTTGAGTTTTTAGTAAAGGATATGAAATGAATCTTTTGTCGTTTTTCGTACGAGGTACTTTTTGACTTTTCTGACAAAAGTACGAGAAGAATGTTTTTTTAACTTATACGACATGAATGGATTTTTAAAACATTATTTCCAAGAATCTTCCTTTAAAAGTTTTCAAGTTTATTTTTAATCAACTTCTTTTAGTTTAGAATTGTATGACATGTTAAGAAAGGAAAAGTGTTTTTGAAGTAGAAATGATATTTTCTTCAAGAATGGAGTTCAAGTGTGTTATCAAAATTATTTTCCATCTAAGATAATAAAGGGTTCTGTTTCTATCCCTATTATTACATGGATTTGATTATATTGAGATGGAAATATTGTTTTTTATAAATTCTTTTATCTTATATGAATTGTTTTATGATGTCACGATGTTTAAGAATTCCGTTTTTATTACATGGGTTATGCAATGATGTATGATTTATTATTTTTGTGGAACACATAAGAATGGTTTCATTATGAGATGGGTGGGACCTATATCTACCTCCAATTCATTGGGTAAAGATTTTATATCTCATGATATAGACATGGCTGGAATGGTAGGTTATACCGATTCAGTGAAAGAGGACTGAAATGAGGAGTGAACTCGGCTCAGAAAGGGACTTTGTCCACTAAGATAGTCTTGGCAATGAGTCTTGACTAATATGAAATGATTCTCTATGATTATGTGTGTATGACACAAAGTTTCATGTTTTAAGTTATGATTATTGGGATTACATTTCACTACTATGATTTATCCCATGTTATGAAATTATGATTTCTTTTGCAGGTTAAGATTTCCAAAAGATATGTTCTTATGAATATGACGTGATTGATATTTCTTTTGTTTACCATTACTGAGCATTTTAGCTAACCCTTTTATGTTTTCTTTTCCCCAGGACATAAAGAAAGGATTTAGGTTTTAAAAAAAGAAGATATTTATGGGAGATGTTGAAGATCTTTCACCACGATTAGAAGATTATATTCCGAGTTTCCAAAGACACTAAACTATTACGGTCCTTGTGTGTGTGTTTTTGTTATATAATAAGTATTCCGCAAAAGTAATGTAATGTCCATGTACGTTAAGCTTCATGTCTCTACATAACATATTTATCATTCATGATATAACATGTAATATGACATCTACCATACTCTCTTAGGATATATAAAGTTACTTATCATTCTTAAATAAAATTTTTCCATTCATATAATATCCCTATATGTATACATCGTAATCATATATTCTCCAAAATATACCCTCCCCAAAACAATTTAAATATCCAAATCAGTAATCCAAAACAATGTTATACAATACTACATAATTTAAATCTATATTTAACACTAAAATGGTATTAAAAAATAGTTTATTTGGTCACACACTAGTTAAAATATATCATAATCCCAAAAAATATTATGAAATTTACCAAAAATATCATGAATTAATTTTAAATCCAAACCTTACAAATATTATCTAACTTAATCATTCAACATAAAACCACCCTTTATTATCTCAACATCAATCATATATTAAACCTAGAAATTATAAATTCCTCAATCGTGTGTTCTCTAATAGCTATCCAAAAAATATTACCTTATCATGAAATCAATATTCAAGGTTATTAATATAATTTAATATATATTTCCATACCATTAAAGAAAAACCACTAAAGAAAAATCCTTAGATGTTTCACATAATCCTCATTACTTTTTGGAAACACAATAATGTCATCGATAAATATAACTCACTAATGATAATAGCTAAGAGTTTCAAGATTTAATTTACATTAAAATATCAATCTCACTACCTTAGGTAAGATTACGAAACTTAACTTTCAATCAAAGTAGAAAAATAATAAGATCCTCAACCATTTAAGTATGTTCACTTTTTCAATTATAAACCATAGTGGTTTCTAGGAACATAAGTTTATCATCTTTATTTCCATAATCTTATTTCAACCAAATACTAAAACCCAAAATAGTTATCAAAAAAATCATATTAAAAGATTATGTAAATATGAAAATTCAATACTAAGATGTATTCTCTAATGTAACCTTCATTTCAACATTTAATACTTTATGTTTAGTATACATTGATTTAAGTTAGGTTATATTTTACTTATCAACCTAATTCATTCACATAATAAATCCTTTAAAATAGAACATAAAGAAAATGTGATTAACCAAAACATATCCCATGGAAGTGTCAAACTAGGTGTGTAGTTAGGCCTATTTTTCATACACCGAGTGATGATAAACTTAATACCCAATACTCAAATTTTAGGGTTATTACCCCTAGGCACTTCTATTATAGAGTTAACATCCAATTGCAATATCCCTAGACTGATGTAATTTCTAATAAAACCACACAATATTTACTTTACTAAAACATCAATATGTTATCCTATACTTATAATTCTCTCTTAGACTTATCCCAATGGTTTTCAAAAAATTTCCTCTTATCCTAATCCCCAAATAAAAAGTAAATTATTACCATAATGTTAAATCATATACTATCCTAAAGGGATATATATACCTTTGAAATTATTATCAAACCTATATTATCTAACCTTAAATTATCCTCAATAAACTTTATAATATTCAAAATTATCTTAACCCTTATCTAATACCAACCGTGATACCTCAGACTTATACTATAGAATCCTATGAAAATAAACACATAATTTACATATTGGCTTCGATACCTACTATATATTATCAAACAAAAATATCCCATAAGTAAATGAATTAAAGAAAATATTTAATTAGATACATTAATAATACCTTTTAGTTTTAGAGATTCTAAAAATTAAGAAAAAACATAAATTAAAAAAATCCATTACTCTCCAAACCAATGGATATATTTTTTCCACTATAAAAGAAACTACATAATCCATAAGTATTGTTTAACATATCCCACAAATACTTACACATTTTCCACCCTTATAAAAATTTTACACGTACTAAGTTTCTTCATATCCTATGGAATGGAAACATAAGAAAGGGGTGAGATCCAATTTTTAGTAAGGGAGATATATATATGAATCTCTAAAAAATATAAGCATGGTATACACAATATGACAGGAATATTTAATAAAAATAATTCCATAATCAACTAAATATAATATAATTCTATATCCATAAAAAATAAATTAAAACATGAATATTAATAATACTAATCTCACAATGATATAATGAATAATGTCTAAAATAAAAAACATGATGTTAATGCCTTATGCCAAGACACTATCATGTTATGTTAATATGCATACACAAAAGCCCAACCAATTTTTTATTATGAGACATGTTAATGAATCTAGGGGATATATAATACTAAGACCCACCTATCACTTAATTAAGTCCAATTCATTCACACTATGTGTCAAAAATACATTTTATACCATCACCTAAGGAACCCATGGATAAATAAAAACATAGCTATCAATATAATTATGAATACTGAATATCAATACATGATCAAACCGAATTAACATTAAATAATAATCAATAATGTCAAAACATTTTCCCATTTAAATAAAAGTTATAATATGATTATAACCTATCCTAAGAAAGAAGGTGTATAGTCAAACAATACATAGTAAACCTTCTAATAGTCATCCATATTGTAATAATAATATTTGATACACCAATACATTTAATTATGTCAATAAAGGGGATAACATGATCATAACCCTTCTAGAGGAAGAATGAGGATGATTAAACAATATATAGTCAACTTACCAATAATCATCCATATTTTAATGACAATACATGGAACACCAATACATTTTCCAATATCTATAGAATTATATTCTTTCTAAGTGAACATCCTACATTATGAATTATATAAAATGTGATGTTCACACCATATAGAGAAATGGGTATAAAAATTAGTAAATATTGGAATAAAATGATCATTATACATCTAGGGAAATAAGGTGGTTGTTTTCTAAAGAGAAAATCCTTAGTGAAACAGAGGAAACATGGGAGGGGTTGACAAAAATGAAAACACAATCGCAAAAAAATGCTTCGAATTATATCACAAAATAAGGGTTCAAGAATCAAATTATTTGATACCTCAATTGAAATAAATCAAATGATAATATATATATATTTATATTAGAGGATAAATCATGAAATATAAACCTCATTAAGGAAATTTATTTGTAAAATTATAATGTTAATTGATGCAAAAATATAAAATATCTTTTAGAAAACATTTTTAACATTAACATAAAATAAAAATTTACATGACATTTTGAAAGGAAACTTTTTAAAAGGTGACATAAAATCCTTTTAAAACTATTAATTTGTTTAAAAACATCCAAAAATAGATATATAAAAATAAATAAAGTTTATGTTGAAGAAATGAGGAGAGGAAGACAAACCATGTGAAAGTGAAAGGAAAAACCCTTTTTAATATTTTCAAAATAACTTTGTTTAAATGTCACATTCTAAGAAGAGTAAAAAATCATTAATTTTTATTAAAATTCATTTTAAAAAATAGAATTATAAAATACCATATAATAAAATTACAGTTTGGGATAACCCAAGCCTAGAAAATAATGTTTTAGATGAAACATTATAACTCAAAGAAATGAGATTTTAGTTATCAGTATTCCTTACAGGAAATATAGTCCATGAATTATTAAATGTTTGAAAATGGTTTTATATGGTAAAAATGTATATAATTAGATAATAAAAAATAATAAAATCAAAGATAATAATGTACCCAACTTATATGAAATATGTTCATGATAATGATGATACGTCATTGAATGAAAGTTTAGTTACAAAAAATACTCACTACCAGGGAAACATATGAATCAATAACCAAATGAATATGGGAAAATTATTTGGATAGTAAATTTCATGAAATAAAATGATTATAATAATAAAATATCCATTGGAAGTGAATAAACTATAAAAATAAAACATGGTGAACAAAATATATTATATCTTAAATAATTAGAATTTGGAGCAAAAAAACTCTAACTACATTAGAAGATTTCCAATCAAAACCCCTCGAAAGATAAGCATTATAATTGATCTTAAAATACCATGATTAAAATTTAATTCATGAAATTATATCTAAAATATAAAATATATTAAATATATAAATGAATTATGGTTCACAATACCAAACATTTCTCAAAGAGAGGAATTTGATATGAAAACCCTTAATTTGTAATCCCGCTTACTAAAACATGCTCTAACATCCTGTATAATGAACATAAATATCTTAATAAAATATCTCAAAACCTTAATATAAAAATAATAACATTTTTATAATTTTTTTAACCATATATAACAACCAATTATATTTTATTTTCATTATCGGGAGTTAGAACTTTTGGTTGTTTGTTACATACAAACTTCATAATGATGGGATTGATTCTCACTAAGTGGTTTCAAGTTTATCATTTATATATTATTTAAATGAATATAATATATGATAAAAAATGGTTTATAATGTCCCACTTTAATTCCTTGAGAGTTTTAATTATGAATCATTAAGATGAAATCAGTGACCAAATTATTTCAACAATTTTTAATGAAAGAAGATGATATATGAATAACATGTTTAGATATTAATATTACCATTTCAGAATAATTAAATAAATATTGAATACATTATTATTAAATTTTATCACTTTTTTATTACATTAATTAAGAATTTATGTAACACCCCAAGATTTCATAGTATGTTATCTCATTAAAGTAATTCAATATCTTGCGCTACATGCAACGCCGAGTTCGAGTGCACCACAACTTACCAAACTAGCTATTCAAAAAGCGGTTATGAATAGTATTAACTGAATTTTAAATATTATATACTCTATATAATTTTAAAACCCATATTATGTGTTTCTTAGACATAATATAAGAACAAATTTAATTTTTCAGATAAAGGAAGTATTTTTCAAAAATGCAATTCTACCGCCTACTAATGGTGAATTTTTTTAAATGAAATATCTGACACTTTTATATTAAATTTGACAAAAATAAACTTCTTATTTAGAATGGGGACATAAAAATTTAGTTTGGATAAATTTTTCATGTTTTTATGATAACTTTCATATTTTGATGAATAGTCAAAGATGCTAAATTTTAATTGAAAACAACTTTTTTAATAAAAATAATTTATAGTGTTAAATTATACATTTTAATGGTTTTGAAGTATAATTATATTATATTATTATCATTTAATACAATGTAGGTCATTATAAGTAGTTTTACATTTAAATTTGACATAAACACATGTCAATATTTTGATAATGTTTACTTTTAAAAAAACCCGCCTTTTGGTTTTGACATTGGGAATAAAATTTTAATTAATAAATGAAACTTCTATGTTTTGAATTTGGTACAATAAAATTTATTTTTGAATTCGTAATATCAAAATTATCTTAGGATAATTTTTTTGTATTTTTATAAAAACATTCAATTATTTAATGAATAGTGAAAAACACTTCATTTTTGTTTAAAATCAACTTTTTTATTTAAATAATTATTTATTTTATTTAAATTTATTTAAAGTCAAAATTGATAAATAATACCTATATTATCTCAATATAATTAATTGGAGTCATTTTATAATAAAATTAGATGTATAAAATTTTATTGAATTTTTAAACATCTTTTACCCACCTTCTAGGAATGTTAGAAAATTTGCATAAAACTTAATTTTACTGCTTCTATGAGTTGAATTTAAAAAATTTGAGAGACACAGTTGAAATCTGTAAGTAAAATTTGATTCAATAAGATGAAAATATTTTTTGGTGAATAATAATTTTTGACTTTAATTTATTACAGTGAAAAATAAATAGGGTAATGAAAGGTAAAAAATGATATTATAATTACCCAAAACATTTAGTAATTCTATTAGATAAGTTTAATTAGAAAAAAAAACAATCTTATGAATGAAATATGATCTTTTAGGTCTACTTGGATTAGATTAGTACATTTATTATTATTTTATTTAAGTGTTAAATTCAATGTTAATTAACTAAACCATTTTTAATGTATTGTTATACATAATATAAATTCGACTCTAAATATTAATTGGAAAGATAAAAATATTTACTACATAATTGAATTTTATTTATAATTTTTATAGTTTAAATAATTAAATTTATTTATGACACAATGATGATGTAGTAATTACCTTCTTAATGAAATATTAAAATAATTGAAATTATAAATATCCAAATAAATATAATTTAGACTTTTGAAGAATTCCACTAATTTTATAGGTTAATATGACATTTTAGGGTTTATTTTATAATTTTTTTTCGAAGTGATAAGGTTGTTATGACTTTCACAAAAACAAAATACCAAATAGTGTCAAAACTAACATAAATTAGTTTTTAAAACAAATACTATATTATTGGTTGTTATAATATTCCTAAAAATCTATGGTTCATATAAAGGACTTAAATAATATTATACATGTAATTAATGAACCACTTGAGGTTCTATTTGAAGTTTTGAGTAAGTTTATTAACCATATAGTGTAAGAATACAAGAAGACACGGTAAAACTTAAACTATTTAACTAAGAGTTAAATCCAAAAGATAATGTTAAAATGGTAACCTAAACTTGTATAAAACCTATTGGTTGATTATATTTCTACCCATAACCACATAAGTCTCGAAATAAATTCATCTATAGACATTATAAATAAAAAATTATTGTATAATAAATTAATATTTTAATCTTTTCCTAAAGTGACCCTCACCCCTCTTATAAAAGGGGACTTCCCCTTCTCTCAAAATCACACCTCCAAAGCCATTTGGCTCAGCCAACCCCTACCCAAATATCCTCCCAACTTAACTAACATCAACCTATAGTCCTTAATTTTATCATAAAGCCAACCTAAGGAGTCGTTTCGATCAACTCAAAAGGAAACACCCGAAGAAAAGGTAATAATTTCACCACCCTCTTTCAAGTTCTTTTCTTCTTCCACTTCCTCTTTATTTGTTGTTTCCATACCAAAATAATAACTGCAGTACCTCCTATATACTGTTATGTTTGTATAAATATGGTACAACCATATTCGTTATTCTATCTATCCTATAAATGACAAAGTCACCATATGTGCATATGTACGATTTACCGTCTCCACGTCGTGGTGTAATTTTTTGTTCAAACACTTCATTATATGGATGGGTATAATAATGAGTATAATTTATGTAAATAATAAATATAACATGTTAATGATTCTTTATATATGATATACCATCCAATTACATACGATTTCACCATCAATACAATAATATTTTCGCTCGTGCGTTGGTATGGATTACCGTCTCCACGAACGCGATGAGATTCATTCCCCATCGTAATCGTTCAAGAATAATTTTCATTTTATGATTAAAAATAATGTTTAAGAACTTAATATAATTCTGTATATGAATCAAATACATTCTATCCATAACAAACATGGCTTATGTAACCAAGCATATAAAGGAAAACAGATCAGTTAACACCCGAAACGATGATACTACTAAAATATTATTAACAAAGAAATATTAGGAGATCATATATGATATCATATTTATATATTTGGTTCTTGTATAATTTAATAAGAATGATTTAACTTTTATACATGAGTTTAACGTACCCATGACTAAGGAAAATTGCAAGGTAAGAGTTAATTCCTCAATCTCATTATTATCCGAGATTTTTTATGAGTAAGTATTTACTGGGACATATTTAGCATGAATGTCTATATTTCATAAAAATGTTTTCAAAAGGAATCTTTCAAAGTTTTATTTAAGGTTATATTTAACTATATCATCATTTTAAATGTTTTAAATATTTATTTTTCTAAATGTTTTTAATTGATGTTCATTTTTTTAAAATGATTTTAAAGATTTATTTAAATATACATCATTATTTTAAAATGTTAATTCCTTTCAAAGATTCAAAGTGGTATGGGAAACTTTGATTCAAAAATGTATTTAAATGTCTTTATTTCTAAATTATGTGAATTTTAAATGATTTTAAAAAATAAAAGAGATATTTCTCTCAAATAGTTTTGATTTCATCTATGTAAACATTCTTTGATGGATTTTACACTTGTTTGAAGTTGATTCAGTATGATAAAAATCTTATATATTTTATTGAAGGTTTTGTGATATGTTTGACTGTGGATGTGTTATTTTTATACCATTCATGGTTTATTGTTAAAGTATTAAAATTTCTTATAATAGTTTTAATAGGAATGTTTATGTTATGTTTCATCCTTTCATATGAGTAATGCATTGGACTTAGTAAGTGACAGGTGGACCCCGCTATAGCTCCTCGATGCATCAGTAGGTATCATGAGACAAACCAGTGTATTGGCACAAGGCCTTGAAAAAATCTAATTTGTATTCTTTGAATAAGGATTTGACTAGGTGGTTATGAAGTATGGCATTATGCATTCCATCATTTTGAAATTGGCTATTGATATTGCATGTGATTATTAGACTAGTAGAATATCCATGTGAATAAGTAAATGGAATTATTTGATTTATATTTTCCATATTATGCTGAAGTTAAAGTTTAAAATGCTTAAGTTTTAGTCTTATATGTTGCCTTAAAGGTTTATTCTTGTTTATGAATTTTTCTATTATATTGTTATCCTTACTAATCATATGAGCTCACCACTTTCTATGTTTTATTTTTAGCAGGATGCGAAGAAGTATATTATGACTGACCTGCAGGGATAGTCTAAGGGGTATGAATGTGATCAATGGATACAATGTTGTTTTTGTTGTTTTTTATTTTATAATGTAATGTAAAACTTATGTATATATCCAGTACTTCCAACTCTACTAAACTGATCAGTATTTTGGGATTTGATCCCTTTTGATAATGCTAATGTATTAAATTATGCACCGAATCTGGGATTCTGGGGTCGGGGCATTACAGTTGGTATCAGAAGAAGTTTAGTATATACCTTGGAAACTAAATTTAGAAAAGATCTGATTATAGAACATGACCCTAAGATAGAATTTGAGGATTAGTATAGAAGAACTTCCTAGAATTTTGGTAATGTAGAGATTTTGTGTATTTTCCAAGGAATACATCCCTGTCTAGATATGAGCAGGTAGAGATGGCTCTGGCACAGACGGACCAAGGAGTGAAAAATACGAAAAGGAGTTTCGGGCTTGACCTGGGGTATCCTGGTACATGACAATGATCCTTTCTTTACTCTTGGTTATGACACTCCTAGGGGATATTCTTAGGATAATTCACATTTTCATTATAATCCATTATGAAGGATTTAGGAGTAAATACTTCCTAAAATAATTATTATTATTATTATAGATTATATTCATAATCTTTTCAATTTACATTAGGTATTTTACATGTTTGGAATTATGCATTGTGATTCATAAACTAACCCAGTGTATGAAATTGTTTAGAAATAGAACCTAGTAGATGGAATGAGAATTCTAACAATACGCATGATCAAAAGATTATGAAGGATCATATATTTCATGGTATTAATCCAAAATTTAAAAGGGAAATAGTCTCCCATATATTCTTCTCATATGAATAAATAGTATCATGTGTTAATAAGATAAGTAAAGAATTCTCTGAGTCTTATGGATTTGAAGGGAAGTAAGAGAATAAAAGGATGGAAGAGAGAAAGATAGATAAAGGGAAGAGGGGAAAGAAGGATTTTCCCATATGTGATAACTGTGGAAAGAATCACCTTGGTAAATTCTGGAAGAGAATGAGAGTTTTTTATAAGAGTGGAGAAATAAGACACCAATTACATGATTTAAAGTTTAAGAAAATGGTTTCAAATGTAGAATGCTTCATCTGTAAGGAGTTGGGACACTACATGAATCAATGTCCAAATCATCAGAGTATATCCCAAATGCCTCTATTTGATAATAATCAAGTTATGATACTACCAAAGATGAAGAGGAATGATTAGAGCTCTTATGTTGTTATTAAAGTATTATGTAATTTGAGTATTGTATTAATGATGTACATGTTATAAGAATTATAGAGTATATAAGGATTGTACCGCAATACTATTTCATTAAGGACTTGAGTTTGTTTGGAATAAAGAAAAGTGATCAATAGCAGGTTAATTTTTTTGGAAAATATATGGTTGAGAGAAATATAAACCATAATATAGTACTGATATTTAGGTAGTGATTTTGGAATAATATATGATTTATTTGGATAAATTATATTGGATATTATTGACTACCTTGAAACAGATTAATAATTTGTATATTCCATCATTTTTGGAGTTTACAACATTTTTGGTTAGAAGGAGTATATCCAAAATTATATAAGAAACAAGGGAGAATGAATGTAATCAATAATGTTTTATGGTAATTCAAGGTGTTACAATGTTTTAAAATAATACATGATGAAGGTATTCACATGTTATTAGGTGGAAAAAATGTATCTTCATTGTGTTTACATTCCTTATAAATTTTGGACTGTGAGTTTGGACAGAAGTATTTTAGATAAGTCTAAAGGTTTGAATTGATTAAGTTTGACACTGGATGTTATTGTTAAGGTTAAATCATTTCTTGAGATTATTTTTGGATTGTCATAAAAAGGAAAACCTAGAGGTCGGGTGACAACCCATTGTGTCCAGTAAGGCCGCAAGACATGAACCTGCAACCGAAGAGAGACAAGGGGGCATCACCTACCACTTGCCTATGCGATGTACTCATTTTTATATCGAGGTTTTTTTAAATGGTCTGAAAAATAAATTATAAATTTATTTTTTTTGTACCCTATATGATTTGGATAAATAAAATATTTTTTAATTCTATTATCTTTTGGAGTGAAAGATGAGTTTGTGGTAGGAATTAGTTAAAGGATGAAGCTATACTTGTCAGTCATATATATATATATATATATTTCCTCTTATTCTATGAATAAATTAGTTCTTAAACTTTAGATATGGGATATTAAAACCAAAAATGTGTTATCCTAATACCATATGTTTTTTTGAACTGATGATATTTTACATCATCTTTGATTGATGGATTTGAGGCCTTCAATTTTACACTTTTTTGTGATTGATGACCTCAATAACTCCCTATAAATATTTAAATTTTCCCTCCAATTATGTGTCTCTAATTTCCACCAATGTTCTCTTAATTGGGATAATAATTTGGTTGTGACTTTTTCATTTCCCTTTCCCTCTTATTAAGACTAAATTTTATTAACCCAATTTCCAATTTGAGTTTTCCACAAAGGTATTTCTCTATTTTTAACCATTTATTTTCAAATAAAAATTTCAAATTGAAAGGATTAACTTTATTGAAGGAGGGGAGAATGTGACACCCCAAGATTTCATACTACATTATCTCATTTAAGTAATTCAATAGCTTGCGCTACACGCAACCCCAAGTTCGAGCGCACCACAACTTACCAAACTAATCGTTCAAAAAGCTGTTATGAATAGTATTAAATACATTTTAAATCTTATATATTATATATAATTTTAACATCCATATTATGTGTTTCTTAGACATAATATAAAAAAAAATTCAATTTTTCAGATAAAGGAATTATTTTTCAAAAATGCAATTTTACCTCCTACTAATGGTGATTTTTTTAAATGCAATATTAAAAAATTTTATATAGAATTTTAAAAAATAAACTTCTTATTTAGAAGCGGGACATAAAAATTTATTTAGGATAATTTTTTGGTGTTTTTTTGATAACTTTTATATTTTGATGAATAGTGAAAGATGCTAAATTTTAATTAAAAACAGCCTTTTTAATAAAAATAATTTATAGTGTTAAATTATAAATTTGAATGGTTTTGAAGTGTAATTAGATTATATTTTTTTAATTTAATACAAGGTAGGTCATTATAAGTAATTCTACATTTAAATTTGACATAAACACATGTCAATCTTTTGATAGTTTTTACTTTTTTTTAAAAACACCACCTTTTGGTTTTGAAATTGGGAATTAATTTTAAATTAATAAATTTAACTTCTATGTTTTGAATTTTGTAAAATAAACTTAATTTTTGAATTATAAATAACAAAATTATCTTATGGTAAATTTTTGGCATTTTTTCTGAAAACATTCAATTTTTTGATGAATAGTGAAAAACACTGCGTTTTGTTTAAAATTGACTTTTTATTTAAATTTATTTAAATTAAAAATAGATAAATAATACCTATATTAGTTTAATGTAATTAATTGTTGTCATTTTATAATAAAATTAAATGTAAAATATTTTATTTTATTTTTTAACGTCTTTTACCCACATTCTAGGCACGTTAGCAAATTTGAATAAAACTTAATCTTAATTCTTCAGTGAGTTAAATTTCAAAAATACTAGAGAAATGGTTGAAATAAGTATGTAAAATTAGATTCAATAAGATGAAAATATTTTTTGGTGAATAGTAACTTTTGAATTTTATTTGCCACGGTTAAAAAAAATAGGGCAACTAAAGGTAAAAATGATATTATAATTACCCTAAAACATGTCCTAATTCTATTGGATAAGTTTAATTCAACCAAAAAAAACCTTAGGAATAAAATATGATCCAGTAGGTCCACTTGGATTAGATTAGGACATTCATTATTATTTTATTTAAAGAAGAGTTAAAAGTGTTAAATTAAAAGTTTATTAATTAAACCATTTTTAATATAGGTTTATACATAAGATAAATTAGACTATAAATTTTCATTTGAAAGATTAAAATATTTCCTACATAATGGTATTTTATTTATAATTTTTAGAGTTTAAATAATTAAATTTATTTAGGACATAATGATGATGCAATAATTGTCTTCTTAATGAAATATTAAAATAATTGATATTATAAATATCCATATAAATATAATTTGAGACTTTTGATGAATTAAAATAATTTTATAGGTTAATATATCATGTTAGGGTTGATTAGATAAATTTTATTCTAGGTGATAAGGTTGTTATGACTTTTACAAAAATAAAATACCAAATAGTGTCAAAATTGGCATAAATTAGTTTTTAAAACCAATACTATATTATTGGTTGATATAATATTCCTAAAAATACAATGTTCAGAAAAAGGGATTAAATAATATTATATATGTATTTAATGAACCACTTGAGGTTCCCTCGGAAGTTTCAAGTATGTTTATTAACCATATAGTGTAATAATACAAGAAGACACGGTAAAAGTTAAACTATTTAACTAAGAGATAAATCTAAAAGATAAGCCAACGAGCTTCTACCTAAGTGGTAAAGGATTCTGCTTGGAATCCAAAAGACCCAAGATCAAATCCAGGTTGGGACGAATTTTCGGGGGTACTGTAACAGAGGTGACACTGTAGCGAGGACCTACTGTAGCAGGACTATAATGACGACGATACTGTAGCAGGTACCCTAGCAGCTCAGATACTATTGCAGTGCTATTCACTGAAGGTCTATTTGGGAAAAAAATGGGATTTCACACCTTTTATTCAGGACACTTTTCCTTGAGCCTTTGGGATATTTAATGGGTCTCCCTCTACCCAGATAAAATGAGGTCTTTGCTTTAATAATAAAATGAGGCTTCGACCCCAACCTTTAAAAAAAATCTAAAAGATAAGGTTAAAATCATAACCTAAACTTTTCTAAAACCTATTTTTGATAGGTTTTTGACCCATAACCACCTAAGGCTCAAAATAAATTTATTTTGAGCCATTATAAACCAAATATGATTGTATAATAAATTAATATTTTAATCTTTTCCTAAAGTGACCCTCACCCCTCTTATAAAAGGGCACATACCCTTCTCTCAAAATCACACCTCCAAAGCCATTTGACTTGGCCAAACCCTACCCAAATATCATAAAAAATTCCCTCAAATAAATATAGAGTCCTTACTTTAATCATAAATCCAACCTAAGGAGCCCTTTTTATCAACTCAAATGGAAACACCCGAAGAAGAGGTAATAATTTCACCACCCTCTTTCAAGCTATTTTCTTCTTCCACTTCCCCTTTGTTTGTTGTTTCCACACACAAATAAAAAATCTAGTACCTAAAACATACTATGATGTTATTATAAATACATTATAACCATATTCGTTATTCTATACATCCTATAAATGACAAAGTCAACATACGTGCATACGTACGGCTTACCGTCTCCACGTCATGGTGTAGTTTGTTATTCAAACACTTCATTATTTGGATGGGTATAATAATGAGTATAAGTAATTTAAATAATACATATAACATTTTAAAAATTCTATATATATTATATACCATCCAATTACATATTATTTCACCATCAATATAATGATATTGTCGCTCGTGCGTATGTACGGATTACCGTCTCCACGAACGCGTTGATATTCATTCCCCACCGTAATTGTTCAAGAATAATTTTAATTTTATGATTAAAAATAATGTTTAAGAAATTAATATCATTCTGAATCTGAATCAAATAAATCCTATCCCTAACAAATACAGCTTATGTAACCAATCATATAAAGGAAAACAGATTAGTTAACACCTGAAACGATGATACTACTAAAATATAATTAACAAAGCAATATTAGAAGATCACATATGATATAATATTTATGTATGTGGTTATTGTATAATTTAATAAGAATTATTTAACTATTATATAGGAGGTTAACGTACCCTCGACCAAGGAAAATTACAATGTAAGGGTTAATTCCTCAATCTCATTATTATCCGAGATTGTTTATGAGTAAGTATTTACTGAGACATATTTATCATCAACTTCCATATTTCATACAAATGTTTTCAAAAGGAGTATTTTAAGGTTTTATGGAAGGGTATATTTAACTACATCATAATTTTAAATGTTTTAAATATTTATTTTTCTAAATCTTTTTAATTAATGTCCATGTTTTCAAAATGATTTTAAGGATTTATTTATATGGTCATCATTTTTTTAAATGATAATTACTTTCAAAGTTTCAAAGTGGTATGGGACAAGTTGATTCCAAAATGTATTTAAATGTATTCCTTTATAAATTATATGACTTTTAAATTATTTCAAAAAAAGAAAGAGATATTTCTCTCGAATAGTTTTGATTTCATCTATGTCAACATCCTTGGATGGATTTTACACTTGTTTGAAGTTGATTCACTATGATACAAATCTTACATATTTTATTGAAGGTTTTTTGATATGTTTTACTATAGATGTGTTATTTTTATACAATTCATGGTTTATGATTAATGTATTAACAATTCATATGCTATTTTTAATACGAATGTTTATGTTATGTTTCAACGTTTCATATGAGGAATACATTGGACTTAGTAAGTGATGGGTTGTGCCCGCTATAGCTCCTCGATGCATCGGTAGGTATCATGAGAAAACTAGTGTCATGGCACAAGGCCTTGAAAAAGTCTTATTTTTAGTCTTGGCACAAAGCCTTGACTACGTGGTTATGAATTCTAGCATTTTGTATTCCATCATTATGAAATGGGATATTGATATTTCATGTGATTATTCGACTAGTATAATATACATGCGAATAAGTGAATGAAATTATTTGATTTATATTTTCCATATTATTCTAAAGTTTAATTTTAAAAGGCTTATGTTTTAGTCTTATACATTGCCTTAAATGTTTATGCATATTTATGAATGTTTCCGCTATATTGTTATCCTTACTGATCTTCTGAGCTCACGCCTTTCAATGTTTTATTTTTCCCAGGATGTGAAGAAATATATTATGATGGACCTACAGGGATAGTCTAAGGGATATGAATGTGGTTAATGGAGAAAATGTTGTTGTTGTTGTTTTTCATTTTATAGTGTAATGTAAAACATACGTATGTATCTAGTACTTCCAAGGCTACTAAACTGATCGATCTTTTAGGATTTGATCTCTTGTGATCATGATAATGTTTTAAAATAATGCAATGACTCTAGGATTCTAGGGTTGGGGCATTATAATTTATTACATAAACATTAGAAAAATGTTTTTATAGGTGGTAAAACTGAGCAAAACTAAAGCGTATTACTACGTTTGAATGAATAAGAACATGTTATTATATAATTTTAAAATAACATTTAAATAAAAACAAAATTTTATTATATATTATATATATCCATTAAAATAAATCTTATAACCATCCATTTTGGGTGGTGATGAAAAATGAAGTTCATCGCTCATTGAGGTGGTAGTCCCCACGTACATAAAATTAATGATCCAATTTATCAATGAATGGATAAAATGAGTGTACATGATAAATTTAAATTTAGGAATAATGACTATATTATATACACCATAATTATTAATCAAATACAAACTTTATTCAAACCTTGAGATGTGGCGATTAAAAATAGAAAGCATCATTTTATTGAGGCGATGTTCTACACACACACACGATTGATATTAATTTATATTTCTTAATGGATTGAATAGATGAATAAAAAAAGATAATACTTTTAATTTTTTAACATTATAGTATATATATGATACTAATACCATTATATTTTTATTTCTAAAATAAATTTTAATGATTATATTTAAGAACAAAATACAAATAGTTGATAATTTCAGGCACTTGAATTTTCCTTGGAATTCTCCATAGAAATGAAAGTTAATTTTAATATTAAAAGTTTTAATTAAAAAATTGGAATTAATTATGTTGAATAAAATTATTAAGGTTTTGAAAATTTAATTTTAATATTATCACACATAACATTCAAAAAAAATTCTTTAGAAAAAGTGTGTTTTAAGCTTTGATTTTATGTGTTATCCATAATTATTGAAATTATCAATCCTCATGTGATTTTTTTTATTTAAAAAAAATAATGTAAGAGGATTTCATGGAAATAGAAAATAAAATCTCACAATAAAATTACTTTATTCAAAGAAAGTCCAATTTTTTTTATTAAAGTAACATTTTACTTTAAACATAGAAATATTTGACATAGGTTTTAAAATTTCAATAAATAATTTAAAATGTATAATTTTATTCCATAGATTCATATTTTATTACATAAAGGGGTTTTTATCTTATATATCTTTCTTATATAATGATAAATTCATAATAATTAAAAGCTTCATGAAAACCATATTTTTGGACCCAAAAAAACCTTTTTAGAAAAAGATAAAAAACTAATTCTATGTGAATTTTGATATGAGGAATTAAAAAATAATGTTAATTTTATTAATTTATAATTTAAAAATTTATATATTCAATTGTTTTTTCATAAAATCATAAAATATAATTAAAAAACATTTTTATTGGAAAGTAAAATTTTCAAATAGTAACTATTATTATTCTTACTTAATATTATTTACCGAATAATTTTGTGCTAACAAATTATTAATATAAAACATAATTTATCATCATTAATAATATGATTCATGAAAAAGAAATACATATGACATAAAAAAGTTAATTTTTAGAAAATTACTTTTATAAACATTAAACGATCTTATAATCCATTTTTTGTTAACTAGTTAAATTTCCTTAATAATAAAAGTATCCTTTATTTTATATATACAAATATTCCATAAATCAGTTACTCTTACTTATTTCTGCTAATTCAATGGCTAGGTTTTAATGAACATACCTAAATTTTTATATTGTATCTAAATATATTGTAGTTTTGTTTAGGTTTGATGTTTAGTGCGGAGAAAGTCATAAAATAACTTTAAATATTTAAAAGTAATAGTATATTAAAATCTCATGGTGTTACAAAAAATTTGAATTTTAGATTTAGGATATTTGCAATTCAAATATTGTTAGAATTCATAATGATCTACTAATTGAGAAGGACTTATGTAATGACTAAAACTTATTGGAATAAAGAGTTGATAAAAAAATAATAAACTGAATATATCCAAGTTGATCTAATTTTTTTTAAAGGATACAAGCTACATAATTTTTAGATAGCACAAAATGTTTGAATGAATCGATATAAACATTAAAGTGATTGGAATATCATGAACTCTGGAGGCTCTGGTTATATTTCAATAAGGATAATTTTTGGTTGTAGTGGTTCTAGAAAGAGTAAAACAATGTGTTTAATTATAGAGATCTAATAGGATAATATGATCAAATTATATGTTTATAACTTATCATAAATAGTTTTTTCTTATGGATGGAGAGGACCCCAAAGAGCCCATAAGAATCATTATTTCAATCCATTTTTGGAAATTGGGAGTTAACGATGAAAGATGAAATGGCTTTTTCACATAGAAACTAAACATGCGAGCTAACAAAACTTCCACATGGGAATAAAGGTATCAAAAACACATATACGTTATTTTTAAATTAGGTACTAGATGGTATAAATAGGTAAATGGATAAATTGGGTGTCAAAGGGTTTTAATAGTTTCAAGGAGTGGATTTCTCTAAAACTTTCTCACCCATTATAAAAAAACAACCATTAAGAAGATGTTGAGACTGATTAATTCTGAAATTTTGCATCTATAATAGATTTATGTGAATTTGGTGTTCCTTATTAGTGATTTATATTTTTAGATCTATAAAATGAATTTTAAATGATTTATAGACCAATGAAATGTGGACTTGGTTTACGACCTGAAAAGAAGTCTCTATAGTTTTAATTAAGTGGAATGGAAATAACATAAGAAGTTTTATGACTTTATAGATGATAAAAGGTTTATATAAATAAATTCAAACAATTTTTTCTATCAAAATTAGTTCAAGGATTATGGTTTCATCATCCTTATCTTGTATGCAGATGATATGCTCCTAGAGGTTCTGAACATGAAAGTGATTTAAGAGGTGAACAATTATTTATCTAGAAGGTTTAAGATAAAGAATCTTGGGGAACCCAGGAAGATTTTGGGGATTTATATTGAAAGGTATATGAATATTTTAACATTTATTTTTTCATAATTAATACATATATAAGGTCATTGAAATGTTTTGAAATTATTGAATATAAACTTGAGTCTACCCAATTGGTGGGAAACTTCAAGTTATCTAAATATAATGTACCAAAAATGAAATATGAGGCTAATAATATGGTGAAAGCTTTATTTATATGAGTGGTTATAATTATTATGTATACCATGGTTTTTACAAGGTCATACATTACACATGTAGTGGTATATATTAGATGGTTTATGGAGAATCCGAGAAAGGAGAACTAGGAATCTATAAAATTTATTCTCTTATATCTCAAAGGTTTAGAAGATGTAGCCTTGTGTTTTGGAAGAAAAGATCCATTATAGGGTTATGTTTATATAATCTATAGAGGGAATTTTGATGAAAATAAGAGTAATATAGAATTTTTATTTACCTTTATAGGGATAACTATAAGTTACATATCAAGGCTGCATCTAGTTATAACACTATCCAAAATAGAAGAAAAGTATATGGCTATCACAGAATCATGGAAGGAATTAATATAGATGGATTTTTTATTTTAGGAACTCAAAAGGATTTAGTAAAGTGGGTTTCTATTTCATGATAGTTAGAGAATAATAATTTTTTTGTAACAATATGGTGTTTCAATCAGCGTTAAAATACATTGAGGTGAAATATAATTTTATATATAATATAATGGAGGACAAGGTAATGGAATTTTGAATGTTCAGTGAAATTGATAATCTTAAAACATGTTTACCAAGGTCTTAGTACAAGAAATTCTGAGTCAACATTATGACTCAGTGGAACTTGGGTGATCAGAAAATGGAATAGATACATTGATTGTTTATTCAAAAGTAGGTGTGACCATAATTTGTCTAAGTGTTGGTGGTTGTATTGAATCCTTGAAATAAGTATTTAAGTGGGTGAATTTTTGGGTTTGGAAAGACACTTTCCTGATTCAAATTCTTTGTGTCTGAAAGGAGATTTTCTAGAACTTGGGTTCTAGATCATAGGGGAGGCTTGTGGTGATAGAAGTTTAAAAGTAGGATGGATGGTCTATATGCCATGTTTTAAAACATACAGGTAAGTGAACATATTTGGATGATGGATGTTAATTTGTTTGGATCATGTAAGAATCAGTCTATTGGAGTTATTTAATGTGTTCTTGGAAGTTTAAAACAATGTTGTGTCTGAATAATCATTGTTTTGGATGATAATTACAAGTGTACTTTATTAGGAAACTATAGTCGAGGTTATGCGATGTAATATCAATTGGAGGTGACCAATTCCAATTGAGGGTCTTCGAATAATTACAGAATATAGTGGTACTGGTTAATTTTATGGGCCCCACTATAAATGTTTTTGGTGATACCACTTGTATGTGTAACTTGATTTGAAATGTTTTCACTATAAAAGAGATTAATTTACTATTCACTTTTTCTTATGATACTACATCGATGGGATAATTTTTTTTGGTTTTCCCATTTGGTATACACCATTAATGAAAATGGAATCATCATTAAATCTACCAATGAGCCTAAAATTCCCAGGAAAATCTCTGAGAATTAGTGAATCGACTGAAATTCTTGTGAATCATCAATTAATGTCACACATTACATACAACCTAGCTACAATGACCATTGTGGGTTTATAGTATCGAAGAATACTATCACTATACTAATATATCTAGTTCCATGTGGTGAATGTTCTTATATGGGAGTAAAACATGAATGGTTCCATCCCTATCCCAAAGGTGACCCTTGATAACCACAAGGAGATGAATACTTATAGGTCATCTCATCAATGAAAGGATAATAAGAAGCAATTTCCCCTTAATACCATGACCAACCACTTTAGGAGTATTTCCCCGGAGTGAGTCAACACCCATTTTCCCTACCTTATGGATGTGGAGAGGTCCTTCCTCACATATCTAAAACTATTCAAGATATTCCATGTAGAAATTCCACCACCAACCATTTCCATTAATTCTATATAGCCCCGAATCCTCAAGGATATATTGAGGATGCTACATTAGAGATCCTAAAAATGGCTATTTAGGCTAGGATACCATGAATAAGGGTCCACTAGGGGATGTTAACCACTTATATGAGGAGGAATTACACAACATTTTTCTAATCGAAATCCATAAATATCATCGGCATATCCCAATAAAAACTGAGGAGCCACCTAGAAGGGATCATACCCATGAAGGCAGCTGCTTTTATTATACCACATCAATTATAGTTGATGATATAGTCTTAGTCACCTAACTAAAAGCATCTAAAAAGATGATCCACCAGTGGAAATCAATGATTTAAATACTATAGTAGGTAACTACCCCTATTATTCTAGATATCTTCAAGGTTCATTAACACACTCTAATCAAATCCTGAGGACCATATTTAACCACTAATGTCAAGAATTCTTATATGTCAATGAACCATAAACTGGTGGATACCTACACTATCCCCTTATAGAAATATTAAGGAAATAATGGATAAATATTTCTTCCCCATAACACCATTATAAAATAATTTGGATCCCCTCCCTCAAGAACCCTCTATGGATGTCCTCCCCATGACATTGGAAGCATCAAATTCAAATGTTATCCTTTTGGTAAAAAGTAAAAAATCATTATCCTTGAAGGTTATCCCCATGGTTATGTGAAATTAAAATTCTTTGGATATTCGCCCTAGAGCCCTTGTTGTGGAGGTGTTCGCTATAGTAATATGAAGATATATCACCGAGGCCCTCTTTATGATTCCAGTTGTAGAGGTCCTCACTGAAATACCATGATATATTGCTAAGGAGGTCCTCCCCTCACCAACCTATAAATAATAAATAACATGTAGTTCACACCCATAGGAATCAATCTAATGAATCTAGAATTCCTCCTTAGGGAATATAATGTAGAGTTCCTCCCTATGAGGAAGAATTTATCTAGAATGGAGGTCCTCCCAACACTGGAAAACTATGAATCAACAAACATAGAGGTTATATAAATGTAATTAAATGAATATTCCCTCATCACGTTGATAAATCTCCTTGGTGTGATAGTATTACTCATGTAAAATATGTTCTATCGTGGACCTTATACCAAAAGGCACTGAATAATCCATGTAAATCCACACTATGTACTCCATCACCTATCAATAGTTTTTGTGAAAATAAATGAGAAATATGAAGAAATTATCATAAGATATACCTCTCCCAAATCATATACTCTTGGATGTTACTGAGGATACCTAGATCGATCCAGTAATTCTTGTTAAAACAATGGGGAAACAATATCTATGGTCATACCAGGTTGAAGCATCACTTACAGAGGGGGAAAAACTTCATTTTCATGTGAAATGAATTGTTTGAGGAAAGAATACTAATTATGTCCTATCCTATAGATACTCTTTAGTATGAAATTACTAAAATAATAAAGTAATAATTCATTCCTTAAATTCATCACAACTTAGAGGAAACTCTTTATCATCTCAAGTTATGACATTTTCCTTATAAGTTGTATGATAACCACCATAAGACACTAGATAAACTATTCCACCATATTGAATCAACCAACCCATTAGTGGAAAGAAATAATAAATTAGGAAAACCATGAAAGTAACTCTTATAGGATTTATTTGATGGTTTAAAGATTCACCTATAAATAGTTGATAATGTTTTTCCTGATTTGCATATCAAATGGTTGGGTGAATATGAAGTCTTCAATTTTACTTCATATACCAACCAATGCAGTTGGACATGAAAATAAGCATGAAATATTATCTCTTTTAGATAGGTGTTAGTTCCAGTATCTACATATTATATTTCTATAATAAAAAACCCTTCCATTTCTAAATCTAAAAATAGATTGACCTAGAAGGAATGATCCATTGATAGGATTCTACACTTAGCCACCAAGAAGTTGAAAGAAGTGGCTAATTAAGGGGAAATGAATTAGTAAAGGGAAGAATCATATCTAGGGGAATTTACCTATTTCCTATATAATGTGATACATTTATTCCTTTCTAAAATAAAATCTTAAAAGTAATTTTTTTTGTGAATCATCCTTTGTAGAAATACAGTATTGAACCCATCCCAATGGTTTTATAACTTTTTTACCTTCACAACTACGTTAAGATAAATTAAAACCATTCTGAAGTACAACAATATTGGTGGATGATAAGTGTCTACCCAAACCCTATATATGATGAATTTTTTATTGCACCATCCTTCTCTAAGAAACCTAGTCTTTTCCATACTTGTAGAAGATTCACAAGAGGAAACCCTATGAATTTCTCTACTGATGTTTCATAACTCATCTTGTTCATTCTAGGCATGTGTTGTAAAATCCTTGGGAGACTCACTTGTTTTTATCATATATAAATGTCTATAGGAGAGAATCGGGGGGGGGGGGTTAAAACTTTATAGGTATTATAAATCAAGTGGTTCCCCAAAAAGGAAATAGTCAAATAAGACCATGACATGCACCTAAAAGGGAACTTAGAAACCGACAAGGTTCCCTACTAATATGTTCCATATCAGGATTTTATTATTAAATAATTATTTTTTTAGTAAACGTTATTGATTCAATCTCAATAGATAATGTATAACATGACACCTGTATAGAAAATGATAAGGAGATGCTTTCACATAATGTGGTTCATATCAAAATGGTAGAACAATTTGTGAGTACTAAATATTAAATAAATATTGATGAATTAAGAAATACTTTTATAATCATTATTCTAACTAATCATTGATTGCTAACCAATGAAAATGTGAATGGTATGGCTATGCTTATTTCCCACCCCCACAAGAAGAAATCGATCCTCTTTGCATTGAGAAAAAGGTTACTTGGTGTAATGATGAGGTGGAAAATATAAGGAATATTAATAACAAATTACTCATAGGTAACTTACCTCTTGATTCCAACTCTTTGGATAAATCCAATATCTCCCCTTTAGTGAATCCCCTTAAACTAGAAGAAACTATTCGAACAACAAGAGTTTAACCCAAACATCTGACCAACCTTGGTCCCAAATAACCAATCCATCTTACCCAAATGATCATGAATTATTAATAATACCCATAAAAAATCAATAAACACCACAATTTCAATAGATTTACCCCAATATAACTCAATATTATAACAAATAATAGGCATAAAAAATATTATCATACTAACTTCCACTAACATCCTCTACTCTAGAATTAGATAAGGAAGAAGTCATACCAAAATTTATCGAATCCAATGAGTCCCTTACTACATTGATAAAATCCATATAAGGGAAACTGTCTCCAGTATAGCCAAAAAGGAAACCATATCTAGAGTTTTTCAAATCGACACATCCTTTTAAAAACTTTAGAAATCCTATATTCCAAATGTTCAATGGTATGATATTTCTAGACAAAGTCTCATTCATTTTCATCTCGATGCATCCCTATTATGGGATCAATGGAGTAGTAGGAGGTAGAAAATCTCAGGAGAGTATTAAAAACCATGGAATGACCCGTATTTATCTAGTACCATAATATTCTAGCTAGCTCTATTAATATTAGAGAGATCTTAGATAAAAATTACATTACTAATTCATATTGGCACTAAGGAAAAATACTATCATTCCCCTTTCAAATTTTAAGCATTTGGAAAATGATAGGGTTTCAAATTTTATCTCAAGGTAGAAAGGATTAAACTATTCCCTTAATATATACTTTCCTCAAGAGATGATACTATATATATATAATATTTGTGATGAGATGTATAAAATTATTATTCCATTTAAATACCCTAGAATATTATGAGAGTGTACAGTAGTAGTGTAGTAGCTAGATGATTGCATTCCGCAATACAAATCCAAATATCATCTGATGTCAGTGATAGTGTGTAATAAATATATAAAACTAGAAACTTAAACCATCAAAATCAATCCATCATCTATAAAAAATTCAAATAATTGACCCCACTCACTACCATGATATACCTCCTCCAAGATAAAAACAATAAAAAATCACCCTTATCAAGATGGAAATAAGGAGAAATATCTCTAGAACATTGAAATTTAAAAGAATTTTTTTTATTTCTTTCAAAAGGAGTATGTTCTAGGATTTTTCATCTCCACCATAGAGAAAAATATATTTTCACTAAAAGATATCAAGAGGAAAAATGAATAATATTTGAATGATCATAATGGTCACTACCCTTTCTATAGGATGTTGGGGTATAATATCCAAGAATGTTTAATCTTCAAGGAATTTCTCTAGAAGATGATTGGTACTATGAATGTGATGTTGGATAATCCCCCAGATTAGGTGAATTGTGTGTCTAATACCTCCCCTAAATAAGGATAATGGTAAGAGATCAAATAATAAGGGGATATGAATTAAATTATTGGATTACTAATAAATCAGTCAGACATTCACAAATTATCATCAAGGCACGACTGGAATATCTAGTCATGACCCCAATTTTATCTAGAATACCTAAGGTGACATATTCATCATTATATTCATGAAAGAGATAATGTAATCATAATTTAAAAAGAAAGGAACTTGAAAAGGAACCCCCATGGGTACCGAAATTTGTCTAAACTCTTCTGAGCTTCCTAACCCCGTCACAGGGTAGATGGGAACCACATTACCATATAACATTTTCTTTGTATAAAATGTCATAATATGCCTCTATAAAGGTCATTTAATTAATAGATTCCTTCATTAGCGAGGAATAATTTTATTAACCCAACTTATGAATCAACAACTGAGGAGTATTCTAAAAAGGATGAGGAAAGAAAGGTTATGGTTGACCCTGATGTTTATGTGTCATTGCCAATGAATCCATATATATACTCAAGACCTGAATAAAAGTGAATCGACATGTTTATTAAGAACATCATCTTGATCCAGATTCCTCTATGGTTCATTCGGTTATGATAATACTAATATTCCAACTACCAACTAAACTATCATCCGATCAATATCAAGATGTAGGAAGTCTAGTTCAACCCAACCCATAAATTGAAAAATCACCCCTGATTATAACAAATAGATGGATTATCCAGTATTGATAGATTTGGACCATAATCCTCAAACTAGAGAGTAGTCACAGTTTAAAAACTTGTAACTTTAGTCTCTAAATATGAATTTTCAATCATATATCCATTTTTCATTATATAATCATGGTTATGAAGACCCCTCACCTATATAAAGAACTCAGGGAAGCCCTTATTAAGAATCTCCCATTTACCCAAGCATCAGATAATTAATTCATTACAATTATTAAATATCATGTTAATAAAGGCTCCACTAAATTTCACATAATAATTTTTACCTACAAAAGGACTAGTAAACTGTTATATGTGGACATAGAAGACCCTTGTATGTATCTAGAAATCTTGATGGTATAAATATTCACCAAGCCTTTATTGAAAATGATTTTAGAATAAATCTCATATAATTATAGAACCTCTATTTCTTTGGTTATATTGAATCTAACCTATACACCTACAACTTGATAATATAGGGATATGGAAAGAGTGATAAGGGTTTAATTAGGAGGATTAGGATGAAAACCCAATTTAGAGACCTCATTTTCAAAAAATAAATCATTTTAGTCCATTAAGAAAATGCTTTCAATACCTTATTAGGAAAGACTTGGCTTCACATACACATATAAATGGCTTCCACCTATCACCAATACCATAATACTCTATTTAAGGGAATATAGGGGTAATTAATAGTGAAATAACCCTTTTTAATAATTTTAATATCAATATATTTATGTAGGGTACTATAAAATGGAGGGGAAAACTGTTGTTAAAAAATTCCATGAAATTAACTACCGTTAATGGCTTGGAAGATACTCCATACAACCCTTGGAGTGGAATCTGTGAATAATTTATGCTTCCCATCAACCGAATCGAGGTGATAAATATATATATGGGAAACCATTTGGTTGGATTTATAAATGGTAAAAAAATATCTTTAATTTCCTATCATAATATGGTTATGAATATGTTTCCATTGAGTATACTCCATCAATATAGTAATTGACTTATGTGTAGTCTATGAAAATTAATATTTGCTTCAAGAACATCTACTTGAATTCTGTTGTTATTGATGTAAATCGACACAATGAAGTATATTTGATTGTATGGGATGTAATATTGGAAGAAAAACATTAGGTTTTAGAATATTCGCTTCAATTATCATGGGTTGGTTTTATCTAACGAATTCTACCATTCCTTAAAAGGATGTGATTCTGATGGTGGTGTAATGTCACCCCAAAAATCTCAAGGGGTGATTAAATTATATACCCTTGAGAATGGTGAATAATATTGTGATAAAGAAGAATATATCTTAGATGATCCACCCATAATTTTGGAAGACATATAAACTACCATCGATGAACTTTAATTGGAAAATTTGGTTATGTAAAATGATCCATGGTCCACATTAATTAGTGATTCCTTTGCGTATGAGGAAGAGAAGAAGCAATACTACGATTTGTTTTCTTGGTATTAAATGGAAATTCATGGTTTAGGCCCTCTGGTAACAACTCATCACTTGGGTCTCTCTATCAACTAGCATGGATATAAATTTGTAGTAAGAATATTTCATCTTTCCCCTACTTCAAAGGTAGAATATAAAGTTAATAAACTAATAAAAAATAACTTAATTTGTAAAGTATAGTACCAAAAATGCATTTCCAACATTTTTCTTGTCAATAAAAATAATGGGAAAATAAAGTTCTATGTTGAATTTATTGATCCAAACCAAAATTATCTGAATGATGATTTCCTTATCCCAATCATAAATATTTTAATTGATAAAATGTTTAGATTTTAAGCCCTTTCATTCATGGATGGGTAATCTAGCTACAAATATATCCAAATTACCCTAAGGATGAATATTTAATAACCTTTAGATCACCCCAAGGGGTATACTATTTCCAAGTAATTAACATTTGTATGGATAATGTTGGATCAACCTACCAAACCACAATGGAGTGCGACCATGTTGGTGGAAGAGAAGTGTCCACCCAAACCCATAGGGTTGAGGAATTTTTACCTCATACACCACCTCTAAGAAAGTTAATTTTTTCCAAAAATAGAGAATATTCACAATAGGTAACCCCATGATTTTCTCTATTTATGTTTCATGAATTATCTCCTTCATTAGGGACATGTTTGGTGAATGCCTTCAGAGACACCCTTATGATTACCCTAAAAAAGACATTTCTAGGAATTAATTGAGGGGAATGGGTAAAAAATTATAGGTATTGTAAATCAATATGGTTCCATAAAAATGAAATAGTGGAATAAGATCACAATATTTCCCTCAAAGGGTACTTAGGAACTAATGAGGCTCTCTATTATTCTATTGTAGGTAAGGATTTTATTCCTACTAAATTATTTTTATCAGTAAATGTTATCAATAAAATCTATTAGATAATATGGAACATGAAACCAATGTAGAAGAACCAAATCTAGAGATTCCTATACAAAATATGGTTTATATTAAAATGAGATAGGAGGTTATGAGTACTCAATAATAAATAAAGACCCATAACTTAGGAAATCCATTGAATATATTACTTCCACCTAGTAATTGTTCTTTGACCAATGAAAAGGTGAAATATATCGATATATCTATCGACCAAACATAGATGGAAGAAATCAAGACTCTTTCCATTGATAAAAAGGTTACCTAGTATGATTTCATACTATAAAATCAGATAATCTCAGTACCAAAATTCTTAGAGTTAATATACCTATTGAGTGAAACTATCATCCGAAGGACACTATCTCACATCCCGTGAATCCCCTTAAAAAGAATGAAAATTTTCGATCAATAAGAGTGGAACCTAGAAATATAACCAACATGAGGCCCATACAACCAGTCCATCTAACCCAAAAAGTCATGAGTTTTTAAGAATCTCCTCTAATAAGTCAACTACCATCAACATTTCAATTGAGTTACCCCATGATAACTCAAGATGATAATTAGTAGTAGGTATAAAAAAATATCATATCAGGCTCCAATAACTTCCTCCACTTGGGAATCTGCTATGGAGGAAGTGATACAAAAACATCTTGAATCTAATGGGTCTATTACTGGTTGGATGGAATCTATTTAAGAGAAACTCACACCGGTGTAGCCAATATGGAAACTATAACTAGAGTTGGTATAATTGACTCCTCCTCATACCAAATTTAGAAATATGGCATTCAAAATGTTCAATATTTTGGTAGATCCAAACAATATCTCATGAAATTTGAATCCCAATGTGGCCCTATTATGGGAACACCATAGCACTAGGAAGTACAAAAGATCATGTTATTCTTATAAACCCCATAATGACCCATGTTTATCTAGTAAATCAATATTCTATTTAGTTCTATTTCTAATTGGAAAGATATTTGATGTAAATTTCTTTGATAATTTATCTTAACACTAATTAACAACACCATCCTTTACCTTTTAAATTTCATATAGTTGTAAAATGATAGGGTTCCATATTTCTTCTCTAAGTGTAATGCCTTAACCTATTCCCTTAATATAAAAATTATTTAAGAGTATCTATTGGGTATATTCTTAGATAATCTTTGAGATCCTTTACAAAAACTTATCATTCATTTTAAATACTCTAGTAGATTTAGGGTTCTTGAAATAGTAGTGTAGTAGATGGAAGATTCCATTTAGTTCTCCAAATCAAAATCTTAATTGATGTCATTGGCATAGTTTAAGAAATTTGGTATATTAGAAACTATAATAGTTACACTCAATCCAATATAGATTCTAAATCCAAACCTTGATCCCACTCACTACCATAACAAACCTCCTCTTTAACAGAAAAATAATAAACAACACCATTTTCGGGATAGAAATAAGGAAAAAATATCTATAACATGGAAAAATGAAAGAATAAAATTTATTCCTTATGAAAGAAGTAAGTTCCAAGTCTTTTAATCTCCAACATATAGAAGAAGAAATTTAGAATAAAATAGTCAATAGAACCAATTAGATATTGGTGCAGAATATCCAATATTTTTTAATATTCAAGTATCTTCTCTAGAAAATGATTTATACTAGGAATAGGAAGTTATGAAATCATCCAGATTTGGTGATTTGTATCTCTTCTACCCCCCCCAAAGAAGGAGAGGTTTAAGATATACAACTTTAAGGGAATATAAATTTAATGATAGGATGACTAGAAAATCATTCATCTATTCATAAATTATTATCAGGGCATGAGTGTATTATCCATTCATGATCAAAATTCCCTACGAAATGTATGAGGTGACATATTAATAATTATAGTAATCAAAGTTACAATGTTTTCATCATTATCAAAAAAAGGAACAAGAATAAAAATCCCCATGTATACCCAATATGGTCCATATTTTTTTGGGATTTCTAACCCTATCACTAATAGGATAAAAACCACTCTACCAAATGAAATTTTAATTTGATGCGAATTCACAATATGGATTTATTAGTGTCATTCACATGATAAACCCATTAATTGATGGGGACTGATAAGAACCATAATTATCAATAAATAGTTGAGGATGAGGATATAGATACTAAAGAAGGAAACATTATTGTGGACCTTGATGTTCATGTTTTATTCTCACTGAACCGATACATGTAGCTAAGACTCAAATTCATGAAATTCAACATGATAAATGGTAATATCATATTGATCTTGATTCATATAGGATTCATTATAATATTATAGTACTCATTGGATTAATACCATAAAAATAGTCATTCAGTCAACATTGTGATCGTAGAAGGCTAGTTTTTCCTGACATGTCAATGGAAAAATCTCCCCCAATTCTAACTAAGGGAGGGTGTATCTAGAAAAGTTTTCTATGGCCATCAAGCTTCAATATATAGAGCATTCACAATGCTAGAAACATCAACCTTTGGTATATAAATATGGAATTTTGAAACATCTCTCTATTTTTTCTAGACTCTCACTTATAGTGACCCTTCACCCATCAAAATAACTTAGGGAATACATAAATGAAGATATATCACATACCCAAGAGTTCAAGAATGAATTCACTAGTTATATGAAATATCATGAAGAGAAAGGCTCTAATTAGTGTCACACAATCATTTTTTTCTCCAAAAATATCAGGAAACTGCTATACAGGGTATGTTTCTGTACGTCTTGATGGTATCAATATTCACCAAGAATTAGTTAAATATGAATATATAATCTATCTTATGGAATTATAAAACCTATAATAATTTCACTGCAATGAATTTGACCAGTCTCAATTTAACTTAAAAATCCTAGGATATTAAAAGAGTGAGTAAAGGACACTTGGGAGGATTATGTTGAAATACCAATTCAGAGACCTCATTTTTGAATACAAATTCATTGTGGTCAACCACAAGACAAATTTAAATAACCTATTAATAACGACCTAGAATCATATACACATGTAAGTTCCTTACTCCTATCACAAATACCTAAAATAATCTATTTATTATAATTTTGGGGTACTATATGGTGAAATACACACTTTTGAATCATGTGAATCTCAATACATTGAGATTGGGTATTATAAAATAGAGGGGAAAAACGATTTGTAAAAAACACCATGAAAGTCACTACCCCTAATGGTTTGGAGGCCACTCCAATTAACACTTAGATTGGACTTGGTGAAGACATTAGATTTCCCATTAGATGAATTAAGGAAACAACTCCAGATCAAGGAAACAATTGGGTCATATTACAAGATGATATAGACCCTATAGTTACATTCCCTCATATGATGGTTAGATAGATGATTCCATTGAGTATCCTCCCCAAATTGAGGAAGAAAAATCCATGTAGTCTATAGAGATTAATGTTTCCTTTGAGTTCCTTTACTTGAATGTTGGTTTTATGGATATTCAGTCAGCACAACCAATTCTCTTTAATTGGATTGGCATGAATCTTGAAAAAACAAAATTGGGTTTAGAAACATTCCCTATAATTATCAATGTGTAAGTTTCATCTAACGAACATTTCCATTAACTGGAAGGATTTGATTATGATGGTTCTTTCATATCACCCATGAAATCTCAAAGAGTGAGTCTATTATATATTTCTGATAATCGTGACTAAGAAGATGAAGAAGAAGAATATATCTAGTATTTTTGACCAATATTTGAGGTAGATGTATCAAATACCATTGATGAAAATTAATAGGTGAATTTGGGTATGGAGGATGATATATGTCCCATGTTAATTAGTACTTCCATGAACTCTAAATAAAAGGAGAACCAATACGAAGATGTTTAAATTAGACCCTTGAATGAATATGGAATTCTTTATGGTATCAATATTAACCAAGATTTAATTGGTAATGATTGAAAAATCAAACTAATTCAATTATATAACCTCTATTTTTTGGGTAATAATTAATCTAACCTACTTCCCTCCAACATGACAATATATGGATATGAAAAGTTTAAGCAGAGGCCCCTCAGGAAGACTAGGTTGAAGAATAAATTTAGAGACCCCATTTCTAACTATGAATTCATTATATTTCATAGAGACAAAACTATAAATATGTTATTAATAATGAAATTAATTGATATACACTAAACAATGCCTTCCCACTATCACCAATACCTAAAATAATTTATTGATGGGATTATTCCCCTAAATTCTCATGGTGTTAGTTCTATATAATGAATACTACCATTATCTATAAGGACGTGATTCTGATGGTTCCCCATATCACATGAGGAATATCAATTATTGAGTCCATTAGAAAGGAGAATGTTTTAGTATTTTAATCTCCACCCTAGAGAAGAACATAATTATATTAAAAGAGATCAATAAAACTAATTAATTCTATTTGAATGATCATCGTAATGATTATCCTTTCTATCCGATGTTGGGGTAAAATATCAAATAATGTTTTCTCTTCATGGAATTTCTATAGAAGATGATTTATATCTATCATATGAACTTGGGAAATCCCCTAGATCATGTAAATTGTGAATTTTTTACCTCCCCTGAATAAAGAGAGTGGTATGTGGTCCAACTATAAAGGGATATAAATTTAACAATTAGATAACTAGGAACTCAATAAGTTATTAACACATTATCATCAAGGAATGAATAAATTATCTACTCATGACCTCAATTCTCTCAAGAATACTCGAGGTGAAATATTCATCATCATAGTCATCAAAATAAAATGTACCCATCATTTATAGACTAAGGAACATGATGAGGAACCCCCTTGGTTTTAGAAACTTGTACAAACCATTTTGGTCTTCCAAACACCATCACTAGGTGGATGGGAACCACCCTACCAAAATATATTTTCATTTGATGAGAAGTCACAACTTTTCTTTATCATTTTCATTCACTTTATAAACCCATTTACTAATGAACATGACACATATGAACCTGTATTTCCAATCGATAATTGAGGATGATTCCATAGAGGTTGAGGAAAGTAAGGTTGTGGTGGAATTTTAAATTTATCTATCATTCTCAATAAATCCATACATGTAGAAGAGGCCTAAATATGGGCCTCCAACCAGCTATGTAGGAATATAAACTTGATCCTGGTTTCTCTAGGGTTTATTCTAATACAATAATACTCATGGTCCAACTAAAATATAAACAACCATATAGTTAACATCCAGATGCTGGAATTCCAGTTCAACCAGACCTATTAATGGAAAAAAGACCCCCTATTCTGGGAAAGGGAAAGAATATCTAACACAATAATATTTTTCCCTCAAGACTCAAGATAGAGGGAAGACAAAGTGTATGAAACATAGAACTTTGTTCTATAAATAAGATATTTTGAAACATAAATTCGTTTTCCTTTCTATACTCTTGGATATAGATACCCCTCACCTACCCAAATAACTTTGGGAACCCCTCATTAAGGATATCTCAAGTCCCCAAGAGTTCGAGAATGAATTTTGTGTTTCCATGAAGTATTATATAGAGATAATATCAACCTAGTGTAACACAATCATTTTTCACCATAAATAGAAGTAAAATATTATACAAGGACACATATGAGAATTTTATGTATCTTTATATCTTTATGGTATAAATATTCACTAATACTTAGTTTAAAATGATTGTATAATAAATATCATACAATTATAGACACTCTATTTATTTGTTAATAATGAAGTTGACTTGTCTTCCTCCAACCTAAAAATCTTGGGACATGAAGAGAGTGGTCAAAGGCCACTAAGGAGTATATGGTTGAAGACCCAATTTAGAGACCACATTTCTGAACAAAAATTCATTGCATTCCACGAGGACAAATATTTCAATACCATATTAGGAAGGACCTTGCTTCATATACACACAATAGTGCCTTCCTCCGATCACTAACACCTAAAATGATCTATTCATGAGTAGGATAGGGAACCATATAGTGAAAACTGCTCCTTTTAATCCTGTGAATCTCAATACATTTACGCAGGGTACTATAAAATCTAGGGGAAACAACATTTGGTAAACAACTCCATGAAAGTTGCTTCCCCTGGTTGTTTAGAAGCTACTCCTTTTGACCCATACAGTGGTTTCAGTGAATATTATTTGTTTACTATCAACCTAATTAAGTAGATAAGTCCATATTTGGGAAAAAATTAGGTTGAATTTACCAATTACACAATCACTACAATTATATTGCTATCATATAATTATTAGGAGGATGTTTCCATTGATTATTCACTACTAATAGAGGAAGTGACCTCTATGTAGTATTTTTGGATTAATGTTTAATTTTTAGATCCTATTCTCAAATGTGGGTTTAATTAATATTCATTCTACATAGATAAGTCTCTTCTATTGACCGAGCTTGAATATTGGAAGAAAAATATTGGATTTGGCCATATTCCCTTCAATTCTCATAGTGTAGATTCCACACAAAGAATGTTTACATTCCCAATATGGATTTTATTATTATGGTTCCATAATATAACCCAATAAATATAAAAGGGTGAGTCTATTTTACACTACTAATAATGGTAAATATGTTGAAGAAGAAGACAAATAAGATCTCTAGGATTCTCCGCCAGTATTTGAAGAAGATATCTCAACTGCTATTGATGAACTTTTTAGAAAATTTATTGTATAGAAGATGATCTGTGCACCAAGTTAATAAGTGATTCCATGACCTCTAAATAATAGGATAAGTAATACTAAGATGTTTTTTCAAGGAATTATATGAAAATTCACTAGTTAGACTCTGAGGTAGCTACTTATCTCTTTGGTATTCCAACCAGCCATCATGGATATAAATAGATAGTAAGGAGAATTAATCTGAACCATACTACCAAGGTGAAAGATGAAGTTGATAATGTAATAAAAAACAACTTCATTTACAAAGTACAATACCTAAAATAGATTTCCAACAATGTCTTTATCAAGAAAAATAATGGGAAAATTAGGTTTTATTTTGACTTATGGGATCCCAATTGGTATTTCTCCAAGGATGTCTTCCTTGTCCCAATCATATAGATACTAATTGATGTAATGTATATATTTCAATCATTTTCATTCATGGATGGGTAATCCGGCTACAACCAAATATGAATTCACCCAAGTATAAAGATTTCTCAAAATTCAGAGAAGCCCACTGGGTATACTATTACCAAGTAATTCCCTTTAACCCAATGAATATTTGTTCCACCTACCACCATTCTAAGATATATATCTTAATATCATTCATGGTGAAAACCATATAATGTAATATGAATGATCTGATGGTCAAATCTCAAAATAATTGTGATATCCTTACCTATCTCGTGGAGGTTTTCAATATTTTTTTGTAAACAAATCTTAAAATAAACCCTTTAAAATGTGATTTTGTGGCAAGATCAAGAAAATAACTTGGATTATTTCCATTCCATCACAATATTGAGGTCAACCCCAAAAAGATAAATGCAATACTTGAAATTCCTTAGTCTCAGAACCTTACGAAATTAGGAGGACTCTAGGGGAACCATCCCTACATTAGGATATTTAGAGTTAACCACATTTTAATTTTTCCCTTCATAGAGATGATGAAAAAATGATTAAACATACAATGGGATAATGTTTTTCAAAAGGCCTTTACTGATCTAAAATTTCACCCTTTTTACTCCTTAATACCAATTCCATCTATATAAGGGATCTCTTCATTTTCTACATGGAAACTCTAGAGAAATATCTTAGTGAACCAATCCCTGAGAAAAATTATGTGGGTATAGATAATAGTCCTCATTATCTTGGTAGAACATTTTTAAAAGACGATAATCAGTATTTCATCATTAAGAAGAACTGCCATGTGTCGGTCTTAGTATTACATAAACTTAGGCATTATTTGAAGCAACAAGAGGTACACGTAGCATCCTGTATAATCTTGATTAGATATATCCTTATTCATATGATTCTAACTTGGTGCATAGAATAATGAGAGGTTATTATAAAATATTTTTATGTCTCATTCATATCCTAATAGGTGATCAAGGTGAAATAGAAAATAGATTTTCTTATAGAAAAACATATCTTAGAGGAGTCATCAGTGTGCATAGATCCCCTCAATGAAGAATTATTCTATATCTGTGAAACTTCTCAAACATGGTAAATGAAATTTTATGCTTCTTATAAGATCCCAAAAGGTATAATAATGGAAAAATTGAACCTCAAAAAGGTCAGATTAATAAGGTAGAATATCAAACCCTTGTCACAGGTTGGAAGTAGCCTTAAAATAATACTTTACAAATTAAAAATGAGTGTTTATTCAGATTTGGTAATCAAGAAAATCAATGATGACTATGACATCAATAATGAACAATAAAACCTGTTAGTTGATTATATTTTATGGTTGATGGATGAATTCTCCTCAGAGACAACACCATCTCACATTATGAATTTTCCAAATTAGAAATAGGATGAATTGGATAATGTAGGTATGACCTTACCAGATTTGAAACATGATGAAATTATTATTAATACTATAGGAACTCTCTCTATTTATTAATAAAAAAATGGAGGAAATCAACGATGTCAAATCCACCCTTGACTAAGGAGAGACTTCATTATGAACAATTGATTCCATAACTAGTTAGATGTATCTTATAATGGGAAATATTCAAAGTAAAGTTCTCTCATATGATCAAGATAGGATGGAATAGATCCACCATAGGTAATAAAATTAATCCTTTAATATGACCCATATTCTTTGAAAGTGATTTGTAAAAGAGGCCTTAATGGGGGTATTTATTCGGTTTATTGAAGGAGGATACACCCTCATCATTATTCCTGAAGTCTATGTTGGCTCCAATAATGATCATTAGTCAAGATACAATATTTTAAACCAAATTATAAGACTTTAATACCTTTATATCTCAATAATTAAATATTTAATTTAATTCATAATGAAATTTCATAAATATTAAATAAATTATAACTTTATCCATCAACCCTTAAAGTTGTCACCGATTTCCAAATACTCCTGACCATTTTATTTGAGGGGAATTTATGTCATGGGTCTATAACCTCTTACAACCACTAGGTATTATAAGTTCATTCCTACCACTAAGGATATCTTCTCAGTACCCATCATGAATTGTAGGACAAATGCTATCATTGACTTCATGAAATGCATTATCATTACCAGTGGTGGAGTCCCTCATAAAGTACTGATTAATAATAACACTAAATTTTATTATTTTGAAATGAAGAAGATATATCTTGAATACAAAATTTGTTACAACTACTCACCCTGATATCATACATTGGAAATGGTCAGGTAGAGACCTTAAATGAAACTATATCTAATATCTTTCAAAATATGGTAGATAAAGACACAAATTAAATGCTAAAAAACCCATTCCTTCATTATGGGATTACAAAAACAAGGCCTATAATACCACACAAGAGAAATGATAATCATTAGTGTATGAGATATAAGTTTTTTTCTAATTGATTTCTAGTTTCCCAACCTTTTCATTTCCATATACGATCAACTATTTGAAGTTAATCAGTCTCAAATTCAACTTGATGAATTGGAGTAAATCAATGAGAAAAGGTTTTTTACACGATGAAGCATAGAGATTAATTAAAATAATTTCATATCGGAATTTAATAAAATTTATCCCACTGCTCATTTTTCCATAGGGAATTAGTGATGTCTCGGAGAACTCCTATGATACCTACGAAGAATCCCCTATAGCATGAGAAAAATGAAATGGTCCTTATATTATAAATAATTTCTAGTCCAATATATGTTGATCTACAAAGATAATAGATGGAGAGTGTATCCTTCATACCAACATTATGAGGGTTATCAATAAATTAATTTCATAAATTCACACTAGGTTCATGAAAGTCCATTTCATAAGACTTCAAACTACTTAGAATATGTCCTCATTGTATGAATGCAAACTTAATGGAAACTAAGTACTTGTTTTATAACATTAAACTTTATAACATATGGTTCACCCTGTATGATTAATAAAATGATCAGAGTGTTCCATTTATGTGATCTAATTTATTTTATGAGATCATGATCCATGAGAGATATCCTAGTGTATGGTCTCACATCCATAAAACTATACTACAACTAAAGGTTTTCTCCCACACTTAAGAAGTATGTATGGATTGATTCATGTTATTATAGGATATATAGTAATTCCCTGACTTTATAGTTAATGTATATCCACAAATCCCATCCACTTTAATCATAGTAATTGTGCTCTTAATCATTCACACTAGGTCTACCACAATAACAAAACACAAAAATGAATCCACCTCATTTTCCCTTACATACAATCAAGATATGTAAAGATACTTCTTCTATGAACTATGTGTGGATAAATTATTTTTCTCAAATGATATGTAGTGATGTATGGATCACCTTTATAATACCTAGATACAATTTTCACTTTAATTCAACTCTCTTATTTTATGTCCTCCACCTTCATGTTGATGTTTCTGCATTATCCACACACCAATACACCATATGATGAACCCTAAACTTTTTATCCTAGGTACAAATACAGAACTTCATTGTTTTTTGAATCCTATACCAAAATGAAAATTATGTAACATATAACCAAACATGTATTAATTTATATTATTCTATGATATGTAGTGATGTCCAGATTACCTATCCTAGAACCCCCAAAATTTCATTACTATCAAACTCCCATGTCATCCTGGTGTCTGAGAATTCATCATATTCATATTGGGTATTCCTCCAATTTCTCAACATCAAGATGAAACAAATTCATTTTCTCCCACACATAAACCATATATGTGATGAATCCTTTTCTTTATTAATCAAATTTAAATATTTTAAACTACATATCATGGATTATTTATCACAATACATTAAATTTTATGACATATGTTCCACCCCTCATAACCATTAAAATTAATGGAGTGGTCCATTAATTAGGATCTAACCTACTTTTATGAGATCCAAAACTATATAATAGTCTTAGTGTTTGGTTCTACCTATTGATAATCCTATATTGAGATTGAATCACTCCATTTCCATGAACCATTTCCAAGTAATTAGGCACTAAATTCACATTTATTTTTACCATATAACTAAATTCTAAGGTAGAATCATTAAATATTTCTACAACACATGATGTAGATCTAGGAAATGTCCTAATAATTATATTCTTCATGATTATTATTATTTTAGGATATACAGTGAAACCCAAATTTATTATTTTATGTCTGATCAAAAATATAATTAAATTTAATCCTCAGTTCATAGACCTTTTCAAATATAAGTTGAGTTATATACATTAGAAATACACTATGAAACTATATAATAAATCTCAAGTATCCTATTTGTGGTGTAACTATAATGGATAATTATTATCTCAATCATCAACCAAAATGAGAACACACCTTCTGAGAACTACGTGTAACTTGATTCTTATTTTATAGGATATGCAGTAGCGCTCAAAGACATAAAACTAGGTCCAATAAAAAAATCTTATCATCTCTCATCCCTCTATATCCTCATGTATGAACCCTTACTAATTCATTTTAGGTATTCCAATTTCCCTATATCTGGATAGAACTATTTCACTTCATCTTGGTGATGAGACCTGAGTCACGTCAAATTTCCTTTTTTTCCCTCACCAAGACACTCATCCATTTCTTCACTATTTTTTGTAGACATGATCAATTTGGGTTTAAAGGACTTCTATGAACTATGTGTGGGTATATTACTATTATAATAGGATACATATTCACATATAAAACATTTTTACTAGGCTCATAAATAAATCATCTTTCACTTTGACTTCCCCTTCAATGTCCCATAACAATCCAACATTGTTCAGTTTTGAACTAGGATATTCTAATTTTTTTACAACTATTGTATTACCAAAAAACATAAATTTTTATCTTCTATATGAGAATTAATTTAAATTTCCATGGATATTAGTAATGATTATATCTAATTCCAAAAGGAACCCTTTATTTTTTGGCAGCATATGTGCCCATATATGATCCCCTTTCAATCAACAATATGAATGTTCTTGTCTTGATTTTGAATTGTATAACCCTATATTCCCTTAAAATTTCTATAATGGAATTCATTATTTAAATATAATCGATAGTCATCCTTAGTATGGATATTTAAATTAATTAATTTTTCATTGAAGTAAATCAAGATATGGCTTACATTGTTATCACTCTTTGTTTAGAATAATTGAAGCACTCATAATTCTTGACTCAACATGGGTTGTCACACCAGTTACATTAGTTTGTGAAATATGAACATGAACTATGTGAAAAATTCCCTAAAATTCAGATATACTGATTTTTTTCTCACTCATTTACCTTGAATTTTCACCATGTCATTATCAATAAATAGACCACCTCATCTATTATTGGTCAAGATTACGTGACATAAAAAATACCTACATTTGTTTAATAATTACGACCTTAAAATAAATGCATATTCCCCAACTAGGGATCACATATACTAACATAAGAATACATCAAGTTCATGTCAACAGTTTTTTCCTCTATGCCAAACACAAAACCTCACTCCACTTTTAATTAAAGATGAATGACCTTAAGCCCTAGAAACCTTCAGTAAAGGATGTGAATCCTTAAATATTATCCCTCATTGATACTAATTGGAATACATTAAACTATAGAAGGAAGATGAAAAAGGTAATTATTAGGTTAGAACCTCATAAAGAGAATTTTGGGAAAAGGCTGATTCTCTGATCACTAGACCTAAACCTTGCATGAATTAGAAAAAATTTAGAATAGTTAAGGAGAAAATATTATCAGGTAAAACCCCAAAAATGGTGGGTGAAGAAAAGAAAGTAAAAATGGTTTTTTTTACATTTTTTCCTATGTTTTTAACATTGATTTTAGGTAATGTCATTCTAAGGTACTTAGTAAAAATATTTTTAATGTCAATTATTAAATATGATGATAAAACCAAAATTTCAATAAATTTAAATCCTTTTGACAACAGGTTTTTATAAATGTTGTCAAAAGTCACATATAACATCATTTTTTTATAACTATCAATATAAATTAGTTTATATGTTGGTTATAAAAAATACCAATGTTGAAAATATCTATTTTTTAAATATTTCATTTTTTATTACTCACTTAGAAGAAAATATGAGATAAATAATGTTGAAAATTGGGGAAACAAAATTAAATCAATAAAAATAATTTTAATTATTTGAATTAATTTCTATGATTTTTGCAATTTCCTTCAATTCAAAATATCATTTTTTATTATAAATTTTCTTTTGAGGACATAAATTATTAGGCATTTGAAACTACAATTGCTAAGTAATTTTAAACTTCTTCTTATAAATCTCATGTGAAAGATTTATATTTCAAAATCAATTAGTTGAAGTATTATTAATCATAATAAAAATAATTAAAAAGTGTATATATTAAAAGAAATAATTATAAAAAATTAAAAAATGGGAGAATAATTATAAATACCATGGTGAAATTTTTGAATGAAGAACCAGTGCAATGAAGATGCAAATCAAAGAGGGAGCATATTGGAAATGTATAAAGTGGGAGTATAAAACTCATACAAAGTTATTGATAAAGTGTTCTATTATATATATTAAATTTTAAATATGATTTTAAAAATTAAAAGGTTCACTATGAAATAATTAAAGAATCACTAAATAATGATGTGGAATTTTTCATTTCACATCAGATATTCATATATCTTGTGTTAAATTATGAGTTTTAATATTAGTTTTGGAACAAATGATGTTAAAACCCAATAGGAAAGTGTTTTAAAGTTGGTTAATAAATAATAGATATTAAATCCTTGATGAAAAAGATATTTTTTGTATTAATTAAAGCCATGATCTTACCTACTTAGATCCTCCCTATCATAAATTAGGTAAAAATTATAGCTAAAAGGAAAATAAATAAAACTTTTACGGATCACTACTTTGATGTTGATAAATTATGTCCATGATCATCAGGTTTATATATCTAAGAAAACATTAGAGAAACCAATTATTCCCCATATATTGGTTTAAGTGATATGTGAAAAAAATAGAAATATGTAATTATTGGATATTCATTCCCTTTTGAGCATTGGTTCTATCCTGTAAAACTCCCTTCATAATTTTCATTTTGATGAGTCATTGACCTATTCATACCTGAATGAATGAAACTTAGATAATATTGATGGTAAATTATTCCTATATCTGGAATACTTATGTCGATCTAATAGAAAAAGTTTATAAGAGAATAAAATGTTAAAGTCTTTTATCTCACTAGTTTCATCGACTCACAATAATTGTATTTTTGTTGCATATCCAAATTGACTATATCCATTAGAGGTATCATTCCATGAAGATAATGGATTGATTCTATAATTTCATTACCAAATAAATAATCCTGAGACTATGATTTATCCAATCCATTCCCATTCAATTTTTAGATGGTTTTGATTATTATTATGTTACTATTTATAGGTTTTACATATCATTAGAAATTGATTGTTAAAGTGAATAAGGAATATAAGAAATTGATAGTGGTTTGAGAGAGGACATTTTTAATTCATTAAGAGAAAATGGAGTAATATAAACAAGATAAATACATCCCTTGATTGAATGATAAAAAATGACAGAGAATTATCAAATGAAATTATGATAGAATCTGGTTTTTTGAATACTTTAAATTGATTAATTTGTGATAGGAATTTTCAATTGATTATTGGATATAAGATTATTTGGTGGATTTTTTAACAAATAATGGATGCATTTTACAAATATATAATACTAGATCTTGATATTTCTTTTTTATAGTTTCAATTTCAGCTATTATTTCTATCATTTTTTTCATAGATGTTATACATCCATCATGTTACTCTATATTTTCCTTCTGAGTGGCTATCCTGTTGTAGTTTTATGATTCATCAACCCTTCATTGATTCAACTATAATATAATCAACTCTATCAGCCCTCTATGGAGGTATGTGGATTTGGATGCATGTAGATCTTTTTCTTGACCCACTTATTAATCTTAGATAGATGTGATTTGTTGGATGATAACATACAATTATCTATAATTTAGGTCCCCCTCTCCCAATACCATAAAAAGATAATGGATATGAATATCCTTACTCCCTACCCCAACTATGAGATCCCAAGTGATTAATGAATTTAAATTTTCCAGGATCTTTCATGTGTCATTTGATTCAAATTGATAATCTCAGTACCAAGGCCTGCTTAATATTCTAGGAATAAAGTGTACACTACGATAAGGATACTTGTTGGAAAGGTTTACAGAGTTGATAAAGATATGATCAAAATTGAATATAGAGTTTCTATATTAAGAGGGAATTGCTTTAGAGAAGTTAAAGGGCATTTATTCCATGGAGATATTGTGTTAGATAAATCTTTGATGGTGGTGTTCATCCATCTTGTTATGGGTAATCATAAACTACAATACCAAAAACAATAGTGGGTGTCTCTCCCTCACCATTAAAATAATATACTCAATGAAATCATCTCCCCAATCCAGTTCCTCCCAAACCTCCCTTAGCTACAAAGGGTGTTCTGCATGTTCTGGGGGGTGACTCCACTCAACACCACATTGTTTCAACTTTTCATCCTTGATTTAGAATGCTGTTAATATAGAACAATCACAGAATTAGATGATGGTATATTGATTAGAGTATTGATTTCCATGCTCATCAACATAATCCTAAATTACTATAAGACCATAAGGTATTTCTTATCACACACCCTATAATAAAAAGATAGTTTCACCTCTTATATTCCATATAATTGGAATCCAAATTTATATGGAATATAAGGCTCTCAAATGAAGAACCTATCAACCCTTACTATAAGAATCCCATCCTGGAGTGAGGTTTTGTAGGTCTGGTCATACAATATACCTATAATATCAATTAATACTATTATAATAGGATATTAATAAGCTGTGAATAAATTTTTTGAGTGTTTCCCCATAGAATGGGATAGGCCTAGAGTATCCTAATATATTAGATTCATGCTCATAGTGTCTATAAATTTGGTCTGAAATAAAAACTGAGTGGTTAAAATAGAATCGATAGGATCATATACACCAAGATGTGAATAAAAAAATATTAAATAATTGGATCAGTCTATGGGTACAGTGGAGAGATTTAATAAATTAAAGTTGAACTAACACATGGTAAAATCCTCTTATGGTTGTTATGAAAATTCTCACCAATATTTCTAATTCTAGATGTGCATTAATCATAACATTGGTAGTCTTTACCCCAATGTGAGAATCTTGATCCGATAATAACCACCCAAAAAGAGACATCATCATAAGGCTAGCCAACCAAATATTTATATTTAACTCAAATATGATTTGATAACCCCATGCTGTATATTGGTTGTATTCCAAAATAGACTAGTATGAATTCAAAGACCGACTGTAATTCTATACTGGGCCAGTACTTAGTCTCTTAATCTTGTGTTTTAACCCATGGGATTGTAGAAAAATCATGATCTAGGTTTTAAATGGGAGATTTAGGATCATATGAATTTGTTTATTTATCATATATTTAGCATACTCAAATATATCCCTCACCATAATGAGAGATCTCTCAAAAGTTTCACCGATAATTATGAATAGTGATGAATTCTTCATATATCTTACCTAGGATAGGGATCCTCCCAATTTTTTAAATTTTCTAAAGACTTATAACAACTTCCCTTTGTAGTAGGAGAAAGGTATTGGTCTGGAGACACCACCAACTTACCAAAATAGGGATGAGATTGAGATGATGGTAAACTAAGAAATGAAAAGTACAAGAAGAATCATAAAGTATAAAAAATTTAGACGGTCCTTCGACTTGATAGAGTCTCAATTTAGCCAGTTTGGACATTTCCATGTTTCAAATAAATTTCCCCTTAGGAAGTGGTCTCATATCCACTCATTCCATTAAATCTATGCTGTGTATAAATTTATGTTAGAATATTCAAGAATGATATTATTAGGTATATGAAACTCTTTATTCATCATAGAAATAATTATTCAATATGATTCATAATTACTAAATTCATAAATGATTTATACATAAAAGGACATGTTTGTATGATCAATTCATCATGATAACGAATTCTATAGAAAAGGTAGATTTCTATATGGTAATAGAATTGATACATTAGTTGGGAAACCAAATACATATAGAGGAAACCTATTTGATATGGATAATTTAGAAAAAAAAGTCTAATAAAAGTTGAAATTTCGTGATGACATAGCATGATAGGGTTCCATGATCTAAATTCAACTTTATTGACCAACTGTCCAATGTAAGAAACAACTTATCCATCAGGGATATTACTTGATGCTCTGACCATTTCCCCTTAAAAGAGAATTCAATAGAGTTAGAACCACCACCACAGTGAAATATAGTATAATATAAAGACATGAAAGGGTATGATCATTGAATAAGGTATAATAGTAAATAGTTTAAAATTTCACTAATTGTAATTTTTTTCTTAGTTCATCATGGTGAGATCACAACTCCCAAGTCACTATTCCAAGATAATTTCTCCCTTTAATAGGTCATCACACCCAATTAACCATGCATATATCACTCATTTAGGAACATTATTCCCAACTTTTGATGCTCTATTGTTCACACCCAACCTCTATGCCTTTTCAATTACACCCTGTTTTAAAATGATTCAACACCCATATTTATGAATGATTAGCACTGGAATTGAGTGAAAAGAGAAATAATCACCTATATAATTCCCCCAGGTTATAAGTCTATGATAATGATGAGGTGTCCATTATTTATAAGTGAATAATTCCTAGATCCAACATCCTATATTATACTTTGTTCACAAAAAAATAATGGATCCATGCATTGAGCAATGTGAACACCGCACCTCCTTATGGCTGTACACTCGATCCTTTAATTGGATCCCCAGATTTAAGCCAAATTTACACCAAAGTAAAATTTAAATTATAATTCAATCATATTTATTCCAACTAAATCCAATTTTGAGTCAAAAAATTTTTAGTACTCAGATTTTATCAATGGAGGAATTCCCATAATTTTTCAGAAGATAAGATAAATTTTAATGGAATGAGAATAATTAGGTGCCCATGTCTCATGCTGAATTATATATGCTCATCGTGTTCCTTGTTAAACCACCATATCAAGAACCCTATTCAACTATAGTGTTGCATGCACCATATCCTACTCATGCCATATCCTACACAAACCACATGCCTTGTCTTACTCATGCATGCGTTACATACCCCATTGAAGAGAACTGGGCACCTGAGATGGTTACTAATGGTTATCTAGGCATAAAAATTTCATTACATATATAAACACCACCACCATCTCATTCTAGTGAAGGATAATTCCTAAAAAAAATTTGATTGAAAAAAATAGGCCCATTCCATCCAAGCCACCCCATTAGGTGATTTTTGAATCCAAATAAAGGGAAAATGAAAATAAAGGGTAATTATGTCCTTATATCATTTCAAAAACTAGGAGAGACAACTGATCCAAGGTAAACATTAGAAATATAAAAAACGATCATTTTCAATATGTTCTCCTAGGTGACTAGTGTGTAACATCTCGATGCCTAATTTTTCCCTAAATGGTTATGCTAAGTGTGTCCCTAAAGAACTAATGACCAGTTCCTAGAGGCCACCAAATGAGTTCTATTTCACTCAGGTATTCAATTTAGAATGGAAGTCGACCGTTTAATTCTATATTATGTGGTGTTGATCACACTTTTTGTGATTTTTATTTGTTTATAATGAATCATTATCAAGGCATGCTAATATGATGTTAAAGAACAAGTAGCATGGATGTTGAATAAAGATGGTGATGATGAAGTATTGATTATAGATGATAAATAATCCAAGTATTTTGAAGAATTTTAAGTTCCATTAATTTGTATTGGATTATGTTTGATAATAATGGGAATTATGAGGAAGTTATTGTTATAATAATGATAAATGGAGAAAACATGGGAGATTCTGGGTTAAGAAATTGAATGTATGAAGAAGGTGATGGTCCAAAAAATGTTTTCTCTATAAAAATTTAAGGGATGCAAAGTGTTGTGTAAGATAAAGTGGAAGAATAATAAGATATTATATGTATTAAATCATATGTGAAGATGTATATAAGGAGGATGAGATTTAAATATGGTGATGAAAATTGAAGCGCTCTAATAAGGATTAAATATCATGGTAATGATTATCATGATTCTTATAAAGAAGTTTTTAGATGAAGAAATAAGGAATATAAAAGAGTATGATGAGGATCAAGATGTTTTTTTTGAATTTTATAACTACATATATGAATATGAATATGTGCACCACATAAAGAAATATCCACTTATGGATTTCCCACATAGCCATATCTATATACTTAAATTGTATTCTACATATGAAAATTAACATGTATGAAAATTTGGATATGTGATGGGTCAAATAGGTGAATTATCATACCCTAATGTTATGAAATATATGATAATGACAATATATGAGAAATTAGATATGTGATGGGACACATAGGTGAATTTTCCCATTGGAGAACTTGGATACTTATTGGACTACATAGGCAATTGAACGTCACATATGAATTAGCCATAGATGAGAATTTTTTACATTTGGGAGTGTGTATTAAAATAATTATGTATGTGGATTGGACACATACAAAAATTGTGTAGTACCCAAGGTTCAATTATAGTAAGGTTTTCTTTCCAGAGAAACGATAACACAATGTACAATTCCTTATTCAGTAATGTGATTTTAATGTAAATTATAAAACTTTATAAATTTATTTTAATGAAATTAACTTAATTTTTAAAATTATCATGAAAAACTTATGTTATGGTGAATTTTTGAGATTTTTCATAAATAACTAATTTTTGGGTGAATAGTGAAAATACCAATTTTTCAAAAACTATCGCTTTTATGACATTATAACGATATAATAAGAACAAGAAATATTATGAAACCATTTTTATAGAAAAAAAATATATTTAATAAATAATATATGTATATGAAAATATAATTTTGAACTAATAAATATTTTTTAACATTTTTGAAATCTAAGTAATGTTTTTGTTAAAATAAAAACTATTTTTTAGTTCTTATATGTTAATCAGTTATATACAAGGTTACTTTCAGTTTTGATTTGTATTTAAAAAAAATAAGTACCATTTGATTCAAAATAATCCAATTAATTCCATTTTAACCATTATTATCCTCTATTTTTTATAACATCATTTTTATGCTTAAAACAAACATTTTTCTAAAATTCATTTTCCATGCGTTTTGTGAACTTATATTTAAATTAATTTCTTCCACTTCTATAAATATAAACTTTTAAAATGGATTAAATATTTTTTATTTGAATAATTAATATCATCTAATAAGTATAACTTATTTTTGGTCATAATTAATAGCAAAAATAGTAAACATTTATTACTACAACTAGGGTTTAAACAAGTTTACCTGGGGGGGGGGGGTTAAACTTAGAGATAAGGGTAAAAATTCCACATAAACTTGTATAATTATTATTTGATGAAGATATTCAGACCATATATTATATTACCTTTGAACTCCTGGCCATTTGGTTCACATTTCATAAGAAAATGACTTTATATTATTGAAATCGTTTAAGTATTTCCATGTGTGTCCCTCCCCTTACCTATAAAAGGGAACCTCTTTACCTCCATTATTAAAAATATTTGAGCACTATAGATCAGAATATACATATCAAAAAACATTCCTATATTCCTACCTTTATTTCGATAGCTTCTTTTCTTCTCCTACGACCATCTTATGAAGGATTAAGGTGTCAACCAAAGGTTGTCTCTCAATAAATAGATAATCTTCTTTAACAATTCATTTAAAGTTTAATTATTCATTTAATTTCTATAAATATGTTTAATCCATAATAAAATATTGAATCAAGTGTCATAAATATAATTATATATTTTTTATGATCATTGGAAAACTAATTTACACCTCTTTTCCATCATATAGAAAATGAAATCATTACTCAGGCATATGTATGACCTACCATCTCCACTTAGAAATATATTAATTTTTCATAACCACATTAATTGGATGGTTATAAATATGTAAATAATTTATATAAAATATATTTGTGACATAATTTTGATTTTTGGAATATAATATATCATTTACCTTATTACCCTAACACCCGTTAGAAAATGACTGTGTCACTCATTCATACATGTGGAATACCATGTCCACAAAGAGAAGTGATTAATTTTTAATGTTTTACTTTTATGGATGATTATAAATATGTATATAATAAATATATATGATTTTTATATCATTATTATCACTTTACGATGAATAAACCATGAGAACAATTTAGGTACTGAAACTAATGAACTAAAACTTACATGAAAAATGAAACCATTAACACTTAGAAACAAATATTTTAATAAAAAATTACGAATAAACATTCATTGAAATGTTATTAGTGTATTATATATTACATTATAAATATTTATATGTTTATGATATATAAATATAATAAATTAAATTTTTTTATACCAGAGGTTAAAAGTACTTACAAAGCAAGGTAGACACGATGCAAGAGTTTATTTCATAATATCATCCTTATTCAGGAATGTTTATATTTAAGTTCCCATTGGGGAATTATAAAATATTTCTATATTAAACTCCATATTTTTATTCTCCTCTAGTTATTTTGAGAAATTAATATATTTTACATTAATTTTCTTCTCTCTAGGTACTCAAAATTCCGAAATATTTTTTTAGGAGAATCAATGTTTCTTCTATTCAGCCTAGAATATTTTTCTTCCATGTTCATATATCTTTTAAAATTTATAAATAATGTTTTTAATGTTATCCAATTATTGATTAACTTAATTTTTACTCATTATTTACTTACTATAAAAGTTTTTAAAATGAATCTTCTTGTCATTTGCTGAATAAGGTAATTTTTACTGAAGGTGTGAACACAATATTTATTTTAGGACTTACTTGCATGAATTTTTTCCCATCATCATGAATATTGATTTTTTTTGAAGATTCATTTACATGTTTACATGGTTCTTTTTTTTAAAAAATTTTACCTAATATTCTGGGATTTTTTTATTTTTTAAATAAGTGATTTCAATATGAAAATGTTATATTCCTCAAGAAATGTTCTAGTGATATTTCAAAAGTATTTTAATCTATGTTATCTTACTTTGATAAATTTTATCCTTTACTGGGGATATAATTTAATGATAGTATCCTCCTTATTTTTATATATTTATTATGATCATGTTGTTATATTTATTTATTGGGGAAAATATTAACATTTCATGTTCCATTTTTTCAATATGAATGTTTATATTGATTATATATTTAATTTTTATTCAACACTTTCATATGTTGAATTCATTGGAATTATTATGTGTTAAGAAGGGCCTTTTATAGACCCTATATTCATTGATAGGTCTCAAGAGACAATGTATATTGGTTATTTGGCGTAGAATTTAACTATTTATAAATTATGTATGAACACAAGGCCTTGATGGTAAGATTATGCTGCCCAGCATTATGCATTTTATCATTATGAAACTAGTTTTTGTTATCCATGTGATTATTTATATTACTATTTCATTAATTGATTTATTCCCCTTTTTATGATATTATTTATATGTAATATTTTTTTTTCTATTCAATATCATCCATTATTTATTTATACTATAATATCTCCTACTGTAAGATTTAACTTATTGAGCCTATAATCTCACCTTTTATTATGTTTTATTTTCCCTAGGGTACTAAAATGGGATCTATTAATTATTTCAAGGATTTACTATAAGATATAATAAATTTATAACTAGAATTTATAAGTTGTACTTCATGTTTTCAGATGTAATGTGTGAATCGTGTATTTATCTAGTCTCTCAGGATAACAAAACTATTCGATCCTTTGGTATGTGATCCCTTATATCATATAAAAAATTAGTAAAACAAACATTGGATCTGGGTTATTGGAATTTTGGTGTTATATTTGGCATCAAAGGAAGTTTTTTATAAATTATTGGAACTGGATTTAGAAAAAAATAGATTAGAGAACATATCCCTATGAAAAACAATGAGGAAAATTATAAGTATATGATAATTCTATAAAGTTTAGGTAAAGTAGATTTTTTATGGTTTTAATAGAAAATATACCCCTTATAGATTTTGGAAAGTGTATGCAGCAATGGCACAAATGAACATAGGGGTAACAACTTTGAAAGGGGTTGATTGGTTATTATCTCGACACATACTATTACATTACGAGTGTGCTAAGGACCACACACCTGGTTAGAAACTCTTGTGTGATATGATTTTGTTGAATTACATTCATTTTACAAACCAATATAAAATATATTTTTTTTGTGATTTTATGTGACACCCCAAGATTCCACGGTACACTTCCCTTCGAATAATACAGTAACATGTGTTGTACACAACTTCGAGTTCTAACACACCACAACCAATCAAACTAGCCATTATGAATAGTATTACCCACTTTTTGAGATTTTATAAATTTTATCTTTCAAAATGGACTTCATTTTTGGATTCAGAAAATCAAAATTTTCTTAGGGTGAATTTTAGGTACTTTTCTTATAACTTTCATATTTCGATGAATAATGAAAATTACTAAATTTTAATTAAAAAAAACTTTTTTAATCGAAATAATTAATAGTGATAAATTATGAATTTGAGTGATTTTGAATTATAATTAGATTATATTTTTACCATTTAATCAAATGTTGATCATTGGACATAATTTCACATTTAAACTGGACATAATCAAGTGCCAAACTTTTGACAGATACTATTTCTTAAAAACACGCGTTTTATTTTGACAACGAGAATTAATTTTAAATTAATTTATACCACTTATGTGTTTTGAATTTAGAAAAATGGATTCCATATTAATAATTAGGAGGTCCAAATTGTTTAAATATGTAACTTTTATTTTTAGACATTTTGAATAATTACTTCGGTAAATATTTTATTTACCATGGTTAAAGGGTAAATCCGGTAAATAAGGGTAAACAAATAATATTATAATAATATTAAATTACCTGAAAACGTGTCCTAACCTTATTGGATGATAAATTTCCAACCATGGGCATCTTTGGTTTGATTTTGTGACCCCATGGAGCCACTTGTAATAGATAATGACACTTTATATTAATTAAGTTAAAGTAAATACAAAAATGACATAAGAATATATTTTTTAGAAAAACAATTTTTACATAAGGTTATATATATTATATTTTCTGCTATAAATATTAATTAAAAATATAAAAAGATTTAATACATAATGGTATTTTATTTATAATTTCTATACATTTATTAATTAAATTTATTTATGACACAATAATGATGCAGTATTTTCCTTATTAATTAAAGAATCAAATAATTGGTATTATAAATGGTAAAATAAATATAATTTGAAAGTTCTGATGATATAAACGACTTTTATTGGTTAATATGACATTATAGTATTGCTTAAAAGATTTTTTTTTGAATTAATAACGTTTTTAAGACTTTAACAAAAATCAATTATTAAATAGTGCTAAATTGACATAAATGAGTTTTTAAAACAAATATTATATTATTAATTGATATTATATTCCTAAAAAACTAATTTTTGGAGAAAGGACTTATATAATTATAGGTGTATCATTAATGGACCACTTGTGGGTATCTTGGAATTATATAGTAAGTTTATTAACTATATAATATAAAAATAAAAAGAGACATGGTAAATGTGAGACTTTTTAACTAAGAGTTAAATCAAAACGATAAAGTTAATATAGTGACCCAAACCTATCTAAAACCTATTGGTTGGGTGGTTTTAGACCTATCCCTACCTTAAAATTTAAATAATATACATTGGAGCCATTAAAACCAAATATGAATTTATTATAAAATAATATTTCTAGCTTTTCCTAAGGTTCCCCTCACCCCTCTTATAAAAGGGAACTCCCCATACTCACTAATTCACACCTTCAGAGCCTTTTGGATCGACCAAAACCTACCCAAATATCCTCCCAACTACCATAAATTCATCCTAGAGGCCCTAATTTTGTCAGAAATCTAACTTAAGGAGCCCTTTTGATCAAATCAAAAGGAAGAACCTGAAGAAGAGGTAATTATTTCACCACCCTCTTTCAAGTTCCTTTATTCTTCCACTTCTTCTTTCATTGTTATTTTCATTATAAAATAATAACTCCAGTATCTTCTATATACTGTTATGTTATTATAAATATTCTACAACCATATTCAGTATTCTATCCATCCTTTGAATGACATGTCACCATACGTGCGTACGTACGGCCTACCGTCTCCACGTCGTGGTGTAATTGTTATTCAATACTTTATTATTTGGATGGGTATAATAATGATATGTAATTCATGTAAATAATAAATTTTACATGATAATGATTCTTTATATATGATATACCATCCAATTATATATTATTTTAATATCAAAAGAGTGATATTGTCGCTCGTGCGTACGTACGGATTACCGTCTCCACGAACGCGATGAGATTCATTCCCCGTTGTTTCCATTCAAGACTAAATTTAATTTATGATTAAAAATAATGTTTAGAGAAATGATATAATTATGTATAATAATAAGATACATCCCATCAATAACAAATATGGCTCACATTATAAAGAATATAAAGGAAAATGAATCTGTTAACACCCGAAACGATGATAATACTAAGATATTATTAACAAATCAATGTTAAATGATCATATATGATATCATATTAATATATATAATTATTTTATAATTCAATAAAAATTATTTAATCATTATACATGAGGTTAAACTACCCTCGGCCAAGGAAAAAGTACAAAGTAAGGGGTTTCTTATCTCACTTTTAATTTCGTGAGATTTCCATTATTCACCACCTATTTATTGCATGTGGTGTGTGTAAAGACCATGATTGAATTCATTGTGTAATATATTTTAATTTATGGATATTTACATCAACATCTTATGATCCTTCTTTCATGGGTATATGTTTCGTAAGTTACCAAATCTATAAGGGAATTTGAAATTTCAATTTCCACTCATTCGGCTTTACGCATACTTCATTGATTATTTTACTCCAAGATTATGCGTGGAGTCACTATTAATTTTCTTATATCCTAATTTCCACTCCTCTTTCTATGGATATACTTTTGATACAAATAATCAATTTATTTATAAATTCTCAAGTCATCGATATGAACTTGATAAGAGTAATTTTAACTCAATCTCCATTTGTTGAGTTAAATATCCAATTCATTGGTGTTCTTTTCACAAGAATATGTGTGAATGTCCTCTGATTTATTTACACTAAATATCCAATCATATTGATCTTATTTATATTTTTCACACATAATTATGTCGTTGATTTATCCTTAACCTAAGGATACTGTCTTTATAAGATATTTCATCTCAATTTACATTCCATTGAGACTTCTTTGTTGTTATACACCAAATCACTTTTATATGGTGTATATAATGTTCTTTGAAAGAGTATATCATGAATCCCTTTTTTCTCATGATATTACAATGTTTTTATTACCTCAATTATTTTTATTCAAGTGTCTCTCTTTTGGTTATGAACTCTAACTAAAATATCATTTTAAATGTTTTAAATATTTATTATTCTAAATCTTTATCATTAATTTCCATGTTTTAAAAATGGTTTTAAGGATTTATTTATATGGAAATTAAAGTTTTCACATAAAAATTCCTTTTAAAAGTTTCAAAGTGGTATGATACACTTTGATTCAAAAATATAATTTTAAATGGATTCTTTAAAAATAGTTTTACTTTTAAATGATTTTTAGAAAAAGGGGGATATTTGTCTCTAATAGTTTTGATGATTATTTTCATCTATATCAATATCCTTCACTATTCTTGATTGAGGTTAATCTGATACAATAAAATCCTCTATATTGTATCAAATGAGTTATGTTTGACTATGGATGTAATATTTTTATACCATTCGTGGTTTGTGGATAAAGTATTTACATTTCGTATGCTAGTTTTAATACGAATGATTATGTTATGTTTCAAACTTTTCATATGAGGAATGAATTAGACTTAGTAAGTGATGGGTGGAGCCTGCAATAGCTCTTCGATGCATCTGTAGGTCTCATGAGACAAACTAGTGTCTTGGCACAAGGCCTTGACAAAATATTATTTGTAGTCTTAGCACAAGGCCTTGACTATATGGTTATGATAGTCTGGAATTATGCATTCCTTCATTATGAAATTGGTTATTGATATTTCATGTGATCATTCGACTAGTAGAATATCCATGTGAATAATTAAATGACATTATTTGATTTTATATTTTCCATATTATGCTGAAGTTCAAGTTTAAAAGGCTTTTGTTCTAGTCTTATACACTGCCTTAAATGTTTATGATTATTTATGAAAGTTTCCTCTATAATGTTATCCTTACTTAGAATCTGATCTCACCCCTTTCTATGTTTTATTTTCCCAGTATTTAAAGAAGTATATTATGACTGACCTCCAGGGATAGTCTACAGGATCTTAGTGTTGTCTATGGAGATAAGATGTTGTTGTAGTTTTTCACTTTATGATGTAATGTAAACTTTATTAATGTATCTAGTGATTCCAAGGACACTAAAATAATCGGTCTTTCGAGACTTGATATTTTGTGATCATGCCAATGATACGTAATAATGCACTGAATCTAGGCAACTGGGGTTGGGGCATTACAGTTGGTATCAGAGGAAGTTTAGTACAAACCTTGGAAACTAAATTTAGATAAACTCTGATTAGAGCACATAGCCCTAAGATAGAATTTGAAAACTAGTGTAGAAGAACTTCCTAGAATTTTGGTATTGTATAGATTTTGTGAGTTTTCCAAGAAATGCATACCTATTTGGATACGAGCATGTAGAGGTGGCTCTATCACAGATGTATCTATGGGTAAAACCTGAAAACACCGCTTTGAGCTAGAATCGAACGGGACCTGGTGCACAAAAACAAGCCTTACTGCACCTTTGGTTACGACACTCCTGGGGGATATGCCTAGGATAACTTAAATTTTATTTACAAACCGATTTGAATTATTTTAATATAAGATGAGAATAAATGACCCTGGTTAATTTTAAGGTGTTTCAAGTTGAAAATATGGTGTCATGATATTATCTAAATGATTTTATGACTACTATTACTCATAGAATGCTTTCTGGTTTTAATTAATGGCTATATTCCAAGGAAGTCATAGTAACTTTGAGAATGATGTACAAGGTGGGAACAATGGTGGAAATGAGAAACGAAATGGAATGTGGATAGGCATAAAAGATATTGTCTTCATGCCGAATCAGTTTTCCAAAAATATGATCAACAACATATATATTAACCAACTCCCAGACTCAAAAAAGAAGAGAAAGGCAGGGAATGATAAGAGCTCCAGCTGTGGAGACCATGGAGATAAGAAAGATCAATTTCCATCATGCCAGAAATGTGGAAGGAGATACATAGGAAAGTGTCTCAATGGCACAAAGAAATGCTTTATGTGTGGGAAAGAAGGGCATAAAGTAAATAATTGCCGAGGAAAAATGAAGATTACTATGGAAGAAAATAAAAATGATCCTAAGATTCCAATTATGGTCATTTTTCGTAAATGTAAGAGACCTGTTCATCACCCAAGTCAATGCCCTATTCTATAGGATAACCTCTTGGTCAAGGAAGAACCTTTGTGGAAATAAATGCATGAAAAATATTTTAAAGGTATTAGTGCTCTTTGTTGTTGAGATTACCTTGGGTGAATTTTCTCTTATATGTGTAACCCTAAAATTTATCATGTTAAAATGATATTTGGGGAAGAATTATCTTTTATATTTTGGATATAGTTATAAATAACCATTTGGTTTTATATGATCCTTGAATTTGTGGCAATTACAAGTTATTATATTTTGGGATAAAAATGAAAGGTATGAGATACCATTTATGGTTAAATTATGTTATGGTTATTTTGAAGAATTTATCTCATTTTGGTAATGTTATAAAATATACTTTTTGAAAAAGGAAAATACGCAGACCGTGTGACAACCCATCGCGTCGCACAAAGCTGTGGGAATCAAACCCACAACCAAAGTTCGATTGGGATTTATCGCCTACCACTAGACTATGTGAAGTCCCTAGTTAGTGTGACTAATTATTTTTAGTTAAATGATTTTATTGATCAATAATAAGTTGATTTGGGATCTTATATATTATCAAATGAATACCCTTAGTATAGGAAAATGATTCAGTGATTAAGTGATAAATGTTATTTTGGAAGATGTTCGCTTTGTTGGGAATGCTATATTCCCAAGGAAAATAGAATACTATGGGATTTCATTTGAGTAGTAATGGTGGATTTTTATCTATGTTTTTATTATGGATTTATAGTGATTTTGTTTATTTATGGAAATTATTAACCAACAATAGAGAATATGTGATTAGCTTAATTACTTTTAAGTATGTGAATTTAAGAGTAGTTGATGTCATTTGGAGATAGAATTTAACGTGGAATACTACATAACAAAATTCTTCTAAGTTTTGGATTTCAATATTAGTTTGGATTATATTGAAGGATTTTAAGGACAATTGTTTACTGAATGATATTTATTTAACTTTTGGGTATTGTTGGTTTAGTTTTAGAAATTAAGACTCGTGTTTCTTTCTCTAATGGAATATCATTTTGGGGGATCATCAGATCATATACTAACCGTTTTGGTTCTGATTAATTTCTAAAGATAAGGTAAATATATATTTTATCCTTCGTGGATCATGTGATTCTATAGAAGTTTATTCTAGCTCTTCATGTGTGACCATGTCTTCTTGAATACTAAACGTTTAAAAAAATGAGTTAGTGGTAGAAATATATTAAAGAATGAAAATCTACTTTAAAATTAAGTATCTCTCTTTATGTTCTTATTCAATCTCATAAATGAATTCCTCATCTTTATGTAATGTAACTTTAAAAAAATGATGTCCGTTTACTTTTCCTACTAGGAGACTAATGACCATTTGTCCCATCACAAGTTTGTGGTTTTCTTGTTGTTAACTTTATCCTGATCATGTTTTCTATCCCTCTCCATCAGAACATCACCCTTTGTTTTTCATCCATATCCATGTTTTCCTACATGGAATCCTAGTATGGGTTATCTTGGGTGACCTGTGTACTTCTCTTTCTTTCTTTTAATGTTATAGTTTTATTTACTCTTTTTCCAATGTGGTACTTTCCATTATATTCCCAAGACAATTTTTTTTTAAAAAGTTTCGAGGATGAAATTATTTGAAGGAGGGGAGAATTTAACACCCCATGTTTCCATGGTATAATTCCTTTTGAATAATATAGTAGCGTGTGTTGTACACAACTTCGAGTTCTAACACACCACAACCAATCAAACTAACCATTATGAAAAGTATTACCCACTCTTTGAGATTTTATAAATTTTATCTTTCAAAATGGACTTCATTTTTGGATTCAGAATATCAAAAATTTTTTAGGGTGAATTTTTGGTACTTTTCTGATAACCTTCATATTTTGATGAATAGTAAAAATTAATAAATTTTATTTAAAAACAACTTTTTTAATCGAAATAATTAATAGAGATAAATTATGAATTTAAGTGATTTTAAAGTATACTTAGATTATATTTTTACCATTTAATAAAATGTTGGTCATTGGACATAATTTCACATTTAAACTGGACATAAGCAAGTGCCAAACTTTTGACAGTTATTATTTCTTAAAAACACGCTTTTTGTTTTGACAATGAGAATTAATTTAAAATTAATTTCTCCCACTTCTGCGTTTTGAATTTAGAAAAATGGATTCCATATTTAGAATCAGGATTTCCAAATTGTGTAAATAAGTAACTTTTATTTTTAGACATTTTGAATAATTACTTCGGTAAATATTTTATTTACCATGGTTAAAGGGTAAATCCGATAAATAAGGTTATAAAAATAATATTATAACAATATTAAATTACCATAAAATGTGTCCCAACCTTATTGGTTGATACATTTCTGACCGTGGGAAACTTTGGGTCTATTTTGGGACCCCATGAAGCCACTTGTAAGAGATAACGACACTTTATATTAATTAAGTTAAAGGAAATACAAAAATGACATAAGCATATATCTTTTAGAAAAACAATTTTTATATAGGGTTATATATGTTATATTTTTGACTATAAATATTCATTAGAAATATAAAAATATTTCCTACATAATGGTATTTTATTTATGATTTTTAGACATTGATTAATTAAATTTATTTATGACACAATATGATGCAGTATTTTCTTTATTAATGAAAGAATCAAATAATTGGTATTATAAGTGTTAAAATAAATATAATTTCAGAGTTTTGATGATATACATGAATTTTATTGGTTAATATGTCATGTTATTATTTCTTAAATGAATTTGTTTCTAATTAATTAAGTTTTTAATACTTAAAAATAAATAAATTATTAAATAGTGTCAAAATTGACATAAATGAGTTTTTAAAACAAATATTACATTATTAATTGATATCATATTCCTAAAAATATAATGTTCAGCCAAATGACTTATATAATTATAGGTGTATTATTAATGGACCACTTGGGGGTCTCTTGGAAGTATATAGTAAGTTTATTAATTATATAATATAAAAATACAAAGAGACATGGTAAATGTCAAACTATTTAACTAATAGTTAAATAAAAAAGATAAAGTTAATATAATGACCCAAACCTGCCTAAAACCTATTGTTTGAGTTGTTTTCAACCTATACCCACCTTAAACTTTAAATGATCTACTTTGGAGCCATTAAAACTGAATATGAATTTATTATAAAATAATATTTCTAGATTTTCCTAAGGTGCCCCTCACTCCTCTTATAAATGGGAACCTTACCTGCTCACTAATTCACAACTTTAAAGCCTTTTGGCTCGGCCAAAACCTGCCAAAATATCCTCCCAACTCCCCTCACTTCATCCTAGAGGCCCTATTTTGGTCAGAAAGCCAACTTAAGGAGCCCTTTTGATCAAATCAAAAGGAAGAACCCGAAGAAGAGGTACTGATTTTGCCACCCTCTTTCAAGTTCCTTTCTTCTTCCACTTATTATTTATTTGTTATTTCGATTATAAAATAATAAATACTGTATCTTATATATACTGTTATGTTTTTATAAATATGTTACAACTAGATTCAGTATTCTATCCATCCTTTGAATGACATGTCACCATACGTGCGTATGTACGACGTACCGTCTCTACGTCATGGTGTAATTGTTATTCAATACTTTATTATTTAGATGGGTATAATAATGATGTGTAATTCATGTAAATAATAAATATAACATGATAATTATTCTGTATACATGATATACCATCCAATTATATATTATTTTAATGTCAAAAGAGTGATATTATCGCTAATGCGTAAGTACGGATTATCGTCTCCATGAACGCGATGAGATTCATTCCCCATCATATCCATTCAAGACTAAATTTCATTTTATGATTAAAAATAATGTTTAGAGACATGATATCATTCTGTATATGAATATGATACATCCCATACATAACAAATATGTCACACATAATAAAGAATATAAAGGAAAATGAATCTGTTAACACCCGAAACGACGATAATACTAAGATATTATTAACAAATCAATGTTAAAAGATCATATATGATATCATATTAATGTATATAATTATTTTATAATTCAATAAAAATTATTTCCCCATTATAAAAGAGGATAACGTACCCTCTACCAAGGAAAAAGTACAAAGTAAGGGGTTTCTTATCTGACTTTTAATTTCATGAGATTTCCATTGTTCGCCACTTATTTATTGCATGTGGTATGTGTAATGCCCATGATTGTATTCATTGTGAAATATATTTTAATTTTTGGATATTTACATCATCATTTTATGATCCTTATTTCATGGGTATATGTTTCTTAAGTTAACAAATCAATAAGGGAATTTGAAATTTCAATTTCCACTCATTCGGCTTTACGCATACTTCATTTATTATTTTACTCCAAGATTATGTGAGAAATAACTATTCATTTGCTTCTGTCATAATTTCCACTCCCCTTTATGTGGATATACTTTTGATACACATAATCACTTCATTGATAAATTCTCAAGTCATCGATATGAACTTGATTGGAGTAATTTTAACTCAATCTCCATTTGTTGAGTTAAATATCCAATTCATTGGTGTTGTTTTTACAAGAATATATGTGAATGTCCTATTATTTATTTACACTGAAAAATCCAATCATATTGAGTGTATTTATATTTTTCACACATAATTATGTCGTTTATTTATCCTTAACCTAAGGATATTGTCTTTATAAGATATTTCATCGCAATTTACATTCCATTGAGACTTCCAAGTTATTATACACCAAATCACTTTATATGGTGTATATAATGTAATTTGACATAGTATATCATGAATCCCTTTATTCTGATGATATTACAAACTTTTTATTACCTCAATTATTTTTATTTAAGTGTCTCTCTTTTGTTTAGGAAGTCTAAATAAAATATCATTTTAAATGTTTTAAAGATTTATTATTCTAAATCTTTATCATTAATGTCCATGTTTTAAAAATGGTTTTAAGGATTTATTTATATGGACATGAAAGTTTTCAAATCAAAATTATTTTTAAAAGTTTCAAAGTGGTATGTGACACTTTGATTCAAAAATCTATTTTTAAATGGCTTCTTGACAAATAGTGTGACTTTTAAACGATTTCAAGAAAAAGGGGGATATTTGTCTCTAATAGTTTTGATGATTATTTTCATCTATGTCAATATCCTTCACTATTCTCTATTCAGGTTAATATGATACAATAAAATCTTCCATATTGTATCTAATGAGTTATGTTTGACTGTGGATGTGCTATTTTTATACCATTCATGGTTTGTGGATAAATTATTGACATTTCGTATGCTAGTTTTAATACGAATGATTATGTTATGTTTCAAACTTTTCATATGAGGAATGCATTGGACTTAGTAAGTGACGGGTGGAGCTTGATATAGCTCCTCGATGCATCAGTAGGTCTCATGAGACAAACTAGTGTCTTGGTACAAGGCCTTGACAAAATCGTATTTGTAGTCCTGGCTCAAGGCCTTGACTATATGTTTATGATAGTCTGGCATTATGCATTCCATCATTATGCAAGTGGTTATTGATATTTCATGTGATCATTCGACTAGTAGAATATCCATGTGAATAAGTAAATGTCATTATTTGATTTTATCTTTTCCATATTATGTTGAAGTTCAAGTTTAAAAGGCTTTTGTTCTAGTCTTATACACTGCCTTAAATGTTTATGCATATTTATGAAAGTTTCTGCTATAATGTTATCCTTACTGAGCATCTGAGCTCACCCCTTTCTATGTTTTATTTTACCAGGATGCAAAGAAGTATATTATGACTGACCTCTAGTGATAGTGTATGGGATCTCAGTGTTGTCTATGGAGACAAGATGTTGTTGTAGTTTTTTACTTTATGATGTAATGTAAACTTTATGAATGTATCTAGTGATTCCAAGGCTTCTAAACTAATCGGTCTTTCGAGACTTGATCTTTTGTGATCATTCCAATGATACGTAATAATGCACCGACTCTGGGTAACTGGGGTCAGGGAATTACATTTTAGGAAGTATCCATAGATACTAGGATTATGATTATCATGTTAGCTATGCATACATTTTAAATTTATGTTAAGTGTTACACTAGATTTATAATTATATACTATGTATTAAAATTCATAATGTTATGATCTAATTTAGCATATGCCATTTTTTAGAAATGGTACCAAGTGCAAGGAATAGAAATAGTATTAATACACATAATTTATATAGGTATTTCACTCATGATAAATACAATAAATTAGGTGTTGTAGCTAAACAAATAATAACTATATTGGGACAACTAACTTAAGTTATGGCTAATAACCATTATTGTATGGAGAAGCCTACTGAAACCAAATATGGAGAAATAATATCGCACCACTTCATGATATAGAAACCTCCATCATTAAAATAGAATATTAATACATTAGTTGTTGAGAAATGGATGAAGTCCCTAGAGAGGATATTTTATACTTTTGGAAGTAAAAAAAGGGAGAAAGTTATCATAGCAGTTTATCATCTTAAAAGAAATTCTAAACAATGGTGGTCATTAATAAAAAACATTAAGGAGTTAGAGGAAATAAATTGTTTGGTGTAGAATACATTCAATGAGATATTATTTAATAAATAAATTTATCACGAGCAATAAGCTAATATGGAGGGGCAATTCCTCAATCTAAATAAAAATGAATAAGAAAATCTTACTAAATATGAAGCTAAATTTATAATATTAGTAAGTCATACTTTAAATTATGTACATAATCCATGGAGTAATATTGATCATTTTTAGGCTAGTTCCTAGAATTCAAATTACATTAGTCTCTTTGAAATTTTATATATATGAAGATATATTATCAAGTGATATCAACACAAAAAATGAATTCTACAAGTATTATGTTTTCCAAGGAAAATAACAAAATTATTTTGTGGCTAAGGACTTCGTAAAAGAAAATATGAAAAATAGGAATAATGGATGTTATGAATTTATAGCTTATAAAAATTATGGAGAGAAACACAATGGAACATTCTTGATGGGAATGGGAATTTGATTCATGTCTTGAGAGAAATTCCATCGGGCTCAGGATTCAAAGTGAAAGAAAGAAGATTACAATGTTTAATGTTTCAAATATGAGGATATGGGTAACTATTTGAATTAATTCCCCATGAGACAAGGGAATTTTCCCAAAAAAATGCCAAGATAGCAAGGCTAAGATTATACGATCAATAAAATTAAGGTTGAAGTTACTAAAGATGTAGTGGAAGGTATGGTGATTGTAGACTCAAATTTAGATAAAGATTTAATTGATTCTAGATCTTGACACTCTTTTATATCTTCCATGTTTTCTAAGAAAATTATTTATTTTGTTAGGTCCTTTAGAAGGGTGTTTTCAATCAAGAATCATTGTGGAAATACTACAACAATAAGGATAGCTGACTAGTTCCCATTATGACTTATAGACTTACCCTATTTTATAACTCGATTATTATGCCTATGGTTTATTTGGATATACTATTTGGTAAGGGTTTGATTTCAAATTATAATATGATAATTTATTATTGTGAGTAGGGGATTGTGATTTGTGATGAAGATATGTAATCTCTTATCTTCAGAGGAGAGAATACAAGATCTGAATTATGTCTAAATCCACCTCTAATATCTATAAATAAATAAATTATAATAGAAAAATATTAGACACATATTATGAATGTAAAAAGTTTCCTTCTAAAAAAATATGTACCAATAGTGAAGGAATAAATTGATGTGTTTCTTGAAGAACTACCTAGACACCCACCTGAACATGAAGTTATGTTTCCCATTGATCTAATACCTCATAAAAAATGTATATCTAAACTAAATAAAGTATAGATAGAGTGTAATTAGTGGAACTAAAGAAGAAACTATATGAATTAAGTGATAAGGGATTTATATGCCCCTGTGTTTCAATATGTGGATCCCCTATTCTTTTTGTTAAGAAGAAACATAGTTCTTTGAGGTTGTGTTTCAATTACAGGGAAATTAATGCCATTAAAATAAAGAAAAATATAATCTTCCCTTCATTGATGAATTATTTGATCAAATTTAAGATTCTAAATATTTTTTAGAGATTGATATTTATTTTTGATATCATCCATTGGAAGTAAATAAAAAAGATATTATAATGACAAAATTTTGTATGAGTCATAGACACTATCAATCTGTAGTAATTCCCTTAGATTGACCACTGTACACTCTATTTTTTGGGTGTGATTAACAGAGTATTCAAGGATTATTTTTATAATTTTTTTGGCATTAATGGATGATATCTTGATGTACCATAAATCTATGAGGATCATAATATTCACTGCAGAATCATTTTTAATACTCTTAGAGAAAAGGAGTTATATGTAATATTTATAAAATATGAGTTATGACTTAAGGATGTTTCTTTTCGTGGTCATATTATCTCTAATGATGGAATATTAGTTGATCCTTCAAAGAAAAATGTAGTGATTTAATTACTAATTCAAATGAATATAACTAGGGTACATATTTTTCTTGGATTAATAGGTTACTATCAATGATTTCTTAATTTTTTTCTTAATAAAATATATTGTTAACCAAATTGACATTTAAAGGGGTTAAGTGCATATAGTTATAATAATGCAAAGAATGTTTTTAATAATTAAATAGAAGGTTGATCAATTCACTGATATTGACTTTACCATATGGAAGGGTTGAATTTTTGATAATTATGGTGATCAATGAGAAATATATATGGATAAAAAAAGTTTGAAATAAATATTCTCATAGATAGAGATAAACATGAGGAGTAATAGATGGTCTATAATACTTAATGATTATGAGTGCTCAATACACTATGACCCTAGAAAGGAAAATAAGGTAGATGATGTGTTGAGTGGGATAGATCATATTTTTTTCTAAAATAAGGATTGATAAAAATCATATATTCACGGATTTAAAAATTTTGGATATGAGAATAATTAAAAAAGGGGAAACATCACATCTATTCAAAATGATTTCTAAACCATCCTTACTAGATAAAATAAAAAGTTTCAATTTTGATTATACAAATATTAAAAAGAAAATAAGTTCAATGAATGGTGTCATGTTTGTAGACATCATCTATGAAGATGGTATATTGAAATTTATAAAGAGGATATGTATTCTATCAATGCATGATATGAAAAGAGAGTTATTAGATTAAGATCATAAATAAAATTTTTCTATAAAACCTAGTAAAACCAAAATGTATCATGAGTTAAAGGAACATTTTTGGTGGGATAATATGAAATGATAAACTATAGGTTATGTATTAATATTAGTGGGTTTTCAATAGGTTAAGGCTGAAAGAAAACATACTAAAGTAACTATACAACCTATACCAATTCAAATGTGGAAATGGGATGATATTACTATGTATTTTGTAAATGGATTTTCAAATACTCATATAAAGGATGACGCCATATGGGTTATTATTTTTCACCTAACCAAGTTTTCACATTTCCTCACTATAAGGCAAGAGATAACTCTTGGGAATGTAGACAGACTTTATATTAGTGAATTTTTGAGACTTTATAGTGAATGTATTTTCATTTTATCTGATTTTTATCCATAGATTATATCAAAATTATTCAAGATTCTTTAGAATTATATAGACACTGAGCTAGGTTTGATCACTGCCTATCATCCTCAAACTGAGGTGTAGTCTGAAAGGAATATTTAGACATTAGAAGATATATTAATGTCATAAACCATCTCAGGTACCATATTAACCTTACACGTGAACTGGAACTGACATGGCCCTAAGGGAGTTCCTGATCCCCACGGGTCGGTGACTAGCACCTGAAATAATACAGAATGAAGTGGGAATTATTTTACATAAATATTTTAGATATAAAAGAAACAAGACAATGTGTATAAAAAAAGAAATTACACTAGGAGTATTTTACTAGAATTCAAATGGTCATAAAAAAGACCAAGTATAATAGGATAGTGCTAGAAAAACAGTAAATACAACCATAGTCCCAACTCAAATACAACTCACCAAGTCTAGGGTTCGATATCTAGAACCACACCTAAGAGATTATTTTTCCTTGCTCAAACCTAGAAGGATATAATCTACAAACACCCGAAGGTATTAGTATGGTGTGATCCAAATCCAAGTAGGATTTGCCCAAGGATTCCATAATAGATACCAATATAAAATTAACCAAAAATTATTTCCTCATTTTGAGACAATGATGGGAAATTTATTTTAAGAATTATTAAAATAACATTGATCACATTCTCCATTTCAAATATTCCAATTTTCTATTTAAAAACCGAAAAGGGGTTTTTAATAAAAAACATGCCTTTTCACCAAGATAAAACCATAATGTTTCTATCAAGACCATTTTAAGCCATTTTTGAAAATAGGGATTTGAAATAAATTCACCTTTCAAGTTCACAATCCAATTTCACAATTATATTTTACAATTTAAATTTTAAACAAATTCCATCAATTTCATAAAAAATACAAATTCAATGGAATTGGGTTTTTTTTTCACATTTTTCATCATATCCTTTTTCCACAATTAAATTAAAAAATTTAACTGAAACAATTTCACAAATTAAATTAAAAAAATTATATTCCACCATTTTACATATACACACCCTAATACAATGGAATTGGGGATTTTCCAATTTCATGCCAAAAACCCATTTTTCTTAAAAACCCCAATTCAATGGATTTTTTTTCCAAAAAACCTATTTAAATACATTTAATGAAATCAAATAAATTTAATCTAATTCAAAATTATTGAAATTAAACAAATAAATTTAAGGTTAATAAAAATTTGGAATCGTAACAGAAGCACCAACATCAAGATCAACACATCTCAAATCACAAAGAAATACCAAGAAAACTCCAACAGAGAACAAATAAAACAAGTTATATGTATAAAACGTAGGTTTAGATCTAAAATATAGGGTATTAGATCTAAAAATCAAAAAGAGGATACATGGAACTGTCATGACCCGTCCCCTAGGTACCGTGTCTTGACTACCCCAAGCTCTCCTTCTATAGGCCAGGGGTTGGTGACTATAACCAAAAAGACGTATCCCAAAAATGAAAAGGCATTGCCTTTAAACCTGTACAAACACATAGCCCAAGAACACAACAAGATGAAACCATGAATTAAAACTACAGTAGTAAAATTGTGTATTGAAAGTAAAGGGGCTGGAATACAAGCCCAACTGAAAGATACAACTACAAAAAAAAACAATAAACAACTAATGGAATTGTCTACCAAGGTTCCTACCTGAAGGTTAGGTACAACCCATCTCCGCAGATCTCTATGTTGACCTTCACTACCATACACCATCAGGTTTTATCTCCCCAAGTCCCAGTTAAGGCTACCCACCGTCTCCACAAGACACAACAAGGTGCGGGAGAAGCCCATGCATGGGTGAGTATAATAATACCCAATATGGACCCTGAGACCCCCAAAGGTCACTCAGAATTCCAAAAAGGAAAACAACAAAGCTTGATCTCAATCACAAAGCACAAAGAAAAAGACTGAGTTCAAACCATGTATAACTTAAGTACAGAAGTACAAATGATTAGTTGTAAGGCTAGATCATCTTATTCTATTAAGTGGAACTGCAGATGACCCACACATGATCAATAGGTAATAACCCATGCTGACCCACACAGGATCCGAACCACCCAGGATCGATAGGTACTAACCCCAAATGACATAAACTGGATCCGACCCGCCCAGGATCGATAGGTACAAACCCCCATTGACCCACACAGTATCTAACCCACACATGATCAATATGAGATAACCCACACAGGATCGCTGGGTGCTAACCCACACAAGATATGACTCACACAGGATCGCTAGGTGCTCATCAACACAGGATCGCTAAGTGCTGATCCACACAGGATCGCTAGGTGTTGATCCACACAAGATCTCTAGGTGCTGATCCACATAGGATATCTAGGTGTTGATCCACACTAGATATCTTGGTATAGATCCACACAGGATCTCTTGATTATGACCCACACATTATCTCTAGGTACTCTACTCCACAAGATTTTCCTTCAATATCTACCTCACAGCAGCCACTGTATTCACGCAAAAAGCATGCTTGATTCCAAGAAAATCATCTCCGCAAGACATCATTTTTATTTCAATCAGAAATAAGTCCCAAAAAAAGTAACCCAATTATTATTCATGTCATAAGGGTTCCAACGCAACAGACAGTACATTAATCAGATGCTCGATCTGAGAGTTATTGGAATTTTAGTGTCGAGGGCCCGATTGGATTTGGGTATGATCCAACCCAGCCATACACCAACTTTATCCAAAACTTATGTGGAGTATCTCAAAAGGACCGTCTCATTACTAGTATTCCAGCGCTGTAGATGGTTCATCAAATGAACTATGGTTTGCGAGATATGATGTTTTGTGCGTATCTGGGCCGAAGTGGGTCCGGTCCGACCCAGTCGGGCTGACCCGACCCGTTCTGCCCTGGCCTGACCCAACCTGGGTTCAGCCTAGCCCAGCCCAAACTGGCTGGGCCGACCCGAGTGGGCTAGGTCATGGGATCGGTCCGCTAGGCTGCAGACCGGCCCGACTCACCATGGCTCGGCATGGTCCGCTGGGCGAACCGGCTCACCCGCTGGCATGGTCCGCAAGACGGGTGGTAGGCCGAATTCTCAAATGGTAAAGTTGTTTGGGTTTTTTAATTGGTGGTGCTACGTGGTGCCGCATCAGATTGTAGCATGAAGCATTGGGCACATGTCCCCTTCTTCATGGCTTTGAAGTCGTGACCAACTCCCATGGTGCGCGACGGTGCGCCGCTCTCTGCCAACGCATCCGACTGAGAGCCAGCTACCCCCTTCAGTCCGCCGTAGTGCCGCCTTCCTCCGCAGCTGGCGAGCACCAGCTGCCGGCACCACCGGGGCTTCCGCAGGCCACTGGGTGTGCTTCGGTGGTCTAGTTTCCCTTCCAAAAGTGCCTATGGGCCTCCTGGGATGCTTCCAATGCTACATAGATCCCGGGTTCATATTGCTGCTCTATTTTTCAGTTGCTCATAAAGAATGAAACAAAGATCGAATTGGCGGAGGGTTCGGGACTTGTTATTTTGGCCCACGCCCTCCGTGTTAGAATCATATCAAGGGTGTGATAATCAATAATCAAAAGATGAATCAAAACCCCCATTCAATCTTTTCTCGCAATAACCACCTGCAGTTTCATACGAATCATGGGTCAACTCGTTTTGGTTGACCCGCATTCATCATGCTTTTCAAGAACGATGGAAAGGAAACAATCCATTTGAATTTAAACAAAAACCATACCTTGATCATGTTGGGTTCACTTTCGGAAGAAGAAGAAGGTCCACGTGCGTAGTTTTCCTCGCCCGTCAACCTCCGGATCGATTCCTCTATGGGCATCGTCAAATCTTCGTTCTTCATTGGAGGTAGATGTTGCCGGCACTACGTCAGGAGTTCTCCTATGGGTTCCCAAAACCCATGCCAATGATTTAATTAAATAAGGGGAAAACCTCCCACATTGGTTCATTATTATGATTCATTAATGAATCATAATCAATGAGTCTAATTAACCACAAGCATTGCAGTTACACAATGAGAGGTTTAAGTCAATAAATGACCCACATTTATTGCTTGACGTTGCACTGAGGTCCCACCATTCTTTGCTCAACCGTTTTAAAAAGGAATAAAATAACACCTTTTTTATTCTATAATTTTTTTCCCAAAGTCTGAAAAATTAAATTTTCCGCCTGACTTTTTCTGAACAAATTTAAGCTTCCCTTAAGTGAATCCAGGAACTTCTAATTCAATGGTGCCCTCAAATTTCAATTCTGAGAATCAGTTCAAAAGTTAAAAAATTCCGTCCGTACGTTTACTGAATGCACCTTTAAAAAAGTTCAAAAAATTATTAACAATCACCCTCAACCCGCACCGGTAGAGGTTAGGCTCCATGTAAGGGGAACACACCCTCACAATATCAGTGGTACTCTCGTATTTTCCATCCAAGTTACCATTTAGAAGTTAAGGATACTACAATAAAATAATTGCCACTTAATTATTTTATTTATAGCCAAAAACTAACTTCCACTGGTGGTTGGTGTCGACCAATGTTAGAATCTTCTTAAGGAAATCACACCCTCACAAGTTTAGTGGTGGTCTCATATTTTTAATCCAAATCACCATTCATGAGTTATAAGCATTTGAAAAATAAAATAATTTTTATTTACAATTATGCCATTTTCTCGTTTTTTCTCACCAAAGGCCTGCACTAACTAAACTTAAGTCACGCCTAGGGTAAACCCGCCATCCTAAACATAACAGTTCTCAAAGAATTTCTGATCCAGACACCTATTTAAGTGTTATTTCACTTTTCAAGAAAACCACTCATGCACATTATTTATAACTTAACATTTTTCGACGGATCATTCGGGTCACTCCCGGCCTCAGAATCTTGTGCTGTCAAATTTTTCGGTCTTAAAATCATTCCATATTATTAGAAAAAAAATTATACAGAAATTTCAAGAAATTACATTCTCCCCAGATTAGGGATTTATGTCCCTGAAAGCCAAAACAAATATAAATCAAACAAATGAGGGTACTGAGCATGAATCTAAGCCTCCCGCTCCCATGTGCTCTCTTGGAGGATCCCATGTTACCACCAAACTCCTACCAGAGGAATCGACCATCCATGAAGGACTCACTTCTATCAATCCTCTATCTCCCCTGGGAACTCTATAAAAGTATCCCCATCATCAAAGTCCAAGTTTCCATAGTCGATAACATACGATGGATCATGCACACATCTCCTCAGCTGCAACACATGGAAGACATTATGCACCCAGTGCATCTGTGGGGGAAGATCTAGAAATTATGACACCTCGCCAGCTCTGCTGAGAATCTGGAAAGGTCCGATGAACCTCGAAGATATCTTTCCTCCTCAGCCAAATATCCACATTCCTTATCAGGGTGAGACTCATATGAAGACATGGTATCCTTCCTCGAACTCCAAGGGTCTCCATCTCCTGTCAGCATACGACTTCTACCTACTCTGTGCAGTCTTCATCTGCTCCTGGATGATCTGCACCATCTTCGTGGTAGCCTATACCAACTTAGGTCCCATAAGTGCTAACTCCCCTAGGTCTGTCCTATATAGATGTGATCTGAAAGTTCACCCGTACATGGCCTCCAACGGAGCCATGCTAATGGTGGAGTGATAAATGTTGTTTTACGCAAACTCTACCGGTGGTAGGTGGTCCTCCAAACTGTAACCAAAATCCAGGACAGTAGCACAAAGAATATCCTCTACAGTTTGTATGGTCTTCTTCATCTGACCATCTGTTTGGGGGTAAATGTTGTGCTAAAACATGCAAGAACCTGATGCTCAGCTTTCACTTGCTGACAAGTGAGACATTGTGATACAAAATTTGCCACTGCTTTCTTCATCCCTAACCACCAGTACTAATGCTAAAGTTATTGATACGTCTTATCCATACCTAGATGTACCACCAAAGGGAATTTGTATAACTCCCTCAACACCACCTCTCATAGCATCACTGGTACCATGGTGTGTCCTTTGAAGAGTATGGCGTGCTCCCATCCTTGAGAAAATTATTTAGGACCCCGTCCTGAGGATATCTGAGCATTTCGGGCCTCATAGTCAACGCCCCCAAGCTGTGCCTCCTAGACTCACTGAAGGAGTGGGGGAGTAACTATCATAGACTGGAGGTAAGATTCTCCACCACTATCCAAGAAGGATAACTGCAACGTGACTAGCTTCTTTGTCACCTCACTTAGAAAATGTAGACCATCCCTCCTACTAAGTTTGTCTTCCACCACATTCCCCTTCCTAGGAGTATAGACCATCTCAAAGTCATAATCCTAGAGGAATTTTTTCCATCACCACTATCTCAGGTCCAGGACCTTCTGTGTGAAGATATACCCAAGACTCTTTTGATCGGAGTAGACAATAAACCTTTATCCCCACTATACTCTCAACTCCGTAGAAGCCATTCAATATGCAGTTATAGATATTGGTGTCTTCCTTAGGTACCAGTCAATGTAGAAGTCCCTCTCTATGTGGGGTGGTAATCCTAGAAACATATTTTGAAAGGATGTTCTTGCACTCTGCCACTACATTTGGGAACTGAAAACTCAAAACACCTGTTGTCATGAGGGTAAGGCTAGATGACTCAAGAGTGATCAGCTTCACCCTTCTGTTCATGAGTTTAACCCATGCTTCTTGAGTTTCCTTTTTCTCTGACCAAGGAAAACCCCATTCCAACGCTGTAGATATACAACAACCTTTTACCTAAAACAATCAATCTAAGCATGAACTGTAGATGACTAGTCCATACCCAAACTAACGTCGTAAGGCCTCGAAACTTCCACCAAGAGGTTCCAACTGAAACTCTCACCTCAAGAGTCAGATCACACCATCGAAATAAGTGTGATTATCAAGTCTCCCCCCATAGGTATCTCCAGATGTAAGGTACAAGTCAACAGTTTAACTGGAAACTCTGGGTCTTGAACAAGATTCGTGACAAGAAGGAATGATTAATACCTATGTCTATTAATATGGAAGCTAGTAGTAGACACAGATCGTACATCGAATCATTCCTGAAACCCTTAGGCCACACTCCTTGACCTTATGCAGCTACTCCCTTCCCGTATCCTCTAGCTCCTTGAGACTTGTGGGGTCCACATTAGGGTGGTGGTTGTAACATGTCGAAATGTTTTCCACCTCTTGCAGCTCTGCTAGCTCCTCTTCCATGTCTGCTGACATTCACTAGATGTATCTATTCAGCCAAATAATTCTCAACCACAAGGGTTCTCTCTATCACCCAAACATAATTAGGAATGAACAGAGTAATAGAGACAGCTCCGATGTCCCTAAACACATCTCGCTCGGAGGCCTGATCCTAGAAGTACTGGTTGTATCATATTCATTGAGTACCTATAATGGTTGGTATGCCTTGACGAATACTCAATTACCAACATGTCGTCCTGTCAAAACTGTAGAAGCTCTTGAAAAAAACCCCCTAGATTTTTTTGGAAAGATACCCCCATCTCTATGGAAGGTTCTCACACTCTATCCATGAAAAAGTTACCTCATTGTAAGATATGGGTAATCTAAACCCTTCCATCACCCTACTGAGCCACATAGAATGCTCATTGATAGGTCCTCCATCTGATCGAATGGTGCCCTGGCTATATGGAAACTCAGTCACCACCTAAGGCCAGTCCTTAGCTGCATGTGAGTCAGGATCGACTCTGAACCTGAGGGGTACTGGTCCCTGAAACTCATGTAAGGCACTGAGCCTATATGTTTTCTCTACTAGTATCATCAGTAGTAACTACTGACCAATGAGTATTAGTATATCTAGTAAACCTTCCGAAGGTACCATGTTAGGAAAAAATCCTTATATTTGAAGCCTAATTAGTCTGTGGACAATCCTGATGGTCACACATTGGAATCCTGGCTAGCTGTCTGCATGGAGGCATTATGATAGAGAATCAAGATGGACCAAAGCCAAAAGGTCATACTTGGCAAGCTGACTCAAAAGAGATCAATAGGGAAAAAACATTTTCAAAACTCATGAAACTAGTGTTTTTGTGTACCGAGTTGGAAAAAAGAATTCAGGGTCCTTGTGTATGGATATGTCAGCTGCCGCACCAAAACTGGACTCCCCAAACTGAAACCCAAACTCAGGACACTTAACACTATTGATTCATAGAAAATATAGACTCTTAGTTCGTCTAGTAGAATCGACCTCCCTCTGATACCACTTTGTCATGACCCATCCCCTGAGGCCCATTCCATGACTACCCCTAGCCCACCTTTCATAGGCTAGGGGATGGCGACTAGAACTGGAAAGGTGTATCCTTAAAACGGGAAGACATTTCCTTTAAACTTGTACAAACACACAACCCAAGAATACACCAAGATGCGACCAAAAAGTAAAACTACAGTAGTAAAAGTGTGTACTAAAAGTAAATGGGCTGGAATACAAGACCAACTGAAAGATAAAACTACAAGAGAAAATAGTAAATAGCTCCTGGAATTATCCACCAAGGTTCCAAACTGAAGGGTAGGTACAAATCGTCTCCACATCTCACCACGTTAACCGTCACCTATATCCACCATCAGGTCCTAGCTCCTTGAGTCTCAGTCAAGGCTGCCCGTCATCTACACAAGACACAACGAGGTGTCGGAAAAGCCCATGAAGGGGTGAGTATAACAATACCCAGTGGGGACCCCGAGACCCCTGAAGGTCTGTCTGAATTCCACATAGAAAAACCACAAAGTATAATCTCAATCACAAAGCACAAAGAAAAAGAATCATCTCAAACTTGGTGTAACTTAAGTACAGAAGTACAGATGATTAGTTGTAAGGCTAGATCATCTTATTCTGTTAAGAGGAACTGATGCTAACCCACACATGATCAATAGGTTCTAACCCCTGCTAACCCACACAGGGTATGACTGGCTGAGGATTGATAAGTACTAACCCACACTGACCCACATAGGATCCGACCCCCCAGGATCGATAGGTACTAAACCCCAATGACCAACATAGGATCTGACCCACACAGGATTAGTATGCACTTACCCACACAAGATCACTGAGCGCTGAAGCACGTAGGATCTGACCCACACATGATCGATAGGTGCAGATCCACAGAGGATTGCTAGGTGCTGATCCACACATGATCACTAGGTGCTGATCCACACAGGATCACTAAGTGTTGATCTACATAGGATCACTAGGTGATGATCTACAAAGGATCCCTAGGTGCTGATCCACATAGGATATCTTGGCACTGACCCACACTGGATCGTTAGGTACTAACCTCCACAAGATCTGTCTCTAATCTCCACCTCACAGCCAGCCACTAGATTCCCATGCAAAGCACGCTTGATTATGGAAGAATCCGCTCATCAAGCCATCAACCATATTTCAACCAAAAATATGTACCAATAAGAAGTAACCCAATGATCTGTCATTTAATAAGGGTTACGATTCAATAGACGGTGCCTCAATCAGATGCCCGGTCTGAGAGTTATTGGCATTTTCGTGCTGAGGGCCCGGTTGGATTCAGGTATGATCCAACCCAGTCATAGACCAAATTTTTCCAGAACTCAGGTGGAGTATCTCGAAATAAAATTCTCATTCCCAAGATTCCAGTACTATAGACGGTTTGTCAAATGAACATCTGGTTTGTGAGATATGACCATTTGTGTGTATCTGGGCTTAAGAGGGTCTGGGTCCGGTCTGACCCGGTTGGATCGACCTGACCCGTTCTACCCTGGGCCGACCCGACTTGATCTGGGTCTGACCTATATTTTTCCCAGCCTGGACCAATCTAGCTGGGCTGGCCCGAGTGGGCAGGGCCACAGATCGGCCTCACCCACCTCGGCTGGGCACGGCCCGCCTGGTGAACCGGCCCTCCAACTAGAATGGTTCACCAGCCCAGTGGTGGACTAAATTTCCAAATGGCAAACTCGTGCATGTGTTTTAATTGGTGGCACCACGTGGTGCCGCCTTGGCCAGTAGAGGGACCCATGGGGCGTGGGTCCCCTTCACTGTGGCCACCGCCCACGGTGTGCAACGGCGCACATCTCTCCACCAATGTGGACGACCAAGAGCCGGCCGCCCCCTTCGGTCCGCTGCAGTTCCGTGTGGTGCTGCCTTCCTCCGCAGCCAGCGTGCGCCAGCTACTCCCATCACCTGTCAGCACTGGTCACCAGCGCCAATGCACCTGTGGGACTTCCGTGGGCCCCCCCGAGTGAGCTCCAATGGTCCATTTTCCATTTCAAAAGTCCCTACGGGCCTCCCGGGATGCTGCCAACGCTGTAAATCTCCAAGGTTCATCTTGTCGTTCTTTTTTCTGGTTGTTCATGAAGAACGAAACAAAGATCAATGTAGGGGATGGTCTGAGCCTTGTTCATTTGGCCTGCACCCTCCGGGTTAGCATCATTTCAAGGGTGTGGTAATCAATAATCAAAAGATAAATAAAAAACCCCATGAAATCTTTTCTTACAACAACCACCTGTGGTTTCATACGAAACGTGGGTCAAATAATTTTGGTTGACCTGCGTTAGTCATGATTTTCCAGAGAGGGAAATAAAATAATTCACTTACATTTAAACAAAACCCCTACCTTGATCATGTTGGGTTCACTTACGGAAGAAGTAGAATGTCTGCGTGCCTAGTCGTTCGTCACCCTTCTACCTCCGGATTGATTCCTCAATTGGCGTCATCAAAACTTCATTCTTCATTGGATATAGATGTTTCTAGTACTTTGTCTAGAGTTCCCCCATGGGTTCCTAAAACCCATGCCAATGATTTAATTAAATAATAGAAAAACTCCCATGTTGGTTCATTATTATGATTCGTTAATGAATCATAATCAATGAGAATAATTATCCACAAGTGTTGCAGTTACACAACTAGAGGTTTATGTCAATAAATGACCCACATTTATTGCTCGATGTTGAACTGTGATCCCACCATTAGCCACTCAACCATTTTCAAAAAGAATAAAATAACACCTTTTGTTATTTTATTATTTTTTTCCAAAAGTATGAAAAATTAACTTTTCTGCCTGACTTTTTCCAAAAAAATTTAAGATTCCCTTAAGCAAATCCTGGCACTATGAATTCCATGGTGCCCTCAGATTTCAATTCCAAGCACCGGTTCAAAAGTTAGAAAATTCCACCTGCACGTTTACTGGACATACCTAAAAAAAGTTCAAAAAATTATTAATAGTCACCCTTGACTCACACTGATCAAGGTTAGGCTTCACCTAAGGAGAATATGGCCTCACGAGCTCAATGGAACTCTCAGATTTTCAATCTGAGTTATCATTTAGATGTTAAGGATTTTACAATAAAATAATTGTCACTTAATTATTTTATTTTCGACCACAAACTAACATCCACTGGTGGCCCGCACTGGCCAATGTTAGTATCTTCCTAAGGAAAGAATACCCTCACGAGTTTAGCGGTGGTCTCAGATTTTTAATTTGAGTCACCCTGCATGATTTATAAGCATTTGAAAAAAAATATTTTTTATGGATTTATTTTATTTAAAGTTATGCCATTTTTGGGTTTTCCCACTGAAGGTCTGCGCCGACTAAAATTAAGTCGCTCCTAGGGTACACCCGCCATCCTGAACCCAATGGTACCCTCAGATTTCAGATCTAGGTACCTGTTTAAAAGTTATTCTACTTTCTCATGAAAACCACTCATGCACGCTATTTAACACTTAACATTTTTCAACGGATCATTCCGGGCACTCCGGGCCTCAGAATCACCTGCCGTCAGATTTCTCTATCTCAAAATAATTCCATATAATTAAAAAAAGTTATATACATTTTACAGGACATTACTGTAACCCTTGGGAGGATAAGAGAGATCATAAGAGAATGATAATGGAAGAAGGAAACTAACTATGAGAAGATCAAAGGGAATTAATCAAGCTTGAAATCACTTCTAGGAGGGATAGTAGGGTATAATAAATCTTCTTGGGTGATCCAAGGAAGGGAGAAATCAATTCTAGGTCTTACTTGTTCATCAGGGGCCTAAAAGGGGGGTTCAAAGATTTTTAATAAAAAATAGGATCAACTAAAATATCACCCACATGGTTTTCTAGGTGCACATGGTTTGGAAAAACCGTGTGCAAGCCATGTGCCTTTTTAAAATGGACTACATTGTTTCTACTTTTGTGGAACACTATTTTTAAATTGTGCTCTAACCATTCAAAACCCCACTAACTTGGGATTCATGGTTTTCTCTAAGGGGGTGCACGGTTTGGGAAAACCATGCGCCAACCGTGCACTGGCTTAGAAATTTCAAAACATTATAAATTTCAACCCGAAACAACCCCAAATGAAACCAAACCCAATCATTATAAAAATATAAGTTTAGGAATAACTGAAAATAGTAACAAGATGTTACAACCTCCCCACTATAGAAACTTTTTATCCCCAGAATGCATACTCAAAAGCTTCTATGCCAAAAAGATAAGGCCACTACTCTCTTATTAGTGCCTCACTCTCCCAAGTCTCATGATTATTAGAATTATGTTTCCAAAGTGCAAGAACCAAAGGATCATCCTCTCATGAAGTTACTTGATTTCAGAATCAACTATAATGTATGGTCATTCAGTTATAGATAAATTTGTTTTAACTTCAAGATCATGCCAACTCAAAACATGAGATGGATCAGATAGATACTTTTATAGATGAGATATATGGAACATCTTTTGTATCGATGTTAATTATGATGGAAGATTTAAATGGTAAGTAACATTCCCCACCTGATACATACCCTCAAAAGGCCCGACAATACATGAAGGAAGTTTCCCTTACCTCTGAATCCATTGATGACTCAAATGGGGTGAAACTTTAAATATCACCTGATCACCAATTAAAAACTCCAATGAACTATGACGATGATCAACATAAGACTTATATAATCTCTATGCCATCAACATTATCTGATGAATCAGCTAAATATTTATTGTTGTCTCCTGTAAAAAACCTGGTCCAACCAAGGAACTTTCACCAACCTCTGACCAACACAATGGAGATCTACAAGGCCAACCATTCAAGGTCTCGAAAGATCCAATCTGATCATGGTTTGGTAAATATTGTTATAATAAAACTCAACCAACCCCAAATGATCATCCTAAGCCCCATGAAAGTTGAGAACATATGTGTGGAGCATTTCCTCAAGAATTTGTATAACTCTTTCTGTCCGGCCATCTGAATGCAGATAGTATGATGTACTCAAACAGACGTGAGATCGCAGTGCCTCCTAGAGGAATCTCCAAAAGCAAGAAGTGAACTGAGGATCCCTATCAGTGACTATAACATATGGAACTCTATGAAAATCAACAATCTACTTCACATATAGATTTTAAAACTCCTCAACTTTGGTTGTATTGTGAATAGGTAAAAAGAGTGACGATTTCTTCAACCCGTCAATCACAACCCATATCACATTCTTCTTTCTCTAGATACATGGAAATACAACTAAAAATTACAATGAAATCTCATACCACTTCTAAGTCAATACTATAAGTGGTTGATGAAAAACCAAAGGCCTGTGGTTCTCAGCCTTCGCCTGCTAGAATATATAGAAACAGGAAAAAAACTTAGTAATGCCGCATATTCTACCCAGACTTCAGAAATATTGCTGCATATCATAGAACATATTCATGGTTCTTGCATGCATAGACTACTATGGGTTATTGAAGTCTCCCATCACATATTTTATTGCCAAATATGGTACCAAAAAATGATTTTGATATCATAGAATTACCTCTTTATAAAACTACCACTCAAAAACTATCTCCCTACCATAAAGAGAGTATCTCATGTGACAAAACTCATCATCAGGCTACTGATACTGAATAATCATCTCCAGAAGAGAAGATTTCAACTGGAAAATTCCTAAAGAAACCTCAGCCTCTAATTCATATACTCCATTATGAAACGATGAAAAAAGAGCAATAAAATTATACTCTTTTGAAGATTCTTTCACTACTTGGGTTGGAAGCTTCCAACTCAAATCATTTTCAATGACATTTCCTTTCCTTAGGGTATTGGTGATCTCGAATTCAAATGGTTGTAGTTATTCCACCCAACACCTCTAGAGTAGATTGAAATATTTTTGAGATATGATATAACTGAATCTATTGTGGTCTAAAATAATGGTAAAACTTTATCTGTAAAGGTAATACTGCCAAATATTAAGCACATACATCACAACAACAAGTTCAAGGTCATGGGTTAGATAATTCCTCTTTTGTTCCATAATTTGACAAGATCCATAAGTAAGTACACGATCACCTTGCATAAGAATATATCCCAAGACTGAACTTGATACATTTTAGAAGACCCTATAGACCTACCTAGCCTCTTGAAGAATCAACACTGAAATTGTAGTCATAATATGCTTCAACTCAATAAAATAACTATGACATTTTTCATTCCAAGAAAAATTTACTCCCTTCCGATTTAGATCATTCATCAGAGAATCAGACTTTGAGAATTACTTAACTAACCAATGATAATACCCAGATAGACCCAAGAAACTTTGATTCACAAAAAATTTCTATGGTTGTTCCAATTTCATGACAACTTTTGCCTTTTCAAGAAAAATCAAAATACCATATTCTGACACCACATGTACCAAGAAGTTCACTTCCTGAATCCAGAAGTCACACTTCAAATGATTGGAATATAGTTGATGATTTCTCATCAAATATTGGACTGTTCTCAGCTGATGAACATGACCCTCCTCAGACTTAGAGTAAAAGAAGATGTTTTCCAAAAAGACTACCCCAAAGGTATCTAGATACTCATGGAAAATCCTTTTAATTAATGCCATGAAAACTACAGGATCATTGGTTATAAGAAATGACATAAAAAGGTAATCATAATGGTTATACTTGCTACAAAAGGTTGGTTTTTGAATGTAAAATTATTTTATCCTCAACTAATGGTAAATAGATCGAAGGTTGATATTTGAAAACCACTTCACCCCTTTTAACTGATCAAACAAATCATTAATCTATGGTAATGGATAATTGTTCTTTACCATCACTCGATTGGTCTTTTGATAATCAAAACATATGGAAAGTGTACCATTATATTTCTTAAAAAATTAGAATTAGTGCGACCCAAGGTGCACACTCGGGTGTATAAATCCTTTCTCAAGAATATCGTCTAACTGGGACTTTAACTCTTTCAGTTTAGTTGGTCCCATGTAGTAATATGGAATTTTAATTGGTTGAGTACCAAGCATTAATTGAATCGAAATCCCACCCTCACTTACCAGTGGTAGACTAGAGAAGTCAAAGGGAAACACATTAAGAAACACGATGACCGCTATATGGATATCACCATTCATATATTCCTTCTCTAGATCAAATAAAAAAATAGATATCACTTTCCCAAACTTTGGATAAGAAGGCCAAACTCTTCTGGACATTGGGTCCCATTCTCCTTGGATGTCACGACACACACCACGATGTGTATTAAAGAATAACCATCAAAGATAACAATCAATCCAGGCTTTATTGGAAATTATATAATCAATATCGAAAATGGTATCAATATATTTCATCTCAACAATTAGAAAACTCTAAGTAATCTCAATATCTGATAGAGAGAAATCACAACTAGGACTACAAAGACCCTACTCTCTCTTTATATCATGTGGTGTACTAATATCCGTTGTACAAGATAAAATATCTATAGGAAGATTTAGAAGATTGAAAATATGGGTTAAAATAAATGAATGAGATGTTCCAATATCTAACATAGTGGTCACTAATGATGAAGATACAGTAATGGTAACTCTCGTGGTCACTGGACCTGTATATGCTTTCGTTGGAGACTTTTCCACTTTGTGAAGAAGCTTTGTTCTAGATTCCTATATCTAGAAAGAATTTTCACATTAATCATTTAATTGCACTGTAGTTTTAGAAGGTTATTGTAGAGACCCAAAGCTTAACGTACATGGACATTACATTGCTTTTGCGGAATACTTAGTACATTACAAAAACACACACACAAGGACCGTAATAGTTTAGTGTCTTTGGAAACTCGGAATATAATCTTCTAATCGTGGTGAAAGATCTTCAACATCTCCCATAAAGATCTTCTTTTTTTAAACCTAAATCCTTTCTTTATGTCCTGGGGAAAAGAAAACATTAAAGAGTGATCTCAAATGCTCAGTAAGGGTAAACAAAAGAAATATCAATCACGTCATATTCATAAGAACATATCTTTTGGAAATATTAACCTGCAAAAGAGACCATAATTTCATAACATGGGATAAATCATAGTAGTGAAATGTAATCCCAATAATCATAACTTAAAACATGAAACTTTGTGGCATACACACATAATCATAGAGAATCATTTCTTATTAGTCAAGACTCATTTCCAAGACTATCTTAGTGGACAAAGTCCCTTTCTGAGCCTAGTTCACTCCTCGTTTCAGTCCTATTTCACTGAACCAGTATAACCTACCGTTCTAGCCATGTCTATCTCATGAGATATAAAATCTTTACCCAATTAATTGGAGGGAGATATAGGTCCCACCCATCTCATAATGATACCATTCTTATGTGTGCCACAAAATCATAACCATACATCATAGCATAACCCATGTAATAAAAATGAGAATCTTAAACATCGTGACATCATAAAACAATTCATATAAGAAAAAGGAATTCATAAACATAATTCCATCCCAACATAATAAAATCAATTTAATAATAGGGATAGAAACATAACCCTTTATTATCTTTGATGGAAAATAATTTTGATAAAACACTTGAACTCCATTCTTGAGGAAAATATCCTTTCTACTTCAAAAACACTTTTCCTTTCTTAACATGTCATAAAATTCTAAACTAAAAGAAGTTGATTAAAAATAAACTTGAAAACTTGTAAAGGAATCTTCTTGGTTGTAATGTTTTAAAAATCCTTTCATGCCGTATAAGTTAAAAAAACATTCTTCTCGTACTTTTGTCGGAAAAGTCAAAAAGTACCTCGTACGAAAAATGACAAAATATTCCTTTCATATCTTTTAATAAAAACTCACCGAAGGGTAAAATTGGATTTAAAAAATTGTAGGTATATTTAAATAATATTACATATTGAGGAAACATGGATGTGGATGATAAAATACACCCCAGTAAATACCAAAGTATAAACAATCTCAGATAAAAATGAGATTGTGATATTTTCCCTTACCTTAGGTCCAATTTGCTTCGTATGTGTCCGAACCTCCTGTATAATGATTTAAATAATGTCATTGACTTATTCCAGAATCATACTCATTGTTATGATATCATATATGGTTCACTTATGGCTTTATATTACCCGTTCTTTTGTAAATTCCAGGTTAAAGAGCGTTTTGGGTAAAATCGTTTCATTTGTCGTTCGTGTTTTGACTTGTAATTATTCATATGATTACTTAGATCATGATTAATTAATTCCAGAATATAAAACATGATTTATATATAATATATATTCAGAATATATATATATATATATAATAGATCAGTAAATGGAAAGAAATACACCGTTCATGGAGACGGTAGACCGTACGTACGCATGAATACTGTTTTCTTTTCCTTATTTAGTTGAATGGAATTATGTAGATGACATACATATATATATACATAAATCCAGAATCATTATTATTTCATATATTTCATTATTAATTATTATATATACATTATAATCATTCATGAATGGTTAACGTGGAGAATGAATCTCATCGCGTCGTGGAGACGGTAGTCCGTACGTACGCACGAGCGATAATATCGTTCTCATGATCGTGGAATTGTATTGGATTGTATGTATACTATTTCAGAATAAATATAAATTTACAATAATCATATATAGTTATTATGTACACCATTATACCCATTCAAGTAAGGTGGTGGTGGAAAATAGATTACACCACAGCGTGGAGACGGTATTCCGTACGTACGCACGCGCGGTGATTTTGTTTTCCGTAGGATGGAAAAATGGTGAAATAAGGTTGTTTCATAATTATAATAACATATCAGTATATAAGTGATACTGATGTTATTACTTCATAATGAAACAACCTAAGAAGAGGAAGTGGAAGAAGAAATAAAGATGAAAGAATCGGTAACGGGCATTACCTCTTCTTTGAAGCGCCTCTTTGAGACCTCCTTTTAGGGCACTAAAATTGGTCTTTGAGGAAGACCAGAACCTCTAGGATGTTTATAGGGAAGTGTAGAAGGGAAGTTTTCAGGGGTTGTCCGAGATTTAAGGCTCAAAGTGGTGTGAGGAAGAGAGGGAGGAGGTGCCGTTTTATAAGGGAGGAGAGGGGCACCTTTGGAATAACTAAAAATATTATTATATTATAAATCCAAATTCGGTTTTAAATAGCTCCAAATTTATTTATTTCTAATATAAGGTGGGGATGGGTCGAAATACTCTCATCCAATAGAATTTAGACAAGTTTAGGTTCCTATTTTAACCTTATAATTTAGATTTAACATTAAATTAAATAATTTTACTTTTACCGTGTCTTCTTGTGTTCTTATACTATAAGGTTAATAAACTTACAATAAGCAGCCAAACGAACCCCAAGTTGTTTATAATTAATATATATAACCTTATCTAAGTTATTTGGCCAAACCTTATATTTTTAGGAATAAAATAACAATTACTAATATAATATTTTTTTTAAAAACTATTTTACGTCAATTTTGACACTATTTAGTAATTGATTTTTTTGAAAATCATAACAGAATTATTAGTTCGAAACAAGTTAATTAAATAAATAATAACATGTAATATTAACCTAGAAAATTAGTGTAATTCATAAAAAGTCTCAAATTACATTTATTTTGGTGTTTATAACATCAATTATGTCAATATTTCATTAATAAGATAATTACCGCATCATATTTGTGTCATAAATAAATTACATTATTCAAAGTCTAAAAATTAAAAATAAAATATAATTATGTAGGAAATCTTTTTATCTTTCTAATTAATATTTATAGATGAATTTATCTTATGTATAACCCCATATTAAAAATGATTTACTTATTAAACTTTGATTTTAACAATTTTAACCCTTCTTTAAATAAATTAATAATAAATGTCCTAATCTAATCCAAGTGGGCCTAAATGGTCATATTTTATTCCTAAGGTTTTTTTTGTTCGATTTAAACTTGTCCAATAGAATTAGGACATGAGTTAGGGTAATAATAATATCATTTTTACCCTTAATTACCCTATTTACTTTTAACCGTGGTAAAAACAAGTAAAAAGTTACTATTCACCAAAAATTATTTTCATCTCATTTAACCACATTTTAGTCCTTGATATTAACAGTGTCTCTTGGATTTTCGAAATTACACTCACAGAAGCGGTAAAATTAAGTTTTATGAAAAATTTAGTTTTTTTAACTACCACTTAGTGGTTTCACTATTCATCAAAAATCGAAAGTTTTCAGAAAAATACCAAAAATTAGGCCTAATATATATTTGATATTATGAATTCAAAAATTATGTCTATTTTACCAAATTAAAAACATATCAGTTTCATTAATTAATTTAAAAATTAATTTTCGTCTTCAAAACAAATTGCGTGTTCTTAAGATATAATAACTAAAAAGATTGACAGTTGTTTATGTCTGGTTTAAATGTGAAATGACATCCAATAACCAACATTGTATTAAATTGTAAAAATATATTCTAAATATACTTTAAAACCAATCAAATTAATAATTTATCACTATTAATTATTTCTATTAAAAAGGTTGTTTTTAATTAAAATTTAGTAATTTTCACTATTCATCAGAAAATGAAAGTTATCCGAAAAGTACCAAAATTTCACCCTAAGCTAATTTCGATATTACAAATCCAGAAATGAAGTCCATTTTGAAAAATTAAAATTACAAAATTTCAAAAATTGGTTATTACTATTCATAACGGCTAGTTTTAATAATATTTTAATAGCATATCATTGTTTAGTGAAACTCGGTATTGCGTACTACACACGCTATCGAGGAAGGTTGCGATTGCGTGTAATGCAAGGCAAGTCAAGGATGCATGTTGTGAAATCTACTTTTGGTGTAGCGTACAATACAAGACATTAATGAAATTAAAAAGAATATTTTTCATAAAATCTCGGGGTGTTACATTCTACCCCCCTTGAAATGAATTTCGCCCTCGAAATTCGTCGGGGTTATAAATGGTTTACTATTCAAAAGTTTCTTTAATAGAAACCCACATCCTAAAAAGGAATACCAAAACCAATCTTTAAAAACAAAAGTATGAAACGTAACTGTTACCCAAATAAACTAATCACTGGGTTTCCACATAGGTGAAAATATGGTTATGGAAGAGAAACCTAACCATCATGTTCTGATGGAGAGTGGTAGAGAACATGGCTATGGAAAAGCCAACAATCACAAAGCAATAAATTTGTGACGATCTAAGGTACCATCTGATTCGTCAGATATAAGAGCACTAGGACAACATTTTTGGTTTTCATGATCACTTCCCTAAAGTTGATGAAATTGGAATTAGAAGAAATACTTTCGTGATTTTGGTATAGTCTCACCGTTTTTCGTTCTTTGGACAATTTCCACTTCATCTCTTAAAGAAATGAAGTTGAATTTGTCATTCGTGATGTGTTAGCAGATCATGTGATAGAATGATGGGTCATTCCATCTGTCTCAAATAAAAGGTTAGAAAAGTTATAAAAAATTACATAAGTCCATCTATAGTGAGATTAATCATATATGGTTCCTAAAATGGACTTATACTTCATATATCATACTGCTTAATATAATAAAACTAGTTTCTACTAAACAGGGACTTCCTGTAGGCCAGTGGTAGGCGATAAAGGCCAGTCGCACTTCAGTTGTGGGTTCGATTCCCACAGCCTTGTCCAACACGATGGGCTGTCGCCCGTCCTGCATGTTGTCCTTTTTCTAAAGCTATATTACTATAACATCCCATCAACAATATCAAAAAAAGTTTTATCCTTAAACAATACTAACTTATGTCCAACATAATCCATTCCAATCTTTAGGCTTATCTAAACTACTTCGGTACAAGCTCATTGTATAAAGAAAATGATCACGTGAATGCCATCATTTATCCCCCATATATCATAAGATATATCTTGTTGGTCAAATTACAAACATGTGAATACCATAATCATGTATTATCTTGAAGAATGAATATCCATTGAACCTTAGTGAAAACATGAATGCAGTTAAAAGTTAACACTTTCCACATACCAAAATCCTCAAAATTCTATATCCTCAAACCATGATATCACTTAGTCCTTATATCAATCATGAGCTCATGAATACTATCAAACATATTAGATTCTCTTTATCCCTTAATTATGTGCATATCATCTACTTTCCAAAAATATTTCAATCACTTTTCATGGTTACCGATGCCATAAAATTATTGAAAACCATAATAGACCAAAACATAAATATTCCAATATTCCACGATACTATATACAACATTATTTTGGAATCCCATTACATAAACACTTAATCATTCCACCACATCGTTGTCATATTCAACGTCGCCAATAGTGTTCGCATGTGACTTCCCTTTGTCCTTTGCCTTAAGTGGTTGCTCATGTCGATCATCACTAACCCTTGGATTAGTTCATTTATTAGCATAATGCCCCATTTCCTTGCACTTGAAGCATTGAAGTGTTGTTGGTGCATTCTCTGCAGTCTTTTCTTTATTCACATCATTAGAAACCCTTTTTCTATTACTTCGACACTCAGCTGCTTGATGACCTTCTTTTCCACACTTAAAACATTTTCTAGTTCCTTTAAGACAATCTCCACTATGCTTCTTTCCACACTTTGAGCATAAGGAAACATTCATCTTCTTTTCACCATTATTCTGAGATTTCTCCTTGAACTCCATCATTCGTTTCTTGTCAAAACTATGAGATGGATAAGTAACACCAACTTCCATTTCTACCTTGATAGCACAACGCACGATTTCTTCATAGCTACTAAAGTCTCTTATAGCTAATTCCCTTCAAAGATTTGGATTTAAGCCACTAAAGAATCGATAAACTTTACTTTTAGGTTAGATGATAAATCCAGATGCATACCTTGCAAGCCTTATAAAATTCGCTTCGTATATACCAACAAATTCATCATCCTTTTGCTTTAGCTCAAGAAACTCCTCCATCTTTGTTCGAAGAATACGAGGGAAGTACTTATTGAAAAATAAGTTCTTGAACTCATCCCATTCCATGGACTCAATTTCATCTCTTGGCCTCGTATTCTTGATAAGATTCCACCATTGATCAGCATCACCTTCCAAATGATACACATCTAAGATGACTTTATCATGTTCAAAACATTGAAGAAATGAAAATATCTTTTCAGTAGTACTAATCCATTGTTCAGCAACAAGTGGATCAGAAGACCCACTGAAAGAAGGTGGACGTTGCCTCATGAAGGACTCAATAGAATATTGTTCCCTTCTCTGCTCATTTGGAAGTCCATAATGATTCATATCTTGTGTAAGTATAGCAATAAGATTTTGCACTCCATCTCCAATAACATTTGTTTGTTCAGGAGGACAATCATTGCATTGTCCATTGCATTGATCAACACAGTTCCTTCGGGTTCCAGCCATCGTCTAAAACCCAAAAAGAATAGTGTGAGAGGAAAAAATCATAATAAAGGGGGAGTAACTTCAATATCTAACATCTTTGGTTAAATCTAATATCGTTACCATAGTTCTAGGACTATATCCTATACGTATACTTATCCTTAGGGAAATCCCTAGACATACCTTAGAAATATCTCTAGTGATCTCACTATCGTTTTCGCATCCTAGTTTCCAAAGGTTGACTAAACCTTTCCTCTGACACCATCTGTAGAGACTCGAAGCTTAACGTACATGGACATTACATTACTTTTGCGGAATACTTAGTACATAACAAAAACACACACACAAGGACCGTAATAGTTTAGTGTCTTTGGAAACTCGGAATATAATCTTCTAATCGTGGTGAAAGATCTTCAACATCTCCCATAAAGATCTTCTTTTTTTAAAACTTAAATCCTTTATTTATGTCCTGGGGAAAAGAAATCATAAAAGGGTGAGCTCAAATGCTCAGTAAGGGTAAACAAAAGAAATATCAACCACGTCATATTCATAAGAACATATCTTTTGGAAATCTTAACTTGCAAAAGAGACCATAATTTCATAACATGGGATAAATCATAGTAGTGAAATGTAATCCCAATAATCATAACTTAAAACATGAAACTTTGTGGCATACACACATAATCATAGAGAATCATTTCTTATTATTCAAGACTCATTTCCAAGACTATCTTAGTGGACAAAGTCCCTTTCTGAGCCGAGTTCACTCCTCGTTTCAGTCCTGTTTCATTGAACCGGTATAACCTACCATTCCACCCATTTATATATCATGAGATATAAAATCTTTACCCAATTAATTGGAGGGAGATATAGGTCCCACCCATCTCATAATGATACCATTCTTAGGTGTGCCACAAAATCATAACCATACATCATAGCACAACCCATGTAATAAAAATGGGAATCTTAAACATCGTGACATCATAAAACAATTCATATAAGATAAAGGAATTCATAAACATAATTCCATCACAACATAATAAAATCAATGTAATAATAGGGATAAAAACAGAACCCTTTATTATCTTAGATGGAAAATAATTTTGATAAAACACTTGAACTCCATTCTTGAGGAAAATATCCTTTCTACTTCAAAAACACTTTTCCTTTCTTAACATGTCATAAAATACTAAACTAAAAGAATTTGATTAAAAATAAACTAGAAAACTTGTAAAGGAAGCTTCTTGGAAATAATGTTTTAAAAATCCATTCACGCCGTATAAGCTAAAAAAACATTCTTCTCGTACTTTTGTCAGAAAAGTCAAAAAGCACCTCGTACGAAAAACGACAAAAGATTCCTTTCATATCTTTTTACTAAAAACTCACTGAAGGGTGAAATTGGATTTAAAAAATTGTAGGTGGATGGAAATAATATTACATATTGAGTAAACATGGATGTGGATGATAAAATACACCTCAGTAAATACCAAAGTATAAACAATCTCGGATAAACATGAGATTGTGATATTTTCCCTTACCTTAGGTCCGATTTGCTTCGTATGTGTCCAAACCTCCTGTATAATGATTTAAATAATGTCATTTACTTATTACAGAATCATACTCATTGTTATGATATCATATATGGTTCACTTATGGCTTTATATTACCCGTTCTTTTGTAAATTCCATGTTAAAGAGCGTTTTGGGTAAAATCGTTTCATTTGTCGTCCGTGTTTTGACTTGTAATTATTCATATGATTACTTAGATCATGATTAATTAATTACAGAATATAAAACATGATTTATATATAATATATATTCAGAATATATATATATATATATATTATAGATCAGTAAATGGAAAGAAATACACCGTTCATGGAGACGGTAGACCGTACGTACGCATGAACGCTGTTTTCTTTTCCTTATTTAGTTGAATGGAATTAAGTAGATGACATACATATATATACACATAAATACAGAATCATTATTATGTAATATATTTCATTATTAATTATTATATATACATTATAATCATTCATGAATGGTTAACGTGGAGAATGAATCTCGTCGCGTCGTGGAGACGGTAGTCCGTACGTACGCACGAGCGATGATATCATTCTCATGATTGTGGAATTGTATTGGAGTGTATGTATACTATTTCAGAATCAATATCACTTTACAATAATAATATATAGTTATTATTTACACCATTATACCCATCCAAGTATGGTGGTGGTGGAAAATAGATTACACCACGGCGTGGAGACGGTATTCCGTACGTACGCACGCGCGATGATTTCGTTTTCCGTAGGATGGATAGATGGTGAAATAAGGTTGTTTCATAATTATAATAAAATATCAGTATATAAGTGATACTGATGTTATTACTTCATAATGAAACAACCTAAGAAGAGGAAGTGGAAGAAGAAATAAAGATGAAGGAATCGGTAACGAGCATTACCTCTTCTTTGAAGCGCCTCTTTGAGACCTCCTTTTAGGGCACTAAAATTGGTCTTTGAGGAAGACAAGAACCTCTAGGATGTTTCTAGGGAAGTGGAGAAGTGAATTTGGCAGGGGTTGGACGAGCTTGAATGCTCAAAGTGGTGTGAGGAAGAGAGGGAGGAGGTGCCCTTTTATAAGGGAGGAGAGGGGCACCTTTGGAATAACTAAAAATATTATTTTATTATAAATCCAAATTCGGTTTTAAATAGATCCAAATTAATTTATTTCGAAGCTAAGGTGGGGATGGGTCAAAATCCTCTCATCCAATAGAATTTAGACAAGTTTAGGTTCCTATTTTAACCTTATCATTTAGATTTAACATTAAATTAAATAATTTTACTTTTACCGTGTCTTCTTGTGTTCTTATACTATAAGGTTAATAAACTTACAATAAGCAGACAAAAGAACCCAAAGTTGTTTATAATTAATATATATAACCTTATCTAAGTCATTTGGCCGAACCCTAGATTTTTAGGAATAAAATAACAATTACTAATATAATATTTGTTTTAAAAACTATTTTATGTCAATTTTGAAACTATTTAGTAATTGATTTTTGTGAAACTTATAACAGAATGATTAGTTCGAAAAAAGTTAATTAAATCAATACTAACTTGTCATAGTAACCTATAAAATTAGTGTAATTCATTAAATGTCTCAAATTACATTTAATTTGGTGTTTATAACATCAATTATGTCAATATTTCATTAATAAGATAATTACTGCATCATCTTTGTGTCATAAATAAATTAAATTATTTAAAGTCTAAAAATTACAAATAAAATATCATTATGTAGGAAATATTTTTAGATTTATAATAAATATTTATAGATGAATTTATCTTATGTATAACCCCATATTAAAAATGATTTACTTATTAAACTTTGATTTTAACTATTTCAACCCTTCTTTAAATAAATTAATAATAAATGTCCTAATCTAATCCAAGTGGGCCTAAATGGTCATATTTTATTCCTAAGGTTGTTTTTGTTCGATTTACACTTGTCCAATAGAATTAGGACATGTGTTAGGGTAATAATAATATCATTTTTACCCTTAAATACCCTATTTACTTTTAACCGTGGTAAACAAAAGTAAAAAGTTACTATTCACCAAAAATTATTTTCATCGCATTGAACCACATTTTAGTCCTTGATATTAACAGTGTCTCTTGGATTTTCGAAATTCCATTCCCAGAAGCGGTAAAACTAAGTTTTATGAAAAATTCAGTTTTTTTAACTACCACTTAGTGGTTTCACTATTCACCAAAAATTGAAAGTTTTTAGAAAAATACCAAAAATTAGGCTTAAGATATATTTAATATTATGAATTAAAAAATGATGTCTATTTTACCAAATTCAAAACATATCATCTGCATTAATTAATTTAAAAATTAATTCCCACCGTCAAAACAAATAGCGTGTTCTTAAGAGATAATAATTATCAAAAGATTAACAGTTGTTTATGTCTGGTTTAAATGTGAAATTACATCCAATAACCAACATTGTATTAAATTGTAAAAATATATTCTAAATATAATTTAAAACCAATCAAATTAATAATTTATCACTATTAATTATTTCTATTAAAAAGGTTGTTTTTAATTAAAATTTAGTAATTTTCACTATTCAGCAGAAAATGAAAGTTCTCCGAAAAGTACCAAAATTTCACCCTAAACTAATTTCGATATTCCAAATCCAGAAATGAAGTCCATTTTGAAAAATAAAAATTAAAAAATTTCAAAAAGTGTTTATTACTATTCATAACGGCTAGTTTTAATAATATTTTAATAGCATATCGTTGTTTAGTGAAACTCAGTATTGCGTACTACACACGCTATCGAGGAAGGTCGTGATTGTGTGTAATGCAAGGCAAGTCAAGGATGCGTGTTGTGCAAGCTCCTTTTGGTGTAGCGTACAACACAAGACATTAATGAAATTAAAAAGAATATTTTTCATAAAATCTCGGGGTGTTACAGTTATGATGATCTCATGCCACTACATGGATTAGAATAATCATGGAATAATATCTACAAGTGAGATGAGCATCCATAAGAGCCACAGTTTTTAGAGGCCTCAGTGAAATCCCTCTTTGAATGTACTATCTTTCCACACTAGTAAAAAACTAAATATCTTTACAAGGAACTGTAGGGGGATTATAATGACCCTACTACCAAGAACCACCATGAGAATCATCACACTTCCTATTTTGCTTAGAGGAATGCACACTGCCACTAGGAGAGAAATAACTCTCGATAACCTTGACTTTATAGCCAGTTCCATCTTGACCATCAGTGATTTATCCAAAAAATCGATATAGGAAGGGAAGTTTAAAAATAAAACCTTAAAATAATATCATGTCAACGTCCCAAATTGAACCGTTTATCCTTCATCTTGTCATTCGATACTATCTCAGGTGCGAAATGCATGAGCTCAACAAAATTGTTTTTGTATTATGTTAGGGTTCTGTTAGCCTTCCCAAGTTTGAAGAACTCCATAGCCATGGCCAACAACATCATATCTAGATAGAAATGGTTGGTGAAAAGAACCTTGAAGTCTTTATACACTAATACTTAATGTTTATTCACCATTTCCATTGTGTACCACTCTATCATGATCAGTCTTTCCAGTATAAAGGTGGGACACTTCACTTTTATTTATTTGGTTGTTTCTAAGAACCCAAACAAATGCTCCATTCTTCTCAACCATTCCTCAGCCTCTTGAGGATCATTTGATCCCTTGAATGATTCTTGATTTTGGTGAAGTAACTATTGATAAAAAATTGTGAGAACATCCTTATGAGGTTCCATAACTAGATCTTAAATGGGAACTGGAGGTGGTGCCTATCCCAGAGCTTGGAAAATTCACAAAATCACCTCAACCAGTCTCAGGTCCATAAGAGGATTCACTCGCTATGGTTTAGCAGTGGATTTTTCCAGGATCTAATTTGAACATCTTTTTGGAGGCATGATTCTATAAAACATCATCAAAAAATAAGGAAGACATTCGATTAACTATCAAATATAGAAACAAGGGAAAACAATTCCAACAAGTAGAATAAAAAAGATTCAGATTTCACTCTATCCAAATAAAAATAGGGAAAATACTAGAAATAACCCTAAAGACATCATTCTCTAAATACCCTTGACAACTTAAAGTTCATTATAGTGAGAGTTGAATAGGAACTCAATCGCATCTACCTCCTATGTCCCAACAGGATCACATAAATGCATACTGACTTCAATACCAAAGATCAACCTCCCTTTAATACCACTTTTCATGAACCAAACCAGGTACCCTGGTAACCCGACACCAGAACCAGCACTGAAATGCCCCGAAAAGTGTTCCTAATCCCCACAGGTTGATGAATAACACCTAGAATCATCCAAAATGAAAGTGGGAACATTTTTTCTAGAAACATTGTAGAAGTAAAAGAAACAAGATAGTATACATAGCAAAAGAAACCCCACTGGGTGTAATATACTAGAAGTCAAACAAGAATGAAAAATCCCAATTACCACAAGATAGTACAAGAAAAATTGGAAATGCATCCCAAGTCCCAACTCAGATGAAACTCCCCAAGTCCAAGGGTCAATAGATAGAACCACCTCCAAGTGATTATTTACCTTTGCTCAAACCTGGTAGGAGATAATCTAAAAACACCTAAAGGAATAAGTAGGGTGTGAACCAAGACCCCATAGGATTTCAATAAGGATTCTGTAACAGATTACAATATCAAATTAACCATGAAATTTCTTTCAATTTAAAACAAATAGGGTTTTAATTTCAAAATAATATTTAAAAAATCAAGATTTATGTTTCAAAAGGTGGAAATATTTTATCAATTCATAATTCACATTTAAAATGACTAAAATACATTTCAAATGATGGAATTAACTTTAAAAAATAGTTCTGTACACAAATGGAACTTTTTCACAAATGGCTTAAATAATTTTTTTTATATAAAATAATTTATATAAATCAGAAGGCATGTAAAATAGTTTATAACAATGACATATATTAATTTGAAATACAAATAAGAAAGAAACATAGTCATATTCCTAATAAGGTATGATATTTCTAGGCTATAGGGACCCTAAACTAAATGTGATATGGAAAATATGTACATACACCCCTTGAACCAAGTCCAAAGAGGACTCATCAACATTTCCTAAGGGATGTTATGTGTTGATATGATGTTTTAGAACATTGTAAACCATAAAGTTCCATCCAAATAGCTCACTAAATACCTAATACTTTCATGTTATCCATTAAAGAACAATGGAAAATTTATTTTAATAATTCTTAAAATAAAATTAAACCCACTCTCCATTTCAAATATTCCAATTTTCTATTCAAAAACCAAAAACATGTTTTTAATAAAAAACATTCCTTTTCACCAAGATAAAACCCTAAGGTTTCTATCAAAACCATTTTAATGAATTTTCAAAAATAGGGAATTTAAATCAATTCACCATTAAATTTCATAATCCAATTGCACAATTATATTCTACAATTTAATTTTCACACAAATTCCATAAATTTCATACACAAACCACAATTCAATGGAATTTGGGTTTTTTCATAGTTTTCTATCAAATCCTTTTAGCATAATTAATTTCAAAAATTTAATCAAATCAGTTTCATAATTTAAATTAAACAATTTAAATTCCACCAATTTCCATAAACACATCCAATTCTATAGAATTGGGTGTTTTCCGATTTCATACCAAAACCCCATTTTTCTTAAAACCCCAATTAAATGGAAATGGGTATTTTCCAACCAAAATAATGAAATCCATTTAATCAAATACAAGAAATTTCATTTAATTTAAAAAAAATTGAAATTAAATAAAGTAATTTAAGTTTAATAAAGATCATGCATTATAACAGAACCACATACCTCGGGATCAATGGATCCTGAATCACAAAGCTGTACCCAAAAAACTCCAACAAAGAATGAAGAAAACAAGGATTTATGAATCAAACCTAGGTTTAGATCCATAATAGGGGGTATTAGATCCACAAATAAATACTTATACCCATATAACCCTTGGGAGTATAAGAGAGATCATAGGATAATGATAATGGAAGAAGGAAAATAACCACAAGAAGATCAAAGGGTGTTCCTCAAGCTTTGAATTTATTTCAAGAGTGATCTGAGGGGCCAGGAAATCTTATTGGGAGATACAAGGACGGGTTAAATCTCTACTAGGTCATACCAATCAATAAAGGGCCTAAAAGTGCGGTTCAGTAATTTTAAATTAAAAATTGGATCAATTAAAAACTTTTCCGCACAGTTTCCTAGGAAGAGGTGCACGATTTAGACAAACCGTGTGTAGGCCATGTGCCTTTTTAAATGAGCCACATGATTTCTCCTTTTAGGTCACATGGTTTTTAAGTCTGACACCAACCATGTAAAATACCACTACCTTGGTTTGCATGGTTTTCTTTGAGGGGGTACACGGTTCGGGAAAACTGTGCGCCAATCCTGCCCTAGATCAAAAATTTCAAAACATTAGAAATTACAACCTGAAACAACCCCAAAATAAACCCAACCAATGATTGATAAAAATAGAGTTTTAGGAATACCTAAAAATAGTATCAATATTTTATAGTTGTGGTTATTATCTATTGACTTTCAAGGTATATGAGTTCAATATTTAACTTTGGTGTAATTTTCATATAATAATTGTGTCCATTGCATCCAAAAAAGGAAACCAACCATAGCTTAATAAAAATATAGGTTTAGGAATACCTAAAAATAGTAACAGGATGTTACAGTTGAGGTCATTATATATTAACTTTCAAGGTATCATAGATAATTGTTTTTCTTCATTGTAATTTTCATATAAAAATTGTGACCATTGAAGCATTAAATTAGAACCATATGAGGCATTTTTTCCTAAGGGGGTTTTTACTCCATCTTCTTTGGATGAATTTAATGAAAGGAAGATCATATTACCAAATATTATTTAGGAGACAACGGTGAAAGTGAAGACTATTGAAAATCATATTAAGAAAAATAAAAGTAGTTAAAATTTTTATCTTGATAACCAAAGGAAGGATTTATAATTTCAAGTGGGGGATAATTTTTTCATGAAGGTACATCCATGGAAATGTTTTATAATATTCATCATTAATGGGAAACTAAGTCCAATATATATTAGGAATTTTGAAATTTTGGAAATACTAGGAGTTGTGGATAACCATTTAGAAATTCCACATAGCCTCTATAATGTTCAAGATGTGTTCCATATCTCTTTATTGATGAAGTAAATTATAGAAACAATTCAGGTTCTCACCTATGATAAAATACAATTTGAACCTAATTTATATTTTATTGATGATCCGATGTATATTATTGATAATATATAAGTAGTATTGCAGAATCAGACGACTCACCTAGTAAATGTACTTTAGAAAAATCATAATTTATAAGAGGAAACGTGTGAACTTGAAAAAGATATAATGAATAAATACCCACATATTTTACTGAGGTGATAGTCTAGAAATTTTTAGGATGAAGTTTTTAAAGGAGGGGAGAATGTAATACGTGAGTTTCGGTCATAGAAAGCTTTTCTTTCTAGAGAAATAAAAACACAATGCACTGAGCCTTATTATAGATTGGGATTTAAACCTAAATTACAAAATTTTATAAATTTAATTTTATTAAATGAAATTCGATTTTTATATTATCATGTAAAAATTAAATTATGGTGAGTTTTTGAGACTTTTTAGAAATAGTTTATTTTTGGGGTAATATTGAAAAATACTGATTTTACAGAAACTTCTACTTTTATGAAATTATAATGATACATAAATATATTAAAATTTTATTAAAAACTTTTTAAATAAAAAATATATATTTAATATAATTCATATATTAATATAATTTCGAATATTGAAAATTGTTCTTACCATTTCAGAAATCTAATTAATGTTTTATTTCAAATAAATTTTTTTGTTCTTATCTCTGAATAAAGTGTATAAAAGATTCATTTTAGTTTTTATTTGTTTTTAAATAAAAATATGATTCATTTGATTTTAAATAATCCAATTAATTACATTTTAACAAATATTATACTTTATTCTTTGGTAAAATAAAATCTATGTTCAAAACAAACATTTTTCTAAAAATAGTTTTCATTACATTTTGCACACATATATTAAAATTAATTTCCAATACATATACAAAATGAATTTTATAAAATATATTACACAATTTGAATAAATATAATTATTATTTTTTAATACGTTCAACATATTGTTTTTCACAATGAACAGTAAAAACATTAAAAATTTGTTACTATGATTATGGTTAAAATGAGTTTACCAAGGAGGGGGGAGTTAAACTAAGAGATAAGGGTAAAAATTCTACCTAAAGCTTTATAAATATTATTTTTGAAGATATTTCAATGATAAATTATCTTAACTTATAATTCCTTTCCATTTTTTCCACTCCCACAATAAAATTACTTTATATTATCTAAATCTTTTAAGCAATTCGATGTGTGTCCTTGCCCTCACTAATGAAAAGAAACCTCTTCTACTACCTTAATAACAAATATTTATCACTATATATCAGCTCATAAATAACAATAAATATTCTTATATTCTTACTCTTTATTATTTAGCTTCTATTATTCTCTTAATACCATGCTATATGGCTTAAGGTGTAAGAGAAAAGAGGTCTCTCAAAGAAGAGGTAATCATATTTACCAACTCATTCAAAGTTTATTTCTTATTATAATTTCTATAAATATTTTTTAACCATACCAATATAATTAATATAGTATCATCAATGTAATTATATGATATTATTATTATCGTACAACCATTTTCCACCTCATTTCCATCCCATTGAAAATGAAATCATACCTCACGCGTATGTACGACATACCATCTCCACGTTATGATGTAATTCATTTCTCATTACCACTTTTACCAGATTGTTTTAAATATGTAAGTAATTTATATATATAATATTTATGACATAAGTTTTATTTTGGTAATATATTATAATATTTTCCTTATTTCCCTTCCATCCATTAAAAAATGATAACGCCGCTCGTCTCTATATGTGGACTACAACCACCAAGAAGCGATATGATTCATTTTTCTTATCTACCTTTAATGGATGATTATAAATTTTTATATAATGAATATATATGAAAATTATATCATGATTAAAATTATGGATATTATGGAACCATGATAAAGAGGAAATGACTGAAACTAGCAAGCTGAAAATTATATGAAAAACAAAACAACTAACACTTTAAAATGACGATTTTAATAAATAATAATTAATAAACAGGTGTTGAAATTTTAGAAGTTAATAATATATGATATTATAAGTATTTATATTGTTCTTGTTTATAATAATTATAGATTTTAATTTATTATACATGAGTTTAAAAGAACTTTTGAACCAATTCAGACCAGAGGTAAGGGCTTTTTTATAATCTCATCCTTATTTGTGATTATTTATGTAAAAATTTAAATTAGATGAATTATATGATATTGATATCTTAAACCACATATAGTTTCTTATAATATGCTTATTTATGGAAATTACAAGTTTTACTTTCATTTTCCTCTCTCTAGGTACTCAAAAATATGAAAAATTTATTTTTTTGGAAAACAAAATTTGTTTTTATATTTGGATGGGAATATTTTAATTCATTGTATATATTTTATTTAAAATGTATTAAATAATGTATTAAATATTTATAAGTTATTTACTCAATAAAATTTTACCCATGTTTAAATTTCTATAAAAAGTTATAAAATTTTTCTTATTGTCATTTTACGAATGAGGTGCTTTTTACTGAAGGCGTGAATATAATATTTATTTTATTGCTTACCACATGAATGGATTTTACTTACATCATAACTATCACTTGTATTTAAGATTCATTTACATGTTTCTATTTTTATTTTTAAATAATTTTGTTCCAAATATTCTTGAAATTCTTAGATTTTAAAAAAGTGATTTCATAATTAAAAGTGTATTTTTCTCAAGAAATGTTCTAGTGTTCTTTTAAAAGAATTTTAATCTAAATAATAATACATTGATAAATATTATGATTTACTAGAGATATAATAAAATGATACCATCCAAATTATGTTTTGGGTGACTTATGATTAAGTTTTTATATTTATTTATTAGGTAAAATATTATCATTTCATATTTTAGTTTTTTGATATGAATTTTTATGAAAATTATATATTGAATTATCATTCACCCCTTCCATGTGATTAATTAATTGTATTTAGTTTGTGATGGGAAGGTCTTTTTATAAACCCTCAATGCATCAATAGGCCTCATGAGTTAAATTAGTTTGGGTATTTCGAATATACCTTACTTTTTTTATGTTGTCACAGAACAAGTGCATGATGGTAAGATTATGATGTGTGACATTATAAAATATATCATTATGAAACTATTTTTTATTATACATGTGATTATTTATCTTCCTATTTCATCCATTATAGGTTCTTTATTGAGGATTACACCATGAGAGGTGTGTGTGTGTGTGTGTGGGGGGGGGGGTTGAATTAGTGTAAAGAAGTTAAAAAATGATTTAACCTTGATTATAGATCTTATTCTACCACCTTGAAGAAAAATTTTATTTATCTATCTTTCCTCTCAATGAGAGATGAATGTAGTAAATAGAACATGAGATTTTACATGGTTTACTTATACTGGGATAAATCTAAGGACCTATCCTGATAATGTTGCTATTATTTGAAATCACTAAAAGCTGACTACATTTACAAGTACAATTTGGAGTGGCCTCACTAACCCTCCTAGTTCAATACCATGAACATTTGGAAAATCACTACTCCCCCAAATTAGGGAAATCATAGCTCCTCATAATTAAATATTTTTTTAAACAATGATGATATATATGTTCACCAAGAATGATGTTTCTTATTCATCACAAGAATTTTCAACCTTCTAGGAAGAGAGTGGATCTCCTAGAAAATACCTTCTTCGACCTTCAACCTTACATATGAAATATAGAAATAATACCCCATTATCATTCCCTATAGTATCTTCATGTAATTTCATCGAGATCTATATTATCTAAGTCTCTCTCCTCTATTTAAAATCTATTCTTCAAGTACATTTCTCCAATAAAATTAATGAAAAAATTATGTCCTTAAAAAACTAATTTTAAACCACCCATTATGTGGTGGTTATAATGCCATAAAATACCAAGGGAGTTGGAATGAATTTTTCTAGATCTTAAAATTCAAATGCTGAAATTGCATGCATCGCGATGTAGTGTGAAAAACTCAAACATTTTACCTCAACACACCAATCACCACACCCTAGTCTCCTACTACAGGAGAATATATATGGTATAAACATTATCTATATCCCATTATGACATGATGACTTGAGAAAAGAGATCAAATGAAAATGTCTGTTTACATGTGATGAAACTTGTCAAAATAGGTATAATAATAAATGTTTTTAATGGGGATCATTAAAAATCCATTTTTAGTTTGATTAAAAATGATTATTTTCTCAAGGAAACACTTTTCTTATATTTATTAATTATTTAATTCAATTTTTTTGAAGGATACAACAGTTTATGGGTTTAAATTTTATGACTAACTAAATATTGATTGAGTTTTATAAAACTAAAAGTGATTATTTTAAGGTTTTATATATTTTATCCAAAAGGAGTTTTAGATAGGTATTTACAAGGTTTTTTTATGTTTCAATATAAGGTGAAGTTGATGAAATATTTCCAAAAATTACTATATAGGATATCTAAAAGGATTTTTGGTAATTATTTCATGACTTATCATATATGATACAATATAAGGTGAAATGAAACTATGTTTATGAGGATTTAGTGCATGTGAAATATTGAAGGAGATATTCTCTAAAGACATACACATATTATGTTATTTTTTCCACATTTAATCTAATGAAATACGATATATAATGGAACAATAGGATTTCAAAGAATAATTCTTGATATATCATTCAATATGATACAAAGATATTTTAAGGCCCTCCCACCCAATCGAAATATAATGTATGATTTTTTTATATCATAGGGAATGCTATGTTATATTGTATGACTCATATTAAATCCTAATATTTGTTAAGAAATAAATGATAATTGTTTATTTTATATCTTAAATTAATTCATTTCATAGGATAAAAAGTGTATGAGATTATAGTTAGCTAAGGGTTTTAATATTTTTATATTAAGTATTTTACTTAAAAATTATGAATCATATGAGTGAATAAATGAATAACTAGAGAGTGTCTCAAGGAGAAATAAAAAGATGTGGTATCCATCTAAATGGATACCTTTTCTTTTCACATCCTTCTACAATTTCTATATAATCTCTTTTCCTTATTCTTCCATTTCTTTTATGAGATAATAACATATTATGGATTAGAGTTGGGTCCTGCTAATACGATGTGGGATTCGTTGTAACACATGGATAAAACATAGTGGTAGGATTATTATTATTTCCCATATTTACCTAGAATTGATCAAGTGTTAATAAATCCTTAAAACCCATTAATCTCCCCTAAATTGGTCTTGAGACCTATACTGATCCCATATCCCAACTGTAACCCAACATCCTAGCTCATCCATCCAATAGAGGAAATTTTACCTTACTAGTGTATTGAATTGGGAAGTCTGATTGGGTACCAAGGTGCATAAGTAGGGTGTGAGAAAAACTTGGTAGGCTACCACCAATGGTTTCCCAAACATATATAGTAAACATAAGTTCATTCTCAAAATAAAATGCTAATTAAAAATATAAAAATAACATGTAACATTGTGGACTGATTAAAAACCAAATCACATGTGACCATACCTATTTTATATAGTACTAAAATGGGATGAGATACCCATTATTTTAAAACACAATGAGGGAAATAGTGTATCACCCCTCATCTCAAAAATATTTTGAATGATTTATCACTATAAAAATCTATCAAGGTGACAAATTTATCACACATATAAAATCATATGGAGAAAGAGGAATCTACTAGTGAATGAGGCATCACCAATATAGGTAGAAGATATACCATAAATACCCATAATTAGGTGGATGATAAACAATTATACACATATTATGTGGATTATTAACCACCAACACAACACTCTAAGGTTGGATTAGGAACCAAAAATATCAAATCAATTGAATGGATGATATTCAACCTCTCAAAAATTATATGGGGACAATGCACCACCAATATATCATGAGCGGGTGATATAAAACCACAAAAAATCTCTACGTGGATGAGCACCACCAAAACCAATGTATAGGTGGATGATACATTACTGATTATAATCTCACAGTGGATGATATGCCACTGGTTAAACTCCATGTTGTGAATGGTGTACCCCCAATACATACTAATTAGGTGGATGAGATACTACTAATCTAAATCAGGGTGGATGACATACCACCAAACCTTCTCATAGGTTGGGTGAGATACTACCTATTCACAAAGGGCGTAAGATGCATCACTGCGAAGGAATTATAATGATAAATTTATCACTTATAAGAAACACATAACATTAATAATTATTTAACACAAAGTGGTTCATGATATCAAATACACTAACCCTATAAATATCACATCAATATTTTTGTTTTCATCATTTGTTTTGATTCATCTTTAGGATCATGGTTTTCTTATCATGTTCAAGGTATTTGAATTTAAATTTTTGAGGTTTTACTTTGTTTATTTTTGGTCGCTTGTTTATTATTTAGTTTTTTCGAGAGTTTTGGTAAAAAAGTGGAGATTTTGGTATTGACATAATGTGGGGCATGGTTGGTGCAAGGTTATTAGAAAATGGGACACATACTCTAGGAAACCATGAAAGCCTGGGGATGCCTTTGGTTAGGGGTGCATGACCCAAACACAGTTTGGAAAACCATGCAGAAGGCATCCACATGGTTATGTCATTTTGGTTAGAACTATATTTCATAGTTGGTGCATGTTTTACCGAACCGTGGGTCCAAACTATGCAGGTGACCAAGTTATCCAGTAAGGGGCACACAGTTGGCAGATGGTTTGGGAAAATGTACAAATTAACCGTGCAGAGTGACTAGGTCATTAAAAATACGATTTTACCTTTCTACCCTCTCAGTATTTTAGCACAAAAATGCCTACTCACTTTCTCCCCCTATTTTTGTGACCCAAAAGGATCTACTACATCCCTCTCCAAGTCTACCATCCTCCTCCAAAACTTTGATATATTGTTTATTCAAAGTTTTGGGTTGATTTTTCATGGTATTTTCCTCATATCTTCTTCCTCTTTCATCTTCTTCCATTTTTATTTGACTTCCTCTTCTCCCTTAGTCATTTGGATCTAGGTTTCCAATTTTTGTGTGTTTAATTTAGGGGTTTTGTGTGTTTAAGGTTCCCTATAGTTGTTCATTCTTATTCAAACCTTTTCAAGGCTATTTTAGAAGGGTGTTGTTGAAGTTCCATGAGTTTGAGGTTGGATTTCCCCTGCACTTTCCCTCTAAATTTAAGAATCATTGGTTTATTTCTTTTCAAACATTCCATATATTCTAAATTGTGATGTGTGATCTTTATAAAAATTGGTTGATATGAAATGAGGTGATTTTATTGATTGTTTTAAATTATATGGATTTTTTAATTAATATATGCACACCAAGTGTTGGATAAAATTCCAAATTTTATTTTGTGAGTGATTTGTGGTTTTTAAAACATGGTTTGCATTTGTAAAATGTATTTTTTAGCAATTTAAAAAATGTTTAGTGTTTATTGAATGGGTTTTCCAACTGGTTTTGGATTTAAAATAGGTGTTTGTTTGGATTAGAAAAATGGTTTGACATGTGATGATGGTTTATGGCTAGTTTGGAATCTTGATAAAAGTGGATTCGGTTTGAAAATGCATCTTGGGTGACTAAATCGAATTTTTATCAATGTTTTTAAATAAAAAATGATGTGTTATCAAATTTTTGGAAAGGTAGATTTTGATATTTGGAAATGAGTGATTTCTCAAAGGGTGTTTGAGGACCATTAGGGATTTTTTTAAAATTTTAGTAATCTTGAAAACTATCATTGGATAATTTTCTTGCCTTTGTTAGGTTGATTGTTATTAGAGGCCCATACTGAGATGCTCCCTTGTGATCAAATGGTTTAATGGAAATATATTGTTACTTAGGGTAATTCATGGGTGAATTGTTATATAGTTGCATATTTATGATATTTTGGAGTGCTATTGGACACTTTTCTGGAATTTTTGGTTCACTCCTACTTTAATATTGACATGGGAACTTGGAATATCTTCTAGATTTTTGGTGAATGATTATTGAAATAGCTTAATATTATGATCTTTAGAGTGGTCCATTGTAGAGGATATGTTTCATTTTTATTTTTATTGGATAGTGCCCCTAGGTTAGACTAGAGAATATGTGATCAAGCATATGTGAGATATTTTATGTCATCGGGTGAGGCATGACTTCTAGATGAGTCAAGATGTACGGTATATTCCAGATTATTCCCCTGATCTCCTATGTTATCCCATGTTCTTTGAGACTTTGTTTTCTTTAGTGGATGATTAAGATATATTCCTGGTTTTTTACTCTTGTGTGCCTATTTTCTATTTCCCTTAGCATATGATCATTGTTGTTTATCTATCATATTGTGTACTTCTTTAAAGGGTGATGAGTTAGTTTTAAAAGGCTTATGGAAAATGTTTGTAGGATTTTTTACACTCCCTTTACAAAATTTTAAATGAAAACATTATCATGATCCTTGAGAAAAATTTAATGTATACTTCTTTGAAAGGAATGTGGTTTCAAATGAAAAAAATGGAAATGGACCATGTTTGATTTTAAATAAAAAAATGTGTGTAAAATACTAGTTTTATATATTTTATTTCAAATATGGTATTGATGTTTCTTTTACATAAAGGAAGTTCATTATAAATAGACTTCTTTCGGGAATGCCTACTATGTTTTAATACCCATACCTTTAGTTCTTTATTGTTTTTAGATTTTAGTGAAGGTTTTAGTTTGGTTTCATTATCCATGGGTGATTATTGATTTTTTATCAGATAGTGACCCTTAGGGTCACATGGATACATTGTGGTCATCAGGTTCAGTTTGGTTTTTGTTGTTTATTTTGTTATATTTTCAGTTCTATATATAAATGGTGCTCAAATTGGATATTTATTTCTATTGGGATGAACTATTTTTTGCTATTTTATTTATTTATATTGGGATTAATCATTCTATTTGTTTCTTTATTTATTCAATGACACTAGCTTCTAGCTCGAGACGATTGGGAATACCTCTTGGGCCTTGCCGTGGATCAGCTTGGGTGGTCTCTTTGGGGTCGACCAGAGTTTTTTCATGATACTAAAGGTCTCATTCCTAAGCTAGATCATCCCTATCCTATCATATTCTCAAGATTTTACCCATAAATTAATGGTTTTGGATGTCTCACGATGATCTAATAGTTAAAAAATAATCATGTACACCCTTTTTGTACTCCATGTCTCAATTCCATAACATGTCGTACAAATTGAAAGGTTATCAGTGACCATGGTGTCGATGCTCACCTATTATAGGACCGATTATATCCACAAATGTTATCAATCAATCTAAAAGAAATAAAAAATAATTTTTAGTTATTTAATTATGGTTTACACACATGGTTGGTGCATCATGTATAAATGATTCATTCCAATATTTTGAAAATAAATATGAAAGATAGGGACAAACTCTCTAAACTTTGTAAAGACCTTATCATTAAATATCTACATCCTATGAAACTTCAATTTATAGAATTCATGAAACCTATAATAAACCCTAAAATTACAAAATAATTGATGATATATAGAAAAGAAAGAGAGAAATAAATATTAAATGGGAGAGGGATACTGTACTTATACCACTATAATAAATGACACTTGATTCCAACCATGAAAAACATAGTTCCATTATCTTTAAAGCGATAATAAGAGAGAGAAAAGGGTATATGTTTTTGGTAATAATGTAGAAAACAAGGGGAACCCCATTTAACGTTTTTAACATATTTAAAATATTAAATTAAAAAGAAAATATATATATAGGAAATGGGTTGTGGAATTACTACAATGGTAATGACACAATGTTCCTACTAGGGTTACTCTAGCTGCATGTCCCTTTCAGTCATGAAACAACACCATACACTAAGGTAGAACCAGAAACCAAATAATTACCCCCTAATGTATTGGTTAAGGGATTCATGATTCCACCCCAAATATTTTCCTAGATTCATGGCACAACCCTTAGAATTCTGGAATGAAATCCATTCATTCATCCCTTATCAGAACACAATGATTCTCTGTTTTGGAGTAATAATCCATATGTAATATAATTTCATCCCAAACCTAGGTCTAACTCACAAACCTGATTCTATTCCCCCTTGAAAAATCATAATAACTCTAAAACACTAAAATAAATGATTTTTGGTGAAAATTAAGTTGAATTCATACATTGATATAATGTAGGATGTTATAACCTCCACACCATATAATATATCATCCCAGAATTTCATTATTTGTATTTACGAGTTAATAACTCCAAATATTGTTCCCACATATCATACTCCCTCTCCAATTTATTCTCTTGAATATATATTCATTAAAATTACCTGTATACCAATGCTACTATATTTCATTGAATGATATTTTTACTATGATAAAAAATATGAACTGGTCATTCCTTGAATGATGCATCAGCCACCGACTCAAATTCATCAACATGAATCACATGAGAAGGGGGGTATCTCTAAAGTCAAGTTATATGAAATATTTAATGTATCATGATGAATATTTAGGGAATTACTAATAGATATTCCATAGTACTTATCTTCTAGAAAACCTTGAATGACCCTATGAATGTGGGGGATAATTTCTATTATATCTAAATAAGAATGTCTCCCAATAGAGGTGTCACTCATAGGAATACTTGGCCATATAAATTGAAATCCATATGAAAATATGACCAGTAAAAAATAATACATTTTCCAACACTGAGTATCTATTAATCACTTCTGGATAAGAAAAATATGCTGTGAAGTATCCTATATGAGACCCAAAAAGAAAATACAAGACCCCAACCACTTACCAGCTTAAAGGAGATCTAAATTGACTAACATACAAGGAATAAATAAGATCCATCCGAATAGATGATTAATAAATATTATTATTATTGAACTTAGAGAGACTAAGATATTTCTAGCATAAACTACTAAAATCAGGGACACATGCTTGCAGCATGTCATCCAACACCCGAATAGTGCACTTAAACCACCAAGTTAGTATGAGGATTAAAAGTAGTTCTAAATTGAACTAGTGTATCGAGTGCCTCTTATAGAACCTTATAGAAACATAATTTAAAATTAGAATACCAATTAGATATGATTCTCATAGGAACCACAATAAGACACACTATCTATGGAATATATAACCATCCCAGCTCACTAGATGAATTGTTCACTCGAATCTGTAGGAAATTCAAGAACTTTGTCAAAACGTCCAAAAAAAACTATAGTGTATCATTGTAATGAAATGACCTTGGAAATTTTTTCAAAAATTCATATCATCACATCATTCCAATTCCACTCAGGAATAGGTAATGGGTGAAGAAGACCAGTGGGTCACTGATATTTGGAATTTACCTATTGATAGGAATGACATCAAGAAAGGAATTCAACTTAGTATTTCTTCTTCCCAAGACACCAATACTATAAATAGGTTTCTCAATACATCTTGACAATCCCCAAGTGAACAACCCATATCAATGTATATAAAACCCCCATAAGCTCCTCATGCCTGCTCATAAGGACTACCACATGAAACCTTATATAAAGAACCCCATCAGCAATTATAGAATAATCAGGAGGTGATTCACCACCATAAAGTTTCCCTAATAACAATATAATCACAAAAGGAAAACGAATCTCATTTACCCTCTCAGTGATTAAGGAGTTAATATCAAAGGATTCAAGGTTCTGTCTACCCTGATACTCATGAACATCAAGGTGCATCTCAGTGAAGAGGCACATAAAATTATGTTAATTACTTTCTAATTACACCTCCTAAACTTTTTTTCTTACTCAATGCATTATTCACAAGATTCTATTTCCCATGAGTATATTCCATCTTAAAATTAAAACATTGAAGAAACTAAAAATAACTTTTATGTTGAAGGTTCAGGTTACACTGGGAAAATACATATTTATGGATCTTATGGTTTGTATACACCATGAACCTATTTTCCAATAGGTAGTGATGTCAATATATCAAGGTGAAAACTCTAAATTATAGCCCCAAATCATGCATTGGGTGGTTCTACTCAAGCATATTTAGCTGTAAGGTTCTATGAATGACCACTTTCTCACCTTATATTAGAACGAATCTAGGCATTAATCCTAACATTTATTAATAAAATATAGAATATTTACATGAATTAGGTAAGCTCAAGATAGACATAAATATTAACTTGACTTCCAGAGCTTTAAATTTATCTGATTCTCCCTTAGTGCACTCATTTCTATCTCCCAATGATGAGTATGGTCCTCCCATGATTGGGAGCATACTAAAATATCATTAATGAATATTACCAGGAATGAATCTATACATTAATGGAAGATCCTATTCATTAGGGATATAAACACAAATAGTATGTTCACTAAACTCAATGAAATCAAAAGGTACTTATAAATTCCATATCTACTCTTGAATATAGTACAAGTTAAATTATACATACTCTCCCATAATTAGTGATATCAAAACATCAAGTGAATCTTGAATAACCACATGGATCCCCTAAATTGATAAAATAGTCCATTAATACAGGGGATTATATATTGGTTCTTAACAATCACTTGGTTCATTCACCATTAATATACATACAAGTACAATAATCTATCTAACTTCTTAGGGAACAATATTTGAACACCCCTATGGGATGTTCCCAATAGAATGAATCCTTTCACATCTAGATTCTAAACTCGAGACTTAAAATCTTTAATCTCTATAGGAGCTATATTTTATGGTGGAATGGATATGGGTCCATTCCCATCACAATCTCAACCATGAATTCAATCTCTCTCTCTATCTATCTTAGGAGAAAAAACATATGAATCATTAGGAAATACATCTTGAAATAGATGAAACAAAAGGGGAAATAATTTTTCAAAAATATCCCTAACTCTCAGAACAATTCTCTAAAATTTTGGGGTTATCAACCCTTGCAACTGATGACTAGGTCTCCAAAATACTACCTAAAGATCATAATATAGGATTTAGGCATGAAAATCACATTCTAAATATGTGAAAGATAACCACTAGTAATAATAGTCAATATATTATTTATAACGAGTTATAAAATACAACCAAAGGATCACATATAGTTTTCTAATTTGCAATATAACAAAATACCAGAGAACACTACACCCGAAAATCATTATAGTTCACTTGGAACATCTAGGAATACCCTATAAACACACCCATAACCATGTATTGATATATATCACCCAATACAGATACTCCATAGGAATATCCTGGTCACTAAAAATCTATAGAGTTATAAATGTGTTAGATACACTTGTATTAAATAAGATTTACATAATGGTTGATTCCATAATAATTTTCCCTCAATTAAGAAATATCCCCTCACTATAGTCAGTAGAATCTTACTCAATATTGTGAAACTATAAGAAACCCTATACCTGAACTCTTGATTCATGACTCTCCTATGGGGTATCACCCTATAGGTACAATTGACCCAAGACCTGAGCACCACATCTGCCTCTATTATTTAAACAACTAGATGATCTCTAACAAAAATACTATTACTATTCTCCTAGAATTTCTTATGAACCATTAGTCGGACTAGATCCACACCCACTATTATAAAATTTATTTATTACATAGAACTTTTGTAGGTGACTAATATCTCCATAGGATAGTCAATCCTTCACTTGGTTATCACAATTTTTCCAAATATGCCTCAACTACCCACACTAATAACACACAACCAACTCTTACCCTATCAGGGTAAGTGACCTTTGGGGATATTTTGAATTTAATTAAAGAGTTTTATATCATTTGTTTTGATAATTCCAAAAAAAATCTTGTTAAACTAAATTAAATATATTTTTTTTAGTTTTCTATGTGAAAGTTATGTCTATCTATTTTATATTCTGATTAACTGAGATGAATTATTTAATTCCCAGAACTTATTGGGATGATCTGATAGCATAATAAAATATTAATCAAAAGAATAAGATATACTCATTATGTGATAGTGTAAATTTATATACTATTGTAACTAAAACCAAATAACATATAATATTTTTGGTTTTGTCTGTTACATTAGAGGATATAAATTTAGCTGAGACTTCATAGAAAATGGTGTATTAAAATTCCTAGAAATTTGATTACAAGTGAAGCTATGCATCACCTCATTGCTTTCTAGTACATATATTTTTATTGTTTTTATATAAATTCTTTGAGATTTAATTTTGTGTATTGGCTTGTAAATCTCTAAGTTTTCATATTTTAATTTTTTATTTACCATTCTCTTTGATTGATGATATTCTAGTGAGGAATTTACTTCATTTGATTGTTCTAGTCAAAGAGGCTCATTGGAAAGGAGCTTATATCTCCAAAAAATTTGTTCAATATTTTCAAGGATTTTTGGACTTGTTACTGATTATGGAGATTAAATAGGTTCTTAGAGATATATCCACCTGCTTCTCATTGTTTTTGAAGAATTTCCTTATGTGGCTCTTTTTGTTGCCAACTTGCTCGAGTCTATGAATTTTCCTTAGTTAGAAGTTAAATATGTTGGATATGGTCTATCTATTGACCCAATTCATTAGTTTAAAATAAAATAATTCTCTTATTGGAAGTGTATGATATTATATATTATTTATAGAAGTATATGGATTACTATCCAATAATCCATGTTTTGTTCCAGTTTATTTTTTTTCTAACCTTCCTTTTAATATCAAATAAAATTAATTTTTACTATATTGTATCATATAATTAATTTCCTATAAATGTGTACCTATTTTACACATTAACTTTTATGTTACTATAATATGGTTAGAAAATGTAATTTTCAATAAAGTGAACTCTTAGAGTGGGTTGAAAAATTATATTTTAGATTTTGACTACAATTCACCCCTAATAGATTTCAAAATGTTGTATATCTTGGAAAAAAAATGAAGAACCCTTACTATATTTAATTTTCCAGTCTCTGTATTAGGGAGGCTCCTCATAACTTCCCTTATTACTACTTGATGAACCACTACCAATCATTATAGTAGGATAAAGCTTCCCAGATGATCTACCCTCCATCTGTTTTGATGCATAATAAAGGCATGGTTCATGACCTAGGATAAGGATTTCAAGAAAAAGATATTCACTTATGATTGAGTGGAATTCCTCAATCCATCTTCAAAATTCCGGATCTTAGTGATATCATCACTCCCTAACATGGGTTAAAACAATAATAGACTAGTAAATATAAGGGAATAATCCGTCACCTCCATGACCCCCTAAAAAATATATATGAACTCTCTATACCTATTCTCCCTTAAAGTCTCTAGAATGAGATGGATGAAAAGAGTGTCTAGATATACTTCCTAATCAGTGTTACATGATTCTCTGTCTAAACCTAGATGTATCACCAGTGATTCATTGACAATTTTTTCCGTAATATTCTCCCACTTCTTAGGGGGAATTTATAGATGATTAAAAATGGTATGTATAGACTATATACAAAACTTATCAACCTGTAGACCAACCTCACCTATAAAGAGTGGTGGATATTGTAATTAAAACTCTATGAATAAATATGACATGGTAGGGACAAGCCATAGTGTCCCCTATTCTATAGAAAATAACACCTAAAGCAATTTATCTTAGATTTGATGACTGATAGGATGAATAGGTGTAACCAATGGATTTTACACTACTACTAGTGGGTAATACTTGTACCCACCCTCTTGGAGATCAATGGGAGGTCTCCATAGTTGTATTTCAATATAATTATAAGCACATGAGTTATATCATAGTTCTATAATATCTCTTAATATCATAGTTTATGGTAATACATAATAAACACACACCACACTAACCTTAAGACACACCCGATGATATAAGGGTATCACATATCAGCTCAATTCTAGCCTAATGTACCCAGTCCCATGCCATAAAAAATACCAGATATCTCTACATGATCAAACAAAACATGTTAGAGGAAAATATAATATCCATTCATAGGTTAAATATATTTCCCTAATTAAGATATATAAGGAAACACCATATGAGTTATTGTTGACACTATAAATAACTAAACCGTGAATTATATCAATAATATGAAACATATACATGTATAAGAATATCAAGTGAGATCTATATGATGAATATGATGCATTGAAACATGCATATTTCCACCAGGGCCTTGATTAAAAATAAATAAACTATAAACATGATATCAAATTATGAAAATCCTAAAATGATAACACTGGAAAATGAAGGATACCAATCCCATCCCTAGTAACTTGGAATTCTTTTAAAGATGAGTTATCTAATCCAAGGTACAAAATCATTAACAAGCTCCAACATCATCCTATATTATATATACAATAACTTGAATTGTAAGAGAAATTTAAACAAGGCTTTAATAACACTTTGTAATTTCTCTGACCTAATTAACCTCCACTATGACCAATTTAGGTCACTACATACCACAATCATGACTCTATATACACTAGATTCTATCAACTTGGGAAAAGGGTTGATTTATGTCATGAGGAGACTATACCCTCTGTAGTTATAATAATTATAAATCATAGTATAAGTAATATCAAGAAATATTCATTATAATATAATTGGACCATAAGGATGGACACCATATCTAATTCTAGTCATATTATATATAAACCACCATGAAAAAAAACCTATCTACTATATATTTCATACGATCTATAAAAATATAAACATTATCTCTCAAGGAAATATCAAATATAATAAGGACCAAAAGTAAAAAAATAAAGGATATCACAATAGAACTGGTCCTCTATCCTATCCCAGTCCAATATCCTAACTCTTTCCCAATATACCAACTCATCCATAAAATAGAGTTATATTTCCATTAACTACAACACAAACTATAATGTCTTCTTGATCACTAAGGAACCCATGATAACCATGATTACAACTCCATATCCCACCACTAGTGATGTACCTAAATTTTATAAATACACGTGCAGTCTTGATATGGAATAGTAATAAAGAAAATAAAAAATATCCCATCAAATCATAGAATTCTTAGTAGCCAAATCATTTATGACCATACCTACTTCGACTAGTTCTAGAATGGGATAAGATACCCATTATTTTTTTAAAAAAATTATGAGAATGTTGTATCACCCCTTATATCACAATTAATGTGAATGATATATCACCATCATGTTCTGGTTAGGGAATTATAAACCACTATTAAAACCCATCCAATGAATGATCTATCAGTAATCCAATATTCATGGTGATCGATGAATCATCTAGTAAATGAGGTATCATTGATCTTGGTGAATGATATAATAGAAATTCCCAAGCATAGGTGGATGATATAACATTAATGAAATTTTTTGGTAAATGATGAACCACTGATAGAACACTCTATTGGTGGTTGAGGTACCACAAATATCAAATCCCTCAGGTGGAATATATATAATATCAAATCAACTATTATTTGATGATGCACGACCAACATATAAAGGGTATAAGGACCCCACACCCGTTTTCCTAGAGACAATGCCTTATATTAATACCTTGGTATTTTTATAAGGATGTCACATCCTGAAGGACCAAATAGTTTAATAGTTTTGGAAAACTAGATACAAACATAAGATTTACATTACATCTTTAAAGAAAAACAACAATGAAACTCCAATGGAAACACCCATAAAATATTATATTATTCCTATAATTATGTTATAATAATATTCATCTTCACATACAGGGGAAAAATAAAACATAATAATGGGGTTAGATCATATGATCCTTAAGGGTAAGTGATACAATAGAAGTTATCATAAACATAATCATTAGGCATGGTGAATAACTAAAAACACATGACTTTATAAATAAACTAGAGCATAATATGGTAGGAAAAAATATGATTACATAAAACCATATAAATGATCATAATTGAATTTAACTTAACCATTTATTCTATAATAGTTGAATAATCACATGGAAAAACAATTACTATCTTCATAATGATGGAATTCATAATGTCCGACATTAGAATCATACCATCAAGGCCCTGACTAAGACACCATACATAATGGGTAAAAACCCAGCTAGTTTGTCTCATGAGACCTACCGATGCGTAGAGGGTCTATATAGGGCCCCACCCATAACTTGCTAAGTCCAATTAATTGCTCATGTGAATGGGGATAAACATAAACAACATGAATATATGAAATAACTTTCCCTAATATGCACACATAATCACTAACCATTCTGAGTAATATAGTGAATGGTATCAAGGTAGCGCATCCACAGTCAAATTGCTCATAAAAAATTTAATAAAATATGGAATATTATAATAATAAGAATTTAATCCCAATAAAACATAATATTAAATAGGGTTGTTTAAATATTTGAACATTCTCTGATAAAATCCTCAAATAATTCTTGAGAGTAATACACTTTTTCTTTGAAAAGAAGAGTTCTATTGAAAACATATTTCTATAAAACTATAAATGTACTAAGATATTTTTTCCATGATAAAATTAGTGTGTTTTTAAAAGTAATGGTTCCTTAAAAAAATCATATATTTCACTTGAAGATAGGTAAGAAATCCTGAATTTCCCTTTATTGGGGCTTGCTTATCATGAAGAATTGAGGAGGGGACCCTTTTAAAACATATATTTTCCAAAAAAGAAATATGAAATTACCAGAATACATGATTTTGGGAATATATACCCATAATTTAGAATATTTATATAAAATAAATTAATAATTACATTCATTTATTGAGGAATAAATCAAAACCTGAAGGAAAATGGAGGTTCGATAAGAAAACCCTTACCTTATGCCCGAATGAGTTTTGCAATTGACAATAAATTCCTTGAAAATCAAATTAAATATATTAATTAATTCATTAAGAACATTTTTATAAGTATTTGATTAATTATATATTTATTAAGATCATTTATTTCCTTATTTACGAGTTATAGAGTTTAATTTCATCGTTTAGGAGTATTTGTTTTCTTGGTTTTGATGATCGATTCACTTGTTTATAAATAATAGATTTCATGTAAAATGGGTATAATTATACTAAATTGTAATTACATGTTATTAATGGTCATACATAAGTTTAAATGGTTGTATATATCATATGGTTATATGCTATGAGGATGAATCATTAGATAAGACATTTAGTGATAATCGTTTAGATTATTATGACGGTATTTCGATCACCATAAATAATTTTTGTCGTATGAATTTTTATTATGTATATTTATTGGTTTTGGAAAATTAAATAGGTTATAATAAATATATTTTAGTTTTTTAACTATAAATATGGTATCATGACTATCCTTGAAGAATATATTGAAGAAAAAAAGTTCGTTGTCCATGAAGGTTGTAAAGCGACAACTCCCGAACAATGATTTAGTTTTTAAAATAAGAGAGAGAGGGCATGGAGATTGATGATGGTTATTCCATTAAAATGATATAATTAAAGTATATAAATTATAATTCAGTTATAATTCTCATTTATATAGAATATGTTAGGATAGAATAATAAAATAAATAACTTGAAAAGAAAATAAAAGGGAAAGGAAGTGGATTTCACCTCTTGAATACTCCTCCCCGAGAATCTCCTTAAGGGGATTCATTTTTGGTATTTTGATGAGACAAAGAGATTTTGGAAGTGGGTAAGGATATTTGTAAGATTATTGTGTTGAAATTTGAAAAGTCTCAAATCTTGGATGGTTTGAGGAGAAGAGGGGGTGAGGGGTGGTTTTTATAGTGGAAGAGATGGGTAATTTCTCATTATTTTATTCATTTTTTTTATTTTGATCAAGACAAGAAATAGTATTGATTTTAGTGACTAAATATAGTAATAGGTTCATGTTATTTCTAAAAAAGGGTTCTTACATTGTCTATAACTCAAGGAATAGTGTATTTAGCTTATAATGTATTTATACTGTAAGTTATCGTATTTTACTATTCACTAAAAATTCAGGTCTTTCAGAAAAATCCCAAAAATTCACCCGAACCACTTTTCTACATGTAGAATTAAGAAATGAACTCCATTTTATCAAAATAATTTTAAAAATATTAGAAATTTATTTTTTAACTAAAATTATCATTTATTCAAAAAATACATTTTTATAGTAAAAACTAATTTTATAACACCTAGAAAAATTAACAAAGGTCTTATTAGATTATCCTAAAATGATATGAAAATAAAATATTTATTTATGAATATATTTTTTTTAAAATTATTTTTTTTAAATCAATTTATTACTAATAAAATTTTAATTAAATATTTATTACTCACAAAATACCCACACTTAATTATTAATTTTAAAATATTCACTTACTTGTAAAATGATATAATTATATCATAGTTTCATTTATAAGGTGCCTAAATTTTATTTAGACTCTGATGGATGATGTTACTATTCATTTGGCTAATTTACTATTCATAAGGGTCAAGTTATTATTCACCAAAAAATTAAGTTGATCCTATCAGACTATAAATATCTTACTAATCGCAACAGTGTATGTCCTTTTTTCAAAATTCAAAACACAGAAGAAAAAAAATTATGTTTAATGGTTAGGTTATAACCATCTTATTTAAATAACAATAATAAAAAAGTGTTGTTTCATAGAGACTCAGTGTTGTGTTCATTACATTCTATATTAATTTTTTTAAATACTTGGGGTGTTACATTCTCCCCTCCTTCAAAAAATTTCATCATCAAAATTACCAAGATTTTACCACATAAAAAGATTTGGTCAGATCTTTAATATAAGTTCCTCAGGCTCCCACATCACCTATTTGATTTTATGATTTTTCAAAAGTTCCTTTACCAGCTATGTCGTTCGATTCCTCAACACCAATTATTTTGTGTCAAAAAACTAAATAGGCTCTTCATAGTAAGATAAGTCAGGTTCCAATTATATTCCTTCATAAGTGAGGACATGCGTTATGTCTGGAATGTTTTTCCTTAATAATGAGATGTGGAACAAATTTGTGAGGAAATGCGTTAGGTCTGGAATGTACTTCCTTAACAATGATATGTATAACATATTTTGTACTTTATAAATGTTAAGAGGCATACATAAATGATAATCCGTAACTCCAACTCTCTATATAATTTCAAAAGGACCAATATACCTGGGGATTAGTTTCCCTTTCTTCCTAAATATTATTACACCCTTACATGGAGATACTTTCAAGAAAATTTGATCTCCCACTTGACATTCTAAATTATTCATTTTATTATCGACATAGCTTTTTTTCCTACTTTGATCTTCTTTGATATGCGTTTGAGTAGTCTTTACCTTCACTATTTTTTCATTTACAAGATTTGGGCCTACAAGATTTCTTTCACTAAACTTCATCCGAACATGTTAGTGTATGACATCTCTTTCCACACAATACTTCAAAAGATTATATTTGAATACTTGAATGGAAACTATTATTTTAGGAAAACTATAACAAAAGAAAATACTAGTCTCACATACCTTGAAAGTCGATAGAGTATGATCTCAACATGACTTCTAATGTTTGAAAGGCCCTTTTAGAATATCCATCAGTTTGAGGATGATACGAAGTACTCAAACAAAGCATAGTATCCAATGATTTTAGAATACTTTTCTATAATTTCAATCTTAATTTTTGATCACGATAAATTGTTTTTATATATGTGCACCATGAAGTCTTATAACTTCAATAATATAGAGTCGTGTATGGCTCTCTAGTGGAAAAACTTCCCTTATAGTGAGGAAATGTGCAAATTTGGTAAGTCGATAAACAATTACCCATATTGCATCATTATTTCTTGGAGTTTCGGGTAATCCAGTGACAGAATCCATTTTATTGTCATACCATTTCCATGTAGCAATAGTAAGAGGTTTTATGACTCCCTTGGGATGTTGTCTTTCATTATTCATCTGTTAATAGACTAAAAATATTGATACATAATCATAAATTTCATGTTTCATACTATCCCACCAGAAATATTCATTCAAATCCCTATATATATTAGTGATACTAGGGTGTATAGAGAAATTAAAGCTATGAGAATCATTCAACAACTCCCTTTTTAGCTCACGTATAGAGGGAACACATATCCTCCTCCCAAATTTCATAATTCTATCTTTATACAAAAATTCTTCTAACTTACCATCATTGACAACATTAATTTTTTGTTGAATAATCTCATCATCATACTGAGAAATTTTAATCCATTATAATGAAGATTGTAGGGAAACCAATAGAAAATGTAATGATGTTCCCCCTTGTTTGATAATTACTATATCCATATTCACTAGATCCATGAAAATAGGATCCCTTACAATCCCCACTTTTTTTAAAACTCCATGATACTTCCTGCTCAATGCATCTTCCACCTTATTTTTCTTCCTTGGGTGGTTGTGTATGGAATAATCATAATCCTTGAGTAGCTCAATCCATCACATTTTCCTTATGTTGAGTTATTTTTGTGACAAGATATATTTCAAGCTCTAGTGATCTGTATATATCTCACATCTTTCACCATAAATATAATGTATCCATATATTTGGGGAAAATATTATAGCTGCTAACTCAAGATCAAAAGTTAGATAGTTTTTTCCATGTGATTTTAATTACATTTATGTATAAGAAATAACTCTATCATTCTTTATAAGGACACAACCAAGTAATTTCTTTAATGCATCAATATAAATACAAAATCCACGATTTCTTGATGGTAGAGTCAGGATCAGAGAATTCAATTTTCTCTTCATCAATTATTCAAAAAATTATTCACATTCTTTATTCCATATGTACTTAAACCCTTTTCAATTAAGATTTGTTAATGGGTTAGATAATCGGGTGAAGTTCTGAATGAAACACTAATAATAACCAGCTAAACCAATAAAACTACATACATCAGTTATGTTCGTTGGAGTAGGCCATTCCTGAATTTCCTTCGTCTTTATAGGATCAACTAATATTCCATCCTTATAGGCAATATGAAAAATAAAAGAAACTATATGAATCCAAAATTCACACTTACTAAAATTCCCATATAACTTGTTTCCTTTAAGAGTATTCAAAATAACATGCCAGTGATTCTCATGATCTTCGATGTTTTTTGGAGTATACCAAGATATCATTAATAAATAGCACAAAAAATTCATTCATATATTCCTTGAAAACTCTATTCATTAGATTCATGAAAATAGAGGCTTAATTAGTCATTCCAAAAGGCATTACTGTAAACTTGCAATGCCCATACTTGGTTCAAAATGATGTCTTTGGAATATATTCCTTCCTCACACACAATTAATGATATCTAGATCAAAGTTAAATCTTTGAGAAATATTGGTCTGCATGGAGTTGATCAAATAAATCATCAATATGAGTTAGATGATATTTGTTTTTTATCGTAATAGCATTGATATCTCTATAGTCAATGTACATCCTCATAGATCCATATTTTTTCTTAATGAAAAGAACATGAGCTCCCCATGGAGAAACACTAGTGTTAATAAACCCCTTACTACTAATCTAATAAGAATGTTTATTTAACTCCACTAATTCCAATGTGGCGATCCTATAAGGATTATTTGATATAGTCCTTTCACTAGGAATTAAATCAATAGAAAACTCACCTCTCTAATGTATGCACAGGTAAAACCTCTAGAAACACATAATTGTATTCTTTCACAATAGGTACGTACTGAATTTGAAGATTTATTTCCTCACCCATAGATATTGAGTTCTATTCATCCCTAAGAATTTAATTTGATAGAGATACTCAGGGTGGATATAGATAAGAATCAGATGGTGAGGTTTCTAATCTAAGGAAGAGGGACTCTACATCATTCTTAAAAATTGAAACTTTCATCTTATTTTAATAGATCTTTTAATCAAAATTTGAAATCAAATTCATACCAAGTATTATATCAAAATGAATCATTGGTATGATGATAAGGTTAGAAACTAAATCACATTTCTATTTCATAAGGGGGATTTATTGACACATCTTTGTTGTAATGATGCTTCCCTTTGGTGTTTTTACTGATAACTCCTTTATTAAATAAAATTGGAAATGTCAAATTTTCTTGGAAAACTGGGTAGATATAAAATAATGCAATGATCCAGAATCAAATAAAGTATTGGATATGTTTGATGTAGTAATTAAAGTACCAGCCACCATGTCATTAGGAACCTCAACCTATGAAGTTGTGATCAGATAAGCTTGACCTTTCTCCCTTGGCCTTTTCTAGGGAAGGGTTCCTTGAAACTTAGGAAAATAATATGCATAATGTAACATCTATTTACAATTGCATCATTGAACATTGGAATCTTATTTCTTTCCCTAACAATCATGAGATTGGTGGCCTCTTTCTCTACATTTATAACAAACTCATTTTCATTTTTTGTTGGGTCTGGGGTGCTTCCTTCCACAAGAATCATAGGTTGGAAAACTCCATTTTTTATTCTTCCTTTTATCCATTATTTCCTATTTCACTCTCTTATTATCTTTCTTTCCCTTCGAGTCATAATACCTAGAGAATTATTTCTCTGTCTTGATAACACATGAGACTAAATGTTCATAAGATGATAATGTTTGAGAGATCAGTTCCCTTTTTAAGGAATGGTTTTAGACTATACAGGAATCAATTAATAATTCTCGTTGGATTACGTATGTAGTCCACAACATTCATTACTAACCATGTAAAATTGGATTCATGATTCATAACATTTTCATCATAATTCTATCTTAGACTCAAGAATTGCCTCTCTATAACCACATGATGTTCATAAGGAAAATATTTTCTAAGAAGATTTCCTTAAAATAATTCCATTCCATTTATTCTATTTCTTCCTCCTCTTTCATGTTTTGAATTAACAACCACCACTGATCCACATCTACAGAGAGATAATAAACTACCAGGATAACATTATCTATTTGATTACTTCCCAAAGTGAGAAATATCTTCTCCAAATAACATATCCACAGCTCTTATATAAATGGTTTTGTAGTCCCATTGGATGATGTATGAAATTGTTTCATAAACTGGTATAACATTACTCCTCCATGTTGTGGATCATGATTCTCTATATGGGTAAGGTTATTATTCATAACCAGAGTTAGTTGTTCTAGTATAGTTATAAGTTGCTCAGCACTATTCGAAACTCTAAAACCAACATCATTATCTTGAATTGGATAGAAATCCTTACATGGGATATGCGCATTCATGATATTTTCATTACTTCCACTATGATCCATTTATAAATAATGGAATACACTAAATTAGGCTATGAATCATAATTTATAATTTCTAACTAGCAAAAATTATAATAAATTGTAATTTTATGAAAGTCTAATATCACAATCATAATAATGGTTTCTTTTGGGAAATATTTATAATTAAATCATTAATAATGGGTTTTAAATAAAATGTGAATTATCCTAAGAATATCCTCTAGGAGTGTGAAATTAGTTACAAAGTAAGGCCCATTTTCATGTACCAGGTTACCCTGAGTCGGCCCTGGAACACCTTTTCAGAGTTGTTACTCTTAGGTACATTTATACTAGAACCATATCCACTTATAGTATCTAGACATGGGTATATTTTCTGGAAATATCCACATAATATATACCTTATGAAAATTATATTTTCTTTTTGTATTCTTATTCTCAAAGTCTTTATTAGGTTTTTGTGCCCAAATCTTCGGCTTCTATATTTAGTTTTCTAGGTTTCTAGTAAATTTCCCATGATACTAACAATCAGGACCCCGACCAGAGTTTCCCAGAGCCGGTTCCTTATATTTATAAACTGTTATATTTACAAGGATTTCACATTCTGAAGGACCAAATAGTTTATTAGTTTTGGAAAACTAGATACAAACATAATATTTACATTATATCATGAAGGAAAAAACAACATTGCAACTCCATTGGAAAGACCGATAAACTATTAGATTATTCCTACAATTCATTCATATTAATATTCATCTTCGCATCCTAGGGAAAAATAATACATAAGAAAGGGGTGAGACTGGATGATCTGTAAGTGTAAGTAATATATCATAAGTTATCATAAACATAAATATTAGGCATGGTGAATAATTAAAAATACATGCCTTTAAAAATAAAATTGAGAATAATATGGAATGAATGAAAGATGATAACATAAATCCATATAAATGATCATAAGAGAATGAAAATTAATCATGGATTTTCTACTAGTCTAATAATGTCATGGAAAAATAATTACTAGCTTCATAATGAGGGAATTCATAATTCCAGAAATCATAATCATGCCATCATGGCCTTGGCCAAGACACCATACATAATAGGTAAAAACCCAAGATAGTTTGTCTCATGAGACCTACCAATGCGTCGAGGGGCTATAACAGAAAAAACCTTCACTTTATAATTCTAATTCATTCTTCATTTGAATGGGGCTAAACATAAACAACATGAACTATGGAATAACTTTCCCCGATCTATTGACATAATCACTAACCATTATGAGTAGTATGGTGAATGGTATCAAGATAGAACATCCATAGTCAAAATGATCATAAACCATTTAATAAAATATGGAAGATGATTCTAATAAGAGGTTAATCCCAATAAAACCTAACATTAAATAGGGGTGTTAAAATAGACTAAAATTCTCTAATAAAATCATCGAATAATTCTTAAGAGTAAAACTCTTTTATTTTGAAAAAAAGAGTTATTTTGGAAAAATACTTGCGTAAAACCATAAATTAACTAAGGTAAATTTTAATTGATAAAATGGGTAGTTTTATAAAAATAATGGTGTCATAAAATAGACTATAGAGTGCACTCAAAAATATGTAATAAATCAATAAGTTCCATTTAACTAGACTTTCTTATCATGACGAATTGAGAAGGGGACCCTTTGAAAACATGTATTTTCCCCAAATGAAAGAAGAAATGATCAGAATACATGATTTTTTGAACATATAACCCGAATATATAAGAATTATATAAAATAAATTAATAATTAAATTGGTTTATAGTGGAATAAATCACAACTTGAATGAAAATGGTGGTTCAGGAAGAAAACCCCTACCTTATGTTCAAATGAGTTCTGTACATGACCTTAACATCCAAGATAATCAAATTAAATCCATTAATTAATTAATTAATTTTTTTGTCTATAATTATCTGATTCATTATAGTCTTATTAATTTCTTTTATGGCATTATTGATGAGTTATAGAGTTTGATTTCATCATTCGGGTGCATTCATTTTCTTGGTTTTCAAGGTCGGTTCACTTGTTTATAAATAAGCGAGTTCATGTAAAATGGGTATAATTATCAAGAATTGGAATTATATGTTATTAATTTGAATAAATATGTTTAAATTATTATATATATCATATGGATATATGGTATGATTATGAATCATTAAATATATATTTAGTGATAATCGTTTTGATTATTAAGACGATATTTCAATATCCATGAACTAGTTTTGTCATATGAATTAGTATTACGTATTTATACTGGTTATAGAACATTAAATAGGGTATAATAAAAATATTATATTTTTTATTAACCATAAAAATGTTATCATGAACATTTTTGAAAAATTAATTGGGGAACAAAAGTTTTTCATCCACAAAGGTTGTAAATTGGAACCTCCCAGACGATGATTTCATTTTTAAAATAAATGAGAAAGATTAAGGAGATTGATGATGGTTTTTCCATTAAAATGAAATAATTACAATATATAAATGATAATGGATTTATCATGATCATTTGGACAAGGGAGGTAATGAGAGAATAATAAAATAAATAACTTTAAAAGAAAATAAATGGAAAAAGAAGGGAATTTTACCTCTTGAATACTCCTCCTAGAGAATAACCTTAAGAGGATTGATTTTGGTCTTTATATGAGACCAAGATCTTTTATAAGTGGGAGAGGATCTTGGAAAGAGAATCGGGTATAAATTTTACATGTCTCAAATCTTTTAAGGTGCACGGAGAAGGGGTGGGGAGGTGTGTTTTTTATAGTGGAGAATATGGGTAATTTCTCATTATTTTATTCATTATTTTATTATTTTTATCTAGAAAAGAAATAGTATTTATTATTATGTATATATACATTAATTGGTTCATATTATTTCAAACCAATGGTGATTACATCAACCATGACACAAAGAATAGTGTATTTAGCTTATAATGTATTTATATAGCAAATTACCATATTTTACTATTCACTAAAATTCATGTATTTCAGAAAAATCCAAAAAATTCACCCTAAACATTTCTCATTGAGTATAATTAAAAAATGAACTACATTAAAAAAAAATAATTTTATAAATATTAGAAATTTAATTTTTTATTAAAATCATCATTTACTCAAAAAATACATTTTTTAAAATTAAAACTTATTTTATAACACCCTAAAAAATATAAAAAATGTATTATTAGATTATCCTAAAATCACATAACAATAAAATATTTATTAATGAATACATTTTATGAAAATTTATTTTCTTTTAAATCAATTTATTTATTATAAAATTTTAATTAAATTTTTATTACTCATAAAAATACCCAGACTTAATTAATATTTTTTCAAATATTCACTTACTTGTACTATGATATAATTATATCATACTTTCATTTAAAAGGTGCCTGAATTTTATTTATACTATCATGGATGAGTTTAATATTCATTTGGCCGATTTACTATTCACAAGGGTCATATTAATATGCATAAGGGTCAAGTTACTATTCACCAAAAAATTATGTTGATCCTATTAGACTCTAAATATCTTCTTGATCAAAACCAATTATGTTTGTTTTTAAAAATTAAATACAAAGAAGCGGAAATATTTTGTTTAATGGCTAGGTTATAACTATCTTGTTTAACTAAATATAATAACAAAGTGCTGTTTTGTAGAGACTTAGTGTTGTGTGAATTATATTCTATATTAAATTTATTTTTAAATCTTTGGGGTGTTGCAAAGGGTGGATGATATTCGACCACTAGTAATCTCTATGTTAATGATTCAATACTAACATCAATCCCATGGTTTATGATAAAAAAAATCATAATATCTAAACTGATGATATACCACCCATTCCATGTCAAATGGTGGACATGTATAACTAATTACAGATGGTAAAGTGCAGAAGATACCACCAATCAAACTTATGGTTGATGATGTACCACCAAACCAACTCAGAGGGTGGAAGAGATACCACCAATGCACCAAGGGTGGATGATTCACCACCAAACCTAAATCATAGTGAATGATTTATTACATATGACTAATATAAAAGATTTAAATATTATTTAACACTTAAAGGGACATTATCTTGATATCACTTTCCCACTCAAGGTATCATTACTAAGTTAGATCATACCTATCCTATTATAATCCCAATATATCTCCCATAATTTATTGGTTTAGGACACCCCATGAGTCCTGTAAGTTTGAAACATAAGAAAATAAGCCATTCTTGGGCTATATTTCTTGATTCTATAACATATCACACAAGGTGGAAGTTTATAGGTGGCCATGGTGATGATATGAACCAATTATATAACCAATCATGGCCATAATAAATTTTAATTGATCCAAAAAATGAGAAATAAATTTTATATTTTATGTTATGGTTTTTATACTATGTTAATGCATCATGTGTTTCATATGACTTCTTTCAGGATTTTAAAAATTAATAGGAAATCTAAGGAACACCTATTTGTACTTAGCAAGTTCCTTATCATTAAATATCTTATACTGATTTATATTCTATTGAAAGAAATCATGAATCTTGGAATAAACCCCCAAATTATGGAATAACTAATGATATTTCTTCACATAGTGGGAGAAAGAAATATTATAGGGGAGAGGACTACTGCTCTTACCCAATCCATGAAAAGGGAGTTTCACACTTTGGATGGAGAGAAAGGGTGAGATAAAGAGAGATATGTTCTATAATTCCAGTGAAAATGAGGGTATCCCCATTTAAGGTTTTTAACATTTTTAAAATTTTAATTTTTAAAAAATAAAAAATTAAAATAGGATATCCATTTCTGCATGACCTCAATTATCATGATGTAACACCCACACTATCATCACCCTTTTATCTACACCCATCATTCATGGAACAACACCCTACTCCATTATAGAACCAAAAACTTGGACATCACCACATCACAATATGGACATGCACTTTATAGGGAAACCTAATCTTCCATCCCATCTTCATGAAATAAACCTTAGCATTATGGTGTGACAACCTTTCACTAGACACTTTTCATGGGGAAACCCTTTTTCTCTCGTAGTGTAACAAGAAATCTATAGCATATATTCAATCAAATACCAAGTAAAACTTTTAATACCCTCCCATGATCCCACTCCAAAACCCTCAATAGCTCAAAAAAATGAAATAAAATTGGTTTGTAGAAAATTAGATTAAATTAATACATTGAGAAAATACAGGGTGTTACATTGTGAATAATTATTCATCACCATCTTTCCATATCATGAAATAAATATGGTGATATCATATGTTAAAAAACCAAATAACACATGATGTTATTTAGTGATTTCATTGGATATCTATTGATCTATCTTATTCTTACTTCTAGTTAAGAAACCACTCAATATAAATCATGTATTGCATATTTAACATGACACCACTTAACATTTCATATTTTTGCCTTAACACCACATTATTTCTTGACCTGTCTTGAAACCAAATCTCAAATTTGGTCTTGATACCCATTGTGATTATTCTAACCCCACTTATACTACATTCATGTTAGTTATTTCACTTATATACTTGCAATTATTTCACTCCATAGATTATATCTTCACCTTAAACCAACATCACTCCAACAACTATTATGAAAACTAAATACATGGGGAGAGGGTTACTTCCCAAACATATATATTTAGAGGAATGTGGTTGGTCATCGTTAAAACCCCATTTTCTCACAACTTACTTTAGTTCTTTCCATATGGTTATACATTAAGAAAAACCACTTAAAAATCAACTTTTCAAATATTTTTTTTAAATCACCCATATTCATTGGTTTGGAATCTATCTCTATTACGAGTCCAATCCCAATAGAGCGAATTTACTCTTTTGATGCATTACAATTTAATCCTTATTATTATATCCTCCACTATTTTATAGATCTTCCAATAGTATTTCTCTCTTTTCATTTAGTGATATTAGTGAAGACACCATTTCTTGCTTTTTTTCTTCTCCTTTTCAATATCCATTAAGAAAAACTTTGATTTTCATACCCTAGAAAAATATTTCTTTATGTTTTTACCATTATTTTGTTCAGTATGGGTAATCCTTTCATGAAATCTCTATATTTTATTTATTTCATTCCATTATAGTTTCTTTTAATAAGAAATAAATTGCGCTTGAAATACAAAAAATTGAATTCCATCTTTGTAATCATCCAACATTATATTTTTTTATTGTAACCTATTTTTGTTCCTTCAGTATATGTCTATACCTTTACATGTGAATGAGGATTTTCATTATATAATCTAAACTATATATCAAGCTATATTAAGTCTCCAAATATTCATAGTTATCACATATATAACACCTCCCGATAAAATCATATTTCAATTATCTTTTCTTCAGTTGAGATGTATGAATAAGTATCCTTCCATTGTTGTGCTATTTTTCTTATAAACACACCTCTGTGGTGTGTAAAAATACTCTATAGTAGTATCAATTTAATTACACATTTTTTATGAGAACTATTAATTATATATTTACTAATAATACTCCTATTATCTATCAATACAGGATGCACGACATATAAACTCTATTTTTCAAGACTACCTTGGGAGGGATCCTCTTCTTCTTTCCATATGAGGATTTCAAACTTTTTTCAAGATAATTAATATTTAATTAATTCTCCTTTAATTTGGAATATATTTATATATTCATGAATAATCTTCTTTTCTTGATTTTATATTCTCATCAAGTTATTTTTTAAGAATAATCATATTGTCTTCATATTGTTTCTATTTAAATATTTTTTCTTCAAATTGACATGTATATTCTAAGAGTAAATAAATTTTCTCCTTTATCATTTCACTCATCCATTTAATAGTTTATTTCAAGGAAGACTACTCTTGGTTCAACATTTTGTTTTCCTAAAACAATTATATTATGAACATTTAATCCACTCCATGGATGATCTCAAGTTGATCCGCATTTTATTATAAGGTTTGAATTTATTTTTTATTATTGCATAAACATCCTATATATTAAAAACTTGATGTTGTTGAAAACTATTACATGGAGTTACCATCCTCTTAAAATTAGGATATGGAATCTAAATTATTAAATTGATACGAAACATGAACAACAATGATTGAATCAAATTTATCATTAAAAAACCACACTTACCACAAAGGTCAGGCATAAAATATTTGGATATTTTATATTCTTACTTATTTTCTTGACTCTTGAAATAAGGAAATTCTCACTAACATTGTCCAAAAATACTAATTATCTCTATATTCTTGTTAAGACATTGTGAGGGGAGTTATAACACACTATTCTCTCAGGGGTTCTTTAAAAACCTTCTTTAATGATTCCTATAAATTAAATGTAGTATCATAATAAAGAGTTTTCCTGAATATAACATTATTTATAATACTAAACAATATCCTTTGATTATTTCCATCATATAATTTTTCCTTATGTAGTTTCAAATTAGAATCATGATGTTTTTAATTTACAACATCAATAACACAGGTCTATAAAAACCAAATTATCCACATTTTCCAATAAAAAATGTTAGTTCTATTAAAAAATGGAGGTGTCATGTAAAAATATATGTTTTTAGAAAATATAAATACAATTTTTTTATATTGAAATACATGTTAGAACCTTAGGTATATCACAATGATTTTTAGGACAAGAGAATTATTGTATGAGTCCCTAGGTTTCCTATTGGGGGTGGGGGTGAATCAAGGTGTTGACTAAATAAAACATTCATCGAAATTTAACCCCAATGCATCATTGGAATTGGTTACCATTTTATAAATATCATATTAAATCTATATTTCCCTCCCTTTAAATTATATTGAATATCAAAAAAAATATAAAATTGCAAATAATATAATAACACAAGGATTTTACTTGGTTTATAAATACTGGACTATATTTAGGGATCATACAGAATTGTTTTGGTATAAAAAACATCTAATATTATATATCGATTTATTTGACATAAGGGTTTATGTTGTGTTCACTCTATACCTTGGATAACTAAAAATAAAAGGAAATTAACTACATTTACATCTCTCTATACACTACTTAAAGGGAAAGTATCCATTTATATACATGTATGTCTCTTCTAGATAAGCATAAGATAGTAATAATACTTGAATCAATAACTCCAAATTTGATGTGATGCTGATCTTTACTTTTATATATATTTTTTCTAAATCAAAATATAATCAACTATTTAATATGAGAGTAGAGCTATTAAAATCCACACAAACTCCATAGCAGTAATATTAACTACACCAAGTTATAATAATCATGAAATGGAAATAACTTTGTTTTTTATTCTTCTCTAATAATTCAATTATAATCAATGTTACTCCACGTGTCTCAATCCTCCCATCAAAATAATTAGTGTGTTAATGAATCCAATCAAAATTCACTCTTTTATATCAATATTGAATATGTTAATAAATTTCTCTTCTACTTATCTTGATCTACCATAATATAATTTATAAAGACTTCCATATTTCTAAACCTTCTATGAAATGTACATATTAATTCATATTATCAGAAAATTTAGTGATTAGATCATGTGTACCACACAATACAATGTGGTAAAATACATCTATTTAGATAGTTTTAATCCACAAATATTGATCCATATACACATGAATTGAATTAAAACTCAATATTTTATTTTTCCAAATCATCACCTACCGTGACATAAATATCCATCCATGATGGTGTGTTCAACCTTCATCTTGATACTCGATCTCTAAAGATCATGACATTTATATCTTCCTCCTTCAAAATATATGGTCATTTTAAAATTAAAATCAAATTATTTTTTATAAATGTGGAATTTTGTTAAAAGAACCTTGATATAATCCATATATCATTAAAATTTTATTCTCCAATACATGGACTACAACTAGTTTCTCATGTTTAAATTATTTTATTAAACTTAAAACTCCACTACAATAACCATTACTGCATGATAAAACTGTATATAATTTTATTTATATCCATATTTCAATTAAAAAATTTCTATTACACCTATAATACATTATACCATTTCACATAATTATTTTTTTTGATAAGAAAAAGATTTATCAAACCACCAAAAAATATACCATGACCTAGAAAATGTAATCTCACAATTTTTAGTTCAAACATCAGGACCGTGAACAATTATCTAATCAACACCAATAAAAATTCCCTATTTTGGCCCAATCCTTTTGATTCTTAAAACCATGATCATGAAAATGGTAGTTTCATATTACCCATGTCATAGAGGTATTTATCCATGTTTATATTCATACAACGAGTACTAAAATAAGTACTATTATGATACATTTTCAAATTTTCTTTCACTAAATCATGGACTTTATTATAACACCACATGGTATACTTCACCACCTTCAAACATATTCTATCCATTAAAAATGTCTCCTTAAAATACATTACTTCTTATAACACCTTAATTAGGCATAATTGGGAATTTTATCTCAAATAACATCCTTTTAATCTAAATCCACCATTATCTAAGCTCACCATTCCATAACTATGATATATGGAAATATAAATGCAATCTTTTATCTTCCTTCTCCATTGATTCTATGTAGTCACTAATTTTACTTAAATATTACCTCTCATAATATTTAATGTCTACTTATGTAAATATCTTGGTGATTTCCACTACCTACACTCTTCACGATCTTCCAATCATGTAACCTTTGGGTTTCTACCTTCCCCCCTTTGAATTTTATCCCAATTACCACCATGATAATTTTCACATTACACATAAAAACTATTGGTTAATTTTTTTTTTGAAAAATGAATTTATAATTTATATCCATATATCATCATAAAAACCGCACATTAATTTTCATGAAATCCAATAAACAACCTATTTGTTACTATATACGAGTAGTTATAAGTTAATGTATGTTCATTAACTTGAGCTATAAAGAGAGGGAGATGACACATTATACTATTTTATTGAATTATAATGTCATGGATTAATATATAAATTAATTAATATCATTTTGAGTTAATTTATATTATTTTTTTATTAAAATTATATTATTAATAAATTTTTGAAAAATTAACTTAACCAAATGTAATACTGACCTGTCCCAATTTGTTAAATGGGATGGTTTGGATTTATAAAATTATTCAATAATCACTAAAAGTAAAATAACAGTCCTGAATAGGATGTAAAGGATTCTCATGAATCATAATAGAATTAAATTATTGTGAAAAAGTGACGACATAAAATATAAAATAGAAAAACTTCATGATATCATTACTTGTATGAAAATTCCCAACTTGGGGAGGTTGGAACAGTGAATTTTTTTTATTAAATTAATCTTTATGATTAATTTATGGCCTATCATGATAAAATTATTTATAGTTCATTCATTTTAAAAGGCTATTTTATTTAAGGGGTATATTTTGTATTAAATTAACTATTCAGGCCTATAAATTGATATAAATTAACTAATGTGGGGTTAAATTAATTAATACGATTTTTTAAATTATCATTATGAAAGGTTAAGTGATTATATAGTTATTTATAAATATTTTAATGGAAATAAATTAGTGTGAAAAAATAATTATCCAATGTTTTTTAAAATGGTAAAAAAATATAGAAGGCATTTTTATTAATTAAAAAGAGTAGAATAATTATTTTACTCTCTTTCACTATTCTTATCATAAATAAAATTGTGAACTCAAACCAGATATACCTCATTCATGGATAAATATTCATCTCCATCCAATATTATTTTCAACTCTTCCCCTCTTTATTGGTGGAAATGGTATAATCCTATTCCATTTTCTTTCCCTTTTATTTTCACTTTTAGATCTACATTCCATTTTATTATAAATTATTCCATATAGAATAATCATGGGATTATGATTGATACATGATAAATATATATATTTATTAGTGTTGTTCCATGGAGTATGTATGATTGTAATTGACCATGTAAGACATAAATGGAAATTTTATAAGTCTCTTTGAATAATTTTATTAGAGTCATTCATGTCGTGGTGTATGCAGTCATGCTATGCACTATAAATCAAGAAAAATAATCTAAATCCAATATCATTCATATCTATGGGAAGACTATGTGTAGTATCTATTTGGATCCTCCCCATGTAATTTAAGGGTTTATAAATATATCATAGAATAATTCTACATCACAACACAATGAATGGTGTTATTCCTCAAATGGAGTTCAGTTTGAACACCTAGGAAGAACCTAGTCGAGCTCTCACCATGGTCGCTGGTTACCAAAACATACACTCGAGAATCCAGATAAAGAGTGAGAGTAAATGAGTCACAATAGTGATCATGTACTTCTAGGATGTTATGTGTCTAGTAAAAGATATAATATAAAATATATTTACTAATTTTTGGAAATATCATGTAGTAATTTTTAGGGGGACTCAAATTTTGAAAAAATAACCAAACTTGTCACACTATGATGGGACATTCTATACCATGACATTCTCACTGGTGGGAATAAAGGAAGTACATTTTCTACTAGCATATCTAGTTCATGATATGTTGGGTACTATCACAATGATAAAAATGTTTTAATATAAATAGGATGTTTTTTTGAGTTTATAGGGGTAGATTCATTATCTTTTCTCGCTTGTTTTATCTTTAATTTCAGTCGGTCTATGCTTTCATTGATTTTGGTACATAATTTTATCGATTGTAATCATCAATTCAAGTAGTATTATTCCATTTTTAGTTGCTCAGTGGTTTTAGTTTAATTTGGTTTTCTCTAATTCACTTTTTAGTTTGAAATCATCACATGTGATGGGTTTCTATCATTTCATTCATGGAAAGTTCACTTAAGTTATGAGGGATTGGGAGTCTAAAGATGTGAGCATTAATTTATTGTTAATATAATTCATGGAAAATAATTTTTATTAGGAATTGTTTTTGTTCAATTAATTAATTATCATTCTTTCACATGAATATAATATGGAAGAGTGTAGAGGGAGGAACCCCAAATTAGTTGAGTGAATTGAGTTATGACCAGTACCTTATAATTTTAATCCACTTTAAGAGTTAAGTTTAATGTATCCACGTTAGTATATTTATCTGACCAAGTGGTTTTTACTATTTTAGGTTGAGTATATAGATTTAATCATAATATGTTGGTATTTTTAGAATGGGTTTTGAATAAAAAATGACTGATCCATGGGTCTGAGTGATATTATCATTTGAATTAATTGTTTAAAATTTATCCCAAAGATAGGTTTAAATTAACTATATAAAACTTAATCAGTTTTGTTTAGGTTTTATTGATAAAAAACATAAAAGATAATTTATTAAAAGATATAACTCATCAAATCTCAAGGATAATGTTTTATCCTGATTGCATGTCCTTAGACTCCAGTATTCCATGTTTTTTTATAGTTATTGAAGGATTTATCTTGTTATAAATTTATAAAAAAACAACCATCCTTGGAGAAGTAATGACACCCTATGACCGATCATGTCTTTGGAACCATTTTTGGTAAGGTAATAAAGTATTTGTTGTAGTATATTTCTATTAATTGAATTGAAATTTTATAATCTCATTTTTTTTATTAATGTTTATTATTTTTACATGCCTAAGGTGTGTTATAGTTTCCTATACATGAAATCTAGTTCATGATAAAGAAGATTATAAATCAGTAAAGAAGTATGAAATTTAGAGAGCCACTCTAATTTGTCTTATATATTGAGTGATCTCTACTCTTATGTTTACATCTTGTCAATGTAGAATGAGAAAACCCTACCCCACTTTAAGGATATCAATCCATTTTTGTATATATGGATCAAATGAATAGATTTTAATCAATACCTTATAAATTTGAAATCTTGGAATATGGATTTTCATCTATATATGGTCCATCCTTGATCATTTTTCACCCCCAACAAAAGAAACTGATTACACGATTAATCACAATTTGATCCATATGGTAAAAACACTAGGAAATTTAGCAGACTACAAAGTGAGGTCCTACAGTGCTATCCCTCAAATTTTCTAAAAATATATGAGATGCTCTGGAAAAGTAGTGTCTTGTTAGATGCTACTAGTTTGAATGTGTTCCCATTTTCTGTCTATGGTGAAGCTAAATATTAAAAAATGAGTCATCTGGCTGGATCCCTTACTAACTTTGATGAGATATCCAAATGATCCCTATAAAAATACTCCCCATCAGCTCATAATTGGAATCTGGGGAGATAGATCCAAAATTTCTTTCATGATGATAGAGAATAAACTTAGGAAGTATGGGAATTATTCATGTATTTGTTTATAATATTCCCACAATAATAAATATATATATAGTTTCAAATTCATATAATGTATTATGGATTAAAACCCACAAATTGAGCCATGATTGCTGCTTTAGCAGATGGTGGAATCATGATAATGAACCATGAGGTTGGAAATTACCGTATAGATGAAATATAAAATAATTCTATCCCTTATTAATGTGAAATAGATCCCCATGAAGAATAATACATTAGGTGTAAGAGACCACACAATTTTTGACTTATATGGAAGCACTTAATAGAAAATAAGATAATTTCCAATTACCATCACTGTGTCCATCATCCTCTATACCCATAGTGGAGGTTTAGTCTTGTGAGATGTGTGGTGGTCGACATCATTATTAGGATTTATAGGTAGGAATTGAATATAAAACGTCCCTTAAGTATAACTATGTTAGTTATAATATAGTATTTCAATAATATCAAAATTCATTTTCTACAGGGAGGCTAATACTACAAAAAAAACTACTGAATAAAGGGTAAAATTAATCACATGGAGGGGAAAATTATAATAAAAACCAAGGAACACCAGTACACCCACCTTAGTCAAAAACCCAAATAAATTTTCAACCATTCCCATCACTAATAGATCAACAATTCTAGTCTAGAAATAAAATTATTTTGTTGAAACAACTTCATCCTATAAAAAATTATTCTTCTTAGCCCTAAAAGTTTTCTTTAGAGGATCTACATCAGTAATTCATTCAAAAATTTGATCGGTGTATGATTTTCTTGGAAAATGACATACCAAATCAATGATCCCTTATTCAAAACCTCGATCATCAAGTAAGTAACATCCCTCTTTTTCATCTTAAGACTTTGAAATATATTATGAAATATTTTCAGATATAGGCATGGAGATGTTATAAGAATTTTAGGCCCATTGAGGATTCAAGTTGATATAATAAAATATTAAATATATTATATCTCATGACCGTGGTTTTTCTAAAGTAATGGAATAAATTCTGAACATGGGCTCAGATGGTAAATCTAGGACCATCATTGAATCTGAAGTAGGGGTTTTACCCTATAATTTGCATAACATGGGAGAACTTTGAATGCCTGGGTTGACCACAATCATGGGAGGAATAATAAACAAATAAATTAATAAATTGATTTATTGGTTATTAATTCCCCTAAACCTAATCTCCTCTATAAATACATGCTTATTCCAAAACCTCGGGGTTAACCATAAAACCCTATGAATTTGATAGGAGAGAGTGGCGGGGTGTTGGTAGACATCAATATCATGGATAAATGATCAGTGTACCATAGGGATCACCGATGACAATGGAGTTTATGGATATCACCAACAATGACAAAAAAATCCAATCTTTGTCAGATATCAATCAGAACTCGAGGTAGGATATTTTATTATTTGGATTTATCCCCATTTATTTGACCAACAATGAACATGAATAAATTATTCTAACAATTTTATTTGTAGGTCGATTGTGTTGTTCGAGTATATATTTTTCTTCCAGGAAATATGAATTTGACATTGGTTTGAGAATCACATTCATTCACCATCTTAAAAAAATATATTGAGCAAACATGAAAATTAACCAAGGTTCATTCCTCATATTTTTGTTTTTTGCATTTATCTCTCCCTTATATGTGAGATCTTCGTTAGTATTTTGTTTGTATAGTAGTTTGATAAATACCCAGTAAATAAAAATTTCACAACCAATCTGTGGAATTATAGATTTTTTACCATGTTCTAGGATCAATATCAATGATACATTTGTGATTTGTGATATTGATAAAGGATTTCATTTAGTTTTGGTGATCCCCAATGTGTAGTTTTTAGAATCTCATCACAATGAAGTGATAGATGATGACGGAAGGGATAAATTGATCCTAGATATGTGATTATTGGTGGATATAGTGGTGGAATCAATGATGGTGGTGGCTTAGTAGATATGAACCGAGTGTTCTGATGTTTTTTTTTAAATTCTTGCCTATATGAAATTTACTCTAGAAGGAAAGATTCCATTTTGTCCTAGATCTACGGCTCTAGGGTTTACATGTTTAGAAAAATATCACATGCCATATTTCATGCATCACATGCCATGTGATATGCATCACATTCCATGTTACGCGATGTTGATGAATCTCGTGTAACCTAGGGATACATGGGAATATATAGGATGAGACACATAGGAATGGACATAGTTTATAGGTAAAACCCAATAATAAAACACTTACTTAGGGGCTTAACTAAAGTATATAGAAATAAACCAAAGTACACTATCATGGGTTATATTACAAAAAATTAGGTAGGCGGAACGTCGAGTTCCATATTGATCTCTGAATTCCACTTATATAGTAGAACATGACATGTATTTAAAGAATACATCTCCTATGGGTTATGGAGACACATGTAATGCCCAAGTTAGATAGAAGCACCATTTACACATAGTAAATTCTATATATATCCTCCAATGAATGTTGTGGTCCTCCATCCCTTTAGTTTGGATCAGTATCAGTTGGCTTCTTTCCCATGGTCCTTCCCTATGTGGGTAAAATTTGTAAATATGTACTCAACCTAGGATTTTGATCCCATCTATGGGTTATCATCAATAGAGTTTTCATGAATCCCGTTGTAAGGAATGTGGTGGGATACTCTATCATATCATTTTACCCAGGTGGTGTTTAAGGAATTTTCAGGACCAACATTCATGAGCTTATGATCCCATACTTAGTGGGTTATTCTATATAGGGTTTAAGGTGTCCCCCATGAGAATTGGGTGTGATCCCATATCTATGTATTGATCTAATTAGAGTTTCATTGAGTAATTATTTGGCAAGGCTCGACAAGTAAGATCTCTCAAATGAGCACCATCAGTGATAGCATGGATTATAGAGTGAGATATCCCAAAAAATTATTACCTAGTATCCCCAAAAAGTATCTAGTTTATAGAAGTATAGTTGAGACCAATTTGAAAATTTGAGCCTTTCATGTGTATATATAAGTTATTTTTTTATTGATGTCAATTTTATTGATTGAAATACCTTTATGATGAGATGACTAGTCTGTTGATTCATTATGTTTGGTGATTTTGTAGAGTCCTACTAGAAATTATTATACTCAACCCTGCATAGGATCTATACACACATGTCATGTATTCTATAAATGATAGGTCATTTGATGAATTCTTAGAAGGACCAGGAGTAGACATAACACAGTATGATAGAATTACCTTGGTTTTACTAGGTGTTTCATATGATAATAGTCCCATCCTTCTTACCAAGTTGGACTCTTTTATCAGTTTTGGTGAGCATGTATTTGGCACTTATTCTTTCAAGTAATTTTTCATACTCAAATGTGGGATATATGTTATGAATAAATTAAGGTATTAGTAGAAATTTTATATTTCAACATGGTGTTTTTGGTTTGGATACAGGTGCGTGTGTACATGTAATTTATGATAAGGCCTCCCCTCTGGGTGGTATGCTTACTCGATACTGGTCACCAGCCCTTCACCTATTATAGGTAGGCATGGGGTGTCACACCAAGATTATCTCCAAATTGGAAGGCCACTATGGGTTGGTTCAAAAAAAAGTGGCTTAGTTTTCTCAAACAATATCAGACTGGTTACCAATTACACTACTGTGTAAAATAAAAACACACCTAAGGGAGGAAGAAAATGTTTTGATTCTATTAAGAGGGTGATAGATATAAGGAAGGAACCCCAATGTGGTTGGGTAAAATTTAAAAAATAATCAACCAATAAAGGGTTATGTTGAGTTGGATATGGAGTAATAAATGATTAAAGGTGATGTAAAGTAGTTTAGACTATATAAGAATAGATTACAGAGAAGAATAATGTTGAGAAGGAAATAAAATATATAAAATAGATTCAAGAATATAAAAGAGAATATGAAAACAATAATACAAAAAACTATTGAACCCTTATTCCATTTCTAGAGAGGATGTGACAAGGGAAAGTGTAAGTTCAATATATAGTGACCCTCATTTTTATACATGACTATTACATCATTTTTAGATAAACATCATAACAGTAATGAAATATATAATCAATAAAATTTGTATCTTTGGAAAATAAGGTTCATATATCACTTGTACATAATAAAACATAAATATTATATAAATTCTTCTTCATAGTCCTCCTAAAATATCTCATGTTCTGTTTAGTACATATATTCACTTGATTATATACATCAAATAATACGGTGAGATAAAATACATGTATGGGGTGGAATAAGAGACTCGAATCCATAGTACATGAGAAAGCATAATAATATTCATAACATTAAAATCATAGTATCATCATTATAGTCATGAAAAAATCATTTGAAAATTCATGGAATGTGGAATATTCATAATTATAAAACATCATAATAGAGTAGTCAAATACCACACATAGTGGGAGAAAAATCTAGCATCATGTTCATGCCTAAAATATATGCATAAATCATAGCATCATAATTTAGAAATAATATAGTATCATGTAAATACCTAATAAACATAATATCATGATATATATCACATTATACATTGAATTAGAGGGTTATATTATTATTTTCCATCCCTCCACATAAAAAAATTGTCACAATCATGCATTTAAAATAAAAAGGGAAAATATTGTAGTGATAAACATTAAATAAATATATAGAAAGGGAATGGTTTTAATAAGGGTTCTTTGAATAAAATTTTAGGTAATCAAATGAAGAAGGGAAAAAATTGTTTTGGACATCAAATTTATTCATAAAATATCATAGTTCACAGTGATAAGAAGAAACATTTTAAAAGTTGGTAATGAAATGTTTCAGAAAACAAGGTATTTTTGGAAAATCATTCTATATAGTGTTGATATACATCTGAAAAGTATAATAACATACATAACAAGGAATCAAATAGGGAAAGAAAAATTAAATAGAATGTTTGAAAGAATTTTATAATATTCTACATTTAAAATAAATTAATATAAGTAATAAATACCAATAAAAAGATTTTGGTTTAAGATTAACCTTACTTTAGGTCCTATGTTATTTCCTCATTTTTCTGGATCTTGTACAATGAAATTTTGTAAATTAAAAAATTGAAAGTAAAAGTAAATTGTTTTCATTTTTTATTTTTTATCAATTACAATCATTTAATTTTATTTCATAATTACTTTGTTAAAGGTGAATGTTTTTGAACTAGTATTTTCATTAAAGTATCTTATATTTCTTTAATTTGATTGTTCTGTTATATATATATATATATATATATATTTATTCATTAATAAAATTAACAAAAATAGATTATAAATATAAAAATTTATACAATTATATATTATGAATAATTTATTATAACTATCTATAAATCCAGTGATAAGTAGAGAGTTGGAAATGTCCTTATGGACAGTTAACCGACCTTTAACATGATATTGTCAAAATTGGATGTTAGAGAATTATAATATTTGATTATATTATAAATAAAATTTTTACAAGAGATTCAAATTATGAGGGATATATTTACATAACATTTAACTATTTTAAGAAGGGTTTTATTATAAAGGAATAAAAAGTTAGGTAATCATAAAAGGAAAATTAAATAAAAATATAAAAGGATCTTAACTCTTTGTTGGAGAATTTTATTTTCCAAAAACCTAAAATTATTGAAATATTCGAGTTATAGGAATCTATAAAATCTCTAATAGTTATAAGTGTATTAAGAGATGAAATTTGGGCATCCGTTTGGTATTGAGAAGTGGTTTTCCAAGGGGAGGGTTATGGTGTATTTATACTTGAGGATATTGGTATTTTTAGGATAAAATATGGAATAAAATAGTATTTACATGGTAATAATTTTAATAGTGGTTTATTTGAATTATGAATCACATTAAATTTAAAATATATATTTTTATGAATTTTAAAACCTTTATAAACTAGATTCATTAGTTTATTAAAAAGGAAAATGAAAAAATGAAAAATTGTTTTTAATGGAATACTTTCTACTTTGGAAAATATTATTTAGGTTTGAAATTTTAATTTAATGAATTATTTAGATTGTTAAACATGTTTTTGGTTAAGCATAAATTATAGAATTTTTTATCTCATTATTACATTATGAATGCTATAATTTAGAACATACCCATTAAATAAAAATGATTTTTTACTATTCACATAAAAATTGATGTTTTTATTAAGCCAAAAAACCCATCAAAAATTTAAAAGTGCTGATTAAAAATATGAAATTCCATTTTTCCAAATAACTTTTTTCCATAGATAATTTTAATTATTTAAATAATAATTTTGATTTTTATGAAATATATTAAAATATAGGTTACTAGAAAATATGATTTTTTTTAATAATTCTATTTATGTTATGGACTTAATATATTTAAATTTTCCTAAATAATGAATGGTAAATGATTTTTTCAAATTTTGAGGTCATGTTACTATTCTATTGGCCATGTTACTATTCATATGACCTAGATTCCTATTCATAATGGTCTTGTTACTATTCTAATACTAGTATTACCAAATATAAATCCCTCATAATTCCTTCATTCATCATTCATCTTAATTCCTCTCAAGTTTCTAATTTTTTTAATTTCTAAAATGTTGATTGCATTTCATTTACTTTGCCTCATTTTCGGAGTGTTTTCTGAGAGTGTAAACATTATAGGAGATCAAATTTTTTCATATTTTATAGATTAATTTATTTTTTATCCCATTGTACCATTTTTCTTTTATGTATCTATATTTATTCTGTATATATAATGTTTCCATTTTAATGAAATAAATAATTATGTATTGCATGTGTTTACACTATACTATATACACAATTATGATAAAAAATATTCATTCTCAAGGTAAATTAAATATATATAGATGATTGAGTTTTTAAGTTCTTCCCCATTTAGAAAATTCATCTTTCAAATTTCAAATCATATCATTGGTTGAGAATATATGAGGGTATTTCTATTTTATTTTCCCCTAAGGTTCCCACTCTGTTCCTCATACTTATGTTTCTTCCAAATAAATCTTATAAGGTGAGTCATATTATTGTGAAAAACATTATCTCTATGGTCCATGATTTTTAATGGATCAATGTCATATGGGAGGACAAGTTCCAGTTGTACCAAATTGGTATTCAGTACATGTGAGCATTCAAGTATGTACTTACCTAAGAGGGATAAATTGAATTCATCATGAAAATGATCCATGTTTGGTGGAAGTGCTAACCGATAGGCTTTAGATACTTTATGATCAAGGATCTAAAAGGGGACAACATTCCTATGGTAGATCTTTTCCTTTTTTCAAAACTATGTGACTCTCTTCCATGTTGATATTCAAATGAAAACTTTTTCCCCAGCATCCAAATAAAATTCCATTCGATGATTGTCATCATAACTCTTTTATCATCAATAATAATGTTTAGAGTTTCACAAAATTACATGAAACTTTGTTAATCATTTCTTATACAATATAAAGTCCAAGAAAATTACATTCTTAAACATCAACCTAACATATAGGAATTCTACATTTCATCCCATAAAGAGCCTTCATATGGGGCTATTTTAATACTATATTTGATTAAATTGTTGTATGAGAACTCTTCCAATGGAAAATATTGATCCCATCCTCCTTTAAATTAAATTGATTAAGCTCTTACCAAGTCCTTGACTGTCTGAATGGTCTTTTTAGGTTAGACATTACATTGGGGGAGATAACTAAAACTAATTTTCAATTCAGTATTCAGATCATGTTGAGGAGATGTAAAAAAAATTTATGTCATCCTTGGATCATGATTAGAAATTATCTAATGTTTTCCCCCATATATCCTAAACACTTAATTTACGTATATCTTATAAATTTGGTCAAGTGATAAATCTTTTTGAATATTGATGAAGTGGGAAATCTTGGAGGGTTGATACACCACAACCCATATCAAATTACTTACTTTGGATATATTTAAGAGACTAGTGACAAAGTTCATAGTTATGTTCCCCAATTCCATGCGTGTATTGGTATTAGTTGTATCATCCACATGAAAATGTATCACTATTATTTAAAATACTCACACACCAAAATATTTGAGGTGTATACAATTATCTTCTTATTCATATTATGATACTAGAAGTGTTGTCTAAGTTCTCAGTACATCTTCATACTTCCAAGATGAATGGAGAAAGTTGAGATATGATCATTATCCAAAATCTATTTCATTATCTCTGATAATGATTTTTCAGAGTTTATTTTTGAACCGAATGAAACCATATTAATCATAACTGAATACATGGAATTTCCCTTATTTTACCACTATCACCTCCTTTTTAATCTCCAAATCATCCCTTTGTGCATCATTGATCTTCAATTATATGTATTGTTGGGAATCATGGGTAAACTCAAGTATTTCATACATAAATATTACATATTATAAGATGAATATTAATTACATATCATTAAAATCCCTACCATAACCATAAATAAAAAATGTCTTTGGATACTTTGATACATGATTAATTGGTGAATAAATGATCTATGTCATCTCCACTAAGTTCATCAAAACTTGAACCCTTCTTAGACACATTATATATAAGACCTACCTTCATATCATGGAGAAGAGGAAACCTAATAAAGGGTGATATTAGATGATTAGTAAAGATAAAAATGAAAGATATCAATGATCATTTAATTATAAGATTATATTAACATTTTGAAATCATATCCAACAATACATAGATCCTAATCACGAGTCATATCATAAATCTTGGTTGTTAATAAGACAAGGATGATAAATAAATCAAATACTATGATCCATGAGAGAATAATTTTTTCATAATATCATGTCATAAAACAGTGGTATAACGTGTGGAATAATTATAATTATTGAAAATTTAAGTCAAGGATACCCACCAAGACATTCATCACATGTTAGGCTTAGGCTAAACACCCATGTATTTGATTTGGGATTCATATAACCTCACGTGTACCCCTTTTTTGGTCATGGGATAATATCATATGTACCCATTGATCTTATAAAATTTTAATATTTACCTATAACATATTTTGGATAAATTATAGCCTCTTATCACATAATCATAATCCATTTATATATATGGAATAAGATCATGAAAACATTTATTAATTCATCACAACATAACCCATGGAAAATAAAATGTGTTTCATAAGTATTTCATCATAATAATAATAAAATACCTCATGAAATAATTAATATTTTATCACTATATAATGTCTTAATTGGATCATATATAATGTCAATGGATGTTGTAATAGATGAAAATACCTTTAAAAGATCACTCGAAAATTTATTTGAGGAAAATACACTTTTCATTTTAAGATCATTTATTTAAAATATAATAGATACATACATATTATGAAAAATAATTTCACTAAAAATAAATTTGTTAACTACTAAAGGAATCTTAAAATCACAGAGTAGTCATTATTGTTGGAAATTATGTTCATGCCATAATCGCTAAAATAAGTATTCTTTTCACACCTTCAGAAAAAGTACCTCATTTAGAAAAAAAATATAAAGATGTTTTTAAACTATTTTTATAAAGTAAATAATGGGTAGAAATGAATTTGATCAATCATTTTAGGATATTAAAAATATAATTGAACACATTTATATAAAATATTTACTTGGAATAAAAACAATTTCGAATTGGAGATGAAAATATTATTGGGTTTCCTTAAAAACACTACTTCGATCTCTTGAGTACCTAAAGAGAGGAAAATGAAATGAAAAATTGTATTATAAATAAATAAACATTAGAGAATAAAATACATGAGATTAGTGATAGATATATCTTATAATTTTATCATCCTAAATTTAATAATAAACAATCCTAAAAAAATTAGATTTTAACATAAAAACCTTAACTCAGACCCGTCTTTATTTGTAAGCACTTTAATCTATAGTATAATAAATTTAAATCTATTATAATTATATACTAGAATAATATTCATACCTATAATACCATATATTGTGTACTTATAAAATTCTAACACCAATTTATTAAAATTTATTTATTAAAAGTTTGTTTTCATGTGTTAAATATTTCATTTTTCATTAATGTTTTGTTTTGTCCATTCACACTATTGTAATTTGTTCGTAGATATAAAGTATAATGAATTTTAATCACAATATAATTATCATATATATATTAATTATATATATAGTCATCCATAAGTGTTATATATAAAAAATTAATTACACTATTCATGAAGACGGTAGTCCGTACATACGCAAGAACACATTTTTTATTTTCTAATGAAAAGTAACAAAAAAAATAAATAATATTTTACCATTAATGAATCATTATTACATCATAAATATAATATATATTTATTAAATACATTATCATAAATATAAATGGAATATGGTGATATAAAATGCATCATATCGCAACATGGAGGCGGTCGCCCACACATATGCACAAGCGGTACTTTAATTTCAGATTTGAGGGAAATGAGGTAGAAAATGGTTATGAAATAATTATAAAAAATATTATTATATTGATGAAATTTGATTCATAATGTTGTAATATATAAAAACAGTTTATATAAGGTGGATGAAGAAATAAAATTGAAAGTACTCTATTACGATTTATACCTATTCATTGAGAAACCACCTTTATCTTGAACATTATGCCTTGAAAGGATGGATTTATTATAAAAACAGGACATAAAGACATGGTAATGGATATTATGAAGGTATGTGGGTTTTAATTGGCTGAGTTAAAATGATATTGAATTGTAGAGAAGATAGTAGAGGAGATGTCCTTTTATAAGTGAGGGAGAGGCCACACTTTGATTTTTTTAGAAGATTAAAATATATTAATGTATTATTCAAGAAAAATGGATTCTAATTGAATCCTATTTTAAGAGGATATGAAATATGGTTCTAATAGAAATTTAAATTTTAATTTAGACAATTTTATGTGGCAATCATACCCTTATCTCTTAGTTTAACCCCCGTCAAACCTGTTTTAATCTTATTCATGGTATCAAAATTATACTATTTTTACGATTCATTTTAAAATGAAAGTGGAATCCTTAAGAATTTGAGTATGATAATTAAAAATATAGAATTAATTTTATAAAATTAAATTTATATAAGTGGCATAAATTACTTTTAAAATAAACCCAAGAAATGTGATGAAAAATTATTTTCCAAAAAAATGAATTTTTATGTATAAAAATGTTTTTATACCAAAATTAATCATAATTAAAATTACAATGAAATTGATTGGATTATATTAATAAAGACGAAAAAAATGAAATTTTAAAATCATTTCAAAATAAAATGGTCCTTTGTTAATACTTGAATAGAAAAGCGAGTTTTCTATAAAATCGTTATTTTTTCACTGTTCACTTAAAAATTAATCTTTTTAAAAAAATAAAAAAGTTTCACTTTAAGATACTTTTAATATGATAATTTTAAAAATTATTACCTTTTTAGAAAATAAAATTTATAAATGTGTAAGAATTTAATTATAATATTCATGCACAAAATTCAATAAAAACCATTTTGGAAGAAATATATTTTTGAAGGATAAAATGATTTTACTGAAAATTGAATAATTATTTATTATGAATAAATAAATAAATTTGAATTATATAAAACCATTATAAATATTTTTCATGATTTTATTATACTTATTCGTACCACTAGTTTAAAAAAATGTTATAACAGTCAGATTTTAGTATTTTTAGTTAAATAGTATATCACGATTCTTTTAAACTATGTGTTTCAAGTAAATCCAACTATTGAATACTTTTAGTTTTTTTCCATGGAAATTCATGTAAAATGTTGGAGTGTTATATTCTACCCCTATTGAAACTAATTTCACCCTAGAAATAACATCACTCTGATATAAAAAAATGAGGACATATTTATTTCATCGTATCTTTTGTTTCCTATATAGTTTCTTTGAATTTATAATTCATTCATAGAACATTAAAAAGGTGAATAGAATTGTTACTTATCACATTATCTCTATGATATAGGATTTATACAAGTTTTTATACATTTTAATGATCGTGTTCCAGTATTATGACCTATGAATGAATTATATGCGAGGGATTAGGTATTCAGTTCCTCTAGAGAGATACATGGAACACATTGTGAATCTTAGAGAGGATTGGTGGAATCTCCAATTGATAATCTATAGCACCTACTCAATAAAAAATATCAAATGGAATAATATACATAGGGATCAAATTTACTTTATTTCTATTTCTCATATTCTTCTTCCATATATAAGTTCATATGACTACCCTCTCACCGACTTCAAATTCTAGATCTCACTGTTGATTGTCTGTATAACTTTTATATTGACTATCGAATAACTTAATGTGCTATAGAATGAATCTTACTTTATCTTATATTTTTTTATCTATCCCTGGCCCCAATATTTTTTCTCTAAATTAATCTTTTCTTTTCAAAGTTCTAAAATTATTTCTATAGAGTAATTCGTAAGGATCCATCTAAATGATTGCGTGAAAGATATTATTGTCAGAAAACACAAATAGAGGAAGGTATTGATCCCAACTACATTTGGAATCCAGGGAACAAGATCTCAATATATCCTATAGGGTTTTATTTGTTCTATTAGACTAAAAAATTATCTAAGGATGATAAGAATCACTAAAAACAACTTTGTATCCAAATATTGAAGAAGACTTCGGTAGAACTTGGAGGTAACCATCAGATCTCAATCAGATACAATATAATGTGGTACTCCTTGAAATATCACCCCTAAATGTATATTTTTACAAGTCATTAAAGAGATAAATCTTCTCTAATTGCATTTAAATTTGGTGAATTCATAATTTGATCAACTATAAATCAAATATCATTATGCCCTTTAGATGTTTTTAGGAGTCTTGTGATGAAATCCATGGGGATGTTTTCCCATTTCTATTTTGGTACAGGTATTTATTGTGTGATCCCCTTAGACATATATCTCTTGGACATAACTTAATAACATATAAAGCACCAAGATGCGTAATATGAAATTATTCTATTCATATTAACCCACTTGAAATACTCTTTTATATCTCTATAAATAATAATACTTCTAGTATGAATATAGAATGATGTGCTATGAGCTTCTTCCAATAGCTCATTATTCGTGTATGATATTTAAGATACATATACTTAGTTCATAAACCTTGTCATTATATCACAATAATGTTTTAAATCAGGAAAATTTCCCACATTATTTTATATCTACGCATCTTATTTCTATTCCTCCTTAATATTCACAGGGATAAATGATTGAATATTCATTTGGGAAACAAAATATTTCTCCCCTTAATTTAGGATTTCTAGTTCCATCCTTTAAAAATCCATAAAAATTTTATATCTTTTTTTATCCTCATTATATATAATATAGAATGATCCTTTATAATTATAGTATCATTAACTTATTTTATTTCCTAAGGTGGTAATGTATTGAGTAGTCATAATCATTAATCAAATCCAACCATCTTTTATGGAACATATTTAACTCCTTTTTAATGAATACCTAATTTAATTTTTTTAACCTTTATATATGTCACAAATTTCTCCATGAATATAAATATTTTATATCTTTAATGAAAAAATCACAACTACTAACTCAAAATCATGAGTCAGGTAATTTTTCTCATGAACTATGAATTGGTGTGAGACATATGCTATTACTATGTCATTTTTCACAAGGACGAATCATAATACCTTATTTTATGTATCAATATATATAAAAAATATATTTTCCACTAGAGGGTAGTGTGAGAATAGGTGCAATGACCAAAATTCTCATTAGTTTCTTGATTTTGTTTTTCAAATTCATTAGTCCAAAGGAACTTGACTCCATTCCGAGTTAACATAGTAAGTGGATTAGATAGCGATGGAAAATTATTTTAAATGAATAGATAATATCCATCCAAACTAACAAATATGGATATTAGTTACTATGTTTGGTTTGTTCCAATTTTAAATAACTTATTTATTTTATAGAAACACTCATATACCCTCTTTTTTGATTATATAACCCAAAAATGAAACCTTCTGTATCCAAAATTAACACTTGATAACTTTTTCATCAAACTTTTCCTTCTTTAGGGTATTTAGTACAATCCTCATGAAATATTCATTCTATTACTTTCTCATATAATATATAATAATATCATATCTATATACTACCATAATTTTATCAAATTAATATATAAAGACTCTATACATTAAATTTATAAAGGTAGAGGGGGAAATAGTATGGAAATCCATATTTCTATACACCTTAATTCATGATTTATTATATAATGGTACACATAATAAAATCCCATAAGATTATGAGGCTTAGTTTATTTGGGAAATTAGGTACATAACAAAATAACTTGTAACATGGGTATAACCTCATTTTTTAAATCTCTCAAACATTCTCTTAGAATTACATTACTCTTCTAAAAATACATGGGATTACCTAAGGATGTACATAAGGAAGGGGAGTGATATAAATACAAATAGGTTAATAATAAAATCATATAATAAGGTAAATAATTAAATTATAGTATAGATATATATAAAGGAAACATAAGAGGGGTGAGAATATTAATAATGAACATAAAAGCATGATATAAGATGATGATATAAAGGAAACATGGGAATTTGGAAACAACATAAAACACGACATCATAAAAAAAGTCAAGGATAACTGCTGAGACATCATAACATAGTGTGATTTGGATTACCTCATGGGCACCATACATGGTATATCATGCGATAAAAACATTACCTAATGCATTGGAAGGTTTTACTATTTCGGGGCCACCCATCACATTCATATCATATACATGCATAAGTGTTCCACATAGATCATACAACATACTGATTTCTTTCATCACTTTGAATCTCACAATTATGAGTGTGTGTTACAATCATGTGGTTCCAAAATTAATTAAGGATAAGTACATCTCAGTTAATACTATTGAGTGATAATGGGGATAGATATTCCCAACAAAAATGTTTTTTATGGAAAATAACATGATAATTTCGATAGCATAACTGAGGTACATAAATATTCATGGAAGGGTTTAATAAGAGTAAAATGGGTCTTTAATAACTCATAAATCATAATTATAATTATATATATGTGAAAAAAACACATCCCAACATGAACAAGTGGAAATAAAAATACATAATATAAAGAAGGTACTTGAATAAAGATGAGAAGGAGTGAATCTCTTACTTTGAAAAATTAACAGATTAGGAAAAGTTTATAATGAGAGGGGATAAATGATTTATTATTATTAGAACATCAATAGGATAATATGAGATATTTATAAATACATTAAAACAAAATAAATTGATATTCAAAATTCTATATACATTGAAGGTTCTTAAATGGAAAAGAAGAGAGATAACCCCCTTACCTTTAGAGGGTGTTTCTAAAAGCTTGGGAGGATCTTATTAAAAGAATATGAATACCTTTTTATGGATTTAGAGTTGTATTGGTAGAATAAATTCACTTCTGGAAATACTTGGAATGGCCCGAAGACCTTAATTTTTTTATTGTTTTGATAATGCACCTTTCAAGGGGTGAGGTGGAACCCTTACAAGGCCCGATGGCTTTGAGATAATTACATGACCTGTAGGTCATTGAGGGAATCAACCAAACAAGACAATTTGGAACTGCTCCTCCCCAACATATGTCATGATATTAGCACTCCACCTTCACAGGGCTGGTTAGCTAGTTGTCCTTTTCAAAGCTACACATGCCCGGTACGGATGACAAATCCATACCCTCTCATTCTTCTAATTCTTGTTAGCTCTGATCTAGTGAATGCGCCTGCCCTAAATCCTCTTATGAAGCCTTCTCCCTTGTAGTATGACTGGTACATCTTCATTTCACGTGTCCCGAAGGTCTTGGGGTGTCCCTAAGGTCTTAAGGTGGCCTGAAGGCCTTGATAATCAACTAGCCCGAAGGCCTTGGGTGGCCTGAAAGCCTTACAAGACCCGAGGACCAAACTGGTGGCCCAAAGGCCTAGATGAATGAATAGTTCCAACTGATACATTACCGAACAATGTTTTCTATAGTACCTGTTGTAGTTATTGCTAAAATACCTTCTATAATACCCCGAGAATACTCCTCCACCTGGATTTGATCTCGGGTCTCTTGGATGCACCTACTGTGTCCTCACCAACCGGGATGAGGCTCATGTGCACTGGAAATACAATATATAGCAACAATTTGAAACCATTGGTATAGGCATCAAAACTGTTGCTATACTATATACCAACAATTTTGCAAACTGTTGGCTAGTAAGCCGTTGAAAAAGGCCTATACAAACGGTTTTCCTATAACTGTTGGTATATGGAACTGTAAACATCGGTATGCCAATGGTTTTATAGAAACCGTTGGTATATATTTATACCAACAGTTTATCAACCATTGGTATAAATAGATTATATATAGTGTAAAAATGGTTTGAAACTATTGGTATATAGTATTACCAATGGTTCCTTCAGACCATTTGTAAAAATATTCTGGAAATACAGTATACCAATGGTTTTGAACCACTGGTATGGTGTATTATCAACAGTTTATTCAAAACATTGGTAAAATAATTCTCTAAAAACACTTTAACAACATTTTAAAACCATTGGTATAATGTTCTTCTAGAAACCAGCACTATAACCACCCATTCCCGGCACCTGCAAACACAACTGCAAACAACACTTAAAATTGAACATTTTTTACTTAAAATAGAACAAAAAAACACCTGCAACATCGCATAAAAAATAGTAGACTCTTCCAACCATGACATGTACTATAAAATAGTTTTCCCCATTTAAATCATCACATGACAACCACTCTTCCAACTAACCCTTTTCAATTTCTTTGATTGAGACATCTCATAATGATGAGAGGACACTCACATTTCTGAGAGCCCATCATAGTCAGAGTTACATACACCATTAACAGAATTAACACATATTTCATAAGGTAATTACAGCAAGTATACACATACAACAAGTATTCCCATACAACATTAACACATAATTCATAAGTTAATTAAAAACATAAAGAATTCAATTCAAAATTCAGGGGGTTGGGGGGCTGTTTAGGGGTTTGGGGTGGTTGTCCAAGGGGGGTAGGGGTGTTCAAAGGGGTGGGTGTGTCCGGGGGGATGGGGGTGTTTGGGGGGGTGTCAAGGGTGGTGGGGGGGGGGGGGGGGGTTCACTGGGGTGGCAGGGCTGTCTAGGGGGTTAGGGGTGTCCAGGGGGTGGGCAGTACTATCCATGGGGGGGGGGGGGGGGCTGTCCAGGGGGGTAGGGGTGTCCCTAGGGGTGGGAGGGGCTGTCCAAGGGGGTATAGGGTGTCCAGGGGGTGGGCGGGTTGTCCACGAGGGGTAGGGTGTTCAGGGGGTGGGCAGGCTGTCCACAGGGGGGGGGGGGGGCTGGGGCGGGGTTGTCCACATGGGTGGGTGGGGCTGTCCAGGGGGTATAGGGTTTCTAGGGGCTGTCCACAGGGAGAGGGGCTGTCTTGGGGGTGGGTGGGCTGTCCACGATGGTTGCGGGGCAGTATAGGGGGTACGAGGTGTCCAAGGGGGATGTGAGGGTGGGGGGGGTGTCCATCAAGGTGGGGGGGGGGGGATTTCCATGGGGGTGTCTAGGGGGGTGGGGTGGTGTCCGGGGGGGGGGTGTCCAAGGGGTTGGGGTGGTGTCTAGGGTGGGGTGGTGTCTAGGTGGTGTGGTGGTGTCTAGGGGGTTGGGGGAGGGGTCTTTCTAGGGATGGGGGTGTCCAGGGGGTGGGTGGTGTTCAAGGGGAGGGGGTGCTCAGGGGGTGGGTCGGCTGTCCATGGGGGTGGTTAGGCTGTCGAGGTGGTATGGGTGTCCAGGGGTGGGTAGGCTGTCCAAGGGGTTCACGAGGCTGTCTAGGGGGTACGAGGTGTCCAAGGGGTGGCTGGGTTGTCCACAGGGGTGGCCAGGCTGTCCACAGGGGTTGCTGGGATGTTTAGGGGGTGGGGGGTGGGATGGCTATCCAAGCAGAGTGGTCGGGTTGGCCATAGGGGGTAGGGGTGTCCAAGGGGGGTGGGAAGGCTATCCATGGGGGTGGGGGATATCCACGGGGGGTAGGGGGTGTCTAGGGGGGGTGGGTGGGCTGTCCACGGGGGTGGCTGTGCTGTCCAGGGGATAGGGGTGCCTGGGGGGGGGGGTGTGGGCAGGCTATCCACGGGGGTGGGCATGGCTGTCGAGAGGGGGTACGACATGTACAGGTGGTGGGGGGCTATCCATAGGGGAAGGGAGTGTCCAGGGGGGGGTGGGCTATCCATAGGGGTGACCGGGCTATCCAAAGGGGTAAGGGGTGTCCCTGGGGGAGGGATATCCACAGGGGTGGTCGGGGCTATCCAGGGGGTACAGGGTGTCTTGGGGGTGGAGGGATGTCCACAGGGAAAGGGGATGTCCAGGGGGGTACTGGGTGGCCATGGGGGTGGGGGGTTTTCCATAGGGAGAGGGTGTGTCCAGGGGGGGTGGGCTATCCACGGGGGTGGTCGAGATATCCAGGGTGTAGGGGGAGTCTGGGGGGGGGGGGTATCCACGGGGGTGGGTGGGGCTGTACAGGGGGGTATAGGATGTTCAAGGGGGTGAGGGGGTTGTCCATAGGGGGATGGGGTGTCCTAGGGGGTGGGAGGGTTGTCCACAGTGGTGGCTGGGCTGTCTAGGTGGTAGGGGGTGTCAAGGGGGGTGGGCAGGCTGTCTAGGGGGGGAGTGGGTGGAGATGTCCAGGGGTGGGGGCTGTCCACAGGGGGAGGGGCTATCCAGTGTGTGGGGGGGGGGGGGGTGTCCATAGGTGTGGACGAGCTGTCTAGGGGGGTATGTGGTGTCTAGGGGGTGGGGGGGGGGGCTGTGTAGGGGAGGGGTGAATCGGTCACAACAAATCATCAAGTCAAGTTTTATTATTTATACATAACAATATAAAGATAATGTGACCTACCAAATCACACATATATTCTGGCACAACAAATTAATAAACATAAAAGGTCAGTAATATTAGTTAAAAATGTAATAGATCAATCTGTCCCTCCTCACCATCACTATCATGACTATCATCATCACCCTCACCCTCATCCTCATCGTCATCCGCATCATCGTCCCCGACCTCCTCCTCGCCCTCGTACTCAGCCTCACCCGCCTCCTCAGCCTCCTCCTCCTTCGCTTCGGCCTCCTCCTCACCATCATCTTGACCACCACTAGAAATACCACCAGGTGGACCATATATAGAATGGATCAATGACATATATTCATCACAATCAATGCTGGCCTTTGGTGGAAGTGTTGGACGTAAAACTACTATCAGTTTCATAAATGAAATGTTTTCCCTAGAAGACTGTTTTTCATCTATATGACCCGTTTTTTCCAACATGTTTTGCCTATTCCTTAACTTGCTATAACTCAGTGATAATATAACTCATACCTGAGGAGGGCCAATACCTCGTCGGAACTATACTCTTCCTAGGTTGGAAGCATACTCTACCAGGGTGCTCATTTCCCAACACCTGATGTAAGTGATCATTTGGCCCAAAATTGTCAGGTTCCTAGGCATCAAGGGCCTCTAAATAATCCTATTACAAATATAAATAGATTATTATGTTACAAAATAGAGATTAAAATTTTAAATCTACAAGGTAAAACTTACAATCTTCTGCTGAGTCATTTCGTTAATCACACTTCCATATTTCTTCTTTCTACTTGAGAAAAATAGTTTTTCTCGATGATCACATCCTTCTATATTCAATTTATGCCTCTATAATGACATTTTATGTAGGAAACCATAATTAAAAATAGGACACCAAAAAAACATTAATTGCATAACTAAAATTATATAACAACTTTAGCAATCGAATAAATTATGGAGGAAGTAAAAGAAAGTGCAAGTCATAATGAAATATTATAAACTGTCATACCTATTGCCTCTCATGATCTGGCATCGTAGTATGTCCCAATGTGTGGATATATTTCTTATCATTAATGTTTTTTTATTTCATTAAGATGAATCCAAAAAAAAATTTAACAAATAGTATTAATAAAAAACATGAAAATTTTCATTTAAATACCTCTAATGTGATTAATACTATAAATTGGATAGTCTTCCAATGAGTAATCATCTTTCGATACTGTTATAATAGAAAATAATCCATGATAGGGATCTCCTCTAACTCTGTGCCCACTATAGCATTCCAGCCAATGTAAAAATCATTCTTATAAGTTTTCTAAAGCTTTCCTAAATCCTTTAGATGTGCTGGCCATACAATCTCACCATCGAGGAAATTGAACCATAGTTTACACCAAAATATTAATTCATATAAACACAAAAATTAATATATTGCATTAAATATAACAGATTTTTTACCCATATCTCTACCTAGTATTTATCCTTGAGATCATTTGGCAGCTGCCTCCATGAGAGTAGGATGACAGGAATGATATCAGAGTATTTCGAATGCGTAGAAGAAAAACCCCAACATTGCTACCCTGATTTTTTAATCTTCGGACTATCTTCATTATAGTCCACCATTAACTATGTGTGGCAGTTACACACTGCACACTTGCGTGTATGCCCCCACCCCTGCCTCCTATCATTTGATGTATTTGTTTTGAAAGAAAAACAAATATTTTATCAATACATATTATAACGAAAATAAATAATGGTGTAAATTTTTTTAGGGTTATATAAGTATACTTGCGGTATCCTGATCAATGGGAGCCATTGGATCCACAGAAACTGAAGGAAACCCTTTATATATGGAGTGGGTCACAATGTATGCTCCACAGGGATAGACTCTGGCAGAGTAGGAGTTAAAGAAGATGGAATATAAAAGCCCAGAGAGAAGGAAGCAGAAGTAAAAGAAGATGACATGGATGGATGACCTAATACTAGATGGGTAATGGGAATCATCATCGGATATGGTACTAATGGGTGAGGAGGATTAGATGTAAACGTTTGTAAAAAAATGGGAGGCCTAAATATCTTGTGTGTCCCTAATGACAGACCAGGACCAGCATGTGGGATGGATGGTATGTTAGTGGGAGGGGCAGGGTCTAATCGGGCATGCCAACCAGATCGTCTAGCTCTCGTACCACCCCCCCCTCATACGAACACCCTGAATACTGGGACCAATACTAGGCTACTCATCAAATAACTGTCTCCTAATAAATGGATCCTGCAAAAAAGTTTAAAAAAAATTAATCACATGAAATTATATATTATTTAAATATATATATTTGAAATAAAATACTCACTACAGGCAGTAGTGGTGGAATGCTCAACTCAGTCATTCGATGATTGTTGTGCGTAATCTGTTTTTGTCGCCTCTCTTCAATTGGTTTCATTTACGGCATTTGAAAACAATTATGGAATTAAATATAAAAGGATAACTAATGTTTAACCCAAAAAACAAAATAAATGAGAGGGAATAGGGGGATTCATGGATAATTTACCTAACCATTGTTTTAGGTGAGCTTGAAAAAATAAATAATGAAGTCAACAAATCGTACAATATATAATAATGAAATTTAATTTTTAGTAGGATAGTTATTTACTAACCATCATCAGTCTATTAAAATCATGGAACATTGATTCTACCAGATTCATAAGTGGTAAAGCAGTTGTCAAAATTAAGGAAAAATTTAATTTCTTTAGCTCAGGTAGATGATGCAGGTTTCAATACATGTTTTGTAGAATTATACAAACCATCATGTTCGTTACCTGGTAAAATGTTAAAGATAGGTCTTAGAGTCGTACAAATTTTATACAAATCATAGTTGAAGCATTGAAATGTTCACCAATTTAGAAATGTTGGTTTCCTAGGTTTGAATATAGTTCAATTCCAGATTAGAAAATGAAATTCTAATAAAATTTCAACGAATAAACATTGAAAATTCACATAACATTCATGTCAGATACAACATATTTATAATCAATATTAAATCAATTTGAACAATACTAACCTAAATAGCCCAATTCGAGGTATACTGGAAGAATTGAGAACATGAATGGATGATTTTATATATTTCCCACCATAACTTCAAGTTCACAGTCAACTATGACTATTGAGCTGTTGGAGTCATAAAAAGTAATAAATGGATTGTTTCCAATGGAATTTGGGATGGTGTCAATTCCGTCATCACCATCATAAAAAATATGCCTTGGAATTACATCAATAATGACACCAAATTCAGTTTGAAGATGGAATTTGACAATTTTTTTTCCATTGATGTCAAACATATGGTTCATTGGTAGCAACAGTGCGAGTCATATCAATTACTCAAAATCCAAAATCCTTAATAAATGTGCCCTACCTCATCATCTAATCAAACCAATTACATTTCATCAATGTGACTCGTCTATGAGAATAATAATCCAATATTATTATTTTTTCAACGAATCTGTAATAATCTACATTTTCAAATTGAGGTCTACTATTTGATACATTAGCATAATAGTCTATTATGGTAGTAACCACAACACCATCATGTTGTGTTCTCATGTTCATTGCTTATTCAGTGATAATAAATCTCTACCCATTGATAACAATTGATTTATAGTCACGGACTATGGTATTAGGACCAAAATCCCAAGCTCTTATTTCTTTAGAGACAGAGTCTGTAGGAAAAATCAATACCTGGAATGTAAATCAATATTAAAATTAATTAATTAGTGTTTTAATTATTTTAAACAGTAATATTATTACCTTCGATTTTAACCAAGCTGAAAAATCTTTTCTATGAAAAGTCTCCCTCCTTCTCAATGAAAAAGAACAATGATTCCTATTTATCATCACATTATGTTCCCTGTAGATAAAAATAAGAAAATTTTAACAGATATATATATATATATATATAATATATAAACATACAATTTAATTACAAGATATAGTCATCGAATAAATCATAATTGAAAAAAACTATGTGATGTGCCATCTCCCGCTCTTCAAAGATTAATTTCAACAATGTATATGATCAAGGAATTCCTCCTGTTTGAGGAAGTGATGGAAAACTAGGTTAAATTTTCTCGTATTGTTATTCTTTATTTCTTTATTTTTCTGTTCATTCTTGTAGTAAGATCAGAAAAATACATAGAGGAGAAATCCATACATTCTTGATCCAAGTAACTGTTCACGATTAAACCTTCAGGATGATTCTGATTACGATCATAAGACTTTAATGTGTACATATTTCTTTTAGTTGGATACATCCAAGGAAAAGAAATTGGTCCTCTGAGAAGTATTTCAGTTAGAATATGGACAGTGAAATGCATCATGCGTGTGAAAAATGATGGAGGAAATATTTTTTCCAACTCACACAAAATTAATGGGGAATCTTACAAAATTTTTTGCAAGAAATACTTGGACAAATTCTTATAAAAAATATGTCTAAAAAATGGAACAACCGAATAACACCCACACTTACATTATTGGAAAAAATATGACAAATTTCTATCGGAATCAACTCATGTAGAAGGATGTGATAATCATGAGTCTTCAAAGATTTTGGCTGCAACTCTCTTTTGTTGACCCATTTGGATATGTTACTTGAATAACCATCATGAACCTTAATAGTCTCTAGTATTTCCAGATTTTTTTTTCTGTAGGTGTCATCACATAAGAAGAACATGGAAGTTTCCATTTATTTTCACTGATACACACATGATGCAATTCCGGTCTGATTCCCCAATCCACCAAGTCATGCTGAGACCGTAAATCATATTTTATCTTTACCATAACATTTAGAAGAATCAAAATCAACATTTTACATATTTTTTTTCAATGTGCATTACATCTAAGCAACGACATAAAAAAATTGGTTGAGCAATAAGGAAAATCAATGAAGATACGTCTCTTCTTCCAATTGGAACAGTTTTCAGTGGAAACATTTTTTCTCTTTCCAGATTTCATTTGAACCTTCCCAAATGAAAAAAATAAAATCTTTCAATTCATTAAGCCCATCAGTTCTAGACATACGTTGACGTGGATCATCAGTCTCTATGGTATTGTCAAATCTTTGATGATTATTTCTATATGGATGGTACATTGGAAAGAATCGTCAATGTCCCATAAAACTGAAACTACAACGATGTTTCTGACTTCTAGATCATGTATTCTTCATACAAATAGGACATGATATTTTTCCCTTCGTTCCCCATCCAGACATCATTGCATAAGCAGGAAAATCATTTATCATCTACATAAGCGCAACACGCATCTGAAATATATCATGCGAACATGCATTGTATGTGCACACAACCACATCCCAAAGAAGTTTCAACTCTTTTATTAAAGGTTGATTGTATACATCTATATCATTTCCATGATCAGAAGGGACAGATATGAGTATACTCATGAAAGTGAATTTTTTTTTCATACACAACCATGGGGGAAGATTATAAATGTGTATGAAAATCGGACATGTGTTGTTCGACGTAAGAATCTTCCCAAATGGATTAAAACCATCACATGAAAGACCCAACCTCACATTACGCATGTCAGCTACAAAATCAGAATATCGAGCATCAAATCTCTTCCATGATAATCCATTTACAGGGTGAACCAACTTATCATTAGTCTACTTTCTCTCAGTATCATTCCATGGCATTTTTATTGATATTTCATCAGACATTAAAATATTCTGGAGTCTGGGGATCAATGGAAAGTTCCAAATTACTTTTTTTGGCACATGGGATGGTGTTCCATCAGCTTTTGGATTCCAGTGGAATGTGCCACATTTTATACAATCATTCCATTAAGTATTTTACTTTGAGAATAAAATGATATCTTTCGGGAAAGCATGGATTTTATTTCATGAAAATCCAAGTTCCTCAACCAACTTCAATTCCATATAGTGGTTTGAGGGAATATCTAAATCATTTGGAAGTAAGTATTCTAGAAGTTAAGAATGTAATTGATGGCAGTATTAGAAATCCCTTACATAGTTTTCCCATGAATCAATCAGATTAAAAATTCCATCTTTTCATTTTACCACATTATCGATATACTGGAGTTATGGTAGAATCATTCTATTTTTTCACCCTAACAACATCATCATTTTAATTAGACGCATCATGTGTGATCATATAAAAACATTCTTGGGTCGGAATCCTTTATTTTTCATCATGATGAATAAACGAAAACCAGTCATATACCAAATTATCCAATTCAGTCCTCTCATTTGAATCATCATCAATTTGAGATGTCATTTTCTCCCAATTGTGATAAAACATAGCATAGTTTACTTGAAAACCATACTTGGGTATGTGGTAGTTGACTTCTTCATGGCTCAACCAAAGTCTTCCAGCACACTTGTAATAGGAGAAGTGTACGTGACCATAATCTGAAGCATTGTGAAATGAAAATTCTAAAAATCTGTCCCAATTGTTTTGAAAATCTCTTGAGATCTGATCAGTTTCATACACCCATCTTCTATACATTCTGTAAAAAAATTATTAAAAGTAATTTCATCAAAATAAATTCAATAAGATTGAAGTTTCATCGAAAATATATTTAAGTAAACTAAAATTGTTCACTTTATATGAAAAAATAATTGACACACTACTCTTTATGAGAATAATAATATAAAAGAAAAAAATACTATATTTATAACAAAATATCATTGAAGAACTATACATGAGTGTACAAGATCATGTACACTTGTGAAGGAGAATTATTTAGAAGTTGAAAAAAAATTTAGATCGAAGAAATTTTGTATTTTAATAGATTATTTGAGTGATCACATACATTTCCCAAGGGGGTGGGGGTGTCCAGGGGGTGTGGGGTGTCCAGGGGGTGGCAGGGCTGTCTAGGGTGGTCAGAGGTGTCCCGATGGTGGGGGGGGGGCTGTCTAGGGGGTCAGGGTGTTCAGGGCGCAGGCTTTCCATGGGGGTGGTGTGAGGGGGGGTGCGTCCAGGGGGGTACGGGGTGTCTAGTGGGGTAGGTAGGCTGTCCACAGGGGTGGAAAGGCTATCCAGGGGGTCAAGACTGTCTAGGGGGTGGGGAGATTTCTAAGGGGGTGTCCAGGGGGTGAGCAGGGTGAGCGAGGTGTCTAGGGGATGGGTGGGGATGTCCAGGGGGTACGTGGTGTCTAGGGGTGGGCAGGCTATCCATGGGGGTGGCAGGGATTTCCAGGGGGTACCGGGTGTCTAGGGGGTGGTCGACTATCTACAGGGGGTGTTTGGGCTATCCATGGGGGTGGCAGGGCTATCCATTAGGGTCGATGCGTCGGGGGGGGGGGATTTTAAGGGGTGGGGGTGTTCGGCGGGATGGAGGGTGTTTGTGGGGTGGTGGGTGGGTGTCCAGGGGGGGTGGGAAGGCTATCCACGAGGGTGGGGGAGGGGGGGGGGGGCTATCCAGGAGGTACGAGGTGTCTAGGGGGGGTGGAAGAGCTGTCCACGGGGATGGAGGGGCTATCAAGGGGGGGGGGGGGTTGGGGGTGTCCAGGGGGTGGGGGGGGGGGTTGTCTAGGGGGTACGAGGTGTCCAGGGGGTGGAAGGGGTGGTGGAGCTGTCCAGGGTGGTACGCGGTGTCCCGGGGGTGGGTGGGCTATCCACAGGGGGTGGTCGGGCTGTCCACGGGGGTGGTGGGGCTGTCCAGTGGGGTCAGGGTTGTCTAGGGGTGTGGGGGGGATTTCTTGGGGATGAGGGTGTTCGGGGGGATGGGGGTGTTCGAGGGGTGGTGGGCGGATGTCTAGGGTGGTGGACGGGCTGTCCACGGGGATGGGGGATGTCCACAGGGGGAGGGGGTGTCCAGGGGGTGGGTAGTCTTTCCACAGGGGTGGCAGGGATGTCTAGGCAGGTCGGGGGTGTTTAGGGGGTGGGGGTGGGAGGTGTGGGGGGTTGTCCAGGGGGTACGAGGTGTCAAGGGGGTGGGGGGGGGGGTATCTAGGGGGTGGCAGGGCTGTCTAAGGGGGTACAAGGTGCGTGGATGGGCTATCCACGGGGTTGGAAAGGCTGTCTAGGGGGTATGGGGTGTCCATGGGGGTGGGAAGGCTATCCACAAGGGAGGGGGGGATTCTAGGTGGTATGGGGTGTCTAGGTGGGTGGGCGGGCTGTCCATGGGGGTGGAAGGGCTGTCCAGGGGGTCGGGGGTGTCCGGGGGGGGGGGGGGGGTGGGGGGATTTCCAGGGGTGGAGGCTGTCCTGGGTTTATGAGGTGTCTAGGGGGGTCGTCTAGCTATCCAGGGGGTATGGGGTGGGTGGGCTGTCCACAGGGGGGAGGGGCTGTCCAGGGGGGATAGGGTGTCCAGGGGGGTGGGCGGGCTGTCCACAAAGGTGGGTGGTGGTGGTGGTGGTGGGGGGGGGGGTCCAGGGGTGGGGGGGATTTCTAGTGGTGGGGAGATTTCCAAGGGGTAAGTGGTGTCCAGGGGTGGGAGGGCTGTCCAGGGGGGTGGAATGGATTTTCATGGGGTACGGGGTGGGTGGACGGGCTGTCTACGGGGGTTGCGGAGATGTCTAGGGGGTACAGGGTGTCCAGGGGGTGGGCAGGCTGTCCACGGGGGGTGGGCAGGATACCCACAGGGGTGGAAGGGCTGTCCACGATGGTGGCAGGGCTGTCCAGGGGGTGGGGGTGTCCAGGTGGGTGGGGGTGTGGTGGGGGGGGGGGGGCTATCCAAAGGGGCGGGGGGCTGTCCAAGGGGTGGGGGTGTCCACCCCCAAACTAGGGTTGTACAATTCAATATTTATCTAATTGTAGAATGTTTTCAATCCTATTATAGATGATCGAGAATACTGTTGGTGTAAACCATTAATATCATATATATAAATCACAACACACCCAATTGTAAACACACCACCAAATAGAATACGTGCATCGGATTTTATGAGCCATGTTTTGATGGGACACTACTCATAGGAGTATGAGCCTTGTTATATCATTAAGAGATATTGAGTTGTATGAATGTTAAATTTGTATAAGATCAATATGGATAGTGGATAAGAACCTGAGTGAGATTTCTTTGCAGAGATCACTTCTTCTTGGAAGGGTAAGAGTGAGTGTTGGTATGGAACTTCAAGAAAAGTCTCAACATGTGAAAGCAACTATACATTGGTTATATTTGATTCATATTTTTTATAGAGTATCGGAGTGGACATCCCACCCCCTCCTTAGACTGCCCTAACCCCCACACCCCTGCAGCCCCCTATCCCCCTTCACCCCACCCAGATAGATCCCCCACCCCCACCTGGACACCCCCACCACACCTGGACAGCCACCCCCTCCACCACCAGGACTACTCAACCCACCCCCTTGGATAGCCCACCCCACCTCCTTTGATAGGCCACACCACCCTCCCCCACCTGGATAGCCCACCCACTACCACTCCTAGACAACCCACCCCTCCCTGGACAACCCACACCCCCTCCCCTGTAGTCCCTACCCCCCCCCCCCCCCCCCGACAGCCCCCCTGGAAAGCCCACCAACACCTGGACATCCCACGCCCCACTCCCCACTGGATAGCACCCCCCCCTCATTGGATAATGCATACCCCCTCCCCCACCTGGATAGCCCATCCAGGACAACCCAACCCCTCTCTGGATAGCCCACATCCCTCCCCTATAACCCCCACCTAGACAACCCCTCCCCCACTGAAAAAACTAACCCCCACTTGGATATCCCATACCCTCGCCACCCCCACCGGTACATCCCCCCCTACCCCCACCTGGACAACCGCCCCCACCTGGACAACCCACCCCCCTCCCTAAACACCACAAACCCCCTCACCTATATGGACACCCCACCCTGAACCCCTTGGACAGCCCACACCCCTCCTTGGGGTATCCCATACCCCCTCCCAACACCCTTATAGCCCCCTACCCCCTACATCCCCCTACCCCCTTGACAAACCCACCCCCCACCTGGACAGCCCCCCACTCCTGGACAGCCCCCCTACCCCTCCTGTAGCCCCCCCTTAGGGTAATTTTATTTAAAATAATTTTTTTCATTAAGAATTCCAAACCATCATGAATTATCCATTTCATTCCAAATAACCCATTCAATTTGTCAAAACGTGACAAATTGAATTTATCAAAACATGTTAAATTCAATTTATCAAAACATGAAAAATTCAATTTATTAGGCTCTATAGGTCCCTTAGAAAATGTTATTGGGAAAGGGGAAATCAACTACATTGTTAATTCCAATTTAAAAATTGGGTCTTCCACTTAGGAGGTGTGGTGGTGTCCACAAGGGCTGTCTAAGGGGGTGGGGTGGGGGGAGGGGGGTGTCCAAGGGGGTGGAGGGTGTCCAGGGTGGGTGGGGGTGTCTAGGGGTAGTGGTGGTGGTGGTGGGGGGGGGGGGGGGGTTGTCCATGGGGGGTGAGGGGTGTCAAGGGAGGGTGGGGGTGGGGGTGTCTAGTGGTAGAGGGTGTCCGGGGGGGGGGGCAAAGGGCGGGGGTGTCTAGGGGGAGGGGGGAGGGGGGCTGTCTAATGGGTGGTGGGTGTCAAGGGGGTGGGCTGTCTATGGGAGGTGAGGGGTGTCCAAGGAGGGTGGGGGTGGGGGTGTCCAGGGGGTGGGGGAGTTGTCCAGGGGGTGGATGGTGTCTAGGGGGTGGGGGTGGGGGTGTTCACAATTCCAATCCATCACCCAACCAACAGAAAAATCAAAAGCCAGTTTTCAACTAAACTAAATTCCACAGAAAGTACCATATCACCATAGTAAACAGACCCCTTACAAAGTTTGAATTGTAGAAAAAAACATAAAACAAATCAAAGGGTTCGGTACTCCAAAGACAACATGAACTCTAATTTAGCTGAAATAAAAACAGAAAACAGAAAAAAGTGGAAGAACACTAAAACTAAGGTAATAGTTACTAATTTGAAGTGTAGAGATAAATTGTTTTTTGATTGAAGATGGATCTATGGCTGGAAGGTGTTTTTTGGCCAAGAAGTCTTCAGGAGGAGCTCTGGATTAGGGTCTACAATCAGGCCGAGTGGGAGCTGTGGCACTGGATATTTGGGGGAAAACGTTTGTAATGGTTTTTAAAAACTGTTGGGAAAACCTCTCTTTACCAACGGTTTTGATAAACCTTTGGTATATCTTATTTAAAATAATTATTTCCCAATGGTTTTGGAAAACCATTGGGAAATCTAAGGTATATTTACACATTGCCAACAGTTTGAAAAAACTGTTGGCAAATGTTGCCTTCTTTTATACTATAGCAACAGTTTGAAGAAACCATTGGTATATTACCATTGGGAAAAAACCAGATTCCAGTAGTGATTCATTATCAATTTATTTTCAGTGAAGAGTAGTGGGATGATTGTCTGGTATTTACAGTAAAGGAGAGGTGAAATCGTTATTAATTTCTAAACGAAGGTTTTAGGATTCTATATAATAAACTAATCAAAACCACAAACAATAACATGGTTATTTCCAATATTTCTTGCCAAAGAGGATTGGTTTTAATATTTTATAGGGATTTAAACTTAAATTTTTAAAATAATAGCTTTGGTGATACAAAATTGAACCATGTTAATAAAGAATTAATTTTAGAACCGTAAAATATATTATATGTTTTGGAGGGTTCATTAAGGGTTTATAAATTAATAAAATAACTTCATACACAAATTATTTTAAATGGGATACTTAATATTGGTATTTTATATTCTTTATAGTATTCATTACATAAATTTCTGACTTCTTATGATGTCATAATACATATCATATATTTCTACTATATTTAGTGTTTACCAAAAAAAATTTATCTTAGAAAATCATGGAAAAATCACCATTGGATTATTTTGGCATAATAATTTAAAAAATAATATTTTTTTAAAATAATTTTATAAATATGAAAATTTAAACTTTTTATTCATAAATACAAATTTATTAAAAAATATGGGGTTTTAAGATAATAACAATTTTTAACCATTATAAAAATTACATTTCACTTCATAAAATTATATTATCATTTATATTTAAATAAAAATTATTTAAGAATAATATTTATTAAATTAACATTTATTTAAAAAATATTTATAATTCATCAAAAATAGTTTATTTATTGAGACTATATATTTTACAAATATACAATTTGTGTTTTATCATATCAAAATATAATTTTTACCACTAATTATTTAATCTTTTATAATGTAATGATAAAAAAGGAAAAATATAATCATTAATTTAATAAAAATAAAAATAAGAAAATTTTTACAGATAGTGTTTAGATACATAACCCCTTTTTACACCATTATATCCCTTAAGTGTAAGGTGTGTGATGGTGACACTTTCTTGGGGTGCTTCTGCGATCACGTTTTAGGCCAAGATCTTGATAAGTTTAAACTTCCATTATAATTGGTTTCACTCATGATTTAGTTTTTTAATCTCATCTTGGGTTGGGTTATATAAAATCAAAATGACTACAGTCTCCCTTGGAAAATCAAATAAATGGGATTCATTGGGTATAACTCTACTAGTTGAGGCTATCTCTTCTTCTGTTTTTATCAATTGGACTTTATCATAATCCTTAATGTAAACCAATCTTAAGGGTCAATTTTAAAAAAACTATATTATCTATAGATACAATAATTAACAATCTTTTAAATCTAAGAGGATATAAATTTAAACAATCTAAAATAACCAATGTAGTTCATGTGTTTTCTATAATATAATTACTTAATATGGAATTAATTCATTTGAAAAGGGAATTCAATTTTCTAAACATCGAGTAATTACATTCTTTCCCCTTTTAGAAATTTCACCCATGAAATTTTATTTCATAAATTAAAATAGATCTAGGTAATTATATTTTATCACCTCTTCTGATTCCCATTTAGCTTCCTCAAACTTGTGGTTCCATCCTAATTATTATACATCAAGAGTTTTCATGTTTCATAGAAATTTTTCTCTATGATCTATGAATTTTATCAGCCGCTCTTCATAAGAAATATAATTCTACAATGGTACCACCTCTATATTTAGTACATGTGAGGGGTCAAGTATGTACTAACTCAAGAGGGATATAAGGAAAATATCATGTACTTTAGATAGGTATTATGGGAGTTCCAGTTGATAGGATATAGCTCTGATGTGATCAAGAATCTAAAAGGGGACGTTATATCTTGGACTATGATTTCTCTTTTTCTAAAACCTCAATACATTATTTTAGAGTGATATATGAAGAAAAAATTTATCTCCAACCTCAAACTCTATATTAAATCAATAATTGTCTACATAGATTTTATATCAAATTTGTGATCATTTCATATGAAATTGAATGGTTTGAACCTTCTATGTAATCTTTTGGAATAGATCAGGTCCCATCAACTTCTTCTCTCCAACTTCATCCCAACATGATGGAGTTTGACACCAATTTCCCTAAAAATCCTCATAAGCTGGTGTTTGAATGCTAGAATGGAAACTGCTATTATATGTGAATTTACTAGAAGAATGTGTTGACCCCAATAACATTGGAAATCCATTTAAGATGATCTCAACATATCCTCTTGAGTTTTAATGGTTGTCTCATACTGACTATTCATATGAGGGTGGTAAGCCATACTAAAAGATATCTTTATATCCAGTGCTTAATGAAGTATTCTACAAAACCTGAAGGAAGAACATTAGTTTTGGTCATATATAATAGAGAGTGGAACTCCAGGAATTCTTACCACTACCCTTATGTATATCCAGTAAAATTAGTTAGGAGTTAAATATTATTTGATAGTAAATAAATAGTCTAACTTTTTATGGTATCAATTATCCCTAGGTAGATTTATTGAATTTAGATTTCTCAGGGAGTCCTATTATGAAATATATGGTTATATTTTCCCATTTTTATATAGGTATAGGTAATTTTTTCATTATATGATTATAAATATTTCATTCAGCTTTGACTTGTTGACGTACCAACCATCAGGATAAAAATTTGGTAATATCCTTCTTCATGCTATCCCACTAGAATATTTACTTAAAAAATATATACATATTAGTGATTAAAAGTTGTGATGATAAGGATTAACAATTAAAATCATCCATAATTTCCCTTTTCAATTTATTTATTATGGGACCCATATCTGAGTTCTAAACCTTATAACTCCATATTTAGAAGAGTTAAACTCTTGAATATTTTATACCTTTTTCAATTACACTTTATTATCCTTTTGTGGTTGTTTTATCCTCTCAAGAATTTATGTTTAAGCATTTATTTGGATAATTTTGGATGAATATAGTTTTATTATTCTCATTTCGATCCTTTTCATGTATAAGATGATTGAATCCCTTGAAATCCTCATCATGGATAATGTTATAGGATTATTTTAACTTAGAGTATCTACTACATTTTCTCCTTCCCAAGATGGAAATATACTGAAAAAATGACAATCATTGATTATCTCTAAGCACCTCCATTGGAACATATTGAGGTCATTTTGTATGAATATATACTTGAGGGTTTTATTATCCGTATATATTGTAAACTTCTCCCCATAGAGTTAATGTTTCAAAATATTTAATACGAAGATCAACACAACCAATTCTAGATCATGAATTAGGTAGTTTTGTTCATGAATATTTAATTTTTGGGTGGAATGGGCTATCAAATTTTCATCTTTTATGGTTAAAAAAATCAATCCATTTTTTATGCATCTCTTTAGATTACAAATGCTTCCCCACTTATTGGTGATGTAAGTATAAGTTTAATAATTAGACTATTATTTATCTCTTTAATGCTCTCTTAACATTAATCAGTCTAGAAATAATTAACTCTATTATGAGTAATCTTGGTTTGTGGGATTGAAAAGTTTGAAAAGATTCTCAAAAATTAATGATAGTTCCTAGTTAATCTGAGGGAACTGTAGATTTTTTTCTAATATATATTTTTGGTCTATCCATCAATTACCTCAATTTTTAAAGGATACATATATATCTATTTTCTTGTGATATTATACCCCATGAATGTCACTTGGTCAATAAATAAATCTCATTTACTATAATTCACATGTAACTTTTCTTTTTGAAAGGTCCTCATCACAATATTCAAATGATCATCATGTTTCTCCTTGCTTTTGGAGTAGATAAGAATGTCATCTATAAATGAAACCAAAAATGTTTCAAGGTAATACATAAAGTATTTATTAATCAAGTCTGTGAAAATAGTTAGAGAATCAGTGATCCAAAAGGCAATCACTATGAACTCATAGTGTTCATACCTTGTATGAAAAGAAATGTTGGGAGTATCCACCTTCTTCATTTTTACATGATAATATCCCAACTGAAGATTCAACTTAGATATATATTGGGATCCATGTAGCTGATCAAAAAAGTTATCAATCCTTATAAGATTATAGTTTTTCATTATTATGAACCTGTTAATCTCAAGATAATTAATGCCTAGGCACATTAACCCATCCTTATTCTTGAAAAGAGGACTGATACACCCCATAGTGAAGAAATTAGGTGTATAAACCCTTTATCCCAATTCTCTTGTAGTTTTTTGAACTTAAAGTTCAACAATGTAGATTCTATATGGATTATTTTATATTTTAAAATATCCAAGAATAATTTTTATCGAGAAATCAATATCTCTATTAAGAGGAATACTAGACAATTCTTCACAAAACGCATCAACGAATTCTCTTATAATGGGAATTTTATTAAGGATGATATTTTTTAGTAACAATCTTTGTTTCAAGATACAATTTATAATAATAAAATAATATCCATTCTTTATATAACTATACCAATGGAGATTCATCCTTCTCATTTAACTTTTATAGAATTAGAGGGTTATTTGCATTATGGATGATGATTTATTTCTATAAGCATTTTATATTGGCTCTAAACAAGGAAAGACAAACCATGCATTGAATAGTTTTGAGTTCACTTAAAGGGAGTATCGCAAGGTTTTATATGAAATTTATCCCACAATGTTTTAAAAGGGAAAAGTTATACTCTTTATATGAAACAATTTACCCATTAGTTGTCTTCACCAATAACTCATCCTACATGTTTTATGTTTGTGTTTTAATATTTATTCTAAACTTGAACGATTTGAAAGAATGAATAGAACTAGAATCAAATAGTATTTTCTCTATTATTTAATTAACTAATAGTGTACCTATAACCCTTTATTATTGGGATACACCTTAGTATTTTTGATGATATAAGCCCAATCTTGCTCTATAAGCCTTGGAGGTTGCTGTCATTGGCTTTCACCGATAAACCAAGGATTAATGTATTGATTCAGATAGTGTACCCATTCCTTGTAGTTAAAATATTAGATCATAGTATGGGTGTAAATGGATTAATCCTTTATTCTATCACATTGTTGGGTTTCTCCCATTAAAAAACATATCATGATTCCCTTTTTCCCCAACCTAAATCATTTTATTATACCCTTTATGAAATTTCTAAGAGGCTTCTTTCTAGACATTTGAAAAGTGGGGTGTTATAATTTCTTACCCTTGTGAGCTTTTTTCATCATAACAATAGAATTAAAATCCATCCTCCTTTTACTATCTCAATACCCATGATACCCTTGAGATTCACGGGTATCTATTTCATCTTTGAGGGAACATAATTCAATATTTTTATAGCTACCAAATTCATAAATTTCCAAATCTTTTTGTAGACATGTACTTATCCCACCAATGAAGTGGCCAACTATACTTTTAGGTTAATTTAAAAATAAAAATACATATATTGAAAGTATTGTGATGTTTTCCATGTATTTCTTGATGGATTAATTATCCTAATGACCAAGACCAATGAAATCTCTCTCCATTTTAAGTCAGAGAGTGTGAGGAATGTATTTATCAAAATTATTTTCCTAAATTATTTCCACCCCATTTATTTTATCTCCTCATTAGGATTCATATTTTTGATCAACATCCACAATTAATCAATTTCTCCCATACAATAAACAAAAATCATAAACTACTTTTTTAGCACATTCATGTATGAAGAAAATATTTTCAATGGAGTTTATGCATTATTCTGTAATTAATGGATCATAAGATCCACTAATTTTTTTTTCCTTTATCACATAAAGGTATCAATTGCAATTTTCCCTTTATTTGGGGGATGTGGATGTTCTTTTTGATTCATGTTTCTGTTAAATACTTGAGTTAATTGAATAAGTATTATCATGAATTTATAGACTCCTACTCTCATTAGGTTGGTCATCTCATTTAAACAATCATCACATTTCCCCTCATGTTTTTTGACTAAGTTCCTCATATTTATATACAATGAATAAAATAAAGGGAAAATTAAGGATGATAATTTTTAGTGTATTAAACACATAAATTCGATACTATGAACATTAAAGGGGTAACTCATAAATGAAATATATTCCTTAACCTTTGAGTTTATAGGCGTCAATATAAGTTATCCATAATCAATTTCCTAACGTAAAATATTATCATAATCCCCCCTTAATAATGGTTTGTGATGAGATTGTGAATTTAAAAAAGAAGATACATTTGGATTGTAAACCAGGGGTGTAGAAAGGTCTCTTTTTCTTTCAATGGGTAATGATATTGTACAACCCAATGTTCCCTTTTCGAGGTTATTTCCCCTATGTAAAACTATTATAGAGCCATATCAATTTTTATTATGCTATCATGGATGTATTTTCTTGAAAACCACTTACTTTATTATTTACTAATATTTGGGGATATTTTACTATGTTTAGACATATCCCTAAGGCATTCACAAGTGTTTTCTAATACAAATTATCTAAAATAAATATACTTTAATTTAATACCAACCATTTAAACCCATATTTTAACACACCTTAATTCATGATATATTACATAAAGGTACACATAATACAATCCCAAAAGGTCTTGATTCATAATGTATTTGGTAAATTAATTATATAACATAATAACTTAGAATATGAGTATAATAAAATTATTTAAATCTCCTTAAAATGGTCTTAAAATTCAATTTATCTTCTAAAATTGTATGGGATAACCTAGCAATGTACATAAGAAAGAGGTGAGCTATAAAGTCAATTAAGGGAATAATTGAAGAAATATATATGGTAAAGTAGCACATGTGAGTCAATTTACATATCAAGGTAACATAAGATGGATTATAATCATAAACATGGACATAAATAATTATATAATATGATAATATAAGGGAAACATAGGAATTTGGAAACAACATAAAACAAGACATCATAATCATAAGTCAAGGTTATCCACTGAGACATCATAACATTTTGTGCTTATGATAACCTCTCATTCACCATACATGGTATATCACAAGATAAAATCTTTAACCAATGCATTGGAGAGCTATATAATTTCGGTACCACCCATCACATTCTTATCATGTACATTCCTAAGTTTTCCAAATAGATCATATAATATAAGGATTTATTTTATCAATTTTATTATCATAATTATGGGGTGTTGGTTACACACATGGAAGTAACCAATAAATGAAGTAAAATTACATCTAGGATGATAACATTGAGTGGAAATGGGGTTGGTTATTCACTAAAAAAAATTTTAGCATGGAAAATCATAGGATAATTTCAGCAGAATAATGGGGTACATAAAGGTTCATGTAATGGTTTAACACATTACATAATCTGGGTACATAAATGGGCATATAATATATAGAACCTCAATTTTAATACCTTAAAATTACATAACTTTTGACTAATACTTAAAACATTATACAAATAGGTTCCCAAAGGCTGTATTAGTATAGTTCCTTTGGAAACCTGGAAACATAAACAATGGTACATAAATGAGAAATATTATATACAACTACGTTCTTCATGAATAAAACCTTTCTTAGAAACATAATAATTAATAAATATCTTTATAACCTGAGGATGGAAACAAAAAAATGGGTGATCTCATATGCTCAGTAAGGGTAAACAAGGGAGAAAAGTAACCATAATTATGAGCATAAGGGTACGAAAACATCATCATGAAAATAGAAGATAATACCCTACATATCCAAGATCATATACATGAATCATGGAATAAATCATGACTGTTAATTAGAAATTAACCATAAGTAAATAAAGAACATAAGACATGAATGCGTAATATTAGAATAATATATAGAATTGTGGTAAATAGATAAGAATATAATATGATTTCCATATTTGCCAAGGCATCACTGCCAATACCATCTTGGTAGTACGGGTGAACTCCCCATACCATCTTAGTTGTCAAGGTTCACTCCCATGGACATCTTAGCTGCATGAGTTGACTTCTCATACCATCTTGGTTGTCATGGTTCAATCCCATGGCCATCTTAGTAGTCAAGGTTTATTCCCAAGACCACCTTAGTCTATCTCATGAGATATAAATCTTTATCCAATGCATTGAAGGGAGACATAGGTCCCACCAATATCATAATTAAATCATAAATACTTGTTCCAAAGATCATTAAAAATCATATCTTAACCTATGAAATGAAATGGGTATCATAAACATGTAATCATATCATAAAATGTGGAAAAAGATACAGGTTTCATAGTTATTTCATCAAAATCAGAATCCATTATAGAGAAATAGATTTCATAAAAATATAAGCCATGAAAGAGAAACAGTTTTCCTAAATAACATGACATTAAGAATAACCCATTCAGAGAAATAATTTTAGAGGAGGATTTATATCACTTCCTAGAAAGGAATTAGTAATATCAATAGATATCATCTTAGATGGAAAATTATTTTGAAATATCTTTCAATTTTTTATTGAGGATCATATCCTTTTTTCTCTAAAAAGGATTTTTTATGTATAAAACCATTTTAAAGTCATTTTCTTAGAAAATACCTTGAAAACTTATAAAGGAAACTAGAAATAATTTTTAAAATATTTTTCCTTGAAAACTTATAGAATAAACTTTAAAATATTCTAAATTTTTATTCCTTTGAAAACACTTCAATTTTTTTTAAATAAATGTTGATTTTTTTTAAAATAATTTCATTCAAAATACTCTGAAAACATATAAAGAAATATTGAAAATGTTTTTAAAACTATTTAATTGAAAATAATTTGACAAATTATATAGAAATTTGAAAATGTTTTGAAAAAAAATTCTTCAAAAACACTTTGAAAACTTATAAATAATCTCTAAAGGCTATGAGATTGTTTCAATAAACTCATTCCACTTGGTAAATTTAAACTATGCTCCCTAGTAAAGAAAATGAAATTACACAAAGAATAATATACCATTAAAATAATTATATTAATGGTATAACATTTTAAAGGAAGTATATACACCTCATGTAAAAAATATGTGCATAACATTACATGTTTCTGAAAAACAAAAATTGAGACAAAATTACTTTATTTATTTGGAAACTTTTGAAACATAAATCCCATGATATAAATATAATAAAAAAGATATGTAAATAGCCATATATCTTAGTATAATAATCATATAATACATCCATAGACAGTATACACACCACGCAAAAGGAATGGGTGGTGAATACAACAAGTATCTCAGAGAAATAAAAAGTGAAATAAAATTCCCTTACCTTGTTCCTTGAATCTCATCGTACTCGTTCAAACCATCTGTATAATAAATATAATTTTATTATTAAAATATTAAAGAATGATATTATTATATCTAATACCATATATGGTTTTATTATGACCTTATATTACCTTCTTGTTAACAATCCTATGTTAATGTTTCACTTCGGGTAATATTTTCTTTGTTTCTCGCCTGTGTCTTAATTTGTTATATATTTCATACTTATACTTATATCATAATTTAAATAATGTACATAATGATATAAATATCAATTATATTCATTATATTTGTGTTATACTAATATAATGAATATATAACTATGAAATTATATAGACTATTCATGAAGATGATAATCCATACGTACGCATGAATGTTGTTTCAATTTTTATTACCACATTGAGAGAAAGAAGGAAAATTAATTATGTTTATATATATATATGTATACATATAAATATATTACAATATAAATATTATATCATATATATATCATATAAGTTCACTAAAACCATGATTAAAACATTCTATGTATTGTGTGAACGAATCACATGCTTTAAGGGGAAGTAGTCCACACTTTCTCAAACAAAATTATAATATTTTCACTAAAGGGAAAGTATAAAGATTTGTGTTTTAAAAAGATAAAATAATATTAAAGAATTAACAAGTATAATAATATATATATATATATATATTTTCCATCATAATTTTCTCCATGATAGGTAGTAAGGAAAAATGAACAGTCATCATTTTGTGAGGTGGTAGTTCGCCGTACACATAAACAGAATGTTCGTTACCCATTAGATGGATGTGTGTGTAAGTATATGTTGAAAAATTAAAATAAAATCATCATAGTATATTTAATATACGATATTTATTATACAATAATGTAATAAAGATATTGGAGGGTATGGAGAAATAGAATAAAAGAGAGGAGTTTGAGAGAAGTCATTACCTCTTAATCAGGTAACTCCGTTTGGTTTATGCCAAAATGATTCCCTGGATTGATTTATGAACAATGGTAGTATTATAAGAGAAATTTTGGGATGTTATGAATTATATTGGTAACATATTTTATGACCATAAGTTTTTTGAGAGGTGTTATGAATATGGAGAGTTAGTGGCCTTTTATAGGGAATGAAATGGACACACTTGGAATTTTTGAAAACAGGTTAGGTGAACCCACATTTTTACCTAAAGAATGTCATTAAAAACCAAAAAAACTCAATAATATAAGGTTAATGGATGGATAATTTCCATAAAATTGGTATTTGACAAGTTTCTCTCTTGTTTTGGATATTAAATTTAATATTTAGTACTTTTCACCTAATTTTTGTCTTAATCATTGTAATTAATTTTTGTCACTTTCACTAATATTTTAGGTAAAAAACAAAGTTGAACTTATTATAAAATATAAATTATTCTGATTCCAAATATAGATTCAATTTTTCCAAATTATAATAAAGTAATCAGTACAAATTAATTTTGAAATAATTTCACTGACGGAACGACACTTCGAGTTTTTAAATTAAAAATGTCCAAACATTTGTGATGTTTTTATACCCAATTTCAGAGTAAAATTGTTTAAAATGTACAAGATTGGATTAATTTATGAAATTATTATCTAATTAAACTTCATAACCAATTTAAAATATAATTTAAAATTATTAATTAATTAGATGAAAAATATTTTTGAATTAAAATTTAGTTTTTTTAACTATCCAATACAAAATAAAACCTTGCAGAAAAATACCAAAAAAATTATCCAAATATAATATTTATGTTTTTAAATAAAATATGAATTTTAATTTGAAATATTAAGCCTATATAATTTCCAATAGTTGAATTTAAAATTTGTTCGACATTAAATGATGGTAAAACTACTTATATAAATATATAGGATTTTAAGCATAAAATTGGGTTTGTTTTTATTATATATATATATAATATTGGATGATTATCAAAAATATTTTTTCAAATATATAAAATATAAATTTAATTAACATCATTCACAATTAGTATATAATTTAAATAATCATTTTCACATAAAAATAGGCTTTTATAGAATCAGTCCCTTTTTATTTATTTGTTTTCAATATTCCTTTCTAATTATTAGGTAACTAATGAATTAAACTATATATATTCATAATTTAGTTAATCCTATAATCTTAAATTTAATGGCCATGTTATATCATATTGAATAATAATATTTTAATAATGTATTATTATTTGGTAGTACTCTGTCATATGTATTACGTAAGACATCGAGGAAAGTTAATCTTGCATGTAATGGAAGAAAAAATCAATGTTTGGTGTAGAGAAATCCAAAATTTATGTTGAATTTAGTGCACAATTAACTTACTATTGTGTATAACTCAAGAAAAACATAGATCTTTAATATAAAGTAAAATATTTTTAGTGTGACTTGAAATAAAAAATATTAAAGAGATTAAATTAATTAGAAAAAAATATTTCACGAAATCTCAGGGAGTTATATATAATAAATTACAAATCATATGTAATGTAATATGATATATAAAAAGAATCCCAACATGAACAATTTGAAATCAAAAGGAATAATGTTAAAAATGATCTTGATATAGGGGAGAATAAGAGGATCCCTTAGATCAACATATTAAAGTCTTAAGTAAATGTTATAATGAGAGGAGATAAATGATCTATCATTCTCAAAAAATATATTTTATATGAGTGGATATTTATAAAAAAAATTACAACATCGTCAATTGATATTCAAAATACTGAACACCAGATGGTATTTTAATAGAAATAAGTGTGAGAGAGATCCCTTACCTTGAGAGTGAAGTTCTAAAATATTGGGAGGATCTTCTTATGAGTTTAGTAATACCTTGGGAGGGATTTATAATGGGATAGGGAGAGGAAGTTCATGATCCATGGGTTTTGAGCGGAGATGAGTGGGAGCATTGGTTGGTATTTATCGTAAAAGAGAGGGGAATTATTTATTAATTTATAAACTTAGGTTTTGGACTATATATAGTAAACAAATCAAAAAACACAATCCTTATAGTGTGGATTCCCATGGTTTCTACCAAATAGGAGCAATTTTCAACATTTTATTACGTTAAGAACATAGATCAATAAAATAATACACATGGTGATATGGAAGTGAGTTATGTTCATAAAGAAATAATTTTAAAACCATAAAATATAATATAGATTTTTTAGGGTTCACTAAGGTATTTTAAAATTAATAAAATATCTAGAAAACCAAATTATTTTAAAGGGGAACATAATCTTGGTTGTGGATAACATTTAGAGATTTTGTTAGATCAATTTTTGGATTTTATAAAGTCATAATACACACCAAATATTTATATCATATTTATGTTTTACCTAAAAATTTTACTATCTCATAAAAGTATGAGAAATTACCCATTGGATAATATCAATGCAATGATTTCAAAAATAATGTTTATTTTTCAAAAATAATTATCTAAATTTTAAAATTTAAAATTTGAAATAAAAAATCACCATTTTTTGAATGAAATTGGTTTTTACGATGATACGAATTTTTTAACCATTATAATGTTTAAATCAGACTTCATAAAATTATATTATGATTTATATTTAAATAAATTTTATTTGACGAGAATATTTTATTAAAATTAAATTTACATTAGAAGTTCTTGAAATAAAAAATAATAGTGTCTTGATTAAAACTGTATATTTCCCAAAAATACAATTTGTGTTTCATTACATCAAAATCAAATTTTAGTCAAACTCGTTATTTAATTATTTATAAATAATAACAAAAATGATAAATAAAATCATTATTTTACTAAAAATATAAATATAAAAATTTAAACTTTCAGGGTCTAGATACATAACACCTTATTACATTAGTATATTCCCTAAGATTAAGGTTTTCGATGGAGACACTTTATTAAGATGGTTTGGTGAACATGACGTGGGCCATGATATTGATAAGATTTAACTTCTATAGTAAAAGATTTTTTCTCTTGATTTAGTTGTAAATATTTACTTAGGCTTATTAAAGAAAAAATACTTGGGATTCTATCTCACTCAAAAGCTTCGATTAATGATCTTCATAAGATATAATCCTATTGGACAAGACCATTGCTTCTTCTATCTATTTTAATTAGACTTATAACATTTAATATATTTGAATCTTAAAGTTAACTACATAACAACTATATTATAAATGGTTATGAAGCATAACTGTCTTTTAAATTCACCCAAATATAACTTATAAATGTTAAAAATAACCAATTTAGTGCATGTGTTTTATATAACACCATTAATTAATAAAGAATTTATTCATTTGAAAATGGATTTTCATTTATAAAACATTGTATTGTTACAATTACTAAAACCAAATGGAATCACTATAAATTCATGTTGTATTTACATCATATGGAAGTCTGTCTTGTTCATGTAATCACTTTTCCCCCTTAATTGATAGTGTCCAAATTGGATATCAATCTTTTAAAAATATAGAGAAATTCATTATTGATTGAAAAAATAATCAATAATTGGTAGGGGATACTTATTCTTGATTATGAACTTTTCATATCCCCAATAATCAATATAGTGTTACATTGATACATATTTATTCTTAAAAAAGAATTGGTTCACACAATGATGACAAAATTAGCTGAATTAATCCATTATCAATATTTCCTTATAGTTACTCATTCAATTATTATAACTAAATTTGGGCCATTCTATATGGAGTCTTTGAAATTGGTGTAGAACAAGGTATATTTTCTATTAAAAAATCAACATCACGATTTAGATGAAGATTAAGAAATTATTCTGAAAATACATTAAAAAACTCTAATGAAAATTGAATACCTTTTATGTTCAGTTTCTCCATAACCATCTAAGATAAATACCAAATTTGAATAGGAATCGATACCCATTAAATGGATATAATTTTCATTGGAAGTTAAAATTTATCATCAATTTAATATATTATTATAAGCTGGTTCAAAATATCAAATGTGACCTCTCATATATGATAATTGACATGGTATTTATACAAGAAATCCCAATTTATGAAAAAATAACTTGAAATTCAACTAGAGGGAGAATAATGAGATATTCAGGAAGCACAATACCAAAAATTTCAATCAAAGAAGAATCAAATAATTGAAATATGGTCATTGAACGATTAATCGTTTTCAATGCTAATTAAACATATAATCATTGAATTGGTATCATGATATCCTGATCAAATTATTTAGATATAATACAGTGGGATGATCCTAAATCAAAAAACACATTAGCAGTTATAGAGTGGATGGTATGTGTACCTTTCACCTATTTTTTATCTTACCCCAGATTGAAAATAGTGATCGCATGAGATTTCCCTTTGTATATGGGATTAATAGGTTTCTTATGTCCGTCATCATATTCAACCCTCAGATTTTATAATTGGTTTGACTAATTACCAAAATTATTAATTTTGAAAAATTGGAGAATGGGTGGTACAGTATGTGGATATTTCTCCCCATTCACATCATTAAATAATATCTTTCCATCACATCCACATTTTATTTCCTGATGACCTTCCTTTCCACACATAAAAAATTTAATAGTCCACTTAAGAAAATTTATTCAATTTTTATTTCCACACTTATAGAATAAATTAAGACTCATATTCTTCCCTCTATGATTTTTATTGTTATAATTTTCATTTAATTATACCTTTATTTTTTTTATCAAAATGATGAGTTCGATGGGTAATACGAATATTTATTTCTACCTTGATAACACATATAATGATTTTTTTCATATATATTAATGTAACTTATGGATAACTGCCTTAAGATACTTGGTTTTAACCCATTAGAGAATTGATTAATCTTAAATTCTTGTTGAATGATTATACTAGAAGAATTCCATAAAAAAATGCATTTTATGAATATGAAGAAAGTATTTTTTGAAAAATAACCTTGTAAACTCATCCCACTCATTTGATTCAATTTCTTACCATTGATTAATTTTATTGATATAATTGTACAATTGATATGCTTTACCTTTCTAATAATAAACAACTAAAACATCTTTTTCTGGATTTAAACACTGGATAATGGAAAATATATTATCAGTGGTATTGGTATATTACTCACCAATTTTTTGATCAAAAGATCCACTAAAATAAACTGGTTTTTACTCATGACGGACTTAAGAGAATATTTTTCCTTCCTTTAATCATTTGGGATCTCAGCATGATTCGTGGATTAAGAAATTTTTGTAATACTAAAAGAGATATTTTTCATTCCATCTCTCATAACATTTGGTTTTTTAGTAGGATAATTATTTCATTTTCCATCACATTCAGAATTAATATGGTTCCTTCCAGTTTCAATTGATTACTAAAATGAAAAATAATAGTATGAGAAATAATAATCATTGTAAAAATCCATATAATCCTAAAAAATTATTCATTGGATATCTAAATCAGGACACCTTATTTTAAATATATGTCACATCAGGTTTAACATAGTTTATAATCTATTGAAATCCTTCATAAGGGTTTATAATATAAATGATAATTAGCACAAAAATATCCCCCAGGAGTGTCTATCTAGGTGCATAGTCTTAGTTATACTGATTATGCACTGATGATGTTCAAGTTAAGACCCAATAAACCCCATTCATAATTGATACCCCTCAACGCATCTATTTCAAAACTACATCCCCTTGCCGGTATCCATACTGGGATCTATTTTCTAGGAAAAAACTCATTTATTTATAATAACATAGGTCTCTCTCCTACTCTTAGGCTTACCCTAAATGTTCTCAATAAAGTTTCCTCATCCTTGGTTTTAAAAATAACTAAACCTTTCTCTGATAACTACTAAAAAATGGGTTTATCTAGCACTAGTGCTTTAACAATGCTAGAGAAAAGCACTGTTAAAGACACCCTTTATCATCACTAGAAAAATATATGATATAGGGCCCTCTTTAACAATGATAAAAAAGATCTGATAAAGAACTCCCTTTATTAGTGGTTGTAAAAACCAGAGTTGGGGGGGGGGGGAGGGGGTTATTAGTGCTTTTTTAGAAGTGCTGATAAAGACCCCCTTTATCATATTTTTTTACTTGCACTTATTTGAAGTATATTTATAAAAAAAAATATTTCATTAAAAACAATATATTAATATATAAATATATATTTATTGATATAAATATAATATATATCTTTAAAATTTGTTTTAGATAAGATGAATATGAATTTACATTTAATATAAAAGATATTTAGTGAAAATGGATTATAAAATAATTATAAAATATTTTTAATCAATAATTTTCAAATTATTACTGAGAAATAGTCATTTAATTTCAATTGAAAGATAAATAAAATCAAAAAATTATTAAAAGATCTAAAAAAAGTTGAAAATGTAACTCAAACTTCAAATGAACATTAATTTTGATCTGGGAGTCTATTTAGGCGCTACCACATATCAATTCGAAGCCCACAATGAGATCTACAACCCCAATGACACATATATACATCTGTCACGTTTTTTGTGGCCCAAACATTCCTAGAAGTCCTCCAAAAAGGAGTTTTTAGTTGGTATTCCCCATTTTTTTGACATTCGATGGAATTCAAGCCTCGTTTAAGGGGGTATTTTGCCCATTTTTTGTGGGGGATGAATTTACTTCTAGGGATCACATTCATATTTATATTATGGTTTGGACATTTTATCATTTTTCACATTGTATTTTTATTTATAATTAACTACATACCTATTTTTTTTTATATTTACTTATAATAAATGACCTCCATAAATTCTAATATTAATATATTCATTTAGATATATATTTTTAAATATATATAGAAAATATTTATTATTAATTTTATTTAATATAGAAAATTATCCATTTTATTTTACTTATGAAAATCCAATCATATGTATGTATAACTTTTATATATTATATTAATTAATGTGCACACACATATATATCTATTCTAATATATATAAATGGATATTATTTTATAATATATTTAAATAAATGTAATTGTGTATATATATATCACACATTTCAAAATATATAGAATTAAATAGAAAAGTCATTAAATATACAACACAATATGAACGACATTGTGGTAAAGAGAATTCACTCACATGGGGGGGGGGAGGCCCTGATATCGAATCGAGGAAGGCACAATTATTCAGTATATCCTTCAAGTGTTGAGAAAGGGAGGCGGGGTGTGTGATGATAGATGGGTATTGGAAAGACCTGAGAAAAGGGGTTATAAGTTCCAAGAAAAGTGGTCTAGGGGTCCTTGAAAAATTTAAATTTTATCTATATTTTTTATGACACTTTTTTAGCACTGTTAAAAGACACCCTTTAACAGTGATCAAAAATCACTGTTAAAGGCTCCCTTTAACAATGCTAAAAAATAACTCTAAAATAAACCCTTTAATGGTGCTAAAAAAGTTCTGATAAAGTTTGTCTTTAATAGTGTTTTTAGCGTTATTAAAGGGAGATTTTGATAGATCTTTTTTATCACTGTTAAAGACCCCCTTTTAACATCACTTGAAATATTAGCACTTTTAAAGAACTAATGAAACCCTTTACTAGAACTGTTAAAGCCCCAATTTGTTGTAGTGAATAGGAATTAAGGTGAACTAATAATTTCATATATAAATATTAAATATTATGAGATAAATATTAATTACATATCATTAAGATCCATAATATAACAATAAAGGATTATTTTATTTGGAAACATGGATACATAAATAACTATAATATAAAAGATCTACATCATCTCCCAATACATTTATCACAACTAATACCCTTATTGGAACATCATTCTTAAATCCTATCTTCATATCCTAGGGAAAATAAATAATAATAAATTCTAAGATTAGATTCTAAATACGGGTAAATAAGGGAGATATCAATGATCATTTAAGAATAACATGAACATAATGGTAAAAAAATAAGAGATTAAAATTTAAAACCATACCAAGTAATTCATAGATACTAATAATGAATATTGACATAAATCTTGGTAGTTTGTAATACAAGACTCATAAAGTGATCAATGAAAATTATCCATAAGACCATAAAATTGTCTTAAGATCATGTAATAGAAGTTTAGAATTAGGTGTCGAATATTCATAATCCTAGAAATATTATATCAAGTGCCTAGACCAAGATATTCATTAAATGTTAGGCTTGGGATAACCACCAGTGTGCCTACTTTGTGCTTTAGATAATCTCCCATATACCCTCTTTTTAGGATTGGATAACCTCCCACATACCCTTTAATTTTAGGAAACATTAATATTTACCTTAGGAATTGGATGAAAAAAAACCATCCATCATAGAATTATAATATATTAATATATATGCCACAATATTATGAAAACATTTATCATTTCATCATAACATAAACCATTGAAAATAAAAATGGGTTTTGTCATTATTTTGTTATAATAATCATAAAACATTGAGATAAAATAAATATGGTATCATCGGGTCATATCCTTAGTGAATCATATGTAACATTATTGGATATTCTCATAGAATAAAATACCTTAAAAAGATCATTATTTTTTTGAGGAATATGAAATTTTCATTTCAAAATTATTTATGTAGAATAGTAAAATTTTAAAAATATTAATGAAATTTTTTTATTTTAAAATAACCATGAAAATTTATAAATCTTTTAATGGTCTTAAAGTTAGGAATTTTTTTTCATACCATAATCATTGAAACAATGATTTTATTCACACCTTTGTTAAAAATAACCTCTTTCAAAAAAAAAAGAAATAAGATAATTTATTAAAACATTTAAAAAATAATAAAACATGGTTATAAAAGATTATAATAAATAATAATAGGATTATAAAAACATTCTTGAAATAATTTTAACTAAAATATAGACATAGAATAAAAAGGATTTCTGATCGAAGAGAAAAATAAAGTCGGGTTTTCCTTAAAAAATTCATCCAGAATCTTGAGTACTTAAATAGAGGAAAATGACCAAAAAATAGGTATTCTATAGAAATTACTATATAAGAAGAAAATACTTGAGATTTATGAGACATATATTATATAATTTCATCATTATATATTTAATCATAAATAATTTCATTAAAAATGATATTGTAACATAAAACATGTACCTCAAATACATCTTTCTTGATATCTGATATAAAAACATTTATAATAAATTTAAATTTATTATAATTATATAATATAAATGTATTAATCCATATAATTACATATATAGTCCATTTGTAAAATTTCAATTCCCATTTGTTAACAATTATTTATTGAAAATGTTATTTTTGGTTGTTACCTATTTTGTTTTTTATAAAAGATTCAATTTTACAGTTCTAGTATTTATAGTTTTATCATAGTTAAATCATCACTAGTATGTTAATAATGATATAAATATAATTTATATTAATTATATATATATTTACAATTATAAATAAAAGGTATAGATATAGAAATGAATTACACTGTTCACGGATATGGTTGTTCATACAAACGCATTAACGTTGCTTTCATTTTCTGAAAAAAGAAGGAAAGAAAGAAAGATAATATTTTATCATTAAAAATTCATCATTGAATCATAAATATCATATATATTTATTAAACCAATTATTATAAATAGTGATGAAATATTTTCATGGAACATGAATCATATCTCGACATGGAGGCGGTAGTATACAGATACACATGGGTGATACATTCACTTCCCACTTAATTGAAAAAGGTAGAAAAAGGTATAAAATCATCATAATAACATCTCAAAATATTTATGATACTAAAAAAATAATTTTATGATGGATAATACAGGTTTATAATTGTCAAAATAAATGAATTTGAAAGTACATGGTTAAGAGTTAAACATATTTATTGAGAAACCTCCTTTGGTTTACACCTTAGGACTTGAAAGGATAATATTATGAATAATATAAGACCTATAAGAAATGGGAAGAGATTTTATAAAATTATTTGAGAAGGAATCAGATGATATAATAGTGTATTTGACTTTGGATAAGAGAGAAGAGGGTGTGTCCTTTTGTAAGTGTGAGAGAGGAGACATTGGAGATTTTTCAAAAGAATAAAATAAATTAATTTCTTATTCAAGAAAAATTTCTCCAAAATGACTCATAATTGAAAATGAGTTGATATAGGGTCTAAATATGACCATAAAAGTGTATTTAAATTTTTTTATTGGGAAATAATACCTTAATCTCATACTTTAACCACCCCAGAAAATTCATTTTAACCTTAATCATGGTAATAAAATCTAACTGTTTTTACTCTTGATTATGACAAAAAATGAAGTGGACACATTAAAAAATTTTGATTTGTAATTTTAAAAATTAAATCCATTTTATCTAATTTAATTTCTCTAAGTGGGAGAAATTACTTTTAATATAAACCCACAAAATGTTACCAAAAATGTTTTTCTAATAAAAAATGAAATTTAAGTATAGACATTATTTTGTACTAAAATTATTCATAATGTAAATTTCAATGAAATTCATTGGAATATTTTTAATAAAAATTTACTAATGAAATTTTCATGTCAATTTTAAAAAATGGGACTTTGAAAAAACTTTAATGGAAAAAAATGTTTTCTAAAAAATCATCATTTTTTCATTATTCACTAAAAAATTAATCTTTTCAAAAAAACTACAAAATTTTACCATAAAATAATTCAGATATTATAATTTAAAAAATGTTATCATTTTTATAAAATAAAATTTATATAAGAATCATAAATTAATTATATTATCCACACAGAAAATAAAATAAAATCCATTTCTAAATAAATATATATTTAAATCATAAAATTATTTTTCAAATAAATTGTGTTCTTATTTATTATTAATTAATAAATACATTTTAACTATATAAAACCATTACAAATATTTTTCTTAATTTTTTTATTCTTATTTATACCTTAAAATTAATAACTAGTTTGTAGTGGTCAAATTTAAATAATCATAATTTAATAGTATATCAATGTTTATTTAAACTCATTATTATATTTAAATAAGGCCATAAAGTACTTCATGATTATTTAAAATTAAATATATGAAAAAATAGGGGTGTTATAAATCATTTAGGCAAGGTATGATATCTTCCCTAATTTTATTGTTTCTAGATCCATCCTTTTCCTATCAATGAAGATAAGGACTTTCTTAATCCATGTCATGGATAGAGTAACCATTTTTTTCTGCTAAGAGTGTCATCCACATTGTTTTCCTTTATTATATTATAGCAAATAAAGATATCATAGTTCATTATTCGATTTTACCATCTTCATTGATTAATATTTAGCTTCTTTTTTGTGAATATACACTTAAATAATTTGTGATCTGTATAAAGTAAAACTTTTCTCCATTGATATAGTGACTCTAAATATTCAAATTTAAGATCACAAATATTATATTCAAATCATGAATATGGTGGTTATACTCATGGATCTTAAATTTTGATGAGGTGAACGATATCACTTCATCATTCGTAATGAGTACACAACCCATGACTTTTAAGGCATCACTATATATCAAAAACCCTTTCCACCCGATGGTTGTGTAATTATAGGTGTAATGATTTTACTCTTCATGATCTCTATAAATATTTATGCACATTCTTCCATCTATACTCTCTTTTCCCCTTTTCGTGTTAAGTTATTTGGTGAGAAATGAAATCGCGAGAAGTATCTCACTTATCATCAATAATACCAAGATAATCCAAGATAACTATAGATCTCCATGATAGTTTCGGGTCAATGTGTCTATATAAATTCCCTCATTAGTGATCACATGCCCCATTAATGTGAATTCCTATATCCAAAAGTCACATTCTATGAAATTACCACACATCTTCACCTCTCATAGTGTATTTAATAGAATCTGTAGATATTATTCATATACCTCCTTATTCTTTTAATAATTGATAATTTCATCAATAAATACAAAATAAATCTCATTAGAGTCTATAAATACACTATTCATCTATTCCATGAAGATTTCATAGGAATTATTAAGTTCCAACGACATCACTATGAACTCAAGGTGACTATATTTTTTATAAAAGTTTTTCTTCTGTATGTTATCTCTTCACACTTAGTTGATGATATCCATAATAGAGATCAACCATTGAGAAATACTAATCTTTTTAAAGGTGATAAAAAAAGTTATCTATCATTTTATCTAGATTGTTTTTCTTCATGATTATCTTTTTGAGCTCCCGATAATTGATACCAAACTACATTAACACGTCCTTCTTCTTGACATAGAGAACTACTTCACCAAATGGTGATGCACTAGGATGTATGCACACATTTTCCAAGTTCTTTTTTAGACGATTCTTTAACACCTCATTTTTAATTGACTCCATCCTATAGGGGAATTTGGAGATAGGATGGGCTCTGATTATATGCTCTTTTTAGAAATCTACCTCATGAACCATGGGATTTATACGACACTATTTAGAGAATACATCAGTATATTACCTCACAATGGTAATTTTATGATGGTTGATATTTTCATTTGACTACACTATTTGATAAATACATTATTTTCACTATGTATGTAATCCCACACCATTGATATATTTTCTAAAGGAGACTCATAATCTTCCTTGAATTTTTAATGAAGCCTGTGCTGGTTCATATTATTGGAAGATATTTATTTTCTTGGTAATTGTTGTGAGATCAATATAATTAGAGCATATATTTTTCCAATGTTTCATAAAATTACATAAATGGAAATATTAAAATATTCACCTGAGGATATTCCCACATACTTTAACTGGATAAGAGGTAAATACTTAGGTTATAATGAAAGTACCACTTGGTGTTTTCATAGATATATCTTCTTCAATGAATTGGGGAATTGATTCAATAGTTCTAGAAAACATTTATGATATAAATAAATGAATTAAAATATATTTAAATTGAGAAATTAACTAGGCATATAATACCATGAAATTTTATATGTATTCATTTGAAATTAATTTTAAGTATTTAATTTTTTTATTTACTTGAAATACCTAGTATAAATGAACCATGATGCATTATAAAATTTATAATCTAGACATTTCATTGATGAGTATGAATAGGATTAACCATATTATTAAATATCTATAAATTATTTTATTTAATTAAAATGTATTTATTAATTCCTATTAAATAATAATTGTATTTTAATAAAATCATTTCATGACTGAAAGACCTATTTTTCTAAAGAAATGCATTTTTCTTTGTGATATGAATTTTTATATAAAAAATATTAACTACTATTAAAAATATATTTTAGTGAAATTAATTGGTAACTTTGGAATAATCATTAATACATTATTTATCTAATGTTTAGGAATGAGGATAAAATCTTTTGAAGATAAAAAAAGTTATTTTTTTAGAAATATTTTTTGGTGTGTAATGCTTTTTTGTTATAAAAAATTAAATAAATAACTATTGATTAATGATTATAATGAAATGAATAGAATATATATTCAATAAAATATTTTTACATTCATATTATAGTTTTTAATAGCTAATGAATGAATTTAAATTCATTTTTTCCGTAAAACTACATACTAAACAATTTACATTTTGTTTTTCGTTTTTATTATTGAATTAATTTAATTCACTTATAGAAATTGAATTTGATAAAATTAATTCCATATTTTGAATAATAATTTCCAAATTTGGTAATGATTTAACTTACATTTTTATTCATAATGAATATAAAAACTAGTAAAAATTTGTTACCGCAGTTAAGGTTAAATGGTTATACCTATGGGGTGGGGGGTGGGGTGGGGGTGTCTTATAATATGAGATAAGGTTAAAAATGAATATTAAAATTGTTTAAATATTATTTTGAGAATATATTTAGGATTTATAATATCGTAAATTTTAATCATTTTCCATTTTTTTCTTTGACAATACAGTGACTTTATATTTTTAAATCATTTAAGCAATTCAATATATGTCCCTCCCATAACATATAAATTGGCACCCATTATCCTCTATTATTAACAAAATTGGAGACCTACATATTGAAAACTACCTAAAAAAGTTTAACATGGATTTATTACCTTCATTTATGATCTCTTAGAATTACCCTATGTCCATCATAGGAAGGGTTAAGTTGCAACCCAAAGGAGGCCTCTCAAAGAAGAGGTAATCGTCATACCCAAATCTTTATAAGGTTATTTTTACTTATGATTAATATAAAAATATTTTATAAAGTGTCAAAAAATATATATAGTATCATGAATATTATTATCTGTTATTATGATTATGGGAGAACCATTTTGGACCTTCTTTTTATAATATGATAAACAAAAGGAGCAATCATGCGTATGGGAGGAATACCACCTCCACACAGAGATATGATTCATTTTCCATAAATACCTTATATTAACCAATATAATTATTAATATAATAAATATATATGATATTTATGATACAATTATTAATATTTAATGATTTAATATTTTTTATCTTTCATTTATTCATTTCATTAGAAAATGAAAATGAAAATTATATTTATATATGGACTGCCATCTCAATGAATGCTATATATAATTTTCAACATATTCCTTTTATGGATTCTTATAAATATGTATATAGTTAATATTATTAACATTATATATATAATGGTACCATTATCAAGATGTTAGGACTATAACCATGAAATTTAAACATACTTTAAAAATGAATAATTTAACACTTGAAATGATGATGGCTATGAATGAATGTAATTAATGGGTGATAATATGTTATAATTAAACATTTTATGATATTATAAGTATTAATATGTTTATTTTTAATGAATTTTTATAAATTTAAATTTATTATAAATGATATTAGGGTGATTATGATGCATGTTGGACTTAAGGTGAGGGTTTTGTGTTATAATCTCACTATTTATTGGGATTGATTATGATTAAATTTTGGTTGGTGAATTTATATGATATATCCATCATGAATATCATGTATTTTATTATAATATGGTTATTTATAGAGATTACATATTTTCCTCTCATTTTTCTCTCTCTAAGCACTCAAAATTCCAAAAGAAAGTATTTATTGAAAACTAACTTTGTTTTTTATTCGATTAGGATTTTTTTATTTTATATCAATATTTTCATTGAAATGTTATCAAGGATGTTTTTAATATTATTAAGTGATTAATTAAAGTCTTTTTTAACCATGTTTTAATTTATATAAAATGGTTTAAAAGGAATATTACTGAAGTTTTCTAAATGAAGTAATTTTTATTAAATGTGTGAACATAGTCTTTGTTTTAACATTTAGCACACAGGAAACTTTTTCCACCATCATGAATAATATTTTATTTAACTTTTACATTAAAAGTTTCCATGATTATTTTTAATGATTTTTCCCTATTGTTTTGGAAATTTTTGGATTTTATAAAAATTATTTCAATATGAAAATATTATTTTCCTCAAGAAATATTATAGTGATCTTAGAAAGGTATTTTCATATATAAAAAACTCCTTATATATTTATTATTATTTATAGGGGATATGATAAAATTATACTATAATTATTCATTATTTTGATAATTAATGATTATAATTATGAAATATTGATGAAACCAATTTTTCTTTTATATGGGCTAAGATATAATGAAATGATAAACATTTTCCTAATCTTATATAATATATATAAATGTATTACGATTATGTGGTGGGTGGGTAAATTATATCCCCCTAATGAATTGAGTAATTTTTAATATTTATGATCTCAATGGGAACATGGGATGTTATTCCAATCCCAAAAGAGTATATATGAGAGGTTATCCCAAGCCCATATAGGGTAAAAAGGTGGTTATCCCAATCCTAACATGTGATGATTATCTTGGTAAATAACATTAATGAATTATTTCTAGGATTATTATTATTCATTTTTATTCTATTATCTATTAGTGGACATTATGATTATGATATGATCTTATGGATCATGATTTTTTATTCTTCTATGACTCATATCTTTTGATCTTCTAAATCCTTATTCCATGATTATGGTCAATGAATTATTTTGTATGATTTTAAAATGTTTTACTCATAATATCACATAATTATTCTCATATTATGAATACATATGATCATTGAATTATATCTACCACATTTACCATTTTTAAGGATCTGATCTCACCCTTTCTAAATATTCATTTCCCCAGGTAATGAAGAAAGTTTTTATGTAGGTTATGACTAAGAAGTGTAAAATGTGGGAATAACATTACAAGAGATGTTATAGATATTTCATTAAATAAAATGATTATGTTTTTAGTATTACTAGACACTAAAACATTACTGTACATTGGTATGTATTATTGTGAAATATATTTAATATTTATAAAAAATGATTAAATATTTTATTATGATATGTTCGAGTCACCTCAGTTGGTATCATATGAGGGTTTCTTACTTTTAGATATTATGATTATATATTTTTTTTGAAAACCTTGAGGCCAAGTATAAGTATAATAAAACATCCTAAATATTTTGTAATGTGGATATTGTGTGGTTTTCTTATAAAAAAAACCATTTTTGGATACTATAAAGTGAATAAAAATCTGGTATAGATACACCTAAGTGTAATAACTACGAAAGGTGTGGATTGGGTTTTAATTAAATCATCCCTATTATATGATGACTGGGGATAAGTCTTCCCACCTAGATAAACAATCAAATGGTATATCCTTGGGTTGATTCACATTTTCATTCTGAAGAAATATGAAGTATTTTAATTGATAATGACCATGGATGACCTAGGTTAAAAGTAACGTGTCATATATTTTTAATTAGGTGACATGATTTTGAATTCATATGAATTATTTTTCATTATTATATGATAACACACTATGATTAAAATTTCTCACATTTTTTTAGTTTTAGTCAATAGCATGAAGTAGGAAGAATTATGTGACCAAAAAATGTAACAAACAAATCATTGGTGGTCGTTAGGAGAAACTAAATGAAATAAGAGATGTAATATGAAACTTTATGATTATTCCTGATGAGTTATCTCAACATATAATTAACAACATCAACTTAGATAAGTTTTATAATATACATAAAAAGAGAAAAATGTATTTTCATGGGATTTCTTTTGATGAAGACTATGAAGGAAAGAATATTAATCTTTATAAATATAGATAATGTGGGAAGAAGAACCCCCAAAAATGTATAAAAGAAATGTGAAGATTTTTTATGGGTAAAAGAAGGGCATATAATAAGTAATTTCTAAATAATAATGAAGATTTTAAAAGAGGGAAATAAATTCTATCATAAGGTATAATTTATAATTAAATTTTTTATATGTGGGGAACTTGGACATTATTTGATTTAATTGTCTAATATAGTTCCTAAAACCTAAACCAAGGAAGGACCAATGATATGTTGATCACTTATGTAGATAATGATAATAAAGGTATCCTTATTCCCCACTATAGATTTTGGGATGTGTTTTTAATTTTTGTAACAATGTTCCCTATAGAAATATTATTAGTCATACTTTAGTGTAATTTATTATGATTTTGAGAATTTATTATCTCAGTATATAAAAATTCCATATAAATTTCTCAAATAAGAAAATAAAATTATGTATTTATAATCATCCCCAAATTTTATATCAGTATGAGGACGAATATGAACACCCAATGGAAACTTCTTCCATTGAATGGGTCTTATTACTTATTCATTAGTGGTATTTATCTGAAATTTTTAGGGATAAAATATATATTAAATATTTAATTATTTTATGGCAATATTATGTTCTATTTCTTGAATAGTTAGACTGTCCTTCCCCAAATCAGGAAGTTTAGTTTTTAAAAAATCTCACAACTGAAGAGGTTCCTAGTATTTCCTTGAATCCTAAAGTCTATTTTTTAGGTACTCTTTATAAAATTACTCTAATTGTGTTAAATGAATCAATGAATCTACTCTATGAGAATATATAAAAGGTATTAATTCATCCAAGTTCATTATCATGTGGTGCACCTCTTCATTTTATTAAAAATAAACATGGATAAATGCGACAAAACATTGATTACTAGGAACATAACAATATCACGATCAACAATAAGTATCCTTTACCCCACATTAATGATTTTTTGATCAATTATGAGGAGATCAATACTGATCAAATATTGAACTTCATTCTCGGTACTATCAATTGAGGTTCAAAAGTGAAGTCATACCTAAGAAAAAATTATGTACAAGGTATGGAAACTATGAATTTAGAATGTTTCCATTTAAAATTACTAGTTCCCCCACTATCTTTGTGGATTTAATTAATATATTCATTAGAGATTACCTAGAACAATTTTTGGTAGTCTTTATGGATGATATTCTTATATACTCTATGATCAAGGAAAAACATTAAGATCACTAGACAATTGTGTTAAATACACTAAATAGGTAGAAACTATATGCCAAAATTAAGAAGTGTGAATTCTATTTATATACAGTTTCTTTCATGGGACATGTGACCATAAGTAAGGATATATTAGTTGATCTTTCTATGAGGAAAGTCACCAAACATTGTCCCATACCAATATCTATGGATAGGATTTTTTGTTTTCTTGGATTGGATGGATATTATTGATCTTTATGAATAATTCTCATGGATTTATAATTCACTAAACAATTTTACCTGAATTGGTGTGGAGCTACTTTGGACTGATTAAAGTGAAGAAAATTTCATGGAAATAAAGTAATGATTGTTCAATGCACCTATAGTCACACTATCCTACAATTCACTAGTGGTTGTGATCTTTTTTAATGAATCCAGTAAGGGACTAGGATGTATTATTATATAGAATTACATAGTGATAAGTTATTCCTCTCATCTATTAAATTATCATGAGAATAATTACCTAACCCATGACTATGATTTAGAAATTGTAATTTTAAAATGAAATACGTGGAGGAATTATCTTTATGGAGGAAAGTGTGATATATATACTGATCATAAATGTTTGGAAGTATATATTCACCTAAGAAGATTTTAATATGCAATAGAGAAGATAGTTTATGTTTATTAATGAATATGACTATATAATACATTTATAACATGAAAAGAATACAAGGGCACTTATTCTTTGAGTCTAAAGGGTTATTATTGATTATCTATGATGAGGATCTCAAAAGATAAAATATTTTTTGTATTTACAGAGGATGGAACTTGAAATCATGAAGGAAGGTAATAAATTTATTATTTTTCAAAGATCATTCAAACATCTATGCATGTGAAGAGTAAAGAGGTGAGGAATATTTAGAGCAAAAAAAGAAGGTATGAAATGATCATGAGTTCAACCTTTATTGTGATGGAATAGTAAGGATCAAGAATAGATTATGTGTCCCGATTATAATATAATTTAAGAAATATAAGTTGGATGAAGATGATATCTCATAATTCTATATTTATACTAGAATCATGATGATCTATAGAGACCTTAAGAAGAATTTATGATGTTATATGTATCATAGTGCCTGGTATGCCAACAGGTTAAGAATAAGTGGAAAAATCCTAAGTGGATGTTACAACTACAACCCATACCTATATTGAAATGGAAGAAAACTACCATGGATTTTATTTTAGGACTCCTGCAAGATATCTAAAGGGAATAATTCTATTTTAGTTATAGTCAGTCACCTTATATTGTCATAACATTTAATTACTACTAGAGAATATTTCTCTATTGATCAAATTTATTGATTATACATTAAGAAATTTGTAAGGTTTCATGGAGTAACAAAATCTCTTTCATATTGTAGATATCAAATTTTTACATGACTTTCAAGAGAATTGTTTAGCAAGATCTAGATATAGAGTTGTGATTTAGTACCACATATCATTTTTTGATAGATGGTCAGTTCAAGAGAACCACTCCAACCTTGGAAGAAATTATAAGATCCTAGGTCCTTATTTTATTGGTGTTTGGGATCAACAACTTCCTCATGTGGAATTATCTTATGATAATAACTATCAATTGATCATTTAGATGGATAATTATGAATAAATATTCATAAATAAGAAAAAAAACTTTGACATGATGAGCTATAGTTTGAGAATAAAATATATTGGGACCAAATCTAGAATAGGAATTGGTTAGGGAGGTCAGATCCATTTAGAATCACATCAAGGTAGCTCTGTTTTAACTAAATATTTATGCTTACAATCATGATATGAATCTATAATTCAATATTTGTGGGAATTTATTAAGGTGAATTTATATATGTATGATGGTTATGATATTTGGAATTATGGGATAGATGATCCCAAGGTATATTAGCACCATCAAGATTCTTAATCATGTAGGGATGATAATTTATCATTTCGTACTTCCACAGAACCTATCTCAAGTACATGATGTGTTCGATGCATCTCTTTTAAGAAATTACATACGTGATCCTTTAGATTTAAATAAATAATAGGTTGTACCAATGGAGAATGATATTTACTATAATAATTAATTGAAATAAACCTTGGATCATATAGATAAAATTATATGGAATAATATTACTCACCTGGTTAAAGTTATTTGGAGGAATTAGAAATTCGAGGAAGATACATTAGAACCTGAATATGTGATGAAGTTGAAGTATCCTAATTTTTTTTCATTAGAGTGATTTAATTTCAAGGGTTAATTTAATTTTAAGATGGGTAGAATTTAATACCCAAATATTTACTACGTATTCCATTAAAATAAATTTTAAAAATTTAATAGCTTGCTTTACATGTAACCCCAAGTCTAAATGATTTATGATATATTATGGAATTTATATCCTAGATGTTGGATTAGGTGAGGGGATGAATAGTATTAACCATATTATTATTATATATATATAAATATTTTCCTTAATTAAAATATATCGATTAATTTCTAATAAATAATCATTAAATTTTAATAAAAATCATATCATAATATCAAGACCTATTTTTGGAAGAAATATATTTTTCATGGTGTTATGAACTTTTATATAACCAAATACATTGATAAATATAAAAAAGTTATTTTCATGAAATTTATTTAAAATATATGAATATTAATTCATACGTTAAGTATCTAATGATTATAAAATAAGAGAAAATCATTTGAATATAAAAAGAGTTATTTTTCGGAAAACTATTTTTTGTGCGCAATGTGTTTTTTTTGTTAATTAATTAAATGGAAAAATATTTTTATTGATTTTAATGAAAATTTTAGAATATATATTCAATATAATATTTTAAAATAAATAAAATATTATTAACAAGGAATATATTGAAAATAAAATGTTTCATATTCTTCATAATACAGTTTTCTAAAAAACGATTTTCATTCGAATTTTCAAATTTATTTTAAAATAAATGTTTAACACTTATATAGATATAATTTTATATAATGTATTAAATTTTTATAATCATCATGTACAAATTATATAATTAATTCACTTATACTTTTTTAATAATGAATAGTATAAATAGTAAAAATTTGTTACCACGAGGAAGGTAAAATGGGTTTACCAGGAGGGGGGGGGGGGGGGGTAATCAAAGACATAAGGGTATAAATTCAACTTAAACTTGTATAAATATTAATATTTTAATATATGTCAACCTTATATTTTTCTAATTTGTAATTATTTTCTATTTGGTTCCACTTATAGAATAAATAGAGACGTCATATTATCTAAATCTTTAAAGAATTTTCATTTGTGTGCCTCCAATTACTTATAAAAGGGAATATCTTCTCCTTACATATTCAAAAACTCTAGGCCCTATATATCTTCCATGAAATAACCAAAAAATTCATATATTCCTTCCATTTATTTTTGATCTCCTCGTATTACCCTAATAGTATCCTAAAAAGCCTTATGGATTATGTCAAATGTGGTCTCTCAATGAATATGTAATCGTCTAACCGGACTCTCACAAAGTTTATTTATTCATCTACTTCGTATAAATATATTTTATACATAAAAACAGAAATACTATAGTATCATAAATATGCTTATATTTTATTATGATTATATGACAACCATTTTTCACAACCTTTCCATCAAATGGGAATTGAAACTATCACTTGTGCGTATGTGTGGACTACCTTCTCTATAGAGAAATATGATTCATTTTCCATAAATACCTCACATTTATGGATATAATTATTGATTTTAAAAAATATAATATATTTATGATATAATTATGACTCTATAATAATAAAATATTATTTATCAATCTTTTATTTTTTAGAAAATGAAACAAGCCTTGATAAGCGCGTACAGACTACTATATCCAGAAATGGTATAATTTATTTTTATATCTATAAATTTTATATATGGTTATAAATATGTATATAATGAATATATATTATGATTATTTCATAATTAAAATTCTATATAATATGTAACCATGGTCAATATACACAGTTTATAACTACAGAATTGAAACAAACATGAACAAAGATATAGTTAACACCTGAAATGATGGTGAAAATGAAATTTTATAATCAAATGGATGATAATTTGTTATAAGTAAACAATTTATGGTGTTAAAGTGTGAATGTAGTTCAATTATATAAATTTGATAAATTTTTATATTTTATATAGGAGTTTTGGGTGCTTATTAAGGATGTCATACTTGAGGTAAGGGTTTTGTGTTTCAATCTCACTGTTTACTAGGATAATTTATACATAAATTTATGATCATGAAATTATATGATATATATATAAAAAATATAATATATTTTTTATATTTTTTTATTTTTTAAGATTACATATTTTACTTTTATTTTTCTTTCTCTATGTACTCAAAAGTATGAAAGAATGTTTCTAAGGAAAACCAATTTTATTTTTTAAATTTGATTAGGAAATATTTTTCTTTGATGACCACATTTTCTTTAAAAAAATTTCATGAATGTTTAAATATTCTTTGATTATTTATTAAATTAATTTTCACCAATATTTTACATTTTATATAAATGTTTAAATGAATCTTCATGAATTTTTATAAATGAGGTAATTTTTAGCTAAGGTGTGAATGAAGTATTTATTTTAATGTTTACTACATGAAATATTTTTCTATCCTCTATAAATTATATTGGATTTGAAGAATCATTAATATGTTTTTGTAATTATTCTAAAAGAAACTTTTTTCCCTAATGTTCTGTAATTTTTTATATTTTAAATAAGTGATTTCATAATAAAATGGGTATTTTCAAAATGAAATTCTACAGTGTTATCTTAAATATATTTTCAACCACAACATAATTATTTGATGTATCTTATGCTTCACTCGGGATATGATTCAATGGTACCATCTTTACTCATTCTTTGGATGGTTTATGATTATGATGTGGAAATATTATTGAAACCCATTTTCTTTTTAATATTTTAAGCCATGATGAAATGATAAATATTTTCATGATATTTTTGAGAACATATAAATGGAGTATGATTATGAGATAGTTGGGTTTATTATATGAATCCAATGAATTGGTTAATGTTTAATATTTATGATCTAAAGGGGAAAATGAGAGGTTATCTGAAGCCCAAAATAGGGTACACAAGATGTTATCTCAAAGATAAATAGGGTACACAATTTGTTATCCTAGGCTAAACATGTGATGTGTTTCTTAGTAGATAAACTTAAAAAATGATTTATATGATTATGGTTATTCCACTTTTATGAAACTCACCATTACAATTTATTTTTATCATAATATGACTCTATGGCTCATGATTTTTTATTCTTATATGATTCATGTCTTATGATATAAAATAAATATTCCATGATTATGATCTATGAATTATTAACTATTATTTTCTATTTTTTAGCTCATATTCACATACAATTATACTCATGTTATAATTACATATGATCATTGATTCATGTCTCCCATGTTTTCCCTTACTGAGCATATGAGATGAACCTTTCCTATGTTTCCTTTTCCTATGTAATAAAGAATGGTTTTATGTATGGAATGACTAAGAAATGTGATATATGAGAAGATATTTATGAGAGTTGTTAATTTTTTTAATGAAATAATATGAGTATATATATAGTCTTCAAAGACACTAAACCTATATAGTCAGTGGGAATGTATTATTGTGAATTTTATTTAATATTCATAAAAAAGGATTCAATTTTTTGGTATGTTTTTATAGGGAAGAATTATTTTTTTCCCAGACAAGGGATTGGTTATTTATGGAGATTAGGATAAGGAATATTTATTAAAAATCTTGGGGATAATTCTAATTGTTGGATAACATTCTGAAGATTTGGAAAAGTAGATATTGTGTGGTTTTCTATGAACATTCAGCCATTTTTGGATATGCTCAAGTGAATGAAACTATGAAATAGATATGCCTAGTGGTAAAAACTCTAAATGGGGTGGATTGGGTATTAGATAAATCATCACCAGTGAATGATGAGTGGGCATAAGACCACACACTTGGAAAAACACTATCGAGGGATACGATTGGGTTGAATAATAGTTTCTTATGAACCATTATAAATAATTGGAATATATAATTACCAAGGATGATCTAGGTTAAACCTATGGTATCATATATTGAACATTAGGTGTCATGATTTTGAAATCCTATAAATGATTTTTCCTCATTATATGTTTACTCACTATGATTATTTTTTCTCACACTTTTCTTTTTGGTTTTAGTTAATGGATAGATCTAGGAGAAATTTGGTGAATAATGAATGTTTCAACCAATGTAATGACCATCCTTATGAGTAACATAATTAAATGAGAGCTTGAATGTGAAAACTTGTTAATATTGTAAATAATCTATCTCGATATATGATTGAAAACCTTAAATTGTATGAGTTTCCTAACACACTAAATAAGATAAAAATTGTGTTTATTGGAAGTTTATTTTACAAAGACCAAGGAGGAAAGAAGATTGAGCTTCTTATATGTTGAAAATATAGGAATAACCATGTAAGTAATTGTATAAATGGAATAATAATATATTTTATATATGGAAAATAAGGGTATATAAAAAGTAATTATGGAGGAAAAATTAATAATTCAATGGAGGGAAATAAATTACATATTATGGTATGATTTATTGTCAAATATCTTATATATGGGGAACTTGGGAAATATCTAAGTCAATTCCCTAATCCAAATTCTAACTCCTAGATGAAGGAAGAAACTATACTATTTATATAACTGAAGTGGATCATGATATTTATGGTATATTGATCTTCTAATCCATATTTGGGGGTGCAATGTTGAAGTTTATAAGAATGTTCTCTATGAAAATACTATTGTATATTATTTTATGGAATTTGATTTTATTTTGAGCATGATTATCTATCTCTATATAGATTATATGTAAATTTAAAAAATAATGAATTGTAATTTGATATTATTAATCAAACCATGATTGCCTATTAGTGTGAGGATGAATATGAACATCCAATGGAAACCACTTCCACTATATGGTTCTTATAACCTATTCACATCGGGAATTTATATCGAATGGTTGGGAAGAAACGAAACATTGAAGATATTCCTATTTCATGGGAATATGATGATTTATTTCCTAAAGAGTTTCCTAGTATTTTCCTGAATCATAAAGTTAGGCCTTCAATAGAACTCAACCCAATGTTATGCCTATTTTAATGACTCTTTATAGAATGACCACAATCGGGTTTTAGTAATCAAATAAGAAACACTAATAAAATCTAGTAAAGAGATTTGTTCATCCAATTGAATCATCACAAGGTTCAACTGATATTTTTATTGAAAATTAATATGGATAAATGTGAATTTTCATTTATTATTTGAAACTTAACTAGATTTAGAATAAGAATAATTATCCTCTATCTGATATTGATGATTTTTTTGGATCAATTAAAAGGATCTCAATACTTTCCAAATATTGACCTTCATTTTGGATACTATTAATTGAGGTTCAAAATTTAATACATACATAAGAAAACCTTTCTTATGAGGAATGGACACCTTGAATTTATTGTGATTCTATTTGGACATACTAACAACCCTACAATATTCATGGATTTAAAGAATGGATTTTTTAGAGATTACCTACCTCACTTTTTGGTAGTCTCTGTAGAAGATATTTTTATACAATCCATGGGTAAGGAATACCATTAAAATTAATTTATAATTATGCTAAAGAACCCAATTAATGAGAAAATACATTCCAAAATCAGTACGTGTGAATTATGGTCACACAAAGTATTATCTTTGGGAAACATTCTAATAAGATAGGGTATATCAGTAGAAAATTTTACTAAGGAAATCAATGACCATTGTACCAGACCAACCACTATGAATAACATATGTAGTTTTCTTAGAGTGAAAATATATTATTGAGGCATTTTAAAGAATATCACATGGATATATAATCCATCCATTGTGTTTACATTGAAGGGAGTCAAGTTCTTCTGAACTGATGAATGCGAAGAAAATTTTAAGGAGTAGAAGATAAGGGTGGTTAGTGCATCTGTACTTACACCACACTATAGTGTAAAAGGGTTTGTGATCTATAATGATGATTCTTAGGAGAGACTTGGTTGTGTCCTTATGTAGAAAGACATGATGACATCTAAATCCTCTTTCTAATTAAAGGTTCATGAGTAGAATTATCTAACCCATGACTTTTATTTTTTAGCAATAATTTTTCAATTAATGATATGAATAAATTATGTTAACATATGAAACAGTAATATTTATACATATAAAAAATATTTAAAGTATATATTCCACAAGGAAGATTTGAAGATGGGAAATAGTAGTGTTGGATCATAAGAGTATCTTGGATAGATATACTTACAAGAGGGGGGGGGTGAATTGTAGTTTAAAAACTTTAAACTAATCAAAACACAATACCTCTTAAAGTAATATTTTCAGTATTAGACTTCATCTAATGATCAGAGTAAGATAACTAGAATCATAGTTAATCTAATTATATCAAATTATGTTTTTATCATAATCATAGATAAACCAACAATTTTTTTATATAGAAACATAAGTATGAATGTTAACTTTTTATTACTTTTACCATAGAATAGTCATGTGAATTAATCAATAAAATAGCTAGTAAATGTAAGAATAACATAAAAGATATATTTAAATAATTAAATATTTTAACATTAATATTAAAGGTAGTAACTAAACTTGAATAATGGCATCCAAAATTTTATACTTACTATAAATTCTATCATTAATTACCATGAATTCCCTCGACATGATGACCAAAATAAGCTATGTATCAGTATCTTTAGAAGTACATGATCATAATAATGACCGATATCTATCTTTCTAGCCAGATAAGCCCTCAATATGATCGATCATATTCACCATTTTTTACCCATAATCACTTGATTATAATAGTGATCGAACATGTGATTACAAAAGAAATTTTTTTATAAAGGAAACAGACTTGAAAAGGATTCCTTAGAAGTAAAACTCTATAAATTATTATAATGTCTTTAGAATGAGATGTTCACATAGAGAAAACATTAGACAAATTGAGTTGCAATTGTTCTCAACTCCAAACTCTTCAAATTTATGGCTATTTATAGGTAAAGCTCCAGTGGTTATATTTATGAGTACGTTGCAAAGGCCTCAGACAACAGGCACTTGATAGCTCACAATGTTTTGGAATAACTGAATGTCAAACATAATTTTGTTTTAGAACCATTATAATGCTATGATTATTTATTATGATAGAAAAAAATCTTATGTGATTCAAATTATAAACTTCTGTCAGTATGATGGAATTCCTTATTGATTATCAATTTGATGAACTAAATGAAGATTAATCCAATATATCAATACCATGTTCATTCCGATGGTTATTAATTTTTTCAGTGAGGTTGAAAAAACATAATTCTAACAACTGGTCTGAAAAAAAGCCAATTGGATAATCCAACACACCTTTGTTCTGATGTATCTAATTGTGTAATCTAAAGTTTATATTCATAATACATTAGAATACTTCAATGAAAGGTATAAAGTAATATTTTATACAAAAACAAAATAAAATATTTAGGACATAAAAAATTTAGTAAACTTGTTTTTAATAGAGTGTTGGTAATTTTCCAAACTAAAGGAATGGAAAAGTTAGAAGAAAAGTTCTGACTAAAAAATATCACCCTTTATGGAAAGCACAAACCACAAGAACTTAAATGAAACAATATAACTTAAAAGACTTACAAACCTTATCTCTTTTATGAAATTAAAAGATATTATTCATAACTCCCCCTATGTTTATAATTCCACATTAATATTATGGAAAATATTTAACTTCACACCTTTTCATACTTATCCAGTTTCTCCAAATCCGTTTTTTTAATTTTTTAAAAAGCCTGTGTAAGGATAACCGGTAATCGTAAAAATAAATATCCACCTTTATTTTATCTTTTCATCCTTTAATTAAATAATTCTACCATTTTATAAATCATTCTCCCCTTTATGATTTAAAAAAAGAATGGTAAGGAATTCTATGTTTCCTAAAATTTTAATAAAATAACTTAAAAAAATATTGAACTAACTAATCATCCATGAATAATAATAAAGAACATATATCCAATCATAATTGTAAAACATTCAAGAATAAAGGTTTTTGTTGAAAAGTTAATTACATTAATAAATGATTTATTGTTTGATAAAAATACCTTTAGTGTTCAAATGAAAATTTTAATATTTCTTCATAAGGTTCTTCGTGAATGCCTTCATCTTTTTGAACTCATTCTAATCATTATTCTACTTTTGATCGTTTCTTATGAAGCTTCATTCTTCTAAAATTTATCCTTAAGTATTTTAACTTCCTCATAAAAATACTTATCTTCATTCCCTCATAATGATGAGTTCATTTTCACAAGATCTGAGTCTAGTCATCTCCAACTCCATGTCATGAATCTTTTATGTCAAGACGTGTACATCCTATGTTCAGTCAAATGTTGTATCTCAGAAATATTCTACACACTTTACTCTATCATACATATTTGCGGATAACTTGTTAAAATATTCTGCAGTTTCTAATAAGAGTTTATTTACTTCAAAGTTCTGATCATCATGACCATGAATATCATAGTCTACATGGTTATACCACTTAAACATCTACTTGTATGATGAATTTTGAGTTTTGAACATTTCTTTAAATAAATTGAAATTGGTTTCCATCTGGATCACTATTTCAGTCGAAAACATCATTGATTATGATTTATCATTCATAGATTCTTGAATCAACTTAAACGGTGATTCAATGTTTGGAAAATATATAATCTGATTAGTAAACCTGATCAAGGAAAGTCAAATATAATAAAAATCCTTCGGGGAAATAGTTTCTTCTGAGTCCAATTGATCCAACTCAACTAGGGGTGGTTTAGGTCTGTTGATTCTTATATCAACTTCTTTGACTTTATTTTCAAAATAATTTGAGACCGTCACTTGGAATTTTTCTAGAATGTTTATTTCCTAGGAAAAATTCATCACATCAACATATTTATTTGATTCTGCCTTATGACTATTTTTTTTATTTGAATATTGATCTGGTTCTTCTTCCTTAGAGAATGAATTTTCTTTCTTTTTTGATGATGATCATTCTTAAGAACTTTCTGAATTTTAATATTTATGAGAGTGTGAGGGTAAATATGATGAAGAGGAGGATTATTTTAATGATTCATTTCCTTTTTATCCTTTATCTAATTGGTTTTCTTCATCACGAAATTCATCCTTTTATATGTTTCCATCCTTTTCTTCTGATACATATACTTCTATTTATTCTTATTTTTCTTCTTCTTCAAATTCATTTTCATCTTCTACTTTGGCTTATTTCTCAAGATCTTCCACTAATTGTCTTGTTTTTACCAAAAATCCCTTTCCAGATAATTATAGTTATTGTTATTTATATAGTACATTAGGAACCAATTATTCATCAATCAAATTTACCTTTCTCATATTAGGATTAAAAGGGATACAAACAGTAACAATAGAAGTTTCTTTAAATAGTATTTGAGATTCAAAAATTATTTGATCAGTGCGGGAAATTAGGCAGAATGAATTAATATAATCTTTCTCAAGTTATTTCAACAATCTCTGAAGAATCATATATTCTTATAAACTCTTACTTTACTTCTTTCTTTTTTCATATTCCTCTAACTATTCTGTAGTCTATATTTTCAAATATTTTTTCTTAACAGGATCAAGACTAATCTCAAGATCCCCTGGTTTCTTTTGAGCTTTATGTTTAATACCATTCTTACTACAAAAAGTTTCAAAATCATAATTTTCAAATTCTTCACCATGATAACTATTAATAGTTATCAAGTATATGTTTTTATCATTTTTAACTCTCACTGTAATTTTTTTAAAATAACTAAAGGCTTATGATTTATTAGTAAGAAAATAGACCCATGTGTATCTAGTGTAATCATATATTAAGAAATATAATTTTTATTTGAAACCAATACCTCCAATTTTTGTTGGACCAAATAAGTCCAAGTGAACTACCAGTAAAGAATCAGAAGGTGAGGATTAACTAATTGATTTAAAACTTGACTTATGTTTCATATTGTATTGAGATGGGTCACAGACTTTTTGAATATCAAACCTAAGTTCTGGTAGAACCTTATAAAGTCCTTTCATTGAAAACTTAAATACGTTTCTAAGGTTAAAATTTCCTAACCTTCCAATATATAACAAATATTTATCTTCCATTGCACTAAATAAAGGTAGGTCTTGTATCCTAAGGCCTTCTAAGTTTAGTATATTAACATTCTAATATCTATTAGAAGAAAGAATTAATTAATTCTTTGAACATTTTACTAAACATTTATTTTTCCTAATGTTCATTAGGTAACCTTCATCACATAATTAAAATTTTCTAATAAGATTATTCTTAAGTTTTATAACAGAAAGAAAATTTTAATTAAGATATTTTCCAAGAATAATAATGTTTTCTATTATGATAATCTCACCTTGAGAATTATCTATGAAAGATAATTTTCCACCTTTTAACTTGATTATATTTTTAAAGAAATATATATTTATAGTCATGTTCCTAGAGAAACCACTATCCATGTACCAAATTTATTTTTGTTGTTGGTACTTTCTTTATTTTCCAAAAATAAAAAAGATTAGTTTTTTAGAACCCAAACCTTCTTGGGTCCTGTACTATCAGAAAATAATATTTTTGGTAACCTCATTTTTTCGATTTTTTTTTATTTTGGGAAAATTTTATTTCCATAAAAAATAAGCCTTACAAAATCATTATGATTGAAATATTTTTCAAAGAACAATTTTTCTTCTAGTGGCTAGAACTTTTTCACTAAGTTAAAAAAGGTTCACTTTTAGGAACAAAGTAATAGTTACTAAAAAATATTTGTTTGTTAAAACCCATTTCAGTATTATCACTATAAGGAAATATTTTCCTATAAAATATAATTAATTTTTACCGACTAGTGGTAAAATTGGATAAAATATTATTTAATATAGAAATTTCATATTTTATTTTTAAAAATAAATTCTTATCCACATTAGTAATAGTTTGGGAACTAAGTTTTTCAAAATTATAATGTTAATAATTTTTCTGAAAAACAACTTATTACAAATCTTTGGAAATATATTATTTTTCAAAATTAGTTTTTTCACAATATTTAGAAATATATTATATTTTACTAGTTAAAATTATTATTCTAAAATCTTCTTTAGAAAGATTATCTTCGAAATTATAATGTTTTTTAAAAATATTACAATTTCCATTTTCTAATAGTTTTTTAAATTTGGAAACTTCATTATTACTGGGTGTAGTATTATCTTTTGTTGAGGAATATTCTTCATCAAAATATGTCCAAATTTTATCATTATCCCTTTTATAGTAATTAGTATTTAATGATAAATTTGTAAGAGATTCATCAGAATGTATCATTTACATTAGATGTTGATTTACCATAGGTGAATTTTCAAAAAGACAAACGCTTATCTGTATGAAGCTTTCATTATCAGATGAATTTTCATAAGAATCTCCACAATTTGTAGTCCATGTGTCATAATAATTCAAAAATTTCATTCCTCTAAACATATAGTATTTCTTGGAATTTCTGTATGAATTTAATTCTTTTATTTGGTCTTTTTATTTCAAATTTGGAAAATAAGGTCTGATATTCCCAACATTCTTACATTCATAACATGTGACCTCAGAATCGTTCTTATCACCTTTTTCCTTATGAAATTTCTTATATATGTATTAAAAATATTTATAAAGATCCCATTTTCTGTATGGATTTTATTTGTTGTCAACGGATTTTCATTGGTTTTCAATGGTGGTCAATGAGATAAGAAGATATCATTGCGGTCAATATGATGAATAATTCCAAAGTTAATAAATCTTGGATAATGTCCTCATGTAAGATCTTGGCCTTTTCTAGAATCATCTTGGGCACGTTTTTAGGTACATTTTTAAATAATCTATGTACCTTTAACATGGAGTAGTGGCTTGGGGTGCATTTGGGTGAACTCTTAAGGAAAAATAAAGGAAAATGGGATGAACACAATTTTCAATCAATTTGAAAAACCATGAAACCAAACCGTTCCAAGCATGTGAAACTAGAGAGAGAGGTCTACACGGTTTGCACATGGTTTTCCCTAATCGTGCGCCTCTTCCTGGGAAATTGTGCGTGCAAGATTTTAATTCTAAAAATCATTTTTAAAACCAACTGAACCCCTATTACTTACTTATTTTTGACTTTGGATCGAGATTGAAAAATTCTAGGTGTTTCCGAAGCCTCATGGAGAGATTCCAAGGTGATTTGAACACTTTTTTTTGAGATTGAAAGCCCAGATTGGAGATCCTCTCTCCTCCTGATAAGTGGATTTCATTTGGATGCTTCTTCTATTATTTCTCTTATCTTTTATATGTATTTTCATGGATGATTTACATCTTTTTCTAGGATCAGAACCTATGAGTTAAGATCTTGATCTTAGATTGTAGATCTCGATCTATATTTGTAGGATCTTTATGTCTTTGATCTTAATTTTTGATTTATAGATTTAGATCAGGAGTTTGATCACCAATGTTGTGCTTCATAGATTTTGGGGATTTTCATTGGGATAACCTCCATCAATAAACTAAGGTATCTAGGATAAATATAAATCCCATATTCATGTTTTAAGATAACTGAATGTGACTTTATGATAATCTAGATTCACTTGAAGACTGATTTCCTAAAGTAGAGTATTTAGGAATGTGAAATTTATTTGAGTTGGCTTGGTGATTTAATTGAAAATTGAACCATAGAACAAATTGTAGGGGGTTTTCCCTATAGATGTTTTGGAGATTTGATATTGGTAGAGATATTATAATTGAGTTATTGGATTTTTGTGATAAGATAATTAATTGGGGGAAATTAATTATGGAATTATGTTTGGTTATGAGAGATAATTAATTTTGAGAATTAATTATGTGCCATGATATTGACCAAAGATAATTAATTGAGAGAATTAATTATTTATCATGATGTGATAAAAGATTATTAATTGTGAGAATTAATTATTACAAGTAGAACTTCGATATGGATAATTAATTTTGTGTAATTAATTATGGATTAAGAATGATATTTATTGATCAATTAACTGATGAAGTAATTAATGGGAATGTTCTTAGTTAATTATCGTGTTAACTAATCGCCTTTGGAATGTTTAACTAATCAAAGGATTATTAAAGGAATAATGAGGAAAATTATTATGACTTAAAGAATGATAAAATGGAATATATATTGTGGTTCTAGGGATGGCATCCGAGAATGATTAGAATTTGGAACATGGGAATAACATTCCTCCCCAATAGTTATCCAAGCTTGAGATTATGGGGTGTTAGGCACGATGACCTACACCGATTGAGAAAAGAAGTGCTAGGCATTATGACCTATACTCAATGAGATTTAGGGTTCTAGGCATGAGGACTTACACCCAATGAATGATAATAATGAATGATGTTTCAATTGAGATTTGGGGTACTAGGCATAACGAAATACAACAAAATGAATGATAATAATGAATGATGATTTTAATGGAAAACGTGAACTGAATTGGCCTCATGCGATGATTAAAGATTAAATGACAATGTGATAACTATTTAAATTATTCATTGTATTTATTTCTTCATAAAGTTACGTGCACTATCTTTTGATAGGAATCATTTTAGACACCATTGGTGGTGGCCTACTGAGTTGTACTCACACCCTATTCGAGCCTCCTGATCAGAACCTGAGGAGCATTTTTTGTTGTAGTACAAGATAAGAGAAAGGCCCTTAGATAGGTTACTGTTTGGGATTGGAGCATGGGAGAGGGAACCAGACGCAGTTCAGGACCCATTTTGGAGTCGTTGTGTCTTTAATTTGAGTTTCATTGTAGACACTTAGAACTTTCATTATCATTCCATGTTTTACCTTTAATTTGAGTATTGTATTTTCTTGTTTTATTATCATGTGTCATGGTATTATTTTGGTTATTTATACTCTTCCATACTTTGTTATTTTTATTTGATTATGCTATTGTTTTATTATGATAACAGAAGGTATAGTCTCCCCAAGATTGACATACCAGACCCTTGTTGCTAGTCAAAACCCTCTGGCATATGGGGAGGTGCGTTTGAGGGCATGTGACCAACTGGCTCGGGGCACTATTCAGTGGCTCCTAGGCCGGGACGTCCCAAAGTGGTATCAAAGGAGTTTTCTTTTCTTTTTTCTTCTTTTGTCTTACTATTTTGGTAAAGGTAGATAGGAGACTAGGAAGAGTTGAGGCTTTGTAATGAGCTCATTCATGGGTATTGAAAACCTATGTATGGGGGAAAATATGAGTACTCAGGGTGGGATTATTGTGATTATTGTTTTTTTGTTACAGTTGAATATTATTTCACCTTAGGTGACACACTTTTCGTGTGATGTGGTATTTGTTTTGAAAATTGTTCAATTTATATTCATGTCCCAAGGAGGCATGATACTTGAGTCTCCATTCATCATTCTTGGCACTCATGGTTGTTGTGACATGCAAGATTTTAGGCACTTAGGGGAAAACAAATTATGGGTAAGTTTTTTAACTTGAAATTTTTTCCTTGTTGTGAGATTGAAATAATGATGAAAAATGAGATTAAGTGGTTGTCTAATGAGAAAATTTATTATTGAATTATTTATGGGAAATTAATTAATTTTTGAAATAATTAATTTGATATAATGCGATTAATTAATGGATTAATTAATTAATGAGAATGAATATACCCTTATTAACCAAGACCTAGGAGTAGGATGGTTAAGGGTAGTGATAAGGCCTTTGTGTTAAACATGTGGTGAAAAAAATGGGGAAAAAGATATGTTAAAACATGTTGTGTTAGTTTCTCCTCTTACGTAAATGTTATAATCTTGTGTTATAAGAGTTGAGACGTGTGTTTGGATTTGTAGGAGTATGCCTCCAAAATGCTTTTTGAGGGAGAGACAACAGGGTGTGGCTCAAAACAAACTTCCAGACAGGGAGCTTTAGGAACCATTGGGTCAAGATGAGGAAGAAATGGAACATTTCCGAGATAACTTAGCTGGTTTAATTCAATTCATAGAGAGAGATCTAGGATGGGTTTAGAAAAGCATGTTTTAGGTGACACGGGTGTTTTATCTATATCACCCTCTTAATTTTACTATATATTGTGGACCTGAGGGAGACAAATTCTTGTTTGAATCAATATAATCAATACTTGAATATTTAGAGACTCTGGCTGAGAGGAGGGTCAATTTGGATGCTTTTAGGATGCGGGGTTCTGTGAAGTTCTGGTTGGACATTCTGGTACGATATGGAAAGACTGAAGAGATGATATGGAAGGAATTTTTTGAGAAGTTTTTAGAACACTTCTATCTAGACATGTGGAGGCAAGAGAAGGATTCAGATTTTATGCATCAGACATAAGGAAGCATGTCAATAATGGAGTATGCTAAACTATTCACAGATTTACAGTGTTTTGAATTAGCTTTGGTGGAAGATGAGGCTTATTTGGAAAAATGGTTTTAGGATGGACTTAAGTGTGAAATTGTGTCCCAAGTGAATATCTTTAGGATGAAGAAATTTTCAAAATTGGTTAATAAGGCTCTCACTTGAGAGGGGAACCTGAAGGAGGCTTCCAGTACTGTATAGGTAGCTAGACAAACATTCTAAGAGTAGGAATCTCCATCACGATAATCTTAGTTAGGGCAGTGGAAATCAAAGTGAACAGTTACACTATACATTTCTCATATGCTTTGCCACCAGTGCGGAACGTAGGGACACTATCATGCACATTTTCCTCGACCACCAGTGGACGACCAATTTTGTGGCAAGATGGGACACATATATAAGTTCTGCATGAAGAAGAAACAAGATAGTGCTGAGTGAGTAGCTTCATAGAGTCAAAGTGTGGGAGGGGGTCTTTTAAACCATATAGGTATCGTAGTTGGAGTTCTACTGGAAGATGCAGTAGAGGAAGTGGGTATGGCGCTTTAGGGTATGAGTACCCATACATGCAGAGTGGTGCTACTCAGGGGAGTCAGATGCAACCACTGAGAAGAGGGGTATGATAGTTTCATGTAGTGTGACCTACACTTGTGGAGAGTGAGGATAGTCCATTGATAGTGAGAGGTACTATTCTAGTTGCTACTACTTTTTCTACAACCTTATTTGATACCAGTGCCTCTCATTCCTTTATATCCGCAACTATTGTTAATGGATTGATCTTGGATGTAGAGTTCAAAAGCGGGGTGATGAATATCAGTGAAGCATTAGGAAAATGGACTAGGGATATCTATTTATTCAAGGGATGTTTTCTAGAGATAGGAAAGTATCATTTACTTTGGGATATCGATGTCCTTGATATAACGATCTTTGATCTGATTATGGGTATGGACTAGCTAGTCTTATACCGAGATCACATAGATTATTATTATAGGAGAGTGACCTTTTTATCTCTTGAGGGTGACCAATATGTCCGTCATGGAGAATGAGATATCCATGGCGGTAGAGCTCATCCAATTACTTTGAAACTGGGAGAGCTCACAGCCGAAGTTGCAAGTCTTTTGTAAGATGATGGGGCTGGTAGGAAAGACGTCCTTCCACCAGTAGTAGAACTATTTTAGGATGTCTTTCCAAAAAACTTTTTAGGGTTGAAACCTATGAGATATGTGGAATTCACTATTGATCTCATGCTTGGGGCTGAGCCAGTATCTATTCCACCTTATATAATCGAATCAACTGATCTTCAAGAGCTCAAAACGCAGTTGGAAGAGTTAGAGGATAAAGAGGTTATCCATTCAAGTACATCTCTTTGGGGATCACCTATTTTTTTAGCAATGAAGGTTGAAGGGAGTCTACTATTGTGTGTCGGTTACCGGATGTTGAATAAATTGACTTTGTGGAACTGATATCTTATTCCACGTAACAATGTTCTATTTGAATAGCTGAAGTGGGATAGTGTGTTCTAAATGATCATTCTGATATAAGTGTATCATCAGGTAAGACCTCTGATAAACCAAGAACTGCTTTCAGAAGTACTTATGGACTTTATGAGTTTGTCTTAATTCCATTTGAGTTGACTAGTGCTCTATCGGTTTTTATGTCCTTGATGAACATTATCTTTCATCCGTACTTAGATCAGTTTTTTTGGTGTTTTTGGAAAACATATTTGTGTACTCTAATACTTGGGATGATCATGCTCAACAGCTTGAAATTGTACAAGGTACACTGAGAGAGCATAAGCTATATGCCAAGATATCTAAAAGTTAGTATTAGATTGATAGGGTACACTTTTTAGGGCACATCATCTTAGAAGAATGTGTTGAAGTGGACCTAGAAAAAGTGTAGGCAGTGATTTCTTGGGGGAGACCCTTTAATTTTTTTGATATTCAAAGATTTTTGGGAATATCTATTTATTACATGAGTTTTATACAAGAAATTTCTCAAATGGAAGCACCACTTACTATTTTGATAAATAAAGGGATAAATTTTATTTGGAAAGAATCATGTGAGAATGCTTTCCAGGATTTGAAGAAGCGCTTCACGTTGGCACCAATTTTGATCTTACCCGAGTCAAGTGAAGAGTACATAGTGTATTGTTAATCTTTTGGGGTCAGAATTAGAGTTGGGTTGATGCAAGGGGGTAGAGTCATTTCTTATGGGTCTAGTCATATAAGGCCACATGAACAGAATAACCCTACACATGACCTTGAGTTGGATACGGTGGTTTATTCTCCTAAGTGTTGAAAGCACTATATTTTGGGTGAAAAGTTTACTATTTTTAAGGATCAAAAAATCTTGAAATATATCTTTTCACAGCACGACTTGAATCTTCCAGAGTGAATATGGGTAGAGTGTATGCAATCCTTTGATTTTGAAATAGCGTATACACCCGAAAGGAGGAATTGTGTGTTTGATGCCTTAAACAAAAAAACTCAGACTCAGTTTGTACATGAGTTGAGTGGAAAGTGGAAGATGATGACTATGCTGGTGAAACTTCATGTGGTAGTTTAGGAGAGTCAGGAGATGATGACTCGGGTTTCTGTAGTAGTGATGTCTACATTCTTGAGTTAGATTAGGGACAGGATGTATGAGGATCCAGAATGTTTAGCCTTGAGAGAAATTCTTTAAGGTGGGGAGACACCATCAGACTGAAAAACAGATGAGGATGAGATCATCTATGTTAAAAATTTGTTTGTCATGCATATGAGTATGTGAGAGGAACTCATTCGGGAATTTCATTCTTCATGATGGGCGGTACATCCTGGGGTGACAAAAATGTACTGTGAACTTTGACGATAGTTTTGGTAGCCAAGCATGAAAAAGGAGATAGTAGGGTTCATAAAAAGATCTTTCACTTGTCATCAGGTGAATGTAGAGAATCAAAGACCAGAAGGCCTTTTGCAGTCGTTACCTATTTCGGAATGGAAGTGGGATGACAAGATTATGGATTTTGTGGTAAGACTTCCAAAGACTCTAAGGAAGAATGATTTTATTTGGGTCGTTGTGGACCATATAACGAAAGTAGCACGATTATTTCCTATCAAAGAAAACTTTAAAGTAGAGTAGTTGGATTTAGTGGAGTTATCCTACAAAAACAGTTATTAGGGAACTATACATATGAAACCATATGAGGAACTTTATGATAAACCTTGTAGATCACCTCTATTTTGGTTATAGGTGGGTGAGTCAAAGTTGTTGGGACCGAGTCTCATTTAAGAGACATCGAAGCAGGTACAGTTGTTTCAAAAATGTAGGGCTACCGCTCTGAGTATACAGAATTCATATGTGGATAGATGAAGATTACCCCTAGAGTTTACAGATGGTGAACATGTATTCCTTCGAGTGTCAACTAGATTGGGTCACCATAGGATACGAATGTAGGTCATGTTAGCAACTAGGGTTGTGGGACCATTTGGGGTGCCTAAGAGAATCAGGATGTTGCATTATCGATTAGAACTTCTACAGAAATATAGAACTTTTCATGAGGATTTCCATGTGTCATAACTATGACGGTGTCACCCAAACCTATATCATGTGATTGATGTGTATGATGTTGACATCGTGACAAATGCATCCTTCGAGGAGCATCCGATACGTGTGCTGGGTCAAAGTGAGAAAGTCTTATAGGTAATGATCATTCCATTAGTTCATATGTCATGGTAACATTGAAATGTTCAAGAGGAAACATGGAAATGGGAAGCAGACATGAGGGATCGATGGACCAATATTTTAGGCTTAGAATCTTAGAGAAGTTAGGGAGTGCAGCTCGAGGATGAGCAATTATAAGGTGGGGAGATTGTAAGATCCTAGCCTTTTCCAAAATCATCTCGGGTGCATTTTTAGGAACCTTTTGGAAGCGTTCAAGTACCTTTAACTTGGATAAGTGGATTGTGGTTTGTTTGGGTGAAATATTAAAGAAATATAAAGGATAATGGGATTTTTATAGTTTGTGTACAGTTTAAAAAATCATCCGACCAAACCATGCCAAGCATACGAAAATGGACATAGAGGTCCACATGGTTTGTGTACGGTTTGAAAAACCATGCGACCAAACCATGACATCCATGATTAACTGGACAAAGGTTTCCGTACAGTTGGCTAATGGTTTTCCCTAACTATGCACCTTGACCCAAGAAACTGTTCACGCAAGATTTTAATTCTGAAAATCCTGTTTAAAACCACCCGAACCCCTGAGACTTCCATATTTTCAACTTTGGATCCATCTTGATGAATTCTATGTGTTTCCAAAGCCTCTCGGAGAGATTCCAAGCAAATATGAACACCGTTCTTCAAGATTCAAATCCTATACTGAAGATCCTCTCTCCTCCCAGTTAGTGGATTTCATCCCGATGCTTCTTCAGTTATTTCTCTTATCTTTTCTAGATATTTTCATGGATGATATCTAGATTTTTCCTGGATCTAAAATAATGAGTTAAGATATAGATCTAGGATTTAATATTTAGATTTATAATTGTAGTATTTTAATGTATTTGATCTTCATTTTGGTTTTAGGGATTTAGATTCGGAGTGTGATTGAAAATGTTGTGTTGCTCATATTTTTGGGATTTTTGTGTGAAAAAAATATGTCAATAAACTGAGGTAGGTGGTCTCAATCAAACCCCCATAGTTTTGTATTATGATAATTTAATGTGATCTTATGATATTCTATATTCACTTGATGATTTATTTTCTAAATTGGAGTATTTAATAATGTGAAATTGATTTGTGTTGACTTGGTGATTTAATTGATAATTGTACCATGAAACAAACAATGGGGAGTTTCCAAAAAAGATATTTTGGAGATTTGATATTGGTAGAGATATTTTATATGAGATATTTAATTGTTTTGATAAGATAATTAATTGGGGGAAATTAATTATGGGATTATGTTTAGATATGAGAGATAATTAATTATGAGAATTATTTATGTGCCATGATGTTGGAAAAATATAATTAATTGGGATAATTAATTATGTATAATGATGGGATCAAAGATAATTAATTGTGAGAATTAATTATGACAAGTTAAGCTTTAATATGGATAATTAATTATGAAGAATTAATTATGGAATGAGAATGGTATTGATTGATTAATTAGTTGATGAATTAATTAATGGGAATGTTCTTAGTTAATTGTTGAGTTAACTAATGGCCTTTGAAATGTTTAACTAATCTAAGAATTAGTAAAAAAATAATGTGGAAAATTCTTATGAATTTAGGAATGATTAAATGGCTCTGATTTCTTTGGGGCTAGGCATGGCGTCCTAGACTGATTAAAAGTTAGGACATGGACATGGTGTTACTCCCCAATAGTTATCCATGCATGCGATTATGGGGTGTTAGGAATGACGACCTACACCAATTAAGAAAATAAGTTCTAGGCATGATGACCTACACTCAACAAGATTTGGGGTGTTAGGCATGACGACCTACACCCAATGAATAATTATAATGATTTATGTTTTAACTAAGATTTTGGGTGATAGGTATAATGACCTACTCCAAATTAATGATAACAATTAATGATGATTCTAAGTGGAATCTTGAATTGAATTGGCCTCATGTGATGATGAAAGATTAAATGACAATGTGATAACTATTTAAATTATGCATTGTATTTATTGCTTTATAAATATGCATGCACTATATTTTGAATAGACTCATTTTAGACACTATTGGTGGTAGCCTATTGAGTTGTACTCACACCCTAATCATGCTTCCTGATCAGTACCCAAATAGACTTTGTTGTTTTAGCACAAGACAAGGGCAAGGCCCTGGGATAGGTTTCTGTTGGGGATTAGAGCATGGGAGAGGGAACTAGATACAGTTTGAGACCTGTTTTGGAGAAGTTCTGTCTTTACTTTGAGTTTCATTATAGATACTGGGAACATGCATTGTCATATCATGTAAAACCTTTCATTTGAGTATTTTATTTTCTGGTTTTGAAAATCATATGTCATGGTATTGTTCTGGTTATTTATACAATTCTATACTTGGTTATTTTTATATTCTTCTCCCGGAGTTTATTCTAATAATAGATGGTATAGTCTCCCTAAGAATAACTTACCAAACCCTCACAGCTAGTCGAAACCCTCTAGTGTAAGAGGAGGCATGCTTGAGGGCATTTGGCCAACCGGCTTGGGGCAATATTCAGTGGCTCTCGATTCGGGACGTCACACCTCAAGTCCTAATAATTCAAGAAATATCATTTGAAGAATTTGAGTTTCAAGGTGACATTTGGAGAATTATTATGGATTCAATATATTATATGGGATTTCATGGATAAATAATACTCCAAGTCCATAGATGGTGTTTCATTTTTGGCTGAGAGGTAGTGATCCATTTAGGGATGGATTCGGCCACCACGAATAAAGAAAGGTGATACGTGGATCGTGGTGGGAAAAATGTTTCACATAAGGAGCATATTCAATAGAGATGGTTGTACTACATTTAAAATTTGTGTAAAATATATTAGCATGATCTTTAGATATATTATTCTATATATGGACCCCTACTCATATCATTAAGAAGAGATAAAATTGATGGTAAAATATCAACTCTTCAGAAATAATTTGGTGAAGTCTGAAGTAGTTTGCAAGGGAGAATTACATAGAAGTGAAGAGTTATTAGGGATGAAATTACATGAAAGAAAATTCTTGTAGGGAACTACATCTCACAAAATAAAAATGGTGGTGGAGGATAGTTAGTCTGCAATGATAGTGAAATCCATGAAATGAAGGCAGTTCACAGAGCAATGATGTTTTCTGTGGAAGAGGAGATGGTCTGTGGATTTGGAGACAGTCCATAGAGGAAGAAGCATTCTATGGAAGGAAAGGAAACACACAAAGAAATTGGCATCCATAGATCTATAGTGGTCCAAAGAGTATCGAAAATGCCTAGGTAATTAGTTGTCTGTGAAGCCATGTTAGTTTGTGGAAGGGAAGGCTGATTATGAAGCACTCACACTATGCAGTGAAAGGAAGTTCAAAGTGATAGATCGCCACAACAGTTCATAGGAACAGTTTACAAGGATAGTTTGTAAAGGGAAGATAGTTCGTAGAGGACACAAGAAATTTCATAGAGGGTACAATGAAGTTATAAAAAGGACTAAAATAGTCTGTTAAAACAATTTATTCAAACTAATAGTATGACGAAGAGAACTGATACAACATTCACTGCTGATATTGTGTATTAATGAAGAATAATCGTATTATGATTAGGCTAAGATGATATGATCTTTATTTATTTAATAATCACAAAATAATTTTTTGATTCCAGCAAGAAGACAAAGAAGAGACTTTAGTTCATTTGGTTTTTCTCTGAAGAATAAAGAGGAAAGAAGAGAAGAAGATCTAGTGACAAAATTGATATCATGTGGTTATAATTTGGGTCAGAATGAATTATGTTCACCAGTCCACAACACATTCATATTATTGCGACAGACAGAAGAAGAAGATATTCCAACTATCAATCTTGCTTCTATGAATAAGTAAGAAGTGTTTCTTTCTTATTATAGTGAAGGTAATAAAGTGTAGAATAAGGTTGTTGAAGAATAAAGAAGAACTATGACATCAGATAATACTCAATAGGTGGAGGACTTTCTCAGTGTTATAAACCCTTATCAACAAGGAGAAGATTTTCTTGTGAGGTGGTATAAAGATCCAGCCAATTACTACATAACACGCAATATTGGATTGTTTTAAAATTGCTAAATGGACACACTGTTGTATTTTATACATATTTCTATACAATTGTAAGAGAATATCCTACTCACTGTAACCATATTAAAAGGATTTATTTCTAGTGTTTGTGTGGTCAATATTATTTCTCAACTAAGCCAAGGACTAGCTAATCTTTTTGAGTAGTGAACCTTGTAAAAATGACAACATCATTATTTATTTCTTTCAAATACTTGTATAAGATAGGGAAAATAGAATAATATGATCAAGATCCTTACATGTCTAAGAGGTATAGGTATAAAAATCTACAATTGTATTAAAAAGTCCCCAACACAGATTCACGCCCCTCTTAGTGTTAGACATATCCAAAACTGGTCCTCACAATTATTTCCAACTATCTTGTTCATTATTGTGGAACGATTTGACAACTCAATTGCAGAATGTTATGATGTACTAGAATCCGACTTAAGAAAAAATTTCTTATTTATTAAATATTTCATAGCTTTCTTAGGTGATTTCAATTTATTAGATATAGTATAAGTTGTGTCAAAAGTAGATTTTTTTTTTCTTTTTATCTTTCTCATCATGTCTTTTTTAGTCTTCCCTCATTCTGAATGAGAGTACCAATAAAATATTTAGGAATAAGATTAGTAAGATTTCTTTTATCATCCATAACTGTTATGTTTTATTACCACTCATTGGGAATTGTGTATATAATATTTTCCCCCAAAATTTCTTCATCATGACCTTTTTCGCAGGAGACTCTAAACTATTTATAATAATCATGAACCTTTGGTGAATCATTGAAACTGGATCTCCCGGTAGAAAATAAAATGCGTGGTAATCATCTAGAAAATTAACACTTCTTGTTTCTATAATGTTCAAGTAACAAAATGTGTTACTTCTAATTTACTCCAAATACTACTCATAGCTACAACGATGATTTCTGAATATAGATATTCCTCATCATGTAATAAAATAAAATATTTCTCACTTTGTAGTTCAACTTATATTCTATATTTTCATCATTTTTAAAAGCAGATACTTTCTTATCTGGAATATTATATTTTCCAATTAGCATTAAGAAGTTATCTTCTCAAGTGTTGATAAAAACAATTTGTCGTTCTATCCTTCCAATATTCACATTCATTCCCATCAAAGATAGGTGGTTAACTTGGATTAAAATTATCAAGAGATCCAATGTTCATACCTTCCATTTTAAAACAATAGAAACTATTTTCTTCAAATATATGTTAGTGTAACAAATTTTATAAATAAAAATTTCACATAAAAACATAATGAACATGAAAAAGTAAAGAAAGAAAACAACTCAGAAAGTATACAACTAGTAGGAACCTACTCTGATACCAATTGTGGGATCTTAAGAGTATCTTATATGGTTGTACTTACAATATGAGGGAGAATTGTAGTTTAAAAATCATAAAATAACTAAAAATACCTTTTAAGGTAATATTATCAACTCATCTATTGTTCTATAATCAGTGTAAAAGAATCTTAATCACATTTAATCCGATTATATCAATGTATATTTTTATTGTATTCGTATTTACACTGATAAAAGAATGGTATAGATATATAAATACGAAGACAAACTTTCTATTGCATGAAAAATAGAATAGTCTTGTAAAATTAAGTAGTATAATATATAGTAAAAGTAAGAATGTATTACAATCCATATTAAAAGAATAAAAACTTTTAAACTTAAGAGTAAAGGTAGTCAATAACCATAACTAAATGTCTATACAGTTTTATACTTACTATAAAGTCTATCTTTTCTTATCCAAAAATCATTTGATATGATGATCAAAATAATATCTGTCTCCCTGTCCTCAGAAGGACTCAATCATAATGACAATCGATGTCTATCATCCTAGACTTAGAATCGCATGACATGATTGATCATATTTATCATCTTCCTTTCCTCAGAATCCCACAATCATAACAGTTATCGGACACGTGATTACAAAATAAAATTCATTATAAGGGAATCAACCATGACTTGGATTCCTTAGAACTACAGCTCTATAAAGTAATACATAGACTTTGGAACGATATGTTCACATAGAGAAAACTTTATATAGATTGAGTTATGAATTCAATCAACTCGAAACTCTTCTAATGACTTGTCATTTATAGGTGAAGCTCCAACAAACATATTTCTGAGTTTGTTCCATCAATCTCAGATAGTTAGTGCTTGGAAACTCACAATGTTCTAGAATATATGAAAGTCTGAAATCACTTTGTTTTAGCACCATTATAGGGAAAAATTTATTCCTTATGATAGAAAAAATTATAATGTGCTTCCAATTATAAACTTCAGTCAGTCCGATGGACTTCCTTATTAGTTATAAATATGATGAATTGAATGTAGATTAGTCTGATCTATCAGAACCAATGTTGTTATGTTGTTCATTGATTTTTTCATTTGGGTAGAAAAACCATAAGTCTAAGCACTAGTCTGAAAAATATTCATTTTGATAATTTGAATCACCTTTAGTCCAATGTATCATATTGAGTAATATAATGTTTGTATTCATAATAAATTAGAGTATTTCTATGTATGGTGGAAATTAATGATTTCTAAAAAATGTACTAAAATTTTTAGGACATAAAACTTTTTTAAACATGTTTTTAATTGAGTTTTTGTGATTTCCAAAACTAAAGGAATGGAAAAGTTAGATGTAAAACTTCAGACTCAGCGAGAAGATGGTTGGAGTTGATTAAATTTTTTGATAACATAATATATTCCCACCTAATAAAAGAGAATAAGGTGGATGATACATTTAGTTGAAATTATCATTCCATTTTACCTTTGAAGAGGATAAAAAAATACCCAACATTTATGTATTTGATAAGTATAAAACTTAAAATATTTAAGTAAGGGTAGTAATATTACCTTTCAAAAATGAGTGTTCAACCGTCTATCCATGTGAATATTAAAGAGGTGTAGAATGAAGATGTAAAGGTACAAAATAAGGTGATAAATCATAAATACCCTAACCCAATATCCTAGAGTCAATGGTTACTTTATTATATTGGAACTAGATAAATGCGATCAAATATCAAAGGATTGAATAGTTTATTAGTCTTAATAAACTAGATACACACTTAATTTTACCATTAAATTTGAAAACATAAAATAAAACAAATTATTTTCTTTGGGAACATCATTATTCCCTAAAAAATATACATTAATAAAAATCCAAATAAAATTCATGGAATCCTATAGAAAATAATCATAAGAAAGGGGAGATATTAGATTCTTAGTAAGGGTTAAGTAAAATGGAAGCTATAATAAATAAATAAGGTATAATCAATATGGAAAGGTAAATAACTTAAAACACATTCCATTAATCAATAACTTTAGAATGAAGAATAATGAAGTAGGAATAAATGTTGATGAAATAACGCCATATAAATAATCACATGATATTAAAGATTATCCATATAAATTATAACTATTAAAATAAATACATAGACATTAATAAAAATCTCATAATGATGAAATGGATAATGTAAGACATCATAAACATACGATCAATGAATCAAGCCTTGAAATCATAAATAAATGGTAGACCTCATCCAAATAGCCAAACAGGTTTTTCTCACGAGACTTAACAATTAATAGATGTTCTATAATAGGCCTCTCTCAGCACATATTATTTCTAATTCATTCCTCATATGAATAAATAAAACAACTTAATCAACATGCCTTAAAAATCAATGATTGTCCATATGGGAAGAACTAGCATACAAAATGTCAGTATTTTCAAGACAATCTAATAAAAAACCATATATAGAAAGAATAATGATAGTATAATTTCAATATATCCCTACTAGATCATAGGTAAACTAAAGGTCTATTGTCATTGATGAATAGAAATTCTATAAAAAGATAATCATAAAATTATTGAGCAAATTACCCATTTTTATTTCAAAGTCACTTTTAAAAACTAAAAATTTCTAGAATATTAGGAAAAATATATTCATTGAAAAGGATCATGTAAAATTTTAAAGGAATATTCAAATCAATGATTGGTCATGAAAATAAGAAATTTTGTTCATGCCGATTACATTAAAACAAAGATTCCTTTCACATTTATGGTAAAAAGTTAAAAAGTACCATTTTTTAAAAAAGGATACCTTTTAAAAAATATTTTAATAATTAAAACATGGGTAAATATTTGTTTAAAAAATAATTTTATAATATTAAAAATATTCTTTAAATCATTTTAATAAAAATATGGAAATAAAAGAAAAATATTCCTGAACGAGTAGAAACACAAAGTCAATCTTTTCTCAATAACCTTATTTTGGTATCTTGAGTACTTAAAGAGTGTAAAATGAAAGAAAAACTTGTAATTTATTGAAATAACTATAAGATAAGAAAATAGATTGTATTTATGTTAAAAAGATCAAATAATTCTACCAGTGGATACTTAAATATAGACAATCCCCAATAAGGATGAGATTGTGAAATAAACCATTACCACTTTATTAACATTCAAATAAAAAACCATTTAATGAAATAATTTCAATTGAAAATTTAATTAACATTAATTAATATTGATCCATGGTATAATACATAAAAGGGTAAGTATATAAAAATCATAAACATAAATAGGTGTATAACATCAAACTTGTCTCAATGAAACAACATTGAGATGGAGAACCCTTATAAAGATCATATAATTGATGTTAGAATTAGTAAATAAAGTGATTATGTGTATAAAATGAAAATACAAACAAAAAAATGTAAATAAAAGTTAATAAAATCATAGATCATTTCACACATAACACCGGAATAACATAGTCATTTAAGTATAAGTAGAACCCAATGAATGAAAATTGAGTTTAGAAACTCCTTACCTCAGGTCTGACTCATCGCATATGTTCTTTATCTTCCTGAATAATAAACTTATGTTAATTATTTACTTTCTTGAGAACCTTTTCAGGTTTATAATTCATTTTATTTTTTATTACCATGTTATATATATTTATTTAATTAATTAAGTTCATGTCAGAAATTTTGAATATATTTGGTTCATATATTGAAAATTACTTTGGTTGGTTGACTAGGGTAAAAGAGGTCTTTGTTATATCATTTCCAAAATAATAATAATGACATAATTATTATTTTTATATTCCTTTTATACTTTAAAAACCATACATGAATGATGGTTGGGAAAAACGAACTTCATTACAATCATTGAGACGGTAATCAATACATATTTATGGGTAACGTTTCCATTTTTCAATGATCATGATGGAAAGAAGGTTAGTATTATTTCACCTTTCCAGAATGATAATTATATCATAAATGTGATATAATTTCTTAAAATAAACACATATATATCTTCAATAAGATTTGGTGATTGAGAACGAATCACATCGATTCCTGGAGGTGGTAGTCCACACGTACGCACGAACAAAGTTATCATTTTCCCTAGATGGAAAGGTAAGGAAGTAGATGATATATTATCTTTTAGGAATTATAAATATGCACTACTAGAAAACATGCTATATATAGTACTGACCTTTATCAGTGCAAGAAAAAAATGTTGATAAATGTTTCCATTCTCAGTGCTATATTTTTAGGGCTGATAATGGTGTCCTTTATCATTGCTTTATTTTTAGCACTGATAAAGGGTACCCGTTATCAATGCTTTTTAGTGCTGATAATGGTCCTTATCGCTTGACGAGACCCACATCGAAATAGTGCTTCATAAGAAACTTCTTTATATATTACAACACTACATCCAATGTTCATGATCCAGATGCGGGGATGGGCTCCCACATACACTGCACACACTTATATGGGCCCACTATGGGCCCACAAAGGCCTTAGCACACCCTATGCTTAACCTGGGCCTTCGCCCACCTTTATATTCAGGTCAAACAAGACCTTGCCCAACCCGATCCTTTCCCAATTTTTCTATAAAAATTAATTAAAAAAATTCATGTTATAAAAATAATAAAAAATTTCAAATAATTAAACAAATAAAAATTAAAAATGAATAAATGTCAAAAAATTATTTTTAATTAAATAATTAAAAATAAATTATATATATATATATTATAAATATTAATAAATAATATATATTAAATATAAATATATTAAATTTAAAAAATGAAATAATTAAATTTATAAAAATTAAAATTGAGTAAATTGAAAAAAAATATTAAAAATATTATTAATTAAATAATTATTGATATAAATGAATAAATTTAATATATATATATATTATAAATATTAATAAATAACATATATTAAATATAGATATATAAAGTGAATAAAATGAAATAACTAAAAAAATAAAAAATAAAAATGAATAAATTTTAAAAAAATAATAAAAATTTTATTAATGAAATAAGTTTTGATAAAAATGAATAAATTTAATATACATATATATAGATTATAAATATTAATAAATAGTGTATATTAAATATAGATATATAAAATGAATAAATTTAAATAATTAAATGAAAACATAAAAAATGAATAAATTGTAATAATTAAAAAAATAAAAATGAATTAATTACAAAATTATTTAAAAAATATTAATAAAACAATTATTAATAAAAACGAAAAATTATATATATATTAACTATAAATAGTAATGAATAATATATATTAAATATAAATATATAAAATTAGTAAAATTTAATAATTAAAAACATATTAATGTTTTATTCAGTTTTAATGGCTTTATACATAATTATTCATTGTTGAATTTAATATAGAAATATATTCATATTTATTTCTATATCTATATATATCAATATATAAAATATTTTCTAAAATAAGATTTTTATAGTACAAAATATTTAGGGTTACATTAAATAAACCATATATTTTGCGAAGAATGATTTGTAATTAATAATTAATATTAATTAAAAATATTGACTAATTGTATCGACTAATGAACTTTAATTGAATGCCAATTTATTTTTCAATTAAACACATATTAAACACATGTTACATTGATTCCACACACACACACACACACACTTATATATGTAATTAATGAATTTTTATATACAACACACACATAAATAATTACATAATTAATGAAACCTTATATAGAAACATAACCACCTAATATTTATGTAATTTATTAAAATTTTAATATTCATTTTAGAATTTCATTCAGTAACATGATACATTTAATATATTATGTTTTTAATTGGAAAATTTTATTTATTTATTTTTAATATTATTACATTTAGGTATTCTCTATTCATTTTTAATTTTTTTATAAATTTTTTAGAATTTAATCATTTTCAAATATTAATTTATATATATAAATTTACTATGTTTTAAAATTTACAATATGTATTTATCTTTATTTCAATATATATATCCATATTTTTTAAAATTTTATATTTAATTAATAAAACTTATCAAAATTTCCTATATTTTTAAAGTGTACTCATTTTTAATTATTCAATTTCACTCATTTTTAACAAGCATGCATTTAAGATTATAAATTCATGAATAATATTAAAAATAAATTTTTAAATAAATTTTTAAATAAATATTTATAAATAAATATATTGATAAATTTATATATTTATAAATATAAATAAATAAATATTATTTTTTAAAAAATTAATTATATAATTATAAATAAATAATTATATAGTAAAATAATTAAAAAATTATAGGAAATTTATTTAAATATTGAATATATTTACTTTATTTATATTTATATTTATATTTGTATTTATATTTATATTTGTAATTGTATTTATATTTATATTTATATTTATTTATTATATATATATATATATATGTAATTATATAAATATATATAATGATATAAATATATAAATATATATAGATATATATTTTAAAACGTATTTATATAATTATAAATAAATAATCATATATTTAAAAAATTAAAAAATTGAGATAATATTTTTAAATATTGAATATATTTCAATAAATATATTTAAATAATGAATATGTTAACTATATTTTTAATTATATTTATATATCTTTTTTAAATATATATATATATATATTATGATATAAATATATTTATTTATAAATATATTTTGAAATGTATATTTACTATATTTATAAAATTATATATTAATAATCACAACAAAATAAAGATAATTGTTTTATAAATTGTATATATAATTATATAAAAATAATTATATATTTGAATAATTATAAAATTATAATAAATTTATTTAAATAAAGAATAAATTTAATATATTATATATATATATATAATTATATAAATATTTAAATATATATATTTTTTAAAAATTATTTATATAATTATAAATAAACAATCATATATTTAAACAATTATAAAATTATAAAAAATATATTTAAATAATCAATATATTATAATAAATATATTTAAATAATGAATATATTATAATGGATTTACTATAATAAATATATTTAAATGGTGAATATATTTACAATATTTATATTTATATTTATATTTATATATATTTATTAAATATATATAATTATAAAAATACATATAATGATATAAATATATTTATAATTATAAATAAATAATTAAAAAATATATTTACAAATATATTTATTTCTTTATATATGTTTAAATGTATATTTACTATATTTAAAAAAACAATATATTGATAATCAAAAATAAATAATGACATTTCTTAAAAAAGTGTTTATATGATTATAAAACAGTAATTATATATTTAAATAATTACAAAATAATAATAAATATATTTAAATAATGTCTATATTTAAAATATTTATTAAATAGATAGATATATATATATATATATATTTATATATGATGAAAAAAATAACTTTATAATCGTATAAAAATATTATTAATTTATTGAAAAATATTTTTATTTATAATTATAATTATAATTCCTTTATTAGCGCTAAAGTTGTAGAATTTATAAAGATGCCTTTTATCAATACATCTTTAGCACTGATAAAGATGACTTTTATGAGTGTTTTTTTGAGACGATAAATATATCTTTTATCAGTGCTTGTTATTTTAGTACTGATAAAAAGTTTCATTATCAGTGCTTTTTTGGAAGCACTGATAAAGTCCTCCTTGATATTTTTAAAAGAACCCTAACCACACTGATTTAAGTCTCGATTCTCAAGTCTTCATAGAATTAAAAAACTATCGGTGCTCCTCCTCAAATTTTTCTCAGATGAATTAAGCCTCCAATCTAAGGTATGTTATTTTTTCTCCTCCACTCTCATTGATTTCTTGTTTGGGTTTTTGAGTTCACAAGCCTAGATGATAAAAAACTCACCCTTTGAGTTCAATGATCCTCCTATAATTGGTTTGGGTTCCTTGCATAGGAATTTTAGGTTTGGAATCATATCTTCCTCCACCTTTAATTTTTAACAATCTCTTGTGATTTTGGATCAGATTTGGATATGAAAAGTTCATTTCTCTTCTCCTATTCATTTTATTTCTTTTTTTGTTGCTGGTTTTACTCTCTCCCTCATTCCAGACACTTGAGGCTGAATCCCACGTGGTCCTGGCTTTTTATTTTTGTTCCGGCTTTGATTTCAAGGACATGTACACTTCCCTCGGTGTCCTCAAATCTCTATTTTTTTAGGATTCTTCATTTTCTCTTAATCTAGGTTATTCTTCCCCACTCTTGGCTCTTTAATTTTAGAATCATTGATTTCATGATGCTTGTATTGATTTTTTAATTGTTTCAAAACAGTATTAATTATACTCATTGAGTTTCAAGGGATGAAATATGATTTTGACTTATTTTTCCCAGATAGTAAGGGCTTTTCCTATCGTTAAAGAATGGAATGAATATGATTTGAAGTTACTCACTTGTGAAATTTCTTTATTGTCCCTTTAATATGGTGTTTTCAATTTAAAATTTTATATTGATATTTTAATATATTTTCATAAATATGTGTCTTAGCATTTCAAGTTATACATGAAATTCCAAGAATTCTGAAAATGTTTCACGATAGTTTTTAAATAAATTGTGTGGTTAATAATTTTTTAGACCCCATTTGAGTCTGGGGATAAATTAAGGAATTTAGTATCACGCCTTTAGATTTTTTATGATATGTAACCATTATGAATGTTTGACACTTTTTATGATTATTCTTTAAGTATGTTATTTTTGAATTATGTATTCTGGAAGATTCTTAAAAAATATCACTAAAAGAATCTTTCATTGTTTATTGTTCTCAAATGTAATTTTGAATTGTTTTTAAAAGCATGACTCATGATATTTTTGAAAATTGTATTCAAATTCATGAATATTTTTAAAACCTTCTTGTTTTTGACTCATGAATAAATTTCATGGCATGTGAAATATTGTATTTGTTGCTTCTTGTGTGATATTTGATGAAACTAGTTTCGATATATGAATATTCCATTGATTGAATTTTGAAGGAAGCCCATGGGAACCACAAAATTTAAATTGTTAGTCTAGGAAAACCATGTTAGGAATGTTTAGATTTACCTAAAAATTAAATCTATAATGAAAACACTAACTAAACCTTGGTGATTCAAGGATATAATTCTAAGGGTGGTATCCTACCCCCTAAGCCCATAGACCTAGGGTAATGTGTGCACTAGATTTCCTTGATCAACGAGAGTGTGAGTATCCTTGATCTATGACCTAACTTACATGGGTAGTCCTTTACCATGGTGATATGATTTAAATTGTTAATTTACTAATGTCTTCCGAAAAATATTTTATTCAAGTTGACTATATAAATTTTTTATGAAATGTTTCATAATCATGATAATATTTAGGTTATGTGGTGTCCTACATAGAATTTTTACAATCATGCCTATTTTAAATTTCAGTTTTGAAAAAGGAAACATAGTTTTAAATTTAAAAGTGGGATTTGAAATGAAAAAATGAGATTTTTCCATAAAATGAACTAAAATGGATTCAGTGTTTTGAAACTCATGAATTTATTTCAAACTGAAATTATAATGTTTTAAATATTTCAAATTGTACATACTTCCATGGAAATAATTTTCAATTTTTATTTTATTGTTGATGGGTTTTGAATATGTTTTTAAATTTTTTCACTTGATTCTAATTATTTTTATAGAAAAGTGGTTTCATATCCCATTTAGTGTTTTGAAACAAATTGGTCTATTTTCATGTGGAATAAAAAACAGGTTTCAAATGGGGGTTTTAAAATTCCAAAAGGAACCTTTTGAATTTTGAAAGTGGTTTTGAGATGAGATTTGTAATTTTAAATTAAGATGTATAAATTTAAAAAGTTTTGGTCTCTTGTAATGTTTTTTATAGTGGTTGGTTTTAATATGGAATTTCGATTAAAAAAAATTGGTTTGGTGTTAAAAAAATGAGTTATTGATTTCATAAATGAACCTAGAAAATGAATTTATGTTAGAGAAGTTGAAATTTTGAAAATATTAGTTTCTTATTATAAAAAGGGAAGATATATTCTTGGTAACTTCATCGAAATTAGGAATATTTGGATTATAATATAGGGTTGGTAGTAAACCAATTTATCCAATCAATTAGACATAACTTTTTTTATTTATGGTCATATCTCTTAATTTAATACCTTATTAATCATTTAAACCTCTACATTGGTGACTGAAATTTGATATATTGAAACATTAAATATTACGGGATTAATATTTTTAATAATAATAATTTACATTTATATGATAATATACCGACAACTTTAAAAAATTGTTATTGGAGAAATATTAATTTTTAACATTGATTATTTTTATAATATCTTATATATTACTCATCCTCATTAAATTTCATCATTTTCCTAGTATCGCAAAAAATAATTTATTCTTTGAATTGAATATATATATATATATATATGAAATTATAATACATGTTTTTATTAAATATAATATTAATATCTTTTTAAAATCTTGAGCTTTTATTATTATAGTAATTTTTATAACGATGTTTCAAATTGTATACTCATAGTTTATTAATGTTTACATTTCACTATAACATGGTATATTTCATTTTGTTTTATTTTAGTACTGTGTGTGATAAAATTTATCTAACCAAGTATTTATTTAAAGGATTGTTGATACTGAAATCATAGTGTGTTATTAGGATACATGTACTACATCAGATAGAGAAATAAATCATGAATGAATCCTAATTACATGTTGTTTTATAAATTTTATACAAATGAGTAGCCTCTCCATAGTGTCTGAAATTAGAGAAACTAGGAAATCATGAATTTGTTTCCACTAGGAGTGCATATTTTAGTCTTGGTGCAATAATTTTTCTGTTCAAGGGATAGTGGTTCATGTATACTTGAGCTATGGTGATACACATACTCAATCCATTAGGAATAGAGAAAGGGGTATAAATTGGAAGGGCATTATAAACATGTATTGTATGGTCATCTCATCTATCAAACCATTTTGTTCCTGAGAAACTTTTCAGCCTTAGGAAACAAACTAAGAAATGTTTTTCGATGCTTTTTCAAATATCAGCTCAGGAACATTTATATTTAAGGGTAAAACTTCTATCCTCATCATATTTATTTCCTAAATAGTTATTATGGATTTTTTTCTTGAGAATTACCCCCAATAACTTCTAGATATGCACTTATGTTTCCTAAACTAATCTTAGAAAAAGTCATCCCACACTGGGTACCATTGGTCATTTTGGGTTCCCCTTATTAAAATTATCTATAACTTTAACCTTTGATTTTGAATATTTATTTTGTATTAATTTATTTTTTGTACAAAATTATTATTTTATGAACCTAATTAGGTGGGTATAAATCAAAAATGAATGCACGCTAATCGTAATTTAAAAGAGTATGAAGATGTAGTTAAATAGTTCATAAAGTGTGAAATAAAGCATGTATACAACCCTTCTAAAATCATTTTTCTATGTTTAAATTATTTTTATTCAATAAAAATTAATCTGGAAGAGTTTTAAGAACATTTGATTTGTCAGGGAATAGATCAGAGCTATAAATGTTGGACTAAACATGGGGAAAAACTGAACGTACACACAAATTGGGATGATACTATGGTTTATTGATCAATTTATATGAATACTAGTGTAAATGATGATATAGGTCACATATATGAAATGAAAATAGAAATTGAAGATGACCTTCATGGTTGACCAATGTTTGTTTGAGAAATTAAATAACTATTCTAAGAGTCCATTTTATACTAGTTGTATTAAATACCAAACATCGTCAACTGTATTAATGTTATATAATTTAAAATATGGTAGTGGTTGGAGTAACACAAACATTATCAAAATACTTGGTCTCCTGAATGATATGATATAAGAATAAAATGAACTTCCTGGTTGAAAAAATGATGCTAAATGAATTCTAAATTCAATAGAAATGATCTCTAAAAAAATAAATTCTTGTCCAAATGATTTCATATTATTTCAAAATGACATTAATCACTCATAAAATTACATAAATATTTCACGGATCAATACAAGAAAGTTGAATCAGGTCTTTTGAAATATATATGGTGATTTTAAATCATTACATGGTTTTGACGACTATAAAGATGTTGAGAAACAATGATACAATTGATGTGTCATATAGATACATGAATTAAATATGGGAAACTAAATCATCTATAAAAAATTCCCCAGTAGAAGAAAATTTATTATGAGTGTCCAAAATTTGGAAACGAGCCAAGAAACATTGATATTGAATTATTTACAGATAAAATAAATCCTTTTGGTTTATATAGTAGTACTCATATTACATGTCCCATAATGTTACTAAATTATAACTTTCCATTATGGTTATGAATTAAGAAAAAATACATTATTTTGTATCTTCTTATTTCTGGACCAAAACAACCTTGTAATGATATTGAACTCTATTTGCCTCCATTCATTAATGATATGAAATTGATGTTGGAAAAAGGTGTAAGAATTTATGATGATCGTAGAAGTGAAGATTTCATATTGAGGGACATGTTGAATGGGATGATAAATGACATTCCTACTTTTGGAAAATTTTCAGCCTATAACATTATAGGAATGTTGTGGTGTCCCACTTGTGAAGAATGAACACACTCAGTCTTGTTGGAACATTCCATGAAGACTGTGTTTTTATGACATAAAAATTATTTACCTCAAAGATATAATTACTGATCCTAGACAACCACATTCGATGGGAATACAGAACACGACACATCATAGTATCCACTAATGGGAAATAAACTATTCAACAATGTAAAATTTATTGACACAATTTTTGACAAACCATTTTCAAAAAACATTATGAAATAAGGTTGAAAAAAGAGATAAATTTTATTAGAATTACCATATGGGAATTTATTATATGTCATAAATCTTATTGATGTCATTGATTTAGAAAAAAAATTTCTTTGATAGTGTTATTATCACATTACTAAATTTTCATAGAAAAATAAAATTTTGAATCCCAGCTATATTGGAAATGATTGACTTGGGGATAAGTGAAGAATTGAAATCAGTGAAGGGTGAATGGAAGAATTTTCTTCCTCCAATATCTTACACTCTATCTTGACATGAGAAATTATAATTTTTCATTTTACATAACGGTGTAAAAGTTACATTTGAGTATTCAAAAAATATCAGTAATTTTGTGTCAATGTCTAATTTGAAGTTATATTGACTAAAATCATAGAACTATCTTGTTTTGATGTACGATTTGAGGCATGTTTCTTTATGTTACATTCTACCAAAAAATGTTTGACATAAAGTAACCAAATACCAATTATTTTTTGAATCCATATACAGTAATTTTATAGACTTGATGAAGTTTCCAATCATGAATTAAGAGTTTGTAATCACATTTTTTGAATTAGAGATGTTATTTCCTCCATCATTATTTTATATAATGGTCCACCAGTCAACACCCATACACCACCTTGTTGCTAGGGGAACAATGTATAATATCCTAGGAGACATTATTCATAATGAATAACTCCTAAAATGTCATATGATTATGGTTAATGGGGTATCTCATGATCTTACCATTGAGTTTCATGTTCCACTTGATGATCCATATATTACAATGGTCAATGATTCTACTGGAACTTTAATATCATGAAAATCTATTCTTACAAAGATACATGAGGTATTTATTTCAAAAAAAATTAATATAAAAAAGATATAATAGTTTATGAAAAATGTTTTAATGCTAGGTATTTTCTTACAAATAGATAAATAAATGGGTAAACTGATGGTCGATCATGACAATCTAGTGAATTGACCAAGAAATGAAAAGGACATTCTAGGAGTACCTTCTCCCTGCCAGTTCCACAAAAACATTTTTTATCACTATAACTTAATAAGGAGACCAAATTTAAAGTTGTAGATATGTCTTAAATTGCACATAGAGAATAAATATTTGTAACTTTCATTACAAACACTGTTGTTCTCGATTGTATAAATGATATTCTCATGTTTGAATGGACGAGAGTATCAATTTTGAATACACACATCAGTTATAATCTCATAATAAGTCTATCTAAAAAATGATATAATATTTTATTAAATTTAATAACTATTCATAATTTATATAGGATTTTATATTACTATTATATAAAGGGAAAAATTTGTGAAAAACAATTTGGATTCATTAATCCCTATATCATTTATATGTAAGAAAACTATTTAGAGAAGGAGTAAATTGATAAGAAAAAATATGAGTTAAATGATGAATTTGGGTAAAAAATAATAGATGACATACTATTTTTTTAATGAAGCACTAGATACTGATCTCACTCAATCTTGAGGCCCGGAATATTTATTTTTTGGTTCTAATGTATGGATATCCAACAAAAACACTACACATGATCTGTGTTGTGAATTTCTAATGCACTGAAATCAACATTTTATAGATAATCATCAAATTATATGTTTTAGTATGTGTTTTAACAATAATTTTCTTATGATAGTATGGTTGATAAATCTATGTTAAATCATGGAAGGACCATTGTGACTAAATATAAAAAAATCTTGTGGATTTATTAAAATGGTAATAAATTAGGGTATATATAGATAAATTTAACTATTAAAACCAATTTCAAAATAGCTCAATCATTTTGGTCAATGTTTTTGAAGTATCCAAAGAAAGATAATTGAAATGATTGTGGTTATTATGTTGGAAAATTTATGTGGGAGACCATAAACCATGAAAAGACAATCGTCCCCAAACATGAAATTTTTGAAGGTAATTAAAATTTTATTTAAAATGTTATTAGTAATTTGTTTGTATTTATTTTCTAATTAATACCAAGATTTCTGAAAATCTCATACTCAAAAGAAGAAATAAATATGTTTAGATATGAGTGAGTAGTGTACATGGTGTCAGACAGTTTTTCGACATCAAATTTAGGAGATTAAATAATATATTTGTGATCTAGTATGAGATGTGACATTAGAAATATATTTTTCATGTGAAGGATTAATATCAAAATACTTATATATTATTTTTATCTATTCTTTGATTATATTTATAATATAGTAAATCAATTTGTTTAGAAACTAATAAGAAAAATACATGGTGTCACAATGTATATACCTATAATGAATAGGTGACTTCGTACTATTTATTTAGTTAATTTTATCATCATTTTATAAACTTTTTTTTAGAAAATTTCATTTTAATTTTTGTCTGATACTTATTTTGTTAAATTTATACATTAGTTCAAAACTCACGTCACGTGCTCGACTACCAAGAAAACGAGATTGGATTATTTTCCAACATTAGGGAAATGATCTATAGGTCATTTGTGATGTGTAGGAATTGAAAACATGTAAATCTGACACACAATGTGGTCATTATAAGTTGAAGTAAAAAGTTTCTACTAAAAAGTTTCATTTTAGTTTAAAATATACATAAAATAAACGAAGTCAAGAAAACGAACTTGGATTGTTTTCAATGTTTAGGGAAAAGATACAGAATTCATTTTTTATATATATAAATTGACCTTATGTCAATATAACACATGATTTGGTTGGTATGACTCAAAATACATGTTTTCAATACAAAAGTTCCATTTTAGTTTATAACATACATCAAATAGTCAATACCAAGAAAATAAGATCATGTTATTTTCAAACATTAGGAAAATGATCCATAATTAATTTTTAATGTGTATTAATTGACTTTACATCAATCAAAGACTTGATGTGGTCAATATGACCCGAAGTATGCATTTTCAATTGAAATGCCCTATTTTAGTTTAAAAAACATTTGAAAATATCCAAAACCGAACAAAACTTCTTGTATTAGATTCCAAAATTAGGAAAAAAATACATAATTAATTTTATAGGTGTAGTAATTGGCTAAACATAAATCCAATGTATGTTGTGACTAATATTACTCAAATTGTGTGGTTTCAGTTAAAAATTGACATTTTAGTAAAAATGAATAGTAAAAAACTCAATATAGAGAAAAATATTCATATTTTTTTTATACTTCAAGAGAATGATCCCTCAATCATTTATGACATGTAGGAATCAACCATACCTAATATAAATATACAATTTACCCTGTATGACCTAAATTGTGTGGTTTATGTTTAAAATTGACATTTTAATAAGGTATTGTTTCATATTTATGTTTATTTGTTTTCTTTATAGTATTAAAAACATAATAATAATTATCTTATATATGTGGGTCCCTTTTCTAGAGTTTCTATGGTTTGTTCAATGCTGCTCGTGCTTGTGAGAGATTAGACTTCGAAGCTACAAATGAGGTAATGATAATAAATAAATGGGTCAAGAATGTGTTCATACATAATGAAAATGAAAATTCCTACTAATTATTTAGTTAAAACATTCACCATTTTACCTACCATTTTGTGTTAATTTTCTTATCATTTCAATCTAATAATTATTTAGTTTTCTCATAGTTCTTTTGGGAATTCATATTTTTCTTTCAACTGTCTGCAATAATCCATAAAAGAGAAACACATGTTATTTACTGTTGGGATTGTTGATTATGGTTGAAAGAAAAACACACATTACATATTCAATCTTCCACACCTAAATCTGATACATTGTGTTCTCGGTATGACTTGAAGTATATGGTTTTAGTTTATAATTTAAATTTTAGTTTAAAACACACATTACACACTCAAAACTGAGAAAAAACATTTATATTCTGTTGATACTTTATGAAAACCATCCATAGATCATTTACACCATATAGTAATCATCCACACCTCAATGAAACACACAATATTGCCATTATGATTCAAAGTGTCTGTTTTTATTTATTATTGAAATTAATTTTAGTAAAAAAACAAGGAATATACTCAAAACCCATAGAAACATTCATATTGTTTTGATACTTTATAAAATAGATCTATAATTCATTTATGATATGTAGGAATCAGATGTACCTCAATCTAATACACAATTTTCCTTATAGGACTCCAAGTGTTTTTTTATTTAAAATTGACGTTAATTTTATTTAAAAAAGTAATTGATATACTCAATATCATGAAAACACATACATGTTGTTTTATGCTTTATTAAAATGATCCATAAGTCATTTGTGACATTTAGGATTCAGTAGTACCTCAATCCAACTTACAGTGTGCCTGGTATAACTCAATGTGTATGTTATTAATTTAAAATTTAATTTTTAGTAAAAAAAGTGTAAACTCGCTAAAAACAAAGAAAATAAATTCATATTATCTTTATAATTTATTAAAATTATTAATAAGTCATTTTTTATGTGCATGAATATGACTCATGTGAAACAGACACACAATGTGACAGATATGACTCAAAGTTCTTGTTTCCTTTTTAAAATGACAATTTAGTAGAAAACACTAGTGACATACTCAAAACCATGAAAACATATCTGAATGGTTTTTATAATTTATGAAATTATATATAAGTTATTTTTATGTGTAGTAATTATCCATACTTCTATCTGTTGCATGATGTTTTTGGTATTTCTCTAAATGTGCCTTTTTATTTAAAACTGACATTAATTTTAGTAAAAAAGATAAGTGAAATACTCAAAACTGAGAAAAATAATTAATATTCATTTGATATGTTAGGGAAATTATCCATATGTCATTTGGGACCTGTTGAAATCAGACAAACCTCAATTTTATACACGGTGTTCCCATTATGACAGAAAGTGTGTCTTTATTTAAAATTCAAATTAATTTTAGTAAAAAATACAATTGAAATACTCAAAAATGAAAAACGACATTTGTATTGTTTGGATACTTTATTAAAATGATCAATATTTATATTTTGACATATAGTAATAAGCTTCACCTCAATCCAATACACAGTGTGACTGTTATGACTCCAAGTGTGTCTTTTTATTTAAAATTGACACTAATTTTAGTAAAAAAGACTAGTGAGATAGTAAAAATAGATAAAACACATTCATATTTTTTTTATAGTTTAGGAAAATGACCCATAATTAATTTTTTGACATGTAGGACTCAGCCACACCTCAATCCAATACACAGTGTGCCCAATATGACTCAAAGTGTGTCTTTTTATTTAAAATTGGCATTAATTTTACTAAAAAGGACAACTGATATACTCAAAACCAAGAAAAAAATATTTATATTGTTTTTATTCTTTATGAAAATTGTACATGTTTCATTTTTTAGGTGTAGGTATTATCTTCATCTCAATCTGATACATGTTTTTTCCAGTATAACTCAATGTGTCTGTTACCTGTTTAAAATAGACATTTTATTTCAAAAATTATGTTACTCACTAAAAATAGGGAATACATGCTCATATTATCATTAGAATTTAGGTGAAATGATTCACATGTAATTTTTAAAATTTATTAATTAGTATCACATCAAATTGACACACGATGTGGCCGGTATCACTCAAAGTGTGTGTTTCCAGTTTAAGATGACATTTTAGTATAAAAGAAAAGTAACACTCTCAAAACTATGAAAAATAATTTTTATTGTTTTTATACTTTATAAAAATGATTCCAAAGTTATTTTTTATGTGTAAGAATCTACCAGACCAAAATTAAACACATAGTGTGATCGGTATGACTCTAAGTGTTTCTTTTATTTAAAATTGACAATAATTTTATTAAAAAAGACAAGTGCCATACTAAAAAAATAGAAAAATCATTTAGATTGATTGGATATATTAGGAGAATGATCAATATGTCGTTTTTCATGTGTATGAATCATACACACCTAAATTTACTACATTGTGTGCCAATTATAACTCAAAATGTTCGTTATTAGTTTAAAATTGACATTTTAGTTCAAAAAGTTTATTAATCACAGTAAACTATGAAAACTCCCTCATATTGTCTTGATAATTTATTAAAATGATTTTAAGTCATATTTTATGTGTATGAGTTAGTATCACCTCAAACAAAAGCCTAATTTGGTATGTAAGACTTCAAGTGTCTGTTTCTATTTTTATATGACATTTTATTAAAAAAATATGTGACATACTTAAAACCAAGTAAATTCATTATGTTTTTTTGATAAATTATTATTATGGTCCATAATTAAATTTTCACATGTAGGAATCAATATCACCTCAATTTGATGCACGATATTACCATTATGACTCCATGTGTATCTTTTCTATTGAAAATTGATATTAATTTCAGTAAAAAATATAACTGACATACTAAAAAATAGAGAAAGTGCATTAAGATTCTTTTGATAATTTATAAAAACTTCCTTTATATAATTTTTGATGTGTATTAAGGATCCGCACCTCACTCTGATGTATGGTGTCACCGGTATGACTCAAAGTGTGTCTTTTTATTTAAAATTGACTTTAATTTTTGTAATAAAGATAAGTGGCATACTCAAAAATGAGAAAATGCATTATTATTGTTTTGATACATTAGTAAAATTATCCATAAGTCATTTTTGACATTTAGGAATCATATTGGCTTCATTATGATACACGGTGTTCCCAATATGACTCAAAGTGTGTCTTTTTATTTAAATTGACATCAATTTTAGTAAAAAATACGAGTGACAAACTCAAAACCAATAAAATGCATTAGTATTGTTTTGATACTTTAGGTAAATAATCCATAAGTAATTTTTGATGTTTAAGAATTAGACACACCAAAATACGATATATTTTGTTCTTATTATGACTCCAATTGTGTCTTTTTATTTAAAATTGACATTAATTTTAGTAAAAAAGACAACTGATATACTCAAAACTGAGAAAACAAATTCATATTGTTATTATCATTTAGAATTATAATCTATAAGTGATTTTGGTTTGTATGAATCATCTTAACAAAAATCATATACATGGTATGACCAATATAACTCAAAGTTTATGTTATTAGTTTAAAATTGACATTTTAGTTCAAAAAGTATGTCACTCACTAAAAACCATGAAAATGTGCATGGATTTTCTCAATAATTCATTAAAATGGATAGTATGTAATTTGTGACATGTAATAATTAGTCTCATTTCAAACCGACACATGATGTGACAAGTATAACTCAAAGTGTATATTTTCTATTTAAAATGACATTTTATTAGAAAAGATAAGTGACATAATCAAATCCAAGAAAATGAATTTTTATTATTTTGATAAATTAATAAAATTGTCCATATGTCATTGCTGACATGTAGTAATGAACCTCACCTCAATATGACGCATGATGTGACCTGTATAACTTTAAGTGTTCCTTTTTCTTTAAAATTGACATTATTTTTTGAAAAAAGGGCAGGTGAAATACTCAAAAATGAGAAAATGCATTAATATAGTTTTAATAATCTAGTAAAATTGTCCATAAGTTATTTTTGACTTTTAGGAATCATCCTCACATCAATCTGACAAACGGTGTTACCGGTGTGACTCAAAGTGTGTCTTTTTATATAAAATTGGAATTAATTTTAGTAAAAAAAGAAAGAGACATGATCCAAACTAATCAAATTCATTCATATATTTGATGATTTATAAAAATTATCCATAAGTCACTTTTTATGTTTATGAATTATCCGTACCACAATATGACACATAGTGTGACTGGTATGACTCTAAGTGTTTCTTTTTATGTAAAATTGACATTAATTTTAGTAAAAAATTCAAGTTACATACTCAAAAAAATAAAACTCATTCATATTGTTTTGATAATTTAGTGAAATTATCCATAAGTCTTTTATAACATTTTGTAATTATCCTCATCTCAATCCAATTCATGGTATGCCCGATATAACTCAAACTATATGTTATCAGTTTATAATTGAAATTTTATTTTATATAGGGTCACACTCATTGAAAACTAAGAAAACATACTTGTATTGTCTTGATAATTTAATAAAATGACTCGTAATTCATTTTGGACATATAGGAATTAGTATCACATTAAACTGACACATGATGTGATTGATATGACTAAAAGTGAGTGTTTCCATTTTAAAATTTCATTTTCAAAAAAATACTCATGAAATACAAAAAAATGAGAAAACACATTCATATTATTTTGATACTTTAGGAAAAAATCCATTTTTTTTATTTTTGACATGTAAGAATTAGCCTCACCTCAATTCGATGATGGTGTGATTAATATGACTCCAAGTGTGTCTTTTTATTTTTAATTTAAATTTATTTTAGTAAAAGAGACTATTGACATACTCAAAAATGGCAAAACATATTTATCTTTTTTGACACTTTAGTAAAATGATCCACATGACATTTGTGATGTATAGGAATCTTTCTCACCTCAATACAATACACTATGTGCTCAGTATAACTCAAATTTTCCATTATCAGTTTAAAATTGACATTTTAGTTCAAAAAGTGTTTCACTCACTAAAACCCAAGAAACCACACCTAGATTGTCTTAATAATTTATGAAAATGATTCATAAGTCATTTGTGATTTGTAGGAATCAATATCATGTCAAAATGACACATGATGTGACCACTATTACTCATAGTGCACATTTCCTGTTTAAATAGACATTTTAGTAAAAAACACAAGTGACATACTCATGATAAAGAAAAAAAATTCAGATTGTTTGGATAATTTAGGAAAATGATCCACAGTTCATTTTTGACATATAAAAATTGAAATCAGGTTTGTCCAACCCAAGCTATGGTCGGTATGACTCGAAGTGAATCTTTTCAATATATAAGTGTCATTTTAGTTTAAAACAAACATCACATCACCAAAACCAAGAAAACAAGATCATATTGTTTTCTAATCATTTTATATGCTATTACTTAATTAATTTCTTTATCATTTTTATATTATAATTATTTAGTTAATTTTATAGAGGTAATACTTGAATATATACAAGATATGGTGTGATGTATAAGAATCAACAACAACTCAATTAGATACACATTATTACAGGTATGAATAAAAGATTATTTTAAAATTTTTACTTTCTATTTAATTTATTTCTTTATAGTATTACTAATTGAAGAATTTTTTTCTTATACGGGTTCATAATTTTCCTCAAGATGGGGTGGTTTGATTAGAAATAACATGAGTGGGGGTTGGGGTCCAAAGGAAAACTAATATTTATGTTTTTAAATGTCTATGAAAATTTTTACTTACTCAAGTAATTGTAAAAAAAAATGATTGAAATGTCTATAATATTGTGTTTTTTCTTGTATTTGTGTTATAAATTTTATTTCAATTAAATTATGCATTTTCAAACTATTTTTTGGTTTTGTTTCTATTGCAACAATGTGATATAAATTTTGAGGCACACTATAGTATTACCCCTATCAACACCACTAGAGTCACTAATAAAGGTATCCTTTATCAACTCTATTGAAAGAACTAATTAAGGGCCCCTTAATCATCACTATTTTTAGCCCTGATGAAGGGTACCTTTATCTACACTAAAAAAAGTGTTCATATTGGGGGTCCTTAATTAGTTATTTTTATATTGATAATAATTTTTTCCATTATCATCACTTTTTATAACATTTATTAGGTGTGCCTTTATCAGTTATTTTGTTGCGATGATAAAAGGCTAGGACTTTTAATCGTGCTTCGATAGTCAGTATTTTTTTGTGTGTTGAAAATGGAAAAATTTAACACTATTAAAGGACTTTTTTGCAGTACTGATTTTATTCATGTCATATGTAAATATAAAATCCATTATTATAAACTGCTCTGAGATGAAGTGAAGGAAAATGAATTACTCCAGTTTGTGAGGCGGTAGTCCCCCATACACATGAATGACAATTTCATTTCTCATTTGATAGAGGAGAAGATAGATTTACGTTATTTCACTAAAATAACAACATATCATTATATATATGATACTTTTTCTAATATCTCATAATTTTGGGACAATATTTGAAGGAGGTATAATAAGAAATTAACTAAAACATTCAATTGTAAGATATCCATCAACTTCAGAAACCACAACTTCTTTACACTTTAAGTCATATATGGTTGATATCATACCCAAAATAATACCTTTATAATGTTTAAAGTGATGTTATAAATGTATTTTGGAAGGTATTTTCAAAAAAATGGTTATTGACATGTGAAGAAAATAAGAGAGTTGGTGTCCTTTTATAATGAGGGGAGGGAAATTTTTTGATTTTCTAAGTTTAATAAATTTATATAAATTAATTTTCATTTTAAATGGATTTAATTAGATATAATTTTAATATAATATTATTGTTTGTATAAATAATATCATATAATAAAAATTGTACAAGTTTGGGTGATATTTTCTCCCATATCTTTTTGTTTTAACCCTCCCATAACCATTTTTATTATTAGCATGATAATTTTTTTTACTCTTTTGGGGTGAATATATTTACTATAAAAGAGAATTTGGACCTTAAATAGACCATGGTTGAAATTATGAACTATGTCCCAATCACTAAGATGAATATAGTATTTTTATAAATTTTAATTAATTCAATAAAATATTATTAATGCCAATTTTGGAACTATTCATTTAATTTGACATTGAAAAGAACATGAAAACAAATAAATTGAAATATAATCCTTTCACACATCTCTAATATATAACACTTATCTACTAAATTCTTGAAACTCAATAATTTATTCAAATAATATCACATTTAATATTTTTTTCATCTTTTAATCTGTTTTTCTATTTGTTGTGTAAATACTGTGTTGGTGTTGCATAAATATTTAATGTAATTATTTGATCACTAAAAATTAGAAATAAATTACCATGATAAAAAATAATTTATCTTTAAAATAACCATTTTTAACTAAACATGAGTTGTTTTTATCTCTTTCACACAATATTATTGATATTAAAATAAATAATATGACATTTTGACTTTATATTTTACATATATATTATATAGGTAAAAAAATACATATGAAACCTTGATTCCATATTTTATAATTTTGGAAGGAAATGGCTGAAGTGAACTCATCCAATAGGATAAATCCAAGTGTTAGGGTCATTTTAAGACCTTATCATATTCTATTTAACCTTAATTACTTTATTTACCCTTACTATGGTGACAATTATATATTATGGTTACTATTCATAATGATTAAAAATAAAAGGGATATTTTAAAAACATGTGGACCTCTTAATTCCAAATACGAAATCTATTTTTCATGATTCAATATATATAATAGGATTAAATTAATTTAACATTAAAACATATAAGTTAACGAAAAATAGTTTAAATAAATGTCTTTTGAAGTATAAAAATGTTTTCTATACTAAATTCAACAATAAAATTAATTCCAATAAAATTAACTAGATTATTCATAATTTTTAGGACCAATAAGGGCCTATATACCCTGAGAGGGGTGGTGAATCAGGGTATGGATATTCTTTTTCTAAATTATTTCTTCCCCACTGGATCTTGACCTCTTTATTAGAAGGGTAACTTTGTTTGCACTTCTATGTTTATTATGATCACTTCTTTTCTTCTTTATCTGATGATGATTCTTTGAATGTAATGCAGGGAAGAAAGCAGACAGACACATAGATTTTTACTTGGTTCACTCTCACTGGGCTACGTCCAAAGAGCATACACCTGTGATTTACCGATGTACCAAAATCCACTAAAGCTCACTGCTTTTTACAAGGTTTAGGATAGATCACATCTATTCCCAGGCTCAATGCCTTTACAATGTTTAGGGTCATCTCACTACTTTCCCAAGGGTCACTCCCTGTTTCTCTCTCTGGCTCACTGCCGGTGGAGAGGATCACCTTATTCCTCTTCCTTTACTCACTCCTCTAGAAAGGATCCACTCACAATTTATATACCTATAGGTCTTTTCATTATCACTAATGAATACATCATCTGTTGTATTTGGATGCTCTGTTGATGTCCAACTTTCACCTGTAGATGAAATTCACTTTGCACCGTGGGTATCGGGAATTCTTCTACCTTCCACGTAGCCCTGAATCTCTAACATGAAACAACCTTACTTGGTGCCCTTCTCTAAGTCGGCGCGCAGGTCTCGGTGTGCAATTCAAAACTGGCGCAGAAGTCCTCCTCAACCACTTGCGCGACACAAGCTTCTGCAACTCCAATCTTGCGTGACACACACCTTTTTATGCCCAAACCAATAATGGAACGCAACCAAAAACATTCAAACTTCTTCGAATATGGCATAGAATTCGACCTCAACCACTTGCACGACACCTCCTTCTTCACCACAAAACTTGCACGACTCACTTCTTTACTCGCCCAAACCACCTTGGGCACGCAACTATCACCTGGATCACAACTCCTACTTGTGCGACCACACACCACTTGCATGGAAAGAGCTATGATTTTTCTAAGTGTTGAACTCTACACCGAATAAGGAAGGGTCAACCTGTATTTATTGGCATTTGGACACCCTGCGCGATGGCATACAACTCTCCCCTTGGTGTGCAAGTTTTGGCACGCAAGTCTCCTGCCGCGCAAATCACTTGCGCGACCTACTCCAAAACTTGCGAAAACCTTATCCATTTTCCATATTTTGATGATTTGATCTTGAAAAAAATATGGCGTGAAATTTTCCTCTCCTTTAAGTACACAAAGAAAAAGTCCCTTTTCCAAAAACCACTTTTTCCCATTTGTCGATTTTCAGGCCCAAAAATTTGGCAAACACTGGAAAATGGCACCACCTTGTATCTGCTCTTTTCGTACCGCCTCCAGATAATCCATTCCATTGTCGAAATTCATGAATCAAACATGGATCGTTAACCACATCCCTTGAAATCTACATGCCACCATGAAATCCCCTCTATCAACAAATTTGTATGTCATGGTTTTCTTTGTCAATAATCACAACACATATGTCCACCTTTTTAACAAACACAATCACCTCAAAAATGCTTAAATGATGCCTTGAGGGATTTTTTACCAATAATAATATAATAGAAATATTTTTCCTTCTAAACCATTTGAAAACAAAATGTAACTTTGTAAATTATTGAAATAAAAATATAGTTTTCACTAAAAATAATTATTTTTCACTATTCACTGGAAAATTAATATTTTTAGGAAAATACAAAAAACCAACTCTAAGATAAATTTTACCTGAGGATATCAAAAATTATTTCCATTTTACTATATAAAACTTCTAAAATATCTAATATTTATTATAATATTCACTCATAAGAAGTAATAAAACTATTTCTGAATAAAATGTATTGTGAAGAATAAGACGCCTTTTCTAAAAATTATGGGAATATTTCATAAGAATAAATCAATAATTTTTTGTTGAGTAGGTCCTTTATATACATTTAGAATTTTTTTTAATCATATTAATACCTTTTAATTCAATAACTATCTTATAATGTTCATATTTAAATAATAATATTTCATTGTTTGTTTGAGGTCGATGTTGCGTAATGCATATGCTATCGTTCATATTGTTTTTTTAAATATCAGGGTGTTACATTCTACACCAGTAATAAATTAAATCCATATTATTTAATATTGTACTCAATAATCAATATTTGGATATTTTAAAATATCATTTTTGAAAACCAACATTTTAAAATGGGTTAAAAAATTCCTTTAAAAAAAGGGAAAGGGAAATTCAAAGGTCATTTGAAAAAACACATAACTATGTTTACAAATAAGAAAGAATTATTGGGAGTGAATATTTGGAAACCGAGTAAAATGAAGACCTGATAATGATAGAGAGTGATATAGAACATTGAACATAAGAAAGTGAATGATCATGTGAAAGTTAATGATCATGATACCATAAATAAATAAGGTGTGAAAAGACTATTAATTCATTAGGAATGAATGTAATAAAAAATAATTTTTGTTTCATGATACCTTTTCTAGTTTTTCAAGTATTCCTTTACCACCTATATTTAAAAAATAAGGAAATATACTTACTTGAGACTAATAATTTCACCCTGTAATCAATTTCTATCACAATCACATCTTTTTATCCAAACTATGAGTATTCATGATGAATATTTCATGCATAAATCAATAAAATCAACTAAAATAATGAAAAAATAATAATAGTAAATTAATATTATGTTTATATATTAACCTAACTAAAATGGATATAATAATTTAATATAGTATTGAAATTTTTTAAACCTTCATGTGATGAAAGGATACATTTTTATTCAAAATTTCCACAATAACACCAATGGTTAAACATAGATTATAACACTAATAAAAACCCTACATCATAATTAACCTTAATAACCTTGACATTAAAGGGTGTTTTAACCTCAAAGTTGATCTGATAACTTTTAACTTATATCCTGAAAAATATCATTAATCACCATGATAAAACACTATATAATTATATAATGTAGTAAACTTCACACCAAAATATCATTAATTAAATTTAGATACTAACCTAAATGTTAATCCTTAGATTGACCATAAATATTTCTTAAAATATGAACTTGTTAATTAATAAATTTATAACAATCTAGATTATCTATATCCCACTATCTGATATACAATATTTTTTATAACATAAAATTATTTCCCAAATGGTTATTTAACCCTTAATAGATTACTCTTCCTAATACCTAGTAAATGTTTCAAATCACCTAAATATCCCATCACTTATAACCTCAAAATGGGTATTTATGATTTTAAGAATGATCTCCCTTAAACATATAAACCCATGATGGTATGCATAACTCTTAATTTATCCTCATGTGAAGACATATATGATCCCAAAAAATTAATACAATCCTTATTTCTCAATTAAAACCCTAGATTATTTCAAGAAATCTAAAAATGAAACAAATAATCCAAAATATGACCTAAATTATTTTTTCATCAAATAACTATCTAATTTCAAGTTCACCAAAACTCTCCCATTTAATTCATTAATGTCAATAATCTATTTATCCCAGCTAAAAATTATCACATTACCACAAAACCAATTTTCTTGGTTATCAGTACTTTTTAACACATATTTTCAAATCAATAAAAAAATCTACTATGGAATAATCATTATAGGTCTCATGATTATTATATATAGAATATTATTGATAAAAAACTCCTAAAATATAATTATAAAATCCAAACACATAAATTATTAAATAATTACACACCAATGATTGGCATTATATAGGTCCTTGGTCTAGGAGTTAACCCTTGGATTAGGGAATTAGATTTAATAAATCCCATATTACCAAAACATGAGACAATGAACTATAAATGGTACCTTGGGATGAACTTCATATCCCTCTATAAAACTCTCCATTTTTCATTTATAATTAATTTATCAATACCCTTATTTTCTATATAATTTTCCCCATTCCATTGAGACATTATTTGAGGTGTCTCTTTCCACATTTTTGACATGAAATAAGTTAAGACTTCTTTTCTCCATTATATCAACCACTCTAGCTCTTATAAAAATCAAATATTCTCTTATTTGGTGATTTTTAGATTTGTTTAAGGTGTAGGCTTTTAATAATATATCATGATAATTAATAAGGTATAATAAAAATGTATTTCACTTCTATTATCATCCAATTTGGTTTATCATAATCACTACATTTTACATTACTTTCAATTTTAACATGATTCCCCTAGGTTCTAGAAATTAAATAAAACCAAATAGAACAGTATTTAAAAAAATAATATTTTGAAACCACATAATCATAAAAATCATTTATAGAATTTTTAAATAATGACACATTCTTTTCGATCTATGAAACCTAGGTTTAACCATAGTTATTCATGGTCATAATTTATACAAATACTTCATAATGATTTGTAAAGAAAATTAAAATTAACCCAATCATATCCCCTGAGAGTTTAGAACTAGTTTTTAAGTAAGGGAACACTCACCATGGACCATAATGATAGATTAGATATATTCAACCAACTAATTTCAGTGTTATTATGACTAGATGCATTTGTACCAAAACCAAATCCAATTGTACTATCCAAAAAGAAATTTATTTCTTAGAAAAACACATAACATATACCTTAAATAAACTTTAGGATGTTATCCTATAAATAGATCTGTCTTCATATTCATGTATTGGGTAATGTTACCTAATCATTGTTTTGTTAATCTAATTCCCAATGTTTTTTATAAACTTCAAATAATATCAATAGTAAAGGCCCTAACCTCGATAGCGTAGAGTTGATAGTTACATAATTAAATTATCACTAGATACAAGATATCACATCTAAATGGATTGAATAGTTTAGTAGTCTTGATAAACTAGATACACTCTTAATTTTCATATTATATTTAAAAACATAAAATAGAAAATTTTATTTTCTTTGAGAACATCATTATCCCCTATAACATATAATTTAATAATAATCATAATATAATTACTTTCATCCTATATAAAAGCAACATAAGAAAGGGGTGAGATGATATTATTAGTGAGGGTTAAGTACAATTGAAGCTATCACGATTAAATAAGGCATAATCAATTTCCAAGGGTAAATAACTAAAAAAATAAATTCAATCAATAATTTCAATATGCATAATAATATGGTATAGATAAATGATTATAAAATAATGCCATATAAACAATCACATGATATTTCATACTATACATGGATATCATAACTAATAAAATAATCCCATGTAAATAAATAACTAATCATATAAGCATCGATTACATAATTTCTGATATCATAAACCAACCGTCGAGGCTTTGTTCCAGGAAAACGTACATAAATGGGTAAATAATAGAAAAAATAACCAAGAAAGTTTGTCTTATAAGACATAATAATTCATTGAGGGGATATAAAAAGTCCCTATCATCACTTACTACATGACATTCGTTCTTGATATGAATAAATAATACAACTCAATCAACATGCGTTAATAATCAATAACCATCAATATTAGAAGAACTAGAATATAGAAATTCCATAATTTCCTGGTTAAAATGATCATAAACCATCCAAATAAATAATAATTATGGTATCATTACAACATATACCAAGTGTAGAATTATTAAAATAAATGGGGTTTTTCATTTATTAATATAATTTCCATAAAAATATCATAAAAAAAGTCTTTCTGATAACTACCATTTTTATTTGAAATTAAAAATTAAAAACTAAAAAAATATAAAATAATTGGAAAATAAATTTCATTTCAAATAATCATTTAACTTGAAAATGAATCTTTAAATCATTTAGTGTTCATGATGGTGAGAAATTCCACTCATAGAGAGAAAATTAAAACAAATATTCTTTTCACGTTATCCAAAAAAATTAAAAAAGTACCTCATTCATAAAAAATATAATATTTCATTTAAGGATTTTTTTTAAAAGTCAAACATGGGTAAAAGATTGAATATTAAATAATTTTATAATATTAAAACAATATTTAAAATATTTTATAGAAAATAATAATATGAAAGTAACAGATTCTCAATTGAGTAAAAAAGAGCTGATCTTCCATAAAAAATTATATGAGTTTCATGTGTACATAAAGATAGAAAAATGAAAGGGAAAGTTTTAATTTAGAGAAATAAATAAAGTATAATAAAATAGATTTGATTTAATAATGAAAGATCTAATAATTACCCCAATAGAGACTTAAACATAAACAATCTTGAATAAGGATGACATTGTGAAATAAAATGTTACCATTTGGTAAAATTCCAATCAAAATACCTTGAATGAAATAATTTGAATTGTAAATTTATGTAATATGAATTAATAATGATCCACTGTATAAAATTTAAAAGTGTTATTATATACACCATGAAAGTATAAATAGGTGCATAACATCGAACTTATCCCATAAAATAATATTCAGTTGAAGAACCCATACAAAGATTATATCATTGAATTGGGAATTAATAAATGAAGTGATTATATGTAAAATTTTAAATAAAAACATTGGAAATATAATATAATACAATAAATTATAATTTCACACATAATAATGTTATAACATAGTCGATGAAGTAGAAGTACAAGATAATGAATGGAAACTCATTTAAGAAACTTCTTACATTAGGTATGGCTCATCATTTATGTTCATTATATTATAGAATAATAAACTTACGACAATTATATAATTTATTAGGAACCTTTTTTAAGTTAATTATTAATTTTATTTTATTTACTACCATTTTATATTTATTTCATTAATCAATGTATTTAACATCAACTGTTTGGGTGATATTAAATTTATATATCCAAAATGACTTTGGTTGGTCGACTATGGTAAAAGAGGTCATCGTTCAATTACCTATATAATAATAATCCGAAAAAATTAATATTTTAATTCATAATTATACTTAAAATATACATGATACATTGTTATAAAAAATTAACTATGTTATAATCATGGAGACGTTAAGTTTTACGTACGTATGAATAAATTTAAAATTTTTGATGATCATGATGGAAAGAAGGTGAGTATTATTTTATATTAAAATAATTATAATTATATCATAAATACCATATTATTTCTCTAAATAAACTTATAAAAATAATCCTTGTGGTGTGGAGATGGAAAATGAACCACATTAGTTGGGGGATGTGACAGTCCACACATAAGCACAAACAAAGTTGTCGTTTTTAAATGTTTAGAAAGGTAAGAAAGTTGAGGACATATTATCTCTTAATAATTATATTTATTTCATAATTATAATATATAAATATTAAATATATCATTATATCCTGCCATGAGAGGTAAAAATAGAAAATCAATTATATCGGTTCGCGAGGAGATAGTCTTCCATACACACGAATAACAACTTCATTTCCAATTTTAGGGTAGAGGAGACAAATATAGGGTATCAAATTAACATAAAAACATCTCAATTTATGAAGGATACTATTTTTTATTTCAAAAAATTTTAATAATATTTAAACGTGGTTTAATAAGAAATAAAACTAAAGTATTCTATTAAATGTTATTCCACCCATTGAGACAACCACCTTTTTAATTACACAATAATCACTCTATGTTTAATATTATTCCCAAAATAATGTATGTAGAATTTAATAAGGGATGTTATTATGGTATTTAGAAAGATATTGGCTAGGATAAATGGTTCTTTAAGTGTGAAGAAAAGTGGAGAGTGAGTGTCCTTTTATAACAATGGGAGGGTAATTCTTGGAATTTCTTAAATTATTAAATAAATATATATTATTTTTCATGTTAAAATGGATCCAAATCGATATAATTAAAATATAATATGATTATGGTTCTAAATAAATTTATCCCATAAAAATTGGACAATTTTCGATGTTTTTTTATTCTTATCTTTTTATTTTAACCCTCTCTTAACCCTTTTGATGATTACCACGATAACAAATATTTTTTACTTATTATTGTTCAAGATAGTTAATATAAAAGACTAATTGGACCATAAATATACCATGGTTGATATGTTAAACCAAATAAAAATCACTTTTATGATTATATTATTTTTAGGAATTTTAAATCATTTAATAAATTATTATTTATTATAAAATAATTTTACTTTGAAAACAAAATAAGAAAAAATAAATTAGAATATAATAATTTAAAAAACTCATAAATTATTATAGTTATATAAAAAATACATGTAACATAATAATTGATTTAATGTATATTTTTTTAATATTTTTAGTGTCATTTATTTTATTTTTCTATTAATTTAATAAATATTATGTCTGTGTTGCGTAATCATTTATGCTAATTGTTTCATCACTAAAAATAATAAATAAATTAACATGATTAAAGGAAATAATTTATATTTAAAATAACCATTTGTAACCAAACATGAGTTATTTTTATCTGTTTTATAAAGTATTATAGATTTGAAAAACAAGAACGTGGCATTTTTTACTTTATCTTTGAATTAAATATTATAAACGAAAAAATAAAAGAAATATGACCCCACATTTCAATATTTTTGAAACTTATATGGAGATTTCTGAAATAAACTCATCCAATAGGTTAAAGGAAAATTTTAGGGTTATTTTTTAGTCCTTATCATATTATTTTTTAACTTAATTACTTGAATTACCCGTACAGTGCTAAAACTAGTTTACCATGGTTACTACTCATAATGAAAAAAGAGGACTATTTAAATTTTTTTACCTCTCGGTTAGTAATAAAAAATATATTTTTAGATATTAAATTTTTATAAGTGTAAAAAATTAATTTAATATTAAAACACAAAATGAAAAGAAAAATAGTCTTTTAGAAAAAAACCTTTTAAGTATAAAAATCATTTTATACTAAATTCAACTATAAAATTTATTCTAATAAATTTAATAAATTTATTATTAATTTAATAAAACTAAATTTCTGTCTAAAAATTTTTAAAACAAAATGTATCTTTTTAAATATTAAAAAAATACAGTTTTCAATAAAAATAAATATTTTTCATTTTTCACTGGAAAATGAATCTTTCCAAAAAAATACAAAAATATTATTCAATGACAATTTTAAAATTATGATTTCAGAAATTATATCCTTTTTATTAAATAAAATTTTAAAAATATTCATAAATTAATTATAATATTCACTCATAAGAATAATAAAAACAATTTTTAAAGAAAAATTATATTATAGAAAAAATGTCTTTACAAAAAATTGAGTGTTTATTTAATCAGAAATAATAAATATATTTTTATTGATTAGATAATTTATATAAATTTTATAATTACTTTAATACAATTCATACTTCCCCCCAATTAAATGGTTATGTTTTTTGAATATATTTATATAATAATATTTTGTAGTTTGTTTTTACTCTGTGTTGCTTGTTCTAAATGCTATCAAATATAGCATTTTTTTAAAATATAGTGGTGTTATTGATGTTTTATTAATTTCAAAATTGAGTATGTAGTAATGATAATGTTAATGAAAAAAGTATGTATCCTTTTTATATGATAATTTAAGAAGTAGATGTTGGATGATGCTCATACCTCATCATTCTCAATTCATCTTAGAAGTATGAAAATTCATAAAGAACATAAATAGAATTTATAGTGGAATAACATGAAGAGTGTTGTTGTGGAGTATATATATCAATTCCTGGTATTTCTACTAGTTAAGAATGAGAAATAGATTCATTAGGGTATGTTATATCCATTACCCATACCTGTATGGTAATGGGAAAACAGCACCACAGATTTCATTGTAGTACTCTCAAAAAATTCAAAGGTTATAACACTATTTGGGTATTTGTAGATCACCTAATGAATTTTTCACATCTCATTGCTATAAGATAAAAGTTATTCCTTGATCATATTACATGGATGTACATGAACTAATTTTAATTTTTTTATGGATTACCATATTATATTATATCTAATCGAGATTCGGGCATTACCTTAAAGGTTTGGAGAATTATTTAGTATGCTTTAAATATATAGTTTTGTTTTAGTAATGTTTATCTTAGTCATATATATTTTCACTATGAGTGAACTATTAAAACCTTTTACGATGTTCTAAGATATTATCTTCTATATTTCAAAGCTAGTTGGGATCAACTCCTTTCTTTTTTTTCAAATTCTCTTATAATATTTTTTCACTCGATCATTTGGATGGATCCTTATGAAAACCTCTATAAAAATATATAATAAAACCTAAAATTATGGGAATATTATTTATAGAAAAATACAATTTGATCTAATATATAAGAGGAAATTTTATAGAATCTTTAAGACATTAAATAACAGAACAGTTCAATTTAGAGTCAGTAAAAATGTTATACTGAAAATCATCGGCGATATCTAGAATTTGAAGTTGTTGAGAAGGTATATTTGTGAATTTCTACATGGAATAAAGTTATGGGATATAGATCATAGAGAAAATTGATCCATATGTATATTTGATCCTTTAATATTCTTAATCAAGTTGGGATGGTTGCTTATTTCCTGGTTCTTCCACAAAATCTCTCTAAAGTTCATGATGTGTTCCATGTATCTCTTGTAAGGAATTTCATATCTATTCCTTCATATATAATTAACTTAGATGTTTTGAAATTTGAGGATGATATTTTATATTAAGAAAAAATAGAAGGTATATTTTATCATAGAGATAAAATTATATGGATCAAGACTACACAGTTGGTTATAACTCTTTAGAGGAAATAAACATTTCCGAAAGGTATATGGGAACATACATATTTGATAAAGAAGACGAATTATCAAAATTGTTTTACATCATAGTGATGTAATTTAACATAATAAATTAATTTGAGAGTGTTAGATTGTAACACACTAGGATTTTATATGTATTCAATTTAAATAAATATCATGTATCAGATATCAACCCCAGGAAAAAATTAACCACAATATATTATGGTTCTTATAACCTTTCAGTTGGATTAGCAGGTATGAATGGAATTAATATATATGTATATACATATTATTTCTTTATTTAACATATGTTTATTAATGCCTAATAAATAATCATTAAATTTTAATAAAATTATCTCATGATTTAGAACCCCTTTTGATGAAATGAAATATGTTATAAATTTATATATATATATATATATAATAAATATATTTATCACTATTAAAATGTTATTTTAATGAAATTTATTGGTAATTTAAGAATAATGATTCATACATTAGATATCCTAAGTTTCAGAATGATGAAAAAATCATTTGAAGGAAAAAGAGTTCTTTTTCAAAATACCATCCTTATATGCACAATGTGTTTTTATCATAATAAATTAAATAATTATATATTGATTAATGATTTTAATTATATTTATATAATATATAATAAATAGAATATTTTTACAGTCATCAAATAGCTTTTACTAGGCATTGAAGGAAATTAATTGTAATTTTATGCTTAAAAATTCAATTTTTTAAAAAACATTTTTATTTCAGTTTTATACAATTATTTTAAAATAACATCCTTCCAATTATATAAATTTAATGAAGATAAATTATTAAAAATTTATAATCATCATGTTAAAATTTTTTAATGAGTAATTTTTTTTATAATTAATAGAAAAAAAAAATAAAAATTTCTTACCAAGTTTAATGTTAAAAGGGTTTTCTAAAGGTTAAATTAAGAAATAAAGGTTAAAATTTCCATATAAACTTGTCAAAATCATATCATCATAATATATTTAATACATATAATATCTTAAAATAATATCCTTTGACATAATTTTCCACTTTCATAAGAAAGTAACTTTATATAATTTAAATCTTTTAGAAAATTCCATTTGTGTCCCCTTGTAACAAAAAAAATGAAACCAATTCTACACCATTATTAAGAAACATTTTTCTTTTTATATTGGACAATACATTCTCAAAACCATTATATATTTATTCCACTAATAATTTATCTCCAATTATTACCCTAATACCATCATACAATAACATGAGGTGTAATCCAAAAGTGGTATCTCAAAAAAGAGGTATTGGTCATACCCGACTCTTTAAATGTTTATATCTTCTTATACTACCAAAAAATCTATTTTATCCATCTTAATATAAATAATAATTTTTCATAAATATAATAAGTTATTATTATTATTATTATTATTAAAAAACCATTTTATAACTTCTTTCTACCAAATGGGAAAAGAAAATATCGCTCGTGCGTACATGCAGACTACGGCCTCCATGTAGGTATATGATTCATTTTCCAGAATCAGCTAACATTGATGGTTATAATGAAGGATTTAATAAATATATATGAGATATATGATATTATTTTTATTATTAATTAAATAAATATTATTTGTCTTTATTTTATTCTATTCATTAGAAAATTAAAACATCATTCATGTGTATCTATGGACTACCATCTTAATGAACGATATAATTTATTTTTTTATCTATTCATTTCATGGTTGGTTATATATATATATAATGATTATAAATTATATTTTCATCATAATTAACATTATTTATATTATGGAAATAATATCAATATTCAACTACCATAACCGCCAAATCGAAACATATATGAAAAACCCAGAAGTTAATATCTAAATTGGAGATTATAATGAAATATTGTTAATAAATGTGTGATAATATGTTATAGGAAAATGTTTTATGATATCATAAGTGTTAATATGATTTTGGTATATAATTATAAAAAATTAAAATTTATTATACCAGAGGCGAGGGTTCTTATAAAGCGAGTTAGACTTGAGGTAAGGGTTTTATATTACCATCTCACTATTTACTGGGATTATTTATACTTAAATTTATGATTATGAAATTTAATGGTATAAATATCATAAATATATTTTACTTTCTGATAATATGGTTATTTATGGAGATTAATTTTTTTTAATTTAATTTTTTTACTCTATAAGTACTTAAAATCCTAAAATAATATTTTTGATGAAAATCGACATTGTTTTTCAATTTGGTCGGGAAATATTTTTCTTCCATGTTAATATTTTCTTCAAAATGTTATCAAGAATGTTTTTTATATTCTATAATGACTAATTAAATTCAATTTTTCACATGTCTTACTTTCTATAAAATGTTTTAAAAGGAATCTTCTTGATTTTTTTGAATGAGTTGCTTGTCACAAAAAAGTGTAAACTAAATCTTTGTTTTAACATTTACTACATGAAATTTTGTTACCTCTATCATACACAATATTTTATTAGAATATTACTTTTTAATATTACATGATTATTTTATAGTTATTTTTTTAATATTGTTCTGGAAATTTTTTTTATTTTGAACAAGTGATTTAAAAAAGAAAAGTGTATTTTCCTCAAGAAATATCAAGTAATCTTTGAAAGGAATTTTATTATATAAAAAAAATCCATTGATGGTTATCATGCTTCACTAAGAATATTATCCAGTTATACTATATTTCTTCATTCTCTACATGATTATTTTATTATTGGTTGAATTATATACATTAGATGAATTGGGTAATGTTTAATGAATAAGAGCTTAAAGGGTACATATGAGGTCATCCCAAGCCTGAAAGAGGGTGCTAAAAAGGTTATCTGAAGCCCAAGGATGGTACATAGGTGGTTATCCCATGCCTAATTTGTGATTATTTTTTTGGATAACTACATAAAAAATGATTTAAATTATTATGATTATGATAATTTTTATTCCACTCTATATGAAACATTTTTATGCATATGATATGATCTCATAGATCATGATCTTTGATTCTTCTATAATTCAAGTCTAATAATATTCCAAATCCTTATGCCATTATTATGATCTATGAATTGTTGGGCATAATTTTAAAATAAGTTTCACATATTCTCATACCCATATGCTCAAGTTAATCTTAAATACGATCATTTATTATTATTTATGTAGAGACTTGGTTTTCACCTTGTAACAATTTAAAAATTTTCGATAACTTTTTCCAAAAGTTAGTCATTTAGACGAAGTGTAATTTCGATGACTTGTGTTCCTAGAATAAACTAAATAAAATTTAAGTATATTTTTTATTGTGAACTCAATGGAAATGGGATAAATCCTAAATGGTAACTCACATCGGAAATATTAGGCCACAATTTAGTCCAGAATGCAGTGTTTAACCTTGGTGGGGCACAACTTTCATCGACACGAGACTTCTATGGAAAATGTTATCCAGGGATTAACGGTAATTAAAAAAAAATTATCTTACCTCTAGGGTCAAGGTAAATAACATTAAAATGGGGGTTTATATTGGAAATCCAAAATCATCATTGAGTTCAGAATGGGATGTTTTTTCTAGGCGCGACATAAAATGAGGGGGCATGATGGTTTCAGATTCCACGCTATTTTGGAGCTCCAATAAATAGGATTAAGAAGATGTAATTAGGGTTACACCTAATCTTGTTATCTCTCTATATATTCTCTCTCCCTCTATACTCTAAAAGGAATTCTTCATCATTCTTCTCCAGATCGAAGGCCAAAATCCACAAAATCATCAGTGGATCGAAGTAGGAGCGTCATGAATGCATCGCCAATGATAAACACCTGTTACGAGGTAGGATATGTCAAATATTTAGTTCTAATTCTAGTTTTTGTTGATTTTTCTTTCATAGCCTCCTAATTTTTCATTTATAAACCTCAATCATCAATGATAAAATGAACACGACCACCAATATATGTTTAAAACCTTGTTTTTGGGTCCGTTCGTCGCCCACGACTATTGGGCACATAGAGTTACTATCAGATCGTCAATCTGAAGCCTTTGTAGGGAAGGAACCATCACAAGGTTCCCAAATATGATGAAATTTTCATAATTGGATGAACACATCGCTCTCAAAAGTCCATGTATGGGACTGCCAGAGCACCGACAGCGTGATAGCCGACGGAGAATTCCGGCGGCGGGTCGCCCCACCAGTTGATTGCGGAGCGGCGGTGTCACATCTTGCTCGGTCATGTGGCCTAATGATCGATTGGGAGGGGTCATGCAGTGCGACCCCAGGTGGTGACTGCTGCCATAAGACCCGCGGTCGGCGACCAAACTGTGAGACGGACCCCACGCCGACAAGTGGGTTAGGCCTCGTGGGTTCGGATCGGACCCATCGGGTTTGGTCTAATCCAGCAAACTAGGAGAGATCTAGGTCAAGTATACCCGACCCGGGTCATACCTCGGGTCGACCCCAAGTCAACCATCGTGGTAGCTGCTGTGATGTGGGAAGTGATCGGTTGGTTGAAAAAGGGATGGTTGACCACAGACCTAACTGACTACGATTGCCAACCGCGGACCAGACATACCATGAAAGCCGACCACGGTAGTATATGAACTGACCGCGAGTCGGCCCACCAGCCCCAAGTTCCCATTCTGGAATTTTCAAATGCCCATATCTCTTGAATCGAGTGTCCATTTGATGTACAATCTATGGCAGCATGTTCCTCACATCAAGACCTAACTTTTTGGATAATTAGAGTATTTGAAGTTTGGGGTTGGAAAGTGGGACTCTTCTGACATGTTCATGTGTTTTTCCCAAAAAGGCACCCTTTACATCAGTTGTCCCTTTTGGGAAAATAAATAGTCTATCCTACGTATTTTTCACATAGATAATGATGGTGACCTCTTTTATGACATTTGAGTTTTGAAGCGAGGTGTTTTGAACATAGCACTCTTCTAGTGGTGTTCGATGATGGTAGTGATGGGAGTGATGTTTTCAGAATCACCAGAGTAGTACATTCTTACCCTCTTTTAGGGATAGGTATTGAGGTTTTCTATTTTCCTATCAAGACTTACCCTCTAGTAGGGCTGGACAGTGAGGTTCTTTATTTACTCTTCCCAACTAACCCTCCAGTGGTGTTGGTCAATGAGGTTTTCTGTTTTCCTTTCAAGACATACCCTTTAGTGGAGATGTGTAGTGAGGTTCTTTGTTTACTCCCTAGGGATTACCCTCTAGCATATCACCATTCAGTGAGGCTGGGTAGTGGTGTTCGCTGATAAATGAGTGACGAGGCATTTTTTGACACTGTCTTGGGATCTTAAGTATGAGGGGAACATTCCCCACCAAGATGCATCCTAGTGATGTGACCTAAAATCATGAAGATGATACAAACCCGTCCAAAGCATACAATATCTAGGTGTTGTGATTGAGCCCCTTCAACTTGAAGCTCAGGGGAGATATTCGGCCTTTGGGCATTGATGGTGGATACTCCTGTAAATTTTGGCGACTCTTTACCTTGGCTGAGCTTTTAGAAGAATATACCCTTACTATCTCTCTCAATTATGGTTCTTTGGTTTGAGCAAGCATATTTATACTTCCACACCCTATTATGACACCCACTCCTTGGGTTCCGGTTACTCTTCTTCCAGGAGAGTCAAAGACGTGTGAGGTATGCCACATGATTTCCATGTCTAGATTCTCATGATTAGAAGAGTGTACTCTCCTATTGGAGGTAGCGAAGGCTCGGTGAGGAGTCCATTTTCTCACTATTTCTACCATAATTTGTTTAGATGATCTTTCTAAACTTCTTTGTTGGGTTGAGATAAACTCATTTATTGTACTATTGTTTTATCTTCTATAATTATTTCCTTTGTATCTCCTACTACTCTACGCCCACATCAGGGCATCCAATTGAGTATTCGTATACTCACCCCTGTATGGTATTTTCCAACATGTATCATTCTTTATCCATAAGCTGAACATGTCTGATTGGGACATCAGGGAGCTCAAAATCATAGGTGTCTGGGCCGTGTGTGGAGGTCACAGCTGTGTTCCTAGACCAGAGCGTCCTCATCATCTTTACTTTCAGTTTTTAGATAGGTTGGGACACTATACTAATTAGTAATGTATTTTTCTCCTTTTTTCCTTTCTGTTTAAATTATGGTACTCATACTATGTTAGTGGTCCATGCATGTATGGTTTATTTATCATTACAATAGTTCACATCATTTATTTTTTATTTTCCCCTTTCACTTTTGCATCGAGTTGGATATGTGTACGTACAAGTTCTTAGGAAAAGGCCTACCCATGTTTGTTAAGACTTCAGTGCTAGTCCCCACCCATGGCCTATGGAGGTGGGATTTGGGTTGTTGGGTATGAGGCCCCTATACGGTTCAGGTCATTACAAGTGGTATCAGAGGTGGTTCGACCCTTGGTACGTCGTTTGGATGTTTCCCTAAAAATGTCATAGTTGGGTATAGGGAAACAATGTCAATGTGTCTAGCGAGTGGCTCTTAGGCTAGGGATTCTAGTGATGGTGTGGAGTCCAACGTAGAAATACACCAGGACCCTGATTACCCACTTTTCAACTCAGCATGCTGAGACACGTGTTGTAGGGATTAATGGTACATGCATCATATAAGATCGAGCCTTTTTCTGTTTTTATTGAGTTATCTTACCCTTATTGTTGTTATTATTATATATATATGAATGATCATTTAACTGTGATACTTGAAAAATTTTCAAGATGCCTCCACACAGACAACCAACCAGGTTACCCAATCTGACCCACAATGATAGCGTCGTGAGTGATGGGGCCTCAGTTCAGGGGCCACCACATAATCTTGTTCCTCTAGGTGGACCAACTGTAGTACCTCCACCAACTGAACATTAGTTAGTACCGACAATGGAGGCCGAGGTTGAGCGCAGGATGAGAAAACTTCATGATTTCCAGCGAGAGAGACCACTAAGGTTTCAAGGTGACCGAGAACCTTAAGTAGTAGAGGACTGGATGGAGTTCGTGATCCACATTTTCAGGTTGATATTGACTACAGTAGGCTAAAAGGTAGCCTTGGAAACCATCCTTTTCCTTGGGCCGACTGGGCACTGGTGGTGTTTGGTTACCATATGCATGATGAGACTGGTATCTAATGGGATGATATTCAACAACGGTTTCATGAGGAGTACTTTCCCCAGAGTTAACACGATGTTAGGATTTAGGATCTTCTATAGCTATTGTAGGGAGCCATGTCAATAGCTATGTAGTTGGCTATGTTTACTTATCTTACTCATTACTCCCTGGATATGGTCAGTAAAAATTACATCAAAGCATAGAAGATAGAGAAGGGGCTTCACTGAGAGATCTATAAGGGCTTAGGGCCCCTGTGCATCCCTATATATGCTGGGGTAATAGAGCGGGCACTCATGACAGAGAGTTTCTTAGAAGAGGGGAACTAGTCTTCTGGGACCGGTAGTGGTCGTTTCTAGCCAGAGATGTCTGCGATAGGTGATAGATGTTAGGTAGAAGGACTGTGACAGAGGGGACCTTTCCAGGATCAGACTCAACCATGTTTTTAAATGGAAGTAGGGAAGTGTAGGGATTTGGGTCAGGCTGGAGGGGGATGATTCTACTCATGTGAAGGGCGATGTCACCCAGCATGAGACTGCGTGACCAAATGAGCTGAGCATCCTGGGAAGGCAGCAGGTGGACCACCATGGTAGAGGAAGTGCTGAGATGAGGGTGGTCCCTAGGGAGGCGGTGTTGCTAGAGGATCATGATTAGGAGGACCAGGTGGTCGGGGACGGCGTTATGTGTTCCCCCCATCGAGCGGCCCACATTAGGCTTAGGGAGCTGGTGGTTGGGGCTGAAGATAGCTTCAGGTGATGGATTTCTGTGATCCTCCACCACACGAGATGGCCCGAGTTATGATCTATGTTTATTCTAGTCTTGCATCAATATTGGTGGACATAGGGTATAACCACTCTTTTATTTTGTTACTCCTGGTGTGGGAGTTAGAGCTCCCAGTAGAGGCGCTATCGCAGCGGCTTAGTCTTGAGGTTCCTTCGAGAAGTGCTTCTTATGTTTCTTTTATATTCCAGCAGTAAGAGATTTCATTTGTAGGAAAAATGTTCCTGTGGGAGTTACTAGTCATCATGATGGAACCTTACAAAAACATCTTGCTCATGGAATAGATTTCCACGGTTCAAGACCAGATTGACTGTCTCTATAGTCTAGTCAAATGTCCGCACACAGATGGGATGATATTCACCATTCTTGGGGAATGAGGCCTTGTAGCAGGGAAAGGGAGTGCGGTGAACAAGCAACTATAACCTTTTTCCCATAAGTTAGAGCGCGTGAAACTTGGTGAAACGAACTCTTCAAAAACCTATGTTCCTTTAGTTAAAGAGGATTACATGGTTTTCTTCCTTGAAGGTGTCCCATGACTACCTCTGAGGTGAAAATTTGAGTTTTTTTATTGATTTGCAACCAGGGAAAACTCTGATATCTTCTGTGGCCAATCAGATAGCACCAACTGAGCTCAAAGAGATACATTTTTAGTTGTAAGACATTTGTGGTAAGTTTTTTATCAGGCCAAGTGTGACACCATGGGTGGATTTAGTTCTTTTTGTGAAGAAGGCGAATGAGATTTTGTGGATTTGTGTAGACTATTGTCGCCTGAATCAGGACACGATAATAAACATTTACCCCTTACCAAGGATTGACACCCTCTTAGACCAATTTCAAGGTTCAAAGTGGTTATCTAAGACTGATTTAAGATCCAGCTACCACCAGCTATGGGTACTCAAGGCTGATATCCCGAAGCATGCCTTTCGTGGTCAGTATGGGGATTATGAGTTCTTAGTGATTCCCTTATGTGTGACAAATTCCCCCTCTGTTTTCATGGCCTTGATGAACCAGGTCTTCCAACCATAATAGGACAATTTTGTATTTGTATTCATATATTAAATACTCATTTACTCGGTGTCATTGGAGGACCATGAAGAGCATATGAGGATGGTCATCGATATTCTTTGAGAGCACTAGATTTTTGGAATGCTCTCAAAATGTAAATTCTAGATACACACGGTTCACTTTCTGGGGAATTTCACCTCTAAAGAGGGTTTACCCAGGTACCCCATGATGATTGAGGTAGTTATTACTTAGGATCCACCCAATAATTCACCAGAGGTGTGGAGATTTCTCATATTCTCCGGGTACTACTGAAGATGTTTTGAAGACTTCTCCAATATTTCAAAACCTTTGACTGCTATTACAATGAAGGGAAAACATTTGACATGGTCTAAGTAGTTCCAAGAAACCATTGACGATTTGAGGAAGAGGATGATGACCACTCAAGTTCTATGACTACAAGTGGAGGGATTTGACTTCATAGTTTATTGTGATGCCTTAGGAGTTGGTCTCGGTTGCATTTTGATTCAACAATTGGCAGTCATCACAGATGGGTCAAGGAAGTTGAGGCCTTGTGAGAAGAATTGCACAACTCATGACTTGGAGCTCAGAGTAGTTTTTTTCTCCCTAAGGATGTGGATACACTACCTCCTATGAGAGAACTTTGTGGTTTACTTAGACCACTAGAGCCTGAGATATATCTTCACTCACAGAGATCCGAACCCTAGGAAATGATGTCTGTAGGAATTCTTGCAGGACTACAACATTAAGATTATTTATACCCTTGTGAAGGGAAACATTATAGCAGATACCCTCAGCAAGAAGTCCCGGGATTTCTTCATGTAGGAAGATTCAGAGGAGTTAGCTTTCCTGTAGCTAACCCTATTGGAGATGGATGGAATAACTTTTTGGTAGTTGATAGTGATGTCACCTTCACTCCTTGAGCCGGTGTGAGAGTCCTAGTGAGAAGATATCAACTGTGAGGATCTACATGATCCTATATCCCACAGGAAACTCACTTGATGGGTATTCCGAAGGAGTATATCATTAGATCATGTTCTAGGGGTGAACGATGATTCTGGTCGTGATGAGGGAGTAAGTGATGTGAGAGTTCCATACCTCTACCTTAGCTGTACATCCCGATGTGGGGAATATGTATAGGGAACTTCAATGGTAGTTTTGGGGGTCTGATATGAAATGAGGCATAGCTGAGTTTGTCTCCCAATTCCTTACCTATCAGCATGTGAAGGCTGAGCACCAGGTTCTGACAGGTTTGTTGTAGCCTCTAAACATACTATAGAGGAAGTGAGATGTCTTATTCATGGACTTATTCATGGAGATTCTACAAACAATGAAGGGACATGAGTTCATCTGGTTGACAGTGGACCAAATTACCAGGACGGCACACTTCTTTTCCATCCAGGAGTAGAGTTTGGTGGAGAGTCTGGGGAATTTGTACTTATAATAGATCATCCACATTAACAGAGAACCCTTGACGATTGTCTCCGATCATGAAAAGAGATTTACATCAATACTATGGAGAGGACTATTGGAGGAACTTGGGAATTGGTTGCAGATGAGTACATCCTTGCACCCCTAGACTGATGGACAGACCGAGCACACTATCCAGGTGCTATAAGATATATGGCGGGTATGCATGATAGATTTCATCCGAAGTTGGTAAGATCACCTATATTCGGTAGAGTTTTCATAAAACAATATTTACCACTCTACCATTAGCATGGTATAGTATGATTCCCTATAAGGGAGGCCCTACATGTCACCTTTTTACTAGACGAAGGTTGCAGAATCATCCCTTGTGGGTGCAGAGTTGGTGCGAGCCATGATGTAGAGTGTTTATGTCATCCATGAACAGATGAAGACAACTCAGAGTAGATAGAAATCATATTTAGAATGCCATTATAGGCCCTTAGAATTCATGTAGGGAGAACAGATCTTTATTAGAGTCTCACCACAACACAGAATTTGGAGATTCATGTAGAGAGGCAAGCTATCCCTGAGGTTCATAAGTACGTTTGAGATCGTGCGAAGGGTTGGTGAGGTTTCCTACCACCTTGCCCTACCCCCACAACTGGAGAGAATGCATGATGTCTTCCACGTGTTATAGCTGAAGGGATACGTGCATGATCTTGTGCACATCATTGATTGGGGTGAACTTGACATTGAGGATGGATCCACCTTTGTGGACTACCCATTGGAGATTAAGGATCAACAAGAGAAATCCTTACATAGACATACCGTTCCCATCATTTGTGTCCTATAGCAGAATGGAAATGTGAAAGAGAGTTACTGAGAATGGGAGATCCTGATGCAGGCTCAGTTTCTCGAGTTGTTTTCCTAGTTTTTCTTTCCGGAGGTGGAAATATTGAAAGAGTGAATGATGTAGAGACCCGATTTTCACCTTGTAACACTTTCAAATTTTTCTCTATATATTTATAGTGTTAGGAATTCATATGGTATGAAATTATGAGGCGTTGTGTTCCAAAAATAAATAATATATAATTTAAGTATTTATTATACTGTGCACACAATGGAAACAAGATAACTCCAAAATGGTAACTCAGATCAGAAATTTGAGGCCATAGTTGAGTTTGGATCAAATCTTTCACCCATGGTGGGGATTAAATTTCATTAGTGTGGGACGCCTATAGAAAACACTATCTAGGGGAAAATGGTAATTAAAAATAATTATTTTACTCCTGGGGTTGAGCTAAATTACTTTCCAATGGGAGTTCTAATTGGAAATCTGAAACTGCCGTTGAGTCCTTAATGGGATGTTTTTCCTATGTGCGACATAAAATTAGTGGGTGTGACAGTTTCTGATTCCATAAAGTTTAGGAGATCCTATAAATAGGATTTAAGAAGATATGATTAGGGTTAGACCTAATCATGTTCTCTCTCTAGAATATTTCTCTCTCTCTACTAAAAGGAGTTATTCACCATTCATTGCCGGATCGAAGGTTAAACTCCTCAAAATCTTTGATAGATCGAAGCAGGAGCACTGTAGATGCGTCGCTAATGACGAACACCGGTTACGAGGTATGATTTATCACATTTTGAGTTTTTATTCAAGTATTTGTTGAGTTTTCTTTCGTAGCGTCCTAATTTGTTGTTTCTAACCCTCAATCATTGATTCCCCCACAAGCACAACCACTGATATATGTTTAAAACCTTTATTTTGGGTCCATTCAATGCTGATGACTTTTGGGCACATATCATTACCATCAGATTGTCGATTCGAAGCCATTACAGGGAAGGTTCCATCGCAAGGTTCCCTGATCAGATGGTGGATTCAGAATCGAGTGAATGAATCACTCTCTGCTGTTCGTGGAAGGGACTGCCGGAGTGCCGCCAGTGTAGCAGTGACTTTTGGTGGTGGGCCGCTCCGCCAGCGGACTACAGAGTGGTGGTGACACTGTGGAAGTGGTAGTGCTGCATCGGTCTAGGCCACATAGATCATTGGTCTGCTGAGAGGGGTTGCACCATGTGACCCCCATGTGGCGACCGTTGCCGTAAGACCCACAACCGTTCGGACACGTTGATGTGGCTGGTGATCGTTCTATAGGCTAAACCCCATGTCAGTAAGCGTGTTGGGCTGCTCTGGGTTGAATTCGACCCGTTGGGTCGGATTGGATCCGGCGACCCGGGTCAGATCCCAGGTCAGGTCCCGTGGACCCAAGATGACCCAGATCGACCACTGGTCGACTGCCATGGTCAGTTGGTCCACCACGAGATGATTGACTATGGACCGAATAGACCGTGAGTCGGTCCATCAACCCTAGGACCCCCTCCTGGAATCTTCAAATGCTTGCATCTCTTGAATTGGGATTCCGTTTTATGCGCCATCTATAATAGTTTATTTTTCTCTTCGAGAAGAACCTTTGGGAATAATTTATGAATTTGAAGTTTGGGGTTGGAATATGGGCCCCTCTTTGACCCATATGGGTGTTTTGTGGTAAAAAACACCCTTTATACTAGTTTTCATTTTTGAAAAAAAATAGTGTATCATGTGTGTTTTTTCACGTAGATCATGATGGTTGACTATTTTCCAACATCTGAATTACGAATAAAGGTATTCCAAACTTTGTTCTAATATAGTGGTGTTCAATGATAGTAGTGATGGTGGTGATTCTTTCAGAATCACCAGAGCAGTATTTAATTACCCATAGTAGGGTGGGATAGTGAGGTTCGCCATTTTAATTTCTGGACTTACCATCCAGCAGGGATAGGAAGCGAGGTTTGATGTTTCCTTTCTGGACTTACCCTCTAGTCAGGCTGAGTAGTGAGGTTTTTCATTTAATCCTTTAGGATTACCCTCTAGTGTACCACCTTTCTGCAAGGCCAGGTAGTGGAGTTCACCTATAAATCAGTGACGAGGCATGTTTTGACACTATCTTGGGCTCCCATGAAAGAGGGGAACTTTCCCCAACAAGACACGTCCTGGTGATGTGACCTAAAAATGTTCAAACGCGATAGACCCATACATAGAGGATAGTATCAAGGTGTGGTGATTAAGCCCATTCGACTTCTTGCTCAGGAAAAACATGTGGACTTTGGGAATCGATGGTGGATACTTTAGGGACTATTGGCGACTCTTTACCTATGATGAGATTTGAGAATAAGATCCCCTTACTCTCTCTCATCTAGGGTTCTTTGGTTTGATCATTAATATATATACTTTAACACCCTATTGCAGCACCCAATCCTTGGGTTCTAGTTACTCTCCTTCTAGGAGAGGCGAAGATGCGCGGGGCATGCCACGTTCTTTACGTGTCTAGATTCTCGTGGTTGCATGAGTCTACTCTCCTTCTAGAGGTAGAAATGACTCAGTGAGGAGTTCATTTTCTCAATGATTCTATTACCTTGTGTTTGTTTGATTTTACATCACTTCTTTGTTGGGTTAAGCTGCACTCATTTATTTTACTATTGTTCTATCTGCTGTACTTCTTTCCTTTGTATCTCTTGTTGCTCCCCTCCTCTTTTGGATTTCCTACTAATTATGAATATACTCACCCCTACATGGGATTTTTCGGCATGTATCATGCTTTATTCAGATGGCAGATAAGTATGATCAGGACATCAGGGAGCTTAGGATCTCTAGTATAGGGGTTGTGTGCGGTGGTCACAGTTGATTTCCCAGAGAAGATCTTACTTAATACATTTACTTTCAATTTTCAGATAAGTTGGGACACTGTATTAGTTGGGCATATATTTTGACCCTTTTTTCCTTTCTATTTACATTACAGTAATTGTACTATGTTAGTGGTCCATGCATGTAGGGTTTTTTTATATTTATATTAGTTCACATCTATTTCTTTTTCTTTTCTCTCTGCACTTTTTCATAGAGTTGGATACGTGTGCATGTACATGTCCTTAAGAAAAGTCCTCCCCATTTTTGTTGAGCCTTAAATTCTAGTATGCACCCTTGGAATATGGAGGCAGGCTTGGGGTAGTTGATGCTCGGGCCCCAATCCGGTTTGGTTCGTTATAATCGACCATATTAACCCTTACCTAGAATTTGAGTCCACCCTTTCTTTTGTTTTCTATCCACATGTTACAAATAATGTTTTTAAGTAGGTTATGGAAGAGATGTGTACTATGTGAGAAGAACATTATAGGACATGTTAATGATACTTCATGAAATTATATGATTACGTGTCTATTATTCAAATACACCAAGTTTTACGGTCCTCGGTCATTTATTGTTGTTAAATGTATTGAATAACCATATAAATTATTCAATATTTATATATTTTATACTTAGGTATCCTTAAATAATAAGTGAATATTAAGTGTACCTTTCACTATTTTCTTTTATTAATTTTGGTTCCACCATTCTCTTAATAAGAAAAGTTTATAGCAAAGAATAAGTCAATAAATAGGGATTGGATAATTTTTTTTCATGTGAAAATATATTATATATTCATATTATATTGGATTAATTAGTTTATATTACTTCAAAAATATTATTTCTTGGACCTTATAGTTTAAAATTATAAAGGATTAAAATAGTTAATCATTTTAGTTATGTACCCATAATGGCCTATAAAGAGAATTTGATCAACAAAGAATATCACAAAAGAGTTTCTATATATGTGAAATTTCTTAGGCCCACTCATCATGCACCGAGTGAACGCAGTCTTAATACATAACTAGATTTTTTAGGGTGATTACGCCTAAGAGCATATAGGTCACAACTTTATCCACCTTCTAGTATCTATATTGGAAATTTATTGATATGAAACCACACAATATATTATTTACCAAATGTTTTAGCTTTTTTTCATATATTTGGTGTTATCCATAGGGTTTTCATGAATGTATTCTTGGGATAATTCCCAAATTAACAGAACCATGCTCTGATACCAACTATAGAAACCTACCTATTTATAAATGACTTTGATGTAATTTTTAAGATAAATAAAATAATATTAATATAATCTAGAATTTATAGGTTTAGTATCATGGGAAAATTGGTTACATACACTAATTGTATATAATAAAACCCAAAAATTATTTAAATTTATTTTTATAATCATCCTAAAGATCTCATGTTTCCCGTATTACATGTAGTCCGTGGATGACATATATAAAAGAAAGGATTGAATGTAAAGCCTTATAAGTGGAGGAATAAAATGGAATGAATAAGTGAAATTAATCAATAGTACATGGGTGAGAATAATAATAGTCAAATTGTAACAACCTGGGTATTTAAAGAATAATACATTTTCATATCTATTAATATTTTTTAATTTAATATTAATTTTATTTTAAAGGTAAATCTATGTATTATTGCATACCCAACACATAACAAATGATTTCTCTGAGATCTTATGTTTCTCACAACTCTAAGTTATATCAAAAAATAATACAACAATAATATTATCATTTTAAATGGTAGTTAACGCCTAACTATTGTATTAGAGGGAATGAAAAAATTAATTATATTATGATTTTACATATTTTTAGAAAGTGTTTACATTTACCCAATGAATTTTAGAGGCTTAAAATGAGAATGATTCCAATTTTAAGCTTAAAATACTCTAATATTTTTGAAAGGACGTTTTACTGCCTTTTGATGGAGACCCATTTTTTAAAATTGTTTTTATCACTTTTATATGTTCTTTTAGGTAAAATAAACTTATTCTTTATAATTGGGACATAAAAATTTACTTCGGTTGAAATTTTGGTATTTTTCTGATAAAATCCATATTTTTATGAATAGTGAAAAACACTACATTTTAATTCAAAACTGCCTTTTCATCAAATTTATTTATATAGTTATATTATCGTTTAAATTTTTTTAAAAGTGTAATTGGATTAAATTTTTATAATTTAATCCAATGTTGTTCATTGGAAGTAATTTCACATTTAAATTGGACATAAACACATGTCAATCTTTGGATAATTTTTAATTCCTAAAAACCCACTTCCTGATTTTGAGAACAAGAATTAATTTTAAATTAATTACTGAAAATTCTGTATTTTAAATTTGGAAAAATTAACTCCATATTATTAATCATAAGTTCCAAATAATGTAAATATGTACTTTTTATTTTTGGACATTCTGAATAGTAACTTCAGTAATTATTTTTTATTTACCATGGTTAAAGGGTAAATCCGGTAAATAAGGGTAAACAATAATAATATAATAATATAAAACTACCCTAAAACATGTCTAAATCCAATTTTATTATATATGTCTAACCATGGGCATCCTTTGGTCGTTTTTAGGACCCCATGGAGCCACTTGGGTGTGATAATTACCTTTTATAATATTTATTTTAAAGAAAAGGGAAATATTACATAAACTTGTATATCCTAACTAAAAAAATTTTAATTTGGTTTATATAATTGAAATATTATACTATAAGTTTTTATTAAAAATCTAAAATTATTTACCACATAATGGTATTTTATTTATAATTTTTACACATTAAATAAATAAATTTATTTATGACACAATGATGATGCATTGATTACCTTATTAATGAAATATTCAAATAAATGATATTATAAATATTAAAGCAAATGTAATTTGAATATTTTTATGCCTTAAAAAATATTTTAGATTAAGATGACATTTTATGGATGATTTAATGCATTTGGTTTGAAAGAATCAAGTTTTCATGACTTTAATAAAAATAAATTTCTAAATAGTGTCAAAAGTGACATAAATATGTTTTTAAAACAAACACTGTTTTATTAAATGATTTAATAGTCTTAAAAATATAATATTAGGCCAAAAGAAAAATTAAATGTTACAAATTTCATTAATTATCCACTTTTGGTTTGATTTTTATTTTATAGTAACTATAGTAACCATATATTATGAAAATACAAGAAGACATGGTAAGGGTTAATGTTTTTAACTATGGGTTAAAGCTAAAAGATAAGGTAAATTTTTTGACCCAAACTTGTCTAAAACCTATTTTTTGAGATTATTTTAACCCACAATCATCTTATCCTAGATCGTTATCACTTTTTATCTATTTTAATTTGAAAACAAAGTTATAATAAAATAATATTTCAAGACTTTCCTTATATGACTCTCCTTCCTCTTATAAAAGGCCAACACTTCTACCCACTTACTCACACCTCTCAAGACCCTTGTCTCGTCCAAATCGCACTAAAAATAATCTCCCAACACCCCTTCCTTCCTTCTAGAAGCCTTACCTTAGGATGAATGAAATTATAGAAAGCCTTTTGGCTCAAATCAATAAGAGTTACAAGATTTAGAGGTAGAAACTTCTCTCAAGAAGCTTTCCTTAGTTTCCTTCTCCAATCCATATTATCTTATTATTCTATGATTACATAATAAAAACAGTATCTTCAATATACTAGGATGTTATAATTAGATGTATTCGGACTATACTTACACAAACCTCCATCAAATGGATATGTACATATTCTGTGTACGGTGAACTACTGCCTCACGAAATGATGATTGTACAATTTCCTCCAACCACCTCTCTTGGTGGACATTATGATGGAAATTTATTTATATATGTTATATATTATATTTATATTGTCTATATTCTAATGTATTTTTTATTTACAACATACCTTTATGCTTTCTATAATGTGTAAATATGATAATTTCATTTGAGGATGTGTGGACTACTGCCCCCTCAAAGTGATATGACTCATTCATACCATACATGGAACATATAAATGATGGAATTAATAAACTTATGTAACATATATATCATATATATTACAATAGAATTATAATATACATATGTATCATTTAGTTTCCATTCTTTTAATATGACAAAGAAATGAAAGTAGAATTCATGCGTACGTACGACCAACCTTCTCTATGAATAGTGCATTTCATTTCTTATCTCTAAATGTTATGGACTATTATAAAATACATACATCCTAGAAATATTCTGGATTTAATGGACTTATGACCATGTGGATAATTTTCATCAAAACAAGTTCATTTTTGAGTCAAATACCGAACATCGACAAAACATCAGCTATGAACTCAAATAATTAACTAATTGATATAAAATGGTAATAAGTTATATAAAATGAATAATAAACTTTTAAAAGGTTCTAAATCAAGTAGAAATTAACCTAATTTTATTTTTTTTGAAATTAATGAACAAACAAGACAAGTTAGACATAATTTAAGGGACTTCATCTCAATCTCCTTTCATTGATCCATTTCTAGATAATATGGACCTTTATTCTTTTATAATGTGTATATAAAACCACTATGAAATTTCATATCCGTATTTTATCTATACTTATGTTATTTATTAAATCACAGAGATTAATATTTAAATTTTAAAAGTTTTATGAGACACCTTGAACATTTAAATATTTAATTGTCAAAAAATGTTATTCCTGATATTAAATTAAATATTTATTTATGTGGTTATAAAAGGGATATATATGAATTTTTATGTCAATATTGAATTTAATTAAATGTTTTCAAAAGTAATATTTTTATACGAAGCATTTTAATTTCTTTAAAAAATGAAAAAAGGAATGTTTTTATCGTATATAGGGACAAAAACTTCTCCACCTCCGTAACTGTTATTTGATATTTGCCAACTTATATAAGACATAATGTATTTTAAAATGAAAATAAATCACTTATTAATTTACTTGGGTATCTTGGCATTGAAAATGGGTTCTTAAATGAAGGTGTTATTTTTATATGATTTTTTTTTCATATGGGATTAGAAAATTCTATCAAAAAGTGGTTTTATGATGAATATGTTTTATTCATGAAATGGTATATGAGCATTATATAAAATAGGTGAGCTCGATATAGCTTATAAGAAGGGTTGATCCCCACTATATCTCATGGGTGAGCCTGAAAAATCCTATACCAAGGATTGAGCCCCATTATAGCCCATTTGTTTTGCCGATATAACTTATATGATGGCTTGAGCCCCATTATATCTCACAGGTGAGCCTGAAACAACTTATACGAATGGTTGAGACCCATTATAGCTCACAGGTGAGCCTTATATTGCTTATACAAAGGGTGATCCCCATTATAGATCTCCAATTTGGAAGTCAACCATATGATTACTCCAATTAGAATATGTTTGGAAGGGTTTTATTTATATGATGATCTAATTCACCTAAAAGAGTTTTAATTTTTTTCTATTAGTTTTAGTGTTTTTCAGTGAGAAAAAAGTATGAGTGTTATTAATGTGAAAATATTTTGTTTTATATTCTTAAAGACCATTTAATGGGTTATGAGGTTTCAACTAGATTAATGTGTTTTCATTATTTTTATGTCCCTTACCGAGTTCTTTGTGGTCATCCAGTGTTTTTAAATCTTTTCACTGGATTTAATGGAGAATATAGTCAAGGATGGAATCAACAAAAAGTTCTGATGTTAAAACATGAAAGGAAACCATATTTTTTAGAAAATTTTAGGTTATAGAGGAATAAAATACTATTGGAAGTGTCCACTTTGTATTTATATGTTTTTGTTATGTAATATTTATGGCCTAATTCTCTATTGCTATAAATATGGAAAGAACCTAAATGTGATTTCATGTCTTAACTCAAGATTATGTAATGTTTAAGTCTTGGGCCTTACAGTTGGTATGGGAGGTTGGTTTAGACAAATTTGGTGATTAGGATGTTTTCATAAGTGTTAGAGATATCATAATGGGTTTCTAATTTTAAGGATATTCATAATTTCAATGTCTTTGAAATCCATTTTGAGGCTTATGTTATGAAATTTCAAGGAAATTAATGGTATTTTTGGAGACATTTATTTTTGAGGTAGTTATGGGTTAATACTTTGGGTGAAGAAAAATGAAAGTGATTGAATAACCATTGAGGCTAAAACATGTTTTGGTTATTTTTAGGATATTATCTCATTTTGTTATTGTTATAATAATTATACAGTTTTTTAAAAAGGAAAACACATAGACAGTGTGACAACCCATCATGTCAGACAAGGTTTTGGGAATCATACCCACTACCAGAGTGTGATGGGCCTTTATCACCTACCACTTTCCTACATGAATTCCCTGGTTAGTATGACTTATTATTTTTATTTAAATGATTTTATGGATAAAGAATAAGTTGATTTTGGGAACTTATGTTTTATAAATTAGATATCCTTAGTATAGGAAAATGATTTGTGGATTAAATGATAAATTTTATTTTGTAAGAAGTTCTCTATTCTTGGAACACTATATTACAAAGGAAAATAGAGTACTACGAGATTTCATTTAAGGATTAGTGGTTGAATTTTATTTTGGAAGAATCTATGTTTTTATTATTTACATCCTGATATTTGGGTTGTTTATGGAAATGATTAACCTATCATGGAGAATATGTGATTATGTTAATTACTTTTCAGTATGAGATTCTAAGATTATTCGATGTTAATTGGAGATAAATGTTATGATTTATTATGGAAGAATATGTGATTAAATAATTTTGAAATTTGGGTTTCAATCTTAGTTTAGATTATTTTAATGAATTTTAAGGAATATTTTTTATTGAAAGGTATTTTTTGTACTTTGTGTATTTTTTGTTGAATTTTTGAGATTATGAGTAGTATTTCTTTTTATAATGGATTATTCATTTTGGGGATTATATGACCGTGTACACAAAATTTTGGTTTTGGTTTACGTCTAAAGACATGGGAAACATATTGTTTATATTTTGTGGATTATGTGATTTTATTGAAGTTCATTTTAGTGTGCCTAAGGTGTGACTAATTCATCTTGAATACTCATTGTTTGGAGAAAATATGAGTTTTTTATAGATATTTATTAAAATATAAAACTCTACTTGATAAGTAAATATGTTTCCTTATGTTCTTAGTCAAGCTCATAAATAAATTCCTCAACTTTATTAAAATGATATCAAAACAAATTTTTTTCCATTTACTTTTATTATTAGGCAATCAATGACTGTTTAACCCATCACTAGTTTATGGATTTTTTGTTTTTTAACTTTCTCCTGATAATTTTTTCTATCACTCTCCATCAAAACAAGATGGTCAGTTTTTCTTCCATGTCCGTGTTACCCTACATGGAATCCTTGTTTGTGTTATCTCAGGTGACCTTTTTTACTTCTCTTTCTTTCTTTTAAAGTTATAGTTTTATTGACCCTTTTTTCAATGTGAGATTTTAAATGAAGTTTTTTTGCCCAATTTTAAAATTGTGAGGATGCAATTTATAAAAGTGGGAATGACATAACATCCCAAGTATATATAGAATAATATATTTTCATATCTATAAATATTTTTGAATTTAATATTAATTTTAGTTTAAATGGGACACTATTTATGGTAGCGTACCCAACATGAAACAAAGGATTTCTCTGAAATCTTATGTTACACACAATAGTGAGTTATATCAAAAAATAATACAAAAATAATATTATCATTTTAAATGGTAGTTAATGCCTAACTGTTGTATTGGAAGGAATGAAATAAATTAACTATATTATGAGTTTACATATTTTTTAAACGTTTTTACATTTATCCAAAAAATTAAGAGTCTCAAAATGTGAATGAATCCAATTTTAAGCAAAAAATACTCTAATATTTTTAAAAGGTCATTTTACCGCCTTTTGATGGAGAAACATTTTTAAAAATAGTTTTTTCTTCAATTTTATAAGTTCTATTTGATAAAGTAATGTTATTATTTATAAGTGGGACATCAAAATTTTCTTTAGTTGAAATTTTAGTATTTTTCTGATAAAATCCATATTTTTATGAATAGTGAAAAATACTGCATTTTAATTCAAAACTGCCATTTCAATTCATTTATTTATATAGTTATATTTTCCTTTTAATTGTTTTTAAAGTATAATTGGATTACTTTTTAATAATCTAATCCAATTATATTCATTATCGGTAATTTCACATTTAAATTGGACATAAATAAATGCCAATCATTGGATAGTTTTTACTTCTTAAAACCCACTTTCTAGTTTTGAAAATTGGAATTAATTTTAAATTAATTATGGAAACTTCTATGTTTTCAATTTTGAAAAATGGATTCCATATTTTTAATCATAAGGTACAATTTATTTAAATATGTACCTTTTATTTTTTGACATGATGAATAGTAACTTCAATAATTATTATTTTTATTTACCATGGTTAAAGGTTAAATCTGGTAAATAAGGTTATAAAATAACATTATAATAATATTAAACTACCCTAACAAGTGTATTAATAATATTATATGATATATGGATGAACATGTGCATTATTTGGTCGATTTTAGGATCCCATGGAGCCACTAGGGTGTGATTGTGACCTTTTATAATTTTTATTTTATAGAAAAAGGAAATAAAACCTAAACATGTATCTCTTAACTAAAAAAAATTTAATTTGGTTTATATAAATTATCTATTTGACTATAAATATTAATGAGAAATATAAAAATATTTTCTTCATCATGTTATTTTATTTATTAATTTTATACATTAAATAAATAAATTTATTTATGACATAATGATGATGCAATGATTACCTTATTAATGATAGATTCAAATAAATGATATTATAAATATTAAATTAAATGTAATTTGAATATTTTTTTCCAGCACTAAATTTTTGGATGGAAATTAAATTTTAGGATTGAGTTAATTCCTTTGGTTAGAAGGAATAAATTTGTAATGACTTTAACAAAATCCAGTTACTAAATAGTATCCAAATTGATAAACATGGGGGTTTTCAAACATATACTATTTTATTAAATGATATAATTGTCATAAAAATCTATGATTCAACCAATTGACTTATATAATGTTAAAAATTCCATTAAGGATCCAATTTTTTTATTGGAATTATATAGTAACTACAGTGACCATATTTTATGAAAATACCAGAAAACATTGTAAGAGTTAATATTTTTAACTAAGGGTTAAAGCAAAAAGATAAGGTTAATTTTGTGACCTAAATTTTTATAAAACCGCTTTTTGAGAGGATTTATACACATTTTTATCTTAACCTATAACTTTATCACTTTGGAACTATTATAATTCTAAAATAAATTTATAATAAAATAATAATTCAAGACTTTCTTAAACTGCCCTCCTCCCTCCTATAAAAGGCCATCACCTCTACCCACTTACTCACACCTCTCAAGCCACTTGGATCATACAAATTATGATAAAATAATCTCCTGAAATACCTAATTTCTTCCAAGAAGACTTACCTTGGGAATAAGGAAATTCAAAAAATCTTTTTGGCTCCAATCAAAAGGATTTACTCGATTTAGAGGCGACGTCTTTTCTCTAGCTCCTTTAATTTATTTTACTTCTCCACTCCCTATGATCTTCATATTATATGATTAAATAAAAAAATTTATCCTAAAAATACTAGGATGTTTTTATGAGAATTATTATAACTACACTTACAGTCACCTCCATCTAATGGATACAAACATACTATTTCTGTGTACGACGAACTACTGCCTCACGAAACGATGATTGCTCAATTTTCTCATAACACCTCTCATGGTGGCCATTATGATGTCACTATATTTATATAAGATATAAATTATATTTATATTGTCTCTATTCTTCTGTAATGTTAATTTACCACATACCTTTATGCTTTCCATAATGTGTAAATATGATAATTTCATTTGAATATGTGTGGACTACTGCCCCCTAAAAGTGATACAACTCCTTCATGTCATACATGGATTGAATAAATTATGGAGTTAATGAACTTATGTGTCATATATAACATAGATATTATAATTTAATTATTATATACCTATGTTTCATTAAGTTTTCAATCCTTTAGTATAAGAAAGAGATGAATGTTGTATTCATGCGTCCATTAGACCTACCTTCTCTATGAACAGTGAATTTCATTTCTTTTCTAAAAATGTTATTTAATATTATAAAATACATATAAATTAGATATATATGATATTTAAATCGTGAATCGTATTCTGGAGATAATGGACTTATGACCACATGGATAATTTTCATAAAAACAAGTGCGTTTTTTACTCAAATACCAAACATCGACAAAACGTCTGATATGATATCAAATAATTAAATAATTTATATAACATGGTAATAAGTGATAAAAAATGAATAATAAAATTATAAAAGTTTATAAATAAATTATAAATTAAACTGTGTTTATTATTCATGAAATTAAAGAATGAATGAGACAATTCAGACTCAAGGTTTGGGACATCGTCTCAATCCCCTTTCATTTATGAATTTCTTGATAATGTGCACTTTTATTATTATATAATGTGTATACACAGGCATGATGAAATTTAATAACCATATTTTATCTATTCTAATGTTATTTATTAAATCATGGAGATTAATAATGAAATGGAAAAAGTGGTATGGGACACCTTGAACATTTAAATATTTAAATTTCAAATATTTTTCATCCTGATATTAAATTACATATTTATTTATATGGATATAAAAGGAATATACATGAAATTTTATGTCAATATTGAATTTAATTCAATGTTTTAAAAATTAATCTTTTTATATGAAGTGTTTTACTTTTTTACAAAATTACAAAAGGAATTTTTTTTAACATAGACGAAGACAATGACTTCTCTGCCACCATAACCGTTATTTGAAATTTATCGTCCTCTATAAGCTTTAATGTCTTTTAAAAATAAAATAAACCCCTTAATCATTTATTTGGGTATCTTGACATTGAAAATTGGTTCTTAAATGGTAATGGTATTTTTATATGGAAATTGTTTTCATATGGTATTAGAAGATGCATTAAAAAAATGGTTTCTGTGATGAAAGTGTTCTATTCATGAAATGGTACATGAGAGTTATATGAAATGGGTGAGCCCAATATAGCCTATACAAAGGTATAGACCCAATTATAGCTCACAGGTGTTCCTGACATAGCTTATATGAATGTTTGAGCCCCATTATAGCTCACAGGTGAGCTTGATATACCATATACGAAGGGTTGATCTCCATTTTAGATCACAGGTGAACACGACACAACTTTTATAAAGGGTTGAGCCCAGTTATAGCTCACGGGTGAGCCCGATATAGCTTATAGAAAGGTTGATCAACATTATAGATCTCCAACTTAGAAGTCAACCATATGGTTATTCCAATTGGAAGATGTTTGAAAGGGTTTTATGTATATGATTCTCTAAGTCATGTAATAGAGTTTTAATTTCATGCTATTGGTTTTAGTGGTTTTCATTGAGAAAAAAGTATGAGTGTTATTCATGTGAAAATGTTTTGTTTCATCTACTCAAAGAACTTAGAATGGGTTATCAGGTTTTGACTAGACTGACAGATTTTTGTTAATTGATGTCCCTTATGGAGATTTTTGTGCTCATCCCATGTTTTTAAATGTTTTCACAAGATTTAAGGGAGAATAGAGTAAAGGATGGAATCACGTAAAAGTTATGATGATTAAACATAAAAATAACCCATGTTTCTTTTTAGAAGTTCTTATGTTATGTAGGAAACATATACTATTGGAGGTGTCCACTTTGTATTTATATGTTTTTGTTATGTAATAGTTAATGCCTAATTATCTAAAGCCCTAAACCTAAAAAGATGCTAAATATTATTTTTTGACTTAACTGAAGATTATAAAAAGTTTAAGGTTGGGGCCTTATAGTAATACCACAATATTTTTTAGTAAAGGTAACATCATGTTCACACATAAAATATGTTCATAAATCATATTGTCAAAATTGTGGAAAAATATAGCATTATCTTCATGAATAACAATAATAATATCATGAGATATAAACATTGAACAATGAATTGGAGGGTATTTATAATTATGGGCCCACCCATCTTTTCATAAAATGATCATAATCATACATGGAACATAGAAAAGGAATATATTATAGGGATAAACTTGAAGTAATGTAACCAAAAGAGAATGTGTTTCATATGGGTGTCATGAATTACATTTTAGTGAATATAATTTATGGTTCCCAAATGAATAAGGGAAAAAAATAGTTTTGGAAATAATTTTTTATAATAATAATTCATAGTTCATGGTGATATGTATTAACATTTTTAATATAATCAATGAGAAGTTTTAGAAGATATGGTATTTTTGGAAAATCATTATAGGTAGATTTGAAATAAACTCTATAAAATAGAGAAGGAATATACCAAGGAAATAAAAAGTGAAATAAGAGTTAAATTTACTCTTAAAAGGAATTTTAGAATATTATACATTGAAAATAATTATTAAGAAGTGATAATCTCCAAAAGAAAGTGTTTGGTGTAAGATTTTACCTTACCTTAGCTCTTGTGTTATTTCATAACTTTTCCACCTCCTAGATAATGAACTTATAAATATTAAAACATAAAATCCAAAGTGAATTATGTTAATTTTTTTAACAATTTATCAATTATAATCATTATATTTTAATTCATAATTCATTTTTTAAATGTGATTTGTTTGATATTGTATTTTCATTAAAATATCATATATTTCTTCGATTTCATAGTTTTTTATTTATATTTATTAATTGATAAAATTAAATCTTAAATATTAGATATGAATATATTTATAAATAATATATTAAAAATAATATATTATAACCATCCATAATGGTGGTGATAATTAGGGAGTTGGCGATATCCTTCTGGGCTGTTAACTGACCATTAATTGAAAATTGTCAAAAGAGGAGGTGAGAGATTTATAATATATGATTATTTTAAAATTAACATTTCTAATGTATATTAACATGATAAAGTTATTTTTTACATAATATTTAATTTTTCTAAGATGGTTTGGAAGATAAATGAATTGAAGGATATGTAATTAGAAAATGAAAATCAAATAAAAAGATGAAAATACCTGACCTACTTCTTGAACAAGTTTTTTTCATATGATCCTTAAATTATTGAAATAATGGATTAATATGACTCCAAAACAAATATAAGGATTCTAATGGTGAGAATAGGGGAAATTTGGGTTAATATTGTTATTTTATAAGTTGTTTTCCTCGGAGAGTTTTAGTGAGTATTTATACTTGAGTAGATGAGTATTTTTAGGCTAAATATTGGACAGAATATAATTTTCAGGTAATCAGTGAAATATTGATATTTTTTATATTATAAGTCAAATTTTATTTAAAATATTTTATTTTATGGTTTTAAAACCCTTTATAAACTAAATTAATTAGTCTATTAAAAGGGAAAACTATAAAATATTTTTTTAATGGAATACTTTATACTTTTGACGATGGAAAATACGTTTTAGGTTTGGAATTTGAATTTAATAATTTATTTATCCAACCAGACATGTTTTTGGTTTATATTGAAATTATATAATTAGTTAGGCCATTATTATTTCCCAAATTATGTAATTTAAAACATACTGGTAACATAGAAAGCTATATTTTTACTATTCACCTAAAAATTGATATTTGCTAAAAAGTTATGAAAAAATAACATATAGAAAATATTGAAATTTTGATTCTAAAACTGACATTTATTTTATCCAAATAATGATGTAATATATGTAATTTTAATTATTTTCATAAAAATTATTATTTTTAGGTTATTCATTAAGGTCTTTTATTAAAAAAATTTCTTTTAATTTTTTTGAGCTTTTAATATTGATATTTCTTATATGAAATTAATGTATTTGTATTTTATAAAATTATTCAAGCTAATTCATATTTTACTATTTTGCATCCAAGTTACTATTCCAACAATCAGGTTTTTATTCCAAATGACAGGGTTAGTAAAACTAACAGTTAAGTTACTATTATAATGATTATATTACATCCCATAAATCCATGTTAATTCCTTCATTCATATTTCAACTCAAGTACACTAAAGGTTATATATTTTGTTGTTTAAAAATGTTCATTGGATTACTAATGTTTTCTTTCTTTTTGACAGTGTTGTTTGTGAGTGTGATAATTATATCAGATCAACAAAATTAATATTTTCCTATGCAAGTTGTTTTATTATTATTTTATTTATTATCCTATTATAATATTTTCATTTTTCTTAATTATATGTTTTTTATAAATTTAGAAATTCATTTTTAATGAAATAAATCATTATATATTGTATGGGTTTACACTATACTATATACATAATTGTGAAAATATTATTTATTTAGAATGAAAATAAAAAATATATATATATATATATATATAAAAGTTTGGGTTGTTACACAATACAAAAAAATTATGGAAACTTTTAACAACCACATATCAATATTTCTTTTTCTGAAGAGATTTAACATATGTTGGAATATGAAAAAATATTAATGTATTCTTTTTCAAATAAGATGAATCTAGAATATTATAGTGTGATTTCGGTTTTTGAATATTTCAATGTGGATATTAAAAGAAAGAACCCAAAAAAGATGAGGGAAAAATGAATTTTTTCACTCTAATGCATCATTTTATCCTAAACCTTTAGAAACCCACTTTTTGAATTGGGATCAAGAATTAATATCATTATGAGGAGTGTATTTAAAAATTTTGGTTTTAGCAAACCAAATTTGAAAAGAGTTTCACAAATTTTTTATGACTAATCAATAAAAACCACTCAGGGGATTCTTGAATGTGTTCTTCTTAGATTGGGGATAATTATTATCTATAATGATTTCATGATCTTTGAGATTAGTAAATAAGGGGATTCAAACATCATTCTTGGAATTCCATTCATTGAAAATGGGAATGCATTGATAAATGTAAATCAAGGGATACTTGTCTATAGAGTCAACTAGTAACAAAATATTTTTAACCGTATAAAAGATGTGATACATGGAATTGATTCATTAGAGTGTAATAATATTTTCAATGATGAATAACAACCATCACATTAGATCTTTCAAGAAGAATAAGAGGATAACCTAATGATATCATTGATGGGATGTTGAAGGAGAAAAACAACAATTTAGTGATGTATAAATGAATATAATTAAATGTTTTTAGTTTATAAAACGTACATCAAGGGAATTTTATCTTGAGTTTATTCCTTGAATAATCAAATAAAATACACTTGATATGGATCTACTACCCAAAATAATAAGTTATTCATTTTTTAGAGACACTGAGACCGTACCCATCATCATTAATTTATACTTGACAAGGGAGAATGAATAAAATTGTTAACATTTTTATAGAAAATAAGAACAAAAATTTCTTGTTGTAACACCCCAAGCTTCTACGGTACGTTTCCCTTCGAATAATGCGATAGCGTGTGTTGTACGCAACCTCGAGTTCTAACACACACCACAACTAATTAAACTAGCCGTTGTGAATAGTAATACCTACTTTTTTGAAATCATATATATTCTATATTTCAAAATGGAATTCATTTTTGGATTCGGAATATCAAAATTAGCCTAGGGTGAAATTTTGGTACATTTCGGATAACTTTCATATTTTGATGAATAGTGAAAATTTCTAAATTTTAATTAAAAACAACTTTTTTAATCAAAATAATTAATAGTGATAAATTATGAATTTGAGTGGTTTTAAAGTATATTTAGAATATATTTTTACCATTCAATTTAATGTTTATCATTGGACATAATTTTACAATTAAACCGAACATAAACAAGTGTCAATCTTTTGATAGTTATTATCTCTTAAAAACACGCTTTTTGTTTTGACAGCGGGAATTAATTTTAAATTAATTTCTGCCACTTCTGTGTTTTGAATTTAGGAAAATGGATTCCATATTTGGAATCAGGATGTTCAAATTGTGTAAATAGGTAACTTTTATTTTTAGACATTTTGAATAGTTACTGTGGTAAATATTTTATTTACCATGGTTAAAGGGTAAATCCGGTAAATAAGGGTTAAAAAAATAATATTATAATAAAAAAAAATTACCCTAAAACGTGTCCTAACCTTATTGGTGGACACATACCCGACCATGGGCATCCTTTGGTCAATTTGGGGACCCCTTGGAGCCACTTGTATGTGGTAGGGACACTTTATATTAATAAAGTTAAAATAAAAATAAAAATGGCATAAGCTTACATCATTTAGAAGAACAATTTTTACATAGGGTTATACATGTTGGATTTTCGATTATAAATATTCATTAGAAAGCTAAAAAGATTTCCTACATAATGATATTTTATTTATAATTTTTAGACATTATATAATTTATTTTATTTATGACACAATGATGATGCAGTAATTACTAAAATAGTGAAAAATAAAAATAATTGATCTTATAAATACCCAAATAATTATAATATGAAACTTTTAATGAATTAAACTAATTTTATATGATAATATGATATATTAGGATTGATTTAATTGACTTTGTTCGAAGTAATCAATCTGTTAGGAGTTTCACAAAAATCAACTATTGAATAGTGCCAAAATTGACATAAAAGAGTTCTTAAAACAAATATTATATTATTAATTGATATTAAATTCCTAAAAATCTAAGGTTCGGCCAAGAGACTTATATTATGATAGGTTAATCATTGATGGACCACTTGGGGGTATCTTGGATGTATATAGTAAGTTTATTAACCATAATATATAAAAATACAAAGAGACATTGTAAAAGTGAAACTAATTAACTTAGAGTTAATACTTAAAGATAAGGTTAATATAAGTACCCAAACCTGTCTAAATTATATTGGATGAGTTGTTTTCGACCTATCCCCACCTTAACCTTTGAATAGTCAATTTTGGAGCCTTTAGAAACCGAATATGAATTTATTATAAATTAATATTTCTAGCTTTTCCAAAGGTGCCCCTCACCCCTCTTATAAAAGGGCACTCCTCCTTCTCATTTCTTCACACCTTCAAAGCCTTTTGGTTCGGCCAAACTCTGCCCAAATACTCTCCCAAAATCCCTCACTACAACCTAGAGGCCTTAGTTTGATCAGAAAGCCAACCTAAGGAGCCCTTTTGATCAAATCAAAAGGAAGAACCCGAAGAAGAGGTAATGATTTCACCACCCTTTTCTAAGTTCATTTCTTCTTCCACTTCTTCTTCCTTTGTTCTTACCATTATAAAATAATAACTCCAGTATCTCACATATACTGTGATGTTATTATAAGTATGGTACAACCATATTCAGTATTCTATCCACCCTTTGAATAACATGTCACCATACGTGCGTACGTACGGCTTACCGTCTCCACGTCGTGGTGTAATTGTTATTCAATATCATATTATTTGGATGGGTATAATAATGATGTGTAACTCATGTAAATAATAAATATAACATGTTAATGATTCTGTATATATGATATACCATTCATTTATATATTATTTTAATATCAAAAGAATGATATTGTCGCTCGTGCGTACGTACGGACTACCGTCTCCACGAACGCGATGAGATTCATTCTCCATCGTATCCATTCAAGTATAATTATCATTTTATGATTTAAAAATGATGTTTAAGGACTTGATATCATTCTGGATATGAATAAGATACAACAAACATGGCTTATGTAACAAAACATATAAAAGAAAATGAGTAAGTTAACACCCGAAACGATGACAATTCTAAGATATTATTAACAAATCAATGTTAAAAGATCATATATGATATCATATTAATATATATGATTCTTGTATAATTTAATAACAATTATTTCACCATTATACAGGAGGTTAACCTACCCCAACCAAGGAAAAGTACAAGGTAAGGGTTATTTCACAATCTCTTCATTATCCGAGGTTGTATTATACGTAATAATCTACTGGGATCTCTTTATCATCCACATCCATGTTTCTTCGAAATGTATTTCAAAACATTTTTACTATTTACAAGAATATGGGTTAAAGTCATTTATACCCTTGTCTGACTTTTTATAAGAGGTTTATAAAGGAATCTTTCCGTCGTTTTCAAAACAAGGTCCTTTTTTAACCTTTTCGACAGAATTGAGGTAAGAATGTTTTTTTTAACTTATACGGCGGGTGCGGTTATTTTCCGCCGTTATAAAATCGTCGAAGCCTCCCATACAAGCTTATAAGAATATTTTCAAAGAAAATGTTTTATTTTATATGGATCTTAAATGATTTCAAAATAAAAGGAGATATTTCTTTAAAAAGAATTTTGATTTCATCTATGTCAACATCCTTTGATGGATTTTAAGATTATTTGAAGTTGATTTATTATGATACAAAACTTCTATATTGTATTGAAGGTTTTGTGATATGTTTGACTGTGGATGTGCTATTTTTATACCATTCATAGTTTATTGTGAAAGTATTGACATTTCGTATGCTAGTTTTAATACGAATGTTTATGTTATGTTTAAACCTTTTCATATGGGAATGCATTGGACTTAATAAGTGACGGGTGGAGCCCGCTATAGCTCCTCGATGCATCGGTAGGTCTCATGAGACAAACTAGTGTCTTGGCACAAGGCCTTGACAAAATCTTATTTGTAGTCTTGGCACGAGGCCTTGGCTATGTGGTTATGATAGTCTGGCATTATGCATTCCAACATTATGAAAGTGGTTATTTATTTTTGCATGTGATTATTCGATTAGTGGAATATCCATGTGAATAAGTAAATGGCATTATTTCATTTTATTTATGCCATACCATGTTGAAAGTTCATGTTTAAAAGGCTTTTGTTTTAGTTATACATTGCCTTAAATGTTTATTCTTATTGATGAAAGTTTCCGCTATATTGTTATCCTTACTGGGCATTTGAGCTCACCCCTTTTCTATGTTTTATTTTTCCCAGGAAGTGAAGATGTAAGTTATGAATGACCTGCAGGGATATTATGAGGGGATTGTAGTGTGGACTGTGGAAACATTATGTTGTTGTAGTAGTTTTTGATTTTATGATGTAATGTAAAACTTATGAATATATCTAGTGTTTCCAAGGCTACTAAACCAATCGGTCTTTCGAGATTTGATCTTTCTTGTGATCATGCCAATGTTATGTAAATAATGCACCGACTCTAGGAAACTAGGGTCGGGGCGTTACAGTTGGTATCAGAGGAAGTTTAGTACAAACCTTGGAAGCTAGATTTAGATAAACTCTGATTAGAGCACATAGACTTAAGATGAACTTTGAGGATTAGTATAGAAGAACTTCCTAGAATTTTGGTATTGTAGAGATTTTGTGAGTTTTCCGAGAAATACATCCCTGTCTGGATACGAGCAGGTAGAGGCGGCTCTGGCACAGATGTACCTAGGGGTAAAACCCGAAAACACCGCTTTGAGCTAGACTCGAACGGGAACTGGTGCACGACAACGGGCCTTGCTGCACTCTTGGTTACGACACTCCCGGGGGATATGCTTAGGATAACTCTCATTTTCTTTACAAATCATTATGAACGGTTTATGAGTATATACTTCCTCAAAGAAAACATTTTTATGATTATGGATTATATCCATAAATAGTTCAATTTATGTTAAGTGTTTTATAAGTATGGGATTATGTATTTTGATTCATAAACTGATCTAGTTTATGCCATTGTTTAGAAATGGCGCCTAGTGGAAGAAATGGAAACCGTATCAATGCACGCACTCCATGTAGGGATTTCCCTCCTGCTCAAGATAATTATAGTGGGGCTGGTGATGCAACTGGTGCTGATCAACTAATCACCATACTGGGACAACTTACTCAGGTTATGAATAATAACCTTACCCGTATGGAGCACCCTGATCCGCAGCGTGGAGGATCAATGTTAGATCGATTCATGAGACAACAACCACCAACGTTCAATGGGAGTACAAATCCCTTAGTAGCTGAGCAATGGATATTTTCCCTAGAGAAAATATTTCAGGCTTTGGGGAGTAGTGAAAGGGAAAAAGTTACCATGGCAGTTTACCGCCTCACTGGAGATGCTGATCAATGGTGGTCATTGATTCAAAACATGAAGGAAGATGATGAAGTATCAAACATGGAATGGAGGGAGTTCAAAGATCTGTTTTTAGAAAAATACTTTCCTCGCGACCATCGAGCAGATATGGAAAGGCAATTTCTGAGTCTGAGACAAAAGGAGGATGATAATGTCACAAAGTATGAGGCTAACTTTACAAGGTTAGCGAGGTACGCTGGTGATTATATTCGCAACCCAAGAAGTAAGATTGATCGTTTCTTTGATGGGTTAAAACCATTTCTCCGTCGAGCATTAGTCTCACAATCCTTTTCATCGTACGAAGACATTGTCTCATGTGCTATCAAGACCGAAAAGGAATTCTCTAAGTCTTATGACTTTAAAGCAAAGCAAGAGAAGAAGAGACCTGCTGATCAATCTGGGAATGGAAATAAGGGGAAGAAGGGAAAGGTTGAATATCCATCTTTTGGTAAGTGCGGGAAGAAACACCCCGGTGCTTGCCTGAAGGGAATGGGAGTCTGTTACAAGTGTGGTGAAAAAGGCCACCAAGCTCATGATTGCAAGGGGAAGAAGGAAGCTACCAATGTTCAGTGCTACAATTGCAGGGAGATGGGGCATTATGCAAATGCATGTCCTAAGCGTCAGGAGAACTTATCTCAGAAAAGGCCAAGGGATCAAGGCCAGGCTTATGCTATCACTACTGCTGAGGTAGAAACTCCGAAAGACGTGGTGGCAGGTAATTTAATGGTTTCCTCAAGTTTAGCAAATGCATTATTTGATTCTGGATCATCGCATTGTTTCATATCTTCCCAGTTTTCTAAGAAAATTAGATATTTCCAATTTGATTTAATAAGGGAGTTTTCAGTTAAAACTCCTAAGGGAAGTATCGTTGCAACAAAGTTTTGTGAATCAGTCCCCATTAGAGCACATAAATTTTCTTTATCTGCTGATTTCATCGTCATACCTATGATTGAGTTTGATATAATCCTCGGTATGGACTGGCTTTCGGACTATGATGCGAAGATTTATTGTAAGAAGAAAGAGGTTACGATTCTTGATGATAATGATAAGGAGCACCTTATTTTTAGAGCAGAATCGTCACCACCTAATTCTTATTTAGACCCACCCCCAGTAGCTCAACTTAATTCAATTATTGGGGAGGAAGAGAATGAAGTAACTATCGGTGAGGAAAGGAATGTTCAAATAGAGGATGTACCTGTTGTGAAAGAATTTGTAGATGTATTTCCAGAAGATTTACCTGGACATCCTCCAGAACGAGAAGTTGAGTTTTCTATTGATTTGATTCCTGGATCAAGGCCTATATCGAAGACCCATTATAGAATGGCCACTGTAGAGCTAGTCGAACTAAAGAAACAACTAGAGGAATTGAGTAATAAGGGATTTATTCGCCCTAGTGTTTCTCCATGGGGAGCCCCTGTTCTTTTTGTTAAAAAGAAAGATGGATCTATGAGGTTATGTATCGACTACAGGGAGATCAATGCTATAACGATAAAGAACAAGTATCCCCTACCTCGTATTGATGATTAATTTGACCAACTACATGGAGCTCAATACTTTTCAAAGATTGACCTTCGATCTGGATACCATCAGTTGTGTGTAAAGAAGGAAGACATTCCGAAAACAGCATTTCGAACCAGGTACGGGCATTACGAGTTTACTGTAATGCCGTTTGGATTGACTAATGCACCCTCTGTATTCATGGATCTGATGAATAGAGTTTTCAAGGAGTATCTCGATGAATTTGTGGTGGTATTTATTGATGATATCTTGGTATACTCCAAAACCTACGAAGATCATGAAAATCACTTGCGCATTATCTTGAAGACTCTGAGGAGGCATGAATTATATGGAAAGTTTAGCAAGTGTGAATTCTGGCTTCAGGAGATTTCTTTTCTTGGCCATATTGTCTCTAAAGATGGAATCTCTGTTGATCCTTCTAAGACCAAGGCAATACAAGAATGGCCAGCACCTACGAGTATAACTGAGGTACGTAGTTTTATTGGCTTGGCAGGTTATTATCGACGTTTCGTCCAGAATTTTGCCCGATTGGCTAACCCATTAACGAAGCTCACACGTAAAGGGGTTAAATTTGTTTGGACAAAAGAGTGTGAAGATTGTTTCGAAGAACTGAAGAGAAGATTAGTCAATGCTCCTATATTGACTCTACCATCGGGGAATGATGGGTTCGTTATTTATAGTGATGCGTCAAAGAAAGGACTTGGTTGTGTCCTTATGCAGAATGATAGAGTTATTGCCTATGCATCACGACAGTTGAAAATTCATGAACAAAACTATCCTACTCATGATCTTGAGTTAGCAGCTGTGATCTTTGCTTTGAAGATATGGAGGCACTACCTCTATGGTGAAAAATGTGAGATTTATACTGATCACAAGAGTTTGAAGTATATTTTCTCACAAAAAGAACTCAACATGAGACAAAGGAGATGGCTTGAATTACTCAAGGATTATGATTGCACGATACACTACCACCCGGGGAAAGCAAACAAAGTAGCAGATGCTTTGAGCAGAAAAGACCATGGAGTTCTGAACATGATGAGAATTGAAAGGGATCCAATTTTCATGGATCTAGAGAAGATGGACATGGGAATAACCAGGGAAGGTGAAACATCAATGCTTTTTCAAATGGTTGCCAAACCATCTTTACTAGAAAGGATTAAGAGTTCTCAGACCGATGATGAAGAATTTCAGAAGAAGATTAAAGCTGTGAATGATGGGAGATTGAGAGACTTTGTGTATAAAGATGGAACTTTGAAATTTGGAAAGAGACTTTGTGTTCCTGATTTACCTGATCTGAAAAGGGAATTACTGGATGATGCTCATAGTTCCAATTTCTCTATACACCCTGGGAGCACCAAAATGTATAGAGATTTGAAGGAACATTTTTGGTGGGACAACATGAAGAGGGAGATTGCTGATTTTGTATCAAGATGTATGGTTTGTCAACAAGTGAATGCTGGAAGGCAACAGCCTGGAGGAGTCATGCAACCTCTTCCCATACCGGAGTGGAAATGGGACAATATTACGATGGACTTTGTCATGGGGCTACCAAAGACTCCTAGAAGGAACGATGCAATATGGGTTATTGTTGATCGTCTTACCAAGTCAGCACATTTTCTTGCTATAAGAGAAGATCTACCCCTGGAACGTCTAGCAAGACTATACATTAATGAAGTTGTGAGACTTCATGGAGTTCCCCTATCGATTGTTTCTGATCGTGATCCCCGTTTTACTTCAAGATTTTGGAAAAGTCTTCAGAAATCCCTGGATACTGAACTTCATTTGAGCACTGCTTACCACCCTCAGACAGACGGACAATCAGAACGGACTATTCAGACCTTAGAAGACATGTTGAGATCTTGATCACTTGATTTTCAGGGTATGTGGGATCAATATTTACCACTAGTAGAATTTTCCTATAACAATAGCTTCCATTCGAGTATTCAGATGGCACCATATGAAGCGTTATACGGAAACAGATGTCGTACACCAACCTGTTGGGATGACGTTGGTGAAAGAAAACTTGTAGGCCCAGAACTGGTGGAGGAAACGGTGGAAAAGGTGAAGGTAATCCAAAATCACATTAAAGCAGCTCAAAGTAGGCAGAAGAGCTATGCCGATAATCGAAGGAAGGATTTGGAATTTCAAGTCGGTGATCATGTTTTCCTGAAGGTATCTCCGTGGAAGGGAGTCATACGTTTTGGTAAGAAAGGTAAATTGAGTCCCAGGTACATCGGACCTTTCGAAATTCTAGAACGAATTGGGGCTGTAGCTTACCGATTGGCAATGCCGCCAAGTCTCTCCAAAGTTCACGATGTGTTCCACGTATCTCTGTTAAGGAAATACATGCCTGACCCAACGCATGTACTCACCTATGAGGAATTAGAACTGGAACCCGATCTGTCTTATTGAGAAGAGCCCGTCAGGATTCTTGATACGAGAGAACAAGTGCTGAGAAACCGGACGACGCGTCTGGTAAAAGTTTTGTGGAAGAATCATAAGATGGAAGAGGCAACATGGGAACCCGAGGAACTTATGATGAAGAACCACCCGAGTCTTTTTATGCAATAATACCCTAGAAATTGCGAGGACGCAATTATTTGAAGGAGGGGAGAATGTAACACCCCAAGCTTCTACGGTACGTTTCCCTTCGAATAATGCGATAGCGTGTGTTGTACGCAACCTCGAGTTCTAACACACACCACAACTAATTAAACTAGCCGTTGTGAATAGTAATACCTACTTTTTTGAAATCATATATATTCTATATTTCAAAATGGAATTCATTTTTGGATTCGGAATATCAAAATTAGCCTAGGGTGAAATTTTGGTACATTTCGGAAAACTTTCATATTTTGATGAATAGTGAAAATTTCTAAATTTTAATTAAAAACAACTTTTTAATCAAAATAATTAATAGTGATAAATTATGAATTTGAGTGGTTTTAAAGTATATTTAGAATATATTTTTACCATTCAATTTAATGTTTATCATTGGACATAATTTTACAATTAAACCGAACATAAACAAGTGTCAATCTTTTGATAGTTATTATCTCTTAAAAACACGCTTTTTGTTTTGACAGCGGGAATTAATTTTAAATTAATTTCTGCCACTTCTGTGTTTTGAATTTAGGAAAATGGATTCCATATTTGGAATCAGGATGTTCAAATTGTGTAAATAGGTAACTTTTATTTTTAGACATTTTGAATAGTTACTGTGGTAAATATTTTATTTACCATGGTTAAAGGGTAAATCCGGTAAATAAGGGTTAAAAAAATAATATTATAATAATAAAAAATTACCCTAAAACGTGTCCTAACCTTATTGGTGGACACATACCCGACCATGGGCATCCTTTGGTCAATTTGGGGACCCCTTGGAGCCACTTGTATGTGGTAGGGACACTTTATATTAATAAAGTTAAAATAAAAATAAAAATGGCATAAGCTTACATCTTTTAGAAGAACAATTTTTACATAGGGTTATACATGTTGGATTTTCGATTATAAATATTCATTAGAAAGCTAAAACGATTTCCTACATAATGATATTTTATTTATAATTTTTAGACATTATATAATTTATTTTATTTATGACACAATGATGATGCAGTAATTACTAAAATAGTGAAAAATAAAAATAATTGATCTTATAAATACCCAAATAATTATAATATGAAACTTTTAATGAATTAAACTAATTTTCTATGATAATATGATATATTAGGATTGATTTAATTGACTTTGTTCGAAGTAATCAATCTGTTAGGAGTTTCACAAAAATCAACTATTGAATAGTGTCAAAATTGACATAAAAGAGTTCTTAGAACAAATATTATATTATTAATTGATATTAAATTCCTAAAAATCTAAGGTTCGGCCAAGAGACTTATATTATGATAGGTTAATCATTGATGGACCACTTGGGGGTATCTTGGATGTATATAGTAAGTTTATTAACCATAATATATAAAAATACAAAGAGACATTGTAAAAGTGAAACTAATTAACTTAGAGTTAATACTTAAAGATAAGGTTAATATAAGTACCCAAACCTGTCTAAATTCTATTGGATGAGTTGTTTTCGACCTATCCCCACCTTAAACTTTGAATAGTCAACTTTGGAGCCTTTAGAAACCGAATATGAATTTATTATAAATTAATATTTCTAGCTTTTCCAAAGGTGCCCCTCACCCCTCTTATAAAAGGGCACTCCTCCTTCTCATTTCTTCACACCTTCAAAGCCTTTTGGTTCGGCCACACTCTGCCCAAATACTCTCCCAACATCCCTCACTACAACCTAGAGGCCTTAGTTTGATCAGAAAGCCAACCTAAGGAGCCCTTTTGATCAAATCAAAAGGAAGAACCCGAAGAAGAGGTAATGATTTCACCACCCTTTTCTAAGTTCATTTCTTCTTCCACTTCTTCTTCCTTTGTTCTTACCATTCTAAAATAATAACTCCAGTATCTCACATATACTGTGATGTTATTATAAGTATGGTACAACCATATTCAGTATTCTATCCACCCTTTGAATAACATGTCACCATACGTGCGTACGTACGGCTTACCGTCTCCACGTCGTGGTGTAATTGTTATTCAATATCATATTATTTGGATGGGTATAATAATGATGTGTAACTCATGTAAATAATAAATATAACATGTTAATGATTCTGTATATATGATATACCATTCATTTATATATTATTTTAATATCAAAAGAATGATATTGTCGCTCGTGCGTACGTACGGACTACCGTCTCCACGAACGCGATGAGATTCATTCTCCATCGTATCCATTCAAGTATAATTATCATTTTATGATTTAAAAATGATGTTTAAGGACTTGATATCATTCTGGATATGAATAAGATACAACAAACATGGCTTATGTAACAAAACATATAAAAGAAAATGAGTAAGTTAACACCCGAAACGATGACAATTCTAAGATATTATTAATAAATCAATGTTAAAAGATCATATATGATATCATATTAATATATATGATTCTTGTATAATTTAATAACAATTATTTCACCATTATACAGGAGGTTAACCTACCCCAACCAAGGAAAAGTACAAGGTAAGGGTTATTTCACAATCTCTTCATTATCCGAGGTTGTATTATACGTAATAATCTACTGGGATCTCTTTATCATCCACATCCATGTTTCTTCGAAATGTATTTCAAAACATTTTTACTATTTACAAGAATATGGGTTAAAGTCATTTATACCCTTGTTTGACTTTTTATAAGAGGTTTATAAAGGAATCTTTCCGTCGTTTTCAAAACAAGGTCCTTTTTTAACCTTTTCGACAGAATTGAGGTAAGAATGTTTTTTTTAACTTATACGGTGGGTGCGGTTATTTTCCGCCGTTATAAAATCGTCGAAGCCTCCCATACAAGCTTATAAGAATATTTTCAAAGAAAATGTTTTATTTTATATGGATCTTAAATGATTTCAAAATAAAAGGAGATATTTCTTTAAAAAGAATTTTGATTTCATCTATGTCAACATCCTTTGATGGATTTTAAGATTATTTGAAGTTGATTTATTATGATACAAAACTTCTATATTGTATTGAAGGTTTTGTGATATGTTTGACTGTGGATGTGCTATTTTTATACCATTCATAGTTTATTGTGAAAGTATTGACATTTCGTATGCTACTTTTAATACGAATGTTTATGTTATGTTTAAACCTTTTCATATGGGAATGCATTGGACTTAATAAGTGACGGGTGGAGCCCGCTATAGCTCCTCGATGCATCGGTAGGTCTCATGAGACAAACTAGTGTCTTGGCACAAGGCCTTGACAAAATCTTATTTGTAGTCTTGGCACGAGGCCTTGGCTATGTGGTTATGATAGTCTGGCATTATGCATTCCAACATTATGAAAGTGGTTATTTATTTTTGCATGTGATTATTCGATTAGTGGAATATCCATGTGAATAAGTAAATGGAATTATTTCATTTTATTTATGCCATACCATGTTGAAAGTTCATGTTTAAAAGGCTTTTGTTTTAGTTATACATTGCCTTAAATGTTTATTCTTATTGATGAAAGTTTCCGCTATATTGTTATCCTTACTGGGCATTTGAGCTCACCCCTTTTCTATGTTTTATTTTTCCCAGGAAGTGAAGATGTAAGTTATGAATGACCTGCAGGGATATTATGAGGGGATTGTAGTGTGGACTGTGGAAACATTATGTTGTTGTAGTAGTTTTTGATTTTATGATGTAATGTAAAACTTATGAATATATCTAGTGTTTCCAAGGCTACTAAACCAATCGGTCTTTCGAGATTTGATCTTTCTTGTGATCATGCCAATGTTATGTAAATAATGCACCGACTCTAGGAAACTAGGGTCGGGGCGTTACACTTGTGAAATGAATAATGTCAAAGGTATTAGGCATGTAATTTTTATAGAAAATATATTTCTAGAAGGTGGTAAAATAAAGATATTTTAACCCCAAATAATCCATAAACAACCTATAAAAGAGGATGTAATTTAATAGGTGCTAAAATTATTAGATAAAAGGTTAATTTTTTACATCCCAGATAGTGAATGGTACATCTATTTTTGATGTTTTACATAAAAGAAAGCTTAACAATGGTAAAGAATGATGTAAATGAAATCAGTTCAACAAGAAATATTACAGGTTGGAGTGTTTTTGTGGACAATAAAAATTGAATATATCTTTATGAAAAATCGGGTTTTGATCCCATTCATGGACGTGATGTTAAAAATAGTATCCAAACCCATGTTTTAATATTTACTAGATCTATAATCCAATAATAACCAACTATTGGTGGACTAGTATGATTAATATAAGACCACATTCACCTACCGGTAAGGTGATTTATCATATTATTTCATGTTTTTTGGAAATTTTAATGCACCAGTGAATATTCAGTGGTTTGTGACTTATATATTCCATGATACGATGGAAGAATTATTTCATATATTTATGAGTGAATTTATATTCTATGTGACACTATTCAAAGTATTCTTGAATTATTTTTTTGGTACTAAAAATATGTGAAGAAAAGTTCCTAGTGCTCATCTTAGATGTGTGAAACTTCATGGTACAAGACAAAATTTTACATATGAAAAACTTTCATGTTGGGAAATTGATGTTAATATTGAAAATATATGACTGATATATGAGATAACCAAGCTAGAAAAAGGGTTTTATATGATTTTTTAAACACACCAGATTTTACCACTACTTTTAGAAACATGTTTCCAATATATCTCATCCACTCACTCCAATTTTGTAAAAGTAAGTTACATTTTTTTTAAAAAAAGGTAATAAATCCTTAACTATTTTTAAAGGTAAGTTTGAGTATTCACTAATTAATGTCTCACAAATCATGGAAAAGGATTTTGAGTTGATGTATGGTGTGATTTATTTCTCCATAGAAGATGTGATTATACCCAAAATTGGTCATTTCATTTAACCCATATATTATGAATATCATATGATCAATAATTCCAATATTAAGTACACCAATATTAGTAAATAAATTAATATTGTTTTATTTGGTTTTGATAAGTTTAGATCATATCTATTCATTTGATAGGTGGGGTTTTATACATATCATGCATCCTTAGGTTGCTTATTTATAAAGGAGGATGTGAAATCAAAGCTAATTTGATGGATCCCACTATTACATGAATTTTGAATAATGATAAAACATAATAACGGCTCAGGGAATATGGGGAATACTACTTATCAAGGATGAAAAATGCCACATGTGGAAGAGGGGGAAGAAATTGATATCATTGATGCATTCTCAGAAAATGCATTTTTCTATATTGATATACAATCCTGAAAATGGTTTTTGGATATAGAAAATTATTTAGCCGAAAAGACTTAATTTATTCACTTTATGTATAAAAAATGGAAGTTATTTTTGGCTGACACAATTTATTATTTCTAAGATGATTCACTTTTTATTAAAAAAATGTAAAGACAGCCTAATCCAGAGGTGCATGATCAATTATAAGATGAGAAGTGTTTTGGAATTATTTTGTTCCTCAAATATTGACGGACACCATGGACATGATAGACAAGTGGTGAAAAAAGATAAAAATTGATTCATTTGGTATACACAGAATAGAGATGATGAAGATTTTATGACAATTTATGACTGATTCCAATAGATGGGATTTATTTGAAGAAGAAACAAGATACCCCTTCACATTATTCTCAAATTCAAAGTAATTTATATGCAGGGAATTGATTTTATGTACAATTCCAAAATTCCTTGAAGAGGACATAACTTCTTGTATGTGTGTATTATTTCTCCAAAATGGGTGTAATTTGAATCCACCTCGAACAATACATCAAATGTGTTCCTGGCATAAAAAAGGGGGATATATTTACTTGGTTTGGAATTCCTCTATTACTTATTAGTGATCAGGTTACTCCCTTGAATAAATGCTTATTGAGGGGATTTTTTTAATAAATATGGAGTTACATACAAGACCAAAAGCACTTACTATCCATGATGAAGTGGGAAATTGTAACTATATCATAAATAAATAAAGAATATTTTTGTGAAGAAAGTGAGCTAAAGTAGGAATGATTGGAGAAAAAAGTTATATGATTCATTTTGAGGGTACATAATATCATTTAAAACAGAAATTGTTATATATCCATTTAGGCTCATATATGGTAAAAATTTTACATACCTATGGATATTTAACATCAATCATATTGGGTTTCATATAACATGAACATAGATGCACATAATTATGGGAGGAAAATAATGTTATAACTGAATTATTTGGAGGATCATTCAAGAGATAATTATTATAATTCCAAAAAAATAAGGAAAATATAAAGCACAGGAAAAACTGATGCATCTCCCAATTAATATTTTCTCCATGAGATAATATATTGTTATTTAAATCATTAATGAAATTGTTTCTAGGGATATTAAATCTATAATGGTTAGGAACATTCAAGTTTGTAATAGCATTTCATCATGGATCTGTTTAGATATGAAAGGGTAATGAGCACATGTTTAAGGTAAACAAAAATATATTAAATCTAGACATAGATGCCTACAAGGGGGTTATGTTCTTTAGATAAATTTGGAGAAATATTATAAAATTTATGTATAGATTTCAATATATAATAAATTTCTTAACAAGAAGAAATAAAGTTATATTCACCTTTTTCATTTTTTGGTTTTCATTAATTTAGATTAATCTATAATATTTCATAGGGTAGAAAATATGGGTACAATAACATATTCTCATACTAGATCCTTGTACGAACGCATCCAAAGTATAGAAATATTCATAATGTCTAAAGATAATCATTTTTACCATATAGCTATTCCCCAACACTTATTGGAGAAATTTAGCTCATGTAATTACTATCATCATCACAAAGTGGTTAGGGAAAGGATATAAAACATCTAGATACTTGGTTTTCATGGGGAACCAATCACATTATGAGTCAAGAACATGGATGAAAAAAGTGTAATTAATAATAATAGAGAGTAAGATATTAATCAAGACATAACACCTTAAATAAAAAACCCAATAATATTACTTGTAGGAGTTCCCTAATCACAACTCCATGAAGGCTAAGATAGCGGCAGACCCGTTCCTATAGACTAAACCTGAAAGTTCCTAGATTTTTTCCATTCACTAGTCATATTGGGAAGTAGAAAGTAACATGATGAATGATTTTAGGGGTATAAAAAATCTTGGCCCTAACCCTAAAAAAGTTTTTGATTTTTCCATTCCCCTCGAATAGAGCTTCATTTATCGATGTTACTTTATATTTCTCTTTGTTTTATGACCCTATGAGGTCAAAGTTAATACAAAACATGAATATATAATATGATTTTAAATATACCCAATTCTCAATACCCTAATCCATTTCCATTAAAAACTATCCAACCCTTCCTCTCTTAATTATTCCCCCTTCCCAACCATTTCCTTTCACTAAAACAAAATAGAAACCCTTCTCCCTTACACCATTTAAACCATTTAATACACTCACTAGTAACATTCCTATCTCTCATTCCATTTATATGTTCTCACATCAAGAATATTATCCTTACACCTTAGGCCGAACAGTCACCCACTGAATGCTCAAGGAAGAGCTGAGCAACACTATCTAAGTAATAGAAGACCTAACCAAGAAACCATATCCCAATCCTTATACTAACCATTAGTCATCCCCATACACCTATTACAATTCCTCCAAATGGGGATATTTCTTGAGGAAACATACCTATCCATATTTTTATTTAATAATGTAATGTAAAACTTATATGACAGAAAATATCTTCACCCATCATATAAGTTAAAAAACATCATTTCCATAATTTTGTCGAAAAGGTCGTAAGGACCTTGTTTGGAAAACAATAAAAAGATTACATTATAAACATCTCATAAAAATTCTAACTAGGGTATAAATTAATTTAACCCATAGTCTAGGAAATTTTAAATTTTTTTTGAAATAAATTTTTAAGAAACACAAATGTGTATGATAAAGATGTCCCAGTAGATACTCATATATAAACAACCTCAGATAATATAGAGATTGTTGAATTAAACCTTAACTTGTAATTTTCTTTGATAGAGGGTATGTTAACATCCTTTATAATAGTTAAATAATTTTTATTAAATTATAAAAGAACAAAATACATAATTATGATATCATATATGATCTTCTTATATTACTTTGTTAATAATATTTTAGTAGTATCATTGTTTTGGGTGTTAACTGAATCATTTTCCTTTATATGCTTGGTCACGTAAGCCATGTTTATTATGGATAGGATGTATTTGATTCATATCCATAAATATATTAAGTTCTTAAACATTATTTTTAATCATAAAATGAAAATTATTCTTGAATGGTTATGATGGGGAATGAATTTCATTGCGTTCGTGGAGATAATAATCCGTACGTATGCACGAGAACCAATATCATTCTATTAATGGTGAAATAGTCTATAATTGGATGGTATATCATATATAAATAATAATTAAGATGTTATATTTATTATTTACATCAGTTATACTCATTATTATACTCATCTAAATAATGAAGTGTTTGAATAACAAACTACACCACGACGTGGAGATGGTAAGCCGTATGCATGCACATATGAGGACTTTGTTATTCATAGGATTAATAAAATAATGAATATGGTTGTAAAATATTTATAATAACATCACAATATGTAGAAATTACTGGAGTTATTATTTTGTTATGGAAACCACAAAGAAAGGGGAAGTGGAAGAAGAAGATAACTTTGAAAGAGGTGATGAAATTATTACCTTCTCTTCGGGTGCTTCCTTTTGATTTGATCAAAAGTGCTACATAGGTTGGATTTATAATAAAAGGAAGACCTCTAGGATTAAGTGAGGGTTGTTGTTAGGATATTTGGGTAGGGGTTGGCTGAGCCAAATGAATTTGGATGTGTGAAGTTAAGATAAGGGGAAGTGCCCTTTTATAAGAGAGGCGAGGGTCACTTTAGGAAAACCTTGAAATATTATTTCATTATAAAATATTATTCGGTTTATAATGGATACAAAGGGATTTATTTCTAGGATAAGGTGGGGATAGGTCAAAAAAACCTCAACCAATAGTTTTTAGATAGGTTTATGTCACCATATTATCCTTATCTTTTAGATTTAACTCTTAGTTAAATAGTTTAACTTTTAGCAAATATTCTTGTATTCTTATAATAAATGGTTAATAAACATACTATAAAAATACAAGATAACCAAAATTGATTCATTATTGATATATTTAACCTTAACTAATTCCTTTGGTCGAACCTTATATTTTTAGAAATATTAAATCCATTAATAATAAAATATTTCTTTTTAAAAACTCATTTATGTCAATTTGGACACTATTTAGTGTTTAGTTTTTTTGAAAGTCATAACAGTGTGATTAATTCAAAAAAAATTCATTTAATCAACTATAATATGTCATATAAATCTATAAAATTAATGGAATGCATCAAAATTATCAATTTACATTTATTTTGATATTTATAGTTTCAATTATTTTAATCTTTAATTAATAAGGTGATTATTACATCATCATTATGTCATAAATAATTTAATTATTTAGAGGATAAAAATTATAAATAAAATACCATAATGTATTAAATATATTTATCCTTATAATTAATATTTATAGTAGAATTTATCTTATATATAACCCTATATTAAAAATGTTTTAGTTATTAAACTTTGAATTTAATACTTTTAATTCTTCTTTAAATTAAATAATAATAAATGACCTAATCTAATAAATGTGGAAAAAATGATCATATTTTATTCCTAAATTTGATTTTGGTATAAATTAATTTATCCAATAGAATTAGGACATGTGTTATGGTAATTAAAATATAAATGTTTACCTTTAATTACCCTCTTTACTTTTTACCCTGGTAAATAAAAGTCAAAAGTTACTATTGACCAAATATTATTTCAATCTTATTGAACGACATTTTACTTACTTATTTCAACCGTGTCTCTTGGATTTTTGAAATTCAATTCATAGAAGCGTTGAAATTATGTTTTATGCAAATTTTCAAATGCGCATAGAAGGTGGGTAAAAGACGATAAAATGTTTAATAAAATTTCATATATCTAATATAATTATAAAATGACTATAGTGAATTACATTGAAAATATATAGGTATAATGTATATTTTTTGACCTAAAATAAATTTAAATAAAATAACTAATTATTTAAATAAAAATTTGTTTTTGAACAAAAACGCAGTGTTTTTCACTATTCATCAAAAAATGAATGTTTTCAGAAAAATACCAAAAAATCACCCTATGCTTATTTTGATATTATAAATCCAAAAATGAAGTCTATTTATAAAAATAAAATTTTTAAAATTTCCAAAAGTGGGTATTACTATTTATAACGTCTAGTTTGACTGGTCGGGGTGTATCAGAACTCGAAGTTGCATACAACACAAGCTATTGTATTATTTAAAGTGATGCATTCAATGAAAGCTTGGGGTGTTACATTCTTCCATACTTCAAATAATTTCATCCTCAAAATTTCTAGAATATTTCTACATAAAAATATTTGGGTGGTTCTTCATCATACATTTCTCAGGTTCCCACGTTGCCTCTTCTATTTTAGGATTTCTCCATAGAACATTTACTAGACGAGTCGTCTGGTTTCTCAACACTTGTTCTCTAGTATCAAGAATCTTGACAGACTCTTCACAATAAGATCGATCGGGTCTCAATTCCATTTCTTCATAGGTGAGTACATGTATTAGGTCAGACATGTATGTTCCCAATAGTGATATGTGGAACACATCATGAAAATTGGAGAGACTTTGTGACATTTCCAAATGATAAGCTCCAACTCCAATTTTTTCTAGAATTTGGATGGCTATGATGTACCTTAGACCTAATTTTCCCTTCTTACCGAATCTTATAACACCCTTCCATGGAGATACATTCCAGAAAACATGATCACCTACTTGAAATTCCAAATCCTTTCTTCGGTTATCAGCATAGCTCTTCTGCCTACTTTGAGATGCTTTAGTGTGGGTTTGGATAACTTTCTCCCTTTTCATTGATTCATCAACATGTTCTAGGCCAATGAGTTTTCTTTCAAAAACATCATCCCAAGAAGTTGGTGTGCGACATCTCTTTCTATATAATGCTTCATATGGTTCCATATGAATACTTGAATAGAAGCTATTGTTATAGGAATATTCTACGAGAGGTAAATATTGATCCCACATACCTTGAGAGTCAAATGTGTAAGATATCAATATGTCTTCTAAGGTTTGAATAGTCCATTCTTATTTTCTATCAGTTTGAGGGTGGTAGACAGTGGTCAAACGAAGTTCAGTATCCAAGGCCTTCTGAAGACATTTCCAGAATCTTGATGTAAAATGAGGATCACGATCAGAAAAAATTGATAGAGGTACTCCATGAAGTCTTACAACTTCATTAATATATAGTCTTGCTAGAATTTCAAGTGGTAAATCTTCTTTTATTTCATGAAAATGTTCTCACTTGGTAAGATGATCAATAATGACCCATATTGCATCATTCCTTCAAGGAGTCTTTGGTATCCTCATGACAAAGTCCATCATTATATCATCCCATTTCCACTCAGGTATGGAAATAGGTTGCATGACTCCTCTATGATATTGTCTTCCAGCCTTAACCTGTTGAAAAACCATACATCTTGAAAAATAATCAGCAATCTCCCTCTTCATGCGGTCCCACAAAAAATGTTCCTTAAAATCTTTATACATCTTAGTGCAACCAGGGTGTGTAGAGAAATTGCAAAAATGAGCATCAGCCAACAATACCCTTTTTAGAGCAGGCATATTAGGAACACAAAGTCTCTTCCCTAATATCAAAATCCCATATTCATATAAGATGTCAATCAATCTCCCATCATTCATAACATTAATTTTCTTTTGAAAATCCTCCTCATCAGTCTGAGAAATTTTTATCCATTCTAGTAAAGATGGTCTGGCAACCATTGGAAAAAGTATTGATGTTTCACCTTCCATGATTATTCCCATATCCATCTTTACAAGATTCATGAACATAGGATCCCTTTTAACTCTTATCTTGTTCAAAACACCATGATACTTTCTGCTCAAAGTACCTTCCACCTTATTTTCCTTCCTCGAGTGGTAGTGTATAGTGAAATCAAAATCCTTGACTAGTTAGAGCCATCTCCTTTGCCTCATGTTGAGTTATTTTTACCAGAAAATATACTTCGAACTCTTTTGATCAGTATATATCTCACATTTTTCACCATAGAGATAGTGTCTCCATATTTTCAATGAAAATATTACAGCTGCTAACTCAAGATCTTGAGTGGGATAGTTTGGTTCATGATTTTTTAACTATCGTGATGCATAGGCAATAACTCTATCATTCTACGTAAGGAGACAACCAAGTCCTTCCTTTGAAGCATCACTATAAATAACAAACCCATCATTACACAATGTTAGAGTCATGATATGAGAATTGACTAATCTTTTCTTCAATTATTCAAAACATTCTTAAAACTCTTTTTTCCAAACAAATTTAACCCCTTTACGTATGAGCTTGGTTAACAGGTTAGCCAATCAGGCAAAATTATAGATGAAGCACTGATAATAACCTTCTAAACCAATAAAACATCATACTTCGATTATACTTATCGGTGTTGTCCATTCGTGGATTTCCTTGGTATTTGAAGGATTAACAAAGTTTCTATCCTTTGAGACAATATGGCTAAGAAAAGAAATCACTAGAATCTGTAATTCACACTTGCTAAAGATCCCATATAATTCATTTCTTTTGTGGGTTTTCAAAATAATGCGCAAGTGATTTTCATGATCTTCATTGATTTTTGAGTATAACAAGATATAATTCATAAATACCACAACAAAGTCATCAAGATATTCCTTGAAAACACTATTCATTAGATCTATGAAAACATAGGGTGCATTTGTCAGTCCGAAAGGCATTACTGTAAACCTGTAATGCCCTTAACTGGTTCAAAATGATGTTTTTGTAATTTATTACATCTTCACACACAACTGATGATATCAAAACTGAAGTTCAATCTTTGAAAAATATTGAGCTAGATGATGTTTGTCGAATAATAATCAACGTGAGGTTGGGAATAATTTTTCATTATTGTTACAACATTGTTCTCCCTGTAGTCAATTCACAACCTCATAGATCCATCTTTCTTATTAACAAAAAGAATAGGGGATCCCCATAGAGAAAAACTAAGCCAAATAAATCCCCTATTACTCAATTCCTCAAGTTGTTTCTTCAGTTCCACTAATTCCACAGTGGCCATTTTATAAGGGGTCTTCAATACGGGTCTTTAACCTGGAATTAAGTCATTGGAAAACTCAATTTTTCATTCTAGATGATGTCCAGGTAAATCCTGTGGAAACATATCAACATATTCTTACACAACAAGTACGCCCTCTATTTGAACATTCTTTTTCTCACACATAGTTATTTCATTCTCTTCCACCCCAATAATTGAATTTAGTAGAGCTACTGGGGGTGGATCTAGATAAGAATCATGTGGTGACATTTTTTCTCTAAGATAAGGTACTCCTTATCATCATCAAAAATTGTAGCCTCCTTCTTCTTACAATAAATTTTGGCTTCATGGTCTGAAATCCAATCCATTTTGAGGATTATATGAAATTCAATCATGGATATGATGTTGAGATCCGAAGATAAAGAACATTTATATGCCTTAATGGGGACTGATTCACAAAACTTTGTTGCAATGATACTTCCCTTAAGAGTTTTTACTAAAAACATCCTTGTTAAATCAAATTTGAAATATCAAATTTTCTTAAAAAACTGGGAAGATATGAAACAATTCAATGGTCCAGAATCAAATAAAGCATTGGATAAACTTGAGGAAACCATTAAATTACCTACCACCACGTCTTTCAAAGTTTCAATCTCAGTAGTAGTGATCGCATAATCGTATCCTTTCTCCCTTGGCCTTTTCTGAGGTAAGTATCCTTGGCACTTAGGACATTCATTTTCATAATTCCCCATTTCACTACAATTGTAGCATTCAACATTAATAACCACTTTCTTTCCCTTACAATTACGATCTTTGTGGTCTTTTTCACCACACTTGTAACAGACTCCAATTCCCTTCAAGAAAGTACCGAGGTGTTTCATCCCACATTTACCATAGGATGTAAATTCAACTTTTCCCTAATTCCCCTTATTTCCATTTCCAGAGTGTTTAACATATCTCTTCTTCACCTTCTTTTCTTTAAAGTCATAAGACTTAGAGAATTCATTTTTGGTCTTGATAGCACATGAGATGATATCTTCGTACGATGAGGAGGATTGTGATACTAATTATCAATGGAGATATGGTTTTAACCCATTAATGAATCAATCTATCTTACTCCTTGGGTTACATATATAATCTACTGCATGTCTTTATAACCTTGTAAAGTTAGCCTCAGACTTTGAGACATTCTCATTCTCCTTTTGCCTCAGACTCAGAAATTGACTTTCCATATCCGATCGATGGTCATGAGGAAATTATTTTTCTATTAAAAACACTTTAAACTCCCTCCATTTCATATTTTATACTTCTTCATATTCCTTCATGTTTTAAATTAATGTCCAACATTGATCTGCATCTCTCGTGAGGCGATAAACTACATTGAAAACTTTTTCCCTTTCGATACTCCCCAAAGAATGAAATATTTTCTCTAAGGAACTCATCCTTTGCTCAGATACAAATGGATTTGTAGTCACATTGAGTGTTAGTGGTTGTTTCCTCATGAAGAGTTCCAACATTGATCCTCCGTGTTTTCGATCAGGGTGCTCCATTCGGGTAAGGTTATTATTCATAACTTGACTGAGTTTTCCCTATATGGTGATAAGCTGATCAGCACCAGTTGCATAACCAGATCCACTATACTTATCATTAGTAGGAGGTAAATCCCTACATGGATTACGTGCATTGATATTCTTTCCATTCCTTTTACAAGGATCCATTTCTAAATAGTGGCGTACACTAGATTAGTTTTTGAATCGCAATACATAATTCCGAGCTTGTAAAACACTTAACATAAGTTTTACAATTTATAGATATAATCTATAATCATAAAAAATGTATTCATTGAGGAGGTATATACTCATAAATCCTTCATAATGGTTTGTAATGAAAAAGTTAATTATCCTAAGCTTATCCCCCAGGAGTGTCTTAACCAAGAGTGCAGCAAGGCCCTTTGTCATGTACCAGGATACCCCGAGTCAAGCCCGAAACTCCTTGTCATAGTTTTCACTCCAAGGTACATCTGTTATAGAGCCACCTCTACCAAATCGTATCCAAACAGGGATGCATTTCTTGAAAACTCACAAAATCTCTACATTTCCAAAATTCTAGGAAGTTATTCTATATTAATCCTCAACATCTTACTTAGGGTATTGTTCTCTAATCAAATTTTTTCTATATCTAGTTTCCAAGGTTGGTAATAAACATCCTCTGATACCAACTATAACACCACGAGCCTAGTTACCTAGAGTCAGTCCATTATTTCATAACATTGGAATGATCACAAGGGATAAAATCCCGAAAGACCGATCAATTTAGTATCCTTGGAAGTACAAGATACAAAAATAAGTTTTACATTACATTTTGAAATGAAAAACTACCACATTGTGTCTCATTTTAACACATTCATCTCCCTTATAATTTCCCTATAGGTCAGTTATAATATAATTCTTTGCATCGGGGGAAAAATAAAACATAGAAAGGGGTGAGCTCAGGTTCTCAAAAGGACAACAATATAGCAAAAACTTTCGTATTTAAGCATAAACATTTAAGGCAATTTATCAGACTAAAAACATCTTGTTAAACATAAAATTCAGTATAATATAGACAAGATAAATAAAATAATTCAATTTACTTGTTCCTATGGATATTTTACTAGTCGAATAATCACATGTAATATCAATAGTCAATTTCATAATGATGGAATGCATAATGCCGAAAAGCATAACCACGTTGTCAAGGCCTCATGACAAGACTAAAAATAAGGATTTTTCAAGGCCTTGTGTTCCAAAAAAATTAGTTTTTCTCATGATACCTACCAATGAATCGAGGAGCTATAGTGGGATCCACCCATCACTTATTAAGTCCAATGCATTCCTTATATAAAAAGGTTGAAACATAACATAAAAATTCGTATTAAAACTAGCATTAAAAATGTTAATAATTTAACCATAAACCATGAATGGTATATAAATAACACATCCATAGTAAAAAATATCACAAAAAATTCAATACAACATGTAATATTGTATCATAATAAATCAACTTCAAACAAGTTTAAAATCTATCAAAGGATGTTGACATAGATAAAATCGAAACTGTTTGAGAGAAATATCACTTTCTATTTTGAAATTATTTAAAAGCATTGTAATTATAAAAGAAAACATTTATTTTGAAAATTTTCTTATAATATTGTAAGGGAATCTTTTAAGGTGTTACAATGGAGGAAAATATCCTCACCCACCGTAAAAGTTAAAAAAACATTGATTCCTTAATTTTGTTGACAAGGCCATAAATGACCTTGTTTGGAAAATGACAAAAATATTCATTTATAACATCTTATAAAAAGTCAAACAAGGGTATAAATGACTTTAACCCACATTCTGGGAAATAGGTAAAAAAATTTAAATACATTTTAAAGAAACATGGATGTGGATGATAAAGATGTCCTAGTAGATACTCACGTTTAAACAACCTTGGATAATGAAGAGACTATAGAATTAATCCTAACCTTATAATTTTCGTTGATTGAGGGTATTTCAACCTCCTGTATAATAGTTAAATAATTTTTATTAAATTATAAAATATTTAAATACATAAATATGATATCATATATGATCTTCTTATATTTCTTTGTTAATAATATTTCAGTAATATAATTGTTTTGGGTGTTAACCGATTCATTTTCCTTTATATACTTGGTTACATAAGCCATGTTTGTTATGGATTGGATGTGTTTGATTCATAACCAAAATGATATTAAGTTCTTAAACATTATTTTTAATCATAAAATAAATGTTATTTTTGAATGGTTATGATGGGGAATGAATTTCATCGCGTTCGTGGAGACGGTAATCCGTACGTACAAATGAGAGAAAATATCATTCTATTGATGGTGAAATTATATGTAATTGGATGGTATATTATATATAAATAATAATCAAAATCTTATATTTATTATTTACATCAGTTATACTCATTATTTTACCCATCCAAATAATGAATTTTTTGAATAACAAACTCCACCATGACATGGAGACGGTAAGCCGTACATACGCACATATGGAGACTTTGTTATTTATAGGATTGATAGAATAATGAATAAGGTTGTACCATATTTATAATTACATAAAAATATGTAGAAGGTAATGGATTTATTATTTTGGTATAGAAACAACAAAGAAAGAGGAAGTGGAAGAAGAAATAACTTTGAAAGAGGTGATGAAATTATTATCTCTTCTTCAGCTGCTTCTATTGGATTTGATCAAAAGTGCTCCATAAGTTGGATTTAGGATCAAAGTAAGGCCTCTAGGATGAAGTTAGGTTAGTTGGGAGGATATTTGGCTAGGGGATGGCTGAGACAAGTGGATTTGAAGGTGTGAAATTAAGATAAGGGTATATACCCTTTTATAAGAGAGGTGATGGTCACTTTAGGAAAACTTTGAAATATTATTATTTTTATACAATCATATTTGGTTTATAATGTCTCCGAAAGAATTTATTTCTAGGATAAGGTGGGTTTGGGTTGAAAAAATATCAACTAATAGGTTTTAGACAGGTTTAGGTCACCATATTAACCTTATCTTTTAGATTTAACTCATAGTTAAATAGTTTAGGTTTTACCATGTATTCTTGTATTATTATAATAAATGGTTAATAAACTTACTATAAAAAGACAAGCGAACCCCAAGTGGTTAATTATTGATATATATTTTCCCTTATATATTTCCTTTGGCCAAACCATATATTTTTAGGAATATTATATCAATTAAAAATATAATATTTGTTTTAAAAACTCATTTATGTCAATTTTGAGAATATTTAGTTTTTGGATTTTGTGAAAGTCATAACAACGCGATTACTTCAAAAAAATAATTAAATAAACCCTAACATGTCATATTAATCTATAAAATTCATGGAATGCATCAAAAGTAGCATTTTACATTTATTTTGATATTTATTATATCAATTTTTTGTAATTATTCATTAATAAGGTAATTACTGCATCATCATTGTGTCATAAATAATTTTAATTATTTAATGTCTAAAAATTATAAATAAAATACCATTATGTAGGAAATAATTTTTATATTTCTAATTTATATTTATAGTCGAATTTATCTTTTTTAATACCCAATATTAAAAAATTTTTAGTTATTAAACTTCAAATTTAACACTTTTAACTTTTCTTGAAATTAAATAATAATAAATGCCCTAATAGAATCCATGTGGAAGAAAAGGATCATATTTTATTACTAATTTTGATCTTGGTCTAAATAAACTTATCCAATTGAATTAGGACATGTGTTAGGGTAATTATAATATCATTTTTACCTTTAATTTCCCTATTTACTTTTAACCGTGGCAAATAAAAGTCAAAAGTTACTATTCACAAACATAATTTTTCATCCTATTGAACCAAATTTTACTTACTAATGTCAACTGTGTCACTCAGGTTCTTGAAATTCAATTCACATATGTGGTAAAATTACATTTTATAGAAAATTTTAAATGCGCCTAAAGGGGGGGTAAAAGATGGTAAAAAGCTCAATAAAATTTTATATATCTAATATTATTATAAAATGAATCCAATGAATTAAATTGAACGTATATAGGTATTATGTATCTATTTTGAACTAAAATATATTTAAATAATATAACTAATTATATATAAAAAAAGTCTGTTTTAAACAATAACACAGTGTTATTCACTATTCATTAAAAAAATAAAAGTTTTCAGAAAAATACCAAAAATTCACCCTAAGATAATTTTGATATTCCAAAACCAAAAATGAAGACCATTTTGAAAAATAAAGTTTTTAAAATTTCAAAAATTGTGTATTAATATTCATAACAGATAGTTTGATTGGTCGTGGCATGTTAGAACTCAATGTTGCGTACAATACAAGCTATTGTATTATTCAATGAGAAGCATACTGTGGAAGCTTGGGGTGTTACAAACCTTAACAAAAACCTAGGGGTATGGGAATATACTATCCCCTATCATCCTAGGGAAGCCTACAATTGATATAACAATTCTTTATCTTCTATGTGAGACTATTGGAAAAGGAGGGGATGATAAATGAATTAGTGGATAAGTATGATTACTATAAAGGTGAGGCCATAGATTTATAATCGTCATATACTTTTGAGTCTGAGGAGTTCCCTACAAAGAAAAGGGTGGGTGGTTACAAAACTTAATCAATCACCATCACCCTCCGCCACTCAAGAGTATTGGTTTCATTTTTTTTGAGGATACCCTCAAGTTTATATGGGGAAATTAGTAGATTGTATCCCAGTTTATGGGTTTGTAATTTCTTGAGCCATATGTGACCTCAATTATTGAGCCTCTACATCCATCCCCAGTACCATATCCAAAGGGGAAAAAAATTAAGAGATGGGTATTTTCACTACTAGAGACCAGCCTCACGCTTTTATTTAGTAGTTATCTAAAGTCCTAGATGACCTAATTTATCTTGAGTACCATCAGTCGTATGTATTTAAGGTCGATAAAATGGGAAAGTTCCCTACATCTACGATTATGGATGTAGTTCTGTTCATTAATTTTACTACTTGATAGATAACCTATATCTCTCAATTATATATTCATCTAGCTCAAAAAATGTATATCTAGAAATTTCATCCCCACGTATTCCATGAGATACCTCTGAGCACATAATTGATGCCCGATACCAACTATATATAGTTTTGTGGCTATAAGATTAGTTGTATGACACTACTCCTAGTCCTGGTACAATTGAGGCAGTTTATTTTTCCAGCCAAATTCTGATTCCTACTCATGACAAGGATACTAGTAGGGATTCATGGGATGTTTCACTAGAGTCTTGGGATTTTCCCAAATTATTTTTTTTCTTTTCTGAGTGGTATTTAATTTATATTTTAGTGTTTTCAAAGAATTTATTATTTTTTATCCTAATTTATAATTTTATTGATTTTTTTGATCAAATAAAGTAACATTATTTTTTATAGTAATTATATTTGAGTATTATTTCTTATTTTTTCTAAACTAACAAATTTCAATGGTAGATTTTTCATTTCAAACGTCACTAAACATTTACAAACAATGAAAATTTTCCAGATTCTTCGATACCAAACTATGAGAAGGTAACTATTTCCATCAGGAAGAGTTTTTATATTCTCTCACACTCATCATAATTTTACCTAATTTATTTCACTATGATTTTAGATACCACTTTCTGACATTGATCTCAAATAGTGAGGGAACTAATTTATTTTATGTGTTGGGGGAAAATATTGGCACTCCCTTTAATTTTATCATGAAATCATAAATCTAGGATGAATATTCTATTTTATTCTCTCTTTTGACTTATTAATTTCAGAATGAACATCTAAATATAAACAAAAATTTTAGTTTGAATAAATTGAAGATTGATTTCTTCTATTCTTTTAGGTTGAAATCAATAATGACCTTGCAATTGAATCTTGCATGTGGTTTTGATTTTATATTGTTTATTTTGATTGATATATTACTTATCATTTTTTCTTGAGTAATTATCTAACATTTTGAACTCCCATTCTCAAATGTTATTATAATATTATTTTGTGGATTCTTTTATATTACCAATTTATTGGGAGAACTCAAGACTTGCATTGGTACTCGAAAATTTACCTGTAACTCATCAAAGAATGAATATTTTTCAAACAATAATGATATTATTATGGAAAATTATTTATAAATCCTTTACCTTTTTTTCATACCTTACATATATCGATCATTTTGAGCCCAGAAATGTCCTAAACATCCTTGGTAGTAAGCCAAATTATTGGAAAATCTATCCTTCATTCCCTAATTTTTTTATATTATTACATTATTTTTCTATTATTCTTTATTAGGGGGATTAGTGAGACATGAAGTTTCTTAGTGAGGATTACAAGAATGGAAGATGTGATATTTCTATTAAGATGTGGGGAGTTGACTCATTTCTGATTTTCACTATAAATTTTTGATTCGTCTTACATTTTGGTAAAAATATAGAATGATAAAATGAATGAAAAATATAAAAAAAGAAATTAATATAAATGGAAATAAATAAAATGCCGAAAACTTCATTCCGTATTTCATTAATTCATATTATAATAATAATTGAGAAGGTTGATATTGATGGATAATTATTAAATTTATTGGTTTAGAGAATATTTTTTCACTGAGTTTGAATGAAATATCATGAAATGTGCTGAATCAGTTGATCCTTCCATTTCTAGACTAAATTATTCTAATTACATCATTAAACACCCATTTTCATCATTAGAATCAATAGATCCTTGTTGAAAATAACTCTTCATTGTTGTGGTTTGATTTCAATAAAGATAATACAGAGATATTATGTAAGACTAAAGAGATAATGTGTGCACTTGATATTGATCTTAACTCCAGTTTATAAATTATCTTATGTGTCGAGTGAAATTTTCCCAAAATATTGATGGAAATATGGACATCTCTGTTTATGAAAATTTTTAGAGATGGTGATAAAAGGATAGTGGAATTAGAGTGAGATTTTGATGATGAGGAATAAATGGAAACCTAGGGGTTGAGTTTTTTAAATTTATTGATTTTTGGTTAATGATTTTTTATATTGACATGATTAGATTTATTTTATCAGGTTGATGTTTTTTTGTCATTTAGAATATTTGTTGAGATACATTTTTCTTGAGGATAATTTTTTTCAAGTTTGGGGAAATTTTATACTCTCTAAATATATAAATATTCTCAATGTCATTATTAGTGTTTTTTGGAATTAATATTACTTAATGTAATGTAATTATTAATATTTATTATTTTTTTGTGATAATTAAATTTCCTGATATTTTGAATAATTTTTTATAAATTAATGATATTTCCCTCCATGTAAGGTGTTCTTATAGAGTGATTTGGTTGAAGATTTATTATGCATATATGAATCATGGATGGATGTTCTGTAACTTTTATTGGTGAACAATGACGAAGATTCAATACGAGGAGGTTAGTTGTTAGTCAGTATGATTCAAAGATTGACCGACAAGATCATGGAATTGTCTTTAAATTTGGAGAATGAAAATGTATTATATTATTTTAAATCAAGTTGATGGATCATGAAATAATCATTTCAGATCCTGGTAGAATAATTTTAAATTTTATAAGATTATTTTTAGATTTCATATGAGTCATTCACATCATGAAGAAGTATGTCGCATTAATTTTATAGAATCTAGAATTATTGAATTCCCCAACCAAGGTTCCCTAGACCACATAATATTTTGAAGCTCTGAGTAAGACATTGATGTAAATTTCATATGATTATTCAATGAATTTAATTAAGAGAATTAATATTAGAGCACATGCAATAACACCACACCTTAGAAATCAAGGAAAACAAGCTAACATCAACATCATATATATCCATAGGGAACCTGTGAATTAGATTTTTTAGATCCTCTATATAGAATGTTATATTTCATACTTATCTACTGGAAGAATTATACGTTAGTCCATAATGAAATGAGTGACTCCACAAATAGAGTTTAAGAAAAACACATTGGAATAACCTATAACAGCTCACTCCATAGAATATGGTGATCACTCTATAATATGGATAATATAGAGTGTTGGATTTTTTCTCATAAATTATTACTTTTGGAAGATGAAATATTTTGTCCATAATAGAAGATAAAAGATCATATCCAATTTTCAGATATCCCACACTGTAATTTTTGGTAGGATTCAATGTTTAAAAAAAGGAAACAAATTAGTCACACTATAAAGGGAAAAACCATGTCGTGACATGATCGAAGGAGGGGATAATGGAAGAACATTTATTACAAGCCCTACTATTTCATTCCATGTATACTACTATCACAACCTAACATGTGTTTTAATATAAATATTTTGGCCATTTAAGTTCAAATGGGGTGAATTATTGATATTTTCACACTTTTTTAGCTTTCCTTCCAATTGGTTTATGGTTTCTTCAATTTCAGTAATTTTCATAGCCATAATATCAATGGTTTATTTTATTTTATTTCATTTTTAATGGTTTTTTATTTTAGTTAAATTCTATTTTCTATAACTCTCTTCTTAAGATAAAATATTCTGGTTTGATAGGTTTCCCTCTATCTTTCATGGTTAGTTTATTTATGGGGTGAGGGATCAGGAGTTTAACGATGAGAGTGTTAATGTATTGTTAATATCATTAATTTATAGTTTTTATGATTATTAATTGGTTTAGATAATTAAATATCATTCCTATTCATGAATTTGGTTAGGAAGAGTGTAGTGGGAGGAAACCAAAATTAGTTGAGTGAATTGAGTGAGGACTAGAAGATCATGTTTTTATTTTACATTAAGAGTCAAGAATAATTTTTCTATGTTAATTGATTTAATTGAACCAAAGTTTTTTATTATATTAGGCACAATTAATTTATTTTAACATAAATAGTTGGTAATTTTAGAATGGATTTCAGACCAAACAACTCATCAAATCCACGAGTGAGAGATGTAGTATCATCTGAATTAATCATTCAAATTTGATACAAACCCCTTGTTTTAATTAATTTTTTCCACCTTAGTTTAATTAATTTTGATTCACTTAATCTAATAAAAAAGTATAATTAAATAAATAATTTAATTCATTACTTCTCATAGATCACATTTCCTCCTCCTGGGAAAAACTCAAAATCATGCATTCTAAATTTTTATAGTTATTAAAGGATCCAGATTATTACAAATTTCTAAACTCAAGGTCATCCATGAGGAAGTACTATCACATTTTGGTTGATATATGGTTTAACACATTGATTGTATTATTTGATACTTTATTTATAATTAATGTTCTGTTTTACAATTATCAATACTTTGTGTTCAATTTCATCAATACATCGTGTCATGATAGTAATTACCCTTATACATAAGGGTTAGTTTTTTTCCCTAACTAAAAATAGTTATATAACTATAAATTTTTATATGAGGTTATTTGAAACTATGTTTTTATAAATTTATCTATAAAAATTTATAAAATGGGATGTAGGATGGAATATTTATATCTCACAGAATGAAATATTAGAAACATGACATGTATTTTCACATTTGTGCAACAAGTGCATCATTAGTGGATTTCAATTCATGTCTCGTTTGATAGATAGGTTATCTGAACACTCACTATGATAAGTTTCATATTATAGATTATATTCTATATTGTTTAAAACTCAATTTAAATGTATTATTCTTGGGAATTTTATTAATTAATGGTGATACATTATGATAATTTATATAAAATTTTAATCTATTTGAAAAATGAGAATTAGTGATACCCATTAAAAATATAATGATAATGTTTATGATTAATAAAAGTAAATTATATATATTAGTATGTTTAGTTTATATTATAATAAATGATATATATTGTAGTTGAGAAAATTTGGATTCATATGATTCATTTTTTCTGCACATACTTGATGTTATGTGTAATGATAACTTGATTACATTTACAAAAATGTGATGGAGTCATAAAAAAATATTTATTCGGTATATCATTATTAAAAATATATTTTATTCAATATCAATAATAGAGAAGGTTAATATGAGTCAAGAAACGTGTTTTAAAAATTTTAAATATTTATCCCAAGAGTTTGGATAATTTTTCATCAATGTGTAGATTGAGTAAAGATTTATTTTGAATTACATTTTTAATGAAAAAATAATAAATATATTTAAAATATATATGTTAATTAAAATTCAACATTTAATTTTATCTGTGTTTTTGATATATATATATATATATGTGTGTGTGTGCATGTTTGTTATAAAACTTGTGTTATTACTATTCATTAAACCCATTTCAATTTGGGAAATAAGTAACTCATTAGACATAAAATTTATAAGACCAAATCCATGAATTAGATAGACAGTAAAGGTGGTATGAAAGAGATCATCAGAAAATGAAAATGAAAAGGAAGAGTGTATTTATAATAATCACATCCATATTTGTAAATCTATTAATCTCCAGGAATGTGGAAGTGAATAAATAATTTTTTGTTTGTAATAAGAAGATCATATTATTCAATATATGTTTTTAATTTTTTATTTAAGTTTGTTCATTTGAGTGAATCTTATAAACTGAATACTTTATATCTTTTAGACTATGTTTAAGAGTGCTTATAATACCTATAATATTCTTATAATGATATATAATTCATGATAAATAAAAAAATTTGGAATAATTTTTTTAATTATTTCGTTATTTAGTAATACAGTTTTTTTAAAATTGATGTTTTTAAACATTTTATAAAGATTTATTAAAAATTTTAATTAAATAATTTAATTTAAAACGAATGATAAATGGAATTGTGCATCAAAGGGGTTGTGTGCTTCAAATTATTTTTCTTGGTATAGGAAAGGTGCATCAGAGACAAATTATGTAGGAATATTAAAACAAAAAATTCTGCTGTGTGTGTGTTATAGAGATGAGAAGAGGTTGATTTCCCAACAAACCAGATTTTAGGAGGCTCAACAGTGTTTTAATGTGTTATTTGATGCGACATACATTTAGACCTAAATAGACTACTAATTTTATTTATTTGATAGATAAAATTGTCATTATTTTCTGAAGTTATTTCATTATGATATTACTTCTTATTCAATTTCATTTGAATTTCCTATCAACATTCTTAAAATCCATATGTTATTGATATTTTCTTCAGGGTATTGTTTTAATAGAAAAAGTAAAGTAATATTTTATTTCATATATACCCATTTTATCCAATTCATAGACCTATTGGATACTATTAGTATTTAAAATAAGTCAAACATTCATATATTGTTACAAATATTAGAAAAAATTAATTAAATAATTTTTATATATTATAATGATACTAGATATACATATATATTGCCAAATTACTTGAAGTGATAACATTATTGGTATATAATTACTATGATTTAAATCATATGATATTAAGGTATTTTATAAATTATTGAATAAGTTGTTTTGATAAATTCCATGTGATGTTGTTTTGGTTATGTTTCAAAACTATTAAATTTTATTTTGAAATTAGTGTAGAATACTTGGATAAGAAAAATCCTTAAACCAACCTCGGCAAAAAATCAAAATTACAGAAACTCATGACCTAAGTATTTATATAATAATCCATTAATGTTATTCTTATTAAAGTATTTACATAAAATACATACCAAATAATGTGATTAATTGAGTAAATTATGAGTTTAAAAGTAATGAAAAATACACTTTAAAATATAATTCTTCCAAATATTTAATGGAACACATGAAATTTTTTTCATGTGTATTTCATAGTAATATAATGTTGATTTGAATGTATAATTAATGCATATAATATGGATAAAAAATTATCTATAATTAGCTATCTAATTTTGATCATACACTAAACACATATGTATATGATATATATGAAAATATACATTTCACCCAATGTTTTTTATCTAATTGCATGGATCTTTCACCTCAAAAGACGAGTGTACAAATATTCCCCATATACACATATTTAGGTTCATGCATATTCTCAAATAGTTTCATTAATTATGATCCATTATGAATGGACTAAATATATTACAATCATTATTGTATTTCAATGAATAATTCCAATGAGAATAAGCATATACTAATACACTGGATTTGATTGATGCATTTAATTAAATGAAAAACTTTGAGGATTGATATATAAAGGTTTGGAGTCTCTCCTATTAGGGAAGACCTATTGTATTCAATCCTCCCAACACACTTTTCCTACCAAAATATAGTTTACCCCTAAGTGAGGGTACCATAATTCATTTTCTGTTTTTCGATCCTCAAGGAATGTTATGGGATCCCTTAGATAGTGTAATCCACTAAGAGGCATGAGGATGTTTTTGGAAAATCCAGTTATTGATAAAAAGTGTAATCCATAAAATATTTAAGTGAGGTATTCTGTTATATAGATATGAACATTTATGTTCTTAATTTATATTACATGTTGATATGGTTATGAATAGATCAAGCATTATATGGTTGTGGTTCCACTTCTTATCGATCATATGATTACCCAATAAAACCCATCATATAAATCATTTAATATTTTATCATAGATGATAAATTTTATGAAGTTTTTATGGGTAAATATTAGGTTATAAATGATAAATTATGAGATATTGTTAATTCAAAAAATGATGAAAATTTATTTGGTAAATTAATAAATCTTGATGACTTAATTTTTTTTAATTAATTATAACATTAAACAGAAAATAGTGATTACTAATGGTAAATAAATGGGAATAATGAGTTCTAATTAAAATTTTATTTATAACCATTTATGAAAAATTAATGGGTTATTAGTGATTTCCTTACTAAAATTCTATAATAGATTGTATGGATTACTGCATTTGTGTAATGTAGTTATGAGATTATATTTTCATTAATTGAATATATTATTTTAATGGATCAAATGATTAACTTATTAAATTTACCAACATCCTCTATATAAGGAGACTTTGTGTTGGGGCATGATTTACCATGTGATTTTAATGAATGTTCATTAGTTATTATTAGAGGATTGGTTACTATCTATCCGATAGTGTTAGATATTTTATGGGTTCTTATTATGGTTTATCTTGACGGTCTTGTATATATCGATTTCTTTCAATTTACAATTTTTATTGGGTATGTATATACATCACATATCATGTATATAATAACATGTATATGAGAATTTAATACCCATGATTTGTGGTATAGAATTTTAAGAATAATTAACAAATTATTGTACTAATCCACTACATGTATGTATGTGTGAAGATGGAAAATAAATATAATGTTGTGTTATTTTATTTATTTATATGGAACTAAAATTCTCCCATAATGTAATACCTAAAGGAAATATGCACTAAAGGATAAAACATATTATGTTGGTTTATATCACAACCTTACTTGTGTTGGTATAAACAACAATATAGCGATAATCACTATGTCATGCTATTATGATAGACATTTTATGTGTTATACGATAACAATTGTTTCAACATCTATCTTTAACTCAACGATAACATGATGAGTTTGACTATTTTTTTATGATAATATAAGGTGTTTTAAAATCTAATTTAATTACATTAATATTAAATAATTAATTATTTATGATTAATCACGAGTTAAATTTTTTGGAACCTATGAAGCATTTTTTTTAATATAGAGGAATACTTTATTTTTAAATAGTTTTCTTGGATGGCTATATATAAAGAGGATCTTGGTTGATGGATGGGTGTGTAGAGGAACTATGAAACTCTTTATGCTGAAGTACTCTTTCTCTATCACTTTCTTATTCATTAACCCAAGGTTCAAGAAAATCTTTGGGAATAGTGGATATATCCCAAGTGTTAGGATATTTTCACAACCCATGGATACCATAGGAGGATAGATCCCATTGGATGATTCTTAGTGATGACCATTAAGGTTGTGTGAAATATCTAGTAAAATTTAGATAAATATAAAAAAGTTACATAATTATTCATTTATTTTTATTTAATAAAATATGATATGAATATTATGAGGAATTATAGTCATTGGTTGATTTTTTTATTGTGTTTAGATAAGCTTTTTGTCAAAAAAACCACCATTTTTTTAGATCCTCTCTAGTCATGTATGAAATGATTCTTAAAATAATCAATGAAACTGAACATATAATAATTTATAGAACTATAGAAAGTTACATTTCAATATGACCAAGGCTTTTAAAATTTTCTATACCATGGAATAAATGTTTTGAAAACAACTATGGTCTCATAAAATTTATAAAATAGTGACATTTTTTAGAGAAATATATATAGAAATGTTCTGAAAAATAGTGTTTCATGTTTTGATATCACCAAAATATGGTTTACAAATCACTACATCATGATGATCTCTCTCATTCAGATAGTCTAAATTATAGGATTTTATGACAATCCATGGTCCAAAATGGATTTAGTTTAAATAAAGAGGTCATGTTTTGTTTTAAATATGATTTAATAATACCACTACAATGTATCAAAGAACATAATGGAGTAGTTTTCTAGAAATATATTCCAAAAATAGTCTTGATTTATGTTATGTTTGTTTGACCAAAATGACATGGTTGAAGGATGTAAAGGCTAAAATATATATAATTTACACATAGGGTAGACCATGTAGTAATGAAATCGATTTGATTCTACTCCATCATGACTGAACCATATGACGACTAGTGACTAAGGTTGATATATAGAAGGGGAGGAGACTATAAACTTAAGTATAAGTAACAATAAAGATCAATGGAAAAAAATATCTAGAATAAATCAGGAAAATAGAACAAAAACATATGAAAAAAATCACAACTAAATTTCATCTAAAAATTTAAAGAAAAGTCTATCACTGTATGAAAAAATGGTTATACTAGTGGTTTGAAACTATTTGAATAAGATATGAAACTGTTGGTATAGCTTATACCAGTGGTTTCATAAACCATTGGGAATCACCCCATTTGTATTTGTCAAGAATAATGGTTTAATAAAACATCTAGTGTATATTCATAATCCAATGGTTTTCAAAATGAAATAATAAGGCTATACCATTAATTTCACAAATTCGTTATTGTATCCCAATACCAATGATTTTTAAAGTGTTGTTATAGTTATACCACCAACTTGAAAAAACCTATCCCACCTATACATCTCCCACACCAATATACCTACAATGATATGTAAAACCATTGATAAAAAAATAATAAATTATTTCCAGTTCAAACTATAAAAACATTACAAATAATCTATTATATACAAATATTTAATAACTTCAAAATGAAAGGATAACTTATACAGCGAGTTGAAGTCATAAGAAACCAGCTTCCACAATCAAAGTGTATTAAAAATGTTTTCATATATGTAGTGGATCAATATACCCCACCTAAAAAGCATCATTGTGATCACCATTTCTATCTTTCTCATCACCATCCTTAAACTCATAGTAGAAATCATCCATATTATCACCATTTTCAACAACTTTATCATCATAGAAACGGGAAATGTCATCATCCAGACCACCAACACAACCATATTATATATACCCCATATCATTACTCAATAAATTCGTCATTGAAATACATGTATCAAAAGATACAATGGTATCTAGAATAAGTAGTGTACATATTTCTTTCAAAGTTTGCATTAATTTCTTGCTGAGCTTTTGACCACTTTCATATTCCCACATTGATAATTTTTTCAAATATAACTTCTAAATGAGCCTATTTCTACAATATGAGGGTAGAGGTGTTTCAATTTCTAGAATTGTTCCAATAACTTTTGGGAATTATAGTATTATATAGTTAATTTATTACCCCCTAGTGTTCATCAACAAAAATATGTTGAAAATTATTGTTTGCAATGAAATTCTCATTTTTTTCATGGAAAGGTTATATAAATCATGATATTAACAGTAAAAAAATTATTTATGAAGTAAATATTAAAATATTAAAGTATTATAATATGTATTATATTATTTTATTACTTATAATCATTAACAACACACTCATATTTCATTTTATGATTTTGTGAAACAATTTTTCTCTATGTATATTCCCTTTGATGTTCACCTACTCCTACTATAAAATAAAATGGATATAATAAAATTATACATAATTATAATATATTAATGGAAGAAGCATAATCAAACTCAAATTCTACTATAACATGATCATCCTTATTCATTATAACTAAAATCACAAGAAACGTAATTAAACTCTCTTTCACTAGAAAATACCCGATTTCACTAATGTACTCTATGTTATTTTGTCCCAAAAATGTGAAAAGACATCAAAACAACATTTTTTTATTTTTTTGAGAAGAATAATTAAAATATATACTATAAAAAATAAAATAATTAATTCAAATAATAATTAATTTTAATAAAAAAAATCATTAAATTCGAATAATACCTTAAATTCATCACTCCCCTAAATATAATTATATCCTGGTACTATGTAATTAGAATGTCATTTAGGGTAGGAATGCCCTATAAAATTATACTAACTCCACTATTCTATAAATTATATAATTTATTATTATAATATCTCTATAGATCCCATAATTCAATCAACTATAACCCTTTGTAATTTACCATCAAGAAAATTACAGTTTACTGGGACCAAGACATTTGGTGGTGTTTTTAAAGATGATGGAAGTTTCAATTAATGTTTCTATAATGTTTTTATCTTTTATTTTTCAAACACAAATAATAAAAGTTTTTTATGAATTTAAATAATTGGTGAACTAATTGTCTTTTCATACAAAGTTTATGAGACAGAATATTTCAGATGATGATTTATGAGTTTAGGAAATGTGTTTAATGTATATCTTTTTGGTTAAAAAATCATAGGACAAAGTTTTTTGGTGAAAATAATTTTTTTTTATAATTTTCTATTCCTTATTATATTAATATGATGTGTGTTGGAATATATCATCTTTCTAGGTTAACTGAAGAGTGAGAGATATTTTATTAAGTAAAATTTGGTGGGGGTGTTGTTTGTATGTAAAAATTCCACACCATTATGTTTTTGTTCAACATTTTTGAAGTTCAGAAAATAATGTAATGTTGATAAAATGGAAAGTGGAATTAGTTGAAAAAGTGGAATTAAGCGAAAAAATTGGAATCATATGAAGGATGTTTAATCAGATAAACAAAGTGTAATTAGAAAAACAAAGTGGAATTAAATGAAAAAAGGGAAATCAGATAAAGAAGTGGAATTAGAAAATTTTTTAGTGGTATAATTTTTTACTAGTTCAAATTTTCTTTATGAATTTTTTGTAAATATTTCAAATTTTATCAAATAAATATGATCTTTAAATGCCCCAAATATCATATGTAGAAAATTCATGAAACTCTATGAGTTTGGAGTAAATTATATGAAGGAAGTGGATATTAGAATTCTTTATAACCTTCAAGAATAATATAGTTGTCTGGAGGTGATTTCGGAAAACTAGTTTATGTGGGAGTTTTTAATTTTATTTTTTCATTAATCCATAAAGGAAAATTTATAACCCAACTTTTCTACCTATAAAGAATCTATAAATAAGATGAAAGTAACAGTATATTGGTGTGCACTGTTCACAAAAACTATTACTAAAGTGCATAATAATTGGTTTTGGAGAAAGAAAACAAATGAACTTATGAAATCCATAGATTAAATATAGAAGTTTCCATCCAAGGAATCTCTTGGTTGAATAATAATAATAACATGGTAATGAGTGGAAAATTTATGATAAGAGGTAATAAATAAATTTTATCTATTTTTTTTATATCCTATGAAATATGATTAATATTTCAAATGAATATTTCAAACAATAATTTTTGATGAAAATTTCGCATTTATTTTTAAGAAGGACATTTTAGATAAACATTTCAGATGAAAATTTGTCAGATGGATGAATCAATTGGAGAATCCAAATTCTATGTTTATAATAATTTATGGGTAAGTAAATAATGAAGAAGTGTTTTTCAAGAATAAATAAGAACAATAATCATGGTGAAAACATTCTGAGACCATTGGTGAAGGTTTTTAAAAGTTTTTACTAAATATTTGTTAAATATTATCTAAGAGAAAAGAAGATACAAATTAGATTTGATAATATTGTAACATAAGTGTTACGATAATCCTTTATTGCTGTAACCACAAAACATGATTATTTTATATTGAATTGTAATTTCTTGTATTATTTCCTAACCTTTCCAAGTTATAGATACTCTTACTAAGTAGTGAAACTTATAAATTCTTGTGTTCCTAATGAATATTCTTATGTTATTGGTTATAGAAATTTTTTTACTATTTAAAATGATTCAAGGGTTTTCTCATAATAAAAAAATTATAAAATGAAAAATATCATTGAATCACCCCTCCCCCTCTTAGGGATCACACAAATCACATTGGGTCTTTTTATGTTTTATTATATGGATGGTTTTCTTTATTACCTCTTTTTTGAGGATTGAAGAAAATAGATGATAATATGGATGTTCAAAATTATGTGAATAGTTAAAGGATTCCTATTATTTATGGAAAAAATATCATATTTTGAATGATATAATTTTACTATAGGATATGTACCTTGTATATGATTTTCTCAATGTTTCTACAGATATTTTTCCTCCTCGTTGCAAGAATGTTCACCTTATAACTACTTATAAAAAGAATTTAAAAATTATGGGAGATCTAAGAAATCTATATTTCTTTCACTCCCAATTAATGTGTTTTTAGATATTAAGGAGTTAGGAAGGTAAAATTAATTTGGGAGAAGTTGGAATACATCTATTAAGGAAATACCAAAGTTGAGAAGGAAATGATAAAAATATAAATTTTGATGTACAATGATCATAATATGGGTGATTATGAGCCTATTAGCGACTTAGTTAAAAGGGTGAATGGTATTGTAAACACCATAATATGTCTTGGTGTGAAGTTAGAAGATTAAAAAATTATTGAAAGTAAGTTTGGAATTGTTTTTAATAAATTTGTTGCAAATGTTCATAAATACATGATTAAGATACTAAAACTATATCTTTGGATCATCTTCATAGCACCCTCATCACTTATGAAATGATAAGATAAAATTTTATTAAGAAAAAAGAAAAGGAAGATCTAGAAAGTTTATTTAAAGCTATTAACCATGGAAAATATAATAAAGGACTTGAATATGAAGTAGTTTTTTATTTTGAAGTTGATGATTAGTTAGTAATTTTTCTTATAAATTTATTTATTTGTTTTCTAAAAAAATAAAAATATGAATAGAAATGTATAATTGAATGTTACTCCGGAAATTATATTAATGATGAATTATTGGGAACTTTTCTGAAAATTTTCCCTGTTGAAATAAATAAGAAAAAATAATGAATATGATAGAAAGTAAAGAATATCCTTTAAGAATTGGTAATAAAAATCCAATTCCTATCCTATGGAAGAGGATTATAATTTCTCTAAATACAATAATAGAAAATATTTTTCTAATTGTGATGAACATAATGACATTAAAGAAGAAGTTGAAAACATTAGTGATTTTGTAGATAAAAAACATCTTACAGAAAAAGTGAATGATGAAACATTTATCCATGATGAAAAAAGTAGCTCAGATTTTGAAGATACACATATTGAATTTATGAAAAAAAATATATTATAAAAAGTATATTATAATGATTATAAAACTAGAAAAAGATATCATGAAGTTGAAAAAGTGATATATTTTGGTAAATGATTAAGAATATTTTCTTTAAGAAAAATCCTTGTTTCTAAAGGAATTTGATAATATGAAAAAAGGAGTTTTATTAAAATAAGGTCCTCAACATAAATATTTAATAAAGTTTGATAGTAAAGGAGGAAGAGTTAGAACTTGTTACAAAAACATATTAATGTTGGTCAAGGATTTAAAAATTGCCCAAACTCTTTTAAATAAGTTAGTGAAAGTTCTAAGAAGACTAAATCTAATAAGTATGATCAAAATTTAACATCAATATTTTATAATAATAACTAATATTCACACAAGGAAAAGGATGTTAACAAAACTATGTAAGTAGATAAAAAAGAAGAGCTAAAAAAATAAGTTCCTATGTTTGAAAAGTTTAAACAAAATGTTGCTTCTATAAGGGATTTTATTTAGGATGATAAGAAATATAAGTATAATAAGAAAATATTAGGATGTGACTAAAGAATTAGAGTGAAATGAAAAATAATAGTGGAAGGAAAGAAAGGTGAGGAAAAATAATAACAGAAATATGAATAGTATTTATGTTATTGTGGTAGATATGCTTAATATTGTTATTATTAGAGTTATATTGAATATGGGAATACAATATACATGTGTTATTTTAAACATAATCATTATAGATACTCCATGAGAATTTTATGTAAAGGTTTGAGGAAGATTCAATCCCCTCAAAATAGACAATCTGAGAATGTTATTCTGAAGAATGAAAATAAATTCCAACATTTAGAAACTATTTTTGAAGAATGTGATCAAACTATAAATTTTGAAAATTATGTATTATTATGAAACCTTCACAGAACTTTTAATTCAAAGAACAAAAAAATTTATGTGAGATAAAAGAAAAATAAAAAAAATCCTTATTTTGTGAAACTACCCCTAAAGCTATAAAATGAGAATGGCCCTGGATTTTGTACAAAGGGTGTTCTATATGTATAATTTGAGACTTGATGTTTTTCTAGAATATAAATAATTTTAAATAAGGTAAATTAAATTTTTAAAATGATGAGTCACTTTGAAACAAATACCTTAGATCTATTATTATTAATGATGAAAAATTAAAATCCAAATGATCCTTGATTGTTAAGGGTTTAAAACAACATTTTTCAAGAATTTTGAAACTCTGTGATCAAGGTAAAAAATTCATTTTCCAAAAATATGATTTTTTAGGAAGAGTATCAAGTATGGGAAAGTTTTTACCATATTACAACAAACAAATGGAAACATGTTTCATGTTTTTGACTCAAAAAGTTCATGCTATATGAGTAATATGGAAGAAAATTTGCTTTTGGGAAAAAATATGGGGGACATTTGTGAGAGGAACATGAGAAAGCCTAGAAATTGGGAAATTATTCATGATATTCTTAATATGATAAGAAGAATATATCAATGTTGCTCCATTTTCGTGAAAAGGAATATTGAAAACTCTGTGAATAAGAATGTTGGGATATATTTAACTCATCCCTTAGAGATGATACTTATTGATATTTGTGGTATCTTGATTAACAAATCAACAAATAGAGATATATACTTCATTAATTTCATTTATTACTTTATTTACATTACAAATATGATGTTTCTAAAACATAAATAAAATGATCTAAATATTTTCAAAATCTTTAGGATAAGTATTGAAAAAGGGTGTCGATGTTCTATGAATAAAATTTGTACTGATAATGGTAGATAATATACATGTGGGAAGTTCATCCAATATCTTGAAAATAATGGAATTCCTTATGATTTTATTGCACCTTACACACCACAAAAAATAGGGTTGCAGAAAGGATAAATATAAGTTTGTTGCAAATGATATGAATAATGTTGATTCAGCATGATAATCCTTATTTCTATGGAGGTAGGATCTCAGAGAAATACTTTATATTAAAAACTAATGATTCTATAGGCCCAAATCTGATATGATAACTTATAAGATTTTTTATTCAGTAACCCTTTGTTTTATGTACATAGGGGTTTTTAGTAGTCACTGCATTATAAAAGTTAAAGGTGAAAATATTTGGACGTTTGTTCAGAGTGGTGTTGATGAAATATTTCATGGATACACTCTTAATGGTAGTTGATACAAATTTTTTGATAAATAAATAAGAAATTGATTGGTTTAAAAGATGTGAATTTTATTGAACTATATGAGAATAATTTTTTTCAAATAGTTACAGATTTTGAGGAAAGTGGAGTCGATGTGGTTGAAGTTGAACAACGTGAAAAATATTTTATCAATAATAAAAATTTATAAGATACTCGATATGATGATTCTAACTCATCTATATCAAGTGATGCATAATAGTTACATTTATCTCATCCTATAATGAGGAAGTAAGTGGAAGTTCATAACATTATTAGATATCAATACAAATTGATTCAAACCAAAAGAGATTCAAAGTTAGTATCACATACATTAATTCACTAGTTGAGACAAAAGTTATTGATGGGGATTTTGAGAATTAGAAGTGTATTAATGATATGAATGTGGAGTTGGACAAGATTAAAAAATGTTACTTTGGAAATTTTACCCAAAAAAAAATAATTAAAATTTTATTTGTAGAATGTCGGAATTCTAAAACATTTTGAATTAAAAATAAGAAGTTATAAGAAACAAGGAATTAATAGTTTGTAAAGGATACTTAAAAATTTAAGGCATTGATTTTTATGGGACCTTTACTATAGTAGTAAGAATAGAAACAATTAGATTATTTATTTATATTGCTGTATAACAGAGATATATAATTTTAATGATTAATATCAATGAACCTTTTATTAATTTAGAACTCTAAGAATAAGTTTATATTGAAACCTGTGTGGCCTCATAATTAGGGTAGATGAATGTTTTATGTGAAAGTTGGAAATGTATTTGTATGGTATGAATCATGCTCCTAAAACATGATATAACAAATTAGATACATGATTAATGTAATTGAACTCAATGAATTTATGAGTTGATAGTAACCTTTACATCAAATAAAATTAGGTTCATTCCTTCATTATAATTTTTTTTTCGGATAATTTATTTTCTAAGAATGAAGAAGTAAATTTCAAAAATATTGCTGAGGAAATGAAGAAGCTTTTTGAGATTCCCAAGTTGGGATAATTTAAATATTTTTATAGAATTTAAATCTTTAAAAAGAAGAAATATATTTTTATTGTCTTAAGAGAAGTATGATAAGTAACTTCTAAGGATGTTTGGCGTGGAAACTCAAAACCAGTTTCCTCACTAATTTTAGTGGGATTTTGTTTTTCAATAGATGGTGAAGGAATGTTTATAGATCCAAAATAATTTAGAAAGTTGGTTGGATGCTTATGATACCAAATGGATTCAAGGATGAGTATAGTGTACATTATTATATTTTGTGATAGGTATTAGGGTTCACTAAAATAATTTAATCTCTGGTCTAGAAAATGAATACTCATATATTTCAAAGTCTCAACTATTTTTGGGTTGAAATGTGATGGTAAATGAAAGATTTATTTCTTTGGTTATACGATTGAAAATTGTTAAGGAAGTGTTGATGATAGAAAATACACATATGGTGAAGTGTTATTCTAGAGAGAAGATGCGTTAGTTTTCATAAAAAGAAATAGAATTCAACAACTCTCAGTATAGTAGATGCTGAGTATATTTTTATCACTAAATATAAAAAACCACTAATGTGGATTTAGACCTAGTTGGAAGACATATTTTTTGATATAAATATTTCTATTCTCTTGGGTCTTAATACTTTGAGTTTTATAAATCTCACAAAAAATCATGTTCAATATTCTTGTTCCAAGAATATTGATATAAAATATTAGTTCATTAAAGAGTATATAGAAAAGATTGAACTAATGTGGGAGTTTGTTCCTATAATGGATCATGTTTGTGATGTCCTTATAAAACCAATATCAAAGGAAAAATTTCATAAACTGAGGTTGATAATGGGTGTTCTACCTCCCCCTTTTAGAGGCTATGTTATATGATATTTTCCCCTCTCCATAATATATTTGGATAGTGTTTTCAAGGCGGATAAAAATATTTATAACATGAATTTATACATCGGTAAGTGTTTAACTTTTTAAGGAGATCTTATACTTAAGGGGAGTTCTTAAAAGGGATAATCTATGATTTTAGCATTTTTGAACTTCTTTAATAATATTTTGAAGTAGATGTTGTAATGTTTTTATTATAATAGAATTATATTTTGTGATGAATTATTCTAGTAGAAGAAGTGGTGTGAGGAAAATGTTTCATCAGTTACTTATTTTGGACAACATGGTATTATTGTTCTCTGATTCTTGTTTCCTACACTAATTTCTCTCAAGTTAGAATATAATTTTTAAATATATAATTCATTATATGAGTTTTAATATTTTACTAACGTATGTTCCTTTATTGAAAACAAAATCCAAAAGGGGATAATATTGGGACCATGAATATTTGAGTTTTTTTGAAGATGTTAGAAGTTTCTATGAAATTTATTAATTAATATTTTTCATTTTTAAACAATTTCTTTAAAATTTTGTTTAGATTTCCAAAAAATAGTTAATGAATGAACTTTAATTTTTTTTTACTTTTGATGAAATATTCTTTATGAAGATTTATTGGATTAGGAAATGTGCTAATTTTCAATATTTTTTGTTAAAAAAATCATCAAACAATATTTTTTGGTGAAAATAAAATATGGAAATGATTCATTTTTCGAAAATCTTCTGATTTCATGAGTGTTAGAATATATCAAACTTATATGTTAAGTGGAAAGTGGGAGATATTTTTTAAGTAAAAAAATAATGTATAAAATAATCATTTATATTTAAAAATTCCACACTATGAAGTTTCTATTCAAAATTATTAATGTATGTAAAAAAAGAATGTTCCCAAAGTAGAAAAATTAGAATCAGATGAAAAAAGTGGAATCAGATAAATAAATTTGAATAAAAAAACAAAGTGTAACCATGTAAACTAGGTATAGTTAGATGAAAAATGCAGATTCATAAAAACAAAGTGGATTCAAATGAGAAAACTAGAATTATATGAAAAAATTGGAATCATATGAACAAAGTGGAACTGGATGAACAAAGTGGAATCATGAAAACTTTTAGGGAAATAAGGTTTTACCAATTCAAATGTTCTTAAAAATGTAATTAAAGAATATTTAGAATTGATGATGTAAATATAATATTTAAATGTCCCAAATAATATGGTATATGAATCCATGAATCCTTTCAAGATTAAAAGAAATCAATTGATAGACGTGGATATTCAATTTTCTGATAAGATTTAGGAATACTCTAGAAGTCATGAGAATATTTCAGAGAATTAGTTTGTGTGTGATTTTTTATTTTCATGTTTTTATTGAGTGGGAAATATTAATTGATATCATGTGTTTTCTCCTTATTATATATCAATAAATAGGATAAATTTATGAGTTGGTTGGAGTGTACAGTTCACACATACAAAAGTTGATGTGCTGTAGAATTGGTTTTATATAAAGAAATAAGAAGAACATATGAATGGAAAAGATTTTATAGGGATATTTCCAACTATGGAATCAATTGGTAGAATAAAAAAATAATTATTCAGTAATGATTAGAGAAGTTGTGATCAGAGGTAATGGACAAACTCCATCGAACAAACTTTTATATCATGTTGAATCCAATAAACATTTCATATGACAAATTCAGATGGAAATTCCAAAGGAACGTATCAGATGAACACTTTGGATGAAAATTTGTCAGATTAAAAAATACAAAGGGAAGTTTTTTCTTACTTCCGGGTAATAAATATAAGGGGAAGTGTTTTATAAGAATCATAAAACAAAATTATTATGACAATCATAGTGACGACATTATGAGCCTATTGGTGATGGTTTTTAAAAGTTGTTATAAAATATTTTTTATATATTATATTTGAAGATAGAACATGCAATTTAGTTTTGATAATTGAGAAACACAAATGTAAGGAATTTCCCTACAAGTTGTAACCATATAAAAATATTGTTTTCTAGTGGACTATGTGGTATTGGATTATTTCCAAACTATTTAAAGGACTAGCTACTCTTTATGAGTTGTAAACCTTATGAACACTTACGTATATGTGGAATTTTATTCTATGATTGGTTCCAGGAATGTTATAAATTTTTATCGGGAGGTGTAGGTTTTTTATTAAGAAATAAATTTTAAAAACAAAATATCATTGAATCACCCCTTACCCTCTTAGTAATAAGACATATCATGATAGGTCATACAATGTTACATTTTAAGAAAAATATTATGTTATAAAAAGAAAAAAATAATTTATATTTTAATAAAAAAATTTCCTAACCAATATCTCATCCCATACATTATCCTTGATCATATCTATGATTTGTTTTTATATCTTTTTTCATAATAAGTATGTTACTATATTTTTCTATCACACCCATAAAAATTATACAAATTTTATTATGCTTATGGTTCATTTTTATTACTTTATTTTCCTATATTATTATTTTTGTATGTAGATTCCAAATATCATGCATGAAAGCACAACCATTCCACTATTATTAAATACTGGTGAAAATAAAATATAAATTTTATACACACTAAAAATAAAAGATTTTTTTGATATAATTTAATACACTTTAAAATATATACCTTATCATATTTGATCAGTGGGATCTGATGGATCCAAATTCAAAAATGTATTGGTAGCATATGTATGATTTTTAGTGTCTAATTAATTATTTAGTTGATCAAAATTTTCTACATGATTAGAAATCCACGGAGCAGAAGTCACCAGGTCTTGAGCCTGAAATCCTATTGATGTGTGAGAAGTGAAAAATTGTGATGACATATGAGTTAGTGGAATTAGATATAAGGGATGATATTATATCCTTTTACATGATAATTTTATTTGATAATTATAGATTGTTTAAAATTATAGAGATAAAATAGGTGGTCTAAACATCCAAGAGGTTTCTTGAAGAACTGCCAGATGAGGATAATATGGTAAATATGATATACACTGTCGGGATGAGTGTGATCTGGGGTGGTGGGTTGTCTGATTTTCTCTAATACCCCTAACCCTTGATCGATTATGCTATGAAACACTATTAATAGTATGACAAGAGAATAGTTCTCTCCCAGATGTAGGTTCATGAATGAAATTTATTAATAATTAACAACAAGGAATTTATGTGAAGTAACTGATATACATATATATATATATATATCTATATGTGTGTGTGTGTGTTATAAAAACAATATAAACCATTGGTTCTATAGTAATATTTAATAAAATGTAATCCCAATATTAATTTGTGTGGGATACAGAAATGGATATCCACAATCAATGAATTATTTTTATATCTTGGTTAATACCCTTGAGTGGAAATGGGGATGGGTATTCATAATAAAAATGACTAGCTTGTAAAATCACGGGATATTTTTGATAGCTTAACAGTTGTACATAAAGTTTTAGTGAGGGTTTAATGAGAATTAAGGGTGGCCTCTAATTATATGGTAACCATAAGTATAGTAAATATATTTTAAAAAAACATTACTATAGGAACAATTTAAAATAAAAATTCTTCGTATAACGAAAGTACTTGAATAAAATGAATGTGGACTGAATCCCCTACCTCGAGAGGGTTCTTTTAAAAGATTGGGAAGAGCATTTTTAAGATCTTGGGAACACGTGTGGAGGTGTTTAGAGTTAGATATGGATATAAAATTCATATTAAATCTATTTTCAGGGAATATTAATTAGAGGTTGTGTGGGTACTTAAAACAAAATAGAACGGAATTCTTTATTAATCCCTAAACACATGTTTTGGACTCCAAGTGATAAAATTATCAAAACCACAAACCTTACCATGGTTTTTACCATTTTATATAACAAATAAGAGAGGTTTTATATATTTTATTAGTTTAATATCCCAAATATTAAAAAAAATATCATTCATGATGTGGAATATGGTCATGTTAAAAACTAATTGTTTTTAAAACCTTAAAATATAAAATAGGTTTTGGAGTATTCATTATAGGTTGTAAAAATAAATAAAAATAACTTCATAAATACATTATATTAAAGGGTAAATCTATTTTTTCATGAATTTTATTTATAGTATTTATTTAAACACATTGGGGTTATTATGATATCATATTACATAAAAAATATTATGTCGTATTTAATTTTAACACAAAAATTCAACTATCTTGAAAAATTAAGACAAATTAAGCATTGGATAATTTCTAATTCTTGATGTCATAAATTATATTCATTTTAATGAAATAATTTTTTATATATAATAATTTATACTTTCAAATAAAAATCCTTAGTGATTAGAAAATATTAGTTTTTACGACACTAACTATTTTCTGACCCATATTAAAATTTTATTATACATCGTTAAATTATATTATCTTTTTTATTTAAATAAATATTATTTTATAATAATATATCATAAAAATATCATATATTTCTATAAAATTCAATTTATAAAAATATGTCTTTTAATTGAATCTATATATATCCCAAAAATTCTGTTAAGGTTTCTTCATATCAATATCTAGTTTTTATTAAACTCATTTTATAATAATGTGTATTATGTCATAATGAAATGAAATAAATAAAAACAATGTTTTATTAAATGGAAAATTTAAAAAATACATACTACTAGGTTATATATAAATATACCCTTATTACACCAGTGTACGCCCTTAGGGTAAGGTTTGCGATGGTGGTACTTTCTTAGGGAATTTCAGTGAATGTTGTTTGGGTGGTGATCTAGAAAAGCTTGAACATCACCGATAAACAGTTTTTCTTAAGTATATTTTGTATAATATTTTATTGTGATTGGTTAGGGGAAAATCTCAATAAATCCATATCCCTTAGAACATGTGATAAATGGGCCTCATAGGGTATGATCCTACTACTCAAGGCCACCTCTTCTTCTTTCTTTTTCAATTATATATTATTTTAACCCTTAATATATAATAATCTTTGTGGTCATTATATAATGTTTATAGTATCATTTGTTATAATTATTTTTGGAATTTTGGGCATGATAGAAAAATAATGGATATATTTTCTAATGGTCCAAAATAAAAAAATAAATTTAGTCAATCTTTTTCAATAAGTACATTACTTAAAAATCAGTTTTCTCATTTAGAAGGGAATTTTATTTATAAAAGTATGACTCATTACATTATTATATCCTTTATATTTTTTAGTATTTAAATTTTATTTCATTGGCTAGAATTGATTATGGTACTTCTATTTCATCACCACTTTAGTCTCCCATATTACCTCCTCAAAGATGTGGATCTACCAAAACTCTTTTACCAGGTGAGTTGTCTTGTTTCATTTAATTTTTTATTTATGATCTATGATCTTCATGAGATACTCCACATATAAATGAAATGTTTTCAAATGTATCACCACTAGATTCTGTTCCTATGAGGGGTATGGTGTCTACATCCTTAAAAGTGATATGTGGAACACATCATGTACTTAATATAGGTTATGTGGCTATTCTAGTTGATAGGTCATAGCTTCATTGAGATCAAAGATATCAAAGGGTAAAATGTATCTAATACTATGATTTCCCTTCTTTCTAATTATCATTAGTACATTCAATGGTGATATATGAAGTAACACCTTATTTCCAAACAAAAACTCATGGTCACATTGATGATTTTCTTAGTATATTATTTATCATCATTGTGAAAATTTCATATGATGCACAATGGTTTGAACCTTATTTACATATCTTGGATAAGGTCAAATCCCACTATATTCCTCCCTTTAGCTTCATCCCAGTATGTTTGATTATGACGCATCTTCCATCCAGAATCCACTCTCATAATGTTTAATTTGAATTCTTAAATGGAAACTATTATTATATGATAACTCCAATATGGGATGGTGATGATCCTAACATCCTTGGATATATATTCAACCTTATATAATCATATCCTCTATAGTTTTAATTGTTTTATCATATTTATTATCTTTGTTAGGGTCATAATAAGTACTAAAACTTGGTTCTATTTCTAAAACTTTCTAATTGATTCTCCAAAACCTCAAGGTAAACCATAGTTATTTATCAGATATAATAGAGTGTTTAACTCTATATAGACTTTCCACTTCTCTTATGTATATCTTAATGAGTTATTCAATAGATAAATCTTCCTTGATAGACATGAAAAGTGATGTGTCTTTAATTTGACAAACTACCACTCAAATGGATTTATTTCATTTAGATGTCCTGGGGAGACTTATAAAGAAATCCACAGTTATGTTTTCCCATTTTAATATTTTTTTGGGAAATGAATTCATCATAGCCCTATAATTATATCATTCTTCATTGACTTGTTGTCATACCAAGTGTCGATATACAAATTATATAATCCCTCTCAACATGCTATCCCACTAGATGATTTTCTTCTGATATCTATACATCATAGTGCTTCCTAGATGAATATAGAAGTATGAACTATAGACATCATAAAAAATTTACCTCTTTAGTTATTATTTTCTTGGGACACATATTTGGGTACCAAAATGTATAACTCCACATTTATTAAATTTGTGCTCTAGAATATTCACTACTTTTATCTATATCTCTTTTTCACCTTTTTAGGACTCCTTAATCCTCTAAAAAATGGATGGTGGGTAAGTAATTTGAACAAGGAAATTTAAGGATCCTTTTATGATTCCCATGTCCATCTGTTGCATTTCCAAGAAGATTAGATCAAATTTAATCCTCATCATGTATAGGGTTTGCAATATCCTTTCTACTCAGAGTATCTTCCAATTTATTCACCTTATAAGAATGGTAATTTATTTAATAGTTATAATTTGATTATCTCTAACCACATTTTTTGGCTCATATTGATCTCCTTTTGTGTGAATATATAGTTATGGTTTTTATGATCTATATATATGTCACACTGCTCCCCATAGAGAATTTTTTCCAAATTTTGAATCAAAATATCATTATTGCTAAATCTAGATCATACATTGGGTAGTTATACTCATGGATCATTAATTGGTGGGAGGCATATGCATTCTATTTTTCATTTTTCAAGAGTACACAACCCAATATATTTTTATTGCATATTTTTATATAAAAAATCCATAAAAAATAGAGGGTAGATTGAGAATAGGTTTAGTGATTATTCTCTTCTTTAACTCATTAAATCACTCCTCACATTCCTCATTGTAGAAAACCTTACCCTATTATGAGTTATATTGGTTAGTGTGATTGAAAATCAAGATAAGTTTCCTCATTTTTTATAATAAAAGGATAATATAAGGAAAATATGGATATCCATCACCGATATATTTATTGTTCATTCGTCAATTTACACTTTTTCTAAGAATCCATATGCATCCCTTTATTAGTGAAAACATGCCATAGTAATGTTACTTTCTCAATAAAAAACTCATATTTACATTACTTTGAAAATAAATTTTACTTTTTTATGGAACATAGTAAAATATTCAAATTATCCTCACATTGCAAGTTTCATTTCATGAAGATAAGAATAGCATCTTTAACGAATACCATAATTTTTTTTAGGTAATCACTAAACACTAAATTCATTTAGATCATGAATAAAATTGAAGATTTAGTGAGTCACAATGGAATCACTATGAAATCATAGTTCCCATACCATATTCTAGGAGATATTATACTTATTCACCTTTACTTTTAAAAAACCCAACCAAATATCCACCTTAAAGAAGTTCTATACCCAATGAACTTGTTCACACAAGTTATCACTCCATGAAATTTGATACTGGTTATTTATCACAATCTTGTTGAGTTCATGATAATTAATGAAGAGGTGCATTTCCACAACCTTCATCTTGATGAAATGGTCCAGCGCACCCCAGGATGATGCACATGGGAATATAAAACCTTTTTCCAAATTCTCTTGTATCTTCTTTTTATATTCTTCAAACTCAATAGTAACCATTCTATGGAGATTCATTGATATAGATCGAGATCTAGTAATAAGTTCTATTAAGAAATCAATCTCTTAGTCATGAGATAGATCATATATCTCTTCAAGGAATACATCAGTGTATTACCTTATAATGGGAACATCATTGATAATTTTTATATCCTTTTCCTCAATTATTTGAGAAAGATATGTTTTCTCGTAAGGAAATAATATCCATGCTTGAGAATAATATTCCAAAGGAGATTAATTATCCTACTTACACATGTAAAGAATCATATGATGACTTAGGATATGAAGAGTGACCACCCACTCCTGAAAATTGATGTTGTATTTATATAAATATGGAAATTCCATGCCCAATGTTACATCAAATTCAAATCGTGGATGTATGAATATATTTTTTGGGTGGGTCAATTAATAATTATTGACTTCGGAGTAGTTACAAAATTGAGATGAATTAATTTATCTATTTTTTCTCATAGATATCTCATCCCCAATGTTTTGAGGTGGTATTTCGATAGTTATTTTAAACATTTAGGATATAAAAGATATCATAGAACTATAATTATAAATGTTCATCAATGGATGATGAGGGAAATTTAACTATTTTATTATGTTTTTAATCATTTATAATATCAAATATAAAATTAGGGATAAGAATACACAAAATAATAATCATATAGACAAGGAAACTGTTAACTTAGAAGTAATAATATATAAATGACAAGTATATCCTAACTTATGAGTATATAGGTTTCAATCTTTGTTATCCATGGTTACTTCCCTATTATGTCTTATAACCTAACATTATATTCAAGTCCTAAATAATGTTTTGTATAGAGTTTTTTAATTTTAAAAAATAATATCACCTAGTATTTCCAAACCATGTGTGTAGAAAGGCCTCTTTTCCATGCACGAGGTACATGTCGAGTTAATATACAACGAGACCTTTCAGGATTATTACCCATAGGTACATCTGTGTCGAATACTCGTCAACTTTTATTGTCTATAAAGTTGTTTTAATTCATGGAAACCACTCACTCTATACTTTAGAAAAATTTCAATATGTTTTTCCTATAGATAGATATATCCATAGGATTTTTACTAAATTATTCTAGTTATAATCCACAAAAATAAAAATACATTTTTCTAGTATAAACTATGAAAACCCATATCTATTATACAATTTATTTTAGGAGTTATTACATTGATATTGATATAATACAATCCCAAATGACTGATAGGACTAGTATCTTTGGTTAATTAGATACATTTTATAATAACATGAAACATGGATATAATTAAATTATTTAAAACTCCATAAAATACCCTTAAATTTCATTTATATTATAATACTAAATGGGTAACCTAGGGGAATGCATAATAAAGGGGTGAGTTAAAAATACCAATAAGGGAATAATAAAATCATTAAATAAAGTATAATAGTAATTGTGAGTGAATCTGTACAACATGATGACATATAAGGGTGATAATAAAAATCTTGAACATCGAATCATCATATAAGATGATAACATTAATAAATTATTGGAATGTGGCAAAAACATAAGACATGATAACATAAGAATATGTCAAGGCTAACCCTCGAGAAACTATAACATATTTTTCTTAGGATGACCAACTAGGAAACATATATAGTATCTAATGATATAAAAACATTACCCAATGTAACAAAGGTATATATAATTCTGAACTCATCCATCACATTTATATTTTGTACAATTATTTTTGTGCCACATAGAACATTCAAAATAATATTTTCTTTAATATCCTTATATCCCATTATTAAGGAGTGTGTGTTAAATAAATATAAGCCCCAATAAATTAAGGATAAATACATCTAGGTGAATACCCTTGAGTGTAAATGGGGATGGGTATCCATAACTCCAAAGTATTTCTTAGAAAATCATGGTATAATTTTAATAGTATACGATGTATATATAACAGTTCATGGAAGGTTTTAATTAGAGTTATATGTGATATCTCATTACTTGGTAACTACAAGGAATATAATGTGATGTGAAAAAATACATTAAAACATGAATGATTGGAAGTAAAAAAGACATAGTACAAATAAACTTATTCAATAAAATGTAAGCGGATAAAATACCTTTCCTTGAGAGGGTTTTTATAAAAGCATGAGGAGCATCTTAAGATATTTGAAACACTTTTGGGTGGATTTTGTGAGTGGGTTGGAGAGGAAATTAATGCTCAATGGTTTTTGTGTTAGGACGAAAGGGAGGTTGGGTGGGAATTTATAACAAAATAGATTTGATTTTTTTATCAATGTCTAAATATAGGTTTTTGACTCTAAGTGATAAAATATTCAAAACCACAAACCTTATCATGTTTCTTCGTAATTTTTATATTATGGAGGAGTGGATTTAAATAGTTTATTATTATATGAGGAAAAATAATTATAATAAATCCATTTATTACGTTTATGTAAGTCATGTTCATCAATAATTATTTTAATACATAAAAATATAATATATGTTTTGGAGGATTCATTATTGTTTTTTAAAATTTATAACAAACTATAAAAATAAATTATTTTAAATTGGAAATCTATTTTTGGTCACTGATTTCTTTTATAGAACTAATTACATAACATTTGGGATATTTTGACATCAAAAGACATATCATATTTAATTTTCGGAAAAAAAATTCGTATGTCTAAGAAAATTATGAGAATTCTCATTTTTAAATAAAAATATTTATTTACTATAAAAAAATAATTTTTACAATATTGAAAATATTCCAACCCATATAAAAATTATATTTGGATTCTTTATATTATATTATCAATTATATTTAAATAAAAAATAGTTAATAAGAATATTTTTTGAAAATATAATTTATTTCAAAAAATATAAATTTATCAAAAATAGAGTTTTAACTACAACTATTTATTTATAAAAAAATCAATTTTAATTTCTTTATATTAAAATAACGTTATTATCATACTCATTATGTAATCATGTTTATAAGTAATAATGAAAAGGTATAAATATAATCATTATTTTATTTAAAATAAAATTTAAAAATTCAAACTACTAGGGTCTAGAAACATAACCCCTTATTTCTCCAATTCAAGCCTTAAGGGAAAGGTTTTCAATGATATAAATTTCTTGGGGTGGTTTAGAAAACATGGTTTGATCAGTGATCTTGATAATATTGAACTTCTCCCAAAAATGGTTGGGATAAAGTTTTAGTTTAAATCTCAACATGAGCTTGGTTAAGGGAAAATTCCAATGACGTCATCTCCCTCAGAAGCTCATGGATTCATATGGTATAATCATACTAGTAGAGGCCATTAGTTCTTCCTTAAATTTAAATTAGATATTATTATGACCCTTAATATATACTAATCCTAATGGTAACTATATAATAGATATATTATCAATGGTTATAATGCTTAACCATCATTTAATATTGATAGATAAATTATGGCTATATTTCATAATTTTCCAAAATAACCAAAGAAATACAGTGCCCATGTTTTATATATCTTTATTACTAAGTAAGGAAGTTATTCATCCAAAAGGAAATATTATTTTTAAAATTCCTGGACATTTTAGATACCACATTCTATTCCTTTTATGAATTACCAACCACCAATTTCAGTTCATAATCAACTGTAAAAATTAAGGTATTTGTTTCCTCAAATGAATAATTTTGATGAAGACCAACGGGGGGTAGTGATGAAATCAATTTTATCTACCCCATCATCAAAAAATATTTTAATTACTTTAGTAATGAAAAATATTACAGTTTTAGGGGCTTGTTCACATAAAAACTCATTTTCCTATAGATTCCTTAATATGTGGCTCATTGATAGGTAGATAGTGACTCATGTCAAAGAATATAAATTCATAGTTTCCAATAATGGTTCCCTTTAAAGTTTATGAATCAAACCACTCAAATTTTACAATAACAAATAGAACATTAGAGTAATAATCTAATATTAGTATTTTATATTCAATTCTATAATGATACACATTTTTATATCGATATTGGCTATCCAATTCATGGGAATAATAGTATATCATTTTAGTTAACAAAACATAATCAAATTTGGATCTCATTTTTAATTATTGAATAGTTATATTGAATTTGTAGCCATTGATCACAGGTGTTTTACATTCATGAACAACATTATATGGACCAAAAAACAATGATCTTATTTCATGAGAGATAGATCCATATGGTGAAATCAATACCTAAATTATATAGTCATAATAAAATTAAGAATGACAAATTAAAATTTTATTTTATAAAATTAATTGTTATACCTTCTTTTTCAACCAAGCATGAAACTATTTAATATGAATAATATATATTCTTCTCATATGTGATGAATGGTGACATTTACTTGAATTTTTTTTATTTTACTATATAATTATCTTGTTAAATATCACTAAATACTGACATTTATATTGGATTAGATAACCTATACATGTTCAAATTACTTATTTTAAGTATTCATTGAAGAGAACACGGTTAAAAAAGATCATGCATTGTTCCATATCCCACTCTTCATGTTTCATTGTAACCAATATATATCATCTATGAGTTCACTTTATTTGGTAAAGTGATGTATAATTGGGTTCAATCTTCACATATTTCTCATATTCATTTCTCATTGGTTGGTGATAACTCAAGATCACATAATCTAAATATATTGAACATAAATCAACACATCCTTGAGCCATTTAACTTTACACAATGGAATCTTTAGGATGAATCACATTCCTAACATAATATTTCCTTGTAAAAAAATTCATTTTTGGTTTGATGCATACAATAAAAAGAAACAAGGTCCCCAGGAAGAAATTTAGTTAGAAGGTGTGCATTTAGATGCAACATGCAAGTAAACGAGATGGATGGATTTGTTTCTTAACCCACACATAATCAAATATTACTATTCATAAATTTGTTTAATAAACACTTAATAAACCTCTTACTAAAAAGTTTTATTTAAATGGGGAACAATATAATCACAGAATCCCTTAAATTATTTTATATTAAATGACAAATATACATTTGAAAAAACTCATGATGAAGGATATGATAGTATTGAGTTTTTTGAGATTTAAATTTTTCTTCTCCTCTAATGACACCATTAAATATATTTCATGAATGACCAACTAGAACCTTTCTATCCTCTAAAAATTCAAAAAATTACTTTTTCTTTGATTTAGTCATCACAAAAAAGTAAATGGAACTTTAGAACCATTATGTATGATAAATTCATGATGTATTTTAGGTCTGATACACAATCCATCAAGTCATGTTGAGATCATAAATCATATTTTGTATTACCCTTGAAATATAGAATGATTTAAAAAATAATTTCACATATATTTTTCTCAATGTGCATTTAATATGAATAATGATGTAAAAATTTATTGGATAATAAGGAAAATTGATGAAGTTAATTTTCAACCTTCAATTATAATAAAATTCATTAGAAAAATTTATCCTAATTTTAAATTTAATTTTAAATATTATTAATGAAAAATATGATCTTGAAAATCATTAATTACTTTAGTTCCTGATATATGTTATGGTGGATTTTATGTGTCAATGATATTTTAAATATTTCGATGATGTTTTATATATGGTTTATTCATAGGAAAAATTCATAGATTTCCCATGAAACGTAAATTATGATGATATTTAATCCTTATAGATCCTGTAGTCTTTATAAAAATATGATGATATAGTTGTCCATTTATAATCTAGAAAGGAATTATTCCATAAATATAAAAATCATTTTCCATACACATAATGGAAACACATATCTATAATTTTACTTTTGGAGAAACATCATATATGCACATATGCACATTATAATGTTTCTTCAACTCTTTTATTAGTGCAACAGAGTTCATGTCTAAATTAGTTTCTGAATTAGAATGTACAAATATGAGTATATTAAAAAGAGTAAATGGGGTATTTTATAAAAATCCTGGAGGAAGGTTGTAAGTGAGAATTAAGACCATCTATATATTATGTAAAGTACATATTTGACAAAATATATTTAAACTCTCACCCGATGGATCCAACCTGATATTACATATTTTAGCTAAAAAATCAGGATATTTTGTATCCAATTCCTCATATTCTAATCCATCATAAAGATGAAAAAACTATTTATAAACCTTCATTTTGTTAACATCATGTCATCACATATTTTATTTTCCAGTTCATTGGTCATGAAAATATTTTTAGATTATAGGTATCAAAGAAATTTCTTCAGATAATTATATGGAATAAGGGATGGTTTTCTATTTGTTTTTTGATTTTATAGAGATTTTCCACATTATTTTTATTCAATTTTTACTATATTTTACTCCCAAAATAAGGTGAAATATTCTATGAAAACAAAAAATCATTTTTTAAAAATAAAAGCTGATCAATTAACTTTAATGTTATATAATAATTTTTTGGAATATCTTCATCATAAAGATGAATCTCTTTCAAAAATATAATATGATAATAAATGATGGTGGTAAAATTATATACATGAATTTCCCATGTACATTCACATTAAAAATTACCATTTGTTCATTTTACAACATGATTGATAAACATGAGTCCTTGTATCATCCTCTAATTTTTAACTCTCTTAACAACACCAATTTTATTAGTGGTATATTATATACCTTCACTATTGTCTTGTTTAATTGGTATAATTTTATTATCACAATAATAAGAAATTCAAACTGATGAAACATCAAATTATATATTCCACTCCTTTAATTTATATTACAATTAGTTTAGGAATGTTTTTTTCTCTCTATTATGATACCAGACATGATAGTCTGTCTCAAAAAAACTTTTTATATATAATAATTCACATATTCGCAACCTAACCAAGGTATTAAAACATAATTATAAATTAGTAATAAAAAATCCCTCAATCTGAATAATTATAAAATGAAAAATCGAAAAAAAATGATTTTATTCAAAATCACATGAGAGATTTGATGAGTAACAGATATCGAAATTTTTCCACTATGAAATGAATAATTAATACATTATAAAAAATCAATATTGTTGTCTGTAATTATATAATTAATTAAAATAATGAATATTTTGAATAAATTTTAGTTAAACAGAATATTTCAATAAGTAAATACTTATATTTTTTTATTTTGTGTTACCTTTTAAATATTTTAGGTCACAATAGGAATTTGTGACACTTTAAAGTGATGAGATCATTATACCAAATAGAATTTCAATATATATTACTTAATTTTGGGATATAAGAAAACCAAACAAAAAATAGATAAATAGAAGTCATATTTTATGCGTACGATTAAGGGAATCTTGTATATCATAGTTATGAAAATAAAATTACACCTTAAAGGGTTATTTCCACATATCATGATGTGTCCTTATAGTGATCTTCTTCAATAATGTATATATAATGCAAAAAAACTATAATGAAGAAAATTATAACCACATAAAATGGAGAATCCTCACTTTTATATTATGTTCACATTAAAAAATATATGTCCATTCTTAAACATTTTTAATTTTTTTCAATAATTTTTTGAAATAAAATTAAATTTCATCTACAAACACATGTGAAATATTATTTTAAGAATTGTATTGGTGAATTTTTCATGAAAACCCCCATTTTATCAAATTAAAACCAAATTAGACTCATGGCATTTTTGTCAATATTTCATCCAAAATAATATACTCAATTTATTATTCATGAAAAACATAATTAAATTGATACAAGAAATCATAGACATGTAAACTAAAAATGGTACATCGAACCACCTTCCAAAAATGAAGAATCCAATAATACCTTATGTTATTCAACAAAGAGAAATAAATAAATAAACTAATATTATGTTTAAAAACTATAAAAATATAAAAAAATAATAAAATTAGTGAAATATGAAACTCGAAGATATCTTTTTAAATCATGGACACGGAAATGTATAAAAATTTGAATCAAAGAAGAGAGAATGTGAAGGGAAACAACATACAATAATGATTTCACCTAAAAAATATTTCAAACAATAACCATGAATAGTTAAAAATCAATGGAAATCATGGTGGAGAAATGAGCCACACGGGAAGTGTAAATTGGTCTTTCAAATTTGGGGATTAAGGTTAGTTAATTCGGATGGCACTATACATTTTTTTCTTTCAAACACTTGGTATAGGTCCATTGGTGTAGACTATATTTCTTGCAGTGTATATCCAAATGAGAAACTATAAATTTAAAAATAGTCATATTGTATAAATAAGATCTCCCAATAAAGGACTCTATACAATACAGTCTAAAATTAAATAAATAAGGTAGAAATCCCAAAAAAATGTTTCAAGTCAAGTCCTAGTCATATCTTAGAACTCTTATCTAAATATTATAAATCATCCATATATAGCATCAAATCCCATTCCCTTATATAGGTTATGATAGAATAATTCTGCTAGGGTACTGGGGAATCTGATATGGGTGGGAGTACAACTCAGATGGCCACTAACAATGGTCTCCCTTGAAAGTCCAATAAATACATATGAATTCTAGAAATGAAGTTATAATAAATAACTTATGTAAATTAAATTTGAATCAATGGAGTTTTCTATAGAAAAACCACATGTGTCAATACCTACATCATCCTTTAGAGGAATGAGTTGATTTAACCATGGTATGACCACACATAATGTATGAGTGATATATCATGAATCATATCATAATAAAGGAGAACTGGGTTTCAAAATTATGTATATTATGTGAATGATTCATTATCATCATTATGCAACCTAATTAATGATCAATCACTTGTTTAGTACAAGGGGTAAATGAGAAATCACCTTGTAAAAAGCCAAAATAATCCTATGTGGATAATATACCATATTTAACTATCCTTAGGGGAATGATATATCACTATTTCACATCTTTGGTGGATGATAAAACACTCATATGACAAACTATAGGTGCATGATCCACACTGGAGTCAACTACTTGAGTGGATGATGCACCACTACCACCAATCTTTAAATGGATGTTGTACTACTATTACCTATATCCATGTGAATTAGGATATATTTATAATAATTTTTAGGTGGGAGATATATCACTGTTACCAGTCCACATGATGCCGATCCACCTCTACCACTCATCCCTTGGTGGATTATATACCACCTTTATAAAACAGAGTTGGATGATATACCAAAGATTCTACACACCACAGGAAAATAATGAACCTCTATGAAAAACAAAATGGTTGGATAATTTACCACTATAATTAATATTATGGTGGATGATTTACTTATGTTACTAGTCTCTATCTAGATCAAGACCATATATAACGATCTTTGGGTTGATGTTATACCATTAGTACCAGTGCCTAAGTGGATGAAGTAAAAATTTGAAAATTCTAAATGTGGACTATATATAACTAACAATAATCCTTATTTGGATGATTCAAAACTATAAAAAATGTCACGGTAGATGAAATAAAACCAAGGAAACAATTAGGGTGTTGATGAACCACTTTCACCATATTATATGGTTGCTAAGGAACAACCATCTCATAAACATTAGGTAGACGAGGTACCCCCAACCTAACTCAAAAGGTAGACCAGATTATACTAGGACATATAAGGTTGATAATATAACACCATGAAATTATCAAGATGAGAAATTTGTCACTTTTAATTATTCAAAATTAATATAATATAATAACCATCTTACATTCAAGACACCGACCCGCTCAAAACTCAATGTCGAGGCTATCTCACTTCAAGAAAAATATAGTCACAGTCTTTTCATTTATAATTATTTAGTCTAGGAAATAAAACATGTATTTTAGTGTTATGTCACAAGAATAGGCACCCATGCCATGTCCAAAATCATAGTTTCACATTCTAACTCATAAGAAAAAAGGTTTCCATCAACCAATTATGTCAACACACAACTCTGATAGACCACTCATGACTTTACATAGTTCCATTCATATCATATATATTCAGGGAAACAAAACAAAATTATTTATTTTTAATACACTATAAATCGATGCTTATCATATTTTATAGAACTCATTCAATACATGTAAATACATATAGAAATAAATGTAGAACCTACCTTGGTCTAGAAGGTTTCTTCTCATTAGAAACCACTTTTGATTCAGCTTCAATTTCATTAAATTAAGATATTGATGATGAACTCCAGTGACATGTGGGACTCAAAACCAAATTTCAATGGAAATGATCCAAATTTTGTAGAAGAATAAATGAAGATATAGAAAGTTTAGTGAGATAATATTTTACTAGTCTACATGAGATAAAAATATCATTTTAATATGGTTTTTAAATTTATTTTATAAATTTAAAATGTTAATAAAAAACTATTAAGGAAACTGCCTTGTACATGCTATCCATCATTGGGTACTCATTGGAAATTAGTTACTCTGTTGAGGGTCACTAGCCACCCGATGGCCCATATGGAGCTACTGCCTCTTCTATCACCTCCATCAGGTACCAAGTACGGGTATAGTAGGTTACTGATGGCATTTTTAAAAGAGAATATGTCCCAAAAGTTAACTAATTTTCATCTAATTGACCTATAATATGAAACCCGAATTACTCATGGGTTGTTATGTTTAGAAGTATTTTTAGTTTTTTATTTTAAAATATGGATCTGTTTTGAGAATTGATATTTAGATTTAAATTACAAGTGTTGGAGAATCTGGAGTAAATGTTTTTGGTTATGCATTGAGGCTTGGGATGTATCTTAAGTGCTTATGAAAGACTCAGGAGATTTGGGTCAGATTATAAAATTTCAAAAGGTGTTTTTCCATTTTTTTGGTTTTCATACAATTAGGGAATACCATGTGGTTGTATTTTTCATATTCTTGGTTGTACTATTAGTGCATATTTGTATATAAACTCCCCAAAACCTATAATTCAAGTCAAGTGTTGATTCACATGGTAAACATATAGCTGGGAAAATAACTCTACTAAATGATGTGATAGAGATGGAATGAGATAGTTCCAACCACAAAGATAACAAAATATTTAGAAAACTATGCACTCAAACTATGAAACCAATTTAATTTCATTAAAAATATAAAATAACCATTTTCACTATAATATTTTAATCCCCCAGCTATGTCGAACTAGAATTTTATCAATGGAATTTCCCTTATTATGTCATAAAACACATACATCACAAAGGAACCAAATTAAAAAAAATAATATCATAAATTATGAATGAGTTTTTTTTTCCAAAAATAAAACAATCATAATTCCAAAAAATTATAGCGGGGAAATAAGTGTAAAATAATATAACAAGAATTGAAAATTTTGGATCTACTCAATCCACTAGAATGACCACACTAATACAAAAATAATGTAGAAATAAAATATAAGGTTAATAATATAAATTTTATTTCAAATTTTAAAATTTATTGCATTGAGAGAAAGCAGAAATTAATGAAGAATGAATGAAATAATATTTGTTAATAAAAACTAAGAAACCCATATTATTGGAATAACAATCTCAAATTGGAATAGTAATCTGATGGTTAGGAATAATATTATGACCATTATAATAGAAAACTCACCCATGAAAGTATAAAGTAAAATTTATGTATCTTATAAATGAAAATATGATATATTTATATCATGATAAAAGTAAATAATATTTTAAAAAATGATAAATTTGGTGATGGTATTTTCATTAAACATAAATTTTTATTAAAAAAATTATAATTAATATATTGATTTAAAATAAAATTTATTCTCATGAAATATATTCATAAGTTAATATCATGTTTTATTATAATTATAATATAATGTTAAGAGACCTCAATTAATTTTTCAAAGGGTTATAAAATCAATTATAAAATTAAATTCGATATTTTTTGAATAAATGGTGATTTTATTTAAATATTAAATTTCTCAGGTTTAGAAACTTATTTTTATGAAGGTGATTCTATTTTTAAAATAAAAATGTTGAAAAATGGTTAGGGTGAATTTTTTAGACATCTTTCTTAAATAGTTGATTTTTTGGTGAATTGTGAAATACGCCAATTTACAGTATTTAACATTATAAGCTAAATATATGAATTTTTGAGTCATGGATGATGTTATAACCCATTATATATAACCATAATTAAATATTAACTATATTTATTTTTATTAATTATAACTATTGATATCAATGATTCAAAATACTAAACTAATGAATATAATAATAAAAAAACACCCCTGTCCTCCTATAAATACCACCCCTCACCTCCCCTTATGCTCACAACTTATAATAATTGTAACATGGAAAAATTCTTCCCAATTACCTTACCAATACTCTTACCCACATCCGAGATCTTCCAATATAAACAAAATACCAATTCCAACTTCCTTAATAGGTCATTCATGGAGTTGATATTCAAGAGGTAACTTTCTCAAACCATCTCTTTTAATTTCATTTCTTCTTCTACTATATCTTATGCCCATTCATTCATAAAATAATAATAACTAAAGTATAATTTATATATTTTAATGTTATATTTATAATTTAATATTTTCTTTCCTCCTCTTTTCTCATCCCCTATTATTCAAAGAAATAAAACTGTTGTCCATATTATGGCGGTTAATCATCTTCGTGTATAATGAATTTTAATTTTTCATTATCGCCTTCAAAGATGGTCATAAAAACCATATTATGTTTAAAAAATATTTTTATATGTATATTATAACTTATTTCATATTACATAACTAAAATACATATATCAAATTATATAAAACAAAAATTGTTTTTGATGATTGAAAAACTGCCAAAAAAAACTAAACATTTATCATTAAAATTTTATCAAATGAATCAACCTAATAGTAGAAAAAAGACATTTGGTACCATTTAAACTTCAAGAAGTTAATTTTACCATATAATTTCAATTCTATAAAATTATTCACATTTTAAAAGATCTTCCATAATTTTACACATGTGAACTGACCATGAAACCATGAAAAGAACACTCTTGGAACAATGAAATTGAACTTTATAAATCATTAAAATGATTATAAATGAAATTAATAAAATTATAATAAATAATATTAATATATAATAGGTTCTTTAATAATTAATTAGTTAATATAAATTGATTATCCATGACATTAAGTGAAAGTGAAGAACACATTCAGACATAAGGTAAGGGATATTTCTGAACCTCAATGTTTCCTTTAAGTTATGTTCTCTCCATATCTATGTAAGTTTATCACTTTAGTTTTCTTATATAATTCTTCTATGGTCTGTATATATTCCTCACACAGATATACCAGGTTTATTTAATCTTTTATTATTGGGGTTATACATGTATTCGAGGTTTTGTTGTTAATTCCTTTCGAAAATCTTATTAAAGGGAACTTCTGAATTATATTTTCATCTTTTAGAATACCACTAAATGAAATCTCTTAAAAATTATATGATTTATAAAATCACTAATTATTACATGTAAAAACATTTTAGTTTAATTCTATCATTATATTATTTATTATTCTTTTACCCCTTTTAAAGACTCCTCATCTATTCTCTTAAACCCCCGCTTAAGTGACACATTTTCAAGGTTACTAATCAACTATTTTTACATGTTTTCACTATATATTGACATCATTTATCATGATATATTCTTATTTTTAATCTATTAATCTCCTAGTATGATTTAAATCACTTATTTTATGGATACCATTATGTTACATCCTTTGGTTATTCATTATGTCAGGATTATGCCCAATTCATTCCATGGGTAACTATAATGTTTATTAATTATGATTGATTTATTATAATGGAACACATATTCATGAACATGTTATTATAGGTGAATCTAGATAGTGATCCAATTCATTTGATATTTTTTTTATCTCAAGATACATCATTTGTGGGATTAGGGTGTAAACCTAATCCATTATGAGACTTTGTACACCATGTGATATAGTCTGGGAAGGTATCCTTGACTCATGTTTATGTCATGATACATGTTGCTACCACATTCCAATATTTCCATGATCATATGATTCCATGTTCTATATTTTATTCTTTTATATGTTTATTCATGAGGAATATCATTTATAATTTCATTTTATTCCTTTATAACTCATGTGTTATGTTTCATTCCCAAGTTTATTCCCTTACTAAGACTTTTAGCTCATCACATTTTTCTATAAATAAACTTTTATTGTATTTTTAGTTTCATATTTTCTAATCATGTACCTAGTATTCCAAAGACACTAGAATATTAAATCCTTCATCTATATTATTCTTTACATCTTGTAATATTATGTGTGAAATTATAGGGTCACTATATTTTTTATTAGAGGGTATTCTGGTTACTTTTGGTTATTAAGAATATAAATAATTAGTAAACAATGTTGATATAATTATATCAAAATGGATAACCTATATTTCAACTTAGAAAATCATGATTTAGGATATATTTTTCATTTATGTGTTATTATTTTTATGTTCACATTTTCCTTTTTATATGATCATTTACTATTTATTCAAGACCCATAAGGTTATTTTTTTTATTAATTAATAGTGGGTAATAGGATAACCCATGCCAATAATTAATGTGATTGGAAATGTGGCTATTTCCTTAATGGGGTAACAAAACTGATTGGAACTAGAGTCTAGATCAACATGATAGTACCAGATCAGCAGTCTCATGTTATGAATAATAACTTGAATCATGTGGAATGTCCTCCTGGTCCTAAGAAAAGAAAATTTTGTTGTTGAATACTTTATGTGATAGAGACCTCCTATATTTAGTGGATATTCTAATTCCCTCATTGTGAAAAAATGTATTGACACCATAGAGAAGATATTATATGTACTTAAATACTCATAAGAATAGAAATTCATACTATTTGTCTGTCATTTTAATATAGAATATTACCAGTGGTGGACACATGTCAAAAAAGTGATGTTTATGGATTAATTTGATTCTATGGATTGGGAAAGATAGATGGAAATATTTTTCAATAAAATTTTCCCCGAACTCTCCATCATATAATAGAGGGGGAGTTCCTCAAACTGAATGAAAATGAAGTTGAACATATCACGGTATACATGGAAAAATTCAAAAGGCTTTCTCAATACACCTTCATTTTTTCCTAAACACGGAATGAAATGTTGATTGCTTCTTTAGTGGATTAAAGAAACATCTACGAAAATCCGTGGTGAATCAAGGCTTTGAGATCTATGTTTATATTTTCTGTTGTGACCATAAGGTTGAAATGGATATTAGAGACTCTCATAGGTCTCATATATTTAAATATAAATAGAGTAAAATAGATTTTAATATTTGAGGATTAATAGATAAATCCCATGAAGGAAATTAAACCTCACATCCCACATGTCAAAAGTGAGGAAAGAAGAATCCCAGGAACTGTCTAAAGGGAACTAAGAGATGCTTCAAATGTTGAAGATAGGGGAATACATATGATTTTTTTAAAAGTTATTTTAAGAAGACCAATATTTCAAAATAAGAATATAAGGTTCAGATCCACACTTAGCCTATAGTGTAGTCTTTCAACTATAAGGAAAATTTCAATTATGTGAGCCAATTCCCTATACCAAGGGTTTTCGGAGACAATAAAAAAAGAAAAAATCCAAGTAAGAAAGAAAGGGAATATGATATCACTGCTATTGATGTGGATCCTGAAAATTATGTGGTGATAGGGACATTAGTTATTTATTCTAGAGTAGTAAACTTACTATTTGATTCTAAGTCTAAAAATTCTTTCAAATCATCCATTTATAGTAGAACTATTCAAAAAGTACCTCAAAATACGAGGGTTGAGTTATCTTTGAGAATAGTTAATGAGAAAATTATTGTTTTTAATTTATATAAATCCTCCCTAGTTAATTTTTTTGACTGAACCACCCAAAAAATTTCTTCCTCTTAATTTGGTGAAGTTTCATGATATATTAGGTATGAATTGAGTATCTTTATATAAATAAAACATAAACTATAATGAGAGAGAGATTACTCCTCACATCTTGCGGAATCCTCCAATTATTTACAAGTGTAAAGAGGAGTATGAATCTCCTTCAGAATCACCATCTCAATTTTGTATATTATTTCCTTATAAGAAAACATATCTTACTAAAATTATTGAGACAAAGGATAAAATCATGCTCAGAGGCATGCACATTATGAGGGACTATACTGACGTGTTCCCTAATAAGTTTCCTAACATTTATATTGACTGAGATATTGAGTTATCAATTGATCTTATACTTCGATCTCTTACTATATCAAATAATCCTTATAGAATGGTCATCATTGAGTTAGAGGAATTGAATAAATGGTTACCAGAGAATCTAGACATGGGTTTTATACACCCGAGTGCTTCACTATGGGGTATTCCCATTCTCTTCATCAAGATAAAGGATGGATAAATGAGTCTCTGTATTGATTATTATGAGGTCGAAAAATCACTATAAAGAAAAAGTATACCCTACTGCAAGTAGATGAATTGTTCAATCAACTATGTGGTGCCAAGTATTATATGGTGGACTTTCAATTGCTATATCACCAATTAAAGGTGAAGAACTAACTTTCTAATGAGTTATGGACATTATGAGTTCCTAGTAATTCCATTCAAACTCACAAATACTGCATCAATATTCACATACTTAATGAATAAACACTTTATAGATTATCTTAGAAAATTTTTAGTAGTCTTTACAGATAATATTCTAATATACTCCAAGATAATAGAGGAATATGAGGTGCATTTTAATACTGTGATAAATACTTTGATAATGTAAAAACTTTAAGAAATGTATAGTAAATCTGAGTTGGGTTGGGGGAAGTATCATTCTTGGGGAATGTCATCACCAGTAAAGGAATATTAATGGGCCCTTATAAAGAAATGGTAGTTGGGTATTATAGATGATTTGTAAGGAAATTATCATGATTTTCAATCCCACTAACCAAGTTTACTTGGAAGGTATTAATGTTTGTATGGACTAATGAATACGATGACTAATTTAAAGAGTTGAAAAATTGGCTTATTACTGCACTATTACTTACACTACTGATAAGTGGGGAACTTTTTAGGGTATATATTGATGTTTCAAAGAAGGAATTAGGATGTTTACAAATCTAAAATGATAATGTGATAGTCTACGCCTCATTTAATTTTATGTTCATAAGAAAAACTATCCCACACATGATCTGGAGTTAATGTTTGTGATCATCTCATTGAAAATTTATAGGCATTTTCTCTATGGAGGGAGTGTGAGATATATACTGATCATAAGATCATTAAATATATATTCACATATAAGGAGATTAATATGAACCAATGAATATGGTTAGGTATCATCAATGATTATGAATCTTCAATTCACTATCATCCTCATAAAGAAAATAAAGTGGCAGATGCTCTAAGTAGAAAGGATCTTATAACTTTATCAATGAAGAGAATCGAGAAAGATCCAAGATTATTATATTTAAAAAGAATGGAAATGAGAATCATGAAGTAAATAACATCATCATTCATTTCACAAATTATTTCTCAACAATCCCTTTTAGAGAAAATAATGATGCTAAAAGAAATGATGTGGAAATTCAAAAAAAGGTGGAAGCTATACGAAAGTTGAAATCCTAATAGTTCAAAATTGATGAGGAAGGAGTTGCGAGGTTTTGTTTATGACTATCTGTACCATACAATCTGAAGATATAGAAAAATATTCTAAATAATGAACATAGATAAACATTGTTTATTAACCTAGGGATCAAAAAAATGAATTTATATCTATGAGAGAACTATTGGTGGGACAATATGAAGAAGTAGATTGAAAAATATGTATCAAGTTGCCTGGTATGTCCTAGTGTGAAGGTTGAATGAAAAAATTATAAGGGGATGATGCAACCATTAACTATTATGATATAGAAATTGGAATAAATCAAAATAGAATTTTTCACTATACTTCCAAAGTCATCCAGTGGAAATATTGATATATGGTTCATTTTGGATCTTCTTACAAAGACTTGTCATTTTATTTCAATTTTAGATGACTTATCACTCAAACAACTTACATGGATATACATCAGAGAAGTAGTGAGGATGAATGGAGTACCATTATTGGTTATATTCGTTATTGATATGAGATTTAGCACTAGGTTTTAGAAAATTCCCCAACATGATCTAAATACATACTTAAATTTAGTATAGATTATAAGAAACAAATTGGTAGAAAATATGAGTGAACTATTCATGTACTATAATACATGTTTATATCATGCTCAATCGACTTCAAAGGAGGATTAGATTAACATATTATAATATTGAAGTTCAATTATAAAAACAGTTTCCATTCTAGCATAAAAATTTCTCCATATCAATAATTTTATTTGAAAACATCTAGAACTCTTAGATGTTGAGATGATGTTGGTAAATGTAAGCTTCTGGGGCCTGAAAGGGTCGATGAAATGACATAAAAGGTAAAGACCATCCAGTAGCATATCTGGGCTTCCCAAATTCAGAAGAATATCTATGTATATAATCATTTATGGGAGTTATATTTTGATGTTAGTGATAAGGTATTCATCCACACATCACCAAGGAAAAGGGTCACGAGATTTTGGAAAAGGGAAAGCTATGTCCCACGTACGTTGTCCCCTTTAAGATTATAAATACCCGACCTTAAAACATTACATAATATTGAATTCTAGTAAAGATATCACTTCCTTTAACATTGAGGATCTTTTAATTTTTATAGTTTTAGAGAACAGGGACATAATACATACATAACATTCCATATGAATATAGAGTGGTTACCATAGAAATAGTACTCATTTCTTCCAAAATATAAAACATTAAAAAACATGATTTCATTGAAAAATAATCATAACATTTAACTTGACTTCCTTCTTTGTCTAACACATCCTTACAACCTATGAAAACATTTAAATACTTGGGATGGGAAAAAAATATATGTAAGGGATACAAAACGAAGGAAATAAAACATTAGTCCATGAATACTTGTAAACATAACAAATCATTTTCTCAAAGACATACATCTCACCCATATATACTTACTTTGTGAAACTTGAGATTTCCAAGATATTTCCACAAAACATAAAGAATAGGAATAGAAACATAAAGGTATATTGGTTCATTAATTACATAAAATTTTAACCCTTTCCACTACTATATGATTTGTAACCCTTTCTACCTTATAATGTAACCCTCATGACTACCTTATCTTGTATCCATCACACTTACACTTTGAGTATCCATATGTCCAACCTAAAACTTAAAAAAACCAATGAATTGGAAGGAGATATATGTACCATTATTCATCATAAAGAAACCCCAAGAACCAACAAATAATCATCAAACCAGAATACTTTCATAAAAACATTCACTTTGAATTCTCTAAAAGAAGAAGTTTAAAAGAGGATTTTATAAGAAAAGTCCCTTACAAATAACATATAATTGATATGAGAATAAATATAATGAAATTAATATGTTTATACAATATAAATTCCCATGATACAACATAATATAAACAAAAATTCATTACAAAAATAATCTTAGAAACATATAATCAATGAAGTAGATGGTTAACCCTAAGAATAGAAATTGGGTTATGAATTCCCTTACCTCGTGTTTGTCTTAATTAAAACATGGTTAAACCTCTTGTATATGGTTAAAAGCATTTTATTAATATATTATTGAAATATATTCATGTTTATAACACCTAATATGATCATTTTATAGAATCATTACTCTTATTTATTAATAATATTTTGTTACTTTCATTGTTTTAGGTGCATACATTACATGGTTTCCATGGTCGGTTCATATGTGATATTATTTTCATATGGAAATGAAATTTTAGAAGTGGAATGAAATTTTATAATAATGTTTCCATAATATTTAATGATTCCATAAATTATTTTGGTTATATAGTATGAGGATGAATCATTAGGAAAATCATTAATGATATCTGTTTAGATCATTTTGGCGGTTTAGTGATAATGATGAACTTGATTCATTATATAATTTAATTTCAGAAAATAAGTTCATTCTAGAACATAAAATAGGTCATATAAAAAATTTTAAAATCTATTTCAACCATTAAAATGGTTTTACAAATAGTTTTTAAGGATGTAATGGAAATTGCGAACACATTGTCCAAGATTTTGAAAAAATGACTCATCAAAAATGGTATTTTTATAAGAGGGGGAGGAGATGAAGTAAGTTGGGGAATTTTTCCATAAACATAATAAAATATATAATTGATAATATTATATATATTTCATTCCTCTTGGATAATTTTATAGGAAAATATTATAAGAAAATAAAATGAATTTGAAAGAAAACTCAAGAAAATGAAAGAGGATTTTTACCTCTTGATCTATTCTCCTTGAGATCCTCCTTAAGGCCTTTGGTTTTTGCCTTTTTATTAGACTATATGGTCCTGGGAATGTGAAATAGAATTGGGAATGGTATTTGGAATAATTTAGATAACACTCAAATCTTGAGAGGTGTGATTGGAAGAGGGGGGGGGGTGAGGGTGGTATTTATAATGGAGGAGAGGAGGCGTTTTACATTATTTTAATCATTAGTTTAATATTTTTTCTCAATACTATGAATAGTATTGATACATGTGTCCAAAAATAGTAAATAGATCATGTGAGTTCGAACCATGTATTTTTATATCGTCCATGATGCTAGGAATAGTGTATATAACATATAATTTATTTATATGGTATTTTACCGCATTTTACAATTCATAAAAAAATTCAAGTATTTCAGAAAAATAAAAAAAATTCACCCTAAATATTTCTTGACATGTAGAATTAATAAATGAACTCTATTTTTTGAAAATAATTTTCTAAATATGTAAAATTTAATTTAAAAAAATAATAATAACTTACTCAAAAAATGAAAATTTTAAAACTATAACTCATTTGATAATACCTTGAAAAATTAATCAAGGTCTCATAAATTATTATAAATACATTCATTGGTGAGGTTACTATTCATTTTTTCATATTAATATTCATAAGGGTAGGTTACATTCTCCCCACATTTTGGAAATTGTGTCCATGAAATTTTTCTTTACTTATTGACTTGTTAAACAAGTGTGGCTACCTTTCCCTCATAGCATTTTCAGATTCCCATATTGCTTTTTAAACAATGGGGTTTGTCCACAAAACCTTTACCTGATGGATTAACTTATTCCACAATACTTTCTGTTAATAATCAAGAATCAGAATATGTTTCTCTTTGAATGAATGATTCTCTTCTAGGTGAACTGCTTCTGGGATCAACACATGAGATGAGTCTAGCACATACATTCTCAACATCGAACAATGGAAAACATTTTGTACCTAAGATAAACTTATTGGAAAATCTACTTGATAGGCGACCAATCTAACTTTCTATAGTATTTCATAAGGTCCAATGAACCATGGACTTTTCTTTCCTTTCTTTCCAAAATGCATAACACTCTGCCATGATGAGATTCTAAGAAAAACATGATCACCTACCTAAAATGAAAATTATTCCTTCTTGTTGTTTGCATAACTTTTCTACCTACTCTGAGTTATCCTCATGTTTTTCTAGATCATCTTCAATTCATCAGCCACTTACTCTACTAATTCTGGTCCCATCAACATCCTTTCCCAAACTTCATCCCATAAAGATGGTGTTCGACACTACTTCCAACACATCTCTTCAAAAGGTTCTATCTATATACTTAAATGAAAATCGTTATTATAGGAAAACTAAACTAAAGAAAGATATTCATCCCAACATTTTCTCACAATACATTGAACATGCATTAACCATATCCTCCAAAGTCCAAATCATCTTTTATGACTGACAATCTGGTTGAGGATGAAAATCTGTACTGAAATTTAATTCTATGCCTAATGACTTCTAAAGGCCCTTCAAAATATTATAAGTGAACCTTGGATCTCGATCAGATAAAATAGAAATATGAACTCCATGTTACCTAAAAATATATTTGAGGTATAATTGAGAAATCTGATCCAAATACATTATATCTGTAATAGGAAAGAAATGTGTAGATTTAGTCAGTTAGTCAACAATCACCCAAAACACATTGTTACATCTATAAGTGTTCGGTATTCCCACCATGATGTCCATGGACAAATATTCCCATTTCCACTTTGGAAATGGAAAGGGATGAAACATCCCCTTTGGTAACTACCACTCTACTTTAACCTCTTGACATGTCGAACATTTCATTGTAAAATATGCATTATCTCTTTTCATTCCTTCCCATGGGTAATACTCCTAGAGGTCTCTGTACATCTTAGTATTGACAAGATGAACTAAAAATGGAGAACTATGATCTTCACACAATAATTATTTCTTCAAATAGGAATCACAAGGAACACACATTCTTCTTCCTAATCTTAAAATATAATCTTTATCAAGGTTAAATTCAGAAAAATTTCCAATTTTAACCAATTATACCTTTTTTGGAAGCTCGCAGTCTTCTTTCTGAGGTTGCATAATTCTCTCTGTGAATGATGATTGCATTGAAACCTTAAACAAAATAGAGTCATTTCCAATACTAAGAACTTCTGAGCCAAAAGTCCTTAAATAATTAATCAATGGATCATGTTCTTAGTGTAACATGGTTAATGATGCATGTTGTTTTTTAATCAAGAAATCCCCAACTTTGTTTGCTTTTCAATAATGGTAATTGATCATTAAATCATAATCCTTAATCAGTTCAATCCATCTTCTATACCCCATATTTAATTCCTTTTAAGTTAATATATACGGAAGAATTTTATGGCCAGTATATATTTGATATTTGAAAAAGTATAAATGATGCCTCCAAATTTTGAATGAAAAAACCACAACTACAAATTCCAAATCCTATGTGGGATAATTTAGCTCATGAGGTTTTAGTTGCCTTGAGGTATTAGAAATTACCTAATCATTCTAAATCAAAACACAACTATGAACCTTTAATGAAGCATCACTATAGATGAAAAAAATCACCATTTCTAGAAGGCAGAGGAAAAACTAGAGCATTCACCATTCTCTTCTTCAGTTCCTAAAAACAAACATCACGTTATTTTTTCCAAATAAATTTATCTCCTTTTGTGTTAACTTAGTTAGTGGGATATATAACCATGTAATGTTTTTTTTAAAAACAACTACTATAACCTAATAATCCATGAAAACTATGAATTTATATTACATTTTTCAGAATTGGATATTCAACGACCACTTTTGTTTTGGAAGCATCAACTGTTATCCTATCCTTATTTACAATGTTCCCAAGAAAAGAAATCTATTGCAACCAAAAATCACAGTTTCTTAATTTTACATACAGTTTGTTTTCCTTTAGTGTTTGAAAAACAACCCTTATATATTTTGATTCTCCTCATTACTTTTAGAAAACATCAGAATGTCATCAAAAAACAAATCTACTATCTTATCCAAGAACTCATGAAATATTCTATCCATAAGATACAATAATATAAAAGGTGCATTAGTTAACCCAAACGACATAAAAAAATATAATAATTCCCATATTGAGTATGAAAATCCATTTTTAGTATTTTTTTTTCCTTTACTATCAATATATGGTACCTCGATCTCATGTAAACCCTTGAGAAATACTATTCTCCATGGAGCTGATCAAACAAGCCATTGATATGAGGAAAATGATACTTTTTTTAACTGTGATGTTACTCTAGGATCTATAATCAATGAAAATCCTCATGGTACCATCTTAATTTTTAACAAACAAAATAGGAGCACCCCATGGTGAAATGCTAGGATGAATAGAGCCTTTATCAAGAAAATCTTACAACTGAATTTTCAATTCAATAAGTTCCATTTAATCCATTAGATAAGGGGGTTTTGAAATTGTCATAGCATCAATAACTAATTCAATTTTGAATTCACCTTCCCAATCAAGTATAACACCGGGTTACTCATCAGGAAAAACATCAAGGAATTAATTTACCTCTAGAAAATCATTAATATGAAAAATTACCTTTTTGTTCAACAATATGAGAAAAATAACTATCATTTATATATTTCAATAGTTACTAAACTTGATGATATTTTATCAATTGTATGGTTTGATTATTGTATACAAAATGAAAATATCTCTGGAAAACAACCTATTTAGTTCTACAATAAATCGTAGCATGATAAGAATAAATCAAATCTATTCCTAGAATGACATCAAAATCTACTAAAGGAAAAACAACAAGGTTTAAATTTAATGTCTTTAAATAGATAAAAATAGGAATATTCTTAAAATTTCATTTTTCTATAAAATTTTCCCATGGTGTTTTAACAATAAGTTCTTGTCCCATCTATTGAGGTGATATTTTCAATTTACCAGAAAATTCCACATAAATAAAGGAATGTGTAGACCTCGTATCTAACAAGACATAGGAAAAATATGAGTAAAAAAAGTACATGATACCACTTTGTTGGATGTCCTGACATCTGATAATGTAGTTTCAAAGGAATCTCACGACACCTTTCTGCTTATATTCTAGCATCCTTGCATCATTCAGATCTTTCTTTGGGTAGGAATTTGCATAATGACCCATCTCACCACATTTAAAACACTTTATATTTTGATTATAAGGATTATTCTTGAGATAATTTTCATTAAAATCATGGGCCATATGTCCAAACTTATCACCTCAAAAAAATTTATAATTTTGGTATGGAATTCCACAGGGTGCTTCTTACCACACTTTTCACAAACTAGAAATAGAAATTTCTTACCATCAGATTTATTTTATTGATTCTAACCCATCGCGTCCCATATAGACCACTTCTTCTACTTCTTTAAAAAGTGCACCTGATCATCATCAAACTCCATTTAAACCGTCTCTGAACATCAATCAAGTTTCTCATAAATTTTGAACTCACGTGAATCCAATGACCTTTGATATCTTGGATTAAATCCTGAGTAAAAACGGTTGATTTTTCTATCAAGATCTAGAATAATATTTTTAACATAACTCACTAGTTAGGTGATGTTTGTTTCATACACATCCACTAAATCTTCCTTCTTTTACTTTAATTCATGGAATCTCTTCTCCAACCTAAGTTGAACCACCTTAGGAAAATATTTTTCACGGAAAGTAATTTTAAATTTATCCCACACTATGGCTTCAATATCCTCTATATCCCAGATATTCTTGACTATTAACCACCATTGATCAGGTTCATCTTCAAAACAAAAAATGGAAACACTTACCTTTTTATTATCTTAACATCCCATAACATAAAATATATTTTCAATGGCTTTAATCCATCCTTTATCCACTACTCGGTCAAAAGATCCACTAAAAGTTTAAGGGAGTTTCCTCATAAAATATTCCACTATCGTGATATTACTTTATGGAATATATAGTTATTATCATTCGTGGATTCCACCGCCATTTATTTCCTATATAAACTGATCCATTACCATTTAAAACTACTTAGTTTCAATCCCTACTATTCCAAGCTGCGTATTCAGAAGGATATCATTTTTTCGGTGGCATTCCACTTCAGCTTCCCTATTTCTTCTATGGAAAACCATTCTGAACAAACATATCTTCATCAAACTAACATGATAATGTTTAATTTATATATCATTTCTGATTAACCATAGAGTAAAAATCATTTATGGTATTATTTTAACATCATCCTATCCACTATAGTTATCTAAACCATCTTCTGATACAAACTATAATGACTCGACCTTAATACATTGCACAATCTTGAATTTTAGTCAAGATATAACTTCCTTTCACATTGAGGATCTTTTAAAGTTTATAGTTTTAGATATTTTGGAAATAATACATTCATATAATTCCCCATTAATAAAAAGTTATTACCACAAAAATAGTATCCATTTCTTTTAAAATATAAAACTTTTTAAACAAAACATGATTTTTTTGAAAAATATTCATAACATTTAACATGACTTCCTTCCTTGTATTACACATCCTTAAAACTGGTGAAAACATTAAAATACTTGTTATGAGCACAAAAATACCATTAATGGATATAAAACGAATGAAATAAAACATTAATCCTTTAATACTTGTAAACGTATGAAATTATTTTCACAAAGGCAAACTTTCCACCCATATAAACTTACTTTTTGAAACAAGATATTTCAAAGAGATTACAAAAAAAAAATAAAGAACCTGAATATAACCATAAATTTATATTAGGGAATTACATAATTACAATTGTAACCCTCATGGATACTATATCATTTGAAACCCTCACAGATACCTTACAATGTAACCCTCACAACAACCTTATTGTGTAACCATCGCAGTTACACTTCGAATAACAATACGGCTGAACTCCAAAATAAACATACCCAATGAATAGGAGGAAGATATAGGCCTCTCCCTTCATCGTAAAAAATTCCCAATAACCAAAACATAATCATCAAATGATAATACTTTCATAAAAACATTCACTATGGATTCTGTAAAACTAGAAGTTTAAAAGAGGATTTTATAAGAAAATTCCATTACAAATAACATATAAAGGTTATCATATTCAATAGAAATATAGTAATATATGTATAAACTGTAAATTTAGATGATAAAACATAATATAAACAGAAATTAATTACACAAAGAATCTTATAACCATATAATCAATGAAGTAGAAGGTTAACCCAAGGACTGAAAATTGGGTTAAGAATTCCCTTACCTCGAGTTCGTCTTACTTAAAAAATGTTTAAAACTATTGTATAATGGTTAAAAGAGTTTTATTAATATCCTATAGAAAAATATTCATGTTTATAACACCTCATACGATCATTTTATAACATCATTCCACTTATTTATTTATAATATTTTGTTATTTCCATTGTTTCGTCTCTGTACTTTACATGGTTTCCATGGTCAGTTCGTATTTGATTTTATTTTCACATGGAAATGAAATTATAGAAGTGGAATGAAATGGTATTTTTAAAGACCCGTAAATTTCAAGGAAATTTTTTTCTTAATTTTCTTTGGAATTTTACAAGAACGCAGTTTTTGACGGCACGTGATTCCGAGGCTCGGTGTGCCCGGAATCATTTTTTGAAGTTTGGCTCGGGTACGTTTAGTGAACGAACAAGCAGGTTTTTATAACTTTTGAACCGGTTCTCGGAATCAAATTCCGAGGGCACCGATGGAATCGCAGTGGCGGTATTTGCTTAGAAACGCCTCTTTCGGAGTTGCGTTTGCTCGGGTGTGGTTTTTAATTTTTGGGCTTTAAGTTAAGAAATAAAATAAAGTGGTGAGGCACCTTTATTTTATTTCACTTAAAGCCGCTTAAAGCCACTTTAAGCTGCTTAACCTGAGTTGAAGCGGATAGGGTGGAATTCAAAATATCCTACCCTCTTTGTAGGATATTTGTGAGGTGGGGACGCACGAGCCCCACCGTTTCTTTTCCGCTAAGTAACGCACAGGCGAAAACCCCTATTAATTGAAAGTCAACTGGGGAGTTTCTTAATCTATTAAACGCTCCTTTTAATTGGGCGGTTTTATTCGTTGAATTAATTCAATGAATTAATGGGTCGTTACTTAACTTAGTTTTTTTCATTTGTTAGCATGTAATAAAATAAGACCAACATTCTTCTTCGTGTGTGTTGTTCGTTGAGAGGATTTGACAGAACCTTAAGTCCATCAACCTCGTTCGCGAAGAACGCGAAGAACGCGAAGAACGCGAAGAACGCCGGCCTTCGATGAAAGGGAGATGAAGAATGTCGAGCCCTCAGAGATCGACGATGCAAAGCTGTGTACCGCGACGCCGACGAATCTCCCTTCACGACGCTTCTTCCGTGACGATCCAACCCCGCGACAACCTTCGATCGGCAAAGACAAGGTAGGGGGTTGCGATCCTTTTAAATTCTTTGTGGATTATAAAAACAACAAGGATTTAATTATTATAATTAAATCTATTTGTTCTTGATCCTCGGAGATCGTCGACGTGACGCCCTTCCGCGACGATGCGACACCCTTCCGTGACGCGACGATCACCTCCTTCCGCGACGATCAATTCCGCGAAGAACACACGCTCGACGACTACGGCGAGGTAGGTATTTTTTTATTTGAATATAATATTTTATTCCCGTAGTTGATTCCTTCTAAAACAAAGAGCCGGGATCATGGTGCAATTTTAATTTATTAAAATTGTATCTTGTTATGTTTTCATGTGTTGAATATCTTTCCCGATTGTTATCACCTAACGCGGAGGGTGCGGGCCAAACAAACACGGCCCGACAACCCTCCGTAGTTCTTCGTTGATGTGCGGAATGGCGGACGATGACAAAACGGGCCACAGAGACGATGTGTTGATTCTGCAGTGAAGAACGGGACCCAGGAGAAGCCACGACACAGATGGAAATGGAATCGGACCATCGGAGCAACTCCGGTGGCCCGCGGAGTCCACCGGTGGCGCGAGTCGCCGGCGCGGCTGCGGCCGACCAGACCCGCAACAGTGTGGGTCCAGTGACACACGAGACGCGGCAAAGCTGCGTCCGCTGACTGATCGCGGCCCCACGTGGGGCCGCGACACTTCATCCCGCGAGGGCAGCGCCCCACGGCTTCTTCTGCTTGGCCGCTCGGCCGAGCCGAGCCGGGCCGACCCGCCGGGTCGGGTCGCGTCCAGGCAGGGCTGGGTCAGGCCAACCGGTTCGGACCCGGACCCGGGTCGGGTCGACCCGGTTCGGGCCGATCCGGGGGGTTGGGCCGGGTCGGACTGGGCCCAGACCCCCCGTTTCCGGACCTTTTCGGTCTTTTCCTCATAACATGAGATAAATGCCTCCGAACGACGCACCGTTTGTGGCGATGAGATCCTTGGATCGAGACGGTCGTTTCGGTATATCGCACTCAAGGTTTCGGAATACTTTGGATTCGGCCGGGTTGGTTCGTACACGAAACCAACCGGGCCCTCGGAGCGGAAATGCTCATATCTTGAGCTTCGAACATTCGATCGACGTGCCGTCGACTTTGTTGAATTCCTCTAAGTGAGACATATCTTTTGGCTTACTACGCCCGAGGTTTGGATGCAGGTGGAGAATGGTTGGGTTGGTTTTGCCTTAAAAACCAACCGGGCCCCTGGGACGAAAAAGCCAATAACTCTCAGACCGGGCGTCCGATTGACGCGCCGTTCGGGACGTTGGGTTCCTGTTGACGATACAAAACTTTTGGATACATCAACTCTGGACTATGTGTAAGTTGATGTATCAACCTCTCTTCTCGTGGAGGGGACCCTCCCGAATGAGCTTGTTGTGTGCTAGAACCCTAGAGCTGGCTGCGACTGCTACTGTGACGACGACGACTGTGCAGAGATCCTCAGTGGATTCGACGGCGACGACTACAACACTCAGCGATCCTTTATGGGTCAGTGCTACCGATCCTGTTTGGGTCTGATCCTGTGTGGGTCAGCGCTCAACGGTCCTGTGTGGGCCAGCGCCTATAGGTCCTGTGTGGGCCCGATCCAGTGTGGGTCTTTCTGGGGGTTAGTTACCTATCGATCCTTTGTGGGTAAGATCCTTTGTGGGTCATTGCGGGGGTTAGTGCCTATCGATCCTTTGTGGGTCCGACGACTTAGATGGATCAGTGATCATCTCTATTGTCATTCGAAGAAGTATACCTGTGTGAGTTGAAACCCTGTTTTACTTTCCTTTGTGGATTGTGTTGTGCTATCCTATGTGGATTTACGTTTTACCTTCCATTGTGGATTGTGTTGAGCTATCCTGTGTGGATTTTACATTTTTCCTTCCTGTGTGGACTGGGTTGTACTTGAGCTCAGATGATGGAGCCGAGCGTGAATTTATGACTTAGGTATATGTATGGGCATGTACCTAAGCTGTGTCGGATGTTACTTCGTGATTGTATCTTTCCTTTGTGGATTATCCTTTGTGGATTCTGGGAGACCTTCAGGGGTCTCGGGGGTCCCTACTGAGTAGCTTATACTCACCCCTGCATGGGCTATGCCCGCACTACGTTGTGTTGGTTGCAGACTATGGACAGCGCTGATCATGGTGGAGGATTGTGGAGCCGGACGGTACCTGGAGGTGGATCACTGTGCGGGGTGTACTCGGAGCGGTAGGCTGGACCCGAGGAGCAGTGGAGACTTTCTGTACCCACCCTTCAGGTGGGAATTCCATTGGACGGCTCGACATTGCGGCTTTACTTTTCAGTTGTTGTTTTCCCTTTTCGAGTTGTACTTTACTTTCAGTTTGGTTTTGTATTCTGTCCCACTTACTTTCCGCACTTACTGTTGTACCAGTTTTTACTTGGTGTTTACTTTTTCCTCTTGCTTACTCTGTGGTACTTGTTTACTTTACAAAGGCAATGCCTTCCCTTTACCGGTATTTACGCCTTGGTGCTAGTCGCCAGCCCCTGGCCTATGGAAGGCGGGCTTGGGGTAGTCACGACACGGGCCCTGAGGACGAGTCCTGACAAATTGGTATCAGAGGTGGTCGGTTCTACCGCAGACTCTGATATTTCTTTTATGTGAAGCAATAGTGTTAAGCGTATTGAGTGTGGTTATCAGTCCAGGGAGCCCAGTGCTAGTGCGGCGTCCGACATATCCATACACCAGGACCCTCACTCCTGATTTCCGACTTAATGCACGAAAACATTGATTGCATGTGCGTTTCAAGTTTTCTTTGTGATTACATTGTATCAGTTCACCAGGTATACTGTTCTGACCATGGCGCACCTGTTTCCTTTTGAGGATGGCCCCACGACGGCAGCCAGCTATGGTTCCGAGAGTTGAGCTGACGACAGCCTGCCAAGCGACGAGGCCTCGGTACAGGACCCTTTGACAGCATAGGCACCGGCGGTGCCTCTACCCGCCGAGCCACCGATGCTTCCAGCCCCAGCCGCTGACGATGCACGTCGCATTAGTGCATGGCATGAGTTCCAGTGCCAGCGACCACCTAGGTTTCATGGGGAGATGGACCCGCAGGCAGCCGAGGACTAGCTGGAGGCAGTTGTGCGAGTTTTCAGGCTAGTGAGGACACCGGCAGACCTCATGGTGATTCTCGCAGCGAGCCTACTGCACGCAGTAGTGGGACGATGGTGGAGCTTGATGCTCTAGGTGCATGATGAGACATCTCCTCTATGGACAGACTTTGAGGGCCTCTTCTGCTCAGATTTCGTCCCAGCCACCCTCCGTGCAGTGCGCATCCAGGAGCTTCTTCAGCTGCGGCAGGGCAGCATGACGGTCGCCTAGTACTCGGCAAGATTTACCGATCTCTCGTGCTACTCGACCGACATGGTACGAGACCCATTCTTCCGGGCCCGGACCTTTGAGCATGGATTGAGACACGAGATCAGGGCATCTCTGATCTCCCTCAGCATTCTGACTTAGGCAGGAGTACTGGAGTGAGCCCTCTTGATCGAGAGATTTCTTGCTGAGACTTCTCCAGCGGCGAGACCTACCGCGGGGCGGCACGTAGCAGAGTCTTCCGCAGCAGGCAGTCGATGGATGACTCAGGGGTCCCGGTAGACCAGACCCTCATGTAGACGACCTCAGGACACTGGCTCAGCAGTGCGGGGCACACAGCGTGGAGCCAGTCTTTCGAGAGGCAGACAGTGCTACACTTGTGGCAGATAGGGTCACATGGATCATGACTTCCCGACCCACTGTACCGAGGAGCAGCAGACAGTGGAGGGGCCACCCAGGTAGAGGCAGAGGGTCGACCATGGTGGTCCGCAGGGGGGAGGCGGACGAGGCAGAGGAGCTGGCCGAGAAACAGGTGTTGGGTGACACTTTGATGCTCTACCACCACCACCACCAGGAGGTCCACCCCGACCACAGGGAGCAGGCGGGCAGAGATAGACATAGCTCCAGGCAGCGGAGGCCTACGACCACGGCACACCCGAGATGATTCGAGGTACGATATGTGTCTATTCCACCTTTTCTGTAGTTCTTATAGACACAGGAGCGAGTCACTCTTTCATAGTCGTTGCCCTTGTTCGGATCTCGGAGATTCTGATAGAGCCGTTGGCTTGATCCTTATGGCTAGAGACTCCTATGGGAGCAGACTCGACGATTACGCACTGGTGCTGGCAGTGTGAGCTTACTCATGGAGGCGAGAGCTTCGGCTGGGATCTTCTTGTAGCAGCGTTGAGGCCTTACGACGTCATCTTGGGAATGGATTGGTTATCTACAGTTCATGCTCAGATCGATTGTATTAGGCGCAAGGTGCAATGTGTACGCACCGACGGCAGCAGGTTCACCTTCACCGGCGAGAAGGGAGCCTTCGCAGCACATGATGGACTTCCGTATAGGAGAGGACAACCCATCACTCATCAATTGGCAAGCCTCATCCTAGGAGCAGTTGACGTACATATTCCTAGTTTTCCTGCAGTGGTGGATCAGTATGTGGACGTCTTTCCCGACGACGTTCCAGGGATACCTCCTCGCAGAGAGGTAGACTTTCATATCGACCTGTACCCCGGGACAACCCCGACATCGACTCCAGCATATCGGATGGCCCCTACTGAGCTTTGAGAGCTACGGGTACAGTTGGAGGACTTGCAGGGCAAGGGATTCATCCGACCTAGTGTTTTACCCTGGGCTTCCCCGATATTGTTCGCCAAGAAGGCGGATGGGAGCTTGCGACTGTGTGTCGAATATCATCACCGAAACCAGGTGACAGTGAGGAAAAAGTATCCGCTACCGAGGATTGATGACCTCTTCGATCAGCTCAAGGGAGCACGGTGGTTCTCGAAGATAGATCTCAGGTCAGGCTATCATCAACTCAGAGTTCGAGACGAGGACATGCAGAAGACGACCTTCAGATGTCGGTATGGCCACTATGAGTTCTTGGTTATGACTTTCGGCGTAACCAATGCTCTGGCAGTGTTCATGGGCCTCATGAACAGGATATTTCATCCATACCTCGATCGATTTGTCATAGTCTTCATCGACGACATTTTGATTTACTCGACGACTGAGGATGAGCACGCCTACCACTTACGGGTTATACTAGACACGCTCCAAGAGCACCAGCTTTACGAAAAGCTCTTGAAGTGTCAGTTCTGGATATGAGAGGCCCACTTCTTGGGGCACGTCATTTCTGAGGCGGGAGTTGCGGTGGATCCCGCAAAGATCGAGGCAGTGCTAGCTTGGGAGCCACCCAGGAGCGTGACGGAGGTGCAGAGTTTCTTGGGACTAGCTGGATACTATCGAAGATTTGTGGCTAACTTCTACAGAGTTTCAACATGACTCTCAACTCTTACGAAGAAGGGGAAACCCTTTGTGTGGTCAGACAGATGTCAGTAGAGCTTCCAGGAGCTGAGAAAAAGATTGACCAGTGCCCCTATCTTGAGGTTTCCTGAGGAGGGAGTAGGGTACGTAGTCTACTGTAATGCATCAGGGACTGGACTCAGATGTGTCCTAATGCAGGAGCGGGCAGTGATCGCCTATGGATCATGTCAGTTGAGGCCGCATGAGCAGAACTACGCTACCCATGACCTAGAGTTAGCAGTAGTGGTATTCGCTCTGAAGACATAGCGACACTATCTGATGGGTGAGTGCTTTACAGTCTTTTCTGACCATCAGAGTCTCAGGTACATCTTCTCTCAGAAGGACCTGAACTTGAGACAGCGGCGATGGCTCGAGTTCCTCCAGGACTATGACTTTGAGATAGTCTATACTCATGGGAAGGGGAACGTAGTAGCCAATTCTCTCAGCAGGAGGACGGGCATCCAACTACTCGGGGAGGCGATAGAGCAGCTAGTCGCTTTGAGGATATCCTTTGTGGATAGGGATGGAATAGCCTTCCTTCAGTCTCTCATAGTCACTCCTCTACTACTATAGTGGGTCAGAGAGGTACAGCGTGGGGACGCCGACTGTGAGACGTGGCGTGCACAGTTATCCTCAGGACAGGCACCTGATGGTTTCTCCTTTGGAGTAGAGCACAACATCCTTTTCAGAGGACGTACCTTGGTACCAGTCGCTTTACGAGAGGAGGTGATGAGAGAGTTTCACACTTCCCCTTTGGCGGTTCATCCTGGAGTGGCGAAGCTGTACCAGGATCTCAGATGACAGCCCTGGTGGCTGGACATGAAGAAGGTTGTGGCAGAGTTCGTTTCACGATGCCTCACCTGCCAGCAGGTGAAGGTAGAGCATCAGGTACCAGCAGGCTTGGTACAGCCCTTGGAGGTCCCGGAGTGGAAGTGGGACGGGATATCTATGGACTTCGTGACTGGACTTCTACGCACTTCCAGAGGTCACGAATCCATCTGGGTGATTGTCGACTGACTCACCAAGTCGACTCACTTCTTACCCATTAGAGAGCGGGGCTCAGTAGAGAGCTTGGGACGTCTCTACGTTCAGGAGATTTTCCGGCTTCACGGTGTGCCATCATCTATCGTCTCCGATAGAGATGCTCGCTTTACTTCCCGGCTTTGGAAGGGGTTGTAGGAGGTGTTTGGGACGCAGCTACGTCTGAGCACCGCCTTTCACCCTCAGACGAATGGTCAGATAGAGAGGACCATTCAGACTCTTGAGGACATGCTCCGCGCATGTGTCCTCGACTTTGGTCGCAGCTGGGAGGACCACCTACCCTTGGTGGTGTTCGTGTACAACAACAGCTACCACTCCACCATCGGGATGGCACCATATGAGGCGTTGTACGGCAGACCTTGCAGATCTCCTTTGTGTGGGACAGACCCTGGGGAGTCAGCACTTGTGGGACCAGAGATGGTATGTGCCACGACAGCGAAGGTCCAGGTCATCCAAGAGCGGATGAGGATAGCTCGGAGCTGGCAGAAGTCTTACGCTGACAGGAGGCGGAGGCCGCTATAGTTCGAGGATGGCGACCACATCTTCTTGTGTGTCTCACCTCGACGTGGACTACGGAGATTTGGCCAAGGCGACAAGTTGTCTACACGTTTCATCAGGCCTTTCCAGGTCCTCAGCAGGATCCGCGAGGTGGCGTATCGCCTGGCTCTACCACCTCAGTTGCACTGGGTGCACAACGTCTTCCACGTATCTCAGCTGAGGAGATACGTGCACGACCCGACGCACATCATTAACCATGGGGAGATGGATGTTGATGATGGGGAGACTTTTGCGGAGGTCCTGGTAGAGATCGAGGATCGACAGGAGCGGGTCCTACGTGGACGGTCGATTCCTTTTGTGCACATTAGATGGCAGCACGGGAACCTCCAGGAGGGCACTTGGGAGCGGGAGGCTCAGATGCATGCTCAATACCCACATTTGTTCCCCTATTTTATGATGTATCTTTATGGGGACATAAATCCCTGAGTTGGGAGTGATGTAAAGACCCGTGAATTTCAAGGAAATTATTTTCTTAATTTTCTTTGGAATTTTACAAGAACGCAGTTTCTGACGGCACGTGATTCCGAGGCCCGGTGTGCCCGGAATCATTTTTCGAAGTTTGGCTCAGGTACGTTTAGTGAACGAACGAGCGGGTTTTTATAACTTTTGAACTGGTGCTCGGAATCGAATTCCGAGGGCACCAATGGAATCGCAGCGCTGGTATTTGCTTAGAAACACCTCTTTCGGAGTTGCGTTTTCTCGGGTGTGGTTCTTAATTTTTGGGCTTTAAGTTAATAAATAAAATAAAGTGGTGCGACAACTTTATTTTATTTCACTTAAAGATGCTTAAAGCCACTTTAAGCTGCTTAAGCTGAGTTGAAGCAGATAGGGTGGAATTCAAAATATCTTACCCTCTTGGTAGAATATTTGTGAGGTGGGGCCTGCACGAGCCCCACCGTTTCTTTTCCGCTAAGTAACACACCCGTGAAAACCCCTATTAATTGAAAGTCAACTGGGGCATTTCTTAATCTATTAAACGCTCCTTTTAACTAGGCGGTTTTATTTGTTGAATTAATTCTATGAATTAATGGTTCGTTACTTAACTTAGTTTTTTTCGTTTGTTGGCATGTAATAAAAGAAGACCAACATTCTTCTTCTTGTGTGTTGTTCGTTGAGAGGATTTGACAGAACCTTAAGTCCTTCAACCTCCTTCGCGAAGAACGCGAAGAACGCGAAGAACACGAAGAACACCAGCCTTCGAAGAAAGGGCTACGAAGAACACCAATCCCTCGGAGATCGACGACGCGAAGCCGTGTACCGCGACGCTGACGAATCTCCCTTCGCGACGCTTCTTCCACGATGATTCAACCCCGCGACAACCTTCGATTGGCAATGAAAAGGTAGGGGGTTGAGCTCCTTTTAAATTCTTTGTGGATTATAACAACAACAAGGATTTAATTATTATAATTAAATCTATTTGTTCTTGATCCTCGGAGATCGTCGACGCGACGCCCTTCCGCGATGACGCGACGCCCTTCCGCGACGCGGCGATCACCTCCTTCCGCGACGATTAATTCCGCGAAGAATGCACGATCGACAACTACAGCGAGGTAGGGATTTTTTTTATTTGAATATAATATTTTATTCCCGTAGTTGTTTCCTTCTAAAACAAAGAGACGGGATCAAGGTGCAATTTTAATTTATTAAAATTGTATCTTGTTATGTTTTCATGTATTGAATATCTTTCTCGATTGTTATCACCTAACACGGAGGGTGCGGGCCAAACAAACACAGCCTGACAACCCACCGCAGTTCTTCGTTGATGTGCGGAAGGCAGATGATGACAAAACGGGCCGCATAGACGATTTGTTGATTCCGTAGTGAAGAACGGGACCTGAGAGGAGCCACGACGTGGACAGAAATGGAATCAGACCACCAGAGCAACTCCGGTGGCCCGCAGAGTCCACCGATGGCAAGGGGCACCGGCGGCCGACCAGACCCACGACCGCGTGGGTCCGGTGACACACGGGACGCGGCGAAGCCGCGTCCCCTGACTGAGCGCAACCCCACACGGGGCCATGACACTTCATCCCGCATGGGCAGAGCCCCGTGGCTTCCTTCGCTCGGCCGAGCCGAGCCGGGCCGACCCGCCGGGCCGGGTCGCACCAACGGGGTCGGGTCGACCTGGTTCGGGCCGACCCAGGGGGGTTGGGTCAGGTCTGACCGGGCTCAGACACCCCGTTTCTGGACCTTTTCGGTCTTTTTCTCATAACTTGAACTACGGGCCTCCGAACGACGCGCCGTCAGTGGCGATGCGATCCTCGGAGCGGAAAAACTCATATCTTGAGCTTCGGACGTCCGATCAATGTGCCGTCGACTTTGTTGATTTCCTCTAAGTGAGTCAGATCTTTTGGCTTACTCCGCTCGAGGTTTGGACGCAGGTGGAGAATGGTCGGGTTGGTTTAGCCTTAAAAACCAACCGGGCCCCTGGGACGAAAAATCCAATAACTCTCAGACCGGGCGTCCGATTGACGCGCCGTCTGTGACGTTGAGTTCTTGTTGATGATACGGAACTTTTGGATACATCAACTATGGACTATGTGTCAGTTGATGTCTCAGCCTCTCGGATTGTGGAGCGGACCCTCCCGAACGAGCTTGCTGTGTGCGGGAACCCTAGAGCTGGCTGCGACTGCTACTGTGATGACGACGACTGTGCAGAGATCCTCAGTGGATTTGACGGCGACGACTATAGCACTCCGCGATCCTTTGTGGGTCAGTGCTACCGATCCTGTGTGGGTCAGCGCTCAGCGGTCCTCTGTGGGACAGCACCTACAGATCTTGTGTGGGCCCGATCTTGTGTGGGTCTTTGTGGGGGTTAGTTACCTATCGATACTTTGTGGGTCAGATCCTTTGTGGGTCATTTTGGGGGTTAGTACCTATCAATCCTTTGTGGGTCCGACGACTTAGATGTATCAGTGATAATCTCTATCGCCATTCGAAGAAGTATACCTGTGTGAGCTGAAACCCTGTTTTACTTTCTTTTGTGGATTTTGTTGTGCTATCCTGTGTGGATTTACGTTTTACTTTCCTTTGTGGATTGTGTTGAGCTATCCTGTGGGGATTTTACGTTTTGCTTTCCTGTGTGGACTGGGTTGTACTTGATCTCGGATATTGGAGCCGAGCGAGAATTGATGACTTAGGTATATATATGGGCATATACCTAAGCTGTGTCGGATGTTACTTCGTGATTGTATCTTTCCTTTGTGGATTATCCTTTGTGGATTCTGGGAGACCTTCGGGGGTCTCGGGGTCCCTACTGAGTAGATTATACTCACCCCTTCACGGGCTATGCCCGCACTACGTTGTGTTGGTTGCAGACGAGGGACAACGCTGATTGTGGTGGAGGCTTGTGGAGCCGGACGGTACCTGGAGGTGGACCACTGGGCGAGGTGTACTCGGAGCGGTAGGCTGGACCCGAGGAGCAGTGGAGGCTTTCTGTACCCACCCTTCAGGTGGGACTTCCAGTGGACGGCTCGACGTTGCGGCTTTACTTTTCAGTTGCTATTTTCCCTTTTTGAGTTGTACTTTACTTTCAGTTTGGGTTTGTATTATGGCCCACTTACTTTCCACACTTACTGTTGTACCAGTTTTTACTTAGTGTTTACTTTTTCCTCTTGCTTACTATGTGGTGCTTGTTTACTTAACAAAGGCAGTGCCTTCCCTTTATCGGGATTTATGCCTTGGTGCTCTTCGCCAGCCCCTGGCCTATGGGTGGTGGGCTTGGAGTAGTCACGGCACGGGCCCCGAGGACGGGTCGTGACAGTGTTAATATATTTCCATAATATTAAATAATTCTATAAATCTTTTTGGTTATATGGTATGAGTATTAATCATTAGATAAATCATTTGTGACATCTATTTAGATCATTTGGGCGATTCTTCGATAATCACGAACTTATTTTGGTATATAATTTAATTTCATGAAAATAAGTTCATTAAAAAACATGAAATAGGTTATATAATACAATTTAAAATCTTTTTCAACTATTAAAATGGACTAAAAAATACTTTTAATTGAATTAATGTCAATTGGAAATATATCATCCACGATTTTCGTAAAACGACACATCGCGGACAATGTTTTTATAAGAGGGGGGAGATGATGTAAGTTGAGTAATATTTTCATAAAAATTATAAAATACAACATATATAATATTATGGAGATTTAATTACTATTAGATAATGGTAAGGTAAAAGATTATAATAAAAAAAGGAATTGAAAAGAAAACACAAGAAAATGAAAGAGGATTTTTACCTCTTGATCTCTTTTCCTTGAGATCCTTTTTATGGCATTTAGTTTTGACATTTTTGTGAGACCATGAGTTCTTGGGTGTTGGGAAGATCTTTGGTAAGGGTAATTGGAGAAATTTAGGCAATTATCAAAGCTTGAGAGGTGTGAGATGAAGAGGGGATGATAATGGTATTTATATTGGAGGAGAGGAGGAGTTTTACATTATTTTAATCATTAGTTTATTATTTTTTTCAAGAAATTGAATTGTCTAGATTCATGTGAAATCAAATATTAAATAAATCATGTTAGTTCAAACCAAGTCTTCTTAAATTATCCATGATTCTAGGAGTAGTGTATTTGATATATAATTTATATATACGATATTTCACTGTATTTCACTAGTCAAAAATAATCATGTATTTCACAAAAATCCCAAAAAACCACCCCAACAATTTTTAGATGTTTAGAATTCAAAAAAGAACTCCATTTTGGGAAAATAATTTTCTAAATATTTGAAATTTAATTTTTAAATAAAAGAATTATTTATTTGAAAAATGAAAATTTTAAAACTATAACTCATTTTATAATACCTAGAAAAATTAATAAAGGACTCATAAATTATTAGAAATACATTAATTGGTGAGGTTACAGTATATTTGGTCATATTAAGATTCATAAGGGTAGGTTACTATTCATAAGTGTAGGTTACTATTCACTAAAAATCAAGCTTTTCTAATCAGACTCTAAATAAATTATTGATCACAAACTAGAATGTATATTTTTTGAAATTCAAATCATAGAAGAGAATAAATTATATTTAATGGGTACATTATAAATATCTACCTAAAATAAATTGTCATTAAATAGAAAATAAATATTTTATGAATTTAAATTTCTTTTTAAAACCATTGGGTGTTACAATGATTCTTGATCAGATTGGAGATGTGGCATATCGACTTGAACTTCCACTAACCATGTCTCAAGGAAAAGATGTATTCCATTTATTCCTCCTGAGGAAGTACATTCCAAAACCCTCATATTTATTGAACTTAGAGGTGTCATAGATGGAAAACTGAATCTCTTATGAGGAGCACTAAGTAATGATTTTAGACTATAAAGACAAGGTTCTATCCAATGTGACCACTCACCTAGTCAAAGTACTATGGGGAAACCATAAGTATGAAGTGGATACCTAGTAACTGGAGGAAGAAATAAAGGAGAATTACCCCCACCTATTTTCACCTTAGTATGTAAAATGAAATTTTGAGTGAAATTTCATAAAGGGGGATGAATGTAATAACCTAGAATTTGATCAATGTAATATCCATAATTATTTCATAAAAACAAACATCACATGGATAAACCTCTAAAAATATTTTTCTAATAAATGAATAATTATACATTATTAAGAAAATAAACCAATAACAATTATAAATATTATTGTGGGATAATAAATAGAAAATAAAAATAAAAAAATGGGAAAATTTTGATCTTATCAATCTAATAGAATGACAGAACTCATGAAATAATATTTAGAGATAAAATATAATGTTAATAATATAATATTAACTTTTAAGTTGAAAGTGTATAACTTTTATAGGAGGTATAAGTAAATAGAGAATGAATGAAATAATAGATAATTATATAAATTAAGGATCTTATACCGTTGGAAATTATAACCTAATCATTGGAATTGTAGTTAGGAATAGTAATCTAGGCATTAGAGTTATAACCTCAACAATGAATGTATAAATTAAAATTTAGTTATCTTATAAATGAAAATATAATATATTTATATAATGATATATGTAAATAAATGTTGTAAAATGATAAATTATTTGTTGGTAGTTTTGTAAAATGTAATGGAATATTTACAACTTCATAATTAATATAATGAATTAAAATAATGTTTATTTCAATAAAATATAATCATAAGTTAATATTATATTGTATTATAATTATAAGATAATTTTATGAGTCCTTAATTAATCTTTCAAGGGGATACAAAATCGATTATACTATTAAGATTAATATTTTTTGAAAAAATGAAGATTTTAACTAAAACAATTCTCAAATTTATACAATTATTTTTAAAAAAATATTCCATTTTTGAAAACTAAACATTGAAAAATGGTTAGGGTGAGTTTTTGGTATTTTTTAAAAATAGTTGAGTTTTTAGTAAATATTAAAATTCAGTAATTTATGATATTTGACCTTATAAGAAAAATACATGAATTTTTGATTTAGGTATGATGTAAGAACCCACTATCTCGAACCCTCATTCACTATTTACTATATTTATTCATTTTAATCAATACAGCTGATAATATTGAGCCAATATAATAAACTAATTAACATAATAATAAAAAACACCCACCTCCCCCTATAAATACCACCAATCCTACTCGGACCCTATAGGCCTGGTATCTTGTTTATATTCATCCTAATTCCATTCCCAAGAATCTTGACCACATCTAAGAGCTTTTGATCTTACCAAAATACTAATTCCATGTTCCTTAAGGGTCAATTCAAGGAGCTGAAATTAAAGAGGTAAATTTCTCAAAAAGAAATGAAATATCTTATGTCCACCTTTTTTCTTATCTCCTATTATTCAAAGAAACGAAACCATTGTCCAAATTATGGCGGTTAATCATCTCTAGGGATACTGACTTTTTATTTTTCATTACCACTTTCGATGATAGTCATAAAACCATTATTATGGATAAATTAGATTTTAATATTTATATTATCACGTATTTCATGTTCTTCAACTAATATATACACCAAATATTAAATAAAATGAAACAAGTTTGTGATGATTGGAAAACCCCTAAAATAAAATAAACATTTATCATTAGTGTTTTATGAAATGAATCATAGAAATTATAGTAAAAAAAATATATGGGACCATTTAATTTTTTAAATTTAATTAATACAATATAATTTCACTTTTGTAGAATTATTCACATTTGACAAGAACTTTCAAACATTTACACAAGAAAACTGACAAGGAATCCATGAAACCAATGATCCCAAAACGATGATATTGAAATTTATAACTCATTGAAATAGTAATAAATTAAATTAATATAATTATAATAAAACAAATAAATATATAGTAGGTTTTAAATTAAGTAAATAAATAATATAATTTGATTATTCAAGACATTTAGTAAAATTGCAGAACACATTCAAACATATTTTAAGGGATCTTTCTGAACCTCCAAATTTCAATTTATTTATATTGTTTCAAAATATGACTCAATATATCACTTTATTACTCTTATATAATTCTTATATATTCTATATATTTTTTTCACACATATAAACCATTTTTATTTAGTCTTTCTTTTATGGGTATATACATGTATTAAAGATTCCATTCTTAATTCCTTTAGAAAAGCCAATTGAAGGGAACTTCTAAATTTTCCTTGCCTCTTTTAAAGTACCACTCAATAAAATGTTTTAAAAGTTATATGATTTATAAAAACACTCCTTATTTTTAAAAAAATTTAGTTCACTTGTTGTTTTATGTAAATTATTATTCTCTTACACCTTTTAAAGTCTCTTTACCTCTTCTCTTAAAACCTCCCTTAAGCGGCACATTTTTAAGGTTACTAAACCACTCTTTTTACATGTTTTGTAATATCCAAAACAAATAATGAGGTACAATTTTGTTCAAGTTATTTTATCTCTATTTAAAATTGTCATGGAAATTTTTGAGAGAGTATGGTGGGACTCGGTGATGTCCCAATGGTTCAGGATGTGAAAATTGAAGAAATGAGGCAATTCTAGACAAGGTGGATTGTTGGTTCACTATTAGTATTAAGCATATGACTTTACCATTAATCCTATAGGGGGATGGTACATGATTAATAAAACTCTATGTGGGTGGAGTCAAAACCATGTGGGATTAGGAAAATCCATCTTCCATGGCTTCTGCATGGTTTTTTAAACAATTTAGTCTCCATAGGGAGTCGTGCGATGTGGTCCCCTCTTGAACAGAGAGTGGCACATGGTTGACACATTGTTTGACTAACCATGTGGCCAAACCATGTACCTCATTAAAGATGCATAAATTCTAATCCCCCCTTGGGTTTTATGGGCTCTAACCTAATTTTCTTCCACATTTCTACAATAATAGACTAGGGGACAAACCAAACCATCCCAAGATTCAAAGCGATGGTTCTACCTCAATTATTGGCCATTTCAAGTGTCCTTTGGTGTTACTCAATGCTCTTTGGGAGTCTAACACTCCTCTTTCCTTTTTTTATTGTATTATGGATAGTACAATCATTCTTCTCCTTGAAAATCCCTAAAACCTCACTATTCTAGTGTATTCTTGGTTGGGGCCTTATTAAGTGCCTGTGTTCAAATAAAAGGCTATGATCAAGTGAGAATACGTCTATGAAATTGAGGAAGGGGGAAGACACATATTTGGTGCATATTTTCTAACAAATTCAAATATTTTGTTTTTGATGATTTTTTCTATTATGATTAAATATTTGGAAATTTAAAATATGGAATGTAAATGGTTTAAAAAGAATAAAAGAACATTTTTTTCAAATTTAATTTTATTTAATAATATTAGATATATAAGTTTTTAACATTATAAGTGTTTACCATATTCTTTTTAGATACTGTAATAATAAAATTGGACCCAAACCAAGGAAGGCCCTCAACCAAAGCCAATACAGCCACATATCCCTCCCCTATGGGTAGGCTGACCAAGAAGGGATATGGGAGAGCCTGAAGAAAGAGTAAACATGAGTCATCACTCACGTGGCTTGGTGGACCAAGGGGAATCAAGCCCAAAGGGAAGAATAGTGGGTCTTAAGGCCCATGTGGGCCACATGTGTCATGAACATGTGTGTGGATGTGTGGAATATAGGATCCCATTTCCAAAATAGGTGGTTTATATGGGCATACCAGTCCTTTAATTATAAATAGTAACCCTTCCTCTAGCTGTTTCGGTGTGGAAGAAACATTTTTTATGTAATTGTTCATCCTTGATCATTCAAACCTATTACCACTAATATATTTCTCCAACCACCATGATCTTCTGCTCACCCTAGTTCACCATGAAGCACTCATGGGACCATGTATGACCACCTTGAGGACTTTTTTTAAGGATAATCTAACCACATCAAAGTCTTGAAGAAGAAGGTGGGGAACACATTCATTTTTTTCCTTTCCATACCCCTCAAGGCCTTTTACTATGTCTCTCATGTCCACTTCACCCTATATGCATAGGCTGGTCACACTGAAAAAGTGGTCTACACTCCACATTAAAACACCTGAATTCGTTGGAGATTCTTATTTCATACAATGGGTCTTGGGGGAGAACATAAATAGAGATTTTAAGATCCTCAAATCATGGTGGGACATTTGAAGGTCAAGGAGGCTGAGTGATACTTATCAGTTCATATAAAAGTAGGTACTACCAAGCCAAACATAGGAGTTAGAAACACCCTAAAAAGGGAATCCCCCAAAGGATCAAGCTATTTATCCATGAATTTTCTTCTTTATTTTATTGTCTTAATGGTTTTTTTTATTATTTCTATTTTAGTATTATTTTTCTTATGTAACTCTTTTATTCTCTTATAGTAAAACAATAACACTTGATTTTTTTATAATTTTTTGTCCCACCATTCATTCTATTTATTCTTCTTCTTCTTATTTTCTATTTTATTATTATTATTATTATTTTTAAAATATATTTATATAATATTTTTTTATTTTATTTATTTTATTTTTCTCTCTCTCTCTCTCATCCTATTCAATATTTATTTTAGTTATTTAATGTGTTTTTATTTATTTTTATTTTATTAATATTTTTTTTCTTCTTTTTCTTCTTCTCTCTATATCTCTTATCATCCCCCATTATTCCATTTTTATTTCACTCTTATTCTAATTTTATTATTTTTATTATTCTATTTTTTCTCTTTTCTTATCTTATTTATCATTCCACTATTCTGATCTCTAACTCCTGAAAATGGGAAGCTAACCCCAAACATGGCCCATGATAGGTCAACATGTTCTTTAATTATTCATTAATTATTATTTATGTTTGTGATAGAAATGAGGATCATACATGGGGGTGGTAAATTTTCCACTTTCCATGAAACTCAATCTATTTAAATTCATTTTTTATTCTCTTTCCCTCTCTCCATTAGTTATTTGTTCACACGATGGACTTGAGCTAATCAATGGATGAAACATTATTGATAGAGCTCAATCATGGAAGATGGAACACCCACAACCATGGTCTTTCATCACCCTTAATTATAAGATTAGGTGGAAATTATATTTGTTAAGGCATTTGAGATTTTATAATTACTAAATAGAAGAATAGTAATTATTAATGATATTTTACGATTGGATTATAAAACTAAAATAAAAAAAAATAAAGTTGAATAATGATTTCACCCAAACCCAAAACCAAAATCATGTTCTTTATTCCTAATCAAATTCTATTTATATTTCCATTTTATTATAAGTTATAATTTTCATTTTGAATTCCATATATATTGTTTTTAGAAATGAATCTACAACCTAAAATAATTTATCAATGTTTTCAAAAAAATAGTGAAAAGAATGAAAATAAATAGTTTCGGTTAATTATATTAAGTTAATGAACAAACTAAGAATCTCATCATGTTAGATGACCCTGGTCAACCTTTGTGCTGCATTAGGAAAATAATTTTCTTTTTCCATACACTATGACAGGTGTGCATCAAAACTAGTGCCATTTCCAGGGTTCCAAACAAAGTTATCATTGCCTTTTCTATGTTCACTTTAGATAGATTTATTTGATTTAACAAAAAAAACATAAAAAATTATTTTCCCATGATGTATTCTAATTACTACTATTATCCTAGGTATTACTACTCATATTTGCATGAACTAGTAGCTGAGTCACCCTAGTCTATAGAAGAAAGTGTTCCAGTATGGGCTAGATAGATCCGGGGATCCCAGAGCCAAATTATCATAGGGGAGGAATTCAAGGACCTCATCCAATATGTTATAGAGACCCTCAAGAAATCTATGCTTGAAGGATTGGATAGTGAGTTAACTGAATTCTAGAATTACTTCCTGAAATTTTATCAATAAGTTACCAAGACACAAGAATGGTGTTCCTTGATTTAGACCAACACATTTAATGAAGTTCCCCTGTAATAATTCCAGGAGAATGTTGCAACAAAAAAACTCAAATGATTTTTATAATCTGAAAGTGAAGGTGAAACATCTTGAAGGCATAATGGATTGGATAAAGGATATCTTCAATGAATCCCTCAAGCAACCATAACCTAAACAAGATGATAATCCACTTTTCCTCCATGATCTAACTTTGGAGGAAGAATTTACCTCTGAGATACATGTGGGATATCAACAAGATCTGGATATCTTTTAGAATGAATGTGAGGAACTTCTTGATATCCCCATACATTTCAAAGAATAATATCCAGAAATAGGGAAGGTATACACCTCTCTAGTGATGGAATTTGAAGAATAGTAGGAGGAGCCTGACTACTAACCTCCACTTTCCACCATCCGACTCCAAGAGGCACTCACAACTGAAGAATATATTGAAACTGAACCAACTCAAGGATTTAAACATTTATTTAACTCTATCACTTTTGTTTTTATGGAAACTAAATTTTTCATCACTCCATACAATTTTTATTATATAGATTTAGGTAATATTTTATTTTCCTTAGAGGATGATAAGTAAACAACACATGCACCTATTGAGGAAAATATAGAGCTCCTTGATTTTATTGAACACTAATTTCAGAGAATCCCATAAAGAAATCCATATAGACGAGCATGAGGAAATCAATGTGGAGACTAATCCTATTGAAAGAAAAAAAATTAACTATTAAAAAATTCAAATATAAATTCAATTAAATAAAAAATACATATTAGATTTACATTTGATCATTTATTTCATACAACCTATGTTGATCCATCACTAGACATGAATGAAAAAGTTACAGAAGTAGTAACAAAGGAAGAGGATGAGCCATACTTAATCCTACCCCTACTATGAAATCTATACCTAATTGTGAAGGGGGGGGGGGGGATCATGTATACTCTATCAATAGATCATTACACACAAAAAATGAAGATGTGGAATATGGGAAAAGCCACATGTGGTGTTTAAAATCCAATAAGCTCAGACCACCATCAGACTTTGGATAATAGCTGGTACTACCATCCAGAGATAAAAAAAAGTTATGTCCCATTTGGGGGATCATACAACAACGTATCCCTTCACTGTTTTTATATGAATATGAATTTGATTTACTAGGATTATTATAGCATGTATCTAACTCTTTCATATCCTTTTTAGTTTAAATGACATGATCCTTATTCTCAATTGAGTAATATTCATTAATAGTTTCATGATGGCAGAAGGTTGTCTAAAATAACCAAGGAGGAAAAAAGACTAAGGTTCATGGGAAAGGGATTTCATTTTAAATGTTTATATTTTAATAACCCAATATTCTTTGTCCAAACAACATGTTTTGAGATTTAAAGACTAAATTTCATACCTACACTTAAATTCATACATTACTTGAATTATCTTGGTGACATGAGTTTCTTACGAATCTTGTTATTCGCTTTTTTAGATTACATTTTCAATGAGATTTAATGGTTAAAATGGAAAATTGGATGACTAAATTTAATCATGGATATTAAATTGAAAAATAATTATTTGAGGTAATAAGTTGATTCAGGTAAATGAAATTTTCCAAAAAACATCATCCATTGAATTTATAAAATTCATGCGAATTGATTTATTATTATTAATCGTGCCATGAGTGATTTAATAATATCATATTTCCACTCTATAGTGGATTTCAATACCAAGTACTTCCTCTTTATTCTTGAGAATGTTTCTTATGTGATCTTGAGAGATGTCACCTATGAGAACTCACATTCAAAATTGTCACAACTATGATTGTACAAAAACACATTTTAAATTATTAAGGCACCTTTTGAAAATCCCTTACCATTGAAAACAACCTTTATATTAATCCTTTTTAGGCCATAAAAACCTTGAATGACCTTGTTTGGGATAATCCATGTTTCAAAAAATTTATATCCATTCACACCCTCCTTTTTATATTTTTATTACATTTTAAAGTTTATTTGTGGGGGTGAAGAGAGTCATAGTGGATGGGATGAAATAAATTATAAGGGATTTATGTGGGGGTGCTATATTGTGGGAATAAAGAAAGGTTTTTGACTCATTAATTGTAATATTAATTGTTTTTATTCTCTTGCATAAAATTGAAAATGAAAAAATGAAGCCAAAAAAGAAAATAATGGGTTGTGACTTATAATAATAAAAAATCACCATTACTATACCAATGATTTTTATTACATGTTATTAGGTGGTGGATGTGAGGTTTATTCTAAGCACAACTTTTGAAAAAAAATGAAAAGGTTCACTGAAAAATAAAAAAAGTATTAATCTAGATAAAATTTAGAGAGGGTTCATAAATCATTCATTATGATTTATTTTATCACCACTATTACTTTGGGAGTGGGAGTGGGAGTTTTTACAATTCTAAGGGGATAATTTCATTAAGATCTTGATTTTAATATCATAAACTTCACTAAATAGATAATAAATATCCTTTAGCATTTACTTTTTAACATCAATTCCTTCCAAACATAGGCCTCAGAGTCATTAGAACATTAACTGAAATCTGTCAGTATTTTATGTGTCTTTTTCATTAAAATGTGGAGAAATTATTTACTTTAAAGCCTATGGATATAGAGAATATTCTCATGAGATGAGCATAACTCAAACATAATTTTTATCATGAGTGATGACTGAAAAGATTATAAAGTGTGGTAAATTATGATTTGGAATTTTTGATAATTATGAATTAAGGAGCTTGAATAGATGAAAGAATATTTCCCATAATTTTCAGAAAGTGAAAAATTAAAATACTAGATTTTATTATTTCTCTGAATATTGAGAAATTGAATTCATATTTTATGTGGAATTCGAAGGTTTGATATAAAATTGAAAATTGTTTATTTTTATTACTTTAGAATTTAAATATTTGATAATTTTGTTCCATATAATTCATTTTTGAAATTTTATTTTTGAGGAAAAGAATAGTTTAAGTGTTGGGTTATTTTACGGACTCATATTTGGTTCATATTTTTGAATAAATTCTAATGATTTTTATGGCTTTCAATGACAATAACTACGATTTTAATTATTTTAATTAAATTATGGGAAATTTTAAATATGAAACAAAAAAGGATTAAAAATAATAAAACAATTTTTTTTAATTTTTTTAATTTTTAATCATTGGTATATAATTATTTTACATTATATATGTTTACCATATTATTTATTATCACTTTACCAAAAACATAGGGTCCAATCCAAGTATAGCCCTTAGCCAAAGCCACCACAACCCCTTAGCCCGCCACTAAGGGATGGTCTGACAAGTTGGGATAAGGGAGATTCTGTACATAGTGGAATCATAGAGAATCAATCCCATGGGTATGTATCCTAAGGGGTATCAAGCCCATGGGGAAGCACAATGGGCCAGAAGGTCCTTTTAGGTTGTGTGTGTTGCGGCCCGGTGTGTGTGTAGAATGTGGGATCCCATCCCCATAGTAGGTGATTTATTTTGGAATTCCATACCTTGTATTATATATATACACTCTTCCAATGTCCATTTCTATAAGGGATATGAATTTTTTATCATACGATCCATCCCTACTAATTAATGCCTATACCTAATCAGACATTTGCCCTTCCACCATGCTCCACCAGTTGCATTCATCTTCGCCACTCTCTACCTTTGTCCTCACTATTCTGTCACTAGAACACATCAAGATCCTCCATTTCTACACCACTAAACTTTAACTCTACCTTTACCTTCCATGCCGCCACCCCTGGTCATTGTGAAGCTTTCCCGAGACCATGGATGACCACCTTGAGTCCATTTTCAAAGGCTCACCTAGCTAATTCTAAGACCAAATGGTAAAGTAAGAGCTCCCATTCTTTCCACTTCATTTCCACATCCTGAAATAGATTCTACTAAATCTCATAAGTACACATACCCAAGCATCCAACACTGGACACACTGAATTTATGGTCCATGATCAACATTTAAACACCCAAATTCATGGGTGTTTCTTATTTCATATAACGGGTCTTGTGGGAGCACATAAATGAACATTTGAAGATAATCAATTCATGGGGAGAGCTTCGATGGTCGAGGGATCCTTCTAACTCCCTACATAATAAGGTGATTCAAAGCCACATAGAAGATTTGGACACACCCTAAGGATGAAATATGCTGATGGACCGTGGTACTACCCCATGCATCATCTTCATTTTATTGTTTTATATTTATTTTATTTATATTTATTTTATTTTTAATTTTTAATTGCATTGTATTATTCTATTTTTCTAAATAAAAAACACTTTCATTTTTTTTATAATTTTGTTCCCACCATTCATCCACCATTCTTATTTCTTTCTTCTTTTGCTTATTTTCAATTTTATTTCATTCTTCTTCTTCTTTTAACATTCTCTTTATATAATATATTAATTTATTAAATTTTATTTTATTATTCCTTATCTATCTCTCTCATCCTATTTTTTTTTATTTTTTTATTTTATGGGTTTTCATTTCTTTTTTATTTTATTATTATTCTTCTCTCTCTCTATCACTCTCTTCATCCTCCATTCTTCTATTTTTATTTTATTATTCTTCTTCTCTTTTTCTTTTATATAATTGTATTTTATTCATCCCTTTTTATTAACTTGCTTCCTATTCCACCATTATGATATATTACTCTTGATAACAGGAGGATAACCTAAGGCTTGGCTCGGGGGAGGTCATGGTGTTCATGAATTATTTCATAAATTTTATTTATGTTTTTGATAAAAATTAGTAGCATGCATGGGTTTGCGGAATGTACCTCATACCATGTAACTCAATATATTTATATTCTTTTGGTTAATATCTTTTAACTATCTACATTGGGTATCTCTTCGCACAATTGAGTTGATCTAACCAATAAATGAAATGACATCGATAGAGCAGGGTCCTGGAAGATGACATGCCCCATACCAAGGTTTTCTATTAACTTTGATTATAGGAGGAGGTGCAATTTAAATTTATTGAGGAATTCGAGATTTCACAATTACTAAATAAATGAATTGTAACTCTTCTTGAGATTTCATAATTCGATTATCAAAATAAAATCTAACAAATAATGGAGAATAATGATTAAACCCAAAATTGATCTGAAAACCATATTCTCACTCCCTAATCACATTTTTTTATATTTTAATTTTTTGTATAAATTTACAATTTTCATTTTTCAGGTCATTTAAGTTGTTCTATAAATTAATCAAAAACCCAAAATCATTTTTAATTATTTTCATAAAATAATTCAAAAAACAAAATAAATAGTATTGGGGAATTAAAATAAGTGAGTGAACAAGATGATAATCTCCTCATGTGATGTGACCCTGGTTAGCCTCAAGGATGAATTTGCAAAATAATATTCTTTCTCCACACCCTACTATAGGAAAGAATTATTATGTGTTCTATATGTTGTATCCCTTAGTATTGATGTTTAATTTATGTGTGTGTTGTTTTTCTTGGTCATTTTTACACCATTATTTTGGTAACCATGGTGGGAATGGTTATAGGGGTAATTTTAGGATGAATTGAACCCCTCATAATCCCCATCAGATGTGATGAAGATGAGTGAACCACAATTTAAAGACACCCAAGGGGTGTGCCCTAACATGAACATGTAATGTTTCACGAACCAACCTGGGTTGACCTTAAACCGGTCACGTGAGCCGGCCCGCAACATGGCCTCAAGCGCATCTCCCCTTACGCTGGAGGCTGCCGACTAGCGACGAGGGTGTTAGGTAAGTCAGGGGGGAGACAATACCCTCTTATTAAAGTGAATAAAATGGAAAAAATATATCAATAGCGGAAGCAGTGTAAATAATAAGAAAGCAGTGGAAAACATTTTTCATTTATAAGGTTTGAACAAAATTGGAGAGCGTTAGTTTATATAGAAGGTGCATGAATGACATGAAAATGATATAATGGAAGCAGTAAACCATGAAAAAGACATACACATAAATGAAAGAAGTAAATAAACAAAAGACTCATGCCTGAAGAAGATCTCCATAAGCATCCCGAGCCTTAGCTCGGTCCCTTGCTCCTAACTCCAAGTAAAATAAACAACAACAACAAGGTCCTGCAACCAAATAGAATATACTCAGGTACCCCAGCGCAATGGTGGCCCGAGTAGGGTGTGAGATATATATCTTAGTAGGTCGGAACCACCAGGGTCTAGCCCACTCTAGACAATGAAATATAATTAAACAATGTTGTGGTATTTCCAAAAAATAATGATACAATACAAACAATAAACACCCGTCCAGGTTCCAAAAAGGACACCTGACGGCAATACCTGCCTCGGCCCATATCCATAATTAGAACCTATTTAAAACAACACATTTACATTTGGGTTCAAGCATAAACACACTTTTTATCATTTCTCCCACTTACTCTATTTATTCACATATCATTTCAAGTTAGATTGGAAATACATTCATTCTTACCTTTCTTTATTTGATCACAATTCATTCGGGTTTTACCCACATCTCTCATTCTTTTCATAAATCATTATTATCATTCATTTGGTGTTGAAATCCATGTCAATCACCCCAATTCTCATTTGTTGTAGATATCCATGTCTAACACCCCATATCACATTTGGTGTAGATCTCCATGTCTAACACCTGGATAATTATTCGGTGTAGATCGCCATGTCTAGCACCCCATATCACATTTAGTGTAGATCGCCATGTCTAACACCTAGATAATTATTTGGTGTAGATCTCCATGTCTAACACCCTATATCACAAGCTTGGATAACCATTGGGAAGGAACATCGTGTCCAAACCCAACATTTTAATTGGTCTAGAACGCCATGTCTATGACCTAGAATCTCATTTATTTATTACCAATTATCAATTAATTAATCAGTCGACACAATTCCCATTTCATATTTAATTCTTCACATTTAATTATCTAAATATTTTCTCAACTTTCCCTAATTAGTTCACATAATTAATAATCTTTAATCAGAATTCTGAAACTTTCAAGAGAAATAGATGGTAAACAAAAGTGTATGGAATCAACATGCCTCAATGATGGGTTATTGATGACATTAAATGGTACAAGCCAAAAAACTAGTTCAATCAAGGCATTCAAATTAAAACTATCGTGTTACATTTATAACTTAAAGAACATGGAAAAAGGGGGGCGTTTAGGCAGGGAACACCTCTGGGGGTGGCCAAGAGGCAAAACGAGCACCTAGGATGGGGTTCACTATAAACGATGGCCACAATGGGCATGAGCGAACCAGCCAATAATTTAAATAAGAGATAATGACGCATCATCCGAAGGTTGCGACAAGAGGCACAAGAAGTGGCATGACATAAGCACCGAAGTAAAGGGAAGAGGGCAAACACCCTACACTAAAAGTTCTAATCACATGGTAAGCCATGAACTTAGGAGGTTTCATGGCTCATTTGTTATTTTTCAAGGAGCAACATCATTTGAGGTAATCAGTAAGGTACATGTACAAGCATGTCATTTATCAAGTATAATGTCAAGCATAAAGAGTTATAAGACATTGAAGCAAGCAAGCACAAAAATCTACTACTACATTTTATTTTCATCTTGAAGATAGTTCACCCTCAATTGGAGGAGTTTTGTTAGAAAACATTTCATTACATTATCAAGAAATTCACTTAGTGATATTTAAAATTTATTTTAAAACTCATTCAACACTTAAAAAAATTAAGAAGCCAAGAAATAAGGAAGGAAATCATGAAACGCTATCGCTACATTTTTAGATTGAAGGCAGCGCACCTCAAAAGAGGGGTTTTATTATTAAATCGTTAGTTTAGTGACCACTCAACCACTTTTATCTTATTCTTGCAATTCACACGATTTACACCGAAGCATTTAATCGGAAATAAACTTTCATAATTAAAATTACAATACAGTGCAATATTAAACTCACTATTACTTTACTTAAATTTAATGGGCAAGGAGAGGGACCCTACCTCCCAGTGGATCCATCTGTCCACTCCGGCTCTTGGTGCTTTCTAACTAAAGCTGTCTCTGTTGTTCCCCCATGTGGCATATGTGATATCACATATATATAAGGACACCTAGACTCTATGAACACACTCTTCATGGCCATGAGAGTGCACAAGAGGATCCTTACACATATAATTATACACAGAAGCCTGTCTTCACTCACCTGCGCGGGCACTTTTATATATGCAATGGGGACAACTAGCCCCGTACGTGTATATTCGCTGACATGCACAAATATATGCATATTGGGGGAACCCACATACATATAAGTACGTACCTATGCCTATGCAGGAGAGTCGCCTAGACTATGGCGACTCGAAACCACGCCAAAACCTTCAACGCACTATCAAACAACCAAAACGAACCTTAAGACACATAACGAGATCAATTTAGGCAAGGCGAAACCAACCAGAAATAAAAAACCCTTACATCAGGTGTTGGTGAAAAACCAAAACGAAGATGGAACCACACCGCGAAGCTCAACGCACTACAAGCAACATGTTGGGAACTCATAAACACCAAAAGCCCCAAATTTGACAAGTGTGAAACAATGCAAGAGGTGAAATACTTACCCCAAAACCATACCGATGGTCCGAAACCACCCGAACCACTTCTCCTTCGGTAGCGGTTTCCAGAATGCGCATCAAGGGGTCCCATGGAATCCTTTGCACGCCCTAAAACCAAAAAAATGCCAAAAATTTGGGTTACCACAAAAACCCCAAATTCGGCCAAACCAAACAGGCACCAAAATTGGGACGAATCATCAAAGCGAGGATGAAGGACACATCTAAAAACCTTAATATGGAAGATCTAATCCCGAATATGAAGGAAAAATAGACAAAATTGTCCGCGGAAGGAGCAGATCGCACATTGGGTCATCACGCGCTGTAGCGGTTCGCCCAGAACCGCTTTGCGCGTCTGCTACGGGGTCGGCCAAGGGAGGAGGAGAGAGGGGGGTCGTCGCACTGATGGTCCAGCTGGTGTGGGGTCGGCCGAGGGAGGATAAGAGGGGGGGTCGCGCTAGGGTTGCAGGAGGGCTTGCGCGCCCCTTACGGTAGAAGGGGGGTCGGTCTCGCCCCCCTCTTTTGTTTTCTAAAAATAAAAAATAAAAAATAAAAAAATAATACATAAAATAAAATAAATAATACATAATATAATATGATTAATAATTTAAATTATATTATTATTATCATTCAATAAAAATCCATTAATATCACCATAACCAAAAATAAAAAAAGCTTCTTCATCAAATTATGAAACTCCCTAATAAATTTTAAAATGCTTCAATGAACATCTGAAACTACCCATTAATTAAACATTTCAACAAACATTTAATTATTTCAACGCATTAATTAATCCGAAATTAATTAAAGCAAGGCAATTAATTAACTTACAAAAATAATTATTTAAGTCCTGACACATTAATAAATTCGTAAAATATTAAATATATACGTTACACATATTTAATTAAATCCTGTTAAATTTTATTTAATTAAATAAAAATCCAAATTTTAAATCTGGATAAACCGTACGTCTTGAATCGTACCGTCTGAAAAACCGTGCGCAACCCGCGCGCCTGCTTCCAGATACACGGGGTATCTCGCATGGCTAACCTGCACTGTGAAACCTACCGCGCGCAGTCCGTTATCACGGCTTAAAATTGTTCCAAACCTCGGGACCTCGTTCTGAATCTCAGTTTTTTAAAACCGACCAATTGATAAAAGATAAAGTTTAAAAACCTTCATATTTTATCCGGTTCAAAACAATGGATGTGACAACCTTCCCACCTTAGAACTTCTAGTCCCTGAGAAGCCTTCGGGAACAATGCAACCCTCACCCATCCTATGCAATTCAGGAAGTCTTTCACAAAGGGGGTCATGTTGCATCTCCAAACATCCAAGACACAATCAAACATTGGTTAGGCAGGTGACACATAATCCATTAAAATCCAGGCCAACATTTATTTCTTAATCGAAACACCACGACGACACTTGAGATTGTATAACATGCTGGAAAAGAGCGCTACATGATTCTCAATCCCAAAACAAAAATCAAGGAAAACATGACCACACATTTAAAAAAAGGTGTCAATTTAAGCTAGGGAATCTGACTAGGGACAATGACATGTGAGAGGTTATTCTCCAAAGAGACTCATGGAGAAACTCAATCCACCCCTATACGAGGGTCTTAAATAGAGGATGTCACTATAGGTTCCACTTCCCAGCCCTTTATATTTAATCGCATTTAATCTGTAATCATTAAGGTGACCTACAAAGGTCCCACTAAGAAAACCTGGTTTCATTATCATGCAACACAATAGTAAATTTCAAAAATTATTAAAATTAAAGCACCCAAATGGTTCATCACATAAAAAAATTCCCCAACCATCATTCATGGGTCCAATTTCATATTAAATTATAATCATTTTGATTATAGATCAAAATAAATAATCTTTAACATTTATAAGCATTTCATACGGCATCGCAATCACATTTAATATGGGTTTCCATTTCCCAAATCATGAAGCGCCCATACACTTCATGGGTTGAAAGTTCAATTACACGGTTTACCCGTTTCCCAAGCTATAAGGTGCTCATACACCTTACAAATTGAAAACTAGTTATGTCATAATCGCAAATAATAAATTAAATCAAAGAAATTAATCATTTTTCGGCAAGCTACCATGTCTTTAAAAGCAGCTAACACAAAGTAACATGCTGAAACTATTACAAAAACATGCTAAAACGCCGAATCAAGGCACAAAAGCATGACATATTATCACTCAAGCATGTTATATCTACCACTGAAAAATGTTATCAAAAAGGTAATGGTAAAAATGTACAATAAATATCATATTCAAGGAAAAAAATACATACTAGAAACCATACTACTAATGCAACTACATGGCATGATATATATACATGGCATGTGAATCTCTAAGTGCCAATTATGATGCATGAAATGATTCATCTTTTCCATAACAGGTTAAGGGTTAAATATTTTAATGCTCATAAACCCTAAGTAGCATAAATTACACCAATCACTTGTGGTGAAATCATATCAACTGTAATATCGAAAAGCATGAACAACAATCCCAACCCTAGTCACTTGGTCATTTACCGTATGTGGGGTGATCAGTCCCAAGCACGACTATTAACCCAAGTGCCAACACATTTCTAGTCTCCTATATACCAATCCCAAAATTAGAAGGATAAATAAAAATGAGGGTCCTTTGATACCATTTTGTCACGAACCAACCCAGGTCGACCCTAAACCGGTCACCCAAGCCGGCCTGTGACATGGCCTCAAGCGCGTCTCCCCTTATGCTGGAGGCTACCGACTAACGACGATGGTGTAAGGTATGTCAAGGGGGAGACTATACCCACTTATTAAAGTTAAGAAAAGGGAAAAAATACAACAATAGCAGAAGCAGTGTAAATAATCAGAAAGTAGCGGAAATCATTTTTCATTTAAAAGGTTTGAACAGAATTGGGAAACGTCAGTTTATATAGAAGGTGCATGCATGACATGCTAATGATATAATGGAAGCAGTAAACCAGGCAACATAGTTACACATCAATTTAGGAAGTAAATAAACAAAATAATCAAGCCCGAAGAAGCTCTCCATAAGAATACTGAGCCTTATCTCGGTCCCTTCCTCCTAACTCCAAGTACAAGAAACAACAATAACAAGGTCCTACAACCAAATAGAATCTACTCGGGTACCCTAGTGAAATGGCGGTCTGAGTAGGGTGTGAGATATATATCTCAGTAGGCCAAAAACACGGGGGTATAGCCCACTCTAGACAATGAAATATAATTAAACAATGTGCTAGTATTTCCAAACAATAATGTTATAATACAAACAATAAATGCTCGTCCAGGTTCCAAAAAGGACACTTGACGGCAATACCCACCTCGGTCCATAGCCGGAATAAGAACCGATTTAAAACAACACAAGTACATTCGGGTTATAGCATAAAAACAATTTTTATCATTTCACCCACTTACTCTATTTATTCACTTATCATTTCAACTCAGAATGAAAATCCATTCATTCTTACCTTTCTTTATTTGATCACAATTCACTCTGGTTTTACCCACATCTCTCATTATTTTCATAAATAATTATTATCATTTATTTGGTGTTGAACACCATGTCAAGAACCCCAATTTTTATTTGGTGTAGATCTCCATGTCTAACACCCCATATCACATTTTGTGTAGATCGCCATGTCTAACACCTAGATAATTATTCAGTGTAGATCGCCATGTCTAACACCCCATATCACATTTGGTGTAGATATCCATGTCTAACACCATGATAATTATTTGGTGTAGATCGCCATGTCTAACACCCTATATCATAAGCTTGGATAACCATTGGGAACGAACGTCGTGTCCAAACCCAACTTTTAAATTGGTCTAGAAGGCCATGTCTAGGACCCATAATCTCATTTATTTATTAAAAATTATCAATTAATTAATCAGTCAACACAATTACCATTTCATAATTAATTCTTCACATTTAATTATCCAAATCTGTTCTCAAATTTTCCTAATTAGTTCTCATAATTAATTATCTTTAATCAGAATTCTGAAACTTTCATGAGAAATAGAAGGTAAACAAAAGTGTATGGAATCAACATGCCTCAATGATGGGTTATTAATGACATTAAATTGTACAAGCCAACAAACTTGTTCAAGAAAGGAATTCAAATTCAAACTATCATGTTAAATTTATAACTTAAAGAACATGGAAAATGGGGGGGCATTTAGGCAGGGCACACCCAAGGGGGTGGCCAAGAGGCAAAGCGAGAACCCAGGATGGGATTCACCATAAACGAAGGCCACAATGGGCATGAGAGAACCACCGAAGAATTTCAATAAGAGATAACGATTCATCACTATAAGGTTTTGATAAGCGGCACAAGACATGGCATGACATAAGTTCTTAAGTAAAGGGAATAGGGTAAACACCCTACAGTAAAAGTTCTAATCACGTGGTAAGCCATGAACTTAGGAGGTGTCATGGCTCATTTATTATTTTTCAAGGAGCAACATCATTTGAGGTAACCAGTAAGGTACATGTACATGAATGTCATTTATCAAGTATAATTTCAAGCATAAAGAGTCATAAGACATTAAGAAAGAAAGCACAAAAATATACTACTACATTTTATTTTCATCTTAAAGACAGCTCACCCTCCATTGGAGGAGTTTTATTAAAAAACATGTCATTACTTTATCAAACAATTCACTTAGTGATATTTAACATATATTTTAAAACTCATTCATCACTTAACAAAATTAAGAATCCAAGCAATAAGGAAGGAAATCATGAAACACTATCACTAGATTTTTAGATTGAAGGCAGCGCACCTCAAAAGAGGGGTTTTATTATTAAATCATTATTTTAGTGACCACACAACCACTTTTATCTTATTCCTGCAATTCAAACGATTTACACAGAAGCATTTAATCAGAACTAAACATGCATAATTAAAATTCCAAGAGAGTGAAATATTAAACTCACCATTACTTTACTTAAATTTAAAGGGCAAGGAGAGGGACCCTACCTCCTGGTGGATCCATCCGTCCACTCCGGCTCATGGCGCTTTCTAACTAAAGGTGTCGCTACTGCTCCCACATGAGGCATATGTGATTTCACATACGTATAAGGAAACCTAGACTCTATTCACATGCTCTGCATTGCCATGAGCATGCGAAAGAGGATCCTTACAAATATTCTTATACACATAAGCCTGTCTCTGCTCACCTGTGCATGCACATTTATATATGCAATGGGGAAAACTAGCCCCATACATATATATTCACTACCATGCACGAATATACGCATATCGGGGGAACCCACGTACATATAAATACGTACCTATGCCTACAAAGGTGAGTCTCCAAGACTTTGGCGACTCAAAACCACGCCAAAACCTTCAACGCACTATCAAACAACCACGACGAACCTTAAGACACATAACGAGATCAATTTAAGCAAGGAGAAACCAACTAGAAATAATAAACCCTTACCTCGGGTGTCGGTGACAAACAAAAATGAAGACGGAACCACATCGTGAAGCTCAACGCACTACAAGAAACATGTTGGGAACTCATAAACACCAAAATCCCCAAATTTGACAAGTGCGAAACAATGAAAGAGGTTAAATCCTTACCCAGAAACCATACCGATGGTCCGAAACCACCCGAACAGCTTCGCCTTCGGCAGCGGTTGACGGAATTCACATCAAGGAGTCCCCTAGAATCCTTCGCACACCCTAAAACCAAAAGAAGGCCAAAAATTCAGTTTACCACAAAAACCCCAAATTCGGCCAAACCAAATTCGGCCACCCAGAATGGGACGAATCATCAAAGCGAGGATGAAGGACACATCTAAATACCTTACCATGGCGGATCAAATCCTGAAAATGATGGAAAACTGGACAAAATCATCTGCGGAAGGAGGAGGTCGCACGTCGGGTCGTCGCACGCTGTAGCGGTTCGCCCGGAACCGCTTTGTGCGGCTGCTATGGGTTCAGCCGAGGGGGGAGGAGATAGGGGGGCCGCCGTGATAATGGTATAGCTGCTGCGGGGTCGGTTGAGGTAGGATAATATGGATAGGGGGTCGCTCTAGGGTTGCAGGAGGGCTTGCGCACCCCTTGCGGGAGAAGGGGGGTGTCGCCACCCTATTTTGTTTTCTAAAAATAAAAAATGCATATAAAAATAATAATACATAAAATAAAATAAATAATACATAATATAATATGATTAATAATTTCAATTATATTATTATTATCATTCAATAAACATCCATTAATATCACCTTACCAAAAATTAAAAAAAATAGCTTCTTCATCAAATTATGAAACTCCTTTATAAATTTTAAAACTCTTCGATGACCATCCGAAACTCCCAATTAATTAAACATTTCAAAAAACATTTAATTATTTAAATGCATTAAATAATTCAGAATTAATTAAATCAAGGCAATTATTTAACTTACAAAAATAATTAATTAAGACCTGATGCATTAATAAATTCACAAAAGATTAAATATATAGGTTACACATATTTAATTAAATCCTTTTAAATTTTATTTAATTAAATAAAAATACAATTTTTAAATCTGTATAAACCACACATCTTAACTCGCACTGTCTGAAAAACTGTGCGCATCCCACGCCCCTGCTACCGGATACCTAGGGTATCCCGCATGGGTGACCCGCACGGTTAAACCTACCGCGCGCAGTCCGATATCACCGCTTAAAACAGTTCCAAAACTCGGGACCTCATTCTGAAGCTCGGTTTTTAAAAACGAACCATTGATAAAAGATAATGTTCAAAAACCTTCATATTTTATCCGGTTGAAAACATGGGATGTGACATAAAGTGAGTTTTTAAATGTTAAATTGATGGGTGTAAGGAATATAACCTATGATAAGTTTTTTAGAATGTTAATGTAAATTTGTAATATAGAACCAATGATAAATGTGTTTAATGTGTGAATATGACATATTGGGATGTTTGGTTTAATGTGAAGGTATTTAATGAGTTACGATTTATAAGTTGTAAATGAGATAAATGGTATATAAGATTGTGCAAATTTATTAGTGGTATGTTTTGGTTATTGGACATGAGTCTCTATGTCCATAAATTAGGTTCAATATAGGATATACGTCCCACCCCTATTATTCATTGGTTAGGTAGTCAGACTAAGTCTCCATGTCCCAAATGAATGAATGTGGTATGAGAACCTATATTAAGGCTTCAATGTATGTTTTGGAATTTTTAATTGGATTTGTGGTATGATTATCCCTATTAATTAAGTAAATTTTCCCTCCTTATGTGTTGTTGAGTTGATCAACATATAGAAATTTGAACTTGATGAAAATGGATAACTTTTAGAACTAATGGTTAGTTTTAAACTTGTCAAAGAATGGAACTTGATCTATATTTTGTCACCCGCTTTTTTTTATTTCATTCATATATACACTAATTTCTAAATTGGATATTTATTAGACACTATTTATGCTAGCCTACTGAGCTGTACTCACACCCTGGTCAGGCCACCGTTGGGTACCAAAGTAGGTTTCATGGTTGTATGTAAGGATAAGGGAAAATTCCATATACCTGATGGTTTAGTTCGGGGATCAGGGATTTTCATAGATGAGGGAACCATACTTGGTTTCCATAACCTTTTTGGGGATTCTTCCTCTTGTGTTTATTTTTAGTATTCATTACTCTTTCCTATGTATGACATAACATAGCATACTTAAAGTTTGGTTGTGGGCATGTAACCAGTTTTGTAAAATGTTTTATGATGCAAGTTAATGTTATTATTTATTTCCTTATTTATTATTCAATATATTTTTGGATTACTTTAATAAAGAGGGTATAGTCTCCCCACAAGGTTTTTATACCCTCTCTACTAGTCAAAAAACACTATGATATGGGGATATGCGCCAGAGGCCATGTGATGGCCCGAGTAGGGGAAATGCATATCGTGTATGCTTTGATAGGGAAGTTACAAAGTGGTATTAGACGAGTTTTTTATTTAACTTATTTAATTTTGGATGATAGATAGGAGATTTGAATTTTTATGGCCATAGTAATGAGATCATTCATGGGAGTAGCAAACCCATGTATGGGTTAAAACCCATGTACCATGGTGGGATTGTTTTTATTGATATTTATTGTTATAATTGAATTTTATATCACCATTGGGTTATGAACATGATGTGTGGAATTATTTATTTATGAGATATTAATCGTGGGCCCGAATGGCACAAGGTTGTGAAATTATACATCATTTTAGGCACATAGGGATACCGATGACATGTATCCTATTAGGCACACATGAGAATACATTGTTGTTGTCGAGTATGGGAAATTGGGAATTCATTTTAAACAATTTTTTATTTTAAATAAATTTTACTGAATAAAGATTTATTGGTTATAAAAATAATTGAAATACGGATGTCAAATGGTCGAATTATTGTATAAATGGGGGATTTTTTTTTTATTAAAGTGTAAGGGTTTAATAAGGATGTCTAAAGAAAGGATGGTGGTTGTGTAAGTTTGGGTTTAATCCCATGTAAACCCAAAACCATTGATGGTATGATTGAGGATAGTGAAAGAGATGTAGCCATGATCTTTTGAATAGTGTATATGAGATGTTTGTGTCTAGTATTGATTCCTCCTTTGTATAAATTTAGGAAACAATATGTTATATGTTTTGAGATGTGTGCTCGAAATTTTAGAGAGATTCCACCATGATGAAGCTTACCGATTGGGTGATAAGAGGATGTCACTTAGAATGTACCTCATATAAGGGAGAAAGAAACCCTAAAGGTTTTGAATAATAGAGGAGATGAGAATTTTTCTGTGAACTTTTCTTGGTTCATATAGATGATGGAATGGGACCCAGGGTGGGTTGTGCTGAGAATGTTTTCGCTGACAAGAGAGTTTCAGTTGCAACACCCTCTAATGTTTTTAGAAGAGGGTGGAACTGAGCTAGTAGAGCTACGGATAGAGTCCATATAGATGATTCTATATCTCTTAGGAACTCCTCTCTATAAATTATTTAATATAGACACTTATATGTTGTGAGTATTAGTGAAGAACTGGTGGGATATTCTGGTTAAAACTGAGCAAAAAGATGGTATTATATGGTTGTATTTCCAGTAAAATTTTCTAGAACATTTCTATGTTGAGACTCTTTAGAATGAAATATTTGTCTAATATATGAGTTTTACCTATGAAACTATGTCTGTGATGGATTATGGTGTGCACTTAAATGAGTTGAAATGTTGCATACTATCATTGGTAGGGAATGAGAAAACTACAAAGAGATGTTTTTAGGATAGACTTATATAAGCGATCATGGTGCGGGTAAATAACATTCATTTAAAGAGGTCTGATGATGTGGTGGATCAAGACCTTATTTCTAATGGTTGATTGAAGGAGGCTTCAGGTGGTGGACATGTGGATTAGGTTGGGTAGACCAGTGGTGCGACTTATGAAAGGTGGAAGCACTGTTTTGATGGTTTTCACCATGGAGGTGTGGGACAGAGTGTTCAGGGGGGAGGATTGATCTCTTAGGGTGGTGATCAGGTGTTCTGTTATCAGTACTAAAGGGCAGGACACATACATGGTTAGTTTCCCCAACCACCCATTTATTTCCTAGTATGTGGTAGGATGGGGTACGTACAGAGGTTCTGAAGGAACCCTCGATTGGTGGTATGTTAAGGGAGATTGTGACATATGTAGAGATAGAGAAGGGGGTGCACTAAACCATACCTGGCAGATAATTGGATTTATTTTGGTTGTACTGGTTAGTTTGGAGATATGATGTTTTAGGATAACAGTTTCATTATCAATAGGGTAGTATAGTAATAGGGACTTGGTCTAAGGTTAGGGTTAAGGGGTAAGTCGGCTACATGTAGTTCATCCTACACCTGATGGTGATGAGGCTGGACCCAAAATTGTTCGAGGAATGCTACATGTATATTCCACTCTTAATAGTGCCTTATTTAATACACATGCCTCACATTATTTTATTAATACACAATTTGTGAATGTGTTGGGATTAGTGGTGGAACATATGTGTGGTATAATGTCCATTGAAACACTGTTAGGAGTGCTAGTAGAGAATATATGATAGTGTAAAGGGTATTCTATTGAGGATTGTGGGTATCATTTCCTTTGGGACTTGTTTTTACTTGATGTAACATCTCATCCCCATTATTACAGGTATGTTTTAATAATATTCATGGGTTTTCTTTTCTATTTTTCATGGAAGGTTCGAGAAGGAATTGGGAGGATTCATATAATGGCGACGTCAGAGATTTGAGGGAATCTTATCATAATACCAGATTATTATTTAGCCTAATAGGGATTTACAAACTATGTAATGTGGTCACATGATGTTTAATTTATAAAATAATAATAAATCTATTTTTAATAGTATGAAATGATGTTTTTAATGATTTTGGGGTTTTACAATTTCATGACGTGTAATTAGGTTACACATTGTGTAAAGTCCAAATTTTTGTTTTTAAATGGGAATCTTGGATTAAAATTATATTTTATCCTCCTCATCCTTCCTCTATATCTACCTAATAACCATTCCTAGGTTCCTTTAGAGCCCTCAAACACTTCTGTGTTATTTCATTTAGTGATTGATCATTGTTGCAGTTGTAGTGTCACTTTCTGAGTAAGCATTCTCCCTGTCTCTCTGTCTCTTTTTATTTCCCTCCATGTATTTTCATGGACCCTCATGGGATTGATGGATCTATACCCCATGTTGTTGAATAATTTTTCCATCCTGTGTTCTTTTATATTTGGAACCTTCGTTCTTGTTTGTGGGATTTGTTGTGGGCTTTTTGTTTCCATGAAAAAGGTAAGTGGTTCTGTTATGATGTCCAAATTTGATTAAACCTAAATCGATTGATTTAAATTTAATTGTTTGATTTAAATTAAATTACATGAAATAGATTTAATTTTTTTTTTTAAAAACCCTTTTCCATTTAATTGGGTTATTTGAATGTGAAATTTCATTTGGGCATGAAATTGGGGAAAACCTCCAATTCTATTAAATTGGGTTTTTTTGTGTGAAATTGATGCAAAATTGTGGAATTTAAATTGTTAAATTTAAATTATGAAATTGATTTTTTGAGATTGAATTCAATGTTGTATTTGGGAAAATGGAATAAATTTTTTTTAAGTGAAACCCATTGGTTTTATCTTGGGAAAAGGCATGTTTTGATTAAATACCTATTTTAATTTTTAAATGGATAATTGGAACATTTGAAATGGGAGAATATGATGAATTTTATTTTAAAATATTTTTGAAAATGAATTTCAAATCATTGATTATACTAGAGTATATGCCAGCCTATGTATTTATTTAGTTATTGAGAAAACACTCTTTTGACACATTAAAACTAAAACAAAACATTGTGTAATAGGTCACATCCTTGATGGGTTGGTGATGAGTCACCTTTGGCCAGTGTTAGAGGGACGTGTGTATAAAAATATTTCTATGATCACCTTTTAGTGTGTGAGGATCTTATATGCTAAAACTATTATCCCTTTTGGAATATGACCATGTAACTCACTTGTTTATATATAATATATAATCAAGTTCCATTGTTTGAAAAAAAAATTACATGCCTAATTAAATTATATAAACTGATTTATATAATTTTTTAATCAATTTTTTTAAAGTATTTCCATCATTTTAAAGGTAAATAATTAATTTTTATAATTATTCTTTGAACTTCCATACCTGTTTATTTAAATTTGAAAGATATATTTGGTTAATAAAATTTTTGTATATTATTATTTAATTTTTGGTGAGACCCTACTGATATTTTTGCTCATACCCTACCTGTCCCTTTAGGTTTTTCTAGATTATCTTCTTCCAGGTTTGAGAATGGGTAATGTGTCACATGGTGGTAATAGTTGTCGATCCTTGGGGCTTGGATAGTTTCATTTTTTGGGACTTGTGTTTTCATCCCTTTTTTGGTACATTTCAATGGTAATTTGGGTTGTTACCTATTTTAATATCAGTATAAAACTCCCTGCTGATTTTTTCTTTTGTATTTATACAAACTTGTTTATCATACTTCATTAATGTTTGTGGAAAATTATTTCCCACTTTTGTTTTGTATGATGTTAGGTTTTAGTCTCTAACCTGTGGGGATCAAGAATTCCCTTCAGATCCAGTCATTGTCGGCTCAGTTATCGGGTTACCAAGGAACCCGGGATGGTTCATGACAATGTTGTATTAAATACTAGTTTTGTATCTTTCCTTGATGTCAGTATGCAGTTGAGTATTCTTGTTAGGACTTAGTAGGTTGTTGTGATTGAGTGTTTGGAAAGATCTAACTATAATGAACTATATGTTAGAATGGGTGGTTAGTGAAATATGCCTAGAGGATTAGTTATAGTTTTTCCCTATTTTTGATTTTTGGTTGATTGAAATCAAATTCTTGTTTGTTTATATGTTGGGATTAATTTCCCTTTATTTCCTTTTTTGAGTGTAAAAATGATGTTTTCTTTATTATTTGTTGATGTTGTGCAGAATCATTCCTTTGAGAAGACATGTGAATCAGATATAGGAGGATCCTACTACCGAACCTCAATGAGATAATCTTTTATTGGACCCAAGCCTGGTTGATGTGATTGTGCACACTTTCCACTCTCTGGGAAAGGCACCTGCACCAGTTACCCTTCAGACTGCAATAATTCAACCTCGAGGGGATATTCTCTAGGATCATTATTAGAAGTTTCATTGACATAATCCTCTATCATTCCAAGTCTCTAATGATCCACAACTAGTTAAGGAATAGTTGAGTAGGATTGATTTCTTATTTTCATTATTTGAGAAACCTGATGAAATCATGGTGAACTGTGACACCTTCAAGTGGGTGGTTCCGAGCAAGAGATGGTGGGACATGATTGTGACAAAGAAAAAACATGAGGCCTCATAGTGGAAAGATATAAAGGCTATTTTCACTTACCATTTCTATCTAGATTCGATGGTATTATACAAGTAAATAGATTTCTTCAAACATGAGCATACTGGCAAAACTATGACAGAGTATGAAAACCATTTTTCTCAGCTTGTGAAAATTTCACCTAAGATAGTATCAAATATGAAGATAAATACTCGATGGTTCAAGTTGGGACTTGGTAGGATATTTTTTCTTGGGTTTTCTTGCTAAATCTTCCCTCTTATGATGATGTTTTGGATATAGAACTTATGGTCATAATGGGAATGGATGGGAATTTAGGGTTAATGGGAGTTTCTACTTCTCCAAGCGGTAGTGTGTTTTTCGCTAATTGAAAACATAAGCATGATGGTTCTCATGGTGGTTCTTAGTAATTAGTTTTTTCTAAACCTCCCATATTTCCTAGAAGAGATCATCTGATTTTTTACCAGTGTTTCAAGACAAGTCATTAAAAGTTTGTTTTCACTATGGAACCAATGATATAAGATATATGTCTCATACAGACAATCGATTCACCTAAAAATGTTCTATCATATCTATTCCACTCCTCATAGTGGAATGGGATCATCATCTCCTTCTAAAATGGTAGGGAAATTAGATTCTTCATGTATAAAAGTTTTCCATCCACATGTATCTATAATGAATCTTCTTCACGCATTGGGAAAATCTTCAGATAAAGAGGATATGGGTCCAATGACCAGGAGAGGTACCACCACTATAGATTCATCCTTAGTGGATAATTTATTTTATACAGGTGAATCTCATTCACGTATTTCAACATGTATTATTAATATGGTAAATCTTTCTATAGATCTTTTGTCTTATGTAATGGATATTACTACACCCCATAGTATGAAGATAGAGCAGGGTCTTCGTAGTCTTTCTTGTTTTTTCTCTCTATCAGATGTCGAGCATGCTTGAATTTTTTCTGGTTCTTCACATCAAATATATTGACATAATTTTTGGGGTGGATTGGCTCATTTATAGTAAATCTAAAATTGTTTTTATCTTTGATCGGTCTCCTTCACTACACCAAATAGTGTGTGCCATGTCCTCTAAGGATAATGGGACGTAAGGTTGAGAAAAGCCAGAACCTCTTATCCGATGTTGGGGAAAGTGATATCTATTTTTTATCCTGTATGGGAATATTTGAGTTGTGATCTCCCTCTAGTTTTTTTCGATCTTTCCAATGTGTTTCCTTTAGAATTATCTTGTTTTCAACCAATAAAGGAGATAAAGTTTTTTTATCGATCTAGTTGCTAGTACTCAACTAGTTTTTATTCCCTCTTACTACATGGAACTAGATATAATGAAAGAGATGAATACCCAGTTTATTGATCTTATAGAGAAAGGATTTATATGCTCGATTGAGTCACCTTGGTTAGCTCCAGTTCTATTTGATAAGAAACTTGATGGTTCGCTCTGCCTATGTGTTGATTATAGAAAACTAAACTGAGTTCTAGTAAATAGAACATATATATTTCCATGGATTGATGTTTTGTTTGATTAGATTAAAGGTGAAAATTTCTTCTCAAAGATCATTCTTTGATATGGTTACCATAAATTAAGGATAAAAATAATATGACATTTATAAAAAAACCATTAGGAGTAGGTATGACCATTATGGTTACATTTTCTTGCCATTTGGTTATTCAATGCTCCCATAGTCTTTATGGATTTGTTGAATAGGATATTGCATGTGTATCTTGAATCCTCCATGGTAGTCTTTATGGATGAAATCATAGTTTAATATATTTCCAAGGATGACCATGTGTGTTATCTAAGAGTAGTCCAAGAATAATTGGGAAATATCCAACTTTATGCCAAGATTTAGAAATGTGAATTATGTATTTAGGAAGTGATATTATTAGGAGACATGGTGTATGAAAATGGTATTTTATTTGATCTTGAAAATGTAAAAGATTTTATGACATGGGAACAACCACAAAATGGTTTTGAGATCTGGAGCTTCTTGGGACTCGTAGGATATTATCTCCAGTTCATTAAGGACTTCTCAAAGATGAATTCTCTAGTGAATTCTCAAACTCAGAAGGGAGAAATGTTTGATTATGATGAAATATTTCGAAATGATTTTTTTAGCTGGAATTTCTTTGAAATATTGTGCAAGTGTTGACTCTTCTAGAGGTTGGGCAGGGCTATGTTTTATTCAGTGTTGCATTGGGTTTAGGTTTGGGATGCATTATTATGATTGGTGATCATGTTGTTTCTTATGTATCTCATCATCATAGGCCACATGAGAATAATTATCCAATATATGACCTTGAATTTATAGCTTTGACAGACACACTTAAATATTGGTGGAATTACCTTTACATATAATGGTTTACCATATATTCAATGCACTAGTTCTTGAGTTATATCTTGTCTCAAAAATATTCACATCTCTACCATAGGCATTAGGTGGAATACCTGCAATCATTTGACTTTGACATCACCTATACCCTAGGGAATGAGAATGTTTTCGTAGATGCATTATGGAGAAAACATTCTACCCAGGCTAGGAAGGAATATTTTGAATATTGGAACTTGATGGATCTCTTTGAATAGTTACATATTGGTTTCTTGGAATCAGGGGTCAAGGTTTGATTGGATAGTGTTTAGTTGACATCTACTATTCTTGAAATGATTCTTCAATAACAAAATACTGGTGATGAGTTTATAACATTAGACACTCTTTATGGTGGGGAGACTATGACATATTAGTCTTTCTCCACTAAAGGAATTCTATGTTATTAGAATCACTTTGTTATAATACTAGTGGTAAAGAAAGATAGTATAGAGATTTCCATAACTCCAAATGGGTAGTGCACCAATGAACCTTGAAGATTTTCTATGACATTTGGTGTGTATTTTTGGGGCTTGGTATGATATGGTGCATTTTCTAACTTTTTTCTCATTATTATATGTTACAAAAGATCAAGGCCAAGAAAATAAATCCTTCAAGTTTTCTTCAAACACTTCCAATCCCAACCTGAAAGTGGGATGAGATATCTATGGACTTTGTGGTTGAGTTTCTTCATAACTAAATAAATAATAATGTGATATGGGTTGTGACTGATAGGATAACTAAATAGGCTCACTTTTAACTCATTCATGATACAACCAAATTTCAGGAGTTGGTAAATCTCTACATGGAAGCTGTTGTTCACTAAAATGAGTTCTATAGGCTATAGTCTCTTATAGGGATCCTTAGTTCACATATTTCTTTTGGAGAGGCCTTTAAAAGGCACTGAGATCTCATGTCTATTTGAGAATGGCATACAATATGCATTCAGATGGTTAGATAGAAAGATCTATACAAATTGTTGATGATTTGATTTTTTCTTCTGTTCTCAATTTTGGTGGAGCTTGAGATGACCATCTATGGATGGTTGAGTTTTCTTACAACAATAGTAAGAAGTTTGTGATAAAAAACACTCATTTTAAGACCTCATAGGGATACCCTTTCATATATCTATTTTTTCAGAGATTGGTGAAATTTCATTAGGTGTAACATGCATAGGTCAAGATATGACAACAAAGATACAATAGATTAATCAGATAATTTTGACGACACAGTGATGGTATAAGTATTATGATAATTTTCATCAGAGACCAATGTAATTTTTAGTTGGTGATCAGGTGTTCTTGAGAGTTTCAACTCGGTTGGGTCATCGATGGATTGATAGGAAACAGAAACATTCTCCTTGTTTTTTAGGAATGTTTTATGTCATTAAAAAGATGGGTAATGTTTCTTACCCTTTATCACATCCACTGAAGATGAAATCGATACATAACATGTTCCATGTATCTCATCTACGAATGTATCTATTTTAACTATCGCATGTTTTGATTTGGAGTGTTCTTGATATAGAACATTATTTATCTATGGATGAACATCTATTTAGTATTTTTGGTGCTGAAACCATTGTACATCGTGTGAGGGTGATACCTTTGGTTCGTGTGCTTCATAAACATAGTCCAAATTATCATGAGACATTGGAACATGAGGTACTGATGAGAGAGTAGTGGTCCCACATTTTTTATATGAAATCATCCTAATAGGATTTTTAGGGAAATAATTTTTTCACAGTGGGGATATTTTAACATCCTATTTCCTTTATGACAGGTACATTTTAATATTTGTCATTTTTTACTTTACATTTTTCTATAATGGGTATAAATTGAATAGGGAGAATATCAATATTGGTGAAGCAATATATTTATTGTATTCTAAGCATAAACCTACTTTTTCTGTAGCCTATTTGGTATTTATGCACCTTGTAATGTGGTTACATAATGTGTGATTTCTAAAATAATAATAAATCCAAATTTAATAAAATATGATTAGTTTTTATGTGATTTTTCCATTTTTCCATTTGATGATGTGTAATTGGGTTACACGTCATGTAAAGTCCATTTTTAAATTGGAAGCTTGGATGAATATTCTATTTCCTCCTCCTTAGCCTTACATTATCTTATCCTAATTTCCATTCCTAAGAAACGTAGGATCCCTCAAACCCTTATGGTTTGTTTTATTCTACAAATGATCATTGATGAAGTTGCGGTGTTTATTTTAGGGTAAGCATTCTACCTATCCCATTTTCTATTTCTCTTTCCCTTCATGGAGTATTATAGATCATATTGGGATTGATTTATCTAAATATCATGTTTTTTAATATTCTTTTTTTGTTGAGTTCTTATATATTCTTTGCGTTCATTATTATTGGTGGGATCTGTTTCAGAATTTATGTTTTGATGAAAAGGGTAGGTTGTCCTGTTATAATGGAAAAATTTTATTCACCCTAAATTTATAGATTTACATTCAATTTTTTTGATTTAAATTTAAATAAATGAGACTTTTTTCAATTTTTTATTGAAAACATAATTCCATTGAATTGGGGGATTTGAATGAGAAATTGGATTTCAGAATGAAATTGGGCAAAACCCTCATTTTCATTAAATTGGGGAGTATTTGTGAAATTGAAGGAAAATTATGGAATTTAAATTTTTGAATGTAAATTATGAAATTTATTTGTTGAAATTTATTTTAAAGTTTAATTTGAGAAGAAGGATTGAATTGGTTTTGATGAAAACATAGTGCATTTTTCTTGGAAAAGGTATGTTATGATTAAAATCCTGTTTTTGTTTTTAAATGAAAAATGATAACTTTTGAAATGGTGGAATGGGATGAATTTTATTTTTGAAAAGTTTTAAAAATAAATTACCGATCATTGATTATACTAGAACACATGAAAGCCTAGGTAGGTATTGAGTTATTTGGATAACAATATTTTGACACTTCATGACTAAAACAAAGAATAGTGTAATAGGTCACATCCCCAATGAGATGGTGATGAGTCACCATTGGATAGTGTCATAGAGACATTTGTATACACATAGTACCATGATAACCTTTGAGTGTGTGAGGATCAGATATCCTAGAACTATCATACCTTTTGGATGTTGACTATGTTACTAGGTTGTTTATATATAAGATATAAATGTGTGCCAATGTTTGTAAACTGTTTCACATGGCTAATGAATTTATATAAACTAATTTATATAAAATGTTTATTAGGACATTTGTTTAAATTATTTCCATTATTTGAAATATAAATCATGAATTTTATAATTATTCATTAAACTTCCATTCCTATTTATTTAAACATGAAATATTTATTTAGATAATTAAATGTTTTCATTTTATTATGGAATCCTTGGTGAGTCTATACTTTTCATCTAGATCACACCCTAACTGTTAATTTAGGTATTTTTATATTATCTTCTTCTAGTTTTGAGAAATGGTAAAGTCAAAATTGTTGGGTGTAGTTGTTGATTCTTGGGTCTGGGAGAGTTTTATCCATTAGGACTTGGATTTTCATCATATTTTATTGTAAATTATTATAATACTTTGGGATATTACCTGTTTGAATTCTAGTACACTAGTCCTTATAGAGTTTTTCTTTTTTATTCAAATTAACTTTTTTTTATGATTCCACAATGTTTGTAGAAACTTCATTCCCACATTCATTTTGTATGATGTCTGGTGCTAGTCACCAACCCATAGAGATCAGGAATTCCCTTCAGGCTATTTCAGTTCTGACTTGGTTATCGGCTTACCAGTGTACCTGGGATGGATTGTGACACTTGAGATGTTATGTTTTTACATAATATTTGGGATGGATTAGATGGTGTTGTATTCATCACGTATTGACTACTATCATCAAAGGGTACAATTTATGTCGCTTGAGGGGGACACCTAAGTTCATCATGGGGAATGGGATCCCCAGGCATTCCATGTCGGTCCAGTTCAACAACAGTTGGGTGAGCTCAAAACCCAAGTGACATATATTTCTATTGATGATGTGAAAATGGGGAAGGATATATTTCTTCCTATAGTGGATAGGTTTTAAGATTCTTTTCTAGATGAATTCTTAGGGATAAAACATGAGAGAGATATTGAGTTCACAATTTAACTAATTCCTAGGGTGGATCCAGTGCTAATTATTCCATCAATAAAAGAACACATAAAACCATGGGGACGTAATCCTCAATTGGAGGAATTAGGTAATTAAGGGTTTATTCATATAAGTACATCATCTAGGGGATCACCATTTTTGTTCTCTAAGAAGGATGATGGGACATTTTAGTTGTGTGTCGATTACTGGAAGTTGAATCAGATGACAGTTAAAAACTAATATCCTCTTCCGTGTATTGATGATATTTTTGAATAGTTTAATGGTGCTTCTCTATTCTCCATGATTTATTTAAGGTTAGGGTATAATCAACAAATGGTGAGATCCACTAACATACCATGATTTGACATTAGGAGTAGGTATGGTTTCTATGAGTTTTTGGTGATGTCTTTTTGGTTGAAGAATGACTCAGAAGTGTTTATGGATTTAATTAACTCAATCATCGATCCTTACCAGGATTATTTCATAGCTATTTTTGTGGATGAAATCTGGGTGTTCTCTCAAACTCATGACGATCAGGCTAATCACCATGAATTTATTTTGAGTATACTAAGAGAGCATAGGCTATAACCAAATTTGTCTAAGTGTCAGTTATAGATCATCAAGGTACATTTATTGGGTCACATCATCTTTGAGTAATTTGTGTCAGTGGACCTAGATAAGGTTCATATTGTTGTATCATGGGAGAATTCCAAGAATATTTAAGGTTCTAAGGCTCACAGCAGAAGCCGGTGGTCCAAGGATTTTAATGTTTTCATCAGCGGAGCAACAGGACTTGTCATCACCGACGATCCAAGCCCTGGATAGGTCTGAGGATATCGCGTAAAATATAAGGAGTGAAAAATAAAAATGAAAATGTACCTGTTTCAAATCCGAAGCCACGGTCGATTGAAACTAGTTTAAGGCGATCATCGCTTGTAGGATCCAAATTAAGAACCCTCTAGATCATCCACACAGGCTTCAAAACCCCGTAGTATCATCGATCGTCGAATTCTGGGTGAAAGCGCGGAGATCCAATGACGCTTTTGACATCCTGAAAATCATTGTATTGAGATGCCTTCGATACTGGAGATAGATCTTGATATGAGCTTCTTTGATCGATATCTTATCTATCTAGAGAGTGGGAGGAGAGAGAGGCTAGGTATTTCCTTCCATGGAATGAATGAATAATGAATTTCACAACATAAGAGAGAGCCTCCTCCTATATTTATAGTGGAGTTGAAAAATACGCAGTTGGGTTCCCTGACCCCCGTTTATTTCAACATCTACTAAATAAATAATTTTGATGATATAAACTGTATTAATATTATTTATTATTTTATCATTTACTTGTAATATATAAAATATATTTTGTGGTAAAATCTGACCCATTTAACTCAACTCGCTACCCCTCTTAATATTAAACGACCCTTGAATATTAAAATAATATTAGTTAGATTAATATTATCTTGTATTTACTGAAATCATAAATATATTGAATAAATTCAATCCAAAATATTCATAACTTGAATATTAATGAATTTCTTTAATTATTTTAGTGAATGAAAACTTAGACAATACGCAGACACCGTGGTGGGGTCCACCATGTCCATATACCTATTCAACTAAATAGGGCGAATTCTTGAAAAAGTTATTATGCGTGACCCTCTAGGCCCTTATCTCGATATCAGTGATTAAATCCATAGACCAAGAGCGGACTCTATCACCCCATCATGGCCCTCTAAAGAGATAAGTATTGTTAGAGCAATGACCACCATCCTACGAACACCAACTGTGTTCTATAATCTCTTTGTCATTAAATATCTCATAAAGAAGGGTGAACACTTGTGTCATCATCCTTTTCTTACTTTATTATTTATTGATCTTACCAGATGGATTTACCTTTGTAATTTTTTGGCCAAAGACTTATGATGGTAGAACCATCCTGATCAACCAGGCCTAAGATATACAACATCTTAAACATGGAAGCGAAAAATCCTTTCTTGACCATTCAGCCAATGTCATACCACCAACGACGCACCAAAAATAAGCTAGCACACCACAATTTCAATACCATGGTTTTATCCTTACATCAAAGTATGCAATCAAATGGTATACACTGGTAATGGTCTCAAGTCAGGAGACCAATACACATGTTCGTAGATAGGAACAACCAATGACACCCAAAACATTTGGTGTTCCTATTGGCGGGGTCCACGTCATGTCTTGGAGTACCACCTCGTCTTGGTAGGGACCACATCACGTCTTGGAGTACCACCTCATCTTGACAGGGACCGACATACGTCTTGGTGTACCGCCTCCTCTTGGAGGGGTCCACGTCATTCACTGTTTTCATCTGAAGTACAATAATACTCACTCATGGTCCACATCACATCTTGGATTACCACCACATCTTGGCAGGGACCACACCACATCTTGGAGTACCACCTCATCTTGGAGGGGGCCACTTCATTCATCATCTTCGTCCGAACTACAATAATACTCGCGCACATGCGAGGGGGACCTAGGTATGAATGTAAATCATGTAAATATTGGGTGTGCATGCCCTTATACATTTTAACCAAAAATAAAGACGATGCATAGACCATTAAAAAATTATTTACAATCCTCACACATAATTAAATAATTAATTAAATAAATAAATAAGTGCAGACATACAAGGGTCCATGCTCAAGAACAAAATGAGGGTAAAATAAAGTGCTATAAAATTAAAATACATTAATTAAGTATGAGGGTTGCCTAAATTAAATTATATGAATTTAATAAATTCAAAAAAATTAATTAATCATCAGTCCGCTAATTAATTTAATTTTTATGCCAAAATTAAATTAATTTATATTCTCGGGTATTAAAATAATTAAAAAAAATTAATTTTAATTAATTTAATTAATATACTAAAATTTAATTAATTAAATTAATTACTTTGATTAATTTAAATTGGTTAGTCCCCGAAACACGACTTTACAGCCTACGCGGGTCGGGATAATCCCATGTAGGGCCAAACTGTGCTGGTGGTGGCCTGGTTTTGGAGCTGGCCAGGATGCAAGGAAGCCGAAAAAACTTCCTGTGGCGTCGCGATATTGACAACCCGGTGGACAGCAACGGCCTGAGTCCACAGTGGCCATCTAGTTTCGGAGTAGAGGGGTGCATGGCTACATTGGGACTCTTAAGGGAGGCAGAGGCCTACTATCCGGTGAGGAGGGATATAACCGACTTATACGGGGGGGCCGAGGGAGGGCGATGATGGGGAGACCTGCACCTACAGTGGGCTCACAACAATTGGGAGATGTCCGGACCGGTGACTGGTTTTGCAGCTTGTCCGAAGAAGGGTTTTTTCGACAAGCGGCTTGGGGTCCTGCATAGAAGGAATAGGTCGTGGACCAGGAGGAAGGCTACTAGGCGGTAGGTAGCTCGGGGCAACTACCTACTATGGGGCGGTCTGGCTCTGCTATGCTGTATCCCAAAGTGGTGCGTTGGAGGTAGGGGACAACCCCTATTTTTTCCTTTTTTTTAGTTTTTACACTTTCAGGCACCAACTCCCCTTATTTGATTTTTCTTTTTATTCTCTTTAAGACTTAATTAATTTTTTAAATAACTCTCCCCCTTTTTTTAGTCTTCCTTGTAAGTCTACTCTCCCCAAACATTTTCCACACCCAAACTTTCTAAAGGCCAAATAATATCCTTTCAATTTTATAATAATGAATTTATTATATTAAAATAATAAATTATTATTATTATTACTATTATAGTATGATATTATTATAATAATAAAATAAATATTATGATAATAATAAAATAAATATTATAATAATAATAAAATTATTATGAAAATTATTATAATATAAAATTTATAATTTTGAAAATATTTTTTATTCATATCCGATGAATGATCCTTCGGAATGAATTAAATTTAATACCTGTGATCAAATGAAAATTTGATCTAATCCAAAAATTTAAAATGTCCAAAACCTGGCCGTTCGAGATGGGATCGAGGCATGGTTTGAATCATTGGTACCATTTTTTAACTCTCTACTTAATTATAATGAAAATTTAATTTTCTAGGTTCAGAAAATTTATGCAATCCCTCTGATAACAATGTATGGTTCCAGAGCTAGCAGCGAAAGCTGATGGTCCAGGGATTTTAAATTTTTCATCAACGGATCGACTGGACTTGTTATCACCAATGATCAGATCCTTGGATAGGTCCAAATATCTTGCGTAAATTATAAAGAGCAAAAAATAAAAATGAACATGTACCCGTTTCAAATCCAAAGTCGTGGTCAACTGCAACTTGTCGATGACAATCTTAGCTTGAAAGATCTAAAGCATGAACCCTCTAGATAGTCCACACGCACATCAAAAACCCATTGGAGTGTCGATCGTCAAATTCCAGGTGCTAGTGCGGAGATCCGATGACGCTTTAGATGTCCTAATGATCACTACATTGAGATGCCTTTGATGTTGGAGAGAGATATTGAACCGAGCTTCATGGATCAAGAGTTTCTCTCTTTAGAGAGAGGGAGGAGAGAGAGGCTCTAGATTTCATTCCATGGAATGAATGAATAGTTAATTGCACAACATAAGAGAGAGCCTCCTCCTATATTTATAGTGGAGTTGAGAAATACCCGATTGGGTTCCCCGACCCCCGTTTATTTCAACATCCACTAAACAAATAATTTTGACGAACTAAACTGCGTCAATATTATTAATTATTTTATCATATACTTGTAATATATAAAATATATTATGTGATAAAATCCAAGCCATTTAACTTGACTCCATGTTCCACTTAATATTAAACAAACCTTGAATATGAAAATAATATTCATTTGATTAATATTATCTTGTATTTAAATAACTCCTAAAAACATTAATAAAATTCAATCCCAAATATTCATAACTTGATTATTAATGAATTTATTTAATTCTTTTGGTGATAGACATCTTGGAAAATACTTAGACCTTGTGGCAGGGCCCACCATGTCCATATACCTATTCAACTAAATTGGGTGGATTCTTGAATATGCTATTGTGTGTGACCCTCTAGGACCTTATCTCGATAGCAGTGAATAAATCCACAAACCAAGAGAAAGCTCTATTAACCCATCATGGCCCCCTAAAGAGATATGGATATTTATAGCAATGAATATTATCCTACAAACACCAACTGTGTACTATAATCTCTTTGTCATTAAATATCTCATAAAGCAGGATGCACACTTGTGTCATAGCCCTTTTATTGCTTTATTATTTGTCGATCTTACTTGATGGATTTACCTTTGTATTACTTTGGTCAATGACTTATGAATGTTGCACCATCCTGATCAACCAGGCCTAATATATACAACTTTCTAAACATGGAAGTAACAAATCCTTTATTGACCATTCATCCAATGTCATACCACCAACGACGCACCCAACACAAGCTTTCTCACCCCGATTTCAATACCATTATTTTCGCCTTCCATAAAAGTACGCAATCAAATGGTATACCCTAGTGATGGTCTCAAGTATGGAGACCAATACACATGTCCATAGATAGGAACAACCAATGACACCCAAATCTTGTGGTGTTCCTATTGGCAAGTCTGTCCTCATGGTCTCACTACTAGATATCACCAAGTGAAAACTTCATGAGAAGATGTCTCAATGCTTATGATCCCCCAACACTTGATAGTAAAACATCTACTGTTTCCAGTTAGTAAGATGTATGTAGAATATAGAACATATATTTAGGATTAATGGCATAGTATCTTGAGGTTCTAATTATAGTTTGGGATCTACTATAACCTCTCTACACGACAATCAATCATGAAACATTACCCATATAATAGTGGACGTAGAAAAGTGTAAACTATAATGTAAATTTCACATCATGTATAACTAATTATACACATGATTTGGTAATCAAAAGTACTACAGAGTTGGGTCTAGGGAACCCACTATTTTAACAGAATATTGTCGATATCATGAGATTTTTTGGTTTGGATGAATATTACATGAGATTCAAAAAATAATTTTCTCATTTGGGATCACCCTAGATAGTCTTGACCAAGAAGATAGTTAAGTTTTAGTGGTTCAGATCATGTGAGAAGTATTTCTATGAGTTGAAGAGGTAGATGAATATGACATTGATTTTGATCTTAATCAGGCTGGGTAAAGAGTATACCCTATTTTATGATGCATCTGGTTTTGTTCTTGGGGAAGTGTTGATGCAAGGGGATAGGGTTGTGTCTTATGGGTCACAACCACTGATCCCATAGGAGAAGAATTTCCCTTGGCAATATCTCAAGTTGGACATGGTAGTTTATGCTTTAAAATGCTGGTTGTATTACCTTTTGGGTGATATTTTATTGGTGTATACTGATCATAAAAGCCTTAATTTTGTCTTCTATTAGAGTTATTTGAATCTTTGGTAACAGAGATGGGTTCAGTACATGAAGTCCTTAAATTTTTAGTTTTCCAACACACTGGGAAAAGGGAATAGTATTGTGGATTCATTGAGATGAAACAAACAGACTCAGGTAGTTCAAGAGTCTAGTTCTATGTGTAAGATAATAGTCTTGTTGGATGTGATGCATACAAGGGTTTGAGATAGCCACAGATAGATGGCCCTCACATCCTTGATGGCTGAGTCCAAATTCTTTGGCTTGGTTATGGAGAGACAACATGAGGATTCAAATTGTCTGGATTTGGGGGAAGGAATTAGAGGAGGGGAGTCACCTTCTTAATAGACTATGAATGATGATGCAATCATATAATTTCATGGTCATATGGTTGTGACTACTTGTAAACATGAAGAGATAATGAATGAGTTTCATGCCTCAAAGTGGGTGGTGCATCCTAGTTTGACGAAAATGTATCATGAACTTCATAGATAATATTTTTGACCATTAATGAAGAAAGGGGTGGTAGGTTTCAGGACATGATGCTACACCTGTCAGTAGGTGAAGGTCAACATAAGTGATTATGTGGGATATTATAGTCATTACCCATTCCATAATATAAGTGGGATGATTTCACCATGTATTTTGTGGTGGGTCTTCCAAGGATGCCTCAGAATAATGACACTATATGGGTTTTTGTGGATCAGTTGAAAAGGGTGGAAAATTTCATATTGATTCAAAAGACTTATAACATAGATCAGTTGGTTGAATTATATGTTTTGGAGGTATTGTGGTTTCATGGGGTGTCATGGTCTATAGTTTCAAATCATGACCCATGTTTTACTTATTTATTTTGGAAAGGGTTGTTGAAAGTTCTTGGTACCTAGGTGTTTTTAGTATTTATTTTCACCAATAGAATGATGGGAAATCAGAGCATACTATTCAGGTGATAGTGGGAATGTTGAGGGAATGTTTTCTATACTTTTGTTGATCTTGGGAGAAGCACTTGTCTCTTGTGGAGTTCACGTATAATAATCATTACTAGAAGAATATTCTGATGTAACCACATGAGACACTCTATTATAGACCATACAGATCTCCACTATGTTTGATGGAGGGTGGGGAATCTAAGTTTTTGGGGATGAGTCTCATGAAGGATAAATTAGAGAAGGTTCATTTGATTCAGAAATGGATGGTTATGGATCATGGTTGGAAAAAATCATATGTTAATTGACATTCTTGACCTCTTGTGTTTGTGGTGGTTGATCATGTGATTTTTGGATGTTTCTAAGGTTTGATCACTATCAGATTCATAAATAGGGATAATTGGTACCTAGATATGTAGGGTCATTTGATATTGGGGAGAGAATCATAACGGTGGCATACCGATGGAATATTCAATAGTATTCTGTAGAAATTCACAATTTTTTCCTATGTAAATTTTTTTAGTATCTCCCCAACCCAGATAAAGTAATTGAAGTTGATGATGTGGGGTTTTAGGTATATTAATCCTTCATGGAGCATCTATTTTGTTTTGGGGATCATAATGGGAAGATTTTATGAGGTAAGACCATGTCATTGGTTTGAGTGTTGTTGAAACATGATAATTTTTAGGAAGAAACATTGGATAGGGAGATTAATAAACAACCATGGGGCATAAAAAAATTTCCTTGCTATTTCAGTGATACATGGGAGTGTGGCTCAAGGATGATTTGTCATATGGCGGGGAGGTTGTATGATCCAAAACATCTAATGAGGTATAATATTGTTCATGTTTTTGTTTAAATCCATTTAAAATGGCTAATGAAATGTTTCTTGAGAGTAAAATGGGAATCAGTGGTGTCCCAAGGGTTAAGGATGTGAAAATGGAAGAAATGACGCAATTCTCGAAAGGGATCATGGTTGGTACAAGGTTAGCATTAACTGTGTTCCATAACCATGCAACCTGGAGGGGCAGGGTGCATGGTTATGAAAACCATTCTTATAGGGAGGCCAAAATGTGTGTGTTTGGATAGAGCCATACCACATGGATACCACATTGTTTTTTAACTTGTAGTCTGCAACACCCTGAGATTTTATGAGATAGATTTTTCTAATTTCATTTATGTCTTATGTTGTACGCTACACCTAGATTACCTTGGGATATACACAACACCGTATTAGCTTGTAGTATACACAATAATATTATTGTCTTGTGTTACACACAATTTAAATTTCTTTTGATATAATTAATTTCATGCAATACAGAGTATAAGTTATAACTAAATATTTTAACCTAGTCATTATAATGGTGGGTATGAATAGTATTAACTTCCTTCTAAATACTATTCAAATGAAAATAAGGATGTCTATAAAATAATAAAATAAATGTTTATGGATTTTATTAGTGAAATATATATCATATATATTCAATGTAATGTTTTAAGTTTCTATTATATGTTTTCTAGGTATGATATAATAATAAATTTTGTTTTTCGGATAAAAGAAGTATTTTTCAAAAAATAATGTTTTACCTGCTTTTGATGGAGAACCCTTTTTAAATCCAGTATTTGAAAATTTTATAAATTCTATTTGACATAATAAACTTATTTTTTGGATTTGGGCCATCATAATTTACCTTGGTTGAAATTATTGTATTGTTCTGTTGAAATTCATATTTTAACGAATAGTGAAAAAAATACTACATTTTAATTCAAAACTTCCTTTTCATCTAATTTATTTATATAGTTATATTATCTATTTAATTGCTTTTAAAGTTTAAATGAATAATGTTTCTATATTTTAATCAAATTATGGTCATTGGAATTAATTTCAAATTTAAATTGAAAATAAACACATGTGAATCATTTGATAGTTTTTACCACTTAAAAACCTAATTTCTGGTTTTGACAATGAGAATTAATTTTAAATTAATTAATTCAACATCTCTGTTTTTAATTTGAAAAATGTATTCCACATTTGGAATATTTGGTTCCAAATTATGTTAATAGGTTAGTTTTATTTTTTTGGATATTATGAATAGTAACTATGATAATTTTTATATACCATAGTTAAAGGTAAATCGGGTAAATTAGGGTAACAAACAATATGATAAAGTTAATAAAATTACCATAACAATTGTAAAAATCCTATTAGATTAATAAAAGTATACCAATATCACCTAAGGTTTGAAATTGATTCAATTAATGGAATTGTTTCCATGAAAGTGATGTAATAATAATAAAAACAAAATAAAGTGACAACATGTCACTCTCTTATCTCTTATAAGTATAATAATATTAATGTATTGATAAACTTGATGAAACATCAAAAATAAATAGGATCTAGAAATATAATTAAATTATCTACAACATTTGAATTTATTTAGAATTTTTATAGATTAAATAATTGCCATTAATGATGACACAATAGTGATGTAGTAATTATTTTTTAATAGAAATATCAAATAAATGGTTTTAAAAATATTATAAGAAATATAATAAGAAATAATTAATGTGGTCCATGAATTTTATAGGTTAATATGACATGTTATTAGTGTATTAACTATTATGGTTCGAATTTATATTTTTTTTCATTTTATTTATGTCAAATAAATGAATAGTGTCAAAATTGACACTATTGATATTTTATAAAAATAACATAGTATTAAATTATATAAAAATCGGAAAAATTGTTAAAAATTAAAAGGTAAAAAATATAAGGTCTAAAATTTCAGAAAATAACCAATTGTGGACAATTTAAATAAAAAAATTAAATATCTATAACCATTAAATATTTATAATATTACTACCACAATTAAAATTAGAAATATTAAATAAGGATAAATCCAAACGATACGATTTAAAATAAAATAAAAACATGTATAAATTTTATTGGTTGAGAGGATTTAGATACATACTTATCTTATCTAATAAATAATTTAATTTTTATGCAATTTTATTTAAAAATTAATTTATATTAATTTAATAGTTTTGGTATTTCTAAAGGTGCTCCTCCCCTCTCTTATAAAAGGGCACCTCTCATTCTCTTTTAAATACACATCTAAAGAACTTTTTCTCAGCCAAAACATACCCATTTCCTCTCCCAAATTCCCTAAATTAATTCTAGATTCCACCCCTTGGGTAGAAATCCATCTTATAGAGACCTTTTGTGAAAATCAAAAGGAGATACTCAAAAAAGAGGTAATTGTTTTATCACCTCATTCAAAATTCTATTCTTCTTCTACTTCATATTCTTATATTATTTCCATAATAAAGTAATAAATCTAGTATCTTATAAATTATGATATTTTTTTATAATTATCTGAAAACCTTATACCTCCTTTTATACATCCTATGAATAACAATATCACCATGTGTGCGTACGTACAACTTACTGTCTCCATGCCGTGGTGTAATTTGTTATTCAAAAAATACATAATTTTGAAGGATATAATGATGATTATAATGGATTAAAATAATTAATATAATGTGATCATTATCATATTTAATTAATATAACATCCAATTCTATACTATTTATCCATTAATTGAATGATTTAATCGCTCGTGCATACGTACGGCCTAACGCCTCCATGATGCAATGTGCTTCATTCTATAAGATATTCATTAAAAAATAATTATATACCTGAATGGAATGAATAAATATTATATATATTTTACTAATATAATTTTTTAAATGATAAACATTTATCAAATAAGTGGAACATGAACTTATCTGACAAAACATTCATAAGAACATAAAGCAGCTAATATCCAAATAACAGGAGACAATGTTATGCTACTAACAAAGGGATGATAATATGATCATATATGATATCATAAAAATGACTATTATTCTTGAATAAGTAAATAACATTATTTAAATCTTTATATAGGAAATTCATGTACAAATAAGAATATCAGACCTAAGGTAAGAGATAATTTTCCAATCTCATCATTATTTGAGATTATTTATTCATATGTATTTACTAGGGTATATTTTTTACTCTCATACATTTTTCCTATATATATAATATTATTTATATTATTATACTATTTTTTAATATGAATTTTACCCATTGGTAAATTTTTATTTAACTGTATGGAAGGAATATTTCTTTCATTTTCCATACGAGGTACTTTTGGGCTTTTCCAGCAAGAGTACGAAAATAATTTTTTAACTTCTACGACATGAAATTTTTTTACATCTTCATAATACCATAATTACATTATATTTCCTATAAAGAAACTCAATTTTATATCAAAAAAATTATTTTTATTTTAAAATTGTGTGGAATTTTGATAAAATAAAACGTTTTTGAAGAAGAAATGATATTAACCCCAAGAATTAAGTTCAAGTGTTTTATGAAAATTATTTTTCATCTAAGATGACACTATTTAAATATGGTTTTCAATATATACCTATTTTTACTATTATTTAATTATGTTAATGATATAATTTTATTTTATATGGATTATGTTATGATAGAATGATGCTTAAGAAACCCATTTTATATCATGGGTTATGCTATGATGAATGATTTATGTTTTTGTGGAATATGTTAGAATGATTTGATTAGGATATGGGTGGGACCTATATCTCCATTAAATTAATTGGGTAAAGCTTTATATATCAGGAAATAAACATGGCTGTAATGGAAATAAAATCTTGTTTATTAATACATGGCTGGAACGACAAGTAAATCTGGTTTAGTAATATATGGCTGGAATGGAAAGTAATCCCAGTTCAGTAATGGAATTTGTCCACTATAATGATTTTGGAATCAATTACATTGATACTATAGAAATAATATTATGGGAATATTTGTTTTCCACAACTCCATATTTTATTCCAATGCTATTTTATAATTGTTAATGTTCCTTTATGATCTCTAACTTACGTACTACCATGATTTATTTCATGACTCGAGATTTTGATTTTTAAAAATTATGTTATTGGTTTTAAATTCTTTTGTTTATCATTTGTTTTATAATACAAATGTTTACCCTTATTGAGAATTTGAGATCAACATTTTTCGGTTTTCTTTTCCCCAGGATATAAAGAAAGGTTTTAGGTAGGAAAACAAAAGGGGGATATCTTTATGAGAGATGTTGAAGATATTTCACTATGTTAAAAGATTATATACCATGCTTCTAAAGACACTAAAATAATACAATATTTGGGAGTATAAATGTTTAATGTATTTATCATTCCACAAAATAAATGTAATTTCCATGTACATCAAGCTTGGGCCGTTAGACAGTCTCCCTGGGTGGTCTTGCAATCTGACCCCTCTTGGAAAAAGGGTGTCTCACAGTTGGTGCATGATTTGGGAAACTGTGTAGCCAAACCATGCACCTCATTAAAGAGGGGGAAATCCAGATTTTCCCCATTTTAATTTAAGGGTTATAACCCATTTTTCCCATTTCACCTACTACAGCCCATGTGAAAACCAAACGATCCCAAGATTCCAAGAGACGATTCACCTTCGATTCTTAGATGCTTTGAGTGTTGTTGGGAGCGAATGGAAGATATCAGTGTTCCTAACACTCCTCTTTCTTTATTTTTCTATATTATGGATTGTATAATAAATATTCTATTTTTTAATCCTTAAAATGTAACTTTTATTGAGGATTCTAGGTTGAGGCCTTAAGAGGTGTAGGACTTGAAATCAAAGGCTAATATTAAGTGAGTGTATGTCTAAAAACATGCGGTAGGTGGTCTATAAATTATATATATTATTATTGATGTTTGATTTATGTGGGTGTGTTTGTGATTGTAGAGACCCAAACATTAAATACATGGACATTACATTACTTTTGCAGAATACTTAATACATAACAAAAATAAATACAAAAGGATCGTAATAGTTTTGTGTGTTTGGAAACTATGAAAAATATTCTTCTAATCATGTTGAAAGATCTTCAACATCTCCCATAATGATCTTCCCCTTTGTTTATCTTACCTAAAACCTTTCTTTAATTATTGGGGAAAAGAAAACATATAAAGGGTGAGCTCAAATGATCAGTAAGAGTAAGAATGGAGAAAATAAAACAAATCATATACATTTGAACAAAAAAAACATGAACAGAATGTTTAAACATCAAAATGTTGAGCAATGACATAAAACATGGTAGTACGTAAGACATAGATCATAAAAAAATATTAATCAAGATAAAATATCATGAGAATAAAACATGTAATTGTGGAAAACCATTAAGCACGTGATGTGATTTCCATAGTAGCCAAGGTATTGCTGCCAAGACCATCTTAGTGGATAGTCCCTTTCTGAATCGAGTTCACTCCTCGTTCCAGTCCTGTAACACTGAACCGGATTAACTTACCGCTCTAGCCATGTCTATCTCATGAGATATAAATCTTTACCCTATTCATTGGAGGGATATATAGGTCCCACCCATCTCATAATGAAATCATTCTTACGTGTGCCACAATATAAACATAAATCATTCATCATAACCCAAAGAATAAAAAATGGGTTTCAGAAACATCATCCCATCATAACATAATCCATATAAAAAAATGGATATCCTTTCATCATAAGAAATGTGAAACCATGTAAATCATAGATACATTATACTTGAAACATACACATATGAGAATAATTTCATCTTAGATGGAAAATGGTTTTGATAAAACACTTGAAATGTATTCTAGAGGAAAATATCCTTTCTTCTTCAAAATCATTTTATTTTCACAAAATGTCATGCAATTTTAAAAGAAAATAATTTTGTTGAAAATAGTCATGAAATATTGTAGAGTAAGCTTCATGAAAATAAGGTGTTATAAAACCGTAAAAATCGGTTCATGCCGTATAACTTAAAAAAACATTTTTCTCGTACTTTTGCTGGAAAAGTAAAAAAGTACCTTGTATGGTAAACAAAAGAAATATTCCTTACATACCATGTAATAAAAGTCAAAAATGGGTAAAAATGGATTTAAAAATACATGAAAACATTTTTAGAAAACCGGGACATGGATGATACATATAACCCTAGTAAATACTTACGAATAAACAATCTCGGATAAAACGAGATTGGAAAAGTTATCCCTTAAAAAGATATTTTTGTAAATAAAATAGATAACTTATGTGTATTCACTATAAGTTCACATAAAGAAATTATAAATACATGATAAGATATAAAAATTCATTTCTCACATAATCAAAGAACGACATAAACAAGAAAGAGATGATCAACCCAAAGAACGAAAATTGGGTTAAGAAATTCCCTTACCTCATGTATGACTTGACTCAATAATTCTTTAATCTCCTGAATAATAAACCAAAGTTAATTTATACCTTCTTAAGAACCTTTTTCAAGTTTATTATTCCTTTTATATCACTTATTACCATGTTATAAAAATTATGTAACCATTTAAGTTAAAAATGTTCGTTTTGTCGATATTTGGTACTTGAGTCAAAAATGGACTTCTTATAATTACATGTTGTTCATGTAGTCAAAGGTTCATTATATCCAGAATTATATTCATGATTTATATATCTTATATATCCAGAATATACATGTATTTATAATAGTACAGAACATATGTAGGTAAGAAATGAAATTCACAGTTCATGGAGATGGTAAACCGTACGTACGCCTGAACACTACTTTCATTTATATTTCTTATTTTAATGGAATTAAAACATAATGATATATAGCTATATTATAATTCCCATATAATATCATTAACTCCATCCTGTATACATACCACATAAGGCATTAACGAATCACATCACTTTGAGGGGGCGGTAGTCCGCACTTCCTCAAATGAGATTATTGTATTTATCCACTATGAAAACCATAAAGGCTTGATATAATTGGGAAGTAAAGAAGCATAAGGAAATCATAAAAATAATATATATCAAATATAAATACAGTTACATTATAATGTCCACCATGAGAGGTGGTAGGATAAAATCGAACAATCATCATTTCGTGAGGGGTTAGTTTTCCATCCACAGAAAAATTATGTTCTTCATCCATTAGATGGAGGTGTGTGTAAGTGTGTTTTGAATAATTTTCATAAAAATATCCTAGTATATTGAGGATACTGGTGTTGTTACAAAAGAAAGGATTAAAAATAGTTTAGGGGTTTGATAAGTAGAATAAAAGAAAACAATTTGAGAGAAACTGTTACCTTTAATTTGGGTAAGTTCCATTGGTTTGAACCAAAAGGACTTCTTGAAGTGCCTTCTGCCTAAGGTAAGGATTCTAGGGGGAGGAGAATGATGTCGGGAGATTAATTGGGTAGACCTTGTACGATCCAAATGGCTTGAGAGGTGTGAGGAATTGTATAGAAATGGTCTCCTTTTATAAGGGGAGGAGGGGCTCTTTTGGAAAGTGTGAAAATATTATTTTATTATAAACTTATCTTTAGTTTAAAAAGGTCCAAAAATAATTAAATATAAATATAAGATGCCTTGTGGTCTAAATAAAATCATCCAATCATAATTTTACATGTTTTGGATAATATTTTAAACATTATAATATTATTTATTTAAATCATTTATTAATGAGGTAAATACTGCATCATTATTGTGTCATGAATAATGTAATTTATTTGAAGTATAAAAATTATAAAAAAAAACTATCATCAGGTAGGAAATCTTGTTATCATTCTAATGAATATTTATAGTCGAAAAGATAATTTATATAACCCCTTATAAAAATTAATTACTAAAAGATATTTGTTAATGTCAATTTTGTCTTTACATTAAATTAATTAATCCAAATTGTCAATATCACTACCAAGTTGCTCAATGGGGTCCTAAAATAGACCCAAGGATACCCATAGTCGTAAATGACTCAACCAATAAGGTTTGGACAAGTTTTAAGGTAATTTTTAATTATTATAATATTCTTTTAGTCTTGAATTAACCTATTTACCTTTAACTGTGGTAAATAAAAGTCAAAAGTTACTATTCAGCAAAAATTATTTCCATCTTATTGAAGCACATTTTACTTCTTGATAACAACCATGTATGTCAGATTTTTGAAATTCAATTCACAGATGTGGTAAAATTTCATTTAAATGAAAGGGTCGGTTTTTTAACTACCTCTAAGTGGTTTCACTATTTATCAAAAATTGATGTTTTTCAGAAAAATACCAAAACTTCAGCCTAAGCTATATTGGATATTTTGAATTCAAAAATTATTTCTATTTTTTCAAATTCAAAACATAGAAGTGGCATTAATTAATTTAAAAATTAATACCCATTATCAAAAAAATAGCATGTTTTTAAGAAACAATAATTATCAAAAGATCGACACTTGTTTATGTCCAATTTCAAAGTGAAATTAATTTTAATGACCAAAATTAGATTAAATGGTAAAAATTTATTATAATTACACTTCAAAACTAATTAATAACATAATATAACCATATAAATTATTGTGATGAAAAATGTTTTTTTAAATTAAAATATAGCATGTTTTTACTATTCATTAAAATATGAAAGTTATCAGAATAATATGAAAAAATTATCCAAATTAAATTTTTATATCCTGATTCCAAGGAAGAATTTTATTTTGTGAAATAGAACTTATAAACATGTCAAAAACTATATTTAATGTGGGTGTGCCATCAAAAGGTGGCAAAACTGCATTTTTTTTAAAATACTTATTTTACCAGAAAAATTTAGTTTGTTCTCATACCATATTCTAGAAAATGTGTAAGATGAATAATATTGTTATTAAATTAAAAATGTAGTTTATACTATTCATAACGGCTAGTTAATAATAATAATATAACCATATATCGTTTTTAATGAAACTTGGTATTGCCAAAAACACACCCTATCGAGGAAGGTTGCGATTGCATGTAATACAAGACAAGTTAGGGTTGCGTGTGGTGCAAGACTCCTTAGTTGTTTCATATAATATAATCCAACCATATTTTATTTATACATTGAATATATATATATACACACACACTCATAGTTTCGTAGAATAACTACTATCAAATGAACTTGAAATTGTGTGTAACATGATCCAAGAATAGTGTTGCGTATACTGCAAGCTAATATGGTGTTGCATATAGCGCAAGGTAATCTTGGTATTGCGTAAAATAGAAGATATGAAAAAAAAATTATCTTATAAAATATCAGGGTGTTACATTCTACCCCCATTAAAATGAATTTTTCCCTCAACATTAGTCGAGGTTATAAATGGTTTATTACTTGAGAGTTTCTTTAATAGAAACCCACATCGTAAAAAAGAATAATAAAAATTACTTTTAAAAATGAACGTTAGAAACAAAACGGATACCCAAATTAACTCATCACTTGGGTTCCCACATAGAAGAACATAGGTGAAAATATTGATATGGAAGATAAATATAACCATAAACTTCTGATGAAGAGTGGTAGAGTACATGGCTAAGAAAAATCCAACAATCACAAAGCCATAAATGTGTGATGGTCTATAGTACCATCTAATTTATCAGATATAAGGGCACTAGAAAAACATTTTTGGTTTTCAATATCATTTCCCAAATGTTGAAGAATTTGTTTTGAATTAAAATAAATACTTACTTGATTTTGGTACAATCTCACCATTGGTCTTTCCTTCAACAATTTCCACTTCATATCTTAAAAAATGAAGTTGAATTTGTCATTCGTGAAGTGTTAGTATATCATGCGATAGAATGATAGGTCATTCAATCTGTCTCAAACAAAAGTTAGAAAAAGTTATTAAATATACATAAGTCCATCTATAGTGAGATTAATCATATATGATTACTAAAATGAACTTATACCACTTAATAAATTAAAACTAATTTATACTAACCAAGGACTTCATGTAGGCCAGTGGTAGGTGATAAAGTCATGTCGCACTTCGGTTGTGAGTTCGATTCCCACAACCTTTTTTGAAACGACGGGTTGTCGCCCATCCTACGGGTTGTCCTTTTTCTAAAACTACACTATTAAAACATTACAGAAATAATATTGAAAAAAGTTCTATCCTTAAACAATACTGTCTCATGTCCAAAATTATCCATTCCAATCGTTAAACTTATCCAAAATACATCTGTCCAATCTCATAGTATAAAGAAAATGATTACTGGAAAGGTCACATAACAAGATCATGAATGACATCATTTATCCCCCATATATCATAAAATAAATCTTGTTGGTCATATTACAGACATGTTAATACCTTAATCATATGTTCTCTTGAAAAATGAATGACCATTGAACCTCAAATAAAATATTAACACTGTCAAAAGTTATCTCTTTCCACATACCAAAGTCCCAAAATTTCTATATACTCAAATCATGATATCACTTTGTCCTTATATCAGTCATGAGCTCATTAATATTATCAAACATTTCATTATCTTTTTATCCCTTCATTATGCACATATCATCTTATTTCCAAAAATATCTGAATAACCTCTCATGGTTACCGATACCATTCATCATATACTTTCAAAAACTCAAGGAAAGAAAACAGTGTAACAATCCTTAGATTTTTATTTATTCCATAGTATCATAAATTATTCTTGATAAACATACAATCATTCCACTACCTTCTTAAACCACTTACTGAGCTTCATCATTTCTTTCATCTCATATATCATTTGTAGTCTCTTCATCATTATCCACATAAATACTACCCATATAACCATGCTGATTCTCTTCATGAGATTTTCCCTTAGAGCATTGGTTTGAATAATGCCCGTACATTCCACATTTAAAACATTTAACCATTGTTGATGTCTTAGCAATACCATTATCCTTGTCCATTGTGTTAACTGAACCTTTTCCTTTACAATTATTGGATTTGTGTCCTTATTTTCCACACCCAAAGCATCTTCCAGTTCATTTGAAACATTCTCTCTGATGCCTCTTCCCACATGATTTACATGAGGGGAATTGAGCTTTATTTCCTCTATGATCATCATGAAAATCCATCTTTCTCTTATTAGCTGAGTCAGGATACTTACCAAAGTTGAGATTATTGATCATATTTTGAGATTTATGATTAGGCATAATAAAGATTTTTGGACTTACAAATCCCGTTTCATTTGGTTTCTCATGAGGAATATGATTCCATTGTCCATCATATCCACCATTATTGTGAATCATCCTGTTTAAAACCATTTCCTAGAACCCAAAAAGAATATTGGGATAGGAAAAATCATAATCTAGGGGAAGTACCTTCAATATCTAACATCTTGGGTTTAATCCTAATATTTTTTCCGTAATTCTACGACTATAACTTATACTTATACTTAATCTTAGGGACATCCCTAGGCATAACTTAAAAATGTCTCTAGGTATCTCACTAAAGTTTTCACATCCTAGTTTCCAATGGTTAACTAAACCATTACTCTGATACCAACTGTAGAGAACCAAACATCAGGTACATGGATATTACATTACTTTTGCGGAATACTTAATACATAACAAAAACAAACACACAAGGATCGTAATAGTTTAGTGTCTTTGGAAACTCGGAGAAATAATCTTCTAATAATGGTGAAAGATTTTCAACATCTCACACAAAGGTCTTCCCATTTTTTTCCTCTTACCTAAAACATTTCTTTAAATCCTGGGGAAAAGAAAACATATAAAGGGTGAGCTCAAATGCTCATTAAGGGTAAACATGGAGAAAATAAAACAAATAATATACATTTGAATAAAAAATCATGAACATAATACTTAAACATCAAAATCTTGATCAATGACATAAAACATGGCAGCACATAAGGAATAGATCATAAAGAGACATTAATCATGATAAAATAGCATGAGAATAAAACATGTAATTGTGGAAAACCATTAAGCACATGATATGATTTCCATAGTAGCCAAGTCATTGCACCAAGACCATCTTAGTGGACAAAGTCCCTTTCTGAATCGAGTTCACTCCTTGTTCCAGTCCTATAACACTAAACCAGATTAACTTACCATTATAGCCATGTATATCTCATGAGATATAAATCTTTACCCAATGCATTGGAGGGAGATATAGGTCCCACCCATCTCATAATGAAATAATTCTTACATGTGCCACAACATAAACATAAATCATTCACCATAACCCAAATAATAAAAAATGGGTTTCATAAACATCATCCCATCATAACATAATCCATATAAAACAAATGGATATCGTTTCATCATAAGAAATGTGAAACCATGTAAATCATAGATACATTATATTTGAAACATACACATATGATAATAATGACATCTTAGAGGGAAAATGGTTTTGATAAAACACTTGAAATGAATTCTTGAGGAAAATATCCTTTGTTCTTCAAAATAATTTTCTTTTCAAAAAATTTCATGCAATTTTAAAGGAAAATAATTTGGTTGAAAATAGTCATGAAATCTTGTAGATTAAGATTCATCACAATAAGGCGTTATAAAACCACAAAAATTCGTTCATGCCGTATAAGTTAAAAAAAATTCTTATCGTACTTTTGCCAGAAAAGTCAAAAAGTACCTCGTATAGTAAACAAAAGAAATATTCCTTACATACCATGTAATAATAGTAAAAAATGGGTAAAAATTACTTTAAACATATATTAAAGCATTATTAGAAAACAGGGACATGGATGATAAATACAACCACAATAAATACTTATGAATAAACAATCTCAGATAAAAACGAGATTTGAAAAGTTATCCCTTACAAAGATCTTTTTGTAAATAAAACAGATCAATTATGTGTATTCAATATAAGGTCACATAAAGAAATTATAAATACATGATAAAATATAAAAGTTCATTTCTCACATAATCAAATAATGACATAAACAAGAAATGGAAGATCAACCCAAAGAACGGAAATTGGGTTAAGAAATTCCCTTACCTCGTGTCCGACTTGACTCAATCGTTCTTTAATCTCCTAAATAATAAACCAAAGTTAATTTACACTTGCATAATAATATTTTTCAAGTCTATTATTCCTTTTATATCACTTATTACCATGTTATAAACATTATGTAACCATTTAAGTTAATAATGTTCGTTTTGTCGATATTTGGTACATGAGTCAAAAATGGATTTCTTATAATTACATGTTTTTCATGTGGTAAAAGGTTCATTCTATCCAGAATGGTTTTCAGGATTTATATATCATATATATCCATAATATACATGTATTTATAATAGTACATAACATATGGAGGTAAGAAAGGAAATTCACCGTTCATGGAGACGGTAAGCCATACGTACGCATGAATGCTACTTTCATTTCTATTTATTATTTTAATGGAATTAAAAAATAATTGTACATAGGTATTTTATAATTCAAGTATAATATCATATATAATATCATTAACTCCATCCTTTATACATCTCACATAAGGCATTAACGAATCACATCACTTTGAGGGGGCGGTAGTCCACACTTCCTCAAATGAGATTATCGTATTTACCCAATATGGAAACCATAAAGGCTTGATATAATGGGGAATTAAAGAAGCATAAGGAAATCATAAACATAATATATATAATATATAAATACATTTCCATCATAATGGCCATCATGAGAGGTTGTAGGATAAAATCGAACAATCATCGTTTCGTGAGGCGTTAGTTTTCCATCCACAAAAACATTATGTTCTTCATCCATTAGATGGAGGTGTGTGTAAGTGTAGTTAGAATAATTATAATAAAAACATACTAGTATATTTAGGATACTGGTTTTGTTACAAAATAAAGGATCAAAAAGTGTTTAGGGGTTGGAGAAGTTGAATAAAAGAAGACAATTTAAGAGAAACTGTTACCTTTAATTTGGGTAACTTCCTTTGGTTTGAACCAAAAGGACTTTTTGAAGTGCCTTCTGCCTAAGGTAAGGCTTCTAGGGGAGGAGAGGGATGTAGGGAGCTTAATTGGGCAGAGGCTGGATGAGCCAAATGGATTGATAGGTGTGAGGAATTGGATAGAAATGGTCTCCTTTTATAAGGGGGAGGAGGGGCTCTTTTGGAAAGTGTGAAAATATTATTTTATTATAAACTTATATTCGGTTTCAAAAGGTCCAAAAATAATTAAAGATAAATATTAGATGACTCATGGTCTAAATAAAATCATCCAATCATAATTGGACATGTTTTGGATAATATTTTAATCATTATAATCTTATTTATTTAAATCAATTATTAATGAGGTAAATACTGCATCATTATTGTGTCAGGAATAATTTAATTTATTTGTTGTCTAAAAATTATAAAAAAAATATAATCATGTAGTAAATATCTTTATATTTCCAATGAATATTTATAGTCGAAAAGATAATTTATATAACCCCTTATAAAAATTAATTACTAAGATATTTTTGTTAAAGTCAATTTTGTCTTTACATTAAATTAATTAATCCAAATTATCATTATCACTACCAAGCTGCTCAATGGGGTCCCAAAATCAACCCAAGGATTTACATGGTCGTAAATGACTCAACCAATAAGGTTTGGAAATGTGTTAAGGTAATTTATAATTATTATAATATTCCCTTAACCTTGAATTACCCTATTTACCTTTAACCGCGGTAAATAAAAGTCAAAAGTTACTATTCACCAAAAATTATTTTCATTTTATTGAACCAAAATTTACTTATTGATAATAACCATGTATGTCGTATTATTGAAATTCAATTCATAGAAGTGGTAAAATTTCATTTAAATGAACGAGTCAGTTTTTTAACTACCACTAAGTGGTTTCACTATTAATCAAAAATTGAAGTTTTTCAGAAAAATACCAAAACTTCAGCCTAAGCTATATTTGAGATTCCAAATTCAAAAATTATGTATATTTTCCCAAATTCAAAATATAGAAGTGGGATTAATTAATTTTATAATTAATACCTGTTATCAAAACAAAGAGTGAGTTTTTAAGAAACAATAACTATCAAATGATCGACACTTGTTTATGTACAATTTCAAAGTGAAATTAATTCCAATGACAAAAATTAGATTAAATGGTAAAAATTTATTCTAATTACACTTTAAAACCAATTAAAAAGATAATATAACCATATAAATTATTGCGATGAAAAATGTTTTTTTTAATTAAAATATAGCGTGTTTTTACTATTCATTAAAATATGAATGTTATCAGAATAATATGAAAAATTTATTCAAATTAAATTTTTATATCCTAATTCCAAGGAAGAATTTTATTTTTTTCAAATTTAACTTATTAAAATGTCAAAACCTATATTTAAACTGGGTGCACCATCAAAAGGCGGAAAAACTGCATTTTTTGAAAAATACTTATTTTACCTGAAAAATTTAGTTTAATCTCATACCATGTTATAGAAAATGTGTAAGATGAATAATAATTTTATAAAATTAAAATTTTAGTTTATACTATTGATAATGGACTGTTTATAATAATATTATAACCATATATCGTTGTTTAGTGAAACTTGGTATTGCGTACAACACACGCTATCGAGGAAGGTTGTGATTGCGTGTAATGTAAGCCACGTAAGGGTTGCGTGTTGTGCAAGACTCCTTCGTTGTTTTGTATAACAGAATCCAACCATATTTTATTTATACATTGAATATATATATATATGTACACTCAGTGTTGCATAGAATAACTACTATAAAACAAACTTTAAATGGTGTGTAACATGATCCAAGAATAGTGTTGCATATACTTCAAGCTAATACGGTGTTGCGTATAACACAAGGTAATCTTGGTGTAGCATACAATAGAAGATATGAAAAAAAAATCTCATAAAATCTCTAGGTGTTACAGTGATTGGGTGTTTTTATGCCATTATTTTGGTACCCATAGTAGGAATGGTTAAAGGGGATGATTTTATAATGAATAGAACCCCTCATGATCCCTATAGGATGGGATCCGTATGAATGAACAGAACCCAATGGCCACCCATGGGTTGTGACCTAACTTGAACATAGAAATTGTGTTTGTAAATATTAAAATGATGGATTTTGGGAATATGGACTATGTTATGTATGTGTATCATTTTAATGTGAATTTCTAAGATGCAACCAATGGTTAATGTGTTTAATGTGTGAAAATGATTTAAGGGGACATTTGGTTTAATGTGAAGTTGTTTAATGAGTTGTAGTTTATAAAAGGAAAATGTGGTAAATGATTTTAAATCATGTGATGATGGATTAGTGGTATGTGTGGGGTAATGGACATGAGGTTTTATATCCATGGGATGGGTTATACTAGGGCTCTAAGCCTCACCCCAATTTTTATCGGGTTACAGAGTCAGACTGAGGATTTGTTCCCCTAACGAATGCACATGATATGAATACCTGAATTTAGGATCCAAGGTAAGTTGTTGAATTTTTAATTAATTATGTGAAATTATTTTCCCTATTAACTAGGGAAATTGACCCCCCCATGTGTTGTTTAGTTGATCAGTATAAGCCAATGCGAACTTGATGAACATGGATAAATTTTTGAACTAAAGGTATAAGTGGTTAGTTTCAATCTTGTTAAATAATGGAACTTGATCAATATTTTGTCACCCTATTTTTGATTACTTTATTATTTTATACACTATTGGTTATACTGGATATCATTTATACATTGTTGGTGGTGGCCTACTATGTTTTACTCACACCCATGTTTAGGCCTCCATTGGGAACTCGAGCATATTTCATGGTTACAGGTCAGGACAATGCAAAAGGTAGTATACTAGATGGTTTATTTTGGGGCTTAGGGATGTTTATGGATGAGGGAACTAGAATTTATTTTGGGAACCATTTTTGGGAATCTTCTTCTTATATTTATTTTGGGTTTTATTTACACTTGGCACTGTATGACCTGACATAATATACTTATTGTTTGGTTGTTAGAATGTACCCAGTTTTGGGAAATGGTTTGTGATGAAATTTAATTTTATTACTAATTTCCTTATTTCTTATTTATTCTATTGTGGATTATTTTGATAAAGAGTTATATAGTCTCCCCATGTAGTTCGTTAGACCCTCACTGCTAGTCTATAGTCTCTGGTGTATGGGGAGGTGTGCCTGAGGTCATGTGGTGATCCATCTTGTGGAACCGACTATAGTAGCTCCTTGGACCTGGATGTTACTTGTTTTTGATTTATTTGGCCATTATTTTCCATGATATATTCTTATTATACCTATGCATATGTCCACGTATTATTTAATTCCCTTGTTTCATGAATACCATTATGTTACTTATTTTGGTTATGCCTTATGAAAAGATTATGATGCCCAGTCATTCCATTGGTAAATTTAATGTTTATTCATTATATTTTATTTATTATTTTGGTACGCATATTCATGATCATATTATGATGGGTGAACCTAGATAGTTCGATAATTAATTAGGTAATTTTATTTGTCTCATGAGATATCATGTATATGATTAGGGAGTAAACCTAATCCATAATGGGATGTTTTCGACCATGTGATATGGTCTTGGAAGTTATCCTTGACTCATGTTTGTGTCATAATACAAAATTCTACCACATTCCAATGTTTCCAGGATCATATTATTCAGTGATCTATAAGTTATTCTTCAATATGACTATTTATGAACTATTATATTTATGTTATTATGTTATGCCTTTCAAACTGACCACACCCATCATGTGGCCTAGAAAATTTAAAGTTCCTTTCTAATATGACTAACTAGGTAGATAGAGGGAGTAAGGGTAGATCCTATAGGGAAAACATAGAATTAATGATCCCCGCAATTTGTTGAGTCTCAACTGATTATCCAGACAAAATTATTGAATGGAACAGGATGAAAAAGTGAAATAATTTTTTAAAATTCAATTGAAATAGAATAAGATATAGAAAAAATAAGAAAACTTGTGGGTCAGTGATGAAACTTAATTAATGTTTATTGCAATAGTTACTCATTGGTATTAATATTATTGATGATAATTATTTTTACCACAGGAATTCAAGTAAATTATTTTCTCTTGGTTCGATAACAAACAATTCAGTGCTCAAAAGGTCAACCCCTTGGTCTGGTGATTAATCAATTGAAACATGTTTATGTTATTTACCGATACAATAGTAGTCGTAGGATTACCCAATGTTCATGGGTTCACCCATTGTAACTCATATATATTTTTTTATTGGTGTCATTCTAGGTTAGATATAGTACCAACTGTTGATGTGGATTCAATTTTTGAAACTAATTATAAAATAGTAATCATAATAAAGATTACACACTAGTATTACTATTAAATGAATCATAATTTTATTATAACCCCAACACAAGTGAATCTAACTCTTATTTACATGGCCATGATGTGTAGGTTGACCAGAAACTCAACCCCTACCATGTATAAAAAAGTAAATTGTGGAATGGGGAATTACACTAAAGCATAAATGAAAATTGAAGACAAAAACACAAAATTTGGATTTGGGGGGAGATCAAAAGGTAGATACGAAAACCCCCTGGATGTCCAACCTAGATATAGGAGGCATGCAACTCTATTTATTGAAAAATAGGTTACAATAGGTGTATCTAAATGATTTCTCAGGTGTATCTGAATGTACACACTGTTGAATATGAAATTTCAGTAGTCCATTGGTCGTGGTACTCGACGTGTAGCACCACCACATATGGAAAGTATAATGGAAATCGACCACCTAGAACTTTTGTAACGGAATTCATAGAGTGTGAATGAGTAGTACAGGGTGTTTTTGGACTTCCTTGGGTACATGGGTGTGTACTCAAGACGACCAAACTCTTTCTGGGAAAAAGTATAGGGAATGAACTTCTAAATTACACATCAGGTATATGTAAATTATTTTCTAATCACTTTTGATTTTTGACTTCGACTGGAAACACCTGAGAAATAATCATTAATGCCAAAATAAATCATTGAATTCATAAAAAAAATGTGTATCCAGTGAAAAAATGTTTTAAAACTCAATAAGAGGTATAAAATCCTATATACAAATCAGGAACGTAGAACTCCTCCACCCTTAGTCATTTCCCCTCCCTCAAGAAAAGTATCAACATTTAATTAAAAATAATCCAAACATTATAAAGGCAAGCATTTAACTAATTATACTTATAAATATTATATCCATAGAAGAGGATTTTAAAATGAAAAAATATATTTCAATTCCAAATATATTCTAATCATTCCTCATTTATAATTCAATTAAATACTTTCATTGTTATTTAGTTACATTTGAAACTTTTCATAAATATACATTCCACTTGATGATTTACCTCACCATAAAATAACACACTCATCCCTCAAGATCATTTAATCAGAGCTATGTTCAATATCAAGTATAGTCACTCTATCCATAGGTTTTAAATTATTATAATTCTCCATTTATAAATTAAATTACCAAAAATCATGTGGTCTTTTAATAAGGTTCAAATGTTTCCAAGGATAATGGTAGGTAGGTAATGATGTGAAAAATAATCTCAGAGACTTGAAAAATGAGGATGTATTTTTAAATAATTAAGCATGATACTCAATAACAACACTCAATAAAAATTTGTCCCCATCAAGATCTCTCAATTTTCAACATCACCAGGATCATCCCTTTCTAATAGGGGTTTCTTAAACCATCAACAAGTGTAATTAATGAATTTGGTCCTCTTTAGAATTTTTCTTCATTGATTTCTTTTCTTCATAGAGGCTACTTAGGAATATAGTGAATAATGGTTTTGGAACCCTTCTACCTGGATGAAAGATATTCTATCTCTGCCACACATAATTTTAGGGTTCTCACCTTAATATACCATAAATATACAAAATAACTCTTTAAATATCAAATGAATAGTCATGAAAAATTATCAAAGAATTTGGGTAGGAAGGAAAAATATTCTTGTAATATAAATTCATATCAAGGTAATTCATGATTTCTATGGGATTCATGGAGGTTAGATGATGGGTATGTCTTAAGGTCATACGACCTAAAATTCAATCAAATACCTTATTCATTTTATTGTGATTCAAAATCATTATGTTCGAAGAGAAAAACATGCAAGTTATAATGTCCATGTATATCCCAAGAATCTATGAAGAAAGAGGTTATATGAATTAATATGGTTAAGGGATATGAATTTATCTCAGGAAAGAGGATAATAATGGGTAAATTGTGTCTTGAAATGAATAAAAATGATAAGTCTAATAAATGAATATGTCCAAAAATTTAAATAAAAAATAAAACTACATCCTTAATCATTTTAAAATAAATTAAAATTAAAATAAGTATTTAACTTTTAAAATTATCATATATTTATTTATTATTTAATATTATAATTATTAAAAAAATCCATATTTTAAAATTTTTCATCTATTTAGTGATGTCACCAAGATTATTTTAAGTGAAAAGACAAGTGTAGTCAAGAGACTCTCCCTCACACATAATATGGAACATGGTCCACTAAGTGAAATAATATGAAAGGGAAGGGGATATGTCAAAATACAACAAGTCTAGGTTGAGTAGGAGTAGTGAAAGAAGAAATCAAAAAATAAAGTAAAATAAAAACCAAAATAATAATCTCCTCTTGGAGTACATGAAAAGGTTGAAATAAACCTCAACGATACACCCATGATGTTTTAGAGTACTTGTGATTGTCGAGGAAATGTAAATGGAATTATTCATGCATTAAAACCATCACATCATAATAATAAAACAATATATATTTATATATAATGAAATAAGTGTGATGAAATAGTCACTGTATTTCCTCAGAAGAGGCACTATCTTCTATAGAGGGATCCAGGAGGGATGGGATTGCTGCAGTGTAATCTTTAAGAATTTTTTACTCTCTATTTAGGGTGAGTGTGGCTGGAATCTCACAGGTTGCAGTATTAAAAGTTTCTTATTGTCCAACGGTAGATAATTTCCCAAAAAAAATTGGCCGAAGATGTAAACCGAGCTTGATGTACTGAGGGAGAATGACTAGATCAAGGATATGGTTATACAGACAAGTGAATTCCTAGGTTATGAAGAATGAGGTCCAAAATGCATTCAATATGGTCGTATCTCTGATCCATGATATCATGGAGGAACTCCATGAAGTACTAGTGGTGGTCTAAGGTGGCTAGGTAGAGAGAAACTGGGTGATCAGCTGAAGGTGCGGGAGGAGTTGTGGTTTTGGATTTTCCTGAAGATGGAATGGAATAAGATTATTAATGGGGGGAATAAGTGGGGAGGAATGTATAAGGAATATCTTTAGGTGGAATCAGAGTAGTAGAACTATCAGGGGTAAGTGGTTTATCTCTCACCACACCTGGGGATGGGGCATCCTGCATAATCATAAAGGTGTTCCCCTCACCGCATGATCAACCTCTTTATAATAAGCCTGATGAAGTTCATCCACCGGGGGGAACCTAAGAGATCATGAGAAAGAGATGGATCAAGCACCCCTAGATGGTGTGTTAATTAAGTGGCATATAATTTTTCTATTTGGGTTCCCCTGACTTCCAGTGAACATGGCACAGATATAGGAGTTGGTGAATTTGGGGAGTTCGGGATAATCATGTTGGAAAATTTAGGTAATGAGTTCCATATCGCTTTTAGAAATGACACCCATTTCTTTATGGTGGGGTAAAAGGATGGCACTAAAGAAATGGTGTATGAAACAGAGGTTATGGAAAATGATGGGGTCCTCTTTTGTAAGTTAGAATCATACCTATGGTGGGGTATAACAAGATCCCACAATATGAAACATTGTTTGATTGGTTAGTGGGTGTGGGATACAACATGGGGTGGGGTGTCCAAATTTGGGTAGAAACTGCACTCTCACCAAAACTCTGCCATAGTGAGGAAAAAATTTCATATTCCCATCTATAATCTGACTATAATCATAGTGTCATTGGACGTCCCTCAGTATGTGGTCCCATCGAAAACAAAGATCGCAGCGAAATCCAAAAAAAATCTCAAAGAGTGGGAGTTCTGACGAGGAGTATATTGATGAAGTGGGTGTGCCTATGGAGATCATTGATATCCTCCCTGATTCCCAGCATCTATAGAATAGGTATTTTGAGGAAGTGACTACTCATAATTTTATTACAACAAAAACCCAAGATAATCACCCTCTCCAGACACTAAACATGATGTGTTGGTTGAGCAGAAACTCAACCCCTACAATGAACATGAGAGGGAAAATGGAGAAAGGGGAATTACCCTAAAATAGAAAGGGAAATAAAATAATAATAATCAAATTTTAATTCGGGGGAGAAAAAATGGTAGAGTAACAACACTTTCCCCTTGTATGTCCTTCCTTGATCTTAGATGCATGTCTATTTATTTATAGAGAAATTGGTTATATGGAATGTATCCAAAATTTCATGTCATGTACTTAGGTCAACTATATTTATCTTTTTTTCTCCACTGGTTTGTGATCCATTGTTCCACCCATTGAATTTGAAATGTTTTTGGTCAATTAATGGAGGTACATGGCATGTAGAACTGCCCAAACTGATATGTAGAATTTCAATCAACCACCTATTGCTACTAGAGGGAACAGACAATGAGTGAATGAGTAGTACATAGTGTGCTTGGTCTTTCTTTGATACATGGGTGTGTACTCGAGATGGAAACAACATGTCTGGGAAAATGTACATAAAATTTATTTATAAATTAAACACCATATATATAAATTTTTTTGTTCTAATCACTAATTATTTGTGGCTTTTACTGGAAACACATGAGAATTTGTCATTAACAACAAAATAAATCATTGAATTTATACAAAATGTGTACTCAATGAAAAAATGTTTTAAAACTCAATTAAAGCTATGAAAAAGTATACACAAATAATGAACATCAATCACTCATGTTTTATGTGTCAATCCCATGTTAATTCCCTTACAAGGATTTAGAGCCCATACATTTTGTCTATGTATTCCCCAAGTTATCCTATACAGGTATAGGAGCTCAAAGGGAGTTAGAAACTCGTTACAGAGATTAAATAAAAGATGTTTTTCTTATTTACAAGTTTTATAATCATGTACCTAGTTTTCCAAAGAAACTATAATATTTGATCATTGGTTTGTATTATGATTAAAATAATGTAATATTATGTGTAAAAGGAAATAGTTTCTATACTAGCTCCCTCCACTTCTCCCCTCTCATATGTGCCGACTAGAATGGTATCTCCCTTCTTCATTCTTATGTTCCCTTTGAATTTGGGACGTTTTGGTTCTATTCATCCTTGATTTGAGGTATGTTATCCTCACTTATCCCTCCATAGTTATTCTTCTTATGTAGTTATCTGATTTAGTGATATCAAATTATGTATTTGAGTGAATATTACACCAAAACCAGTTTGAGTCATATCGATATGTTATGAATTTCTCTCTCGTAGTTATAGGACATCTAGGACAATGTCTATTTGTCTTTATAAGATGTTTCAATGAAGGTAAGTCATCATATAAATTTATTTATGTTTTTCTATAAATTAGGTGAAATTTATTGTTTAATGGGTGTCGTATGACAAGTATTTTTCTAGGGATGGTATTCAGAGTGTGTCCCAAACTATTTTCATTTGGATAGTCACATTTTTTTTGTAACAATGTTTCTTAGTTCATGACTGAAAAGTCAAGAAGTTGTGGTATAAATTTGGGCTTGGATGAGTTGGGAAATTATAACTGAACAAGTATAAAGGATTTTTATTTTTAAATTAGGAATTTGTTACTTATGAATTTCCCTATGGTTTCATCATTTTATATACCAAACATGTGATATGTGGTATTTACACTACATGTAATTGAGATTTATAAATTTAAAAAAATTAAATATATATATATATGTATATGTATAAATATATATAAATGAATTCCCATGAATGGACTAAATATGGTTCCTATGGATAAGGGGTAACTTGTTCATTGGTATAAAGAATTATTTGTCGATGGCCCGAACCATATTTAAAAATTCATGCCTTGTGATACACAAACCCATAGGGGTGAGACTTAAATGGACTTAGTGATCATAGTGGACCTGGATATGTACCCCTAAACCCCTTGATTATGTATGAGAAATTTATTGGGGTGATCATCCTCAATAGTCCATGATACAAATTTTAGATTCCTTAAATCTTTCAGACTTGTTTAGATTAGTTTGGGGCTAGCGATCATCACCCACTCGTATATGAATATTGATGGAGTTTTCCTTATGTGGAAGTTATATGTTGGTTGGGAGTGTGATTACTAAATAAGGAAAACCTCGGAGTTGGGTTGTTCTTGATTCCATCTCTCTAGAGTGGTGTTTTATAACCTCTCTCACAAGGCCCATGATGTTGGTTAATGATATGAGGATGATGGTTGACACTTTTTCCTCAAATGTATGGGCTCCAACCTATGATATAAGAAAGGGTTAATAGAACCCATATAATGTATCCATGTTTTTAGGTGACTTAGATTGCCTCAGAGGGTGCCCCAATGATATATTAACCATTGAGAGGGTGGGTATGCTAGTGGGTAGTGATGATTTTAGGAGTCACCTTAGAAACTAAAATGATTAAGTGATCTTGATATGGCTAAAATTATGAGGTTAGATCATTCTCTTGAGAGGATGAACTTGAATATATGGGATGGTTTTGGGTGGTGACCAACCCATATGAGATTTATTATATGAGATGACCTGGATTGGACACACTTCCCTCTAAGTTTATATTTATGTAAAAACCACGTGGTTATCCTGGATTCGGCCTTTGGGGACATATGGAATACTTAGGTGGTTATCCAAGGTTTAGCCTTCATGTCTGTATGGATTTCCTAGTTGGTTTCATAAGAATAGTCTTTGTGATCATATAGAATGATTCAATGGTTATCAAGGATTATGCCTTTAGGTATATATGGATTTTAGTTGAGGTTACCTAGGAATTGGCTTCATTCCTATATAGAAATTCCAGTATATTATTATTCAACCTTCGGGTCTATATGAAATTCCCAATATAGTTGGATTCGACCTTCGGGTCTATCTAAAATGTCTAAGTTGTTTCCTAGGATTCATCCTTTAGGTCTATATGGATATCATGGGTGGTTACCTAGGAATCAAATTATGCCTTAAATGATGAGTTTCAAAGTATTTCCTACCAAGCATTGGTGCTTTCACGTGATACTATAGGAAATACTAGGGGAACTACCTATGATCTGGCCATTATGCTTGATACTAGATTCCGTGGTATGTCACATTAAAAAAATACTATGACACTGGATTGAGTAGGTATTTTCAATCTCATGTGCCATATTTGATCCTAACTATCAACATGGTTTTATATATTTATGTTTCTATAGTGTATTTATTCATTCAATAGAGCATATCTCTAGGGAATAGATTATATCTAAAAGTTATGTATGAGATCTCAATGGAGTTTCCCTAATAAGTTGTACTCACACCTTACTTTAGTAGCCATGGAACATGAGTATCTTGAGAGGCTTTACAAATCATTGGATAAGATAGGGAAGAGTTCAAATGATTCATGATCCAGTGAGAAATATTAACAGGGATTTAGAAACTCGAAGAGGTAAATCTCTAGGATGGCAGTGAAGTATATTTTCTTCCATTTATTAATTTATTTTTATATGTGATTGGCATATTGGGTGACCTGTTGATGTGTCCAAGAATGAAAATGCATCTGTAGGATTTCATGCTTCCACATTTCATCTGATATAATATGATTTTTTTCATTTTTTTCATATACTTTGATGATTGTTGAGTTTGATATTTCTTTGTTAATTTACTCACTATCTCACTCTAATATAAAGGTATTTCTTCCCCATAGTAACACCACAGACCCTCATTTCCAGTCAGTAGCCTCTGACATATAGGGAGGTGTATCAGAAGTCCTATTGAAACCATCTGTCTGAGAACTAATCGAGGGGTCCAGGGTGGAGGGACTATAAAACGTTCTATCAAAGATTTTTATTTTAACATAATAACTAATAGAAATATATGATTTCACATTAGTATATTAACATCATTTTTAGATTAATGAGACTAAAATGAACCAAGAATGAAATTTAACATCGTTTTAACAAAAAAAATGACATTAAAAGTGTTCCCGATTTCCTATTAATATCAATCTTTCATTAAAATCGATGTTGATTTTTTGGATTACTTTTAACATTGGTTTTATGTAAAAATAACATTAAAAGTAAATAATAAAAACTTTTAATATCAGTTTAATAAAAAAAATATGGTAAAATATTAAAAAAATATATACTAACATAGGTTCCCTCATCGATGAAATTTTTTCCAAAACCCTAAAATGTATGACTTATAACCCCATAGACATGCTTCATCCGACTCAATAATATTTATTTGATATATTTTGTTACTTATTTTTCATCATTTATCATCTTTGTTTCATCTATCACACTTTTCCTTAGAAATATTCATCATATCGATCTATTTTTCATTTATTTCATTTTATTTTTTCCATCATCGACATTGGATATCTATTTTTAGGCACAATATTTTATTTCTTTCAATACAAATTTTATTAATCATAATTTTAGCTATCTTTGTTGTGTATTTTAATCCATAATCTCTTTCTTATAACTTAAATATTTTTTTTAAATGATTTGTTGAGTATTTTTTATTTATAAATCACATCCATTCAGTATTTTTTATACATGTCTCAAATGATTATAAATTTTTTTTGTAATAATTTTTTTGAGATTATAATATATTTGGGAATATATATTATTTAATATTGTAATATATATTTTTATAATTAGAATTTATAATTTTTTATATTTTTTTTATATTTTTTTAATTATAATTTATTTTTAGTTAATCTTATAGATGTTTAGATAACGAAGGATTAATATCATGAGATTGAGTTAAATTTTATGATTTTAGGGATTGGTAGATCATATTGACAACTATGATCATTTCTTTATCAGTAACTTGAATTCTAAAATCTCATCTAATTTAGGGGTATCTAAATCTTTGTTATTATGGTTGATGATATTGTATGATTAATTTTTATACTATAATATTGATTAATATTTTATTCCATATTATTTAATTTATTAATGTTTAACTCCTCATTGATAAATCACTGATTAGTATCTAATCATGGATTTACAAGGAGAGTGATATTAATACCTAATGTTTTTTTAAAAATATATATGTTTTTTGAATATGAATTTAATTATGGAGTTTATTATTTAAAAATTAAATAATTTCTTGAGTTTATTGATTATAAATAAATCTCAATATTGATTTAGTTTCTAGAAATATTTATTTTTCTGATTATCTATTATTTTTTTGAATAAAATTGTTTTAAATATAAATATATATACATATATTTTATGTGGTTTCCAATTTTATTTATAATAGAATTTAGACGACCTTGATTTGATTAAAATGGCATGACATAAAATTTGAGAATTTTAGTAATATCCTATAGAGTTTATTTACTCACCCCTATTGTTTATACAATGGTGTGCTTGAAAATATTATATGTCTTTTTAATAGTAAATTAGTGGATTACTTATTCATTATTTATTGAGTATTTTTTTAGTTGGAGTTATCAAAGAGTTTATGGAATATAGTTTAAGTTTCATGTTTTTTTTGATTTGGTATATTCATGATTATGAATTCAAACTATTTTATATTAGACATTGGAAATATTTATTATGTTTTATATAATTTTGATTTTTTTTTGTCTTTAAGAAAACATATATTTCATAGAGATAATGATTTTATTTTACAATAAATCATTAACAAAAGCTTTCTAATATTGTATTATTTTTTATTTTTATAATAATTTTTTTGTTTTTATTAAATAGTTACCAATAAATGGTTAATTAATAGTTTTGATTATATGTTATTTTCTTTATATTTAATTTTTATATACATTTAAATGTTTATATATTTTAATATATTTACCTTTTATAATTTTATGTTAGGTAATTCATGGATCATAACTGGATTAATATATAAAGAAGGAGAGATGAATATGAAAAAGGAGTTGATGATTGATTTTAAATCAAAAAATGAAATCTTGAAAAAAAAGATCTAATTTTCTATCCATGCATGAAGTATTTGAATATAATAAATTCATATTCCATAAAAATAAAATTATATATTATTTTATATGGGTTTAATCATAATTAATCAAATTATATTCGGCACTGTGAAATTATTAAATATCCATGATATAATGTTAATGAAGACATTCATCAAGAGGTAGGGGATAGTCTTGATTAATTAATTCATTCTGTAAGAATTAAAACCACTGGGAAAACAAAAAAAAACTAACTATTTTATGAGAATGAAATGAAATCAGTATTTTTTGGTTGCACTAAATTTACATTGTTATTGGTAGTGCGGCGATTAGTAAACATGAAATTAAAAAATGGGTGGAATTGTAAAAGATTAACTGAATTACCTGATCTATTAAAAGATATACATATAGAAGTTAATGGTATTCCATATTCCAATTATGATAATAATAAAATATTATTCTCAATGGGATTTTTTTATAAAAATAAACATTCTTACCCAAATTACATTGTGTTGTGTAGAAAGAAATGTGAAAGTTTATTAGAATGTATTAATTGTGGGGAATCAAGATACAAAAGTGATAAGAAATTCAACTCTATTTCATTCTTAATAATAGACACCAAATATCCCGCTAAATAAAATTTATATCTTCAATTAATTCTTCATTTAAATCATTTATTAGAAAATTTATATAATTAATGGAGGTTAAGATGGCATGCAGATGAGAGCATCTCTTATTGAAACTTACATCACCCTATTCATTCATAATAATAGATGATATTTTATAAAATAAATATCAGGATTTTGGAAGTGAAGATAGAATTATTATAAGGGAACTATGAAAAAACGGAATGAATCCATATTAGAGCATTGGAATCCAATATCGTTCATGGCCTTTTGTGTGGGTAGTTTATAATTTTCCCAAGAGGTATATACAAATAAACAATATTTTATGATGATTTTGATGACTTTGGGACCAAAATAACCCACAAATGATATTGTTTTTAATTTATCATTTTTTTTATTATTTGAAATTTCTATGGGAGTTAGATTTTATAGTTTTGGATTCATAAAAGAAAAATATTTTTGTTTTTATGCTACGATATTGTTCATTATCAATTATTTTCCGACATATGGAAACATATCTGTATACATTTTTAAGGGATATAAATTTTATCCATTTTTTAAATAATAACCTTTATATTATCAATTTCAGAATAGAAGAATGATAATGAATATGAGACATCAAATATTTTTTAAATATAGATCATCCATCTCAATGATGGAAAATGGAATATAATAGTTCAAAAGAGTATAATCTACCCCCAAAATCATTTTTTCAGAATAATATTATGAGAAGGTGAAAAAATAAATTTTACATTTGGAAAGAAAGGAATTTATGGTCATCAAAAAAAATACATGGAAGAAATGAGCCAACTTAATAGTGAAACTAGATTTTTAAATGTAAAAAAACATTAACTTATACATGTGGAGAGAAACATATATGATAGTTTTTTTTGAGAATTTTTTAACAAAAAATTCAAGAAACAAGTTGATTTCATGCAATATTATATTTAATATCCATGGGAATAAGTTTGGATTTATATGACACTATGAAAAGAAACAAAAACTATTTACCTCTAGCTTTTCACATATTAAGAAATATTGAGGTAATGAATTTCTCTCAATGTCTACAAGGTATTAAATTAACCATTAGTTATTATTAAAATGTGGAAATGTTTGGTATATTTAGGGATTTGTAATTAATAGGTATAAAATCTGATGTATTTTATGTATTGATACAACAACATTAACCATCTGCACTATATGGAATACTGTCGATGCCTATCAGAAAGTATATCATTAGATTATGTTACCTTTTTAAAAACATTTATTGTAATGTTTTAGATATAAATTTATTAGATTTTTTAGATAATGAAGCTTCCATTATAATTTATCAACTAGAAATATATTTCCCACCATATTATTTTGATATAATGGTTCATTTGGTGATTTATTTGGTGCGAGAGTTAAGAAAATGTGGGCCTATATATTTATATTGGATGCATCCTTTTAAAAGTGATATAAAATTTTTTAGTGGAAATATTTAAAATAAGAATCAAACAGAGGCCTTTATTATTCAAAATATATGCATCAGAAGAGGTGATTAGGTTTGATATTGATTATTTTCTTGAAGTGCATTGTGTTGGTATCCCTATATCTTGGAATTTGACATCTAATACTAATGTTAAAAGGATTCAGAGAATAATTGTAAATTTAATTATATGTGATGAAGTGACATTGGCCCATTTATTCATTTTTGAATAACAAAAATTTGGTTCAACCATATATATCATTACAAATTACAGGATATATATTACGATATCTTATAAAAAATGAAAATTTCTTGATTAAGGAACTTAAAAATACATTTTTTCATTTTTAAGGATAAATTTTACATTTATTTATCTACATTAGAAACATTTAAATCATCAGTAGGGGCACCTTGTGTTAATGTGATCACATGGTCTAGTTTTTATTTTAACAATCACAGATTGTTTTTATATAATGATGACAAGAGTCCTATTAAAAATAATAGTGGAATGGTCATTAGTAAGGCACTTTATTTTTTAGGTTAAAAATATAGAAATTCAATTTCTGCAAAGATATATTTCATAGTTTTTGAGGATATATGATAAATTGAATATACTAAATTTTGAGTAGATGTGTTTAAGTATAGATGGGTTTATAGTAACAGTGTTGTGAAACATGGTGAATATAGATATATGCTCATAAATTTTAGAAGATTTAATTGGAAAAAGGATTCATTTACCATATCAACACCTTTAAAACCAATATTTTATGAAATTAATGCATTGAATGATCTATAGTCCATTAATTTTTAATGGAAAAGAATTCATTTAGTTGATGAGAATGAAGATGATATTATGGACTTATTTGTGGTTTGTTCATATATTACATGATTATTTGATGATAACCAATACTATAATGTTGATATATTCTATACTATAAAAATGATCATATTTAAGGGATATTGGAAAATTCAATTAATTTCTGTATTATTCGAGTAAAAATCAATTTAATATTTTTTTCTTCTGAATCTTACCATTATAAACACTATTTTTTTACCATTGGATATTTAAATATATGTACATGGAAAATTTCATTGATTTACTTGTTAAATTTTATATTTATTAGTTCCAGTTAAACATTTTTTTATTGAAGAAGCTGGAAATAATTATTTATTTTGTGAAATTTACACTTATCACAATTTTTTTGTGACAAGGATATTTAAATATATCTATGTGGATTATAGATGCATTTTTTGAAATAATTTTTATATTTATTAGTTTTATATAAAAAAATGTTTTATTAAAAATCATGGAATCATTGTTATTTTTTGAAACATACAAATGTCAATAAATTATTTTTTTACATGGAATTGTTTTTATTGTTTTTAGATATTAATTGTTTATCTATAATGCCCCGAACCTATTTACCCATATTTGGTGCATTATTACATAACATTGGCCTGACCACAAGAGATCAAGTATCGAAAGACATATTAGTTTAGTACCCTTGTTAGTAGTAGATAAATAAAAAAGTTTTACATTACATTATGAAATTGAATAACTAAAATGTTGTGTCCCCTTGAACACATTCATATCCCTTAGACTATTCCTACAGGTTAATCTTAATATACTTCTTTACATCCTGGAAAAAATAAAACAAAAGAAAGGGGTGGGCTCAGATGCTCAGTAAGGATAAAAATATAGCAGAAATTATCATAAATAAGGATAAATATTTAAGGCAATGTATAAGACTAAACCAAAATCCTTTTAAACTTAAACTTCAGCATAATATGGCTAAGATAAATTAATTAATTCCATCTAATTATTCACATGGATATTAAAATATTTGAATAATCACATGTAATATCAACAGCTAATTTCATAATGATGTAATTCATAATGTCGGACATCATAAACACATAGTCAAGACCTCGTGCCAAGACTAAAAATAAGATTTTTTCAAGGTCTTGTGCCAAGACACTAATTTGTCTCATGAGACCTACCGATGTATCGATGAGCTATAGTGGGCTCCACCCATCACTTACAAATTCCAATTCATTACTCATATAAAAAGGTTAAACCATAATCTAAACATTTATATTAAAACTAGCATACAAAATGTCAATATTTCAACTACAAACCATGAATGGTATAAAAATAGAACATCAAAAAACAAACATAACTCATTCAACACAATATGGATGATTTTATTATAATCATTCAACCTCAATAAAGAATAATGAAGGATACTGACATAGATGAAAATAATCAGTAAAACTATTTGAGAGAAATACCCCCTTTTTTCTTGAAAACATTTAAAAGTCTCACTATTTATCAAGAATCTATTTATAATACATTTTTGAATCAAAGTTTCCCATAACACATAGAATATTTCAAAAGGAATTTTAATTTTAAAACATTATTGTCCATATAAATAAATCTTTATATCCATTTTTAAAATATGGACATTAATGAGAAATATTTAGAAGAATAAATCTTTAAAACTGTATTTTAGTTAAAGAGTTCCTAACCAAATAAAAGATGATTGGAAACAAATAATTGAGGAATAAAATTAATAAAAACATTATAATATCATGATAAAAAATGTATTCATGATATAATATGACAAAAGATAGTATATATATCATATAAAAGTGAATTGGAACATAACAACAAATAAGTCTCAATGGAATGTAAATTGAGATTAAATTATTTATTAAGACTGTATTCTTGAATTGAGGATAAATCAGTGAAATAATTCTGTGTGAAAAAATATAAATAGACTAAAAATGATTAGATATTCAATTTAAATCAATCATAGGACATTCACACATATTCTGGTGAAAACAAAACCAATGACTTGGATGTTTAACTCAATGAATGGAAATTGAGTTAATATTACCCTTATCAAGTTCATATCTATGACTTGATAATTTATAAATGGAGTTATTATGTGTATCAAAATTATATCCAAAAAACGTGGATTGGAAATTACTAAATAAATAAATAAATAGTGATTCCACACATAATCTTGGAGTAAAATAATCAATGATGTATACGTAAAACCCAATGAGTGGAAATTAAAACTTGAAATTCCCTTACCGATTTGGTATCTTACGAAACATACACCACATGAAAGGAATATAATAAAAGTACGATTTAAATACCCATAAATTAAAATATATTAAACAAATAATACAATCATGGGCAGAACATACACCACACAAATGGAAATAGTGGCAATATAGCATGAATCTCACTCGAATAAGAAGTGAGATGAGAACCCCTTACCTTGTAATTTTCCTTAGTTGAGGGTAGGTTAACCTCTTGTATAATGGTAAAATCATTTTTATTAAATTTTACATGAAACACATACATAAATATGATATCTTATATAACCTTCTAATATTTCTTTGTCAATGATATTTCAGTAGTATCATTGTTTTGGGTGTTAGGTGATTCGTTTACCATTATATTTTTTGTTATATAAGTCATGTTTTTTGTGGATAGAATTTATTTGATTCAAATACATAATGATATTAAGTTCCTAAAAATTATTTTTAATCATCAAATGAAAATTATTCTTAAATGGTTACAATGATAAATGAATCTCATTGCGTTCGTGGATATGGTAATCCATACTTACGCACAAGCGACAATAATATTCTATTAATGGTGAAATTGTATGTAATTTTATTGTATATCATATTTAAAGATTCATTAACATGTTATATTTTTTATTTATACTCATTTATACTCATTTTTATACCAATCCAAACAATGAAGTGTTGAATAACAAACAACACCACACCGTGGAGATGGAAAGTCGTGCGTACACACATATATTGACTTTATCATTCACAGGATGGATAGAATAATGAATATAGTTTTACCATATTTATAATAACATCATCGCATGTATAAGGTACTGGTGTTATTATTTTGGTATGAAAAAAACAAAGAAATAAGAAATGGAGGAAGAAAAGAACTTTGAAAGAGGTGGTAAAATTATTACCTCTTATTCAGGTGCTTCCTTTCGATTTGATCAAAAAGGCTCTTTAGGTTATCTTTATGATCAAAGTAAGGCCTCTAGATTAAATTGAGGGTATTTGGGAGGATATTTGAGCAGGGTTTGGATGATCCAAATGTCTTTAGATGTGTGAATTTGAGAGAAGGGGAAGCACCCTTTTATGAGATAGGTGAGGGTCACTTTAAGAAAATCCTGAAATATGTTTTTATAATAAAATAACTTTCGATTTATAATGGCTCACAATGGATTTATTTCTAGGATAAGGTGTGTATGGGTAGAAATATTCTCAACCAATAGGTTTTATAAATGTTTAGGTCACCATATTAATTATATATTTTAGATTTAATTCTTAGTTAAATAGTTTAACTTTTACCATGTCTTCTTGTATTTTTATATTACATGGTTAATAAACATACTAAAAAATGATAAGGGAACATAAGGTGGTTCATTAATGACATATATATCATTGTATAATTCCTTTGGCCTAAATTTATATTTTTAAGAAAATTATAGCATTTAATAATATAGTATTTGTTCTAAAAACTCATTTATGACAATTTTGACATTATTTAGTATTTGGTTTTTTTGAAAGTCAAAAAAACATTATTACTTGGAAAAAGAACATTAATAAACCCTAACATGTCATATTAACCTAGAAAATTATTGTAATGAATCTAAAGTTTCAATTTACATTTATTTTAATATTTATTACATCAATTAGTTTAGTCTTTCATTAATAAGGTAATTATTGCATCATCATTGTGTCATAAATAAATTCAATTATTTAATGTCTAAAAAATTTAAATAAAATAAAATTATGTATTAAATATTTTTATCTTTCTAATGAATATTTATAAACAAATTTTTCTTATGTTTAACCCTATATTAGAAATGTTTTAGTTATTAAACATTGAATTTAACACTTGTAACTATTCTTTAAATAAAATATAATAAATGTACTAAACTAATCCAAGTGAATAAAAAAGGATCATATTTTTTTCCTAAGGTTTATTTTGGTCGAAATACGCTTATCCTAAAGAATTAGGACATGTTTTAGGGTAATTATAATATCATTTTTACCTTTAATTACCCTATTTACTTTTAACCGTGGTAAATAAAATTTAAAAAGTTACCATTCACCAAAATTATTTTCATCCTATTGAACTAAATTTTAATTAATAATGTATACCATGTCTCTGGTATTTTTTAAATGTAACTCATAGAAGTGGTAAAATTATGTTTTATGTAAATTTTCAAATGTGCCTAGAAGGTGGGTAAAAGTCAGTAAAAAGTTCAATAAAATTTTATATATCTTATCTTATTATAAAATGACATAAATGAATTAAATTGGATGAATATAGGTATTATGTATCTATTTTTACTTTAAAAAAATTAAATTAAAAATAATTATTAAAAAAAAGTCGTCTTTAAACAATAACGCAGTGTTTTTTACTATTAATCAAAAATAGAATGTTTTTAGAAAAATACAAAAAATTTACCCAAATCTAATTTTGATATTCCAAATTAAAAAATGATGTCTATTTTATGAAATTCATAACATAAAAGTTTTATTAATTAATTTAAAAAAATATTCCCATTGTCAAAATGAGAAAGTAGGTTTTTGAGAAGTTAAAATTATCCAAAGATTGATATGTGTTTATGTCTAATTTAAATGTAAAATTACTTCTAATGACCAACATTGGATTAAATGATTAAAATATAATCTAATTATAATTCAAAACTATTCAAATTTATAATTTAACATTATAAATTATTTTGATTAAAAAGTTGTTTTCAATTAAAATTTAGTATTTTTTACTATTCAACAAAATATGAAAGTTATCATAAAAGCACCGAAAATATATCAAAAATAAATTTTTATTTCCTTATTCTAAATAAGATTTTTATTTTGCCAAAATTTAATATAAAAAAGTTTCAAATATTGTATTTAAAAAGGGTTCTCTATTAAAACACCGTAAAATTGCATTTTTTTAAAATACTTCTTTTATATGAAAAATGGAATTTGTTCTTATATTATATCTAAGAAATAGATAATATTGTTGTTAAAATTATATGGAGTATATAAAATTCAAAATTCATTTAATACTATTTATAATAACTTTTTGAACGGCTAGTTTGGTAAGTCATGGTGCGCTTGAACTCGGTGTTGTGTGTAGCGGAAGATATTGAATTAACTTAAAGAAAATCACTTACTATGAAATCTTGGGGTGTTACGTTCTTCTCCCCTTTATGAAATTTCATCCTCACAATTTTAAAATTTTGGCTTGGTAACTTCATTGAAATTCCTATATTGGAAAAAGTGTTAATAAAACTATCACTTTAAAAGAAAGAAAGAGAAGTTCAAAGGTCACCCAAGATAACCCATAATAGGATTCCATGTAGGAAAAAATGGATATGGAAGATAAAATATGTGTCAATTTTTGATAAAGAGTGATAGAAAACATGTTTAGGAGAAATTTAACAACAAGAAAATCACAAAATTATGATGGGTTGAAGGTCATTAGATTCCCAGTATGAAAAGTAAACGGACAACATTTTTTTGTTTAAAGTTCCATTTGATAAAGTTGAGGAATTTATTTATTAGATTGACTAAGAACATAAAGAAATATACTTAATTTTCAAGTATATTTTCATCCTTTAATAAATTTCTACCACTAACTCATCTTTTCTCCAAATGATGAGTATTCAAGATGAATTGGTCACACCTGAAGCGCTAGAATCAACTTATAGAGAATCAAAAAATCCAAAAAGGATGAACTATATATTTCCCTTGTCTTTAGAGATTAACCAAAACCAAAATGGTTAGTAAGAGATCATATTATCCCCAAAATGGATAATTCATTATAGAATGAAATACTAATCGTAATTTAAAAAATTAAACAAACAATATCAAAAGTTCAATAAAGACCATTCAATAAAATATTGTCCTTATAATCCTTCAATATAAGCAAAACAAATATTTAAACCCAAAACTCAGAAAAATTAAATCACATAGTATTTCATAGTAAGTCTTAACATTTATCTCCAAATAACACCAATTACTCTTAAAGTCTCATACTAAAGTGTAATTAACCAAATCACATATTCTCCATGATAGGTTAATCATTTCCATTAATAATTTAAATATCTTTAAAAAACATAGATTCTTCCAAAATAAAAAACCAATATTACTCCTCAAATGAAATCCCATAGTATTCTATTTTCCTTAGGCATATAGTTTTCCCAAAAGGGTGAACATCTTCCAAAATAACATTTATCACTTAATCACAAAATCATTTTCCTATTCTAAGGATATACATTTGATAAAACTTAAGATTCCAAATAATATTATTATAGATCAATAAAATCATTTAAAAAAAATAGTTAGTCACACTAACCAGGGACTTCATGTAGTCCAATGGTTAGTGATAAATACCAGTTGCACTTTGGTTGTGGGTTCGATTCCCGCAGATTTTTTTGACGTAATGAGTTGTCACATGGTCTGTGTGTTTTTCATTTTTAAAAACTATATTTTATAACATTCCAAAAATGAGATAAATTCCTCAAATGACCATAAAATAATTTAACCACAAATTTTATCTCATACCTCACATTTTCCTCCCAAAAATTAATAACCTGTTATTGTCTCAAATTCAAGGATCAAATAAACCCAAATTTCTTTTTATGACTATATCCAGACAAGAAAAGATAATTCTTCCCCAAATATAATTTTCACTTAATAAACTTCAGGGTTACACATATAATGAAAAATTATTCCAAAGTAATCCCATCAATAAAGAGAATTAATAATTTTAATCATTTCACCATCCTTTTATTTCCACATAGGTTCTTTCTTGACCAAGTTGTTATCCTATATAATAGGTCATTGACTCAGGTAATTCCCAGGTCCCTTAAATTTATGTAAAATTATTGTAAATGGTTTCATAAGATCATTTTTATTTTCTTCCATAGTAATCTTCATTTTTCCTCGGAAATTCTTTACATTATGTCTTTCTTTCCCACACATAAAGAATTTATTTGTTTTATTGAGACACTTTCCTAGTGTCTCCTTCCACATTTCCTGCATTATGTAAATTAAGCTTTCTTTTCTCTATGGTCTCCACTGCTGGAGCTCTTATCATTCTTCACATCTCTCTTCTTTGTTGAGTTTTGGAGTTGTTTAATGTATATGGTGATGATCATATTTTTGGAAGCCTTCTTCAGCAGGAACACAATATATTTTATGCTTATCAACATTCCATTTAGTTGATCATTTCCACCATCGTTCCCACCTTGTACATGATGTTAAATATTATGATGACTTTCTTGGAATCTAGCCATTGACTAAAACCAGAAAGCATAGTGTGAGTAAAAATAGTCATAAAATCTTTCAGATAATATCATGACACCTTATTTTCAATATAAAACACCTTAGGATTAACCAAGGTTATTTTTTATCATCTCATATTAAAATCCTTCAAATCGGTTTGTAAATAAAATGTGAATAATCCTAAGCATATCACCTGAAAGTGTCGTAACTAAGAGTGAAGTAAGGTCTGTTATCGTGCACCAGTTTCCGTTCGAGTCTAGCTCAAAGCTGTGTTTTTGGGTTTTGCCCCTATATAAATATGTGCCAGTGCTGCCTCCACCATCTCGAATCTAGAAAGGGATGTATTGCTTGGAAAATTCAAAAAATCTCTACATTACCAAAATTCTAGTAAGTTCTTCTATACTAATCATCAAAGTCAATATTAGTGTAATGTTCTCTAATCAAAGTTCTTCTAAATCTAGCTTTCAAGTTTTGTTCTAAACTTCCATGGATACCAATTATAACGGCCCGACCCTAGTTACCCAGAGTCAGTGCATTATTACATAACATTGGAATGATCACAAGAGATCATGTCTGGAAAGACCAATTAGTTTAGTAGCATTGGAAGTAATAGATACATATATAAGTTTTACATTACATTTTGAAATGGAAAAACAATAATGTTGTGTCCCATTTGAACACACTCATATCCCTTAGCCTATTTCTGTAGGTTAATCATAATATAATTCTTCACTTACTAGGAAAAATAATATATAAGAAAGGGGTGAGCTCAGATGCTCAGTAATGATAACAATATATCAGAAACTATCATAAATATGCATAAATATTTATAGCAATTTATAAGACTAAAACCAAATACTTTTTTGCTTCAATTTTTTCATAATATATATAAGATAAACTAATTAATTCCATTTAATTATTCACATGGATATTATAATAGTCTAATAATAACATGTAATATCAATAAGTATTTTCATATTGATGGAATGAATAATGTCGGACATCGTAACTACATAGTCAAATCCTCGTGCCAAGACTAAAAATAAGATTTTGTTAAGGCCTTATGCCAAGAAACTAGTTTGTCTCATGAGACCTACCAATTAATTGAGGAGTTATAACAAGCTCCACCTGTCACTTACTATGTCCAATGCATTCCTCATATGAAAAGGTCGAAACATAATCTAAACATTTGTATTAAAACTAGCATATGAAATGTCAATAATTTAACCACAACCCATGAATGGTATAAAAATAGCACATCCATAGTAAAACATAACACATTAAATACAATATAGGACATTTTATTATAATAATTCAACCTCAATCAATAATAATGAAGGATATTTACATAGATTAAAATAATCAGTAAAACTATTTGAGAGAAATATCCCCTTTTTCTGGAAAACTTTTAAAAGTCTCACTATTTATCAAGAATCCGTTAAAAATAGATTATTGAATCAAATTGTCCCATACCACTTTAAAAATTTTAAAACTAATTTTCATTTTAAAACATTCATTCCCACATAAATAAATCCTTAAAACCATTTTTAAAACATGAACATTAATGAAAATGATTTAGAATAATAAATCCATAAAAATATATTTTAATTAAAGGGTTCCTAATCAAATGAGAGACACTTGCATACAAATAATTAAGGAATGAAATTAATCAAAACATTATAATATCATGATAATAAAGGTATTCATGATATAACATGTCAAAGGATAGTATATACACCATATAAAAGTTAATTGGTGCATAACAACAAAGATGTCTCAGTGGAATGTAAATTGAGAAGAAATCCATTATAAAGATTGTATCCTTATATTAAGGATAAATAAATGAAATAATAATGGTTGAAATATATAAATACACTTAACATGATTGGATATTCAGTTTAAACCATTTAGAGGACATTCACACATATTCCAATAAAAACAAAACCAATAACTTGGATATTTAACTCAATGAATGGAAATTGAGTTAAGATTACCCTTATCAAGTTCATATCAATGACTTGAGAATCTATAAATGGAGTGATTATGTGTATAAAAAGTATATCCACACAAAGTGGAGTGGAAATTACTATATAAATAAATAAATAGTGATTTCACACATAATCTTGGAGTAAAATAATCAATAAAGTATGCGTAAGACCCAATGAGTGGAAATTGAAAATTGAAATTCCCTTACTGATTTGGTAACTTAAAAAACATAAACCCCAAGAAATAAATATCATAAAATGAAGATTTAAATACCCATTAATTAAATTGTATTACACAAATAATACAATCATGGGAAGTACACACGCCAGACAAAAGGAAATAGTGGCAATATAGCATGAATCTCATGGGAATACGAAGTGAGATGAAAACCCATTACCTTGTAATTTTCCTTAGTCTAAGGTAGGTTAAACTCTTGTATAATTGTGAAATAATAGTTATTAAATTATACAAGAACCACATACATAAATATGATATCATATATGATCTTCTAATATTTTTTAATGACATTTCAGCAATATCATTATTTTGGGTGTTAACAGATTCATTTATCTTTATATGTTTTCTTACGTAAGTCATGTTTGATATGGATATGATGTATTTTATTCATATCCAGAATGATATTATGTTCTAAAACATTATTTTTAATCATAAAATTAAAATTATTCTTGAATGGTTATGATAGGAAACGAATCTCATTATGTTCGTGGAGATGGTAATCCGTACGTACACACGAATGAAAATAGAATTCTATTGATGGTGAAATAATATGTAATTGTATGGTATATAATATATAAAGAATAATTAACATGTCATATTTATTATTTACATCAATTATACTCATTATTATACCCATCCAAATAATTAAGTGTTCAATAACAAACTACACAATGGCATTGAGACGGTAAGCCGTATGTACGCACGTATGGTGACTTTTTCATTTATATGATGGATAGAATAATGAATATAGTTGTACCATATTTATAATAACATAAAATTATATAGAATTTAATAGATTTATTATTTTGTTATGGAAACAAAAAAGAAAGAGGAAGTGACAGAAGAAAAGAACTTTGAAAGAGGTGGTGAAATTATTACCTCTTCTTCGGGTGTTTCCTTTTGATTTGATCAAAAGGGATACATAGGTTAGATTTATGAACAAATAAATTCCTCTAGGTTAAATTTAGGGTAGTTCAGAGGATATTTAAACTGGGGTTTTCTGATCCAAATGGATTTGGATGTGTGAATTTAGAAAAGGTGAAGTATTTTTTTATAAGAGAGTTGAGGGTCACTTTAGGAAAATCTTTAAATATTAATTTATTATAGTAACATTTTCGGTTTATAATGTCTCAAAATGGATTTATTTCAAGGATAGTGTTGGGATGGGTCTAAATATTCTCAACCTATAGGTTTTAGACAAGTTTAGGTCACCTTATTAACCTTATCTTTTAGATTAAATTCTTAGTTATATAGTTTATCTTTTACCATGTCTTCTTCTATTTTTATATTACATGGTTAATAAAATTACAATAAAATTCCAATAGAACCTCAAGTGGTTCATTAATTACATATCAATCATTATATAATTCCTCTATACAAACCTTATAATTTTAAGAATATTATATTATTTAATAACATAGTATTTGTTTTAAAAACTCATTTATGTCTATTTTGACACTATTTAGTATTTGGTTTTTGTGAAAGCAAAAAAAACTTGATTACTTTGAAAAAAATAAATTAAATAAACTATAAAATGTCATATTAACCTATGAAATTAGTTTAATGCATCAAAAGTTTCAACCTAAATTTATTTTAATATTTATAACATCAATTAGTTTAGTCTTTCATTAATAAGGTAATTACTACATCATCATTGTGCCATAAATAAAGTTAATTATATAATGTATAAAAATTATAATTAAAATATCATTATTTAGTAAATAATTTTATATTTATAATGAATATTTATAGTCTAATTTATATTATGTGTAACCCTATATTAAAAACAAAATTATTAAACATTTAATTCAACACATTTAACTATTTTTAAATAAAATACAATAAATGTCATAATGTAATCCAGGTGGATCCAAAAGGATCATATTTGTGTCCTAATGTTATTTTTGTCGAAATAAACTTATCCAATATAATTAGGACATGTTTTAGGGTAATTATAATATAATTTTACCTTTAGTTACCCTATTAAATTTTAACTGTGGTAAATAAATTTCAAAAGTTACAATTCACTGAAAAAACATTCATCCAATTTAACCACATTTTACTTAATTATTTCAACAATTTCTCTTGTATTTTGGAAATTTAATTCTTATAAGCAGAAAAATTATGTTTTATGAAAATTTTTAATTGTGCCTATAAGGTGGGTAAAAGACGGTAAAAAGTTTGATAAAATATTATATATCTAATCTTATTATAAAATGACTTAAATGAATTACATTGTAATAATATAGGTATTATATATATATATATATTTACTTTTAAAAAATTAAATTCAAAATAATAATTTGAATAGAAATTCAACTTTAAACAATAATGGAGTGTTTTTCACTATTCATTAAAAATTGAAAGTTTTTAGATAATACCAAAAATTCACCCAAAGATAATTTTAATATTCCAAATTAAAAAATGATGCCTATTTTCCAAATTCAAAACATATAAGTTATATTAATTAATTTTAAAAAATATTCCCGTTTTCAAAACCAGAAATTGGGTTTTTGAGATGTAAACAATCAAAAGATTGATATGTGTTTATGTCCAATTTAAATGTAAAATTACTTCCAATGACAAAAATTGGATTTAATGATAAAAATATAATCTAATTATACTTAAAACCCATTAAAATGTATAATTTAACACTATAAATTATTCTGATCAAAAAAAAAATTTCAATCAAAATTTTATATTTTTCACTATTCATCAAAATATGAGCGTTATCAGAAAAGCACCAAAAATTTATCCAAACTAAATTTTTACATTTCTATTATAAATAAGAAGTTTATTTTTTAAAATTTAATATATAAAAGTGTTAAATATTTTATTTAAAAGGGGTTCACCATTAAAATGAGGTAAAATTTTATTTTTTGAAAAATACTTCTTTTATCTGAAAAATTGAATTTTTTATCATATTAATTCTAATTAAAACTAAATATGGATATTAAAATTATATAGAGTATGTAAAAGTCAAAATATAGTTAATACTACTAATAACCTCTTTTTTGAATGGCTAGTTTGGTAAGTCGTGGTGTGCTCGAACATGGTGTTGTGTGGAGTGCAACCTATTGAATTAATTTAAAGAAAACAACTTACTATGAAATATTTGGGTGTTACATTATCATCTATATAAGTTAAAATAATTGATATAAGTCAATTTATATTATTAAAAATCAATTATTTTATTACATCTAAAAATAATTTTATTGTAATCATATAAAGGTATATATAATTTCATTTTATTCAACTATTTAAATTACATATATTGTAGGGAAAAACATTTAATGACGTATTTTTATATTTTTCCATATTAATAAATCTTTAATAATTAAATTATTCAATTTAATTAAACCTATATTTGTCAAAAACATCATCACTAATGGTGAGCCTGCTATGATAGAGTACTCTTCTTGTCCAGGGAAGGTGATTCCAAGAGTTGGTAGACATGGGATTACACATTTACCAAAATTGTCACTTTCTTGTGTTGAGTGTATAATATATATTGTATTTGATAATATTAATAACCTATATATATTGAATGAAAAGAACTTTTTTGGGCATGGAGATCCATTATAGAATTAATATTTTATATCCTGATCGTAGGTCAATCGATAGGAAAATAAAAGAGAAACATTGAGAGATATAACATTAAATATGTCAAATGATTTTAAATCCATTTTTTCAAATATTATATATTCAATGTGAATAATATATAATATATTCAACTATAAATGAAAAAAAACATTCATGAATGGAAATAAATTAATAAAATGAGTAAATATTTTGCGGTTGATAGATAGTGAAATTTTAAAATAAAATTGAAAAAAATTATGTTTTTGGGATGTTACACAATGAATACCACTGCCTCATGTATTTGTTTATAAATATAGATACACGGGATAATTTTTTTTCTCGTCCATCATGAAGAATAAATTTTGGTGTGATAATTGTTTTATATAAATTACCTTTTAATTTTTTTATTATCCAATTTATTATTTAATTAATTTTATATAAAAGGATTCCATGAGACGTCACCAAGAGTTCTAGTTTCAAAATGTATACCCTCACACTTTAGCACATGGAGGGTATCATTTATAGGAAAAGAAAATGATTGAAAAATTTTATGAATTAAGAAATAACTCTTGTAGTGGCTCATAAGAGGTCCATTTGGGCCTCCATATCCCCCAACTCTTCATAAACAATGGAAAAGGTATGAAATGAAAAAAAAAAATTGTTTCCTATGGATATATCTAAATAAGAATCTGAAAAAATTATAAGAAATTATTTTTTTTCATGAGTATTAGTATTTTTGAAATAATTTCACTAATACAACATTTTAATATATCATTTTAGGACGATCATCTAGGGGAAGGGAAGTAGTAAAATTTTATCCCTTAGCATAGGATGGAAATTCTTATTACTTCTTTTGGAAATCTAGAACACTCTGTCTATATAAGGGGATATAAGGTGGGATACAATCCCACTGGGCCTTCGGGTTATGTAATGGGTTTCCCTCTACCCAGTTAAAAGAGGACTATTCTTTGATTTAATAATAAAAATGAGGCTTCGGCCCCAACCTTTAAAAAAAGGGTGGGTATCAGAAGTTGGAAGGTTTTTGGTTATCTTTATACTAATTGAAGGCATGAAAAAATAGATTCCGTGAAGGATTCATTGTGAGAAATAAAATATTCAATGCACTATGAAATTAAAAAATCCATGCAACCTATGTTTGAAGAAGTTATGAGATAGTCACAACCTATACGTCTTTCCTACCAAGATCCACTACATACTCATTTAGACCAGAATGTGTATTGTAAGTTTTATAATGGAGATCCCCAAGTAAATATTGTATTTTAAATATTAATATATATTTTTATGGATTATATACATAATTAGGCTGTGAAACTTGATCGGGTAAGAGTTACAATACATTATATTATTGATCCAAATGATCCATTGTTGTTGCATATAGAGGAGGTTTCCAAAGTTGGAGTTGGTGTGGGTTATTTTTTTGTCTAGATAGTTTGACTTCTTTGTAAAATAACATTTGAGGTATATGTTTTTAAATATTTATTTACATTAAATTTTAGATTAATTATAATGTTTTATTATATTCAACATATATAGGATAATCTGAAATCAAAATAAATACTAAAAATGAAGAAATAGTTTTAGGAACCAACGCCATTATGTATATACAAGGTTCTTAATAGGGTTAATAATTTTCCAAGATTTATTCTTTCTTAAAGACCCATTATGATTTTCTATTTATTCTATTATATGTGGGAGAGACATTTCTTTAAGAATATTTAAAAAAAATGGATTTTGTAATTTTTTGATCATCTCACTGTACCCTTATTACAGTTATTTTCTATATAAGTAAATTTCAATTTTATTTTCTCTTTATTTAAATAAATATTTCATGTAGATAAATATTTTATTACTTATTTATTTAGGTATCTTAAAATTATTTTCATTTAATTGGTAGCTCTTCTATTTATAGTTTTATAGACCCAGAATACATTTCAAATGATGTTCTATATCTAAGTACTGAAGCTAGAGATAATTTTATAGGTGAAGGATTGGAAAATATAGATATTTATTGTTATTTTTTTCCAATCCATGATGGCTGAAAAGGATAATATATTTTTTGAATAATATTTATTATAATATCATTAATCTTGAAATTTTTTTACATTATTGTTCATTGGATTTTAGGCGTATTATACCCACATGAATTCATGATATATTGGTTTTTTTCATACATGGTGGAGTTGGTAAATATTTTATTAAATTATTTAGAAACTAAGTTTTATTCTATTTTATATATTATTTAATTTTTAATTTTCTTATTATATCTTTTTTGTTAGTTTATATATGAAAATTTAGTTCATGGGAAGAGTTTAACGATGTTCACTTGTTGATAAAGGATCAAAATAGAATTGAATATGTGAAAGTGACAATAAATAAATTTTATATTATATAGAAAATATTTTTTGTACATAAATATATTAATATTGGTTCCTACATTCAAGTAAATGGGTCATAAAAAGAGTTTCAACATCAAAAACGAGATGTGGAATGTAATTATAATGTTTTAAGGTTCATGATTTAGGTTATCACAACTGGGAAAATAATACATTTTCAAAAGGTTAGTTTTATACAATTCATTGGTTTTTAATAAAAAGAAAAAATTTGTAATTTTTGTATAGTTAATTTTCATTTTAGGGTTTTAATGGTTTTTCAATATATAAGATAAAGAAATTCCAAGCTTCAAATTTTCTAAACTATTTTGTATTTTGGATATATTTATAGATATGTTCCATGTATGATTCTTTATTTTGATTAAAGTTTAAACATCAAGTATTTTTGATGGTTTGTACTGGTTTCTACTCTCTTTGGTTGTTCCTTGTACTCAAAAAAATACCATAGGTTTTTTATAAATGAATTCATATTTTTTTTAAAATCATATTTTCAACATCGATTTTTTCTAAAACTAGTATTGAAGGTCATAAAATATTGATTTCACTGAACTTTTATTGTATTTTTACAAAAAAATATTTGTTGAATTTTTTTAACATTGGTTTTAAATAACAAATGTTAAAATTAATATTTTTAACACCATATGTATCAATGTTGTTTTTTAACCAATATTAGAAAAAAAATCTGTTTTTAAAAAGTTTTTTTCTAATAGTCACTATTTGGGATATGATAGAAATGTGATATGGGAATATTTCATGGATTGTGATAGATATCATTATAGTGTGTTAGAAACACATTTTATAATGGAATTTATCAATTACTAATGAAAATATATTATTATTCTTAGCTTATAATTTCATGGTTGTATGATTTCAAATTGTTTTTCAAACATAGTTTTATAAATTATGAATTATTGGTATTTTATTCTTAGACTATTGGAAAGAGTCCTATGTACATGCATAATATTTTTCACATAGGACTCATATGACTTATTCCTGCTTGTATATCATCGATATCACCAATAATGTGGGTTTTCTAAAGTGTCAATAATAACTTTTAAAGTGTTTTCATATATATATTGTTAGTGGAATTATAGTTTTCTAAACCATTGTGTATTTTCTCTGATAATAGTTCATGTAAACTTTTCAGTGGTATGAAACTTGATAAAGAATATATAGTCCCTCTTATATGGGGTGTACAATGATCCTTAGTAGGTCATTATTGGCATTGGATGGGTTGATGATCAGCCCCTTTTAGGTAGTTATGTTGTATATTCTGAATGAAAATTTGTCTAGTTATTTAATTTTTACAAAAAAAAACCCAAACAATTTTTTCTAATATAGCTTCATGGTTCCATTATAGTTAATCAAACTACAAGGGATCCCTTGAGTATGTGTTTCTGTATGAGTTTCCTTATAGTGTTTGAGATAGTAAAAAAGATATTCCTATGATATGAGACCTATGTGAGACATGGTTTACTGTCTAGGTGGTAGAGCCAAGTGGCATTGAGATATGACTTAGGGTATTATTGAAATAAGTGATGTTTACGAAGGTAATTTGATAAATGGGTCAGCATTATCCTATGAGTTCCTTAGAGATGAGAAACATAGGTAGATTCTTTAGGTTGGGATAAATGAATAGTAAGTTCAATTGGGTATATGTTATAGTAATGGAGGTTCCTTGTGCTTTTATGATGAAAATCACTAAGGTGATTATAGTATCAAGGATAATTTTAGAGGGCAGGATCTGTATAATTCTTAGACTTAGTGACTTCAAGAGTGGTCCCTAATTATATAGCAATCCACTGATAGATATCATATTTTCATATATTTTCCTTTATTATAAATGTTTTAAATCCTGAAAATTTCATATTTTAAGGGTAATTTTCATAAAAATATTTTTATTAATATAATGATCTCAATTTTAAAAATAGATTAATTTTGGAATTTAAATCCTTTCATATCATCTTTGTATTTTAGAGATATTGTTTTCTTCACTCATATAAGGTACATAATTCCTTTTTTTCATATTACACGCTTGATGTGTAACATTTCACCTAATTGGAAGAATAGATTAGCCCAAAATTATACAGCCCTAGAATATCATGAAGTTTAGGCCTTGTAATATGAACATAGATTGAGATAATTTTAAACATGGGATCATATCTCAGAGATTTCTTGTACAAATGAGATCAAATTTTACATGGAGATATATGGAATAAATAAAATAATTTTCTTAAAAATATGGATACATGTAATTAATACTTATTCATTGTAATATATTTAAAGTAAATTAGTGTGTGTTAATTAAAATAGCCTTCCATGATAGATAAATATTTTATAATAATTTAGGTATAACTATTTATACACATTGCATGTACAACTCACATTTTTTTGGTGCATGGAAAAGATAGTTTGGAATAACTTTGTACAAGAACACATTTTAAAATTTAGAAATTTAATATTCTATCCTGTGATTTATTTTAGGGAAAAAGTTGGAGAAAAAAAATATTTTCCCCTCTGGCCTATAAAAATGTGTCGCCACCTCATTTCAAAAGAGTTAGATATTTTAGTTGGCCATTTTAGTTGTCATTTAAAACAGATTAGTTGGTTTTTATATAATTATCTTATATATTATATATTAATATTATCTTCATCCAACTTTTTTATTTTTTTTTATTTTTTTTGTCTTCTCCCACCATTACCTTCTCAAGTACATTAAAATGGAGATCTAACCTTGTTTCTTGTTTGAGGGGAGAATAGAGTGGGAAGAAGTGGAGTATTAAATTTAGGAACTTCAATGTTTATTTTTTATTTTATTCTAAAAATTTCAGTAGTTTTGAAACATATTGGGGTGAATTTTTCACCATAATTTATTTATTATTTTGTTTTTATTCCTGGTAATATCCCCCCCATTCATCATAGTAATATTTAATAATAAGAGTTTGTATAGAATTATAACAATGATGTAAGGGATATTATCCAACATGAATTGGGTAGGTGTGGGATAATAGCATTTTAAAAAGGCATTTTTTTGAGATATAAGGTCGATCACAACACTAAATAGAATAACGAGAGTTATTTAATGAACAATGATAATATCACCATGAACTAGAAAGGAAAACAATTATTTCTCACCTACTTATTTTTTTTCCATTTTATTTTATTATATTTATATAATTAATTTATTTTTCAATACCCCAATAATTTTTGTTTCCATATAGTAGTATACATTTTTATAATAATTAGTTAAAATAAGAATTCATTTTTTTGAGTGGCCTCCTCAAGAGATCGACCCTTGGATTAAATAATATTTCCTTCATAGGTAATAGTGATTTATTGATTAGGGATTCACAAAAATTACCTATAGAAACCTAGTATTTTCATACATTAATATTACATTTTTCTATATGAATATTCAATGTATTAAAAACCCACAATTGGGGACTATAATAGTTTATCCCATTTAGAAATATTGAATAAAATATTCTTAATTTTGTAAAAGACCTAAAATGTCTCCCACAAAGATTGTCCCCTTTAGTAATCTTCACAAATGTACCCTACTTAAACCTTTATTGATAACCTGGGGAAAGGAAACATAAGAAAGGGTGAGGTCAAATTCTTCATAGGGGTAACAAATGGATATATGTAAGTAAAACGTAAACATAAGGGTATAATAACATGATTATAACATTTTAAAACCATACCACACATATCAAACATTAGAATACTGGTTCATGGCATAAATATTTGTAGTTCATAAAACATAAATCAAATAAGAATTCAAGAACATGATCCATGAGATCATAACATTGGATGAAGACATATATTTGTTGTATACACATAATCACATAAAAGTTTATGTCAATACTACCCACCAAGGAATTCGTAACATGTTATTCTTGGGATAACCACCCGTGTACCTGCTTTGGGCTTGGGATGACCTCCCATGTACACTATTTCATGATTGGGATAACCACTAGTGTAGCCTATTTCGAGATTGGGATAACCACATGTTTACCCCACTTTTTGGCTAGGGATAACCACCAGTTTACCCAACAAGCTAATAGAACATTTATCATTAACCAATGTATTTGAAGTTGATATATGTCCCATCCATAACAAAATGAAGGAGAATTCGACAATCTTGCACATTCAGTTCCCAATGTTATTAATTCCATTCATGGGGAAATTTTTACTACTTAGAGGAATCAAAATGGGGTTATTTATAACAACTTTTATAATCTCAACGTTTTGAGGTTTTTGGTAATTATGGGTAGATCCAAACAGATATTTATGGAAAAATATGTTCATCGCATTCCTCCTATTAAATCTTGGATCAAAATAAATGTTGATGGTGCCGCATCAGGTACTCGAGGACCTTCAGGTTGTAGAAGTGTCTTATACATCTACCATGGAGTTTTCAAAGGATTGTTTTTTTATTTCATTCTGATTGTTTTTGCTTATAACTTTGAAATATAATCCATTATCTATCCTATTAATTATGTTTTATAAAAAATTATAATAATATCTAGTTTTAATATGACTATGAAATTAAAGTGAGAATTTTAATGCTACGAACCAGGTATGTTCCGTGTAAGATCTTTCCTCATTGGATCTAATGCATGAACTAGGTGAAGCATCTCAACCTGATTGTTTCGCATGTATACCAAGAATCCAACTAGCTAGAAGATTCATTTTAAAACTATGAATTCATAGATATGAGCATCAAGCGGTCTTTAATATCACCTGATTATTTTATTAATTTTGTGGAAGATGATATGTGGGGAGTGATTCACTCTCATTTTTGTAAATCCCCATACAACTCTTGAAACTCATTTACCTTTTATTTAATATTTTTTGGGATCCAATTTTGTTGGATCCAATGACTTCTGAGTAAAGAGTGAGAAAATGGTACTGTTACTTGAAAATATCATGAATAACCATAGTAGAATAAAATTCATGAGGTTATTGAGAAATTTATATTTATATTTTATCATTGGAATCATAATCCTAAACAGTCTCGATAAATGAAGATATTATAACATAAAATCATTAAAACTTTGGAACCTTTGAATATTTATCCCCATGAATGAATAACACAAAATGGAACATAAAATATCATGAGGAAAAATAAATTCAAGATATTGCATGAAAAATTGGATTTATAAATACCTTATGAAGTAATGTAGGTGCATAACATAATGTACGTCTCAAAAAAGGAAAAATGTGACAAAAATACATTACCAATTTCGTATATTTTGAATTTTAAGCCCCAATAAATTATAACATCAAATAGAATATTAAATATCCTGATAAATTTTATTCATGACATAACATGTAAAATGGTTTGTATATACACCACCCAAATGAAATGTGTAGTGAATTTGTGTATGTATCTCAAAAATAAAAGAGAGACCATGAATCCATTACCTTAAGTTCTGAATTATTTTATAAATGATAAAACCTCATATATAATAAATATAAGTTTATTATACATAAACTATATATATATATATATTACCATATATTATTTTCTTAAGACCTTTTATTACCAACTTTTTAACAATTCCCTGTTAAAGTTGTGTTTCGAGTAATAACTTCTTTATTTTTCTTATATATTTTTATTTGTTAGTATTTTTTTCCTATTAATTTGATAATTAATTTATACACTCAAAAAATCTATCCATGATATAAATATCCTATATATTCATTATATATTTAATTAGAATAATTCAAAAAAATAGTGATAGAAAGTGAAATACAGCGTTCATGGAGACGGTAGATTGTACATACGCATGAACATTGTATCCATTTTGTTGTTGGATGAAAATAAATAAATTTAAATGATATAATACCATTCAATAATAATTTTTATTAAAATTATCCTTAATACATTCTATTTAAAGTGTGAATGAACTACATCACTTTGCGAGGCAGTAGTATGTCATACAATCAAGCGATGTTATCGTATTCCCAAAAAATGATAGTATGAAGTTAGGTGTAATATAATAATTAAATAATAATAATAAAATCATATATATCAATATATATAATTAATAAATCCATCATTATGTCCATCCTTGGGAGGTGGTAATGAAGAAATGAATGACATCGGTTCACCATATGGTAGTCCACCATACACACGAATGTAGATTTTGTAACCAATTTAATGGAAGTGTAGGTGGTTTTAGATAATTATAATAACATAAAACAAATCACTATATATGTAATATTCTTATTTGATGATACAATCATTGTATAATACCAATTTTTGGAGATGGAGAAATAATTAAAACAAAAATTCTTGTTGATGAACGTTGGCACTTCTTCAGGTATCCTTCTTATGTTTACACCAAAAGCCTTACTAGGTTGGATTTATGTCCATAATATGGATTCTAGGATGAAAATATGGAATTTTGGAATTTATTTGGGTAGTTATTTTCCAAATCAAATGGGGTTTAAGGTGTGTATAAGAGTTGAGAGGGGTTGGCCTTTTGTAAGTGAGGCACACTTGTAATTTTTGAAAAGAGAGAATTCCGAACACATTTTTTCATGTCACAAGGCTTAAATAACAGACCATTATCGATAATATAATGGGTAATTTATAAATCTGACCATCTAATGAGTTTTTTAAAACGTTTGGGTTATTTTTAACCATGATCTTTTATGTTTAACCATCGGTAAACCCATTTTTACCTTAACCGCGGTAAATAAATTTTACTATTGTTACTATTCATTTTGGTGAAAAATAAAGTTAACAATATTATTTAATATAAATTAATTTTATTCCAAATATGGAATCTGTTTTTTCAAAGTCTATTAACAATAGAGGAAAATTATAATTTTAAAATAATATCACAAACATGATGAGAAATCATGTTTTCAAAAAGGAAATGTTGCAAAGTTAAAAAAAATATTCAATTTCAACATGAAATTGATAAAAAATCAATAAATTAGATTAATAAATATGTAATTTACCAACGTCACTTTATTAAAAATTTAAAATATAACTTAATTTTATATGTAACTTAAGAAAAAGGTCGTTTTTCAATTAAAATCCAGTTCTTTCAGTATTCATAAAAAATCATACATTTCAAAAAAACCCAAAAAAACATAATATAATTTTTAAATTATGATTTAAAAATATATTTTATCAAATAAATTATTCAAAAGTTTCAAAAATTAAATTAAAAAAAATCTGCAGACACGACTAAAAAGAGGGTTTTTGAGTAGAGTATTTTTTCATATAGAAGATGACCTTATATTAACTCTATGTATAATAATAAATAATGTATGAATATAAATTAAGAATTAATGATATATAATATATAAATCTCATTTAAAATATTCCTCAATAGATATTAGTTTAATTAATAAAAATAGAAAAACATTTTTCACATTAAAATTATTTAAAAACCAATTTTTTAAACACAAAAATAATGTTATAATAAAATTCAATATAAAGTTGATTAAAAAGTAATTATGTTGATTAAATATTAATAAATGGTAATTATGTTACATTAAAAAAAAATTAAAAAATTATATTATTTAATATATTTAAAAGAAATGATAGTTTTACAAAAGTTGATATTTTTCAATATTCACTGAGAAATAAATATTTTAAAAAAAAACCAAACAATTCAACATATGTTAATTTAAATCTGATAATTTCAAAAATGAAATTAATTTTATCAAATAATTTTTTCTGAAAGTATCTATAAAATAATTATAATATTTTATCTTAAAAATCAATAAAAATAATTTTGAAGATAACATATTTTTAATGAATTTATTTACTTTACCAAATATTGATAGATTATTTAATAAGAATTATACATAAATTTATATTGAGTAAGACATTTATATGTGTATTTCATAAATTAGTTAATATTGTTCAGGCCAACCAGATTAATGGATAGGTTATAATAATATTATTTTATAGTTCGGTAAAGATTGGTGTCGTGTGTCATGAACGCTATCGATGAATCTCATTGTTGTGAGTAACACAAAATAAATTCAATGTAGTGTATAATGAAAGCTATAATTAGTGATATGTGTAATGTTAAATATTAAAAATATAAAATTCATGTGAAATAAAAATTCACAAACTCTTTGGGTGTTACATTCTATCCCCTTAAAATAAATTTCTCCCTCAAAATTCATCTTGGTCATCAAAGGTTTAACATTTGAAAATTACATCATAAAAACCCACATCATAAAAAGGAATAATAAATCCTATTATAAAAAAGGAATGTTTTATACATAAAGGTTATGAATAGTAACTCATAACAAGGTATCCGCATAGTATAATGTAGGTGGGAAGTGAATATTTTGATATAGAAGAAAAGAATAAATAATTATAGAGAGTGATAGAGATAACTGATCACAAGAAAGTGGGAGATCTAGAGATGGTTAATTACAAAAAAATCATAAATATAAGAGGCATGAAAAATTTCATTGATATAATCAAAAATAAGGATAATAGGAAAAAAATTATTTCAATATCATTTTCCTGTGGTTGAAGAATTTTCATGAGATGATATACTTCCTTTATTTCATTCCATTTCATAAGAACAATCTTACCCTGTGGCTGTGCCATGATTACTTTACACTTCATATCTTACTCCATGAAATGAAGGTTTTTAATGTATGAATCACCATTGGATCATAAGATCCATAAATAAATGTTAATTAATTACTTCTATCTCTATTTGTAACAAAAACAAAATAGTTGGTAGATGTTATCCAATATGAATGAATCTTCATATAGAGAAACAATAAAATAATATCTAAAGCCTCATTCAAATTTTAACATAAAACATTTTATAAATGGTTAAACTTATAAACCTTTTAATATATTTAATCCCAAATATTTATAAATAAGGTCACTAAATTTACAAAATGAACTTTTCATTTATCCTATAAACAACATGAAATATTTCATAATTGTCACATTCAAAAAATGGGAATAAATTCATTATGTATTCTCTTGAAACCAGAATTACCATAAAACCTTACTGAAAACATGTATTCTTCTTTATTCCTTATATTGAAAAAATATTTTTTCATATATTCATAAATCCAAAATTGTTGTAAACTCTAAAAATCATATCATAAACAACTTTATAATCAAAACATTAATCAATAATAAGAAATATGTACTATCCAATTTAATTTCAGAAAATAAGTTTTATCTTTATCCCAGCATCATTATCTCATCTTTCATAACTTATTAAGGGATGTCTTCAAAATATCACATCACCATTAAATAAATTTTACATTCCATCATCATCATTCAATATATTCTTCGAAATCCTTAATGAAATACTTATACTGAACAATACTTATATATCTCATGATTCATGTAACATAATATATGAATTTCAATACATAAATACTTAATTAAACCAACTTCTTTGTCAAAACATTTATTTGGATTGATTGAATTTTTCCTCAATACCTCTTCTTTTATTTGTCATTTGCGGTATCTTCATCATCAGAAATATAAAATTACTCCTCAAAACATTTGGATTTTCTTCCCGGATTTTACCCTTAGGAAATCAATTTTCACAATTCTCATACTTTCCAAATTTAAAGAATTAAAAATTTGATGATATATTAGGGATAACATTATTATAATTTATTATGTTAGATTAATTTTTCAATTTCCCTTTGGATTTACATTCTTTGTGTCCTTCTTTTCCGTTGTCAAAATATCTTATCATTCATTTAAAACATTTCTTGGGTGTTTATTCCCACATTATCGAAACATCAGAAAATAAATATTCTTTCCTCTATGGTCTCTACTACCCAAACTCTCATTGAACTCTTTCCATATATTCTTTGGTGATTTTTTGAGTTGGTTAAGGTACATGTTGTTAATTATGTTCCATGAAAACTGATTAGGCATAATCATAACATCCTTCACTTGAATAATCATACCATTTGGTTACTCATAAAAAAATTGTCCATCACTATCAATGTTAACCCAGTTTCTTCTAGTTCATAACATTATGTAAAATAAAAATGAATAGTGTGGGAAATACTAATCATAGAGGAAAACTTTATGATCATGAAAAAAATCACTTAAATGATTTATTAATAATGAAATTTTATTTTTAATCTATGCTACCTTAGTTTTATCCAAATTAATTCATTGTCATCATCTATTTAAACCCTTCATGATGGTTTGTAGAGTGTTTTTGAATTTCCAAAGTATATCGACTGGGAGTGTGAAAGTAGGTATGAAAAATTCCAGTTGTAATGCACAAGGTGATGATCGAGTATGGCTCAATGTTCCCTTTTTTGAGTTATTAGCACTAGGTACCTTTGTTCTAGAGCAACATCCACCTATATTATCCAAATAAAGATGTAATTACATGGAAACTACATGATATATCCTTTAACAAAATTCTATGACATTTGCATATAATTTGAATCATCCTTAGGCTTGTCCTTGGAGGAATCCTAAGACTCATCCTTAGAAATTTCCCAAGGGATGTCTTTAAATATTTCGCATCCTAGTTTCTAATGTTTCACTAAACCTATCCCATTATAAAAACTAAAGAGACTTCTTATTTTCCTACATGGACATTATATATTTTTAAAGGAATATTCATCACATTACACAAACACACACCTATGGATTGTAATAATGTAATGCCTTTAGAAACATGGAATAAAATTTTCTTAATTTGGTAAAACTTCTTTAATGCCTCCCAAAATGATCTTAACCATTATTAATCTTCAAAAACATACCCCACATCGACCTTTCTTTATAACATGGGGAAAGGAACCATAATAAAGAGTGAGATCATATGCTCAGTAAGGGTAAAAATGGGACATATTTAAGAATAACATGAATATAAGGGTATGACAACATGATCATAACATATGAAAACCATACCTTGTATATAAAATATTAGAATCCTAATTTATGTAATAATGGTTGGAAGTTAATAAGATATGATTAATAAGAAAATACAATAACATGATCCATTAGAGCATTAAATTGTAATAATAAATAAATTTTTGGCGTGCAGATAAGAAAATAAAATCTTATGTCAATGATAACCATAAAGAAATTAATAAATTGTTAGGATTGGGATAACAACCTATGTACCCGCTTTGGGATTAGGATATCCACTCATTTACTCTCATTTGGGATTGGTCTTACCACTAGTGTACCTTTTTTCAGGCTTGGAATGACCACCCATGTACCCTCATTATTGGGCTTGGACTAACCACTAGTGTACTCTCTGAGCTAAAAGAACATTTATCATTACACAATAAAATAGAGGGAGATATAGGTCTCATCCATCAAATAAATAAAATCATACATATGTGTGCCCCAATATTATAAATCACTCATCATATCTTATCCATTTCAAATAAATGGGTTTCATAAACATTTAATCATATCATAACTTAATAAAATAAACAAGTTTCATAATATTCATAGCATAACCTATGTAAAAAGAAGTGGGTTTGATAATAATCTTATCATGGTCTAACCTGTGGAAGAGAAAAGAGTTTAATAAACAACACACCATCATAAAAATAAACAATTAAGATAATGAATTACAATAGTATCCTTGGATCAAATTCACGGTAATATATAGGTAACATCAATGAATAAAATCTTATATGGAGAATTATTTTGATCGATCATTTAACACATTTATTAAGAAAAATATCCTTTATTCTTTGAAAAAAATATTTTTAAAAAATAAAACATTTTGAAAATTTATTTCTTTGAAATTATCCATGAAAAAATATAAATTAATATTCAAGAAAAATAATTTTTATTAGGATGTTAAGTTTTGTTCACGCTATACACGAAAAAGGATTCCTTTCACATATTTTGTATAAGCCAAATGATATTTTTTGGAAAATGTAATGAAGATTAATTTTTAAAAAAAAATAGTCAAAAATCTGTAGAAATTACTTTTAAAAATTATATCACAGTAATAAAACAATTTTAAAATAAGTTTATAAAACATGGTTTTGAAAGAAAACAAATTTCTAACTAAAGAGAGAAATAAAATCAGATTTTATTAAAAACATGTTCTCAATTATTTAATGTAACAAAGATTTTAAACATTGTAATATTATATAAAAATATAATGAATAACTATATAAGAATAAAATTCATGAGTTTCTTGATATACAGATCATAATATTTTATTATCGAAAAAATATTAACCAAAATATCGATAAACTGTGAGATTGTAACATAAAATCATTACCACTTTGTTATTTTTTAATCGTAATACCCATGAAGTGATAACATAAAATGAAACATAAAATATCATTAGGATTAATAAATTAATGATATTACTTGTGAAAGGATCTTTATATTCACCTTATGAAGGAATATAGGTGCATAACTTAATGTACGTCTCAAAGAAGGCCAATTGAGACAAAATCCCTTGTCACTTGGGTATCTTTTGAATCATAACCCTAGATAAACCATAACTTCAAATTTAATTTTAAATATAACTAAAAGAATTATATTAATGATATATAATATCAAATGGACATTATAGGCCCGACATAAAATAAATGAGTGGTGAATTTTCATATGCCTCCCAGAAATAAAAGAGAGACTAGAAATCCCTTTCAATAATTATTGACTATTATCATAGATGTTCAAGCCATATTTCTGAAAAATATAAGTTTATTATACATATATTAATGAAAAAAATTATATATATCTACAATATATGATTTTAGTTTTACATTTTATTTTCATTTTATTAACAATTAAATGTTAAAGTGACGTCTCAGGTAATAACGAATTTATTTTTCATATATGTTTTGAATTGTTATCCTTTTGGTCATCTTAATTTGACAATGGTTTCAAAATATCCATAATTGTAAATATTATATAGATATAATATATATTAGCTATATATTTATTTATATTAATCCATAAAATTTCGTGATAGAAAGTGAAATACACCATTCATAGTGATGGTATGCCACATATAGGCATGAAGGTTGTTTCCATATTCTTGTTGGATTGAAATAAAGAAAGGTAAATGATATTTTATTATTATAAAATCATATTTAGGTGCAATATATCACATATTCCTGTTAAACCAATGATTAATAAATTCTTTATAATCTATGAATGAATCACATCACTCCGTGTGCTGTTAGTCCGCCATACACATGAGAGATGTAATCGTATTCCAAAAAAAATGTAGAGTGTGAAGGTTTGTGTCATATAATAATTTCATAATCATAATAAAATAATAAATATCATATAAAATTAATAAATCCATCAATATTTCTATCCTTGAGAGGTAGTAATAGAGAAAATAATGACATCACTTTGCAAGGTGATAACCCACCGTACACTCAAAGGATGATTTCGTAAGCCATTTTTTGGAAGTATAGATGGTTTTAGGTTATGAAATTAACATACTATTATAAAATTATATGTAATATAATTATTTTATTAAATCATTATGGTATAATAGTCATTTATGGAGGTGATTAATGAAATAAAAAAAATCTTTTTGATGAACATTACCTCTTATTTGGTTATCCTCCTTAGGTTTTCACCAAAATCCTTCCATGTATAAATTTATATAAATAATATGTATTCTGGGATTAAAGAATGGAATTTTGGAAGTTATTTGGGAAGGTATTGGAATAAAAAATGGGTTTAAAGGTGTGAATAATATAGGATAGTGGTAGCCTTTTATATGTGATTTGAGTGGCGAAGTTGTAATTTTTAAAATGAGAGAATTCCTCCAATGTTTTTTCATGTCAGAAGTCTCCAATAATGGTCCCTCATCAAGAATATAAGTTATAAGGTCTAAATATGGAAATAAAATGAGGGTTTTAGAGGTATTGGGTTATTTATAACCCATATTATTTAAGTATTACCCTCGACAAACCCATTATTACCATAACCGTGGTAAATAACTTTTAATATTTTTATAATTAATTTTGGAAAAAAATTAAGTTTCACTTATTAGATAATATGTAATAACCCGGATTTCACCGGGCCTTTCTTTTGTGAAAATATAGTGTTTAGGGTCTTTTGGGAGGCAACAGTAGGTCATTCCGAGAGTTAGCCAAAATATAGTTTGAATCATCGATATCAGTGACTCAGGGGCATCGGCATCGGTGAGTCAAGGGTTTCGGCATTGGTGAGTTAGGGGATTCAGTATTGGTGAGTTAGGGGTGTTGGCATCGGTGAGTCAAGGTCATCGGCGAGTCGTTGCATCGGTAGATCAACGTCGGTGGCTTAGGGTCGGTAGGATGCATCGACATCTCACCCATTGGTGGCTTAGTGTCAGTGACTCACTCATCGATGACTCATTTATAGTTTTCTAGTTTTTTCCACTTTTCTTATTTCTCCCCTTTTATGTCTTATTTGGTGTAAATTATGTTTAAAGCCTTGTTTGTGCGTTTTAAATAATATTAATTATATCTTTAATATCCTAACGCTCTGGGGGCTTTGATATACTCAAAACCTGCGATCTTTAGAAAGATCCAACATTAACCGCATTTGAAACTAGTCTTCCTTTAATATAGTATCTGGCTCTTCAAAGTCCAGATATTCCCTTCCTTTTGTGTTTTCCAATCCCTCTTGGTGCCCCTAAATACTTCCTCTATAGATGAGTCACATGCATGTGATATATCCTCATCTTTCTCTGTTTTCTTGGAGTTATTTTCGGCTTATAACGTGATCCCGTATTTTTTGTGCAAGGAGGAGTTTTGGTCGCCTGTTAATTGTGCATCATGTGGGGTGGGTGTTCTAATGATTCCTTGTGAAGAACAGGAGAGTAATTTTCTTAAAACGTATAACTAAAAATTGAGGAATATGATCAAAAGGTAGCATGGGTTAATGAAATACTAGGATGGTAGTGGTTTTATGGTGATCACCAATTTAATTTGATTCTTTTATGGTTTGTTGTGACTGTATTCCATCTAAAAATCAGGGCCGTTGGTGGTCTTTTTTTGTGAACTGGTGATGTTCTGTTATTTTTGTGATGCTTGATAAATGGTTGTAACATGAAATATGCTAAATCAAGTATACTTGGTTAATTTAAAAGGATTCCCTAGGATCAGATATGTTGTATGATCACCTCAGTTATTTTAAAGTGGAATTAAATAACCCCTATTGTTAAACCCAAACATGATTGGTTTAATGGTGTGGAAGTGTGTTGTGTTTAGTTGGGGGTTTTTGTGGACGTTGTGTTTGGGGTGGTCCAGGGGGTGTGTTGGTATCCCAGTTTGAGAGTCTGATTAATTATGGAATGGATGGACTTGTAGTTAGTGTCACTACTTTTGTTTTGGTTGTGGTCATCAAATGATGTTGTTATGTAGTGGGACTACAGTGTGGTTATGAACTTGTTAAGTAGTGGGATTGTATTAGAGAAATTTTTGGGTAGCAGGGATATAGGTCTAGGTTGTGTCATGACATTCTGTTTATCAGTGTGTTGGGTGTGGTGTTGTTGTGCAGCGGGGTTACCGGTCCTAGTGGTGAGAGGAGGATTGTGTGGTATAACATTAAAGAATGATAGTTGGAAATGGTTAAACGAGTGTCTTGGAAGAATGGGGGGTGCAGTGGTATTGCGGGTTGGTTGTCATCTGTTATTTTATGAATGGGTGTTAAAATGGAAATGATTTACCTAGGTACCTCTTCCCTTGTTCAATTTTGGAAGTACCGAAGAACAAAGTGAGTTTGTTGCTATGTTTTTTGTTAATAATGCTCTTCACATTCTGATATGGTTCCAGATGTTGTGCTCGGAAGTTTCCCTAGTTAGTTATTGAATAAAATAAAGTGAACCCCTTTGTTATTAAATAGAAAGTTATTAAACAAAAACGGGGTTGGGTTATTATTTTGAAGTGGTTGTTTGTGTGGGTTTGCATATAGGGGCAACAACGAAAATGGTTCTGGTGGTCTGGTTGTTATTTTTGGGACCCGTGTACTGGAATGATCATTTGTTGAAATATATGTATAAATTTTAGTTTCTTGTGATTTATAAACGTACTCCACCATTTTTAAGAACCATGTGCTGAACACCCCCATTTCATTGGGGGTGTTGTCTTTCCTAACATCTTGGTGGGAGGATTCATGGCTAGTTACTGACATTCTTCCCCACACCCTCTTCCTGTTCTTACCGCTCCATCGTATTTGGTCTGGCTGTAATGGATTGAGGATTACCATATTCCTGGATCCATTGGGTAATTTTTTGTGAATGAGGGGATCAGGTGTTTGTGGTCCATGTTTGTTTTCCCAAGTGTCCTCGGGATGAGTCCACGGTGTCTTTGGGTGAGAGGTGTGGTTGTGTCCCCGGTGTCTTCAAGTAGGATTTTGTGTGTGGTTTGAGGCATAGGTGTGTGTATGTAGGTTGTGACGGGAGGACCATGTTTTTGAAGAGTGGTAGCATCAAAATGTTATCCATTAGGAATGAGTGTTAACCAGTGGGAAAGTAGTGCAGGTTACCCTAATGTTGATGTGCTTATACTACTACATTACTTGACTTGCATTATTTGGTTAGTGTACCATAGTGAGGCTGGGCTGGTTAGTACTCCTTGGTAGGTTCTTTGAGGTTCTATTTTTTTTCTTATAGGTGAATTATTATTTTTCCCCCACTTATTCATGGGTTTCTTCATTTCTCCTACTGGGTATTCTTGCATACTCACCCTTTGTTTGTAAAACTATTTTTCAGGTTTCCAGGAGGATTTTCAGGACCGTGTAGGACTTTACTAGCATTGGCGACATAATAGTTGTTGTGTTACTTCCTAGTATCTTTCTTTGGTACTTGTTTTAGTACTTGGGTTATAATTTTTCACATTTTACATTTAAACCATGCATGGATTGGATTTTGGTTTCTTTTATGAAAGTGATTGATGTTGTTTGGGTGTTTAACATCTTATTTCCCAATCCTCTTTTTATTAAAAAAGGTAATACCTTCCATTTTTTGTGATATTTTTATACCCTTGGTGTTAATCGCCACTTTAGAGCCTACTAAAGGTGGGTCTCAAGGGCCATTATCTCTCTTTAATCTTGATGAAGGAAGGGTATGGTACCTTGCTGCTCCTTTCTACATCTTGAAGAAGGTGGTTAATGAATGAATTTTATCAGATGGAGGTTAAGAGATAGGATAGAGTTCGATGTTAGGAATAGTGTGGATTTCATGGGATGGTAGGGAAACTGTGTTAGGAAATCTTTGTGTGTGAAAAAGTCTAGGGAAGACTGGATAGGACACCAGATTTTAGGGCCCCCAATGTTCTGATTCATGGAATATGGAACTAATGAAAGACTAAGTGAGGCTACACTTGTAATGACCCGAAATTTTGAAAAAATCTTGTTTCCTAATTTTGTGTGTTATTTTTATTTTATACTCAACAAAATGGTTTCATTTGATAACATGAGTATAATTAAAATGAGACCATTGGGTTTTGACTGTTATATGACCATTGGTCAATATGACAATTGGAAACTAAATGTTACGATTATTGTCTCTAAATACAAGTGATCTTGGTTAATTAATATAGAAAGAAGATTCGATGGCCTCATCAAGTAGTCTCGGGCCAATCGAAGCCCATCTAACAGAACTTGGGAAGGAGGTAACACCACTAGGATTTGCTCTGGACCAAACCCAAGACGAACTTCATCATGTGAAGCTAGAATGGAATCACATTTGCGAGAAGTTCAAACTGATAGAAATTATTACTATTGCAATGTTGGCCGAGCCGCCCTCAGATTCTCTCACCATGGCACACCTTACACTTAGGTCTTATGCTGGGTTTATAAGGGGATATGTAAGGAGACTGTAACTTTTTTGTATAATCCTTTGAGATAAATAAAATTGTGATTTCTTCTTATTGAGAAGTTTGTAAATTTTCAAATGTCCAAATAAATGTAGGATGTATATTATTGATGAATTTGAAAAAAAAGTAATTTTCAAATATTTTTTTAAACCATAAATAATTAATGATGTGTAATTATTTTTAAAAAATGGTCTTCTGAAAATGTGTTCAGTAAGAAATTTGGAGTCTAATAAGATCAACTTAATTTTTGGTGAATAGTGATTTTACGCTTAGGATTAGTAATGTGACCAAATGGATTAGTAATCTCACTTAAAGAAAGTATTAATATAATATAGGTACCATGATTAAGTAATCTGATTCAATAAAATAGGTAAATAACTGTTTCAGAAATTATTAGTCAAGTATTAGTTTTTTCGGGTGAATAGTGCTTTTTAATTAAAAATTAAATTAAAAATATTTAGAAAATTCTTTTTATAAAATGGAGTTCATTTTTGAACTCAAAGCATCGATATTGTGTTAAGGTAATTTTTGGGGACTTTTCCTAAGAAATGAATTTTCGGTGAATAGTGTATTTATTTTAAAATTAAATTAAAAATAATTAGAAAATTATTTTTATAAAATGGAGTTCATTTTTGAAATCAAAGCATCGATATTTTGTTAAGGTGATAATTTGGGATTTTTCTGAGAAAGTTGAATTTTCGGTGAATAGTGAATTTTTAGTTTAGAGTTTCGGGTGTTTAATGACATTATTAAGGATGTGATAATTATGTAATAATTATGGTTAACTTATGAATACTAAGATACGGTATGAGGTGTCCCTTGGCCATTAATTCCTTGTCCCCTCACTTTCCCTATAAATACCAATCCATTCTCTCATCCTTTCGACTCCAAAAAGCATCCTCAACGAAGTTCTGGTCTCCTTACCTTCCAAGGTGTCCTCCCAAGGTGCCATCAAGCCTCCCAAGGTCACAAAATTCAATATTTTGAAGATACTCTTCAAGGTAAGGGATCCTACCTCTCTCTTTATTTTCAAGTACCCTCTTTTATGTTATTTCTTTTATGCTCCATGTTCTTATGTTGGAGGATGTTCTTTTATATTCATCCTACTGTCCTTTTCATGTTCGTATGATGAGAGACCCCCTCTTTCTCTCATCAATTCATTTTAAGAATGTTTAAGTGGTGTCATTAGGCTACCGAATTTTTAAGGGATTCTTTCACCCATCTCATTTTCAAGATTTATTTCCGGTCAAGTCTTTCAAGTTCTTTTTTTTATGTTGGGGTATGATCTATATATCTATCATACTGAACTTTTATGTTCATATTATGAGAGACCCTATTTTATCTCGTCAATTCATTTTTTTGAAGTTTTCAGTGACGCCGTTAGGCTGCCGAATTTTCATAAAAGAAATCTTATTTTTGTCTTCCTTCCATGTTTTTCATTTCAAATGTTATGTCTTTCAAAATTCATTACCATGTCTTATATCCTTTATATTCAGGTCCCTCTATTGTTTTATGGATCATTTATGAGTGGGTGACCCATGTCCCCTCCCTTTTCAATATTTCTAAAATCCTGTAACTTAGCCGTTTTGCTGCAGAATATTTCGTCTCAAAATGTATCTCTCTTTTTCTCAAATTCTTTTATTTTATTAAGTGAATACTCAATGATATTTCTACTATAAATGTATTCACACACACACACACACACACACACATATATATATATATCAAAATGTTCTATTTTAAATTCTGGGATTTACATACATGAAAAACCGCTTTCCTTTTTCCGTGGGTTTAAAGTGACATAAAGATCATGTCTTTAAAAGCAGTTTTTAAAATGTTATGATTATGAAATGAAACCCATTTCTTTTATGCTATATGGTTTATTTATGAAATTTTTTATGATGATATATGTGGCTCACATGATAATAAAAACAAATTTAAGGGTGCGCCCTGATAGCGCCCCAATGCATTGGGTAATAATGTAACCGTTAGAGATTACAATTTTAGCGATATCTTGGTGAATAACCTTGGTAATTTCAAATGAAACATTGGGGATGGACCTTGGTGATATGTTCATGATTTTCTATGTTAAATGTTGTATCCACATCTTCATGTTATGAAACACGTTATTTTTATTATGATATGCCTCATGATCTCTTTCTCATGCCTTAAAGTTATTTTTCATGACTATTGATGTATCTCAAGTTCACATGTAAAATGTTTACCTTGTTTCCCTTACTGGGCCTTCTGCTCACCCTTTCCTTTGATGTATTCTCCCCAGTTATGAGATGCTGTAATGAGCTAAGTATGAACAATGAAGAAGCCTTTCAAGTGTTTAAGAAGAATGTATTATATTGTCATGTGTTAAGTTCCTAATTTCCTAGACACTAAACCTTAAAGATCCTCAGTTTTTTATAATGTAATGAAAGTTTATTTGATAAAAGGCGGGATTCTATAGTTGGTATCGATGGATGGTTTAGTTATTTGTGGAAATTAGGATATTAAAACTTTAGGAATAACCCTATATTAAAGTTTAATATAGAAAATATTTCTGGTATTTTAGTGAGTATTTATTATGTGGATTCCAAAAAAATAAATCCCAATCTGGATACGAACAAGTAGAGGTGTCTCTGTCATAGATGTTCCTGGGAGTGAAAACACTAACAAGGTGTTTCGGGCTTGACCCGGGGTAACCTAGTGCATGACAATAGGCCTTACTGCACTCTTGGTCTGACACTGCCGGGGGATATGCTTTGGTAAATTCATAAGCTTTGTAAGAACCGTTATTAAAGGGACAAAGATAAAATAAAATAAAGATTCACATAAGAATATATGATCATGGATAACCTAGATTGGAAGCTAGGGGATCACATGTTAGGGTATAATTTTCTTCTACAAGTTTATCCTTCTATGATTTGAGTTTCCTTTTTATGATTATTGGCTAAGTATTTAAGCCCCCTAATTATAATTTCTTTTCTTAGTTAATGGAAAGAAATGGAAGAACATGTCCCAACAACCAATGTGATAGGAAATGTGATGATTTCTCTATTAATATGGAAAAGATGACAAGATATCAAGTTGAAAATATTGTGATTATGCCAAACAAGCTATCAAAAATCACAATTAATAATTGGTACCTAGTTCAATGCCCAAATTCATCAAGGAAGAAGAAGACGAAGTCTCAAGGATGTTCATCTGATAAAGTTGATAAGGGAAAGAAGACCCAATTTCCTTTGTGCAAAAAGTATGGAAAGGGGCACCAAGGATAATGTCACAAAGGAACCGAGAGGTGTTTTAAGTGTGGGGTGATAAGGCATAAAGTAGTCAATTGCTTTAAAAAAATGGATAATGTGATGAATAGAGATAAGGTTCGATATAATGTACCTTATACTTTTCAATGTCGTAAATGTGGAGAAGTTGGAAATTATCCAAGGCAATGCTCTCTTGTAAGGGATGAGAAGCATGATGAGCATCAACAATCTTCAAGGACAAGGGAACAATGCAAGTCCTGTGCTGAGACAGATCATGATGACTAAAGTACATGCATCTTTTTCACAATAATTGTCTATGTCATGTTGTATTTTAGTTTGTGCTCTATGAGGATATCCTTAATGTTTTCTAAGAACATAGAGTCACTACCTAAGATGGTTTTATATCATTAAAGAAAACATCTATTGTTATGTATCACATGTTGATGCTGTGAAGCTGATCTTATTGAAAATAATGATCAGGGGATTAAAAGATTATTATTATTTTAGAAGACGTTCACTATTTTGGGAACCCTATATGATCGAGGTAAATAGATTACTACAGTATTTTCTTTGAGGAGTAAATGTTGACTTATATTTTGAAGAATCGATAAATTTAAGGTGAACTTATAGTAATTTAGGTTACTTATGGAAATGATTAACCTGTCTTGTGGAAAATATGTTTAGGTTAGTTACTTTTGTTATAAGATGTTAGGAGTGGTTGATGTTGTTTGGAGATGAACAATAAATTTTATCATGGAAGACTATATTATCAAATCCTTCTTATATTTGGGTTTCAATATTAGTTTGGATTATTTTGAGGAATATCAAGGATATTTATTTATGGAATGCTCTATGATAAACTTTGGGTAGTATTGTGGAACTTTGAAGATTTAAAGTAGTTTCCCTTCCTATGGGGTTATTTCTTTTTGAAGAGTTGTTTTATCTTACCCTTTCTGTTTTTGGGATAAATGTTTAAAGATAGATAGATATTATTTTTTGGATTATGTGATTCTCTAGAAGATGATTCTTGTGATTTGATAAGACCAAGTAGTTTTGAATTCTCTTTGTTTGGAGAAAAGATTAGTCTTGGTGGAAACTTAGTAAGGGACGAAACTCTACTTAAAGGTAGGTATATTTCCTTGTTTTCTTATTCTATGTAGTAAATAAATTCCTCAAAATTATTAAAAGGAATATCAAACAAAAATGTTTTTGGTTTATGTTTCCTACTGGGTAATCACAGACCGTTTACACACATCATAAGTTTGTGATTTTATTATGGTTAAGTTTCTCCTAATCATGTTTTCTATCACTCTCCATCAGAACATGACCCTTTGTTTTCTCTTCCATATCCATGTTTCCCTACATGGAATCCTAGTATGGGTTTACACGGGTGACCTTTTTTTACTTCCCTTTATTTCTTTTAAAGTAATAGTTTTACTAACTCATTCTCCAATGTGGGACTTTCAATGAAATTTCCAAGCCCAATTTTAAAAATTGTGAGGATGCAATTTCTTATGTGGGGAAAAATGTAATGACCTGATATTTTGAATAAATATTGTTTCCTAATTTTGTGTGTTATTTTATTTTATACTCAACAAAACTATTTCATTTGATAATATGAGTATAATTAAAATGAGACCGTTGGGTTTCAACTGTTATATGACCATTGGTCAATATGAACGTTGGAAACTAAATGTTGCGATTATTGTCTCTAAATACAAGTGATATTGGTTAATTAATATAGAAATAATATTCTATGGCCTCATCCAGTAGTCTTGGGCGAATCGAAGCCCATATAACAGAACTTGGGAAGGCGGTAGCACCACTAGGCTTTTCTCGGGACCAAACCCAAGCCGAACTTCATCATGTGAAGCTAGAATGGAATCGCCTTCGTGAGAAGTTCAAACTGATAGAAATTACTACTCGTACAATGTTGGCTGAGCCGCCCTTAGATTCTCTCACCTTAGCACACCTTACACTAAGGTCCTATGCTGGGGTTATAAGGGGCTATGTAAGGAGACCGTAACTGCTTTGTGTAATCCTTTGAGATAAATAAAATTGTGTTTTCTTCTTATGGAGAAGTTTGTAAATTTTCAAATGTCCGGATAAATGTAGTATGTATATTATTGATGAATTTGAAAAAAATGATATTTTAACATATTTTTGTAAACCATAAATAATTAATGATGTGTAATGATTTTCAAAGAATGGTCTTCTGCAAATGTGTTCAGTAAAAATTTTGGAGTCTAATAAGTTCAACTTAGTTTTTGGTGAATAGTAATTTATGAATAGTGATTTTATGCTTAGGATTAGTAATGTGACCAAATGGGTTAGTAATCTCATTTAAAGAAAGTATTAATATAATATAGGCACCTTGATTAAGTAATGTGATTCAATAAAATAGGTAAATAACTATTTCAGAAATTATTAGTCAAGTATTAGTTTTTTTAGGTGAATAGTGTTTTTTAATTAAAAAATAAATTAAAAATATTTAGAAAATTATTTTTATAAAATGGAGTTCATTTTTGAACCCAGAGCATCGATATTATGTTAAGGTAATTTTTTGGGGATTTGTTTGAAAAAAATGAATTTTCGGTGAATAGTGTATTTATTTAAAAATTAAATTAAAAATATTTAAAAAATTATTTTTATAAAATGGAATTCATTTTTGAAATCAGAGCATCGATATTTGGTTAAGGTGAAATTTAGGGATTTTTCTGAGAAAGTTGAATTTTCGGTGAATAGTGAATTCTCATTTTAGAGTTTCTGGTGTTTAATGACATCATTATGGATATAGTAAGTATGTAAACATTATGGTTGACTTATGAATAGTAAGATAAGTTATGAGGTGTCCCTTTTCCATTAATGCCTTATCCCGTCACATTCCCTATAAATACCAAGCCATTCTCTCATCCTTTTGACTCCAAAAATCATCCTCAACGAAGTTCTGGTCTCCTTACCTCCCAAGGTGCCCCAATCCTCCCAAGGTCCCAAACATCAAGATTTCAAAGTTACTCTTCAAGTTAAGGGATCCAAACTCTCTATTTCTTTCCAAGTACTCTCTTTTATGTCATTTCTTTTATGCTATATGTTCTTATGTTGGAGAATGTTCTTTTATATTCATTCTACTATCCTTTTCATGTTCATATGAAGAGAGACCCCCTCTTGCTCTCATCAATTCATTTTAAGAATGTTTAAGTGGTGCCGTTAAGCTACTGAATTTGTAAGGGATTCTTTCACCCTTCTCATTTTCAAGATTTATTTCATTTTAAGTCTTTCAAGTTCCTTTTTATTATGTTGGGGTATGATCTCTACCTCTATCATTCTGATCTTTTATGTTCATATGATGATAGACCCTATTTGATATCATCAATTCATTTTTTATGTTTTAAGTGACGCCGTTAGGCTACCGAATTTTCATAAGAGAAATCTTATTTTTTTTTTCTTCCTTCCATGTTTTTCATTTCAAATGGTATGTCTTTCAAATTTCATTACCATGTCTTATATCCTTTATATTCTGTTACCTCTATTGTTTTATGGATCATTTATGAGGGGGTGACTTATTTCCCCTCTCTTTTCAATATTTCTAAAACCCTGTAACATAGCCTTTATGCTACATAATTTTCTTCTCAAAATGTCTCTCTTTTTCTCAAATTCTTTTATTTTATTAAGTGAATACTCAAAGATATTTATTTTATAAGGGTATTCACACAAACACACACATATATATATATATCAAAATGTTCTATTTTTAATTCTGGGAATTACATTCATGGAAACCCTCTTTCCTTTTTCCGTGGGTTTAAAGTGACATAAAGATAACATCTTTAAAAGCAGTTTTTAAAATGTTCTGATTATGAAATGAAACCCATTTCTTTTATGCTATATGGGTTATTTATTAAATTTTTGATGATGATATATGTGGATCACATGATAATAAAGACAAATTTAAGGGTGCTCCCTTATAGCTCTCCAATGCATTGTGTAATGATGTAACTACTAGAGATTACAATTTTAACGATATCTTAGTGAATAACCTTGGTAATTTCAAATGAAACCTTGGGGATGGACCTTGGTGATCTGTTCATGATAGTCTATGTTAAATGTTTTAGCCACATATTCAAGTTATAAAACACGTTATTTTTATTATGATATGCCTCATGATCTCTTTCTCATGCCTTAAAGTTATTTTTCATGACTTTTGATGTATCTCAAGTTCACTTGTAAAATGTTTCCCTTGTTTCCTTTACTGGGCCTTCTGCTCACCCTTTCCTTTGAGGTTTACTCCCAAGTTATGAGACGTTTTAATGAACATAGGATGAACAATGATGAAGCCTTTCAAGTGTTTAAGAAGAATGTTTTTTGTTGTCATGTATTAAGTTCCTGGTTTCCAAGACACTAAACCTTAAAGATCCTAAATTTTGGATAATGTAATGAAAGTTTACGTGATAAAAATGTGGGATTCTATAACATTGATTACAGGGTAGAGACCCTATGAAAGTTACATGCATCATAATGATTTTTTTTCTTTTCTGTCTTGGGAGTTTTGAGAATTTAATTTAAATAAAGAGTTATAAGAAAATTTGTAGAGAAACATCTCATAATACCTAAGATTTAGAGTTCCTTGTTTAACCTTTTCAGATATGGCACAGGAACATCGCCCAACTATGGTATGAGAAGTTTAGACCTAGCAGGATGACCTGGTTGATCATTGGAGGGCCAATCGAGAGGGGGAAGATGACTTGTGTGAATAGATCCTTCGTTCTTTCCAACGATAGGCCCTGGGAAAGTATGAAGCTAGTTTTTCATACATAGAGATAGAGGTATGGCTTGAGGAGATGACATTAACCATTACCTTGAACTGTGATTTGAGGGAGTACTGGTGTTTTCTAGGAATAAGCTATATGTGAGGAGCGGTGTGTTAGTGTTAGATGCTTTACCACAAGAAGAAGAATGAGATTGATGTCTCATCGGATAAATTTGAGAAGTATTTTCAGTCATAGTTTCTTTCCTTGGTGGTGAAGGCTAAGAATATGTTGGAGTTAATCTCCCTCCTACATGGGGGTATATCGGTGAGGGAGCTAGGGATCATGTTCAAGTATCTCCTACACTTTGGAACATATCTCTTTTTGGATGGGGAGTCTTGAGCGAGACTCTTGGAGGAGGCACTCCGTCCTTCTCTTCAGTATGCAGTTACCCCCTTCACCCTACCTATATACATAGAAGTTTAGAAAAAGGCCTACGTAGTGGATAGTATGTACTAATTGGGAGATGTACTATAAGAGGGGAGCTAGCTAAGTTCATTGAAGGGGAAGGCAGTCCGCAGCAGTTCTCCGACATCAAGGCCTTCCAGGTTTCAGCTAGTGGGAGGTGGGGTACAGCAGTTCCAGTTCCAATCTCATGGTCCTCACCCTTTCTCCATGGTCTCAGGACCAAGGTGCTTTGTCTGCGGAGGTTGTGGACATCTTCGGAACTAGTGCCTAGTTTAAGCTAAGTATGATTGGGGAGGCATGTCCAGTGACCACCCCTGCAACAGTAGTTTCTAGTCAGGCCTTTCCAATAGCAGGGGCAGTGGGATCCCACCCAACTGAGGGTAGATAGTGCATGGGGAGGATGACCTCAGTGTTTTCCTCACAGTCCTCTACCAAGGTGTGGTTGGGTAGGCAGGTGATAGAAGATGGGTAGAGGAGCTAGGTGTGGGCAGTTGCCTGCTGCTGAGGCAGCAGTTCCAGTGGTGCCGGAAGTTGTTCGAGGTATGATCAATTTGTTTAGTACTCTTTCTTTTGATTATTTTATTCAAGATCTCAAAATCATTTGTTTCACCCAGTCTAGCCCATGCCTTGGGACTAGATGTAGAGATACTTTCTATACCCCTGGTTTAGAGCACACCAGTTGGAGGTCAGATCAGTTTGTTTGATGTTTTCTAGGGATTTAGACTGATGTTGGGGCCACATCAGTCTAGTGGGGATCTTCTTATACTAATGATGTAGACATATTCTATCATCCTAGTAATTGATTGGTTGTTTTCTCTGTACACCATTATTGACTACTTCTAGAGAAGAGTGGTGTTTTCAGATATCAATGACTAGTGTGTAGTTTTTGATGGTGATTGGAAATGTCATGTGGGCATTCAGTGTGTGGAGCCTCTTCTCTCCTTTTCATCCATGCTATTAGTGGGATTAGAAGATGCAGAGATGGTGGAGGTTCCGAGGGTTGTTAGAGAGTTCTTGGATGTCTTCCTAGAGGAGGTTTTGACCCTAACCCCTTGACATGATGTTGTGTTCAGAATAGACCCGCAACCTGGTGCCCTTCTGATTTGAATGGATTCATATCATATGGCTAATAGAGAAAATATTTTCAATTAAATTTACATTTAATGAATTCTTTTAAACCCACAAAAGAGTTACTATAAGATGAATTGCTTCATTTTTATGATATTGGTGTTATTTTGAGCTGAACATTAAAAATGGTCCATTTAGGAATTTTAAATGTTTCAAATTATTTATGTATATTGTCTATAACATATTCTACACTAATCCAAATTGAAAAATTATTTCTTTTACAGATTCTAAATATCGAGGGCTTCATTTACTATTTTTGGACCAAAATCTGAATCGACCATATGGAATCTCAAAAGAAGCTTACAAGTTGTCTCAAGAAAACTGTTTACAGTTCTGCCGATTTTTGGTGTGGGGTCTATAAATAATTTTTGGTGGGAAAAATTGTTGTTCTATTCGGTGGGTGGATGTGAAAGGAGTGTTAGAACATATTTCATGAAGGGAAGGTAGCGTTAATTGTCCGTTTTAAGGGTCATTAAATCATCCTAATCCAGAGGTTTTCGATTTGGCGTGTCTGACTGGAGAGAATAAAGTGTGAGAGTAAAACGGGCATAATGCTCAAATTACTTGTCCAAATCTGATGATATTTCGAGGGTAAAGGACCAAGAGAACTATGAACAACATTCAGGAAGGGATAAACGTGTGAATATTTATTTAATGGGTATAAAACGCGTCAACATTAGGGGGAAAAATTATGGTCATAAAAGGAGGAGAGATCCACCCTCTCAAAGCATCTCTCATTCCATCCCATTCCTTCTAGGACACCATGGAGGAGAACTTTTCGGCATTCTATTTTATTTATTTTATTTTTCATAGTTTTTTAATGTCTTCCTCTTCCTCATTCATCTCTATTACCCTTACCATGGTGGGGTAAACATTTTGACTGATTGGGGAAGGGTTTCTTTTCTACATTGTAATACTTGAGTTCTTGGATGTAATTGAATGAAATTTCTTTCTTCTTCAAAGTTGTTTTCAATTTCGTATAACGGATTTTATTATCATGTGTGATAGTTCTTGAATTTTAATGCCATTATTGATTTTTTCATTGGTAATATAATCATTATCTCCCTCCATTAATTTTGGGTTTATATACGATGGAATAAACCGTGGATTAGTGGTGAAGCACTCGACGATCGTCAGTACGTGTAAAATGTTGATTCAATAAGGTTTTCCTTATGACTTTTACATTCCTTCTTGTTTTGAAAATCACAAACACCTTATCTTTAAGGAAACATGCTGTTGTAAGGAAATCGCTTTTATAAGGAAGATTTCTTTTATAAGGAAAATCGCTTTTATAAGGAATATTGCTTTTATAAGGAAAATTGCTTTTATAAGGAAAATCACTTTTGTAAAAAAATTATGCTTATCATATTTTCATTATCTATATCCATATTTTTATTAAGTATAAGAATCGGATTCATTTCTATATTCTCGGAATCGTTTAAAACGTTGATATGAAGCATTCTATTTTAGGCTCCGAATTCTGGATGAGAACCGTAATGAAGTTCCACTCCGAATTCTGGATACAAACTCTGATGAAGTTCCACTCCGAATTCTGGATACGAACTCTGATAAAGTTCTACTCCGAATTTTGGATACGAACTCTGATAATGTTCTACTCCGAATTCTGGATATGAACTCTCATGAAGCTCGACATCGAATTCTGATTACAAATTCTCATTACAAATTCTTATTTCGAATTATTATTCCGAATTCACCTATTAAACAGAATCTGATTATCTTTGCTTTATACACTTCGAATTTATTTAGACTCCGAATATTATTTTTTCTTAGACTCTGAACTTTCATTTTTCTTACACTTTTATAATTTGTCTGCTCTTTGACATTTTGTTTACACTCCTAATCTTCACTCTGAACTTTCACTCTGATATTTTGTGTTAGAATTAAAACAATTTCGTACATTTTGTTACACTTGTTTTTTTATAAAACGATGTCGTCTATTCTGTTATAAACTAATCGTTGGTTAAGTTACACGTGTACAGGTCCCTCCGATTTTTAAGGAAAATATGACCGTTGGAAAGGAGGCCGACCTTGCCTATAAATAGGAGCTCATTTGAAAGATCTCAAAAGAACTTCTTCAAAATTGTTCACACATGATGTTGAAGTGATTTCTTGAGAGAGAGGCTTGAAGGACCCCGGGACACCCTGAGAGGGGAGGGGTGAATCAGGGTGACCACTTTTTCTTTTAATTTGTTGGATCTTGTTCCCACGTTGGTAGGAACTTGTTGAACCTGTATGATGATTACGATCAAAATGAAAACATTCACATGCACAGAGAAGACACAGTCATTTTTACTTGGTTCACCACTAAGGGCTACGTCCAAGGAGAATACGCCGACAGGTTGCCGGTCGTACCTAAATCCACTATGCTTCACTAGCTGCGGATACAAAAGTTCGGGTACAGACACTCTGTCCCAGGCTCACTGCCTTTACAATAGTCCAGGGATAGCTCACTGCGTCCCTCGGGTCACTCCCGTTGACTCCCCCTGGCTCACTGCCGTTGGTGAAGTCCCACTCAGTTTATAGACGTGTAGGTCTCTTCTTCATTTTCATAAGAGTGCATCCTTTGTTGAATGTAGATGCTCTATTGAAGTCCGATTCTCACCAGAAGAAGAATATCACTTTTCCTCGAATGAACCGAGTAGTTTCTCAGCTTTCGTGCAGCTCCAGTAAGGCAGGCGTGCTTCAATAGTGTCAAGGTCTCCTTTTCAAGCCCGGCGCGCAAGTCTCCCGGCGGCGCGCAAGTCTCAGGCGCGCAAGACTAAACTGGCGCGCAAGTGTCACTGAAGCACCTGCGCGACACTGCCTTCTTGAACTAAATACTTGCGCGATCCACTTCCTTTCTCTTCCAAACTGCCTTGGGAAAACAGCCAAACACCGGCGCGCAAGCTCCACTTGCGCGACAAAACAACCACCTGCGCGACTCAACCACCTGCGCGACGAGAGCTCGAACAATCTCTCGGCCTTGAACTCCGTTGGAAATGAGGAGGGGTGGTCCAGTATTTATAGGCAAACTGGACCCCCTGCGCGGCGGCGCGCAAGTCCCTCGACGGCGCGCAAGTCCTGTCTCCAGATCCTCTGTCGCGCAAGTTACTTGCGCGACCCAACCAACACTTGCGCGACCTTCTTTCCTTAGCCAATTTGTGATGTTCTGATCCTCAAAAACATATGGCGCGCAAGTCTTTCATCCTCCAAGAGCTCGGCGCTCAAGTATCTTTTCCAAAAACACTTTACTTTATTTACGGATTTTCAGGCCCAAAAATTTGGCAAACACTGGGAAACAGCGCCACCTTCACTACTGTTTTCTTCCTGAACGGTATGATCGCTTTGATGGTTCACACCCTGAACTTCCACTGAGGATTGACAACAAACACAAACCATACATCAAATCATGCTTTGAAGAACCTGGTTCCAACAATCTCCCCCTTTGGGTTTGTTGGCAATCAGAATAAATTCAATAGATCTCCAACCATGAGCAAATCCAAAACGCAAGAATCAACTCAGCTAACACTCTAAGTCTACGTGAGCAATGCTCGGTGTAGAAAACAAGAGAGAAAGCTTGAATTGGGTCTTAGTGTGTTGAAATCGTATACGAAATTCTCCATCCCGATGTTATCCTTATTAAACTTCTCATCACAGAAGAATTTTTTGCCTTGAATTTATTCCTTTCTCCCCCATTGACAATAAAACCAAAGACCGAAAAGTTTGTTCAACGTTCAGCTCAAGCCATACTCCCCCTGGATAGTATCTCCCCCATAAACCTGCATCACAGCCAGAAACAGATAAAAACAGTCAAAACACACGGGGAGAGGGGATTTCCGGAGCCTCCTTATGTAGTAGGAGGTGGTCGAACACCGAGGTTCAACCGATGCTTCTCGAACACAGCCGCGGACAATGGCTTGGTTAGGATATCAGCCACTTTCTCATTAGTTCCAACATGATCCATTTTAATCACGCCTTGTTCAACCTTTTCTTAGATAAAATGATACCGTATTTCAATATGTTTTGTACGAGAATGCTGAACCGGATTTTTCGTAAGATCAATTGCACTTTTGTTATCACAATAAATCACCATTGGTTGCTGCACCTTATCACCAATATCTGTTAGCTGCTGCTTCATCCAAAGAAGTTGAGTGCATGCTTTTGTGGCAGAGATATATTCAGCTTCAGCAGTACTAAGAGAAGTACTTTCTTGTTTCTTGCTCAACCAGCCGACACATTTCTGCCCAATATAGAAAGCTCCACCACTAGTGGACTTTCTATCTACGACATCACCAGCCCAGTCAGCATCAGAAAATGCTGATAATTCACTGTCCCTGCCTGCAGCAAAAAATACCCCGAAGTTATGTGTACCTTGAATGTACCTCATGATTCTTTTTACTGCTGCCATATGTTCCTCCTTTGGATTACTCTGAAAGCGGGCTGCAAGGCATGTTGCAAAGACAATATCTGGCCTTGTCGCTGTCAGGTACAGTAGGCTGCCAATGATCCTCCTGTACATGGTGGGATCAACAGATTTCCCACCCTCATGCTTTCCAAGTTTAGTTCCAACTGCAATCGGAGTTGACATTGGTTTGGAGTCTTGCATATTGAACTTCTTCAGCAGCTCTCTTGCATATTTTTCCTGAGAAATGAATGTGTATTCCTTCTTTTGAATCACTTGGAGCCCCAAGAAATATGTGAGCTCCCCAATCATAGACATTTCAAATTCTGATTTCATGTGGTTGGCAAATTCATCCACTGATTTCTTCCTACTGCCACCAAATATGATATCATCAACGTAGACAAGAACCATGAATTGATCATTTGGAGAATTCTTCACATAGAGATTGTGATCAACTCCTCCTCTTTTGAATTCCAACTTCTTGAGATATGAATCTAGCCGTGAGTACCACGCCCGTGGTGCCTGCTTCAAACCATATAGAGCTTTCTTTAGTTTGCAGACCTTTGTTTCATCGGTACCCAAGACAAAGCCCACTGGTTGTTCAATGTAGACTTCTTCTTCGAGTACACCATTCAAGAATGCTGTCTTGACATCCATTTGATATACTTTATATCCTCTTTGGAGTGCCATGGCAAGGAATAGCCTGATTGACTCCAGTCTAGCCACTGGAGCAAAGGTTTCTTCAACATCAATGCCTTCAATCTGAGAGTATCCTTTACATACCAGTCGTGCCTTGTTTCTGATGACACTTCCATGCTCATCAAACTTATTTTTGAAGATCCATTTGGTACCAATCACATTGTGACCTTCGGGTCTCTGGACAAGATCCCATGTCTGATTCTTATCAATCTGATCTAATTCATCATTCATGGCTTTTACCCAAGATTCATCTTTTGCAGCTTCTTCGAATGAGGATGGCTCTACAACTGATAGAAATGCAAATTGTGTGGTATTCCTCATCCTTCTGGTTTGAGTGGGTGCACTCCTATCCCCAATTATGTTGGATGAATCAATCTCAGCTCTTCGATTTCTCCTGCGAGGTTCAGTAGTATTCTCTTCAGCCATAGTTTCTTCTTCAGATTCTTCTTCTGAGTCAACATCATCATGTGATTGATGAGTGTTTTGAACAGCTTCCTCTATTTCTGCATTTCTAGGTTCTTCATGTTCACATTCTTCATGACTTTCTATCACATCAGCATATGATGTCCGTGAAGCATTTGTGGTTTTCTCTTCAATTATCTTAACATCATTGCTTTCCACAATCCTTCCCAAACGATTGTTGAAACATTTGTAGGCTTTGCTGTTCATTGAGTAACCGAGGAAGATTCCTTCATCTGCGTTGTCACCATATTTCCCCTGATTTCCTTCTTTGTTCCTGATGAATCACTTACTTCCAAAGACACGAAAGTATTTTAGAGATGGCTTCCGTCCATGCCACAATTCATATGGTGTCTTAGTCTCACCCATATAAAGTCCTGTTCGATTCTGAATGTACACTGCAGCTTGAACAGCCTCTTTCCAGTAATGTCGTGGAATACGACTCTCAATCAGCATAGTTCGTGCCATGTTGTTCACCTGTCGATTCATTCGTTCAACAACTCCATTTTGTTGTGGAGTTCTCACAGCAGCTACCTCATGTTGTATCCCATGCTTCTCCAGATAATTTTCAAATTCAATGGACGTGTATTCTCCTCCATTGTCAGATCGCAACACTTTGATTGTTCGTCCAGTATCATTCTCGGCGATTCGCCGATATGTTTTCATGCAGTCAAGGACCTGTTGTTTCCGGTGAATGACCATCACACATGCCATTCGACTGTAATCATCTATGAAAAGGACAAAGTACCTTTCTCCATGAGTCCCGGCAACATTTATTGGACCACAAACATCTGTATGAATCAGATCAAGAAGGTGAGATGCCTTTTTCTTCTTTGGCCGATATGAACTGCAGACCAGCTTCCCACGAATACAAGCATCACAGGATTTTTCACGCTCACGCTTCAAGTTGGGGATGTCCATGACAATTCTCAATTTTGATATTTTCTCCATGTCTTGTTGATTGATGTGTCCCAATCTCCGATGCCACAAATTGTTTTCTTCTTCAACAGTCATGTAACATACATTTTCTTCACTATCAACCTGATACAAGTTGCCTTCTGTTCTGCATCCTTTCATAAGTGAATTGCCCGTTTTTCCCTTGATGGTGCAACCTTTCTGATTAAAAGTAACTATAAGTCCTGAGTCACAGAGTTGACTCACGCTAAGGAGATTATGGCGTAGGCCATCTACGTAAAGGACTTCAGTCTTCTTTAGTTCTCCATTAGCTAATTGGGTACTTCCACTTCCTTTGATTTTCAGAGCCCCATCATTACCAAATCTCACTGTGCCATCAACATTCTTTATGATATTTTTTAGTAGGCCGGCATTACCCGTCATATGAGATGAACAACCGCTATCCAGAATCCAGGTACTGTTGTTCTTTGTAGCTTTGAGGGCTACCTCTGCAAGGTTCGATTTCTCAATCTTTTTCCTTTCCTTCCATGAGACATTAGATTGAGTAAATAGGACTGATGGCCTTTCAACTATCTCTTCCGCATACCCAGGTTCTTCATAGTCAAAGTCTTCTGTGAGAGGTGAGAACCTGTTTAAAAGAGCAACACTGTCTTGCTGATGAGACTTGACTTGTCTTGAATTTCGGTATGAGGTGTCTATGTCTCTTCTCTGCCTGCAATTAACGGCCTTATGACCAAAGTTAGAACAACAAAAACAATATCCATAGAAATTATTTCTTCTATGAGAATTAGGATATGAGATAGTTCTCCTTTGTTGAGCATCTATATCTTCTCCATTCAGATAGCTTCTTGCCTCTTCACAATAAGACATGGTATGGCCCAGATAGCCACAGAACTGACACTTCATGAGAGGAAATGTCTTCTCACTTGAATTTCTCCTTATACCTTCTTCCTTTGGAGAATAGTAAGAATGTCTGTCATTTTTGAATGTTTGAGGATAATTTTCAGGTCTCCTTTTAGTTTGGATTGAGGGTTCCTTTTTCAGCACTCTAGGTAACATTTCTTCATGTTCAACTTTCATCTTTTCTTTCTTTTGGATCTTTTCACTTCCAGCAGTTGATGACTCAGCCTCACAGCCAATTCCACTCTTTCCCATGCAAGCAGGTCTTTGATCACTCAGGTCTTTTCCAACCCCTTCTGAACCACACTTGGCTCTTGCAAGTAATTCTGCATCTGAGAATCTTCCGAACTTTATTTTCTTCCTCGATTCTTTTGGAACTGATTCTGTCTCCATTTTTCTCCTTAGAGTAACTACTTCCTCCTCAAGACCCTCAACAGTCTTGGATTTTTCATCCAGTCTGGATGTGAGGTCATTGATGACCTTTGCCTGCTCTTCAATTCTCAGCTTCAGATCAACTGCATCATCATTGCTTTCAATTATTTTAGACTGTACCTTCACAAATTCTTCCAGTCGTTCAATTTCAGCTTCAAGTTGATCAACATATTCAGTTGATTCTTCCACAATTGATTTCCACTTATTGCAGCTCTTACATTTAATCTTAAGCTTACTAACTGCATCCTTAAGTTGCACCTCAGGATCTACACAAGTTCTCAGTTGTTTTTCACCATCAGTATCTTCTGACTTTTCAACAGTGGCCATCATAGAAGCATGGTTCCCATTTTTGAATTTTGGTTCTTCTTCATCACAAAATTCATTGTCATCTTCTTCCTCTTCACAGACAAAACTCTTCTTTTGCATTTTCTTACCAGATTTGAATTCTCCCTTTTTGAAGAACCTTCTTTGAGGCTTCTTGAAGTTTTCATCTTCACTGTCATCATCATTGATATTCTTCAGGCACTGAGAAGCAATATGCCCAACTTTTCCACAACGGAAACATGCGAGAGGTAACTTCCCTTTGAATTTCCCTTTCCCTTTCTGGAACTTCTTTACAATGAGAGAAATAATTTCTTTCTCTTCGTCATCATCACCGCTACTATCCTTTGAGATTTTCAATTTATCCATGGCCTTGAATGCCATTTCCTTGCTCACCCGAGTCGTAGCATCTTCTGGTTTGACTCTCATTTCATAAGCTACCAAACTGCTCAGTAAGTCATCTAGAGAAAGTTTGGAAAGATCTCTTTCCTCAAGAGCTGACACCTTCGCATTATACAGAGGTGGAAGTCTTCTTAATATTTTCTTTACAATATCAATGTCTTTGATTTCTTCGCCCAGACCCCGAATTGCTCCAACCACTTCAGTAATTCGATTGAAGAAAGAGTCTGCATTCTCGTCTGGATGCATCTTCAGATCATCAAACCGATTGTGAAGCACTTGTAGTTTCGCCTCCTTCACTTTGCTATCACCTTCATAAATATTCTCAAGTTTATCCCACATAGATTTTGCTGAGGTTCAATTCATCACCTTCAGGTAAATCTGATCAGAAAGGGCTGCAGTGAGAGCATTCTGTGCTTTAGCATCTGCATCAAGAAGTTTCCTGTCTGTTTCAGTCATAGCCAGACCTGTTGGATCAGTGACCTGTATTCCTTGAACAGTAGAAAAAAGAACTTCCATTCCAAGAGATCTTAGATGAGATCTCATTCTGTTCTTCCAGATCTGGAAATTGCTTCCATCGAAGTGAGGGACTCCCCTGACATTGATCGCGTTTTCCATGACGAAGAAGGTCAGATTCAACGCCAGCAACCTCCCTCTGATACCACTTGAAGGACCCCGGGACACCCTGAGAGGGGAGGGGTGAATCAGGGTGACCACTTTTTCTTTTAATTTTTTGGATCTTGTTCCCACGTTGGTAGGAACTTGTTGAACCTGTATGATGATTACGATCAAAATGAAAACATTCACATGCACAGAGAAGACACAGTCATTTTTACTTGGTTCACCACTAAGGGCTACGTCCAAGGAGCATACGCCGACAGGTTGCCGGTCGTACCTAAATCCACTATGCTTCACTAGCTGCGGATACAAAAGTTCGGGTACAGACACTCTGTCCCAGGCTCACTGCCTTTACAATAGTCCAGGGATAGCTCACTGCGTCCCTCGGGTCACTCCCGTTGACTCCCCCTGGCTCACTGCCGTTGGTGAAGTCCCACTCAGTTTATAGACGTGTAGGTCTCTTCTTCATTTGCATAAGAGTGCATCCTTTGTTGAATGTAGATGCTCTATTGAAGTCCGATTCTCACCAGAAGAAGAATATCACTTTTCCTCGAATGAACCGAGTAGTTTCTCGGCTTTCGTGCAGCTCCAGTAAGGCAGGCGTGCTTCAATAGTGTCAAGGTCTCCTTTTCAAGCCCGGCGCGCAAGTCTCCCGGCGGCGCGCAAGTCTCAGGCGCGCAAGACTAAACTGGCGCGCAAGTGTCACTGAAGCACCTGCGCGACACTGCCTTCTTGAACTAAATACTTGCGCGATCCACTTCCTTTCTCTTCCAAACTGCCTTGGAAAAACAGCCAAACACCGGCGCGCAAGCTCCACTTGCGCGACAAAACAACCACCTGCGCGACTCAACCACCTGCGCGACGAGAGCTCGAACAATCTCTCGGCCTTGAACTCCGTTGGAAATGAGGAGGGGTGGTCCAGTATTTATAGGCAAACTGGACCCCCTGCGCGGCGGCGCGCAAGTCCCTCGACGGCGCGCAAGTCCTGTCTCCAGATCCTCTGTCGCGCAAGTTACTTGCGCGACCCAACCAACACTTGCGCGACCTTCTTTCCTTAGCCAATTTGTGATGTTCTGATCCTCAAAAACATATGGCGCGCAAGTCTTTCATCCTCCAAGAGCTCGGCGCTCAAGTATCTTTTCCAAAAACACTTTACTTTATTTACGGATTTTCAGGCCCAAAAATTTGGCAAACACTGGGAAACAGCGCCACCTTCACTACTGTTTTCTTCCTGAACGGTATGATCGCTTTGATGGTTCACACCCTGAACTTCCACTGAGGATTGACAACAAACACAAACCATACATCAAATCATGCTTTGAAGAACCTGGTTCCAACAAGGCTCTTATTAACTCTCAATGCTTCGTGCGACTCCGAATGTTGGTGATTACATTCGAGGACTTATGATGATAGGAAGATAGAGGAGCCGACTACCTTGAAGTTCGAGGGCTTCCTTGTTGAGGAAGACAGAGGTTGCCAACTACCTTGAAGTTGAGGGCTTGCGGGGATAACAAGATAGAGATTCCGATCTTCGTATCGAGGGCTTACCCTGGTGTGGGTAAGACAGACTTTCTTGAAAGTATAAATCAAGGGAAGTTTATCCAAGGTTGTTGGATACCCTTCTCTTTGGGTTAAAAGACTTATATCTTGTTACTTGTAGTTTTTCCACATGTTTGTTTCCGCTGCATATTGTATTGGAAGGAAAGTATAACTTTCTTATACATCCTTACTTGTACTCTGTTTCATTTAGATTCTATATGCTTTAAGGTAGAATCTCATATTGTAATCTTTAGTTAAGTTTCAATTTCCGGATCCATATTTCTGGAACCTAATTTCGGAATCTCTTTCCAATTTTAAGCAAGTACATAGAACGTGAAGTTTATAACTTCATTCCTTATTCCAATTTTTAAATTGGTGTTAGAGGTGTTGTGAATTTTCTTAGTTTAACTTTGTTAAACTTAGCTATTTCCTTTGTTTAAGGAATTTTTTAAAGTATACAAGTCACCCCCCTCTTGTATATTGAGAATCTAAATCATTATTTTGATCCCACAATTGGTATCAGAGCAGGTCTCTGAAATACTTATTCTCATGCATACGTTTTTCTTGGTCACTTTCTCATTCCAAACTTTGAACTTTCTCATTCTAAACTTTGTAATTCCGAACCTTGTGATTACGAACTTTTTATACTAACAAGTTTGTGTGCCGAAAGTTGTTTTTAAGTATAGTAGGAGTCAATGTTGGTTCTATTGATAATCTAAATCCTAAAAGTCCACCAATCTTTGATGGTAATGAGTATGAGTACTGGAGAGATCGAATGAAGACTTTTTTGATCAATACTGGAGTGGAAAACTTTGTTATGCTTAATGGTGATTATAAAAATCCTGATAAGGAAGTTAGAACTTTCACTAACCAGGAAAAGCAAGAGTATCAACTCAATTATAATGTATGCAATACCTTACTTTGTTATATGACTAGAAATATATATAGCAAAATTTCTTCTTGTGAGGCAGCTCATAGTATCTGGAAGATGTAAGAGGTTACACACTTTGGAACTTCTAAAGTGATCAAAACTAGGAGAGCTATGCTTAGAGCTGAATACCATGACTTCAATTTTCCTTATGGTGAACCAATCTGTAAAGTCCAACAGAGATTTATGAATATAGTTAATAGTTTACAATCTATGGGAGAGAAAGGATTAGATGATGAAGCACTTGTGGACAAGATAATTGATATTATTCCCAACGAGTGGGAATCCAAAAGAACAGTTATAGATGAGAATAGGAAAGTGACTCAAATTTCTCTTGATGAGTTATTTGGAACTCTTCTCCAACATGAAACAAGAATGAAGAGAGACACTGACAACATCAAAAAGAAAAATGGAAATGGTACTGTTTCTTTTTAAATAACATCAAATCAGATGAAAGCTAAGACTCCTGAGAGAGTAACCAGATCCAAGTCTAAGAAAGTTATTTTCCAATCCGAATCTAGTGAGAGTGAAGTCTTTGAAAATGAGTTACCAAATCTTTCTTGAAGAATGAAAAAGATAACTAGCCAAAGAAGTTTCCAATCCAAGTATAAGAAGAAGGAAAGGAAAGATAAGAAAGATGGAGAAGTTACTTGTTATGAATGCAAGAGAGCTGGACATATTTGACCAGATTTCCCTTTTCTCAAAAAGAAAGAAAGGAAAGAAAGGCATTCAGACAGGAACAGAAAGAAGTATTATAAATCCAAAGCTAAGAATGTTCTGAAAGATAATGACACCTGGAGTGCCAGTGGTGGTGACTCTTCAGATGAATCTTCTGATTATGAATCTTCAGGACAGAAAAATCTTGGTCTTATAGCCAGGTTACCTATTAACAATCATTGTTTCATGGCTAAGGTACGAAATGCTGAATCATTGACCAATGTATCTTTAAATTCTAATGATAGTAAGTATTATAACTCCTCAGATGAAGAATCATCTTCTGATGAAGAAAATACTTTACCTACTTATGAAGAAGTTTCTAGGTTTGCTGAACTTCTTGAATTTAAGAATTCTAAACTCAATACGAAACTTGATAAGGCAAACTCTAGGAATAATATTCTTAAAAAAGAGATATCAGATCTTTCTAAAGATATTGATAAGAAAAATGATGATTTTGAAAGTATTTCAAAAAACCTTAAGGAAGAAAGTTCTAAGAAGAACAAACTTTCTAAAGAGTTAGAAAAAGTAATTTCTAAGAAAAGTGTTTTCGAGCCTAGATCTTGTTCTAAATCTAATGATTTTGAGGAAAAAAACTTGGTTATAAAACTCAAGTTCGAAATTTTTTCTTAAAGAAGTGTTTATCAAACTTTACCCATGGTAAAGAAAATTTTGATAAAATGTATTCTCAAATACGACCTTTAAGAAATAAATCCGGATTTGGTTATACCCATGCAAAACCAACTTTTAGTAACAATTAATTTGTTCCTAAAAGTGCCCCATTTTGTACCAAGTGTCAATGTGGTGGTCACTGGGCAAGGAATTGTTCCTTAAACAAAACCCAATCTCTAGGATTTCATAAAGCTTATTTCTCTAAGAAAATGTGGGTACCTAAAGTTTTGTTATTTGGAAATCTCGGATCCAAACAAGTTTGGATTCCGAAAGTTTAATTATTTTCTTGATTTCAGGAAAATAAAGAGAGTACCAGCAACAACACTTGGTATATGGATAATGGATGTTCCCGGCACATGACTGGTAACAAAAGCTATTTTGAAAATATTGTCAAAACGAAAGGAGGAAAGGTAAATTTCAGAGATAATGATAAGGGAGATATTGTTGGTATTAGTAATATTGTTCTTTTAGGTAAAACATTGATTTCAAATGTTCTTTTTGTTAAGGTTCTTAAGCACAACCTCATTAGAATAAGTCAGTTATGTGATGAAAGTTACCTTGTGAATTTTAGGAATGATAAGTGCTTAGTTCACAATTGCAAGGAAGAATTTATTCTCTCAGCCAATAGGAAAGAGAATGTTTACACATTAAATTTAGAAGACCTCAGGAGCCAAGATTTACCTTTCCTAAGTGCAATGGAAGATCATTCCTGGTTATGGAATAGAAGATTAGGACACTGTAACCTTAGGAACTTATGTAAACTCTCTAAGAAGAAACTAGTTAAGGATCTACCGGAGCTTAGATTTGATTATTCTAAAGTTTTTTATCCTTGTCAATATGAAAAGCAACATAAATATTGTTTTAAATCAATCAGTGAAGTCTCAACAACTGATGCATTACAGTTAGTGCACATGGATCTTTTTGGTCCAACACAAACTGGAAGTATTGGAGGAAAATACTATGTGTTTGTTCTAGTTGATGATTACACTATATTTACTTGGGTTTATTTTCAAGCAAAGAAATTTGAAGCTTTTTCATATTTCAAAAGTTTTAGAGCTCAAGTTAAAATTGAGAAAAACCTTCCATTGAAAACTATTCATAGTGATCATGGAGGAGAATTTCAAAATTCTGATTTTGAAACTTTTTGTAGTAAAAAAGGTATTACTCACAATTTTTCAACACCTAGAACTCCTCAACAAAATGGTGTAGTAGAGAGAAGAAATATAATTCTTAAAGAGATAACTAGAACCATGTTGAGTGAATATTCTATAGATAGACATTTCTAGGCTGAAGCTGTAAGTACTGCTTGTTATACTATAAATCGAGTTTTGATTAGACCTTTTCTTAATAAAACTCCTTATGAGTTATGGAATGGTAGAAAACCAAGACTATCCTACTTCAAGGTTTTTGGTTGCAAGGTATTAATTTTGAATACAAAAGATAACTTACATAAATTCGCACCAAAATCTGATGAAGGAATTTTCTTAGGTTACTCTACAACTTCTAAGGCTTATAGTTTTTTTAATAAAAACACTTGTACTATTGAAGAAACAGTGCATGTAAAATTTGATGAGTCTGATCCTTTTGTTTTTAAACCATCTCAACCTACATCCTCGGATGTGTTTTCAAAAACTGATTGTCAACCCTTTATAGAAGATCCTCCTGATAAGGAAAATGTTCAAGAAGATACTTCTGAATTATTTACCCCAGATGATTTTCTACCCTATGTTGATGAATAGGTTTTTCAAAACCCAAATCAGTTGTTTCTTAAGAATCATCCCAGTGATAGTATCATTGGTGATGTAAATCAACCTATAAGGACTAGAAGTTCCTTAAGAAATAAAGTAGAACATCTAGAATTTCTTTCCCAATTAGAACCAAAAAGCACTGATGAAGCTTTAGGTGATGATGATTGGATCAAAGCCATGCAAGAGGAACTAAATGAATTTGAAAGGAACAAAGTCTGGATCTTGGTTGAAAGACCTAATGAAACTTATGTTATTGGAGTAAAGTGGGTTTTCAGGAATAAATGTGATGAAAATGGAGTCATAGTAAGAAATAAATCTAGAATTGTTGCTAAAGGCTATAATCAGCAAGAGGGAATAGACTATAAAGAAACCTATGCTCTAGTAGATAGACTTGAATCTATCTGTATTCTACTTGCCTTTGTAGCATTCTTTAATTTAAATTTTTTTCAAATGGATGAGAAATGTTCTTTTCTTAACAGTTATGTTCAAGAGGAAGTTTTTGTTGAACAACCTCCTAGTTTTGAAGATAAAAAACATCCTAATCATGTTTTTAGACTTACCAAAGCTCTGTATGGTCTTAAACAAGCCCCACGAGCATGGTATGATAGACTCATAGGGTTTTTTATTCAAAATAACTATGTTAAGGGAAATGCATATCCAACGCTTTTTATAAAGAAAGATAAGAAAAATGTTTTGATTGTTCAAATTTATGTTGATGACATCATATTTGGTTCAACTCAGCAATCCTTAACTGACTCTTTTGCAAGTCTAATGAAATCCGAGTTTGAAATGAGTATGATGGGTGAGTTAACTTTTTTCCTTGGTTTTCAAATTTCTCAAAAACCAGAAGGAACCCACATATCTCAACATAAGTATATTAAATATCTTCTCAAAAAGTATGGTTATGACAACACTAAGAGTATAAGTACTCCCATTGGTACCTCAAATTCTTTGGATCTTGATGAAGCTAGGAAACCAATAGATCAAACATCTTTTAGAGGTATGATAGGAAGTTTACTTTACTTAACAGCTAGTCGAACAGATTTAATGTTCTCAGTATGCTAATGTGCAAGATATCAATCCAATCCTAAGGAATCTCACTTAAAGGCAGTAAAAATAATTTTTCGCTACCTTAAGGGAACCATGGATCTAGGATTATTTTATACTTCTGGAAATGATTTTCTTTTAAAAAGATTTTCTGATGCTGACTTTGGTGGATGTATAATGGATAGAAAAAGTACATCTGAAACTTGTCATTTCTTAAGAGATTCATTAGTTTCTTTGTCTGGCAAGAAGCAACATTCTGTAGCACTTTCCACTGCAGAAGCCGAATATGTAGCAGCTGGAAGTTGTTGTGCTCAAGTGTTGTGTATGCAACACACACTCACAGACTATGTCTTGAGTTTTACTAAAACTCAAATTTTGTGTGATAACACAAGTACCATTGCCCTAAGTAAGAATCCTGCACATCACTCTCGTGCAAAGCACATAGATATTAGGCATCACTTTCTTAGGGATCACACACAAAAAGGAGATATTATTCTTCAGTTAATTGGAATGCAAGATCAACTTGCTGATATTTTCACAAAATCTTTTCATTCTGATAGATTTGAATACATTAAACAGAAGTTAGGAATGATAACTGTAAGGTAATATTTCTTAATTATCTTTCTGTTGAAAAATTCCCCTTACAGTAATAAACTCTTTTTCATAGGGGGAGTACATTTAATTGTTAGAGTAACTAAGTTTTTCAAAGTTTGTTTTCAAACTATTCGGAACTAAAATTTCGGAATGGGAATTTCCGGAACTAAAATTTTCCAGAATGGATATTTTCGTATAGAAAACATCTGGAATGGAAATTTTTTTATTGAAAACTTCCAGAATGGAAAATTTCGTACTAGTATTTCCATAAAAAGATATCCGTACCAAATACTTTCATAATGAGCTTTTCATTTTTTAATTTTTTGTAATGAAATTTTCGTACTGAAATCCTTATAATGTTTTTTCATTTTTATTGTCCTATTCGTACTGAGTTTTCCATACTGAGTTTGTTTTTTGTAGTGAGTTTTGCGAACTATGTCTTTTCATAGTAAATATTCCTCATAGTTATTTTTTTTTCTCTTCAAGAAGAATATTACCCATTACGAATAATCCTCCTAAGACAATCCAAAAGGTATGATTTCCTTACTCAAGTTTTCGTAATCATACTTTACTTGATGGTATTTTATTATATTTTGTTTTCGGATTATATGTTTTCTTAAATTCTTGTTTTAAAAAAAAACCTTAAAAGATCGGATCCGAGTTTTATTAAGAATTGGTTTTCAACCGTCAGATCTGATCTAAGTTTTTTTACAACCGTTCGATCAACCAAGGAAGATGAACAGTCATATCGTTGCCTATATAAAGGGGACCCCAAATGGTCATCCCACATCGGTTTTTCAAGATCCAGCGTCCCGAAGCTCTACCAATCTGTTTTAAGGCCGTTCTGATCTTCAGTTAACTCCGTTCCGAACTTCTCAGAAGTCTTCGGATCCGAATGTCTGTGGAAGCAGCTTCTCAATACATGTCAACCACTAATCCGATTTCCAAGTGGTTAGTATATAGAGAAAGGTTAGTTCATCCTTATTTCATCAACAAGTATGATTCTCTTATAACCAATAATATTAAGATTAACTGATGGGAAGATGTTGCTGTGTCCAAGCTCGGAAATCAAGATGAATTTTTTTCGGATTTGCTTATATAATTATATGGGACAGTTTCCTTCTATAAGGAAGATGGCAGGGAGAAATTATCATTTAAGTCTTATGGAAAGACTTATAAGCTTTTTTATGACAAGGCAGCTAGCTTGGTAGGGCTGAACAATGAAGGAGAAGCCGAGTTCATTTCTCATGTTTTGCCGGATTCAAAGGGAATCTTCGATAAGGACAAGGATTTGGAAACTCTCGGACTGTCAGATGATAAGGATCCATAGATTGCTACTCTGTCTACAAATTTTTGGATTCTAGAATTATGGGTACAAGGTCTTATCGTACCGAGGAAGGGTGACAAAGATAGTCTGAAGAAGAGCAAGATCTACATCCTAGATTTTCTGATAAATCTGAGGAAGTTTAATCTAATGAAACACATTTTTATTACCCTTGAGAATGTTAAGAAAGGGAATCTCAGAGCTCAGATCATAATGTATCCAGTAATAATTTCGAAATTAATAGTTCTGTGCCTTGAGTCTTTGAAGGATGCTTGCAAGTCTAAGCTAAGAGTTTTCAAAATTATGTTGGTGAGTGATGGTACCCTCAAAAGGATGGATGTAGCCTTTGACAAAAAGACTGGTCAGTTTGTTGATTTTCCTGCTCAAGAAGAAGCGGTTCCGAATGTTGATGAACCTGAATCCTCTAAGACAGTGAAGAAGTGAAAGTTGAAAGAAGTTGAAGTTGAAGCAGAGAATCCTAAATCTAAGGAAGTTCATTCTGCACCTCCAAAACCAAAGAAGAAGAAAGCTTACCCAGATGAGGTAGTTGCTAAGTGGAGGGAAATAAAAGAGAAGAGAGTGCAAGGGGAGCCTCAGTTTGGCTTGGATCCTATGGAGGCTAAGGCCTTGAAAGAACAGACAACAGTTGAGCTAGAAAAACTAGTGAAATAAAAGAAGCTTAAGAAAAAGATCTCTGAAGCTGAGGTGGTTCAGACTTTGTTAAAGTTTATTGAGATGGCATCCGGAAACATTCTCATTCCAAGATCTTTCTCTTTGGAATCTCTACCTGAGAATCCAGGAAGAAACTTTGTCATTCCGGAAGAGGCAGTTGCTAATCCTGTTGAGGAAGTTGAGCAGATTGAGCATGTTGAAGAGGAAGAAGAAGTTTCTGAAGGTAGTGGTGAGACTGGAGATTTTTTGAATCAAGTAGATGATTATAAGGGGACACCTTCGGAACATTTGTCGCTCCGAACTTCTGAAGCTGAATCATCTAAGTCAGTCACTCCAGGGAAGGATGAGGAGATGGGAGAACAAGAAGTATCTTATCATGCAGAGGAAGAACAACTTCTACATGATATTGCTCAAATAAAGAATGTAGTGGGTGGTGCTCAAAAAATTGCTGATGATGAAGACAATGTTGTTCAAGTTTTTGACAGTGAAAAGAAAACTCTAGAACAGGACTCCATTCCGAAAAAGGACAAGGGAAAGCAACTCGTTGTTGATACCCTGAGCTCAGTGGCTGTAAACAGAAGGGAATTTGGTAGTTCCTCAAAGAGAAAGCTTGAGAAAATTGAAGAAGAAATTTCTCCAAGCAAAGTCTCATATTCTGAGTCATCTTTGTTGGGGCATGACTTTGTTGTTCAGTCATTAAAGAAGTTGGTAGGTTCTATTCCGACTTTCTCAAGTATTGATTCAAGATGCCAGATGCTTCAACACACTTTGAATCAGAAAACAGACTCTGTATCCATTGTTATGAAAAAATGTGTTGAGATAGAGGCTCAGTTCAAAACTTTCTTTGTCGGCTATGAAGCCCACAAAAGATCTTTCAAGATGATGACTAGTTGTTCGAGGAAGATTGTAGAAGAGATGAGACTCTTTGATGAATTCTAATATAATGTGAAGGATTCCTTTGAGACAGAAGACAGGAAGATAAATGAACATACTTCATCCTTTGAAGAAAAATTGACAGATGAAAAGCATTTTCAGATTCAAGAAGTCAGAGATCTGAATTGGAAGTTGAATCCTGTTGCTCAGAACTGGAGGAATGAAAGGGATCGTTGGAAAGAGTTTGAAGAAAAGTTGTTAAAGCAAGAACAAATCTTGAAGGCTCAGGAAGAAAAGCTTAAAGCCCAAGAAGAAAATATTGAAGCTCAAAGTGCAAGAATTGTTGTGTTAGAGAAGCAAGCTGAGGAAAACCATAAAGACCTGAAGAAGATAAAGACTATTATTAAGGGTCTCATGGTGAAGAAAAAAGATCCAAAATAGTCAAATCTGATCTTTTGTTGTATCTTAACATCCTTGTTTTTGAATTTTCAAATATAATGAAAATTGTGCTTGCTCGTCTCTTTTGTCGTTGCTACTAATTTTTCAAGTACTTTGTTATATTTCCCATTCCCTCGAATTCTTTTTGAAAATCAAAAAGGGGGAGAAGGAAAAGAACCCGAAAAAAAGGGGAAAAAGAAAAAGAACCTTAACAAAGTGGAGAGAAAGAAAAAGAACTCTAATAGAGTTTATCTAAGGGAGAGTTTTTCAATAAAGAAGACATTCTTATTCTTAATGAAATATCATTCTGGAAATCTAGAATATGATTCATAGAGTTTTAAAGCCTAAGGGGGAGTTAGTCGTATTCATCAACATCCATAAGCAAAGGGAGATAAGCCTTAATGTTTTCTTTCTTCTTAGACTTTCTTTTTCGTAAGGATGTTTGTGCTTTCCAAAAAGGGGGATATTGTTGAGTCAATAAGGTTTTACTTATGACTTTTCTATTCCTTCTTGTTTTGAAAATCACAAACACCTTATCTTTAAGGAAACTTGCTGTTGTAAGGAAAATCGCTTTTATAAGGAAGATTGCTTTTATAAGGAAAATCTCTTTTATAATGAAGATTGCTTTTATAAGGAAAATTGCTTTTATAAGGAAAATCGCTTTTGTAACAAAAATTAAACTTAACATATTTTCATTATCTATATCCATATTTTTCTTAAGTATAAGAATCAGATTCATTTCTATATTCTTGGAATCGATTAAAACGTTGATATGAAGCATTCTATTTTAGGCTCTGAATTCTGTATGAGAACCGTAATGAAGTTCCACTCCAAATTCTGGATATGAACTCTGATGAAGTTCCACTCCAAATTCTGGATACGAACTCTGATAAAGTTCCACTCCGAATTCTGGATACGAACTCTGATATAGTTCTACTCCGGATTCTGGATACAAACTCTCATGAAGTTCGACATCGAATTCTGATTACAAATTCTCTTTATGAATTATTATTCCAAATTCTTATTCCGAATTCTCATTCCGAATTCACCTATTAAACAGAATCTGATTATCTTTTCTTTATACACTTCGAATTTATTTAGACTCCGAATATTATTTTTTCTTAGACTCCGAACTTTCATTTTTCTTACACTTTTATAATTTGTCTACTCTTTGACATTTTGTTTACACTCCGAATCTTCACTCCAAACTTTCACTCCGAACCTTTGTGTTAGAATTAAAATTATTTCATACATTTTGTTACACTTGTTTTGTTATAAAATGATGTCATCTATTCTGTTATAAACTAACCGTTGGTTAAGTTACACGTATACATGTCCCTCCAATTTTTAAGGAAAATATGACCATTGGAAAGGAGGCCGACCTTGCCTATAAATAGGATCTCATTTGAAAGAGCTCAAAAGAACTTCTTTGACATTGTTCACACATGCTGTTGAAGTAATTTCTAGAGAGAGAGGATCTTATTAACTCTCAAAGCTTTGTGCGACTCTGATTGTTGGTGATTACATTCGAGGACTTCCGGGGATAGGAAGACAGAGGTGCCGACTACCTTGAAGTTTGAGGGCTTCCTTTCTGAGGAAGACAAAGGTTGCCAACTACCTTGAAGTTGAGGGCTTATGGGGATAGCATGACAGAGATTCCGATCTTCTTATCGAGGGCTTACCCTGGTGTGGGTAAGACAGATTTGCTTGAAATTATAAATCAAGGGACCATTATCCAAGGTTGTTGGATACCCTTATCTTTGGGTTAAAAGACTTATATCTTGTTACTTGTAGTTTTACTACTTGTTTGTTTCCGTTTCATATTGTATTGGAAGGAAAGTATAACTTTCTTATACTTCCTTACTTGTAATCTGTTTCATTAAGATTCTATATGCTTTAAGGTAGAATCTCAAATTGTAATCTTTAGTTAAGGTTCAATTTCCGGATCCATATTTCCGGATCCTACTTTCGGAATCTCTTTCCAGTTTTAAGAAAGTACATAGAACTTGAAGTTTATAACTTCATTCCCTATTCAAATTTTTCAATTGGTGTTAGAGGTGTTGTGAATTTTCTTAGTTTAACTTTGTTAAACTTATCTCTTTCCTTTGTTTAAGGAATTTTTTAAAGTATACAATTCACTCCCCCTCATCTTGTATATTGAGCATCTACATCATTATTTCGATCCTACATAAAAGTTGTAGTAAATGTTCTTGATTGATTGGATAAAAAAGACCCAATCGGGTATTGCCCATGTCAATTAAGGATATTAAATATAATTATTTTTCACATGGAAGGATAGTTGACCAAACTGAGATCTTGGTAAGGTTTTATCTCACTATCATAATTTCACCAAGGAAGTGAGAGGAAACGATTGTGGAAACTAACTTTAATAAACTACGAAGAAGAAGTATGAATTAAATTGAACAAGGATAGAATTACAATTAGAAAACCTACCTTGACCAAATAACCCTTTTTAATATCATTGTTTTTCAATCATTTGAATTTCAAATTTACTTTCAAAAATACAACATTTTTACTCTCTTTTAAAAGTGACAAACTGATTTTGTGTGCAATCCTCTTTAAGAGACTTCCTAGGGTTAATCACTAGACTACACTTAGGAAATTTAAAAATTGTTTTTCCATGCCCTATGATAGGCGTGCATCAAACTTAGCATCATTGCTGGGGAGGCAGTTCAACAAAAAAAATGTAAATTGAATGACCTGCAACTCAAATGAACCATTAATTGAATTTGATCTAGAAATTGACAGAACATTAACCCAACTACGAAAAAGAAACCCACCAGAAATATTTGAATAAATAGATCTCTCAGATCCAATTGAAACTCTTAGTGTTCACTCTGAACCTGAAATCATGGCCGGAAATCCCAACCCAACCCTACGTGATCTATATGCACCTCAATTTTCCATTCAAAAAAACTAAATCATTTCTCCCACTGAACCAAATGATTTTGAATTATGTGTTAATATGATTCTTGTGCTTCCAAAGTTTCATGGTCTTGCAGGAGAAGATCCAAATTGGCACATGCAATAACTCAGATACACTTTCTCAAGCTTGAGGCCAAGAGGAGCACTTGAAGGCCAATTTCAGTGGAGGGAATTCCCATTTTCACTCGAAGGAGAGGCTAAATAATGGTGGTAAAACCGATAACTAGGGGAGATAAATGATTGGGAAGACCTAAAAGGAATTTTCATGAAAAGATTCTTTCCCACATCGAGGAGAACTGCCATATATAAAGAGATTTACATCATGCGACAATAAACTAGAGAAACCCTCTACGAGTACCAGGAGAACTTCAAGAAGATATGTTCCAGCTACCCACATCATGAAATGTAGGAACACCAATTCTTTGTGTTCTTCTACCAAGTACTTATGGATAATGATCAAAATATTCTAGATGCCTCATCTGGGGGGTCCCTGATTGACAAGTCGCCTGCAGATATCAGAGTACTAATTGAGATGGTTGTTCAAAACTCACAATAATTTGGACTAAGAGGAATGGAAACTAGGGGGATACATGAGGTAAATACATCTGATTCATCTAAATTGATTGAAACAAAAGTTTATGACCTTGCAAGGTTAGTCCGTCAAATGGATGTAACTCAATAAAATGTACAACAAGATTTAGATTAGGTATGTGGTTTATGTTATTTTTCCACTCATTATACTGACTAGTTCCCTGAGATACAGGGGAAAAAATATTGTGTTGTAGCCTTTCAACCAATACAATTCCAACAAAATCAACTGCATCAACCCTAATCCCAACAAGGATATGGGAACCAAAAAAACCAGACGAGATCATTTAACCAGCAATCGAGTCAACCTCCTTACCACCAGTACCAATACCAGAGCCCCTCCCTTCCAACAATCCTATAAACAACCCTTCCAACAACAACAATTCTTTCATCCACCACCATTCCAAAGAAATACATATGGACAACCATCCACCAGCACACAAACTTCTGTGGAATAGATACAATCCAACTATGAGGGCCTAGCAGATAATATTGACAAGCTCCTAGACATAGTGAGAAGAATTGTTGAAATCATGTCCAAGAATCCAGGGAAGATTCCATCGCAAATAGTTCCAAATCCTAAAGATAATGTTAGTGAAATTATAACAATAAGTGGAAAATAAATCCCACCACCATCCAACCCTGAACCTAAAACAATACCACCTGTTCTGAGGGAGAATGATTCATAAAATCTTGTGAAAATCCACCAAGAAGATGAAAAGGAAGAGGAGGAGTTGAAGGATAGGCCACAAAATAAGAAACAAGAAACACCAATGCAAAAGAAACAAACGGATAATAAAGACTTACCCCCACCATTTCCAACAAGGATGATCGAATCAAAGAAATTGCATGATGAAGCACTTCAAAAATAAATTATGGACACCTTCCAAAAATTTGAAATCAATATCCCCTACCTAAAGCTGTTAAATAAATTCCAAGGTATGAAATTTTTTTGAAATATCTTTTCACCAAAAAGGGAAGGCTTCATGGGAATGAAAGAATCAACTTGGGGAGAAGTGTCTCAGCCCTTATCATGCCGTAGATTCCAACCAAATGTCAATATCTAGGGATATTTTCCATTCCATGCACCATTGGTTCATTAAATTTCACTAATCCTTTGTGTGATATATGTGCTTTAATTAATGTATTTCCTCACTCGATATACTCTTCTTTGCAGATGGGAGAATTGAATCCCACAAGAGTGGTGGTCCATCTTGCAAACAGGTCCACAGTTTTCCCTGCAGGAGTTTTGGAGGATGTCCTTGTGAAAGTCAAAGATATCTTATTCCCAGATGACTTATACATGCTCAATATGGCAGAAGATAAGATCCCATCACATTCACCCATCATTTTTGGGAGACCTTTCTTGAAGACAGTCAAAACTGTCAGCAAGGTCCATAAGGGGACACTCACCATGGAGTTTGGAGAAAGCACGGTCCACTTCATGATTTTTGAATCCATGAGGCACCCATTAGATGATCAGTCCCTCTTTTCACTTTCCCATGAATTTGGTGTAGAAACAATTGAAGAATCAGGTATTATCTATGAATTCTTAGACTTAATAGAGACTTTTTCCCTTGGAAATATCATTGAACATATGGATGCTGAAGATATTGGAGATTCTGACTTCATGTGGAAGGAAGAGGTAAAATCTGATTCCTTTAATGATTTGTTAAATGATGTGGAAGATGACATGGTTTCCTGTGTGCAGGAGGTCCAAAATTTGGAAGTGGGAAACATTAATTTAGTCTCATCCCTTGAGCATCCCCCTAATCTGGAACTCAAACCAGTCCCCACTGATTTGAAATATGTATACCTTAGGGAGAGAGAGAAACTTCCAGTGATAATTGATAATAATCTCTCTAAAACCCATGAAAAATCATTGATTGAGCTTTTGAGAGAGAATTTCCAGGCAATAGGATGGAGCTTACGTGATATCCCAAGAATAAACCCAAAAATATTCTCACATAGAATTTTTCTTGAGGCAGATTCCAGACCTTTTAGACAGCCCCAAAGGAGACTAAATCCCATCTTGATGGAGGTTGTGTAGAAGGAGACTGAGAAGCTCTTGGAAGTTGGGATCATTTATCCCATTTTAGATTCACAGTGGGTCAGCGCTATTCATGTCGTTCCAAAAAAAATGGCCTGACCACTGTGAGGAATGAAAAGAATGAGTTAATCCCTATGAGAATTCAAAACAGTTGGAGAGTGTGCATTGATTTTTGGAAATTGAACAAGGTCGCTTGAAAAGATCATTTCCCTATCCCCTTCATTGAACAGAATTTATAAATATTGGCAGGGAGAACTCATTGTTTCTTTTTGGATGGATTTTCAAGTTACTTCCCGGTACCCATTGCTCCCGAGGATCAAGAGAAGACAACATTTACATGCCCTTTTGGTACTTTTGCATATAAAATAATTCCATTTGGAATATGTAATGCTCTAGGTACATTTTAGAGGTGCATTGTGAGTATATTCTCTGATCACATTGAAAATTACTTGGAATTTTTCATAGATGATTTCACAGTTTTTGAAGATTCTTTTGATCATTGTTTGAAAAAATCTGGAAAATGTTTTGAAAACCTACACTGAAAAAAATATTGTTTTAAATTATGAAAAGTGTCATTTCATGGTTCAAAGAGGAATTGTACTTGGTCATGTCATTTCCCATAATGGAATTGAAATGGATAAATCAAAAATTGTAGTGATAAATTAATTTCCTTACCCTACTTATGTGAAACGTGTTAGATCATTTTTCGGACATGTAGGATTCTACAAGAAGTTTATCAAAGATTTCAGTAAGATTTATCTCCCTCTCTCGAGATTACTTTAGAAAGATGCTGATTTTGATTTCAATGGTTCATGTAGGGAATCATTTGATGATTTTAAGAAGATATTGATTTCACCACCCATGATACATCCTCCAAATTGGGAAGAACCATTTGAACTACATTTTGATGCCTCCAACCAAGCAGTTGGAGCTATCCTCTCTCAATTAATTGAGGACAGACCACAAGTCATTTCATATTCCTCGATAACCTTAGATTCAGACCAATTCAATTACACAACCACAGAAAAAGAGTTCTTAGAAGTTGTTTTTTCTTTAGAATGATTTAGATCATATCTTCCTGGAACTAAAATCACTTTGTTTTCTGATCATGTGTAGAGACCCGTATCTTGACGTACATTGACATTACATTACATTTGCGGAATACTTAGTACATAACAAAAACACACACACAAGGATCGTAATAGTTTAGTGTCTTTGGAAACTCGGAATATAATCTTCCAATCCTGGTGAAAGATCTTCAACATATCCCATAAAGATCTTCCTTTTTTTACCTAAAACCTTTCTTTATATCCTGGGGAAAAGAAAACATAAAAGGGTGAGCTCAAATGCTCAGTAAGGGTAAACAAAATAAATATCAATCACATCATATACATAAGCACATAACTTTCAGAAATCTTAACCTGCAAAAGAGATCATAATTTCATAACATGGGGTAAATCATGGCAGTGAAATGTAATCACAATAATCATAACTTAAAACATGAAACTTTGTGGCATTCACACATAATCATAGAGAATCATTTCTTGTTATTCAAGACTCATTGCCAAGACTATCTTAGTGGACAAAGTCCCTTTCTGAACCGAGTCACCCTCGTTTCAGTCCTGTTTCACTGAACCGGTATAACCTACCATTCCAGCCATTTCAATCTCATGAGATATAAAATCTTTAACCAATGCATTGGATGGAGATATAGGTCCGACCCATCTCATAATTATACCATTCTTATTTGTGCCAAAAAATCATAAATCATACATCATTGCATAACCCATGTAATACAAATGGGAATCTTAAACATCATGACATCATAAAACAATTCATATAAGATAAAGGAATTCATAAAAATAATTCCATCACAACATGATCAAATCAATGTAATAATAGGGATAAAAACATAACCCTTTATTATCTTAGATGGAAAATAATTTTGATAAAACACTTGAACTCCATTCTTGAAGAAAATATCTTTTCTTCTTCAATTTTTTTTTTCCTTTCTTAACATGTCATACGACATTAATCTAAAAGAAGTTGATTAAAAATAAACTTGAAAACTTGTAAAGGAAGCTTCTTGTAAATAATGTTTTAAAAATCCATTCATGCCGTATAAGTTAAAAAAAACATTCTTCTCGTACTTTTGTCGGAAAAGTCAAAAAGTACCTTGTACGAAAAATGACAAAAGATTCCTTTCATATCTTTTACTATAAACTCACCAAAGGGTAAAAATGGATTTAAAAAATTGTAGGTGGATGGAAATAATATTACATATTGAGGAAACATGGATGTGGATGATAAAATACACCCCAGTAAATACCAAAGTATAAACAATCTCGGATAAAAATGAGATTGTGATATTTTCCCTTACCTTAGGTCTGATTTGCTTCGTAAGTGTCCGAACCTCCTGTATAATGATTTAAATAATGTCATTGACTTATTACATAATCATATTAATTGTTATTATATCATATATGGTTCACTTATGACTTTATATTACCCGTTCTTTTGTAAATTCATGTTAAAGTAGCGTTTTGGGTAAAATCGTCTCATTTGTCGTTCATGTTTTAACTTGTAATTATTCATATGATTACTTAGATCATTATTACTTAATTATAGAATATAAAACATGATTTATATATAATATATATTCAGAATATACATATATATAATGGATCGATAAATGGAAGGAAATACACCGTTCATGGAGACAGTAGGTCGTACGTACGCATGAACGTTGTTTTCTTTTCGTTATTGAATTGAGTGGAATTAAGTAGATGACATACATATATATAAACATAAGTCCAGTAGCTTTATAATGTCATATATTTCATGATTACTTATTATATATACTTTATAATCATTCATGAATGGTTAAAGTGGAGAATGAATCTCATCGCGTCGTGGAGACGGTAGTCCGTACGTACGCACGAGCGATGATATCGTTATCATGATCGTGGGAATGTATTGGAGTGTATTTATACTATTTCAGAATCAATATCACTTTAAAATAATAATATATAGTTATTATTTACACCATTATACCCATCCATGTAAGGTGGTGGTGGAAAATAGATTTCACCCCGGCGTGGAGACGATATTCCGTACGTACGCACGCGCGGTGATTTCGTTTTTCGTAGGATTGATAGATGGTGAAATAGGATTGTTTCATAATTATATTTACATATCAGTATATGAGTGATACTGATTTTATTAATTCCTAATGAAACAACCTAAGAAGAATAAGTGGAAGAAGAAATAAAGGTGAAAGAATCGGTAACAGAAATTACCTCTTCTTTGAAGTGCTTCTTTGAGACCTCCTTTTAGTGCACTAAAATCGGTCTTTGTGGAAGACCAGAACCTCTAGGATGTTTCTAGGGAAGTGGAGAGGATAATTTGTCAGGGTTTTTCCGAGCATGAAGGCTCAAAGTTGTGTGAGGAAGAGGGGGAGGAGGTTCCCTTTTATAAGGGAGGAGATGGGTACATTTGGAATAACTAAAACTATTATTTTATTATAAAGTCAAATTCGGTTTTAAATAGTTCCAAATTGATATATTTCGAAGATAATGTGGGGATGGGTCTAAATCCTCTCATCCAATAGAATTTAGACAAGTTTAGGTTCCTATTTTAACCTTATCATTTGGATTTAACATTAAGTTAAATAATTTTACTTTTACCGTGTCTTCTTGTGTTCTTACACTATATGGTTAATAAAGTTACTATACGAAGCCAAAAGAACCCCAAATTGTTTATTATTAATATATATAACCTTATCTAAGTAATTTGGCCGAACAATAGATTTTTAGGAATAAAATAACAATTAATAATATAATATTTGTTTTAAAAACTATTTTATGTCAATTTTGACACTATTTAGTAATTGACTTTTGTGAAAATCATAACAGAATGATAAGTTCGAACAAAGTTAATTAAATCAATACTAACATGTCATATTGACCTATAAAATTATTGTAATTCATAAAAAGTCTCAAATTATATTTATTTTGGTATTTATAACATCAATTATGTCAATATTTCATTAATAAGATAATTACTGCATCATTGTTGTGTCATAAATAAATTAAATTATTTAATTTCTAAAAATTAGAAATAAAATACCATTATGTATTAAATCATTTTATATTTATAATGCATATTTATAGTCGAATTTATCTTATGTATAACCCCATATTAAAAATGTTTTAGTAAATAAACTTTGATTTTAACTCGTTTAACCCTTTTTAAAATAAATTAATAATAAATGTCCTAATCTAATCCAAGTGGGCCTAAATGGTCATATTTTTTTCCTAAGTTTGTTTTTGGTCGAATTACACTTGTCCAATATAATTAGGACATGTGTTAGGGTAATAATAATATCATATCTACCCTTAATTACCCTATTTACTTTTAACCGTGGTAAATAAAAGTAAAAAGTTACTATTCACCAAAAATTATTGTCATCTCATTGAACCACATTTTACTTACTGACATCAACCGTGTCTCTCGGATTTTTGAAATTCCACTCACAGAAGTGGTAAAATTATGTTTTATGAAATGTTCAGTTTTTTTACTACCACTTAGTGGTTTCACTATTCATCAAAAATTGAAAGTTTTTAGAAAAATGCCAAAAATTAGGCCAAAGCTGTATTTGATATTATGAACTCAAAAATGATTTCTATTTTACCAAATTCAAAACATATCAGTTGCATTAATTAATTTAAAAATTAATTCCCGTCGTCAAAACAAAAGACGTGTTTTTAAGAGATAATAACTATCAAAAGATTGACACTTGTTTATAACTGGTTTAAATGTGAAATTACATCCAATGACCATCATTGTATTAAATTGTAAAAATATATTCTAAATATACTTTAAAACCACTAAAATTAATAATTTATCACTATTAATTATTTTGATTGAAAAAGTTGTTTTTAATTAAAATTTAGTAATTTCCACAATTCATCAAAATATGAAAGTTATCCGAAAATAACCAAAATTTCACCCTAAGCTAATTTCGAGATTCCGAATCCAAAAATGAAATCCATTTTGAAAAATAAAATTTACAAAATTTCAAAAAGTGGTTATTACTATTCATAACGGCTAGTTTTAATAATATTTTAATAGCATATCGTTGTTTAGTGAAACTTGGTATTGCGTACTACACACGCTATCAAGGAAGGTCGCGATTGCGTGTAATGAAAGGCAAGTAAAGGATGCTTGTTGTGCAAGATCTTTTTGGTGTAGCGTACAACACAAGACATTAATGAAATTAAAAATAATATTTTTCATAAAATCTCGAGGTGTTACATTCTACCCCCATTAAAATGAATTTCACCCTCGAAATTTTTTGGGGTTATAAATGGTTTACTACTTGAAAGTTTTTTTAATAGAAACCCACATCATAAAAAGGAATACCAAAACATGGCATTTAAAAACTAAAGTATGAAATGTAACGGTTACCCAAATTAACTCATCACAGGGCTTCCACATAGGAGAACATAGGTGAAAATATGGATATGGAAGAAAAATCTAACCATCAAGTTCTGATGGAGAGTGGTAGAGAACATGGCTATGAAAAAGCCAACAATCACAAAGCTATTGATTTGTGATGATCTAAGGTACCATCTGATTAATTGGATATAAGGGAACTAGGACAACATTTTTGGTTTTCAAGATCATTTCCCTAAAGTTGATGAATTAAAAGAAATACTTGCATGATTTTGGTACAATCTCACTGTTGTTCGTGAATTGAACAATTTCCACTTCATCCCTTAAAGAAATGAAGTTGAATTTGTTATTCGTGATGTGTTAGCAGATCATGTGATAGAATGACGAGTCATTCCATCTGTCTCAAACAAAAGGTTAGCAAAAGTTATTAAATATACATAAGTCATTCTATAGTGAGATTAATCATATATGGTTCCTAAAATGGACTTATACTTCATATATCATACCTCTTAATAAAATACAACTAGTTTCTACTAAACAGGGACTTCCTGTAGGCCAGTGGTAGGCGATAAAAGCCAGTCGCACTTCGGTTGTGGGTTCGATTCACATAGCCTTGTCCGACGCGATGGGCTGTCGCCCGTCTTGGAGGTTGTCCTTTTTCTAAAGCTATATTACTATAACATCCCATCCATAATATCGAAAAAAACGTTTTATCCTAACTTATGTCCAACATAATCCATTCTAATATTTTGGCTTATCTAAGATACTTCGGTCCAAGCTCATAGTATAAAGAAAACGATTACTTGAAATGTTGTCAACCAAGCATGTGAATACCATCATTTATCCCCCATATATCTTGTAGGTCACATTCCAATCATGTGAATACCTTAATGATGTATTCTCTTGAAAAATGAATACCCATTAAACCTTAGTGAAAACATGAATGTTGTCAAAAGTTAACTCTTTCCACATACCAAAATCCAAAAATTCTATATACTCAAACCATGATATAACCTTCTCCTTATATCAGTCATGAGATCATGAATACTATCAAACATTTAATTTTCTCCTTATCCCTTCATTATGCGCATATCATCTACATTCCAAAAATATCTGAATAACCTTTCATGGATACTGGTGACATTAATCTTACACTTTCAAAACTCAGGGAAAGACAACAGTGTAACAATCCATAGATGTCTCTTTATTCCATAGTAGCATGAGATTACTTATACAACATTACACATGAAAAACATGTAATCATTCCACTACATTCTTAAACCATTGAACGAGCTTCAACAATTCTTTCATCTCACATATCATTTGTAGTCTCTTCATCATCATCTAGATAAATACTACCCATACGACCATAATGATTCTCTTCATGAGACTTTCCCTTAGGGAATTGGTTTGCATAATGCCCGTACATTCCACATTTAAAACATTTAACCATTGCAGATGTCGTAGAAATACCATTATCCTCATCCCTGGTGTTAACTGAACCTTTTCCTTTACACTTACTGGCTTTGTGTCCTTCTTTTCCACACCCAAAGCATCTTCCAGTTCATTTGAAACATTCTCCTTGATTCCTCTTCCCACATGATTTACATAGGGGAAATTGAACTTTCTTTCCTCTATGATCATCATGAAACTCCATCTTTCTCTTATTAGCCAAGTTAGGAAACTTACAAAATTTTACTTTATTGATCATATTATGAGATTGCTGATTCGGCATAATAATGATGTTTGGACTTCCAAATCCCATTTCATTTGGTTGCTCATGAATAATATCATTCCATTGTCCATCATATCCTCCATTATCGTGAATCATCTTGTTTCCAGCCATTTTCTAAAACCCAAAAAGAATAGTGTGAGAGGAAAAAAATCATAATAAAGGGGGAGTAACTTCAATATCTAACATCTTTGGTTTAATCTAATATCGTTACCATAGTTCTAGGACTATATCCTATACGTATACTTATCCTTAGGGACATCCCTAGACATACCTTAGAAATATATCTGGGGATCTCACTAACGTTTTCGCATCCTAGTTTCCAAAGGTTGACTAAACGTTTCCTCTGATACCAACTGTAGATACCCGTATCTTAACGTACATTGACATTACATTACATTTTCGGAATACTTAGTACATAACAAAAACACACACACAAGGATTGTAATAGTTTTGTATCTTTGGAAACTCAAAATATAATCTTCTAATCCTGGTGAAAGATCTTCAACATCTCCCATAAAGATCTTCCTTTTTTTACCTAAAACCTTTCTTTATATCATGGGGAAAAGAAAACATAAAAGGGTGAGCTCAAATGCTCAGTAATGGTAAACAAAAGAAATATCAATCACATCATATACATAAGCACATAACTTTTGGAAATCTTAACCTGCAAAAGAGATCATAATTTCCTAACATGGGGTAAATCATGGCAATGAAATGTAATCACAATAATCATAACTTAAAGCATGAAACTTTGTGGCATTCACACATAATCATAGAGAATCATTTCTTGTTAGTCAAGACTCATTTCCAAGACTATCTTAGTGGACAAAGTCCCTTTCTGAACCGAGTCACCCTCGTTTCAGTCCTGTTTCACTGAACTGGTATAACCTACTATTCCATCCATGTCTATCTCATGAGATATAAAATCTTTACCCAATTCATTGGAGGGAGATATAGGTCCCACCCATCTCATAATGATACCATTCTTATGTGTGCCACAAAATCATAAATCATACATAATTGCATAACCCATGTAATAAAAATGGGAATCTTAAACATCATGACATCATAAAACAATTCATATAAGATAAAGGAATTCATAAAAATAATTCCATCACAACATGATCAAATCAATGTAATAATAGGGATAAAAACAGAACCCTTTATTATCTTAGATGGAAAATAATTTTGATAAAACACTTGAACTCCATTCTTGAGGAAAATATCCTTTCTTCTTCAAAAACATTTTTCCTTTCTTAACATGTCATACGACATTAATCTAAAAGAAGTTGATTAAAATTAAACTTGAAAACTTGTAAAGGAAGCTTCTTAGAAATAATGTTTTAAAAATCCATTCATGCCGTATAAGTTAAAAAAAACATTCTTCTCATACTTTTGTCAGAAAAGTCAAAAAGTACCTCGTACAAAAAATGACAAAAGATTCCTTTCATATATTTTACTATAAACTCACCAAAGGGTAAAAATGGATTTAAAAAATTGTAGGTGGATGGAAATAATATTACATATTGAGGAAACATGGATGTGGATGATAAAATACACCCCAGTAAATACGAAAGTATAAACAATCTCGGATAAAAATGAGATTGTGATATTTTCCCTTACCTTAGGTCCGATTTGCTTCGTAAGTGTCCGAACCTCCTGTATAATGATTTAAATAATGTCATTGACTTATTAAAGAATCATATTAATTGTTATTTTATCATATATGGTTCACTTATGACTTTATATTACCCGTTCTTTTGTAAATTCATGTAAAAGTAGCGTTTTGGGTAAAATCGTCTCATTTGTCGTTTGTGGTTTAACTTGTAATTATTCATATGATTACTTAGATAATTATTACTTAATTATAGAATATAAAACATGATTTATATATAATATATATTCATAATATAAATATATATAACAGATCGATAAATGGAAAGAAATACACCGTTCATGGAGATAGTAGGCCGTACGTACGCATGAACGCTGTTTTCTTTTCGTTATTGAATTGAGTGGAATTAAGTAGATGAAATACATATATATACACATAAGTCCAGTAGCTTTATAATTTCATATATTTCATGATTACTTATTATATATAATTTATAATCATTCATGAATGGTTAAAGTGGAGAATGAATCTCATCGCGTCGTGGAGACGGTAGTCCGTACGTACGCACGAGCGATGATATCGTTATCATGATCGTGGGACTGTATTGGAGTGTATGTATACTATTTCAGAATCAATATCACTTTAAAATAATAATATATAGTTATTATTTACACCATTATACCCATCCATGTAAGGTGGTGGTGGAAAATAGATTTCACCACGGCGTGGAGACGGTATTTCGTACGTACGCACGCGTGGTGATTTCGTTTTTCGTAGGATGGATAGATGGTGAAATATGATTGTTTCATACTTATAATAACATATCAGTATATGAGTGATACTGATGTTATTACTTCCTAATGAAACAACCTAAGAAGAAGAAGTGGAAGAAGAAATATAGGTGAAAGAATCGGTACCGGAAATTACCTCTTCTTTGAAGTGCTTCTTTGAGACCTCCTTTTAGGGCACTAAAATTGGTCTTTGAGAAATACCATAACCTCTAGGATGTTTCTAGGGAAGTGGATAAGAGAATTTGGCAGGGTTTTGCCGAGCTTTAACACTCAAAGTTGTGTGAGTAAGAGGGGGAGGAGGTGCCCTTTTATAAGGGAGGAGAGGGGTACCTTTGGAATAACTAAAACTATTATTTTATTATAAAGTAAAATTCGGTTTTAAATAGTTCCAAATTGATATATTTCGAAGCTAAGGTGGGGATGGGTCTAAACCCACTCATCCAATAGTATTTAGACAAGTTTAGGTTCCTATTTTAACCTTATCATTTAGATTTAACATTAAGTTAAATAATTTTACTTTTACCGTGTCTTCTTGTGTTCTTACACTATAAGGTTAATAAACTTACTATACAAAGCCAAAAGAACCCCAAATTGTTTATTATTAATATATATAACCTTATGTAAGTCATTTTTCCGAACCTTAGATTTTTAAGAATAAAATAACAATTAATAATATAATATTTGTTTTAAAAACTATTTTATGTCAATTTTGACACTATTTAGTAATTGATTTTTGTGAAAATCATAACAGAATCATAAGTTCGAACAAAGTTAATTAAATCAATAATAACATGTCATATTAACCTAGAAAATTAGTGGAATTCATAAAAAGTCTCAAATTATATTTATTTGGGTAATTATAACATCAATTATGTCAATATTTCATTAATAAGATAATTACCGCATCATCGTTGTGTCATAAATAAATTAAATTATTTAATGTCTAAAAATTAAAAATAAAATACCATTATGTAGTAAATATTTTTATCTTTCTAATGAATATTTATAGTCGAATTTATCTTATGTATATCCCCATATGAAAAATGTTTTAGTAAATAAACTTTGATTTTAACTCTTTTAACCCTTCTTTAAATAAATTGATAATAAATGTCCTAATCTAATCCAAGTGGGCCTAAATGGTCATATTTTATTCCTAAGTTTGTTTTTGGTCGAATTAAACTTGTCCAATAGAATTAGGACATGTGTTAGGGTAATAATAATATCATTTCTACCCTTAATTACCCTATTTACTTTTAACCGTGGTAAATAAAAGTAAAAAGTTACTATTCACCAAAAATTATTTTCATCTCATTGAACCACATTTTACTTACTGACATCAACTTTGTCTCTCATATTTTTGAAATTCCACTCACAGAAGCGGTAAAATTAATTTTTATGAAAAATTCAGTTTTTTTACTACCACTTAGTGGTTTCACTATTCATCAAAAATTGAAAGTTTTTAGAAAAATGCCAAAAATTAGGCCTAAGATATATTTGATATTATGAACTCAAAAATGATTTCTATTTTACCAAATTCAAAACATATCAGTTGCATTAATTAACTTAAAAATTAATTCCCGTCGTCAAAACAAAAGACGTGTTTTTAAGAGATAATAACTATCAAAAGATTGACACTTGTTTATAACTGGTTTAAATGTGAAATTACATCCAATGACCATCATTGTATTAAATTGTAAAAATATATTCTAAATATAATTTAAAACCACTAAAATTAATAATTTATCTCTATTAATTATTTCGATTGAAAAAGTTGTTTTTAATTAAAATTTAGTAATTTCCACTATTCATCAAAATATGAAAGTTATCCGAAAATAACCAAAGTTTCACCCTAAGCTAATTTCGATATTCCGAATCCAAAAATGAAATCCATTTTGAAAAATAAAATTTACAAAATTTCAAAAAGTGGTTATTACTATTCATAACGGCTAGTTTTAATAATATTTTAATAGCATATCGTTGTTTAGTGAAACTCGGTATTGCGTACTACACATGCTATCAAGGAAGGTCGTGATTGCGTATAATGAAAGGTAAGTCAAGGATGCGTGTTTTTCAAGTTCCTTTTGGTGTAGCGTACAACACAAGACATTAATGAAATTAAAAAGAATATTTTTCATAAAATCTCGCGGTGTTACATCATGCAGCTTTGAGGTACTTGATGAAGAAAGCTGATGTTAAAACAAGGTTATTGAGATGGATGATACTGCTACAGGAGTTCAATATAGAAATCAAGTATAATAAGAGATCTGAGAACCATGTGGCTGATCACTTGAGTAGACTGCCAAACACCGCTGAAATTGAAATTCCAGAAAGAGACCCACTTAATGATCAAATTCTAGGAGAGCAGTTGTACTTGATTGAAGGAGAAGTGCCTTGGTATGCTAACATGGTCAATTTTCTAGTAACATATCAGGTCCCATCTCATTTAAATTCTCACCAAATTCAAAAACTGAAAGCTGAACCTAGATATTACATTTGGGATGATCCATTCCTTTGGAAGATTTGCAATGATCAAGTAATAAGAAGATGTTTACCTGAAAGTGAAGTTAAATCTGTATTTGATTTTTGTCATGATTTAGCTTGTGGAGGCCACTCTGGACCTCAAAGGACAGAAAGAGTGGTTTTAGAATCTGGAATTTATTGGCCAACCATTTTAAAGATGCTCATGAATTTTGAAAAATATGTGAAAAATGTCATTTTTCATGAAATATTTCAAAGAGACAAGAAATTCCCCAAAATCCATTGAATTTTTGTGACATTTTTAATGTTTTGCGGATAGATTTTATGGTACCTTTCCTAATTTCATTTGGTAATTATTATATCTTTCTTGCAGTTGATTATGTTTTCAAATGGGTGGAAGCAAAAGCCACAAGGACCGATGATGCTAAAATTGTTTGTGGTTTTGTCAGCTCTAACATATTTTGAAGGTTTGGAGTGCCCAGACCAATCCTCAGTGATCAGGGGACTCACTTCTACAATTGGAGAATGGAGACTATTCTGAAGAAGTATGGGGTGTATCATAAAACATCAACTCCCTATCATCCACAGACTAATTCGAAAGCTGAAGTTTCCAATAGGGAAATCAAAGGAATTTTAGAAAAGACTGTTAATACAAACAGGAAGGATTGGAGAAAAAGGTTGGAAGATACCCTATGGGATTATAGGACAACCTACAAAACCCCGATTGGAATGAGCCAATATAGGATGATTTATGGAAAAAGTTTCCACCTACCTATGGAATTGGAGCATAAGGCATATTGGGTTTTAAGGAAAATGAATTTGGACATTGAAAGTGCTAGGAAGGAAATAAGATTGAAGTTGAAAGATCTGGAAGAAATATGAAGGGAAGCATTTGAAAATTCCAGGGTTTACAAAGAAAGAACAAGAGTAGCACATGAAAAGCTGATCCGACCAAAAGACTTCTATCCTGGAGACAATGTGTAGTTATTCAACTTAAGACTCAAGCTGATGCCAGGTAAACTTTGTTCTAGATGGGAAGGTCCATTTATAGTTACTCATGTATATCCTTTTTGTGCTGTGTAGAATATAAAGGATCGAGAGCAGAATCCATTCACTATGAATGGGAATAGGTTGAAGAAATCCCTTGGGACCCTGCCATCAGAGCCAGTGGAGGAGATCACACTCCTACAACATGCCTATCAATAAGACCCATCAGGTTGTACCTCTCCTTCACACTTTCTTGATGTTGTGATTCATTTTATAATTGGATTACAGGTTAAATCCATTTGAATGCATTGATGAAACTGCATCATTTAAGTGTGTTGGAGGGAACCTTTTTAGTTTAGGATTTTCATTTGTAGTGTATTTTAAAAAACACGTGTTTTCAAATTTTTTTGTGTTTATTTTTCAATTTTTGGTGTGTTGTTTTTGAAACTTTTGAGCTGAAATGATTATCATTGACATTTCTGAAACTCATGTTAATGAGTGAACCAATCTATTCCATGAAACTGAGCTTAAATGAATGCTGAAATGACTTTGTTTCGAGCGCAAATCTTTTGAAATTTCATGAAAAGTACACTAATTTTTGAAACCCATGCCACATTTCACAGTCTATATCTTTTAAATCACTTTCCTGTGAGGCTTCTGAACCATTTTTGTCATATTCTTTTCATTCACCTCATTTCTTGAGAGAACCAGACCATTCTTTCTTTAACCAGAATTTGATTTATTCCTTTCAAAACATAAGGTTTTGGGGTACGTGTGTTTTAAATGATTGAGGCATTTATTTGGTTTGAAGCCCCCTTTTCAAAATAATCCCTTTCATTATGGACTACCTTATATATTAATCATTTTAGCCCCTATTATCCATGAATAGTCTATTAGGTTAGCCACATTACAAGCCAATTTTCCCTATCCAACCTACTCTTGAAGTAAAATTGCATGATCTAGTTGAACTTAAGTGTGGGGGAATATGTCTAGTGGTGTACTACCTCATTTGGTTATACTTTTGGTGGAATATAAAATGTTTAAGATTTTATGATTCTACTAAATATTTCATTTGGTTAAAAGTTGTTCCTTTTCTAGAGCATTCATGATAAGAGAATTTGTGCTTTTCTGGAGCATCCAAATAAAATGAAAGTTATGCCTATCTGGAGATTTCAGAAAACCATGTTTGAAAAGATTGAATTTTTTTCTACTGAAATCTTCAGCTGATTAAATGATGATGGAGCCTATTTTCTACAAAGGGGAAGAGAAGGCGACCATATTTGAGTGAAAATTAGAATCTTGCAATTTTGCTACAAAAAGATCCAAGCCCTCCTTTTTCAGCCACAGAATTTTTAACATCTAAATCCTACCAACCTGAAGACACAGAACAACCTTAAAAAGTCCTCATGAGAAACCCAAGTCCTTGACTCACATCAGGTGGAGAATTTGGAATTTATCAAGTCTATGGTGACTCTTGTGTGAGTTTGGATGAGAAAATCCTTGTTCAACATTTCCATTTGTGAGATGAGAGAAAATTGATGTGAGGTAGGTGTTTTGTGTGCATGAGATAATAAATGAAGTGGAAATATATTAAAATCTGAAATGGATATATTGAAATAATTTTTTTTGAAGAGGCATGATAACTTTTTGTTTCTTAGTATGGATTTGGTAGATCTCATTGTTATGTGTTTTGGATTTGATTTAATTTGATTAGATTTTTACTTGTCCAGGAGTCCAAGTTCTAAGAGTGGGGAAATTGATAGAGAAAATATTTTTAATTAAATTTACATTGAATTGAATTTTTTTAAACCCACAAAAGTGTTACTCTAATATGAATTGCTTCATTTTTATGATATTGGTGTTATTTTGAGCTGAACATTAAAAATGGTCCATTTAATATTTTTAACTGTTTTAAATTATTTCTGTAGTTTGGCCATAAAATATTCTACACTAATAAAAATTGAAAGTTTTTTTCTTTTACCTATTTTACACATCCTGTGATTCATTTACTATTTTTGGACCAAAAGCTGAATCGACCATATGGAAGCTCAAAAGAAGCTCACAAGTTTTCTCAGGAAAACTGTTTATAGTTCTGCCTATTTTTGGTGTGGGATCCATAAATAATTCTTGGTGGGACAAATTGTTGTTCTATTTTGTCACCGGACTCACAAAGAGTTTTAAAACATCTTCCATGAAGGGACAACCACGAGAATTGGCCGTTTTAAGGGTCATTAAAGCATCCTAATCCGGTGGTTTTCGATTTTCCGTGTCTGACTAGACAGAATAAATTGTGAGAGTAAAATCGGAATAACTCTCATATTACGTGTCAAAATCTGTTGATATTTTGAGGGTAAACTCCCAAGAGAATTCTGGACAACATTCAAGAAGGTCTAAATGCGTGAATATGTCATTTAATGGGGCTACAACACGTCAACATTAGGGGTAAAAATTCTGGCTATAAAAGGAGGAGAGATCCACCCTCTCAAAGAATCTCCCATTCCATTCCATTCCTTCTGGGACACCAAGTATAACTTTTCGGCTTTCTCTTTTATTTATTTAAATTTTCATAGTTTTTTAATGTCTTCTTCTTCCCCATTCATCTCGATTAACCTTACAATGGTGGGGTAAACATTTTGAGTGATTGGGGAAGGGTTGGTTTTTAGCATTGTAATACTTGAGTTCTTGGACGTAATTGAATGAAATTTCATTCTTCTTTAATTTTTTTTTCAATTTATTATAGCGGATTTTATTATCAAGTTCGATCATTCTTGAATTTTAATTCCGTTATTGATTTTTTCCTTGGTAAAATAATCATTATCTCCCTCCATTAATTTCTGGTTTATATACGATGGAAGAAATTGGGGATTAGTGGAGAAGTACTCGACGATTGTCAGCACGTGTAAAAGGTGAAGTGAATGTTCTTGATTGTTTCAATAAACAAGAACTGATCGGGTATTTCCCATGTCAATTAAGGATATTCAATACAATTATTTTTCACATGGAAGAAGAGTTGACCAAACTGAGATCTTGGTAATGTTTTCTCTCACCATCATAATTTCACCAAGGAAGTGAGAGCAAACAATCATGGAAACTCACTTTAATCAACTAAGAAGAAGAGGTTTGAATTAAATTGAACAAGGATAGAATTAAAATTAGGAAACCGACCCTGGCCTAATAACGCTTTTTAATATCATTGTTTCTCAATCATTTGAATTTCAAATTTCCTTTAAAAAACACAACATTTTTACCCTCATTTAATAGTGACAAACTGGTTTTGTGTGCACTCCTCTTCAAGAGACTTCATAGGGTTAATCACTAGACTACACTTAGGAAATTTAAAAAAAATATTCCATGTACTATGAAAGAAGTGTGTCAAACTTAAATCTTGATATTATTTCCTTAAACTTTGTCTTCTAAACCATGAGATGATTCGACCATATAAAGGGTGTAAAAATTCATTGAATTTTGACATTTTTCCTGGCGGGCAGCGTGGACCCCAACACTATAACAGAACTCAAACTCATCCTACACATATCTAAAAGAGTCCTTTCCACCTGGGATATAATTATGACAGATAGGACTGGCTCTAAAACAAATTTAGGGGAGTTTTTATGTCATTAAGGCAGCCATTTAATGACATACTTTTGGAGGAATCTTCCTGGAAGCTTCGTCCAGAAAAAGAAACCGCCAATGAAAAATTCATAACTCCTACAAAATGTGGCCAAATGAGTTGAAATTTGGAGGGAGAACTACAGACACATTAAGAAACAACTTTTATGGAGGGGTTGATGCGTAAATCGGCCATTTATGGGGACCACAAGGTGAAAACTTTCAGGGTCCATAATTCTGCCTATAAAAGGAGGCCCTCACCTCCTTTTCAAAGTATCCCATTCTCCATCCATTCCTTCAAGGAACCAAGGAGGAGATATTCATCAAGGGAGGTCGGCCAAAAATCTTCCCCCTTTCTTTTTAATTTATTTCTTTTCATTATTTTTAGTTTTCAATTGTAATTTAGATTTCTAATAAATTCATGCATTGTTTTTATTATTGTGTCCACCCATCCACCATATTTTCTTCTTCGCATCTTACCATCATGAACTATAATAATCATAATCATGAGTAACTAATCCAAGAATATCCTGAGGGAGTAATCAGGTTATTGAGCCCAAGAACACGTTTTTAATATTCTTTGAGTCAATTCTAAGGATAATTTATAGTGGGTGTAATCCTCACTGTGATTGTCTAAAGTTTAAATTCTTAATCTACAACCATTTTCCCTCAATTAAGGAGGCGGATGGAGGGTGTTCATGGTGATCACTAAGTATAATTTTCATTCATAACAGGGGTAGACTATGGTTTTCACACATACGATGGAGTGTGTTCACTAAGAATATTTGAAGCTGGTCAATAAAATTTCTCCCTGAAAGTTCTCTCGGGAGAACTTCCTTTCTTCCATAATTCCATTTTGTTTAGAATTTCATATTAATTTGAATTGAATTTTTTCATTTCATTTAATTTCATAAATTCCATTTATTTAATAAAATATAAAACAACCAAAAGAAGTAATTTAGGTGAATTAAAATAAGTAAGTGAATAACTGAGAAAGCTCCTCAAGTGAGAGGACACTAGTCAGCCACAATACTCCACTAAGAAAACATAAAAATACGCCTTTTCCACGCCCTACGACAGGTGTGCATCAATGGAACCTTATGAGTTGCAAGATTTGTGGATTCAGGTTGATGAGCAGATAAAGAAGGGTTTTTTCAACTGAGTTACTCTCTGTGGGGTTCTCCTGTCTTTTTGTCAAATAAGGCAAATAGTGATCTAAGACTATGCAAAGACTACCGGAGACTGAATCAGGCGATGGTCTAGAACTGTTACCCCCTTCTGAGGATTGATGATCTTTTTGATGAGTTAAAGGGAAAATTTTGGTTCTCTAAGATTTATCTGTAGTTTGGATATCACCAATTGAGGGTGATGGAGGGTTACATCCCAAAGACTTTATTATGGTCTAGGTATGGGAATTTTGAGTTCATGGTCATGGATTTCGGTGTTATGAATGCACCAGCCATGTTCATGGGGCCCATGAACTCTTTCTTCTGCAAGTTCATGGACCAGTTCATTGTCATGTTCATTAATGCCATCCTGATCTACTCATGGTTAGAGGAGGAGCATGTCAAACATCTGAGGACTATCTTGGAGGCCCTTTGACGCTGCCATCTCTATGGTAAGTAGTCTAAGTGAAAGTTTTTGATGTGATAGGTGCACTTCCTTGGACATGTGGTGTCTTCAAAGGGGATAGAAGTTGACCCATCAAAGGTCGATGTGGTTGTTTCTTGGGTAGAATCCAAGAATGTGGCAGAAGTTTATAGCTTCCTGGGTCTGGTGGGCTATTACCAAAGGTTCGTACCCAACATCTCTTGAGTTGATATTCCATTGACATTTTTAACCAGAAAAGAATAATCATTCCTGTAGAGTGAGAAGTTTATGACAGATTTCAACTACCTGTAGTGGAATCTGGTCAGTGCTCCAGTACTTAGGTTTCTAGAGGAAGGAGTGATATTTGAGGTGTTCTATGATGCTTCCAGTCTAGGCATGGGATGTGTGCTGATGGAATAGTAGGGAGTGATCTCTTATTGGTCTAGGAAGTTACATCCAAATGAATGCAACTATTCCACCCATGACCTAGAGCTTGCAATGGTCATGTTTATTCTGTAGTTGTAAAGACATTCCATCATTAGGGGTGTTTTTTGGTCTTTACGGATCACAAGATATTGAGGTATATCTTCTCCCGAAGAGACATGTACTTGTGGTAGAGATTATGGATGGAGTTTCTCTTAGAATATGACTTCAAGATTTCTTAAAACTCAAGAAAGGGAAACATGGTGGCTAATTCCATATGAACAAAGTTGAAGAAGTATGTAGTTTTGGAATCCACGAATTCTTGGAAGTTAATGGAGGAGTTGGCCACTTTACATATGGATGCAAGAGTAGATGGAAATAGATGTTGTCTATTATAGATGACAGTGTAGTCTTCCATAGTGCAGTAGGTGGAGGAGTCTCAAGGGGGAGACCCAAATACTAAAGTGATTTGTGATTGTGTTGTCTAGGGCGATGCTCCATAGGGATGGTTAGAGGAAATTCAGAATTAGATTTTGTTAAATGGGAATCTATTTTTTCCAGTGGAAATGTGTGATGGAGTTCTATGCGATTTCCACTACTTACCCCTAGCGGTGCATCCAGGATTTTCTAAAATGTACCAAGTCTTGAGGGAACACTTTTGGTGGACCGACGTGAAGTGGGAAGTGGAAGAGTATTTGGAAAGTTTCCTAGTGTGTCAGTAAGTGAAGGCTGAGCACCGTGTTCCCGATGGTCCTTTTCATCCCATAGAAATTTCTGAATGGAAGTGGGAAGGCATATCAATGGATTTCGTTGTAGGATTACCCATGACTGAGGGAGGATGAGATGCTCTTGGGGTAGTAGTGGACCAGTTGATGATGTCATCTCACTTTCGGGAAATCAAGGAGTTGATATTAGTGGATGCCTTAGCACAGAGTTATGTGGATGGGGTAGTGCGGCTGCAAGGAGTTCCAAGATCCATTTTATCAGATTAGGAAACACATTTTACGTCAGGATTTTGGAGGGAATTTTTTCATGCCTTTGGCACCTAGTTACACCTCAACACTACTTTTCACCCTCATATGGATTAGAAGACATAGAGGACTATCCATACATTGAAAGACCTATTACGGGAATTTTTTCTCGACATTAGTGGGTCTTGGGTGTGACATTTTCCCTTGGTGGAGTTTTCTTACAATAATAGTTATCACTCTTACATTGGTATGGCTCTTTTATAAGATCTATAAGGTATGTCTTTTCATTCAGCCTTATACTGAATGGAAATTGAGGAGGCACCCATTATTGGTCCGGATGTGGTGCAGAGTACGATAGAGAAGGTGTAGCTTATCCGAGATAGAATGAAGGCAACACAAGACTGACATAATTTGTATGACAATCATAGAAGGATGGAATTGGGGTTAGATATTAGGGACCATGTATTCTTGAAGGTTTCCTCTTGATATGGTAAAAGAATATTTGGCAGAGGGATAATGCTTTATCCCAAGTTCATCAGACCTTTTGAGGTGTTTCATGAGTTTTCAAGGTGTCATATCAGTTGGCATTGCCACTGCGGTTGGAGAGGAGCCACGACATCTTCCATGACTCTCAAATCTATCAATATCTACATGATGACTCCCACGTCATTGAATAGGGAGAGTTATATATCGAGGAAGACATGACATTCATGGAGATAACAGTAAGAGTCAAGGATTATGAAGAGATGGTGTTTCAGGAATGGACCATTCCTTTGGTTCATGTGTTATGGAGGCACAGTGGCCTTGATGAGGGTACTTGGGAGTGGGATACATAGATGTGTTCATAGTACCCAGAACAGTTGTATAGTTTTTTTATGTTTTACTTTTCTTCTTTGTTTAAATATGTAATATTTTACTTTGTTTGTTATCAGATGAGTTGTTTCACTATTCTCTGAACATGTGTGAATAATCCTGACTATTGGGAGGGGAGGACATGATCCCTAATCATGATGCAATAACTTGGAAGTGATTAAACCCATGTGGGTGAGTCAGTATCACCCAAAGAGGATAGTATCTCAACATAGAGAATGGATCTCCCTAATCCATATGTTTGGATGGTGTGACTTTGGTGTTTTCATGGTTGTTTGGGGCAGTGGGCCTTAGTGTTTCTATAGTTTTTCTGGAAATAGGTGTCTAGGAGGTGTTCATAGATGTTAGGGTTCTCACTCCATCTCTCAAACAACACAAGGGTGGTTTTTACCTGAGAGGTATCTCTAGGGGTGGTTTTTTGAACCTCTCTTTTTCTGGGTTTGGCTTTAAATTCTCGACGAAGAGAATACTTTGAGAGGTATCTAATGTAATGACCTGGATTTCCTCAGGACATTCCTTTGTGAAAATCCAGCATTTAGGGTGTTCTTGGTGGAAATGGTAGCTCGTTCTAAGAGTTATCCAAAAATATAGTTTGAACCATAGACATCAGTGAGTCAAGGGCATCGACATTAGTGAGTCAGGGGTGTTGGCATCAGTGAGTCAGGGGCATCAATATCAGTGAGACAGGGGCATCCACATCGGTGAGTTAGGGGCATTAGTGAGTTGTTGCATTGGTAGATCAATGTCAGTGTATCAACATCAGTAGTTCGCATTAGTATATCACCCTTTGGTGGATTAGCGTCACTGACTCACCCATTAGTGACTCATTTCCAGTTTTTACATGTCTTTCAATTTCTCCCCTCTTACATCTTATTTGACGTAAACTGATTTTAAATCATTTTTTTTGGAATTTTTATGGAGTTTCAATGAATATTAAGTATATATTTAATATTCTAATTCTACAGGGGCTTTGAGATAGCCAAACCACGTTATCTTTACTATGATCCCATGTTAACGGCTTTTGAAACTGGTCTTCCTTTAATATAGGATCTGGGTCTTCAAAGATGTGATCTTCCCTTCCCAATATGTTTTATGTTCCCTCTTGGTGCGCCTAAATCCTTACTCCATAGAAGAGTAGTGTTCCGATTAATGATCCCCCTTATGCTCATTTTTCTTGGATTTCTTTCCTTATACTCACGTGATCCCTTGTTTTTGGTGCAAGGAGGAGTTTTGGTCACCTGTTGTTCCATGTAGAGATTTATTCCACCTCTATTTTATTGTACATCATGCGGGGTGGGTGTAATAATGATTATTTGTGATGAACGGGTGAATAGTATTATTAAAAAAAGTAATAAATAAGAAGGTAATATGATTAAAAGATAATATAGATCAATAAAAGAATTGAATCGGAGTGGTTTGATGTTGATCGCCTGTTTTATTTAATTCTTTTATTGTTTGTTGTGGTTATGTGCCTTCTAAAAATCATGGTCGTTGGTGGTCTTTGATTACGCACTGGTGATGTTATTTTCTTATCATGATTCTTGTAAATGGATGTACCTTAAAATATGATTAATCATGTATACTTGGCTAATTGAAATGGATTCCCCTGGATCAAACTTGTTGTGTGATCACCCTGGTTATTTTAAACTAGAATTAAAGAACCCCTCTTGCTAAACATGAATATGCTTGGATTAATGGTGTGGTTGTGTATTGTGTTTAGTTGGTGGTTGTTGTGGACTCTGTGTATGTGGTGGTACAAGGGGCGTGTTGGTATCCCAATTTGAGACATTGATTGTGGAATTAAAGGACTCTTAGGAAGTGTAACTGTCTTTTTTTGTGTTGTGGCCATCAAACGACGTTGTTATGTAGTGGGACTTCATTGTGGTTATAAAGTGTTATACAATGGGATTGCACCTAGGAAATGTTTGGGCATCGATGATAGAGGTCTGGGTTATGTTATGACTTCATGTTTATAGGTTTGTTGGGTGTGGTGTTGTTGTGCAGTGGGGATTTCAGTCCAAGTGCTGAGAAAAGGATTTTGTGGTATATCATTGAAGAATGATAGTTTTCAATGGTTAAATAGGTGTATATGAAGAAAATAGGGCTGTACAATGGGACGGTGGGTTGGTTTTCTATATGGTTTTAAAAATGGGTGTTAAAATGAAAATTATTTACCTTGGTCCATCTTCCTTTGTTCAATGTTGGTAGTATCGAAGAAAGAAGCGAGTTGGTAGCTATGTGTTTAGTTAATCAGGCTCTTCAACTTTTGATATGGTTGTATATGTTTTGATCAATAGTTTAATTAGGTAGTTCTAGAATAAACTAAATTGAACCCCTTAATTATTAAATTGAAAGTGGTTAAATGAAAAAGGGGTTGGGTTATGCTTCAGAAGTGGTTGTTTTTTGTGGTTGTGCATATAGGGGCATCAACAAAAGTGGTTCTTGTGGTTTGGTTGTTTTTTTGGGACCTATAGGTTGGGTTGAGTGTTTATATAATTATATGTATAAATTTTAGTTCCTTCTGATTACTAAATGCACCCCACAATTATTAATCACCACATTCCAAACTCCCCCATTTCATTGGGGAGGGTTTCTTTCCCAACATCCCGGTTGGAGGATAGATGGCTGGTAACTGACTTTCTTCCTCCCACCCTCCTCCAAATCTTACTACTCAAGCGTATCTAGGAAGGCTATAATGGCTTGGGGCATACCATAGTCCCAGATTATTCAGGTAAATTTGTTTTGAATGAGCGGCTCAAGTGTTTTCATGCCATATTTGTTTTCCCAAGTGTCTTTGGGATGAGGATTATGTGTCTTTGAACGAGTGGTGTGGTTGTGGTCTAGGTGTCTACGAGTGGGATTTTGTGTGTGTTTTGAGGCCCAGATGTGTGTGGGAAAGTATTGGTAGTGGGACTGCGTTTTGGAAGAGTTGTAGCTTCAAGAAGTTAGCCATTTGGAATGATTTGTTAACCAGTGGGAATGTGATGCGGGACACCCAAATGTCAATGTACTTATACAACTAATTTACTTTACTTGCGTTACTTGGTGAGTGTGTATTGGTGAAGCTAGGCAAGTTAATACTCATTGGTAGGTTCTTTGTGGTTCTACTATTTTTCTTTATGGGGAATTAGTATGTTTCACCCACTTGTGAATTGGTGGCAGTAGTATTACTAGTAGGTATACTTGTAAAGTCACCCTACCTCTATAAAACTATTTTCAAGTTTCCATGAGAATTTTGAGGACCGTGCTGGACTTTTCTAGCTCAAACATTGGGATAGTTTCTGGGTTGTTTCTTAGTCTTTGGTACTAGTTTTAGAAATTTGGTTGTACTTTGTCGCAGTTTACATTTAAACCATTCATGGGTTGGATATTGGTTTCCTTTATGAAAATGTTTGGTGTTTTTTTGGTGTTTACCATCTTATCTATGGATCTTGTTTTCATTAAAAAGGGAAATTCCTACTATTTTTTGTGATATTTTTATACCCTTGGTGCTAGTCTCCACTTTGGGGCCTACTAAAAAGCAGGTCTTAGAGGTCATTACATCTAGTTTATCTTGATGAAGGAAGGGCGTGGCACCTTACTGCTCCTTCCCTCATCTTGAAAAATGCAGGTCATGACATAGTATTAATTATTATGATTCAAATAATAAATCTATTTTTCCAAATTCAATTAATATAATTTAAAATTTTTAATTTTAAAATAATCCCTTAGATGTGATGAGAAAGTTGATCTTAAAAGAGAAATTGTTCAAAAGTAACAATGTTTTTATATACAACTTCAATATTAAATTGATTAAATTTACCTAAATTGAATTAACAGTCCTATAATTGTACTAATTATACTTTGAAAAAAATTTGAAAAATATTTTAGCATTTTATATAATATAAATGAAAAGGTATATTTCAATTAAAATTTAGTATTTTCCACTATTCATCAAAAAATGAAACATTTCAGAAAAAAACCAAAACATCACTATAACATGTTTTTTACATGATTAATCATATATTTTAATTTTAATTTATCTAATAAATTTTATAAATTTTAAAAAAAATAATTTAAAAACAAACCGACAAACGTGAAGAAAAAGAAGGATTTCAAGAAGTATATATTTTTTCGAGTATAAGATGATTTTATATCAACTAAATGTATAGTAATAATAATAAATGTTTGAATATAAATTAAAATTTATTGATATATAATATAAAAAATTAATTTAAAAAATTCCTTTTTAGTATTTATTTCAATGAATTAAAATCAACAAACATTATGTTCATTAAAACATTTTAAAACCCAATTTTTTAACCTGAAAATACATTTATAATAAATACAATATAAATTTGATTGAAAATTAATAAAGTGAATTAAATACTAAAAAATAATACTTATATTAGTTTAAAATAAAATTGGGCATTTAAATTAATTTATTTATTGAAAATAAATGTTAGTTTTACAAAAATCATGATTTATTACTATTCACAGAAAATCAATATTTTCTAAAACGTACCAATATTTTACCATATGTTAATGTTTATATGGTAATATAGAAAATGAAGTTAATTTTATAAAATAATTTTCCGAAAACCTCTATAAATTAACTATTATATTTTCTTATGAAAAGAAATACAAATAATTTCTGAAGAAAACATATTTTTTATTAATATAATTACTTTACGACAAATTGATTGATTATTTAATAATAATTTATAAGTAAATTTATATTAAGTCGAAAAGTAATATGTATATTTAATAATTTAGTTAATACTATTCTAACCCAGCTACTTGATGGCTAGGTTATAAAAAAATTATTTCATGGTTGTTGATGCTTAGTGCTACGTGTCATACATGGTATCAAGGAAACTCATTGTTGCATGTAACATAAGATAAAATCAGTTTTGTTTATAACTCAATATATACTCTATGTTACGAGTATTGATAAATATCAAAAATATTGAATTCACTAGAAAAAATAAATTCACAAAATTTCAGGGTTTTACAATACCTCTTATAAAACATAGTCCTAGATGGATAGATCATGAAATCATAGTGTGTGGATTGATGATTTTGGTTTAGGGACAATTCCCAAAATAGTGGGATATAGGCTGAGAATCCCAAGCATGGGCGAGATTTTCTGGTTGTTTGAAAAAATTCATTATTTTTCTACTTATTAAATGAGATTGACATGTGGTGAAAATTTGTTTTATTTTAGGTGAATAATCCTAGGATATATAGGACTTGAGATGATGCAAGTGGGGTGATATGGAAGGGAATAATGGGGGTTCATGTCTACTTGGGTATGATTTTTTTATGAAAATGGAGTTTGTTGAATAAAATTGTATTGTGAAACTCATGAAATGACAGGGTGCATGTGAATTGCCTTAATAAATAATTTTTTCTTGAAATGGATTTTGAATATTTTGTTTGATCATAGTATAATGATGTGAAACTCATTGTAGAATTATTAGGTTTTATGTTTTGGTGGAATGGAATTATATACCTATTTTCTATGATGAGATCATGGTAGAATGCAATAGTTATGTGAAGTCCCATTTGATTTATGGATCGACAAGTGAATGTGTGTAGGCTAAGGACAACTGATTTTGATAAATTGTTTAAAGTATTGGTTTCCCAAGAGTTTTATGAAATTTAAAATTTCCCTCTATGTGATAGGTGATATCATAAATGAATCAAGACTTCATGGTATGGTCATCCCACAAAGTTGTTCCTTAATATTAATTGTTAAGAAAGAATGTTATTAAAACTAATTGAGGATGTGCTCCTAGAGCGGTATATGAAAATACATATATTGTGGGTGCACCATTGGATAGGGAGGGTGTGATACTCATTAGGGATATATTTTAGTGGGTACTAATGATAATTTACATATTGAGTCGAGTGGATAGTGTTTTTTGTTTTAAGTTGATGATCAAGTAGGATTTGGAAAACTATATCTAGTAATTGAATATGGTAATAGATAAAACATGGTCTATGGAGGGGTTTGGGTGGTGGTATAACACTTATGAGGTGTGTTATATGAGATGAACATTGTGGGATATCCTACCCTCCATGTTTATATATATTGGATTCCAGAGTGGTTATATGGGGTTCAACGTTCAAGTCTATTTAGAATAAACGGGGTGGTTTTTGGGATTTTTCCTTTGATTCTATGTGGATTATCTTTGTGGTTACCTAAAAATATAATTTGTCCTTATATGTGATTCTTGGAGTCTTATCTGAGATTTTTCTTTGAGTCTATATAAATTTCCTAAGTGTTCACTAGGAATCAACTTCATGCTTATATGGAATGCCAGGATGTTGTGATTTGTCTTTCAAGTCTATATGGAATTACCAAAATGATTGGATTAATCCTTTAGATCTATATTTAATTCCTAGTTAGCTACCAAGGATTTTCCATTTAGTAATACCTACGTGTCATAATAGAAGCTGATGATCGATGACAGTTTATTTAGTTATATTTTCACTGTACATTTATTCATCTAGTTAAGCATATCACATGGGTATACAATGTAATTAATGGTTATTTACATGATTCTATTGGTTTTTATAGAATAAGTTGTAATCACACACTTCTTGAGAACAATGGAATGTGGGTACCCAAATAGAATTTATTGACTATAGGTTTAGGCATGTCATACGCCCTAAGATGTATGATCAAGAAAGATAGGTTGGCATGGATTTGTATACAAGGATGATGTGAGGATTTATGATTGAATTGGGAAATAATATATTTTTTATGAGATTAATTTTGTCTTGGAAACCTATTAAATCAAAATATTATTCTCCTAAGAGTGTACAATAGTGGAACAAGCTAGGGTCGATCACAAGGAGGCCACTTATGTGCACTATATTCCTATTGTCACTATTATAAACTAACTAATATAAAACTATTGAACTAATGTAGATGGGGGTATTTAAAAGATGCATAAAATAAAAATGTAATTTTTAATAATGTAATTCAATATATAATTATGTAAAAAAGAATAGATGCAATAATTTGTTCTTGGGAGGTCATGGTGGTTGATATCATTTCTTAAAAAGAAATTGAATATTCAATTCATTGAGGTGATCAAGATCTACCACACCTCACCTTATTATTTGAAATGTCATCAACCCATACTGATACCTCTACATATGGGGTAATGATCTTCATAAATTAATCTAGGAGACCTCTTTTACAATTATCACTACTCAATCCATGCTCCATTGTATGCACGACACAAATAGCGAATGGAAGAAAAATTGATAAATGAGAGAAGAACTTAGTGGTAGAGAAAACAGGGCGACCACTCACCATAATCGATTTAATCAGCACAAAAATTCCTAGAATTTAATAGAGAGATTATAAATTAAACCAAAATAAACTCAATCAAATCACTATTCCCTTCCTCAAAGAATCACTGAGGTTAGTTCACCATTTGTAGTGGTGGTGAGAGGGGAATAACGGTGGGAGAACACATAAAATAAAAAATTGAAAGAAAGGAGGTATGAAGAAGAAAGCTGAAGTAATATATTTTAAAAATATAAAGAACAATTACAGAAACAATACTCAACCTTTCCACCTTGAAATGTCTATCCATTGTAAAGGGAGAGGAGGTGCAAATTTATAGGCGAAATGGGTGAATAAATATTTCTCCAATTCTGTCCATAGGAAGTTTTTGACTGTTAGACCCCATAAATGACAGAATTTGTAAATAGTCCTTTATTTAAAGTTGTTCATTTATTTATCTTGAGTGTCTCAAAAAATTCATCTTTCTTTCTCCGCGTATGAAGTATTTAGAGATGTTTTAGTATGGCACATTTAATATGTCCAGGTGACTCTTCATATTCCACAACTCCAACTTCACATGCCATTAAGACCATGAATTCGTCTGATTTTTGCATGGAATACTTAAGTAAACATGTTAATTAATTATATATCAACATTCATGTAGATATTTATCTCCATTAGGCCGACACAATCCAAGATACATCCTCATATTTAAAACATTCTAGATCTATGCACAGTTTACAAGGCCCAGTTTGTGAGCAAAAATTGGACCCACAAATGAAGGATTAAGAAATAGCTCCATAAGTATCAAATTCATCCCAATATGTAAATAATCCTATAAAAAATTAATTACATTATTATTTTTAGTTTATAAAATTTTATGGAAGAAATATTTAATACAAAAAAATAGTTAAATCCCAAAATTAAGCCATTTTTATTTGAGCTCAAAATACCACTAAAACTTAAAAATTAGAAAATATCCCATAAAATAACACTATTTTGGGTCTAAAAAACATTGATTCATGGAATAAATTATATTAAAATGTTATCTTAATCACTCACTCATACTTAACTATTGCACTCCCAGGCAATCATCATATATCAAAATCAAAATCCACACAGCAATAAAAAATCAGAAAACATCCATGATATTTTCCAAAATGAAATTCCATAATGTCTCTTATATGAAACAAATCCCTATAATTTTCATTAATCACATTTAAAAATTTTAAACTCCAATAATCCATCCATTTCCTAATCACAACCTACGTCACCTTGAAATTCTTGTCCCTCTTCACTCAAGAGAAATAGAATCTGGAGTTATTCTCATACTTGGAAACTAAATGTATTTCAATAGGCTTGTTAAAAATCTCAATTATCCATAGTGAGAACAAGAAATATTTTCATTCATGAGTTCTTTTTCAAGATTAATTCTATGGATTAGGGTTGGTGGGAAATTTACTATAAAATTTTAAGGCTAGAAATTGGATGTTTGCCTCTTAAGTAGAATGCTTGAATATTCAAGTGAAAACACGGTAATTACTCACTAAATCCTCTTAAAAACGTGAAAAAAACACCAACACCTTTTTATGACATGGTACATGAGCCAATAAATGATTACAATGAATGATATCATCCAATTTCTTCCCTTTTTCCATTTTTTTAATTTTTTGTAAAGATCCAGAAAGAAAAAACTTTTATTTTTTTATTTTTTCCATGGAGAATGAGATTAAAATTGAATAAAATGAATTAATTACAATCATGAACATTATTTTATAGAGTTACATGATTCATAAAAGAAATTACAATGATAAATTTAATATCATCACCATTTTTTTATTTTTTTTCATTTTTTTGAAGGAGAATCTAACTAAACAAATAAAGCACAAATAAAGGATTACCCATGCCCAGATTTATAGTTATCCACAACCTAAAATGTTCTCACAAACCTCAAATAACCCAAAAAATGAAACAAATCCCAAAACTGCTCACAAAAGTCCCTTCCCCCACACTCAAACTTGAAATATTCTTGGAAAAATACCAAGATTGTAGGTAGGTAAGGGAAAATAGGCTTGTAATATGGCCTAAACCTATATGGAAATTCATGGTATCTAAGGGATAACAAAGGATATATTTAAAGGTGAATATCAATACAAAATATGGATATCCAAACATGTGCATCAATAATATAAAAAACATTCCATTAATTCCAAATCATTGAAATAGAAAAATCACAAGTTCTAGGTCTCACACAAAATCCAAGATTCTCTCAATAAAGTGTGGGTATTAGGAAGAATATTTCAAAGTGGTTTAAAATACCTCACATGACTAGAATAATATTTTGAGTTAGTGTTTCATGGGAATGGATTTCAAAAATTGGTCAAACTCATAAAAATGATTAGAAATCCAACTCCAAGAAAATGATTTCACATCAACGATCATTTAAAAATCCATTTCAGCAAAAATCATTTCAATCATATCGAAATCAATTGGTGTGTGAAAAATTATCATAATATTCATTAAAGATCAAGGTTACTAAAATGATGAATAAAAAAATAAAAATAAATCACACAAAATAACTGAGTAGGTTGACACTCCCCCCTCACTAAGATTTCACTACCCCTCATAGCAGCACAACAAAAAAATATAAGGGCAGGAAAACGAAGGGAAGGAAAGATAAAATATGAATTTATTTTTAAATGGTATCCTTAGGTTATTCTTTTAGATACTTATATTTGACCTAAAAAACATTAAATAAAGAAAAAAATTAAAAAAATAAAGAAAAATAAAGAGTAAAATAAATGGAAGGGGATAATTCTTGGTTTGACCCCCAAGCGGGTGCTAGTTTTGTTACTAACCATAGTCTGGAAGTTGTAGTAGTTTAACCCCCAATATGATGGTGGGTACAGTTTATTACTTAGAAAACACCACATTTTATGCCTCCCAACATCTATAAGTAGATTATAGTTGTGAAAACACCCAATTAAAATAAAAATAAACCCAACCCCCAGAAGAGATGAAGGAACGAATTTGAGATGAAGAGTGGGAGGGAAAAGGATAAAGGGGTGCTCCATATTTTGTTCAGTGGAAGGAGTGGTGTCCAATGGTAATGAAGTTAAAATAATAATATGTGTCTTATCTTCTGGTTTGGGTTAAGAAAATGGATCTTTACTGATTTCATATTTTGTTTCATCATCCTCAAATGTACCAGTGCACAACTTGACTGGCTCCTCCATTATCTCCTCAACATGAGCACCTTCTTCTTCCAAAGCCTGTAGTAGGGGTTTTGACTATATAAAGTCAAAATAAGGGATATTATATTTCAATTCATAATTAATGAAATTTTAATTAAATGCATGCTCATAAATTAAAGTTCCCTCATTAATTTTAGCTTTAAACTCTTTTTCCTCAAGCAAGGTAGGTGGGGACTCATTTGTTAGAGAGGGAATTGGGTCTTCAAGTATGGATTCAACCTCACCAATATGTTTTTTAAAGGTAGGAGGAATATTCATTTCATTATATTTAACTTTCCTTTTTATTGTTCCATCCATAATACTTTAACTTCTTCAACTTCAACAATTAGTGATGCAACCATCTTGCTTGTTTGTTCAACGATTTTAAAATTATTTGGAATAATCCCGAAATCTTATTTCTTCCTTGCTAGGCAATTAAGAACTAGACCATTCAGATAAAAAATCACAAAAATATTCCATGAACTAAAGAAACAATTATATGAAATTAAATTGTTTATTTAGTTTTGGAAATATTTGATTTTTTTTGAAAAATGGTATTTGTAAGTGCTTGGCCTCCCTGACAACGATGCCTAATTGATGGTAAGAATTTTTTCATGGATCCCTATTAAATTAAACTCTAATTCTCCTAAGAGTTTACTATCATGGAACAACCTAGGGTTGATCACATGGAGGCCAATTACACATACTATATTCATATTGTCACTATTATAAACTAACTAATATAAAAATATTAATGTAATATTGATGGGGGTATTGAAAAGATAAATAAAATAAAAAAATAATATATAATAATGAAATGTAATAAAAATGAAGTAAAAAGAATAAAAGTAGGTAGTTTTCTTGGGAGTTCATGGTGGTTGATATCACTTCTTAAAAAGAAACTCAATATTTAATTCAGTGAAGTGATCAAGATCTGTCAGACCTCACCTTCTCATTTGAAATGTCATCACCCCGTACCGAGACCTTTGAATATTGAATAATTCTCTTCCTAAATTCAGCTAGTAGACATATTTTCCAACCATCACTACTCATTTCATGCTACACCCTATGTATGACACCAACAACGAAGGGATGAAAAATTGATAAACGAGAAGACGAACTCAGTGGTAGAGAAAATAGGAAGGCCGCTCACCATAATCGATTTAACCACAACCAAAATTAACAAAATTGAATAAAGATATTAGAAATTAAATAATACTAATGTCAATAAAATCACCATTTCCTCCCTCAAACAAGCACTGAGGTTAGTTCCCCATTTCTAGTGGAGGTGAGAAGAGAATAATGGCAAGAGAACACAAAAAATAACAAAATGAAAGAAAGGATATATGAAGAATAAATATAAACAAATATATTTTAAAAATATAAAGAGCAGTTTCAGAAATAATACTCAACATTTCCCCATTTAAATGGATATCCTTTGTAATGGGAGAGGTGGTACAAATTTATAGGTTAAATGGGTGAATAAATCTCACTCCAATTCTATATGTAGGAAGTTATCGATGGTAAGATGCCTTAAATGCCCTAATTGGTAAATGCTACCTTATTTAACGTTCTTCATTTATTAATCTAGAGTGTCTCCACAAACATTCAGCTTGATTGGTCTACATATGAAGTATTTTTGTCTGTTTTAGAGTTGCACATTCAATTTGTCTAATTGACTCTCCGAATTCCACAACTCCAACTTCCCATGCCATTAATACCTTGATTCCGAAAGATTTTTTCATGGAATCCATAATTAAACATGTTAATTAATTTAATATCAATCTCCATGTACAAGTTTATCTCAAATGGCCTCACCAAATCCAAGATAAAATCTCATATTTAAAACTTTCTGGATCTGTGCATAGTATACGAGGCCCAGTTTGTGAGATTAAATTGGGCCCACAAATAAAAGATTAAGATTTGGATCAGGAAGTAAGAAAGGAATCCCAAGATTTATGTAATACTAAAAAAGGAATTACATAATTTTTTTCAGTTTACAAAATGTTATGCCTGAAATATATAATACAAATAAAACAGTTAAACCCCAAAATGAATCCATTTTTACATTTGAGCTCAAAATACCACTAACATAAAAATGTGACAATTTCTCAAAAAATCAGACTACAGTGGGTTTGAAAACATTTATTCATAAAATGAATTATATTAAAATGTTATATTCTGTAATTTTATCCCATTATTTATTTTTATATAACATGAACTAGGTGGGAGACCAATTGATGGGTAAAATTATATCATCAACATTCTTTGTATGGATGTGGGGTTTTACAACTCCCACACCATATATAAACACATATTTGATTTTCACCACCAAGCATCACTTAGCCTCATTGATGAAAATGTCTTATCCTCAAAACTATATATCTAACTCATACTCCCTTGTATACTCATGGATATACCCATGCTTCCCCAAAATGTATTTTGGAGGGACTATCTTTCTACATGGAGTCTTATTATAAAGATTCTCTATAAGAATCTGTTTCTCATGAAACAACTCATCTACTTCCAACTCAAACTCATCAATGATGTTCACCTGATATATAAGAGTTAGGATGGTATCTATAAATATAATGTACATGGAATATATCATCAATAACACTATATATACATATGTAAGTTCAAACTATGTACAACAGTATCAATCCTCTCAATAAACTCAAATATTCCCACAAACCTAGTAATTAATTCACCCTAACACTGAATATGCATGTGTCCCAATTTCAGATAAATCTAGAAGAATACCCATTAATCAACATAAAACTATAAAGGATGGAATCTACCATCTATGTATGATCTATTCCTACTCTAAGAGTTTGATAACCACTTTCTAATCTAATAGATATGATTCAATGCCTCCAGAATGATACTAGGACTAATAACTTCAGAATCCCCAACCATTATCCAACATAAAGGTGACAAACATGGTCTGTCATATAAAGGCTCAATAAGTTCCATCTGAATCAATTCCTAATAACTATTATTATAGTAAAAATCTATATGTTAAATTTTGTTCTCTATTAAACCACTATAATTTAGGGTATATAACCTCATATTTTGTCCCAGTACTCATGTGATATTCCCTCACTACTCATCCTTACGAGGACGTTAGGTTGTGTCTAAGTTCACTGACATATCAAGTTCTATTAACATCCTTTTCTAAAAATTTTATGTGAAATAGGAATTCAAATTAGATATTATTTTCATAGGCACCCCATGAATATGCACTGGATTTTGATCATATATGTGTACAATATTTCTAATGGAATATGTCTCTCATATCTGTAGGAAATGGGTGGCCTTCATCAACCATTGCATGATATCCCATATTTCATCTCTACAATGAGATGAACTTAATAATTCCATCGTGATGTCAAAAAAAATATCATACCCATTCCACTTAGGAATTGTTAATGACTAAATAAGACTAATGAGTTGATGATATGTGTAAAGATCCAAAGCCTGATGTACATTGAAATTACAATACTTTTGCTGAATACATAATACATGACAAAAACAGACGCCCAAAGACCGTATTAGTTTAGTGTCTTTGGAAACTCAGAACATAATATTATAATCATGGTGAAAGATCTTCAACATCTCCCATAAAGATCTTCCCCTTTTGTTTTCTTACCTAAAACCTTTCTTTATATCCAGGGGAAAAGAAAACATAGAAAGGGTGAGCTCAAATGCTTAGTAAGGGTAAACATAGAGAACTAAAGAACAATCCAGTAACATTTGAACGTAAATACATGAACATAAAACATCAAAATCATGAGTAATGACATAAATCTTGGATGTTCATAAGGCATAGATCATAAAGGAACATTAATCATGATAAATAACATGGGATAAAAACATGGAATTGTGGAAAACCATCAATCACATGTTATGATTTCCATATTACCCAAGACATTGCTTCCAAGACCATCATAGTGAACAAATTCCATTACTGAACCGGGTTTACTTGTAGTTTCAGCCCTGTATTACTGAACTGTATTCACTTGATGTTCTATCCATGTCTATCTCATGAGATATAAATCTTTACCCAATTCATTAGAGGGAGATATAGGTCCCAACAATCTCATAATGAAATCATTCTTACTTGTTCCACAAAATAAACATAAATCATTCACCATTACCCAAAGAATAAAATGGGTTTCATAAACATCTCCCATAATAACATAATCCATATAAAACAAATAGATATCATTTCATCATAAGAAGAATCAAACCATGTAAATAATAGAGACATTATACTTGAAACATAATCATACTAAATAATGTCATCTTAGATGGAATTTTTTTTTGACAAAACACTTGAAATGAATTCTTGAGAAAAGTATCCTTTCTTATTCAAAATCATTTTCCTTTCAATAAATGATATTATATTTTAAAAGAAAAGGATTTTTTTTGAAAATAATCATGAAATCTTGTAGAGGAAGCTTCATGAAAATTAGGCGTTATGAAACCGTAAAAATCTGTTCATGTCGTATAAGTTAAAAAAACATTCTCCTTGTACTTTTGCCTGAAAATTCAAAAAGTTCCTTATATGGTAAAAAAAGAAAGATTCCTTCCATAAAACAATGTAATATTCAAAGAGGGGTAAACATGACTGTAAACATACATGTAATAATATTAAACACTTTATAAAAAACATGTTTATGGTCATGGATGAAAAATATAACCCTAGTAAATACTTACGTATAAGCAATCTCGGATAAAAATGAGTTTTCCAAAATTAACCCTTAACTTATGTCCAATTTCTTCTATATGTGTCCGAGACTCCTATATAGTGGGTTTAAACATATTATTAACTTGTAACAGAATCATATATGATTCACTTAAGACTTTATATTACCCGTTCATTTGTCAATTCCTTGTTAAAGCAGCATTTTGGGTAAAATCATTTCATTTATCGTCTGTATTTTGAATTCTAATTATTCATATGATTACTTAGATCATGATTACTTACTTCCAGAATGTAAACCATTATTTATATATAATATATATTCAGAAAATACATATATATAATATATCGATAAATGGAAAGAAATACACTGTTCATGAAGACGGTAGACCGTACGTACGCATGAACATTGTTTTTGTTTCCTTATTAAATTGAATGAAAGTAAGTAAATAACATATAAATAAATATAGTATCATTAGTATTTCATATATTTCATGATTATTTATTATATATACTTTATAATCATTCTTGAATGGTTAACTTGGAGAATTAATCTCATCACGTCGTGGAGACGCTAATCCGTACGTACGCATGAGCGATGATATCGTTCCCATAATTATTAAATGGAATTAGAGTGGATGATATAATCTATAATACTTAGTATCATGTTATAATAACCATATATAGTTATTCTTTACACCATTATACCCATCCAAGTACGGTGGTGGTGGAAAAACAGATTACACCACGGCGTGGAGACGGTATTCTGTATGTACACATGCGCGATGATTTCCTTCTCCGTAGGATAGATAGAAGGTGAAATAGGGTTGGTTCATATTTATAATAACATATCAGTATATGAGTGATAATGATGTTATTACTTTATTTTTAAACAAAAAAATAAGAGGAAGTAGAAGAAGAAATTAATTTCAAAGAATCGGTAAAGGATATTACCTCTTATTCGACGCACCTCTTCTAAACCTCCTCTTAAGGAAATAAAGATGGTCTTTGAAGAAGACAAGGACCCCTAGTATGTTTCTAGAGAAGTGTAGAAGAGAAATGGGTAGGGTTTGACCGAGTTTTAGGGCCCAATTTAGTGTGAGGAGGAGAGGTAGGAGATGCCCTTTTATAAGAGAGGAGAGGGGCACTTTTGGAAACCTCTCAAATATTAATTTATAGTAAACTCAAACCCAACTTAAAAACCTCCAAAAATGACTAAAATCCGAATATTTGATATTATAAGTTTGTAATATCATCAAACAATAAGATTTAAACATGTTGGTAATTTATTTTAAACCTTATCAACTTGATTTATCCTTTTTTAATCTATTTAATTTTATTTGTGGTAATAATTTTCTAAATTTTAAATTTTTATAAATAATTATTTCACTATTGTGAATTTTCTATAATTGCATAATTTATGACACTTTCGACCATATAAATTTAAATTTATAATTTATAAAAAAATTTGTGATTTTTAAACAATTTAATAATATGTTATGTTTATAAAATAACAATAGTGTCAATTTTGACACTATTCATTTAATTGAATTTAAATAAAATTCAAAGAGAGGATATATTCAAATAGAAATATTTAATATATTACTAAAATGTTATATTCTTCTAAAAAATTCATGTAGAATATTAATTTGTTCATATAACATTTATTTTAATATATTTAGTACCATTTATTTGATATTTCCCTTAATAAAATAATTTCTACAACATTTTTCTATAATTATTTAACATACTTATTTGTTGTATAAAAATTAAAAATAAAATATTGTGATGCAGATAAATCTAATACCTTCCATAAGAATACTTTTACTCGAATTGTCATCTAAAAAACACAACATTTAAATTGTTATATTTATTAAATTATAAAGGTGACAACTTTGACATTATTTAAAATAAAATAATATAAGTGTCATAATCGCATTTATAAGGCTGAAGATGGTCAAATATTCCACCATTGGATTCTTATGGATTACATGTACATGACCAATATTTTTTGGTCAGGTTTTTAGGGCTTTAAAGGGTATTATAAGTTTAATGAAAACAATATTATTGATTTTTCACTAAATAAATAATTTTTTCATCATTAATGTATAAGCTATTAAGGTAATTATATATTTCTTAAAAATTACAAATAAATTACCATGATAATGAAAAAAAAATTATATTTAAAATCATATTTATGACCAAATTTATATTCTTTATAATCTTTTATTAAAAATAATTTAATTATTAAAGTTTGAATGAGGCAAATTTTACTTTCATTTAAATAAAATAAATTAAAGGTCTTAATCACATACAAGTGGGTTCTAATAAATATCATTTCAACCCAATTATATTTTAGGATGAAATATAATCATCCAATTATATTAGGACAAGTGTTATGGTAATTTTATAATATTATTTTTACCATTAATTACCTAATTTACCTTTAACTGTGATAAATAAAATTTACCATAGTTACTATTCATAATGCCAAAAAATAAAAAGTATCCTATTAACATAATTTTGACCTAATAATTCCAAATATATAATCCTTTTTCCAAATTTAAGACACAGAAGATGCAGTAATTAATTTAAAAGTAATCCCGTTGTCGAAAAAAGGCGTTTTATTTTAAACATTGCAAAAGATTGAAATGTTTTTACCTATAAATTCAATGTAAAATTAATGATAATAACATACATTATATTAAATGGTAAAAATATATTCTATTAAACTTTAAAACCATTCAATATTATAATTTAACCATATAAATTATCTTAATGAAAAAAGTTTTTTTTAAATAAAATTTAGCGTGTTTTTACTATTCATCAAAATATGAACGTTATCAGAAAAATAACAAAACTTTATCCAATGTAAATTTTTATATCCTGATTCAAAAGAAGAAGTTTATTTTATAATATTTAAATTATAAAATTGTTAAAAATTATCTTTAAAATGGGCACACCTTCAAAAGGAGGAAAAACTCCATTTTTTGAAATTTACTTATTTTACCCGAAATATTTATTTTGTTCTCATACCATGTTCTATAATATGTGTCAGATGAATTATTATGTAATAAAATTCAAAATTTATTTAATACTATTCATAACATCTAGTTCATAATAATATTATAACAATATATCGTTGTTTAGTGAAACTCAGGATTGCGTACAACACACGCTATTGAGGAAGGTCGCTCTTGCGTTTAATGCAAGCCAAGTATGGGTTGTGTGTAGGGAAAGATTCCTTTGGTGTTGCGTATAATATACTCAAAATATAGTTCAGTTATACCTTGATCAAAATCTATACTTGGTGTTGTGTAAAATTAATTTTAATCAAAAGAACTTGAAATTGTGTGCATCAAAAGCCAAGAATAGTGTTGTGTATACTGCAAGATAATACAGTGTTGCATATAGCGCAAACTAATCTTGGTGAAGCATACAACAGAAGAAAACAAATAAATTAAAAAGAATAATTCTCATAAAATCTCGGGGTGTCACATTCTAGCCCCTTAAAATGAATTTCACCCTCGAAATTCATCGGGGTTATAAATGGTTTTCTACTTGAATTTTTTTTTCATAGATACCCACATCGTAAAAAGGAATACTAAAACATAATTTTAAAAAGGGAAGTTAGAAACATAACGGTCACCCAATGTAACTCAACACTGGGTTTCCACATAAGATAATATAGGTAAAAATATGGATATGGAAGAGAAATATAACCATCATGTTATAACGAAGAGTGGTAGAGAACATGGCTATGAAAAAGCCAACAATCACAAATCCATAAATTTTTTATGATCTAAGGTACCTTTTGATTCATCAGATATGAGGGCACTATGACAACATTTTTGGTTTTCAATATCAATTCCCTAAAGTTGAAAGTATTGAATTAGAAGAAATACTTACTTGATTTTGTTACAATCTCATTGTTGGTCATTCCCTAAACAATTTCCACTTCATATCTTAAAGAAATGAAGTTGAATTGGTCATTCGTAAAGTTTTAGAAGATCATGTGATAGAATGATGGGTCATTCCATCTGTCTCAAAAAAAAGGTTAGCAAAAGTTATGAAATGTACATAAGTCCATCTATGGTGAGGTTAATCGTATATGATTCAAAAAATGGACTAGACTCCAACTATCATACTGCTTAATAAAATAAAACTAATTTCTACTAACGAAAGACTTCATATAGGCCAGTGGTAGGGGATAAAGGCATGTCGCACTTCGGTTGGGGGTTCGATTCCCACATCTATGTTTGACGCAACGGGTTGTCACCTGTCCTACAGGTTTTCCTTTCTCTGAAACTATACTATTATAACATTTCATAAATAATATCAAAAAATTATAGCCTTAAACAATGCTATCTGATGTCTAACTTAATCCATTCCAATCTTTAGGCTTATCCAAAATACTTGTGTCCAATATCATAGTATAAAGAAAAATATTACTAGAGAGGTCATCTACTAAGAATGTGATTGCCATCATTTATCCTCCATATATCATAAGATATATCTTGTTGTTGGTCACATTACAAACATGTGAATACCTTAATCATGTATTCTCTTGAAAAATTAATACCCATTGAACCTTAGTGAAAAATATGAATGTTGTCAAAAGTTAACTCTTTCCACATACAAAAAACCAAAAAATTCTATTTACTCAAACCATGATGTCACTTTGTCCTTATATCAATCATGGGATCTTTAATACTATCAAACTTATTGTTTTCTCCTTATCCATTCGTTTTGCGCATATCATTTTCTTTCCAAAAATATCTGAATAACCTTTTATGGTTACCAGTACCATTGAACATATACTTTCAAATACTTTAGAAAGAACAATAGTGTAACAATCCTTAGATGTTTCTTTATTCCATAGTACCATTAAATTGCCTATACAACATAACTCTTAATAAACATAAAATCATTCCATTACCTTCTTAAACCATTGACTGAGCTTCTCTATTTTATTCCTCAACACTTCTTTCATCTCATATATCATTTTCAGTCTCTTCATCATCATCAACATAAATAATACCCATACGACCATGCTAATTCTCTTCATGAGATTTTTCCTTAGGGAATTGGTTTGAATAATTTCCATATATTCCACATTTAAAACATTTAACCGTTGTTTATGTCTTAGAAAAACCATTATCCTTGTCCATTTTGTAAACTGAACCTTTTCCTTTGCAACTACAGGTTTTGTGTCCTTTTCCACACCCAAAACATCTTCTAGTTCCTTTGAAACATTCTCCTTGATTCCTCTTACCACATGATTTACATGATTGAAATTGAACTTTATTTCCTCTATGATCATCACGAAACTCCATATTTCTCTTATTAGCTGAGTCAAGAAGCTTTCCAATGTTGAGATTATTGATCATATTATGAGATTACTGATTAGGCATAATAACGATTTTTGGACTTCCAAATCCCATTTCATTCGGTTGCTCATGAAGAATATCATTCCATTGTCTATCATATCCTCCATTATCATGAATCTTCCCGTTTCTAGCCATTTTCTAAATCCCAAAAGAATAGTGTGAGAGGAAAAAATCATACTTGGAAAACAAAATAATCAAGGGGAGTAATTTCAATCTCTAATATCTTATATTTAATCCTAGGTTAATCATGATCCTTATCAAAATTCAAGAACTATAACCTATACTTATACATAACCTTAGGGAAATCCCTATACATACCTTAGAAATATCTCTAGGGATCTCACTAAAGTATCCACATCCTAGTTTCAAAAGGTTCACTAAACCTTCACTCTGATACCAACTGTAGAGACCGAAAGCTTGATGTACATAGAAATTTCATTACTTTTCTGGAATACTTAATACATGAAGAAAATAGACACCAAAAGAAAGTATTATTTTAGTGTCTTTGGAAACTCAGAACATAATCTTCTAATCATGGTGAAAGATCTTCAACATCTCCCATAAACATCTTCCCCTTTTGTTTTATTACCTAAAACCTTTCTTTATATCCTGGGGAAAAGAAAACATAAAAATGGTGAGCTCAAATTCTCAGTAAGGGTAAACATGGAGAACTTAAAAACAATCCATAAACATTTGAACGTAAAAATATGAACATAAAACATCAAAATCATGAGTAATGACATAAATCATGGTAGTGCATAAGGAATAGATCATAAAGGAACATTAATTAGGGTAAATAAAATGGGAAAAAATATGGAATTGTGGAAAACCATTAAGCACATGTTATGATTTCTATAGTTTTTAAGGCATTGCTGCCAAGACTATCATAGTGGAAAAAGTCCATTACTGAACCATGTTTACTTGCCGTTCCAGCCCAGTATTACTGAACTGGATTCACTTTCCATTCTAGCCATGTCTATCTCATGAGATATAAATCTTTACCCAATGCATTGTAGGGAGATATAGGTCCCACCCATCTCATAATGAAATCATTCTTACTTTTTCCACAAAATAAACATAAATCATTCATCATAACCCAATGAATAAAATGGTTTTCATAAACATCATCCCATCATAACGTAATATATATATATAAAAATGGATATAATTTCATCATAATAAGAATCAAACCATGTAAATAATATAGACATTATACTTGAAACATAATTATACTAAATAATGTCATCTTATATGGAAAATAGTTTTGACAAAACACTTGAAATGAATTCTTGAGGAAAATATCCTTTCTTCTTCAAAATCATTTTCTTTTCACAAAAATCCATTCAATTTTAAAAGAAAAGGTTTTTTTGAAAATAATAATGAATTATTGTAGAGGAATATTCATGAAAATTAGGCATTATGAAACCGTAAAAATCTGTTCATGTCATGTAAGTTAAAAAAACATTCTCCTCGTACTTTTTCTAGAAAAGTCAAAAAAGTTTCTCGTATGGTAAAAAAAGAAAGATTTCATCCATAACACAATGTAAAATTCAATGAGGGGTAAAATTGACTTTAAACATACATGGAATAATATTAAACACTTGATAAAAAACATTTTTATGGTCATGGATGAAAAATATAACCCTTGTAAATACTTACGTATATGCAATCTCGGATAAAAACGAGATTTGAAAAATTATCCCTTACCTTATGTCCAATTTCTTCCGTATGTGTTTGAGACTCCTATATACTAGGTTTAAACATATTATTAACTTGTAACAGAATCATATATGATTCACTTAAGACTTTATATTACCCATTCATTTGTCAATTCCTTGTTAAAGTAGCGTTTTGGGTTAAATCATTTCATTTATCGTCTGTGTTTTGACTTGTAATTATTCATATGATTATTTAGATCATGATTACTTACTTCCAGAATGTAAACCATGATTTATATATAATATATGTTCAAAATATACATATATATATAATAGATCAATAAATGGAAATAAATACATTGTTCATGGAGACTGTAGGTCGTACGTACGCATGAACACTGTTTTTGTTTCCTTATTAAATTGAATGGAAATAAGTAAATAACATATAAATAAATCCATTATCATTAATATGTCATATATTTCATGATTATTTATTATATATACGTTATAATCATTCTTGAATGGTCAAAATGGAGAATGAATCTCATCGCATCATGGAGATGGTAATCCGTACGTACGCACGAGCGATGATATCGTTCCCATAATTATTGAATGGAATTAGAGTGGATGATATAATATCTCATAATTAGTATCATATTATAATAAACATATATAGTAATTATTTAAACCATTAAACCCATCCATGTAAGGTGGTGGTGGAAAAACAGATTACACCACTGCGTGGAGACGGTATTCCGTACGTATGCACGCGCGGTGATTTCACTTTTTATAGGATGGATAGAAGGTGAAATAGGGTTGGTTAATATTTATAATAACATATAATTATATGATTAATAATGATGTTATTACTTTATTATGAAAAAACAAAAGAAGATGAAGTGGAAGAAGAAATGAATTTGAAAGAATCGGTAAAAGATATTACCTCTTTTTCGACTCGCCTCTTCTAAACCTCCTCTTAATGCACTAAAGTTGGTCTTTGAAGAAGACCAAGACTTAAAGTATGTTGTTAGGGAAGTGGAGAAGAGAAATGGTCAGGGTTTGGCCGAGCATGAATACTCAAAGTGGTGTGAGGAGGAGAGGGAGGAGATTCCCTTTTATAAGTGAGGAGAGGGGCACTTTTGGAAACCTCTAAAATATTAATTTATAATAAACTCAAACCCCACTTAAAAACCTCCAAAAATGACTCAAATTAGAATACTAGATGATATAGGGTTTTAATATCATCAAATAATAAGATTTAGACATGTTGGTAATTTATTTTAAACCTTATCAACTTGATTTATCCTTATTTAATCTATTTAATTTTATTTGTGGTAATAATATTCTAAATTTTAAATTATTATAAATAATTACTTATGTGTTGTTAATTGTACATAATTGGATACTTTATGAAATTTTAGATAATAAAATTTTCAATTTATAATTTTCAAATATTTGTGTGATTTTTAAACAATTTAATAATATGTTATGTTTATAAAATAACAATAGTGTCAATTTTGAAACTATTAATTTATTTCAATTTAAATAAAATACACATAGAGGATATATTTGAAAAAAAATATTTAATAGATTTATAACATGTAATATTAAACTAAAAAATTCATGGATAATATTAATTTGTTCATATAACATTTATTTTAATATTTTTAAAACCATTTTCTAGATATTTCCATTAATAAAATAATTACTACAACATTTTTGTATAATTATTTAACATACTTATATGTTGCATAAAATTAAAAATAATATAATATGATCCAGATAAATATAATATTTTATATTATAATACTTTTACACGAATTTATCATCTGAAAATCAGAACATTTAAATTGTTATATTAATTAAATTGTGACGGTGACAACTTTGACATCATTTAAAATAAAATAATATAAGTGTCATAATCGCATTTATAAGACTCCAAATGGTCACATATTCTACCATTGGATGTTTATAGATTAAATTTACACGGCCATAAGTTTTTATAAGGTTTTTGGGGCTTTAATGGGTATTATTAGTTTAATAAACTCTATATTATTTATTTTTCACTAAATAAATAATTTTTGCTTAATTAATGTATAATCTATTAAAGTAATTATATATTTATTAAAAATTACAAATAAATTACCATGATAAATAAAAACATTTTATATTTCAAATGAGTATTTATAACCGAATTTATATTCTTTATAACCTTATATTAAAAATAATTTAATTATTAAAGTTTGAGTGAGACATATTTCACTTTCATTTAAATAAAATAAATTAATGGTCTTAATCACATACAAGTGAGATATAATAAATATAATTTCGACCCAATTATATTTTAGGATGAAATATAATCATCTAATTATATTAATACAAATGTTAGGTCAATTTTATAATATTATTTTTACCCTTAATTACCGAATTTACCTTTAATTATGGTAAATAAAATTTACCATAGTTACTATTCATAATGCCCAAAAATAAAAAAGTAGCCTTTTAACATAATTTGGACCTAATGATTCCAAATATGGAATCCATTTTTCCAAATTCAAGGCACATAAGATGCAGTAATTAATTTCAAAGTAATCTCGTTATCGAAGAAATGGGTTTTTATTTAAAACATTGCAAAAGATTGAAATATTTTTACCTATGAATTCAATGTAAAATTAATGATAATGACATAAATTAAAATAAATGGTAAAAATATATTATATTTATACTTTTAAACCATTAAATATTATAATTTAACCATATAAATTATCATAATGAAAAAAATTGTTTTTAAATAAAATTTAGGATGTTTTTACTATTCATCAAAATATGAACGTTATCAGAAAAATAACAAAACTTTATCCAACAAAAATTTTTATATCCTGATTCACAAGAAGAAGTTTATTTTGTAAAATTGAACTTATAAAATTGTTAAAAATTATATTTAAAATGGGTGCGCCTTCAAAAGGTGGAAAACTCCATTTTTTGAAAAATACTTATTTTACCCGAAAAATTTATTTTGTTGTCATACCATGTTCTAGAATATGTGTAAGATGAATTTTTATGTAATAAAATTCAAAATGTAGTTAATACTATTCATAATAGCTAGTTTATAATAATATTATAACAATATATCGTTGTTTAGTGAAACTCAGTATTGCGTACAACACACGCTACTGTGGAAGGTCTCTCTTGCGTGTAATGCAAGCCAAGTCAGGGTTGCGTGTAGGAAAAGCTTACTTTGGTGTTGCGTATAACATACTCAAAATATAGTTCAGTTATACCTTGATCAAAATATATATATTTGGTGTTGTGTAAAATGAATTTTATTCGAAAGAACTTGAAATTGTGTGTATCACAAGTCAGGAATAGTGTTTTGTATACTACAAGCTATTATGGTGTTGCTTATAGCGCAAACTAATCATGGTGAAGCATACAACAATAGAGGACAAAGAAACACTACCACAAAACTGGGCAAGGCATGTGCCTGCCTTTATCAGCGCTAACCGTAAAGCGCTGATAAAGGGGCGGGCCTTTATCAGCGCTAACAAAAGCGCTGATATGGTCCACTTTATCAGCACTAAAGCAAGCACTGATAAAGGTGTACCCTTTATCAGCGCTTTTTTAGCGCTGATAAAGTCTTGCCCCTTTATCAGCGCTTTTTTTAGTGCTGATAAAGGGCTTATTTATCAGCACTAAAAAAGCACTGATAAAGGTTGTATTTATCAGCGCTTTTCATTTTAGCGCTGATAAATACACCCTTTATCAGCGCTTTTTACTAGCACTGATAAAGGCTCACGTGTATTTTTTGAAAACCTGCGGGTCCTCTTCTTCCTCCCTGCACCCGGTCAAGCTCTCACGGAATCCCTCCTCTGCGCCGCTGCTGCTGCCTCCTCCTCCTCTGCCGTGGTCGCCACCTCCTCCTTCTCCGGCCTCCACCTCCTCCTCCTCTGGCCGCCGCCGCCTCCTCCTCCTCTGCTCCTCCTCCTCCTCCTCCACCTCCTCCACCGCGGCCTCACCCTCCTCCTCCTCCACCGGTGCTTCCTCCTCCTCCTCCTAGTAAGCGGCCTCATCCTCCTCCTCCTCCACCAGCGCCTCCTCCTCCTCCTCCTCTGCCTACTCCACTGCCTCCTCCTCCACCGCGGCCTCCTCCTCCTCCTCCTTCGCTGCCTCCACCCTACTCCGCCCTGCTTCCGCGCTGCCTCTATTGCCTCTGGTTCCTCCGCTCTCGACACCTCCTTCTCCTCTGCCACCAGGTCCTCCTCCTTAAGGTGATTAAAATTTAATTTTCATTAATTAATTATGTTTGGAATGGGTAAGTGTTTGGCCAACAATTCTTCATGTTGAATCTTCAGTTTCCATGGGTGGTTTGGGATTGTGGTTATGTTTGGATCCTGACTATGGGTTGTTTTTATGATTTCCCACTACTTCATTAGATTTATTTAGTTGTTCTTATGTTTTGGTGTTTTAATTTAGTTCTTTTGTTGTGATTTGATGTTGGGTTTTCCATGATGGAAGTTATTCATGTTTCTTGTAGACAATACCTCCTAGAAGGACCACGTAGAAGCATAGAGAGTGTGAATTTTTTTAATTCTTCTATAGTATTGTTTTCATTTCAAAATGGTGAATCCTAGTCATTAATTTCACATATATTTTTTATTACTTTGGTATGACGGAAGAGTTTATAAATTATTTCATGTATTGCCTAACCCTTTTGGGTAGGAAAAATGGTCATGGTTTCATGTTCATTGAGAGTTGTGTTGTGGTACATGGCATGGAGGACATTTCAGAATTCCATGTTTTGGACCTGGTATTTTCCAACCTCATTATCATCTTGGATTTTTTATTGGATTTAGTGCACTAGATGACTATTATCACCATTGGTTTCAGTTACTTACTCTTAACAAGAGATTCCATGTATTTTATGGAGATTGTGATCTATAACCATGGAGGGTATGACAAGTTGCTTCTATGTTATGGTTCATATCATGTCATTTTTCCAAGGTTTTCCTTGGGGTTGTTTAGAAGTGTTCTTCATGTGAAATTCCAGTGGTCATGGAAAAGTACACAAAATCATTTCTAGAGGACTTCATGGGATAACCTCCCCAATGAGTGTTTTCGTTTTCTATCTATTTGCTTCATAGGATGATCCCATTTTCCATTCCATCATATCATAAGGCTGTGGCCGATTTAGAGGAGCTAAAAGATCAGCTAGAATATCATTAGGGAAATGGTTCTATCTATATGATCATGTCACTATGGGATTTTCCAATTCTGTTTTCAATGAAGTCATATCATAGCCTATTACTTTTAACAGTCTACCGTAGTCATATCCAGGTGACAGTAATGAATAATTACATATTGCTTATAATTGATGATTTATTTGACCATCTTATAAGGTTCTATTGGTTTTTGAAAATTTTCTAGAGATCAGGGTACCAACAGTTGAGGGTTTGGGAAGAGGATGCTCAAAAGATAGATTTTTAATGTCGATATGGAAATTTAAAGTATTTATGAATTCCATTTGGGATCACCAATGCTCTATCTATTTCATGGAACTGATGAACTAGATCTTTAATATCTTTCTAGACACCTCTATTTTCGTTTTTTTAGAATAATTATTGGTGTATTAAAATATATAGGATGAGTACTCCGATAATATGGAGGTGGTTTTGGGTGTTTTTAGAGAGATTTTTCTTTATTAAAATATTATAAATACCCTATATTTTGTTTAAGAAGTATTGTTTCATGGTCACGTTATTTCCTTGGAAGGTGTTCTAGGGTATCCAGAAAAGGTTCGAGAAGTCATTTCTCCAAATCAGTCAAAGAATGTATTCAAGATCCACAACATTCTAGACTTAGTCATTTCATGGTCACATTATTTCCTTCAAGTATCTTGTTTTTTATCTAAATTATACTCATATTCCTTCTCCTCTGACCTATATACTCATCCTATGTATTTCAAATAAGATGAATATAAATAAAGAATGGATGAATGCCAATCGGTTGGCAAAAGAGTATGAAGAAGGTGTGAAAGAATTTTTCAAGTTTGGAAAATATCATGCATGTGACTCTTCTCAAATCCTTTGTCCGTGTTTACGCTGTTGTTATTCAAAACAAATTAGTCCAGATGAGTTGGAAGAACACTTGATCTGTCACGGAATAGATCAAAGTTATACATGTTGGAATAAACACAGGGAAACAACGAATGTAGGTAGTGACTGGGGTGACACTGTGTTTTATGGATCATCTGATATGATTACAAACATGAACAATGAAGATGACCGTATGTAGGATGTGATTACAGATGTGAATGATGATGAAGATCATATTGAGAAAATGACAAGGACCTTCGAAGATGAACTTCGTGATTGCCCAAAATTGTTTGAGAAGTTAAAAAGTTATGAAAAGACGTCATTGTATGCTGGTTGCACTAAATATATAGCATTGTCAGCCGTAATGAAGCTGTATAATTTGAAACCAGATAACGGGTGGAGTGACGACAGTTTTATGAAACTACTTTCCCTCTTGAATGACATGCTCCCAGAAGACAATGAGCTCCCGAGCCGAACATACGATGCCAAATGAATGCTACGCTCTATGGGTATGATCTCTAAAAGAATACATGCCTGCCCGAATGACTGTATACTGTTTCACAATGTAAAGACCCGTAAAATTCAAGGAAAATTTTTTCTTAATTTTCTTTAGAATTTTACAAGAGCGCGGTTTCAGACGGCACCTGATTCCGAGGCCCGGAGTGCCCGGAATTATTTTTCCGAAGTTTGGCTCGGGTACGTTCAGTGAACGAACGAGCGGGAATTCCTAAGTTTTGATCCGGTGCTCGGAATTGAAATCCGAGGGCACCGATGAACTCGCAGCGCCGATATTCGCTTAAAGAGACCTTTTCGGGAGTTGCGTTTGTTGCGGGTTGAAAGTTACGTTTTGGGGTTTTTCAGTTAAGTTGAATAAAATTTGTGTTAAACAATTTTTATTTTATCTTATTCTTTAAAACCTATCAGAGGAGGTTGAAAGTGGGACCCACACCCACTTAACCTCCCTTGGGAGGATTAAGTGTGGTGGGGCCCACACGAACCCCTTTTCTTTTCTTTTTCTCTCAACGTTCTTAACCCCCAATTAATTGGCTTATGTTACTCTTATTTAATTATGGGAGTTTTGTCTTTTTGAATTTCAAAGCTTTGAAATTCTTTTGTGTTGTGTTAATAAAATAAGAGGTAGGTCTTATTTTATTGGGAGTTCTTTGTTTGTCTTTGGAGAGCTCCTCTTCATCTTCTCCGGCGAAGAACGTCTTCATCCTCAACGAAGAACGACAACACTTCGTCAAGGATCATCGACTCGGAGACCTAGTATCTTCGGGCCTCTGCTTCCTCTTCGGACCTTCTTCGTCGGCAAACGAAGATCCGACAACAACGTGTCGCATCGGACGTAACTCTTCGTCAACGAATTTGACGAACGACGACCGCGACGCCCGACCTCCGCGACGCCGTCTTCCGCGGAGCGTAGCCGAACCTTGAATCTTATACCGAGGTAGGGGTTGTTGGTTCATTATTTCTTTATTCTTTTTCCCTGAACGTGGATCTCGCATGTCTAACTTGATGCTTGATTGTTTAAGTTGCGTTTTTAAATTAACGTGAGGGGGCCGGACCGCACGAACACGGCCGAACCCCCCTCCAACGTTCATGTTTATTCATGCGGGTGGAAGCAAGTAGCGTGGTGCCGTCGCACCACGCGGATGATCGTACAATTAATTTACGTGGCGCCGTCGCGCCACGCCGGGGGAAAATCTTCAAGAACGCGACGCCGTCGCGCCGCGTTGAAAAGAATCGAAGCACGGCGAAGGGGCGCGGTGCCGACGCACCGCGCCGGATGACGAACGCCGCGGTCGGTTCCGGGCCGCGGCGGAACGAGAAGACCGCGGCCGGTTCCGGGCCGCGGCAGGACGAGGAGACCGCGGCCGGTTCCGGGCCGCGGCGGAAGGGAAGACCGGCGGCCGGGCCGCCGGCGTCGGAAGCCGAAGAGGGGACCGGAAATTCCGGTCCCGTTGGAGATAACCGGCCGGCCGGCTGGCCGGCCGGACGCCGTTAAACCGGGGAATTAATTCCCCGGCCGGCTGGCAAAACCCCCCTCTTAAAGAGGGGGGGGGCGTTCTTTTTTTTTTAAAAAAAGAGGAGGGGGCCGGCTGCCCCCTCGGTTCGCTCCAGCAGGCCCCCCACGTGGGGGGGGCTTCTTTAAAAACAAAGGGGCCGTGCCCCTTTGTGCCGCGCAGCGCGCAAAAGCCGCGGGGCTGAGCCCCGCGTGCGCCGCCAGGCGGCCCGCCGCCGCCGCCACGCGGCCTGCCGCCGCCGCCTCCGTGCGCCGCCGCGCGCCGCCACCGGCCGCCGCACCGCCGCCGCGCGCCGCCACCGGCCGCCGCACCGCCGCCGCGCGCCGCCACCGGCCGCCGCACCGCCGCCGCCCGCCGCCGCCGTCCGCCGCCGCCGGCTGCCGCGCCGCCCAGGGGGGGGGGTCGGGCCGGGTCGGCCCGGACCCGGACCCCCCTTTTTCGGACCAGATTCGGTTTTTCGCTCATAACTTGAGCCTCGGACCTCCGAATGACGAACCGTCTGCGGCAACGCGATCCTTGGATCGAGACGGTCGTTTCGGTATATCGCACTCAAGGTTTCGGATTACCTTGAGTACGGCCGGGTTGGTTCGTTCACGGAACCAACCGGGCCTTCGGAGCAGAAACGCTCATATCTTGAGCTACGGACGTCCGATTGACGTACCGTCAGTCGCGTAGTGTTCCTCATAGTGAGACGGATCTTTTGGCATACTCCGCCCGAGGTTTGGACGCAGGTGGAGTACGGTCGGGTTGGTTTTTCCTTAAAAACCAACCGGGCCCCGGAGACGAAAATGCCAATAACTCACAGACCGGGCGTCCGATTGACGCGCCGTCTGTTTCGTTGACTTCCTCTTGATGAGACGGAACTTTTGACATACTCCGCCCGAGTTTTGGATGCAGTCGGAGTATGGCCGGGTTGGATTGTTCCCGAAATCCAACCGGGCCCCTGGAACGGGAAAGCTGATTTCTTTCAGACAGGACGTCCGCTTGACGAGCCGTCAGCGGCGTTGGTGGTTACTTTGAGTAACGGTCCCTTTGAGTATACCCTATGGGAGTTCGGGGTACAGTTGAGATACGGCCGGGATTGGTTTCGCTCACGAAACCAACCGGGCCCCTGGGACGAAAAGGCTAATAACTCACAGACCGGGCGTCCGATCGACGCGCCGTCTGTTGCGTTGAGACCCCTGTGACGAGGCGGACCTTTGAGACACTTCTTCGCGGAACCTTGTGATACTTGGAGTATCGACCAGTAGCTCGTGGAGCGGACCCGTGGTACTTGACAGTGGTGGTGCGCTTGGATGCAGCAGCAGACCCTTGGCGGTGGAGCGCTTGGTTGTAGCGGCGGACCCGCGATACTCTACGGAGTGTGTGCGCTTGGTTGTAGCGACAGACCCGCGACGGTGGAGACGAGCGTGCAGAGTACGGAGACCGTGTAGCCGGCTGAGACCTGACGACTGCTTGACCGACTCGACTTGGAGTGAGTCGACTAGCCCAGTGGACGGAGCGCCCGGTATTTGGCGGCAGACCCACGGCGGACGGAGCGCCTGGTAGTTGGCAGCAGACCCGCGGTACTCGACAGGAGGAGTACCTCAGCAGGCTATCTGGGTAGCGCCCGGTATTTGGCGACAGACCCTCAGCGGACGGAGCGCCCGGTAGTTGGCCGCAAACCCGCAGTACTCGACAGGAGGAGTACCTCAGCAGTCCTAGGTTAGTGAGCGGCAGCCTCGGAGTCGTGACAGGACCACTGTACACTCTAGAGACGGAGCTCTTCAGCAGTTACGGTTTCGATAATGAAAATCCTGGTTTGAGCTGAGACCTTTGACCTTTGTGTTTCCTCATGATTGAGATGGGTCGCTTGATAACTTAGGTACATGTATGGGCATATACCTGGGTGATGGTTATCCGTTGATTTCATGATTTTTGTGTATCCTTGAGATTGGATGGGTTACTTGATGACTTAGGTATATGTATGGGCGTATACCTAAGTAGAGTCTGATGTTACTTCGTGATTGCTGCCTTTACTTTGTGGATATCCATGTTGGATTTGGTGAGACCTTAAGGGTCTCGGGGTCCCTACTGAGTAGCTTATACTCACCCCTGCACGGGCTATGCCCGCACCTCGTTGTGTTGGTTGCAGACGACGGACAGCGCAGATCGCAGTTGAGACTTGCGGAGCAGGTCGGTACCCGGAGGTGGACCACTGGGCGGACGTACCCGGAGTAGACGACAGGACCTGTGGAGTAGAGGAGCTATCTGTACCTACCCTTCAGGTAGGATCCGTGGTGGACGATCCAGGAGCTGAGCCATCTGTACCTACCCTTCAGGTAGGAATCGAGGCGGACGACCCAGGAGCCGCTTCGTTCTTCCAGCTGCTGTTTTTCCCTTTCGAGTTGTACTTTACTGTTGGGCTTGTATTTCCGGCCCCCTTTACTTTTCTGCACTTGTGGTTACTTTCCGCTTGCTGACTCTGTGGTGGTTGTTACTTATAAAGGCAATGCCTTCCCTGTTATCGGGATTTACGCCTTTGGTGCTAGTCGCCAGCCCCTGGCCTATGGAAGGCGGGCTTGGGGTAGTCACGGCACGGGCCCCGAGGACGGGTCGTGACAAATTGGTATCAGAGGTGGTCGGTTCTACCGCAGACTCTGATCTTTCTTTCTATGAAGCAATAGTGTTAAGGGTACCGAGTGTGGTTTTTAGTTCAGGGAGTCCAGTGTTGGTGCGGGCGGCCGACGTATCCATACACCAGGACCCTGACAACTGATTTCCGACTTTGTGCACGAAAACGCTGATTGCGTGTGTGTTTACAAAAGTTTTTCCCCTTAAAACAGCTCAAACCAGGTCAGCTCACCAGGTATAATCGTTTGATCGTGTTACGTTGTTTCTTTCAGGATGGCCCCACGACGGCAGCCAGCTAGGGTTCCGAGAATCGAGCGTGACGACAGCCCACCGAGCGCCGAGGCTTCGGTGCAGGGCCCTTTGTCAGCAGTGGCACCGGCGGTAGCTCTACCCGCCGAGCCCCCGATGCTTCCAGCAGCAGCCGCTGACGATGCACGTCGCCTCAGCGCACTGCATGAGTTTCAGCGCCAGCGACCTCCCAGGTTTCGCGGGGAGACAGATCCCCAGGCTGCAGAGGACTGGCTGGAGGCAGTAGTACGAGTGTTTAGGCTAGTGAGGACACCAGCAGACCTCATGGTGATCCTCGCTGCGAGCCTACTACACGCAGCAGCAGGACGATGGTGGAGCCTGATGCTCCAGGTGCACGATGAGGCGTCTCTTCTCTGGACGGACTTCGAGAGCCTCTTCCGCTCTGAGTTCGTCCCGGCCACCCTCCGAGCGGTGCGCATCCAGGAGCTTCTACAGCTGCGGCAGAGCAGCATGACGGTCGCTCAGTACGCGGCGAGGTTCACCGATCTCTCGCGCTACTCGACCGACATGGTACGGGACCCATTCTTCAGGGCCCGGACCTTCGAGCAGGGTTTGAGACACGAGATCAGGGCATCGCTGATCTCCCTCAGCATACCGACTCAGACAGGAGTACTGGAGCGGGCACTTCTGATCGAGAGTTTCCTTGCTGAGTCTACACCAGCACAGCAACTCACCGCAGGGCGGCATGTGGCAGAGTCATCTGCAGCAGGTAGCCGACAGATGACTCAGGGTTCCAGGCAGACCAGACCTACCGGTGGCCGACAGCACGACTCAGGCTCAGTTGTACGGGGAAGCCGGGGTGGAGTCAGAGCCAGGCGTGCCGAGAGTGGGCAGTGTTACTCCTGTGGCGGGATTGGTCACATGGCTCGTGACTGTCCGACCCGCCATGCTGATGATCAGCAGTTAAGTGAAGAACCTCCCAGGCAGAGGCAGAGGTTCGACCGTGGCGGTCCGCAGGGAGGAGGCGGACGAGGCAGAGGAGCTGGACGAGCAGCTGGTGGTGGGCGACGCTTTGAGGCTCTTCCACCACCACCACCAGGAGGACCACCCCGACCGCAGGGGAGAGCTCAGCTTCAGGCAGCCGAGGCCTTCGATCATGGAGCTCTGGGAGCCGATGGACAGGAGCAGAACTAGTGGATACGTCCTTAGTACTTCTGGTTCTTTGTTGCTTTTGTGTAGCGTCTTGTATTATGAGCTGCAATAATAAAAGACGCATACCTTTGTGATGTTTCTTTCCTGTCCTCTTTTGTGATGTTACTAAGAGGTTCCAGTTGACTGTTGACTTGACCCTCACTTGTGAGACATCTACTGGAGGAGACCAGTTACTACACACTGATGCCGACAGTGTGACTCAACCCTTGGAGGCGAGAGTAACGGTTGGATCTCTTAGTAGTAGCGTCGAGGCCTTACGACGTCATCCTTGGTATGGATTAGTATCATCCATGTTAGGATTGACTGTTTTAGGCAAAGAATGTGGTTCATCCAGGGGATGAGACCAGGTTTCTCTTTTCGGCAAAGAAGAAATCTTGCAGCTCTTGTGGGACCAGAGATGGTCCGGGCCACGTCAAAAGAGGTCCATGTCATCCAGGAGCGGGTCCTACATGGACGATCGATTCCTCTTGTGCTCAACAAATGGCGGCACGGGAATCTCCAGGAGAGCACATGGGAGCGGGAGGCTCAGATGCGTGCTCAGTATCCTCTTTTTGTTTCCCTAGTTTTTGATGTAGCTTTACGGGGACGTAAAGCCCTGAGGTGGGAGTAATGTAAAGACCCGTAAAATTCAAGGAAAATTTTTTCTTAATTTTCTTTAGAATTTTACAAGAGCGCGGTTTCAGACGGCACCTGATTCCGAGGCCCGGAGTGCCCGGAATTATTTTTCCGAAGTTTGGCTCGGGTACGTTCAGTGAACGAACGAGCGGGAATTCCTAAGTTTTGATCCGGTGCTCGGAATTGAAATCCGAGGGCACCGATGAACTCGCAGCGCCGATATTCGCTTAAAGAGACCTTTTCGGGAGTTGCGTTTGTTGCGGGTTGAAAGTTACGTTTTGGGGTTTTTCAGTTAAGTTGAATAAAATTTGTGTTAAACAATTTTTATTTTATCTTATTCTTTAAAACCTATCAGAGGAGGTTGAAAGTGGGACCCACACCCACTTAACCTCCCTTGGGAGGATTAAGTGTGGTGGGGCCCACACGAACCCCTTTTCTTTTCTTTTTCTCTCAACGTTCTTAACCCCCAATTAATTGGCTTATGTTACTCTTATTTAATTATGGGAGTTTTGTCTTTTTGAATTTCAAAGCTTTGAAATTCTTTTGTGTTGTGTTAATAAAATAAGAGGTAGGTCTTATTTTATTGGGAGTTCTTTGTTTGTCTTTGGAGAGCTCCTCTTCATCTTCTCCGGCGAAGAACGTCTTCATCCTCAACGAAGAACGACAACACTTCGTCAAGGATCATCGACTCGGAGACCTAGTATCTTCGGGCCTCTGCTTCCTCTTCGGACCTTCTTCGTCGGCAAACGAAGATCCGACAACAACGTGTCGCATCGGACGTAACTCTTCGTCAACGAATTTGACGAACGACGACCGCGACGCCCGACCTCCGCGACGCCGTCTTCCGCGGAGCGTAGCCGAACCTTGAATCTTATACCGAGGTAGGGGTTGTTGGTTCATTATTTCTTTATTCTTTTTCCCTGAACGTGGATCTCGCATGTCTAACTTGATGCTTGATTGTTTAAGTTGCGTTTTTAAATTAACGTGAGGGGGCCGGACCGCACGAACACGGCCGAACCCCCCTCCAACGTTCATGTTTATTCATGCGGGTGGAAGCAAGTAGCGTGGTGCCGTCGCACCACGCGGATGATCGTACAATTAATTTACGTGGCGCCGTCGCGCCACGCCGGGGGAAAATCTTCAAGAACGCGACGCCGTCGCGCCGCGTTGAAAAGAATCGAAGCACGGCGAAGGGGCGCGGTGCCGACGCACCGCGCCGGATGACGAACGCCGCGGTCGGTTCCGGGCCGCGGCGGAACGAGAAGACCGCGGCCGGTTCCGGGCCGCGGCAGGACGAGGAGACCGCGGCCGGTTCCGGGCCGCGGCGGAAGGGAAGACCGGCGGCCGGGCCGCCGGCGTCGGAAGCCGAAGAGGGGACCGGAAATTCCGGTCCCGTTGGAGATAACCGGCCGGCCGGCTGGCCGGCCGGACGCCGTTAAACCGGGGAATTAATTCCCCGGCCGGCTGGCAAAACCCCCCTCTTAAAGAGGGGGGGGCGTTCTTTTTTTTTTAAAAAAAGAGGAGGGGGCCGGCTGCCCCCTCGGTTCGCTCCAGCAGGCCCCCCACGTGGGGGGGGCTTCTTTAAAAACAAAGGGGCCGTGCCCCTTTGTGCCGCGCAGCGCGCAAAAGCCGCGGGGCTGAGCCCCGCGTGCGCCGCCAGGCGGCCCGCCGCCGCCGCCACGCGGCCTGCCGCCGCCGCCTCCGTGCGCCGCCGCGCGCCGCCACCGGCCGCCGCACCGCCGCCGCGCGCCGCCACCGGCCGCCGCACCGCCGCCGCGCGCCGCCACCGGCCGCCGCACCGCCGCCGCCCGCCGCCGCCGTCCGCCGCCGCCGGCTGCCGCGCCGCCCAGGGGGGGGGGGGTCGGGCCGGGTCGGCCCGGACCCGGACCCCCCTTTTTCGGACCAGATTCGGTTTTTCGCTCATAACTTGAGCCTCGGACCTCCGAATGACGAACCGTCTGCGGCAACGCGATCCTTGGATCGAGACGGTCGTTTCGGTATATCGCACTCAAGGTTTCGGATTACCTTGAGTACGGCCGGGTTGGTTCGTTCACGGAACCAACCGGGCCTTCGGAGCAGAAACGCTCATATCTTGAGCTACGGACGTCCGATTGACGTACCGTCAGTCGCGTAGTGTTCCTCATAGTGAGACGGATCTTTTGGCATACTCCGCCCGAGGTTTGGACGCAGGTGGAGTACGGTCGGGTTGGTTTTTCCTTAAAAACCAACCGGGCCCCGGAGACGAAAATGCCAATAACTCACAGACCGGGCGTCCGATTGACGCGCCGTCTGTTTCGTTGACTTCCTCTTGATGAGACGGAACTTTTGACATACTCCGCCCGAGTTTTGGATGCAGTCGGAGTATGGCCGGGTTGGATTGTTCCCGAAATCCAACCGGGCCCCTGGAACGGGAAAGCTGATTTCTTTCAGACAGGACGTCCGCTTGACGAGCCGTCAGCGGCGTTGGTGGTTACTTTGAGTAACGGTCCCTTTGAGTATACCCTATGGGAGTTCGGGGTACAGTTGAGATACGGCCGGGATTGGTTTCGCTCACGAAACCAACCGGGCCCCTGGGACGAAAAGGCTAATAACTCACAGACCGGGCGTCCGATCGACGCGCCGTCTGTTGCGTTGAGACCCCTGTGACGAGGCGGACCTTTGAGACACTTCTTCGCGGAACCTTGTGATACTTGGAGTATCGACCAGTAGCTCGTGGAGCGGACCCGTGGTACTTGACAGTGGTGGTGCGCTTGGATGCAGCAGCAGACCCTTGGCGGTGGAGCGCTTGGTTGTAGCGGCGGACCCGCGATACTCTACGGAGTGTGTGCGCTTGGTTGTAGCGACAGACCCGCGACGGTGGAGACGAGCGTGCAGAGTACGGAGACCGTGTAGCCGGCTGAGACCTGACGACTGCTTGACCGACTCGACTTGGAGTGAGTCGACTAGCCCAGTGGACGGAGCGCCCGGTATTTGGCGGCAGACCCACGGCGGACGGAGCGCCTGGTAGTTGGCAGCAGACCCGCGGTACTCGACAGGAGGAGTACCTCAGCAGGCTATCTGGGTAGCGCCCGGTATTTGGCGACAGACCCTCAGCGGACGGAGCGCCCGGTAGTTGGCCGCAAACCCGCAGTACTCGACAGGAGGAGTACCTCAGCAGTCCTAGGTTAGTGAGCGGCAGCCTCGGAGTCGTGACAGGACCACTGTACACTCTAGAGACGGAGCTCTTCAGCAGTTACGGTTTCGATAATGAAAATCCTGGTTTGAGCTGAGACCTTTGACCTTTGTGTTTCCTCATGATTGAGATGGGTCGCTTGATAACTTAGGTACATGTATGGGCATATACCTGGGTGATGGTTATCCGTTGATTTCATGATTTTTGTGTATCCTTGAGATTGGATGGGTTACTTGATGACTTAGGTATATGTATGGGCGTATACCTAAGTAGAGTCTGATGTTACTTCGTGATTGCTGCCTTTACTTTGTGGATATCCATGTTGGATTTGGTGAGACCTTAAGGGTCTCGGGGTCCCTACTGAGTAGCTTATACTCACCCCTGCACGGGCTATGCCCGCACCTCGTTGTGTTGGTTGCAGACGACGGACAGCGCAGATCGCAGTTGAGACTTGCGGAGCAGGTCGGTACCCGGAGGTGGACCACTGGGCGGACGTACCCGGAGTAGACGACAGGACCTGTGGAGTAGAGGAGCTATCTGTACCTACCCTTCAGGTAGGATCCGTGGTGGACGATCCAGGAGCTGAGCCATCTGTACCTACCCTTCAGGTAGGAATCGAGGCGGACGACCCAGGAGCCGCTTCGTTCTTCCAGCTGCTGTTTTTCCCTTTCGAGTTGTACTTTACTGTTGGGCTTGTATTTCCGGCCCCCTTTACTTTTCTGCACTTGTGGTTACTTTCCGCTTGCTGACTCTGTGGTGGTTGTTACTTATAAAGGCAATGCCTTCCCTGTTATCGGGATTTACGCCTTTGGTGCTAGTCGCCAGCCCCTGGCCTATGGAAGGCGGGCTTGGGGTAGTCACGGCACGGGCCCCGAGGACGGGTCGTGACACACAAGGACCACAAATCACTTAAATAATGCCCAAAGTGTGGTTCTTCTCAATACAAGAAAGATGAATCCAGTCCTACTAAAGTTGTATGGTACTTTCCAATCATTCCAAGGTTTAGACGCCTATATGGAAGTGAGGAGACTGTAGAACAATTAACATGGCATGTAGATACAAGAATTAAAGATGTGATACTACGTCACCTGGCAGACTCTCCTCAGTGGAAGAGAATCGATCATGAGTATCCTGAATTTGGAAATGAGTCGAGAAACCTTCGTCTTGCGTTATCTATAGATGGAGTGAACCCTTTTGGTTTTCAAAGAAACAATCACAGTACATGGCCGGTTATGTTGATAAATTATAACGTACCACCGTGGTTATGAATGAAACGAAAATACATCATGTTATCTATGATTATATCAGGACCAAAGCAACTGGGTAATGATATTGATGTTTATTTATCTCCATTGATCGAAGATTTGAAATTATTGTGGGATTCAGGTGTTACATTGTATGATGCTTACAGAAAGGAAGATTTCATTTTGAGATTCATGTTGTATGGGATGATAAATGACTTCCCTGCTTATGGAAATTTGTCAGGATATAGCATTAAAGGAACTCAAGGATGTCCCATTTGCGAAGAAGGTACACAATCAATTAGGTTGAAACATTCATAAAAAACTGTGTTTCTAGGACATCACAGATTTCTACTACGACAACATAAGTACCATTCTTGGAAGACATCATTCGATGGAAGTTCAGAAGAACGTACAACACCGTCTCCACTAACAGGCGATCAATTGTTTGAGAAAGTTAAAAATGTGGACACTACTTTTGGTAAACCGGCTTTGAAATACCGTACGAAAATCAGTTGGAAAAAGAGATCAATTTTTTTTGAATTACAATACTGGAATTGTCTATATGTAAGACATTTTATTGATGTTATGCATGTAGAAAAAAATGTATTTGACAGTGTTATCAGCACGTTGCTAAATACATTTGGCAAAACAAAAGATGGAATTAAGGCTAGGTTGGACATGGTTGAGATGGGAATATGAGACAAGTTGGCACCAGTGAAGGGTGAAAAACGAACATTTCTTCCTCCTGCTGCTTACACTCTTTCCAGGAAGGAGAGATATCAGTTTTGCAACTTCTTGAATGACGTAAAGGTTCCAGAGGGGTATTCCTCAAATATCAGTAACCTTGTGTCAATGAGCGGCTTGAAGTTAAAAGCTCTGAAATCACATGACTGTCATGTTTTGATGAAAAATCTCATTCTAATTGCTTTATGTTGCATTTTTTCCAATAATGTCCACCATACATTAACAAAACTGTGTTTCTTCTTCAAAGCTATATGTAGCAAAGTTATAGACCCGGCGAAATTGCCAGCTATGGAAAAAGAAATTGCCGTCATATTATGTGAATTAGAAATGTTCTTCCCGCCTTCATTTTTTGATATGATGGTTCATTTGATGGTCCACTTGGTGAGAGAGAATCGACTATGTGGTCCTGTACATTACAGATGGATGTACCCCATTGAACGGTATATGAAGATTTTGAAAGGGTATGTCAAAAATCGAAGTCGGCCAGAGGGTTGTATTGTAGAGCGATATGTTGTTGAGGAAGCCGTTGAATTCTGTACCGAATACTTGTCTGGTGTGGAAAGCATTGGCTTACCAAAATCTCGTCACACTGGGCGGTTTGAGGGTGAAGGAATCTCTAGAAGAAAGGTTGTCACAATCAATATTACAGATCGGGAGCAGGCCCACCTTTATGTTTTTCATAACAGTTTCGACGTTGACCCATATGTTGAAATCCACAAAGAAATTCTTAGGCATTTGAATCCATTAAGGGCTGAAAAATGGATATCAGATACACATAATCGACAGTTTATAGGATGGTTTCGAGATCATATTTTTAAGAAGTCAGATGAAAATCCAAATTCAATTTTGGAATGACTTCGATGGCTAGCCGGAGGACCAAGTGTATATGCATTATCTTACAATGCTTATGTAGTTAATGGTTATACATTTTATACTAATGAACATGATGAAGATAGTACCATGTAGAATAGTGGGGTTACACTTACGGCTGAAGCAATGCATGTTTCCGGTGCTAAGAACAGAAATCCAATTTATGCGAATATATCATACTTTGGCATCATCAAACAAATATGGGATTTTGATTATACGGAATTTCAAGTTCTGATATTTCAATGCAAGTGGGTTGATAACAGGAGTGCTGTTAAAATAAATGATTTGGGATTCATGAAAGTTGATTTCAGTAAGGAAGGGGAGAAAGACGAACCATTTATAATGTCATCACAGGCAGTGCAAGTATTTTATGTTCTAGATCCCGCACACTGAAACTAGTAAATTGTTCTGTTATCGACCAAAACAGCTGAAGGGTCAGATGAAAATTCAATGGAAGATGACCCTTTCATTGGGACTTCTCAATCATTTCATAGTGGTCCCAATTTAGATTAAGTTTTGTATGTCATAGGAGACCACAATGAAGGGATATGGATAGTTGATATAGGGGTCAAATCCCTTCAGTCTTTTAAAAAAAGGGAGTTCAATAATCAGGTTATTGATTTTTATTGTAATATAGATTGTGTTACATTATGTTATTATCTGTTCGCTGCTGCTTTTATGTGATCTAAATAAAATTTTAAACCAGTTCTGCAGATAATGACTTCTTCACCTGCTGATGCACCCAATCTCGAGACACAACACGTCTCTCAACCTGTTGCAGGTGGTCCCACTGCTGAGAGACAACAGGTCTCTCAACCTGTTGCAGCTGGTCCCACTGTTGATGTACAACAGGTCTCTCAACCTATTGTAGCTGGTGTCAGTGCCGATGCTAGCGCTTCAGAGAAACATAATGATGATGCAGAAACTGGGGAAATTGTAGGTGATGAAACCCCAGTGACACAAAAAAAAACAGGTGTGCCGTAGTTTGACAGTTTTAGCAAAAATCCTTAAGGAAAAAGCAAAAGGCATCAAATATGAGGTGGGATGGAATAAGCTAGGACAGCATGTAAACCCCAAAAAATCCATGTTTAGTAGGTACATAGGAATCGTCACTCGACAACGCGTGCCGATTGACGTAGAGTCGTGGCACCATGTTGTCAGCGGGTTGAAAACATTAATGTGGGAAGAGATTACGGTAACATTACGATATCATCTATTTAATTTATTAAAATAAAATAAAATATTGAAATATTGACTAACCCTTCATCATCTCTTGCAGAGTGCATTTATAGTAGACGTTTCGCACAATGAATATGTTTTCAGACTGGCAGGAAGGATTCATAGAGGCTTTCACACCATTTTAACGAAACATCATCTGAAAGATGCCAAAGGGAAAATCAAGCTGCACCCGTCTCCTCTTTATGCACACTTGATATCCCAAGTAATGTGGGATGCGTTTTTCAACCGTCCTGCAGAATAGAATTTTCAGGTACATTGTGTTTGGTTACACGTTGTGTAGCGTTGCTTGTATTCATCACATTGATTGATAGGTTTTTATTTATGAAACAACAAATAAGTGCTGAAAATAAAGAACGGGTAGCAAAACCAGAGTACCCCTACCGTAAAGAAAGGTTGGGGTACACTTCAATTGAAAAACAATTAGTTTGTATTTTAAAAGTACTGTAATAATTTTATGTGACATAAAGCAACACTGTAACCATGTTTCTCTGTTTATATGCAGATTGATGAAGCAATATCTCAAGTCACTTCCATTCCACGCCATGTGCTATGGAAGGAGGCTCGTGTTAATAAAGAGGGGAAATTGATAGATGAAAACACACAAAAAGTGTGGGAAACATGTGTATGACATAATATAAACTTGTTTTGCTTTAAATCACTATTACATAATGATGCTTACTTATTTTTTCATATTTTATATTTGACATAGTCATAGGAATCAACAACACCCGCACCGGATACAGACATACTTTCAACGGCCCTGAAACAGCTAGAACAGTATGGCCGTGTCAGAGGTATGGGTTTTGGGGTGTCACCCCGAACATATTTTCTGAAAAAAAAACAAGGGGATAAACAAACTAAAGAATTGAATATAATGAGAGATAGAGTAGCTACCCTTGAATAACTAATCCAAAATCAGGGAGAGATTCTAAAGAGTTTGATGGAGGAGAGGCGAAGAGAACAAACAACTCAAGAACAACCCCCGCGAGAAGATCCACCCCTCACAAGCTTTGAGGCGAGCCATTCCCCTCAAAGACCTAACTTAACCAAGGTAAACAATGTTATAATATTCGTTTTTGTGAGATGTTAATCACATAGACACTGATACCTTTCATGTAATGATATTCTGCCGGGTGAAAATGACTGTGATTTATATCTGTCAACTCCCACCCATCGCCTTGTAGCGAGGGCTACGATGTTCAATATGCAGAATGACACGCTACACTCCAGACCACTTCCAACTAGTCATGTCAAAGTGTCGATTAACTTAGCTCATGAGCCGAGCGCCGAGATACCCATGCCAAATGACGATGACGACATTCATACGGTGGAGAAATCTGTTGGAACATTCATTGCATGGTCGTCGAATCTTGTAAAAAAACATGTCGAGTAGGAGGTATTCATTTCCAGTTCATTTTTCAAGCAGAACCTTTAACATTAAATTAGAAAATGGCTGAACCGATGAATTTTATTACAGAAGGATAAAATGGAGAAGCTAAAACGAAAGATCGGCTCCAACATTGGATCAACCAACCGATCAAAACGATCTACTGAGAGCGCGTTCACCCCACCCATTCTATATCCACATTTAATATTATTGCAAGCCCATGTGGATACGAAAATGAAAGACGGTAAGAGTAGTACAATTGTTTGTGAAAAAGATATGTACGGAGAGGAAACAATAGATTTCATTAGTGCAGACGTTGTTTCTGAGATCATCACATACGACTGGCTAGGCGCCTTAGTTATAAATGTATACATGAGGTATGTTTCCATGATTTGATTTTACAGAAGCTGATATACTTTGATAATTATGGATAAATACATCTCATATTTTTCACAGGCATATATATGAAAAAACATTGAAGGGATTTTCCCATGAATACAAATTTTTACTCGTTAGTCCTCACACTATTTCTACACAACGAACAGAAATAGATTCTAATTTTCAGGCTGAATTGTTGTCAAATCTTCTCAGAACATTTCAACGAAGAATTACGACTGACAGGCTCTTTTTAATACCAATGATGCAAGGGTAAAACTGTACATTTTAATCATATCAATTATATTTTCATTTCTACCAGTACTTATTTCTTTTTGTGTTTTTATGGAACATTGGATGCTCATTACAGTCAATTTGGATACTCCAAAGATTTATTTTCTGGATTCACTGCATGGATATCCAACTAACCAAACACACATGATGGCGATTATCAATTTTTAATACACTAGATCCAACATTTTAGAACTAAATATCAAGTTATATAAATTATATTATCTTTTAATGAGGATTTTGTTATGATAGGGCAGTGTATGAGTATCGTCTAAAGGCTGGAATGAATCCAGGGCATAAGGACGACGATGCCCACAAGATCCACAAATGGAGAAGTATCTGGGTATATATAATTATATTTCACTATCCAAATACATATAAAAACAAATTACTTATTTTTCTTGATGTTTCTGCAGTGTCCGAAACAAACAAATGACAAGGACTGCGGTTATTATGTTTGTAAATTTATGAAAGAGATCACATTTCATGAACAAACTAGCATCCCTGAAGAGGTATTTTTGAAAATAATTACTAATTTATTTAAAATAATTATTAATACTTTGTGTATTTATATTTTTTCAGTACTACTATGACTGTCGCAAAAAACTCCTATTCAGAAGATGATATAAATATCTTTAGAAACGAATGGGCATCGTACCTGATGGAAGAATGTAAAAAAATAGGACAATGAAGGTGAATTACTAATACTTATGTTATCTTTATATGGTCATTGATATCTCCCTTTACACTTATTTAGAATCTATGATCTCCGTTTATTATGTTTCATATTTTTAGATTAGTAAATTCCTACTACTTAGTTTGAAAATGACATAAACTTTAGAAAACAACACCAATGATATATGGAAAACCAAGCAAACGCATTCGGATTATTTTGATACTTTAGTAAAACGATCCATGAGTCATTTGTGACGTGTACGAATCAACCACACCTCAATTCGACACACAGTGTGACCGGTATGGCAAAAAGTGTCTGATATCAGTTTCTAATTAAGATAAACTTTGTAAAACAACACCAATGACATACTCCAAACTAAGAAAACGCATTCGGATTGTTTTGATACATTAGGAAAATGATCCACGAGTCATTTGTGACATGTACGAATCGACTGCACCTCAATCCGACGCATGGTGTGACCAGTATGGAAAAAAGTGTCTGATATCAGTTTCAAATTGAGATAAACTTTGGAAAACAACACCAATGACATATTCCAAACCGATAAAATGAGTTTGGATTGTTTTGATACTTTAGGACAACGATCCACGAGTCATTTTTGATGTGTAAGAATCGACCACAACTCAATATGACACACGATGTGACCGGTATGGCTAAAAGTGTCTGATATCAGTTTCAAATTGAGATAAACTTCGGAAAACAACACCAATGACATACGCCAAACTGAGAAAACGTGTTCAGATTGTTTTGATACAATAGGATAACGATCCACGAGTCATTTTTAACGTGTACGAATTGAACGCACCTCAATCCGATGCACAGTGTGACTGGTATGGATAAAAGTTTCTGATATCAGTTTCAAATTGAGATAAACATTGGAAAACAACACCAATGACATGCGGAAAACCGAGAAAACGTGTTCGGATTGTTTTGATACTTTAGGAAAACGATCCACGAGCGATTTCTGATGTGTACAAATTGACCGTACCTCAATCCGATGCATGGTGTGACCGGTATGGCTAAAAGTCCCTGATATCAGTTTCAAATTGAGATAAACTTTGGAAAACAACACCAATTATATATGCCAAACCGAGCAAACACGTTCGGATTGTTTTGATACTTTAGGACAACGATCCACGAGTCATTTGTGACGTGTACGAATCAACTGCATCTCAATCCGACACACGATGTGACCGGTATGGATAAAAGTGTCTGATATCAGTTTCAAATTGAGATAAACTTTGGAAAACAACAACAATGACATACGCCAAACTGAGAAAACGCGTTCAGATTGTTTTGATACTTTAGTTCAACGATCCACGAGTCATTTGTGACGTGTACAAATCAACCGCACCTCAATCCGATGCACGGTGTGACCGGTATGGCTAAAAGTGTCTGATATCAGTTTCAAATTGAGATAAACTTTGGAAAACAACACCAATGACATACGTAAAACCAAGCAAATGCGTTAGGATTGTTTTGATACTTTAGGACAACTATCCACGAGTCATTTGTGACGTGTATGAATTGAACGTACCTCAATCTGACGCACGATGTGACCGGTATGGCTAAAAGTGTATGATATCAGTTTCAAATTGAGATAAACTTTGGAAAACAACACCAATGACATATGCCAAACCGAGCAAACACGTTCGGATTATTTTTATACTTTAGGAAAACGATCCACGAGTCATTGGTAACGTGTATGAATCGACCGCACCTCAATCCGACGCACGGTGTGACCGGTATGGATAAAAGAGTCTGATATCAGTTTCTAATTGAGATAAACTTTGGAAAACAACACCAATTACATACTGCAAACCGAGCAAACACGTTCGGATTATTTTGATACTTTAGGAAAACGATCCACGAGTCATTTGTGACATGTATGAATCAATCGCACCTCAATCTGATGCATAGTGTGACCGGTATAGATAAAAATGTCTGATATCAGTTTCAAATTGAGATAAAATTTGGAAAACAACACCAATGACATATGCCAAACCGAGAAATTTCATTCAGACTGTTTTGATACTTTAGGACAACGATTCACGAGTCATTTTTGATGTGTACGAATCGACCACACCTCAATCCGATGCACGGTGTGACCGGTATGGCTAAAAGTGTCTGATATCAGTTTCAAATTGAGATAAACTTTGGAAAACAACACCAATGACATACGGAAAACCGAGCAAACGCATTCAGATTGTTTTGATACTTTAAGACAACTATCCATGAGTCATTTTTGACGTGTAAAAAATGAACGCACCTCAATCCGACGCACAGTGTGACCGGTATGGCTGAAAGTGTCTGATATCAGTTTGAAAATGACATAAACTTTAGAAAACATAACCAATGACATACACCAAACCAAGAAAATGCGTTCGGATTGTTATGATACTTTAAGAAAATGATCCACGAGTCATTTGTGACGTGTACGAATCAACCACACCTCAATCCGACGCAAGATGTGACTGGTATGGCTAAAAGTGTCTGATATCAATTTCAAATTGAGATAAACTTTGGAAAACAACACCAATGACATGCTCCAAACAGATAAAACGTGTTCGGATTGTTTTGATACTTTAGGAAAACAATCCATGAGTCATTTGTGATATGTACGAATTGACCGCACCTCAATCCGATGCACGGTGTGACCGGTATTGCTAAAAGTGTCTGATATCAGTTTCAAATTGAGATAAACTTTGGAAAACAACACCAATGACATACGGTAAACTGAGAAAACGCATTCGGATTGTTTTGATACTTTAGGAAAACGATCCACGAGTCATTTGTGATGTGTACGAATCGACCGCACCTCAATCCGACGCAAGATGTGACCGATATGGCTAAATGTGTCTGATATAAGTTTTAAATTGAGATAAACTTTGGAAAACAACACCAATGACATACGCCAAACCGAGAAAACACGTTCGGATTGTTTTGATACTTTAAGAAAACGATCCATGAGTCATTTGTGACGTGTACGAATCAACCGCTCCTCAATCCGATGCACGGTGTGATCGTTATGGCTAAAAGTGTCTGATATCAGTTTCAAATTGAGATAAACTTTGGAAAACAACACCAATGACATACGCCAAACCGAGAAAACGCGTTCGAATTGTTTTGATACTTTAGGACAATGATCCACGAGTCATTTTTGACGTGTACGAATTGACCACACCTCAATCCGACCGATGCACGGTGTGACCGGTAAAGATTTTCATTAGATAAAGAATCAGTATTTATTAAATGAGATAAATCAATCAAAAACATATTGATTTTACATTATTCCCTTTCATTGTTGTGAAAATGAAAACTTTTGAGTTTAAAATTTCATATTTTAGTTTCACATTTCCATATTAATGTATTCATTCATATTAATATTTTAATTTCTTTCATTATTGCATTACTAACATAATATTTGTTTTCTTATATAGGTGAATTTTTTTCCTTGAGTCCGGATGCTTTGTTCAGCAACAAATACCATCGAGATCGGATCATGGATATCAAAGGATGAAACATGAATGTTTATAACTGTTGTTGAATAATTGTAAATGTAACCATGTAAAACAATGTTTGAAATGTATATAGCAATGTGTTTTTTTGTATTCATGATGTTAAGTAAATGTATATACCATTATCGGTCAAAATATTGGGTGCGGGTGCTATGGTGTGTAGGTGTGCATGTGCTACTTTGTGTAGGTATTCTAGTGTGCAGGTGTGCAGGTACTGTTTTGTAGGTGCAGGCGATGGGGCCTTTATCCGCACCTTTTTAGCACTGACAAAGGACACCTTTAACAGCGCTAGAGGAGCACTGAAAAAGGAACCCTTTATCAGCGCTACATCAAGCGCCAATATAGGAGACCTTTATCAGCGCTAAAAGAAGCGCTGATAAAGGGGACCCCCCCTTTATCTACGACGACATTAACAATGCTTTTCTAGCACTGTTAATGCCGATTTTTAGCACTGATAAAGGGCCAGGTTGTAGTAGTGAAATTAAAAAGAATAATTCTCATAAAATCTCAGGGTGTTACAATATGTGACCTTCACTTGTTAAGAAGGGAAATATCTTGAAATAAACCTCAATATTTCTTTCTTCAACTAAGACCACCAGTACTATCTCCATATATCATGGTACATATTGTTAACCCCAGGGAAAATTTCATATCGTGAGGTATATAAATCTAACTTTAACTCCTCAAAAATTATTTTTGGTAACACAACCTAACCACAAATGTTAAGATAGTCATTAGTATCTACATAAAAATTAGGTGGTGTCCACCCACTATATATATTATCCCTCGTAAATAGTAAATACACGTAAGATAACTAAATCTATTTATTCCCACAAGGTGCAATGACGCAATACATAGAGATATTATGGTCACTCTTCCTTGATCCCTTGAATAAAAAGATGTATCTGAGAAAATAGGATCATTATATACCACTTTCTACTAGACACCTACACTAACTACACCCATGTTTCCCTAATCAGTGCATCCAAAATGAAATTTCCTTTCCTAGAGGTACATAAAAACCATAAATTTAAATATTTTATGTACTTAAACCACATCCTCTTCCAATGATTTATGTCCATATAGTAAATGATATACTTAAGGATCTTATGGTTGGTATACACAATGGAACTATCATTGGTAAGTTATTGATGAAAACATATCAGCAAATATAACACTATTTATAACTACATATCATGTTTCAGGAAGTTTCTCTAAGATCCCATGTTTTTATGAGTTGTAAATTTGATAAATAATTTATATTTTCAATTACTATAAATTTACATTTTTGATCAGATGTTAAAAATATAAATTTTCAAGTTGGAATTCCAAAAGGTTGTGTTTTTAGATATGGAATGATTCTTGGAATGTTTTTTGGAGGTTTTAAAAGGGTTTTAGGGTTTCAGGACATAGATTTTTCAATATAAAAAATCATCTGATATCCTGTTTTTTTATTTTGCAGAAGTGTAAACTTCCATCAAATGGTTTTTTGATAGTTTCCAAAAATAGCTACTAAAGTTGGTATCAGCGTCCAACTAACTTTGGTTCCATCTATTTAGTGGTGTTTTCTAGGAACTATCATATAATTTTTATTTGATGGTGGTTTTTTTGGTTTTACGAGTGGTTTCACCTCCAAAAAATGCCAAAAAATAGTGGCAGTTTAAACTGCCATTATCGACTTGAAATTTTTTGGGAGCATAATTCAACACTAAAACCAAAAAAATACTTCTATAAGAAATTTTGATCTTATATAGAGGCGTCTTGAACTACTGATAAAAAATATTTTTAAATATATAGAAGGGGTTTAAACATACACTATAAATTACATTTAAAAAATAAAAATGTCGAATCTACAACCTCAGAACAGCCAAAAAAATAGATGTAACAATATTAAAATCTATCAAAAAAACATAATTGAATCATTTGGAAAAATATTTATTTCAAAAAAATTGGGCACTACTACGAAGAGTGTTAGTGTTTACCATCCCAACATAACTCTCTTATATTTTGAATTATTTTCCATGATTGAGTATCCAAAACTGAATGAAAGTGGCACATCTACGTTGGAAAAAACCAATGAAATCAAGAAAAAGTGTTCAACTAAGAAGGCTATAAAGAAATATCATGATGATTTCTAACCTAAAAGGAAAATATGTTTTTACTATGGAAAGAGAGGCTAAAAAATTAACCATTTCATGAATTCCATGCATTTTAAATCAATTAGATTTGAGATTGAATTGAGGAATAGTACATTCTTCCATGTATTGTATATATCTATATAATCAATGAAATTTCAAGAATGAAGATGTAAAAATATTTCAGACATTCAATAAAAGGAGTCAATTAGTTAATAGTTCTATCTTTTCCAAGTTCTCCAAGATGAGGAGTCACTACTACAACCTGGCCCTTTATCAACGCTAAAAACCGGCATTAACAGTGCTACAAAAGCGCTATTAATGCCGACGTAGATTGGGGGGGTCCCCTTTATCAGCGCTTCTCGAAGCGCTGATAAAGGACCCTTTTATCAGCACTTCTTTTAGCGCTGATAAAGGTCTCCTATATCGGCGCTTGACGGAGCGCTGATAAAGGGTTCCTTTATCAGCACTCCTCTAGCACTGTTAAAGGTGTCCTTTATCAGCACTAATAAAGCGCTAATAAAGGCCCCATCGCTTGCACCTACAAAACAGTACCTACACACTTGCACACCAGAATACCTGCACAAAGTATCACATGCACACCTGCACACCATAGCACCCACACCCAATATTTTGACTGAAAATGGTATATACATTTACTTAACATCAAGAATACAAAAAAAACTCATTACTATATACATTTCGAACATTATTTTACATGGTTACATTTACAATTATTCAACAACCGTTATAAACATTCATGTTTCATCCTTTGATATTCGTGATCCGCTCTCGACGATATTTGTTGTCGAACAAAGCATCCGAACACAAGGAAAAAAATTCACCAATATAAGAAAACAAATATTATATTAGTAATGCAATAATGAAATAAATTAAAACAGTAATATGAAAGAATACATTAATATGGAAATGTGAAACTAAAATATGAAATTTTAAACTCAAAAGTTTTCATTTTCATAACAATGAAATGGAATAATGTAAAATCAATATGTTTTTGATTGATTTATCTCATTTAATAAATACTGATTATTTATCTAATGAAAAGCTTTACCGGTCACATTGTGCGTCAGATTGAGGTGCGGTCAATTTTTACACATCACAAATGACTCGTGTATTGTTTTCCTAAAGTATAAAAACAATCCGAACGCGTTTTCTTGGTTTCCCGTATGTCATTGGTGTTGTTTTCCAAAGTTTATCTCAATTAGAAACTGATATCATATACTTTTAGCCATACCGGTCACATTGTGCATTGGATTGAGGTGTGGTCGATTCGTACACATTACAAATTACTCGTGGATTGTTGTCCTAATGTATCAAAACAATCTGAACACATTTTCTCAGTTTGGTGTATGTCATTGGTGTTCTTTTCCAAAGTTTATCTCAATTTGAAACTGATATCAGACACTTTTAGCCATACCGGTCACATCGTGCGTCAGATTGAGGTGAGGTCAATTCGTACACGTCAAAAATGACTCGTGGATCATTTTCCTAAAGTATAAAAACAATCTGAACGTGTTTGCTCATTTTTCCGTATGTCATTGTTGTTGTTTTCCAAATTTTATCTCAATTTAAAACTGATATCAGAAACTTTTAGCCATACCGGTCACACCGTGCGTCGGATTGAGGTGTGGTCGATTCGTACACGTCACAAATGACTCGTGGATCGCTGTCCTAAAGTATCAAAACAATACGAACGTGTTTGCTTGGTTTGGTATATGTCATTGGTGTTGTTTTCCAAAGTTTATCTCAATTTGAAACTGATATCAGACACTTTTAGCCATACCGGTCACATCATGTGTCGGATTGAGGTGCGGTAGATTCGTACATGTCACAAATGACTCGTGGATCGTTGTAGTAAAGTATCAAAACAATCTGAACGTGTTTTCTCAGTTTGGCGTATGTCATTGGTGTTGTTTTCTAAAGTTTATGTCATTTTCAAACTGATATCAGACACTTTTAGCCATACCGGTCACACTGTGCGTTGGATTGAGGTTCGGTCGATTTTTACACGTCAAAAATGACTTGTGGATCGTTGTCTTAATGTATCAAAACAATCCGGATACATTTGCTCAGTTTTCCGTATGTCATTGGTGTTGTTTTCCAAAGCTTATCTCAATTTGAAACTGATATCAGACACTTTTAGCTATACCGGTCACACCGTACGTCGGATTAAGGTTCGGTCGATTCGTACACATCACAAATGACTCGTGGATCGTTTTCATAAAGTTTCAAAACAATCCGAATGCGTTTTCTTGGTTTGGCGTATGTCATTGGTGTTGTTTTCCAAAGTTGATGTCAAATTGAAACTGATATCAGACACTTTTAGCCATACCGGTCACACTATGCGTCTGATTGAGGTTTGGTCGATTCTTACACATCACAAATGACTCGTGGATCGTTTTCCTAAAGTATCAAAACAATCCGAACGCGTTTTCTTGGTTTTCCATATGTCATTGGTGTTGTTTTGCAAAGTTTATCTCAATTAGAAACTGATATCAGACACTTTTAGCCATACCGGTCACACCGTGCGTCAGATTGAGGTGTGGTCTATTCGTACACATTACAAATTACTCGTGGATCATTTTCCTAATGTATCAAAACAATCCGAATGTGTTTGCTTGGTTTGGCGTATGTCATTGGTGTTGTTTTCCAAAGTTTATCTCAATTTGAAACTGTTATCAGACACTTTTAGCCATACCGGTCACATCATGCATCAGATTCAGGTGAGGTCAATTCATACACATCAAAAATGACTCGTGGATCATTTTCCTAAAGTATCAAAACAATCCGAATGCGTTTTCTCAGTTTGCCATATGTCATTGGTGTTGTTTTCCAAAGTTTATCTCAATGTGAAACTGATATCAGACACTTTTAGCCATACCAGTCACAACGTGCGTCAGATTGAGGTGAGTTCAATTCGTACACATCACAAATGACTCTGGATCGCTGTCCTAAAGTATCAAAACAATCCAAACGCGTTTGCTTGGTTTGGCATATGTCATTGGTGTTGTTTTCCAAAGTTTATCTCAATTGGAAACTGATATCAGAAACTTTTAGCCATACCGATCACATCGTGTGTTGGATTGAGGTGCGGTCGATTCGTACACGTCACAAATGACTCGTGGATCGTTTTCCTAAAGTATCAAAACAATTAGAATGCGTTTGATCGGTTTGGCGTATGTCATTGGTGTTGCTTTCCGAAGTTTATCTCAATTTGAAACTGATATCTGACACTTTTAGCCATACTGGTCACATCGTGCATCGGATTGAGGTGCAGTCGATTCGTACATGTCAAAAATGACACGTGGATCGTTGTCCTAAAGTATCAAACCAATATGAACGTGTTTGCTCAGTTTTCCGTATTTCATTGGTGTTGTTTTCCAAAGTTTATCTCAATTTGAAACTGATATCAGACACTTTTAGCCATACCGGTCACATCGTGCGTCAGATTTAGGTGAGGTTGATTCGTACACGTCAAAAATGACTCATGGATCATTGTCCTAATGTATCAAAACAATACGAACGCATTTTCTCAGTTTGGCGTATGTCATTGGTGTTGTTTTCCAAAGTTTATCTCAATTTGAAACTGATATCAGACACTTTTAGCCATATCGGTCTCACCGTGCGTCGGATTGAGGTGAGGTCGATTCGTACACGTCACAAATGACTCGTAAATCATTTTCCTAAAGTATCAAAACAATCCAAATGCATTTTATCGGTTTGTTGTATGTCATTGGTGTTGTTTTCCAAAGTTTATCTCAATTTGAAACTGATATTAGCCACTTTTAGCCATACTGATCACACCGTGTGTCGGAATGAGGTGCGGTCGATTCATACACGTCAAAAATGACTCATGGATCGTTTTCCTAAAGTGTCAAAAAAAAACACGAACGCATTTTCTCGGTTTGGTGTATGTCATTGGTGTTGTTTTCCAAAGATTATCTCAATTTGAAACTGATATCAGACACTTTTAGCCATACCGGTCACACCGTGCAACGGATTGAGGTGCGGTCGATTCGTACACGTCAAAAATTACTCTTGGATCGTTTTCCTAATGTATAAAAACAATCAGAACGTGTTTTATCAGTTTTCCGTATGTCATTTGTGTTGTTTTCCAAAGTTTATCTCAATTTGAAACTAATATCAGACACTTTTAGCCATACTGGTCACACCGTGCGTCGGATTGAGGTGTGGTCGATTTGTACACTTCAAAAATGACTCATGGATCGTTTTCCTAAAGTATAAAAACAATACGAAAACGTTTTCTTGGTTTGACTTATGCCATTGGTGTTGCTTTCCAATGTTTATCTCAATTAGAAACTGATATCAGACACTTTTAGACATGCCGGTCACACCGTGTGTCGGATTGAGGTGCGGTCGATTCATACACGTTAAAAATGACTCTTCGATCATTGTCCTAAAGTATTAAAACAATCCGAACTCTTTTGCTCGGTTTGGCGTATGTCATTGGTGTTGTTTTCCAATGTTTATCTCAATTTGAAATTGATATCAGACACTTTAAGCCATACCAGTTACATCGTGCGTTAGATTGAGGTCCGGTCGATTTGTACACGTCACAAATGACTCGTGGATAGTTTTCCTAAAGTATCAAAACAATATGAATTCATTTTCTCGGTTTTCCTTATGTCATTGGTGTTGTTTTCCAAAGTTTTTCTCAATTTGAAACTGATATCAGACACTTTTAGCCATACCGGTCACACCGTGCGTTGTATTGAGGTGCAGTCGATTCGTACACGTCACAAATTACTCGTGGATAGTTTTCCAAAAGTATCAAAACAATCTGAACGTGTTTACTCGGTTTGGTGTATGTCATTGATGTTGTTTTCCATAGTTTATCTCAATTTGAAACTGATATCAGACACTTTTAGCCCTATCGGTCACATCATGCATCGGATTGAGGTGCAGTCGATTCTTAAAAGTCACAAATGACTCGTGGATCGTTTTCCTAAAGTATCAAAACAATCCGAACGCATTTTCTTGGTTTGGAATATGTCATTGGTGTTGTTTTCCAAATTTTATCTCAATTTTAAATTGATATCAGACACTTTTATCCATACCGGTCACACCGTGCGTCGGATTGAGGTGTGGTTGATTCATAGATGTCACAAATGACTCGTGGATCATTTTCCTAAAGTATCAAAACAATCTGAATGCGTTTGCTTGGTTTTCCGTATGTCATTGTTGTTGTTTTCCAAAGTTTATCTCAATTTGGAACTGATATCAGACACTTTTAGCCATACCGGTCACACCGTGCGTCGGATTGAGGTGTGGTGGATTTTTACATGTTAAAAATGACTCGTGGATCGTTGTACTAAAGTATCAAAATAATCCGAATGTTTTTTCTCAGTTTGGTGCATGTCATTGGTGTTGTTTTCCGAAGTTTATCTCAATTTGAAACTGATATCAGACACTTTTAGCCATACCGGTCACACCGTGCATCGGATTGAGGTGCAGTCGATTCGTACACGTCACAAATGACTCGTGGATCGTTGTCCTAAAGTATCAAAACAATCCAAATGCATTTGCTCGGTTTGGCGTAAGTCATTGGTGTTGTTTTCCAAAGTTTATCTCAATTTGAAACTAATATCAGACACTTTTCGCCATACCGGTCACACCGTGCATCGGATTGAGGTGCGGTCGATTTTTACACATCACAAATGACTCGTGGATTGTTGTCCAAAAGTATCAAAACAATCCAAATGCGTTTGCTCGGTTTGGCGTATGTCATTGGTGTTGTTTTCCAAAGTTTATCTCAATTTGAAACTGATATCAGACACTTTTAGCCATACCGGTCACACTGTGCATCAGATTGAGGTGAAGTCGATTCGTACATGTCAAAAATGACTCTTTGATTGTTGTACTAAAGTATCAAAATAATCTGAACGTGTTTGCTCGGTTTGTCGTATGTCATTGGTGTTGTTTTCTAAATTTTATGTCATTTTCAAACTAAGTAGTAGGAATTCACTAATCTAAGGATATGAAACATAAGAAAGGGAGATCATAGATGCTCAATAAGTGTAAAGGGAGATATCAATGACCATATAAAGATAATATAAGTATTAGGAATTCACCTTCATTTTCCTATTTGTTTACATTCTTCCATCAGGTACGATGCCCATTCGTTTCTAAAGACATTTATATCATCTTCTGAATAGGAGTTTTTGCGACAGTCACAGTATTACTGAAAAAATATAAATACACAAAGGATTAATAATTATTTTAAATAAATTAGTAACTATTTTCAAAAATACCTCTTCAGGGATGCTAGTTTGTTCATGAAATATGATTTCTTTCATAAATTTACAAACATAATAATCGCAGTCCTTGTCATTTGTTTGTTTCAGACACTACAGAAACATCGAGAAAAATAAGTTATTTGTTTTGATATGTATTTGGATAGTGAAATATAATTATATATACCCAGATACTTCTCCATTTGTAGATCTTGTGGGCATTGTCGTCCTTATGCCCTGGATTCATTCCAGCCTTTAGACGATATTCATACACCGCCCTATCATAACAAAATCCTCATTAAAATATAATATAAATTATATAACTAGATATTTAGTTCTAAAATGTTGGATCTAGTGTATTAAAAATTTACAATCACCATCATGTGTGGTCGGTTAGTTGGATATCCATGCAGTGTATCTAGAAAATAAATCTTTGGAGTATCCAAATTGACTGCAATGAGCATCCAATGTTCCCTAAAAACACAAAAAGAAATAAGTACTGATAGAAATGAAAATATAATTGATATGATTAAAATGTAGAGTTTTACCCTAGCATCGTTGGTATTAAAAAGAGCATGTCATTCGTAATTCTTCTTTGAAACGTTCTGAGCAGATTTGACATCAATTCAGCCTGAAAATTAGAATTTATTTCTGTTCATTGTGTATAAATGGTGTGAGGACTAACGAGTCCAAATTTGTATTCATGGGAAAATCCCTTCAATTGTTTTTCATATATACTCCTGTGAAAAATATGAGATGTATTTATCCATAATTATCAATGTATATCAGCTTCTGTAAAATCAAATCATGAAAACATTACTCATGTATACATTTATAACTGAGGTGCCTAGCCAGTCGTATGTGATGATCTCATAAACAGCGTCTGCACTAACGAAATCTATTATTTCCTCTCCATACATATCTTTTTCACAAACAATTGTATGACTCTTGTCGTCTTTCATTTTCGTATCCACATGGGCTTGTAATGATATTAAATGTGGATATAGAACGGGCAGGGTGAACGCGCTCTCAGTAGATCATTTTGATCGGTTGGATGATCCAATGTTGGAGCCGCTCTTTTGTTTTAGCTTCTCCATTTTATCCTTCTGTAATAACATTCATCGGTTAAGCCATTTTCTAATTTAATGGTAAAGGTTCTTCTTGAAAAATGAACTGGAAATGAATACCTCCTGCTTGACATGTTTTTTTACAAGATTCGACGGCCATGCAATGAATGTTCCAATAGCTTTTTCCACGTATGAATGTCATCATCATCATTTGGCATGGGTAGCTCGGCGCTCGGCTCATGAGCTACGTTAATCGACACTTTGACATGACCGGTTGGAAGTGGTCTGGAGTGTAGCATGTCATTCTGCATATTGAACACCATAGCCCTCGCTACAAGGCGATGGGTGGGAGTTGACAGATATAAATCACAGTCATTTTCACCTTACAGAATATCATTACATGAAAGGTATCAGTGTCTATGTAATTCACATCTAACAAAAACGAATATTATAACATTGATTACCACGGTTAAGTCAGGTCTTTGAGGGGAATGGCTCGCCTCAAAGCTGGTGAGGGGTGGATCTTCTCGCGGGGGTTGTTCTTGAGTTGTTTGTTCTCTTCGCCTCTCCTCCATCAAACTCTTTAGCATCTCTCCCTGAGTTTGGATTAGTTCTTCAAGGGTAGCTACTCTATCTCTCATTACATGCAATTCTTTAGTATGTTCATCCTCTTGTTTTTTTTTTCTAAAAATATGTCCGGGGTGACACCCCAAAACCCACACCTCTGACGCGGCCATACTGTTCTGGCTATTTCAAGGCCGTTGAAAGTATGTCTGCATCCGGTGCGGGTGTTGTTGATTCCTCTGACTATGTCAAATAGAAAATATGAAAAAATAAGTAAGCATCGTTATGTAATAGTGATTTAAAGAAAAACAAGTTTATATTATGTCATACTTACACATGTTTCCCACACTTTTTGTGTGTTTTCATCTATCAGTTTCTCCTCTTTATTAACACGAGCCTCCTTCCATAGCACATGGCGTGGAATGGAAGTGACTTGATATTTTTCTTCACCAATCTTCATATAAACAGAGAAACATGGTTATAGTGTTGTTTTATGTCACATAAAATTATTACAGTACTTTTAAAATACATACCAATTGTTTTTCAATTGAAGCGTACCCCAAACTTGCTTTACGGTAGGGGTACGCTGATTTTGCTGCCCGTTCTTTATTTTCAGCACTCAGTTGCTGTTTCATAAATAAAAACCTATCAATCAACGTGATGAATACATGCAATGTTACACAACGTGTAACCAAACACAATGTACCTGAAAATTCTATTCCACACGACGGTTGCAAAACGCATCCCACATTCCTTGGAATATCAAGTGTGCATAAAGAGGAGGCGGGTGCAGCTTGATTTTCCATTTGGCATCTTTCAGATGATGTTTCGTTAAAATGGTACGAAAGCCTCTATGAATCCTTCCTGCTAGTCTAAAAACAGATTCTTTGTGTGAAACATCTATAATAAATGCACTCTGCAAGAGATGATGAAGGGTTAGTCAATATTTCAATATTTTATTTTATTTTAATAAATTAAATAGATGATATCGTAATGTTACCATAATCTCTCCCCACATTAATGTTTTCAACCCGCTGACAACATGGTGTCACGACTCTACATCAATCGGCACGCGTTGTCGAGTGACGATTCCAATGTACCTACTAAACATGGCTTTGTTGGGGTTTACATGTTGGCCTAGCTTATTCCATCCCACCTCATATTTGATGCCTTTTGCTTTTGCCTTAAGGATTTTTTCTAAAACTGTCAAACTACGACGCACCTATTTTTTTGTGTCGCTGGAGTTTCATCGCCTACCATTTCCTCAGTTTCTGCACCATCATTATGTTTCCCCGAAGCACTAGCATCGGCACTGACACCAGCTACAACAGGTTGAGAGACCTGTTGTACGTCAGCAGTGGGACCAGTTGCAATAGGTTGAGAGACCTGTTGTCTCTCAGTAGTGGGACCAGCTGTAACAGGTTGAGAGATGTGTTGTGTCTCGGGATTGGGTGCATCAGCAGGTGAAGAAGTCATTATCTGTCGAACTGGTTTAAAATTTAATTTAGATCACATAAAATCAGTAGTGAACAGATAATAACATAATGTAACACAATCTATATTACAATAAAAATCAATAACCTGATTATTGAACTCCATTTTTTTAAAAGGCTGAAGGGATTTGACCCCTCAATCAACTATCCATATCCCTTCATTGTGGTCTCCTCTGACATACAAAACGTCGTCTACATTGGGACCACTGCGAAATGATTGTGAAGTCCCAATGAAAGGTTCATCTTCCATTGAATTTTCATCTGACCCTTCAGCTGTTTTGGTTGATAACAGAACAATTGACCAGTTTCGGTTTGCGGGATCTGGAACATAAAATACTTGCACTACCTGTGATTCCATTATAAATGGTTCGTCTTTCTCCCCTTCCTTACTGAAATAAAATTTCACGAATCCCAAATCATCCATTTTAACAGCACTCATGTTATCAACCCACTTGCATTGAAATATCGGAACTTGAAATTCCGTATAATCCAACTACCATATTTGTTTGATGATGCCAAAGTATGACATATTTACATAAATTGGATTTCTGTCCTTAGCACCGGAAACATGCATCACTTCAGCCACAAGTGTAACCCCACTATTATGCATGGTACTGTCTTCATCATGTTCATTAGTATAAAATGTATAACCATTAACTATATAATCATTGTAAGATAATGCATACACACTTGGTCTTCCGGCTAGCCATCGAAGTCGTTCCGAAATTGACTTTGGATTTTCATCTGACTTCTTAAAAATATGATCTCGAAACCATCCTATAAACTGTCAATTATGTGTATCTGATATCCATTTTTCAGCCCTTGATGGATTCAAATGCCTAAGAATTTCTTTGTGGATTTCAACATATGGGTCAATGTTGAAACTATTATGAAAAACATAAAGGTGGGCCTGCTCCCGATCTGTAATATTGATTGTGACAACCTTTCTTCCAGAAATTCCTTCACCCTCAAGCCGCCCAATGTGACGAGATTTCGGTAAGCCAATGCTTTCCACACCAGACAAGTATTATGTACAGAATTCAACGGCTTCCTCAATAATATATCGCTATGCAATACAACCCTCTGGCCGACTTCGATTTTTGACATACCCTTTCAAAATCTTCATATACCATTCAATGGGGTACATCCATCTGTAATGTACAGGACCACATAGTAGAATCTCTCTCACCAAGTGGACCATCAAATGAACCATCATATCAAAAAATGAAGGCGGGAAGAACATTTCTAATTCACATAATATGACGGCAATTTATTTTTCCATAGCTGGCAATTTCTCCGGGTCTATAACTTTGCTGCATATAGCTTTGAAAAAGAAACACAGTTTTGTTAATGTATGGAGGACATTCTTGGGAATAAATCAACGTAATGAAATTGGAATGAGATTTTTCATCAAAACATGACAGTCATGTGATTTCAGACCTTTTAACTTCAAGTCTCTCATTGACACAAGGTTACTGATATTTGACGAATACCCCTTTGGAACCTTTACGTCATTCAAGAAGTTGAAAAACTGATATCTCTCCTGCCTAGAAAGAGTGTAAGCAGCAGGAGGAAGAAATTTTTGTTTTTCACCCTTCACTGGTGCCAACTCTTCTCGTATTCCCATCTCAACCATGTCCAACCTAGCCTTAATTCCATCTTTTGTTTTTCCATATGTATTTAGCAATGTTCCGGTAACACTGTCAAATACATTTTTTCTACATGCATAACATCAATAAAATGTCTTACATACAGACAATTCCAGTATTGTAATTAAAAAAAAAATTGTTCTCTTTTTCCAACCGATTTACGTAAGGTTTTTCGAATCCAGTTTACCAAAAGTAGTGTCCACATTTTTAACTTTCTCAAACAATTGATCGCCTGTTAGTGGAGACGGTGTTGTACGTTCTTCTGAACTTCCATCAAATGATGTCTTCCAAGAACGGTACTTATGTCGTCAAGGTAGAAATCTGTGATGTCCTAGAAACACGGTTTTCGGTGAATGTTTCAACCTAATTGATTGTGTACCTTCTTCGCAAATGGGACAACCTTGAGTTCATTTAATGCTATATCCTGACAAATTTCCATAAGCAGGGAATTCATTTATCATCCCATACAACATGACTCTCAAAGTGAAATCTTCCTTTCTGTAAGCATCATACAATGTAACACCTGAATCCCACAATAATTTCAAATCTTCGATCGATGGAGCTAAATAAACATCAATATCATTACCTAGTTGTTTTGGTCCTGATATAAGCATAGATAACATGATGTATTTTCGTTTCATGCATAACCATGGTGGTAAGTTATAATTTATCAACATTACCGACCATGTACTGTGACTGTTGCTTTGAAAACCAAAAGGATTCACTCCATCTGTAGATAACGCAAGACGAAGGTTTCTCGACTCATTTCCAAATTCAGGATACTCCTGATCGATTCTCTTCCACTGAGGAGAGTCTACTGGGTGACGTAGTATCCCATCTTTAATTCTTGTATCTTCATGCCATGTTAATTGTTCTGCAATCTCCTCACTTCCATATAGGCGTCTAAACCTTGGAATGATTGGAAAGTACCATACAACTTTAGTAGGACTGGATTCATCTTTCTTGTATCGAGAAGCACCACACTTTGGGAATTCTTTAAGTGATTTGTGGTCCTTGTAAAACAGTATACAGTCATTCGGACAGGCGTGTATTCTTTCAGAGATCATACCCATAGATCGTAGAATTCATTTGGCATCGTATGTTCGGCTTGGGAGCTCATTGTCTTCTGGGAGCATGTCATTCAAGAGGGAAAGTAGTTTCATAAAACTATCGTCACTCCACTCATTATCTGCTTTCAAATTATACAGCTTCAGTACGGCTGACAATGCTGTATATTTAGTGAAACCAGCATACAATGGCGTCTTTTCACAACTTTTTAACTTCTCAACCAATTTTTGGCAATCACGAAGTTCATCTTCGAAGGTCCTTGTCATTTTCTCAATACGATCTTCATCATCATTCACATCTGTAATCACATCCTCCATACAGTCATCTTCATTGTTCATGTTTGTAATCATATCAGATGATCCATAAAATGCAGTGTCACCCTAGTCACTACCTACATTCGTTGTTTCCCCGTGTTTATTCCAACATGTATAACGTTGATCTATTCCATGACAGATCAAGTGTTCTTCCAACTCATCTGGACTAATTTGTTTTGAATAACAACAGCTTAAACACAGACAAAGGATTTGAGAAGAGTCACATGCATGATCTTTTGCAAACTTGATAAATTCTTTCACGCCTTCTTCATACTCTTTTGTCAACCGATTGGAATTCATCAATTCTTTATTTATATTCATCCTATTTCAAACCCATAGGATGAGTATATAGGTTAGAGGAGAAGTAATATGAGTATAATTTAGAGAAAAAACAAGATACTTCAAGGAAATAATGTGACCATGAAATGACTAAGTCTAGAATGTTGTGGATCTTGAATACATTCTTTGACTGATTTGGAGAAATGACTTCTCGAACCTTTTATGGATAACCTTGAAATCCTTCCAAGGAAATAATGTGACCATGAAACAATACTTCTTAAACAAAATATGGGGAATTTATAATATTGTAATAAAGACAAAGCTCTCTAAAACACCCAAAACAACCTCCATATTATCGGAGTACTCCTCCTATATATTATAATACACCAAGAAGTATTCTAAAAAAATGAAAATCGAGGTGTCTAGAAAGATATTAAAGATCTAGTTCATCAGTTCCATGAAATAGATAGAACATTGGTGATCCCAAATGGAATTCATAAATACTTTAAATTTCTATATCGACTTTAAAAATCTATCTTTTGAGCATCCTCTTCCCAAACCCTCAACTGTTGGTACCCTGATCTCTATAAAATTTTCAAAAACCAATAGAACCTTATAAGATGGTCAAAAAAATCATCAATTATAGGAAATATGTAATTATTCATTACTGTCACCTGGATATGACTACGGTAGACTATTAAAATTAATAGGCTATGATATGACTTCATTGAAAACAGAATTGGAAAAACCCATAGTGACATGATCATATAGATAGAACCATTTCCCTAAAGATCTTCTAGCTGATCTTTTAGCTCCTCTAAATCGGCCGGAGCCTTATAATGTGATGGAATAGAAAATGGGATCGTCCTGTGAAGCAAATATATAGAAAATGCAAACACTCATTGGGGAGGTCATCCCATGAAGTCCTCTAGAAATGATTTTGTGTACTTTTCCATGACCACTGGAATTTCACATGAAGAACACTTCTCAACAACCCCAAGGAAAACCTTGGAAAAATGTCATGATATGAACCATAACATAGAAGAAACTTGTCATACCCTCCATGGTTATAGATCACAATCTCCATAAAAGACATGGAATCTCCTGTTAAGAGTAAGTAACTGAACTCAATGGTGATAACAGTCATCTAGTGCACTAAATCCAATAAAAAAATCCAAGATGATAATGAGGTCAGAAAAGACTAGGTCCAAAACATGGAATTCCGAAATGTCCTCCATTCCAAGTACCACAACACAACTCTCAAAGCACATGAAACCATGACCATTTTTCATACCCAAAAGGGTTAGGCAATACATAAAATAATTCATAAACTCTGCCATCATACCCAAGTAATAAAAAAATATGTGAAATTAATGACTAGGATTCACCATTTTGAAATGAAAACAATACTATAGAAGAATTAAAAAAATCACACTCTCTATGCTTCTACATGGTCCTTCTTGGAGGTATTGTCTACAAGAAACATGAATAACCTCCATCAAGGAAAACCCAACATCAAATCACAACAAAATAACTAAATGAAAACACCAAAACATAAGAATAACTAAATAAATCTAATGAAGTAGTGGGAAATCATAAAAGCAACCCATAGTCAGGATCAAAACATAACCACAATCCCAAACCACCCATAGAAACTGAAGATTCAACACGAAGAATAGTTGTCCAAACACTTAGCCATTCCAAACATAATTAATTCATGAAAATTCAATTTGAATCACCTTAATGAGGAGGACCTGGTGGTGGAGGAGAAGGAGGTCTCGACAGCGGTGTCACCGGAGGCAGCGGAGGCAGCGCAGAGGCAGGGCAGAGGTAGGGCGGAGGCAGGGCGGAGGCAACGGAGGAAACGGAGGAGGAGGAGGAGGAGGAGGTAGCGGAGTAGGCAGAGGAGGAGGAGGAGGAGGCGCCGGTGGAGGAGGAGGAGGATGAGGCCGCGGACTAAGAGGAGGAGGAGGACACGCCGGTGGAGGAGGAGGAGGATGAGATTGTGGTGGAGGAGGTGGAGGAGGAGGAGGAGGAGGAGGAGCAGAGGAGGACGTGGAGGCGGCAGCCGGAGGAGGAGGAGGCGGTGGCTGGAGGAAGAGGAGAAAGAGGAGGCGACGACCACGACGGAGGAGGAGGAGGTGGCTGCAGCGGCATAGAGGAGGGCTTCCGCGAGATCTTGACCAGGTGCAGGGAGGAGGAAGAGGACCCGTGGGTTTTTAACAAATCCGTGTGAGCCTTTATCAACGCTAGTAAAAAGCGCTGATAAAGGGTGTATTTGTCATCTCTAAAATGAAAAGCGCTGATAAATACAACCTTTATCAGCGCTGATAAATAAGCCCTTTATGAGCGCTAAAAAATGTGCTGATAAAGGGGCAAGCCTTTATCAGCGCTTGCTTTAGCACTGATAATGTGTACCTTTATCATCGCTTTACCGTTAGCGCTGATAAAGGCAGGTGCATTCCTTGCCTAGTTTTGTGGTAGTGAGTTATTGGTGGAACCAAATAATCCCATCTCTATATACTTGTTCTCAAATGATAGGAATTGGTAGTGAAGGTGATAAATTGAGTATCCACCCTAATTAATTGAAGGATATACCCATAATTTTTTTGGTAAAGGAATGATACATTGGATACTACTTATTAAAATCTATCTGGATAGATTATAGGTATTATAAATTACATGAGGTGATTAGAGAGATATTTCTCATGTTCCAGACTTGTACTGAATTGTCAAGTATTTCCTAACATATCCATAAGAAGTTTAAAAATCTGATATATGGGAGATTAATGTGATATAATGATAGGGAAATCATCCATGGTGCATTAATTAATATGGATATTATATTTTGAGTTCTAAAAAATTTGGATAAAGGTAAGTTATAATCTAAATTCATTTAAAGAGGACATGAATTAATGTTAACTATTTATGGAATTCCAGGGCTATGAATGAAAAATGGGTATGTTTATTAATTTTTGTAAGCATCATATCTATAGATACTTAATTATAATCTACAGTGGCATATTCATTTTTTCCACTTATTTAATAATCATTTTCCTATATGTATGGATGAACTTCCCTGCATTAGAATGAATTGTACACATTGAAACCATAAACTCCCATACGTGTATCCATCAATAGAGATGCATAACTAGTATTTTTTATCTATGTAGTGATGAATCTAATATTCATAGTCATCAACCCATTTCTTCAAAAGAATCATTCCTTAATGAAATTTTAAGTACACTACATAATAGAAAATGGAGTTTTCATGATTTAATATTTGAAGATGAAAATAAATTTTAATGATGTATTAAATGTCCTACCAATATTATAAGAATAAAATATCCCAAATATGTTTTTGATCAATCCCACCAGTTAAATTGTAACTTTTCCTCACGCAATGAAAAATAGGATCAATTAATATAAAATATTAGAGTTATTTTAATGTCTAATAATAGAGTTTCTTGAATTATCTAATTATGATGAAAAATATATTTTAAGATTTTAAATCTGAGTTTTATGTTCAGATAATCAGGGGATTTGATAACAATTATTAAATAATGTTTTGATAATTAATATATTCATGTTATTTTTTTAAGAGCATGGGTTTTCATGAATAATGGTAATGATTATATTTTAATGATTATGATATTTATTAAATTGTAGATACCTAATATGATAACTATTTATGCCATAGAGAAATACCATATGTAAGGTCCATCTTCATTATTTTTTCACAAACATATGGTTTTATGTGAAACTACACATATCCATATGGAAACCATTCATTAGGAAAAGACCTCTGAAAAACTAGAGTAAAAATGCAAAACTCATAAAAAAATTAAAATAAATCTAGTTATATCATATTTAATATAAGAGATGAATGGGGGTGTCATGATTGGTCATCTATAGAATATTAAATGAAAACAAATAATAGGGTAAAATTTGAAATAAAATAGAAAATCAACTAATCATATATATTTTCATTAAATGTAAGGGAAATATAGATATCCCTACCAGAAACAACAACATTGTTTTTGAATCACCATATTATTGTCACACTATCATAATTTTAGTTAAATCTCATCTTTTAATTTAAACTAAACACTAATAACTACCCAATTAACTTTTATCGACACCATCTCCGTATTTATCTCAACTCCCAACTAGAAGTACATCCATTATAATTATATTGAAAATTAAATAGTCTTGTATATTTAAATTTAAACATAAAACCAAGAAATGATTGTGTACTAAATGATTTTGAAGTTTTCTGATTTACCTACTCACTACCATCAATTGAGGAAATATCATTAGGGATAGATCCAATTGTTTTTTGATATAATTCAATCAATTCTTTATGTAGAGAAATGAACTTTACACCTTGAATCTTTTTATGTGCCCCCTATTCATAAATTGTGATTTTAATATCAATAAAATCCCTTTGAGAATCTCATGGTATAGAGTAACTACATCGAGACGTAGATTCTACTAAAATATTTAGTGGGCTCCCCATGACCTCTGATGGTAATGGCAGCAAACTCATTCTGCTCACGCGATGAGGATGCTCCTTCACAAGGACTTAATCAACAAGATCATCCTAGGAGACTGAGAAGAACTATGTGGGATTGGTATCAAATAGTTCTTTAATTTTAAACTATAAATCAAATATCAATCATATTTTAAGTAATATATATTAATATAGTGACAGTAGAAAATAAGTTATTAAAATTAAAAGGGAATTCATACCTTAACTGCTTTGGTGGGATTATTAACATAATTCCCATTAGATTTTGTATGAACATCCAACAAAAGTTATTTTTGTAGTATTTGTGCCCCAAATTATTTTACTACATTAAATAAATTTAAATCTAAAATTTAATATATGAAATCGATAATTTTATCTTATAAATAATTAAACTAATGAAGATATTACCAAAGTAGATTTGTTTCTAGAAAAACTCATAGACCTAACAGTGTGGGGGAATGTTTTTTTAGCAGAACATGATGTATTTTAACATGAAAAATCCTAAAATAAATAACATGTAATTTAATAATAATGTATTAAATGTCATCTCCTTGTTTTATGCAAGTATATATGTAAAATATTATTAATATGATAATATATATTTCAACATCACTTTCTTCACATGAAGATGAATATAAACAGGAACCTTATATTGGAATCTAGGTACCCCTTCACGTATCTAATCATATATATACAATGATTTCAATGATGGATCATTGAATTTATTCCATAATCTCCATTTAAAATCCTTCCATTCCTACATAAAATTTTTAATATCCACTTTCGTACGATAATATTTGTAGTGGTAAAGTAGAATAACATCTGTACAATGAGATTAATTTTTGAAATGATAGAATTTAATAACATAATGAAATTAAATTACACCATAATTTATTGAAATTTTCCTTATATGGGAATCAAATGAATCATTTTTTCAAGATTGAGGAACATTCCTCAAATTAGAACATGTAATGCGAAGGGTAAACAACTCCGTAGCTAGCTAGCCTATAAAATGACCAAATAATCCTTTGGAATCATCCATGTGGACCACATAACAGTCAAATGGGATAACTGTCTTCATTCCATTAAACTTTTATACATCTAAAAAATTTATATTTATCTTTGTAGTAACATTTTTTTGCATATTTTATAAAAAAATAGTTAGTAGTATAAAAAATTTACAATAACATTTTTCACATTAAAATATGTTCCTATAATTGTCACCCTCCAATATCCTCATGTACAAACAGGAGTGGTGAACTATTTCTTCACCACTCAACCTACTACATGTGGATGTATTGTCTCAAATTCTGATGGGATGGAGAAGGAGGGTGTTCTAGACGCTAATGGAATGGTGGGTGTGAGATATGATAAAATGGGGTAGAAAGATATTGTATCAGATGCTTTATGGATTGAGAATGATGGATCATTATCTTTTAATGTGGTTGAGGGAACGTCAATGGAGAGTCATCTAAGATGAGTGAAATTATTATTCATTGGAATTCCTATCATTTAAACAAATAAAATTTACTTCAGAACAAATATTTCAAAAAAAAAGAATGCAGAAAAAAAGAAAGAAATGATAATAGATTCATATTACTGAAAAAAATATTAATAGCTATGATAATGAATGACAACACATATAACATAATTTTTTGATAAATTAATGTATGACTACACAAACAATCATATTGTTTTTCAATCCTGTTGTTTTCCTGATCTATAGTTATTATTTCTACTTCATCCGACCTTAAATGACAAATATTTTCAATTCCATTATGGAAAAATAATTTTTTTCCTTGATATTTATGGGATTCAATGTCAGATTCCATATCATCCACTTCATCACCCATATTATACAAGTCACTTTGTTTTATGTGAATAACTACAATCCACCCTTCATCCATGAAATCTTCCACATGATATATCATTTTTTTAGGTGATGAGAAGATATAAATATTATGTAATTCATGGTCACTAACATACATCATGCTGGAGAATTTCATAGAAGTAAATTTCAAGGAATCTCTTTTAATTCCCCTAGTAATATCAACCCACATTCATTTGAATAAAAGAATAGAAAAATAACCATGGTACTTTAATTCAATAATATTAGTCAATTTTCTATTGTATCTAAATTCAAAACCAATAAATATACCACTATTCTAGGTTTAAGCCCTCTTAATGATCAGTTGTATGAAATTTATATCCATTGACATTGTAATACTCAACTTTTCTGTCCTGTTTTAGAGGATCTTTAGCTAGGAAATTCAAATCTAATGAAAACATAGCAAGAGTATCAGTATTGCTGATCTAAAAAAAGTAATATACATTATTATATTTTAAAAATATGTGTTAACCTAAAATCTGTATTGGTTGAAATATTTATGGACATACACTACTTTAAAACCATTCTACATATTATTTATTAATATATTTTGTTATATATTTCTCATTTAATGTTTGACTACCCATACATCAAATTATCTGTATCATGGTATCTTCAATAAATGGATCTATAATTTTACTATTGAGCAACACATATGTATATTCCTGTAATAATTCCATTTCTTTCACTGTAACATTTTAGATCCTCCCAATAGATTGGCCAGTAGTAGGAAAGATTTATTATTTTTCATGTAGTTTATATTGAGTTTATGTTTCATCAACATGAAAAAATTTATTGAATCTTATGTCAATATCATCCATGTATCTAGAAAAAAGATAAGACACTCCTATGTTAAATATCCTTTGGAAATAGAACCTTCCGGTTGAGATTTTTTTTAACGTATGATTTCAAATGGCCATGATATATACAAAAAAATCATAATTATATATTTAATTAAGTTCCAAGAACTGATTACATACGATTAAAAACATATAAATAAATTACCCCTCTATTAGATACATCCATTGATAATATATTTCCCCTTCTAATTTAGTTTCCTTATCTAAATTCACTATTAAATGCATCATGATAGTAGAAAATAATAGAGGAAAGATCATTTCAAATGCACAAAGTGTCAATAAAAATATTTCAAAAAGGTTTTAAAGATCATCTAGTTGTAAATTTTTCACACATAGTTTTATGAAAAAATTTAAAAATTGGAGTACAACTGTAGAAAAATTTCTACGTAATAATTTATGTAATGTCAATGGTTGAAACTGGTGTAACAAAATATGTGAATCGGGGATTTTCAATCATTGTAACCTATGATGCATTAAGTTGAAACACATTTAGATGTTACTTTAATACCCATCAGAAACCATAACATGTTTTAAAATTTCAAGGGACATATCTTTATCCCTATTGTTAAATGAAAATTCACCGGAACATACCTTCAATTCCCACATGGCCATAGATCACACTTTATGTTCATTGTTTAAAATTCATTCCGAGCATTAAGATGGTCTTTTTATTTTCCATGCTCATTAAGAAATGTGAATATAAAATTTACAAAAAACGTTCTTCTCAATTTGAATAACATCAAGACTATTTCACAAAAAATTAAATTCCCAATACAGAAGATTGGAGAATAAACATTTTTTATTCTATTATTTCATTCCAATTTCACATGATGATGTACTTAGAAATTTTTTCCCACCATAATTCAAATGATAAACCTTCCCAAATTTTGTTTCAATATTTACAATTGGATCCAGTATTATAGAACATTTCAGCAACTTTGTAGGTGTTATAGGATCAAAATGAAACATTGAATTTTGACTTGTTCAACTGAAATCTATGAGATGCATCGAGAAATATTAAATAACAAAAGAATCATAATTTTCTACTATAAGGTAGTCTTTCAGACTCAAAATCAAATATAAAAATAGTACAAGCCAAGCCTTTGTAAGTGTTCTAACAATATAATGTCACAAGTTTAGGGAAGTCAATAATGTTCCACATTAGATCAGAGTTCTTTTTTAACATTGTTCTTGAAGTTACATAATTTGTCTCAACATCATTTCACCATAAGTACTGTAATTATTTAATTAGAGGCTATATGTATACATTAATATCATTTTTAGATATATATTTTTTAGGAATAATAATAAGTAATATAAAATATTTTTTTTGAATACATATCCACAAATGTAGATTTTAAGGGATCCGAACAACCGGCCAAATGCTATAACTGGTGCTCAAAGTTCTAAATTGGTTGAATCCATCAGTATCTAATATCAATTTCACATTCCTAGGATCATATGATAAATATGGATGTGATGAAAAAAATTTATTCCGTGATAATAAATCTCCTAGATGTCTTATTAACCCATCATTGTTGTTATCTGTAGAATGAAACTTTATTTTCTTGGTGGTTTTTGATGACATGAATACTCCTTGTAATTAATGATTCAAAAGGAAGTAACGTAAAACCTTTACTGGTGTGTTATTTTTCTTATTCATCATATTATTATCTTAATTCATAATTCTAACATCACCCATTGACTACCATATATAAGAACAACATTTTTCAATACTTTCTTCTTGAATCCTCCCCCAAATATAGAATAAAATCATTGGGACAAGCATGTATTTTTTTTATAATTCAGACCAAGATTGTTAACAATTTTTTTCATATAATAAAAATACTCAGGGATATTAGTTTCATTAAATGTAACACACAACAATTCCAATATCATGGACATCACATTATTTGTAATTATGCATGTGTTTTTGATATGGAATAACATTAAAAGAAAAGAATGTTTTGAAAATTTAAAACATCCACCATATTTATCTAATTTTCATTATCAACTAAATCATTAAACCCTTTTTTATGCTCAATTAATTAATCTCTTACATTAGTCTCCACAGAATAAATAGGAGGATCCAATGATATCTTACAATCTTCATTATGGTATTCTAATAATCCCAAAAACATCCCTTGTCAAGTTATTATTTGTAGCACCCTCGACTGTTTGTTCTGATATGTTTTTATGTTGATGTTGTTATCTTGAAATGATAAAATAATAATTTATAATGTTTTTCATTTCATTATCCATTTTTTTATGAAGTTGGGAGCTCATTTTATTGATTTACATCAGAACTCAAACTTTCTGTAACATTCAATTGTCTATTAAAAATCTTACAAAAATATTGGGTAGGGAGTTTCATTAATATCAGGTGTTCATAAACTTCATGTCTCATCCACGATATTTTAAATTTACATTTTAGGATATAGACAAATTATTTCCCATACACAGATCAATTGGAAATTGAAAAATATAATAACTCGTCCAAACCATTTTCATATTGAGGTGTGTTCTTTGGTAACATGATCCATTATTTATCTATACATATCACAATGTGCCTATAAATTAGTAAAAAAAATGAAAATAAATTAGTATTAATAATTTAGAAAGGAGTTATAACATAGCTCTAGCAGGGAATTTAGAGTTCTAACACATCTCTTTCTAGAGGGGGTGTCACGTAATACTTCACTAGCATTGCATGTAGTGGAGGAACTCATCCTATTTTTGGTTGCCTACCTAAGAACCCTAGGTTTCTCATAAGTTTTAATAGAGAAGGAAAACTTATAATTTAAATTTTTTATTATACATTAAATAAATAACTCTATTTAAAATACATATAATCATTTAGAAAAGCAAGTAAATAATTATGATTAAGGTTAAAAGTCGTTATTTTTATTATTATACCCATATAAATTTACACATTTATGTATATACATATATCACATTTCAAAAATTCACATTTTTCAAGTGAATTTGCACATACACAAACACACACATATATATATACACCATTTTTTAATAAATGGGTTTGGGTTCTTAAATTCATCCCCTTTTCATATATCTATTAATGATTATTATTTTAATGGTTAAAAACAATTCATTTAAAAATTTTAATGTAATTATTATTAATGTAATTTATAATTTTATTATTAATAATAACTTAATTATTACTTTTGATCAATCATAATAAAATTATTAGTAATTTATAATTAATTATTTAAAAATTAAGTACCAGTTTATTTGATGATATAAGCATATGAAACAACACAAACCCTCACACAAGAGAATATTAGACCGTGACACTACCTTGAAAAAGAATGACCCACCTAAAATTATCCAACTTTACTACACAAGGCCATAAAGAACTATACATTAGGGCCTTATAGCCTCACAAATAGGTCTCTAAAGACTTATAAATGGGGAATAATGTACATTTTTAATAGTTTCTCAAGATTAAACCAAAACTAAAAAACCAATGGTAATAGCAGATTTCAGTGTAGTTTGAAATTTTGGAAAACTGTATCCTAGGGAACATAGTTGGTGAATAGTTACTACTAGCAATGAAACCTAACCATGAGGCCCAACTTACATAGACAAATGTCTTGAATAACTATATTTAAGGCCAAAAGACACTATGTTGGTGTTTATAATTAATTATTGACATGTCACGTGGTAGGAACACATTTGGTTAAATTGTGTGTCATAACTATGTGAGGTGGATGGTTTGGTGGAAGTGGAAATGACGCGATTGGAACATGGTTTTAAAAACTGTGAGGCCAAACCATGTGGGCCATTGTAAATGGTTAATTAACCCTTTTCACGTGTGATATTTAAGTGGGAAACTCCCTTTTTCATCCTTCCTCTCCCATGCATAGCCTATTTAGCCCATGCATCTCCTTCCCATATTTAAGAAATTTCAAGGGGGTGCTTTTGGTGTCTTATTAAGGCATTTACAATATTTTATGGGAAGTATTTGTTTTTTAGTCTCTATATTGTTCATCTTATTCTTATTATAAATTCGGATCTATCAGACTATGTTTTTTATTCTTGATTCCTTATGATCATGGTGGAATTGAATACCTATGATGGGAATTTTTCTATTCCTAGGAAGAGGGTAAACTGGGTGGTCATCTACACTTTTTCATGTTTCCATTCATTAAGGTATGTCATCATGGTAATTTTACAAAACACTAATTCCATATTTAAATTTATTTGGGGTTTTCAATAATGTTTCTTATAGATTACTATAATGTAAAGAAATTCCATGTAATTTTGTTAAATTATATGGGATTATTTGGATACCAAGTGCATAGATGGCACTTGATTTCGAGGCCCAGTGATCCCAAAATAGTTTTTCGAAATTTTTTAAGTTTATTTAAGAATAGAACACATGAACAGTTTTGGAAACTTCTAAATGGGTGCTCGGATTAAAAAAAGACGGCATTGTTGCATCCAGAATGACAAATTTACCTATGAATGGATATAACCTAAACTGGCGTGCATCGAGGGAAAAAGTTAATTTTTGTACTTTTAAGAAAATTTAATAGAATATTTTTTTAAGGAAAAATAAAAAAAATATTTTAGTTTATTTTATTTGAATTTTGAATTTTGTTGATGCGTAAGAGAAACATTGTTTCATAAATGAAACAGTGTAACGACGTTGCGACACAGCATAATAGAAACGCTAAAATGCGTTCTCCCATTAATTACAAAGAAAGGATCCAAGTTCATTAGAGTTTGTGGGATTTTGCTCAAAATACTTGTTGGAATTCAATGGCGAATGACTAGAGGTGAATAATGGGGAATGAAAAATGAAGACGGATCAATGAATGGGTTCAGACCAGATGCAAGCATTTTTAAAAATGATTAATGTGGGATTCACCCTTCACCAACGATCAATCCAACGTCGAGGTAGTGTGTCTTTGATTAATTTTCCTCCCCCACATTGAAATATCCACAATGAATGTGAATCATTTGATTGACAGAATGATTCAAGTATTGTGCGTGCATTTGTAGCAGGGTTTTGATATTGAGGCTTTGAATTGGGATTATGCATGTTAGAATTCGTAATGATCTCCTCCCAAATTATTTTGAATTCTAACATGGAGGGTTCGGGCTGACTCGAACAAGGCTCAGATTCCTCCTTTATAGGTCTTCATGTGTTCTTCGTGATTGAAACCCTAGATTAACGATAGTGAAAAATTGAGCTCGTAGCAGGGATGATGATGACCTGAGAATTACACAGGTAGTCGTAGATCGAAAAATGGACCAATAGACTGGACCCAGTGGCTAGCAGAAGATATCGATGGCACGTCGGTGGCTGAGACAGTAGAGGGCGGCACACATCAGCAGCCATGTGCGGGAGACAGTGTACACCAGTGGTGCACCGTGGTGGTGCAGGTCCCCGCAGAGTTGGCCACGAGGCAGTGGATGAGGGCTGCCGTAAATGGCCAGTGGTGGGATCTCCAATGACGCGGCATCGAGCAGCGTCGCGTGGCTGGAAGACCGCGACTGGAGGGTCCCGTGGTGACCTATGGTGTGGTACAAAGTGACCCACGAGGTGGTCATGCTGAAAACCCACTAATTTTATGGGTATCTAAAGCGACGATTGCTGCCGTGTCTTGGAAAGACAAGCCCTTCCTCTAACAGTGGGTCGAGCGGGAGATGACAGGTTTGGATGCCCCAGGGGGCCGGACCTGCAGCCCAGCCGGTCTGGGCTCGACCCAGCTGGTCCAACCAGGGACTGGCAGACTGGGTCACATTTGTGTCAAGTCAGACCAGGGTTGGGGGAGTGCAATCTGGGCTAGGTCGGGTCAGTTCAATCCAACCAGATCGGATATGGACCTGGACCCCACTGGTCCTTTTTAGTAAAACAATCATAACTCACGAACTGTACGTCTAATTGATGAAATGTTTGTTGTGTTGGAACCCTCATGAAGGAGAAATCATTTCGGTATACACCAATTGAGTTTATATAGAGGTTGAGTTTTGACTGATGACTTAAGGGTTAGATTTTCCTAGAATCAAAAGAATAGCATTGTGGACCTCAGTGGCCTGGTATACGAATTGATGTGTAGACCTCAGTGGCGTGGTATGTGAATTGATTTTTAGACCTCAGTGGCCCAAAAGACAAATAGTTGCGCAGACCTCAATATCCAGATAGATGAATAGTCATGCAGATATCAGTGGCCCAGTAGGGGAAGAGTCATGCAGACTTTAATTGCCTGACAGATGAATAGTCCTATGGAACTCAGTTTCCTGATAGATGAAGATTTGTGCGGACCTCAGTGGCTCGGAAGACGAGGAGTCATGCATACCTTAGTGTCCTGGCAGACGAGTAGCCGAGCATACCTCTATGGCCTAATAGACAAGCAGACTTCAGTGGCCCAATAGATCTCAATGGCCCGACATACCTCAATGAATCATCAGGGATGAGTCCCTAAGAAGTAAAAAATGTTAATCTTTTTGGGTTGTGCTTGTGAGCGGGCATGTGTATAAGTACTTAGTGAATGCCTCCCACTTACAGGTAATTTCATTTGGTGATAGTTTCCAGCCCCAGGCCTTTGGGATGCAGGCTTGGGGTAGTCTCAGCACAGGCCCTGGGGGACGAGTCCTAACAAATTACGATTGATGAACTTGGTTTCTATACTTTAGGTTATTCCGGCGTGAGCTATCCATTGCTTCAGCTATACTTTTTCTTTGTAGTATTTATTTGTAGTTTGGGTTACCTACTAATTATTTTGTTACTCACCCCTACACGGGCTTCACCACCGCATTTTGTGTCTTGTACAGATGACTGACGCTTTGACGGAGACCTTGGTCGTCCAGGACCAGGCAGTGCCCGATGAGATCAGATGGGCGAGGCATACTCCTACGGCTTTTGGAAGCTACTCTACACCTACCCTTCAGGTAGGGTTTTCTATGGAAGGATTTATAGAGATCATTATACTTTCTTGTTTTCGTCTTTTATTTGTTAGGCTTGTATTCTAGCCCCTCCAATTCAAGCTTTTACTTTATACTCTCAGTGGTTGTCTTTTTGGAATACATGTTTTCCCTTTCAGCTTTGTGGGTTGGGGTTGTGAGTGTGTGTGTGCATGTGTACAGGTACTCAGAAAATTCCTCCCACTTGAAGGTAATTTTCTTTGGTGTTAGTCGCCATCCCCTGGCCTTTAGGAGGTGGGATTGGGGTAGTAGTCGAACGGGGCCCTGGGGATGGATCTTGAAAATTATGCCTGATTCAAGGAGAATGATATACTATGGGGTGTTAGAAAAATATTTTTCATAGTTCTATTACATCAAGGTCGAATGGTGAGGTTTTGGTTATTATGACTTTATATTTTATTATTTTTTGTTTGATTTTATATTCTTTAATATAATTAATTATTTATAATTTTATTATAATTAATTAACATTGGGTGGGTTGGTTGTGAGACAGAGCATGACATGTCTTGGGTGATATTGGAAAATCCATAAAATCTATTATTATACATTTTAAAATAAATGGAATGCTTTTTACGAGGTAGGTGGTTAGTTATACATACCCTTTGGTATTGATACATGTGTATGGTAGTATTTAAATGATTTTTATCATCCATGAGGGTGATTCCCCCTATTTAAATTTATTTCAATTATTTATTTAATAAAATTAAAATGGTTATAGAAGATGGATATGAAATAAGGGTCACTAACAACCACTATAAACTAGATTCATGTCTTGGCCTTGATGGCCGACACCAAGACCCCGGAGACACCTAGGGCCCTCCAGACATTTTTTTAGGTGAGGTCCGCCCCAGTAAGACATGTTATCCCATACATAAGATGAGGTGGGCTGACCTATGGCATGTTTACACTAGTTTGGGGTGTACAATATCCTAGAGAGGCCTTGAAATTGTAGTGTAAAGACCTCATGTAGCCATCAATAAAACAATACCAAGTCAAGATATCATATGATGTGATGTCTAGGTGTGTTTCCTGTTGATTCAAGACCATGAATCCATCCTAAAAGATCCCATAATGGATACCACTACTTATGTTCTGATCTTGAAGATACAGTAAGGGATACCTCTCTAGTGTATTGACCTGGGGGAACCTTGTGGGTGCCCCAGTGGTTGACTAACCCAAATCAAGTCTGTTATGATTTTGGGTAGAGATGATAATATGTGTCACATTCGAACTTCTACCAAAAATGTAAACCTAAGGGGATGTGATAGTAGTGATTTTATTAGGAATTTAACCATCCTTAATCCTTTACTTATCCTTTCACTTAGTTATTTTTAATGTACTACTTCTGAGAACTTGACCTATGGGACTTAAATTGTGGGATGACATGGTGGGGATTCCTAGATGTACTTCCTAGGATCTGAATTATGATCCTTATTTATTGAATGATTTTTTATCAGAATTCATAGTTTAACTAAGATTCCTCCATACATAGGGAACAAGTAAGCGGTTTCTAAGTGAATCGCATAACCCCTTTTACATGTTGAGTTTCTTAGGATTCCAAGATTGATTTGATCCAGGTGATTATAGAGGTTTGTAGGTGGGGTTTTCCCCAAATATTTTGATTCTCATAAGATCCCCATTTATTAATGATGATTACCTCCATATATTCCTTTTATATTCCTCAGGTTCTATTGGAATCACTGTTACTTAATTACACAGAGCTATATGGTAATAGACTATTAAGCTAGATATTGAATGATTCTAGGTTATTATCTTGGATCTAGAGTGAATTACTTAAAATTTTCCTATGGATAAACCCCTTAGGAACATATCATTTTTTTCAATGTCTTGTTTCCTATAGATCAAGACGTAAGAAGTTGACATAATACATGATTATGGAAGATCAAGATGTTTTCTAGGTTCCATTGGTAACTCATTGATTAAGTTATATGCCTAGGAATCCTATAATCTATCTATATACATTTTTATAGGATTTTATGTTCATACTTAGAATCGTACTTTATATAGTGGAGGTGAGTATTAGTGATCCAAGATCTAGGACTTATACCCCCGTGTAATCATGTAGAATTCTCAGATATATTCTAGTATTCAGTGAAGCTAGTTTGGTCAGTCCAAACTAGCCTTCAGGCCCTCAGTATGACTTTGGTTAGTTGTTATATTTATAGTATTAGATATTAATATTTTAGTTGAGAACTTTACATACACATACCCTATATTTACTAGAAATATATGAGACCACATTGTTGGTTCCCTAATTAATTTTGTACTTGCACCCTAATTGGACCACCATTTCACTTGGTTGTCCAAGTATACATTTATTTGGTTGTAGAAATAGGTTGGGATGTGGCCTAATACTGGTCAATCATGAGGGATAAAATATGTACAAGGATCTTGGTATATGGTGTTACTTAATGTGGATAGTGGTGACTTGTAATTTTAATTCTATCTCTTTTACATATTAATGTATATATGGTCATCATAGTGGGGAATTAGTGTTGGATGTATGACAAGGATGTTTTTGCCTTTATTTAATTTCATTTATTACATTGTTGTATAGATTTTTGTCATCCCCAAATTGATTATTTACCTAATATAGAAAATGTTGGGTTATTTGGTTTTTTATTACATTTATACAAGGTGATATCCTCCCCAAGGACACACCCTTGGTTGTCGCTACTAGTCGGAAACTTCGGGCATATAAGGAGGTGTCATTTAGGCCTTATCACAAATAGTTTTGGAAAATGTTTATGGAGTTAAATATGGTGGGAAATTCAAAATTGTTATCAGAGTATATTCTTTCCTATTGTATTTATATTTATAATATGGTAAATATGACTATTAGGAATGTTTTGGAACCTATTAAGAATATCGATTTTGAGAATTAAGACCACTTGTTCTGGTAAAAATTATAGGATTCAAAGGATATGGGATTGATGTTATTGGTCTGGGATGTTACTATTTTATATAATTTTCACTTTGAATAACACATATGTGGTGGGAAGCTTATGATTTATTACAAATTTATAAATCAAGGCTCATCGGTTGGAGGCAAGTGATTTATTCTGACTGTTGGATAATAAAGGTAAGTTGCATTTATTCATAAATTGTATTGGGCACATAGGGTCCACATGTTATATTCCTTATAGTGTGTGATTAATATTTTTGACGAATGAGGCCAACTATTAAAAGTGTCAACAATAGCCTAATTTCTCCCCAAATTGTTTCTTGGTAGAATTCTACTTAGTTAAACAATATTTTTATATAATTTTGTGATAGACTATATGGAATTTATAGTGATACGGCTTGGAAATAGTCATGTTGATACAGTACCTTATACACTGGAGGTTCATAAAACCTTAGTATGTAATAATAGGTAATTTTATCTTCTTTAGGGACATTGATAGGTCTCTAGGAGAATCTTATCTCTTAGATAGGGGTTGTCAGGAAAACTCTGTTGACTTAGGAAGCTCATTCCCTTCTGATAAAACCTTTAGGGTCTATCCTTTTCTTATGTAGATAACTAACTATTTGTGACAACCTATATATATTTTTCCTATATATCATTCAATGATAGTCTACTAAACCAACATTCATTTATGGTTATCTAGTCATAAATTGAAGTTCGATGTCAGTAGGTACCTAATGTTTATGGTGGACTGGAACCTCTAGGGGTATTATCATATATATATGTATGGTGGTGATAAATTTCTTATATTTCATCTCTATGACATAGTGACCCACCAGGGTGAACTCCCCTATGGGATTCTTAAATAGGATGAATACCTGGTAGGCCAAGGCTTAGTAGTTGATGCCATTATAATACTTTCCTTAATATAATATATATGAATGAGATTCCAACTATAATTTAAAGGGTGTTTTATCTATACATTATAATTTAAAACCTATATAAATGAACCCATTTAGTCATGTTTTACCCTATTATGTTAATGATATTTTTACCTACCTTTGGTTTCACCTCTTTTAGAGAGATTTGACAGGCATATTAGATGTTAGGGACTAGTTAAGGTGGTAATAGGGATGTTTCTCATGTGTTACAATTAAATATGGTTTATATTCTTTATGTGTGATTTCTATGGTCTAGGTGATCATACCTAGTGACCTTGATATAATTCCTTATTGGTATGGCTAGCAGGGAGACCTATATACCCTCAGTTTTGACTCATACCTTAGTGAGTTTGTTTTTGGTTTGGTCAAGGAAAAACTATAAAAGGGAATGGTTTGGGTTTAATAATTCTTTTAGAGGTTATGATCTCTATTGTATTCTCAAATTGAGACTGATTCATGATAGTTTCTTAGGTTTCAAATTATATGTAGGTTGATGACTTTGGTTTTAGAGAAATCAACTATGTTTCTTGGGTATCAAGAGTGAGTTTGATGGTAAAGAATATTCAGTGTCTTGACCTATTGACTAGTGGTTTTTTAGTTAACAACATCATTAGATATTGGTATGATGGTCATTAATGGAATGGAGCCTATGGTTTTGGAATGATGTCATGAGTTGGTGGTTAAGGAATGAATCATGGTATTGGTGTGGTAACTATTTTGAATATGTGTTCCAGGGAGCATTGGTATTAATGATATTGTCATGTCGTGTAGCATGGTCAATTTGTCGTTGTTAATGGATCACTAACTAGAGAATAATTATTCTCTTGTTTTGGGTGGTACGGTATTATAAATCTATTGTGATGGGAATGATATGAATAGAATGTTTCAGTTGCAGGTGGTACTATTTAAATCATTAATCGGTGAGTCGTAGTGTGCGATCAAAGGACTAATGGTTTCAATTATTTTCTATGGGAATTATTCACCAAGAGGTTTGATAAATTGAGAAATTTATATCCATGGTATAGGAATTTTCAGGAATGAACCATGTGTAGTGGAACATATTATTTGGCTCAATCTTGGAAAGGCATTGAAAGGACAGTGGGAATGGATCATTGAGAGTGACACATGTTTGGCGATATGACCTATTAAGGCTGTGCTCGAGGATCCAAATAAAGCAATCCATATGGAGGGGATTTAACTATGGGTTATTTGAGGATGTTGACCCTTGTGATGAGTTTAAATTCATCATTTTCCATGGAAACCATTCTCAATAAGAATAAATAAAAGATAATTTTGTGTTATATTTTTGCACTCAAAAATTTGAAGGTTCCTAGCCATGATATTTGTTATGTTTGGAAACTGATGGCACATTGAGTCTGTTGTTTAGGAACAAATTTTTATGGTGAAATGACAATGATTATCGTAATGTGGGGAAGGGGATGTTTGTCACTAGTGAGTGACTGCCATGTGAGAATTGTTGTGAAAGTGAAGAATTAGTCGATAGATGGTCATTTTTGATTGAGGGTTCCTCTAACACCCTGAGATTTTGTGAAATAATTTTGTCAAATAAATTTAATATTTTTTATATTTTTCATTATTCCCAAAAATAATTTTATATTTCATTACATGAAACACTATGTTTAGCTGGTATTATACGCAACATCGAGTTTATATTTTGTTACTCATAACGACAAGTTTATATGAAACGTGACATACTATTAAAATATTATTATTCAATATGATATTCATCTACCAGCCATTTAAATTGTTGGTATTAATAGGATTAAAACAATTATGAAAATATTTCATTTATAAATTTCTATAAAATTAATTATTTGGTGAGAAATTATTTATAAATTAAAATGAAAACTATTTTAAAATAAAGGAAATATTTTTTTGAAAAAAAATATTTTTATGCACACAAACACATTTTACCTCAATAAATTTAACAAATCAAATACAATTAATTATTTTAATTAAATTAATATATTACATACACAATAAAATTTTTAACATTCATATTATGTGTTTTTAGATAATATATATGAATAAATCCAATTTTACACTTCAAAACTATATTTTTATATAATTTGGTTTTGTATAATTTTGTGAAATTATTTTTAAATTGATTTCTTTATATTTTTTAAAAAAATTATTTTAAAAAATTAGAATAATTTTTTAAATCATCTTTTTAAAAATATCTTAGTGTGAATTTTCACGAATTTCATGGAAAGATAAATTTCTTAAAGAATAGTGAAAAATACTCTTTTTTATTAAGAATTTACATTTATTTTAAAAAATTTAAAAACATATAAATTGATTTAATGATAAAATTAGTTCAAATATATATCTATTAATCCAAATTATTTCACTATAATCTATTTTATTTTGATGTTTGATATAAAAACATTTTAAACTTTTCAACATTTTCTATTTGAAAAACAGCTTTCTCGACACGTCAATGAGAATGATTTTAAATTAAAATTTTTCACTTATATAAATTTAATTTAGGAAAATGTATTCCATATTCATAATATTAATAATTTATATTTTATAATAATATAAAATTATTTTTTTACCAAAATTAGTAGTAAAAATATTTACCGTAGCTGAGGGGGGAAATAGGTTTACCATGGGGTAAACTAAAAGGACAAGGGTTAAAGTGACATAAAAACTTGTAAAAAAAATTGTATAGAAATATTTAATCCTTATAAACTCTAAGGTAAACAAATGGATAATTTTTTTAGCCTTTTGGAAATTGAAAAACCTGGGTACATATTTTCCTTTTCAAAAATTAAAAGTGTGCCACTCACCTCACTTAGAAAATGCCACTCCCCCTACTCTCAACATCAGACTCCCTAAACCCATTGGTTAGATCAATACCTACCCAAATAAATTCTTTAATTCCCTCCAATAATACTATATTCTTTATTTGTTTCATAAAGAAAACCTAATAATCCTTTTGGTGCAAACTAAAAGAAGTTGTTCGGAGAATAGGTAACATCCCTAACCATGAATTTTATTTTATTTATTAATCCACATCCTAAAATTATTATTAAAACATGATGATATAATAATATAATTATTTTAAATATACTTATTTTTTATTATGATATTTTCATAACATGAATCTTTATCCTCTTCCATCAAATGGTTTATTAAATCATCATTCATGTGGACGGAGGACTACTACCTCAAAAAATGATGTTATTTGTTTTCCACATCCACCTATCATGGAAGAATATAATCATGGATTTTTTATTTATATATGATATTTATAATATTATTATTCTTATAGAATAAGGTTTTCACATACTAATTACTTTATATTCTTTTGGAATATGATTATATCATTTGTGTGTTCGGTAGACTATCGCCTCACGAAGTGATGTAATTCATTCCTCACATACACTTCAAATGGAAGGTAATGAGGAATGTTTTAAATAAAAACATGTTTTATATATAAAATAAAACTTACTCTAGAAGTATAAAATATTTAATATATTATTTACCTTCCTTTCATTTCATCTCTTGATAAAATGGAAACAATGTTCATTCATATGTATGACTTGACCACTCTATAAACAGTGTATTTCATTTTCTATCATTGAATTTTATAGATTACTATAAATAGATATATAATTAATATATATGATATTTATATCATTGATAACATTCTGTATATAATGTAACATGATCTAACTAGGAGGTCTGAAAATTCCAAATAAAGACCTACATAAAAAACAAAGCAGTTATTACCCGAAACATTACTTTAAAATGAAATTATCAATATATGGGTAATAAAAGATCATAAGTAAATAATATATGGTATGATATATATAATTATTTTTATGTAATATATTTATAATAATAATATATTTTTTATAGACTACATTCAAATGTGTATCAAGGAATTAGAGACTTATAGTAGGGGATTTTCATCTCACTTTTTTCTTATGTGAGACATATTCCATAAAACCACATATTTATTTTATATTTTTCCTATAATGACCATTAATTAATTTTCTAATGTTTATACTTAAAATTATTTTTATTTAAATATCCGTTTAAATATCTCCCTTTCATGGGGTTTACTATTAAAATTTTACCACTGGTAGGGGTTTTATGATACAATCTCATTATTTATCTTGATTTTTTATGATTATGATTTTAATAATGAAATATTATGATTCATATCTCAAGAAAATCTTGGATTTTTTTCTCTTATAGTTATTTCATGACAATAATTTTTCCCTTCTTTTTCTACTCCTTGGGTACTCAATAGTTCAAAATAATGTTTTTATAGAGAAATAACTTTATTTCTCTCTTCAGTTGAAAATAATATTCCCACTAAAATCATGTTTTCTATTTTTTCAAAAATGTTTTTAAAATTATATAAAGTATTAATTAAAAAAAATCCTATGTTTGAATTTTTACAAGAAAAATTAAATGTAATCTTCATTTAACTTTCCAAATGATGCCCTTTTGGATTTTACTGAAAATGGGAAAGGATTATTTGTCTTAACATGTAAAACATGAATGGTATTTTCCAACATCATGACCAACTCATTGTTTTATATATTCCTTTATATGTTTCAAAGTCTACTATAAATGAAAAGGATTTAAAAAATATTTTTTTAATTTTTTTTAATTTTTTTCAAATTGGAAAGGATATTTTACATAACAAATATTTTAAATGATTTTTAAGGGTTCCTTTATAAATTTCCAGGATATTTTTTTGGGGAAATGATTTTCAATTTTTTTTGTTTTAATAAGTGATTTTCAATGTGGAAGGTAAATTTTACTCAATAAGTGTTTTGAGTGATATTTCAAAATCATTTTCCATCTAAGATGTCATCAATTAATGTTACTTATGATTTAATGGGGATAAGAGTGAATGATATAATCCCTATTGTTTCTCTAAATAGATAATGTTTATGTTTAACAAATGTATATGAAACCCATTTATTTTTCATAGTTTATTCAATTAGGAATTAAAAAAAATGTTTCGGAAACCCATTTTCCTTACACAAGTTATGATGCTACAATATTATGAATGTTTTATGATGTTATGTTACACATAAATATGGTTTTAATTCTGAGATGGGTGGTACCTATATCTACCTATAATGCATTGGGTAAATATTTATATCTCATGAGATTGTAATAAGAAATAAGTGTATGGGCTTGATCTACTATGGGAAACAGTGAGTCCTTGTCCACTATGGGAAATAGGTGAGTCCTGATCCACTATAGGAAATAGGTGCTTCCTGATCCACAATTGGAAACAGGTGATGATTCCTGATCTACTATGTTTATGGTCTTGTTAGTTAACCTTGAAATAATAAATGTTTTTCAATATTTATGATTGTAACTTTCTTTTATGACATGTTCATATAGTGAATGCTGGATATTTGATGACTTATCACTCTTATGGGACATGATTTCAAAAATGATAATGTTTTGTTCCATGAATCATGTTTGTAATCTACGTAATGTATTTAATATTCATCTAAAAATATTGGATATTTTTTTATGAAAATTCTAGGTTGTTATAATTGATATCAGTGGAATGGTTTAGTCAATATTTGGATATTAGTATTAGAAAAAGATTATTTAAAACATTAGGGATAAGCCTATGAAATGGATAACATCCTAATGTTTTGATAAGAAATATATTTTGTGGTTTTCCTAGAAATATATCCATTTATGAATACTAAAAGTAGATATCGATCAAGAATATAGGTTCCTAGGGTTAATAAATATAAAAAGGTGCATTGTTCTGGACTCGATCATCACCTGGTGTAAGAAAATGGGCCTTGCTGCACACATGGTTTGATACTCCCATGGTATATTGTTTGGCTAATCCAGATTTTATTTATGAACCATTATGAATTATTTTAATAGGTGATGATCATGGATGACCTAGGTTAAACATAAGGTGTCATATATTGAAAATAAAGTGTCATGAGATAGACATATTATAAATTATTTTTCATGATTATATTGTTTTACATTAGTATTGGTTTTTCTCACAATATGATTTCTTATTTTAGCCAATGGTTGTAGCCTGAGGAATTGTGATAATGCTGAGTGTGACAGATAATGAAATTATGTTCCCCATGAGAAACCAAATGTTATGGAGGATAGAATGAAAAACATTTTTGATATTACCTCACAACATTCTTAGGATATAATTCATGTTTAAATTCCAAATGGAAAAATGAGGTAACAATGTTAAATTGAGTCCTTCATGTCTCAATATCCCCATTATTTTATTAGTCCCATTGATCCACTAGTTTTTGAATAATGAATTGTTCTAATGAAAACCTATTTTGTATTCTTCAATGTTTGGAGCACTAAAAAATAATTTTGGTACTCTACAATTTATAATGAGAATAAGATCAGCGGTGGAATATAATTAATAACATTAGGGATAAATAATAAATTGAATATATGTAATGGGAAGTGTTTATAGGGATATTTCCCAATAATTACTTCCCTTATATTCAATAAAAATATATGGGGAATTAATTCCTTGTTATTAAGAAAAAGTATGATGAATATATTGGTACCCATGAATCTAATTTTACATGAATTTTAATGTATGATTACACTTTAATCATCATACCTAAAATCAAAATTGATCAATTTTTCTGTAGCATAAAATTAAGTCCTCCAAAGGCCTTAGCTATAAAATAATTTTGTTGCTATGAATAATTCATTAGATGTGAATTGAAGGTAGAAATGGAAATTATAAATTTCCACAATTCCCATCATTTTGAAAAGAAAAAGGAGACTGAATATCATGAAAACTCAAATAAATACCATGGTGGAAAGAAATTCAAACCATCTTCATGTTGTAAATGTGAGAAGAATCATCAATGGAATTGATTTAATTGAGCTGGGAGGTTTATTAAAATTAGAATGGTGGGTTATAAATACCATAATTTTGAAATGAAATTAATGGGTTATTTAATGTAATATAGGAGAAGAGGAATCCAACAAATGCACTATCCACACTATAGTGTTTCTAGTGCATGGAGTTTGAGAATTATGAGAATAAATTCCCAAATATAAGGGTTAATTTGGATGATAAGAAACAAAAACCTCTAAAGAAAAAATAAAAAATGGGAAATATTATACAATCATAATGGATGAATTGTATCATGATAAATAGGGAACACTTGTCCTCCCCTCTTTAGAAGGGTATCTCATGTTTTATTTTGTATGAATTAGTCCTATGAAAATATTATTATTCACACATTAGGGAAATTTTTTATGATTATCTCCCTACACATGGATTATAGAAAAATTAAATCATGTTCTATATTCTATAAGTACTGAGATGAACTCAAGATTTCAATGATTTATTTTTTGTATAAGATTACAGCTTATATAAGGAAAAAAGGTTGAATTAAATTTTATAAGTTTATATGTATCCATGTAAGATTGCCCTAAGAGTTATGGATACCACTATGGGTTTATGAGTTTAAGGTTTTTTATATGTTTTAAGTCATTGACTTCCCTTTTGATGTTTTATATAATGGTATTTTATCAATATTAAGTATATTTTAAGGGATATTTTTGGAAAAAAACCCATAGGTTTTGTATATGTTTTAGTGATGATGTTATTTAGAAAGAAATTCATTTAAAATTTTGGGATATATAATTAATGGTAGTGGTATCCTTTAGGGTTTATCTTAACTTTGATATTGAGATAATTATTAGATATAGTTAATTCCTTTTGAAGTTAGTACACTTAATCAATATTAGAGAGGATTTATCTCTTGATCGGCTTTCCAGAATATATATTAATGAAGTTGTAATTTTTTATGGAGTACCGAATTCAATTGTATATGGCTAGGATATTAAGTTTACCTTTATGTTTTGGTGAATTCTTCAACAAGATCTTGATACATATTTGAGTATTATGACCATGTAGCATCCTCAAATAGATGATCAGTCTAAAGAGAACAATTCAAACCCTATTGGATATGATAAGATCTTATTCTATAGATTTCAAAGGTGTTTGGGATAAAAACATTCCACTAGTTGAGTTTTATAACAAAAAAATAGGTTTTAATAGTGCATTCGTATGGATCCTTATGAACCCCTCTATATAAAGAAGTGTTGAGATCCAAATTTTTGGAATGATGTTGGAGAAATATAGATATTCGGACCTGATCTTGTTGGTGAAGTGGGAGCGAAGATTAAAGTAATTCCAAAAAATTTAGGGGAAACAAAAATTTGAAAGAAGTTATATGATGTTAATAATCAACGTGATCTATAATTTTATGGTTTTTAGAAGGTATTTATTTGAATTTACCAATTACAGAAATAAGGGAAAACTAATCACAATATATATGGGTCCCTTTGAAATTCATGATCATATGAGGACCGTAGATTATCAATTATTTATTACACAAAAACTCTCTAAATTTCATGATGTGTTCTGTTTATCTCTATTGAGAAATTAAATACCTAATCCTTTATATGTACAAAACATCGAGTTGATACCACTGGAGCATTATCTTTCTTATAAGGAACAATCAGTTGAGATTTTGGATTGTACAGAGAAATTTATACAAAAAAAGGAAACTCTCATAGTCAATGTTTTGTGGTAAAACCATAATCTTGAGGAATATATTTGTTAACATTAGGGTGTTATTAGTCATAATTATCCTCATTTTTTGATATTAAAGTGAAGAATTCTGAGGTAAAAATTCATTTTAAGGGCAGATGAGTAAAATGTAACACCCTGAGATTTTGTGAATTATTTTTTTGAAATAAATTTAACATTTTTATATTTTACATTACATTAAGAATTGATTTTATATTTAATTACACAAAATACATAGTTTATATATCTTCACTCACAACTATGAGTTTATCTTTCTTTATATGAAACAGTGAGTTTAAACAAAACATGACATACTATGAAAACATTGTTATTTAATATGATAGTTATCACATAGATGTTGGAATTGTGGATATTAATAGGATTAAATAAATTAATAAAATATATTGTTTAAACACGTATATAAAATTAATTATTTGGTGACCAATTAATTATATATGAAAAGAAAAAGTAATTTAAAATAAAGGAAATATATTTCTAAAAAACTATTTTTATGGACACAAATGTATTTTACCTCAATAAATTAAAAAAATCACTTTTATTTAATGATTTTAATTTAATTTATATATTATATATTTAATTAAAATTTTAACATTCATATTATTTGTATTCTATATAAGAGATAAGAATAAATCCAATTTTAGTCATAAAACTATATTTTTCAAAAAAATACTTTTCTCACCTTTTGTGTACTTATTTTAAAATTATTTTTTTCTTTTAATAAAATTTATTTTTAAAAAATAAAATTAATTTTTTAATTCATCATGTCAAAATTATCTTTGGGTGAATTTTTGATAATTTTCTGAGAAGATTAATTTTTTGATGAATAGTAAAAAATACGAGTTTTTATTAGGAATTGTCATTTATATTAAAGGATTAAAAAAATTTAATGTTCTATTTAAATGTAAATTTAGTTCTATTATATATCTATTAGTATAGTTTAATTCATTGGAAACAATTTCATATTTAATATTTAAATTTATTTTTTAAAAACATTAGAACATTTTCGCTTCGAAAAACTGCTTTCCAAACGGGTCTATGGTAGTAATTTTAAATTATAATTATCCAAATATGTGAATGGAATTTTAAAAAATGGATTCCATATTTTTAAATATAATAATTTATATTATATAATAAGGTGAAATTAGTTTCTTACCATAATGAATAGTAAAACTTGTCAAATATTTTTATTCATGGTTATGGTGAAAATGGGTTTACCGGAGTTAAACTAAACGGATAAGAGGTAAAATGACCTAGAAAAAAATAAAAAATCCATTTTATATACATATTTCGACCTTATAACATATAAAGATAGATAATGTCTCATTTGGTATCCTTTTTTCATGTGAAAAATGTTGGTAAACCATTTTATTTTAAACAATTATATGTATTCCACTCACCTCACTTATAAAAGGCCAACCCTCTCTTCTATTCATCCCAAATAAAAACCAATTGTTTTAAAAAATACTGAAAAAAATAACATCCTTAATTCACTCCTCTCATCCTTGAATCCTTATTTTTGATAGAAATCCAATCTAAGAAGGCTTTTGGTGAAAAACAAAAAAAGTTGTTTGCATAAGAGGTAACATCCCTAACCAAGTGTATTCTTTTATTTCTTCTTAAACATCATTTAATTACTATTAAAACATACTAATATAATAATATTAGTATATTACATATATTAATTATTTTACTTTTTTAATTTAATTAACTTAAACCCTTCTCCACTTCCATCAAATGGGTTATGAAATCATCATTCATGTGCACGAAGTACTATCACCTCATGAACTAATGTTACTCGTTTTTCATCACCATCTCTCATGGTGGAATATAATGATGTATTTTTTTGTTTTTATATGAAATTAATGATGTTATTATTCTTTTATTATTATTATATCTTATATTCCATCTTACTTTCTATTTCTTTAGAATATGATAACATCGTTCTTGTGTACGGCAGATTTCCACCTCACGGAGCAATGGGATCCGTTCTTCACATATGATTTACGTGAAATAAAATAAGTAAATGTTTAAATAAATACAAGGGATATATATGGAATATAAATAATTATCTAAATGTAATTTATTATTTACATTTCTTTTATTTTATCTACTGAGAAAATGTAAACATCATTCATGCGTACGTATGACCTACCATCTCCATAAATGGTGTGTTTCATTTTATATCAATACCTTTTTTGGATAATTATAAAATAATATATAATGAATATATATTATTTTAATATCATGGTTAAAATTATGGATATATTTCATCCATTATCAAAGTAATAGTACCAAAAATAACAAATAAATCATACATGGAAAACAAAGTAGTTATTACCCGATAGATGACTTTAACATGGAATTGTTAATAAATGGGTAATAAAAAATCCTAATTATATCATATATGGTATGGTATATATAATTATTATTAGTTAATATATTTATATTAGAATTATATTTATTCTACAGGATTTTTGAGCGTGTATGAAGGAAGTCGAGACTTATGGTAAGGGATTTACGGCTAGATTTGTTCATCTATGAGGCACATGCCATATTCACCACCCATTTATTTTAAGTGGAGAATATAATTACCATGAATTTATTTTATTATTGTTATAATTAAAATTAATTTCATTTTCATATAAATTTTAGGATCTCTCTTTCATGGGGTTTACATTTCAAAATTTTCCAAAGTGGTTATGGTTTTATGAAAGAGTATCATTTTTTATCAGGATTATTCATGTTTATGATTTAAATGATGAAATATTATTATCAATAACTCAATATAATCATAAATTTTAATATAATTTTGTTATTTCTTGGGAAATATATTTTTCCCTTCACATTCCTCTCTTTATGTACCTGATATTTTAGAATGATGTTTTTAATGAAAATCGACTTTATTTCTATCTTTGGTCAGACATCCATTTACTTCAAAAATAATGGATTGTAAAATGTTTTAATTTTTTAATCATTATAAAAAATATTTATTAAAGAATTTTTTACCCATGTTTTAATTTTTACATTTAAATTTTAATTGAATCTTCTTTATGTTTTCCAAATAATGATAGTTTGGTTTTTAATGAGAACATGGAAGGAATATTTTTTAACTTGTACGGTATGAACATTATTTTCCACCATTACGGCCAATTAATTGTTTTAAAGATTTATTTTTAAGTTTAAAAGTTTATTTTAAAATTAAATTATTTTAAAAAATATTTTAGTAATTTTTATGTTTTAAAAAGTTTTATCCAATGTGGAAAGGGTATTTTATACAAGAAATATTTTGAATGGTTTTTGAAGAATACTTTATAAGTTTACATAGTAATTTTAATGAAAATAATTTTTAAATTTTTCTATGTTTTAAAATTAATATTTATATTTTGAAAGGCTATTTTCCTCAAGAAATGTTTCAAGTGATCTTTCAAAATCAGTTTCCATCTAATATGGCATGATTTTATGTTACATATAAGTTACAGGGGATAATATTGAATGATACCAACCTCATTATTTATCTTGATTTTTAATGTTAATGTTAAGGAAATATTTATGAAATCCATTTATTTTTCATGGGTTATGATCTGGTGAATTGAGGAATTGTTTATGAAACCCATTTTATTTAAATGTGTTATGATGTGACGATATGATGAATGTTTAATGATATTTTGAGACACATAAAAATAGTTTTAATTATGAGATGGGTGGAACCAATATGTCCCTCCAAGGCATTGGGTAAAGATTTATATATCATGATATAACAATTGGAAACCAGTATATGGGATTGATATACTATGGTAAATAGGTGAGCCCAGATCCACTATGCTAAATAGGTGAGTCCTGGTCCACTATGGGAAACAAGTGCATCTTAATCCACAATGGAAAACTTGTGATGTGTCATAATCCACTATGTTGAAGATATTGGTAGTTAACCTTGACATATAAAATTGGATTCTGTTTTTATGATGGTTTCACACTTTAATAACGTGATATTATGATTAATTATTTATTAATGATTATTTATCACTCTAATGGGCCTTGTTTTCAAAAATGATAAATTCTTATGCCATGAATCATGCTTATGATCTATGATAGGTTTTTTATGAACTTTTAATTTTATTTTCATGATCACATACCTTATATTTATCGAATGATTTTATATGATCATAGATTATTATCTACTATGAGTATCCTTACTAAGAAACTAAGATAACACTTTCTTATGTTTCCTTCCCTAGGTTATGAAGAAAGGTTTTGTAAGGGTATGCCTAAGAGGAGTATAATTTGAGAAGATATTTGTGGGAGATGATTAAGATCTTCTATGAAATATAAAGATTCTGTTTCTAGTCTCCAAAGAAACTAAATATTATGGTCCTCATATATGTAATTATGAAATATATTAATATTAGTATAAAGATATGGGGTATTTATGTATGAAAATCCATGTTTTTTATAATTCTGATAGATAAATGGAACTGAGTACTACTAGATTTATTGGTGAATTCTAGGTATAGGTTCAAATACGGACTTGGGTGGAGTCTACATGTGGGTTTTCAGCCCAGGATATCTATAGATGGTATAATGGTATTGAATTAAGGAATGTATTGGAAGTCTTTTCCTGAAAAAACAATAGTAACAGGAAGGGTATGGTTTGGCTAGAAAATGTCACCGAGAGCCAGTTACGAGCTTCAGTGAGCATTATCGACTTGATCATCGTGTGACTTGGGATAAATACATTGGGATAAGGTTTTGGTATCACACCAATGAAAGAATATGATAATTTCTAAAATCATTTAGCGAAATTGTTTTGAATCAATTTTTCATTAATGTTGTATGTGGTCAGTGAGGAACTGCATCGAGCATGCAATTGGGATATGAAATGTGCAATATAAAGGTAGTCTGAAGGTTTTCAAGGAAAACTTATCACAAAAAAACTAATCTTAGTCGATCAGAATTTGACAATCAAGATTAAATAAATTACCGAGAGTAGTTTCTCTCTTGTCATAGGGGGTAGTGAGTTGAGTATTATATCAGGATCGTTATTTGGATTCTAGGGGTTTGTTTTAGTAGGTATTTAGAATGGTGGAATTAAAATGGATAAGATTTATCCACTGAATATAAGAAAATATGGAATTGATAATAATAAGAAGGTTGAGGAATCAGATGATGTTGTAATCATATTTCATCTTATGATGTTGTTAATGGTTACATACATAGGATCAAGTTTTTGAAGATTATGCACCATATATTTAAATTGGAGTTTAGAATCACATCAGGTGTTTAAAAATTAAACACGGCCATTTTAATGTGAATTCATCACCCAACATGGTTGGTTTTTTTGGTTGGATACCCTCTAAGGATTTTTGGGGATGAGAAGTATTAATTTGGATATGTTGTAAGATCCAATTTCCAAATAAGTTGAAAATTATAGAAAGAATTTGAATATTCAATTATAGTATGGGTGAATTTTTCATAAGATATTCAAAACAAAATTATTAAAGTTATAATGCCCCAAAGTGGGTTTTTAGATGTGTAATGATGTTTTAAATGTGGTTCATAAGTTTTGGGAGTGTTCTGGGGGGTCGTGACAAAAATTTGAACCTTTGGAAAAGTTAAACCTAGGGTGAATTTTTTGTAATAACCATACAACCCAACATAAATTGGTTCATAGATTGAAAAAACATGTGGGTTTCTACTCTTAATTATAGAAATGTTTCATGGATGGAGCATGGTTTTTTAAAATATGATATGTAACCATGTGAGGTCTATGGGTTAGTGATAATGAAAACTGCATGGTTGGTGCATGGATTAGAAAACCATTCTTCCAAACCATGTGGTAGATTAAAAAGTGGAGTAAACTTTTTCCCCTATGGTGTTCAAGAAGGAATATCACTATTTTATTCCTCTGTCTCCAAATCATAACCCTTGAATCCCCCTCCTCTGTTACCTTTCTTTAAAAACCATTAAGGGGGAGTTTTAGTGTCTCTTAAAGACATTTTACATAATTTTGTGGTATTTTTTTACTCTATTATGCACCATTGTGTTCCTATTGTTATTAATATGATATTTGATGTATATGGTTATTTTTATGTTTTTTTATTCCACCAAACTATTATGTAATTAGAAACAATTGAGAGGGTTTCTTCTCTTCTATAGAAGAGGCTAACCCAAGCGGTCGTCTGCACTTCTCCATGTGAAATTTCATTAAGGTATGTCGCCACAGTGATTTTCTAAATACTAAAGGGATAAATTAAATTGATTATATTTTTATTTTGACATAATTTCCAAGGGTTAATTTGTATTTCATGGTGTATAATGTGCTTTGGGATGTTTCAATGCATTTTTTCATAGTTCTGGTGTGGTGGGATCGATGGGTGAGGTTTTGAAAATTGTCCCCTTATCATTAATTATTGTTTGTTTGTTTATTTATTCTTGAGTTTAATGAATCAATTAAAATTTAATTATAATTAATTTGTTTATGGTGGGTTGGTTGTGAGAAAATAATTTCCATATCCAAGATGAAGATAAGTGGGCCTTGACAGCTACTTCCAGTTCTTGGAAAATAAATTGAAATCTTTTTATGAGGTAGGTGGTCTATCCTACCTTCCCTATAGTATTTTCTCACATGTATGCAATGCGTGGGCTTATATATGATACTGGAACCCCTATATAAATTTAATTTAATGAAGTTTTTAATTAAATGAAAATAGTTAAATAAAATAAACCAACATCATAGGTCACAAATAACATGCTTGAATTATCTTGATGTCTTAGCCCTGATGGCCAAGACTGATCCCATTGAGACATCGAGTGGCCTCCAAACCTCCTAAGTGGTTAGTTTAGACACGGTGAGGCATGTTATCCCTTATATAAGCCTAGGTGGGAAGAATATATGTAGAACAAGACTGGGATGGTGTGTAGAACATCACAGATATACCGTGGCACTAAGTTGGATTGTGACCCATCTTTGAATGGTTTCTATAGTGTAAAGACCATTTGTATCCAGAAAGACAATGTAACATCTTGGAAATTCATTTTGTTATTAATAAAAGAACTGTTTTTCATAATGAATATTTTAATATATAAAGTGGAAAGTACATAAAATTTTATTTATAAATATATATATGTACATATCATGTAATGATGTTGATTGCTATAGAGAAGAATAATAAAAGGATCTAAAAAAATATTGACCATGAAATTTTGTGCTTCTTAGTAGTGAACTCTTTCAAGAAGATTAAACCTTCCATAAAAATTGTTAAAATAAAAAAGAAATGTTTATAATATAATAAAAAATTTCAAAGGAATTTTAAAAATCTTTTGGAATAAACTAGTAAATATTAATTTTTCATGGTACATATATATGATGAAATTAGAAATGTGATCATTGTAATATAGTTGTTGGTCAATATATTCATTGTTCAATATGACCATTGGTCAATATAACTATTTGGAACTATGAATATTGGAAATAATATCAATATTAAAATTAGGGTTTGTAAAGGGTAATGAAAACTAATGGTTGATAGATAAAGGAGAAATGATGGCCTCAACCATTAGATTCAATTCATTTAAATCCCATTTTTCAAATCTTGGGAGGAAGGTAGCATCACTAGGGTTTCCCTTTACCAAGACCATAGAGAGCATGAATAAATGTTCCTTGACTTAAATAACCTATGGGAGAAGTGTAAATTAGTTGAGATCACCCCTAGGCCAATGTTAAATGATCCACCCCATGAAACTCTCATCATTGCACACCTTACCCTTAGGGAATATGTTAGGGTAATATGTTTTTATGTATCTAGATATTACTGTCATAATATTATTATTTTTTTATAAATGAAATACTTATTTCATCAATCCCTTTTTGTGTATTATTTTATTATAAAAAATTCACATGAATATGAGATGAATTTTATAAATAGATTTTTTGATAAAAATAAAATATACTTTTAATTAAAGAAAATATATATATTTTTATAAAATAAAGTATTCTAAAAAAATTAATTTTCATAAACTATAATTCTAAAAAACTATTTATTTAAATATAAATGATAATATAATTTTATTATGTCCTGTGAAATTTCTATAAGTCTCCTAAAGTTGACTATGTCGTAAAAACTATTATTTTTCAACAAATAAAGAGGATTATATAAAAGATAAAATTATAATATTTATAGAATGATATTGATAAAATTAACACTATATATGAAATAAAAACTTCAAAATTTGGATATGGTGAAATTTTTAGAATTTCCTAAAATATTTTATTTTCTAGTGAATATTAAAAATAGAGTTTTGTGTTTTTGGTATGTTTAATGAATTTATATATATGTAATAATGAACTAATATTTTAATAGATATAATAAATTTCTGTAAATATTTTATTTTTTAAATTTTATGTAGTTTAATGGTTTTAAATCAATTTTCAAACTAGTAAATTACATTCCAAAGTCTAAATTGGAAATTATTGTTTTAAAAACAGTTTTTTTGGAAAATTTACTTTTCCATGTCCAAAGTAATATTAAAAAATGTATTTCAATCCTAATGGATTAAAAAATAATAAAACAAGATTTAAATTTTAAAAACCATTATAAAAACTCATGTTTAAGCTATTAGTTATTCATTTTATAAAAACCTAGAATTCAAAGACCGATATTTAGTGATTATTAAATAATTCCTCATATTTTACAGTAAATTCACATCAATCCCACTATTAATCTCCACTAAAAATCCATTATAAATTATTTTATGGTCATTTTACTTCCCATTGACTCCCTCCATGGTTTCCCTTAGGTCTTAAGGTAAAATCTTCGTGTTTTAGAAACCAACTCTTTAAGGTAATGGAATTCGCTATTTCCACTTTTCCATTCAAGTACTCACTTTTTCATTATGTTTTCAAAGTGATGAATTAATTTTTTATAACCTTTTTTATTGTATAATTACTAGAAAATAGTTTTTACCAATGTGAGAACTTTTTTCCATCCAATTATTCCCTTTCCTTAATCCATGTTTTATGTAGTCACACTACTGAATTCATTTCATGAATATCTCTCTTTCAACTTCGATATTATTTTTTTATTAATACCCAAATCCCTTACCTATCCATGGGTATTAATATAAATGTAAATATAATTTATTGATGGGGTGATTTACATGTATGAAACCCACATTTCCCTTTTCTTTGTAAAAAAATGTTCTAATGTTTAATTCCTTAAGCACTTATATACTCAAAGATTTTATATGAAACCCATTATTTATTTTCCATGAGTTATTAATGAAATATTTTATTTTGATCATTGTGGAATTCATGAATCAATACATATATAGGGTGAACCATGATAACTCTCCAATGAATTTGGTATAAAATTATTTCTAGAGAATATTTGATTTATGATTCCTTAGTATATAACATTGGTAATTATATTTTATGACACCATAGTGATATGATTAAAAATGTATAAAAACTTTTATCAACATTTCTATTGTATTTATCATTTAATTGTGATTATTATCTCATGTTATGTATCATGTATTTTTATGGTTGATTTATAATATTCCATTTCCTTTGTTTGTCCCTTACTAGGCCTTATGCTCTTCCTTTTCTTTTGATGTATGTCCCTAAGAAATTACTTTCAATGAGGTGAAATCATATGGAATTAAATAGTATTCATAAAATAGTATTAAATATTGTTTATTTTTATGTTTTCCTTATAAAATTCATGTATTATATACATATTTTCCAAGACACTGGAGCTTAAAATATCCTTTTAGGTTATTAATGTAATATTTTTATGGAATTATGTAAAAAGTCATATATTTAAAATGTGGGATTACATAATTAGTATTATAAGTAAATTTTAGTTATTTATAGAAATTAAAAATAGAAAAAAATAGTACGAACCCTTGGTATAGTTCTAAATATATTAAAACATTCTTAAATTTTGGTGAAGTAGAAACTGAGTGGTTTCTAAGAAATAAAATACATGGTGGGATATTAAAAGTAGATGTGGGTATAACATAGTTGTACATATGGGTAATAACCCCTAAAATAGTGCATTATGTTTTAACAAAATCGTCACCTGGTGCTAGACAAAGAGGTATTACTACACACATGGTTTTACACTCCTAGGGTATATGTTTGGTTAATAACCTACCTTTTACAAACAATTATGAATGATAAATATATAATTTAAAACTTTTTCAAATTGATCTATGTCATCCTTAAATCATAATATTTAGTATTTTTTGGAATAATAATTCCATTAAAAAATTTATTATAAGATTCCCAATAGTATCAAATGTTTCACTTAGGTTTTTTCATCATGAAAAAATGGTACGAAACTAAACTACTCATTTAAACCAAAAATGAAAATTTTAATCCGATGAAAACCATCCCAATATGGGGGAGTTGTATTTTAAAACTATATGATGATTATGAATTAGTTAACATGAATCATGGATAAGAACCCAACCCATGTGGAGCATCTATCTTCAAAAAAGAATAAACAACTAGAATTATAATCTTTCGTGTTTCAATGAATATTTATTTTTAGTTGAACCGATGATCCACATATTGAGGAAAAATATATCATTACTATAGAAAAGTTATTTTCTATACTATATTTTTATTACCAAGATAAATATATGATAAAATTATAAAACTTATATGTATAATGTCATTTATGGTGTAAAATGATCAATAACATGAATTTAATAGATTAGGGGAAGCTATGGAATGGGAAGAGATAAAAAATTGTTTTTAAAAAAGTATTTTCCTTGTGACCTATTAACCAAGATAGATAGGGAACTACATGATTGAAAACAAAGATTAAATGAATCAATGGGTAATTATGAGATGAAATTTAAAAAAAAATTATTTGATATGCTTCATGATTTTTCATCAATTCTGATGGGAAGGTCGACCAATTCTTCGGTGGATTGAGACCCCATATATGGAAACCATTGTAAATATAATACTTAGAGAGTTAAAAATAGATAGTATGATATGATATCAAAGTTTAAATGGAGTATAGATATTCCCATTGGACTCATGGTCATAAGGTTAATAAGAGAAAGATAGAGAAATCTTTGGAACAAATCTATATGGGAAGAATGTACAACATCCCATGTGATATAAATATGGGAAGATATATTTTGGGAAATTATCTACAAGGAAGTGGAAAGTGATATAATTGTGTAAGAGATGGATATACAGCTCAAAAATATCATGCAGATGTTAAGCTGCAACATCAAAATACTAATGAAAAGTGACGATAATGTAAGTATAAGCGACCATGTATTTATTCTTGTGTTGGGAGCATAGAAATGTTCCTAACCAATGTCTATATCAGAGGATACTGGAATGTATCCACCATAAAAATCAGCATAATACAATAGAGAAGGTTCATGGTTTTATAATCATGATGACTAAATTTGAGGCTCTAAATGATTTTGTGGTAGGTAGTGTCATCATACACTCAAAGATAGAAATAATATTGTTCTATTAATGTTTTATGTATTCTTTTATTTCATTTAATTTTAAAAAGAACTATAAGTTAATCTGTGAACTTCTAACAATATAGTTTTTCTTTAATACTCCAAGGGGAACTATTTAAGAATTAAAGATATATAGGTATTACATTATTAACATTTGTGAGTGAAATATCTCTAAAAACGTGGTGGTCATTCTTATGTTGTAATTTTACATATTACTTAGGCCGGATTCTTTGTCAAAGTTTAATACTAATATCAATTGTAGAATCAAAGAAATTTATATTATATTGAAGGGTAAACCCATAGTTATCATTAAAGTATAGATATCATAGATTGAGTCCTAACAAGAACCACTTCTTATTTCCTTATTTTTGGAAATGATTGGGGAATAAAAAGAAAAAAATGAAATTCTAAAGATTCAAGACATACCCGTTATTCAGGAATACATTAATGTATTTCCCAAACAGTTACTTAGACCTCCTATAGAAATAGAGATGTATTTATTAATTTAACTCATGCATGGATCCAAGACACTATCAAATAACTCATATAGAATAGAATATGTAGAGTTATTTGAGTTAAAGAAGAAACTAAAAGTACTATTATAAGAAGGTTTTCTTCAACCAGGTGTGTCTCCTTTTGGAGAACTAATTCTTATTTTTAAAAATAATGTTTGATCAATGTAGATATGCAATGATTATAGAGAGATTAATAAGATCTTAGTAACGAATAAATATCATCTTCCAAGGATTGATGGTTTTTAACCAGCTTTATAGAGATCAATTATTCTATAAGATTGACCTTTGATTGAGGTGTCATCAGTTGAGGGTGAAAAAATAATTTATTCCAAAAACATTCTTTTAAACAAGATATATGTATTATGATTTTATTTTTATTCCCTTTTTATTGGAAAATTATCCTACGATATTTATGGATTTGATAAATATAGTCAAGGACTACCTTGATAAATTTGTTGTGGTACTTATTGATGAGATCATGATATATTCCAAATTTCACAAGGATCATGAAGATGTTTTAAGGTCCGTATTAAAAACTATGGGGTAGGAGAAGTTGTTTGGTAAATTTAGTAAACATTATTTCTAGTTATAATAAGTAATGTTCTTTGGGAGAATTTTAATCGATTAAGGAATCTATTGGATACATAAAAGAAAAAAGCCACTGAGCAGAGGACACCTCCTACAATAATAACTCTAATTCATAGTTTCATTTACATAACAAGATACAATATACATTTTTTGAAAAACATTTACTGTATTTATAATACACTGAAAAGTTAACTCTATATGGTGTTATGTTTATTTATAAAAAGGAGCATGAAGAAAGTTTCCAAGAGTAGAATAAGAAGTTGGTTAGTGCACTTGGGCTAACTTTACACTCTATTAGAGCTAGATTTATCTATAGTGGTGTATATCTAAAATAGATTTCATGTGTTCTTGTGAAAATTAAAATGTAATAACTTATTCATAATTTAATGATTAATGAGTACAATTATCCTACACATGACTTGGAGTTATCTATAATCAATTTTGATCTAAACATAATGATACATTATCTTTATAGGGAAAATTATGATATATACAAATGACAACAATGTTCAAATTTTATATTCACACAAAAAGAAGTAATTATGAGAAAAATAAGGTGGTTGAATCTTCTTAAACACTATGATTGTTCAATTCACTATCACCCTATAAGAGAAAACAAAGTTGCAAATGAATTGAGTAAAAAAGATCCTTGTGTTCATGAAATCATAATGATTAAAGAAAATTCATTGATCAAAGACATAATACAATTCGATATGGGAATCATAAGGGAAGATACATCGTTAGTATTATCCTAAAAGATTTATCAGCTATAATTATTTGAAACTATCATGAAGGCTCAAAAATATAATCATTTTCTTTGATATAAGTTAGAGGTTGTTAAAAATTTGAATTTTCCTTTAATATTGACCAAGAATGGGTACTAAAATTTATACAGGGATATTTATTCCCTATTTACTAAGATAAATACGTAGTTAATGGATAAATATCATATATCTACTATATTTGTACATCCTATAAGAAATATTATGAATAGTGACCTTCGTGATCATTTTTGGTGGGATAATATGAAAATGGAGATTGGTGATTGTATAGTAAGGTGCTTGATGTGTCAAAAAATTAAGGAAGAGAAAAAATTCCAAAAGTGATATTATAATGACTACTCATACATATGTGGATGTGGGATAACATCACTATGGACTTTCTCCGAGGCCTTTAGAATATAACCAAGGATAAGAATTCTATATTTTTAATCATCAATAGATTGAAAATTTATTCCAACTTAATTTCCATAAGATAAAATTTCTCTTTGGAATTCATAGATCACCTCAACATTCAAGAAGTAGTGATATTACATGGATTAACACTATGTTTTTTATTGGGATCAAATATTTACTTCTATGTTTTGGAGGATCCCAAAAAATTATATGAATACATAAGTAAACCAAATCACAATCAGTCTTCCTCAAACTGATGGGTAGTATGAAGGACTATTCAATAATTGTGAGACATGTTATCGGTTAACTCACTTTATTTTCAAGGAAGTTGGGATTAAAATATTCCAATAGTTAAATTGTCCAATAATAAGAATTTATAATTGATAATTCAATTGGAACCACTGGAATGTATTTACATAAAGAGGTGTAGAACTCCAACATGTTGGGATGAAGTTAGAGAAGGAAAACTGTTGGGACCAGACATTGTGAAGGGGGCTACAGAAAAGATAAAAGTTATTCAGAAACACATCAAGGATTCTCAGAGTCGAAATAAAAATTATTCAAACAAAAAAAGGAATTAAATATATTTTTGTGTTGAGGATCATATATTTCTCAATGTATCACAATGGAAAGGGGCTAAGAGGTTCGGAAAGAAGGGGAAATGATTTTGAGGTACATTAGACCATTTGAGATTCTATAGCTTGTTGGAGTGGTTTATTATTGATTAGCACTACCAAACAATCTTTACAATGTACGTGATTTCTTCCATGTGCCTATATCGAGAATGTTTATATCATCCACAACACATATACTTGATAGTAATGGATAGGAATTAGAACAGAACATGTCTATTGAAGAGGAATTGATACCTATTATTAAAAAAAGGGAACATGTGTTGATAAAAAATCCTACACAATTTGTGAAAGTATTATGGAGAAATAAAAAGTTTTAAAAAGATACTTGGGAACCTAAATAATCAATTAAGGAAAAATACCCCTTTTTTTAGGCAAGAGTAAAATTTGGGGATGAAATTTCAAAAGTGTTAGAATGTAATGGTCTGAAAAAAATTTCAATGATTAATAAAAGAACTATTTTTTCATAATTAATTTTTTTATATTATATAATTGAATTTACATAAAAAAAGAATAATCCAAATATATATATATATATATATATAATTTTCATATAATAATACCAATTACTATATCTTAAACTATTACGTGATATAAAAAATAAAAAATAATGACCATGCATTGGTGTACTATATAGGATCAAACACTTCCAAGAAGATTACACCTACCATTAAAATTTTTAAAAGGTAAATAAATATTATGAATATAATATAAATTAAAAAATTAATTTTAAAAAAATTTGAAAATGAACTAGTAAATATTGATGATTTAAGGCATTTATATTGGATGAAATGAAAAATGTGACCATTAAGATATGTTCGTTGGTCAATATGGTTATTGATTAATATAACCATTTAATGCTATCACCACTGGTAATAATATTTCCATTATAATTAGTGTTTATAAAGGGTAATTAAAATTGATAATTACTGCAGAATGGAGAAACAATGGCCACAACCTATAGAGTCATGCCTTTTGAAGCCCATTTTTCAGAACTTGGGAGGGAGGTAGTGTCATCAGGGTTCACATTTTACCAAGAACAAGTAGATCTTAAGCAAGTAAGGATTTTATTAAATCACCTATGAGAGATGTTCAAATTAGTGGATATCACGACTAGGTTAATGTTAGCTGAGCCAGCCCCTGAAACTTCCAACATCACATAACTAACTGTTATGGCCTATATCCGTGTAATTAAGGGTTATGTTTCTAAACCGTAGTATCATAAAACTATGATTTCAATTTTATAAATGAAATAATTATTTCATCAATCCAACTTTTTATATTATTTACTTTAATAAAATTATATGAATATGAGAAGAATTTGATAAGTAGTTTTTTTGGATATAAATAAAACATTATTTTATTTTTAGAAAATATATACACTTTTATAAACTCGTGTATTATAAATAAAATTTATTTTCAGGAAATAGTTTTTAAATACACTATTTATTAAAATATAATTGATAATATAACATTATTTTGTCCTAGGAAATTTTTATAAGTGTCTGAAAGATAACTATGACCTAAAAACTATTATTTTTCAATAAATAAGGATTTTTTATTTAAAAGTTAAAATTATCATTTTTAGATAATTATTTTAATAAATAAAATATTATATTTTAAATCATCAAGTAAAAATTACGTTCTTGTGTGTTTTTTTGAATTTTCTAAATTATATTATTTTTTAACAAATAATAAAAATGTAGTTTGTGTTTTTTGTATGTTTCATGACATAAAATATATATATATATATATATATATTAGTGATATAATAATAAATTATTCGAAATTCTCGAAAAAAAATTATTTTATGTTATTATTATTATTATTATTATTTATTTTAATGGTTTTAAATAAATTTACAAACCTATAACTGTCATTCGAAAGCCTAAAATGGAAATTACAATTAAAAAAACAATTTTTTGGAAAATTTACTTTTCATTGTCTAAAATAATATTAAAAAAATGAAATAAGATATAATGGATTAAAATATTATAAAATGTGATTTAAATTCCCTAAACCATGATTAATACCCATGTCTATGCCATTGGTTTTTCATTTTCAACAACTAGAAATTACAAAGCCTATATTTGGAAATTATTAGAAAATTTTTCTTATTTTACTATAAATTCCCATCAATCCCACCATTCCTCTCCACTCTAAATCCATTATCCCTGAAGTTATTTTAATTTTACCTCATAATTAGTCCCTCCATCGTTTACCTATGGTCCTAAGGTTCTATCCTCAAGTTCTAAGAAGAAACTCTTCAAGGTAATGGAATTATATGCTTCATCTTTTCCATTCAAGTACCCCTTTGTGGTATGTTTTCTATGTGTTGAATTTCTTTCTTTTAATACCCTTTTTAATCATCCCAATACTTCAAAAATAGGTTTTTATCAATGGTATACCTTCTTTTACTCTCATTATTCTCTTTCCTTAATCCATGTTGTATACCATCATGTTACCAAATTCAGTTCTTTAATTTCTCTCTTTAATTATAAATATTATTATATTTTGAATACCTGAACACATTACTCATCTATACATATACACCTAGATGTAAAAAAACTTATTTATTGGGTAATTTACATGTATTAAACCAACATTTCCTTTTCATGGGTTAAAAATATTGTAATGTTTAGTTATTTAAGAACTTATATACTCATTGATTTTATATGAAACACTTTATTTATATTATATGGGATATTGATGAAAATTGTTATTATGATAATTTCGTAACATGTGAATAAATACATATGAATGGTGTTCCCTGATAGTGCCAAAATTAATTCTGTTAAAAATACTCTCTAATGATGACATGATTTAAAATACCTTGGTAAATAACCTTGGTCATTATGATTTATGACACCTCAGTGATAAACCTTTGTAATATTATTAAAAATGCCTAAATTTTATGTTTTAGCATCACTTACATGTTATTTATCATGTTCTTATTATTATTTTTAGATGTTACCCCTCATGTATTTTCCAGGATTATCAGTCATGTTCCATTTCCATTGTTTATACTTTATTGGGATTTAGGCTCACCATTTTCTATTTATATATGTACCTTGGAAATTATTTTTACTGAGGTGACCTATTATGGAATAAAAAAGGATCCTTATAAAAGGATTAAATAATTTTTAGGTTAATTTTTTACTTATTCAATTAAGTAATTGTGTACCTACTTTCTGAGACACTAGGCCACAAATTATCCTTAGAAGTTATTAATGTAATATTTGTTAAGAAATTATGAAAAATTTCATGTATTAAAAAGGTAGGATGCCATAAAATATTGTACAATGTATATGATGTTGTAGGAAATAATATCTAGGTGCATTGGGTTTGGACTCCAGACCGTGACTTTGACCTAAAGGAAATCATAAGGGATTCTTTTTCTTCCATTATAAACTTGAGGATACCACAAGGGATACCTCTCTACTGTATTGACCAAATGGGTCCCAGTGGGTACCCTAGTGGTTGAAAAAACATGAGTGAGTGAATTTTGGGTTTGGAAAGAATTGGTAGTGAGTGTCACCTTATAAATAATTCCAATCACATGAGATTGATGGGTTTTGACAATACTAAGGGGTTTAGGCATTATACCAACATCACTCCTTTACTTATCCTTTAACCTTGTTATAGTTGATTGTGTTCCTCTAAGAACTCAGCCTATGGTTCTGACTTGATGTGATGGAATGGTGGGGATTCTCCGAGGAACTTCCTAAGATCTAACTTATGATCCTTACTGATTGGATGTTTCAATTATTGAAATTCCAAATGTTACTAATATTCCTCCCTATACAGGGTACATTGAGGAGGTTTTTGAGTGCATCTTGGAACCACTATCACTTAGTTTTTTACCTATTGTTCCTATCTTGATAGGATCCATGTGATTCCATATGATTTCAAGTGACCCATTTCCCATTTTACATTGGATGATCATGAAATACCTAATGATTGATGATGATATCCATGATCAATACCTGTGATATTTCTCAGGATCTGGTGGAATAACCAATACTACATTTCACGTAGGTCTTTAGGAATGGACTGTTGAGCTAGTTATTCAGTAATGTAATGTTATTATCTTAGATCTGAATATTATTTATTAAATTTTACCACTGATTAATCCCCATCAGTAAAATATCCTCATATATAATGTATTGGTTACCTACGGATCGAGACCTAGGAACCCAACATTTTATGTGATTAGGGAACATAGAGATATATTCTGGGTTCCACTGGTTACTCATGGATTGAGTGGTATTCAAAGGACATCAAGAATATAGCTCTATGACTTATTTATAATATCTCTAATTAATATCTAGAATCCTACTTCATATAGTGGAGGAAATTATGGGTTATCCCTGAGCTTAGACTTATACCCCCCTATGATGACTTAGCTTTCTCAGAGTCATTATGGTGTTGTCCAAAGCAGGTATGGTCAGAATGGTGTATCCATAATTCCCTCAGTATGACATTAGATAGTTATCTTATTTTAGTTTATTAGTTCACATACACATCCGTTGTATTTAATTGATATGTATGAGACCACATTGGTAGGTCCCAACTGAGTTTTGTAATCACATCCTACTTGGACCCCCCCCCCATTACATTCAGGTATCCAAGAAGATGCTCAATTGGTTGAATTCACAGCTTTATATGAGGCCCAAAACTGATAGAGGTGAATGGATAAAATGTGTATGAGGATCTAGGTTTTTGGTAGAACTCTGGGTGGGATGTAGAGCCTCATAAATTTACTTTGGTCTATTTTACTTATACATATATATGTGGTCAGCCTATTGGGAGATTAGTGTTGTATGTATGACATGGTTTTTTGAACCTTTATTATATTTTATTTAATTATATCCTTGATTATATTTTTTTAATTTGTCACTCTAATTATATCAGTACTATGTATGACACTTGGTTATTTGTGCTATTTTCTTACTCTAATATGATGAAATATTCTCCCCACAAACACAGCCTATCCCTTTCATTTATTAAACAGCCTCTAGCATATAGGGAGGTACTCTTTATGCCTTATCATGAAATAGATTTGGTATTATATATAGAGTTATGCTAGGTAGTACATGACAGTTCCACTCATATGACTTTAGCTACCATGAAACATAAGTGACCAATTTCCTTCCTTTAATTAGAACTGTCACAATCCAAAATCATGATGCATCACAAAACATGTATTCAAATTAACTAGATCTTGTAAGGTTATGATTTACATATATATTAACCATCCCTTCTTCCCATGAAAGGCTCTCTCAAATGAGTGCAACAAACCAATTTCACCCCCTTCTTTGTCAGGGAAATCATCTACCTACTAAATAAGAGATGAATCAGATAAGACTATAGTTGTAACCTATCAAACCATATAAATTATGATTCTTGAATAAATTTATGAGAAAATATCCAAAAACTATAACCTTGAAAATATATGGGTCTACTGATATACCTACCTCAAATATTAGTTTCTACAAAAAGTTAACTCTACTAGTCTAGAATTGGAACTTGTACTCAAAAAAATAATCAAATGTAGCTTTGGTCCTCCCTTTAATGTGAGTAAAATATAATATCATGAAAAAACCCATGAAGGAATATAAATAAGGATGGAATAAACTTTTCATTTTGTCAATGAACACTTCTAACAATTTCTTTAAACTGAAAAACATCACAAGATGCACATATGGGTTGTGTCTACTTCTAAAATTAGTATGTAGTATATTATATATCCTCACGCATAACTAGTGATACCCCAACATTAATTTGATATTATAGAACCACCTATATCCTCTTATCTAATCAAATAGGTCATTGATATAAGGAAAAGGATACTATTTCTTAACTATCCCCTAGTTTAGCCTCTCATAATAAGAATATAAATTCATGGTTTTTAAGAGACCTGAGAATTTCATACATATATATATATATATATATTATTACATTAATATTCAACCCATATCATAATAATAAAATACCTATAATTATAAAGGTTTAGTGTCTTTTGAGACTAGATATACAATCATCTAATTTCATAAAATATCTCCAAATTCAGCCAAAACATTATTCTCAGATAATACAGTTCATATACGTACCCTACTTAAGCGATTATTCATAACCATGGGAAATGAAACATCATAAAGGGTATGCTCATATTCTCAATAATGGCGAAAATAATAGATTTCAATCAATGATTATAGGTGAGCACAAGATAATAAAAAGGGTATTAGAACATGATAATGAATTACAATTATTATACCCAATATATTAAAGATCACAAATCATAATTTATGTCATAAGGAATTGTTATAACAAAATACCTAAGTTATATGTGTTCATAATAATCAATAATCGACCATGAGCCATGAAAACATATGATAAGAATAAGGAATAAGTTTTTGGCATAAATGTAAGAATAGAAAATAATTTCCTTAGTCATGGATCACTACAAAGACTTTCATAGAGGGTTGATTTCACTCCTCATTCCATCATTTCCTTGGTCAAAGTTCACTCCAAAAACTATCATATTGGATAGAGTTATTTTTTGAATTAGGATCACTCTCAATTATAATCCTTATTATCTCATGAGATATCCATATATACCAAATTCATTGGATGGAAATATAATTCAGGTCCCTCCCATTAGATAAAAATTTCATACAAATATGTCCCACTATATCATAATAAATTCATCATATCATAAAAAATTAAAAAGGAAATTTTTTTCATAAACATTTCACTATTTCATCATAGTGTAACCCATGGAAAGGAAACATGTTTCATAAAGGTTTCATCGTAACTTAAATTATCCCACAAGAATGAAATGGGTTTCAAATAATCATCTTTAAATAAACATCATCATAATGCATCCATAGAAATAATTTTTTTAGTATCATAAGATCATATCCCCAGTGAAGTATAGAAAACCTTAAAGGAAGTTAACATAGATGAAAATACCTTTCAAATAATATTAAAACCTTTACTTGAAAGCAAGTGAAATATATATGTTCGTTGATAAAATAGGTAACAATTCCCAGAATATTTAGATATTTATTTTATTTGAAAACAATGATGTAAACTTATAGATTAATCATTAAAGAAAATAACATTCAGGAAGGTTGGAAAATCCATTTATACTGTGTATGTTAAATGTGAACATTCTTTTCACACTATTGAAAAATATCAAAAACATTTTCTTTGGAAAAAAATTATTAAAATATTAATTATAATTATTATTAAATAAATAGGAAGGTTATGAAAATTTCATTTTTAAAACGTTTTATTTATAGGTAAAAAATTACGTAAATTAATTTTGAAGCGCATGGATTTGTAAAAAAACAATCAATAAACAAAGAAGAAATAAGGTTGAGTTTTCTTTAAAAATATTTTCTTGATAATTTTAAATACCAAAGAGAGTAAAATGGTACTAAAACATAAAAAACATTATGATAAAAATAGTATAATAAAATATATTTTGTATAAAGTATAAGATCCATATAATATCTCTCAATATAAATTTAGAATAAATAATCCAGAAAAATTGTATTGTAATGTAAACCCTCACCTAAAGTCTGGTATTTATTAATAAAAAATCAGGTATACTATATAATAAATATATATTTATTATACATATATTATATAAATTTTTTCAAACTTAACTTAAAATGTTTCATTCATATATAATTTCAAATTATACTTTTATTAATAATTTATTCATTAAAATGAAAATTATGGTGAAAACCGTTCTGTTTTCCATGCATGTTTTGGTTTCATAGTTATGGTACTTGATCCATGGTCATGATTTCATAATATAAAAAACCTTAATCATGAATTAAGTATAATATTTATTCATCATATATATTTTTATAGTTATTCATATAAATTGATGATGAAAAATGAATCACATGGTGACATTATTATTTTCCAATGGATGTAAATATTAGTATATAGATAATATATTATAATTATAAAAGAATAATTATTTTATAAATATCACATATAAAAATTAAATTAATTATAATATCTAACCATCAATTATGGTGATGGAAAATGAATTATATCGTAATGTGGAGGCGGTAGTCTACATGTATGCATGAGTTGTACTTTCATTTCCCATTTGATGGAAAAGAAGTGAAGAATGGTTGTAAGATAATAATAACAAAATCTCAGCGTGTTTATGATACTATATTAAATATTTTAAGATATATTAAATAGATTTATATAATTTATAATATGAATGAATCATTAAAAAGATCAGTAAGAACATGTACCACTGCTTTCAAAAATCTCCTTCGAATAGATTCTCAGGATCATTTAGTTGGTAATTTAAAAATATAATAACCTCTAAGAAATGTATATATAATTTAATAATATATTTTGGTATTATTTGGTCAAGATGAAGGTCTCATGTTTTATTTATAAGATATGATAGGTGGTTCACATTTATATGTGAAGGGAGTGGCACATTTTAAATAATTATAAATTTTAAAATATAATAAATTCATTGTCATAGGAAAGTTTCTCCAAATTGGATAATTTTAAATTAAATTTTGAGATATATTCTAAATATGTCTATAAAATGGGATTTATTGTTGTTTTTTATACCATTTTAACCATTATATCTTTATTTTAAACCCTTTTAACCTTTGTGATTATAATGATTTTTTACCTCAGTTTCTATTCATAATAACAAAACATTAAGTTGAACTTTTTAAATAATATTAAATATCATGATTAAAAATATTTTATCCATTTTAAAAGTGTAAATTTATTTAAGTGGTATAAATTCATTTAAAAATTACTAAAAAAATGCAACAAAACCATTTTTATCAAAATGAATTTTAACCATAAAATTGAGCTTAACTTCATTCCATGCCATGTAAAAACTATTAGATTAATGATAAAATATTTTATTGAAAATAGTATCTATAAATTTAATTAAAATAACACCTAAATATATATTAACTTATTTTATTATGATAAAGACAAATTGTGTTCAAAAAAATATATTTTTTAGAAAAACCATACCTTCCAACCATCAAATGTTTTTACTATAATTTCTAACCAATTAAAAACTATGTAATTCATATTATAAATATGTAAATAATAATTTTTTTATAATTTAGTAAGTTCTATTCACACCCTAAAACCCAATGACTAGGTGATAACTATCACAATAAATAATAATAATTCAATAGTATATTAGGGGTTGTTTGAACTTGATGTTTCATTTAAAGAAATCTATCAAAGAAATTAAATTTATATAAAGATAAATATATCATAAAATATTAGGGTGTTACATTCATCATAATTATAAAAATTTATCCCTCATAATTCCATCACTATGATATAAACAATTGAGGATACTTATGCCTCATCACAATGTCAGGTTCCCATGTAGCTTCCTCATATTAAGGGGTTTGCTAAAAATAATTGATCATGTGAGTGATATTTTTTTTCAAAACATACTATCTTTGATCCCAAATTTACACTAGTTTCCCCTCATAAGATATACTATAACATCCATATCTTTTCTTAGAAAAAATATTAAATATTTTTAGATGAATATTTAATTCATTAAATTTAAATTCATGACAGAATATTAAAATTTTATATTCATTGGAAACAAGATATACAAACATAATATTTCCCGAATAATCTTCAATATCTCCCATAAAAATGTTCCCACATAGTAATCAACAAAGTAATTCCCTACTTAATACATTCTTCATAACCTGGGGAAAGGAAACATAAAAAAATTAGTGAGCTCAGATGCTCAGTAAGGGTAATTATGCGAGATATCAATGGATAATCATATGAAAGTATAAGATGATCATAAGGGTATTATATAATAACCATAAATTTCAAAGTTCATACCCAATCTGGTAAATATCATAAACCTTAGTTACAGAATAAAATATTAACCATTAAAATGATATAATCATAAAAATGATAAATCATTATAACTCAATCATGAACCATAATTTCATGGAATAAATGTATAGAATTTTAAAAATTATAGAAATAATTTCATAAGAAAGTGTTAACTAAAAAAACCATTGTATAAGGAATCTACACTTGTTTTTTATAGCGGATCAAGAATATTAACTTGTTTCCCATAATAGATCAATCACTTCTAATTGTATCCCATTACTATCACATGAGATATAATACTTTACCTAATACATTAGAGGGAAATATAATTCCCACCCATCATATAATTAAAACCATATATGTTTGTGCCATAAGATCATATAACATCCATCATATCATAATACTATAACCTATACAAAGAAAATAAGTTCCATATTTCATAAAATCATAGCAAAACCCATGAATGTTTATGTCACAAACCTGTCATTATTATAAACCTAACCCATGTAGAGAAATAAAATTAATTGTCTAATTGGATCACACCCCGAGTAAAAAATTAAAAAACTGTCAGTTTTTGTCATTGATGGATAAAAATACTATTAAAATATAATTAAAAACATTCATGATAAAAATAACTTTTTCAATTGAAAATATATTTTCAAAAACTAAAAATTTACAAAATATTGTGGAATACATTTTATTTTAAAATAATATTTGAAACTTGTAAAATAATCTTAAAATTATTTAGTTTTCATGATAGAATAAAATTCTATTCATTTTGTATAAATTAAAAGAAAAAAATTCATTCATATTTTCTAAATAAATCAAACAATCCCCGTTTAGAAAACAATAAGAAAATTGATTGTAAGAAATTTATAAAAAGTAAAACAAGGGTAAAATTAACAGTAAAAAAATAGTAAAATATTAAATTCATTCTAGAAATAATTCTATAAAAATATTGATATGGAAGAAAAATTGTTATAGACTGAAGAGAGAAATGAAGTCGATTTTCCTTACAAAAAATCATTTTATCTCTTAAATAAATAAAGTGAATAAAATTAAAGTAAAAATATATTCTCAAAAAAATATCCCTAGAGAATAAAATTAAATGGATTCATTAGATAATTATCATATAATTTACTCTATGGTAATTTAGGTATAAATAATCCTGTTTAAAATTGGATTGAAAGATAAATCCTTTACCTCAAGTATCGCCTTCCCTTTTTTTGTTAAAACATCTTTTACAATAAATATGGACTTATTATACATGTATTATAGAAGTATATTTTTGTTTATAATACCCTTTATTATTTATTTATGACATATTGTCACTTTTTTGTTAAAAATTTGTTATTAAAATCAATATTTTGGGTTATAACTACTTAATTTTCCAAGCATATTTCGGTTCTGTAGTCCCAGTCCTTATACATTGATCATAGTTACATAATTTCCAGAATTTTAATCATGGTATAAATATAATATATTTTCATTATATATATATATATATATTTATATTTATAATTATTCATTAATTACATATTTCATTCAGATAGTAGGTCGTACGTATAAATGAATGTTGTTTTCATTTTTCATCAGATGGAACCAATGAAATGTAAATAATAATTCAACATTACAGGATAATTATTATATCATATATATAATATAAATTAATTTAATATAACCTTGTTATCATACATTTATAATTAAAAAATAAACAAATCACATCGCTTTGTGGATGTGTTAGTCCATATGTACACATGAGGAGCATTATCATTTTCCAACTGTTTTGAAGGAAAGAATTTAGATGTGATATTATGATTCCTAAAGAATAAATATTTCATAAATATTATATATAATCTTGAAAATTGTCATAATAACTATCAAATAAGTAAATTTATGAAAAAATAATTGTATATTTATGTGGAGACGGTAAGTTGTACGTACGCACGAGGGATACTTTCACTTCATATTTAATGGGAACGAGGGTGGATAATAGTGGATTAATAACCATAATAACATTTCAGTATATTTATTATGTGTAATTTATTATATGTGGATAAATTGAATGTATTTATATGAGTGAAATAATAAGTAAAAAAAAGTTATCAGTTAAGGAAATTCCCTCTTCTTTGAAAGAACTCCTTTAAATCTCCTCTTATGGAACATAGTGTTGGTATTTTAGGAATAATATAACCTAAAGAATGTGGATAATGATGTTGATAAGTTATTATTTTGGGTTATTTCCTATCTATAAGTCTCAAATAGGTTTATGGAAGTAAGGGACTATGTTTTTTTTATAATTGAGGTGAGGGGAACATCAGAAATTTCTTAAAAGATTAAATTATAATAAAGTCATTATTTAGACCAAATTCCACCAAATGGACAGGTATTATAATATAATTGGGTATATATTTAATAATACCATCCAATAAAATCGAGATATCTTGTGGTGTCATTTTAAATATCATCTTTATTATTAACAACATGGTAAAAAAAATTAACCATAACCATAGTAACATCATTTTCACACTTAAAGTGTTATACTTTTACATATAAGGTGAGAAGTTGGATCATAAATGGAAAAGTTTTGCAAATTTAGTCTATATATTACCATCCTTGCTCACATTCAAGATTTTTTTAATTTTTAAATAATTTAGTAAAACATTATTTTTATAAAATATTATTAATGTCCATTTTGACACTATTCATTTTATTTGACTAAGAAATAAATTCAAAGTTGGAATTAGAGTATTGTCTATAAAAACAAAACTAATTTGTCATATTAATTTATAAAATTCATTGAACACATTAGATCAGTAAAATTATGTCACTTTTAATATTTTTAATATCATTTAGTTTATTTTTTCATTAATTGAATAAATATTTCTTCATCATTCTTTAAGAATTTAAGATAACAATTGAATGGATTAAAATAATAAATAAAATATCATAATGATAATAATTTTATTATTCTCAAAACATATATTTTTATTCTCTTTTAACGTACTTTATTCCATATGTTGACACATAATAGATATTTAAAACTAAGAGAGTAACATTTTATAACTTTATTTGATTTAAATAATATATTTGTCATTTTCATGGAAAATATTCCATTACACAAATAAAATTAAAGACTATGTCTTTTATTACCTACATTCAAAAATAATGAGGATGAATAATTATAGACTTATCACCTATTTTAACCTATATTAACTCGATTTACCCTTTACCAATGTGATAAATTTTACCACAATTACTATTCATATTGAAAAAGAGGGATAATTCTTTGATTTTTAACCTCATGATTATAAATAACAAATAAATTTTATTAAATTCAATACATATAATTGATATAAATTAATTTTAAAATAACTGCGCAAAATGTAACGAAAATGCTTTTTAGAGAAAGATAGTTTTAAGCATAAAACTTGGTTTATTCTTATCCCATGCCTAGAAAAATATTAAATGAATGTTAAAACATTTTATTTAACATATAATATATTAATTTCATTAAAATAATTCATTAAAAGTGATTAATTTAAATTATTAATATGAAAAATACATTGTGTGCATAAGAATAATTTTGTTCAGAATAACTTCAGTTTAATTTTGAAATATTTTTTACTTTAATTATAATAATTTTATAAACAATTAATTATTTTTATATATATATAGATGATATATTTTTCATAAAATAACTTGTACTATTCATACCCACCAATCCAATGGATAGTAGATAGCCAACACATACTCATATTTTAATAGTATTTTGTGGTTCAAATAAACTCGATGTTGTATGTAATTCAAGATATTGAGGAAGTGAAATTATTTAAATAGAAATATTTTATATAATATTTATGTGTTTCAGAGATCATTCTCTAGCAATATGATCTATGAGTATAGTTTATGTGAAGGATCAGGTATATACTCCCTCGGGAAATACACATGGAAAACATCTTGAACATGAGAGCGATTTGGTTTGTGTGACAAGTGATAAGAAACCATCCTTGTAAGATTAAGAATTTTTAAGTGATAAATATATCTAGGGATTAACATTACCTTCATTTTAAATCGCATAACATTATTACAATTAAATACTAATAGGACCACTTTATCACCAACTTCGAACTCAATATCTCACTAATGACTGTCAACATAACATTTCTTTCAACTCTTAACTGTCATGAAATACTATGGAATGGATATAACCTTATTTTACATTTCCTAAGCTATATTAGGTCCTAATTTATTTCATTATCTAAAATATTCCCAACACATTGGTGGATTTCACATCCTAGCATATAGGGTTTATTGAAGAGAAATCTTAATTCTTGAGTGAAATATATTATTTTAAGAAAATTCTGCCAATGTAAGGTGTTGATCCCAACAACCTCAAAAATTTAAAAAATATGATCTCATAATATGATCTAGGGTTTGAATAGTCATATAATATTGAACATTTCTCTAAGGATGTTATGTGGTGCTAAATTTAAACTTTATATTGAAATCTTGGTGAAAAATTCTCTATAACATATAGGTAATACTCATATCCTAGATAGATACAATAGATTATTTTACTCCCCAAACCATTTCCAATTATTTAATGTAAATATTAGAAAATCGAACAAGAGAAAATTATTCTCTTATTTTAATGAAATATGATGAATTTGTAAGTCAGATAACAACACCCCATTTATCTTTATTCCCTTTATATGTATTGTGGAGTCCAAATATGAAATTCATAGTAATGTTTTCCGAATTCAATTATGGTGTGGGAAATGGAAATAACATCTCCTTGTACTTTTATCTTATAGTCATACCTTTATGAAATATTATCCATCGATATACATATTTTTCAATATCTTTTTTCATGTTATACCACCAGAAATATACTTTTGATAATTATTCATCTTTATAATTCTAGGATTAATATAGAATAATGAAATGTGATATTATTTCAACAAATCCTTCTTCAATTTTGAAATTGATAAAAACAATACTTATTTCCCAAACCTTATCATTATATCACAATCAAGATGGAAATCAGGATCATTTCTCACAATCTTATGCAGTTCTATATCCTCCTGGTGAAGTTCTTTAATCCTCTCATGGATATATTGGTAAATATTCATATGAGAAATATATGATATTTCCACTTTCTTCATGACTTCAAGTTCCATATTATATAAATCCATAAAAAATATGTCTGTTTCAATCATCATCATGAAAAAACTAGCATGGTTCTTCTTCTCAGAGAATTAGCCATTGTATTCGCCTTCCTATGATGGCAGTGTATTGAGTAACTAGAATCCTTAATAAATTTTAATTTTCTACTTTATCATAGATTCAAATATTTATTTGGGAATATATGCTTAATTATTTTAAAATTAATATATATATATATATATACATATATATATAACACCTTTCACAATAAAGATGATGCCTTTATATTTTTAATGTAAAAAACACTACAGTTCACTCCAAATAATGAGTTGTGTAATTTTTATCATGAATTTTCAATTAGCATGAGGTACAAGAAATCAACATGTCATTATATATGAAGACACATCCCAATCCCTTCTTTGATTCATCGCTATATATTAAAAACCCTTCACTACTGTAGGATAGTGTAAATATAGTTTTTTTGACCATCCTTATTTACAGATCCTTGAAAATTTTCCCACTTTCATCTCCCCAAATGAACTTGGATCCATTCTGATTCGACATAGTTATTGTATTATATATCCATGACAAATACCTCAAAAGGGTCGGTAGTATCCATCAAAACTATAAAAACTATATATATAGGTTACCATAGTTAGTCTGGGACATTTCTCAATAACTTATATCATTGGAGTAACCACTATTATACCCATTATTGAGATTATATGACTAATGAATGAATCTTTTGCAGACATAATTCACACTTACTGAATTTGAAATTCAAATTATATTTCTTAAAGGTATTTAATATGATTATAAAATGATATTTTTGTTGTTCCATGATTTGGGAATATATAATAAATTCATCAATAAATACTACCAAAAAACAATCGAGGTAATCTCTAAAGATACTACTCCATTAATCCACGATGATAATAGGGTCATTGTTAAGTCCAGATGGCCTAAATATAAATTCATAACGACCATACATCATAGGAGAGGTTTTCTTGAGTATATCCTCCTTCTTAAACCTCAATTGATGATATCCAGAATGAAGGTGAATCTTGGAAACATATTTATATCCTTGTAATTGATCAAACAAGTCATAAATATGGGGTATATGATACTTTTTGTTGATGATGATCTTATATTATTCTCAATAACTAATTAAAAGATGCATTAAACCATCTGTCTTTTTAGAAAAATGAATAGGTTCACCCTTTGGTGATGAACTAGGAAATATGAATCCCATGTGAATATTCTCATAGAGTTTCCTCTTCAATTTAGGAAAATAAATTGGGTTCATTCTATATGAAGTCTTTGAAATTGGTGTAGCACTAGATATGAGTTCTATTGAAAACTCAAGTAAATTATTTAGGAGAAGAATATGAAACTCATTATGAAATATATTTGAATAATCCCAAATAATTAGAATAACTTTGATGTTGAGTTTTTACCTAACTATTTGAGATAAATATACCCAATGAATGGGCAGTAAGACCCATATTGTAGAAGTAACTTCCATTAGAAGTTCACATTAATTCTCATGATGAAATATGATCATAAGTTGATTCAGAATATCAAATAATACGTCGCTTCAAAAAAATTGATATGGGGGCTATATAAAGAGATAAAATCCATTCCCAAAATCATAACAAATTAAAATAGAGGTAGAGTATCATGATTATTTTATAAGCACATTCACACAAACTTCCATTAGAGATTATACATAAACATGATATATGATTTGCCTAACATTAGTATTTTTACTGCTAACACACCATCTACTCACTATGTATGTGACAAGATACCATTAAAAATTATTCAAATATAAAAGTTTTATTAAATTGATAATAAAATAAAATATTTAAAGTTCTATAGTGGATGATAAGTTTAAATTTCACCACTTTGTTCTCTTGGACAACATCAACTATAGTTATCACATGATATTTCCCTTTGTCTCTTGGATTAAGAGGTTTTTGATGCTGATTGTTTTCATTGATACTTGAATTTGTGCACTAATTTTCATAGTGTCCATACTCTATGAAGTTAGTTCTCTAGAGTGTTGGTGTTATATTTGATTGATCGTTTTTACTATACCTTCCATTGACTGGCCTCTTCACATAACTTCAGTATTATTTTAATCGATGGCCATATTTTTAACACTTAAAACATTTACCGGACCCCATAAGGCTATTTAATCTATGATTCCTTCCACACTTTTGAAATGAATGAATGTTAATTTTTATTCCTTTATGGGTTTTATTGTTGAATTTCCAATAAATTCATATTTCTCTTTTATACCCAAAACATTGAGAACATTGAGAGTCTCCCATTTTTTATTTACATATTGAGAGAACATACAAGGATTTGTTCATAGCTAAAAAAGTATATTTAGCAAATTACTTTTAGATACATGGTATCAAGACACTAAATAATTAATTAAATTGACTTTTAGGATTGATGGTTAAACTAGAAGCATACCTTATATGTCCAGTGAAATTTTCATTATGGGAATAATGAATTCATAATAATTTTTATTTAGTTCCAAAAATTCCTATTACATTTTCATACAAATATTTTAGGTAAAATACTTATTTAAAAACACCTTCTTAAACTATTTCCATGTCAAATATTCAATTTCCTCCTCTTTCCACATATTCATGATAAGTTACCACATTTGATCGAATTATCATTCCAAAATATACACAATAAAAATAAACTCATCATGGAATAATAATTGAAGAATATATAATATATTTTCTAAATCATTGATCCATTACTCAATAAGAAGTGGATTTGAGTAACAACTTATGTAAGGTGTACATTTCCATATAAAAGAGTCCTTAGTGAGTTACTCCTTCCTCTATCCATTTCTAAGTTCAATATAATTAATTTTACAATTTAAATCTAGATATATTTGTCTGTGAATAGCTATAATATTTCATATCAAAAACCCAATTTAATTTGGTTTCCCATGAGGGAAGTCATTTCATTACTCATCACATTCAGTGTTAACCCAATTCCTCATGGGTTTGGTCATTGAGTAAGGCTATAAATCACAGTGTGAGCAGAAATAATCATATTGGGTAATCATGTAATCATGAAAAATCATTCACATGAGTTTTAAATCTTGAATCATCCTTTTAAATATTTGAAAATTTACTTTTCATGTAGGCTATTCATGGTCATTATCTATTAAAATCCATCACAATGGTTTATAAAGAAAATGAGAATCAGTCTAAGAATTTTCCCTAGGAGTTTCTATCCAAGTGTGTAGTCATAGGTCAAATCATCATACACCTATGTTGATAAGGTAAATACCAAATACTCACTTTTACGAGTTTTTATCACTAAGTGCATTTATTCCATAGCTACATCCACTTTCCAGTATCTGTACATTGATGTATTTTCAAGGAAAATATCATAATATCTACTTAACCAAAGATTCAATATTTTATCCTATACTTATAATTATAAATATGGTTTTAAATAAATTTCATTAATACTAATATCTATAAATCACTAAACCCTAATATAATACCAACTAAGGGTACCTGAGCATTTTATACATATAAATTACATTATTTTTTATGGATATATAATATATACAATAACAATACATTCCCTTGAACCATGATGGATTAGTTTAATTTTATACTAGATACCAAATCATATAATTTTATGAAATATCCTTAACATCACTTAAAAAGTTTTTCTCACAAATTACACTTCTTAAACAGACCATAATTAAAAACCTTCATCATAACCTATGTAACAAAAACATAAGAAAGGGTAAGGTCAAATTCCCAGCAAGGGTAAAAATAACTAATATTAATAAATGATCATAATTGAACATAATATAATAGAAAGGTTATAAGAAAATGATGATAACTTATAATAATAATACCCAATCAGTAAAATATCATTAATCATAATTCATTGAATAAGGATTTTTCACAACAAATGTTATACTTCATAAGTGTGAATAATTTTCAACAATTAACCATAAGACCTAAGAACATATCAAAAGAATAATAAAAAAGTCTGAGACATACATATAATAATATAAAATCATTTCTATAGTCAAGGATCACTACCAAGGACATCTGATTGAATTGGGTTCACTACCCATTTTATCATTTCCTTAGTCAAATATAACTCCAAATATAATCTTATTAGATAGAGTCCCTTACAGAATTGGGGTTACTCCCCGTTTTAGTCCTTATTTTTTCTTGAGATATTCTTCTTTACCTAATTATTGGGGGGTATATATAACTATGGGCCCACCCATCACATAATTAAAACCATATATGTGTGTTTCATAATATCAGAAAACATTCATGATACCATAATCCTGGGAAATGAAATGGTTTTAACAAATGTTTCATCTTCTTATCATAATATAACCCATGGAAATTAAATAGATTTCATAAAGGTTTCATCATAAATTAATTAACTATTAGAAGAAAAAAAAATTCATAGAATTGTCCATAAAACAAAGTCATATCATCCATACAAATAATGAATTTTTTTATAATAAGATCATATCCCTGGTGAAGCATAACAATCCTTAAAAGATGTTGACATAGATGAAAAATACCTTTAAAATGATATTAAATCCTTTCTTTAAAAACAATAGAAAAATATCCATTTCCTTTGATACCATTTTAATTAAAAATTGATAGAATATTTAGAAAATTATTTTATTTTAAAATAAAAATGTAAAATATTAATGTAATATTTTATAAAAAGAACTATCATAATGGTTTACAAATCTATTTTCACCATATATGTTAAAAAAGAAAAATCTTTTAACACTTTTTCAAAAAGTAAAAAATTATTTATTTAGAAAAAAATTCATTAAAAATATTTATTTAAAAACTTTTCTGAATAAGTAAATGTTAATTAAAATGAACTTTTTAAAACCTTTAAGTCATAAGTAAAAAATTTTGTAAAACGATTTTGAAAAGAATTGATATTGAATAAAACTTTTGATGGCCAAAGAGGAAATAAGGTTAACTTTTATTTAAAAACATTTTATTGATATTTTTATACACTAAAGGGATGACAATTGTATTAATACATAAAATTATAGAAATAAATATAAGATAAAATAAAATATGGGTTTTAAATTAAAAATCCGTATATTTTTCATAAATTTATAATTAGCATAAATAATCCCAAAATGAAATGAGATTATAACATTATCCTTTACCTCAAGTCTCTCCTTACCTTTCACACAATAAAATATCTAATATAATAAATATATATTTCTTATATGTATATTCTATAAACAAATTAATATAAAAATTTCTATGTATCATTCCTTTATAATTTCAAATTATCCTTTTATAAAAAAAATTATTTGTAAAAATGAACATTTTAATGAAAATTGTTTTATTTTCTATTCATATTTCGATTCGATAGTTCCTATTCATACACCTTAGTCATAATTTTATAATATAGATAATAAAAATCATGAAATATGTATCATATTTATTCATCAAATACAATTTTTTAATTATTTATATAAACTTTTGATGAAAAGGGAATCCCATCATTTCATTGAGGTGATATTGCCCACTTACGCACGAGCGACATTATAATTTTTCTATGGATGAAGAGTAAAATACAGTAAATAATATTTTATAATTATAAAAGAATATTTATTTCATAAATATCATATATAAGAATTAAATCCATCATAATTTCCAACCATGAATGGTAGTGGTGGAAAACTAATCATATTGCTACATAGAGGCGATGGTCCACATGTACACATGAGCGATACTTTAATTTCCCATTTGATGGAAAGGAGGTGGAAAATAGTTTTCCCATGATCATAATAATGTCTATGTATATTTATGAAATTGGATTCATTATGTTAATCCAGATAAAATATATTTAGAGTATTTATATGAATATTAAAACATTAAAATGATCATTGAGAACATATACCTCTTCTTTGAAAATATTCCCTTTAATCATGTCTTAAGGACCATTAGGTTTATATTTTAAGAATAGAAGAACCTATGGGACATGGATAGAGAATATTAGAAAGTGTTTGGGAAACTTTTGGTAGAGATATAGAGGTCAATTTTTGTGTAAAAAAATGGAGGGGTAGTTCCCTTTTATATATAATGGGAGTGGCACACATTTTTTTAACCCTTATCAATTAGTTTATCCCATCATTAACCCATTTTAACATTTACCATAGTAATGAAATGTTACCATAGTTACTATTCATAATGAAAAAAATTAAGTTGAACTTTTTACATATTATTATTTATTTTTATTGAAAATATGGAATCCATTTTATTGGATTTAATTTATATAAGTGGTATAAATTAATTTTAAAATAATAACACAAATCACAACAAAAATTTATTTAAAAAATACATTTTGGAATAAAACTGAGTTTACCATTATTAAAATCATTTTAAAAACTATTAGATGAATATTAAAATATTTTTTTGAATGAAAAAATATATGAATTTAACTAATATACCTAATTAAAAAAAATTAATTTAATTTGATAAGATCAAAACACATTATATGCATAAAATAGTTTTTTAGAAAAATATGTCTTGTTTTGTTCAAATGAATTTATTTTAATTTATAACAAATCAAAAACAAATTAATTCATTTCATAAATATTTAAAAAATAATTTTTTATAATTTACTTAAAACTATTCATACCCTTCAATCCAAAAAATATGCAACAACTATCACATTAGATAATAATAATTCAATATTATATCACGATTTGTTTAAACTCAGTGTTTCATGTAAAACAATATATCAAAAAAATTAAATTTATATAAAGATAAATATATCATAAAATATTGGGGTGTTACATGATCTATCTTCCTTTTAGTGAATAATATAGTATCACCCCAAGGGGATGGACTCTGGTGAATAAATTCCTTCACCTCTAAAATGAATTTTTGAGCCATGATCTCCCAAATATTGTCAGGATACATTTTGTAATGTGAATTAGCTATGGTATTTTTACCCAAAATTGGATTGATTATAAATTCAATATCACACTTGGGAAACAACCCTGATAGATATATAGAAAATATATCTTGGAACCGATCAACCAAATGAGGAAACATTGCTTGATAAATATCATTTCTTAAAGATTGTCGAGACAACTATGACGTGATTTTCCATATTTTATAATAGAAAGGTATTGAATGGCATAATTTTATATCCCACTCAGAAAAAAATGGTATAACATTTCCCATTTGTATACATGATATATATACATTAGTGGTAGCTATAAATTTTTAATTGATATCAATTCAAAAAATCTATCCTAAAAATCACATCAAAACTATGAATCTTCTAAAAAATGAAATACCATAAAAGAAAATAAATGCTAGTTAGTGTATCACGCTTTTTATATCTCATGATACCCTATAATTTGAACCCTGACCCTGAGCACGTGTCTCCTGGATTCCTAATGGAATATCACCCATATTTTAGTGTTTCCCCCACCCTTGGGCACCCCAACCTCCTCTATGACCTAAATAACTCAAGGATCCCGAATTAATAGACTGATACTATTCTTCTAGTTCTTCCCTTGAACCACTGGTATAACTAAATACACACTTACTAGTTATACATTGTTTGACATCAAAATACTTATGTAGGTTCCCTATCTCCCAATAGAGTGGCTCTCATTTTTATGTTTTTCACAGTCAATATGATTATGGTCTTATTGACCACACATATAACACATAGTCGAGGATCATCCTATCAAAGAATGTTATAATCCCCTTACTTGGAAGGTCATTAGGTCTATTCCAATGATACACTCCTAAAAACTTCTCTTTATTCTATCTGATGACTTACTCTTAATCCTACAAATAGAAGAATAATTATAAACCAATCTACCATAACTCAAATTATTCTATAAAACCAAACAAAGGTTCATAACCACTAAGAAGGATGTCAACTAAAAGATATTCACAATGGGGAAATATAAAATGTCTCAGGGCATCCTCAAAATTCATTACCCTATCCATATTATCATCCTCTAGAACAAGTTAAAATCATAATAGAAAAATAAAGTGGGTAGCATAATCTATCTCTAAAATGCTCGTATATAATAGGTTCATGAACTTCTTTTTTATTTTAGTTCATAGAGTCTCAAGGAATAACTTCTTAAAAAATAGTGACTGAATTTAATTCTAGTACATCCCCACAAGGTGGTTTTCATAGACTTGAATGTTCCACTGATGATTATTGTTTCCCAAAATCATATAGTCAATAAGAACTAATCATTTCTCAGTGGGTGTCTCATGGTGATCAAATGTGGTCTATATAGACTGTATACATAACTCAACAGCCTCGGGTTCACCCTCACTAAAAAAGATAGGTGGATGTTGTATCTAGAACACACATGTTATAAAATACATGTTCAACCCAAATCATAGTTCCCCATGCCCCATAGACTACATCTCTTGGGGTAGACTCTCTTTGTTCCACTGATATATATGTGGAATAGGTGAAAGATACAACATGACTCCACTATCAGTGGGTCATTCTTTTCACCACCCTATCAAGGCTTAATGGATGGTCACCATGGTGACTTGTCTCTTCAATAGAAATCACATGACTTAGAATACATTTCTATAAAAAAAATTAAATACCATAGTTTGGGGTAAGAAATAACAAGAACACACCATACTACTATAAAGTCACATAGTATGATATAAGGGTACCTCACATATTAGGCTGAGTGTAGCCTAACCTACCCACTCCTAAGTTATGTGAAGCCTCACATAGAGTAACATAATAGTAATAGTATATCAATAGTTCAAGTAGAGTTCCACTAAGAATTTATATAGGAAAACAATTTATATGTTATTTTTGAGACTTTAAATGACCAATCCTTGAATTGTACAATAATATAAATCATAGATAGTTATTAAAATATATTTTTCCAGACATACCATTACTGATGTATGAACACAAGCTGCCTCACTATCCCATTCAATGAAAACCTCAATAGACCATAAATCAATCTCAAAATGCATTATATTTTAACAAAATAACCCAATAGTAAAATAAAACCCCTTGAACAATAGTACCATCCCTACTAATTTGGGCTTCAATAAAACTTGTTTTAGCTTCCCCCACACACAAAATATAAACCAAGCCCTGATAATTCCCCATATCCTATATACCAAATCTCAACTAGTGATAAAAATAAAAAATGGTTTTACATTTCTTTATAACATCTGTAGTTTGGTTCACCTCCTATATCACTAGAATGTGTTAATATATTCCTCAAGAAAACCTCCTTGTATTCTATAGGATGGTGACCAATAAAAAGGGTTCATATAAAACAACTTGGGAGACTATAACCTAAGATATAGACAAGAATAAAACTCAACATTAGTAATATCAAGAAGTAATCATCATAATATAATAGTAGTATAAGATAAATATCACAACTAAACTCTTATAAATTATAATTATCAATAAAATTCTATATCAAAATCAGCCACTTTACATGTTATAAAAGTTATATGGAACTAATAGAATATATTATGTGAAGATAATATAAAATACGGTCCATAAGTAAATAAAATTAATGGGGACATCCATAAAACTTTTCCCAAGTCCTGGATCAGTCTCATATCTTAACATTGATGAATATATATTAGCTCATCCATCAATAGTAGTATGGTCCTTACCCGTAATTGGGTTATGAAATATAAATTATTCTCGGATAATGGGGTGCCTGAGCATGTTGTGTGTGTAAATCAACAGGCCACTCATAATAATGTCCTTAATAAGTCTAGAAAATATGAATGCATGAATTACTAATCACTCTATGGAATTCCCAATAACCACTCTATGTGATATTATACCTAATTTTGAAAAGTGAAAGAATGGGGTGATATACCTATGGTCTAAATACATGTTAAGTATGAATTATATATCTCTCATCCTATTATAATCTGTCAGAATGAGTTATCACTATTATTTATACTTGGTTAATAATGAATCATCATCACTATGAAACCACATAAAGGATATACCACTAGTCTAATACTAACTGAAAATGAGACATATCCTCGTGAATGAGGAATCACCAAACCTAGGTGGATAATATATAACATATTTCCATCCTCAATTTGATGATATAAAACCATTAAAAACATAGGAAATCGATACACCACTAATAAATCAAACAATGGGTAGATGATGCACCACGATAATCAAAATTTCAGATGGATTATACACCATTTCTATCAATATCTAGATTAATAATTTATGTTTTTAAACTGTTTTAATGGGTGAGGCTCCCAAAGTAATAATCTTCGGGTGAAAGGTATAATACCAGTTCTAATACCCATGGGGAATATCTATCACAACTATCAATCCTCTGGTATATGGTATTCTATTATTACACAACATTTATAATTGATATACCCCTAATTCTAACACCCCAGGTGGATGAAGAACCATAAAAACCAAATTCTCATGTGGATTATGCACCACCATCATTAATCTCTTGGTAGATTATGTACCACTATTAATATTCATTAAGGAGATGAGGAACCATAAATAATATCCATTAGGAGGATGATATAACATTTTCATTAGTCCCCATGTGGATAAAGAACTATTGAGACAACTCCCATAGGTGGATGGATGATATACTACAAACTTGAATCCTTAGGTCGATGATACACCACCTTCAATTATATTAAGGTGATGATATACAACTGAGGAAGATATTAAAGTGGATTATGTATGACAACATCAAATCACATGTTATATGAGAACAAACATCTTATAATATCTATGTAGATGAGGATCCACTAACCCAACTCACAAGGTGGATGAGATACCACTAGCTAATATATGGTGAATGATATAACAACATTCAGTTACCAAGTTAAGAAATCCATCTCTCATAATTATTCATAATTCATTTAATATAATGAACACCATGCACTCAAACCACTTACATACTCAAACATCCATGTGCGGACTATTGATCCCCTATCAAAACACATTTTCAAACTATTCCTTACTAAGGAATTAGTTTACGACACCACATTAGGATACTATGATCATGTCACATGTATAACCACCAATCTTGAGTCCAAGTTCATGATTTCACAATTTAAATTTCATTGAAAATGGTTATAGACAATAGATAATATAAACACACTCCTCCCACAAACCACTCAAAATATTCCTATGATTCACTCATAACATAGAAATTTTAATAAATAAAATTAAATTAGTTCTATTGAATATGTTATAAATTGGAATATCCTATATTTTATGTGATTAATTCCATGAATTTAAATACCAATTAAAAATAAAGGGACTACCTACCTAGGTCCAACAAGGTGTTAGTCATTGGAAACTACTAATTGATTTAGCTTCAATCAATCAAAATTGAGAAATTAGTGATGAACTCCAGTAATAGATGTGACTTAAAACTAACAAAGAATGGATATGATAGAATTGTTGAAGAGTTAGCAACAAAGAAGAATATTGGAGAGAGGGAACGACTTCTCCAAATCCAGATGAGATTAAATATTCATATTTAATATAATTTCTTCAAATAAAAAAATAATTTTTTTAAAAAATAATAATTAGGTACCCATAATATACCTGATTGTTATATAGTATCTAATATCATATCACTAGACACCCAATGGCCCTACAAGAGAAACTTTATCCTCTATCACTACCAATGGGTACCTGGTACTAGTCCACAAAGTACCCAGTAACATCTATTAAAGAAAATATGTCTGAAACCCCATCATGTTTTCTAAAAATGGATTCTTGAACCCCTTACAACACCTCCAACACTCATAATTCATCAAAATACATGAGTTTTGGTAAATATTTAATTATAATCACACCTATTATGGTTGTAGGGTGGGAAAAATTCCATGGTGAACATGATAAATAGTTATAATCTGCTTTTGGATAGATTAGTTTGTTAGGGTTAGACCATGATGATTTCTACAACCAAAATGGACCAATTATGGTGAATTTTAAGGAAAAATAGTTTTTGTTAAAATTATTTCAAATTTCATCAGGATGATCCCTTTGGTACTCTTCTTAATTTGAGGGTATCTTTAAGTCAATAAAAATGTTCCTGTTATTGAGACCAAGGTTCAAAGTAGTTTTACAAGGTAAATTTATAAATTGTTTATTAAATATAAAATATGATTATATATATATATGTGTGTGTGTGTGTGTGTATTTATATTGATTTATAAAATGTTCATAAATGATAATATTTAACTTTTATATTATAATATAATTATTTTTTAAAACTAATCTAAATAATTCCAAAAACAATTTGGGATCATTTGATGAAGGATTTAAATAGGTTGAAAAGTTTGATATTTAAGTTATGTGAAGTGTCTACGTAAAATTTTAAATGATTTTATTATTATAAATGTTTCTCATAAATACCACATATTTTGAATATTATGGTTTTAATATTAAATTCCGTGTAATTCATGAATATGAAAGAGTTCATATACTAACAAATTTGAAATTTTTTGAACTAATTTATTTCACGTAATATCCATTTTATAATTCCTAACATATAATGTTTTTGTAATTTAATTATTTATGAATTGTTTAAAAAAGTTTATCATAGGTCTAAATATATGAATTTTTCATTTATTTAGTTTATTCCCTAGATTATTTGTGACATCCTTATTTTGAGGAATGTTATTGTTTGATTGTATTATTTTAATTTTTCTCATGTTTCACTTTACTCTTAGGATGTTTGAAGGGGTTCCTATATGGAAAAATGGTTTTTGGGATTTATGAGGTCTAGTACACTATTATTGATGCTATAAAGGATCATATAACAAATAATAATGGGGGTTCAAATCAGTTGTACACTTTTTATTAGTTTCCAAATTTTTAGAAACATAACCCCTACAACCTATTAATATTTATTTCCTTATCAAATTTTAATAAATAATCATGAATGAAAAATTCGGAAATCAAGTAAAACACCCAAGATTTACAAGGTTTAACCTCAATGTGAGAACGTACATACTTTCCATAGACACTCCCATGGGTTTATGGAAATAAACTCTTAAGAAGAAGTGAATACAACTTGTGAGAACTTCTGTTAGACAACTTCAATCTACCAATAGGAATGATTATACTGAATTCCATTAGTTTACAATGTTTTCTTATAAAATAATTAACTCAAAAATAATAATAATGAATTTATTGAAACTTATTGACAAATTCTTAGTTAAAATATCCAAACTTATTTGTCCGGATCCTGTTTTCCAATATGATGAGTCTGGATATGATTCTCTCATTAAAATCAATCTGAATCTGATTCTCTCAATACGATGGACTCAATATGATGTACCTATTCTCAATCTGAAAACTCCAACTTTGGTCAAATTCTCAATATGATCCTTCTTATTCTGATCAACTCAATCTGATCTTCTCAATCTGATTGACTCAATATGATCTTCACAATACAATCGACTGAATATATCACACCTAGGTTTTTAAATTCAGTTTTGGTCCAGATTTAGGCTTGTTCTTCAGTTCTTCTCTCATGAACCGAATGTGACGAGTTCAAAATTTTGGAGTATTTATTCCTTCTATTTTTATCCTAGCTCCCATCCATTGGTTTACTTTTGAGTTTTTGTAAAAATGGGTCTTTTGGGGGTGTTTAATCCCTAGAGCACATCTGGAACATGGTTAATGTAACCATGTGCCTTATCATAGGTAACCATGCAACAACTTCTGGGAAAGACAGTAGCTAATTCACGACTACCACATGGTTATTCATATCGTATGAGTTGCATGTGCGGTATTTTTGATTCTCAGTAGTGGCGGTCACACGGTATCTGAATGGTTTCAAAAAAATTTGGACTAACTGTGTGACCTATCCAAGTCATCAAAAACATTTATATCTCCCCTATTATTATACCCAAATACACTCTTACCTCTCTCATTCAGGCTCCTCCACCCTAGATGCCTCCCCCCTCTCTTGACCCCCCTAGGCCTCCATTTTTTGTAATTTTTTGTAAGAATTATCCTCTAGATCATCATGTAAGTAATCTCACCCTTGGTTTCCCCCATATTTATATGGTTTTCTCCAAGTTTCTTTGGGTTCCCTCTCTCCCATATTTTAGGTCCATGTTTTTAGGTTTAAAAACTAATATTTAGGGTTCGGTGCTGATGTTTTAGGTCAGATTTAACTTCTCTTAGGTGAGGTTGAGGTGTGATTGATATTTCTCACTATATTTTGGATGATTATTCATTGGTTGAGGTAGGATCCATTTGCACCTCTCCTTTAAATTTAATATTTCCTTGATTTCTTGATTTTCACACCTCTCTTAACTATTAAATAGTGAGGTTTCATGCATACAATGACTCTTACATGAGAGAAAAAATGTTTTTCTTAATCGTTTAGTATGTTTGATATTGATTTGGTGGGTTTTGTATGCCATGTTCTTGTTAAATATCACAGTTGGATCTTCTAAGTAGTTTTTGATTCGTAAAGGAATGGTTTTTTTATAAATTATAGTGTATTATTCAAAATGATGATTAGTGTTTTCAAAGCGGTATTTCTATGTTGTTTTGGTATAGAATATTTTCTTTGTGAAGTTGTTTAGAAAGGGGTTAATTTGTGGAAGTGACATGAGGCTTGTTTGGAATTTTTATTAAATGGTTTCATTTGGAAAACCATCCTAGGGGTGAATCACTTGCCTTGTTGGTTGACCATGAGATGGGAGTGTCCTCAGTATGGGACCTCCCTTGTACGATGATTACTTTAAGGTAAGGGACTAACCCTGTAGTGGTCGGGTTGGTGCTGATTTTTGTGATAGGTATGATGGAATGTTTATATATTGTGTTTCTTGATTTTGTATGGGAACCCCTTTTTGAAAATAGCATGGGAACATAGCATAGCAAAGAGGAATTTTGAGAATGATTGTCACACTAGTAGGTCGTGTACTAACCATTGGCCCATAGTAGGTGGATATAGTTGGTTTTATTACTATTAGATTGGGCCCCTCGGTCTATCCTAATTTAGGGTGGCTAGGTTTTTGGGTGTTTTTATTTCATCATATGGGGCATGTTATTAGGTATGGGGTCACATGTTTTGGTATGTTCTGGTTCTTCTCTGAGTTCCTAGGTTTTCTTGTGTTACTCCAACGCTAGTATCATTAGTACCATTTCCCTCATTGTGTGGAATCATGGATCTTATGCTTTGTTTTAGTGTTTTTACAGAAAATTGTGAGTGTTTTGTTTTGTTAAAAAAGATTCAAAGAGGATGTTTTTAAAGAGTAAATATTTTACTTTCTATTGCACCATTATAAAAAATTATAACTCTCTATTTGGTTTCTTTTTCTATTCTCCCATTGATCATTATTTTAAATCAAGAGGGTAATGGTTTTTGAGTGTTTGATTTAAAATTTAATGTTTGAAAAAACCTATGTTTATATATTGTATTCCAAACTTGTTAATCAATGTCTCTTTATTTAAAAAATTTGCAATGGGAATAGAATTATTCGGGAATTCCTACTATGTTTTAATACTCATGCCTGTAGTGTTTTCTTATTTTTAGTTTCAACCGTAGGTTCCAACTTGGATTTGATCGCCTCAGGTGATGGTTGGTTTTTGATTGAAGAGTGACCCTTAGGGTCACATGGAGTTGTCTTCGGTGTCATGTCCTTTTTGGTTTTTCTTGTGTATTTGCTGTTCAGTTTTGTTTTATTTTCAGTTGTAATATAATGATGTAAAATTAGGAAACTATATCTATTTTGGTTATCACACATTTATTCTGTTGTTCTTGTTTGTTTATTTTTTTTTGGGGGAAACCATTCCCTTTTCCACTCTATTTTTTCCCATGGTTCTTGTTGCTATCCTGAGAGGATTGGGAATGCCTCCTGGGTCTTTCCATGGATCATCTTGGATGACCGATTCGGGGTGGAATCGGGTTGGTTTGTGAGAAAATTGTATCAAAGGAGGTTGGATATTTAGTAGACCTTACTTTTCAGAGTGACTATCATTACATGGGGATGTCAAGATAGAAGTAGTAGGATTGTCAGGGCTCAGGATAAAATAATGGGAAGAACATCATGAACCCTCACTCATTCCAAAAATTGGATAACCAAGGGATGTCTATGTTTGTTGGTGTCCTTTGGTTCTTATGGATTGTTTGTTGTTGAGAAATGAAAAGGGAGTTGGTAAAGTGGCCTCTAAGAGCTCATAAGAAATGGAAGGATATGTGGAGATAGGGGGAATTTCCCTAGAATTCTCCTCATGATGGTGGTGTGATTATCAAATGGTCTCCAACCATTTGGCCAAGTCACCCATCGACAATAGTTTCCCCTTTATGAATCATTTGGATCTTCCTTAATTCTGAAAACTTGTTTTGACAATTCCTGCTTTGGAATTATGAAATGAGGAATTTAAAATGGTAATGGATTCTTTTTGGAAAGTGAATAATGGAATTTCATAACTTATTTTAAGTAAGGACTCGAAAAAATGGGATTTTATTGAAATAAATTTTTGGGGTAAAATAGAAGTGGTTTAATGGGATGAGTTGAACAACTGAAAAATGTTTTGAGTTAGGGAAATTGGTATTTGGAAATGATTTTGAATGGGATTGGATTTATTGAAAATAAAGGTTTAGAGTTTAGAAATAGTTTATTTGGGTGGTTAGTGAATCTTTGGGAAATTTTATAAATTTTTGAGATGAGAAAAATGTATTCGGTTTGATGTAAAAATCATGGAAATGGGTTTTCAATTTAATTATTGACATTTTTTCAGAAACTATTTGTTAGTTTCAAATTGGGTTTCATGTTTTGTGGTTTTCGGTTTTAAAAAGATAATTTTTGATATTTGAAAAGGAATGTGAGTTGAGATCTTTTCCTTGAAATGTGTTTTACCTTTAGAGTTTCTGTGAGTGACCAAATGCATGAAAATGTGTGAGAAAGTTGGTGGGTACCTGGTATGGAACAAGGATGTTCATGTATGAGGCTCCAAGGGGAACCACTATTGGATGTGAAATCATTTAATCATATTTCCATTTCAAAAGTGATTTTATAGGAATATGTGATGTTTTTAAAGAATGTAGCGATTTGGTGTGTCCCTTTGTGTTTTGGGATTGGTTTTTCTATTGTGATGTTTGAAATAGAGAATCCCTGTTATCAGATTGGTATTCATTGATTTATGTGTTTCCTTATTTCTTAGTGTATTATCCTACAACAATATGATGGATACCCAATGTGTAGCTTCAGGTATAGAATATTTATAAAAACACTCCAGTTGATCAACCTATAGTCTACATTTGTGAGTTTTGTAAGTTCAATCCTCCTCTATTATATGGTCAAGCAGATCCACTTGTGGAAGAGGAGTGGATGTAGAATATTGAGAGGTAATTTAGTTTCCTTGTGTATCATGAGTAATTAAAGGTGAATTGTTCTACCTTTATGATCAAAGGCCCAACCTAGAAATATTGGAAGTGTGTGTCTCAAAGAAATCCTCAAGAAGAACTTAGATGGGAGTTTATCAAGACTTCATTCATCGAACACTATTTATCCGAGATGAAAAAGGTAAGGAAGAGGATGGATATGAGTGGTATTTATAAAGGTGTTTGATCTTTGTTGTAGTTCTATCATTTATTTTTATAACTAGTTCAATTTGATCAAATATATGTTGAAAACGATCCCGTGAAGGCTCAAAATTTCGAGATTGGGATCCGTTTTGGGATGTAGTTGAAGGTGGTAGAGCTCAATTTAACCACTTCCACTAATGTGGTGAGGAAATAATTTCATGCCAAATTTGAGTCAGTATGAGGGATTGAGATGGTGAATATTCCTCCAATATTTGGGATTGGTGAATTGGACTCTGGTAAGAAGAGTGGGAAGTGTCCTGATGTTGGTGGTGATAGTAGGGGAATTAAAAGGCCTTTAGACCTCTCATCAATCCTTACAGGGCACAATGTCGTGATGGCTCATCATTGTGGAAGAGCAGCCATAAGAGTTTATCATTCCTGAATGCTCCAAAACCCCTCCATCCCTATGGACTCTTGGGTCATTTAAAGTGGCTCTTTCAGGGTGTTTCTATGTATCACTGTGAATCCAAACCCAACTTTTTATTGGTTTCTCTAGCCTGTTCACAAGAGTAGGGTGATGTTTGGGTTATTTTTGGGGTTTTTTTCTCTGTAATGTTCCATAGATATAGTGATCATATTTGGTAGATTTTTTGGTGTTTATTTCTCAATAGATTATAAGAATGGATGTTTTTGAACCCTTCAAAACTTCCATTTTAATTGAAGTGTTTTTTGTGAAATTTGGATCCATGTGTCTAGTTCGAGGGTTTCTAATACCTAACTATGAAGCAAGAGATGATTCAATCATTAGAGATCCAGCCACAGGTCTTGGTGTGAATATGGTTTATCGTCAGTATAATCCTAATGGTGTGAAATTATTTGGTCTATGTTATATTCTCAGCATGGGAGATAGATACCATTTAAGCCTTTAGTGTGGTTGTTATGTTATAATTGGTCCAATATGGTGGGAATAGGTGTGAAGACCTCATTTCCACATTATGACCCATGTGGGTGTAATATTTTTCCATTGGTCATGAGGATGCATATTTGTCTCTTTCTCTTAAACCCCCTGATGGTTTTGTCTCACTGAATGTAGGCCTCTTTTTAATGGCCCTTAAGGGGATCGATTTTGTGAATTGGTCTCAGTTTTGATTTGTGGTCATTCGGGTTTGTGAAGATGGTGGTATGTGTTGGTTGTATTTGTTAAGGTCCATTAGATGGTCCCCCTTCCCTCCCCTCCCCTTGTGTGGGGGGTGGTGTTTTTGGTCAGTTCTGGTAAGTGTTTGAGACTGTTCAATTTCTTTATTTCTTATAGTGGGGAGACCCATCGTGGGTCTCGCTGAATTCAGTGTTAGCCTATTCCTTATGGTGTGGAGTCCGTTAGAGCCTCCCCATTTCAATATTTATGTCTCATTAGTAGTCTCATTTTTGTGGTGGTTGGTCTCATGTGTAACCACCTAACTTCGTATTCCTTATTTGAGTAAGTATTGGGAAGTGGGTGTTTCCAATGGTTTCCTTGAAGTAATGGTATAGAGGTATTCATTAGATGTGGTTTAAGTTTGTTTGTTTTCCTTGGGTGTATGATATGAGTTATACCTGGTGATTTTTAAGGTTTGTATGTTTTAGAGATAGTTTTTGGCATTGTAAAAGTTCAAAGTATTTTGGATCGATCAACTGGAGGTGTTTAATCTTTTAGGGGTACATGGAACTTAGTGGGGTCCATTTGGTCTCCCGAGTTCATATTGTTAGAATTTTCTTGTTGTTAGTGTTTTTATAATATACTTGGTTTCCATTCCTTGGGGATCTCCTTGAGTTTTAAAGTAGTGGTAGATTACATTTTTGGTTCAAGTTTTGGGTTTTCTTTCTAGGGTCACAAAGAGTTATGATGGAGAGAATTATCACACTCGAGTTTTCAAATTCTGTTTTGGTCCCGATTTGGTTTTGGTTTTCAGTTCTTTTCTCAGTAACTGGGTTTGATAGGTTCAAATTTTTTGAGTATTTATTCCATCCATTCTTATCCAAGCTATCCTCCTTTGGCATCCCTTTGAGTTTTGGTAAAAATGGGTGTTTGGGGGCGGGCAGGCCCTAGCCCACAGTTGGCACCAAGTTAGTGTAATCGTGCACCTCAGCCTAGGTAAATATGAAATAGCTCATGGGCGAGACAGTAGCTACTACATGGATACTTCATGGTTAGTCATATTGTGTGTGTTTCCTAGGTGATAGTTCTACTTCTCGGTAGTGTCGGTCGCATGATATCCACACGATTGGAGAAATATTATGGACTAACCATGCAGATATAATAATACATCAAAAACATTTCTATCCCACCAATTTTTAAACTCAAGAACACCCTTACCTCTCCCATTCTAGATCCTCCACCCAAGACGCCTCCTCCCACTCTCTTGGCTCCCATACCCCACCATTTTTTGCAGTTCTTGGTACAATTCATCTTCTGAATCATTAGGTAAGTCCCCTCTCCCTTGGTTTTTCCCTTATTTCTAGGATTTTGTCCTGTTTTATTAGGGTTCTCTTCCTCCCACATTTAAGTTCCCAATTTTTGGGGTTAAAACCTAAAATTTTGGGTTTGTTCTTGATGTTTTAGGTTGGATCTATCTTTTCATGGGTATGGTTGAGGTGAGATTGAGATTTCGCACTGGATTCCATAGGATTTCTCATCATTTGAGGTAGTATACATTTGAACCTCTCCTTTAAAGTTAATATTTCATTTATTGGTTGATTTTCACACCTCTCTTGACTATTAAATTGTGATTCTTCATGCTTAGATTAATTTTTCCAGGATAAATACAATGTTTTTCTTAATCATTTAGTATGTGTGATATGGATTTATTGGGTTTTTCACACCATGTTCTTGTTAAATTTCTAGGTTATCTCTCTTAAGTAGTTGTTTAATTTTAAAGGCATGGCTTGGATTTATAAATGATAGTGTGTTATTCAAATTAGTTACTAGTGTTTCAAAATAGGTATTTGTAATTTTTTTCATATATAGTATGGTATGTGTGAAGTTTTTTACAAAGGGTTCACTGTTTGGAAATGACATGAGGCCCATTTGGCATTTCTATTAAATGATTTCATTTGGAAAACCTTCATATGGCTGAGTCACATTCCTTGTTGGTTGACTATGATATGGGAGTGTCCTCGGAATGGGATCTCCCTTGTTTGATAATTACTTTAAGGAAAGGGACTACCCATGGGGTGGATGAGGTGGTGGAAGTTTTTGTTATAGGTTTGATGGAATGTTTATTTGTATTTTTGCCTGATTTTTTGTGGCACATCCATTTCTGAACATAGCATGGAAACCTAACCTATAAAAGAGGAATTCTAAGAATGATTTCTACACTAGTAAGTAACATACTGACCGGTTTCCCATATTATGCAGATATAGTTGGTTTTATTACTATGGGATTGGGCCCCTCAATATTTCCTAAGTTATGGTGGAAGGGTGTTTAGGGTCTTTATTTCATCATGTGTGGAATGCTACAAGGGATGGGGTCACATGTATTGGTATGCTCCAGTTCTCCCTTGAGTTCCGAGGTTTTCCCGTGTTCCTCTAACGCCAGTACTGTTAGTTCCATTGCCCTCGTTTTGTGGAATTATGGACCTTATGATTGGTTTTAGTGTTATTCTAGAAAATTGTGAGTGTGAGGTTTTGTTAAAAAGGATTCAAAGAGGATGTTTTTAAAGAGAAAATATTTTCCATTATTTTTAACCATTATAAAAAACGAGTACTCTCTATATGGTTTCCTTTTCCCTTCTCCCCTTGATCCTTATTTTAAATCATGATGTAAATGGATTGTGGTTGATTTATTAAAAATGTAAAGTGTGGAAAAACCTATATTTATATATTTTATTTAATAAATGTTATTCAATGTTTCTTTGTTTAAATAATGTGCATTGAAAATAGATTTATTTGGGATTACCTTATAAATTTTAATACTCACGCCTATAGTGTTTTCTTATTTTTAGTTTTTTCTATAGGTTTCAGCTTGAATTAAATTGCCTCGGGTGATGGTTAGTTTTGGATTGGAGAGTGACCCTCAAGGTCACATGGAGATGTCTTGGGTGTTAGGTCCAGATTGGATTTTCTTACATAGTTTTTGTTCAGTTTTTTTTTTGTATTTTCAATGTAACATAATTATGTAAAATTTTGAAAACATATCTATTTTGGTTAACACTCATTTATTATGATATTCTTGTTTGTTTATTTTTATTGAGAGAAATTGTTACCATTGTCACTATATTTATGCCCTTGGTGCTTGTCACCAGCTTGGGAGGATCGCGAATGTCTCTCAAGTCTTTCTATGGATTGGTTTGGGTGACCGGTTCGGGATAGACCAGGGTTGGTTCATGAAAAAAAATGATCTGCTCAATACGATATTATTAAATCTGGTAAACAAACATTCGTTTGTCTGATCCTCCTCATGATATATCTATTTAGAAATGAATTTCACTTGAATTTTTCAACGCCCCACCTTTTTTTCTTGTATAAAAAGTCACGAATGGACGAATTATCTAAGAATATTTTTATAGGTGACTCATAAAACAAAATTATGAAACTTGAAATCTTTCCCAGCATCCCCAATTTTAAAAATATCTAAATATCTCTTTCACTTAAACTTCATATTTGAATTCTTTAATACTCCTTGTATTTCTCTAATATTTATGCAGAATTGAAATTCATGTTTGAACTCTTCAACTCTTCATAAAACTTCTAGAATTTTATTTTTGATTCTTCTTCATAAACATCTCATTGTGATATGTTTCCTTATCAGCTCATTACAATTTGTTTCCTTCCCAGATCATTATGATCTATTTCCTTCTCATCTCATTATGAAATGTTTCTTATCCTTGTTTAGTCTGATGGAATCCTAATAATGATGTAATTCTCCTTGATATGTAATTATCATTATGATGGAATAATTATTATGATGGAAATCCTATTTTGATAAAATTCCCATTACGATGGAATCTCCATACTTCAACTTTGAAATTCATCAAACTTAATCAGCTTCACACATTCTTACTTTGGGATCCAATCTTCTAAAAATTTATACCTTTGATTTATTTCTTTATAATGATGGAATCCCCATCATGTTGAAATTATAATTATGACATAATTACTCATTGTGATGGAATTCTTCACTCTGTAATTTTGAATTTCTTCAAACCTCTCCACCATTTTTTCAAAAGCTTTTATCATGAAAGTTTACTTGATATGTGAGAATTTCATGATCATAAAAGCATCATATAATGAGGTTTAGAATGTTTGAAAACTTTCTAACTCTTTACTTCACTTTCTTCAACAAAACACTTCAGAATCACTATGAATTCATCATTATGCAACTTATGTCTTTCGAACTCATCAACTTAATTCTTTCTCTGATTAAGGAAAAGGAAAAATTCCAGCAATCAACAATTTCTACCTCCAATTATTTTGGATCAGATGATCTAAAAATAATGCATATGAATATAATACATTGTGTCTGATGAATCATCATTATGATGTATATAGGTCCGATTCTTGAATAAAAAACATTATTTCACAAAGAGGATTGTTTCCAACAAATAAAAAAACGTTTTAAAAAAATTATCATAATGTTTCTTCAATATCCATTTTTATATTTGTTAACAAACCATCTTAACGAATTCTATAACTCTTTGAAAATTTTACTAACTCAAACTTTGTAAACAACTAAAGTCTTTTTTTACATTTATCAAAACATATCCTTTCCCAAAATAGATTTTTCTTGCACCACACTACTGGATAATGTAATTTTTCGGAAGTAAATCCAATCCTTAATAGAAATAAAATTTTGAGACCATGTAAAGATACTCTCCCTCTCACTTTTATCCTTTCCTCTCTCACTTTTCTTTTTCTCTCCCCCAGTATAAGATAACCACATCATAAGATTCAATTATGAAATATAATTAAATACTTCTTAAAATGTATCAAGTTTCTACTTTCTCTCCCCCTTTATCTACATAATAAAATTCATAGGGGGTCCTTACTTATGAGGTTTAGGAAGACATTGGGGGAGGTTTAACATGAAGTTTCAGCCTCAATTCCAAAACCCTTTCTTTTATAATTTCTTTTGTAAAGTTATTAAAAATATGATACTTAATTGAAATGTATTCCAGTAAAAAATCTCCAACAGTAACATTCTCTTTTATAATGTAAAACTTTTTGTTAATGTTTTTTTATCTTGAATGTTGGAAAATATTCTTAGAAAGATCAATTTCACTATGATTGTCACAAAGTATCTTCAATGGTTTAGAAAATTTAACTTTCAAATATTTCCTTTGAAATATCATCTATAAATTTTGATTACAAGCCTGGGTAACTTCAAAATATTCAGATTCATCTATGATCAATGTTACAAAACTTTATTTCTTACTATTCCAACTCACACAATGTTCACCCAAGAAAAATGTTTCTCTTGAGGTTGATTTTCAATCATAACAATCTCCATCCCAATTGGTATTAGTATAACTATGAAAATTCATATCACTATTTATTTTGTAAAACAATCCATGTGAAGTTGTTCCTTTAACATATCTCTGAATATTATTTTCTACCAACATATGTGATTATTTTGGATTACATTGATACATGGAACAGAAATTTGTAGCATTAAAAATATCAGGCCTTGAGATTGTAATGTAAACAAGACTTTCTATCAGCTTCCTAAAGTCTTTCTAATTCACACATTTTCTAGATTCATATTTAATCAACTTTTTTCTCACTTAAATGGGAGTTGAAACCTCTTTGTATTCTCCCATCCCAAACTCTTTAACAATTCCCTGGAATACTTTTCGTGAGATATGAAAATTAAATTTTCCTTTTGTTATCTTGTAATATAAGGAAAAAATTTAATTCTACCAACATTTAAATTTCAAAAAAAATCATTAATTATTTAGAAATTTTTTTATAAAAATATTCTCTATCCATAAATAAAATTATATCATCCACATAATCAACTATAATTTGATCTATACAGTCAAAATATTTCACATATAAGTTTCAATAAACTTTTCCTTTAGAATAAATTAAAATTATCAAACAATTTTTATGTTTTGAATACCAATCACATACAGAATTTTGTATCCCATAAAAATATTTCCTCAATTAAAAAACGTTTTTTCATCCTCTTCAAGTAGTGACCCACTAGTTTGTTCAATGTAAACTTATTCCTAAATATCACCATTTAAGAAAGCTGACATTATATTCATCTTCTGATCTTTGTAATTTCAATGTGATTCTACTGAAAGAAACATTATAATAGTTTCTAATCATATAACTAGGGAACAAGTTTCTTCAAAATCCTTGCCTTCCACCTATGTAAAGACTTTACAAACAAGGATGTATTTTTTTCTTGAAACATCTTCATGTTCATTTACCTTTTTTTGTAAATCCATTTTGTTTTCATAGAATTTTTATTTTTTGGATATTAAAAAGGTTCCCATTTTTCTTTCTTTTCAATCTTATCCAACTCAGCATTCACAAAATCCACCCATTCTTTGTGTTGAATTGATTCTAAAATTGATTATAGTTCAAATTTTGTGACATGTGAAGTTTGATTATCTAATCACAATTATCTTATTGTATTGATAGGATCCTTCTAATTTCCATTAATTTTTTTTTCACTCAACATGTTTTTTAAACTAGAAAATTTTAATGTTTATTTCCCAATTGAACTTTTCTCATCACAAGAATTTTTTGAATCATGATAAGGATGTTTTGACTTACTTTCACAATTTTGTAAATATCTATTTTATCCTCCTCATCATTCTCAAAATCATTTGTTAAGGAACTTTGATTTTCAATTACCTTCACATCATATGAGTCCAAAAACTTTTTTAAATGTTTGTTCCAACATTTTTAACTTCTTCTATTTGGTGAATAACCCATAAAGGGTCCTTCCTCAGCTTTCTCATTATGATTTCCAAAATCTGGATTTTTGATTTTGAGAAAACATGGACATACAAAAACATTGAAGTATTTCAATGGTGTTTTATTTATACCAAACATCAGGTGGATTCATGTTGGTTTATATTATAAAAAACATTTATTTTAAACATGTATAGTAGTACTAACAGCTTATCTATAACAAAATTTTGAATGTTTGTATTCTACTAACATAATTATTCCCACTTCCATGAACTTTTATTATTTCTTTATGATTTTTTGAGGTGTATAGGGGTAACTGTATTAAGGTTTGATACCCAGATTTCTCAGATAAGTTTCAAAATTATTTCTTGTGAATTAGGTACCTTTAGTTGTTCTCAACCTTTTTATAGAAACCTTTATTTATTTCTCAAAATATTTTTTGAATAATTTAACCATTTAAATAGCATATAACTTGTTATTCATAAACATGATTTTTTTTATCCAAGTGAAATAATTAATAAAATGATAAATTGTAAATCTAATTCTGTTGATTGACATCTCATTGTCCCACATAAATCAGAATGGATAATCTCAGGTGGTCTGGTATATTGAATCTCAATTCTCTTATGATCTTTGTTAGTCTTCATTATTTTCTTTCAAGTAATACAAATATCTTTATCTCTTATTTTCATTTCTATAAAATTCCAAATAGCATCATCTTTAGAAATTTTATTAATGTTTTTATACCCAAGGTGTCTGATTATTTTGTGCCATAATTTATTTTCATCTTTAGCACTAAAGTTACAAGAGTTTTTGAATTCACATATTTGAAAGAGATTCCCACTAGTTATTTTTACATTTTCAATAACTTTTCCATTTTTCACACTTTTGAAGATACAAAAATATTTTATAAAAAAACTTATTTTCCATCATCACAAAGTTGACTTATAAAAAGTAAGTTATGTTTTAGCCTGTTAAAAGATAAAACTTCCTTATATTTAAAATTTTTAGCTTCAATCTCAGCAGTTCTGATTCCTCCAATTTTTAAATAACTATCAATGCCAAAGGTAACTACTCCTCGATGAAGACTTTCAACATGTTTCAAGATTCTTATATCACCTATCATATGTGGATAATAACTACTCTAAGTTTCTTCATATTCTATTTCATCTTGTTGATTATAACCCATTGAAAAAAAGATTACCTTTATTTTTAACTCTAATTCCATTTTCATCATATTTATTTAAAAAAACCCATTTTACTCCAATTAAATATGTATATTTAATTTTTTAAATGAATTTCCATACTTGATTCCTTTCAAATTTTCTAACTTCTTAATTTATTGATTTTATCTAATCTTCATCATATAAAGCCTCATCAAGAGTCTTAGGTTCAAATTGGGATAAAAATTCACAATGTTCAACTTCATTACCAATGATATTATCAATAGGATGATTCCTAAGGATCTATTGACTCCTTGGGTTTATAAAACACTATTCATTAGCAACAAGTTACAGTTATTCATGAGGTTGAACTTTAGAAATATTTTTTTCAGTCGTTATCTCATAAGAATAAATTTCCAACAGGGGTAGAAAATTGGTTTTTGAAATAAAATATGTATATGTGAATTGAGGTTGTTTTAAAACAAAATGATCAGTTTTATAAAATTTAACATGGATAGTTTTTTTAATAGTACCTATGTTTTTATAAAATAATCTATAATACTTATTAGTTTTAGAATATCTTATAAATATTTGTTCATTGTATTTTAGAGAAAATTTATATATATTACCTTTAGTATCAAAAATTAACACTTTGTATCAAAAAACAATAAAGTAAGAAAATTTTGGCTTTTCCAGTCCACAACTCATAATGAGTTTTAATAATAAAATCCCTTTTTAAAACATGATTTATAGTATACCAGGTAGTATTAACTACTTAAACCCTAAAAATAGAAATTGGGTATTAGATCAGCATAGTTCCTTTAATCTCTTGAATAATTATATTTATTCTTTGAACTAACCCTTTTTTTGTGGAGTTCTAGGTAATGAAAAGTTATGCATTATAACCTTTTTACTATAAAAGTTTTCAAAGTAAAAATTTAAAAATTCCCCACCCTGATCACTCTGAATAGTTATCAATGATATTTTTTTTATCATGATCTAAAAATAATTTAAAACAAAAAAAGGATTCTGAATTTTGTTATAGAAAATAAACCCATTTATATCTAGTGTAATCATCAACTAAAACATATAAATAGTATTTTCCACTAATACATATAGTTTTTTTAGGAATAAATAAATTCATGTTCAATAATTGTAAATAATCATCAGTTGATAATTCATTAATTAATTTAAAACATGACTTATGTTGCTTTCTAAATTATCAAGAATCAAAAACCTTAGAATAATAAATCTTAAACTCTAGTAGATCATTAACATTTCCATTCATAAATAGTTTATCTAATGTTCTAACATTACAATTTCCTAATCTTCTATTCAAAAAACTTGATTGATATTCCATTTCACTATGAAAATGTAGATCTTAACTCTTAAATCCTTATATCTTAAGTGTGTAGATATTTTCATTCCCATTGGATGAAAGAATAAATTCATCTTTTTAACTATGTATAGTACATTTATAATTTCTGATGTTCAAAAGATATAACTCAACACATAATTGAATTATGCTAACAAGGTTTTATTTAAGACCAACAACAAATTGAATATTTTAAATCCAAGCTGTACTATGAAGAACATTGTTACTTATACCAATAATTTCTCCTAGACCATTGTCACTAAAGGTAACTTGGAAACCTTTATCTTCAAAAATATTCTACAAGAAATCCTTTTTCCCATTCACATGCCAAAAAAACCACTATCCAAGTACCATATATATTTTTTGGTACACTTATTATTTTTTAAAAATTAAAAAGATTAGTATTTTAGAACCGAAACATGCTTGGGTCTGACATTATTAGGAAATAATATTTTCAAAATCCATATCTTTCCAACCTTACTATATTGAGCATTTGTTAATTACATAGAAAAATTAGCTTTGTGAAATCCTAAATATTGTACTTTATATATAGAATATATATACTTCTGATGTACTATACATTGAAATTTCATGTAGAGTGGGGGACTCTTTGGAACAAAATAGTTGTTTTAAAAAAAATTATTAGTAAAATACATTCCAAACACATTATTATGATGTTTTATCTATCTATACATCTTATCAAATGTTATTTACCAGTAGTCAACTTTGATATTAATTTTTTCAAACATGAAATTTCATAATTCAGTTTCACAACTAAATTTTTAACCTCAAAAGAAGTTTTACTAAAAATATGTTTTTCTAATTCTTTTGAACAAACATTTTTCACAAGATTAGATATTTGTAACTCTTTAGAAGGATTTGTTTTCTCAAAATTTGATTTCTCAACCACTTATTAAATATTATAAATTTTAGTATTATGTATCGAAATTATTGAATTCTCTTTATCCTGGTTTCCATCAATAGTATGTTGTCTTTTTAAAAACATTTCAATTTTTATTTTCTAAATGTTTATAAAATATTGAACCTTCTTAAAATCTAGGTAAAATAATAGCATCTTATGATGAAGTTTATTCTTCATATGAAGGTATAGAATTATACTCATTTTCACTTTTTGGGAAATTGTCATTTAAATTAATATTATAAATTGTTTCAATAGATATTTTATCCATAAAGAAATTATAATTCCTTGGAATTTAAATAAATAAACCAATATTATTATGATCTTTAAATTTATTATCTAATGAATTTTCTAAATAACTATGACCTAAACTAGCACCCCAAGTGTCTGAAACTTTCATAATTTTCTTACCCTTATATTTATATGACTTCTTACAATTCCTCTTGTATTTCTTATACTTCTTATCTATTCCTTAAACCTTGGGATAATATACTCTTGTATGACCATCATTCCTGCATCATAAAAATTTACATTATAAGTGTATTTCTTATTATTTATATCCTTGTGAGTATTCTTATACTTATATCAAAAGTATTTCATACCAACAGTCTTTTTCATTCGATTGATAGAATAGTTAATTCATTCTCAGACTGTTCAGAAGAACTTCTCTTAGTTACAACTTGAAAATTCTTCTTCTTTAAATGCTTTGAAACTTTCTCAGCTGAACAAACTCTATTAGTAACCATTAATGTAGTAGAAAAATAAACTCCTCCATTATATATCTTCATCTTATCAATATATATAATTAGTTTACCCTCATACAAACTTAGAGTTCCAATCAAATCATCTATTTTCAAATTTTTAATCCTCCTTGAATCATCTAGATATTTTCATTTTGATTCCCATTCTCCAAGAATAATTTCAATGATATATTCAAATAAAATTCCATATGTAAGATAATTTTCATAAAATTATTGTAAACTTTGTACACTTTTTATAAATCTATGATGAATATTAGCAACTTATTCACCAAGAATAAAATCAAAATCTTTGTAATCTACCCTTATCATAGCTCTTCTAGTTTCAATCACCTTAGATGTACTAAAACAATTAACATCCAAATTTTCCCAAATATTATTCAAAATATTAAATGAAGATATTTTATTGTAGATATGTCTTTTAATATAACTTTACAAAGTATTTATTGAATGATAATTCAGTTGATATTGAAGCCTATCTTAATTTGAAAACATAAAAACTTATTTCTGATGAATTTTATAATTTCCAATCAATATAATAGAGTTATATACACCATAATTAATAACAATGGGATTCATTATATTTCTCTAATACTCATAATCATCCCTAGTAAAAAATGGTTTTGTTCTAAACTTAATATTCTAGAGAGTTATAAAATTTAAAACTTCAATATTTATAAATAATAATAATATATAAACTTTCTACAAAATGCACGTCTCTGTAAAACGGTCTGTACAAAACCAATAAAAATAGTTTATAACAAAAGTTGTAAAAAATTAGAAAATTGTTTAAAATAATTAATGTTAAACAATTTTGATGTTAAGCTGTTGAATCTCTTATGATACCAATTATAGGATAAAAACTTATATCAGTGGATACAAGAGGGGGTGAATTGTAGTTAAAACATAAACTAACTAAAATCCAGAACCTCTTTGTTATGATTTATTATGCTCAGATATTGTATGATGATTAGAGTTTCTATATCAGATAAATAGTACATCTAGAAATTCCGGTTTTATAAATGTTTAGTAAACTGAAACATATATATAAGTACACAATGGAACATAATAACTTGTTATAACAAACATGTAAAAATGTAGCTTAATAAAAATTAAGAATGTCTGAAAAAAATATTTATAATGTTAATAGTTAAGGATGTCAAAAACAATGACTTTGGGTATCCCCAAATTTCAATGTAACTATATGTTCTATTATTATACAGTGATAAATCAATCAATGATAATGGTCTTAGTCAAATTGATCTTCCTATCCTCTAAATCCCTTAATAAGCTTAATTAGAATCATTAGTCTTCCTATCTTCATATTCCCTTAATCTAAACCTAGATCAAACACAATGAAAAAAAATGAAAAAGTTTATAAGTAACTTACAATCCTCACATGTATTCCTTATAAAAAACTCTCTAAAAATTTAAAAATAATAAGTAACAAGATTTTACAGTACAAAATGATTTAGACAGGTTGATTCATAATTCAATCAGCTACCAGATCCTTGAATTCACCACTATTTAGTGACACACCACCAATAGTCACATTCCATGGTTCTTAGAGTTGGTTTAAATGGCCTCATATGATCTTCATCTTGACATATCACCATGATATATATATATATATATATCTAGATGTTATTCTATTTTGATAACATGATCATAATGTTGTAAAAATATTCTATCCCGAAGAAATGATTCTGACTATCTGATTATAAACATTATTATTCTAATGGAATAAACTATGTTTAGTCTAATAGATCAAAACATGGTTTGTCTGATGGGTGATATTTCATCAATATAATTTATTGTACTTTATCACTCTAGTGGAATGTACTTCATCAATTTTATGAAATTGGAATTGTAAATTTGATGGAGTAAACTAGGTCATTCTAATGGATTAAACATAATTACTCTAGTCGATTAAAATCAGTTACTCTAGTGGATTAATTTTATTCAGTCTGATGGACTATAAAATTTTAGTTCAATGTACTAGACTTATTCTAGCTAATGGACAAGACATAGTCAAACTGACGGATCAGACATAGTTAGTCCAATGAAATAGACTTTGTCAATTTTATGGGATAGACAATTTAAAAATATTATATTCATTAGAATAAAAATATTTCTCCATCCAGTATAATAAATTTATTTCTATAAAAACATTCTAAAATACTTTGGAAATATAAATTTAGTAAAACATAGTTTTAATAAAGTTGTTTGTGATTTTTAAAACCCAGGATAGAATGTGTATAAAGTAAAACATTTGATTAAACATATAGAATTATTATACATATATTGAAGAACCATAGACATATATATAATTCCATATATTATTTACTTATAATCTTTTATTTCCCTTCTATTATCAATTATATGTTAAAATTGTAGTTCGTGGTGATAACTCATTTATTTTTCATGTATGTTTTAGTTCGGTTATTTCAATCCTCATACCTTGATCATGGATCAATTATATAAAAAATTTCAGTAATGATATAAATATTTTATATATTTATTTAGAGTTATCCAAAAATACAGATATAGACAAATAAATTATACTTTTTATAGATACGGCAATCCATAAACACACATTACTGTTGTTTTTAGTTTTTAATTAATGGAATGAAAGAAAGGTAAATAATAATTCTCTTTTAAGAATATTTTTTATAAAAAATATATTATATATATTCATTAAATTGATGCCTTTTTCGTCTATTTAAAGAGGAAATATAAAATGAATCAAATTGTTATGTGGAGGTGGTATTCCACACATACGCACGAGCAACATTATCATTTTACAACAGATTGTAAAGTGATAAGATAAATATGATATCATCATTAAAGAAGAATAATTATGTCATAAATATCATAAATAAACATTAAATTATTAATAATACCCATCCATAATATATGGTGATGAAAAATTAATTTTATCACAACACAGAGACGGTAAGCCACAGATATACATAAGTTATACTTTCACTTCCCATTTGAAGGAAAAGATGGTTGATCCTGGAGGTTTCATAACCATAATAAAATTTCAAAATATTGAAGATGTTGAATTTATTATTTTATTATTAATATGATATTTTTAAAGGAGGTCAAAGATGAAGTAAAAAAAAAGAAATTTATTGATAAATGCAATTACCTGTTTGTTGAAATAACTCCTTTAGATCTTATCTTAATAACCTTAGGGTTGATCTTTTGGGGACACAAAATCCTATATATATATTCTAAGGATTCTACTAAGAGAAATTTTATGGGGTTTTTTTTGAGTTATATGGATCATTTTGGAGTGAACAATTAAGATAAATGGTTGTCCATTTGTAGGGGAGGAATGGACGCACTTGGAATTTTTAAAAATATTAAAATATAATAAATTAATTCTTAAGAAAAATTGTTCCAAATGACCACATAATAAAATAAAAATATATAAAGGTATATATATAATCTTGAAAATAAATTTTTATAGGTTTTGGTGTCATTTTAAACCTTGTCTTTTGGTTAAACCCATAGGTTAAATAATTTTAATCTTAATAGAAGAAATGATTTTTTTAATATTAAATGGTTATAATTTATCTTATCATGTGAAAATTTTATCATAATTGGAAAAGAGATGACTTTTTTACCATATATTATCATCCTTTCTCTATTTAATGTTTTTTATGATTTTTAAATGATTTAATATTATATTATTTTCATAAAAAGTCATTAATGTCATTTTTGACACTATTAATTTAGGTTCACATCAAATACATCAATAAAATTGTGGAATTAGAATCAAATAATTTAAAACATATCTTATATGTTATATTTATTTAAAACATTCATAGAATATAATAATTCAACAAAATTATACCACTTTTAATATTTCTAAAATCATTTATTTTATTTTTCTACTAAGTGAATAAATACTATAGTATCATTATGTAGGATTCTATGTCAATTTTTATAATCAATAAAAATTATGAATAAATTTCCATCAAGAAAATAATTTCATTATTCTAAAAATAACCATTTATATATATTAAAAACTTTCATTTTTCCCAATGTGAACACAGAAAAGATATTTAAAAGTAAGAGAGTGACTTTTTATAATTTTCTTTTCTTTAAATATTATATAGGTCATTTTTATAGACCCATATTCCATAAAAAATTAAATTTATGTGTAATGATATAGGGTTAAAATTAGATTTAAATAATTATAATTAAGATGAAAATATATGGGCTTAACACTAAATTTTAATATTATATAACCTAATTTATCCTTTAATGTTGTGATAAATGTTACCAAAGTTACTATTCAAAATGACCAAAAATAAAAAAGTTCCATATTTATCAAATTTGAACATAATCATTCTAAATTTTAGACCCATTTTAAAACATTGCATCACTATAAGTGGTAGAAATTAATTTTAAAATAATTTTTCACAATGAAATAAAAAAACACTTTTTAGAAAATATAGTTTTTAAGCATTAAACTAGATATATTCTTATACCATACCATGAAAAATATTATATTAATGATATGAAATTTGATTGAGTACATAATATATAAATTTCATTAAAATAATTAACCAATAATGATTAATTAAATTTAATAGATAAAAACACATTTCACACATAAAATAGTTTTTTTAGAAAAACATTACTTTTACCCTCAAATGATTTTTATTTTAATTTATAATAAATTCATATCTAATAAATTCATATTAAATAATAATAATAATATAGTTATTTCTATTTTTATTGGCCAATTTTAATAGGTAGGTTATAATGGTCTCATTTAAATATTATTTCAATAGTATGTCATTGTTCATTTAAATTCAGTGTAGTGTGAAACACAAACTATTGAAGAAATTAAATTTATTTAAAAATAAATATGTCATAAAATCTCAAGCTATTACATATATCATGGAAACAAAATAATAATTTCTTTGAGATATGAATATTCCTCTAGTTATTAGGAAATTATTGATGCATTTTTAGTGTTTTAACATGTTTAGCTTCAACTACGACAACCTTAACTCAGAATGGTATTCTATTCCAACGGATAAAAGACTACCAAATTTTTCTTAAATATATCAAGGATAAAATTACCTAATTCTTGATTCTAGTTTTTCTATAATTAGCCTATGGTAAGGTTTTTTATTGTAATACCTTTTTTTCTATATTGGTTTGTGCCCTCATACCAGGAGGCCATAAAGTAGTCTATGACTCCTTAAAACATTAGGTACATGAAAATAACTATGTAACACATGATCAAGAATTTATTTTTGTGTTATATGCATTAAAAAAATTCCACCACCTTTTTGGGGTGAATTTTGTAGTATTTTTTCATCATAAATGAATGAAATGCATATTTTTATATAGGGATCTGAACCTAAGGCACTGATGTAGGATGAAATGTATTCAAATTTTATTACTTTGACATGGTTTACATGTATGGGAAAATAAATTTATTATCCAATTAATTGATCCATAAATTATAAAACCTAGTGGTTTGTAAATCCCATTATTAGTGGATACTATTGAGGGTAGTCACTAACATGCACTTGGAGTGTACAAAACAAAAGGATGTCCCAATTTTCATTCTATTCACACATACCCATAACATGGTGAAGAAATTAAACGATGATAAATAGTATGAAACTAACCAACATGTCATTAGGTAAAACCATAATGTCGGGGGACTATAAATAGGTGGATGATTGATGATAATTCATTGTTTTTCTTCCATAACCAGAACATAGTTCCTCCTCCTTGTCAAGAAAGATTAATTTTTCTCTTATCATCATTTGAAATGGAATATTAAATAGGGTATTTAAAATATGTATATGAAAATGAATAACCATTTTTCTATTTGGGTAGGAAGAAAAATATAGTTGGTCATGTGGTAAGACTCATAACTTATCAATAGGTAAAGGATTAACATCAATGACATGCTATCATGTTACAGTCACCGCTCATAATCTAATGGAAATAGAAATATATTTCTATTGATTTCATCATTGGATTGTCAAATAGTCTTTGGAAGAATGATTATACATGTGTGAATATTTACCAACATACCATGTTAATCACTTGATTCAAATTAGTTAAGTGATTTTGGTTAATGAATTTAATATTTTATATCTTCTGGAAGTGGTAAAATTATAAAGGGCCCCATTTCTAATTATATCTGACCACGAAATTATATTTCCTTCATGATTTCTGTGGTCCCTACAATAATTTGTTAGAACTCTATTGAACATGAGAATAACTTACCACCCTCAAACTGGTAACCAATCTGATCATAATATTCAGACTTTAGAGGATATGCTCAGGGAATGTGAGATAGAATTCAGTGGTTCATGGGATGATATTTTTACATTAGTCAGGTATTTATATAATAATAACTATTAGTGATTGATATATATGTATCTATTAGAATCAATGAATGAATTAATATATCGACATCCACTTTTTTGGGAAGATACTTACGAAACCTCCCTAATCAGACCTAGTCTTGTCCATGAGAAAAATGGAAAAGATCATGATGATTTGAAAATGGATAGAAATTCCCCAAATAATTAGAATTAATTTAATGATCACCATTATAATCTTCTTCCATTTTAGGTGGGTAAAAACATTTTCTTATGAGTATCTACAAATTTTGGGAGTCAATGATTGTGTAAGTATGAAAATATATCTCATTGATATGTTGGAACATTTAAGTTCCAAAATCACATTGTAGAAGTTTCCAATTGATTATATTTACCAAAATTATTTAGTTCATTATATAATTTTTTCCATATATATCAACTAAATAAGTATGATATATATCTAAATCATGTGATTATGAGAGACTATATGACACCCTAACCAAATGATTTAATCATTTACACCCCAATACACATTCTGAGTAGGCATGAAAAGGCTTTTTATAGTATAATTATATCCTTGGTGAGTATATTATAGAAACACTGTCACCTTTAAGAAGATACATTGTAATAAAAGATTTTTATAAAAGATAAATGGAAAAAACTTTTCCCACACCTCAGAAACCTCCATATTTCCACAGATGGAAAGAAATATTTTGAGGAGAATGTAGATCTTATGGTTTGAGGTATATTACTATTTGAATGTTTTGTTTGTTTAACATATATTTGTTCATTTTTAAGAGTTTTGGATGGGTTCTTGGTTGGAAAAAAAGAGATTTAGATTTATGTGGTCCACCAAAATGTTGTGTTTTTTATGGAATATGATGTGGTGTTTTAAGGGTCTTATAATTCATATAAAGGAAGTATTTATCTGTAATAACGGTATTTGATTTCACATGAGGGTTAGATCTAGCTGTTTGAGGGTATTCAAACTTTATAAAGGTAATTTGATCTCATGTTAGTTTAGTTTTGATATTTGTGTAAAATTACACCCATCTTGTATAATTATAATCCCTCTTTTTTTCTTCACTATATAAATATAAACAAATTATTTCTTTAAGGTGGACTTATCTTTAATGAGGGTATATCTATTCTAATTCATGGTAAATATAAATTTTCATGGGGTATTCATGTAATGGTGGGTTGAGATTTTTTTGTACTGGGGTGCACCACAAACAATGAAATGTCTTGTTTGGACTTATAAATTATCATTTTTCATTGGGGTTCCTCTTATGTAAAATAGGAATACATAAATTCTTTGGATGTAGGATATGGTGGCGTATAGATACATGAAGATCCTAATGACTATAGAGACTAGAAAATCAAGATTATATATTTACCACAACATATCTAATGTATTGGTGGGTTTATATTTAGAAAAAATGGTACAAAGAATATCACTATTCCATAGGGGATCCCATGGGGGTGAAAAATATTGTTTTAAGAAGTGGTCGAAATGACCGCTAACCATTGTACGAAATTTCTCATTTTAATATTAAATCATGTGAAATTTTTGTGGTTTAAAATTAACTTGATATTTAACTCAATAACTTAGCAAAAATACTCTCATTAATTTTTAAATCTCTATGCTTCCTGAATTGGAGGCTTCAATCGGACTGCTGGAAAACTCTCCTCTATTCAGAAGTTCTCCCTCCCTGTTTTGGTTGGAAAAATTGATGAAAGTAAGTGAATTACCTATTACATTAATTATTTGAGAAAAATTAAGGATTTTGGTATCTATGTTAAATTTTTTTTCTTTATAAAGGTGAAATTTATACAAAGCTATTGAAAATATAGATTTTGTACATTTATTTTAAATAATCCATTTAGTATGTGTAAATTGTACATGTCCTTGTGTTTTGGGTATATTAATATTTCATTGGAAGTTTTATTATTGATTCATACTTGTTTTTTATTCCATATGGGTTATATTTGGTTACTCTTCCATGTGATGGATCAGTTTGTAAGAATAGGGGATCAACTCGAGTATCAGTTTCATTATAGGAATCTTATCTATATAGGGAATGCATTATATGCATGTCATGGTTCTATATGAGATATTTTGGGCACATACTATGGTTTTTTATTTTTTTCATATAAAAATGTTCATGATATTTTTATGTTATCATTCACTTGATTATCTATCTATATTTATATATATATATATTGTGATCTAACATGTTTTTGTCCTAGTGTTGTGTTTGGGATGTCTTTGGTGGATTGTCTAATAAGTTGTATACTCAACCCTTCATATGCACATTAGTGCATATTAAATTTTTTTTATCATTACACTGGTAAGGTAATAGCCTCTTAATTCACTATATAATCATTGTTATGTGGTATTCATTGTTCAAGGAGGATGGATATTAGAGTGGTCCTGGTGAAAATTATAGTGAAGTGCCATATTTGGAAAGAGGGTTGTATTTTGAGTCTTTTGAATTTTATGGAAACATTTGGTTGTAATGTTTAAAATTAATCCTTATTTACTATTTTGTTATCTTTTATTATATATTTCTAGGTTTTTTTCCATCATGCATCATATTTTATTTAAAACCTTATGGTTTTCAGTTACTAGTTTTGTAATGTATGAAGGTAAATCTCCCACTAGGATTTTATAAAAACATTATCTTCATTGAACATAAATACATGATTTAATACATAATATTACACTATATAAAACCCATAAGATCAATAAAACTAGTGTATATTTTAATTATGAACATTACATAACAACTTAAAATAAGAAAAAAAACATTATCTTTTTTGAAAACTTCATTAACATGCTCGCACTTAAAACTACATTGGATAACCTGGCGACATACCTATGAAAGGGGTGAGATATAAAGATCAGTAAGGGAATAAACATGGAATAACTTGGAGATAATAAAGAATGTTATAAAATAATCATATTAATGGGTCATAAAAGGATTAGGAATCATAAACATGAACAATGAGACATGATATAGCATGATAATCATAATGGAAACATGGGAAATTTGGAAACCACATAAAACACTAAATCATAAACCAAAGTCAAGGATAACAACAAAGGCATCATTATGAAAAAAGTAAAATAAAGGAATCAGGTTCAATCCCTATTCCAACATGATGTCTCATGATACTAATCATTACCCAATGCATTGGAGCCTTATATAATTCTGGGCACACCCATCACTTTCAATTCATTATCATGCTTATGTGTGCCAGTTAGATCATACAATATGGATTCATTCACCATCATATTTTATTCCATGATTAATGAGTGTGAAATATATACATGTAATTCCCAATTCAAATAATTATATGTGTATATAATTTAAAACCCTTTATATAAAATGGGTATGGTACTCACTACACAATTGTTTTGGTATGGAAAATCACAGGGAAATTTATGCAGTACAACAATGTCACATAAAAGTTCATAAAATGAGTTGATGAGATAGGAAGTGGTCTATCATAATTTTGAAACAAAATTTGAAGTAATAGGTACTTGTAAAGACGTATTAAAACATTATTAATTAGAAATAGAAGGGATATGATAATAAAGAAACTTAAATAAATAAGATAACTTGAGGATCCCTTACTTGAATGTGTGACTCCAAATGCTTGGGATGAGCTTCTTGAGAGCTTGGGGGAACTTTGGAAGGAATATATAGAGAATAGGGATGAGTAAGGATGTGTTCCAAGGATTTTTAGTGAATATAAATGGGATCTTTTGTGGGTTTATATAGGAAAATAGTGTGGAATTCATTATCATATCTCAAACTTTGGTTTTGGACTCTACATAATAAAATAACCAATACAACAAAACATTACCATATTTTTTCCTATGGTTTCTTACAAATGGTAGTGATTTTAATTATTTTATAATGGGATGGTCATAAATTAATAAAATAATAACCTTGATTATGTTGAAGTGAGTCATACATCTAAACAAATTATTTTGAAACCATAAAATATATTAATGGTTTTGGAGGATACAAAAAGGCTTTATAAAATTTACCAAATAAACATAAAATTGAATTATTTTAATGGGAAGACATATATTTGTTTTTGGATCCAATTTATAGTATGTATTACATCTCTTTTGGGGTTATTATAATTTCATTATACACAAAATATATTTATATGATATTTAATTTTTACCTGAAAATTAAACTGTCCTAGAAAATTATGAAAAATTCACCATTGGATAATTTAGACATTCTGATTCCAATAATAATATTAATTTTACCAACATAATTTTTTAAATATTTGGATTTTCACTTTTAAAATAATAATTGACATTTATTGAAAATGTTTGGTTTTTTAACAATAATAGATTTTGAACCCCTATAAAAATTACATTTGACTTCATAAAAATTATATGATCATTTATATTTAATAAAAATTATTTAATAATAATATTTTATTTAAATATTATTTATTTCAAAAATCCATTAATTTATCAAAATAAATTCCTTAATTGAATTAAAATTTTACCCAAAAATACTATTTGTGTTTTACTGTATCAAAATAAAAATAAATTATAAAGTAATAATAATAGGATGAAAATGTATTCATTATTCTATAAAAAATAATGTACATAATCATATATCTAGGGTCTTGATACATATCTATTTAATACACTAGGAAATTCCCAAAGAGTAAGGTGTACGATGGTGAGACTTTAATGGGGTATTTCAGTATACATGATCTGGGTCATGATCTCGATGAGCTTGAAAATCTCTTGTAAATGGTTTCTATCATGATGAAGTTGTTGGATATCAGCTTTGGATTGATCAAGGGAAAATACCAGGGATGTTATCTCCCTGATAATCTCTGATAAATGGGCTTCATAGGGAACAATCCAACTAGTTGAGGTCATCAATTCCTTTATCAGTGTCAGTTGGATTTTTTAGAACCATAAAATTATACTAATCATGTTATCACTATTCAATATCTATTTTATCAACGATAGAAATGAGTAATAATAATTTAAATAAAATAGGATATAATAAAACCAAATAATTTCATGTGTTTTCTATAACCATATTACATTATAAGACATTTAATTATATCAAAAGAGGAAATTTATTTATAACAGTTTGGGTCTTTACAATCTTCTTCCCTTAAAATTCTCTCCCAAGAAATTTTCATTTCCCACACTAAAAAAGATGATGGAAACTCTGTTCTATTACTTCCCTTGGTTCCCACATCAATTCTTAAAACTTTTTGTTTGTCCACAACACTTGGTCCCTGTGTATTGTCTAATTTCATAGAAATTTGTCTCTATGATCTAATATATTCCCCGGCTTCTATTCATATGATAGATCATTTTACAATGTTACCACTTTTAGATTGATTACATGTGAGGAGTCTGGTATGTACTTTCTCAAGAGGGATACATGGAATATATCTTATACTCTAGAAAGGTAATATGGGAATGCAAGTCTATAGGCCACCACTCAGATGAAATCAAGGATTTTAAAGGAGCCAATTTATATTGGACTAAGCTTTCTATTATTCCAAAATATCATCACTTTCTTCCATATAGATAGGTGAAGTAATACCATGTCTCTAACATCAAATGCTAGGTGTCATCGATGATTGTCAGCACAACACTTTTTTCAGCTCTGAGCAGCCTTGATGTGATGTTGAACGGTATTAACCATTCCCACCATTTCCTCGACCATTTCCAGACCAACCAGTTTTCGTTCCCCAACTTTTTCCCAACATGTATTTGTTTTTCACCTTATCCCACAAATAAAATTATAGGGATAAATTTGGATGCTTGATTGGAAACTGTTATTGTAGGAGAACTCAACTAGATGAAGATGTTGATCACATCCTCCTTTTAAGACCATAGAATATACTCTCAATATTTCTTCTAGTATCTAGATAGTCTGGTCAGATTGGCCCTCATTTTGAGGATGATAGTCCATACTAAAGTTCATTTCAGTGTTTAGAGAATGTTGGACACTCTTCCAAAACTTAGAGGCTAATCTTATATCTCAATCAGATACAATTGATAGTGGTTTTCCATGAAACCTTACCACTTATCTGATGTATATCTGTATAATTTGATCCAGTGAGAAGTCTTCTCAATTAAAATAAAGTGTGCATTCATTTTAATATGATCCACCACAACCCAAATATAATTGTTTCTTTTGGACGTATTTAGAAGTCTGGTGACAATCTCCATGCTAATTTTTTCCCATTTCTATATAGTTATGGGTAATGGTCACATCATCCCCTTAGATTTTTTCCTTTCCTCCTTCACTTTCTAGAATACAAGACATCTTTATGTATATTTTGGGATCTCCTTCTTCATATTGTCTCACTAATAGTGTCATCAAGAGTCTCAATACATCTTTTTTGTTTTCAGGATTGATATAGAAGGTTGATCTATGTGCATCATCCAATAGTGCCTTCCTCCTACAATTTCCCAAAGGCCTTCAATTTTTTTATTATTATAAGGATGATAAACCCCCTTTTAATGGAATAAGGGGGGAACTCGGACTTCAAGGAAATTGGAAATTACATGACTTGATGGTCAAAGAGAGAAAACCCAGACAAAAAACATGGAGTTTCCCCACCCTAGCATTTGATCTTGAAAAATAATTACACCTTTTCATGGTAGTTTAGTAAGCAAGTGTCCTGTGTCAAAGAACATGCCTGATCCAATGGAAAATGTCATACCCTCTCAAACAACCAAATCCTAAAATCTCTGCAAAGATGAACCACCAGATCTGAATCCTCCTCTAGGGCATGTTCTATGCAATCAATTCCAGCACAAACCAACAATGATCAATCATCCTCCATCAAGAGTTTCTTCTAAATGAACCCCACCATGCTCCATACACCCACTGCCACCATAACCATAGAAGCCACCATAAGAAGAACCAAGGAACATGCGGTTGAACCGTTGTCACCTAGGACTGAATGGTCCAACACCACACCAAGGAACGTTGCTGATGAGGGGGTCCAAACTACACTGAAACCAAAACACCTCTCTAGACATGAATATGTTTAGATTTGAACTGTAGACGCACCCTCATCAGAGTCTGAATCTAGACACAGGAGTATGGGAGAGTACCAGCAGGACGTCAAAACTATGCTGCGAAGCCGCATTGCATAAACCGAACCTCCAAATCAAATCCAACAAACAGAAACACAAAAATCCCAAATCATCAAAACCACCATCAAAACCCCGAACTAGAAAATACCTCCCCTTTTCGAACCGCCCAAATCTGACACCGAACACACCGGAAACGAGCTACCAGAGCCGATTTTGGGCCGCGCCGCTGCTGAAGTAATATCCCAAAGCCATTGTCGAGCCACGTTTAAGTGATGTGAGACAATCATCGAGTCGCACCATGGTGTTCGGCATCGAGTTGAGATCTTGAAACAAGACTCCACAAAAACACCGCCAAGGCGTGCTGACATCGCACCAAGAGCCAGCACCTAACGCCAAGACCATCGTCCAAGCTCGGGGGAGGGGAGAAGAAATATTTCGTGAGGAAACCCTAGATGCGTGAGGGGAAATGGAGCCATTGTTCAGAGGACAAAATTCTCCAATAGCTGCTTCTCTAACTCAAAATTTTATGGTACACATAATCTTGACCCAAATCTCACAACTCATTATTCATTAACATTTAACTCCAATGATTTCTCTCTTCTTATAGTTTTAACTTTCTGTTGAATTCTAACATCATTTCTCAGATAATTCATTGTCTCTTCCAGAATGGATGACTGAGGAATCATTTTTTAAAAGTTTTAGGATGTTCGTTACTTCTTGATTACCATGTCTGTCCTTTTAAAATTTAAGAAGATTATATCCCTCTCAACTATCATCATTGATATAATTACTAGATCCTTTCTACTTAGAGAATCCACCTCTTTGTTCTCTTTACTAGGATGGTAGTGGATTGTGCAGCCATAGTCCTTGATTTTATCCAACCATATTCATTGGAGAATATTCATCTCTTTCTGTGTGAATATATACTTGAGGATATTTAGATCCAGATATATTTCTCAATTCTCCCCAAAAAGACAACTCCTCCATATTTTCAAAGAAAATATTGCTACATCCAACTCCAGATCACATGTTGGGTATTTCTATTTATGACCTTTCAACTACCTTGAAGCATAGTCTATGAAATTTTAATTATTCATTAAAACACATCTCAATACCTTCTTCAAATCATTTATCAGTACCACAAAAAGTTCTCCACTTATGGGTAGTGTGAGCACATGGTTTATTATAGTGCTTATTTTCAGCTCTTTGTAGATCTCTTCACATTCATTATTCAAAGAAAAATTGATTCTATTCCACGTTATCTAGGATAGAGTTTTTGAAAATTGTGATAAATTTCTCAAAAGTATATAATATTACCCAAAAAATCTAAGGAAACTATGTATATCTATCATAGATATTTTATTCTTCCATCCTTTAATTGTTTCTATTTTTAAAGGGTCCAAAGATATCCCATTAGTTATGATTGTATTTCCCAATAATGAGAATTCCTTCAAACAGAACTCACATTTTCTATACTTTTCATAACGATTCCCCTTTTATAAGGTCTTTATAATAGTAATTAGATACTCCCCATTCTCCTCCTTGGTTTTAGAGTATATTAAAATATCATCTATAAAAGATAAAACCAATGTTTCTTGTTATTATCTAAAGACACTATTCATCAAGTCCATGAAGATTTCTAGATCATGAGTGAGCCGGAAAGGAATCACTTGTAACGTCCCGGTTCCGGAAACAACCCAGAGGTGCCTCGTACATGGTATGTCACATTGCCTCAAGTGCATTTCCCCTAATGCTAGAGGATGTCAACTTGCACTGAGGGCATTGGGTGTTATAGTGGGGAAAATATGTCCTCATTGGCAGAGTAACACAGTGAAAGTAAACAAATGGAAAAAACAAAAGCAGTAATAATCCATAAAAAAGTAAAGAGTGGAAGACTAGAAATAATAAACTGGAGCACACGTATATATAAATGATGCATGATACATACATCTAGGAAAGCAGCCAAACAAATCACAATACTGGAATACAAAATAGTACTAATCCAATGTATAAGAGAAAACAGATAAACAGCTCCTCATCATTGCAAGCCTCAGCTTCCTCCCATGCTCTACAGATCCACATCAAATCAAGTACCTGGAGTAGAAGCTTGTTTGACCTTATCAATACCTACAATAATATATTCTGTTTGGGCCCAAATGCATATCCCAAATAGGTTGTGAGACTAAATCCTAGTAGGCAATATCCACAAGATCTGTGTCTAATAGTCAGTGAATATATGGCAGGTAAAAAACAAAAGAAAACATTAAATAGGGAAGTACTCAGCAGTAAACAATCCAACAGTTTCAATGCAATCAATTCCATATATCAACAACAACAAATAAGCAGGTAACCCTCAGTGTAGTTCTCTCAGCCAAACCCCTCTGGTTTAACCAAAACAAGGATACTACAAAGACTCTATAAGGATGCTCTCTCAATAAATTCCCCTTATATTCCCAATCATTAAAGACACTCGGAGGAAGCTCACATGGTCAATTCCCCTTATAGTCAAAAGTGATGAAGACTCTCTGATGAAGCTCACACGGTCAATTCTCCTTATAGTCAAAAGTGATAAAGAATCTCTAAGGAAGCTCACACGGTCAATTCCTATTATAGTAAAAAGTGATAGAGTCTCTCTAAGGAAGCTCACACGGTCAATTCCCCTTATAGTTAAAATTGATAAAGTCTCTCTGAGGAAGCTCACATGGTTAATTCCCCTTATAGTCTAAAGTGAAAAAGACTCTCTGAGGAAGCTCACACAGTCAATTCCCCTTATAGTCTACTACACCAGGTTCTCATGTCCCTGTGTAATTCAAACGATCATAGCAATGCAATACGGACAAAATAAACCTCAGGGAATACTTGGCTAAATAGTCTACAACATCTCAAGCATGTCAGATAAAATAATCACTCCAACCTACAGTATTAGGAATGGGAAACATCAAGGAAGCCTAAGAGCTAAATAGAACCTAACGGCCATAAATAGAACATGCACGGGAAAACACATCCAAAGCATAGCTAACAACCCTATTCACATCCAATTAACCTCTATTTATGCATACCAGCATAACAGGTAATCAATAGGGTTAAAATGTTAAACACGCAATACCCCATTCAAGGGTATTGGACAAAATTGCACATATAACTCAAATACTTTCAACGGAATGGCATAAACCACCTACCTCAGCGTTGGAAGATCGATATACTTGAGTCTCAGGGCTTGAATTGCCTTAGAATTCTGAAGATCTACAAAAATGTCTCAAACATTCAACAGAGGATAACTTGATAAGGAGGAGGAATTGGGAAATGAAGATCAAGCAGAAGATAGAGCTCAACAAGGTGATCCCAACCCAATCGATGACGGTTGAATCGGATTTCGGATACTCGGTTGGGGGCTCTGTAACACCCGAGACATTTATGTTATATAAATCATCAAAGGAATATTTTTCTACACACAACACTTTCTTGGCTTGCTTTACATGAAATCGCAACCTTCCTTGATAGCTTGCGTCGTATGCAATACTGAGTTTCACTAAACAATGAAATACTAATAAAATATTATTAAAACTAGCCATTATGAATAGTAATAACCACTTTTTCAAATTTTATAAATTTTATTTTTCAAAATGGACTTCATTTTTGGATTCATAATATCGAAATTATCCTACGGTGAAATTTTGGTATTTTTCTGAAAACTTTCAATTTTTGATGAATAGTGAAACCACTAAGTTGTAGTTAAAAAAACTGAATTTTTCATAAAACTTAATTTTACCGCTTCTGTGAGTGGAATTTCAAAAATCCTAGAGACACGGTTAATATCAAGGACTAAAATGTGGTTCAATAAGATGAAAATAATTTTTGGTGAATAGTAACTTTTTAATTTTTTTTACCACGGTTAAAAGTAAATAGGGTAATTAAGGGTAAAAATGATATTATTATTACCCTAAAACATGTAATAATTCTATTGGATAAGTGTAATTCGACCAAAAACAAACTTAGGAATAAAATATGACCATTTAGGCCCACTTGGATTAGATTAGGACATTTATTATTAATTTATTTAAAGAAGGGTTAAAATAGTTAAAATCAAAGTTTAATAACTAAATCATTTTTAATATGGGGTTATACATAAGATAAATTCGAATATAAATATTCATTAGAAAGATAAAAATATTTCCTACATAATGGTATTTTATTTTTAATTTTTAGACATTAAATAATTTAATTTATTTATGACACAACGATGATGCAGTAATTATCTTATTAATGAAATATTGACATAATTGATGTTATAAATACCCAAATAAATGTAATTTGAGACTTTTCATGAATTACACTAATTTTTTAGGTTAATATGACATGTTAGTATTGATTTAATTAACTTGGTTCCAACTAATCATTCTGTTATGATTTTCACAAAAATCAATTACTAAATAGTGTCAAAATTGACATAAAATAGTTTTTAAAACAAATATTAATTGTTATTTTATTCTTAAAAATCTATGTTTTGGACAAATGACTTATATAAGGTTATATATATTAATAATAAACAACTTGGGGTTCTTTTGGCTTGATATAGTAAGTTTATTAACCTTATAGTGTAAGAAAACAAGAAGACATGGTGAAAGTTAAATTATCTAACTTAAAGTTAAATATAAATGATAAGGTTAAAATTGATACCTAAACTTGTCTAAATTCTATTGTATGAGAGGATTTATACCCCTACCCACCTTAGCTTCTAAATATATCAATTTGGAGCTATTAAAAATCGAATTTGACTTTATAATAAAATAATAGTTTTAGTTATTCAAAGGTGCCCCTCTCCTCCCTTATAAAAGGGCACCTCCTCCCCCTTTTCCTCACACCACTTTTAGCCTTCAAGATCGGCCAACCCCTGCCAATTTCTCCTCTACACTTCCCTATAAACATCATAGAGGTCCTGGTATTCTTCAAATACCAATTTTAGTGCCCTAAAAGGAGTTCTCAAAGAAGCACTTCAAAGAAGAGGTAATGTCTTTTGCCGATTCTTTCATCTTTATTTCTTCTTCCACTTCTTCTTATTTAGTTGTTTCATCATCAAGTAATAACATCAGTATCACTCATATACTGATATGTTATTATAAGTATAAAACAACCCTATTTCACCATCTATCCATCCTATGGAAAATGAAATCAACGCGCGTGCGTACGTACGGAATATCGTCTCCACGCCGTGGTGTAATCTATTTTCCCCCACCACCTTACTTGGATGGGTATAATGATGTAAATAATTACTATATATGATTATTGTAAAGTGATATTGATTCTGAAATAGTATACATACACTCAAATACAATTCCACGATTATAGGAACGATATCATCACTCATGCGTACATACGGAATACCGTCTCCATGATGTGATGTGACTCGTTCTACATGATCTTCATTGCATAATGATTATATAAATGAATTAAATGAATGAATATGATATATGTTACAATAATACCATTCTGTAAATGATGTATCTGTAACCTAAATATAAGAATAAGAATTTATTTGACAAAACACGCATAAGAACAAAAAGTTATAAACACCCGAATAACAAGTAGCAATGAAATATTACTACCAAGAAGCTAAGAATATGACCATATATGATATCATAACAGTAATTATGATTCTATAATAAGTCAATAACATTATTCAAATAATTATACAGGAGTTTCGGACACTTACGAGGCAAATCGGACCTAAGGTAAGGGAAATATCACAATCTCATTTTTATTTGAGATTGTTTATACTTTGAAATTTACTAGGGTGTATTTTATCATCCACATCCATGTTTCCTCAATATGTAATATTATTTCCATCCACCTACAATTGTTTAAATCCAATTTTACCCTTCGGGGAGTTTTTAGTAAAGGATGTGAAAGGAATATTTTGTCGTTTTTCATATGAGGTACTTTTTGACTTTTCCGACAAAAGTACGAAGAATGTTTTTTTTAAACTTATACGGCATGAATGGATTTTTAAAACATTATTTCCAAGAAGCTTCCTTTACAAGTTTTCAATTTTATTTTTAATCAACTTCTTTTAGTTTAGAAAAAAATTACATGTTAAGAAAGGAAAAATATTTTTGAAGTATAAAGGATATTTTCCTCAAGAATGGAGTTCAAGTGTTTTTTCAAAATTATTTTCCATCTAAGATAATAAAAGGTAATGTTTATATCCCTATTATTACATTGATTTGATTATGTTGTGATGGAATTATATTTATGAATTGATTTATCTTATATGAATTTATGATGTCATGATGTTTAAGATTCCCATTTTTATTACAAGGGTTATGAAATGATGTATGATTTATGATTTTGTGGCACACATAAGAATGGTATCATTATGAGATGGGTGGGACCTATATCTCCCTCCAATGCATTGGGTAAAGTTTTTATATCTCATGAGATATACATGGCTGGAACGGTAGGTTATACCAGTTCAGTGAAACAGGAATGGACTTTGTCCACTAAGATAGTCTTGGTAGTGAGTCTTGACAAATAAGAAATGATTCTCTATGATTATGTGTGTATGACACAAATATTCATGTTTTAAGCACTACTATGATTTATCCCATGTTATGAAATTATAATCTCTTTTGCAGGTTAATATTTCCAAAAGTTATGTGCTTATGTATATGATGTGATTGATATTTCTTTAGTTTACCCTTACTGAGCATTTGAGCTCACCCTTTAGTATGTTTTATTTCCCCAGGTCAGGAAGAAGGTTATTAAGTAGAATATGCGAAAAAGGGACTCTAGATATGATGAAATAAATGGGAGGCAAAGTAGATTCTTTATGAACTAGTTGTTTATGTTTCCCAGTTTCTAAAGACATTATACCTATACGGTCCTTTCTTGGTTTTGTTATATGTTGTAATAAGTGTGCTTCAATTCTGAAGTAATAACAATGTATGTAATGTTTGGGTCATTATAGGCTCGAAGGAAGATCACGGCCATACGGGAGATCTCTGCTGAATAAAACCCAGAAGAAGAATATGCTGGCGATTAGACGTGACCCCAGTGCATTTAATGAAAAAAAGAAAATACACGGCATATAATTTTTAAGTACACGGTGTGTACTTGCCTTTTCCATACTACGCTTTAGACGGCCTCCATGTCACCCCCACATGGCTGTGTGTGCGGCCATTACACGGCCAGTGCATGATTTCATATGGAAACCGAGTACACGGCATGTACTCATAAAGTACACAGCGTGTACTTAAAAAATCCCCAGAAATTCCACTTTTTCTAAAAAATGACCAGAAAAGGGAAACATACCTGAAAAAAGGATCCCGGTTCTTACATAACTATGAACTCATAATGCTCTTACCACAGGAAAAAACAATCATAGAAATATCCTCCTCCTTCACCCTAACTTGGTAATATCCCAGCTATAAATCCACCTTGTAGAAGTATTGTTCTCCACATATCTAATCGAATGAGTCATCAATCTGAGGTAGATGATAGTTTTTCTCTATCGGGATATTTTTGGTCTTATGATAATCATTACAAAGGAACATTTACCCATCCTTCTTCATGAATAAGGGGACTAGTTCACCCCATGGTGAGGCACTTGGGTGTATATACCATTTATATAGATTCTTATGTAGTTGTTTCTTCAATTCCTCAAGTTCCAAAACATCCATTATATATGGAGTATTGGATAATGGAAACACCCCACTTAAAATTAGGGATGATTATTTTTAAACTATTAAACTCATTAAAGTGAATCCAATATCATTAATTAGATAACACATAAAATACATGTATTTCCTTATCATATGAAATTCTAGTATTTAATATATGTTATCCATGATCTATTTCCTAACATGTATTATTATGGGTATTTTATTATACTTTTAATAATGGTTCATAATGAGATTATTAATTACCAAATAATATCCCCTGGGAGTTTCAAAATGGGTTTGTAGTATGGCTCATTATCATTCACCCATTCTCAGTCAAGTGTATATAAATGTGGTTTTTTTAGGTTTTGCCCCTATGTTCATCTATGTTAGAGCCACATCCACTTGTAGTATCTATACTAGGAGATATTTTCTTGATAAACCAATTAATCTATAATTACCAAAATTTAGGGATGTTTTCTTATACATAGTCTTATCCAAAAATCATTCTCTATAGTTTTCAAATCCTAATCCCAATAATAACTAAACTTTTCCATTGATACCAACCATAACAACCCTTCTCTTTATTATACATTAATACCTAATTTATTATATAATATTACACATAATACAACCTATAAGATCAATAATTCTAGTGTATTTATGAATTAGGTACATTAAATTGTAACTTAAAACAATAAATAACATCATCTTTATTGAAAACTTCCTTAACAATCTTGCACTTAAAATTACATGGGATAACCAGGGGACATACATAAGAAAGGGGTGAGTTATAAAGACCAGTAAGGGAATAAACACATCATAACTTGAAGATAATAATAAATGTTAGAAAATATAAATATCATTGGGGTATAAAAGGTGTAAGAATCATAAACAAGAAAAATGAGACCTGATATAGCATGATAATCATAAAGGAAACACAGGAAATGTGGCAGCAACTTAAAACAATGCATCATACACATAGGTCCAGGATAACTACACATAAGTCATGATGGAAAAAATCCTATAAAGTAATTAGGTTCACTCCCTATCCCAACATGATGTCTAATTTTAAAAAACATTACCCAATGTATTCGAGCGCTACATAATTTTGGTCGCACCCATCACTTTCATTTCATTCTCATGCTTAAGTGTGCCACATAGATCTTAAAACATAGATTCATTAATCATCATATTTTATTCCAAGATAAAGGAGTTTGGAATAAATACATGTAATTCAAATGTCAAATAATTATAAGTGTATAAAACTTAACACCATTGATAATAAATGGGTATGGTATTCACTACACAATTATTTTGGAATGGAAAATCACAGTGAAATTTCTCCAGCATAACAACGTCACATAAAAGTTCATAAAATGGGTTGATGAGAGAGAATGTTGTACCTCATTATTTTTAAATAAAATTTACAGTAATAGGAATATGTAAATACATTTACTACCATTAGGAATTGAAAATAGAAGAAAAAATATAATAAAAAACTTGAATAAATAAGAGAATGTGGGGATCCCTTACTTGATTTTCTGAATATAAATGCTTGGGAGGAGCTTCTCGGGATGTTGGGGAACCTTGGGAGGACTCGATAGAGTGGAGTTAAGAGTAAGGATGTTCTAAAAGGATTTTTTTATATATATGGGAGTTTTATATAGGAAAAGAGTTTATAATTATTTATTATTTCTCAAACTAAGGTTTTAGACTCCACATATTTAAATAGTCAAACCACAAACCTTCCTAGTGTTTTTGCCCCTGATTTCTGCATAATGGGAGTTTCTTTATTGTTTTATAGGTTCAAGGTCTGAAAATAAAAAAATAATACCCTTTCTTATGTGGAAGTGATTCATACTCATAGTGAAATTATATTAACACCTCAAAATATATTAATGGCTTTGGAGGATTCATAAAGGCTTTAGAAAATTAACCAAATAAACATAAAATCACATTATTTTTAATGGAAAACATATATTTGGTCTTGGATCTAGTTAATATTATTTATTACATCACTTTTTGGTAATAATGAATTTATAGTACACAAAGTATATTTATACGGTATTTAATTTTTACATGAAAATTCAATTGTCTCAGAAAATTATGAAAATTTCACCATTTTATAATTTGGACATTATGATTCCAAAAAGAATACTTATTTTATCTAAAAAAATTTATAAATATGTGGATTTTCTCAATTAAAATAAAAACCAAAAAATATTAAAAATAATGGGTTTTTTGACCATAAGAGTTTTCATACCGTCATAAAAATTACATTTGAATTCATAAACATTATATAATAATTTATATTTAATAAAAATTATATAATAATATTTTATTAAAGTATTATTTACTTCAAAAATCTATTAAAATTTCAGAATAAATTCTTTAATTGAATTTGAATATTACCCAAAAATACTATTTATATTTTGTTGTATCAAAATAATAACCATTTATAAAGTAATAATAATTTGGTGAAACTATATTCATTATTATATACAGAATAATGTACATAATAATACTTCTAGGGTATTGATAAATATCCCATTAATATAATAGAAAATTCCCAAATATTAATATTCATGTTGGTGAGACTTTCATGGGGAGGTTCGGTGTACATGTTTTGGGTCGTGATCTCGATATGCTTGAACTTCTTCCACAAAATGTTTCATTCATGCTTAAGTTGTTAGATCATAGATTATATTTGGTCCCGGGAAATCCAAAGATGATATCTTCCTAATAATATTCAATGAATGGGCTTTATTGGGTATGATCCTACTATTTGAGGCTATCACATCCATTTTCTATGTCAATTTAGTTTTTTAAAAACATGTATTTATACTAACCATGTGATCAATTTTCAACGGCTATATTGTCAATTGTAAATATACGTAATGGACATTCAAATATGATTGGATATAATAAAACCAAATAAGTGCATGGGTCTTCTATAACCTGATTACATAATAATACATTTAATTAAATCAAAAGATGGATTTTATTTATAACAATTCGGTTTGTTAGATATTTCTTATGCTCGTTCCATTTATTGTCAGTAGTTTATGTCTAGGGGATGCACCTACGTTTAGTGGAACCTCAGTATTTCCAAATATAGTCGGTCAGGGTTGGTAAGTTATATTATTCATAAATATAAATTATTTATATTTTTAAAATAGGTATTCTTTAGTTTAAATGTATTTAAAATGATTCTTTAAATTATAATTAATGTATTAAAGGAGTTATATTATATGTATGATGATTAATATAGTTTTTACTTGACCCTTTATTTGGATTGTATTAGGTTACGATCTGAAATTTAGATGTTAATGATGTTTATACATATTATTTGTTATATTTTTACTATAATTTAAGTATATCTTGATTAAAACCCATTGGTAGAGGGAATTTTGGTTAGATAAATCACTAGTTGAGGAGCTTAGGTTATGTAGACAAGTGGGGTTGAAAAATAATCACATTATTCTTAATTTTGTGGTGATTATTTATTTTATATTCTCATAATCATTTATAATAAATGGTTTTAGGTAAATTATTAATGTTAGGCATTTAGATAGGTGTAAATATAATATTTTTTTAATGTGGGCTAATAACACATGTTATGAGTTCTGCATAGAGTTATAGATAAATATGGTTTGAACGTATAAATTTTTTGAAAAGAATATAAATTCAAAAATAAATCATTACAATTAGACATACTTATAAATGGAATACATGAGATAATATGGGGATATTTTTAAATCCCATTATAAAATAAAAAACATTCTATTCCTTAAAAAGAGAGACTTGTCATGTTCTCGATTATCCTCCTGGGTTGGTTGGTGCTAAATCTGAGTTTCTATAGAAAATCATATATATGGAAATAATGCTATGGATGAACATAAGAGTTAGGTATCCATATTTGGAATATTGTTTTAGGTTATATATATTAATAAGACACTAAAGGTTATGAAACCATATGAATATAATTAATGTTAACTATATGATGGATTAGGAAAAGATTTTTTTCTCAACTATCAAAAATTAATATATGATATGATTAGAATGGACACCGTCATAAATAACTATTTGGTTAGAGTAAAATTAAGTTGGAATCATTACATAGTGAAATTTGGATCCTGGAGCACTAATGGATATTATGGATTTAAATTGGGGTCATCACTTTTGTATGATAATATTTAATAAAATTCCTTTTTAAAATAATGTGAAGCATTATATTCAACATATCAATACTTATATTGTATATAAAATGGAATCATTATCATTAAACATGAATTTGATATCAATATTATGAAATAGATAAGATTATCAAAATCAATTTATTAGATTCTTAAAAAAACATAAAAATATTTCTCAAGTATGAGGGAAATTTTATATGTTTAAGGAATAATTTCTCAATAAATTGACATTTAAAGTATTTATATAAGTGGATATATATTCTTAAATAAAAAATAAATGGATTCACATTAGGTTTTATAGGAATTGTTTGGATTCATTATAATTGAATGGGTTTTTGTCTCTAAAAATATAATCATTATGATTTAGTATGAAAATGACATAGTGATACTGAAAAAATCCATTAAGGAATAATATATTTATAAAATTAATTGTGGAACAATTATTTGAATGTTTACTAGAATATGAATCATTTCACGAAATGTTTACCTAATATCTTCAAAGTTTTGGGGATTACCAAGTAGAAGAAGGTGTTTTGAGGCCCAAGTGTTGTATTGACAGTATATATGGATAAAAATTTAAGCCAAATGAAGAATATTGGATGATAAAATTACCTATCTATGAAATTTAAAACTAATGTAAGTTTGATTAAGAAAGTTTAGTGTTTCAATTATAAGGTATTCTATAAAATACCTAAAGGGTATTATGAAACTCCATGGAGATTCTATCTCACATATTAATGTTATAGAATTTTTCTTCTATTTAGAAGTCTATATGGTAGAAAATACATATTTTATAATGGTTTTGAATAAAAAGAAGTGAAAAATCATGGTAAAAGTTTATAAATATTATTTTTTGTATTATGATATTGTGGAAAAAGTCTGTAACTATGTATTTTTTAATGAAAATGAATATATCAGGCCCATATATTTATAAATAAAAGATGTGTATTTTTGTCTTATTTCTCTTATGTGATAATAGATGTTATTTACAAACAAGGTGTTATTATAAATAAAATGAGATGATGGATTTTGATATGCATTAACTATGATTCATCGTGTTCTATAACATTATTTAAAAAGGTATTATAAGGATAATCCATATTTTTATCTAGGGTAAAAAAATTCAATCTAAATATTTTTAATGTATGATATAAAAAATTTACACCACCTAAAAATGTATTATTTTAAATAACATAATATATTTCATAATTTTTATTCAAACACATACAATAACATATATGATATGAGTTTCAAAAGTTTATTTTTAATTATTCTCATCATAGGAAGAACTACTTATTCCGTAAAATAAAAGAGTTTGTGTATCTTAGCATGATATTTTAGAGAATATAGAGTTTCGCAGAGACTGATTAGAGTATGTTTGGAAGTAGGGAATTTAAAAGTATAGAAAAAAGCATATGATACCAGTCTTACACAAAGTCTAAGTCAATTTATATCATGGGAGAGATAAGGACATGTCAATAAACAAAAATATAAATTTAAATAATTACATTTAGTTACCATATTGTATCGAAGAATAGTTTTAGTGGAAATGATTCCTGATAATTGTGATAAAGTAAAATTGTTTTTTAATTATATAATAAATTATATTTACTTTATAAAATTGTATGTGTTATGTAAGGTAGTTTAGATATTATGTAGAAAATATTAAACAATGGGAATATGATCCATAAGACTCACCATTATTTAAAACACATTCTTCATAGATGTCACTCACTAATAGAGTTTAGTGGGATGTTTTATTAGATGGAAACATAACTATGTTTTAGGAAAATATAGAGATGTTTTGAGTTTAAAAAACTCTAAAGTTTTAGTAAACATAAGGCCTCTCTGGTGATTTTTCTTATAAGATATGATTAGATGGGTGATTATATATATTTTACAGTAACCATAAATGTTCTTAAAAATATAAAATATATGATGATATATAAAATCCACTATGTAACACCATGAAAATTTAGTTTAAAATAATAATAAACTCAATAGATTTCTTAAAATATTGCACTGGGTAATAACCTAATTGTTTTATAATAATAAAAGTATTATTATTTAAATATGACCCTTATAGCCTAGTCGTTGAATTTTTTGGTATGAAAATGAGTAACTGCATTTTGAAATATATGTATAATTTTCTTAATCAATAAAATTTTATTTATTAATGATTGGAAATAAGAACATAGTCTTTATTAAAGTCATTTTATGCTTCAAAAATACTTTTTCATCAAAAAACATTGTTTTTTTTATCAGTAAATATTATAAGAAATTTCAGAAATTTTAACAATTATATTTTATGAAAGGATATAATTTTTGAAAAAATAATATCAATTTTTTGTAAAGCTAAAATTTTGGAAATTTTCTCAAATGATTTATCTTTCTTTGAATGGTGAAATTTTTTGATTTTTCAAGTATTGATTTCTCTTTTCATTAAATAAAGAAATTTAAAATTTCTATTCATTATTTTATTTTGAATTAAAGTTATATATAATTAATTTTATTTATAATAATCTAATTACTTTTATTTAAATCACCAATATTCATGATTTTTATATTAGTTAATCTTTTGTCTTGAAGGCATTTTTTCTAAAAATTGTCTTTCATTGTGTTTTATGAATTTATGTTAAAAAAAATTACGCCACTTATATAAATTGACCTTGGAAAATTGGAATCAATTTTTTTAATCTTGTGTTTAAAATTTAGTGCAGAATTCCTCTCAAACTATGCAAAAGTCTTTTTCCCCAAAACCCAAAATTGTGTCTGTCTCTCAAAGTGTTCGTATAACTTGGTTGAACAAGATACAATCCAATATTTTCAAAGAAATTATTGACCCTCCAGTGTCTTCCTCTTCTCTAGTATGCTGATCATATATAGAATATTAGTCATGATCATTCCATTAAGTCCCCATTATTTTGGGTCATTATGAATAGTAACAAGTATAAATATTTGTCACCATGGTAAGGGTAAAATGGGTAAAACGAGGTTAAAACAATGTATAAAACTTCAAAATAACCCTAACATGTAACATTATTCTATTTTATGGGTGATTATAGACTATTATCATTAAATATTTGATTTTATAGGAATTTTATTCTTTTTTATTTGATAAATAATTATACAAGTAAAGAAAAATAAAAAATATCACTCTATTTTGATTAAAAACTCAAAAAAAATTCATGGTGATAACAGAGGTTATGGTCAGTTATAAATGGTTGTTTGTAATAATAATAATGTTTTTTATGGAAATATATTTTTTATTTTTAGTGATTTTATAGTTACATAAAATTCATACACTACTCCGACATAGTGCTTCTGCAACTATTAGAAAAATTTAATAATTTTTTTTTAAACAATAAAATAAATATGTTTTGGATGAAATATGGTCTTCCATGAATTTTATGGGTAATTATAATGTATAAGTGATTTTGAAATAGAATATATTCGAAATACATCATTGTATTCCTAATTTTCTTATCAAATTAAATGAATAGTCCCAAAAATTACATTAAAGATTTTTTATTTTATATAATATATAATTAATTGACTTAAAAATCATAAAAATATTTAAAGAGTACAATTATAATGTTAAATTATATAAAATATCTTCAATGAACCATTTATGAACCAATTTTTACCTTATAAGTAAATTAATCATCCTTAATGATTGTAAAATGTGTTATCGCAGTTATGGATAAATTGGGTAATTATGGGGGTTAAACTAAAGAGATATGGGTTAAAATGACATAAAAACATGTTTGAATCCTATTTAATAAGTTTAATTAGACCTTATATCATCTTCAATTCTAAATTATTCCAATTTAGAACCAATTTTCTATAAATTTGACTTTATAATAATTTAATGTTTTGAAAAACTACAAGAGTACCCCTTCCATCACTTATATAAGGGAACCACATATGCTCATTTATTATAAAAAAAATTGATCACTATAGATCAACAAATATATAACATAACACAATCCAATATCTCTTACTTTATTTCTTGAGATTTTAGTATAAGATCTCAACCTTTTTTGGTGATTTCGCTAACTCATTTATAGGTACTCTCTTTCCATGTTTTGGTTATACTTTGGTTCAGGCATGTCTTGGGGATATTTTGGGTGAAACTAGAGACAATGTTATGGGTTTTGGGTAGTTCATGGGGGGCACATGGTTTTCCCAAACCGTGAACCTTTTAGCAGTAATCGGTTGACCCATGAGAGTAGGTTCACGAATAGGCTCATGATTAGGGAAAATTTTGTGCCCTGTATAGGAAACTGTGTGTATGGAATTCTATACTCTGAATATTTGTTTTAAAATTACCAAACCCCTGGCCTTCACCCTAATTTGAATCAAGTCAACCCTAAATGTTTTCTATAATTTTTTGGAGGATCTTTAATGGATTTAAAGGCCTTCCAACCTCCATTATTAGTGAATCAAAGATTTGATTGATGGATCTTCACCTCTCTCCATAGGTGTTTTCTTCCCAATTAAATTTATCCCTTTATCGTCTATCTTTCTAAATGAAAAGGGGATATTTTTCCTACACTTCCATGATTTAAATCTAATTTTTCTGGGATCTAATCTGTATGATCCTGGATATAAGTTTTGGATATATATTTCATTCTTCATTGTGTGAATGTTCCGCTCTAATTTGGGTATTTCTGTTCGAGAGCATATTTCAAAGATCTTAAATTATGTGGTCTATATTGAAAATACCATAGTATTGATTTAATTATATATATGAAAATTTGAAATTTCAATTATCATGATTGGGAAATTGAATCGAAAATTGAATTGATTAAATTGAATTTCCAAGTGAAAATTAATTTTATTAAACTTGGGAAACTAAAATTGGTTGAATTTTGATCGTGAAATTCATAGGTTGATTGGATTGTGTAATTGTTAAATTGATGAAATATTGAATTGGTTGATAATGAGAATTAATATATGTTTCTATTAATCTTGAAGGGTAAATGAGTTATGTGAATAAAATTTTGATACATGGTTTAATATTAAATTTTTCATATTATTCCATGTGATTAAAGTTAAGAATTATAATTGAATTGATAATTTAAATGTAATATCATGATGTGAATTTTTTATTAGAGGGTTATTTTTTTATTACCCTTGTTAAATGTGATATGTGTGATATATGTGATTGATTGAGAAATGGGATATTGGACACTAACTGATGGTCCAAATACCCATGGGGTTCTATCCATGATGTTCTAGATCTAAATGCATGCATGAGAATATTATTATAGGGTAAAGGGACTAATGCTCCAAATACCCATGGGGTGTGGGACACAGAATGATGCTCCAAAAACCAATGGGCTTCTAGACATGGTGTTTTATTCCAATGAGATTGACATTGGACTATGGTTACACATTTCCATGATTTGAATTAAAATTTAATAGATAATTTAAGAATAAGTTATATGAATTTTGATTCTCTATGTAATATATGATATCTATTCGGAATATTATAGACTTCAGAATGGGTCGAAGTAGGTATTGATGGCTTTGGGTGAATTGTGAACTCGGGAAATTATGTGATTAATTAAATAATAATGAAAAGTGATAATTATTTAATTTATGCATTGTACATTATTCATTATACAACTGCATCCATTGTATTTTAATTTATGTTACAAGAGTTGATTATTTATGAGTTATTATAGGCACTCATGAATTATTCTAACATGCATCATTTTTTATCATGCATGGGAAAAATTGGTTTTGGGATGAGTTGTTTATAGAAAGTTCTTTTCTTTCTTATGTAAATTGTAATGAAAAGGGTGCCTAATGTAAACATAAAAGTTATAAAATGATGAAAAATGTAGAAAATGGGTGTCTAATGAGAAAAATTAATTATGAGAATGTGGTTAAACTTTGTTAAACCTGACCTAGGTGATGTATGGTTCAGGGAAGTGATAGCGCCTCATTTTTGACCATGTGGAGTGTTTGGGGGATGAATTGTTATAGATTTATGTGAATCCCAATAATTGTGTGATTATTTTGAAATGTGTTGTAATTTTTTTTTTGGAATTATAGAGATATGTATCCATGATAACACTTGTTTATATGACGATAGGTGGATATGGATGGAGATGATCTACTGGAAGAGGAACTTGAGGAACCAATGGTGCTGATTGAGGATGTTGGACAATAGATCTATGAGAAATTTTCTTAGTTTCTGTTGTTTATATAATGATACCCAAAGTGGGTTGTGGAGAGTATGTCTAAATTGGTGTGGGATTTTTAGTTACATAACCCTTCAACTTTCATTGAATAGGGTGTACCTGAGGCTGTTGATTTCAGGATTGAGTATATCCAGACAATTCTTGACCACTTAGATACTCCAACTGAGAAATGATTCAAGCTGGAAAATATTTATTGTGAGTATCAGTGAAGAAATGGGGGTACATCTATTAAAGGTATAGAAAGCTGGAAAACATGGTTTGGAAGAACATCTAAGAGAAGTTCCTAGATCACTTTTATCTAGAGACTCTCATACAAGAGAGGGAAGAATAGTTTATGAGGTTTTCCTAGGGGAGTAAGTCTACGATGGAAAATATTGATCACTTTATTTGCTTACATTTCTTTTCTTCAGCACTAGAATGGTATTATACAGCTACGAATATATATTTTTATTATGGGATTAAATATTAGATTATGTCATGGGTTAACATATTTTGGTTAAACAAGATTGATGAGGAATTGGATCAGGATCTCATATCATAGGAGAACCTGAAGGATGATTCCAGTGGAGGATAGGATGTTTCTACTATATGATCAAGAGATAAATCTATTGAGAGTATTAATAAAAACTATGAGAATTTCAAACAGAATATTAGGAAGAAAAGTGGCCAGGGGGGTGGATCAGTTACTTAGAATCTTACTCAAGTTCTTTTCTAATAGTGTGGTAAGTCATTTCACTTTCAAAGACACTTTTCCCAACCAATGGTTGAGTGCTGAGCTTGTGGAAGGATGGAACATCTATAGAGGTTCTATTGAAAATATTAAAAAATTGGTAATGATGGAGGATCTAGGTAGAATAATAGTGCTGGAAGGGGATCTTCAACCCCATATTATTTTGGTCGTTGGAGTTCTACTGGCCTTGGTAGTCAAGGAAGTAGATGAGGTGCTTCTAGGAAAAGGTTCCTATATCAATAGAGTGAAGTAGCTCAAAGGACTCAGACTTCAACATAGGGAATATGGGGAAGACAGTTTTATACATTTTATCCAACGCTTGTCGATAGAGAGGTTGTACTGTCAATAGTTAGAGGTACTCTTCTTGTACCTTCTACACTAGATATTTCCTTATTTGATACTAGTTCATAACATTATTTTATATCTCCACAACATGAAAATAGGTGGAGTCTGACTATTCAGTTCATGAGTGGGGTGATGATGATCGATACAACATTGTGAATACAATCGTGGGACATCTATTTATGCTAGTGGTGCTCTCTTGAGGTTGGGGGTATCATTATCTTTGGTATCTTTACATTCTTGACATTCCATGCTTTAACCTAATTTTGGTTATGGATTGGTTAGTTGCATACCGATACCATATAAATTTTTACCACATGAGAGTGAATTTTACATATCCTAAGGTAGAAAATAATATTATCCATGGAGAGTGGGATATCCATGAGGTCTATAAAGGTCAAGTTCATCAGAAATTGGGGGAGCTCGTATCCCAGGTTACTAGTCTGTTATTGGATGATGGGGGTTTAAATAATGATTTAGTTACACCCATAGTGGATAGGTTCTAGTATATGTTTCATGAGGACTTCTCAGGGATTCCACCTAAGAGAGATGTGTAACATATAATTGATCTCATGTTAGGGACTGAGCAAGTCTCTATAACACTATAAATAATGGAACCAACAAATCTTCAAGATATCAAGACTCAACTAGAAGAGTTGATGGATAGGTTATTTATCCATATGATTATATCTCCTTCGGGTTATCTAGTTTTATTTTAAAATAACATTGATAGGAAGTTACCCTTATGTGTTTACTACCAGCAGATAAACCATATGAAAATGAAAATCCGGTATTCTCTACTACACATCGATGATCTCTTTGACCAGTTAAGGGGAGCTTATTCCTTTTCAAATATAAAACTGAGATCAGGGTATCATCAGTTGAGATTTTGGCCATATGATATACTATGAACTACTTTTATAACTATGTACGACCTTTATGAGTTCATCATGATGTTGTTTGGGTTGAATAATGATCATGTAGTGTTTATGGCCTTTGTGAACCGAATCATTCACCCATACCTGGATCAGTTTGTGGTTATTTTTGTGTATGAAAACTTTGTGTACTCCAAGACTCATGATGATTAGGCCCAATATCTTGATATTGTCCTAAGTACACTGAGATAGTGTCAACTAAACACCATGATATCTATGTTTCAATTCTAGATTGGTCAGGAATATTTCTTTTTCCACATCATCTCAGAGGAAGTTGTGTCAGTGGACCCAAAGAAGGTTCAGGTAGTAGTTTCTTGGGAATAACCCAAGAATGTTTAAAATATCCCTAGTTTTCTAAGATTATATTTCTATTATCAACGGTTCATCCAATACTTTTCCCACATGGCAGTACCTCTTTTAGGCTTTACCAAAAAGGGGATAAAGTATGGATGGTCTGGAGTATGTGAGAATGATTTCTAGGAGTTGAAGAGGGGTTTGACTATTACACCAATCTTGGTCCTACCTGAGCTAGAAGAGGAGTACAAAATGTTATGTGATTAATCTGGGATCAGTCATGGAGTAGTGTTGATGCAGGAAGACCAGGTTGTGGTGTATGGTTTATGGTAGTTGAGGTCACACAAAATTAATTACCCTATGCATGACCTTGAGTAAGATACAGTGGTTTATGCTTTGAAGTGTTGGAGGCATTACCTATTGGTGAAAATTTTACTATGTATTCCAATCACAAGAGCTTAATGTATATATTTTCACAACAAGGTCTAAATATTTTCTAGTGAAGATGGGTTGAGTATATGTAGTTGTTTGATTTTGAGATGGAATATATGCCTGGGAAGGGCAACTGTGTTTCTAAATCTTTAAGTAGGAAAACACATACTCAAGAAGTTCAGGAGCCTAGTTCAGAGTGGAAAATGACGACCTTATTGGATTATATGCATGTTTTGGTTTAGGAGGGATAAGATCAGATGGTTCTTGTATCGATTTCAATGGAGTTTACAATTTTGAATCAATTTAGAGAGATATAGTATGAGGATCCAGAATGTTTGGAATTGAGGGAAATCCTTGAAGGTGGGAATTAACCTTAATATTGGACCATAGATGAGGATGAGATCATATATGTCTGGAATCAGGTTGTTTGGACAACTTTTAGGCATGGGGATTTGATACGTGAATTTCTTGCCTCAAAGTGGGTGGTGCATTTAGGTCTGAAAAAAATGAATTGTGATCTATGTCGACAATATTGGTGTCCATGTATAAAAAAAGAGAATTTAGGGTTCATGACACGATGATACACCAATCAACAGGTGAAGGATGGGCCTCAATCGACATGCAGTTTATTATAACAATTTCCATTTATAGAATGGATGTGGGATTAAATTACAATGGATTTATGGTGGGTCTACCAATAATGCTTTACAAGAATGATGATAATTGGGTGGTTTTGGACCAACTGATGAAATTAGTGCATTTATTGCCCATATGGGATACTTTCTTAGTGAATCGGTTGGGAGATATGTATGCTTGGGAGATATTCAATCTGCACGAGGTTCCACGATGTATATTTTCAGACCATGACTCATATTTCACATCATGCTTATGGAAAAGATTGTATAAATTTCTTGGTATATGGGTATTGATTTGTACAGATTTCCACCCACAGATAGATGGTCTTTTGGAATGTACTATATAGGTACTTGAGGATATGCTTTGAAAATGCGTTATTGACTTTGCTGGTTCATGAGAGAAACTATTATCACTTTTGGAGTTCACCTATAATAATATTTATCAAGAAACTATTTAGATAGAACTATATGAGTCACTTTATGGTAGGCTATGGAGATCACCTCTATGTTGGATGGATGTAGGTGAGTTGGAGCTATTGGGACAAATTCTCATATAGGACACATTGGAGTAGGTTTAGATAATTCATAAGAATATTGATATGTCTTAGATTAGAAATAATTGGTATGCTGTTATAATTTAAGTACCCCTAGATTTTATAGAGTTTGATGAAGTTTTCCTTCAGGTGTTACCTAGATTGGGTCACCATATGATTCAAAGGTATGGAGATTTGGAACTCATGTTTGTTGGACCATTTGAGGTTTTGGTGAGAATTAGGGTGGTTCCATAATAATTTTCTCTTCCATTGAGGTATAGTGATTTTTATGATATATTTTAGGTGTCACAGATTTAGCAGTATCACCCTGAACCTTCCCATATGATCGATGTGTATGATGTTGAGCTTGAGACTGATGCGTCTTTTGTGGAGGATCAGATATGTGTGTTATATCATAGTGAGAAAGTGTTGTGGGGAATTAAAATTCTTATAGTTCATGTATTATGGAAACATGGGCCTATTTAGGAGGAAACATGGGAGATATAAGTGGATATTCAGGCATAGTGGCCTAATCTTTTCTTCTCAGAATCGTAGTGATGCTTGGTTGTATAGATCAAAGACAAGATGTTATAACGTGGAGAGATTGTAAGATCCTGAATTTTTTATTTCTCCAGATCATTAATAGGTAATATTTTTCCTTTTTTGGTTATACATTGGTTGAGGCGTGTCTTCAAGAGCTTTACGGTGAAATTGGAGATTTTTGGAGGGGTTTGGGTAGTGCACACTTGGCACACGATTAAACCAAACCGTGCACCCTATCCGAGAAAACCATGAAACCCCAGAAAGAGGGGGATTTTATGGTTGGTGCTTTTTTTTGTCAAACCTGACTCCATTTTAGAATTAATCTTGTGACCCCTCAAAGGAGGCACATGGTTAGGGAAAACTATGTGCCCTGTATAAGAAACCACGTGTGAAATATTTAATCTTTCCAAAATTACTTTTAAAACATGTTAACCCCTCATCCTTCCCCCAAATTTGATCCAACTCCACCCTAAATGTTTTATATCATTTTTAGAGGCTCTCAGACAGATTATAAGGCCTTCCAAAATCTATTATTAAAGAATCAATGATCTTGTTGATGGATCTGCATCTCTCATGGTGTGTGTGTTCTTCCCAATTAGATTTCTCTCTCTCTCATATCTCTTTCTAGATGAAAAGGAATGGATTTCCTCTATTACATTAGTTTAGATATAGGTTTTTGTGGACATAATTTGTTTGATCATGGATCTAGGTTTTGGATCTAGATCCCATTTTTCATTGTGCAATTGAACTTTATATATCAATGTCGGGATTTTAGTTTGTGAGCATCCATCAATTATCCTGAGGTAGGTGGTATAAATTGAAAATAAAATTTTATTGGTTTAATTACATGTATGTAATTTTGAAATTTAAATTTCCATGATTGGGAAATTTCATTGAATATTGAAATGATTAAATTGAAGTTCCATGTGATAATGGATTGGGTTAAACTTCAGCAATTGAAATTGGTTTAATTGTGATCGTGAAGTTGATTGGTTAATGGGATTGTGTAATTTTTTAATTCATGGAATATTTAATTGCTTGAAAATGAGAATTCAGATATGTCTGTCTTAACCATGAAGGGTTCATGGTTTTTGTAAATAAATGTTGATAGATGGTTTAATGATGAATTTTTCATATTTTTCTATATGATTAAAGTGAAGAATTATTATTTAATTGATAATTAAATTGTTTTTCATGATGTGAATTATTGATTAGAGGGTTAATTTTTATTAAACTTATTAAATTTGATATGAATGATTTAAATGATTGATTAAAAAATGGGGTGTGGGACATGGATTAATTCTCTAAATACTCATGGGGTGATAAACATGATGTTCTAGACCCAAATGTAAGCATGATCATATTATTATATGGGACATGGACTGATTCTCCAAATTTTCACCGGGTGTGGGACATGGAATAATGCTCTAAATACTCATGGGGTTCTAGACACGATATTCTACACCCATGATATTGAAATTGGACCATGGTTCAAAATTCCCTTGATATGAATTTAAATAAAATGGATAATGTAGGACTATGGGATTTGAATTTTGAATCTCTATGTAATATGTGATATCTCTTAGGGATAGTTTAGACTCTAGAATGGGTTGAAGTAGGTATTGATGGGCTAGGTGGCATCATGAATGTGGGAAATTATATTGTTAATTAAAGAATAATGAAAAGTGATAATTGTTTACTTTATGCATTGTACTTTATTCTTTATACAAATATAGGCACTATTATTGACTGGATATTGTTTTAGATGTCGTTGGTGGTGGTCTACTGAGTTGTACTCACACACTACTTGGGATTCCTGCTCAGTACCTGAATAGACATAATGTTTTCAAGAAAGGATAAGGGGAATATACCTATGTTAAACAGTTGAGTTAGTATGGATAATGGTTGAGGGAATCATAATTGGTGTTGAGACCCACTTGGAAGTGTCATTGTTTCTTTCTTTTAGTTATTCATTTGACACTTGACACATATTGGGATTGGCATATCTACTATTTTGGTATGGATATTGTATTCCAGTTTTGGTAGATATGTTATAATGGTATTTTCTAGTCATTGGTTATACACTTTGGTTATTCTTATTTATTTATAATTTTTTCTACTTTGATAAAGATGGTATAGTCTCCCCATGTTGTATATTTGACCCTCACTACTAGTCGGTAGCCTCTGGCATATGAGGAAGTACGCTAATGGTCATGTAACCAATCTCCTATAAATTTATGGCACCTATTCTAAAATAATGACATTAGTATATTAAATATAATTAATTGTTATTATGATGATGTAACAACCATTATCCACCTCCTTTCCATCTTAGGTTGAACGAAAAAAAACCCATGCATACCTGTGGACTACCACCTCAATGAAGCGATGTGTTTCCTTTTTCCTCACCTCTTCACATTTATGTTTAAAATTATGTATTCACTGAATATATATGATATTTATTTTATTACTATATTTTTAAAACATTGAATTATTAATTAATTTTATTTCTTTCCATTCATCAAGTAGTTGAAAAATCACTAGTGCATACATATGGATTACCATCTACATAAAGTAATATAATTCATTTTTCATCACCTATTTATATGAATAATAATAATTTTGAATATAATTATTAAATATCATACTATTTAAATTATTAAAATTTTAGAGATTATGGATCCATGATAAAATTATAAGGATCAGGATCGCTGAATCGAAACATGCATGTAAAATGAATCATTTATCAACTAGAAAAACGATTTTATTGAATAATAGTTTATAAAATAGTGATAATATGTTATAATTAAATCATACAATGTATGATATATATGATTTTATATCTTCAATATATGTATAATAATTTTTTTATTCATTATTTCTAAACGTGTATAATGAGTGACAAGACTTGAGGAAAGGGTTTCTCATCTCAATTTTATTTTTGTAGAGATATTACATATTCACCCATTATTTACAATGTGTGGTGTGTATACTGAAAATGAATGTATTATATGATTATTTTCATGGAGAATATTTTTATTTAAACATCTATATAAGTTTAACTCTTTTAGGAGATTTTGATTTAGATATTACCAATGTTGGAAGGGTTTATCACCTCCAATTGTCTTCTTTGGGAAATATGTTACATTGTAGACCTATATTATTCTATTAGGTGTATATACTATACCTTTTATATTTCATCCATTAATATACTTATATTAAGTTTTTTAATGCTTCATTTGAAGTTATTTCATTTATGGGGTTTATGATTTAAAAGTTGCAACAATGGAAAAGGTTTTAGTTACAAACTCATTTCTTTTTAGGATTATCTGTGCTAAATTTACCTTGAGTAAATTTTTTTTGGATATTATACTTTAAAACCCATTTATTTTCTTTCTCATATGGTTATCCTATAAATTTTTAAATATTTATACCATTTGTTGGCCTTTAGTACATAAAATTTTGAAGAAAATGTTTTTAAATAAAAGTCAATCTTATTTCCTCTTTAGTCAATAAACTTTTTATTCTGTGTTTATAATATTAAAATTTTGTTTTAGGAATGTTTTTTAATAAATTTTATTGTTTTAAAAATACCTTTTTCATATCATTTTGCATTATTTTAAAAGGTATAAATGTAATTTTTTATATTTTTTGAACAAGTCATTTTTGAATTTTCACAAAAGTGTGAAAGAAATGTGTTCTTTTAATGTATACAGCATGAATAGATTTTCCCATTCTCATGAGAGTTCTTTATATTAAATATTACATAAAAAAAATTCATGGATATATTCAATGAAAATCATTTTATAAATACTCAAAAAAATTATTCTAAATGTTATCAAAATAAAAGGGTGTTTGTTCATTTTTTAAGGAATGCTTGAAATGTTTTTTAATTATATTTTTCATTTGGGTTGACATCCTTTATATATCATTATAATTCAATGGGGATGTGTTCATATTATTCCTTCCACATTTTTAGAAAAATTATTCTGATGATGATTCTATGAAACCTATTCCTTTCCCACTAATTAATAAAGTTATGATATGATCTTGGTGAAACCAATTTATTTTCCTTATATTATGATATATTTATATAATGAATGGTTTAGGATCTTGTGTAAAACATATGAATTGTAGTCATTATTTTATGTGTGTTTCTTTTATATCCTACCAATGAAATGGGTAAATCCTTATATCTCAATAGATAATGATTGGAAATGAGTTAATTTGCTCGATCTACTAGGGGAAATAAGTAGGGATGCCTAATCCACTATGATATGGGAAACATGTTATTATACCTAATACAACTTCATATAGGAAACATGTAGTTATTACTAGTCCATTATGATAGGGGAAATATTTGGTGATCCATGATCCGCTATGATATGGGAAATAGGTGTTAATGCATGATACACTGTGATATATTGGTCTCAATATTTATCCTTGAAATGTGATATGGTTTATATGACTATGAAGATTCTAAAATATCATGACATGTTTTTATTCTTATGATTTGAACTCATGGGTAATGATTATTTTTTAATGAATACCTAATCTTATGGAATGTTAATGTTTTATTCCATGAATCACTATTATGATCTATTATTTACTGGGTATTATTTTATATTGGTAATATCAGGTTATTATAAGTTTATTCTAATGATGTGATTAAATATGATATTTGATTAATATCTCCCATGTTTACCCTTATGGAGCATCTAGTCTCACCCCTTCTTATATTTTTATTTTCCCCAGGTTATGAAGAAGGGTACTAAGTATGATGATTATAGAAGGGTAATTTATATAAATAAATATTTTAGAGATATAGGATATTGTGCTTACATAATATGTTTATATATCTAGTATACAAAGAAAAAAAACTTTTATGGTTCTTAGGAATGTCTTTTTGGTAGATATGTTGTATATTTTTTAAAAAGATGTAATATTTATGTATGAAATATTCAGGTCACCTAATCTTGTATCAAATAAGGGTTTAGTTATTTTTAAAGATTGGGAGTAGATAAATTTAGTAAAACCCTAGGGATAAGTCTAAGTATAATTTAACATCAATTTTTTTAAAATTAAATATCGTGTGGTTTTCCTATAAAATACATCCATGTATGGATATAGGAAAGAATATGTAGTTATAACAAAAATTCACCTATGGGTAACAACTATAAAACGGGTGGTTATGGTATTAACTTGATCTTAATTGGTATATGATAAGTGGGCCTAAGAGGGGACACCTGGAGAGACACTCCTTCTGATATGATCATTTTAAATAGCATATTCGTTTTGAACCATTATGAAGTACAAAAATTGATAATGACCATAGATAACCTAGGTTAAACCTATGGTGTTATAAATTGAAAATAAGTTTTAATGATTTAGACATCCTATAAATGATTTTTATGATTATATTGATTCTCACTATTATTATAGTTTCTGAAACTATTATTTATGGTTTTAGGACATGATTGGAACAATAAAGAATCTGGCTAACATTGAATTTTATGGAAAATTCAATGATTGTCCACACGAGAAACCAAATGAAATGGGAGATGGAATGAGAAACCTTGAGATTATACCTAACTATATATTATGGTATATTATTAACAAATTGAAAAAATGTGATTTTTTTAATAAACCCAAAAATATAAAAATGGATTTTCATGAAACATATAGAGGAAATAAAATTTATCTTCCTACGTGTCAATAATGTGGGAAGAAGCATTGATGAAAATGTCTCAAAGGAATGATATTATATTTTGGGAATGAAAAATAAGGACATTGAACAAGTAATTACAATGTAAAAAATAAAAGTTCAATGGATTTAAATAAAATAAATCATAAGTTACCATTGATAGTTGAATCTATTATGTGTGTTTCACTTGATAATTATCTAAGTTAATGCCTTAATCCAAGTGCTAACACCTAAACCAATTGAGGGACTTCACTATTCCAATAATTTTAGTAGAATGATTGATATATTTATGTAGTGGGATTCAAGAATTATGTTTTTAAGTGTTTAATAAATTATAATATGGCTATAAGAATCATAAAACATTTAAGTATTATTATACAATGGTTTGGAAACATATGTTGAATGGAATCGATAAAAAAATTAATTTAGTGGTAAGTTGATATTTTTTGAAAACACGTGATTGAGGGATAGATTACCCTTAATATGTTCCTAGTATTTAGATAATAATTTTCAGTGGGATAAAGATATGATTGATATTGAGCGTAAGGTCCCACACTTTATCATTAAATAATCTTGAATTAAGTTAATAATTCGAATTGAGGATATTTGCAGGTTTCTAGCTTTAGAGAATTAGGTAATAACTTATACATAACAACTAGAATATTACAAGTAGAAACTTCTAATCTATCCAAATTTTTCTCCCCAAAATAAAAATCCATAAATAAAATAAGAATTATTTTATTCATAAAAATATTCTTGAATTATTCCTTTCTCTTATCGTTCCTTATACCCTATGAAAAAAAATTCAAAAAAACTTTTGATGAGTATAAAAATATTTGTAAGGGTTATAAAATAAGGAAAGAAAACATTAGTCCATGAATACATACAAATCAATGAAATCATACTTTTCACTCGTATAATATAATCTATTTAACATGCCTCATGAAATCATAAGATTTATGAATAACACATATAAATAATAAATCATAAAATTAACTTGTGGAATCCATTACATACTAACATTGTAGCTTTCACAGCTACAAAGGGAGTTACATTTAGAATACCCATCATAGTATATTCCCTAAATATTGTAGGAGAAAAATTAATGGTTACCTCTATCACTTTACCCAATTAATTAGAGATCTATCTCAGGCTCACCCATCCTAGGTTTATCATGGAACCACACATATACGTAAACAATTTACAAGAACCATAACACATAAAACAAGCATAAAGGAAAGAAAATATGTTCACATTGAAATTACAATATAACATTTCAAGATATTGAAATAATCAATCTATTCTCAAAACCATTTTCATTACCAAAGTACATAAAAAGATTATATGGTATTTATTTTACTTTTAAAAACACTAAATCTTATTAAGGAATCCAAATATCAAATAATACATGAGGCGACGGAAAGGTCATTTTCCCCATGTACGTTAAAAAGAATCATTACTTTTGTCATTTAGTAAAACGCTTCATTGAAAAATATTCCCTTTGAATGAAATAAAAATTCAAAGGTTTTTATACACCATAAAAATTAATTCCTGTAAAAATTAATATATGCCTCAATGAAAGGAGATTGAGATGAATCCCCTAACGAAAATTTAGCAGCCTAACAGCATCACATTATAATTCAAAAAATTGGTTGATGGGAGAGAAAAGGGTCTCTTATAAATTTGACATAAAATTTATACCAATAAGTATATATAAAAACATACCCAAACATAATAAAATGTAAATTAAATACATAACATAAATAATTATTTTACTAAAAGAGGAGGGTGAAAGCTTCCCTTACCTTATGTTTGATTCATCACGTATGTTCCTTGTTCTTCCTGAATAATAAAATTAAGTTAATTGATAATTTATTAAGAAATATTTTAAATTTTATTGTTCCTTTTTTTCACTTATTTCCAAATTATAAAAATTACATATTTATTTAAGTTAATATCATTAATTTTATCGATATTTGGTACATGAGTCAAAAATGAAGTTGTTATAATTACAAATTGTCCATGAGGTCAAAAGTACATTTTGTACAGAATGATATTCATGATTTAAATATCATATATATCATATATATATATATTATATGTATTTATAATATTCCATAAAATTTGGAGATAAGAAATGAAGTGCACCATTCATGGAGACAGTAAGTCGTACGTACGCATGAACGTTACTTTCATTTTTCTTAAGGAATGAAAACTAAACTATACATAGGTATATTATAATTCTAGAATAATATAATATGATATATATGTTACATAATTTCATTAACTCCATCCTTTATATGTTCCATTTATGGCATGAACGACTCATCTCACATTGAGGGGGCGGTAGTCCGCGCTTCCTCAAATTAAATTATCATATTTACACATTATGGAAAGCATAAAGGTATGCTGTAAATAAAATTACAGAATAATGGAGACAAAATAAATATAAAATATATCATATATATATATATATAGTTCCATCATATTATCCATCATGAATGGTGGTTGGGAAAAATCACACAATCATCGTTTCATGAGGCAACAGTTCACCGTACACAGAAACAATATCATTGTATCCATTAGATGGAGTTGTGTGTATATTTAGTTTGAATTGTTCTCTTAAAAAATACTAATATATGTAGGATATTTTTTTATGTAATCAATGAATAATAATAGAATATATTGTGAATAAATAAAATAATGGAAAGGAACTTTAGAGAAGATGTTACCTCTTAAAACATGCAACACCCTTTCATGTGAGCCAAAAGGATTTATTGAATTTCCTTATGCCTAAGGTAAGGCTTCTAGGAAGAATATAGTGATGTTGGGAGCATATTTTGGAAGATTTTGGACAATCCAAGGGACTTGAGATGTGTGAGTAATGTGTTATAGGCGGTGACCTTTTATAAGAGGGAGGAGGGGTACTTAAGGAATGTCTTGAAAGATTATTTTTTATTAACCAAATTTCGATTTAAAATGGTCCAAAACTCATTTAATTCGAATATAAGATGATTATTGTTCTAAATACCCTCAAAAAATACGTTTTAGTTAATTTTTCTTTTCAAATGTAACCTTATAATTAAGCTTTAACCCTTAGTTAACTTATCTGACTCTTACCATGTCTTCTTGTATATTTATACATTATGGTTAATATAGTTACTGTGAAATTCCAATAGAACCTAAAGTGGTTCATTAATTACATGTTCGACCTTATGTAAGTCATTTGGTGGAATATTATATTTTTTGGACTATTATATCATTTAATAAAATAGTATTTTCTTTAAAAACTCATTTATATCAATTTATATTCTATTCATATCTTGACATTTAAAAATTTGTAACAACTTGATTATTTAGAAAAAACTTCATTAACTAAAATATAAAGAGAAATAATTATCACTTAAATTCGTGGATGGTATAAAAAGTTTCAAACTAAATTTATTTTAATTTTTATAATCTCATTTATGTAAAACATTCATTAATAAGGTAGTCGCTACAGTATCATTGTGTCATAAATAAATTTATTTATTTGATGTATAAAAATTATAAATAAAATACCATTATGTATTAAATTTTTTTACCTTTATAATTACTATTTATAGTCGAATTGGTCACTTATATAACCACATATAAAATTTGTTTTAATAAAAGATATATGTTTATGTTATATTTTCCTTAACTTCAAATTTAAAGTAATTAAATGAAATTTTCACACACAAGTGGCTCCATGGGGTCCTAAAATCAACCCAAGTATGACCATGGTTGGAAATATCTCATAAAATTGGATTAGGACACATGTTATGGTAATTTAATATTATTATAATATGATTTTTTACCCTTATTTGTGATTTAACCATGGTAAATAAAATATTTACTCAAGTTACTATTCAATATGTCTAAAAATAAAAGTTACCTATTTACATAATTTGGAACTCCTGATTCCAAATATGGAATCCATTTTTCTAAATTAAAAACATATAAATTGCAGAAATTAATTTAAAATTAATTCCCATTGTCAAAACAAAAAAACATGTTTTTAAGAAGCAAAAACTACCAAAAGATTGACATGTCTTTATGTTCAATTAAAATGTGAAATTACTTCCCATGACAATAATTATATTAAATGATAAACATATAATCCAATTATACTTTAATTCAATTAAAATTACAATCTAAATATATAAATAAATTAGATGAAAAGGCAATTTTGAATTATGACGCCGTATCTTTCACTATTCATTAAAAAATTAATTATGTCATAAAAATACCAAAATTTCATAAAAAGTAGATTTTGAAGTCCCTTTTCTAAATAAGTTTTTTATTTTTTTCAAATAAAACATATAAAAGTGAAAAAATATCTATTTAAAAAGGTTTCACCATCAAAAGGCGGTAAAACGACCTTTTAAAAATAATGAGTATTTATGCTTAAAATTGGATTCATTCTTATTTTAAGCCTCTAAAATTTATTGGATAGATGTAAAAGCATTTAAAAAAATGATTAATCATAATTTAGTTATTTATATTCATTCTCGTCAATACAACGGTTAAGCTTTAACTTCCATTTAAAAATAATAATATTATGATATTAGTTTTTGGTATCACTAAAAGGTGTGTGCAACGTAAGATTTTAGAGAAACCCATTATTGTTTGTCGAGTATGCTATTCGAAAAAGAATCCCCTTTAACATAAAATTAATATTTTATTCATAAATATTAATAGATATAAAAATGTATTATTCTGTAAATACTTGGGTCATTACATCCTTCCCCCATTATGGAAATTGCATCCTCACTATTTTAAAATTGGGCTAAGAAACATCATTGAATCCCCACATTGGAAAAAGAGTCAATCAAACTATCACTTTAAAATAAATAAAGAGAATTAAAAAGGTCACCCGAGAAAACCCATACAAGGATTCCATGTAGGAAACATGGATATTGAAGAAAAACTAACCAACAAGTTCTGATGGAGAGTGATAGAAAACATGATCAGGAGAAATTTAACCACTCAAAAACCACATTCTTGTGATGGGTTAAATGGTCTTTGATTTCATAGTAGAGAAAGTAAACAAACAATGTTTTTGTTTTAATATTTTTTTCCAAAAGTTGAGTTATTTATTTATGATATTGACTAAGAAGAGAAGGAAATATACTTACCTTTCAAGTAGAGTTTCATCCTTTAATAAATTTCTACCACAAAATCAAATTTTTTCCAAACAATGATTATTCATGATAACATAGTCGCACCTGAAGCAATAGAATCAACTTCTAGAGAATCACATAATTCACAAAATTTGAACTATTTATTTCCCCAATCTTTAGACATTAACCAAAACTAAAATGGTTAGTAAGAGTACAGATGATCCCCAAAAATGATAATCCTTTATAAAAATAAATACTACTCTTAATCTCCAAAATTTGACAAACAATACCCAAAGATCAACAAAGACCATACAATAAACAATTTTCCTTAAAATTATTCAAAATAATTCAAAGTATGTTTGAAATAAAAAACTCATAATAATTTTATCACTGTGTATTCCATGATAAATCATAAAAATTATATCCAAATAACATCGACTACTCATAAAGTCTCATAATTAAAAGTAATTAACCTAATCACATATTCACTATGATAGGCTAATCATTTCCATAATTAACCCAAATATCCATATGTCCACAAAAAGAAAATAGATTCTTCCAAAATAAAATTCAACCATTACTCCTAAAAATAAATCCCATAGTATTATATTTTTCCTTAAGTATATTGTGTTCCCAAATGAGTGAGTGTATTCTAAAATAACATTTACAACATAATCACAAAATAATTTTCCAATACTAAGTATATTTAATTGATAAAACATAGGTTACCAAAATCAACTTATTCTTGATCCATAAAATCATTTAACTAAAATAATTAGTTATACTAACCAAGGACTTCACGTAGTCTAGTGGTAAGTGATAAATCCCAGTCGCACTTTGGTTTTGGGTTCAATTACCACAGTTTTGTCTGACGTGACGAGTTGTCATATGTTCTGCGTGTTCTCCTTTTTCATAAACCATATAATTATAATAATAATAAAAAAATGAGATAAAATCCTTTAATGATTCCATAACATGTTTTAAGCTCAATGGTTATCTCATACCTTACATTTTCATCCCAAAAAGTAATAACCCTTTATTGCCTAAAATTCAAGGATCATATAAACCCAAATGTTACTTTATAACTATATCCAAAAAATAAAAGATAATTCTTCCTCAAATAGAATTTTCACATAACAAACTTTAGGGTTTCACATAAAAGATATAAGTCTTCTAATGTAATCATATCAATAAAAGAGAATAAATACTTTTAAACATTTCATCACCCAGATACCTAATATAACTCTCGAATTTCTAAAATGTAGACAAATTAATTTTCTATCATTCTTCATGATCCCTTAACCATTTTTTAAAACTTATTCTGTAATACTTTTTCCCTACAAAAAAATCATTCATAATGTCATATTATTTCAGTAATGTCAAAACATGATCTAAGAAATAATCCATACCTTTCATAGGTCATTTTCAGTTTGCTCATCTACAATTTGAATGGAATTAGGAATTGGTAAACATATATTTTTATGGTCCTATTAATCCCATTCTTGAACCTTCTTCATGGTACTTCTATTTTCATAATGACCAATCACACCACATATAAAACGTTCAATTGATTCCTCAGAAATAACTTCTTTCCCTTTCCTAGAGTCAAAAAAATCCCTTTTTTCATGGAGGTTTATTGCTTTATGACCTTCATTACCACATCTATAACATCTTCTTATCCCTTTGAATCATTTTCCTAGGTGTTTATTTCCACATCCTAGGCACATTTGTTTTTTAATATAATTACCTTTATGAATATTACCTAAACTTCCATTGGGATTTTTTTCTCACATATATGATGCCTTAGAAAAATCACGAAGGTTCAACTAGTCAATCATGACTCTAGATAGTTGGTTAAGAATAACCAAAAGAGTTCTCATTATAGCTCTTATTTAATTTGATTGATCATTCAAAAAACCACCACAATTTACTTCACATCCATTGTTACTTTGGTTCCTGTTAGACCCAGCCATTTACTAAAACAAAAAAGGTTAGTGTTAGTATATCATTAAAATCATCATATAATATCTTATGAGGAGGGTAAACACTAAGATATACTTAGTCATGTTATCTTAAACTCATTAAATTTATCTAAAATAACTATGAATCTTTCTAATATGCTAACCATTATAGTTATTTCACTTATGCTAAAATAACACCCTAACCTCTAAAGTTATCTAAACCGACCTCTGATAACAACTGTAAGGCCCCAACCTTAAACATTATATAATCTTGAATTAAGTTAATAATTCACATTGAGGATATTTACAGGTTTATATCTTTAGATTATTATTTCATAACTTATACATAACAACTTGAATATTACAAATAGACACTTTTACTATATCCAAAAAATAACAAAAATAAAACTCCTTAAATAAAACAAGAATTATTTTCTAGATAAAAATTATTATTGAATTCTTCCTTTATCTTACCCTTCCTTATAACCTTTGAAAAATATTTAAAAAACTTGGAATGAGCATAAAAATCTCAGTAAGAGATATAAAGGAAATAAAACATTAGTCCATGAATACATACAAATCAATAAAATCATACTTTTCACTCATATAACATAATCTATTTAACATACCTCATGAAATCAGAATATTTATGAATAACACATAGAAATAATAAATCATAAAGGTAATTTGTGGCATCTATAACATACTTAAATTGTAGCTTTCATAGCTACATAGGGAGTTACGTTCGGAATACACATAACAATATATTCCCTAATCCTCTTAGGAGAATCATTAATGTTTACCTCTGTCATGCTACCCAATGCATTGGAGATCTATCTTGGGCTCACCCACCCTTGGTTTGTCATGGAACCACCCATATATGTAAACAATTCCCAAGAACCATAACACATAAAACAAACATAAAGGAAAGATAATATTTCCACATTGAAATTACAATATATCATTTCAAGATATTGAAATAATCAATTAATTATAAAAACCAATTTAAATACAAAAATATGTAAAAAGATTATACAGTATTTATTTTCCTTTTAAAAACACTATGGCTTGTTAAGGAATCCAAATATCAAATAATACTCGCAGTGCAAGAAATTTCATTTTCACCACGTACATTAAAAAGAAACATTCCTTTTGTCATTTAGTGAAATGATTCGTATAAAAATATTACCTTTGAATGAAATGAAAATTAAAATTGGATTATACACCGTAAAAAATAAATTCATGTGTAAATCAAAATATGCATCAATGAAAGAATATTGAGACGAAGTCCATTAAGAAAATTCAGTAGCCCAATGGTGTCACATTAAAATTTAGAAAATTATTTGATGGGAGAGAAAAGTGTCTCCCATTACTTGGAAATAAAATGTACCACAATAAGGATATAGAATAAAATATCCAAAAATAAGAAAATGGAAATTAAAAGACATTACATAAATAATTCTTTGACTAAAAGAGGAGGGTGAAAGGTTCATTTACCTTACATACGATTTGTCACGTATGTTCCTTGTTCTTCTTAAATAATAAAATTAAGTTAATTTATAATTTCTTAAGAACTTTTTTCAAGTTTATTATTCCTTTAATATGAATTATTTTCACATTACAAAAATTACATAATTATTTAAGTTTATATCAATCATTTTGTCGATATTCGGTACTTGAGTCAAAAATGAAGTTGTTATAATTACAAATTGTCCATGAGGTAAAAAGTCCATTATATCCATAATTATATTCATGATTTAAATATCATATAATTAATATATATCTAGTGTGTATATATTTATAATATTTGATAACATTTGGAGATAATAAATGAATTTCACTGTTCATGAAGACGGTAAGTCATACGTACGCATGAACACTTATTTCATTTCTTTTTTTCATTTTTAAAAGAGTGAAAACTAAATGATAAACATGTATATTATAATTAATGTATACTATAATATTATATATACAATACATAAGTTCATTAACTCTATCCTTTATACATTCCATGTATGGCATGAATGACTCATCTCACTTTGAAGGGGCGGCAGTCCGCGCTTCCTCAAATGAAATTATCGTATTTACACATTATGGAAAGCATAAAGGTATGATGTAAATAAAATTATATAATAATAGAGAAAAAATATAATATATATCATATATAAATATATTTCCATCATAATGGCCACCATGAGAGGTGGTAGGGGAAAATCGAACAATCATTGTTTCGTGAGGCAGTAGTTCGCCGTACACAGAAACAGTATATTCGTATCCAATAGATGGTGGTGTGTGTAAGTGTAGTTAGAATACACATCATAACAAAATCCTATTATATTTTGGATACTAGTGTTGTTATCTAATCAAATAATAATAATATAATAGATAGTGAAGAAGTAAAATAATAGAAAGGAGCTTTAGGGAATATGCTACCTCTTAAAACGTGTAACACCCTTTGATGTGAGCCAAAAGGCTTTATTGAATTTTATTATGCCTAAGGTAAGGCTTATAGGTATAATATAACGGTGTTGGGAGATTATTTTTGAAGATTTTGGATGAGCCAAGGGGCTTGAGATGTGTGAGTTGGGGGGTTAGAGGTGGTGGCATATTATAAGAGGGAGGAGGGGTACTTTAGGAATGTCTGGAAAGATTATTTTATTATAAACTGAATTTTGATTTCAAAAAGTTCCAAAAGTCATTTAATTAAATTATAAGATGAGTATTTATTTAAATACTCTCAACCAATAGGTTTTATACAAGTTTGGGTTTCAAATTTGACCATATAATTTAGCTTTAACCCTTAGTTAACTTGTTTGACTGTTACCATGTCTTCTGGTATATTCATACTATATGGTTAATATAGTTACTATAAAATTCCAATTAAACCTAATGTAGTTCATTAATTAAATTTTAAAACTTATCTAATTAATATTTCCAAATATAATATTTTTAGGAATATTATATCATTTATTAAAATAGTATTTTTTTTAAAACTAAATTATGTAAATTTATATACTATTCATATCATGACTTTTAAAAAATCCATAACAACTTGATTATTTCGAAAAAACATCATTAATTAAAATATAACAAGTCATAATTATCCAAAAAATCTTCTATGGAATAAAAAGTTTCAAACCAAATTTATTTTAATTTTTATAATCTCAATTATTTAATACATTCATCAATAAGGTAATTACTACACCATCATTAAGTCATAAATAGATTTATTTATTTGATGTCTAAAAAATATAAATAAAACCCAATTATATAGTAAATATTTTTATATTTCTAATTATTATTTATAGTATAATATATCACTTATATTACCACATTTAAAAATTGTTTTATTAAAATATATATGTTTTGTTATATTTTTCTTAACTTTAAATTAAAAGTAATTAAATGTACTTTTCACACACAAGTGGCTCCATGGGGTCCTAAAATAGACCCTCATATGCCCATGGTTGGAAATATCTCATCCAATAGGATTAAGACATGTTTTAGGGTAATTTAATATTATTATAATATTATTTTTTACCCTTATTTACATGATTTATCCTTTAACCATGGTAAATAAAAAAATTTCTAATGTTACTATTCATAATGTCTAAAAATAAAAGTTACCTATTTAAAAAATTTGGACCTTCTGATTCCAAATATGGAATCCATTTTTACAAATTCAAAACATAGAAATTTAATAAATTAATTTAAAATTAATTCCCATCATCAAAACCAAAAAATGTGTTTTTAAGAAGTAATAACTACCAAAAGATTGACATGTGTTTATATCCAATTAAAATGTGAAGTTACTTCCCATGACCATAATTAGATTAAATGATAAAAATATATTTTAATTATACTTTAAACCCAATTAAAATTAAAATTTAACTATATAAAAAAATTATATGAAAAGGTAGTTCTGAATTAAAATGCAGTATTTTTCATTATTCTTTAAAAAATGAACTTTATTAGAAAAATACCAAAATTTTATCCAAAGTAAATTTTTTTTCTCTATTCTAAATTATATTTTTATTTTTTCAAATAGATTATATAAAAGTGAAAAAAACTATATTTAAAAAGGTTTCTCTATCAAAATGTGGTAAAACGACCTTTTAAAAATAATAGAGTATTTGTGCTTAAAATTTGATTCATTCTTATTTTAAGCATCTAAAATTTATTGGATAAATTAAAAAACATTTAAAAAACATGTGTAATCAAAATTTAGTTAGTTATGTTCATTCCCATGAATAAAATGGTTAGGCATTATCTACCATTTAAAAATAATAATATTATTATATTATTTTTTGGTATAACTCAAAGGTGCGTGCAACGTAAGATTTCAGGGAAACCCCTTATTGCGTGTCGAGTACGCTATTGAAAAAATCAACCCATTTAACATAAAATTAATATCATATTCATAAATATTAATAGATATGAAAATGTATTATTCAATAAATACATGGTTTGTTAAATTAAGAAATTAAATTGGGTAGTATTGATGACCTTGTAATTGATTAGTGATTTGATGAAAAAGTGATTTATGAGGAATTTTCTTATATTTTTATATTTATTTAATATATTTGATATTATGTGATTTTATTTAAGTAATAATAATAAATTAAATTTTTAGAATCATTTATATTTTAATTGATTTTTTGTGGTGATTTGGGACATTTTTGAAAAATAGTATTGTTTTTGAAAAGAATATATGATCATGGTTTTCACATGTTTGGTATGTGACATTATGAGGTACCTTATGTTGTTAGGGGATATATGTTGAATTTTATCATGGAATAAATTTATGATAAAATATTTCATATTATTGTTTTTTTAAATTTTATAAGAAATATTTTGGTGGATTCATAACATTAACTATTTATGGAATGGTTTAAGTTGAACTTTTAGTGTTATTATTGTGGTTATAGATATTAACGTATTATTTCATCATATGAAGATTTATCCATATTGGATCAATTGTTCTAACCATTTTGTATTTTATACTATCTAAACATAGAAGGAATGAATTTTCACTATTTTACATATCTTATTATCAATTGAATGATAATTTTAGTTAATTGTTATTGAAAAATTAGTCTTGAATATTATTTTCTTGGAGTAAGAAATCATGTGGAAATTCATCAAAACATAACCAAAATGATTAAATTGTTCTTATGAAATGGAATGAAATCAAGTATGTATATTTTCCCATGTACTATATCTTGATAGTAAAAGAATCCCTTAACTCCAGAAAATGGATCTTGAAATAAAAATATCGTCATTTTACATATATTTCTAATGAATCAGTTTTCTTCTTTCTCCCTTATTGAATTATGTTTTTTTTCCATTAATGTTATGATGATCATGTTCTATATCACTATATATTTTTCATAGGATTTTATTTTTCCACTATATGCCCATTTTTTCACATTGGAATAATTTTATCCTTGTCTTAGAAACTGATTATGTGTTATTTCAGGTAACATTTATTTTACTCACTTTCCCTTTTTAAAGGAAGTTTCATTAGCCCTTTGTACGAAGTGGATTTTTAATAATGGTATTTTATAATATTGAACCACTAATGACCAACATAAAATCATTAGTACATGATTTATTTAAGGGGGGATATTTTAACACCATGAAAATTTATCTTAGAAGAATAATAATCTCAATAGATTGATTAACACACAACACTGATATTTAAAAAAATTATTTTATACTAATAAAAATATAATTATTCAAATATGGCCTTTATAACCTAGACATTGAATACAAGAGTTTAATTATTAGTAACTACATTATGAAATATAAGTATAATGGTTATGTTAATAAAAAAAATTGATTAATTATTTTTAAATAACCACTCGATTTTAGTAAATTCATCTTATGCATCAATGATACTTTTTCTTCTAAATTATTTCTTTTTGTGTGTAAATATTATAATAAATTAATAAAACTTTTATAAATTATATTTTACATAAAGGATATAATTTTTTAAATAAGTGTATCCAAATTATCTTAAGGTAAATTTTGGAAATTTTCTAAAATGACTGATTTTTTAGTGAACAGTGAAAAATAGTGATTTTTAATTTAATAACATTTATTTTTAATAAATAATGTAATTTAAAAGTCTCAGTATATTATGGAATTTTTATTAAATTTAAATATGATACATTTTATTTATAATAATTTAATCAGTTCCATTTTAATTAACAATATTCTTGATTTTTATATAAGTTAATTTTAGGTTTAAAAAATATTTTTCTAAAAATTATTTTCCATTTTGTTTTACGAATTTTCAATAAAATTATTTTTTACCACTTATATAAATTGAATAATAAAAAATGGAATCCTCATTTGTCATGAATTGTTCGGGATACCATAGAATCCAAATACTCAAGTTGAAACTCACATGTCCCAAAGGGCATTCTCAACCTCCACGGGTTTTCAACAACAACATGGCACCATACAAGATAAAAAGGGAATGAATTTTCCCCAAAACTATAGAAGAAAAAATTTTAGAAGTCTGTATGCTCAAATATCCATAGGGAGAAAGTACCAAAAAAATAGGCTTTAAATAAACCTAAATTAATACATCATCAAAGTACTCATCAACTAGCAAGATAAACTCAAACATCCCAAAGGAGACACAACTCCAAGCCCGAAGGATCAAGAACATCCACCCCCTCTAAGCGGAAATTTCTATTTTCTTGGACCTGGTAGAATAAAATCTAAAAATTCTTAAAGGAAAAGGTAGTGTCTGAGCTAGAAATCCTAATATGGCCTCACCAAGTTTTCCATAATAGAGTCCATAACAATAAGACAAATCATTTTTTCAATTTTAAGAAAAATAGTCTATGGAAGTAAACTTTCATGTTTAAAAATACATTCCATCATTTCAAAATGATAGAAAATGTTTCAAAAATGTATTAAATAAACATTTTATATAAAAAACTTATATAAATCAACATTCATGAAGAAAAAAATTCTATAATCAACAGAATATATATATATATCAAAATAATCACAACAAGAACCATGGTCATTTACCTTGTAGTATGATAGTTTCTAGTTATAGGATCCTCACACATATCATATTAGTGATCATGGAAATATGTGTACACACATCCCTTAGGCTCGGTCCAGATAGGACTCGTCAAAATCCCATCGGGATAAGATCTTCCTAACTAGGATTTTGTTAGAGTTCTTGTCATTAATCCATTTTCATGGACTTATCATCCTATAATTATTTTCCTAAATAACAAACTAACTACCACTACATTCATGTGCTCAATAAATCAATAAAAAATACGCAAATCATCCCATTTTAAATCAAACATCATTTATAGTTTAATTGACCAATTTTCAGTTTCAATATACCAATTCAATTTCAAAACCAAAACATGGATTTTTCATTAACTCATGCCTTTTTAAAATAAAACCAATCATCTGTTTTTATCAATTCAATTTAATCCATTTTTATCAAATCAATTCTAAAATAAATTTATTAATTCCATTATTTTCAAAATTTTCCCCAAATTCCAATTCCATTAGAACTAGTGGGTGTCCTCAAAAATCCATGCCAACTCAAACAAAAATTCCAATTCATATTGAATTGGGAATTCATAAATCAATTGAAATAAATTTATGTCAAATTAAAAAAAATTAATTTTTGATTATATTGTGAATCTCAAATGTAACCACCTACCATTAATCATTAAATCACAACGCACAACACCCACAATAGTATTTTCCAACAAATAAAAATGGTAATAGAGATAAAGAAATCAAACATAGATTCAAGATTAAAATCAAATGATTTTAGTTCCCACAAAAATGAAACAATCTAACACTCTCTAAGTATAAGAGAAATAGAGAGTGGGAGAGAACACATGATAGGATATTCACACACCCATAGGAGATCGAACGAGATCCACCATGCCTTAATCCACCAAAGAATGTGTTTATAGGACCCAAAATTTGTTCTTAAGAGCTTCTATGAACTTGAAAAATCGATTTAGGTCAAGTTATGGTCGATGAGGGGCTTAAACTGGGGTTTGGTAATTTTTTATAAATTTTTGGAATAAAAAAGTATTGCGTGAACGGTTTTCCAAATAGGGTCTCATGGTTAGAAAAATAGTGTTCCCAAACCATGCACCCCAATACTGGGGTTCATGGTTTTTAAAAGGGGGAAACATGGTTTTTCAAACAATATGCCAACTGTGAAACCCCCATGGTCTAGGGATTCATGGTTGGGACTGTGAGGTTTCACTGTTTTGGTAAATTGTGCACCAATCATTCACATCCCAAAGAGCCTCCAAAATTTTCCAAATTTCAACTGAAGCACCCCTAAACAAGACCAAACCCAATAATGATAAAAATTAGGGTCAAGGAGTACCCAAAAACTAGAAATAAGATGTTAAAACCTCTCCACCATAGAAACTTTCTATCCTCAGAAAACCTGTCAAGATGTTTCCATATCAAAGAGATGAGGCTGATGCTCCCTCCTCAGTGCCTCTCCCTCCCAAGTCTCATGTGAATCAGAATCTTTCTACCATTACACAAAGAACAAAGGTATCATACTCCAATTTAGTATCTTGTTCTAAGAATCAACTGTCCTTACTATAAGCTTGTTCACAGATAAATTAGGCTCAATATCAAGATCACTTCATCTCAAAACATTAGATTGATCAGAAAGATATTTCCATATATGTGATACATGGAACATGTTATGTATTGATGTTAGATGTGGTGGAAGTGCTAAACAGAAATCCACTTTCCACACATTATCTAAAACCTAAAAATATCCCATAAAATGAGGAGAACACTTCTTATTAGTCGGCGTATATACAAAAGAGGGGGGTGAATTGAGTTCCAATTAAAATTTCTATTAAAAACTTTATGATTAAAATACCCCAAATTAAAACAACAAGATAAAATGTATTGAATTTATAAAGATTGTAAGTTTTCAATTAGTTTCTTAAGAGATTGATTATTTCTCAGTTAACTCAATGTGAAGATTAATTAACTTTTGAAACTAAATTACTGGCTAACAAAAGTTATAAACACTTGCTAGTTTAACTATCAGAGTTACTTTAAAATAGATTTATATTGAATGTACTTAGCAGTGGAATATTCAATATAGTTTAAAACAAAATAAATAAGCACAAAAATTTTAACCAAGAGGTTCAGTCTCAAGATGAGACTTAGTCATCTCAAAAAATTTATATAAACATTGATCCACACCTTGGATTGGGGTAAACAACAGTACTTAGATTGTCCAGGTACTAAGACCTCTACCAAAGTTCTTCATGGGAAAAAAACAATAGAACACAGGCTATCCAGGTCACACTTGACCTCTACCACTATCCAAAGTGGGATACAAGAGTGTAGGGAAAATATTGTCTGAGGATTTACAAATCCTCTAGTTCAGCATGGGAGACAGTGTGTGTCTAAAAATACAGAGCACACACACTACTCAAAATGTAAATAAGTGAAGCACAATAGAGCTAAACATATAGAGAAGAGTTTAGAATGCTCTATGTGTTTTTAGTGAAGCTCTGGACTCCTTGAATTGATGAATATGAGGATTTAAGTCCTTCTATGGTTTTTGTCAAGAAACAGAGTGTCGTTTTTGTATTTGGATTTCAGGTCTAGGTTGATCAGTCTGATCAGATTGAGTGAAAGTGAAATCGTTGAATCTCTTTTCTCCATGAATGTTCAGGTTCTATGGATTCAGTATGAATTAATCATTATTCTTCTATTTATGTAAGTTCTAGAATTTTCATGTGAAGACTGACCACCCAACTGACGTCTTTAGTATTTCGAGGTTCCCTTATATAGATTTAGCTCTGACAATGGGAATGATTACATTTTTACAGGTACAAGGTAAGGTTCCTAAAATTCCAACCACTATCATTAATTAATATCAGGTGCATTAAAAACATCAAATATGACTGTTTCTAAATAAACAAATAGAAATAGAGTTTAGAGAAACAATTATTGGTTTCCATCGGTAGCTGTTACTCCTTGTAATAGTATCTTGCTTGAATCGGTCACTCCTTCTATTGGTAGCTCCACTTATCAGTTGCTCCTTGTATTGGTATCTATTCTTATTGGCAGCTATTACTATATATAACAGTAGCTCTATGTATCAGTAGCTATTTCTATAGGTATCTCCTTCTATCAATATCTCCCCTTATCGGTAGCTTCTTTGTAATGATAGCTCTTTTGTAATGGTATCTGTCTGTATTAGCAGACTTGTGTCGGTATCGGTAGACTTTGTCTTTCTATATCAGTGGAATTCCTATCGGTAGTGTATGTTTGTCTGTTTGTATTGGTAGCTTGTATCAGTAACTACATATTAGTGACCTTTACTTATCAGTAGACTATGTACTGGTTGGTATGTATCAATCTAATTGTGCATACCGGTAGACTTATTCTATCGGTAGCTGTTATGCATGTCGGTGACCTTATCCATATTAGTAGACTTCTGTACCGGTGTACTTATCCTTATCAGTAGTTGTGTATCTGTTTGTCTGTATCAATATCTATGTGCATACTGGTGGACTTATGCATACCAGTGGACTTATCACGTATCTGTTCTATGAAAAACATATCCAGATTGTGATAGAATTATTTCAAAGTATGTATAAACATTGATTAACATATTCCAATGATTATTTAAATATTTTTATCAACATAATAGTAGGATGTCATAGATTTAATGAATAAATATATAGATAAACATTATTTGGGATTATCAAATCATATTGAAACATAATTGAGATTATCAAAAAAGGTGAGGTCAAAAATATCCCCCTTTTTGATAATCACAAATTATGATATTATAATCCAAAATAATTAGTAATGTATCAGTATAAAATACAATGGTTCATATTTCTCAGTGTGATTAATGTATCAGACAATATTATTAAATGCAATTATATCATAGGTAATAATAAAAACAATGTACTAGAGTTACAAAACAAATGTATCGGAGGTAAAATTATAAAAAAAATGTACCAGTGGTAAAAGTATTATGCTCATAAATATTAAGCTCATATTTCTCATAATTATCATGTTTCTCTCCCTTAGTATTATTTTTTCCCATTTCCCTTTATATTATTTCTCCCCCTTTGTGATTAGAAAAAAGAAGTAAACAAAGATGAGAAAATGAAGATAAAGTAAGAGAGAATGAAAGCATTGATATATTACTTTATTGAAAAAGACATAGAAATACCGAATTGAATCAAAAAGAATACAAATGATTCCTATCAAAGGTCCTAGCCACTAATCAATCCACCTCTTGAATGTCTACTTTGGATTTGGCTTTGGGTTCAGAGGTAGACTCAGGCTGGGAAGTTTCAGTAGAATGCTTGAGAATTCCATAAAGTACTAATGGAGGTTGAGAAATAGAGATTTTCCCTGGCCTATAATGGGTAACTCTCTGTGTGATCATAGGAGTGAGGCTCCGGATTGCTTGGACTTGAGTCATCTGAGGAATGGAGGCAGACTAAGCAGAGACAGGTAGGGCTGGAGGTGCAATGATAAGAGTACTGTCCACATGCAAAAATGGAAACAACAGATTCCTAAAGTCCATTATGATCCCTCCTTCTCTTTACATTACAGAAATGAATTCATCCCTATTCTCCATGAATTTATCTAGAGCAGGTGTCAACTCCCTAAGCTTGCTTACTTGTTCTTTGAAAGAATGAGTGACTGGGGGTAGCTTCATGTTCTCTAACATATGCTTGAAATGGTTGTTGAGCTAATTCTTGGTATAGAACCTTTGGAAATAGTAATCCACTTTGTCTTTTACCTCTTTTTGAGAAGCAGTGGCTTCTCTTATAAAATTCTAAACAATTTTCCCTATATTCCTAGTGGTAGTCACCACTTGTCTCAAGGCAGAAAAGTCTACAGAGCCACTAGTAGAAGACTGTCCAATCTCTTATCTCATCACAGATCGAATCTGATCAATATCCAAATAAGGATTGATAGAACTCAGATGTGAAACAGTAAAGGCTACGGTTTCCTTAAAAGATTTAGTGAGCCCACTTATGAGATTTTTCACAAGAGAGTCCTTGGTGCTGACATGCTGCTCCATAGTCTTATTAAATCCCACAAAAACATCCACAAATTACCTTACTAGACCTTTAATGTAATTTATATCACCACTCATTTGAGATTGAGAACCACTCAAGGTAGTTTGAGAAGCAGCAGACTGCTTCAAGGCAACAACAGCTCCTATCCAGCTCTCAATCTATGAATGACGTACTCTTATCTCATTCATCATCTCTGTCATAGGTCCTGACACCATATACTCGAGAGAGAGTTCAAATGATTTTTCCATTTTTCTCTGTTCTTCAATAAAATATCTCTTTAAATCTGCAACAGATTTAGTCCAAGTCTCCTTTAACTCAGCCTTTGAAGACTCAAGATCAGCCTTAGTAACCAGATTGTTAGGCACGACTATAGGTGCACTTTCTGACACAATACTAGCCACAGATTCATTCAAAAAAGATTCAATGGATGAAATCAATGAGGTTTCCATTCTTCTTATCTCTTCCACAAATGAGGTCTTAAGAGAAGACTCCAACTGGTCTAGATCATCTTTTCTTACCACATCCTCAGGTAAAAACTCAGAAGAGACATTGTAGTTTACTTGTGGTCTATTCATGGGTGTCTCATCTTCGGAATTAGGATATTCCAACCCACAAACTACAAAAACTGGGTCTTCTACCCAGTCTTCAATTCCATCAGCTACAAAAACATTGCCTTGCCTAGTTGGATTCTCCCCCTCAACTGGTATATTCTTCTGTATATGTATATCAATAGCACCCTCAGCAGCTCGGTCTTCCTCAGAAGAATCCTCCACAATCATATCCATCTCTCCAACTATAGGAGGCACCTCAGGAATAGGTGAAGGTCTATCTAATTCAAAACATTCCTCATTAGGAATTGAGGAGTGCCCAATCAGTGGACTAAGACTCAAGCAAGCAGAAGCAGATGCTTTAGTTTCAGATTATCTTTCTTCTTCATTCTCTGGGGCATTCTGGTCTTCCTCATCAATAGGGGCTTCTTAATTACTAACTCCAAACACAATTTCCTTTCTAGATGATACAATTTCAGCAACAGGACTTGGAGGTAAGTCTGGATCCCTTCAATCAGCTACAGAGGTATCCTCTTCATCAGTATCATCACTATACTGAGGTTTCTCTTCATCAGGTCCTAGACCTGGATCCCTCACATCCTTCGGCCTAGAAGGATGATCCATAGGATTAAAGTTATCATACATATTCTCATCATCACTGACCCACTCTCTTATCCATGGATTCTAATTGATCTTCATGTATTTAAAAAGAGTTCTTGTGATGAAAAAATTGTTCCAAACCACCACTGTCTCATCCCAAGACTCGGTTACTCACTTCACTTTGATCATAACCGAAATTAGCTTTGCAAAGAATAAAGAATTGGACTTTGATTTGGGCCTGGTCATATCCTCAATATGAGTCATTAACAGTCTACACAGATTCAACTTAACACCATGTATTAATAGATGCAGCAAGTAAATATCTTGGTATTTCAAATTTGAAAAGTCTCCTCTTCTTGGACTTAGCACATGTTGGATGAACTTGAACAGTAACCGGTTCTCTCCATCTATTTCTTCAGAAACAACTTTTCTTGGTGTACCATCCCCTATTAATTCTTCCAGAGAAGCTTCATATTCAATGATGTCACTGGTAGGAGGTACTAATTTCGAGAAATACCCAAAATCTCCTTCATGTGGGACTTTCAATAATTTATTCCATTCAGCAGAGGAAAAAGCTATTTCCTTTCCATTCATAACTGAAACCATTCTATTCTCCTCTTCAAGTTTCTCAAAGCGCACAGACGTATAGAACTCTTTTACCAGCTCTGGATAATAGGGACCATTGTTATTCGAGAAGCACTCTACGCATTTCTAGTCCTCCAGTATTTCGAGAACTAAATATTTACTGGACATCAACCATTCCGCGCATAGATCTTTCTCAACTACTATCTCCATTTGAAAAAGATGTGGGTTTGTAGGTTTCTTCACTTCACTTCCACCACTAGAATCTCCTTTGAGTCTCTTGGCATTTGGCTCATCATATTTTTCACTGACTGATGGTCTCTTCACTCTTGCCATTCTGCGAATCGCGAGGCTTAGGGTTTGAGAGAAACAAAGGTTTGGGAGCTAAGGCTTGAAGGTAAAGGTTTTGAGGTGGATTGAGATGACGTTAAGACTTATGTTTTATCATTTAGGAATCAAAAAATAAATAAATAAAACATAATAAGTAAAATATAAATGATTCAAATTCCAGCGGCTATAGATACAGAATTTTAAAAACAGCGCAATCCTAACGGTAATACATACCGGTGAGTATTCCTAACGGTGAGGTAATTATATCAATGAGGTCCACTAACAATGAGGTATATCGGTGATGTTAATATCGGTGAGGTATAACAGTGAGATTCATAATGGTGAGGTATAACAGTGAGGTTCATAACGGTGAGGTTTCTAACGGTGAGGTTTCTAACGATGAGGTTTCTAACGGTGAGGTTTCTAACGGTGAGGTTTCTAACGGTGAGGTTTCTAATGGTGAGGTTTCTAATGGTGAGGTTTCTAATAGTGAGGTTTCTAACATACAAAGTCTATCATTCCTATATCATGTCTAATGTAACTTAACCTATCTGAACTTAAAGGCTTTGTGAAAATGTCACCTAATTGATGTTCAGTACCTATAAATTCAAGAGTAATATCACCCTTTTGGTAATGATCTCTCAGAAAGTGGTGCCTTACATCAATGTGTTTGGTCCTAGAGTGAGACACAGGATTCTTAGACAAATTAATAGCACTAGTGTTACCTCAATTTATAGATACATGTCTAAACTGATATTCATATTCCAATAAAGTATGTTTCATCCACAGAATTTGTGAACAGCAACTACCAGCAGCAATGTACTCTGCTTCAGCAGTAGACAATGCAACATAATTATGCTTTTTACTACACCATGATACTAAGGACTTACCTAGAATATGAAATGTTCCAGAAGTTCTCTATCTATCTAACTTTCAACCAGAAAAGTCAGCATCTGAATAACTTAACAAATCAAATGATTTCCCTTTCGGATAGAATAATCCTAAGTTAGTAGTATGTTTAAGATATTTGAAAATTCTTTTAACAGCAATCAAGTGTGACTCTTTTGGATTCTCTTGAAATATTACACACATACACACACTAAACATAATATCTGATCAACTAGAAGTAAGATAAAAAAACATCCTATCATACCTTTGTATTTGGTTTGATCCACTGGTTTTCCAGTTTCATCAGCATCCAACTTACAATTAGTACTCATAGGTGTATCACTTTCCTTAATACTATCCAAAGCAAAACGTTTTAAAAGATCTTTTGTATATTTACTTTGATTTAAAATAATACCATTTTCATTTTGAAAAACTTGAAATCCAAGGAAGTATTTGAGTTCATCCATTAAACTCATTTCAAATTCATTTTTCATAATCTTTGAAAAATCAATACACAAATTATTTTTAGAAGATCCAAAAATAATATCATCAACATTGATTTGTACTATCAAAACATCTTTGGAAATTTTTTTAATAAAGAGATTTGGATCAGAAATCCCTTTTTGAAAAACATTTTTAAATAATAAAACTACTAAGTCTATCATACCAAGCTTATGGGGCTTGTTTTAAACCATATAAAGCTTTAGAGAGCTGAAAAAATCGATTTGGAAAATGAGGATTGGTAAATCTAGGTGGTTGTTCAACAAAATAATATTCAATTATAAAACCATTTATAAAATCACTTTTAACATCCATTTGATATAACTTGAAATTCAGATGAGTAGCATAGGAAAGTAGAATCCTAATAGCTTCTAATATAGCTACAGGTGAAAAGGTTTCCTCACAGTCTATTCCTTCCTCTTGACTATATCCTTCTGCAACTATCCTTGCTTTGTTTCTAACTATGTTTCATGATTCATCAACATTATTTCTAAACACCCATTCAGTACCTATGGTCAAGGTGTCCTTAGGTCTATCAACTAATTCCCAGACTTTGTTTATTTCAAATGGATTTAATTCTTCTTGCATATCCATTACCCAAAATTCACCATTGATAGCATCATTGATATTTTTAGGTTCTAACTATGAAAGAAAGGCTTGATGTTCAACTTAATTTCTTAGATAATCTCTAGTATGTGTCTCTCTATCAAGATTACCAACAACATCATCTAAAGGATGATTCTTTAGGATCCTAGTTGATCTAGTAAAGGTAGTAATATAAATTTCAAGTTATTCTCTAGGTTTAGGTTCACGAGGATCAGATTCTGGAATATTTACAGAACTGGTTGTCTTTGCAACAGGTTCATTGTTTTTTTCATTAAGGTCCAGAATAGACAGATCTTCTTCAAGATTTTTAAGAAAATACTTAGGTTCATGCGGACCAGTTTCATCAAATTTGTTGTGAACAGATTCTTCCACACATTTGGTTCTTTTTTTAAAGACTCTATGAGATTTACTGGTTATAGAGTAACCTAAAAATATTCCCACATCACTTTTAGAAGCAAACTTGTCAAGATTATCCTTAGTATTATGAATAAATACTTTGCGACCAAAAACTCTAAAGTAACTAACTTTAGGCTTCCTATAATTCCACATTTATTAAGGGGTCTTCTTAAGAACAGGTCTAATCAAGACTCTATTTATAATATAACAAGTTGTATTCACAGCTTCAGCCCAAAAATAAACAGGTAAATCATATTCATTGAGCATAGTTCTTGAAATTTCCTAAAGGGTTCTATTTCTTCTATCTACTACACCATTCTATTGAGGTGTCCTAGGGGAAAAAAAGCTGTGACTATAGCCATTGTGTGAGCAGTAAGATTCAAACTCATGATTTTCAAACTCAAGACCATTATCACTTCTTAGGGTATTAATTTTAAGTCCACTAAGGTTCTCTATAGACTTTTAATATTCCATAAAATAAGAACAAGATTCACTTTTGTGAGCAAGAAAGTATACCGAAGTATATCTAGAAAATTCATCTACTAAGACATAGACATAGTGCTTCCCATTTAAATTAGAAACTCTAGAAGGTTCAAACAAGTCCATGTGAACCAACTCGAGAGTTTAAGAAGTTGAAACTTGTTTTTTTAATTTAAAAGACACTTTATGTTGTTTTCCCTTTTGACAGGGAGTACAAACTTTGTCTGATGAGAATTTTAGTTGAGGTAGGTCTCTAACTAAGTTCTTCCTAGTCAGTTTTTTAAGTGAATGTATATTGTAGTGTCCTAATCTTCTGTTCCATTTCCAAGATTCTCTATGAAAATCATTTAAATTGGTAACCTTTTGTTTGGCTAAAGAATTTAAATCCACAGCATAAACATTTTCATTTCTCATGGAAAAAAATACTAAACATTTTTAGAATTAAATACATGGAAAGCATCATTTTTAAACTTAAAATTGAAACCATCATCACACAACTGAGAAATACTTAATAGGTTGTATTTTAATCCATCAACAAATAATACTTTAGAAATTAAAACAGAATCATTGTTACCAATCTGGTCTATGATGATGATTTTTCCTTTTGAATTATCACTAAAGGGGACATGTCCTCCATCAAACTTGATTAAAATCTTGAAACATGAGTAATATCCAGTCATATGCCTTGAACATCAGTTGTCCAAGTACCATATCTTCTTATGGGAACACTTCAAGTAAGTCTCCTACAAAACAGGTTTAAACAGAAAATTATTTTGATACCTAGATTTTCTTGGGTCTAGATAGGTTAGCGAGAAAAACTTTTGGTACCCATATTTGTCTAATGGATCTCATAAATCAATAGATTAAAAATATTTTGAAAGATAAAATTTGTTTGATCGATAACTATTTGAATAGCTAGTTGAGGCATAGAAATTCCCAAAACAGGAACTATCAACATACTGTCCAGATTTAGGAATGAATTTATTCTTAACAAGTTGTCTCTATCCTGGATGATAACCTAAACTAGTAGTATACATTGGTGCAACATGTTTTCCAAGCATTTGAGTTAGAGAATTATTTCCATTTGTGATCTTCTCTAAATCAATTCTAAGTTTCTCATTGGATAATCTAAGTTCAGTATTATCCTTTAACAGTTGATCATTCATTTTCTTTTCTACTTCTAATACAGATTGTACAGTGCTAGTTAAAGCATATTGTTTCTTTAATGACGTGTACTTATCTTTCAGCTCATTGCAGGTTTCCTCTAACATATTACAGTATTCAAATAATTCATATTTAGACATATTATCATCACTACTTTCATTCCTAAAATAATAATCACTCAATATAGGGGAAACAGGTACCACAGAAGTATTAGTCAGGAAACACATGTTGGCATGATTCTTTTCAGAATCAAAAACCTCAGACTCACTTGTGTTGTCTTCTGAAGAACTCCATATTAACTTTGTGGATTTCTTATATTTTATGTCCTTGTAGTCATATTTCTTTTTGAACATCAATTTTGGACAGTTAGCTTTTATATGTCCTTTCCTTTTGCATTCATAACAGACTATCTCATCATCCTTATCATCTTTCTTCCAATCTTTCTTCCAATTTTTCTTCCAATCACCTCGTTGGTCATACTTACCCTTATAACTTGGTTTTCTGAAAAATTTCTTCTTCCTATAGAATTTCTTGAATCTCATGGCTATTTGAGCCATCTCTTCATCACTATCAGAATCTAAACCTTCACTTGTTGAGCTTTCAGTAGGTATGTGAACTTTCTCCTTGTAATTTCTCTTTGAGGAAGTAGACTTAAATGCCACTGACTTCCTCTTTGGTTCATCATCTTCCTCTTTGTTTACCTTTAGTTCTTCTTCATACATCATTAACTTAGCAATAATATATTTAATAGGTATTGAACTTATGTCACACGATTCTCTTATTGAAACTAATGTGCCTCTCCATCTATCTGACTGGCATCTAAGTTATCTCTTGATTGGTTCTTTTGAAAGAACAGCTTTTCTAAGTGAGCTCATTGTATTTAAAATTTCGTTGAACCTGAGATACATGTCAAAAATAGGTTCATCAGGCTTCATTTTAAAATTATCATACTTAATAGTATAAGTGTTTAGTCTCATTTCCTTAACATTGGTTGTTACCTTATGGGAAACACCCAAAGTATCCCAAATTTTATAAGCAGTTTTACAAGCATATATTAGTTTAAATTGTCCATCTCCTAAAGCACAATACATGGAATTCATTACTTTACAATTATTATTGTATGCAGTTTTATTATATTTATCTCAAGTAGTTCTTTCAGTTTTTGGAATCTAATACTGAGTCTCTATAGCAGTCCAGATATCAAATCCCATACTTTCTAAATGAATTTTCATTTTCATTTTACACTGGGCATAATTAACACCATTAAACAAAGGTGGTATGTTGGTACCAGAACCTTCTAGTCTATTATCCATAATTATATTTTAGCAAATATATTTAAAAACATAAAATTTAGAACTAAAGGAAATTTAAGGTCTTTAAAATACAACTAAAATCACAGTTGAAGAACATAGTGTTTCGAAATCCTTTATTAATAACAAACAACCTTTGATACCAAATGTTGGTCGGAGTGGATACTCAAGAGGGGGGTGATTTCTCAAGAGTTTTATTATTTCTCAATTAACTCAATCTGAAGATTAATTAACTTTTGAAACTAACTTACTGGCTAAAAACGTTATAAACACTTGCTAGTTTAACTATCAGAGTTACTTTAAAATAGATTTATATTTAAAGTAATTAGCTGCAGAATATTCAATATAGTTTAAAACAAAATAAATAAGAATAGTAGTTTAACCAAGAGTTTCATTCTCTAGCCGAGACTTAGTCCTCTCAAACAATTTATATAAACATTAGTCCACATCCTGGATCAGGGTAAACAATAGTACTCAGACTGTCCAGGTACTAAGACCACTACCACAGTTCTTCATGGGAAAACAAAACAATATCACACAGGCTATCCAGGTCACACTTGACCTCTACCACTATCCAAAGTGGGATACAAGAGTATAGGGAAAAGATTGTGTAAGGATTTAGAAATCCTCCAGTTCAGCACAGGAGACAGTGTGTGTCTAAAAATACAGAGCACACACACTGTTCAAAATGTAAATAAGTGAAACACAATAGAGCTAAACAGATAGAGAAGAGTTTAGAATGCTCTATGTGTTTTGAGTGAAGCTCTGGACTCCTTGAATTCATGCAGATGAGGATTTAAGTCCTTCTCTTTTTTTGTCAAGAAACAGAGTGTCTTTTTTGTATTTAGCTTCTAGGTCCAGTTTGATCAATCTGATCATCTTGAGAGCAAGTGAAATCATTGAATCTCTTTTCTCCTTGAATGTTTTGGTTCTATGGATTCAGTATGAATTATTCCTTCTGCTATCGGTAGCTCTTCTTATCGATAGTTGTTACTCTTTATAATAGTATCTCTATGTATCGATAGCTCTTTCTATCGGTAGCTCCTTCTATAAGTAGCTCATCTTATCGGTGGATTCTTTGTAATGGTAGCTCTTTTGTAATGGTATCTTTATGTATCAGCAAACTTGTATCGGTATTGATAGACTTTGTCTTGTTGTATCGATTGACTTCCTATCGGTAGTGTCTGTCTATCTGTTTGTATCGGTAGCTTGTATCGGTTACTACGTATCAGTGGCCTTTACTTATCGGTAGACTATGTATCAGTAGGTTTGTATCAGTCGACTTTTTCATACTGGTAGACTTATTATATCGATATCTCTTCTTCTATCGGTAGATGTTATGCATATCGGTGACCTTATCCATATCAGTAGACTTCTGTACCAGTGTACTTAGTCTTATCAGTAGCTGTGTATCTATTTGTCTGTATCAGTAGATATGTGCATACAGGTGGACTTATGCACACTAGGGGACTTATCACTTATTTGTTCTATGCCAAACATATCCAGATTGAGTTATAATTATTTTAAAGTATGTATAAACATTGATTAACATATTCTAATGATTATTTTGATATTTTTATCAACTGATAATAGGATGTCATAGATTGAAAGAATTAACATATAGATAAACATTATTTGGGATTATCAAAGCATATTGAAACATAATTGAGATTATCAAAACAGGTGAGGTCGACACTTCCCTTTCCTCTCAATCCATTGATGACCTAAACAAGGTGAAACTTTTAGAAACACCTAATCACTAACAAAGAACTCCAACTGTCTATGATGACAATAAACATATTATTTATAATGGATCTATGATATTAAAATTATATGAATAATCAACTGAATCTTCCCCATAATCTCTTGTACTAAACTTAGTCTAACCAAGTAAGTTTCACCAATCAACAACCAACACAATAGAGTTTTACATAGCCTATCATATAAGGCCTCAAAAGGATCCATTATGATTATAGATTGGTAAATATTTTAATTGGAAAACTCAATCAGTCCCAAATGGTCATCCTAATCTCTACCAAAATAAAGGACATAGGCAAAAATCATATCCTCAAGAATATTCATAGACCTCCCTGGCTAGCCATCTGTCAATGAATGGTATGTCATACTCAAATGAACATGATATATTAGTGACTCCAAAAGTTCTATCCAAAATAAAAATGTAAAATGGGGATCTCTATTAGAGACTATAGAATATGGGTCCCTATGATAATGAAAAATCTCTTTCACATATATATTTCCCAGCTCCTCAAATTTCTTTGTATCATGAATGGGTATAAAGTGATCTGATTTTTTTAACCTATCGATCATAACCTATATCACATTCTACTTCATTGGGGTATATGGAAACATAACCACAAAGTCTATAGAGATCTTATCCCACTGTCTTGTTATCACTAGAAGTGGCTAAAGAAAATCTGAAGTTCTCTGATGCTCGTCCTTGACCTTTTGTCAAGTATAACAATTAGAAACAAAATCAGAAATGTCTTCTCTCATACCTAGACACCAGAATTGACACTACATATCATAAAACATATTTTTGGTTATTGGGTGCACTTACCACTAGGAATTATGGAAATATGTCATCATATATTTTCTTATAGATAAAGGAACAATGTAATGGTTCTAGAATGATAGGATACCCTCCACAGAGAATGACCACTCATCAATGGTCTCCACACTATAAATAGATTCCCTAATGTTATTTAATTATTCATCACGATATTGTTCTTGAAGAATCATCACATGAAGAGAAGATGTCAACTGAAAACTATCCAGGATAACCTCGACCCCTATTTTATGAACTATTATATGCAACTATGAAAAAAGATCCATCATGTTCCACTCTTCTGATGATTCTTTCATGGGTTGGGTTAAAATTTTCATTATCAAAACATAGATAATGATATTATATTTCCCTAGGGTATAGGAAATTTTGAAATAAAAGTATTACATGTACATAAACTAATTCCACTAGTGGAGATTCAAATATTTTTTGGAGAAGATATAACTTAATCACTTGTGATCGAAATAGACATTCTCTAAAAAAGGTAATGCCTCCTACTCTTAAGTGCATGTATCACAGGTGAAATTTCAAGGTCATGGGTTTGATAATTCATCTCATGTGGCCTAAGATTTCAATAGCCATAGGATACCAAGTGATCACCATGTATAAGAACATATCCCAAACCTAAACCTGATGCATCACAGAAGACCACATCACCCTACATGGTCTCTAGAAGAGTCAATACCGATGCATAAGTCAAAATAAATTTTAGATCAACAAAATAACTCTTGAATTTATCATCCTAAGAAAACTTCACTCCCTTATGAGTGAGCGAGGTCATCAAAAAATACAAATTTGATTAATCCTTTACAAACTAACGGTAATACCCCCACTAAAACCAAGAAGCACTAAATCTCAAAAACGTTATATGGTTTCTCCCATGTCATAACAGCTTTCACCTTCTTAGGATCAAATAAAATATCATATTCCAAGACCACTTCTCCAAATAATTTCACTTTCCTGATCCATAAATTATTGTTTGATTTCTATGAATAAAGTCAGTGATTTCACAACAACTCCAAAACTACTCTTAGATGATGAACATGATCCTACCCAGAATTAGAGTAAACCAAGATTTCATCGACAAATACTACAAAAAAATTATCAAGATACTTATTGAAAATCATGTTCATTAAATCCATAAAGAATGTAGGATTATTGGTTAGACCAAATGGAATATAAAGGTACTCATAATGTCCATATCTGCTCCAAAAGGTAGTTTTTTGAATGTCATATTATTTTATTCACAACTGGTGATAACCAGATCAAAAATAAATCTTTGAGAACCACTTAGGATATTTAAATTTGTAAAAAATATCATCAATATATGTAAATGGATACTTGTTATTTATAGCAACTCAATTTAGGTTAAAGTAATCGATATAATAGCGAAGTGTTCCATCATCTTTCTTAGAAAATATAACATGGGCTGCCCTAGGTGACACACTCGAGAATATAAATAATTTCTACAAGTTATTATCCAACTGAGTATTTAAATATTTTATTTAAGATAGTTCCATGTGGTAAGAAGGTATAGATACTATTTTAATATCTTGGACTAAATCAATTGAAAACCCTACCTCACTTATATATGGAAAATAATAAAAAATTAAAAGAAAAAACATCTAAAAGCATGATAACCATTGGAGAGAGATCATCACTCCAATATTCTCACTCCATGTCAAAATAAAACACTGATATTTATTTCCCCAACTTTGGATAAGAAGGTATGTATCTACTCAACCATGGTTCTTATTCACCATGAAAGATACATCATAACTCACTCAGTACAGTAAAGGATACCTTTCAATGATAGTATTCAATTCAGGCCTTATTAGAAATGATAAAATATATCCTAAAAACAAAATTCATAGGATTCTTGTTGTGAACCAAAAAATCCCATACAAGATCAATTTATGATAAATAGAAAACATAATTAGGACAATGGAGACCCGAATCTCTCTTTATTTTGAGGGTTGTGGTAATATTTATCATATAAGATAAAATATTTGTTGGAATATTTTGTAGGTCCACAGTATGAGTCGATATAAAGGAATAACACTCATTAGTATTAAATAAATTCCAAGAGATGAAGTTATAATCATGGTTCCACTCACTATCAATAGAAATCTATCAGCTTCCTCTAGAGGATATTTAATAAGTGAATATGCTTAATTCTAGATGTTTGTGGCAAGACCCCTTAGATACTGAAGCTTATGACTGCACTGCATTCCTTTTTGGCGAGGTTGATCCTATTCCACTGCATGTGGTAGATAATATATAACATAGCTTCAACAAGATTCATGATTTTTCACAGGATCTGCAGATCTTGGGTGCCTCGATGCAAACCAATTTTGAATGCACAAGCTTTTCACATGGTAAGCTAGTCAAAGAGCCTCTTCCAAGAACTATAGGAGGTATAGAAGAACCCTACTTTCGAGAAATGCCAGGAAAATCATCAAGTTTTTTATTCCCTAAATGGGAACTCAAATAACTACCACTGGGAGAAAATGGAACTACTATCAACCCTAATTTACCATCCAGGTCTAGATCAACCATCAAAGTCCTATCCAACATATCAGTATAAGAAGAGAGATTCAAACAGAAAACCTGAGGATGAATATCAAATCGAAGACCCATCTCGAGAATTTGAGTCTTCATCTTTTCATTCAATATAATCTCAGGTGAAAACTGCACAATCATAGCAAATTGGTTTACATATTCCTCCACAATTATGTGAGCTTACTCAAGTTTGAAAAACACCATAGCCTTATCCAGAACCATAGACTTTTTATGGAATATATTAGTGAAAATAACATTAATTTCCTTCCAATATAAACCCTCATTATTCTTTATTATCATCATTGAGTCCTGCCCCCTCCTTCTAAGTCCTTCTAGATTGAAGGTGGAATATTTCACCTTGATCGAATCAAACATTTCCATGAATTCAAAAATAACCTCTATCTTCATTAACCAGTCCTCACCCTCTTAAAGATCATTTAATCCTTATAATTATAGTGCATTATAGTGAAGGAACTCTTGTGCATGATTTTTATATTTATACCTTGGAGGTTATTTAGTTGGAGCTTGAACAAGAATGAGTGCAGGTGGATATCCCAAAGCATGGACAACACGCATAATAATCTCAACTAGATTTTGGTCCACAAGAGGATTCTCTCATTTTGGTTCAGCATCAGCTTCCTCCTAGGGCATATTCACATGTATTCTCAAAGGAATGATGCTAAACAACTTCTTCTAACAATATTGAATAAATTATAAGATTACTGAGATCAATAACTAAATAAGAGTACTTGGGAAATTAATCCCATTAGATAAGAAAACATTGTTTTTATTTCAAACTATCCAAATCAAAATTAGGGAAAATACTATAACTATATAAAATTATTCCCCTAGATTTCTTTACCAAACCACCTATGGTGACTTAAGGTTCATTACAATGAGATATATATAGGAACTCACTTGCAATGACATCCTAAACCCTAAGATGATATTCAAAACTATATACTGAATTCAGGGAAAGATGCATAACCTACAACTTTGATAGTACTTTGTCATGAACCAGCCTAGACACCCATGTTAACTATTATGATAGTTGGAACTAACATTGGACGAATGGATTTATTGATCACCATGGGTTAAATACTAGTACCTGGAATCATAAAATATAAAAGAGGAAAATAATTTTCCTAAAAAAAGTGTAATAAATTTCTTTACAAGTCAGTATGCTCAAAACTCCACTGGAAGAAATTTCTAGAAAATAAATAGGCATAATAAAAACCCAAAATAGTACATCATCAAAGTACTTAGAAACTAGAAATATAAATTAAAATGTCTCAAAGGATACATCAATCAAATACCAAAGGATCAAGAACATCCACCACCTCTAAGTGGGGATTTCCCTATGCTCAGACCTAGAAGAAGTAAATCTAAAAATTCTCGAAAGAAAAGGTAGGGTGTGAGATAAAAAGATCAGTAGGGTCTCACAATGTTTTCCATAATATATTCCATAATAATTAATCAAATAATGATTTCAATTTTAATATAAAAATACATGGAAATACACTTTCATATTTAAAAAAACATACTCCCATTTGAAAATGATGTAAAAAATTTCAAACATGGATTAAATAAATATTTTTTATAAATCAATTTATATAAATCATTTATATAAATCAATTTTCATAAAGAAAAAAAGTTCTATGATTAATGGAATATATATAAAAACAATCACAAAAAAGAACCATGGTCATTCACCCTATGTTATAATAGTTTCTAGTTATAAGTTCCTCACAAATATCATATCAATGATCATGGGATTATGTATATGCACATCCCTTGGGCTCAAGCTGAATAGGACTCATCAATATCCCATCAAGGATAAGATCTACCTAACTAGGTTTTTGTAATAGTTTTCATCATCAATCAATTTTAAGGTAATTATCTTCCTAGCATGATTATCCCAAATAACCCACTAAATACCCATGATCACATGTTCTAAATTAATAAGTAAAAAATGGGAAAATCATCTCATTTAAAATCAAACATCATTTACAATTCAATTGCCCAATTTTCATCTTCAATATGCTAATTCAATTTCAAAACCAAAACATGGGGTTTTCATTAACTCATTATTTTTCAAAACAAAACCAATAATAGGTTTTTATCACATCAATTAAATAATTTTTATCAAAATAATTCTCAAATAATTTCATCAATTCCATAAATTTCAAAATATTCCCCCAATTCTAATTACATTAGAATTTGGGGTTTTCCCAAAATTTCATGCCAATTAAAATAAAAATTCCAATTCATCTATAATTTGGTTTTTTTGAAATCAATTGATATAAATTTAAATAAAATCAATAAAATAAATATTAATTTATATGGTTAAACTCAAATAGAACCACCTACCTTTAATCCCAAAATCACAATGTGCAACACACACAATGGGATTTTCCAATGAAGAAAAATGGAAACAGTGATCAAGAAATCAAACCTAAATTCAAATTAACAATGTTGAGATCCATCAACAATGATATCTGTCACTATATAAGAAGGATATAAAGATAGGGTAGGAGAGAACTCATTAGAGGATATTCACTTACCTGGAGGATATCAAACGGGGTCCTCTATGATTTGATCTCCCAAGAAATGGGTTTAGAGGAGCCAAAATTTGTTCTTGAGAGAATCCTAGACCTAGAAAATAAGTTTTTGTTGATTTAAGGCCAAGTGGGGTATTATACAATGCTTTGGAGATTTTATTATAAATTTTTGAAATAAAAAAGTTCCACACACATAGTTAGCTTGGTAGGGCCTCATAGTTAGAGAAATTGTGCGACCTCACCATGCACCCCTATAATGGGGTTCATAGTTTCTACTAGGTGGGATCATTGTTTGTCAAACTATTTGATAACCATGAAAACCCCAAATATCTACGGTTTCATGGTTTTTTTTTGGGGGGGGGTGGCATAAACCATCTGTAAACTATGCACAACCCAAAGAGTATTTAAAATTTCCCAAATTTTACCTAAGGAACCAATAAACAAGCCCCAAACAAAAAATGATAAAAAGAAGGGTCAAGGAGTACCAAAAAACTATTAATATTATGTTACACTATTCTTAATTAGTAATTTAAAATTTGATAAATAGGCCCCTTTTATATTTTTCCATTATGAATAGTAACCATATAAATATTTTCCTTCTTGGTACGGGTAAAATGGAGTTGAAACTATGGGATAAAACATTAAAATAACCTTAAAAAATTCCATTAATATAATAGATGAGTTATTTTTAAAAATCCTAATTCATTATTCGATTTTATGGAAATTTTTTACTATTTTTATTTGATAATGACTTATATATGATTTTATATAATGAAAAATACAAAATGTGAGTCACTTTTCTTTTAATAGCTATAATATTATTTCTTGGAAACAAAAAGTGGTTATTTCTAGTTATAAATGGTTTTTTTAATCATTAAAAATAAATTTTATGATATTAATTTATATATAATTTTTACTGATGATATAATTACTTTAAATCCTTACGCAATGCTGACATAGTGCTTCTGAAAGCAGTTGAAAGTTTTACTAAATAATATTAAAAAATAAAACATATAAGTTTTGGATAAATTTTATTCTTCCATGAATTTTATTGGTAATTATAATGTATAAGTTATGGTGAAATGTTTTATATTTTAAATACATTTATGTATTCCCAACTGAAAGTGAAATTAAATTAATTGTCCCAAAAATGGAATTAATGATATTTTATGTTATATAATATGTTATTAAATGATTTAAAAATTATAAAAATATTGATATAGGTCTAGTGGGAATGGAAATGGTAAAACAATTAATCCATAGACTAATTATGAACCAATTATTACCTTATATATAAATTCATAACTCTTAATGATTGAAAAATGTGTTACCGTAGTTATGGAAAAAAATTGTTAGCGGGGTGTTAAACTAAAGATATATGGGTTTAAATGACCTAAAAACTTATATAAATAATATTATATGAGTTTATTAAGACTCTATCCCAAATTTAATTCAAAATTAATCACATTTAGAAACCCTTGTACATGAATTTAGCTTTATAATAATTTATAATTTGGAAAATTTAGAAGAGTGAATCATCCCTCACATATATAAGTGAAAAACCTCTCTATCCTTATTTGAAAATTTTGAGAAATCCAGATTAGGAAATCCCAACCCTAATTCCATACGATATTATCTCACCACTTCTTAGATCTTCTTGTATTTTCATAATAGCATACTTTCAAGGATTAATGTGTAAGCTAAAGGAGGATTATTAAAAAAGAGATATAACTATTAACCAAGTACATTCAATTTTTTTTCTTCTCCTACCTCTATTAAATATATGGTATACATTATAAAATAATAAATTAATTATCTGAAATATATTTAATTATTTTGATGATGATGTAACAACCATTATACACATTATTTCAACCCCATGGGAAAAGATATCTTCGCTAGTACTTACTAGTGGACTACAACCTCTATGAAGCGATGCATTTCATTTTTGATCACTACATACAATTTATATTTATAATGATGTATTTATGAATATATATTATATTTATGATATTATTATTTTTTTGAAGGTTAATTATTATTTACTTTTTTCTATTCATCAAAATCTGGAAAATCCCTCTTGAATATGTACGGATTATCATCTCGATTAAGTGATGTAATTAATTTTTCATCACTTATTTAAATGAATTTTTATAAAACTTTATTTAATTATTAAATTTTATACTCATTAAACTATTAAAATTATAGAGGTGATAGAACCATGATCTAAATACTAGGGAAATAAATGCTGAATCGAAACATGCGAAAAAAGGAAGTTATCACCAAAAATAGTGACTTTAATAAAGAATTTTTAATAAAAAGATAATAAAATATTATATGTAAATCATATGTGTTATGATATTCATTGTTATTATTGTTTAATTTATGTATAATAAATATTTATTACTTATGAGGTTCAAACGCGTAAAAAATAAGACGAGGCTTTAGGTAAGGATTTCTCATCACACATTTATTTTAATGAGACAAATTCTATATTCACCACTTATTTCAATTATGTTGTGTATACACTAATAATGAATATATTTTAGGTTATTTTCATAAATATTATTGGGATATAAAAAACATTAAATTTTTTCACTTTTATAACGTTTTGATTTAGTGATTACCAAAGTTTTAACGGTTTATCATCTCAAATTGTCTTCTTTGGGATATATGTAGTGTTATAAACCTATATTATTTTATGAGGTGTATCTACATCCCCTTGGATTTTTTATATCATTAATATAATTATTTTCATGGTATTATATGTTTCATCTGAATTTATTTCTTTCATGGGGATTATGAATCATAATTTACCGAAGTTATAACGGTTTATGTTATAGTATTATTTCTTTTATATAAAGACTATTATAAATTACCTTTGAAGGAAATTTTATGGGTCTTATTATTTAAATATATTTCCCATAGTTTCAGGTACTTTACCCTTAATTTGATTATTTTAAGTATGTAAATTGTTTAGGTAAATACTTAGGAGGTCTGAAAAAGTTTTATAATGTTTTTTGAGATTTTATAGAGGTTCACGGTTTGAGAACACTTAGTATAAACCATGAAACACCTTCAAGAAAATTATGCAACTAAAACAGTGGGCACTAGGTAGGCAGACGGTCAGGTGCATGGTGTTCCCAAACTGGGTGTCCACCCAAAAGAAACCGTGTAATATTTAAAAATGGATTTATCACATTTTTTACATGGTTTTTCAAACTATGTGATACAGCCATGTGAGCTCAGTTTGGAGGCAGTGTCTAGTTCATGGTTAGCATATGATTTTCCAAACTATGCACAGTTAAAATTTAAAATCATTTTTTATTGAAATAATCTGAATCACCTCCTAAATCATTAATTTTTCTATAATAAGGTCATAATATGAAATCTTATTCCTCTCAAGGATTTAGAGACCATTCCTATTAATCCAATAGGGTTTCTGAGGCAAATCTAGGTGCATTAATGGTTGATTTGGTTAGTAAGTGATTATTCATCATCATTTTCCTTTGTTTTATTTTTCTTCACTCTCTTAGAATCAGGGATATAGTCCATTTGGGATAGATCCATATTTTTTTATTCCAGTCATGATAATATATGATTGTATAGATGATAAGGAACAGTATCTAAGTACATTTTTAAGAGTTTCAAGGTGGGTTTTTTAGTTTTGTGTAGTTATTTCATTTGATCAATGTTTTTGAGGTCGGTAGCTTCACTCTCGAATCTTATTAGTAAGAACTAGAAGGATTGATTTAAAATTGATTTAATTTCTTGAATTGAATTTTGAAATTTATAGGTGATTATTTATGGAAAACCTCTTTAGTGATGGTATTTTGTAAATTTTGTGATTAGTTGGTTTTATGTAAAAGTATTTTGTTCATGATTTTAAATTGATAGTTTTTAAATAATGGTTTTATTTTGATCCTTGGAAAAATTTTATCGGAATTTTTTTCTATAAAATAATTTTTTTATTGAAATTGATTGGAATGGTTTTTTTGAATACATGGTTTGTGTGTGTTCATGTTCATTTGGTATGGATAAGGGTGTAAAGTTTCCCCTATAAAAATGGGGTAGATGAGTGCATAAAGTTTCCCCTTGTAAAAACAGTTCACCAAGTGATGTCTTGGTGAATGGATGACTCAGAAATAATGTGTATAGAGAATTCAATAGTTTAAATTCATGTGTGGATGTGTGTATTTGTGTGTATGTGTGTAAATAAATGGGTATTACAAAATGGAATTTGAGAAATTGTTTTAAATAATTATTTCATTGATTTCCTTGGAAAAACATCTTGGTTTGGAAAAGTTCTTGGGATTTGATAAAAATAGATTTAAATTGGTTTAAAAACATTTATATAAATGTTATAACATATTCTATCCTAGTAGAGTGAGTTAGGAAGTCATTGGGGAAATCATATTGAGTTTTATACTCACCCCCTCTTGGGAACTTTGGTGTGTTTGTAGATGTTTTATATCAAGACATGGGTAATGGGAAGGTATCTCAATTATTTAGTAATGCATCATGATACCAAGGGAATAGCATGTGGAGTTATATGTTAGAGTGGGATGGGAGTTTCCATGTTTTTTTTATGTCTTTGAGTTTTTTTGCCTTAGTTTCTACTTTGTACTCTGATATGGTTGTGGTTGTTTTGGTTATACTTGAGTTTTATTTAATTGTTCTCATGCATAATATAGTGGTATGTTTGGTTTCCTATTTTGGTTTATTTGTTTTATTTTAAAAGGTAAAATCATCCCATAATTTTTAATGAAGACCTTGGCATTTATTTCCATCCACTGGTGTCTTTGGGATTTCACCTAAGGACAATAACACTCATCATTTCTCAACCCAATGAGGATGGGTGGGATGATACAAATTGTATTAGTTTGTTCGTCCTTGGGGTTCGAAAATAATTCTGGTTTAGTCTTTGATTTGGGATGGTATGAAGTAGTAGGATCATCAGAACCTAAAATGTAGATAATATAGAGTCATAGTTAACCTATTTATTCGAAATACCATGTCACCAGTAAGATTGGGTATAGGAGTGTTTTGGGGGACTTCTAGGAGTTGTAACCCCATAGTAGTGGGTTTAGCTGATGAGAAGATCCTAACAAGCATTGATTAAAATAAATTCCAACTAGGAGTTTATAATTCATTTTTAATAATGATTTATTATTTGGTGAAATGTGTTTCTTTTTGAAAATACTTGAAAATGGATTGATTTTCCAATATAATGGTAGAATTCTCAAAAAATGGTTTGAAAGAGGAAAATTTTAGAATTTTAGAAATCCTTGTTACGATATGTGTGATGTGGTAAATTTCAAATTTCTAAGATATCAGTTTCTAGATAGTGATACTAAATCCCATTTTATTTTGGTTATAGAAAATGGAACCAAGTATGAATCGTATAAAAAAACTAGAAGGTGTTGCTAGGAATGTTCTTTCACATAACCCTCAGGTGAACTAACAGCTACTTCAGAGTATTGTCTAGGATTTTCAGGTTGTGAATGGAGGGAATAGAAGGGATGAACCAAGGAAAGTAGATCATTTTTTCAATTCCAAAATCTTAATCCACTTTCAAGAGAATTTAGAATAAAAAAAAGAATTTTGGCTAAATAGGATGAATTGAATATTTTATTTCATAAGAAAACCATATGAGCTAAAAGTGAAGTTGGATAAGTATATACTAGAAGACCTAGCATTCCAGTGGTGGGATTTAGCAGTCTAGGCCAAATTAGACCTAGGAGTTCCCTAGGATAATTTTGAAGAAATTTTCAAAAAAATCAATCATCACATGTTCAAAATTTCAAAAATAATAGACATTTTCATCTTGAATAAATAGAGTCTATCAATAACAGAGTGCGTGGATAAATTTATGAATTTATTCTAATTTTCACCCAAAATTACTATAAGTGAATTCTTGAAGGCATTCACTTTGAATCAGGGTTGAGGCTATAAATTTTCTCAATGATTGTTGTGTATTGTATAAAAAATTATATAGAGTTGATCAATAGATAGATGGTGGAAGAAAGAGACATCTTAGGTAATCCTAGTGGAGTAATAATGTTGATACTTATGGGAAATAGCAGGAACTATAATGCTAGGAATAATTGCAAGAGGGACACTTATTTACATGGTAGTGTTATGACTAAAAATCAGATAGCGGGATCATTGAATATTCTACCTAAAACGAAGACTAATCTCATATTATTTTAGTGTGGTTCTTTCGATCACATGAAGCGATATTTTATTTTACCGCCTAGATCATTCAACAATTGTAACAAGATGGGATATCTTGAGTGTAATTTTCGAACTTCTCTAAGGTTGAGTGCTCGAGACACATCTCATGATTTATAGATATCATAAGCTTCGATGGGACGAGAGTGGCATAATAATTCTTTACACCAGAACAGAGAAATATATGGTGATTCTAGGAATACAATGAATCCTCCAACAGTACAATCTTAATAGGTAAATAAAGAGAATTGTTTAGGGAGTAAGAAATTATATGGATCTGAGAAAATGATCATGGGTTATCAATCTGGACCTTCGATGATGAGATGTTTGATTCTTTTTAATTCTACCATCATACAAGATTTTTTTAATATAAGTACATCCCATTCATCTATATCTTCTCGTTCTATTGATCTTTTGGTTTTTCTTGTTAACATTATTCCTTATATTTTGAAACTTTAAACCCCTCTTTTCAAAATAGAATTTCAATCCTTTGTGTGCAAGGCATGTTCTATAACTATCTATGTGGATGAATTGATATGGAATTTTTCTATTCTTGAGATAGATGTCTATGAAATGTTCTTGGGTATAGATTCGTTGATAATTTTCAAATCTCACATTAACAATTATACTCCAATGGTCGGTTTTACAATATATGATGGCATTGAGCACCTCTTCAGAGGAGATAAAAATGTAAAGGAAAGTGAAACATGATTTTTAGAACTAGTGGTGGGAACTATCCCATACTAGTTAGAATCTTTTACCATGGTATCAGTGGATGAGATTGGAAATAGTGATTTTCCGACAATTTTTTATTAGTTTATTAATGTTTTCCCAATAATTTCTTAGGGTTTCCACCAAAAAAATAAGTGCAGTTTATGATTGATTTCTTAATAGGTACTAATCCTATATAACTTTATTATTATCATATGGCACTAATATAATTAAGTTAATTGAAATTCTAGTTGGATGATATGAAATGAAAATGGTCCATTTGGCATAATACATCTCTATGAGTAGCACCAGTTTTTTTTGTAAAAAAGGAATATAGAACTCTTTGACTATGTGTGGATTATTATAATCTTAACCAAGTTACAGTAAAGAATAAATAAACAATTCCAAGAATTTATTATCTATTTTATCAATTGAGGGGAGCCTAGTGGTTCTCTAAAATTGACTTCATTTGGGGTATCACCAGTTATGTGATCATAAGGAAGATATTATGAAGAAAACATTCAAAATTATATATGGCCACTAAGTGTATGTGGTTATACCTTTTGGTCATTTTAATGAACCAAATATCATTATGGAATTGATAAAATAGATATATAAAAATCATCTAGATTATTCTGTGGTGGTGTTTATGGATGATATACTAGTTTATTCTAGAATAAAGGTTGATCATGAGAAACACTTGGAGACAGTGTTGGGTATCTTGTGCAATCATTGTCTATATTTCCAACATTTAATGTGTGATTTTTGGATACAATAGATACATTTCCTTGGATATGTAATATATGATAATGGTTTTTTATGGATATAGAAAATATATAGGTTGTGATCTATTGGAAACCACCAATTAATGCTTTCAAGATACATAGTATCCTTGGCCTACCTGGTTATTACCAACATTTTTTCCATTTTTTATGAATAGATTCACTAATGAAATATTTTTCAAGAAAAGTGTTCTATTTCAATAGAATGATTAATGTTATAAGTTATTTCAAAAGATTAATGTTCTCATTACATCATCATTGATCATGTTATTTCAAGAATTATGATAAGGTTATGTTGTGTATTGTGATGATTCAGAGTCTAGGTTGGGATGTTTTCTCATCTAGGGAGATCATGATATTGCTTATGGATCATAGTATTTATGATTTAATGAGAATAACTACCCAAGACACGATTTAGAGTAATGTGTTGTTGTCCATTCCTTGAAGACTTGGTATCATTACCTATTTAGTGGAAAATTTATAGTGCCTACAGATCATAAGATCTTGAAACATATTTTCTCACAATGATATTAGAATCTATGACAAATAATATGGATGAAGTATCTTCAAATGTTAAAATTTTAAATAATGTATACATTAGGTAAATTAAATTAGGTGGATGATGCATTGAACATAAATTCATGTATTCAATTGGAGAAAAAGGATTTGGATCAGTGGATGTTGGTGTTGATGATAGTTGACATGCACTTGGATTGTGAAAATAAAGGTAGTGTTATAGTTTTATTTCTGTTTTATTTTGTTCCTGGTTTTGTGGAGAAGGTTAAAGAGGCATAGAAATCAGATTCTAAATGTGTTTCTATGAGTTCAAAACTCAATGGTGGGGAGACCATTGAGGGTTGGAATCTTGATAGAGGATCAGTGTTATTTTTTCAAGATTATATGGTTGAACATATGGCTTTTAAGGAACAACTACTTCATGCTTACCACCATTATAAATGGGTTGTTCATCCTAGATTAAAAAATATATATAAGGCATTGAAAGAAAAATTTTGGTGGGTTGTCATGAAAATAAAAGTGGATGAGTTTGTTATGATATTCCTTACCTATCAGTAAGTTTAGGAAAAGCACTATTGGATAGTGGGTATGTGGAAGTCTTTACTGATTCCCATGTCAAAATGGGAGAAGATAGACCTAGATTTTTTTACAGGTCTCCCAAGTAAGGTTTGGAAACATGATGTCATATGGTGATGGTGGATTGCATCACAAATTCACCCCATTTAATCCCTATTAATTAATCTCAAAAAATAGAGTAAATGTCCAAAATCTATATTTGGGAAGTGGTAAAAATGCATGGCATATGACTTTCGATGGTATTAGACTGATATCTAAGGAATACATCCTATTTTTTGAAGTCCTTATAGAAATACCTTGGGAATCAGTTAACTGTGAGAATAGAGTATCATCCTCAAATAAATGGAAAATATGAAAGGATGATAAAAATGTTGGAATACTTTCTTAGGACTTTGGTAATGGATTTTGGTGTCTCTTGGAAGGATCGCATACCATTGGTAGAGTTTACATATAACAACACTTATCATGCCTCGATACAAATGGATCCTTTTGGATCATTCTATAGGAATCCTCTTTGTTCTCCACTTTGTTGGGTGAAAATAGGTGATACATCACTTGTTGGGAAAATCCTTTTTAAAGAGACAACTGATAAAATTTAGCTGATCCGGATGAGAATGGAGATGGCTTAAAGTTATCAGAAATCATATCTGAATCATTATCGATGATCATTTTCTTTCAAGGTGAGTGATCGTGTGTTCTTTAGAATCTCTCCAAAGATTTTTCATTAACATTTTTAGAAGTAGTTAGAGTTGTCTCCATGATACATAGTCCCTTTTGAGATACTTGAATGGGTTGGAGAGGTGGCATTTTGGTTGGATTTTCTAATAAAGTTTAGTTTTAGTGCATAATTTATTTCATGTATATCAATTGATGAAGTACCAAATGGATCCTAACCATGTTATTATATGGGATCACATTGACCTAGATATGGATGCTATGTTGGTTTATGTGCCAATGAAAATTGTGGACATGCATGAAAATTCTTTCATGGGAAAAGATTCATTCTAGAAAGGGTTTTATGGAAACATGGTCAAATTTAGGAAGAAATGTGGGAGCATGAGAAGGAAATGGTCATGAAATGGACTAAACTGTTCGAGGCCAATGGTGGTTTTTAACGTTATAGGGATGTAAAGACCAATGTTGGGGAGAATTTAGAACCCTCAGTTTCAGGTAAATGACCCATTATTTATGTATTTTATGTATATATTGTTTTTAGATTATGTTTAGGGAGGTTCAAAGGTGTTTTGGTATGTTTTTTAATCATTTATAGATATTAATATTTTAAGCATGGTGTTTCCGATGCTTTCTCCGAGTCACGCGCGTCCGTCCGCCAGGGGCGCGATAGGCACGTCTTTTCTTTGTGTGTTGCCCTGCATTCCCACTTTCCAAATTCGGGTGGCATCTACTCCTTATTCAGGGACGTCTGCTCCTTGATCGAAACTGGGATGATGGGATGTCGGTTCTTCCTTCTGTGGATTCCTCCTCAGAACTCGTCACCTAGTCCAGGTCTCCCTCATAGATTTAATATGTTGTCCGTGAAACTCTTCCCAGTGCCATGTTTCCATGGACGCTAGTTAATTACACTGCTTCTGTCAGGACATTCCAAAGGGTCTGGTCAGGGCAGCAACCTTCAGTCGGGTGAGTAGTCACGTCGAGGCATCAGTAACATGTCTGAATGCTAGGGAATTGGTGTGTCTGTCTTTTGTCCCTTATTATAGGGCTTATCAAGGGCATGGAATCCCTATTCATCCCACATCGAGCGCGGGGAATCATATTCCATAGGCATGTATTAGAGGTTTTCCTCAGCTTCCTATGTTTAACACAGGGTATGCTGCAGGTTTAACGTCAGGTGGAGATGGATCATCCTGATCAAAACACTAGCTGGAGTGGATCAGATTGAGGAAGGGGCGGTGGGTGTTTTGTGGTGGGCTCACGAACTTCAGGGCATTCGTGGAGCAATACCGCCTCCTTTGCTTTGCTGAGGGCTCACGAACATCAGGGCGTTCGTGGAATGGTACCGCCTCCTTTGCTTCCCGGCGGGCTCGCGAACGTCAGGGCGTTTATGGAGCGGTACCGCCTCCTTTGCTTTGTGGCGGCCGCGTTGCTTGGGGGAGCTCCGCGTCGGGGCTTCGCGAGGCAGCATGCGGGCTTCTTTTCCTTCTTTCATTTGCGTTAAATATTTTGGCGCCAACAAATTCCCACCCTCAGACTTGGAGCCTCGGAGGGAACAAGGGTCAAAGTCTGAGGGAAAATCGCCCAACTTATCAGCGATTCATGATGTGGACTCATGAAGGAGAAAGCGGGGATGACAGTGGCCGCGCATTCCAGATGCGTCATGATGCTCCGTGTGGGAGGGACGCACCGTGAAGCTCCGGGGTCACCGCCTATAAATAGGGGGCTGAACTCTCTTTTTTCCTCTCGTGACTTTTTTCCTTTTGTGCTCTCGACTTTTCTAAGCTCTGTGTACTCCGCGTCTGTTCTCCACGAATCGAGCATCGCAGTGAACCGTGAGTCTCCGACTCCGCGACCACACCAAGATAACATTTGTTTTCAAGACTATTCCAGGCTCTGTGTCTTGGTTTTGCGCCTGAGCTTCGCGAGAGCTCTTCGTGAGCAACCTTCGCAACATGACCCGAAAATTTTTTCGAGTTCCGAAACCGAAATGGCCCATCGAGAAGCTGTGTTGGGGGTGCTTGTAGACTCCGCCTGGAGGGATGATATGGCTAACTATCTAGGCCTTAGAGAGATGGTCCGAAGTCACTCGGACCACAATTCTTTGATAGCACTACTATCAGAGAGTCATAAGAACTATTCAAAGTGCAAGAAGCTGCCTTTGTATGGCTTCTGGATGAGGGATGATGTCTTCATTCTTGAGGCGAGTAGGGATGAACCAGCTTGTTGGTTCAAGAGTGCGCCATGCCAGCACCAGTGGTTTAGGGCGGCTGATGGTCATGCGCGGGAGGACTTCACACCCGTCACCACCGACTATCTCTACAACCATGTGAACAATACTGACGGAAAGCCACTACAACTGGAGACGTCCCCTCCTCTGTACCGCACCATACTGAAGGCACCTTTACAGGATTCGAAGAAGGGGTGGTCTGATGAGTGGGACCTGCGCCAGGGCGGCAACTTCACCAACGAATAGGCATGGGCCTACTGGGCAGGCGCCTCATGCGAGGATTTTGGGGCTGAACTAAGGATAGTGGGTTTGTATGAGGCGGCATGGGCCTCCCAATTCCATTTTTACCAACCGAAACAGCTGATGCCGGAGCTGCTGAGCAGATGGTCGTCTAGGACCAATAATTTTCACCTGCACCATGGTGAGGTGGGCATCAGTCTGTGGGATGTCCATCATATTTCGGGGGTTCCGATCTTGGGGGCCATGTATGATGAGTTCCTCTCTGTCATGAGCATGTGGGAGGATCCGGAGAAGATGTTGCGACTGGCGTCGGCACTGATGGCATAGGTCCCTAGAGAGGACAAAGAGGTAGTGAGAGATTTCCGCTTTAAAAAGTGGTTCGAGCGGTTCCTGAACTTCCCGGAGAATCGAGAACTCCCTCTGAGTCCTCGAACTTGTCCGAAGGTGGCTCAACGGGGCAAGGAGCACTCGTATTGGCTGGTCTTGGAGGACATCCAATGGAAGACTTGGTGTTTTAGTGTCAACACAGAACAACAGTCAGTAGTCAGGCTGGCGGCGTTCATCGCGGCCCTTATCTACGCTTGGATCCTACCGGTGAGGGATACCAGCATGGGGGTGCGGCCCTACTCGTTCATAATGGCGTCTATGCTGGCCATGGGGCAGCGGGTCAATCTGGGGATTCTAATGCTCACCAAGTTGTACAGGATGTTGCGGAACATTAGCGAGGGCAAGAAGCTGCCAAGGATATGTGGGCCCCTCCACCTTCTGTATGGGTGGATTGCGTCGCACATCAGGGTGATTTATGAGTATACAAACCCCATCTCTCCGTCGGGATCAAACTTTCACCCCTCCATTCTGAATGCGGCCAAGAGATTCCCATTCAAACTAACAGTACCGATGGTACTGAATTGGGTGTGGAGGGCAGATGAGTTTAACTTCCACCCATTTCCATTGCCGACGGGGGTACTTACCGACGACGGGAAGGGAACGGAAGAGCACTGGGCTTATCTCTTGGCCTTTTGAGGTGGAGTTTTGGTGGCATGAGTGGATCGTGAGCCGCTCTGTGAACCGTACACCCCACATCGGTTTGCGAGGTAGTACCGGTAGTGGCTGACCCCGAAGGTCTACTGGGAGGTGCGTCACGAGGAGCAGCCGTGTGTGATGAGGCAGTTGTGGCTCATGTTCACACAGGGAGACGAGAAGATTCGAATTGCATTTCCTCCATCCACCACTGCTTTCGGATTGGTGAGGGAGTATGCCATCTGCTGAGATTCTGCTTATTCGGAGGAGATGCTGAGGAAGCCAACCATTTGGGTTGGTGACAGCGGGCCTCCCCTATCCCGAGGTTGGGGTCGGAGGGCAGCAAGGGCCTCTCAAGGTGGCAGGGCTGCCATGGCGGCGAGACCTGCACCGGCCGAGGGTGTGGCAGCAGCGGCAGATCTGGTGATTCCAGAAGAGCAGGGCCATCCGGAGGGGCGGTCGTTGAGGGGATTCTGCAGGATATCCGCTCAGGCTCCCGGAAAGCGGCTGCGTCATATTGACATGCCAGAGGATGTTGTCTTTTCGGAGGCCTGGGACATTTGGGATGTCAACCGGAAACACCTCAGTCTGCCTGAGATGTGGGAACTCCTAAACCGTTGAGGTATGGTTCTACCAGGTATAGGCCCAGTCCGGGCTGGTTTCGAGGCATCTCCAGCGGAGTCGGAGCAATATTTGGTTGAGCTGGAGGACTACGTGCACTCCAGTGGTGTCCCACACCCAATGACAGACCGAGTGAGCGTACTGCTGGATCAGACGGTTATTCCACAGTTTTTGGCCGCCAATCTGAGGGAGCGCTTCCCCCTGCTGGAAGAATTGGAGGACTCCTCTTGGGAGTATGAGGCTTGCAGAGGGATCCCATTGGAGGAGGGCGAATTCAGAGATCAAGACTTAGATTCCGATGATTTCGCAGAGGCTCTCGAGGTAGCATTCTGAGCGTCTTTCCTCATGGTCTGTTCTCAGGCCCTCATGGATTTCTTACCAATGTTTGAACCATGCAGGAGGAACTTGTACGCAGGACTCACTCTCATCCCTTGGCGGGTGATGATGCAGGACCTTCAAAACCAGCACCTACGGCTGCGTCCAGTTCTGTGTCTGGTGGGGCTAGAGCACCCGAGGTGGCTCCTCCAGAATCTCCAGCCCTTCCAACAGTATACAGAGGGCCACCCCGTGGGGTCCCATCAGCATCGACTCAGTAGCAGCACCAAGAGTTCGATCTCTGTGAGTTTCCTCTACTAGATTCATTGCTGTCATATGTAGATCTTTCCAGCTAACGTTCATGTCCCTCTCTGTCGTACAGTTCTCCGACTAGCATGGGATGTTGTGGCAAGGCTGGTCGGGATTTCTGGTGGAATCCCTCCTAGGGGAATGCCGGTGATGGTGGAGATAGTTCCCCCACCTACCCGAACTGCAGCACACACTATCATTGGCGGGACCACCAGTAGGATCATGCCTGAGGTTATTGAGGTGGAGTCCGATGACGAGGATCAATCGGTTGACCCAAGTCCCGTCACGCCTGCTCCAGCGCCAAATTTCATGCTAGATTCAACGCCAGATGCAGATCCTACCAAGGACTTCCTACAGGCGTATCCTGCGTACGAGCCTGCCAATCGTGCAGACTGGGACGAAACGACCTTCGACGAAGAAGATAGCAGCATAGTACATCGTCAATCATGGAAGCTAATCACGTGCTTCATCAAGGACACCCCCTAAGCGATGTGGTTGAATGAAATGGACAGACATCGCTTGCGGCTGCGTGAACTATGCGCTGGGGGAGTGGATGCGCAACATCCTCACGCGCTAATCCGAGATCTCATGGCCAAGAAGATCTGCGAGTATGATCGTGGGCTCAGCATGGGCTGGCAGCGGAGGAAGGCGACAAACATCAAGAAGCTCTAGGAGGCTGAAATTGAGATCCAACAGCTACAAGCCCGGGTGGATGAGTACTCAGCCTCTCATAATACACAATCTAAGCTGATCTCATGGTTGAAGGCCCAGCTGGCAGAGGCAAAAGAGCATATGAGGCAGGCTTCTAGAAATATGGCTGCCATTCAGGCTGGCATAGAGAAGTCCAGGGCCAAAGCTAATGAACTACGCCCCGCCGCTACTGAGGAGGAGCGGGAGCTGAGTCAGCAGTAGTAATTCCTGGATTCCACAAGTTTAAGGGTGGCGGAGCTGCAGTTCTTTTTTGACGGGGTCAATCCGTCCATAGGGGGAGTCGACCCCCAGGTACTGTAACAATTACAAAGCTTTTAATGGTACTTTCATGCTTCGTCTTTCCTCTCTCTTTGAATTTCAAAGCATGAACTATTTCCACTGTTTGTATTGGTTCGTTACATCCTGACCATGTTTGCGGGACGTCCGGCAACAATTACCTAAGCTCACGTGGGTCAGGCCCGATTTGAGAAACAAGAGATAGTTTCATCATCGTCCCACCCATCATTGGAGTGGAAACCAGGCTTCGGGCATTCGGGGTTTGGAAAACCATTCCGGATTTCCGAAAAATGGGAGTGACCTGGCCGGAGAAAAAAGTTCTCAAAACAGATGAATTACCGCTTCTTTAGTGTGCTCTTATGAACGAATGGTGCAATGCCAGGGGTGATGAAATCGGTCCGAACAGATGGAAATGGGAAGTGTGAATCATGATACCCAAGATTCGGAACACTGTGGGGATGGCGTGTCAATAAGGGACAAACGTTAACCATGGCAGAAAAACGGTATCCTTACTGGGTTAGCCTGAAATGGGGACAACAAATGAGGGTTGATCATTGACCATGTTCGAAACACAGGACCATGTCTCAAATGTTGTCGATCAATCCTTCGGGACGTTGGCCCAGGATAGTAGGCAGATCCTAGGTCGAGCATCCATACTGTTAGGGGGTCCTTCCAAACATGACCAATCTTCCGTAACGTTGGCCCAGGATGGTAAGTGAGTCGATGCGGCATGAGACCAAGCCGTTAGAGGGTCCCTTCAGACATCAAAAGGTATGAGGGTCTGAATACAGGGCACGCAAAGCGTGGAATATATAGTGATGGTTTGTCCGAACAGAATCCAACACTCATGTAATTACACCACCGTGGTGGGAGTACGCCAAATGGGCACATCAGTTTAATTATGGATCCTTCCTTCTTTGGGACAGGGCCTCTCTGGAGAGGGGGTATGTCGCTTCCCAATGGGATCTTGGGGAATCCTGAACTTTTTCAGTGTATAATCATAGTTACATGGTCCTCTACGAGGGGTCTGGCCAGGGGGCCAGAAAGGGGAAGGATAGGATTAATGATTCTTATGGGCTGGACCCTAGGGAATATACCAGGGTGTATCTACATATCCCATGAGGGTAGGAATCAAGCCACATGTAGTTCTGGAAGCGCAGTGTAGTCATGGACCAACACTGGCAGGTGAAATCCTCTCTGGAAGAGTCTCTGGTGCCTCCCATGATTAACACGTGCATCCTGAATTTGTTCAGGGTAGAACTGCAGTTTTGTTTCATGCATTGAGGATATATGGACTCCCGTAGTTTAACATCATACGATATGATGTGGAGTGAAAGAGAATATCTCAGGTAGCATATGGTGTGGTAGTTATGAAACCGACGTGAATGAGGAATTGGAGTCCAAATCATACCACGTACCCCCGGAGGAAACTCTCCAGGTTGAGGGACCAAGAGTGAGGATTAGGCTGGGCCCAAAGCAGAGCGGTCGGGCATTCTTATGTACCCCATGAGAATGGTAATCAAGCCATACGTAGTTCTAAAGGGACAATGAAAATCCTAGCTGTGTTGGCACACATCCTACCAAAACTACTAAGCCCACGTGAGTCATGCTCGGTGTGGGAAACAAGAAGTAGTGGTGGGACTTTCCCGACACAGAGAGGGGCAGGTGAGGGTGAAGGGACACTTGGTAAATATCATCCCCATAATACTAACGCAACCACATGGTGCACCTAGATGCACAAATAGATAGAGCCGAGTATGTAGGAATTCTAATTGAACATGAGGAAGTGGAAATGTGTGAATCATGACACTCAAGATTTGGATCACAATGACGGAGGCGTGATGATAGAGGATAACTATTTACCATTGCGGAAATGTAGCATTCATATCACGTTATCCTAGAATGGGGACAGACAAATGAGGGTCGACCGTTGACCATGTTCGAAACACGGGACCATGTCACAAATGTTGTCAGAGATCCGTAGGGACATTGGCCCGAAACGATCAGAGGGTCCTTAGGTCCAGTGTTTATGGAGAGCCCTTAAGCCTAGTATCCATGTCTTCCGACAGTCCTTTTGGATGTGTAAGAGGATAAGGATCCGAATAGCGAGCTCACGAAGCTTGGTCATGGGACGAGGGGAATGTCCCTATGAAAATCCCACTCTCCGGGCCCTTTCTCAAAATGCATCTGAACACGACAACTAGGCATATTAGATAGAGGGAGAAGATTCATTTCCCATAGAGAGGTCTTAGTTTAGGGTCGTAGAATTCAGACCATCTGGGGAGTGCTTGAGTCGAGGGATCGAACATGAAAGTTAGGCTGGGCCCGCGGGGAAGTGCCCGGGTGCTCCAACATATCCCATTAGGATGGGAATCAAGACATACGTAGTTCTGAAAGGTGTCATGGTAATATACCAGTGATAGGGAAAAAGGGGAAGTTCGGGCGTGGCCCTTGCACTAAAAGAAGTGGAATTTAATAAATCTTGTTTGTTCTTTAAGGTGAGTGGTTTTTTTTGTGAAGCGATAGGTCTAGGGTATCAGGCCCTAGTGTCACCATAAGAATCAATCCATGAGAGGAATTGATAAATGGCATGGAACGTGACCAATACCCAACGTGATGTCCTCTACAACTAGGTCATCACAATGTAGTTCCATTTTTTGTCGTGCGGCTACGACGATAATGTCACAGTTTAGGGTCATATAATAGGACCAAGCATTCATGTTAACATCATACAGTGCAGACGTAGAAGAGAAAATGCTAGGCGGGGAATGTGTATGGTGTCGTGCGACATAACCGACGTGAATAAGGACATGATCCCTCATCACACCACGTAGTCTCGTAGTCAGGGTCCCGAAGGCAGGATGCTGAACTTAAACTGGACCCAAAGACAAGAGGTATGGGCGTTCCTATGTATCCTAGGGGGACGGGAATCAATCCAGACGTAGTTCTTAGGAGGTCTTAGTTTATGGTCTTAGAGCTCGGACCCGGGGTGGATGACAACTTTCCAGGTAATCGCAGACCTCGGCCCAATCCCTAAGCCCATGTGAGTTAAACTCGGTGTGGGAAACAAGGGGGGAAGATCCTTATCGCAATACCCAAAACATACAACTAGGGGGAGTCAGTGGAGAGCCCCTAAGGACACCCTTGACGTGTCTTTGTTCCCCCAACGCGCAAACGTGCATGGAAGAATCTTACGAAGAGTTTTGAAACTCCACTTGGACATGATGAGAATGGAGAAGGATGTGAATCATGTAACCGGCATTTTGGTCTTAATGGGGTTGGCATGGATATGGAGGATAATCGTTAACCGTGGTGGAAAAATAGTCTCCATATCACGTTAGCCTGAGGTGGGAACAACAAATGAGCATCGAACAATGAACATATTCGCAATGCGGGATTTTTATCGATTTGTTGTCCAAAACCCTCGGGGGAATTGGCCCGTAATGGTAGGAGATCCCTTGGGCGTGGTATCCAAGCCATTCTTGGGGGTCCCTCTGGGTGTGAAGGATGATGGAAGCCCTGATGAAGGGATACACAAAGCCTGGAAAGAAGGTGCGGATGTGTCCGAGTAAAGTCTGACATTACAGGTAACAAACCGGAGTACCCTTAGGCGCATTGGTGAGAAATCCTAAAGGGTAGACGAAACAGATCGGTAAGGAGAGGTACATGGCGTGGTCATTACAAGACTGAAGTGAATGGGGACATGATCCCACACCACACCATATAATCCCCTCGTGGAGGAAGAGTAGGCCAAGGGGCCAAGGTGGGATGGAGGTTTTCGGAATATGGGGCTGGACCCGAAGCATAGACATTCGGGTGGTCCTACGTATCCCATAAGGATGGGAATCAAGCCACACGTAGTTCTGAAGGGATACCCAGGGGGAAGAATATCCTAACAAGGAGGTGTATGGCGCGACGAGTAATGAGGACATAATCCCACACCATACCGCATTGTTCTGTAGGAAAGAATATGGGCCAGGGGGCCCGAAAAGGCCAAGGGGCCTGAGGGTAGGCCTCGGTCAGGGAGGCCTGACCAATTTTCAGTTTAACGTCCTGCAGGAGGGACGGGGCTGTGGGCCCGTAAAGGCCAAGGGGCCTGAGGTTAGGCATCGTTCATGGAGGCCTGACCAATTTGCAGTTTAATGTCTTGCAATGAGGATTAGGAAAAAGATAACTGTATCTTCTCTGGGGATGTGTATGGCATGGCAAGTAACTCGACGTGAAAGAGGACGTAATCCTACACCACTCCGTACATCCCATATAAGAGAATCAAGGTTGTAGGCCCGAACGCTGGCACCACCCGGAGGGAATTTTGTCACTTCGGGATGGGGCAGAACGAATCACTGCACTTGATGTTTGGGACATCTCGGGGTGGACATGAAGATCTAGGACACTGTTGACCATGTTCGAAACACAGCGTCCCTATGGTGACCCGATATGGGAGCAACAAATGAGCGTCGACCGTTGACCAAATTTGCAACGCGGGACTTGTTTCAATTTGTTGCTCGAAAACCCTCGAGAGCGTTGGCCCGTAACGGTCGGAGAGACCTTGGGCGTGGTATCCAGGCCATTCTTGGGGGTCCCTCCTGGTGAGGAAAGTGATGGAATCCCAATTAAGGAGTGGGTGAAGCATAGCTGTATCCATCCACGAAAGAGGCAAACATCTCCGGGGGGACGTACAGTCGGGTCGAGGCTTGTTCGACGTGAGTTGGAGAAAAAGTGTGCATCCTGTCATATATCTTGACCCGAGGGGAAGATTTTTGGCTTTTGGGTTGGGCCGACAGATGAAATGTCTAGGCGTTCCTACGTATCCCATTAGGATGGGAATCAATCCATACGTAGTTCTTGGAGCATACTTTCATGTCGTGATGGATGAGAGATGCATCTCACTTGGGGATATGTACGGTACAGTGGGTAATGATGTGAATGAGGACGTATCCCACACCACACCATACAATCCCATAAGAGAGCTCGAGTTGACGAAGGCCAAGGGGCCCGAGTCTGAGCCTCGGTCAGCAAGGCATGGCCGGCTTTCAGTTTATCGTCTTGCAGTAAGGATGGGGGCCAGGGGTCTAAAGAGGCCAAAGGGCATGAGGCTGAACCTTGGTCAGGGAGGCCTGACTGGCTTGCAGTTTAACATCTTATGGTATGGACAGGGGAGATCTTAGTTTAAGGTCATAGAGCTCGAACCATTTTTCAGTTTATCCTCTTACAGGACGATGGTGTAGTTTAGGGTTGTGTGGGACCGTAACGTGCAGTTTTGGGTCGTGCGGGACCGTAACGTGCAGTTTAGGGTCATGTGAGACCGTACAGTTTAAGGTCGTGCAGGACCATACAGTTTAAGGCCGTATAATACCATACAGTTTAAGGTCATGTAGGACCATGGGGCTCAGGAAAAGTATTGCTTCAGGAACTTGGCATTGGTGAGAGGAGTTATGCGCTCACCATTCGTGGTCACCAAGTAGTATGCTCCGTTGGGGTAAACCTTATGGATGATGTAAGGTCCTTCCCATTTGGGCTCTAGCTTGGGGGGTTTCCTACCGAGGATCATTGGCACTCCAAGGTCCAATACTAGGTCACCCTGTAGAAAAGAGCGAAGGGGAACCTTCTTGTTGAAGGCTCTGGATATCTTATTCTGATGCCTTTCCAGATTGTGCAGGGAACGAAGCCTATTCTCATCTAGTGCTTCCAATTCCGCTAGACAGATTTCGGCCACCTTATCTGGCACCCGCTGGTCATAGACTGCAGTGCGTAATGATGGTAGCTAGATCTCAATGGGTAGGATGGCCTCAGCCCCATAAACCAGGGAATATGGGGTCACCTGGGTGGAATTGCGAGTCATCGTCCGATAAGACCAGAGGGCGTTGGGGAGCTTGTCCGGCCAGCTTTTCTTTTTCTGACCAACCATTTTCTGCAGAATGTTAGAGAGGATTTTTTTGAACGCCTCGATCTGTCCATTTGCCTGTGCATGATAACGAGAGGTATGGTTTGAACAGATATTGTACTTGGCGTACAATTTCTTCAGCTCGGCTGCTCGGAAGTTGGTGCTATTATCGGTGAGGACAGTGTGAGGGACCCCAAACCGGTGGATGATATTGGAGCTCACAAAGTCGACGATGGAACGGGCCTTGACCTCTTTGAGTGGAACTACTTATGCCCACTTGAAGAAGAAATCTGTAGCAGTTAGGATGAACCTACACTGGCGAGCTGTCGCCAGTGGATATGGTCCCACTACATCGAGTCCCCACACTGTAAATGGCCAAGAGTACTTGGTGGAGTGGAGAGGCTCTGTCGGACGATGCAGGTAGTTGGCATGAACCTGGAACGCATGGCATCTCTTGGAAAACTTGATACAATCATGGATCATAAAGGGACAAAAGTACCCCAACCTCCAGATTTGATGGGACAACTTTGGCCCAGCTTGGTGGGAACCACAGGAACTAGCGTGAACCTCTTGCATAACCTGAGAAATCTCGACTCCTTGAATGCAATGGAGGAGAACTCCATTGAAGATCCTCTTATAAAGGATCTTCTAAAGACTAGGACCGCTATGGAGGGTAAATTGCTGCGCGCAGTATCGGATTCACTCGCGCTTGGCCCAGTCGTCCAGGAGGTAACCATTTTGGAGATACTCGACAAAAGGTTCCCTCCAGTCGAGAGTGGCCTTAACCACTATGTATGATGAACCTGGGACCCCTGAAGTAGAATTTATGGTAGTGAGATGACATACCCATAGTTCGTCGTTGTCCTCTGGGGTGATGGGGGAAATTAATCTCCAGTGTGCCACTTGTTTGATCAAATCATCTTGCTCGGGTTCTGCTAGCGACGCAGCTAAGCCAGCCAAAGCATCTGCACGACCGTTCTGTGACCGAGGGACATGGGTAACCTCTAGTCGAGAAGAGAACTGGGCCATTAGATGGAGGGTGCACTCCAGCAATGGCACAAGATCCGACTTCCTGACGACATAGTCTCCATTGACCTGGTTGATTACCAGCTCGGAATCTCCTTTCACATGTAGATGGGGAACATCGATCTCAAGGGCCAACTCGAGGCTAATGATGAGATCCTGGTACTCCACCTCATTGTTGGTGCAGCCTTCTGACAATAGGAATGAGTATAGAAGTACGGCCTGCGCCGGGGTGATGAAGACGATACTCAGACCCACTATGTTGAGCTTATGATCATTGAGCCTCCTACTGATGGGGCTCCGGGAGGCACCGTCGAAGTGCATTTTCCAACATGAGACGGAATGATCGACTGAGAGGATCGCCTCATTAGGAAAATCCAGGTCCAGGGATTGATCCGCAGAGGTTGGATGGGTAGCTAAAATTTCTGCCAATTCCTGCCCCTTGATGGACTTCTGAGGCACGAACCTGATGTCAAACTGATGGAGGATCACCACCTATCGCTCTAGTCGGCTAGTCAACATGGGTCAGTTCATGAGGTACTTCAGGGGGTCTACCCGAGAGGCCAACTGTACCTCATGGTGCTGCAGGTAATGCCACAACTTTTTTATGGAAAACACGAGCACAAGTCATCGATAGTGGAGTATCTGATCTCCGTATCGAGGAACATGCGACTGAGATAGTAGATACTGTTCTTCGTACCCTCGTTGTTCTTCTGGGCGAGAAGTGCGCTGAGGGACCATTCCAGGGCAGTCATGTAAAGGACCAGTGGATATCTAGAGATGATTTTCATCAAGACCGGAGGTTGGAGTAGATACTGCTTGATTTCCTCGAAGGTGGTCCGACACTATTCATCCCACTCATAGGCGGCACCTTTCTTCATGAGCCGGGAAAAGGTCTTACACTTGCCAGCCAGATTTGTGATGAATTGGCGTATATAGGCTAAGTGGCCTTGGAGACCTCGTAGTTCCTGAATATTGCTTGGGGAGGAATTTGGCTGATGGACTTGATCTTCTCTGGGTAAATATCAATGCCCCGGTAACTAACAACAAAGCCAAGAAACTTCCTGGAGGTGACCCTGAAGGCACACTTTAATGGGTTCATCTTCAGGTGGCGGTAACAGAAGAAACCGAACACTTTCTCAAGGTCTTTGAGATGGTCCTGGAGTTGGTGATATTTGACCACTAGATCATCCACATAGCATTCAGCCATCGTCCTGAGAATCGGCCTGAATATGCGATGCATGGACCGCTGATAAGTGGCACCTACATTTTTCAGGCCGAATGGCATAACCTGGTAACAAAAAGTACCTTGGGGATCCCTGAAGGCAGTGGACTCCTCGTCCTCGGGGGCCATCCGGATTTGGTTGTACGCAAAATACCCATCCATGAAAGAGTGGGCATGGAACCTGGCTGTGGCATCAATCAATAACTTGGTCACTGGGAGGGGAAATTCATCCTTTGGGTAGTGGCGATTGAGATCGCGGAAGTCAATGCTGACTCTGATCTTCTCATTCTTCTTCCTGACTGGCACAATGTTGGCAAGCCACTTGGGGTACTGGACTTCTGTGAGGAATTTGGCTTTGATAAGCTTGTCAACATTGGCCTCAACCATGGCACCGTGAGAAGGGTGAATCTTTCTGGGAGGCTTCTTAATTCCACGATGGTTTGTTGGGAGGCCCAGGTGGTGAATGGAAACCTGAGGATATAGTCCTGGCATCTCGTCGTAACTCCAGGCAAACACATCACGGTGTTGTTTGAGAAATTCTGCGTACCGCTGCTGCTCCTCAGGGGACATGGCTGTACTGATCAATGTGGGTCTCAGATCTTCCTCGCTACCAAGGTTCACCTATACCAGTTCATCAACCATGGTAGAGACGCCTTCCTCAAAGGTGGGGGGATAATTCTCTAGATCTTCCTCTCCACCCGTAGAGGTATTTCCCACAGGGTGAGATACTTCTGAGCAATCAAACCCTGATGGACAGCTGGTGCTGGCCTAGGTAGCAGTGGTCATCATATCAGGAGACCCATGCACCACTGAGACCATAGCAATGAAGGCAGTCGATCCTATCCCATCTGGCCTTCGGCCTAAGGGGAAACATTTGATGACATCAAAGCAGTGGTGGTGCGTCAGCCTGAGTCAGTTGATTCGAGCCTGGAGGAAGAGACACGTATGATGTACTGTCGTTGTCATAAGCTTGATATTACGATACCGCACAGTGGTAGGAGGTTCTGGGATCACCTGATCCTGGTTGGTGTATGAGTATGAGTTGATTTTCTGCCATCGCTTGGACATGGGAACATGCCTTCCTTTCATACCTGAAACAATAAAAAACAGCCACATGTCGGGGGTCGTGGCCTCCAATCGGTGGATTGGGAAGATTTAGACGTCATCCAGGCCTGTCGAGGGATCACTTGTTACTGGGGCGGGTTCATCCTCACTTTCTAGGATTTTCTTATCCTTGCTCTTGTAATAGTAGGTGTCCAGATAGAGGGCTTCACAAGAGGCGAAAGGAGACACATCTCCTTGGAGCACACCTACTCGACCATTGAGGGAGTATTTGAGGCATTGGTGATACGACGAAGGGACCGCTACGTGCAGATGGAGCCATGGCCTCCCCATCAATGTGTTGTAGGCGGTGTCTTGGGAGACAACCATGAACTCGCTGCTGGCAATTAGGCCACCGAACAGGGTCTTCAGGTGGATCTTGCCGATTGGGGATTTCTCGGTCCTGTCGTATCCCTAGATTCTGAGGTCGGAGGGAGTTAAATCATCTTCATACAAACCCAGATTTCACAGTGTCAGAGTCGAGATTAGGTTGATCCCAGAACCTGTGTCAACGAGGCCGCGACGGACTTCCACGGCATTGAACTGTCCAGTGACGTACAATGGGAGAATATGCCCATTTATGGGAGGGTCTTCATCTTCATCAAAGAACGAGATAACTTCTTGGAATTCAGCATTCTCAATTGCCTCAGCGTGGAAGGCCTTCGTAGCTTCTACCTCCGTCTCAAACTTAAGGGGGGTCCTTAGGGCCTCGGCAAGTGTTTCGTGCATTTCAAACGATAGGAGAAGGGCCTCAAGGATAGAAAGCCTTGCTGGAATGCCAACTAGGTGCTTCAGGATATCATACTTTTATGCCAAGCATGAGCCTCTGCTTACAGGAGGTCGTTCTGCAATTGGAGGCATAGCAGGTCTTGCCGGTTGAACTGGCGGCTGGCTAGTCTTGGGTACATCTCGCTGCCTACTAGTTGAAGCCTGGAGAGTAGCTGCCAGATTAGGATTGGACAATGGAGATTGGCCTGTAGCCGGAAAAGACTGATTTCGATACGGACGAGGCATCTCTGCCTGATCTAGTAGAACAAATGGTGGTGGAGGTAGATCTGAGGGCCTCAGATGAGGTTGCGCATGCTGATCTCTATGCTGAGTCTGCTTTCTGGTTTCAGTAGCGTGCACGGCCTGACTGAAAGCGCCTGCTGACGTGCCTCGACGACCTATGTGGTTGCGGTTCCGCTGACGTTGACGTCGGTTGGGGATGTGGGGGAGGTTCGCCTGGTGTTCCCCCTCGTCGGGAGCCATATAGGGCTTTACCAGCTCCACGGTGTTAACCGAAGCGTACCTCTGGCTGTCGCTTGACGAATCATCCACCACCGGGCGGATTCTGGGAGTAATCCACATTTCAGGGGCATAAAGTCACCCAGAGTGCGGGATGACGATGGCAGTGGTGGAGCGCATTGCTTCTTCTTGCGTTGTCGCTGCTTTCCCTTTTGGGAAGAGGTCGACTGTGATGTCGATGTAGAGGTACTAGCTACTTCCTCTGAAGGCTCTGTCTGATTCAGGCGTGCCCAAAAGATACCATGGGCAAGGGAGACGGTTTTTCGAGCCATCTAGTCATCGTATTTCTGGGACCCACGACTGGGAACCTTCAACCACTCGCCTTCGCTGTCGCTACTGATCTATGACCCTACAAAGACACCCGCTACTTGTGTCGGTTCTAGGCCCAACCTGACTATGTTTTTGTCGACCTAGTCTTGAATCCAGTCTTTAAACACATAGCATTGCTTTAGGGTGTACCCCAGAATCTGATGATAGGGATAGTAGTTGGGGTGATCGGTGAGATTCGCCTCTACCGGCCTTCTGCACTCAGGTAAGCGCACAATCCCTTGCTCTAGAGCACTTCGGAAGTAGTGAGGGACCTGATTCTCATTGAATGAGTAAGTCTGGTGACTTCTTTCTGGAGAGGGGGCCCTAGGATCCTGGCCCTAACGAGGGGCTGGAGGGCCCTGCCGAGGAGGCGGTGCCTGATTGTCTCACCTAGGTGGTGGTGGCACATTGCGCGGGGGAACCTATCGATTTTTGAGGCGGTCGATGCTGGGCAGGATCCTGCGCTTGAGGTGGAGGACCTCTGCGGGGTTGTAGGACCGGTGCTGCTAGCACAAATTCTAGCTGCCTGGGGGCTTATATTTGGGCCACTGCGGCAGGTTCGGCTCTGGCAGCCCTCCTGGCTGGGATCACAGGGGGCAGCCAATGTGCCTGACTAGCCTGTTGCAGAGTCTCCTCGAGGCGCTGAGCCTTATCTGAGAAATCCGGGAACCCTCCTGGGTAGTTCTGGGTGATCAGGGAAGGAACCAGCTCCGTTTTGATGTTCCCTACACACATCTTCAGTAATTGCTCCTGATTCAGTTTCATTTCGAGGGAGTATAGAAGTCGCTTCCACCGGGCGATGAAGTCTGCGACTTGCTCATCAGGCCTTTGTTTTCACTTGAAGAGGTCTGTGATGCTGGTCTTTCGCGTGGTGGAGCTGAACTGGTATAGGAACTGCTGGTGGAGATCCTCTCAGCCGGTCACTGATCAGATAGGGAGCTGGCTATACTAGACGAATGTGGGGCCCTCCAATGTCTGCACAAAACATCGGAGCTTGGCGGCTTCTTTTTGGGCCGGGGTCCCCAGCATGGGGCCACACTTGGAAGAAAAGTGGTCCAAGTGCTGTGGCGGGTCCCTTGTCCCGTTAAAGGGTGAGAAAGTGGGGTTCCCAAAACCTGGGGGTGCGTGCATATCATCCACCCACGAGGGATATGGCTTTCCATACGGTGGGACTGCCACATTCCGCGTTTCTAATGCTTCGAGGCGAGCGATGAGTGACACTATAAGATCATCCGGGTGGGGGTCCCTATCTTGGCGGGGATCCCTAATCACAAGTGCATCGTCAGGTTCTTCGACACGGTATATGGCTTCAGCAGCTCGTGGAGCGACTGGCGGAAAGGCCTCTGGGGTGGCTGGGGGAACCCGGGCTGGATTCCTCATATTTCCCCATTGTTCAGGAGGGTTTGGCGAGACGTATCGCGCCCTCTTTCCATGAGTTCCGGCTTCTTCCCTGCCTACGGAAGTAGCGTGATCAGGGTTTCCCGAAGGCATCTCACCGGGGGGAAATTTTTCCTGCCCCTACTGCCCCAGCTTGGGATTACCATAGTCGAGTCTCAACTCTGCAGTGCGCTCGGCCAGGAGTTCGTCAACCAGGCTTTTCTGCTCAGCAAGCTGCTGGTGCAATGCGGCCTTCATGGGATCTTCATCCGTCTTCTGTACAGATGCGGATGGGTCGGAGTGCTTGATGGTTCCGACATTCTCCTTACCCTTACCAGCATTTCTACTAAGTACCAGCGACTCGGTGGGTATAGGGAGGCCTAGAAGGTTCCTCTGCTGATGGTTAACCCTCCCTGATGGGTCTAGTAGTGGTGGTACACCCTTAGGGGGTAAGTCTCCATCGAGAAATTCAATCTCGTCCTCCTTGTACACTACGTCAGCCATGTGGACCGCGACCCTCCTTGGGGGCATGTCCTCAATTTCACATAACGAATCGGGCTGCCGTCGGATAGGACTGAAGAGGAGGGTGGCATACTGTCCTCAGCCACAGAGTTGCACATGGGGGGTAGCTTCCATGATGATTCTGCGGAGTACTTTGAGACTCTAAACGCATTTTCGTTGAAGGCTGCTCTGGCGGCATGGTGACTCAGGGCGCTGGGCCACAGGGAGTGCGGCCAAATCGATCAAGCAGCATTGCTCACCGATTTCTTCAAAGTTCTCTCATCTCCTGGGGTACACTACCCGCTTATAATGAAGTCAGAAGTGTGCCTCCCATAGGGTTCAGCGGAAGCACCATACTTCCTCTAGGTTAAGGGACTCCGGCGTGCAAAAGTTCGGCACTACCGTAGTCCAGAACCTCTCTGGGAAGTGATCCGCTGCGAGAATGTTCCAGAAGCTCTTGGGCTCGGACTCAAGTTCTAGTCCCATATTGCCCCATTCGTCAACCGGAGGTGGCTGAGGGACCGGTAGCGGTACCGAGGCGGACCGCTGGGATAGTAAACTGGGCGGTGGAGAATACAGGGAACGAGCTGACTGGCCACCGAATTCCGGGCCATCCTCTGAAGAGTGAGGTGACCTGACCACAATATCACAATATGATGGGCTGATAGCCACAGATTCTGGCGTAGGAATTGTGGTCACCGGTGATGGGTCATGCCGTTGATCTACCATTGTTGGTCCCCAAAATAGCTCTATGTGATCTCTGGTAGAGGTAGAGGGTGCTTTTGGCGACGATGGTGGTGATTTCACGGCCGGAACCTGCAGAATCTCCACAATTTCTTCCTCCTGGACAAACCTGCGGAGAGAGGCGGGAATCAAGTGGACTTCGCATTCTGGGAGAATGAGGCTAACACACCTTGTTCCTGCCCCAGTCCTTGACACAGTGGAGAGGGGAGAAGGTTCCATTTTTGAGTCGCATTCCACTTCATAATCTGAGAAACTGGCTATTTTAACCTCCACTCGGGCCTTCCCAGGACTCTTCTTGTGGAGGCGATGACCCGCTCTCCTGGCCCTAGATGGTTCCTCGAGACAAGGTTGATTCTCGATATGTAGTCTCGGAGCGGCGCTGGCACCATGGCGGAGAAGGCTCCTTCTTGAGAAAACCTGGGTGCGAGGGGAACCATGGAAAATGTCGAAGGGTACATGGGGAGGACCTCCATGGACAGCACCCATGTGGGCAGAACCTCTGTTGGAACCAGCAGGAACATGGGTAGGACCTCCATTCTTGGTGTGGGTGGATCAAGGCTGTCCTTCACCCCTCGGGTTTCTAGGGAGAGGAGGACCTTCTCCTGTTGAAGAGAGGACGTAGGGAGGACCCCCACACTGGAGAGGGACCGGATGGGCAATACCTTCACATCGACGGTCGGGGAAAGGAGGAGAAACTTCGTCCCCTGTATGGTGGGCGCGGGAGAGGCTTCCGCGCCGAGCGTCACTACCATGGGGCAGGTCTTCATTCGGGATGGGAGTAGCACGAGGCATACCCCCATGACGAGCTTCGGAGAAGGGAAGGCCCATGGTCTATGGAATGTTGGTATGGTGAGGACCTCTGTACGGAGTGACGTCACCGCAGATTGGTTCGCGGAAAGCACCGCTTGAGCCTGCGACCCCGAGAGCCAACCCAACCCTCCCATGGGGCGGTTGGGGCCTCAGTCCTGGTCAGGTGAAGGAGTACCCCTGCTCAGTGTATGCAGGGACTCCATGATGCACATCGGAGATGGCTCAGGCCACAGTAGCTGTTGACGTCGACGCCCCTTGACGAGCGTCCTCAGCTCGGGCACGACACTGACATTGGCTCAGACGAGCTGGCGCAGGTGGTGCAGGGGCATAGCCTACCTGCTCCTCTGGTAAAGCCGGACGGCGGCACTGACGTGTCTGGATAGGGGCCCTTTCCTGGAGCCCTTGTATTGGTACTGTGATCGGGCTGAGTTGGACATCACTCGCCTCATTAGAGTAAGGCGTGGAGTCGTCGAGGCGTTTCAGGGACAGGCTCCCGAAGCGATTGAACATTAGGGTGGGGAGCAGGGGATCCCTGCATGGCCCTCGAGGGCGGCATTGAAGGCAGGGCATGGACGCCTTCAGGTCCAGGCGGGCCATATCCCGAGTTGGGATGACCCCTTCCTCCTCGTACCTACGTACAAGGTTGTTGATCACCCTTCAATGGATGATCTCTGACGGGGAGAGGGGACGTGGGCATCCCGTATTCACAGATGTAGAGGCCGTCGTGACAGCAGTGGAGCCACGCAGAGTGGTTGTGCTGGTATTGCCCCCCTCCCCTGCGTAGGTGAGAGGGTAGTGTTCGTGTCTCCATAGCAGCAACCTGGTTCCTGGGAAGCAGGGAGATCAACTCATTAGCACTGCGAGGAATAGGATCGACAACCAGTACCCCAGCGTCATTCTGTCCTCTGTGGTTGGTAAGAGGAATCCACACCAGCACATTGCAGAACGGAATACCCCATGTTCTACTGCCCCATCTTCTGGTAAGTTTCACGCCAGGCCCGCTATTTGCTTGGCAGGACCCGGCACTAGATATCTGGATTCGGTGACACATCAATCTACTGATGTCTCGAACGCTAGTAATCTCCATATTGAGGAGAAGAGATTCACATCGGGTTCACCATTTTTGTTTTCGATGCTTTCGACGGGGCGCATGCATCCATCTGCTAGGGGCACGACAGGAGCGGCTTTTCCTTGTGTGTTTCCCCGCATTCCTTATTTCCAAAGGCATGCGGCATCTGCTCCTTATTCAGGTATGTCTGCTCCTTGATCGAAACCAGGATGATGGGATGTCAGTTCTTCCTTCCGTGGATTCCTCCTCAGATCTCGTCACCTAGTCACAGTCTCCCTCATAGATTTAATATTTTGTTCGTGAAACTCTTCCCAGTGCCATGTTTCTATGGACGCCTGTTAATTAAACTGCTTCTGTCAGGACTTTCCAAAGGGTCTGTTCATGGCAAAAACCTTCAATCGGGGGAGTAGTCACATCGAGGCATCAGTAACGTGTCTGAACGCTGGGGAATTGGTGTGTCTGTCTTTTGTCCCTTATTATAGGGCTTCTCAATGGTGTGGAAGCCCGAGGCATCCCACATCAAGCATGGGGAATCATATTCCGTAGTCATGTATCTGAGGTTTTCCTTAGCTTCCTATGTTTAACATAGGGTATGCCACAGTTTAACTTCCAGCGAAGACAGATCAGCCTGATCAGAACACTAGCTGGAGTGGATCAGATTGAGTAATTCTCCTTGAAGGGATGCCGATATCGGGGTTAGCCCGTGGGCGGCTTCCCGTATGCTATGGAGGGAAGTGGAGTGGCACGATATCACCGGGATGTGGCGGCCCGGGTGAGAATCAGGATGGATGATAGATGGATGATTGAAGTGGAGGGGGGTGAAATGGAACCATCGCAAGGGCGATGGTGAAGTTGGTCTTGAGCCTCGAAGAGACCTCCTACGTATCCCCATGGCAGGGAATCAAAGTCCACGTAGTTCGGGATGGTGCTAGTGAACCGACTTGAAGGTGGACCTTGGCCCGATGGTGTTTTTAGTGAACCGACATGAATGTGGACCTTGGTCCGATGGTGTTGTCAGGGAACCGATGTGGATGTGGACCTTGGTCCGATGGTGTGGGGATTACAAACTAGGCTGCCCAGGTGTTAGTGGACCGACGTGAATGAAGTCGGAATGACCAACGGGTGGTGGACTTGAACCTCTGGAAGGCTTCATACGCACTATGCCTTAACACGGATCAATGTCCTCTTAGTTTGGGAGAAAATGGGGGCTTGTCACACCGACAAGGAGATGGTCTGGGCCAATGATTGTTGGGCTTGAACCTCGGGGAGGCTTCCTACGTACCATGCCTTGGCATGGATCAAAATCCTCATAGTTCAAATGGGATGTGGAATATAGTTTAATGTCATGAAGGATGGTGGTGAACCGACGTGAATGGGGTCGGAACGACTGGGTGATGGGCTTGAACCTCATGGAGGCTTCCTACATACCATTCCATGACATGGATCAAAGACTTCGTAGTTAAGGTGGTAGTTTTCGTCAGTGAACTGACGTGGAGGTGAACCTGTGGGTCCATTGGTGGTGGGCATGAACCTCAGGGAGGCTTCCTAAGTACCATGCCTTGACATGGATCAAAGTCCTCGTAGTTCGGGAGGAAATGGTGGGTTTCGGCGAACCGGAATGAAGAAAGGACCTTGGTCCAATGGGATATGGGCTTGAACCTTAGGGAGGATTCCTACGTATCATGTCATGACATGGATCAATGTCCTCATAGTTTATGTTGGTCACAACGGCTTACCATCAGACTGGAATGCAGTTTAACGTCATGTTGGACGAGGGTGGAACCTGACGTGAAGCAATGATGGGCGGTGGGCTTGAACCTCATGGAGGCTTCCTACGTACCATGCCTTGACATAGATCAAAGACCTCGTAGTTCAAATGGATGTGCAGTTTAACGTCATGCTGGACGAGGGTATACAGTTTAACGTCATGCTGGACAAGGTATTGTCATGGCCAATGATAACTCTAAGCCCACGTGAGTCGTGCTCGGTGTGGGAAACAAGAGGCGGCAGAGACCTGATGATCATGTCATGAAGGGTGCTTCCGTGAGCAGCGAAAAGGGGCTTACGCATTAGGTGGCCCATGGTGTTGGGACTTACTCCGGGATGGAGGCCTGAAGTGCGGAAAATCACGGCGGGAGAGGGATTTGGGACCAAATATGGGAGGTTTCTCGTACCCTATCGCGCCCTCCACTGGCCTTGGCAGTGGGGAAGTACGGAGGTGCATGGGTGCTACCTTCCGCAAGAGAGGCTTGGGGGCTTACACCAAGGTGTTTTCCCTTCTCCTGTGGACATATTCCACGCTGATAAGGAGGATATCATCCCATGTGAGGGTGATTCCATTCCCGTGGAGACGAGTGGCCTAACAAATGTCCGAGCTGGGGGGACCCTACATGCGAGGCACGAGGTCGGGTCAGAGTTTAACATCATGTGTTGAGGACAAGGTGCTTGGTAGTTTAACGTCCTGCAGCTCGGACGAGGTGGGTTTACTCCACACCCCTAGGACTTACATGACTGGTACCCTCAGCTCCTTGGGGGAGGTAAGGTACCAGAAAGGCCATGGTAAAGGGGGTCGCAGAGTGAACCATTGAGGGGTCCACATTAGTGTGTCTATGCAAATAAGAAATAACCGTTAGCATGCCTATGTGAAGAAGCATTAGGCGAAGCAATGATACGAGTGGTGTTGTCCATGGGACTTTAAAATCACATCGTGAAAACCTTGAGGGTCACACGGGAAGCAGAATTGCCAAGTAAAGGGGTGTGCTTCGCGAAGTGGAGTTCCTTGGCCTTAGCATGGGGCATGGGTGTGAATGGGAGGTGCTTCGCGAAGTGGAATAGTATTCACGGAGCACTACCTCGTGAAGCAGAGGTGCCTCGCGAAGCAAGGTGCTATGAAGCAGTGTGCTTCATGATGTACAGAGACCCTGCCTTGGCATGTGGATCACTAGTACAGGATGGGTGTTTCACGGAGCATAAACACTCTGCAGCTGCCCCAATTCCCTTGGGAGTCCCCATCCTTCATGAATTCCCTTAGTCTTCGCGAAGGGAATCCCTCTCGGAATAGGGGCTCAAAACGAGACAAGGCGAAGACATCTCGCGAAGCAAAAATACCTCGCGGAGCTCATGATTCTCGGGGCAAAGGGTGCTTCGCGATTCGGGAGTTAAGAAGCCGAAAGTTCGGATTCCCCCCCCCCCACTGAACTCAGGGGGAGCCCAGTATTTATCAGCAAGGGGCGCCGCGAAGCAGAGCTCACGCGGTGCGAAGGGGAGGTAGGTGCTTTGCGGCGGGCTCATGAATTTCAGGGCGTTCGCGGAGCGGTACCTCCTCCTCTGCTTCGCGGTGGGCTCGCGAATGTCAGGGCATTCGCGGAGTGGTACCGCCTCCTTTTCTTCGTGGTGGGCTCGCAAACGTCAGGGCGTTCGTGGAGTGGTACCGCCTCCTTTGCTTCGCAGCGGCCGCATTGCTCAGGGGAGCTCCGCGTCGGGGCTTCGCGAGGTAGCGTGCGGGCTTCTTTTCCTTCTTCCCTTTACGTTCAATATTTTTGGCACTAACACATGGTTAGTAGAAACCATGAAACATCTTCAAGGAAACAATCCAATTGAAATAGTTTGCATTGGGTAAGCACATGGTTTGGCGTATGATTTGGCCAAATAATTGGGCCACATAAGAGAAATTGGTAAATGTTTTATGGATGGTTTTATTATGGTTGGAACATGTTTTTTATTAATATGTCATCCAACCATGTGAGGTGTTATTTGAGGAATTGTATAGTTCATGGTTTCAACATGGCTTTCCAAACCGTGTGCCCTAACTATGAACCATTAAAATTTAGATCCATTTTTTGTGAATATAATATGAATCACCTCATAAACCACTCATTTTTACCTAATCGAGTTAAAACCTAAAATCCTCTTCCCCCAAGGATATGGATACCGTTCCTCTTGATCTAGGAGTGATTCTGAGCTGAATCTAAGTGCATTTGACGCCGATTTTGTTGGTAAGTGATCATTATTCACTGTTTTCCTTAGTTTTCTTCTTATTCTCACTCATGGAATCATTGATCTTATCTATTGGGGATATATCCTTGTTTTTTATTCCAATAATTATGATATATTATTGTTTAGATTATAGGGAACAAGATATAAGGGCGTTTTTAAGATTTTCAAGGCGGGTTTTGGTGGTTTTTATCGTTATTTGGTTTTTCCAATGTTTACAAGGTAGAAAACTTCACTTTTAACTCCTCATAGTTAGAACTACAATGATTTATTTCAAATTTATTTAATTTATTGAATTTAATTATGAAATTGATATGTTATTCTTGATGTAAAACCTATTTATGGATTATTTTGTGGAAATTGGGAAATTTTTTGTTTCAAGGAAAATGATTTTTTTCATGATTTTAAAATGATAGTTTTAAAATTATAGTTTCATTTTGATTCTTGGAAATGGTTTGTGTAATTTTTTTCAATAAAATAGTTTTCTTATTGAAATATATTGGAATGAGTCTTGGCATGCATGGTTGGCATGTGTTCTTATACATTTGGTATGGATATGGGAGTGAAGTTTCCCCTATAAAAATGTGATGGATAAGGGCCTGAAGTTCCCCCTATCAAAATGGTTCAAAAATTAATAGCTTGGCGAAAGGATGACTCACCACTCATGAGTATAGGGATTTCAATCATTTAAATTCATTTGTGTATGTGTGTGGTTGTGTGGATGTGTGGAAATAAATGGGTTTTCCAAAATGTAATTTGAGAAATGGTTTTAAATAATTGTTTAGTGGATTTCCTTGGAAAAACTGCTTGGTTTGAAAAAAAATTGGATTTGATATAAATTTCTTTAAAATTTTTAAAACAATTTATATAAATGTGATAAAAAGTTCTATCCTAGTGGCTTGAGTTGGGAATTTATTATAAAAATCCTATTGAGTTTTATACTCACCCCCTACTTGGGAGCTTTGGTGTGTCTGTAGATTTTGTATATCCAAGAAAAGGTAAAGGAAAGGTATATAATTTCATTAGTTATGCATCATGATACCATGGGAATGTAATGTGGAGTTAGATCTTGGAATAGGTTGTGAGTTTCTGTGTGGATTTCTTCCTTGTATTTTAGTTTTATTGGTCTCAATTTCCTCTATTACTCTGATATGGATGTGGCTGTTTTCGTTATACTTGAGTTTTATTTCATTGTTCTCACACCTCATATACTAGTATGTATGGCTTCATATTTTTTTTTGGTAGTTTTATTTTCAAATGGAAAATTGTCCCCCAATGTTTAATGAATTACTTTGCATTTTTTTACATCTATTGGTGTATTAGGGATATCACCTAAGGCCATTAACACCCTTCAATTTTCAAGCAAATGAGGAGGGAAAGATGTTACAATAAACCTCATATATTTTATTATCCTCTATTCATTCCTGAAATTTTCAAGTATTAGAGCATGTTTTCTCTCTTTGTTACTTAACATGATTAAGAGAATGTTTTTAAATAAAATTTAACCTTATTTCCTCATTGGTCAATTAACTTTTTCATCCATGTACATACTCCTAAAAAAATGTTTTCTAAAATTCAATTATTATACATTAAGTATTTAAGAAAATTTATTTCACTACCTTTTACATTATTTATCTATGTTTCAAAAGGAATAATTTTAATGTTTTCCAAAAAAAATATTTTTGATTTTTTACAACATGTTGAATAGATTGAATTATTTTAATACATATGACATGAATGGATTTTCCTTCTTTCATGACTGTTCAATTATTTGAAGCTTCCTCTAAAATTCTCCTAAGATGTTTTCAAAGAATATTATTTTCTCAATATTCTGAAAATGTTTGGTTTAAATGTTATCAAGAGAAAATTATATTTTTCTCATGTTTTCAGATAATGGGTTTAACGTTATTTTATGTTTCTATCTATGTCAATATCCTTTAGAAATTATTATGCTTCATAGGGTATATGATCTTATGATGCCATCTACATTTATGGATGACTATGATGATGAAGATTCTATGAAACTTGTTTATTTCCCACTAGTTAATAAAGTTATAAGGATACCTTTATGAAACTCATTTATTTTACATTCTTATTGTATTTTTAAATAACTAATGGTTTATAATCTTTTGAAACACATGTGTATGATTTTCATTAATTTTTGGGTGGGTCCATTATATCCCTCTAATGCTTTGGATAATTCCATATATCCCATGAGATAATTATGATAAACGAGTTGATGTTCTCGATCCAATATGGGATACATGTAGGTATTCCTTATTTAGTATGATTTAAGAAATAGGTTGTGATTTCTAATCCACTATGATAAGGTAAATAGGTGGTGATGCTTGATCCACTATAATATAGGAAATAAGTGATGATACATGGTCCTCTATGATATGGGAAATAGGTATTGATGCCTAATTCACTGTGATATGCTGGTCTGAGTAGTTAACATTAACATATGATATGGTTTTTATTTCATTAAAAGTTTCACACTCTCATGAAATGTTGTTATGATTATGATTTGAACTCATGGCTCATGCTTGATTTTTAATGAATACCTTATCTTATGAGATGTTAATGCTTTATTCCATAACACATTATTATGATATATGAATTTATAGGTATGGTTTTATATTTATAATATCATGTTATCATACCCTTATCCTCTTGATATGCTTAAATATTATCATTGATTAACATCTCTCATTTCTACCCTTACTGAGAATATGATCTCACTACTTCTTTTATATTAATTTTCCCTAGGTTATGAAGAATGGTATAATTTTTAATGATTCTAAAGGGTACTTTAAATAAATTAAGATGTTATATATAATGTAAATTGTGCTTAGGAAAGTTTTTTATGTATTTATCCTCCAATTACAGTAAACATTTATGGTTCTTAGGCATGCTTATTTGGGACATATATTGAGTATTTATTAAAAATATGTAATATCTATATATAAAATATTTGGTTCACCTCAATATTTCCACTTTATCTTTATTTCATTCTGTATGCATGTTTTAATATATTTAAATGATAATTTACCTCTCAAATTGATACATTGAGTTATCACAACTTGATATTTGTTATAGGGTATTATAGGTTATGATGAAATTATAATGAATATATGGGTGAGATTTCGATAGAGATATAAAATATGCTCATGATATTAAAAATGTTTTTAGTGTTATATATGTACTTATAAGTATATTGTACATATTTTCAAACACTATGTCTATGTTATACTATTGGTGTGTGTTTCATATTAAATCCTCAAACCTCAGTTTAGAAAGATACCTAGCTTGAAAACCTTTATAAATTTACAATTTCATTATGTTGGCCTTAAGTATAAGCTAATAAGGGGTGTTTTGATATGTTAATAATCATATTATTGGTTTAGGATTATCCAAGATGAGATTTTTCCTCTTATATGGTGAGTATGACATCGAGGCCCCCAATTTTGATATACTAAGATAAGTGTATTTTATACTTATATAAGGTACATATGATATAATAATATATTTATGTTATGTGTATGTGATTTGGTCATATACTTTAGTTAATGGAATGTGATGTTTTTATCTATATAATTATTTTATACAAAAATAATCAAGAATATGTGAGTTGAATATAAAGGATTGACATAATCTATGTCACTTGGTCACCCAATTTCTTAGAAAAAAAATTATATAATTATTTATACTTCAATATGATACAACTTTTTTAAATTGGTATAAATATAAATGTATTTAATATAAGTCATGCCATATCCATTATTATATTAACAATAATTTTATCTTTTCTTAAGGCCTCTCATTTCTTAACATTTTTTATTGGGGAATTCATAAATTTTATTAATGATATAAAGTCTTATGGGGTCACACTTAGTAGTTGTAATAATGAAGATTTATTTTATTGATAAATAGTTTCTATAATACTTTGACAGAAAATATAATAGTATTCTAGAGTATATCCTAAATAAATTATAGAAGTATTTTCATATATCTTTATAAATTATGAAAAATGTAATGGAAACGAATGATAGATTTTCAAAATTTTGTTTTGAAAATTATCCAAATTATTTTTTGGATATAGTTTCATAAGTTGTTACATATTAGGTTATATAAAGTGAATATATACTAAGTTTATAAGGATTTTAGTGATAGTGGTATATTGATGAGAATATACTTTAAAATATATACCACAAAATGGTTGTTTAGATCACATCATGATCTATATTGATATATGCTACAACATGGTGAATATCATCATATTGTGGGGCTATAAATGGAATTTTATGTGTTATATGATAACACATTTTTCATCCTTAATATCAAACTCGAATTTATCATGATCATTTTGATTTTACTATAATGATAATATGAGGATTTTAAACATCCAAAATAATGGTCTAAATGTAATAGAATTAATGATAAATTATGATTCAATAGTTTAAAATTTTATAATCTATAAAAGGTTTATCTTTAATAGTTGACTATTGGGTTTCCAAGGAGATTCCTTGGATTGCTACATAAAGAGGCTCATGTTTTATGGATGTGTGTGTAGAGACACTATAAAAAAATTTATATATAAGTTACCCTTATATCTTTTTTTGTAACTAAATATTCGATCAAGGCTTAATGAAGACAAAACCCTTCTCAAGTGTTGAGATATTCATATTCTATGGATACCATAGGAGGAAGTATCCCTTTATCTACTTCTTCATGACCACAATCAAACTTGTGGAGAATATTTTAGATTATTTGGACAAATAGAGAAAATTTATGTCATTATTTATTTATTTTTACTTAATCCAATATTAATGGAAGATCTGTTGATGTTACTACTTCAACTTCTCATTTTCTCTAGTATCTTAATGACCATTCGGGTTCCTAGATTGAAAAATGATCAACCAAATATCTCAATCTCATTGGTAGAATTTATTTTAGCTTTATACATTCTTAAACAATGTTTCATGATCATTTTTTGGTGTTCTTGGTCTTTTGTGAATTATTTTGATGATCATGTCAATAAATTTTGGGGATTAAAGTATTGTTCCATCATTGGGAAACTCGATCTTGATTACTTTCTTCTCTGGTTCTCTAGTGAATAAGATATGGAATCGGATTTTTCATGAACTATCCTAGATACCCTGGTACCCAGACACTAAATCTAGTTCTAACATATCTTTAAGTTCATTCCCTATCCATATTGGTTGGTGACTAGTACTTGGCATCACACACGATAAAACTGAGAATGTTTTTTTCACATAAAGAGTGGAAGTAATATTTACCAATCAATATGAACAAAATAAAACTCCATAGATAGAACTATACTAGAAGTAAAATAGGAATTAACAACCCAAATTACAACTAAAAGTACCAAAAAATAGGATAAACCACTCAAGTCATAGCAGACACAACACTCTAATCCTAAGTATCAACAACAAGAACCACCTCCATGTGGTGCTTTACCCTTGATCAAACCTGGAAGAAGATAATCTAAAAATTCCCAAAGGTAAAGGTAGGGTATGAGCTAAAAACTCAGTAGGGTTGCACTAAAGACTCCATAAAATATGTCTCAATTAATTAACTAAATAATGTTTTTGATTTTAAATAAACAGGCAATGAGGTTCAAAAGAATATTTAAAAAAATATTTCATTATATTAAAATTGAAGGAATTATTTCAAACAATTTCCTAATAAATATTTTATATAAAAAAGTTTATATCAATTCCCAAGGAATTTTTAAAATAGTTTACAAATATTGGAATATATATATATATCAAAACATTAACAATGATAAAGACGGCAATCTTCGATGAGGTATGATTGTTTCGGGTTATAGGATCCCCACAGACTCTAATAAGTGATCATGCCAATATGTGTACAAATATCCCTCAGAAACAGGTCAAACATGACTCATCACCATCCCAATAGGGATGTGACCTACTACATAAGTTTTTTTAGAGTTATAAAGCATCAGTAGAGTGGTTTCCTAAATAACTAAACAAATAATTAGGCTTTCATGTGCTCTAACAACTTCCATAATGGGAAATTTATTTCAAAACTTTTTAAAATACAATTAATCCATTTCCCATTGTAGTATTACAATTTGCATTTAAAAACCAAAATGGGTTTTTAATAGAATCATTCCTTTTTAGGACAAAACCACTCAGTTTCTATCAAAAAAATTTAATCCGTTTTTCTCAAATACAAATTTGAAATCAATTTCACAATTTAATTTTACAATTTTAATTCCACAATTCAATTTCACAACATTCCATCAAATTCTAGAAACACACCTCAATTAATTGGAATTTGGGGGGTTCCAATTTCATGAAAAAAATCCAAATCCCAATTTACAAAAAACTAGATTTTCATAATATAATTCAAATCAATTTAATATAAATAAATAAATTTCAGGTTAAATAAATTGGAAAATCTTAAATGGAACAACCTAACAAAATAAAGAGATAACATTTCACAAAATTTGTAATGAGGAACTCCAATGAAGAATTTATATAGTGAAGATCTAAGAATTAAACCAAGATTAAATATCTAAAATAATGAGGATTAGATCCTCCAAAAACACAAATATCTAATAAACCATATGGAGGAGAGAAGAAGAGTGCGGGAAAGAAGGAAAGTGGATAGTAAACTTATCAGGAATGGTTCGAACAAAGATTAGCTAGCTTCGATCCACCTTGTAATGGGTTTGGTGAATCCAATATGGGTCCTTGAGAGATCCAACGACCTAGAGGGATTTCCAATCCTGAGTTTGGGCCAAGAAGGGGAATAAATATGGGTTCAGAAAATTTTAAATTAATTTTAGGATTAATTGAAAGTGGTGTGCATGGTTTTCTAGGTAGGGTCACATGGTTAGATAAAATGTGAAACCTATTCATGATCCCAAGATAGTTTGGTTTCATGGTTTCTCCTTGGTGGGTGCACATTTTGACAAAAAATTCACAAACCATGCAAACCATCATAGTCTGGGATTTCATGGTTTTAACTAGTAGTGCGCACGATTTGGGAAAATCGTGCGCCAAACATGAACAATCCAAGATCCCTTCAAAATTTCCAAAATTTCACCTGAATCACCCTTAAATAAAACCCAACCAATGCATGATCAAAATATGGGTTTAGGATTACTTGAAAACAATAATAAGATTTTACACACTTTGTCAAGATGTTCATTCTTGTTTGGTTATTTTAATTTCTATTTACTCTAATGGTCCTTTAACTTCCATATAAAGAAAAAAAATTCTCCAATGTGTTATTGATTCAAATCCCTAGTTTTCCTATTAACTTCTAAAATAAATTTATTCTCAAACTAATGGGAAATGATCTGGGTTAATATCTCTACTCAGACGACAACATAATCACCACAAATAATCCAATTACCCCTAAAATCTATGTTAACATTGACATTTTGAAACCCCATCTGTAGTTTTTTATATTGAAATAAAATGTGATTATTGTAATAGAAAATATATTCATTTTGAAACTTTATTCAATTTTGGTTTTTCATGGAAAATTGATGGAAATTTTTCCTCTATTTTCCAGTGTTTAAATACATTATATAAGTAACTGTTGTTTTTTCCTCCTTTTTTGTAGATCAAACTTTTCCACTTTTTACTAAATTACCATTAGATAAATTTTATGTAGTTTAAGATGTAAATGTAGTCTGACTCATCCCTGAGTCATCCAAAAAGGTTGAAATAACAAAGTTTAAGTACATTGATTCATTGATTATATATAGGGTTTTAGCATCTCAATATTTTCTTAGGAAGATTTTTAATCCCCCTATATTGCTCTATAGATCATTGCCATAGGCTAGAACTATTTTTCATTCACCCAAGGGTCTAAATCATTATTTAATATTTTGAGAGATGGCCAGATCTCAGAATCCTTTGGTTCTTATGAGGGACTTTAACTACACATTTACATCTGATAAAAATCTTGTTAAATCAGTTTTAAAGAATGATTCTACATCTCATGTTAATTATAGGAAATACCTTAGTAATAACCTAGATCCCTTGGTTTCATAATAATTTTCTTATTTACATTTAGATTTAGTAATCTCAGTTACTTCATCCAAAGATAGTCCTATTTGGGTGGCCTTAGGAAGCTCTACTTCTCCTTACTCAATGATCACACATGATGGACTAAGTGATCATATTCTCTAGGTATAATTTAGATATAGCACATTTTACTACTAGGATTTAGTAGGGATAACATTAAACCATAATTAAGTTTTGTATTAGTATTCAAATATTGTGATTAGGAATTGGTTTAAATAGTTACAAGTGGGTAATGGGGAAAATGATGAGTGTAAGTTAGTGGAGTATAAGATTAAGTAGATATAGTTCTATAAGGATTTGTAGGAATCTAATCTAACCTCCCATGACTCATCTATAAATGAGATATTTCTTAAGGTAGATGAGTACTTCGGTTCAATTATGAAAAAATGAAAAAAAAAACCTTTATTGATTTGTGGGGGAACTCATTACATTTGTGGAAGGATATATGATATGATAAGGGTTATTCTTACTTGACCAAACCAATTATGACATGGTCCTTGAGAAAAATAACTGAGGGTGAAGATCTTAATCATGTGTTTAATAAAAAATGTAATTATTTTTTTAATGAAACAAATATTGTTGGTGATGCCATTGAAGGTATCGATGTGATTGAGTAGTATATAGAGTCAAGACCTATTTAAAAAATACCTTTACTAACCTTAAAAGGATGGGATAAGGATAATTCCATAGTACTATTAGATCTTGACTCTAGGAAGTCATCTTACCCCTATATATTTTATAAAATGATGAAACATGCCTATAAAAATTATGGTCATTCCATTATGGAGGATGTATTGAAGCTCAATGCCCCAGATTACATATACTGCATGAGGATAGAAATAAAGTGGTAGATGCTTATGCTAAAATTAATATTCCCAAAATCCAAAATTGTATATGATGAATTTTGGGGACTATGACCTTCAGGATACATTTCCATAAAATATAGTCTTAGAAATAAGCTTAATAATAAATTACATCCAATGTATACATAAGAAATTGGTTGAAAATAAATTACAACTGATATAACATTAAGCAATATCCTATGAATACATTTTATCTAAAATTGGATATGATTTCACAATTCAATGTTCCAATGATAATCGTTGTCATTTTAAATTTTCTTCTACATTAGATTTCATTCAATAAGTATTCTATAAGAATAAATGTGAATGGAATTTTAATGAATATGATGAATTCATTGACCAGGGTATAAACTCATGCATTATAATTCATGAGTGGATTTAAAAAACACTCACAGAGTATCCTTGATTGTCTAAAACATCACTATTATATGCAATGGTATGTCATATCAACACATATTGAATAAAATAACAAGCAAGGGTTATTAAACTATAACCAAGAGAGAGTATGTCAACACATATTGTTTATAATTAATTTAATTAAATAAGAATTACCTCTAATATTATTATTTCTTCTTTGATGCATTCGGCCACATATCTATAGTGAACCTTCATTGCGTTGTAGAGGTAAAGGGTAGATATCCTCTAGCGGTGATCCACACAAGTTCCATAAATCTCCAGACATCGCCAAAGGAGTCTCCGGGTGATAGCATGGAAGATCCTTATGCTTGCGTCATCCGCCTTTGATCGCCTTGAGAACCGCTTCCAAAGCATTCTCTTTGATCTAGTGGAGAAGTATCGCTCTCATTATTGAGAGTGATCTTAGAGAGGGAAGAACTCTCTAGGATCGAGAGGTTTTCTCCAAATTTTTCTCACAACACAATTGGAATCACATATATTTATCTTGGCTAATGAGAGAATAATATAACTGGGCATTTATTTTACTAGGGTAATAATAATAATAAATTCACAATTACCTTAAATTATTTAATTGATCCTAGAGAAACCCCCATGTCAAATAATTACAGTAATATTATTATTTCATGACATGTTCTTAACTTGTGAGTTATAATTAGATATTATTTAATCAAATAATATTCAATATTATTATTTCCCACTGGACCCTTAAAATTGGTCTGCAAATCCTCCTAAATATTTATTAATTATTTCACCCATAATATATTCTTTAGAATAACTTGTCATGGAATAAATGTGATCAGGAATACATGAATAAATATTAAACCAAGACCATGGATAATATTTATTCAACATGTTAAATAACAAATTATCTAACTAAGATACTGGATACACTTAGTGTGTAACCCTCTTGGATTTATTCTCAGTGACATTTGGCAGAGCAGCCTAAATTTTAATGTTAGAATATAGAAAAATGTCAAGGCACCCATAGAGAAAGAAGTTAATGTCTCAATGACATGTCACCTCATAAAAATGTTTACCATTTAATATAATCCCTTTATCACAATATCTCTAATCAATAATTTTTCATTCTAGTTACGTCAACATATATTTTTGATATCTCTTTCTTTAATTTTCCCGAAATAGAACTTTTATATTGACCACCATGGACATTGATTTATTCAGGCTACATCATTTCCATGAAAGGGCCTGATATATTATCTTCTATTAAAGAACATAAGGGATAAATCCATTCTCAAATTATTCCTTAATTTAGTATTACTAGTGACGCACCCAACATATCCTACCTCACCGCGAACATATGTCAACATGGTTTTTGTTCATTCATCTAAGTGTGTGACTCATAATACTCATTAATAATAATAATACTGTCTAAGGACCAATATACATGTCCATATATAGGAACATCCAATGACACAAAGAAATTTTTATTTCCTACTTGCGGGTCTTGTTCTCATAATATCCTCATGGACATTACCAAGGGCGTACACCATGAGAAGGTGTCTCAACATCCTATTAGTCACCACCCATGATATCTTGTATCATTTGTGTCCCTCAAATGATATCATCTTGATATAGAACAGATATCTAAGAATATTTTCATAACACTTTTGGGTTCTCATCATAGTGGGGAACTACAATAACCTTTTAGTACGATAGCTACTCTTGGGAAATTATCACATGAAATGTCACATAGAAGAATAATCATGATGTGATGAGGAATTTATTGATATTAAAAAACCATGAATATAAGTTATTATAAAATACAAAGAAGTTAGTTTTAGAGAACTAACTCTAATAGACACCCACTTTCACAAGATCCAACTGCTAGAAACCTTCACTATGCTGGCTCTCAAATGATACTCATGCTTCTCTCGAGATAAGCCTTTAGTCAAGGGGTCCTACATGTTCTCTTATATGGATATACTACTCACTACAACTTCACACCTCTAATAGAAGTCCCTCGAGAGGTAATACTTTCAACTTATGTGTTTTTTCTGTTGATGTGAAATTGGCTCTTTTTCAAGAGCCACCACTACAGTATTGTCACGGTACAATGTGATAGGGTCTTTACTTCTAGGTACCACATCAAGATCCTGGATATAGTTATGAATCTAGACATATTCCTTGTATACATTAGATGCTTCTATATACTCAAAATACCCTATAGAATCATCTACAACTGGCTACTGGGAACTCTTCCAGCATCTCCTCTGTTGATATAGAAAACAAATCCAAATTGCAACTTTAGATCATTCTGATCTATCTGAAAACCAGCATCAACATACCCTCTAATGAAAAGCTCCTCATATCCTCCATACACCAGGAACATATCCTTAGTTATTCTCAGATACTTAAGGATAGTCTTAATAGTAGTCTAATATTATTCTCCTAGATCTTCTTGATATCTTCCTACCATGATCAATGCATAAGAAACATCAAGTCTATTACATAACATGGCTTACATTATTGAGTATATAGCAAAATTTTATAGGATATTACTAATTATATCTTTCTTTTGTTGTGTCCGGGGACACATTTTCTTAGAACGATGTAAATAATGTGACAATTGAACCAATACACTCTTTTATTTTTCCATACGAATGTTTTTTAGTATTCTGTCAATATATGTACTTTGGATTAGTCCAAGAAGCCTCTTGGATCTATCATGAATGATCTTGATCCCTAGAATATAGGTTTCTTCATCGAATCCCTTTAGGGAGAAACACATGTTCAACCAGTCCTTCATAGATTGTAAGATTAGTATGTCATTTCCAATAAGTAATATTTCATCAACATATACTACTTGGATAATTACCATATTCCAACTAAAACTTTTGTAAACACAAGGCTCGCATTCATTTTTAATGAAACCAAATTCTTTTATAGATTCATCAAATCAAATTTTCCAATACCTAGATGATTACTTCAATTCATAAATGGATATCTATAACTTGAAAACCCTTTTGGCATCACCTAGTGTCACAAACCATTCTGGTTGTTCCATATAGACATCTTTCTAAAGTTTCTCATTAAGGAATTTAGTTTTGACATCCATATGCCAAATCTCATAGTTATGGTAAACTACTATAGAAAATATTATTTTGATGGATTTAAACATCGAAACTAGAGAAAATATTTCATCGAAGTGAATTCCTTGATGTTTTTTAAACCCTTTATCCACTAGCCATTCTCTATAGGTACTTAATTTTCCTTCCATGTCTAGTTTCCTCTTAAATACCCATTTACACCCAACATGTTTTACAGAATGGATCATTAACCAGAACCCAAACTTTGTTATGATACATGGAATCCATCTCAAAATTCATAGCTTCTATCCATCATGTAGATTCTGAGATATTTACTACCTCCTTGAAGGAGATAGTTTTATCATTTTCCAATAATAACGAGTCACCATCATCAGTGACTAGAAAACCATATCTCTCTGGTTCCATTACCTATCTTACACTCCTACACAGTACTTCTGTTTTAGTAACTACATATTCCATGGGGACCTTTGGAACTTGTTTCTTTCCCAAATCCTATGTATCTTGAGCCTCAACTTCATCGATGTCAATATTTCTCCCACTATCCTTTTTTTATGATGTTATCCCTTTCAAGAAATATGGCTTGTTTGGTGACAATCACTTTCTTTTATGAGGGTTTGTATAAGTAGTATCCCTTTGTTTCATTAGGATACCCTTCATTCCCTGGGCTTCTATTTTGTTTCTTGAGACATCCTTAACAAATTCCTTTCATCCACATACACATGTATGAGAAAAAATAGGTTTCTTTCAACTCCATAGCTCGAAGGGAATTTTGTTTTCCACTTTATTTGGTACTTAGTTTAATGTATATGTCACAGTTTGTAATGTATATCCCCAGAAGGATAATGGAAGATCTGTATGAATCATTATTGACCATACCATTTACAACAAGTTATGTTTCCTCCTTTGACTAACACCATTCCACTGTATTGTATAAGTTGAAGTGAGTCGGGATAAAATCAAAAATTCCTGTAGAAAGTCAATGAACTCTTGGTTAAGGTATTCTTGACCTCGATACGATAGAGTCTTATTTATCTTCTTACCAAGATGATTCACTAATTCATTCTTTAATTCCTTGAATTTCTCAAAGTACATGAACTTATACATCATCAAGTAAATATATCCATATCTACTCAAGTCATCAATAAAAGTTATGAAGTTAGAATATCCACCTCTAACTTCTACTAGAAATGGTCTACATACATCACTGTGTACCAATCCTAGAATATTTTTGGCCCACTAACCATGTCCACCAAATGGATGTTTGGTCATTTTCCCTTGTAAACAATAATGACATCTATGAGGTGGTTTTAGCTTAGAAGATTATAAATAACTATCTTGACAGTGCTTTTTCAAACACTTCTCATTTACATGACTGATATGGTGATCCCACAACTGAGTGTTATATGAGTTATATGAATTTGATTCACTATTAATTCCCAACACTTTGTTTTCATAATTTAATACATATATACCGTTATTTAAATATTCCATATCATAACATATGCTTTCCTTATAAAAGTAACATCTATTATTTCAGTATATGAAAATAAACCCATATGTATCTAAACATGATATAGAAATTAAGTTTTTGGTAATAGTGGGAACATAATAACAATCAAGTAATACCAAAATCATCCCCATTGGTAATGAAAGGTGGTAGTCACCAATGGAAATAGTATCCATCCTTGTACCATTGTCAACTCACAGATCCATCTCTCCTCTAGAAATTTTCTAGAATCTACTTGGTTTCTGCATTTGGATATAGATTTGAGCACCACAAGTTATATCTAATACTGATGTGTAGATATGGAAAGATTTCACTCGGTAATGAACATACCTTTAGCTTCACTATTCTTTTGGGTGAAGTTCCTCTTCCAATGGCCAAGCATTCCACATGAAAAATTCACTTTATCCTTTTCCTTGCGCTACCTCTGGATCTTCTTCTTCTTAGTAGGATGGTTCTTAGGATATTTAGACTATTTATAAGTCTTGGTCCCCTTTCCCTTGTCCCTCATATTCTTATTCACCATAAAGATTGTGGGTCTTTCATGACCCATGTCATTATCCACTTAGATAATCAAGGTCATAAGATCCAATAGACTCTTATCATTATTTATCATATTATAATTCACAATAAAACTAGATAAGGACTTGGGAAGTGGTGATAGAATGAGATCTGTTTGAAAATCATCTCGGAATTTAATCCCTATGATGTCTAGGAATTCAATGTATCCAATAAGCATGACTACATGAGGCCCAGCTAGCAAAGACTCTCCATGCATAGTTGTAAATAAAGCATTGGATATCTCATACCTTTCTTTCATCATCCTCTCTTGATAGAGATCTCGAAGGTGATACATCATGCTCTAAGAATCCATTTCTTCATGTTTATTCATGAGATCATTGGACATGGATGATACATGAACACTAAACATCTGTATCATCATTCAGATGTTTCTCATATAGAAATATCTCTTTATCACTTGCCTCATTTCCAAGAAAAATGGTAATGTTTCTTCCATCACATACAGTTTCCTTCCATGGTGAAAGTTGACCCGTAGGTGCCTTCTCCACTCCCATAAATTAGTGTCAGTAATAAGGTTTTCCATCTTGATTATGGATTGAAAAAATATGTTTAATTTCATTTTTTATGTTTTTTCTAAAAATTAGATGATCAGAATTTCCATACTTTATCTGATAAAATTTAGAAAAATAAATAAATATTATATTTATTAGTCTCCCACTATTTTATCAAAACCCAATATCCCTCACCACTAACTTCAGAATATATTTTTTCTTGGATATTCAAGGGGAAAGGATCCATATTCCCATTCTTATTTCCCAAAATTTGGTTTGTCAAGCAACTTAAATGGTTTTAGGTAGGCATTCCAAATTCCAAATGAATTAACTCTCAGTTCCTTGACCTGTCAAGTGGATTTCCCAATCTTGAAATCCTTTAATTGGATTTCCTCAAACTTTTCCTCTCAGTTACACCAAGTCATGCTTTGGCAGTCAACCCTGGATTTGAACCAAGTCATGTCAACCCAAAAACCCATGTTAGAATTCCCCGATAATTGAAAGAACCCCAAATTTGGTTGGTCAAGAACTTTAAACTATGGTTCGATTCTAACCAAGGTAATGGAAGGTAATGCTGAATTAATATTTTATTGAGTGATTTTATTTTTTATGTATAAATTTACAATTATTATCTTTATCAGATGCATGTTAATATTATGTGGGATTTTATAAGTTATTAACCTTTTATTTAAATAATATTTATGCATAAGACAGTTTATTTTAGTTCAATCTTGTATGCTTGTTAATTCATTAATTATGTGATCATGAAAAAACATCCATAATGAATAACCATGCAACTAAAATATATAAAATAAAAGGATATGATCATGATCTTGTTCTAATGGTTATTTTATCTAGAGTTTGATAATATTGCCACTAACCTAGGGGAGAAACACCTTGGACCATTTAAGGTTCATGTTTATAGTTTTCCACTTATCCACCTTTGTATCTCCTAGGATTTATTTTTCCTCAACTCCTAACTTGAACTACATCCACTAGCCTGGGAGCTCCATAAATTACATATTCTTTTACTCACAAGCAGGTGAGGGGTAAAAAGGGGTTTTAAATAAAATAAACCATTGTTATAAAGGCCCTACATATTAATGAGGATATAAGGCACACAATCCAACAATTTAATTTAATAATTGAAATGAAATTTGTCACATGCAAAGGTCTGGTCTAGCTCATGATCATCCACTAGCATGCAACGAATTATGCATTAAAAAACTAACATTCAATTATTAATCATTCATATTTAAGATAAATCATACTAGAATCAATTAATTATTATATTTGATTAATTAATCATTTTATCTTAATACTTATCTGAATTTCCTTGAGATACTCATCCTTTATAATTTTAAACAAATTAAATAAATTCATTTAAAATTAAATGTGTACATAACTTATACCTTGGAGGTAACCCAGTGAATACTTTTCCAAATCTACCCAACATGTATTATACTTGTATATTCTTTATTCTTTATGAAGTATAGGATGAACGACTTATCACATACTTTCATGATGTGTACTTCATGAATGATTACATGAATTACATGATTTTTTGTAATGTATCATGTTTAAATGCACATATAATAATAACTGTAATACAACTCATACATGACAATAAGATCTTGGACATTACATAGATATTAATTAAACATTTAAATATTTATGTACATTAAAACCTATTACATGGAATATCCTATCTTTCTGAAAACATGAAAGTACATGTCTCAAGGTTTACATAGTAAAATAAATAAATTTTAAATTTTTGTAATCTGGTAAAAGTACACAACATGTAGATATGATCTACACAGTGTTTACACCCTTAACCGTCTATCTAAAGTAAATGCCTTGGGATGTGGCGTGTGGGGTGTACTTCATAAATCTTGGAATATACAGCGTGTCCAGTGAGCCACATGATGTGTTGACTCTGTGTCACATGGTCACAGGTGGGGTAGGCCATATATGGAATACATGGACCAACCCCTGACCTGAAGGGACTACATGCTGTATCCAGTAGACCACACAGTGTATAGTTCGGATGACATGCTCCAGTTAATCCTAGTAAACATGCAGTTCATTAATGATGTAATTAATGCCCTAATCAATAAAAAATATTTAATTGATTATTGAACCAATATTGATGTTTTAAACACTACTAAATGTCATGTAATCAAAACTACATAGAGTGTAGTCTCATGTTGTATGGCCATGATTCTCAGCACCTCTAGATGAGATATTCAATTTTATTTTAATTATAAAATTAATCATTTCCATTAGATCTGTGAGAAATGATAGAGGAAGAAATAGATCTCATAATTCAGATTTAAATAAAAATTAAAGTCGAATTGAAAAACTAAATTTTGAATGATTAAATCATAAAAAAAAACTAAATAATTATAAGCAACGATGAACCTCCCTATGATACCACTTATAGGTTTTGGGCACAGCGAAAGCACGGAAGGGGTGGTGACCAACTTTTCTTTTTTCCAATATCAATGATTAATCCATGATCAAGTGATGACAAACACCATGATCAAAATATTTGAATCAAATAAAAATAAAGAGTTATTAACCAAGAACCATGAGATATGAGATCAACACATATTGTTTATAATCAATTTAATTAAACAATAATTAAATCCAAGGTTATTATTTCTTCATTGATGTGTCTGACCACAGATTTGTAGTGCGCCTTCGTTGTGTGGAAGAGATCAAGGGTAGATCTCTTCTAGATATGATTCACATGTGCTCCAAGAATATTTGGTCGTCATTGAAGGATTATCTAGGTTCTAGCACAAAAGATCCTTGTTCTTTTTTTTCACCTTTGATCACCTTGAGAACTGCTTCTAAATCGTTCACCTTGATCTAGTGGAGGAGGATTGCTCTCATTATTCAGAGCATTCTTGGAGAGGGAAGAACTCTCTAGGCTTGAGATATTTTCTCCAAATGTTGAGTACAACACAATTGGTGTAACTTATCTTTCCCTTTGATAATGATAGAACAATATAACTGAGCATTTATTTCACTAGGGTAATAATAAAACAATTCTCCCAAGAGCCTTAAATTATTTCATTAATCCTAGTGAAACCCCCATTAAAATAATAACTATAATATTATTATTTCCTAAAATGCGCTTAACTTTTGAGTTATAATTAAATATTATTTAATCAAATAATATTCAATATTGTTATTTCTCACTAGACTCGTAAACTCGGTTTGCCAATCCTCTTTAATATTTATTAATTATTCTACTCACAATATATTCTTTCGAATAACTAGTGACCAAATAAATGTTATTGAGAATACATGAATAATCATTAAACTAGTACCATGAATAATATTTATTCAACTTGTTAAATAATAAATTAATTAACTAAGATACTGGATACACTTAGTGTGCGACCCTCTAGGCTTCTTTCTCAGTTGAATTAGGTGGAGCAGCCTAAAGTCCAAGGTTAGCATCTAGTAACACACCAAGGTGGCCAAAGATAAATAAGTTAATTCCACAATAACATGTCACTTCATACAAATATTTACCATGTAATATAATACCTTTATCACAATATCTCTAATCGAGCAGGTTTCATGCCAGTTCCATCAACCAATATGCTCGATATCTCTTTCTTTGAATTTTTCAGAAATAGAACTTGCCTGTAGATCACCATGTCCATGAATTTATTCAGGCTATATCATTTCATCAATGGGCTTGAGATATTATCTTCTATTAAAGAACAGGAGGGATAAATCCTTTCTCACATTTTTCATTAATGTAGTATTACTCATGACACACCCAACATATCCTACCTCATAGTGAACATATGTTATCACGATTTTCATCAATAAATCTATGTGTGTGACTGATAATGCTCATTAATAATAATACTAATTTCTAGGTACCAATACACACATCCACATATAGGATCATCCAATGACACATAGAAATGTTGATTTCTTACTGGCGGGTCTTATTCTCAAAATATCCTCTTGGAAAATACTAAGGGCGTACACCATGAGAAGTTTCCTCAAAGTCCTCTGAGTCTCCACCCCTAATATCCTGTATCATTTTTTCCCTCAAATGATATCATTTGGCCATAGAATATATATCTAATAATAGTGTCATAGAATTTATGGGTTCTCATCATAGTGGGGAACTACTATGACCTTTTAGTGTGATATCTACTCTTAGGACATTATATCATGCAATGTCACACAAAAGAACAATCATGATGTGATAAGGAATTTATTGATATTCCAAAACTATGAATATAAGTTATCATAAAGTACAAAGAAGTTCGTTTTAAGGGAAAAAACTAACAAATTTGAGGTACAGCATAATCTCAATCAGTAACCACAACATTGAGTAATGTCTTTAACATAATCTCAAGACAACTTCCCATGTTACTCGGAGTGTGGGGATTAAACCTGATAATAAATTAAGTGTTGAAATATTCTTATGTAAATGTTAAAAACTAAAAATAATTAATTTTAAATATTTTGGAAATTTTTATTATAATTTATGATTTTTTTATAAATAAAAAAATCATGTTTATAAATTATAATTAAATGGTATTTTGGGATTTTATTTGTTTTAAATGGTTTATAAATTGATTAATTATAAAATGTTAATAATTATAATTTTGTTTATGAATTGTTTATAAATATTTATATCAGTCTAAAATATTTTAATTTTTCATTTATCTAAAGGTTTTCTAGTTATATACATAGTTATGAAATGATTATGTTTGGAATGGTGTATGATTTATTTTAACTATTAAACTAATTCTTAGATATTATCATACATGAATAATAGTAGTTACATAGGTATAATAAAAAGATTTAGCTTTAATCTACCATGAATATAGTTTTTAATTGGAGTTATTATCTTGGATTTCATTATTTGATATATTTTATGCATATTAGGTGTTATAATTATAATGAATTGGATTCCCTATTTAGTAAATTCTCGATAGAGAGATATACGTGGTGTTAGACTTCCTTCTAGTCTAGAGGTTGTGCATTATTATAGAAATGTGAGGTTTGACTATTTATTGCTTTGGTATTACTCATGTAGAGATTTTAAGTATAATATAATTCTAAACCATTACATGAAGAGTTAATTTACAATATTCTTAAGATTCATTTGGATATGTGTAAATATGTTTGGCTTCTAAATTCAGTCAAGTAATACAAACTATGGGTTGTGTAGGGAGTTATATTTCAATATGGTTAGAATATATTGATTTGAGAATTAGAATATGATTAAAAACTAAATCATTAAAATCATTTATATATAAAGGGAATAACATGAGATTATATGGTGAGGTTAAATCCATTTAAAATACTAATTGATAGATTCCTTCCAAATTGGAACTTGTAAAGACCTCGATCATCCAACCAGCTGGTAATTCCAAATATGGAAGCCCATGGATTATCTTTTATAAGGAAATAAATTATTGGGTGACACTATATCATCATTGGGAATGTTATTCCATATAATTATTCACCTGAGTTTTCTAGTGTTAGTGTATTATTGGTATTTTCTTTGGGTTACACTTAGATGAGAAACCCTAAAATTTAGGATACTAAAATAATAGAGTTGGTTTTATCCACTGGATGGAAAGAACAAAGAGTTTTACACTCAATTATCAAAGAGTTTTATATGATATGATTGATATGGTGAAATTTTTTAATAACTAAGTGGTGAGAGGAATTCCAATTCCTAATAATGTTTTATTGAAATACGGATCTTGGAAAACCAATAGATATGATGAGTTTAACAGTGATAAACTTTTTACTGGGAGTCTAATTAGTAAAATTCCTTATTAAATGAAAATAAAACATGATACTCATCTGATAAATGCTTATATTATATATCATGGAATCATTTTCATCTATAATAACCATGAGATAAATTTTGAATAAATACAAACTAAATAAAAGTAATTTTTTCAACTGATACTGGTACTTAAGAACATTTCTCAAGAAAGAAGGAAAATTCTAAGTGTTGGAATAACTATATCCAAAGAAACTAACTAGTGAATAAATTATATATACGGAATTAGATTCTTATGATAAGAATATGAAGGATTTACTAGAGGTATCGACACTCAATATTGTAACCATGGAATCTATGTTTCAAAAGAAACATAAGTCTATAGATGCATACAATATGATATTAAATTTAAAAATTTTCTATTATAATAAATATAAACATGTAATGCATGGGGTTTTAAAGGATTATTTTCTAGGAAAATTGGAAGAAGTTAGTTCAGTTTCAATTTTATGTACAAAATATTTTTAGGTTTTCCAATGACTTATATGGGCTAGGTTCACCTCTTAAGTTCAAATATTTCATAGATTTCAATTTGTAATTACTATCAGAATTTTTTTTAGTTTATTTTTAATAATAAAATGGATAAACATTATAAACCTTAACCCAATATCCTTACTATATAGGGGAAATAAAATAACTCATTGTGGGCCTATGAACAAATTACATAATGATGGTATAAAATGATATAGTTAATGGTTTTTGGAAGAATGGAAAGAGAGGTCATGGAGAGTCCATAGCACTAGAAAAACTAAAGAAAAAGTATGAAGGACAATTGTTTCATTGGGTAAATACTGGTAAATGGAGAATTAATTTTCTAAATTACCTGTAAGATTATAAGAAGACAAGTGGAGAGTCTAATCCAAGAATAAATGTTAAGGAATTCCATTATTTTATTTAGAGAGGTAAATGATAGAAAATATATGTTTTACAAGATGTTATAAATATATAGAAGGAGATAATTAATGAAATAATTTAATGTTATAGCTCAATGTTTGATTTCAAGTAATTAGTCAAAGGAGTTTTTACACTAAAGTAATTAGATTGTTCAATCATAGATGATTTTTTCAAAAAACACATGTGCATTTATTATCTGAATTTTTTCTTGACATGAGGTTTTAAATAATTATTATTTAATTAAAATGATATGAATTTTTTTGATACCGATAGTTTATAATTCACTAAATTGTATAACATTATTTAATGTAGGTGGAGGGAAAATGAAAATGTTCCAAAAACATATAATATACCACATCAAATGGTACTATAGATTATTTTTTAAATATTCTAACTAAGAGTAAATAAAAGTTATTTCCTACATAAATGAGTTTTTTTATATTATCATTATATTCTAATTAGAATATAGTGTCTAAGAGGATAGTGGGAGTGTGTGTGAACATAGATAAGTAAAAATGTTAACATATAGAAGGATACACTAGTATAAAGATAAATTTAGTTCACTGTATATCCTAAAGAATTTAGTATAATAACAGTAAATAGAAAATATAATGGTTATATTTACTTACATTAAAAATTTAGTATCACTATTTTTCAATGTTTTATTCTAGTTAAAGTGAATGTCACTTCTTACTGATGGATTTTAGGATGTTCTAGAAAACAATAATGTTAATAGTTATATTATTTTAAGGAACAATTTAATTGAATTGAATTTTAAGGATGATGATGTTAAACTAACAAATAGGTCTAAGTAGGTCCTAAAAGTTGGCATCATAACATTTGTTGTTTTGATGTTAAGGGGTTTGAAAATGTTAAAGTATTCAATCATTAGGAATATGATTTATAAATATCTAAATTATTAAAAATTTATTTCTTCATAATTATTAATTACTAAATATTTTAGTATGATGTTTTTATCATTTGGTCACATAGTAACGTTTCATGTATTACATATAGATGTAATTAGTTGAAAAAAAATTCTGACTGTGTCGAAAATATAAGGTTTATCTTGAAGTATATCATATATGATATGATATCCATGTTATATTGTTGTGTTTTCTTATAAGTATTTTTAAGAATATAAAATTTATTATATTAATTCCAATATCCACATTATCATTCTTTCAGGTTGACTTCATATATTTATAAATTGATATACATTTTTTCAAGTGTAATGATAACTAAACTCTCAATATATGACTTGGAGTTATACCTAATTGATGTTCATAATTGTGTGTTGTAAGTAAATAAAAGTGTTGATATTAAAATGAGTATTATTATTGTATAATATACATTAATATGACAAAAAGGTATAAAAATTATTTTTTGTGCTCTAGGACCCACTAAGTATACCACAGGGAGTGTCATATACTTTGAATTTGGTATACTAGGGGTGCATAGATCATATATTAGTCCCCATTAACTAAGGTTTTTGAAATATATATATTGATATCCTTCATACATGGATACCATTATTATTTAAGAAAATATATATTATCTAACGTGTGGGTGGTTAGGTATGTGACAAATCATGTCCTCGATTGAAGCTTAATAGAGATGGGATTTATACTCTTGTATAATGAGTATGACATCTAGGACCATGATTGAGATAAACTGAGATGTGTGTTTTCACATCTAGATTGTTCATATGATGTGATTATATATTAGGATGTGGGTCAGGTGATGTGATTATACATAATGGTAAATTACATGTGATGCATTCATCTACTTGGCCAGTCTATACATAAAAAATCAAGTAAATAAGAGTTTTCTATATGGAATTAAAATTATTATTTTTCCATGGTCATTAGATGTTTTGAAAAAAGGAAATATTTTATAGTGAATTATATCATGATATATAAATAGTTTACATAGATATAGAGATATATGTGTTTAATAGAGATCATTATAGATTCCATTATACCTTGAATATCACAGATGCTTTACTCAAAGACTCTATTGGTATAAATTTAAGTATTCTATGATTCATATCTATTTTAAATGTTATAAGGGATCATGGGTTTACAATGTTTAGTTGATTTAATAGGGATTGTGTTTGAATTAGAAATATTGTCTAAAATTGTATTCGTATTAATCCAAAATAGTTCTAGAAGGGTGTTAATAATGTGTTACATATGATATGATATGAAGAGAAGTTAATGAAAGCATTACAAAATTATTTTAGAAAGTATCTGAATTTTTTTTTAATATTTTGTCATAAGTGAAATTTAAAAACACAATATATGGGGAAATTTAGTCAAGTATTTTATACTGTAATAAAATTTGGATATTCTAAAGAATATGTCCCAAATAAAATATTGTACATGATGTATTTTAGTGACTGGAACCTTGAGGAAATGTTTCCATAGAATGTAGTGTTATCATAAGAATGAGAATACTGCCCTAATAATGTATTCATAATAAATTTATTTAAAATATGTTTCTTCCAATATATCATTAGTAATTATCCTCAAAATACAATGTATCAAATATAAGACACATTGGTGTAAAGTAGTGTTCAAATTATAATCATTATCATTTAATCGTTTATTCCACATTGGTAGTCATTAAAGATGAATTAAATAAGATGTAACAAAAAGAGGGTTTTAATGTATATGATTTAATTATTGATCGATGTAATAACTCATGCATTGTAATTTTGGATTTGATACACTAAATGATTGAGTATCATCCTCAAGGTCCCTAAAAAGTTCTATCTTCTAGGAAATGATATGATGTGTATAGTTTTTATGCTTGGATGATGATCCCTGATTTGGTATCTTTAATTATATTCCTTAATCCAACCATTACACTCTTTCACACCATAGAGGAAGAAGATATACTTTTTTTAGCATCATAATTATCAAGACATTCAATGGAAACCACTTAAGGTGGGTTACCCTTTGGTTCCCATTTTTGTAATCTCTATTAATCCCATTTGATGGTTTTATATTGGTTATAAAAGTAGGCTATAAATTTGGTGTAATTTAAAAATTGTATTCTTAATTTATGGTTTATAATTTCAATTTATCAAGAACATGGTGATCTTTGGATTATGTATTCCAATTTCTTCAGATGATTTTGTTAATGTTTTAATCATCCCCTTTGAAACGTAGTAAGTGTTCTCTAGGGGATCCAAAGGGAACCTTCCTCTTAGTTATTCCAATAACACAATGTTATTCTTCTAGAGTTTGGTCCCATTCCTTACTCCATTGAGGATTTATTGATATTATTTTATTTCACTAATTATATTATAGGTAAAAATTTGAGACTTTTTCATGATAATAACATTAATACATTAGCCTAGAAATACCACTAATTATAATCTTTACCTTAAGGAAGCCCCATGTATCCATCCAAACTAACCACATTTCTAGTTTTATAGACTAATATTCAATATAATGTAGGTATCTAATATGTTGTTCATTTTTATGATCTAGATGTCAGTTAACTATTGATAAATTTGGATATTTGGGTTTTTTAATTATTTTAATGGTGTTTTTGTGTTATGTTGTTTCTATTTTTGTACGGGAGTCATCCTTTTATATTTGGTCCTTTGTTAATGATGATTTAGAACATTTAGATCATAAATGTAAAGGTTTTTAGGTATTCTACTTTATTGTTTGGGAGTCTAGTTCCCTCTTAACCACAACGTATTCATTTTTAATAACAAGTTATTTGGCTAGAATGGAAGATCTTGTGATTTTATAGGTTTTAAATGGTGTCTTATACGAGGTTTTTCTAAAAATATTCCCTTCCGAATATTATTAATACCTTGGGAGTTTAGTTAACTGGTAGGCTATAAGTGGTATAAAGGGTTGACATTTTTATATTACAATATATACCTACTTAAGAGTTTTTATTCATATATATATATATATATATATTTTCATGTGGAATCTTTTATTACCAACTGAGTTTTTTATATGACATTGATGTTTTAATTTCACATACATTCCTATTATTAAATGTGTACATGTTGAAAATGATTGTATTATTATTAAATGTAATCTCAATATTTTTTTCTTGCTTATAGAATTACTATTTGTCTCTTTTCTATAAAGTCTTCAAAAAATAATTTTTCACATACTGTCTCAAAAAAATAATTTTTTTAATTGAGTTGTATATTCCACCGTATTTTCTATCATCCATGGATTATAGCCTTAATCCATTAATACTCTAAGTAACATACATTTTATATTTATTCCATTAATTGGGGATCAATATTTCTCCATATTAGAGTAATAAACCCCAAAAAAAATGTAATCTTTTATTGAAATCCATGTGAAAATTTTAATTTTCTCAATTTATGTGTTGCAGACTAGAAAAAAAACTCAATAACAACCTAAGGATGTGTCGGCTATATTCTCAAAATCCTGTATAAAACTATGAATCCACACATGAAGTTTTTTAAATGCACAAAATTGATTAATCCAATACTCATCCCAAAATATGATAAATTTTCCTAAGATATGATATAACCATTGTGTAAATTGCTTTTAATATAATAAAGGAAAAAAACAATAAAAACTAATCAATTTAAATTATATATATATTTTAGAGAGTCCCCTTATGCTTCCAGAAAATCAAATGATCAAAACATAGTCATCGGAATATAACCATAATCATTGATACATATCCAATATGTGTTACATGTTAAGAACCAAACCAGACCACATATACAATGGAAATATATGAAAAATCTAAATTAAGAATTTAAATTTTGAAATTAAACTAAAATAGATACAATTGTAAACAACCATCCAACATAAAATAAATAAACTAAGATAAAGATATATCTAAATACAAGTAATACCAACATGAAAGATACAAAAAGTTTATGAAAATAATCCAAATAAAATTCAAATACTGAATAAAAATCTCCTCAAAAACCTAAGGACACCATCCAATGCTACTATTGGAACCATCTCCATGAGAGACCCAATAGAAGGATTCAATGATAAGGATATCTTGAAATCAAAACCTAAACCTAGAACACCCACTCAGTATAGATATATTGAGTGGTGTAAGTAATGTGTGAGTATAAAAAATCGAGTATGATTTTAATAAGCAGTCCATGCATTAGTTTTAACAAAACAGACCTAAAATGCTAGTATAAAGTATACTATTTGAATATATGTGTTTTAATAAGTTAAGGAATAGTATACATATATTAATTCTCAAATATATTTCTGAAAACCCAAAAAATACTTTTAGAAACATTATAAACTTTTATTAAACAATAATTTTGAGAATTGATTTTTATAATTACCTTTATAAAACCATCTTTCAAATTATATGGGATAAATCCCATAAATAATTATAAATAGTAGCATATAAACATAAGAACAAGTAATGTACTATAATTATGATAAAAAATAAAGAATTAATTAATGGCAGAAGTATAAAATTACAACATGTTGGTATGGGATAGATGAAAACCATAGACTAAAGGGGGGATAAATAGTTATTTAAAATTTTTAACACAAATAATTGATCATAGTTTAACAATAAATAAAGAAAAATATTCATAGAGTTTTTAATATAATTTATTTGAAATAAAATATTTAACATTGTATTTGTATTTTATTTTTGATCACCAAGATCCTACTCTACTCTTCAATATTCTCTACTCAGTGATAATATTTGTACCAACTAAGAAACCTTTCTTTAAAAGGTGGGATAAATTATTTTTAGACCCTTCCATTTATAATACTCAGAGTCAAAACCAAAACCTAACTTATCAAAGTTTTCAAAAACTATATAAACCTAATATGTTTTTGGATTCACAGCCTATATTTTAACTTCCTGACCCAGGTTCCACACACAATTTCCCTAATTCGGTTCGCTATGGGACATCGGGCATGCCTCTCCATATACTAGAGGCTACCGAATAGAAATGAGGGTCAATATTAATCATGGGAAGACTATACCATCTTTATCAAAGTAGCAAAATAGTGGAAGTAAATAATAATAACCAAATGATTTAACCATAACCAAAATAATACCAATATAACATGATGACCAACATAGTAAATAAAATATCAAAAACTAAACAGTATATATGTCATGTCAATACGTGTCAAGTTTCAATATAAAAAACCCCAAATAAGTAATTACATTGACAACTCCAAAGTAGGACCTGAACCATTTCTAGTTCCCTCATCCATGCTCAATCTTGACTCAACCATCTAAAAAAGGTCCCCTTCCCTTAACCTATCATACAACCACGAAATATATTTGGGTATTGATCAGGCAGCCCGGGTAGGGTGAGGGTACCACTCAATAGGAAACAAAAATGGTATCTAAATCAATATCCAGTCGAAATATTTTAGCCAGTTGTATAAAGAATAAATAAAAGAAATAAATTATATAGTTCACATTTATTCAATTACTCTTTATTTAACCACATAACCCATGGGTTCTTGAAGACACCCAAACTCTCAATACCTTCTTCGGCTCATGATGGAGTCTAAACCATACCACATATTCAATTAAAAATTCATTATAACAAATGGTATTTCATTATCCATTTCATTTCAATTTATAATACGTCTAATTAGAACCACAGTCCAATCCCAACAGTTTGGTTCTAGGTCGTCATGCCTAGGACACCGTGGGATTTTGAAGTAGCAATATTTCTACCACACTCATTTATCAAACAATCACACAAATTGTCTTTAGAATAAGTAGACTGTGTCCCATGATAATTTGTTAATAAATTTATCACTATGGGATTTGAAAGTATCAGAGCATGTCCCACACACATTTTTCAATTAATTTATCACTATGGGTTTTGGAAGCAAGAAACCATACCCTGCACAAGTTTATCAATCGATTTATCACTTTGTGATTTGGAAGAAGCATGCCTTGTCCCCCACATGTTTATCAATCAATTTATCACTTTGGTCTTTAGAAGAATCATACCATGTCCCACACATGAATATCCCAATCACACATATACCACTTATACCACATCGTTAAATGTTAATCAACATTAACCTTCTTATAATATTTCACAATCAAAGCATAAATTAATCAATTCAATAATTAGTTAATACAATTCAATCAATTACATAGTCATAACAATTCCTATTAATTAATTCAAAAATTTCATAGTCACATAAACTCCTTCAATTAATTCAACAATTAATTAATCTCATCAATTCCATTAATTAATTAAACAATTAATTAATCACATCAACACCGTTAATTAGTTCAATAATTAATTAATCACATCAACTCAACTAATTAATTCAACAATTAATTAATCACATTAAATCAATCACAAAATCAAAAAATTATCTATTAATTAATTCTATAATTAATTAATTAAATTTTACAATTCCAATATCCCTATAATTAATTCAATAATTAATTATTCCAATTAAATCTATTTATTATCCCTAATTTCCCAATCCCTTACTTAATTAATTTACCAAATTAATTAATTCAATTGATGAAACTATATTGATAATAATACCATATAAATTCTCTAATTCCATAAATGTGATTGAAATCTAGAATTGGGTATTTGAATAATAAACCACATACCTTAATCCATTGATGAGCGATCACCCAAAAGAAATCTTCAATTTAATAGGAACAATGATGAAGAATGAGATCTGGATCAGTAACCTAAATCCAAGACCAAAGAAATCAATATCTATAAAATATAGATCTTTATCCATTAAAATATATTAAAAACTCCCTCCAAAGGATGAGATAATCATGGGAGACGGTGAAGAAACCACATGGGATTAGGATCTCTTACCAGGAGAGGTGAAGATCTTAAATCTGGGCTACGATTAACAAATAATGGATGTTTAGAGCCTTAGGAATACATCTGGGGGCCTCCAAAATGAGATAACTTTTTCATGGATGATTTAGGTCAAAATAGGGTGAAGTACGGGGGGTTTTAGATTTTAAAAACTAATTGTTGGATTAATTAAAAACCTATGGATGTTTCCATGGAAGGGGGGCACATTTTTTCAAACTATGTAGTGCATGGTTTCTCCTAAGATGGTGCATAATTTGAAAAACCATGTTCCAACTATGAAAATACCCTCTATTTGGGTTCTCATGGTTTGCTGGGCTAGGGTGCATGGTTTTGGAAAACTATGCGCCAAACATGCACTGCCACACCTAAAATTTCTCAAATTTCCCCCCAAAACTCCCTAAGAAATAACCCATACAAAATGTAATCAAAACAATGAAAAATATTAATTGTAAAGGAGCTAAAAACTTCTTGAGAATATGTTGGGATATTAATATTTCCCCACCTTATAACATCTTGTCCTTGATCTATACTCCCATGCATCTCTAAGATTTTGAGTCAAAAAGATCAGGCCACTAATCCCACATATATGCTTCTCTCCCCCATGTTTCATCATTCACACAACTATGTGTCCAAAATACCTGAACTAATGGCATGGTCCTTCCCCAAAATACCTTCCTAATGAAATCCAACATAGATATCAGATGATCCTCAAATGACGCATCAACCTCAATATGAACATCATCCACATCGATCACATGAGAAGGTTCAGGGTGATACCACTGATGTTTTGACACATGAAAAATGTTATGCACAACACTGTACCTTTGTGGAAGAGCCAATTGATATGCCACTTTCCCGATTCTCTCCACAACCTCAAACGGTCCCACAAACCTGGGTGAAAACTTTCCCTATATCTATATCCTATGGTGGCCCAATGTAGGAAACACCCAAATGAATACGAAATCTAACTCTGTAAACTGTGGGGTTCATCCATGTCTATCAACATAGAACTTATATATACTATGAGAAGTATCCATATTCTTTTGAATCAGTTGAACCTGCTCTGAAGTCTCATGAGTGAGACTCGGTCCAAACATCTCTGACTCACCTACCTCTATCCAGCATAGAGTTGGTTTTTATTGTCTACCATAAAGTTCCACATATGGTTTCATCTATATAGTCTCATGATAAATATTTTTATAGATGAGATCCACCAAAGCTAGGTGATTCTCTCAAAACACACCTAAATCTAAGACACATGCCCGAAGAATATCCTCTATCACCTATATAGTATTCTCTATCTACCCATTTGTCTATGTGTGAAAATCCATACTCATTAAAACCAATTTACCAAGAACATTATATAATCCTTTATATGAGCACAATGTAAAATGTGATTCATGATCTAAAACAATAGTTTATCGAAGTCTGTGCAGATGTACTATCTATCAAACAAACATGTCTCTCAACTAATCCACTAAGAAAGTCTCTCGTACTGGCAAGAAATGTGTTACACTTATCAAACTATCCATAACCACCCAAATAAAATCATTCTTATGAGGCATCCTCGAGAGACCCACCATGAAATCCATGGTAACTTTATCCCACTTCCATTTAATAATGGGAAATTGTTATTGTAAACCATTGAGTCATTGATACTCAACCTTCGCCTAACTACAGGTGTAACATCATGTCAGGAACCCTGATATCTCTCTTTTCATGTCTAGCCACTAAAACCATGGATGTAGTTCATGCTAGATTTTTGTAACACCTGGATACACCATCCACTTTAAGGCATGAAATTGAGACATCATCTCCTCCATCATACTCATATGCACAAAAAACTAATTCCTAACATAGATGATATCATGCTCATCTATGGTCCAATCTGGAGGTGACTCCCCACATTCAAGGATTTCCATTAAGGATAAATATTATATATCCTCAAAATATGTGTCTATAATATGAATCAAAAGTGTAGACTCCACTGAAACTATTAAGAGATTCATCTTCTCCTTAATCTCCTGAACCACAACATGAATCTTAGTCAGTAAAGTCATCATCTTCCACTCAACACTAAACTCTTGAACTGCATGAGTCTGGGTTTTCCATATTAGAGTGTCAGAAACACTGTTTCCATTACTGGGTGTATATTATAGATCAAAGTAAAGTGATTTCATATACTCAACCCATATCCACTATTGAAGATTCCAATATCACTTTGAAGAGATAGATTTTAAGATTTTGTGATTAGTATACATAATAAACTTCTCACCCAATAGATTATACAACCAATACTTGAAAGTATAAACCACTACAGCTAACTTGAGGCTTTGTGTAGGGTAGTTTCATTCATGTGGACTCAATTATTGATAAACATACAAAACAACTTGATCTCCCTTCATCAACACGGCTCCAATACCAATCCAAGAATTGTCATAAAACATTGTATACTCCTCAAACATCTTAGGTAGGATCAAGATTTCTGTCACGGTCAAGTGCATCTTTGACTCCTAGAAATAATTGTCACATTCTACAAACCATTCAAACTTTACCCCCTTTTGGTTAAGCATGAATGTGGAACTTCCAAATATAGAAATTCTTGGATAAACTTCTGATAATATCTTGATAACCCCTAGAAGCTACATATATCAAATATGTTCTTCTGCTTCTCCCAAAAAACTACATGAACCTCCTCTAGGTCTACTAACACACCTTCCTCCAAGATGATGTGACATAATAATTTTACCTAACCAATACAAAATTGACACTTAGATAGGTTGGTTATAGCTGATTCTCTCTCAGTGTACTCAAGATGAAATTAAGAAGTTAGGCATGATCATCATGAGACTTTGAGTACACCAAGATGTTGTCCAAAAACAATACCACAAACTGAACCTGTTATAGTTGGAATATTATGATCATCAAAGTCATAAATATATTAGAATCATTCTTCAACCCAAAAAAACATTATAATGAACTCATAAAGGTCATAAATTATTTTGAAAGAAGTCCTCAGTATATCAGAAGGTTGAACTCTCAACTAATGATACCCCAATCTCAATTAAATCATTGAGAAGAAAACTTTTCCCGTCAACTAGTCAATCAGATCATCAATACCTGGAATACGATAACAGTTCTTCATTTTCATCCAGTTCAACTTCTGCTAATAGACACACAAGTGCAATTTCTCATCATCCTTCTTTGAAAACAAGACTGTAGAACCCCAAGTCGATGTACTCAGATGGATAAATTCGTTATCCTCTAACTCTTCCAGTTGAGTCTTTTGATCTTGAAGCTCTATTAGTTCCATTATGTATGGTGGGATAAAAACTAGATCAACCCCCAACATGAGCTCAATTGTAAATTCCACATATATCTCGGGTGGCATCCCTAATAATTCTTTAGGAAACACATCTTGTGACATGTCCACTATGGGTGGAAAGACATCATGATTCATAGCCCCATCATCCAGCAACAAATTAGCAACCTAGGCAGTGATCTCACCTAATTTCTGAGGAATTATCTCTGTATGAACCACCTTCATTTACCATTATCCTTAGTGAATATAATATTCACCCTTAGGAGACATAATAGTCACTCTCTTGTGGTAGCAATAAATGTGGTCTCAATATACTACTAACCAATCCATATCCAAAATTAGATAAAATATTGACATTTCAAGAATGAAAAGATCCCAAAAAATGATACTCTCCAACCTTTAATGAACACCCATGGCACAAAGAGATGTCTCTCAATATTAAACCAAAAGGTGTATTTATCATTAACAACCCGCTCGAAAACTCTAGTACCAGGCTCAAACCATTCACAGGTTGTGTGGGTATAAAGGAATGAGAGGCACTAGTATCAAATAAGGAACTAGATAGTATAGAATCTATAAGAATGGTACCTATTACTAACAATGATCTAGCCTTGTAATCCACAAGAACATGTTTAATGGAATGTTACCATCCTACCCCTATTTCCTATGATGAAATATGAGATCCTTGAGTTATACCACTCTACTAATATGGGTGATCTTTCCCAGAAGCACCTCATCAATTGCCTCTACCACCATGGAAAGTAGAGCTCCAACTGCCAAACTGATATGGTGTAGAAGATCCCCTTCCCACACTCTAGTTATTCCTAGATTCTCCATCACTACCCATATATCGCAAGTTCTTCCAGAACCTCTATAGATGTCTCATCATTCCAAATCCTCAGCACTCTACTAGTGGTCTAGGAACTATCTCTAGAAGATTCCTAACCTACCACACTGGTGACAGATCACATGAGAAATTTCATGTGTAACAGACCCTTCCCCCTTTTTCTCTTCTTGTTATCACCCTGGATAAAATTTTCATAGTAATGATTCATACTCCTAGAATTCATACCTCCTAAACATATTTTAGGAACCACCTATCCTCCACTGGAATCCTCCTTCAGGTTCAACTAATATATGAGAGCCTGATTCAGAACTTTTGAAAACTTCTTAAGCCTGAAGATATTCACCTGGCACTTAATTTCACATTTAATCCCATCCTGAAACTATTTTTCTGAAGTATCATCATCCTCTTCCAACATTGGAGAAAAGAACTGAAAATCAGTAAACCATCCAGTATAGTCCATCATAGACATTCTTCCATGAGTAAACTTCCTGATTATAGCTACTCTCTACTGTCTTAGAATATCTGGACAAAATTGCTCCAATAATTTCTCTTTAAAATACATCCACTCCATATTCTCCATATTCTCATCCCAAGTCTGTATGTCCCATAAACATTTCACCTAACCAAGTAACATATAAGCTATAAACTTGACTCTCTTATCAGTAGAAGTCTCTCTGTGGTCAAGTATACTATAGATATACTCAATCCAGAAGTCTTCTACCTCAATTCCAACCTCTACAGTTAACATCAGAGGGTGTTATAACTAGAACACCCTTGTCATATGAGACATTATTTTCACAACCCACCCTAGGTCTCTTTCCATGGATTTCATAAACTAATAAAAGTTATATTGAAACTCCTCTCCAACTTCCTCACCCAGTACTGCCAGTACCTCAGGTTCCACTACAAGAGGAGCATCTTCATCCATGTCCTCATGTCATCCTCTCAACAAGAATCATCATGGAGGAATATCTCTACAATTACAAACACATTTGAAAGTACACAAAACAAAACATTAATGCATTTTATGTAAGGGAAAATTCACAATAATTCATAATAAGTCTTTTTTCCCAAACCTCTCCACACAGTCAAAACTGAGGTGTTATCACTACTCTTAACTATCCTATATCTATATCATGGTTAACAAAGGTTAAACTCATTCTCATTATTCAAGTTTCACATTAGACACCAATTTATTCATATTCTACATCATTTTTTCAATTTCAATATCACATTAGGAACCTTTTTCTATTTCAGTTACATGAGCATGGAAAACATTTCAATTTTCAGAACTTAGCCAAAATCCCATTTTCCTGTGCATTCCTAAAATGATACTTATCACAAAATAATCATGTATTCTTAGAATGATGCATTAATACTCAACTCTCATGCCATACTAGGCCATGATTCAAATATCAAAAAAACTCAGAAAGAAAAATCACATCACACAACAAGTGCATAACTTGAGGTGAAATAGAATCAACTATAACAAAACACATCAATAAAAATAATCCCACTCTGGGTACATTAATTTTACCCTTGTACAAGGGTTAGTTACTCCCATGCACAAGCTCTTAACCAAGGTCTAACTCATCCTATTATCAGGTCTACCTTTCTCAAACAGTAATACAAAAGAAAAGAAAATATTCCACATTTGATACCACTTTGTAATGTACCGACCTGGGTTCCACACAGTGGGGCCCTAAACTGATTCACTATGTGACCTCAAGTGTGCCTCCCTATACACCAGAGGTTTCTAACTAGAAACAAGGGTCAATGTTGATCATGAGGAGACTATACCCTCTTTATCAAAGTAGCACAACAACATAAATAAATAATAATAACCAAATGATATAACCATAACTAGAGTAATACCAATATCACATGACAACCAAAATAGGAAATACAATATCCAAAACTGAACAGTAGATATTTCTTGCCAATACATTTCAAGTGTCAATATTAAAAACCCAAAAAAAATTAAAGACACTGATAAATTCAAACCATGACTTGAGCCATGTATGGTTACCTCATCCATTCTTTATCCCGACTCATCCATCTAACATAGGGACATTTCCCTTAACCAGTCCTGAAACCATCAAATCTACTTCGGTTCCTATCAAGTAGCCTGATTAGGGTTTGAGTATAACTCAATAGGCCACCACTAATGGTGTTTAAAACAATATCTAGCCAAAAAAGTGTATTCAGTTGTATAAAGAATAAATTAAAGAAACAAAGGAAATATTTTTCATTTATTTAATTACGCTTTATTTAACCACATAACCCACGGGTTCTTGAGGTCATTCGAACTCTCCATACCTGCTTCGGCTCTTAGCGAAGTCTGAACCATACCACATATTCAATTCACGATTCATTATAACAAATGGTACTTCGTTATCAATTTCATTTCAATTTATAATACGACCAATTGGAACCATAGTACAATGCCAAAAGTTTGGGTCTAGGTCTCCAAGACTAGGACCCCATGGGATTTTGAAGTTTTATTCTATGTCCCACACTCATTTATCAAACAATTACACAAGTCACTAACACATATCTGAATAAGGGATGTGTCATCTTTTATTAGTACTGAGCAGAAAGCACTGATAAAAGCCACACCTTTATCAGTGCTAGCTAAAATCCCTAATAAAGGTATACACTTTATCAGCACTTTTTTAGCGCTAATAAAGGAAACATTTATCAGTGTTAATTTTAGCAGTGATAAAAGTTTTTAATAAAAAAAATATTATTAATTTATATAAAATTTTTATATTTATATTCAAAAATAATTTTTATTTATATACATTAATTTAAAAATGCATGTTTATAATTAATATAAATATGATATATTATAATATATCTTTTTTAATCATTCAAATATATATATATATATAATTTTTTAAAAAATATTTATAAGTTTATGATTAAATAGATATATATTTAAATAATTATAAAATTTTAATAATTTTTTAATGATAAATATATTTATAATATTTATAATTATATATTAATACTTTTTAAATATATTTATTTGTAATTATAATTATAAATAAATAAATATATCTTTAATGACTATATATATATATTTATATCATGAGATAATGATTATATTTATTGTCATTATTTATGTTTATATATTGATACGTGAGTATAATTGTTGCTATATGATCACAAAGTTTATTTGTGGATGTTATTGTGAGTTATGTTCTAAATGTTAAAATCACTTATATTATGATGACTCACACATGAATATGTTATTAATTCATTATTATGAATTTTCATTTACAAATTGACACTCGTATGATTTATTCATGTTATACCCATGAACTTTTCATGTTCTAATAAATACTTATAAAATTACAAAAAGTATATTTAAATAATAAATTTATTTTTTAAATTTTTAATTATAAATTTTTAATTATAGAGAAATACTTTTTAAATTTATTTATTTATTATTATTATTACAACTATATATATATAAATAATTATAAAATTACAATAAATACATTTGTTATATTTTTATAAATATACATATTTATATATTAATATACTTATATATATATATATATATTTACAATTATATACAAATATTTATAATTATATTTATTTACAATTATAGTTATAAATATATATATATATATATTAAAATAATTATTAAATAATAATAAATATATTTATAATAATTATAATTTTATAATTATACATAATTATATAAATATATTTATTAATATTTATACATATTTATACATATATACAAATATTTATAATTATAATTATAAATATTTGTATATATTTAAATAATTATAAAATTATAATAAATATATTTATTATATTTATTATTATAATTATAATTATTTATTTATTTATTTATAGTCATAAATACAAATAAAAATTTATTTATAGTCATAAATATAAATAAATATTTATTTATTTAAATACTTATTAAATTATAATAAATATATTTATTATATATATTTATTATAATTTTATAATTATTTAAATAAATATAAATTTATTTATAGTTATAATTACCCATCTATTATAATTTTATAAATATATATTTATATATATTAATGAATATATATTTATATAATTATATCTATACATATGTATATGATTCATGTTATACCCATGAACCTATTATGGCGTATAGGTCTTCTTCCTTTGGCGATGAATTCGTCTGTGTCTGAATACTTTCATCATGTGGAGGTTTTCTTCGACTCCTTGAAGCATAAGGGATCTAGTTCGAAGCAAGTTGAGGCCCTAATTCTTGCACTGGTGATCAATGGTGAGCCCTTGGAATACCCTAAATTGGATTCTTGAACGGATCTGGCTAAAGGTGATGATCGTTTCTTCCTCGGGTCTCAGAGTGGAGTATTTGTCCCTCATAACAAGATCTTGAGAAATGGACCTCTTTCGATTGTCGAAGCAAATCCTCACATGTTTTAGGAGTGAATCGCCACTTTTAAACAATACATCATTTCTCACCTTAGTTCATCAACGAAATCATGGAGGCTTGATGATCTATGGGAGCGTCTCCTACAACTATGGGGTTTTAGTGACTGGGGAATCTTCTCGCTCGGTATAAAATTCTACCACATTACCTTTTTTTTCAAATAAAATGAAGTTGAAATCTTGGAGTCGTGGGTTTGTCAATCTCAAGCCCATATTCTTGAGGTTCCAAAACTGGGATCTATGGTTTGATCCTCATCAAGCCAAGAACATTGTTGTTCAAACCTAGATCCATGTTAAGGGTCTAAATTATATATTTATGGCATCTGGGTATACTTTGAGACATTTCAATTGCCATTGGAACTCCCATCAAACTCGATAAAAAAATTGTCTCCCTTAGGTAGATACATTTCACTTCAATCTTGATTGCATTTGATATTTCTCTATCTCTTATTGAGACAGCATATCTACTAGCTGGTGAATTCAAATTTGAACTTGACATTGAATTTGAACATGTTCTGGAGTTATGTATTAATTTTTCAACCATTTGACATGTTAAGGAAAAATTTCAAAAAGGAATAAGATGCTCTAATTTTAGACAATATAGACATGTTGTTGAAAAATTTAATCTTAAATTACCATACAATGGTGATGTTGTACCTATTTGGGGGAATAAGGATACATTATATGGTATGAATGATCCATCCTCATCCATCAAAGGGAGCTTGGTTACTAATATCAGTCCTTTTAAAGAGGTCCCTCCCTCTTTTTCTAATGTTTTTGCTGGGAAAACTTTTGATATGCCCTGTGATGTTGAGGGTCCTCCCTCCTTTTTTGTTGTTGTTGCTGGGAACAAGAAGGTTGATAAGCATTATGATGTTGATGGTGGAGGGGGTTTGCTGCCTTCAGGCTTTAATGCACCCTCCACTCTACTTCCTAGTGAAACTTCTTCTAAATGGGGTGATTTTTATAGTCATCCTAGTTTCAATGATCTGGATTCTAAAATTTTATTAGAAGATTGGTTTTTTTAGGGAAACTTCACTCTGGCTCTTCGGTTGGGCAGAAAGTGCATTCCCCTGAGCTTCCTGTTACAGGAACTCGGTTGTGTGTGCAATCTGCCCAGGGAATTATGCCTACTTGTGTGGGGGGGATTATTATGATGTTGTTAATTCTGCAAGCATGGGTGTTCCCTATGTTGGAACTCTATGTGATGTTGTTGTGCTTTTTCATGATGTAACATCCATTGCTACTTGTTCTACTCCCCTAGAAATTTTGTATTCCCCTTGTGAACATGTGAAGGTCCAGACTTCTCAGGGAAATGAGCTCTCATGTGCCCCTGGATTTGTACCTATAGATTTGGTGGTGACCTCTAATGATCATGGTCTAATTATTACTTTATATAACCATGGTAATGGGAAGAAAAACATCTTCATGATGTTGGAGTCCATAAATTCTCCGGAATTTGATGTGATTTACAAAGAGAGTCATGAGAGAAAAGGTACAAAACCTTCCTCACCTATTATGGCTAATGTCTCTCCATCTTGTACATAGGAGGGGATTGAGGAGATACAGTCTAGGAATCTTTTAATTGGTGACTATATGGATGGAAAGGACTCTACTAAGGACAAAGAGGCTTATGGCCAGAGCAACGTAGAGGCTGATGATATGGATACAGAAGAGAAAGATGGTGATTAGAAAACCCTGAAGCAATGGGGGTGAGGGAGATACCCTAGAGGTCATGGAGGATTTCATGGGAGGGTGGTAGAAACAAAGGATAACCATGTACTATTTTGGTGGTGTTATTTTAACACTCTTACCATGCACTCTCTATGTTTCTCTTATTGTACTTTTATTTAATAAATTTTGGGGATCATGGAGTCTTCCATAGTCTGCACTATAAGAGTATAATTATATTTATAAATATATATATAATTATAAAATAATTATAATTAAATCTATTAAAATTTTATAAATGTATTTATTTATATTTATAATTATAAATATATATATATTTATAATTATAAAATTATAAAATTATAATAAATATATTTATTATATTTATAATTTCAAAAATATATATAATTATATAAATATATAAAAAATATTTATACTTATAATTATAAATAAATATAGATATATTTAAATAATTATAAATATATAATAATTGTATTAATTGTATTAATTATATATAATTATAAATATAATATAGATTTTTATTATAATTTTAAAATTATTTAAATAAATAAATATTTATTTATACATACAATTATAAATAAATATAGATATATTTAAATAAATATATTATTATAATTAATATATTAACTATATATATTTATATAATTATTAAAATAATATAGATATTTATTATAATTATTTAATTATTTAAATAAATAAATATTTATTTGTAATTATAATTATAAATTTATAAATTTATATTTATAATAAATTTCTACATTTATTTAATAATTATATAAATAAATATAATTAATACATTTATTATATATAATTTAAAAGATAATAAATATATTTATTATAATTTTGAAATCATTTAAATATATATATATATATATATATATATATTAAAATTAGATCTTTATCAGTGATTTTTTAGTAATGATAAAGATAGGACTTTATCATCACTAAAAAAAGAACTGATAAATTGTGTCTTTATCAATTATATAATTTTAGCATTGATAAAGATGCAAGTTATCAGTGCTAAAAAAAGCTGATAAAGATGGGTTTTATCAGCACATTCTATTTTAGAATTGATAAAACATGCATTTATTAGTGTTTTCTGACAAGCACTGATAAAAGCCATTTGTTTTATTATAAATGAAACCATATCAGTACCCTTCCACCACTCATGCTCAAGCTCTCATGGAACTGGACCTTTGTCGCCGCTTCCTCATGTCGTCGCTTCCTCCTACTATCGTTGCCTCTGTTACCTACCTCCTCTCCCTCTGGTGTCACTGTTGTCACTACTGACACTCATATCACTGCATCTTCCGACCCCAACCCTGCTCTTCCTCCACCCTCTACAGGCTCCGCTACCATTGTCTCCACCTCCGACCCCCGACTCTACTATTGTCGAACCCTACTACTTCCATTGGACCTCCAAATTTAAGGTATGTTCTTATTGGTACCTTCTTCATTCCTCTTTAATGTTTCTATTTCTATAAATAGTCATTTAATTCAAATAAATGGTTAATCATATTCTAAAACATGGAGTTTTTGGTGTCTAAGGTGCATGGAGTCTCTATATATCCTTATCCACCTTCATTTTAAGTAAGTGTTTCAATTCAACTTGTCCAATATTGGTGATTGTACACTCTTTCATCTATTTGATGTATCCTTGGGAGGTTAATTTTTTTAAATTTATTGGTAAATAATTGGACTTATATCAATGGTATGATTTTTTATTGATTTTAAAAAAATCATGGTTTAATTTCTTTTTTCGGAACATAATTACTTGTTTTGATTGAATTAAAATTTTCATTATTTTATTTACATATTATTTTTCATGAACTTATTTATTTCTAATATATATTTGAAATTTTATCATGTTTAATAATAGGTTTTTATGTGCAAGTGGATGCTTCAATGGATGTTACACCATATTCACATGATAGTTTTATAAATTTGTTTCATTAATTATTAGTGTTGGGGTTTTAGAAAAACAACATGGGAACACTTAGGTAGAGATGTAATTATTCTTGAGAAATGATTTATAATATTATGGTCAGACATTTATAGTACCCATATTTTAGTTATCCCACCAGCTACTGGAATTTCCTTCTCGATGAGTCCATTAATGGTGAGTTTATTGTGTTTCATTTTTATTCCAAAAATATTATAGGGTGATGATTCCCATAATTTTTCAAATTTAATTATCTCCTTAGGCCCTTGGTAGGTACCCCTTAATGGTTGATGCATGATATTTTATTATTTTTTTATCGTCTGGTTGAATCATGGTAATTTATATTTTCTTCAAAAGAAAAATATATGTTTTGTTGGTTTTATTTACTCAACCCAGTGTAATAAAAATATTTTCATTATTTTTCCTAAAACAATAATTTTTTGGTTTGTGTTAAAAAATGAATGGTATAAAATATTTGACGATATCATACAAGGATATATTATCACACTATACATATACACATTGGTGCATATATAGACTTAGTTGATTATGATACAAGTAAAAGGAAAGGGTCACACTTTTATAGTGGTGTCCAATAGTCACTTGTTAAAGATATAATGATAATGGGATGTAGATGTCACCCTAGGGAATAAAGATACAATATTCATTTTTTGTTATTTTAATATATTTTCTATAAAGCACCTATCTTTAAAATTAATTTATTTTTGGCTTACCTTTATATTTTTTGGATCATGTGAAAACCTTTTATAGCTTTATATTTTATAAAAAGGTGGTTATTTTTTATTCATGTATCTTTTATAAAGTGCCTCCCTTTGGATTTATATCTTTGTAAAAATTCCTAAGTGTCACTTTTGAAATGATTCAAGTGTATTGAAATGTTTCTTAAAAATTTACTTGTGTTTAAGATACCCTTTTTTGGCTTTAAATTTCTTTAAAATGATTTAAACACTTAGCATGGACCTTGGTTAAATGCCAAGTGTTTTTGAACTCGCCCGATTGGCTTTCATGAAGGGATATGAATGTTTTGAAAGCGTATTTAATGTTGGTTACATTTTAAAAAGTGGTGTATGAAGTTTTAAATTAAATTTTGTAAAATATAGAGGGTTTTGACTAATTTAAATTATTAAGACTATTAGTCCAGGAAGTTTCCTTGAATTCTTTAAAAAAGGAATTGTGGTTTTGTGAAAGAGTGGTTGGAATTAATTGGTCTATTTTAAAAAGGGTGTTTTATTTTAAAGAAGAATTTGTTTAAATGGTTAGTTTTTTAATGGGATTTCAATTGATATTTTATAAATATTTTTCAAAGGACATTATAAATTTAGTTTTTCCATAATATTTTATGTTTATATTTTTATATAATTAGGAAAACCATTACATTATATTGGGAAGACAAGTAGATTGATAATAACACCATGGAAAGGGAATGTCACTAACTATATCCAACCCATAGTATATCCATCATGACCTCACTCCCATAAAAGTTAAATTAATTTTTAACCCCATCTAAACTCTTAAACCTACTTTTCACCCAAAATCACATGTATGGTTTAAATTAGATAAGTCCCTTACAATTGCATCTTCTTTCTGGTTTGGTGTTAGTTTCTTAGGGGATGAGTCTTAGGGAAAAAAATGAAAGAATAACTATCATTCAAATGTTGAGTTCCTCTTATTTGAGAGGCCCCTTTTGTGTATTTGTTTTTTAAAATATTAATATTACCCAATCAAATATGATGGATATGAATAAAGAATGGATGGATTCCAATCGTATGACAAAAGAGTACGAATATGGAGTGAAAGAGTTTATCAAGTTTGAAAAAAGATCATACATATGAACATTCTCAAATCCTTTGTCTATTTTTATGTTGTTTTTATTAAATACTAATTATTCTATATGATTTAGAAGAATAATTTATCTTTCATGGAATAGATCAACATTTTAAATTTTGGATTAAACATGGGGAAAAGTGAATATAGCTTTTGGCTGGGATAGCACTGTGTTTTATGGATCATATAATATTATTACAAGTGTGGAAAATGGATAATATCATATATATGATGTGATTATAGATGTGAATGATGATTAATATCGTATTTAGTAAATTATAATTATAGTTTAATTTGAACTTCGTGATTTTCCAAAATTGTTTGAAAAGTTTAAGAGCTGTGAAAAGACGCCATTGTATATTGGTAGCGGTAAATATACAGCATTATCATCCATACTAAAGTTGTATAATTTAAAATAAGGAAATAGATGGAGTGATTATAGTTTTACATAACTACTTCTTCTCTTGAATAAAATTCTCCTAAAATATAATAAGCTCTCTGGCTGAACATACGATGCCAAATGAACTCTACGCTCAATGGGTATCAAAATTAAACTGAGGATGACCATTTCATTTGTACGTCGCAATAATTTCAAAGTAGTCCATGTCACACCTCAACTTTTATATTTATTTTTATTTTATTACTTATTAGTTTTGGGTTATCGTACCGAGGTTTGGGTCGAGTCCCGATGTAAATTTTGTTTGATGTTTGATGATTCTTGTAGGTTTAAGACTGGTGCACAGGCACCGCATGGTTAGTGGTAATTTTGGGGTCACCCCGGTGCTTACGTAGATACCCAAGTGGTCTGTAATGAGGTGTACAGCTTGCGCGTGGGTTATTAAGCCATGCGGTGAGCCCATAGTTGCCTAGTTTTTAGAATAAGGTAAATAAAACGGTTTAAACACTATTAATAATAACGTTATTATTTAATTAATGATAGTAATATTACTAAGGAGTTATTATTTTATTGTTATTAATTTTTATTATTATTATCTTTAAAATTATTATTATTGTATTAATGATATTACTATTATTATTCTTAATATTGTTATTTTTAGTTTTATTATTATTATTATTATTATTATTATTGGTTTTATTTTATTTTTGTTTATGTTATTAATATTATTTTATATAATTATTATTATTTATATTATTATTATTATTATTATTATTAGTCTTGTTATTATAATTAGTGTTATTTTATTACAATGAAAAAAAACTGCTCCTAACCCTAACGACCCGGCACAGCCCCCTTCTCCTCCCTGATTTTTTTCCCTACGGCACTCCCCCCCCCCTCATTCCCAGCCCCATCTCGCCCAGCCTCTTGCCTGCCTCACCCATGTGGAATCTTGCCGCCATTTCAGCCCTTTGCCTACAGCTGGCTCCCACCCCCTGCTCGCCCCACCGCACTCACCGGCTCCCACCCCCTGCTCTCCCCACCGCAGTCACCAGTTCCTGCACCCCCCTACCCTCATCTGCTCCCTCCCCTCGTCCTGCCAACCAGCCCGAGAAGCCACCGCGGCCTCACCGCACCAGCCTCCTTCGGCAACCCCACCTCACCTGCATCGTGCTTCTTAACCGCCGCACCTCCGGCAAGGTCGTTCCTCGCCCTCCCTCGGTCTGACCAGTCCACCTTTGGCCTCCATCCTTCCAGCCAGCCCACCTCCAGCCAGCCCGCTTCACCCTGTCGTGCCTCTAGCTTCCCGCACTCTCACCCTTCATCTTGCATCGGCCAACAGCGCACCAGAATATTGGCAGTCCGACCGCCCTTTTCCACACTGTCCAAATCCCCTACTCAGGTACAATTATCCATTTATTTATTCATTTATTTATTTATTTTATTTTACTTTCTTCATTTCACCTTTGGTGTTTTTATTTATTTTTACTAGATCCTAATACTTCCGTAATTGTGTTTTATGTGTCTTTTCTCATTGTTAAGCGTGCGTGGTTGATCCGAAAGGTGTTGTTCAACCTTCTGTTGAGGTTCCGTCACATCCGCTCTTGGTTTAAGGTAGGTGATTCCATGGATTTAATTTCCACGGTGTAATTGACACTTAGGTGTTTCGATAATTTTGTTTTATGTGATTCACAGCTTTGATATACCCATAATTTTTCTGCTATAGTGTTTTTAAATTTCTAGAATTAGTCAAAAGCATGTTTTGAGTCAATTCCTAGTTTGAGTCTGTAGTTATTTGATTATGTGCCAAATCCTGTTTTGATATTGTTTATGGATATTTTGTTGGGGAATTCTTTTTATGTTAATAAAATTCAATAAAAAAAATATATATATATATATATATAATGCATTGAAGGTAAATATTTGGTTATGATAATGTTGATGTGCACTTGACGCATTTGATAAAATACTATAGTGTTCAAAGTGGAATTGAGGGTTTTTATGAAATTTTTATCCTTCATTATTTTGTGTTTTGGCATTGGTTTTTTTAAACATGGTTTGGTTTATAATATTGTTATTGGTATGAATTTATAACTGTGTTAAGGTGTTAAAATAAAAATGGGGCTCTTTGGATTTTAAATATGGCAGTGTGAGTTCGTTTCAAATAAAGAAAGAAGTTGGTTTTAGTTTCAAAGTGGTAGTTTTGTGGGAATAGTGTTGGTTGTTTTCTTGAAACGCAGGCATGCCATTGGATATTGTCACCTCTATGGGTGCACTTGATGCACCCATAGATGTGACTTCAAGTGAAAATGACACCATTAAACAAGTGTTTCCTTAAAACCTTAGTTTTCTAATTGGTTTTTGTTTCCTAAGTAAGATTTGGTCATTTGTGTGGATTTTGTGAAAATTTTGATGTGTGATCTCAAGGTTGTGTCAGTTAGGCTTTGAAAATATAAAATTTGGGTTTGTGTAATGTTTTGGGAAATGTTTTTCGACATGATAACTTAAAGGCCCGTTTGGCTCTTCCAATTCATGGGTGGAGTTGTGTTAACTTTTAGAATGGTTTGCATTGGAAATTTTGTGCATGGTTGGAACTTTAAATGTATTTAGAATAATGACTTTGACAAGGGTGTGTATTGATGGCCCGTTTGTCACTTTCATATTTAATGTAATGTTTGCGTTGGCTCTTTGAAATGACGACATTTTAATTATTGTGTTCCCACATAACAACATTAGTATTTTGAAAAAGGTATCAAATATTTTTAATGATTTCATGGCATAAAGGCCTAATTAGAACCTTTGATGATATGTTATATATATGTATATAAATGTATATATATATTGGGGCACCTCTATATGGGGGATATCCCTAATGGGTTATCGTATGGAGTGCCCGTGTTTGGGGTAGGCATGTGCGGTGAGATGAGTCACACCTGTGAAGGCGTCCTACTTACACAGTATTATTATAACCACCATGGGTTCCTAGGCCTCTTTTAGATATCAAGTGATGGTTGCTAACCAACCTCGATTAGACGGGTTGGTACCCCTTGGATTTGTTATTATGCCAGGCGGGATTTGCCACTAGATTGGTCAGTTAGGGTGGATAGTTGGTTATAGACTTAGGAGCTTCACCATACATCGACAGGTGGTTCCAAAACCGAGTACATCTAGGGGTCTTCTAGGGATGTTTAGGATTACCCATGGTTTGCCTATGTTTTTCTTGTTTAATTTCAGCCATACTTGTTTTCCAGCTTGTACTGTCACCTATTTCTTTTAGCACTGCCTTTTTTCCTTGTTTGGTTTTTTGTTTGCAAAATTATAGTTTGTTTCAGAAATGGATCGTGGTGTGAATTGGGTTTCTAAAATGGGTAAATGATATTGTTTTCTTAAAATATGGAAAACCTAATTTTATAATTGTATTTCAAACTTGTGTCAATGGAATATTTTTGGAAAGGGAATACTTGGATTCAGTGAATATATTTGGCATCCTTACTGAGCATCTCAGTGCTCACGCCTATCATATTATTTCAGTTGCAGGTTTACTTCTTGTTCAGGTTCCTGGTTCAGCTGCTCAGTGTTGGAGCAAGCTTGAGTCTAAGTTGGGTGGTGACCTAGAAGGTAACATGGAGGTATATTCTGTTTTATTTTCTCTCCACTGTTAGTTTTCATTTTTATCGCCAGTTATTTTTATCTTTTTATCTTTTTTTTCATGGGTCAAACCATTCCCAATAGTTAAATTTTGATGTCCGACACTGTTTTCTAGCCCATGGGGATTGGGAACGCCCTTCGGGCCATGTCGCGGACTGGCTCAGGTAACCGATTCAAGGTCGACCTAGGTTGGTTCATGAAAAAATGGTATCAGAGCAAGACCTTGTTATTTTGCATGTCTGGTAGATGGATATTAGGATTGTTGGGACTCGAGAGGTAGGTACAGGAAGGGTGTCAATAAACCTCACCCATTACGAACCTCGAGTCGCCAGGTGTAGTCCGAGAATTGATTTCTTGTCTCGTTCTGATTTTTTTTGGATTGAGGGATGACAACGAAGGCAAACTGATATTGCATCATGATTTCAAATGGATTAGTGACCCATGTGGAGTCTGTGTACATAGTTTAAGTTCCTCCTAGTCATTGACGCTTACTTGGGGTATGGCCCACTACCATGTCGCTAGGTTATGCATGACTACTAGTCCCTCTCTTCGGTAATTTGACGCAAGTTGTGTATTGTCTTGGTTCTTGTGGGTTTAAGTGCACTTTTGAAAATAAAAAATGGGTTTTTAAATGAGAATGATTTATTTAAAATGGATTTAAATTAGTGAAATATATTTTTAAAACTGAAATATTTTGGTCTAAAAATCCGGTGGTTGCTTGGAACTGGTAGGGATATGGTTTGGGTGCATCCTCGGGTTCTCCTTATTAACGTTTTCATGTATGAGGGAATGCATGGGAAGTGCATGTTGGTGCATATGGATGGAAGTGCATGGAGACATGTGCAATGGTTAATGGGATTAATGGGGTGTGCACTTGGAATTAAAGGTTTGACTTTGTTTTTCTAAATTAATTTTTAAAATTGAAAATGATTTTCGGAAAATTGAATTTGGTTTGAAAAGTGGACTTGGTATTTGGATAGTGTCCTTGAAGGACGATGGTTTTAAATTTTAAAATGGAAAGGGGATTTTGAAAGAGGAATTTTTGAGTTGTGTTTGTTTTTGTTTGTTCTTATTTGAGCTAGTTGTTTTTAGATGATGGTGCTTTCAATGATGTTGCTTCGGCTTGATATTGGTATTGGCTCTGAGTTTTATATGTTGTTCAGAAACTCCCACCAAGAAAGGTCCCTAGAGTTTTAGATAAGCCATGCCCAGTTTTTGGTCCTTCTCAGACATTGCCTATCCTTCATGGTGATCAGGGTCTGTTAGAAGAAGAAGAATGGCTTGAAGGGGTCGAGTGCATCTTCAGTGTTTTGGGAGCTCCTGAAGATGTCAGAGTGCATGTTGTTTTGGGTCAGTTTGAAGTTCCAGCTCTAGAAAAATGGGAGTTGGTTGCCCCACCATCAATGCGAATTGGGATGACATGGGATGTCTTTAAATATGTCTTCGTCTGATTGTTTATAACTGAAGAGGTAAAGAGAATAAAAAGGAAGAGCTCATGCGTATTCAATAAGGCCAACAGATTGTGAAGACATATGTTGAAAAATTCAAGGAGCTTGTGTCCTTTTCTCCAGAGGTAGTGTCACAAGATTTGATGAAGACTTCTCTCTTCATTGGGGGTCTTCACCCATAGATCAAGGAGCGGGCCCTCATTTCTAAAGACCATCATTTCAAGGAGCTGGTGGATGAGGTGTTCCTAGCTGATCTAGTCTCCGGAACATAGGTGCTTGGAAATCCAGTGAATCTAGTTGGTTGTGAAGGTTTTCCATCACACGAGTTGGGTGTGCCAGAGGAACCTGTCGCTGAAGAGTCCCCTACTGTAGTTCTTACTTCTAGTTCGTCAGACCGTTCAGTGGTGTCCCACCAGTGTGGCCGGTTCAGGCACGTGAAGCCGTCATTTCACATCCCTCTGAATACATGCCATCATTGTGGATGTATGGGCCATCTAGAGAAGTTTTGCAGGAAGCATCGCCTGAAGAAGATGTTGTGACTGAGGGATTCTAGTGACTGGCTATGAGGTAGGAGATGCTTCAGCCATCATAACCCTAGCCACATGTCTTGGGGAAAAGCTCACGTGCAGTCAGGAGTTTCCAGGGGTATGAAGCCTTGATCTGGGTTTTGTGTCCCATGTTGGAAGTAGAACATTTAAAATCTTTTCGTCCTTTCTTTTTCTCCTGTTAAAGTTTTGACATCATTGTAAGTTCATTGTTTCATCGTGGAGTTATAATAGACATGTTTTGTTGTAATCTAATAGTTTTGTTTGTCAGATTATGGTTTTCTGAATCATGTGTTTTTCTTAAAAGTGTGTTTGACCCTGGTATATGTTGATCTTGGTTTAGTTGTGTTCTTTTAGAGATTTAAGTTCCTATGAAGATCCGATGTTTGTTGTTATGCTCGGGTTCACTGCTTGGGTTATGTTTTTATCAAATGTTTTTCTCTAGTGTTGGGGGTTTTTGGTCCTGCTCGAGAGATTCAAGCTTTAGCGGAGGTGTTGTTCACTTGTGCTATAGAATGTAGTTTGGATCAGTTGGGGGAACCGCGTCACCACACCTTCCCGGGGTGGTATGTTTGAGTGTTAATTTTCTACACTAGTTGAATTCTTATGGTGGGGAGAACACTATCGTGTTCTCCCTTTCTCTTGTGGCATGGTTCCATTTAGTTTCAGTCAGGCATGGACTCTTGTTTTGTCTACTATTCGACCTGGTGACTTTCTGGGGGAAGAAAGTGTCTCTGGTGGGGATAATTGTCACACCCCGACTTTTATGTTTATTTTTATTTTATTATTTCTTAGTTTTGAGTTCTCGCGCCGATGTTTGGGTTGTGTCCCAATGTAATGTTTTTTGACATTTGATGATTCTAGTGGGTTTAAGACTGGTGCATGGGCACCGCATGGTTATAAGTAATTGTGTGGTCTCCCCAGTGCTTACGCAGATACCCAAGTGGTCTAGAATGAGGTGTGCAGCTTGGACTTGGGTTATTAAGCCATGCGGTGAGCGCACAGTTTCCCGGTTTTTAGAATAAGGTAAATAAAACAGTTTAAATTGTATTAATAATAATGTAATTAGTTAATTAATGATAGTAATATTACTAATGTGTTATTATTTTGTTGTAATTAATTTTTATTATTATTATTGTTAACATTATTATTCTTGTATTAATGATATTACTATTATTATTCTTATTATTTTTAGTTTTAGTTTTATTATTATTATTATTATTATTATTGGTTTTATTTTATAGTTTTTTATGTTATTATTATTATTATTTATAATTATTTTTATTTATATTATTATTATTATTATTAGTCTTATTATTATAATTAGTTTTATTTTATCAAAATGAAAAAAAACCGGTCCTAACCCTAATTACCCGGCGCAACCCCCTTCTCTTCCTTGATTTTTTTTCTTACAGTGCTCCCCCCCCCCTCGTTCTCGACCGCCTCTCGCCCAACCTCTTTCCCTCCTCACCCCTGTGTGATCTCACCACCTAGCCGGCCCTCTGCCTAGAGTCGGCTCCCACCCCCTGCTCGCCCCACCGCACTCACTGGCTCCCGCCCCCTACACGCCCCACCGCACTCGTCGGCTCCCGCACCCCTACCCTCACCTGCTCCCTCCCCTGGGCCTTCCAACCAGCCCCAGGAGCCACTGCATCCTCTCCACACTAGCTACCTCGAGAAACCCCACCTCGCCTGCATCATTCTTCCCAACCGCCGCACCTCCAGCGAGGTCATGCCCTAGCCTCCCGCAGTCTGACCAGCCCACCTTCGGCCTCCAGCCTTCCAGCCGACCCACCTCCGACCAGCCCACTTCGCCCTGTCGTGCATCTGGCTTCCTGCACTCTCACCCTTCATCTTGTGTCGGCCAGCAGCGCACCGGAATATCGGCAGTCTGACCGCCCTTTTCCACACTGGCCAAACCCCCTACTCCGGTACAATTATCCATTTATTTATTTATTTATTTATTTATTTATTTTCCTTTCTTAATTTCACCTTTGGTGTTTTTATTTATTTTTAATAGACCCTAATACTGTCGTAATTGTGTTTTGTGTGTCTTTTCTCATTCTTAAGCATGTGTGGTTGATCCGCAAGGCATTGTTCAACCTTCTGTTGAGGGTCTGTCACGTCCGCTCTTGGTTTGAGGTAGGTAATTTCATGGTTTTCCTTTCTACAGTCTAATTGATGCTTGGGTGTTTCAATAATTTTAGTTTATGTGATTCATAGCTTGGATATACCTATAATTTGTTTGCTATAGTGTTTTTAAATTTCTAGAATTAGTCAAAATCATGTTTTGATTCAGTTCTTGGTTCGAGTCTGCAATTATTTGATTATGTGCCAAATCCTGTTTTGATATTGTTTATGGCTATTTTGTTGGGGTGTTTCTTTTAATGTTAATATAGTTCGATAAATAAATATATATATATATATATATATAATGCTTTGAGGGTAAATATTTGGTTATGATAATGTTGATGTGCACTTGACACATTTGATAAAATACTATAGTGTTCAAAGTGGAATTGAGGGTTTTTATGAATTGTTTAGCCTTCATTATGTTGTGTGTTGGCATTAGTTATTTGTAAACTTGGTTTGGTTTATAATTTTGGTATTGGTATAACTTGTAAATTATGTTAAGGTATTAAAATAAAAAGGGGGATCTTTGGTTTTTAAATGTGGTGGTGTGAGTTATTTTCAAATAAAGCTAGCAGTTGGTTTTAGTTTCAAAGTGGTAGTTTTGTGGGAATAGTGTTGGTTGTTTTCTTGAAATGTAGGTGTGCTATTGGATGTTGGCACATCCATGGGTGCACTCGATGCACCCATGGACATGCTTTCAAGTGAAAATCACACCTTTAATCTAGTGTTTCCTTACAACCTTAGTTTTATAATTGGTTTTTGTTTTCTAAGTAAGATTCGGTTCATTGCATAGATTTTGTGAAAGGTTTGATGTGTGATCTCAAGGGTGTGCTAGTTTGGCTTTGAAAATATAAAATTTGTGTTTGTGTAATGTTTTCGGTAAAGTTTTTGGACATGATAACTTAAAGTCCCATTTGGCTCTTCCAATTCATGGGTGGAGTTGTGTTAACTTTTATAATGGTTTGCGTTTGGAAATTTTGTACCTGGTTGGAACATTAAATGTTTTTAGAATAATGATTTTCACATGTGTGTGTAATGACGGCCCATTTGTCACTTTCAACTTTAATGTAATGTTTTCATTGACTCTTTGAAATGATGACATTTTCATTATTGTATGTCCACATAACAACTTTAGTATTTTGAAAAAGGTATTAAATGGTTTTAATGATTTCATGGCATAATGTCTCGGTTGGAACCTTTGATGATATGTTATATATATGTATATATATGTATATATATATCGGGGCACCTCTATAGGGGGGATATCCCTTATGGGTTATCATATGGAGTGCCCGTGTTTGGGGTAGGAAAGTGTTGTGAGATAAGTCACGTATGTGAGATCCTCCTACTTACACAGTATTATTATAACCACCATGGGTTCTAGGGCGTCTTTTACAGATCGAGTGACAGTTGATGACCAACCCCAATTAGACGGGTTGGTACCCCCTAGATTTTTTGTTAGTCCAGGCAGGCTTTTCCACTTGATTGGTCAGTTACGGTGGCTAGTTGGTTATAGAATTAGGAGCTTCACCATACGCCAATAGTTGGTTCTGAAACCAAGTATGTCCAAGGGTCTTCTAGAGATGCTTAGTATTACCCATGGTTTGTCTTTGTTTTTCTTGTTTACATTCATCCATACTTGTTTTCCATCTTGTACTATCACTTGTTTCTTTTAGCACTGCCTTGTTTTCCTTATTTGGTTTTTTGTTTGCAAAATTGTAGTTTATTTCAGAAATGGCACGTGGTGTGCATTGTTTTTTTAAAATTGGTAAATGATATTGTTTTATTAAAATATGTAAAACCTACTTTTATAATTGTATTTCAAACTTATGTCAATGGTCTGTTTTGGGAAAGGGAATACTTGGATTCCGTGGTTATATTTGGCATCCCTACTGAGCATCACAGTGCTCACACCTATCATATTATTTCAGTTACATGTTTAGTTCTTGTTCAGGTTCCTGGTTCAGCTGATCAGTGTTGGAGCAGGCTTGAGTCTGAGTTGGGTGGTTACATAGAAGGTTATATGGAGGTATGTTCGGTTTTATTTTCTCTTCGCTGTTAGTTTTCATTTTTATCGCCAGTTCTATTTATCTATTTATATTTTTTTCATGGGAAAAACTATTCTCAACAATTAAATTTTGATGCCTGGCACTGGTTTCCAGCCCGTGGGGATCGGGAACGCCCTTCAGGCCATGTCATGGACCGACTCAGGTGACCGGTTCAGGGTCAACCCGGGTTGGTTCATGACAGTCCCAATATAGACGGTTTTTTTGTAATATGATACCACAATGAAGGTATATGGATGGTCGATATAGCAGTAAAATCTCTTTATCCTTTAAAAAAAGAGAGTTCAATAATCGGGTTATATTTTTTGTAACACACATTGTGTTACCTCATGTTAATATATTTTTCATGCTGCATTTATGTAATCTAAAATCAATGTTGATCCACTTATGAAAATAATAACCTTTACAAGTGCTAGTACTCCAACTCCTAAGGAACAAAAGGTATCTCAACCTTATGTTGATCAAAGTACATAGGAACAACGACCTTCTTCTTGTGCTAATGCTCCCAATCCTAGGAAACAATAGGTTTCTCAACCTGTAGCTACTCCCAATGCAGAGGTACAATAACCATCTGAACATGCTAATACTACTGTTGTACAGGAACAACATATTGATGGTGTTTAATCTAAGGAAGTGGTAAGCGATGAAGGACCTATGGAGAAAAAAACATGAGTGTCGTAGTTTAATAGTGTTAGAAAAAACCATTAAGGTGAAAATCTGAGGCATCAAATACATGGTCGGATGGAATACAAAGGGATAGCATGTTAACCCCAATAAATCCATGTTCAGTAGTTATATTGTAATCATCACTTGATAATCTATTTCGATTTATGTACATTTGTGGCATGATGATGTGCCCATGCTTAAGGCACTGATGTGAGAAGAGATTATGGTAACATTATGATATCATTTCTTTATTTCACTAAAAAATAAAATCATGAAACATTGACTTACTCTTCTTCATAACTTAAGGAGTGAATTTATAGTAGATGAATCCCATAATAAATCATTGTTAATGATGTATAGAAGGATTCACAGAGTCTTTTGCACAATTCTTATGAGACATCATCTTAAAGATGTTGAAGGTAAAATAAACACACACCCATTACTTATGTATGTACACTTGATAACCTAAGAAGCATGGGATGTATTTACAGGTCGTCATACAGAAGTGTCTTTTCTGGTATACTATGGCTAGTAATATGTTGTTTGATGATACATGTATTCATCACTTTGACTGCCAATTTTTTATTTATGAAGTTGTAACTGAGTGCTGAAAATAAAGAATGGGAAGCAAAACCAACATACCCCTACCATAAAGAAAGGATGGGCTATGCTTCGCTTGAAGAAAAGGTACATATTTTAAATCTACCAAAATACTTTTATGTGACATGAAACAACAACATAATTATGCTCCTCTATTTATTTGTATATTGATGACTCCAAATCCAAATCCACTTCCACTTCCATCTCATGCCATCTGCTATAGAATGAGGCATGTGTAAATAAATATCGGTTAAAAATAGATGAAAACACAAAAGAAAAGTGTGTTAAACTTGTGTAAGTATGAAAAAATAAAAATCTATTTTACTTTAAATCACTATTTCATAAAATGATTACTTGTTTTCCTATATTTTCTATCCAACATAGTCACAGAAATCAGTAACACATGTACTAGATGAACACCTACAATCGGTGGCCTTGAAGCACCTATAACATTATAGTCGCATGATAGTTGCAGGTTTTGATGTGACACCTCGAACATATTATGATAGAAAAACAAGAGGAGGATAAATATAAAGAAATGAAACAGATGAAAAAAAGAACAGATACCCTTTAATGAAAATTCCAATTGAAGAGATATATGCTAAAAACATTTATGGGGGGAAGCAAAGAGAAGAAACAGATCAAGAGTAAACATTGTGTGAAGATCTACCCCCCCCCCACTAGCTTTGATGTCACAACCCAAAATGACAGTTCCCGAGCTGCAACTTTTCAAGACCACCTCTACTCGGCCAGGGGTTGGTGACTAGTGCCAAGTAGTCATAGAAAATAGAAGAGATTTTCATAATGTACCTATATACACGCACCCACTAAAACCACAATGAAGCGATGTAGAGATATAAAAAATGGAAAATAAAATGAATGGATACAAATATCCCAAACCAGAGTAAAATAGAAGTACTGAAAGTGTAAAGGAAAAAACAATACCCAGCAAAGAAAAACTGTAAAAGAATCCAACCTGATAAAAAGGAGGGGATCACTATCAAATGAAACTAATAGAAATCTCATCATCCTAGGTCCAGTAAACACCTTGCTAGGTCAATCTCACTAAGATCGGTATTCCTTGGGTCCTATATAGACTCTGTCAAAAGGCATGTGGTCTACACAAGACCCAAAACATGTCTGAGAAAATATTGGATAGGGGTGAGTATAAAAATACTTAGTAGGTGACCTAAAATCCCTAAAAGAAAAAGGGTGGAACTAACAGGAAATAGTCCACTTGACCTATACAGAGGGAACCCGGTCAAGAGAGAAGCTCCATCTCAATCCTTCCTTGGTTTTACATGGCATGTCATCTTAGTCCACAAGGGATGTTAACCCTGACACATTACCACACCATAAGGAATCTTAGAAAACACCCAAATATAATCATCTCAAACTCCAAGTCTCGTGAGGTTTCGACCTCATATCCAGCAACGGTATTCTTCTCATAGGATCAAAACCTAACACGAAACCAAGAGAACACACTCCATGAGCTCAGTCATTCGAGATGGAACCCATCTGAGAGATACAATTCATCAGGAACAACCCTACCATTATTAATGGTATGTCTTAAATAATTTGCCCCATCAGGAACAACTTACTAGGTCCAACTCTAGCGCCCCACACTAGAGTTCCTATCATAGTTACCTTTCTCCTAGTGTAGGCTAAAGAATACTAAGAAAAGAGGACCGCCCCTCACCACTACACATAGTTAATGGATCACTTCTCCAGACTATGAACAATGTACATCCTCTCTAATGAGAGAGAATCGAGGGACCCACACCTCGCCACTACCCCATAGTCCTAGGAGTACTACACCTAACTAACCCTTGAATCCTATAACACTCATATGTGGAGGGGACCACACCGAATTATGTCTATGAAGCACTAACATTTAACCATACACTGCTCGTATCAAGTGAAGCGACCATCTCTTCATAATTGTACTCAACAACCAAGGGATTTCTAGCTACAATGAAGGACCTTCTCCCCACTATTACTCTGAGATGGGGGAGTACAACTCCATAAGTGAATACCTGCACCCTAGAATGATAGGGGAGTACTACTCCAAGAAGGGATGACCCACACCCTGATAAGATAGGGGATTATAACTCCATAGATCGAGGACCTTCACCCTAAACCCTTAGGGGAGTACCACTATGTATCTAGAGGACCCAAACCCCGGTATGATAGGGGAGTACCAACTTTGTTAAAAAAACACATATGGAAGATCCACACCTTGTAACGATAGGGGAGTACCAACTCCTAGGATAAAGTACATGTTCCCTAACACAGTAGGGGAGTACCACTCTATCTATTTTCCTTATATGGAGGACTCATGCCTAGGTCCAATAGGGGAGTACCAACTCCACGGGTAGAGGACCCGCACCCCTATCCAATAGGGGAGTACCAACTCTACCTTTCCAAGAGTATGGGGAGCTCGTGCCCTGACATGGCACGGGAGCTATGTCCAGTTAATCCAACATTATAGGGAACTCATGACCTAGTCCATTAAGGGAGTAACATCCCCAGAGAAAACTACCCAAAGGAAATAAACCCACACCCATGGCGTGGGGAGACCTATATCTGCCAAATCAGAGAGATAAGGGAAACCCATTACCTAATGATATGAGGGAATATCATTCCCAATGTCTCTCATCCTAAACTACACTGATCTCCAGCATTGGTTCATCACAACTTCATAATTGTCTTATTCAATTTATGCCACCTCATATATTGTAGTCCATAATAGAGGACATCATCATGTTTGGCATGGAAAACCAATCTGTGTAGGCTTTTCACAAGCCTGAATCTGAGTCTCTTAGGAGATACAGAAGGTGAAAGATCTCAAGAAGATCCCCTAGGAGTACATGGAATGCACTAGGGTACACACGGTGTGTGAGCCCGCTGAAGCACCTGGTCATGTTTCCTTTATATATGTTTCTCCAAACCATGTAGGGTAACATGATGTGAAAAGGTGTTACATTCCATTTCTCACTTCACCTGGCCCTTGGTCGTGTTCCTCTTCTACATGGACTGGACAATCGTGTCCCTTACACACTGTGCATCCCTTAATACATGATGTGTTTGGTAAAAACATCCACCTGCCCATATAGTTTTCCTATGTACATGTATCATAACCCATGTCCATGTATATTGGTTATGTGTTAGTAAATGGCCATGAAGTTTCACACGACTAACCCAATCCATGTCCCATGGTCACATGGTTTGGGGAACTACACAGCTTGTATCCTCGATACATGGCATGTAGTCCCCAAAGATAATCTTCCCTGATCAGGAAGGGCCACATGTCATGTCTCTCTTGAATACACTTCACGTAGATGGTAATTATAGTTCGGAATTTCCTACAAAATGACCTGATTCATCCCGTTCTCCCCCAAAACCCACAAATATACCTAGAAGGGATCAATAGTATTTTTATTTCAGATATAGAACCTAAAAATAAGAATATGAAATGTATAGGGACTAAAACTCAAATTTTCCTACCTAGAAGATGAAATGTTGAAGCATTGGGTGAAGAATGATGCTCATATCATGTTGCTTCTCAATTTGATGATGATATGTGTCAGAAACGGAGATCGATGACACCTTGCTTCATCGATTTTGTGTTGCTTCATCATATCCAGAGAGAGGATAAGAGAAGAGAGGATGATTCTATCCACATTATGTCATGCACCCACACATGATATAGAGAGGGGAAATATTAGGTTTTGGTTTAATTAATTAAATTTCATTTAATTAATTAATCCCACCACAGCACACCCTGCCAACTTGCCTCTAACCAAAACTCCCAGCGTAGACAACTTTAGGTCATGCCTAGGGTAAACACAACATTATAGACTCAACCACGGCCTCCTAAATCCAATATGAGACTCCATTTTGGATTTATTCCTATTTTCATGTGAAAATTCTTATGTGTGTCCAAATATATTTACTATTTTTAATATCACCGCACTGAGGCTCCTCAGGCCCCAACTTCCCACCCCAACTCAGCACCTGGCTTTGTAAATATTCTCTGGAATATTCAAAAGTATTACAGGTCAAAACCTGAGTCATTATATTCTCCCCACGTTAGGTATTTTTATCCCTATAATGTAAAATCCTAACATTAATGGAATAAAATACGATCTACACTGTACTCCCACACCAGTGAGCTCAACAAGGGTTCACATGATTCTTTCAAGAACTCACTCAGGGGAACCACCAAGGAAAAAACAATCTTATGTCCAACTTCTATCAGCCCAACATCATGCAACAAACAGGCACATGTCTACTTACTTATGATGGGTGGGAAAGCACCATGGTCCATCTGCAGTCATGGGGTTTAGCGGCACACCACCTTGCTATCCAGATACAGATACTGAAGGAACCCCATAGTTCACATCCTCCCCTAGATGGACTGTACAATATCCTCCTCAAATTTTTTCCATACAAGTTTTATGATGAACACGTGAGGGTACTCACGAATGAAATAGGTTTTCCCAAAATAAAACATCAGGCCTTAACAGGCCTTTTGTCTATAAACCTCTAGTTGTAACATAGCTTTCCAAAATGGAAACACTTCCACACCCACTAGTGGAATCCCAGCTGAGTATGGACGGTAGGCAACCAATCCACACTGAGGAAACATCATAGGGTCTAAATCTACCTCTACGTAATTATTCTAAGAAAATATGTCCCTATTCCGGGGTTTCCAAGTTAAAATAAGTCAAGAAAATAAACTCTACTAGAAAGGACATGACCTTATCTGGAACTCCATCACATAACCTCACCTTGAACCTAAAAGTCTATGGAACTCATCCAGCACACATTGATATTGTCCTCTTTGGGTAGCACTAACTCACCCACATGGTTTTGTCCGTGTCACAAAAACGAACCTCAGTGGGGAAAGAATCCATCTTCCTCATGAGTCCAAAGATATGTCAAACTTCACCAAATCCTCTTAGAGCATGTTTCATATGAATGTGATACCAAACACATGAGGGTGTCAACTAAAAATAGCGGGTTTCCCAAATGTGCATTGGGTATTTTCGGGCCCTCTACTACAAACTAACATGGGGTTTTACAGATTCCCCGCGTTACCCAGGTTAAAAACTTGAGTAAAAAGCATAAATAAAAAAAGAGTTCATCACTAAAGTGTCTTCCAATTACAACTATAGAAAGTAGAAAGTACATAGAGCATACCTCTATTCATCCTCATAGATTCAGGGTAAAATTCCTCTAAAGCCTATAGATGTCCTCTCTCACTTCCTCTAACTCCTTGAGTTTGGTGTGGAACACCTGGGGGTGGTGGTGGCAACATCTAAAACCTCCTTCCATCTCCTAATACTCTACCAGCTCCCCTTTCTTATTTGGCGCAATGTATAACTCCATTCTCCATGTACTTCCTCTTCCAAGGTGACCCGTAGACTGGTTATCTCTCTGTATAATGGTAGGTAGGACAATCCCTAGCAATATTTCCTCATCCATTTTAAGTGTAAAAGTGCCTATCCTACTATTGACCTAATCCCTATCACGGCTCCTACGCCACAGGCCCGCATGCCTTGTTTTGGGAATCGGTAAACCTCATGAACTATCATCACATTATCTATCATCTTCTAAATGTTGTAGACACCTCAGTCTTGTGACTACCACCATGGGTCACATTCTTCTGTCCCTCATACAGAAAAATCTCTATCACCAGAGATCGCTCCAACACTCTAGCATAGTTGGGAATGCACAGAATAATCATAGTCGCCCTGATCTCCCAGTGCAAGCCCTGCTCGAAGGTATGTTCTCTAAAAATGGATCCTAAACCATATCTAGGGAGTATCGTGATAGGTCTGCGGACATTGATGAAAACTCTTCCATGACCATTATACCCTTCTGAAGCTGAAGAAGCTCCTAGATACACACTGACCTCAATGTGGCTGGGTAAAACTCTTCCCTAAAGAGTCTCTTGAACTCTACTCAAGTGAGAATCTCCTCGTCATGGGACTGCATCACCAAAATCAACCATCTCCCAACCGAACCCTATAGAAGGATCACAGCTAAGACCTCCATATGAATGAGAGTTTTCATTACTAAATGGAAAACTTGTGTGACTACCTCAAGCCAATCATCATCTCCCTATGTTTCTAGATCACCTCAGTTCCTCAGAGGTCATTGCCTCTAAAACTCGTTCAATGCACTCATCCCACATGTATCCTCAGTCTGAACTGTCGACACAACCCGCTACTCAATGGGTGGTGTCACAACCAGCGGACCACCTAGAGGTAATTCCTCAAAACTAGTTCCCTACACTGAAGCCTCATCATGAGGCAGATTTTCACCACAATCCCACTATGGAATCCTATCTGGTTGTCATCAGGGTGGAATCCTGAAATAAAATTCAAGACGCGCCACTGTCAAAGAGTATATATGAGTAGATGCCTCATGAAGGACAAGGAAAAAACAAAACCCAACCCTATATGATGCATGTACCATTTATTTCCCGATGACAAATTTTCTAATGGGAAAGTCGAAAAGCAGGTAATTGGAGTCCTATTGAATGGATACATCAGCCTCCACACCAACACTAGAATCTATAGCTTGAGAACTGAACTTGAAACATCCTAGAACTTCCTTTACACAACCCAAACTAAGTTAATGAAACTTTGGTCCCAAAGTGGAACTAAACCCCTCTGATACCACTCTATCATGACCTAACCTGATAGGACCGAGGTCGCAACACCCCAAGCCCACATCCAATATATCAGGGGATGGAGTATAGTGCTGAGTAGGCATATCACACTGCTGGGACGAATTTTCTTAATATACCTATATGCACGCACCCACAAACACCTCAATGAAATTGTGTAGAGATATAAAAACTAGAAAATAAAATGCATGTATACATCTATCCAAAACTAGAGTAGAACAAAAGTACTCAAATCATAAAGAAAAAAATAATGCCCACCAAAGAAAAGGTTTAAAAGTGTCAGGACCCATCCTTGGGGCCCGTGCTGTGACTACCCCAAGCCCGCCTTCCATATGCCAGGGGTTGGCGACTAGCACCAAGGCGTAATTTTCGATAAAAAGGGAAGGCCTTCCCTTTGTAAAGTAAACAAACACTATAGAGCAAGCAAGCAGTAGAAGTAAATACTAAGTGAAAAATGATACAAAAGTAAGTGCGGAAATGTAAGTGGGCCAGTATACAAACCCAAACTGAAAGTAAAGTACAACTGGAAAGGGAAAACAACAAATGAAAGTAAATCTGAAGCCTCGAGCCATCCACTGGAAGTCCCACCTGAAGGGTGAGTATAGATAGCCTCTGCAGCTCCTCGGGTCCAATCGTCCGCTCTGAGTACGTCCCGCCCAGTGGTCCACCTCCGGGTACCGACCTGCTCCTCGGGCCTCTACCACGATCAGCATTTTCCATCATCTGCAACCAACACAATGTAGTGCGGGCATAGCCCGTGCAGGGGTGAGTATAAGCTACTCAGTAGGGACCCCGAGACCCCCGAAGGTCTCCCAAAATCCACAGAGGATAATCCACAAAGGAAAGATTCAATCACGAAGTAACATCCGGCACTGCTTAGGTATATGCCCATACATATACCTAAGTCATCAATTCCAGTTTGGCTCCAACATCCGAGCTCAAGTACATCCCAATCCACACAGGAAATCACAACCCAATCCACACAGGAAAGAAAAACACAATCCACATAGGATAGCACAACACAATCCACATAGGAAAGCAAAACAGGATTCAGCTCACACAAGTATACTTCTTTGTATGACGATAGAGATGATCAGATATAGCCACTGATTCATCTAAGTCGTCGGAACCACAAAGGATCGATAGGTACTAACCCACGCAATGACCCACATAGGATTTGACTCACACAGGATCGATAGGTAACTAACCCCCGCAATGACCCACACAGGATCGGACCCACACAGGATCTGTAGGCACTGGCCCACACAGGACCACTGAGTGCTAACCCACACAGGATCTGACCCACACAGGATCGGTAGCACTGATCCACGTAGGATGGCTGAGTGTTGTAGTATTCTTCGTCGAATCCACTGAGGATCTCTGCACAGTCGTTGTCGTCGTCGTCGTCGCAGCCAGCTCTAGGGTTCCTACACACAGCAAGCTCGTTCGGGAGGGTCCGCTCCACGAGCCGACGGGCTAATACATCAACTGACACATATTCTGGGGTTGATTTATCCAAAAGTTCTGTATTGTTAACAAGAACTCAACGTCACAGACGGTGCGTCGATCGGACGCCCGGTCTGAGAGTTGTTGGCTTTTTCGTCCCAGGGGCCCAATTGGTTTTTAAGTCAAAACCAACCCGAACATACTCCAACTACATCCAAACATCTAGCGGAGTAAGCCAAAAGTTCCATCTCACTTAGAGGAATCCACCAAAGTTGACGGCACATCAATCAGACGTCCGAAACTCATGTTATGAGCGTTTCCGCTCTGAGGGCCCGGTTGGTTTCGTGTACGAACCAACCCGGCCGAACTCAAAGTTCTCCAAAACCCTGAGTGTAGTATACCGAAACGACCATCTCGATCCAAGGATCTCTACACAACTGACGATGCGTCGATTGGAGGTCTGCAGTTCAAGTTAGGGGCAACGGGCAGAAAGAGGTTCGGTATTAGGGGGTTCGGGCCCAGTCTGACCCGGCCTGACACCCCCATGTTCGGCCCGAACCGGGTCGACCCAAACTAGGTCTGGGTCCGGCCCGCTTGGGCACGGCCCGACCCAGTCTTCATGGCCTGGCCTGGCGGCGCGGTCTGGCGGACCGGCCAGGGCAGCCGACCCGGTGCGCGGCGCGCTGGCCAGGGGCTCGGCCAAATGGCTGAGCCGTTCGGATGCGGGGGGCACTTCCCCCACGTGGAGAAACCGCGGCCCCTTAATGGGGCCGCTCACGTCCGGCCCTCAGAATTCGATTCCATCGGTGCCCTCAGAATTCGATTCCGAGCACCGGTTCAAAAGTTAGAAAAACTCGCTCGTTCGTTCACTGAACGTACCCAAGATAAACTTCGGAAAATGATTCCAGGCACACCGGGACTCGAAATCAGGTGCTGTCTGAAAATGCGTTCTTTTAAAATTCCCATGAAATTAAGAAAAAAAATTTCCTTGAATTTTACGGGTCTTTACATCACTCCCACCTCAGGGATTTACGTCCCCGTAAAGATACATCAAAAACTAGGGAAACAAATGTGGGTACTGAGAACGCATCTGAGCCTCCCGCTCCCAAGTTCTCTCCTGGAGGTTCCTGTGCTGCCATCTGATGCGCACTAGAGGAATCGACCGTCCACGTAGGACACGCTCCTGTCGATCCTCAATCTCCACCGGGACCTCCGCAAAAGTCGCCCCATCATCAACATCCATCTCCCCATGGTCAATGATATGCGTTGGGTCATGCACGTATCTCCTCAGCTAAGATACGTGGAAGACGTCATGCACCCAGTGCAACTGAGGTGGTAGAGCCAGGCGATAAGCCACCTCGCCAATCCTGCTGAGGACCTGGAACGGTCCGATGAAGTGAGGAGATAACTTGCCGCCTTGGCCAAATCTCTGTAATCCACGTCAAGGTGAGACCCACAAGAAGATGTGGTCGCCATCCTCGAACTCTAGTGGCCTCCGCCTCCTGTCAGCATATGACTTTTGCCGGCTCTGAGCTGTCCTCATCCGCTCCTGGATGATCTGGACCTTCTCCGTCGTGGCCTGGACCATCTCTGGTCCCACAAGTGCTGACTCCCCAGGGTCTGTCCAGCACAGAGGTGACCTGCAAGGTTGGCCATACAATGCCTCGTATGGTGTCATCCCAATGGTTGAGTGGTAGCTATTGTTGTACGCGAACTTCACCAAGGGTAGGTGGTCCTCCCAGATGTGAAAAAAGTTGAGGACACATGCGCGGAGCATGTCCTCAAGAGTCTATATGGTCCTCTCCTTCTGACCATCTGTCTGAGGGTGAAATGTGGTACTCAGACGTATCTACATCCCGAATTCCTCCTGCAACCCCTTCCATAGCTAGGAAGTAAAGAGAGAATCTCGATCAAAGACGATAGATGATGGCACACCGTGAAGCCGTACAATCTTCTGAACGTAGAGAAGCCCCAAGCTCTCCACTGAGCCCTGCTCTCGGATGGGTAAGAAGTGTGCCGACTTGGTGAGTCGGTTAACAATCACCCAAATGGAGTCATGACCTCTGGAAGTGCGTGGAAGTCCAGTCACGAAGTCCATAGATATGCCATCCCACTTCCACTCCGGGACCTCCAAGGGTTGTACCAAGCCTGCTGGTACCTGATGCTCTGCCTTCACCTGCTGGCAGGTGAGGCATCGAGAAACGAGCTCTGCCACAACCTTCTTCATGCCCAACCACCAGTGCTATCGTCTAAGATCCTGGTACATCTTCTCCACTCTAGGATGTACTGCCAAAGGGGATGTGTGAAACTCTATCAGCACCTCCTCTCGTAGAGAAATTGGTACCAAGGTACGTCCTCTGAAAAGGACGTTGTGCTGTCCTCCTAAGGAGAAACCATCAGGTGCTTGTCCTGAGGATATCTGTGCACGGAATGTCTCACAGTCATCGTCCCCACACTGTGCCTCTCTGACCCGCTGCAATAGTTGATGAGTGACCGTGAGAGACTGAAGGAAGGTTGCTCCATCTCTATCGACTAAGGATATCTGTAAAGCAGATAGGTGCTATGTCGCCTCCCCAAGTAGCTGAATGACCATCCTCCTGCTGAGAGCATCGGCTACCATGTTCCCCTTCCCAGGAGTATAGAATATCTCAAAGTCATAGTCCTGGAGGAAATTGAGCCATCGCCACTGTCTTAGGTTCAGTTCCTTCTGAGAGAAGATGTACCTGAGACTCTGATGGTCAGAAAAGACTGTAAAGCGCTCTCCCATCTGATAGTGTTGCCACATCTTTAGAGCGAAGACCACTACTTCTAACTCTGGGTCATGGGTAGCGTAGTTCTACTCATGCGGACTCAACTGACATGATCCATAGGCAATCACTGCCCGATCCTACATCAGGACACATCCGAGTCTAGTCCCTGATGCATCGCAGTAGACTACGTACCCTACTCCCTCCTCTGGCAACCTCAAGATAGGTGCGCTGGTCAATCTCTGTCTCAGCTCCTAGAAGCTCTACTGACATCTTTTTGAACACACAAAGGGTTTCCCCTTCTTCTTCAAACCTGAGAATGGTGCCGTAACTCTATAGAAGTCTGGCACAAATCTCCGGTAGTATCCAGCTAGACCCAAGAAACTCCGCACCTCAGTCATGCTCCTGGGTGGCTCCCAAGCTAGCACTGCATCAATCTTCGCAGGATCCACCACAACTCCCACTTCAAAGATGACGTGTCCCAAGAAGTGGACCTCACGTATCCAAAACTGACACTTCGAGAGCTTTCCATAAAGCTGGTGCTCTCAGAGTGTGTCAAGTACAACCCGCAAGTTGTAGGCATGATCCTCCTCAGTCGTTGAGTATATCAAAATGTCGTCGATGAATACCACGAAAAATTGATCGATTTATGGCTAAAAGATCTTGTTCATGTGGCCCATGAACACTACGGGAGCATTGGTTACGCCGAAGGGCATAACCAAGAACTCATAGTGGCCATACCGACATCTGAAGGCCGTCTTCTGCACGTCCTCGTCCCGAACTCTGAGCGGATGATAACCTGACCTGAGGTCTATCTTTGATAACCACCGTGCTCCCTTGAGATGATCAAAGAGGTCATCAATCCTTGGTAGCAGATACTTGTTAATCACTGTCACCTGGTTCAGACGACGATAGTCGACACAAAGTCGCAAGCTTCCATCCGCCTTCTTGGCGAACAATATCGGGGAATCCCAGGGTGAAACACTGGGTCAAATGAATCCCTTGCCCTGCAAGTCCTCAAACTGTACCCGTAGCTCTCAAAGCTTAACGGGGGCCATCTGATACGCGGGAGTTGATATCGGGCCTGTCCCGGGGTACATGTCAATATAAAATTCTACCTCTCTGCGAGGAGGTAGTCCTGAAACATCGTCAGGGAAAACGTTCGCATACTGATCCACCACTACAGGAAAACTAGGACTTCGCACGTCAACTACTCCTAGGTTGAGGCTAGCCAACTGATGAGTGATGGGTTGTCCTCTCCTCTGAGAGAGTCCATCATGTGCTGCGAATGCTCCCTTCTCGCCGGTGAAGGTGAACCTGCTCCCGTTGGTGCGTACACATCGCACCTTGCGCCTAATACATTCAATCTGGGAATGGAATGTAGATAACCAATCCATTCCCAAGATGATGTCACAAGGCTTTGATGACGCTACAAGAAGATCCCAGTCGAAGCTCTCTCCTCTTAGAGTAAGCTCACACTGCAGGCACCAGTGTGTAATCGTCGAGTATGCTCCCGTAGGAGTCTCTAGCCATATGGATCAAGCCAACGGCTCTGTCGGAATCTCTGAGCTCTGAACAAGGGCAGCGGCTATGAAAGAATGACTCGCTCATATGTCTATAAGAACTTCAGAAAGGGTGGAATAGACACAGATAGTACCTCGAATCATCTCGGGCGCGCCGTGGTCATAGGCCTCCGCTGCCTGGAGCTGTGCCTGTCTCTGCCCGCCAGCTCCCTATGGTCGGGGTGAACCTCCTGGTGGTGGTGGTGGTAGAGCCTCAAAGCGTCGCCCACCACCTGTTGCTCGGCCAACTCCTTTGCCTCATCCACCTACTCCCTTCGGACCACCACGGTCGACCCTCTGCCTCTTCCTGGGTGGTCCCTCAACCGTCTGCTACTCCTCAGCACGGCGGGTCAGGCAGTCATGAGACATGTGGCCCTGCCCGCCGCATGCGTAGCACTATCTGCCTCTCGAAAGACTGGATCCACGCTGTGTGCCCCGCACTGCTGAGCCAGTGTCCTGAGGTCGTCTGCCTAGACCCATGAGTCATCCGTCGACTACCTGCTGCAGAAGACTCTTCTACCTTCCACCCTGCGGTAGGTCTCGCTGTTGATGTAGACTCAGCAAGAAATCTCTCGATCAGAAGAGCTCGCTCCATTACTCCTGCCTGAGTCAGAATGCTGAGGGAGATCAATGATGCCCTGATCTCATGCCTCAATACCTTCTCAAAGGTCTGGGCCCAGAAGAATGGGTCTTGTACCATGTCTGTCGTGTAGCGCGAGAGATCGGTAAATCTTTCCGAGTACTGGGTGACCATCAAGTTGCCCTGCCGCAGCTGTAGAAGCTCCTGGATGCGCACCGCACGGAGGGTGGCTGGGAAGAACTCCGAGCGGAAGAGGCTCTCAAAGTCTGTCCAGAGAAAAGATGCCTCATCTTGCACCTGGAGCATCAAGCTCCACCATCTGCCTGCTGCTGCGTGCAGTAGGCTCGCAGCGAGGATCACCATGAGGTCTGTTGGTGTCCTCACTAACCTGAAAACTTGTACCACTGCCTCCAGCCAATCCTCGGCTGCCTGGGGGTCCGTCTCCCCGCAGAACCTGGGTGGTCGCTGGCGCTGAAACTCGTGCAGTGCACTAAGGCGGCATGCATCGTCAGCGGCTGGGGCTGGTAGCATCGGTGGCTCGGCGGGTAGAGGTACCGCCGGTGCCTCTACTGTCAAAGGGCCCTGTACCGAGGCCTCATCGCTCAGTGGGCTGTCGTCACACACAACTCTCGGAACACTAGCTGGCTGCCGTCGTGGGGCCATCCTGAAAAGAAACAGGTGTTCCACGGTCAGAACAGTATACCTGGTGAGCTGACATAAAGTAATCACAAAGAAAACTTGAAACACACGTGCAATCAATGTTTTCGTGTATTAAGTCAGAAATAAGAAGTTAGGGTCCTAGTGTACGGATATGTCAGCCACCGCACCAACACTTGACTCCCTGAACTGATAACCACACTCAATATCCTTAATATTACTGCTTCACATAGAAGAAAGATCAGAGTCCTCAGTTCTGCGGTAGAACCGAACTACTCTGATACCAATTTGTCATGACCCGTCCTCGGGGCCCGTGTCGTGACTACCCCAAGCCTTCCTTCCATAGGCCAGGGGCTGGCGACTAGCACCAAGGCGTAATTTACGATAAAAAGGGAAGGCATTGCCTTTGTAAAGTAAACAAACACCACAGAGCAAGAAAGCAGTAGAAGTAAACACTAAGTGAAAAATGATACAAAAGTAAGTGCGGAAAAGTAAGTGGCCCAGTATACAAACCCAAACTGAAAGTAAAGTACAACTGGAAAGGGAAAACATCAACTGAAAGTAAATCCGCAGCCTCGATCCATCCACTGGAAGTCCCACCTGAAGGGTGAGTACCGATAGCCTCCGCAGCTCCTTGGGTCCAGCCGTCCGCTCCGAGTACGTCCCGCCCAGTGGTCCACCTCCGGGTACTGACCTGCTCCTCGTGCCTCTACCACGATCAGCGATGTCTGTCGTCTGCAACCAACACAACGTAGTGCGGGCATAGCCCGTGCAGGGGTGAGTATAAGCTACTCAGTAGGGACCCCGAGACCCCTGAAGGTCTCCCAGAATCCACAAAGGATAATCCACAATGGAAAGATACAATCACAAAGTAACATCTGACACTGCTTAGGTATATGCCCATACATATACCTAAGTCATCAATTCCAGTTCGGCTCCAACATCCAAGCTCAAGTACAACCCAGTCCACACAGGAAATCACAACCCAGTCCACACAGGAAAGCCACACGTAATCCACACAGGATAGCACAACACAATTCACATAGGAAAGCACAATAGGATTCAGCTCACATAGGTATACTTCTTCATATAACTATAGAGATAATCAGATATAGCCACTGATTCATCTAAGCCGTCGGACCCACAAAGGATCGATAGGTACTAACCCCTACAATGACCCACACAGGATCAGACCCACAAAGGATTTGTAGGCGCTGGCCCACACAGGACCGCTGAGCGCTGACCCACACAGGATCTGACCCACATAGGATTGGTAGCACTGATCCACCTAGGATTGCTGAGTGTTTTAGTCATCACCGTCGAATCCACTGAGGATCTCTGCACAGCCGTCGTAGTCGTCGTCGTCACAGCCAGCTCTAGGGTTCCCGCACACAACAAGATCATTCGGGAGGGTCCGCTCCACGAGCTGAGGGGATGATACATCAACTGACACATAGTCTGGGGTTGATGTATCCAAAAGTTTTGTATCGTCAATAGGAACTCAACATCACAGACGGTGCGTCGATCGGACGCCCGGTCTAAGAGTTATTGGATTTTTCATCCAAGGGGCCCGGTTGGTTATTAAGTCAAAACCAACCCGACTGTACTCCAACTTCATCCAAACCTAAAGCGGAGTAAGCCAAAAGGTCTGTCTCACTTATATTAATCCACCAAAGTCAACAGCACGTCAATCGGACGTCTGGAACTCAAGTTACGAGTGTTTCCGCTCCGAGGGCCCGGTTGGTTTCGTACACGAACCAACCCGGACGAACTCAAAGTTCTCTGAAACCCTGATTGTAGTATACCTAAATGACCATCTCGATCCAAGGATCTCTACGCAACTGACGGTCCGTCGATCGGAGGTCCCCATCTCAAGTTATGGGTAACGGACCGAAAGAGGTTCAGTATTAGGGGGTTCGGGCTGGTCCGACCCGGCCCGATACCCCCAGGGTCGGCCCGAACCGGGGTGACCCAAACTGGGTCTGGGTGTGGACCGCTTGGGCGCGGCCTGGCCCAGTCATCATGGCCCGGCCCGGTACATGGCGCACTGGCGCGCTGGCCAGGGGCTCGGCCGAACGGCCGAGCCGTTCGGATGTGGGGGGCGGTGCCCCCGCGTAGAGAAATCGCGGCCCCTTAATGGGGCCGCTCACGTCCGGCCAGTCGTGGGTTTCGAAACCCTGGTTCTTCCATGGTCCGGCTGGCCGGATTCTTCCGCCACGGGACTGGAAAGGCCGGTCCCCCTGCTCCGACACCGGCAGCCCGATTCCAGCCGCCGGTTCCGCTGATCCGCCGCGGCTTAAGCCGCGGCCTTGGTCCGTCTGGTGTGGCGCGACGACACCGCGCCCCTCCCCCGCGGCCCCGCTCCAACTGCGGTGTCTTCGGTTTCTTTCCGGAGTGGCGCGACGGCGCCGCGGCTTGGTTCAATTCTCAAATTCGTGGCGCAACGGCGCCACTCGTTCCCGCGCGGTGCGACGGCACCACACTACTTTCCCTCGAATCGCAAGAACAAATAATAATCAGGGAGGAGGGTCGACAGTGTTTGTGTGGTCTGGCCCCCTCCCGTTAAACGATATCAAGTGGTTCAAAAGAACTAGGTTAGATGATGGAAGATTTCACAAATTAAAACACATAACCCCTACCTCAACGTTGTCGTCGAACGAGCATGTGTCGCGGAATTAACCGTCGCGGAAGAAAAGGATCTCCGCAGAAGAAGAGGATCGCCACAGAAGAAGCGTCGCTGAAGGAAAGTCATTGGCGTTAGGTGATCTCCGAGGAAGGCATCTCTCGCCGTCGTCCTCCGTCGTAGGTCGGCGTTCTTCGTCGGCGGCGGTGCGTTCTTCGCGTTCTTCGTCGAAGAACGAAGAATCCCCTCTTTTTCTCCCAAAGTCTTAACACAACACAAAACCCAACATAATAAAATAAGTCCTTCCCTTATTTAATTATCATTACATAAGAATTTGAAAATCAAAAGGTAAGAAATGAACAATTAATTCAATGAATTAATTGTAACAATTTAACCGCCCAATTTAATGAGGCGTTTCTTAACCAGAATAAACGCACGGTTGACTTCGATTAAAGGGGGGGTGCGGGTGCGTTAATTATATGGAAATAAATGGTGGGGATCGTGCGGGCCCCACCTCACAAATATCCTACCAAGTGGGTAGGATATTGTGGGTCCCACATTATCCTCTTAACTTAGGTTAAGCCGCTTTAAGTGAAATAAAATAAAATTGTCGCACCACTTTTATTTTATTTCATAACTTAACCCCAAAAATTAAAAAACCACACCCGAGAAAACACAACTCCAGAAAAGGCATTTCTAAGAAAATAGCAGTGTTGTGATTCCATCAGTGCCCTCGGAATTCGTTTTCGAGCAATAGTTCAAAAGTTATAAATCCTCGCTCATTCGTTCAGTGAACGTACCCGAGCTAAACTTCGAAAAATGATTCTGGGCACACCGGGCCTCGGAATCAGGTGCCGTCAGAAACTGCGTTCTTGTAAAATTCCAAAGAAAATTAAGAAAAACAATTCCTTGAATTTTATGGGTATTTAAAAAAATCATCCAACCTTCTCATAAGGATAGGATCAATGTCAAATACAATTGTTGGAAAAATCCTTAACCCAACTCAAGTAAAAAACTTGGTCAGTCTAGATCACTAAGCTCTGTCTGCCTTATTTCCTCAGTGGACTACATCAAAAGGCATATGATCTATAAAATACACAAAACAAGTGTGATAAAATCCCTTATAGGGGTCAGTATAAAAATACCCAATAAGTGACCAAAAACACCCAAAATAAAAAGGTAGACACTAAAAGGAAACAATCTGCTCAACCTATCTAGAGAGAACCCAATTAGGAGAGAATATCTATCTCAAAACTTCCTCGGCTATACATGAAAAGTTATCTTAGTCCATAATGGGTTTCAACCCCAAAATATGACCAAACTACAAAGAATACCAGAAAATACCTAGATAAAATCATCTCAAAATCCAAGTCTCATGATGTTATGAACACATAACCAGTAATAAGATTCCTTTTTTAGGATCTACCCATAACAAAAAACCAAGAGAACAGACTCCAAGAGCTTAGTTATCCCATATTGAACCCATTTGAGAGATACCTCCATCAAAAACAACCCTACCATTCTTAATGGTATGTCCGAGAGAACGTGCTCCATCTGGAAAAACTCACTAGGTCCAAATCTAGTGCACAACACTAGAGGTCCTGTCATTGTTACATAGTTCCTAGAACATGATAAAGAATCCCATGTGAAGAGGCCCACCCCTCCCCACTACACACAGTTGATGGATCACTACTACAAACTATGAACCACGTGTATCCTCTCTAATGAGAGAGAATGGAGGGACCCGTACCTTTCTAATTCCCTATAGTTGAGGGAGTGATACTCCTAACTAACCTGAAAAACCTATATCACTCCTATATGGAGGAACTAGCACCTCAGTCTATCGAGGGAGCACTAACTCCATACAAACAAACACTCATATCAAGTGGAGGTGTCCTCTCCTCATAATTGTGCTCAACAGCTGAGGGGGGTCCAACTCCAATGCAAGAACCGCTCCTCCCTATTACTCAAAGATGTGGGTACTACTCTATAAGTGAGGACCCATGCCCTAGAATGATAAGATAGTACTACTCAAAGAAGGGAGAACCCAAACCCTAATTTGATAGGGGAGTACATCTCCATAGATCGAAGACCAACACACTAAACTGGTAGGGGAGTAACACTCTATAGCTAGAGCACCTGCACCCCGGTATGACAGGGGAGTACCTAATATTTTGTAATAACATGTATAGAGGACCCACACCCTAGAACAATAGAGAATTATTAACTCCTAGTATAGAGGACTTGTACCCTAACACGGTAGAGGAGTACCACTATATCTATACGTCATTTATGGAGGACCTGAACCCTGTTCTCATAGGGGAGTACCAACTCTACAGTTATAGGACCCACACCCTGGTCCAACAGGGGATTACCTACTCTAACTTCCAATGAGTATGGAGGGATCAAACCCGGAAATGGGAACAGAGATCTATCCAATTATACCAACATCATTGGGAACAAGTGTCCTAGTCTATTAGGGGAGTAACAGACCTAGAGGAAGCTACCCAAAGGTAAAAAAACCCCACTCCCACGACATGGGGAATCTCGTCTCTACCAAAGAATATAGGTATAGTAAACCCATTCCCTGATGATATAAGGGATTAAAAATCCTGACATCTCTCATCACGAACCACACTGATCTCTAGCATTGGTTCATCATAGCTTCATAAGCATCTTGATCGATTTACGCCACCTCATATCTGGTAGGTCGTAACAGAGGCCACCATCATGTTCTATGTAGAAAACCACTAAGGATAGGATTTTCAGAATCCTAAATCTAAGTCCCATAGAAGGAGATAAGGAAGCCATAAGATCCCAGGAAGATCTCCTAGGAGTACACGGCCTGCACTGGGGTACACACAACATGTGATCCCACTGGAGGACCTGGCTGTGTATCTTGTCTACACGGTTCACCTATCCATGTAGGGTCACATAGCATGGAAAGGTGTTACACATCATGTACCACTTCACCTGTCCTATGGCCATATTCCTCTTCTACAAAGATCATCCAACTATGTCCCTTGCATGTTTTGCATCCCATACTACACAACGTGTTTAGGAAAAAAGAGAAACTACCTATGTATTTTTCATATTTCCATGTATCATACCCCATGTCCATGTAATTTGGTCATGTGTTAGTACACAAGAATGTAGTTTCACATGGATAACCCATGCCATGTCTCGTGGTCACATGTTTTGGGTAACTACATGGAATTTAAACCTGGTGCATGGCATTTAATCCCAAAAGATCATATTCCCTAAACAGGAAGATCTACACAACGTGTCTCTCAAGACTACATGTTGTGTATATGGTAATTCCAGTTGGGAATTACCTACAAAACAAACTGATTCATCCTATTATTCCCAAAACCCCATAGATCTACCTAGAATGGATCAATAGCATTTTTATTTGGAATCTAAAACTTTAAAAAAATCATAACAAAAGGGATTAGGACTAAAACTCAAATCTTCCTACCATTAGAGAGAAACTCCCAAACTTCGAGTGAATAAAAAAACCCATATTATGTTACTTCTCGATCATATGATGAATTGTGTCAGAAATAGAGATTATTAGCACCTTGCTTTGTCGATTTGTTGTTGGTTCATCATCACTAAAGGGATGAGAGGATAGGGGAGGATTATTATCTACTCTTTGTGTCATCTTCTCATACATGAGTGGGGGAGGGGGAATATTAGTTTAATGTTTTAATTAATTAGATTTCATTTAATTAATTATTTCCACCTCATTACACCCCACCAACTTGCCTCCAACCAAAAATCTCAGTGCAGACAATTTTAGGTTGTGCCTAGGGTAAACATGACATTTTGGACTCAACTGTGGCTTCAAAAATCTGATCTGAGACTTTTTTGCGGATTTATTCCTCTATTCAAGTGAAAATGTATGTGTGTGAAAAATATATATTTAATAATTTTAATATCACCACACTAAGGGTCCTTAAGGCCTAGCTTCTCACACCAACTCGGCACCCAGCTTCAGAAATATTTTCTAGAATATTCCAAAAATCTTATAGGTCAAAACCCAAGTCATTACATTTGAGGAGAGTCATTCACCTCAAATATATTTCTTAGTCATGGTGATCCATATTCAAGTAATTATTTCTATGAAATGTGAATCAGAAATACATTGATACCTTTCTTATGTTGATATTCTATAGGGTGAAAATAACTATGATTTATATCTATCAGCACTCACCCATCACCTTGTAGTGAGGGATATAGTGTTCAATATTGAAGATAACAGTCTACACAATAGACCAATTCCAATAGGTCATGAGAGAGTGGAGATTAGCATAGCTCATGATCCTACTATTGAGAAACCTATTTCACTTAATGATGATGATATTCATACAATCGACAGATCTATTGGAACATCCATCCCATGATTGTCATATATTGTAAAAAAACATGTCATCACGGGGGTATTCATTTCCAATATATTTTTCAAGATAAACCTTTAACAATTAATGAAAAAAGCTATGAACCAATGAATGTTATTACAGACAGAAAAATGGAAGGGGTGAAATAAAAGACTGAATCAAAACCATCTAAAGAATTAACCAACTGATAGAAAATATCTTTCAATAGAACCTTTACCATACTTGTTCCATATCTGAATTTACTAATATTGAAATTTCATGTGGATACAAAGTTACAATATGGTAGTAGTCACATAGTTTATTTTGAATAAAATATGTTTGGAGAGGAAGGAGAATACTACATTAGTGTTGAGAATGTAAATGAAATCCTTGAATATGATTGGTTAGGTGCCTTAGTTGTAAATGTATACATGAGGTATGTTTTCATGATTTGATTTTTCAAAATATGATATGCTATGTTAATTATGACTAAATAAATTTCATATTTTTAGAAATAGTATATATCAACACCAATTTAAGGTATTTCCCCAGGAAATTTTTTTTGGACTTTTTAGTCCTTAGAAAACCACAACTGAACAAAAAAATAGAATCCAATAAAATAGATCAAATAGTGGCACAGCTAGTCAAATTGTTTGAAATATAAATTTCAGATGACAGACTATTCTTAATACCAATGATGTAGGGGTGAAACTCTATAATTTAACCATATCACATATATTTTCATTTCTTTCATTACTTATTCCTTTTTTTTGTTTAGGAAACATTGGATGATCATTGCGGTCAATTTAGATACTCTAAATATTTATTTCCAGGATTCATTGCATGGATACCCAAATAAATGACCACATGTGATGGATTTTTTCAGTAAGTAATACACTGCATCTAATATTTTATAACTAAACATTAAGTTATATAATTTATATTTTTTTTATAAGGATTTTGTTATGATATTTTGATTCATCAATATCTTGAAAAACAAGGAATGATGCTAGGGGATAAGAATAAGGACGATGAAAAGTTATAAAACAAGACAAGTATCAGGGTATATAAAATAAGATTTCACTATCTAAACACATATCAAAACAAATTATTTATTTTTCTCAATTTTTCTGCAGTTTCTGAAACAAAAAAATGGAAAATATTGTGGTTATTATGTTTGTAAATTTATAAGAGAGGTTATATTCCATAAATAAACTAGCATCAAGAAAGTGGTATCTTCAAATATAATTATTATTTAATTTAACATATTTATTAATCCTTTTGTATTTATTTTTTTTCAGTACTACAATGAATTTCAAAAATAATCATATACACAAGATGATATATATTTTCTTAGAAATGAATGGGCAGCATACCTGATGACAAAATGTACAAAAATAGCATGAAGATGTCACTTCTATAGAATTAATAGATTATTTTATATTATGGTTAATTTATTGATTTTTATTATTACTCACATAATAATTTTTTTCTTATATAGGTGGATTCCTTTGTTTTAGTTGGGGTAGTTTGTTCAAAGCTTCTCACGCTCATGAGATATTGGGCTTTGAGGCCACAACTGAGATAATGACAATAAAGAAATTGGTCAAGAATGTATACAAACATCATTAAAAGGATAATTCCTAATAATTTTTTAATTAATTTTTTTTAACATTTTATCTACTATTTTTAAGTTAATTTCCTTGTCATTTTTATCTAACACTTAGTTTTTTCAGAGGTCTTTAGGATTTCCATTGATTCTCTATGTCGAGATGGAAATACTACATAGATTCGATATTATTTAGTAGAAAAAACCTTTCTCTCTAAAAACCAAAATATTGGACGAAGATCATTTGCTCATTTAGGTTAATTCTCATGATATAATGGGAATATGATCTTCCCCTACTCTCCTGGAATTCAAAAATGATAAAACTTTTTCATTTTAAGAACATCGATTCAATATGTAGTGTTGATAATTAAACAAAGAAATACAATAGAAATCAGGATACCATTAGAATTTAAGGTTTATTCTGAGACATTGGGATTTGTAGGAATCAGCCTCACCTCAATCTGACACATGGTGTGATGGGTATGACTCCAAGTAGTTCTTTCTATTTAAAATTGACATAAGTTTTAGTAAAAACACAACTGATATAATAAAAATAAATAAAAACTAGTCATATGGTTTTCATACTTTAATAAAATAGACCATAAGTCATTTGTGATGTGTAATAATCATATGCACCTTCATCTGATACATGATGTTCCTGGTGTGACTCAAAGTGTCTCTTTTTATTTAAAATTGACATTAATTTTAGTAAAAAGAAAAAATGACATACTGAAAACTGATAAAATAAATTTAGATTATTTTGATACTTTAATAAAATAATACATTAGTCATTTTTTATGTGTTTGAGTCAACAGAACCTAAATATGATGCATGGTGTGACCCGTATGACTAAAAGTGTGTCTAATTATTTAAAATTGTCATTAATTTTAGTAAAAAGAAGAAGTAACATACTGAAAACTGAGAAAATGAATTCAAATTATTTTTGTAAATTATAAAAATGATCTATAGGTAATTTTTTATGTTTAGGAATCAAACACACCTCAATCGGATGCACGGTGTGACCTCTATAACTCAATTTAATTCTATTTTTTTTTAAAATTGACATTAATTTTAATAAAAAGAACAAGTAACATACTAAAAACTTAGAAAACACATTCGGATTGTTTTTATAATTTAGGAAAATGATCTATAAGTCGTTTATGATGTGAAAGAATCAACCAAACCTCAATTGGACACATGTTATGACTTCTATAACTCTAAGTGTGTCTATTAATTTAAAATTGACATTAATTTTAGTAAAAAGAACAAGTGACATTCTAAAAACTGAGAAAACACATTCATGTTGTTTTTATATTTTAGTAAAATTATCCATAATTAATTTGTGATGTTTAGTAATCAACTACACCTTAATATGATGCATGGTGTGACTGGTATATTTCTAGGTGTGTTTGTCTACTTAAAATTGACATTAATTTTAGTAAAAATAACAAGTGACTTACTAAAAACTGAGAAAATGAATTCAAATTGTTTTGATAATTTATGAAAATGATTAATATGTCATTTTTGATAGGTATGAATCAACCCCACCTCAATCAGACGCACTTTGTGACTTCTATAACTCTAAGTGTGTCTTTTTATTTAAAATTGACATTAATTTCACTAAAATGAATAAGTGACATTCTAAAATATAAGATAATAAATTCAGAATGTTTTTATAATTTAGTAAAACTATCCATAAATCATTTTTTATGTGTAGGAATAAACCCTAATGGGATACAAGATGTGACTGGTATAATTCCATGTGTTTCTATTTATTTAAAATTGACATTAATTTTAGTAAAAAGAACAAGTGACATATTGAAAACTAAGAAAATGCATTCATATTATTTTGATAGTTTATTAAAATGTTTCATAAGTCATTTTTTATGTATAGGAATCAACTAAAACTCAATCGTATTCATGGTGTAATTCCTATAACTCTAAGTGTGTATTTTTATTTAAGATTAACATTAATTTTACTAAAATGAATAATTGACATACTGAAAGCTAAGAAAATAAATTCAGATTGTTTTGATACTTTAGTAAATTGATCCATAAATAATTTGTGGCATTAAAGACTCAACCACACCTCAATATGATGTACGGTGTGACCAAAATATTTCCAAGTGTGTTTATTTATATAAAATTGACATTAATTTTAGTAAAAAGAACATGTGAAATACTGAAAACCAAGAAAACGCATTCATATTGTTTTGATACTTTAGAAAAACGATACCTAATTCATTTTTGATTTGTAAGAACCAACCACATCTCAATCAAATGCACAGTGTAAACGTTATAACTCTAAGGTTGTCTTTTTATTTAAAATTGACATTGATTTTAGTAAAAAGAACATGTGACATACTAAAATTTGAGAAAATAAATTCATATTGTTTTGATACTTTAGGAAAATGATGTATAAATCTTTTTTGATGTATAGGAATCCACCTCACCTCAATATGATTCACAGTGTGACCGATATAATTCCAAGTGTGTCTATTCATTTAAAATTAAAGAACAAGTAACATACTAAAATTTGAGAAAATGCATTTATCTTTTTTTGATACTTAGGAAAATTATTTTTATTCCATTTGTGAAATGTAGGAATCAACCTCACCTTAATCAGATGCACGGTGTGACCTATATAACTCTAAGTGTGCCTTCTTATTTAAAATTGACATTAATTTTTGTAAAAAGAACAAGTGACATACTGAAAGCCAAGAAAATAAATTCAGATTATTTTGATACTTTAAGAAAACAATCCATAAATAATTTTTGAGATGTAGGAATAAAATGAACCTCAATATGATGCACAGTGTGACCGATATAATTCTAAGTGTGTCAATTTATTTAAAATTGACATTAATTTTAGTAAAAAGAACAAGTTACATACTAAAAAGTGAGAAAAAAAATTCATATTGTTTCGATACTTTAGTAAAATGGTTCATGAGTCATTTATGCCATGTAGGAATCAACCACACCTCAATACGATGCACGTTGTGATCGGTATGACTAAATGTGTCTGTTATCAGTTTAAAATAGACATTTTAGTTCAAAACATATCACTCACTAAAAACCAAGCAAACACCCTTTGATTGTCTTGATGATTTAAAATAGTGATTCATATGTTATTTTTGATGTGTATGAAGTAGTATCACATCAATCTGATGCATGAAGCGACTAGTATGACTCAAAATGCGTATTTCTAGTTTGAAATGACATTTTAGTAAAAAGACACAACTATCATACTGAAAACTGATAAAAATCATTCATATTGTTTTTATTCTTTATGAAAAAGATCTATAATCCATTTTTTATGTGTAGGAATCAATTTTACCTCAATATGATGGACAATGTGGCTGGTATAACTCAATGTGTCTCTTTTTATTTAAAATTGACATTAATTTTAGTAATAAAACAAGTGAAATATTGAATACTGATAAAACACATTAATATTATTTTGATAATTTAGGAAAATGGTCCATTAGTCATTTGTGACATTTAGGATTCCAACGTGCCTCAATTCGACACACAGTATCACTGCTATGACTCCAAGTGTTTCTTTTTATTTAAAATTGACATTAATTTAAGTAAAAAAGAACAAGTGAAAAACAGAAAACCAAGTAAAAAACATTTATATTGTTTTGATACTTTAAGAAAATGATCCATGGGTCATTTTGTATGTGTAGGAATCAACCACACCTTAATCTAACACATGGTGTGACTAGTATGACTAAAAGTGTCCGTTATCAATTTAAAATTGACATTTTAGTTCAAAACATGTCACTCACTGAAAACCAAGAAAACATGCTCCGATTATCTTGATAATTTAGATATATATTCATAATTAAGTTTTGACTTTTATGAAGTATTCTCACATCAAAATGATGCACAATGTGACCAGTAAGACTCAAAATGCGTGTTTTCAGTTTGAAATGACATTTTAGTAAAATAACGAAAATGACATACTGAAAAATGAGAAAATGCATTCATATTGATTTGATTCTTTAGTAAAGTGATCCATTAGTAGTTTTTGATAGGTATGAATTGGTCAAACCTCAATCCAAAACATGGTGTGACTGGTATAACTCCAAATATGTCATTATTTATAATTGACATTGAAGTGCACTATGTTGCATTTGTTGTCAATGAGGCATGAAGTTGTCTTGGAATGAATGGATGTCAAGGAGTCAAGATGTGAATGTCAAAGGATGTGATGGTGTTGGTGGTGAAGGAGAATGGCCATGGAACATAGAGGCATGTCACTTAGGAGATTCACTAAGTGACATAGGAGATGATGGTTGAAACATTCTCTAAGAAAATCAGACGATTGCTGAGCTGTTCTTAAAGTTCAAAGAACTTGTATCCTGATGATACAAAGTCACAACAATAATTGAAGACCATGCATTGTTAAGATAATGCATGAGGAGATGGAGATGATCCATCCACACCTCCTAAGTGGATGAAGTGAGCTGAAGAAGTCCATGCACTATCTCTTAGTGCATGTTAACCAGATGAAGATCCAACTTGATCTCTGATTGGATCAATGAAGAATGTTGAAGAATTTATGTGATTCAGGAGCTCGGTTGATGAAGAAGAACCTTCAAGAATTCCATTCTTAAATGATGATTATATGTTGAAGAAGGATGATGAATTCTAATGAAGAAGAAGAAATAAAGAAGAGGAAGAATGGATTAGAAGAAGATGAGGAGGCATTTGGCATTTAGAATTGGTATTTTTCATGGAGGACTTTGTTTTTGACAAAGTCTTATTTGTTACTTTGCCAAAAAAAATATACCAACCCCAAGGGCCAGCCTTAAGGGTTCAAACCCAAGGCACATGTGGGACTAGGTCACCACGCCCAAGGGGATCCCATGGGGCCAGCCCAAGAGAGGCCGGGGGCCGTGTGTAAGCCCCCGAGGACACGCGGTGGTGAAACCCGCGCGCCGGAGGAGCATAGTGGGCGCTAGGAGCGCGCCCGCAGGAGCAGAGATTGGGTGCAGAGCGCGCCCGCAGGGAGAACACGGTGTGGGGCGGCACCGTGGAGGGAGGAGATTCAATTGCTGAGTAGCAGAGAGCACTGGGGTAATAAGCCGCGGATAAACTGGGCTTCGTTTCAATGTGGGACGCGGGATTTGCCCGCGGAAGAGATCCTGGCCGCTCATCCAATCGCGCGGACGATCTAAGCCGCACATCTGATCCCGCGCGAGATCTTCTGATCCAGGCCGTCCGAGGATATTCAAACGCCTGATCCGACGGCCGTGGCTCGTCTTCCACCTCGAGCTCGAGCCGAAGCCTCCCCGCGATCCGCCGCTGAACCAGAGCCTCCCCGAAGACAAAATTCGAGTTCCCGGCTACCATTTTCGAAGCCGAAGGCTCCCTCGTACTCGTCTGGCCACACTGAACTCATGCATGCATTAAAATGTTGCATGCATGCATCGAGAAATAATTCGGACTTCAGCCGAGGCAAACGGAGTTGCCGAGGCCATGTGGTGTTCGTGCTATGCATGGACCGGTTTTTAATGAAGGCCATGCACACGTTCGAAGCATGCATATGGAGGAGGAAAATAAAGAAGAAGGAAGCCGCGTGAAACAGAGAGTAAAATCAAGATTCGTAAAGATTTTGAAGATCCGAAGATCTCGGGATTTTGAAGTTAAAACACGCGGAGGATTTGAAGCCTTCCTCGCCTATATAAAGAAGACCCGAGGCATGAATATGCTTGCTGAAAAACTTGGAAGACCCGCGAGGGCTCCTCTGCCTCGCGAAGTATTGTTCCGCGCATCACTTGTGCGAAGAAGCCCCGCGCAAAGAACTTGCGCGGCTGAAGGTTCCGGAGCCACCCGAGGCTTCGAAGGTCCCCTGCGCGCATTATTTGCGCGACAGGAAGAGCTCTCCCTGCCCGCATACTTGCGCGGCAGGAGTAGCTTGCGCGCCCAAGGTGTTCTCATCCTTGTGGCTTGCGCGCCTCGTGGTGTTGCATGCTGCACACCCGAGTGCTGGTGCACCTCGTGGCTGTTGAAGAAGAGAAGGCCACACCCTGCTCAGGCCCTTGTGCCCTTGCACTTGCGCACCTTGAAGAAGAAGTGAAGTCCTGAGGCCATATCCAGTGTGTGTCCAAATGGAGTAAGAGGACCCGAGGCAGTCTCTCTTGTGTGAACATTGAGAAGGCCGAGCCCTTGCACCCTTTGAGTGCCAAGTGAAGAAGAAGACACCCTACGGGCAGTGTGTGTGCAAAAAGAAGTAGGAGGCCAAGGCTTGAACACTAGTGTGTGAAACATGAAGAACACTTAGTGTGTGCAAAGAAGCAAGGAAGGCCGTGGCTGTTTGTGTGCATAAGGAGTATACCACACTTTGTGTGTGTGAGAGGTGAAGAAGGAAGGCCGAGGCCTTTGTGCCTTTGTGTGCAAAAAGAACTAGAAGAAGGTCGTAGCCTTTGGCTTGGGTATGTGCAAAGAAGAATAAAAGAATAAGTCTTGTGTGCAAAGGAAGTGAAAGGCCGTAGCCTTGTGTGGGTGAAGTGAAGACCACACCATTGTGTGTGTGTGTGAGATAGTGAAGAAGTAAGCCGAGGCCAAGTGTATGCAAGTGGGTGAAGTGAAGACCACACATTTGTGTGTGTGTGCAAACTTGAAGAACCACCTACGGCCCAAGTGTGTGCAAGAATTCAGGAGTAGGCCAAGATCAAGTGTGTGCAAAATGAAGAATTTGTGTGTGCTTAACAAGTGACAAGTGAAGGCCGAACCTAGTGTGTGCACTAAGAAGTGTGTATACACATAGAAGAAGAAAAGGGAGGACTCACACTAGAGTACAACACACTTCTAAGTGTGTAACCAAATTGAATAAAGTGTGTGAAGTTCAAGGAGTTGGTGTGTGCTTAAAGTGTTACACCCTTTAAGGGATTATTGCACCAAGAGGAGAAAGAGGACAGTGCATGAATGCATGCATGCACGTGCACACGTGAACATAGCCAAATCAGTGGTGTGCATTTGAGTTGTCCAAGACCAGGAGTGAGACTGAGCCAGACTGAAGTGAAAGATATTGTTTGTCTGAGTTTGCAGTAGACGAGAAGACCTGATCATCACAAGTGATCAGAGGTACAGAGCAAGGCCAGCAGTCTTTATCCCAGACTGCTGAGGATACTTGAAGAAGCTTAAAGAGAATAAGAGCTACTCGTGTGACTCGAGGAGCCAGGAGAAGACCCTGTGGGACTCAGGGAGAAGAAGTCTTCAGTGGGATTCTGGAGCAGGCCAGTGGGACTCTGGTAACACTGTGGGATGCAGTATAAAGACCCTCCTGTGGGACTCAGGAGAGTTACAGTGGGACTCTGTATCGACCATTGTAATACTAACCGATTATAATGGAGAATCCGTGCTGAGAGAGCATGGCAAGGATGTAGGCCTTTGGTGCCGAACCTTGTAAATCCTTGTGTCCTGTGCCTTTTCATTACTGCATTATCCGGGAAAGGTTGAGAGATACAAGAAGAGTGGATCGAGGCTTTAACCAGCCATAGAGGTTTAATTGATAAGAATCAATTAGTAAAAAGTTTTAAGGGATCACTGATTCACCCCCTCCCCCTCTCAGTGATTCACACTGATCTGGGCACTTCAATTGGTATCATAGGGAGGTTACCTCTAAAAGATCCAAGAGAGTCTTTATGGAGTGCAGATTTGAGGAAATGAGTGACCAGCCTCAAATGGAGATATCTGCCAAGACTCAGAAAAATAGAAAGAAGAAACAGGCAAAGAAGATGAGGAAGAAGGTTGCTGCAATCAGAGAAACTCCTTCTATGGAAAGAAGTGTGAAAGTCACATCAGATGACAATCCCTTTTATCATTCTTCTGATGAAGCCTGTCCTAGCTGTGATGAAGATGGAAGAAACAATGACCTTCTAAATGCAATCAAATATCTTCAGAAGACAGTCCCCAAGGAAGTGGCAATGTGTATAGCTACAGGCATCCTTGATCTTCAAGAAGAAAAATCACAGTTAGAAGAAGAAGCCAATGCTATGGAAGATCAGCTGGCAAAAAGGGTTGGCATAACCAACACTCTCAGAAAGCTGGTGAAGGCTAAAGATGAGACAGTATCTCTTTGCAATGAAAGATATGAAGACACTACTGAAGAATTGCAAAGAAGCCTTTCTAAGAAAGAATTCTTTAAGACTGTGGTCAAAGAAGTTTTCCATGCACTGGAAAAGAGGCACAAAGTGTCAATGGTTGTCAAAGATGCTCAACTAGAAGACAAAGTCAAAAGGGTGAAGGAGCTGGACAATTCATTGCAAGAATTGAAGAAGGTGCATGAAGACCAGATGAAACAACTGGTGGAGAATTGGGAAGGAAGGCTAAGAACTGTTGAGGATGAGAAGAACTCCCTTAACATGAAATGCTTAGAACTAGAGGTGATATTGACAAATCACCAATCACCCAAAGCCAAAGCCTCCCAGTCAACTGGAAGAAGACATGTTGCTACTCAAGTATGCCTTGATCAGGATGATTCTAAGAGAAAGACATCCTCTAATAAAAGTGCAACATCTTCTAGAAAGAAGGTACCATCCATACCATCTTGTACTGATGTTTCTAATTGTGTTTCCACAAAAAGTGCAGGATGGAAGAATAATTCCAAACAAATATGGATGAAGACAGTAAAGAAGCAGAGCTCTCCTGAAATAGCACAACAGGTCAAGAAAAGTACCCAGCAATCAGAAGGACTGAAGAGGTCTAGATTCGTGGGACAATGCTGGTGTTGTAACAAGTATGGGCATTGTGCAAAGGATTGTTGGTACAATCCACTGAATGCCAAAGCACAGAGGAAGCCCATGCCAAGGGGGAGCAAGACAGAAGGAAAGAAGCAACATCCACAGGTCCAGAGACATCTGTTTACTGCTAACAGATTTGGATTGCTTGATAACATCTGGGATGTGTGCAAAAGTGGTCAAATAGATACATGTCAATCTCCAACTGTATCCAGAGCTCAAAAGAAGAAAAGATCACAGAACCTGGCTAAGAGAGATTCCTTGGGAAGCAAGAAGAAAGTAGAAAATGCTCCCAAGAAGTGTTTTAGAAATGAAGAGAAGTCCTTGGAGTCTGAGTCCAAGAAGGGTGATGCATCCAGAAGGACCACCAAGAAATGCTTCTACTGTGGAAAGAAAGGGCATATCATGGATCTTTGTAAAGAAGCCATGAAATTCAATAGAGGCAGACTGAACTCAAACAGACAATCAATCCAGAAGAAGCAGAAGGGATTGATTGAAAACAAGTTGCCTAATAAAGGTAGCTTGACAGCATCTAAGGAACCATGTGAAACTTCCAGAACTGGGGCCACACTTCCAAGTGACTTACTAGTCATATGGCCAAATCAGTTGCAACTTGCCAAAGATCTACAAAGAGCTGAAGATGAAGTTCTGGCAATTGCTAAGGCAAAAGGGAAGAAGAAAATTTCACATGAAGATGTATTGAGATCCACACCAGCACAATCATCAATGAAGATCAAATGTGCAAGTGTGAAGACTGGTGAAAATGGGACATCTCGGTTGAGAGAATCTTCTCAACCTTGTTGTTCACATTGATGAACTAAGGAGGTTCCATCTTATTCCCTTATACTCTTGGTATATACATGTGCTAACATTGCAGGGAATTGAAGATGATGATCATTCTCAGCTGGAGAATGGTTTGGAAAGAATGGAGTGCACCCCTTGAGGGGGAGCCAATCTGAAGAAGATGGGATTCTTAGATTAATACCATCTTGAGAAAAGTGAAGGTATTCCAATCATACTTTCATCCCTTGTTTCTTAATTGAGTTTATCTTTTCAATTAAGGGGGAGTAAGGATTGAAGACAAATGGATGAAAGGGGGAGCTTTATCATTGCACTGAACTTTCTAATGAGTTTTGTGAAGTTGTGCAGGATTTAGCAATTCATTGATATATCTGAAAAATTTCAAACCCCTAAAGCATGATCTCACATGTACAGTGAATTTTGGACAGCTTTGAATTCCTTGGTTACATCACTCTTGTTTTCTACACCGGGTTAGCCCAAGTAGACTTAGAGCTGATTTACTAAAGGTTCATTGCTCAAGTGAACATGTGACATCATCCCTCTCTTAGTGATTTTGAAGAAAATGCTTTTATAAGGGAGGAAGAGATTTGTGAAAGTGAACCACACCACACCTTTGCATTTGATTGCCAATAAGGGGGAGAAAAGATTGGGCACACATATTGACCCATTCATATGTGCTGAAGGAGTGTATTGACAACAAATACAAAGGGGGAGATTGAAGTGCACTGTGTTGCATTTGTTGTCAATGAGGCATGAAGTTGTCTTGGAATGAATGGATGTCAAGGAGTCAAGATGTGAATGTCAAAGGATGTGATGGTGTTGGTGGTGAAGGAGAATGGCCATGGAACATAGAGGCATGTCACTTAGGAGATTCACTAAGTGACATAGGAGATGATGGTTGAAACATTCTCTAAGAAAATCAGACGATTGTTGAGCTGTTCTTAAAGTTCAAAGAACTTGTATCCTGATGATACAAAGTCACAACAATAATTGAAGACCATGCATTCTTAAGATAATGCATGAGGAGATGGAGATGATCCATCCACACCTCCTAAGTGGATGAAGTGAGCTGAAGAAGTCCATGCACTATCTCTTAGTGCATGTTAACCAGATGAAGATCCAACTTGATCTATGATTGGATCAATGAAGAATGTTGAAGAATTTATGTGATTCAGGAGCTCGGTTGATGAAGAAGAACCTTCAAGAATTCCATTCTTAAATGATGATTATATGTTGAAGAAGGATGATGAATTCTAATGAAGAAGAAGAAATAAAGAAGAGGAAGAATGGCTTAGAAGAAGAGGAGGAGGCATTTGGCATTTAGAATTGGTATTTTTCATGGAGGACTTTGTTTTTGACAAAGTCTTATTTGTTACTTTGCCAAAAAAATATACCAACCCCAAGGGCCAGCCTTAAGGGTTCAAACCCAAGGCACATGTGGGACCAGGTCACCACGCCCAAGGGGATCCCATGGGGCCAGCCCAAGAGAGGCCGGGGGCCGTGTGTAAGCCCCCGAGGACACGCGGTGGTGAAACCCGCGCGCCGGAGGAGCATAGTGGGCGCTAGGAGCGCGCCCGCAGGAGCCGAGATTGGGCGCAGAGCGCGCCCGCAGGGAGAACACGGTGCGGGGCGGCACCGTGGAGGGAGGAGATTCAATTGCTGAGTAGCAGAGAGCGCTGGGGTAATAAGCCGCAGATAAACCGGGATTCGTTTCGATGTGGGACGCGGGATTTTCCCGCGGAAGAGATCCTGGCCGCTCATCCAATCGTGCGGACGATCTAAGCCGCACATCTGATCCCGCGCGAGATCTTCTGATCCAGGCCGTCCGAGGATATTCAAACGCCTGATCCGACGGCCTTGGCTCGTCTTCCACCTCGAGCTCGAGCCGAAGCCTCCTCGCGAGCCGCCGCTGAACCAGAGCCTCCCCGAAGACAAAATTCGAGTTCCCGGCCACCATTTTCGAAGCCGAAGGCTCCCTCGTACTCGTCTGGCCACACTGAACTCATGCATGCATTAAAATGTTGCATGCATGCATCGAGAAAGAATTCGGACTTCAGCCGAGGCAAACGGAGTTGCCGAGGCCATGTGGTGTTCGTGCTATGCATGGACCGGTTTTTAATGAAGGCCATGCACACGTTCGAAGCACGCATATGGAGGAGGAAAATAAAGAAGAAGGAAGCCGCGTGAAACAGAGAGTAAAATCAAGATTCGTAAAGATTTTGAAGATCCGAAGATCTCGGGATTTTGAAGTTAAAACACGCGGAGGATTTGAAGCCTTCCTCGCCTATATAAAGAAGACCTGAGGCATGAATATGCTTGCTGAAAAACTTGGAAGACCCGCGAGAGCTCCTCTGCCTCGCGAAGTATTGTTCCGCGCATCACTTGTGCGAAGAAGCCCCGCGCAAAGAACTTGCGCGGCTGAAGGTTCCGGAGCCACCCGAGGCTTTGAAGGTCCCCTGCGCGCATTATTTGCGCGACAGGAAGAGCTCTCCCTGCCCGCATACTTGCGCGGCAGGAGTAGCTTGCGCGCCCAAGGTGTTCTCATCCTTGTGGCTTGCGCGCCTCGTGGTGTTGCATGCTGCACACCCGAGTGCTGGTGCACCTCGCGGCTGTTGAAGAAGAGAAGGCCACACCCTGCTCAGGCCCTTGTGCCCTTGCACTTGCGCGCCTTGAAGAAGAAGTGAAGTCTCGAGGCCATATCCAGTGTGTGTCCAAATGGAGTAAGAGGACCCGAGGCAGTCTCTCTTGTGTGAACATTGAGAAGGCCGAGCCCTTGCACCCTTTGAGTGCCAAGTGAAGAAGAAGACACCCTACGGGAAGTGTGTGTGCAAAAAGAAGTAGGAGGCCAAGGCTTGAACACTAGTGTGTGAAACATGAAGAACACTTAGTGTGTGCAAAGAAGCAAGGAAGGCCGTGGCTGTTTGTGTGCATAAGGAGTATACCACACTTTGTGTGTGTGAGAGGTGAAGAAGGAAGGCCGAGGCCTTTGTGCCTTTGTGTGCAAAAAGAACTAGAAGAAGGCCGTAGCCTTTGGCTTGGGTATGTGCAAAGAAGAATAAAAGAATAAGTCTTGTGTGCAAAGGAAGTGAAAGGCCGTAGCCTTGTGTGGGTGAAGTGAAGACCACACCATTGTGTGTGTGTCTGAGATAGTGAAGAAGTAAGCTGAGGCCAAGTGTATGCTAGTGGGTGAAGTGAAGACCACACATTTGTGTGTGTGTAAAAACTTGAAGAACCACCTACGGCCCAAGTGTGTGCAAGAATTCAGGAGTAGGCCAAGATCAAGTGTGTGCAAAATGAAGAATTTGTGTGTGCTTAACAAGTGACAAGTGAAGGCCGAACCTAGTGTGTGCACTAAGAAGTGTGTATACACATAGAAGAAGAAAAGGGAGGACTCACACTAGAGTACAACACACTTATAAGTGTGTAACCAAATTGAATAAAGTGTGTGAAGTTCAAGGAGTTGGTGTGTGCTTAAAGTGTTACACCCTTTAAGGGATTATTGCACCAAGAGGAGAAAGAGGACCGTGCATGCATGCATGCATGCACGTGCACACGTGAACATAGCCAAATCAGTGGTGTGCATTTGAGTTGTCCAAGACCAGGAGTGAGACTGAGCCAGACTGAAGTGAAAGATATTGTTTGTCTGAGTTTGTAGTAGACGAGAAGACCTGATCATCACAAGTGATCAGAGGTACAGAGCAAGGCCAGCAGTCTTTATCCCAGACTGTTGAGGATACTTGAAGAAGCTTAAAGAGAAGAAGAGCTACTCGTGTGACTCGAGGAGCCAGGAGAAGACCCTGTGGGACTCAGGGAGAAGAAGTCTTCAGTGGGATTCTGGAGCAGGCCAGTGGGACTCTGGTAACACTGTGGGACGCAGTATAAAGACCCTCATGTGGGACTCAGGAGAGATACAGTGGGACTCTGTATCGACCATTGTAATACTAACCGATTATAATGGAGAATCCATGCTGAGAGAGCATGGCAAGGATGTAGGCCTTTGGTGCCGAACCTTGTAAATCCTTGTGTCCTGTGCCTTTTCATTACTGCATTATCCGGGAAAGGTTGAGAGATACAAGAAGAGTGGATCGAGGCTTTAACCAGCCATAGAGGTTTAATTGATAAGAATCAATTAGTAAAAAGTTTTAAGGGATCACTGATTCACCCCCTCCCCCTCTCAGTGATTCACACTGATCTGGGCACTTCAGACATTAATTTTAGTAAAAGAACAAGTGACATACTAAAAACTGAGCAAACACATTTGGATTGTTTTGATATTTTAGTAAAATGATCCATAACTCATTTTTGACATGTATGAATCAACCCCACCTAAATACTATGCATGGTGTGATCAGTATAACTCCAAATGTGTCTTTTTTAATCAAAATTGACATTTTAAAAATGTATTCTTTCATATTAATGTTGAATTTATTTTTTTATAGTATTACTAATATATTATTTTTTTCATATATAGGTGAAATATTTTTCATGGGTTGAAATTATTTTTTATATAACTGATACCATGGGAGGAAATATTTGAGAGGGGATTATAGGCATCAAAAGATGAAACACTGATTTTTTTTAATGTTTTTTGGATAATTGTAAATGTAATTATATAAAACATTGTTAGAAATGTATATATGAGTGTTTTTTTGTATATATCATGGGTCGAAATTTTTTTATTCATGATTTAAATTAAATTTATATATAATTTTTAGAAATTATAGGTTTTTTTCTAGGTGTGTGGTTATATAAATAGCACAATTTCATCAAGCTTTGCCATTCTAGTGCTAAAAATAGCACTAATAAAGGGTGGCCTTTATCAGAACTGAAATAGTGTTGATAAAGGGGGGCCTTTATCAGTACTTTTTTTATTGTGTATAAACCACCACCTTTATTAGTGCTTTCTTAGTGATGATAAAGGGTACCCCCCCTATCAGTGCTGTGATTAACAGTGATTTTTTAGTACTGTTAAAAGCCTTTTTACACACTATAAATGGGAATATCTGTAGTAGTGAGTGGGATTTGGATGTAGAAGACCATGTCCCATAGTAATTTATTAATAAATTTATCACTATGGGATTTTGAAGCAGAAAACCATGTCCCACACACGTTTATCTATCAATTTATCACTATGGGATTTGGAAGCAGCATATCATGTACCACACATGTTTATCAATCAATTTATCATTATGGGATTTGGAAGTAGCAGACCATGTCCCAGACATGTTTATCAATCAATTTATAACTATGGGATTTGGAAGCAGTAGACCATGTCCCACACATGATGATCACAATCACACACATACCACATATACCACATCATTAAAGGTTAATCAACATTAACCTTATTATCACATTTCCTAATCAAAGAATCAATTAATTAATTCACTAATTAATTAATAAAATTAAATAAATTGCATAGTCACAACAATTACCATTAATTAATTCAATAATTAATTAATCACATTAACTCTGTTAATTAATTCAACAATTAAATAATCACATCAATTATATTATTTAATTCCACAATCAATTAATCACATTAACTCCATTAATTTATTCATTAATTAATTAATCACATTAACTCCATTAATTTATTCATTAATTAATTAATCACATTAACTCCATTAATTAATTCAATGATTAATTAATCACACTCAATCAATTAAAAAAAATCTGTTAATTAATTCAATAATTAATTAATCCAATTCAATCTATTCAATATCCCCAATTTTACAATCCCTTAATTAATTAATTTACCAAATTAATTAATTCAACTTAATAAAATCAATTTCTAATCATCTAATATAAATTCTACAATTACATACATGTAATTTAAATCAATAATTTTTGGATTTTTATAATAGACCACCTACCTCAATTTGTTGATGAGAGATCTCCCAATGAAAATCCCAAATTTAAGTGGAATAACGATGAAGAATGAGATCTAGATCAATAACCTAAATCTAAGACAAACAAAATATCCAGAAAACATATATCTAGATCTATCAAAATATAAGAGAAACCCCTCTAAATGATGAGAGAAACATGGTTGGGAGGGAGAAACCCATACGGGGTTAAAATCTTGTATCGGTAGATTTGTAGATCTTTAATCTGGACTTTGAATCACCAAGAAAGGAGGTTGGGAGCCTTAGGAATGCATCAAGGAGCCTCTAAAAAATATGGAACTTGTTTAGGACTACTTTGGGTCAAAATAGTGTGAATTATGGGAGGTTTATAATTTTAAAAACTAATTTTCAGATTAATTAAAAACCCACGCAAGGTTTCCTGGGTAGGGGTTAATGGTTTTCCAAACCATGCACCTCTTATAGGGGGTTAACAGTTTCTCCTAATATGGGAATGGTTTAACAAACCATGTACCAACCATGAGAATACCCTCAATTTGGTTTCACACAGTTTGTTGGGTCAGGGTGCACGGTTTGGGAAAATTGTGTGCCAATCGTGCATTGTCTCTCCTCCTTTCAAGATTTCTCAAATTTCAAACAAAAACTCCCCATGAAATAATCCAAAGAATAATTACTCAAAATAAGGAAAAAGAGTACCAGTAAATGAGCACAAAATATTTCTAGAAAAAGGTTGGGATCTTACATATACAAGCCTAACTATTGTTTATGAGTCAAAACTGAAAGACATTCCTTTTGGTTAGTATAATAACCAATACGGTAATTGATTTTGGTTGAGAAAAGCATAAATTGATGCTTTAGAAAAAAATAAAATAATAAAATATGTTAACAAATAAGAACTAGAAATAAGTTGAAATAGATGAGAAAAGGATGTGGAAGTTGATGTATCTCAATGATCTCAAACCACTTTAGTAGTATAGAATCAAACATTGAAGTTCCTTTGTGATTACACCAATGAAATAATATTCACATAAGATCTTAATCATATGTCATGTATATAAATTTTACTACACATTATGTTCATTATTTATATATAAATCACTAATAGTCATAAAGTTCCTTTGATTCTCATTGTTTAGGAGTTTCATAAAATCATCACAACAATTCAATGGTTAGAAACATTTAAAAATATAGAAATATGTCTTTAATTATTTAAAAAAATCATGTATTCCAAGAATAATTTTGAAATACTCTAATTACTCTATTTAACTCAATAAAACAACTTCCAATATGTTAGTTAGATTAAATTAGAGTTTTTCAAATAAATAAAACAAAAAAACAATAGAACAGTCTAGTAGTACTTTGATAATTCAAAAATATAAATCCATAGTATAAGATAAATAATATGTGACTCATTAATATTTAAAAATATTTCCATGATATTTACTCTAAAATATATATTATAGATATTCATTATATTATATATTTAATTTAAAAAGTAGTATAATGATTAAAATACTTTTAATAAACTTATAGTTAAACATTTTATCAAAATAACGAACAAACAGTGCATATTGTACAATTTGAAGAAAATTAAGAAAATTGAAAAGGTGTTAGAGAGGTTATTATATTCATAGTAGATCAAATAACATTGTGGTATATACTATATGTTTCATACTTTTAAAATACTTTTGCTCCTTCATTGCATGTGGTCGATGGATGGGTTCTGAGTTAATATGAGAGAAGTTTGGAATATCTCAGATTCATGTGTAAGTGTTTTAAGGACATATCCAAATCTACATATCTGAATGGTTTATTTATTCAAACTACCAATGTATATAAATGTTAAATATATCCAAATTAAATCCAAATAGTTGAATTGTATAGGAGAATATTCTATATATGTGTTTTGGATAAAACTACATGTAGTTGATTTCTTATATAAGGGTAACATGAGTTTTTTATAACTTACATAAAGGTAATATGCAACCATTTATAAGGGTAGCTATGAAATTAAGATGGTTTTGTAAAGGCAACTCATAATATATATATATATATACATATTCTATGCAATGCTATGTCATATGCTTATACAAAGGTAAAATAAATAACTCATGTAGGGGTAAGTGATACGGTTATGAAAAGGTAAAATAGATAACTCGCATAATGGTAAATGATATTCTCATGTAAAGGTAAAATAAATTTTTTGAACACTGTGTAAGGGTACATGAAATACAACATAAAAGTTAAATAATAGATTCTAAAACTCACATAAAGGTACAAAATGACTCTCATAAGGGTTGAAAAAAATATAACTCTTATGTAATGATAAAACAATATATTTGTAATGTTAAAAAATTTGATGTGAATGATATGTATGGGTAAATAAAATAATTAGAAAATTAATTTTTCATAATATTTAAACAAAAATAATTATAACGAATATGAATAAATAATTAATTACAAAATAAAAATAAATTAATTTTAAATAAATGTGGGGAAATTATAATTGAACAATACTAAAACAATTAAATCATTAAATCAATCAAAATTAAGGATTTATAAATACAACTTTTTCAATATTGTATTTCCATAAAAAACATTTTTAGACAAAATAGAAGAAATTTGTTCAATTTAAATTAAATTTTGAGCTTTTAATAGTACACTAAAATAATTAAAATATAAATGTATAAATTTGTAAGAAGCACTACCTTACAAAACATTAATCAAACATTTAATAACATACTAAATTAATTTCCATTATTAAATTTAATGAGAGTTATTTTTAATTAACTAAACATTAAAAAAATTCCATTTTAAGAAAAATCTCTCGGATAAAAAATATCTCCATATTTATAAATTAAAAAACAAAAAATTTGATTCAAATGGTAAAAAATATCCCCTTTTGAGATTTATCATTAAGTATAAAATTAAATCTAAAAAATATCTTTTTTTTTAATTTATCAAAAAGTAAAATGTCTTTTAAAAATATGTTAACACATCAATGAATTATTCACTTCAAAGAAAAATTGAACATAATTACCCATAAAAAATATTATAAAAAACAATGAATGAATGAATTTTAAAATTCATAATTATCTTGATGTGTAAATTCCTGGATTAATATAATTATGAAAATAATATCAATATTTAATATAAATATAAATTAAATAGTAAATTTAATACATACACAAGAAGAATATATGATGAAATTTTCTTCAAGAGTTTAAAAAATAAACTCCCCATGAGTTAAGCATTTAAAATATCTAAAAAAAATAGATTAATTACAACTAGAAATTCAAAAAATCAGATTTTTTTAATTGATAGAATCTAAAATTTTCCACCCTTATATTAATCATTATGGTATCAGGGACACTAATGTGTATCAAAATATATTTAAATTATAAAACATATTCAAATAAGATGGGTCATTTTTTTAAAAAAATGGTTCAATATAAGAAATATATATTAACTTCTAATAATTAAAAAAAATTAATTTCTCCTTTTACTTAATCAAATAATTTGACCATTAACTGAAAATATTAACCAATTTATAACTTCAACTAGATTTAAAAGATTAATCATCATTATAAAAAAATATAAGCTAAATTTCAATGCATAAAAGGTATTTAGTATTTATATAAAACTTCCCTGAACTCGAAATATTTAATATTTTATATCAAGGAATCACTATTAGAAATAAATTGTTAAATTAGTATGTTTTTAACTATTTAAATAGTAAAAATATCCCAACACTAATGTGTAAAATCATGTTATTATAAGATAATAAACATAAAATGATTTATTTCCCAACACATAAATTGGTTATTGAAAAATATTTTAAATAGATTAATCAAAATATAAATCTGTATATAATAATCATTTAAAAACTGATTTAAAACTTTAATAAAAGTAAATTAATTAATTTAACAAATATGGGGTTACTCCCCCAAAATTCATGCTTTAAAAAGATAAATATAAAAATCTATTTATATGATAAATAAAGACATAATAAAAATATGAAACAAAATTTTAATCTATATAAACTATAACATGCTTACTTGAAAAAAAATGTTAAGATACATTCCTAGAGACCTAAAACTAAAATAAAGGATATAATATTTTATGCATGATATCATACAAATTTTTAAAATAGTAAATAATATTCATAATATCCAATAAAAATACTAACCTAGCTATGTTTACCATCTTAGTACCAATAATATTTGAGTAATATACATTTGGTTCCCATGCTATCTTAGATTAAACTAAATGGTTAATAGGAATTTTGGCCTCCCAAATAGATTTCAAACATCTTTTTTGGGTATTTCTATAAATAAATTCATAGATATTAATGTTTTAGTATGATCAAAAAATTTAATAAATCTTAAAGAGTATTAATTTTCATAATACCCTTGAATTATACATTTAAAACATATTACATGAGAAATATCCCTTTTGAGATTTTATCAAAAGTATATTTATTCAATCTTGGTGAAAAGATGTTATAACCAAACCATACTTGTTATATTTTTGATTCATTATAGTCATAATTTTATTATATTTATCTTTTTTAGAAAAAGGTAGATAAGTTTCTTTAATATTAGAAACTTCTTTTTTCAAATACATATTATCTTTTTTATTACTTCCAAATTAGTACATATTTTTTCATTAAAACTAGAAGCTGTATTTCTCAATTTTTATTGTATTGATTAAGCTTCATACATAATAATAAACTTTAGTCATGTCCTCCAAGTCTGAATTAAAACATATTTCATGATATTTATCATTAAATTTGGGAAAATATTTAAGCATTTCACTTTCTTATTTTATTTTCAGTGTCTTAGATTCATAGTTATTTTTATATTCCTTATTATTTGAAACACTAATATTCATATTTTCACATTCCTTTTTATGATTATCATTTTATTTGACTAATTTATTATTTATACCTTTTAAATATATATATATATTTATCCATTTTGATACTATCATTACTTAATTCCTCATTTTATTTAATAATTTTCATTACATTAAAATTCATAGAATCAGAATTATAACTTGAATCATAATCAGTTTCTTTTTCACCTTTGGTATTAGCATCAAGATCAATATTTGTGGGTCTTAGAGTAAAATATGACTCATATTACTTATAACATTAATGAATTAAACAATTAGTATCATATTTTTTAATTATATAAGGAATTAATCACATACCTCACAATGTGTACCCATCTAAGCATGGTTTCCTGGTTCTTTTTCACTTCTAAAGTCACTTCTAGAATCTAGAGTGTTTGAAAAATCTCATCCTCTAAATAATTATTATTTTTTCTTTCTCCTTTTGTATTTTTCTTTATTAAGATTCTTTATCTTAGTGAAATCTTTACTAATGTATTATTCCTTCCTACACTCATAACACATTAGATATAAAATATTATTATTATTTATAGTATTACATTTCTTGTATTATTTTTCATTCTTCCTTCTGAGATATTTCTTGAAGCCATTGTTTTTAATATATTTGAAAAAAATTCTGCAAATTTTACCCAAATATATCAATTTCTAGGGACTCATACTCCTAAGTGTTAGATAATTCATTTTTTTACTTTAAATTGATACCTTTGATCTTTAAGAATCTTATTTTGTAATGTTTTCAATTCAAGTTCAAACTATAGAAAAAAATAATCTATTCTTCTAAAGTATACTCTTTGAAATTATTACTTTCATCGATCACCAATTTATTTATGTTAAATTTTTTTTAATTCTCTTATAAATAATTTAACTAGATATTTGTTATCTGGTACTTCACCAAGGTCACTCATTCTATTTGTAATGATTTTAAACCAGGGAAACATCAGGTTCACTGAATCTTATTACCCCATATTGAGATCTTACTATTCTACTAAAATCATTCCCATCTTAGTTATTTTAGGATTTTATATCCCATAATGAGTGAATTGTAAAATCCACTAAATGTCATGGTTTGTCTTACACACTAAAACATGGATATACACACTTTTACTTATAACACCATACAAAATATTATTTACTATATAATTCATAACATATTTTTCCATATAATTACCTTTATGTGTCTTTAGATCATCTTTAAGTAATTTATATGGTTTCTCCATGATTTTAAAAATATCCACACTTAACTACTTTAGGTATTCCTCTATTTGGTCTTTCGAATCCCCATAATCTCTCCCATAAAAATGGGGTCTTTTGAGGTTTCCATCCATCATTTTCATTAACATCTTCCATATTATAGAATTTATATTTAGTACTTAGATATATAGGTATAGGATAAGTTCAAAACAAAAAAATTATAAATAGCATAACCCATATCCAAAAGTACTTCACTTTGATTCTAATTGTTGGTATATCATAGATGTAAATAATGGAATGGAGGGGGAGGGGGTAATCCTATAAAACTTTAAACAGAAATAATTGATCAAATTTTAATATTGAATAAATAAACAATGTATGGAAGTGTTTAAAATATCATATAATGGAAATAAATTATTGAACACAACATTTTTACAGTAGTTCAAATCACCAATACCCTACTCAACTCTTCGGTCTTATTTACTTGTTGAGAAGATTGGTGTCAACTATGAAACCTCAATTTTAAAGGTGTGATAAACTATTTAAATTCCCTACATTTTAAAATACTTGGAGGCACATCCAATTCCTAAGTTTATATAGGAGTCAAAACTTATACAAACCAATTTTTTGATGAGTTATAACATATAAAAACCTAACATTTATTCAGGATTCACAACCCAAAGGCCTTCCTTTTGGTTGGTAGAATAACCAATTCCAAAATTTATTTTGATTTAGAAAATCATTAACTGTATCTTTTGAATAGATGGAATAAGAAAATATTTAAAAAATAAGAAAAAAATAAAAGTTAAAAAATAATAGAATGGGATGTGGAATTTCATGTATCTTGATGATCTCTAACAACCTTAAAAGTACAGATTCGAACATTAATATTCCTTTGTGATTATAACACCCTAATTTTTCATGAACATTTTTTCTAGAATAAATTAATTTTATTTTATTTCTTGAATTTAATGGTACACTAATTCAAACATTATTTATACTCTATACCAATTTACACTTTCACTACACACGACACCGATGTGGCTGGTGTTACATGCAACACTGAGTTTCTACAAAATAATATTTCATTATTATAATTATTTAAACCATATATTTATAAAATATACATTAAAAATAGTTATATGAATAGTAATAAATACTTTTAAAATATTATTTATAATGGTTTTATATAAATAATACATATTTATAAAAAGATAGAAATTTTTTTTAGTAAAATCTATATGTTTTAAAATACAATTTTCTTAAATGAAATTATTTTTATATCCTTCTATAAACAATAATAAAATTGATTTTAGACACCTTTAGAAATTTAATTTGAAAAAATATATTTAATTTTTTAATTCATAATTTAAAAATTATGTTAGGGTTAATTTTTGATATTTTTTTGAAAAACTTTGTTTTGGTATGAATAATGAAAAATACTGAATTTTAATTCAAAAAAGGTTTTTCATCTAATTTATTTATATTATTAAATTATATTATAATTTTGTTTTAAAGTTTAATAAGATCAATTATAAATCAATTTATCCAATTTAGTACATTGTAACCAATTTCAAATTGAAATTAGATATAAAACATCCCAAACTTTTAATCATTGTTTCTTAAAAAACCCACTATCGCGACATGTCTATGACATTAATTTAAAATTAATTTATTCCACATATGTTATTGTAATTTTTAAAAATGGATTGATATTTGTAAAAATAATAATTTTTAATTTTTAATAAGTTAAACTTAGTTTTTTTACCAAAAATATTAGAGAAAGTGATTAAAATTAATTACAAATATTAAGAGAAAAGTTATCTTAGCAAAGGACTAAACCATAAACTTAAGGAAAAAAATGACCTAAAAACTTATCCAAAAGATATTTTATGGAAACATTTATACCTTATCCACCCTTATATCATATTTTACTATTATTTGAGCCACTTGAAATATGAAAATCATTGGTGAAATTCCCTTTTCAAAAATTTACAAGAATGCCACTCCTCCTCCACTATAAAAAGAAACTCAACCCTCCCACTTGTTCACACCTATAAAAACCATTGAATTAGAAACATTCTGCCCAAATATCCTAAAAAAATTCCTAATGTATTCCTATAATCATCTATTTGATAATATATACATCCAAGGAATCCATTTGTGCAAACCAAATGGAGTTACCTAAAGAAGAGGTAACATCCTTCCTCAAGCTCCTTCGTTTTATTTTAATTTTACACCCCATAAAATATTATTATTCCATTATTATATAATAACCTATATATTCTAAATATAATTATATTTTGTTATTATAAGTTTTATACCTATAATTACACATACATACATCTAATAGGTAACGAATTTATTGTTCTATATGAAGAACTACTGCCTCACGAAACGATGTTGTTCGTTTTTCCTTTACCACCTCTCATGGTTGGGAATTATGATGGACACTATATTTTTATATTATATTTATTATTTATTATTATTATTTAATTATTATATAAAACATAACTTACTTCTTTCCATTTTGTGTAAACATGATAACTTCATTTGTGGACGTGTGGACTACCACCTCCTCAAAGTGATGTGATTCATTCACACTTTACATGGAATGTATTAAGGATGGGTTAAGTAAAATTATATGATATTTATGAAATAATAATGATAATTTAATTTTAATATATATATATATAATTTGCGTTCTTTCTTTCAAAATTATAAGTAAACGTAAACATCGCTCATGTGAATGTACAACCTGCCATCTCCATGAACGGTGCATTCCATTTCAAATTTATACCATTTAAATATCATTATAAATATTCATATAATAAATATATATATATATGTATTATTTATATCATATTTTACATTATTTAAATTATTAATTCATGATCTAAGTAATTGGATCAATAATAATAATTCAAAATGTGTATGAAAAACAAAGCAGATAATACTCGAAGCATAACATCAACATGGAATTGATAAGAAATAGGTAATATAAAGTCATAATAAAATCATATATGGTATTTGATATAATAATATGGTTCTTTAATATATTTATAATAAACTTATATTTGTTATAAAATAGGTTTTTATGAGTGTGATGAGTGTCAAGACATAAGGTAAGGGTTTTCTAGTCTCACATTTATTTCCATGAGAATTATGCTTTATTCACCAATAATTATTTTTTATAGTGTATATACTACCCATGAATGTATTCTATGGTTACTATACTTAAATTTATGGGTATTTAAATATCAATTTTATGATCTCTCTTTCATGAGGTTTTATTGTTAAAAAGTTACCAAATTAGTAAGATAGTTTTGTCTCAGTTTTCCTTCGTTGAGACGCATGTTTTGTTATACACCTATATTCTATTATGATGTGTATATACATCCATTTGAAATTTTATATCATGAATCTCCTTATTTTAATTATATTTTAAGCATCATTTAATTTAATTTTCTTACATAGGGAGTATGATTCAAACCTTCCAAGTGGTAAGAGTTCATTGAAACAATCTCATCATTTATTGATAATGTTTATGATCATGCTTCTATTGATGAAATATTGTGATCCATATTTCATGAACACTCGTTAATTTTATTCTCCTATATTAATTAATGATAAATTTATGTATTTTTTCCATTTTTACACTCTTTGGTACTTAATATAACTAAGAAATGTTTTTAATAAAATCTAATCTCATTCCTATTTTCGATGGGAAATCTATTCAATTAAAAAACCATATTTTCAAAAAAAATCTATTTTTTAAAAATGTTATTTAAATATCATTTTCAAGGAAAAAGGATTTGAAATTTTTTTTTGTATGTTTTCAAATCTATTTTCAAAGAAAACTGTTTCAACATGTTTTCAAGCTTCTTTTGTATGCTTTCAAAGAAAAATGTTTTCAGAAGGATTTATGTTTTAAAAAATAATTTTTCAAATAAGAAAGGTTATTTTCCTTAATAAATGTTGTTAAAAAAAATTTATAAATTTTTTTCCATCTGAAATGACATATTTTGGTGTTACTCATGCCTTTATAGGAAATAATCCATAGTTTTCATTCATATTATTTCTCTAGATGGTTTATGTATTGATGGAAAGATGTTTATGAAACCTGTTTCTATTTCCTGGTTTATATATTTATGAAACTCACTAATATTCCATGGGTTTTATGATTTTTAAACCTACTTATTTTCATAGGTTATGCTTTGATGATATGATTATGAAACCTATCTCTTTTCCACATGTAATGTAATGATTACATGTTTATAACACCCATTTCATTTCATGGGTTACGAAATGATGATTTATTTTCTTATAGAACATGTATTTATGAGTTCATTATGAGATTGGTGGGACCTATATCTCCCTCTAATGAATTGGGTAAATATTTATATCTTAAGAGATAGGCATGGCTGGAATAGGGAGTGAGCTCAGTTTAATAAAGGTATTTTTTCAATAATATGGTCTTAGGAAAGAACCTTGACTACTAATATGGTCATGGGAGTGAACTATGACTACCAATATAGTATGGGGAGTGAACTCATACTACTAATATGGACTTTGAAGTTATTCCTTGACTACTATTTAAATCATTTTATATGATTTTTTTCATTCCACAATTCCATGTCTTATTCCTTTTCATGGTTTATGATCTTGATTCCCTTTTGATTCATGTCTTATGGACTGCTAATATTTTTCCATGATTCATTCTTATGATCTTGTTAATATAAGGTATGATCTTATAATGTCATGATCACACTCTCATACCCTTATTCTCATGTTTATGCTTTTATGTCTCCTTTTTTACCCATACCGATCATCTAAGATCACCCCTTTTTATGTTTAATTTCCCCAGTTCATGAAGATATGTATTATTATGATGTTTCTAATAAGTATAATAATCAGGAAGAACCTAGTGAGAGATAATTTATCTCACTTATGTATGATTGATTATGTTTATATGTTTCTAAAGGAATTATACTACTATAGTCTTTGGGCATTTATTTTTTTAATGTATTAAGTATTCTAAAAAAGTTATGTAATATTAATGTTTGAAAAGATAGGTTCTCTATAGTTGGTATCAGAGAAAAATTTTAGTTAACCTTTTTAAATTAGGATGAGAAAACATTAGTTATAACCCTAAGTAATTGTATTTAGATAATTATAATTATAAGGATAAGTATAGGAAAATGTCCTAGAATTTTGGTAAAGGATAGAGTGAGTGGTTTCCTAGAAATACATCCCTGTATAGATACTAAAAGTGTATGTGGATCTAGTAAATATGTACATAGGGGTAAAAATCCTAAAAAATATCGTTTATCTAGACTCGATCGGGAACTATTTCATGACAATGGACCTTGTTGCACACCTGGTTTGACACTCCCACGGTATATTCTATGTGAATTCACAAAATCTTCACAAACCATCATGAAGGGTTTAAATATGATTTTTCTAGGAATAACCTAGGACAAACCTAAGGTGTTGTAGATTAAATAATGTTTCATAATTTAGTCACACTATACATGGGTTTTTAGGATTATGTGGTACCTCACTATGAAAATTGTTTCTTCCTCTGTGATTTTTGGTTTTAGTCAATGGTTGGAAGATGAAGGAACCATGTAAATTGTGATATAAATAGAAAATGTAGAAATCTTCATCTTGAGAATCCAAATTCTATGGATGTTGGAATAAAAAATATCATTTTTATGTTCACCCAACATTCTCAAGCTATGAATCAGGTTGAGATTTCAAACGAGTAAATGAGGGAACAATGATTTATTGAGTCCTCTATGAGGGAACATTCACCTTCTTTCAGTGGGTCTTCTGATCCACTTATGATTGGAAAATGGATCAATACCACTGAAAAGATATTATCCATTATCTAGTGTTTGAAACATGAGAAATTCATTTTGGGTATTTATCATTTAGAAGGTGAAGTCGACTAGTGGTTGAATCTAATCAAGAATACAAGGAAGGAAGATGAAATTGAATCCATGGACTGATACAAGTTTAAGAGATTATTATTAAATAAGTACTTTCCTCATGTTCTTATAATGAAGATATAAATGTAATCCTTGAGTTGAAGAAAAATTCTGACGAATATGTCCGTACCTACAAGGCTAATTTCACAAGACTTATGAGGTTTGATTTTAGAATTATCATCCAACCCAAAAAACATTGATATGTTCTTCACTGTCTTAAGGAAAAGTATCATAATGGTGTTCTCCATAAGATACTATAGTATCTATTAATATATTATGCATTGAGAAAAAAAATTGAAATAGAGGTTGGAGTTACATATCAATCTCATGGTTTTAACAAGAAAAGGAATATGGATTTCAAAGGAAAATTTAAAAAACGTGAAGAGAAGAATATGAGCATTATTTTATGATCTATGTGTGGAAAGAATCATGGAGGAAATTGTATTAAGGGGTATAATAAATTTATTTAAGTGTTTCAAGGAAGTTCATCAGGAATTTTATTTCCAAACATAAGGAAATATGTCCTCTAACAGTGCGAATGGAGTGAAAACTGCATAAAATGCACCTTCCCTGCTATAGTGATACATGTGTAAGGGAATGGGAAATATGATAACCAGTGCCCAAACCTGAGGGTTGGTGATGATGATCAGTGTTAGTAACCTCTTAAACTGATGGAAAATGGTAAATATCATGCAATCATTATTTTTGATGAGGTGTGTGATAATTATGTGTTAAAAGGTATACATAACATCCACTATAAAACTAATACTGTCTTATTTGATTCAAGACTTACACACTCTTTCATATATAAATAATTTTAGAAGGGTATTGATATTACACCCAAACAATTAAATGTAGAATTATTAGTGAAAATTCCTAATGTTATGATGATTTCATCTCAAGTCTATGATTCCTATCTGGTTGATGTTTATGAGAATGTGCTTCCATCAAATCTTATCATTCTTCCTTTAGTTGAATTTGATGTCATCTTAGGAATGGATTGGATTTCTCTATATAATTACCACATCAATTTTTTAGTAATGGATGTTATTTTTGATATTTCAAACTAACCTATAATCTTCTATCAATGTAAAGATAGTTATGAACTTCCTACATAGAATACATTCAGTATATGGGTCTTAATTCCCATTCACAGGGCGTTTTTATCTCAAACGGTTGGGGAGAAACTCATCATCAATGATATTCCTATCAAGAATTTGTGGACGTATTCCTAGAATAGTTTCATTATCTTCCACCAAAATGTGAAGTTGATTTCTCAATAGACATCATACTTGGTTCCACACCAATTTCAAAGAATCCCTATAGAATGGTAAAAATTGGGAAGCATGAATTGAAGAAGTAACTCCAAGAAAACCTTGATAATGGATTCATTCAGCCATGTGTGTCCCCTTGGGGTGTACATATTCTCCTTGTGAAAAATAAATATGGATCATTGTGACTCTACATTGATTATTGGGAGTTGATCAAGATCGCATTTAAGAACAGGTATCATCTTCCCATTATTGACATCTTTTTTGATCAAATACACAGACCTCAATTATATTCCAAGATTTACCTTAATTCTAGATATCATCAATTGAGGGTCAAGAAAGAGGATATACCCAATGCAGCATTCCGTAAAAGGTATGGACACTATCACAAACCATCTCGAGTACCCTGGTAACCCAATAACCAATATGATCCTAATATAGCCCAAAGGGAATTACCAATCCCCATAGGTTTGTAACTAGCACCTAGAATCATACAATATGAATGTGGGAATTATTTTTCTACAAACATTTTGAAAGAAAATAAACAATTCATTATGCATACAAGAAGAAATCAATAGTGAGTAGTGTACCAGAAATCAAATAGGTAATCAACCACAAAGTACAATAGCAAAGTTTGAGAAAATAGTATAAAAACCCTAGTCCTAATAGACACAACTCTCCAAGACCAAGGATCAATAGTTATAACCACCTCCAAGTAGTTCCTTGACCTTACTCAAACCTGGAAGAAGATAATCTACAAACATTCAAAGGAATAAGTAGGGTGTGAGATAAAATCCTAGTAGGGTCTCACCAAGGATTCCATAACAAGATGTAAGCATTTAATTAACCAAATAAAGATTTTAATTTTAATAAAAAATTATCGTTGTTATGAGCATAATTAAAACAATTTTTGATTTAAATTTTAAATGATGGAAATACTTTAAACCAATGGATTAATGAAAAATTTATATAAAATGTTTTATATAAATTCATTAGGAATGTAAAATAGTTTAAAAACATTGGTTCACATTTATATCTCAAATATAAAAAAGAGAAAAACATTATCATCTACCAAAAGGTATGTTAGTTCGAGGATATGATATCCTCACATAGTCAAAGTTGATCACAATAATATCTGTATACACATGTCCCTATAATACTGGATAGACGTGAATCACCACCATTCGATTATGGATGTGACCTTCTGTAATATGTTCTTTTTAGTTATAAAGTGACAAAAGAGTGATATCTGAATAACTAACTAACTACCTAGGCTTTCATTTTCTTTAATACAATCAATTTATGTGAAATTTATTATCAAAAATGTTTAAAATACAATTCATCTTATTCTCCCATTTAAAAAGTTACAATTTTCCATTTAAAAATCAAAAAGAGTTTTTAATCAAAACATGCCTTTTCCAAGATAAAACCACTAGGTTTATATCAAAATCATTTCAATCCATTTTCTAAAATACAACTTTTAAATCAATTTCAATAAATCAATTTCCTAACTTAAATTCAAAATTTTAAATTCCTCAATTTTACATCAATTTCAAAAACACAACCCAATTCAATGGAATTAGGGGTTTCCCCTAATTTCATGCCAAATCAAATCCAAATCATACAATTCAATGGAATTGGGTTTTTAATAAACCAATTGAATTAGTTTCAATAACTTTAATTTAAATCAAACAATTGAATTTAAATCAAGCAATTCAGGGTTAATCAAATTTTACCATCATAACAAACCCACTTACCTTTCTCATGGAAACACAAAGATCACAACGAACCCCAAAAACAAGAAAAAATATGCCAAAGATCTTGAAACTTAGCCAAGAAACAATATTCAACAACATTGGGTTAATATCAATCAATCCCAATATGATCTATCAAACTACAAGAAGGTAAAGAGAAAGAGATAAATATACAGGGAGAATGCTTACCCAAAAAGTCACACAACAATCAAAAAAACGTTTAATTGCTGAAATAAATGACCTGAAATGGGTTGAGGGCTCCAAATTACCTGGGGATGGCTCTTGGGTCGAGAGAAAGGAATTATTTATAGGAGGAAATAGAATTTTCATCCAATCTACCTATTTAAAAACAGCATCTGAGACTTTAAACGACATGTAACCCAATAACACATCGTTTAATTAACAAATCCCAAAATCACTAAAAACCCCTCACTATTTCTTAAAAATGGATTTATTGTTCTTTTAGAACTTATATGTCATGTATACACATTACATTGCCTGTAAATCCCCAATAGGATACAGAACCAATAAGTTTTATGTTGAGAATCTAACAAACCTATAACTTCACTATTATAGGCATCCTCCCAATTCTTTATTATCCCTAACCAGATCGAAAAAAAGGAAAACCACATCAAGGTTTGAAGTGTACCTAATAGAAATGTAATGAGAACTATCACGAACAGTCCTTAGGGCCCGTACCGTGACTACCCCAAGCCCGCCTTCCATAGGCCAGGGGCTGGTGAATAGCACCAAAGGAGTAAATCCTGATAAAAGGGAAGGCATTGCCTTTATATAAGAAAACAAACACCACAGATTATGGAAGTTGAAGTAAACACTAAGTAAACTGAGTACAAAAGTAAGTGCTGGAAAGTAAATGGGCCAGAATACAAACCCAACTGAAAGTACAGTAGAACTGAAAAGAAATTAAAATATCTCAAAAGTAAAACAACAACCACCAAGTCTTCCTCTGTAATTCCCACTTGAAGGATGGGTAAAGATGGTGTCGTCAGCTCCTCGGGTCCGACCGTCTGCTCCGTGTACATCCCGCCTGATAGTCCACCTTCGGGTATCGTCCCGCTCCACAAGCCTCAGCCACGATCAACGATGTCCGTCGTCTGCAACCAACACAACATAGTGCGGCATAGCCCATGCAGGGGTGAGTATACGATACTCAGTAGGGACCTCCAAGACCCCAAAAGGTCTCCCAGAATCCACAAAGGATAAACCACAAAGGAAAGATACAAACACAAAGTATCAACCAACTCTACCTAGGTATATGACCATACATATACCTAAGTCATCAATTCCAGCTCGGGTCCAACACACGAGCCAAAGTACAACCCAGTACACACAGGAAAGAATAACCCAATCCACATAGGAAAACACAACCCCATCCACACAATAAATCACAACCCAATCTACACAGGAAATCATGACAATCACATCGATGATAATGATTGACATTCAAGACTTAGCTCACACAGGTATACTACTCACGAAGAGGGGTGGAGATGATAGATGTATCTTCTGAATCATCTCCCCTGCCGAATCCACATAGGATCCAAGTACAGAAGTCATCCCTGCCGAACCCATGTAGGATCCTAGTACAGTAACCATCGCTACCGAACCCACATAGGATCCAAGAACAGTCGTCCTCACTGCCGAACCCACAAAGGATCCTAGTACAGTAACCATCACTACTGAACCCATGTAGGATCCATGTACAATCGTCCTCGCTGCCGAAACCACGTAGAATCCAAGTACAGTCATCATCGCCGTCGAACCCATGGAGAATCCCAGCATGGTAGTCGTCGCAGTCGCAACCAGCTCTAGGGTTCTCATACACATCATACTCGATTCCGGGAGGGTCTGATCCTCGAGTCAATGGGTGGATACATCAACTGTCATGAAGACCATAGATGATGTATCCTAATGTTATGTCCCATTCCATAGGGTAAAAACCAAGCAAAATGTGTCCAAGACACAGAGAGAAAGATGACCAAGTCATTTCCCTAAAAGTACATGGTGTGTAGGTATGCTATACACGCCGTGTCATCAGACACCGGGTACTGCCCATGTGAAAACATCCCGTGTCATGGGTCTGGTCATGTAAAAAGTAAGTACACGACATGTGGTATGGTTACACATCGTGTCTTTAGTCCACGGGTACTTTCTGTGTACCACAACCCATGTCGAAGGGATGTTCATGTAAAAATTAAGTACACGGCATGTGGTATGGTTACACGCCGTGTCAAAACTTCTGGGGTTGGCTCCGTGTACTCTGGACATGCCTGGCCATGTGGTGGAGTACCTGCCCATGTACTCCACTATGTGTCCATGTATTCTCGGAATACACGCCGAGTCATCACGAATCCTCTTCTGCCATGGTCAAGGTAGTACACGCTGTGCCTCTTGGTCGTGTGGTTCTTCCTGTGTCCTTGTATCTCCCAAATTACACGTTGTGCCTCGCGAAGCCGCTTCTTCCTTTCTATGGAGGAAGTACACGTCGTGACTCTTGGTCGTGTGGTTATGCCCGTGTCTGTGTATCTCCCAAATTACACGCCATGTCCATCGATGTCTCCTCTGACAAACAATGTGGAGAGTACACGCCATGTGTCTAGAGTCACACATCGTGTGTTATTTTTCTAACATCCGACATGGAAGCCACAATACGCTTTTACTACACGACGTGTGCTCCTAGAGTACACACCGTGTATTCTGGAATTTTCCAGAAAATGATGCCTCTGGCCAGCACGCCTCCTGAGGTGTCCACTCTTCGTTCCGATGATTCGATTTCTACGAAACATTCTCTTCTAGGTCACCCTGATGATCTGAGGCCGTTTACGGTGTTTTCGGGCCTCTGATCGACTCCGAAAACATAACTTGATTCACTGCACATGAACGACCGAAGAACTCCACAAATATTCACAAGAACGACAGAGGAATCGAACCGTATTCGTTTGGTCTGGTCCCTTCCGCATTAGTCTGATAACAAGAAGTTTAAGAGGAACAACAAAATGGAAGGAAAACCAATCATTTCTCAATACAACACACCTCTACCTCGAACGAAGTACGCGGGTGTCAAGCGTCGCGAATGATGGCATCGTTCCCATCATTGTAGATATCTTCTCCCTTATCGCGGAGGAGGAAGAGGATAAAGAATATCAGGACCGCCAAGTCGACATTCTTCGTTAGAGTCTTGGCGTTCTTCAACAAAGGTGATGAATTTATTCAAGGGAATTAGAGTTCTCTCCCCAAAATCCTCACACAACCATCCAAAAAAATAAAACAAGGCCTCCCTTATTTTATTATTTTTCTAAGCATTTCAAATTTCCAAAATTCAAACACATCATTCAATAAATTAAATTATTGTGTGTTGGAATTAAATTAATGTGAGGATAGGAGAAGTCACCCAATTAATGGGGAAGTTAAACCAAGTTAAGATTAGTTACACAACTTAAGATGGGGGTTTAGAGGAGTTAGGGAATGTGAAGAGTTGGGCTCGTGTGGGCCCCACCCCACCTTTATCCTCTCATGGGTAGTTAGTAACTAGTGGGTCCCACCCCAACTCCCACTCCTAGGATAAAACCACTTAAGTTAGGAATAAAAGTTTTACCACATTTTTTATTCAATTCTTTATTAATCCCCAAAATTTAACAACTCCTCCCGAGAAAACGCACCTTTGGTAAAGGTCCTATTAAGCAAATACCACTGCTGCAGTTTCATTGGTGCCCTCATATTTCAATTCCGAGCATCGGTTCAAAAGATAGAAAAACCTGCTCGTTCGTTCACTGAACGTACCTAAGCTAAACTTCGGAAATTGATTTTGGGTACACCGGGCCTTAGAATCAGGTGTCGTCAGAAACTACGTACTCATAAAATCCTAAATAATTTAAGAAAAAAATTTCCTTGAAATTTACGAGTCTTTACATTACTCCCACCTTAGGGATTTACATCCTTGTAAAGTTACATCGTAAACTAGGGAAACAAATGGGGGTACTGTACACGCATATGAGCCTCCCACTCCCATGTTCTCTCCTGATAGTTCCCGTGCTGCCACCTGATGTGCACTAGAGGAATTGACCGTCCACGTAGGACCCGCTCCTGTCGATCCTCGATCTCCACCGGAACCTCCATAAATGTTGCACCGTCATCAATGTCTAGCTCCCCATGATCAATGATATGCATCAGGTCGTGCACGTAACTCCTTAGTTGAGATACGTGGAAGACGTCGTGCACCCGGTGCAACTGAGGTGGAAGAGCCAGGAGATAAGCCACCTCGCCTACCCTTCTGAGAACCTAGAATGGTCCGATAAAGCGCGGAGATAACTTGCCACCCCAGCCAAATCTCTGTATTCCACGTCGAGGTGAGACCCGTAAGAAAATGTGTTCTCCATCCTCAAACTCCAGTGGTCTCCGCCTCCGGTCAGCATAGGACTTCTGTCGGCTCTGAGCAGTCCTCATCCGCTCCTGGATGATCTGGACCTTCTCCATCGTGGCCAAGACCATCTATGGTCCTACAAGTGCTAACTCCCTGGGGTTAGTCTAGCACAGAGGTTATCTACAAGGTCGGTCGTACAATGCCTTCTATGGTGCCATCCCGATGGTGGAGTGGTAGATGTTGTTGTACGCAAACTCCACCAAGGGTAGGTGATCCTCCCAGATGTGACCAAAGTCAAGGAAACATGCATGGAGCATGTCCTCGATAGTCTGAATGGTCTTCTTCGTCTGGCCATCCGTCTGCGGGTGAAAGGTGGTGCTCAAGCATAGCTGTGTCCCAAATGCCTCCTGCAACCCCTTCCAAAGCCGAGAAGTAAAAAAAGCATCTCGATCGGAGACGTTAGACGATGGCACACCATGAAGCCATATGATCTCCTGAACGTAGAGGCATCCCAAGCTCTCCACTGAGCTCTGCTCTCTGATGGGTAAGAAGTGGGCCAACTTGGTGAGTCGGTCGACAGTCACCGAGATGGATTCGTGTCCTCTAGAAGTACGTGGAAGTCCCATCACGAAATCCATAGATATCTCGTCCCACTTCCACTCCGGGACCTCTAAGGGTTGTACCAATCCTGCCGGTACTTGGTGCTCTGCCTTCACCTGCGGGCAGGTGAGGCATTGTGAAACGAACTCTGCCACATCCTTCTTCATACCCAGCCACCATTGTTTTCGTCTGAGGTCCTGGTACATCTCCACTACTCTAGAATATACCGCTAAAGGGGAAGTGTGAAAATCCCTCAGCACCTCCTCCCGTAATGTAGACGGTACCATGGTACGTCCCCTGAAAAGGAAGACATGCTCTCCTCCTATAGAGAATCCATCAGACACTTGTCCTGAGGATATCTATGCACGTCACGTCTCACAGTAAACATCCCCACGATGTACCTCTCTGACCCACTAAATTATTGGAGGAGTTATTGTGAGCGACTGTAGAAATGTTGTCCTATCTCTATCCATGAAGGTTATCTGCAACGCGGCCAGCTGCTCTGTCGCCTCTCCAAGTACCTGGATGCCTGACCTCCTGCTGAGAGCATCAACTACTACGTTCCCTTTACTAGGAGTATAGACTATCTCAAAGTCATAGTACTATAGGAACTCGAGTCATCACCATTGTCTCAGGTTCAGTTCCTTCTGCGAGAAGATGTATATGAGACTCTGGTGGTCAGAGTAAACTGTAAAGCACTCAACCATCAGATAGTGTCGCCACATCTTCAAGGAGAAGACCACTGCTACTAACTCCAGGTCATGGGTAGTGTAGTTCTGCTCCTTCTGCCTCAAATGTCATGAACCATAGGTGATCACAGCCCGCTCCTGAATCAGAACACACCCGAGTCTGGTCCCTAATGCATCTCAGTAAACTACTTACCCTACTCCCTCCTCTGATAGCCTCAAGATGGGTGCACTGGTCAATCTCTGTCTCAACTCCTGGAAGCTCTGCTGACATCTATATAACCACACGAAGGGTTTCCCCTTCATCATCAAAGCTGAAAGTGTTGTTGAAACTCTGGATAATTCTGGCACAAATCTCTGATAGTACCCAGCCAGACCTAGGAAACTCCGCACCTTCGTCACGCTCCTGGGTGGCTCCCAAGCTAACACTGCCTCGATCTTTGCAGGATCCACCGCAACTACAACCTCATAGATGACGTTCCCAAAGAAGTGGACCTCTCAAATCCAGAACTGACACTTAGAGAGCTAACCATAAAAATGGTGCTCTCGGAGTGTTTCCAGTACAACCCACAAGTGGTAGGCATGCTCCTCCTTAGTAGTCGAGTAAATCAATATGTCTTCAATGAAGACTATGACAAATCGATCGAGGTAAGGCTGGAAGATCCTATTCATGAGACTCATGAACACTAATGGAGCGTTGGTTATGCCAAAAGGTATAACCAAGAACTCATAGTGGCCATACCGACACCTAAATGTCATCTTCTGCACATCCTCCTCTCGAACTCTGAGCTAATGATAGCCCGACCTGAGGTCTATCTTCGAGAACCAGTGTGCTCCCTTGAGCTGATCGAAGAGGTCGTCAATCCTCGGAAGTGGATACTTGTTCTTCACAGTCACTTGATTCAGGCAACGGTAGTTGACACAAAGTCACAAGCCCCCATCCACCTTCTTGGCGAACAAAATCGGGGAATCCCAAGGTGAAACACTGGGTCAAATGAATCTCTTGCCCTGCAAGTCCTCCAGTTGTACTCGTAGCTCTCGAAGCTTAGCGGGATCCATCTGATATGCTGGAGTAGATATCGGGGTTGTCCTGGGGTACAGGTCAATATAGAAGTCTACCTCTCTGCGAGGAGGTAGTCTTGGAATGTCGTCAAGAAAAACATCCTCATACTGATCCACCACAACAGGAAAACTCGTAATCCGCACATCAACTGCTCCTAGGATGAGACTAGCCAACTGATTAGTGATCGGTTGTCCTCTCCTCTACGTGAGTCCATCCTACGCTTCAAAGGCTCCCTTCTTGCCAGTGAAGGTGAACCTTCTCCCATTGGTGTGGACATACTGCACCTTGCGCCTAATACAGTCGATCTGAGCATGGACCGTAGATAACCAATCCATGCCCAAGATGACGCCGTAAGGCCTCGACGTTGCTACAAGAAGATCACAGCCGAAGCTCTCGCCTCCTAGAGTAATCTCACACTGCCGGCACCAGTGAATAATCGTCGAGTTTTCTCCCGTAGGAGTCTCTAGCTGTAAGGATCGAGCCAACGGCTCTATCAGAATCTCCGAGATCGGAACAAGGGTAGTGGAAATGAAAGAATGACTCACTCTCGTGTCTATAAGAACTACAGTAAGGGTGGAGTAGACACAGATAGTACCTCAAATCATCTCAAGTGCACTGTGGTCGTAGGCCTCCACTGCCTAAAGCTAAGCCTGCCTCTATCCGCCAGCTCCCTGTGGTCGGGGTAGACCTCCTGGTGGTGGTGGTGGTAGAGCCTCAAAGTGTCGCCCAACACCCGCTGCTCGGCCATATCCTCTTCCTCGTCCGCCTTCTCCCTGCGGACCACCATGGTTGAACCTCTGCCTCTTCCTGGGTGGTCCCTCAACTGTCTGTTGCTTCTCTGCATGGCGGGTCGGGCAGTCACGAGCCATGTGGCCATGCCCGCCGCATGCATAGCAATGTCTGCCTCTCGAATGACTGGATTTGTTGTGTGTGCCCCGCACATCCGAACCAGTATCATAACGTCACCCACCTGATGGCCTGGTCTGTTTGGACCTCTGCGACATCTATCTACTGCCGGCTGCAGAAGACTCCGCCATGTGTCGCCCTACGGTAGGCCTCGCTATTGGCGTAGGCTCAGCAAGGAATCTCTCCACAAGTAAGGCTCATTCCAGTACTCCTGCCTACATCGGAATGCTGAGGGAGATCATCAAAGCCCGGATCTCATGCCTCAGTCCCTGCTTGAAGGTCCGGTCCCAAAAGAATGGGTCTCGTACCATGTCCATGGAGCAGCGTGAGAGGTCGGTAAATCTCGTCGAGTAATGGGCTACTGTCATGCTGCCATGCCGCAGCTGTAGTAACTCCTGAATGCGCACCGCATGTAGGGTGGTTGGAATAAACTCCGAGTGAAAAAGGCTCTCGAAGTCTATCCAAAGTAGTGATGCCTCGTCATGCACCTGGAGCATCAGGCTCCACCATCTACCTGCTTCTGCGTGCAAGAGACTCGCCGCAAGGATCACCATGAGGTCAGCTGGTGTACCTACTAATATGAAGACTCGAACAACAGCCTCCAGCCAATCCTTGGTTGCCCGAGGGTCCGTCTCTCTATGGAACCTGGGCGGCCTCTGATTCTGAAACTCATGCAGTGCACTCAGGAGACGTGCACTCTCAGCTTCTAGGGATGGTGGCATTGGTGGCTTGATGGGTAGAGGTACCATCGGTGCCTCTGCTGTAATGGGGCCCTGCACCGAGGCCTCATCGCTCGGTGGGCTGTCATCTCTCACAACGCTCGGAACCCTAGCTGGCTGCTGTCGTGGGGCCATCCTGAAAGAAACAGGTGCGCCACGGTTAATACAGTATACCTAGTGAGCTGACTCAAAGTAATCACAAAGAAAACTTTTGAAACACACATGCAATCAGTGTTTTCGGGCACTGAGTCGGAAATCAGAGGTTAGGGTCCTGGTGTATGGATACGTCGGCCACCGCACCAACACTGGACTCCATGGACTGATAACCAAACTCAATATGTTTAACGTTATTTATTCATAGAAAGAAATTTTAAGAGTCCTAAGTTTTGTGGTAGGACCGACTCCTCTGATACCAATTTGTCACAACCCGTCCTCGGGGCCCATGCCGTGACTACCCCAAGCCCGCCTTCCAAAGGCCAGGTGCTAGAGACTAGTACCAAAGGCGTAAATCCTGATAAAAGGGAAGGCATTGCCTTTATATAAGAAAACAAACACCACAAAGTATGGAAGATGAAGTAAACACTAAGTAAAAAGAGTACAAAAGTAAGTGTTGGAAAGTAAATGTGCCAGAATACAAACCCAACTGAAAGTACAGTACAACTGAAAAGAAAGTACAACAGTTGAAAAGTAATGCAGCAACCACTAAGTAATCCTCTGGAATTCCCACCTAAAGGATGGGTATAGATAGTCTCGTTGGCTCCTCAGGTCTGACCGTCCACTCCGTGTACGTCCCACCTGATATTCCACCTCTGGGTACCATCCCTCTCCACAAGCCTCAACCATGATCAGTGTTTTCCATCGTCTGCAACCAACACAACGTAGTGCGGGCATAGCCCGTGCAGGGGTGAGTATACGATACTCAGTAGGGACCCCAAGACCCCCAACAGTCTCCCAGAATCCACAAAGGATAAACCACAAAGGAAAGATACAAAAACGAAGTATCAACCAACTCTACTTAGGTATATGCCCATACATATACCTAATTCATCAATTCCAGCTCAGCTCCAACACACGAGCCCAAGTACAACCTAGTCCACACCGGAAATCATAACCCAATCCACATAGGAAAACACAACCCAATCCACACAGGAAATCACAACCCAATCCACACAGGAAATCATGACAATCACATTGATGATAATGATTAAAAGTCAAGACTCAGCTCACACAGGTATACTATTCATGAAGAGGGGTGGAGATGATAGTTGCAGCTTCTGAATCATCTCCCCTACCGAACCCACATAGGATCCAAGTACAGAAATCATCGCTGCCGAACCCACGTAGGATCCTAGTACAGTATTCATCACTGCCGAACCCACGTAGGATCCAGGTATAGTCATCCTCGCTGTCAAACCCACGTAGGATCCTAGTACAGTAACCATCACTGCCGAACCCACGTAGGATCCAAGTACCATCATCCTCGCTACCAAAACCACGTAGGATCCAAGTACAGTCATCATCATTGTCGAACCCACGGAGGATCCCAGCACGGTAGTCGTCGCAGTCGCCGCCAGCTCTAGGGTTCCTGCACACAACATACTCGATTCTGGAAGGTTCCGCTCCTCGAGTCAAGGGGTGGATACATCAACTATCATGAAGACCAGAGATGATGTATCCTAACATTTTGTCCCACGCCATAGGGGAAAAACCTAGAAAAACGTTTCCAAGACATAGAGAGAAAGATGACCAAGTCATTTCCCTAAAAGTACATGGCGTGTAGGTATGCTATACACACCATGTCATCAGACACCGGGTACTGCCCGTGTGAAAATGGACTATGTCATGGGTCTGGTCATGTAAAAAGTAAGTACATAGCGTGTGGTATGGTTACATGTCGTGTCTTCAGTCCACGGGTACTGTTCGTGTACAACAGCCTGTGTCGAAGGGTTGTTCGTGTAAAAAGTAATTACATGGTGTGTGGTATGGTTACACACCGTGTCTAAACTTCTGGGGTCGGCTCCATGTATGTTGGCCATGCCTGGCTGTGTGGTGGAGTACCTTCCCGTGTACTCTACCCTGTGTCTGTGTATTCCTAGAATACACGCCGAGTCATCACGAAGCCGCTTCTGCCATGGTGAAGGTAGTACACGCTATGCCTCTTGGCCATGTGGTTCTTTCCGTGTCCGTGTATCTCCCAAATTAAACGTCGTGCCTCGCAAATCCACTTCTACCTTTCTATGGAGGAAGTACACGCCGTGCCTCTTGGCCGTGTGGTTCTGTCCATGTCCGTGTATCTCCCAGATTACACGCCATGTCCATCGATGTCTCCTCTGACAAACATTGTGGAGAGCACACGATGTGTGTCTAGAGTCACACGTCGTGTGTTATTTTTCTAATGTCTGACACGAAAGCCACAGTATGCTTTTACAACACAGTGTGTGCTCCTGGAGTACACGACGTGTATTCTGGAATTTTCCAGAAAACAACGCCTCTGGCCAGCACGCCTCCCGAGGTGTCCGCTCTTCATTCCAATGATCTGATTTCTATGAAACTTCTTCTTCTAGGTCGCCTCGATGCTCTAAGGCCGTTTATGATGTTTTTGGGACTCCAATCGGCTCCGAAAACATAACTTGATTCACCGCACATGAACGGCTGAAGAACTCCACATATATTCACAAGAACGACAGAGGAATCGGACCGTGTCCGTTTGGTCTGGTCCCTCCCTCATTTGTCTGATAACTAGCGGCTTAAGAAGAACAACAACATGGAAGGAAAACCAATCATTTCTCAATACAAACACACCCCTACCTCAAAGGAAGTTCGCGGGTGTCAAGCATCGTGAATGATGGCGTTGTTCACATCATCGTCGGTATCTCCTCCCTTGTCGCGAAGGAGGAAGAGGATGAAGAATATCGGGACAGCCAAGTCGACGTTCTTCGTCGGAGTCTTGGCGTTCTTCGACAAAGGTGATGAAGTTCTTCAAGGGACTTAGAGTTCTCTCCCAAAAATCCTTGCAAAACCAGCCAAAAAATAAAATAAGGCCTCCCTTATTTTATTATTTTTCCAAGAATTTCAAATTTCCAAAATTCAAACACATCATTAAATTAATTAAATTATTGTGTGTTGGCATTAAATTAATGTGAGGAGAGGATAAGTCACCCAATTAATGGGGAAGTTAAACCAAGTTAAGATGAGTTACACAACTTAAGAGGGGGGTTTAGAGGAGTTAGGGAATGTGAAGGTTTGGGATCATGTGGGCCCCACCCACCTTTATCCTCTCATGGGTAGTTAGTAACTAGTGGGTCCCACCCCAACTCCCACTCCTAGGATAAAACCACTTAACTTAGGAATAAAATTTGTACCAAAAATTTTACTCAATTATTTATTAATCTCCAAACTTTAACAACTACTCCCAAGAAAACGCACGTTTGGTAAAGGTCCTCTTAAGAAAATACTGCCGCTATGGTTCCATCGGTGCCCTCGAATTTCAATTCCGAGCACCGATTCAAAAGATAGAAAAACCCGCTCGTTCGTTCACTGAACGTACCCAAGCTAAACTTCAGAAATTTATTCCGGGAACACCGGGATTCAGAATCCGGTGTTTTCAGAAACTCCATACTCATAAAATCCCAAAGAATTTAAGAAAAAAAATTCCTTGAAATTTATGGGTCTTTACATGAACTTAAAACCTCCCCACCATAAAACTTTCTATCCCCATAAATCCTATCAAGAAGCTTCCATGTCAAAAAAGGTGTGGCCCCTGCTCTCTCATCAATTCCACATGCTCACATGTCTTGTGAAAATTATAATTGTGCTTCCACAGCACCTGAACCAAAGGTATTTCATTCCAAAGATGTAACTTCATTTTTGAATCAACTATACTGACTGGTCATTCAATCATGGATACATCATATTTAAACTCAAGATAACTCTATCTCAGAACATGAGAAAGATCAGGTATATAATTTTGTAGCTGAGATACAAAGAACACATTATGTATCAATGTTAGCTATGGTGGAAGTGATAAATGGTAAGCCACTTTTTCCACCTTCTTAAAAACCTTAAAAGGCCCCCACAAAGTGTGGAGAAATATTCCCTTTCCTCACAAGTCATCAACGACCCAACTGAGGTGAAACTTTCAAGAAAACCTAGTCACAAACTAATAATTCCAATGGTCTATGATTACTATCATGATAACACTTATACTAGATTTGTGACATCAACATTCTCAAATGAATCAACTAAATCTTTACTTTCATCTCTTGAGCCAATCTCAATCCAGCAAAAGAACTTTCACCAATCTCCGACCAACATAAAAAATATCCAAAAGGATGGATATAGAAGGCCTAAAAAGGATCCATTTTGATTGAACAATGGTAACTATTGTTAAAAGAAAACTCAAACAGTACTATATAGTCATTCCAAGCTCCACCAAAGTCAAGAACCCAACTGCATATCATATTCTCAAAAATCTGTATAACTCTTTTTTGTCTGGCCATCTGACTACAGATGATAAGATGTAATAAAATGTACCTAATATCCCAGTGCCTTCTGAATACCTCTACAAAAATGATAAATGAATCAAGGGTCTATATCAAAGATAATAGTATATGGAACTCTGGGAAAACAGACAATCTATTTCACATAGAGATTTCCCAACTACTTAACTATGTTTGTATCATGAATGGGTAAAAAGTGAGCTGGTTTTTTAAGTCGATTGATCACAACCCATATCACATTATTGTTTCTCTACGTACACAGATACCCAACCACAAGGTCCCTAGAGATATCATCCCAATTCCAATTTGGCACTAGAAGTGGATGAAGCAAACATGGAGGTTTCAAGTGCTCAACCTTGACATGTTGGCATGTGTAACAATGACAAACAAATTCAGAAACGGTTCATCTCATACCTGGACACCAGAATCATTGCTGCATGTCATAGAAAGTATTTTTGTTTCCTAGATTCACTACCCATTAGGAGTCTTGGAAATTCACTATAACATATTTCCTTACTGCTAAGAGAAAAACAAATTGATTCTGGTAGCATAGAATTCACTCAAAATAGAGTGACCAGTCATGAATAGTCTCCCAACCATAAATAGAGTCTCCAGATCTATGGAACTCTTCATAAAAAATTTTTTCCTAAAGAATCATCTTAAGAAGAGTTGATATGAACTTAGCACTAGACAGTGCAACTTCATCCCCTATTTCCCAAACTCAAATATGAAAATGTGAAAAAAAAATCCATCAAGTTCCACACTTTTGATGATTATTTCACTTCCTAGGTCAACATTTTCCTCTTCAAATCATCTGCGATGACATTCCCTTTCCCTAGGGTATAGGAGATGTTGAAAAAAAATTAGTTATTCCACCCAAAACATATGGCGGATATTCAAATTTTTTTTAGTGAAGATATAACTCAAACTCTTATAGTCTAAAAACATGGTAAACATTTATCTATAAAGGTAATGTCACCAACTCATAAGCGTGCACATCACAGCTACTAGTTCAAGGTCATGGTTTGGTTAATTATACTCATGTGTCCTAATCTACTGAGATCCATCAGAAATAACACGATCACCCTACATAAGAATGCAACCCAAACCCAAACCTAATGCATCACAGAAGATAATATAGCCCTACTCGGCCTCTGGAAGAGTCGACACTGGCACGGTTGTCAAAATATGTCTTATCTCAACAAAATAATTATAACATTTTTCATCCCAAGAAAAATTTAACCACTTCCAAGTTAGATCAGTCATTAGAGAAGCCAACTTTGAGGAGTATTTAATGAACCAGTGATAATACCCAGCTAGAGCCAAGAATATTTGAATCTAAAAAACATTTTTTGGTTGTTCCCATGTCATAACATCCTTTACCTTTTTAGGATCAACTGCAATACCATGTTCTGACACCACATGTCCCAATAATTTCTCTTCTAGAATCCAGAAATCACATTTTAAAATCCTGTCATAAAGATGGTGACTTCTTAACAATTTCATAACTACTCATAAATGACACAATGATACTCGTTAGACTTAGAGTAAACAAGGATATCATCCAAAAAATACAACCATAAAGGTATTAAGATAATCATGGAAAATTTGGTTCATTAAATCCATAATGATTTTTGTATCATTTATTAGACCTAAAGGCATGGTAAGGTACTCATAATGGTCATGCCTACTCCAAAAGGCAGTTTTCTAAATGTCAGACTATTTTATCCTCAACTAATGGTAACCCAATAAAAGTTCATTATTCAAGAACCACTTTTCCCTTTCAACTGATCAAATAGATCATCAACCCATAGAAATAGATACTTGTTATTTACTGTGACTCTATTGAGTTTTTCGTAATAAAAAAAAGGCAAAGTGAACCATTAGCTTTCTTAGCAAAGAGAACTGGTACCACCCAAGGTGATGTGCTTGGGTGTATAAAGCCTTTATCTATAAGATCATCCAACTGAATCTTCAAATCTCTCATTTCATCTAGTTCCATGTGGTAAGAATTAATAGACAATGGTTGAGTACCAGGTACTAAATTGATATCAAACTCTACCTCCCTTACCATCTTCGGACTAGAGAAGTTAGAAGGAAACATGTTGGGAAACCCAATGAAAACTAGAGTGAGATCAACACTCAAAGAATATCTCTATAGATCAAAGGTGAATACAGATATCACTTTCCCCAAGTATTGATAAAAATGTACAACTCTACTCAACCTTGGGTCCCATTCTCCTTTAAAGATATGACATACACCATCCAGTGTAGTAAAGGAGAACCGTTGAAGATAATAATCAATCTGGGATTTATTTCTAATGATCCAATCAATCATAAATAGGTTTTCAAGTGGTTTCATGTCAAGAACTAGAAAACTCCAAGCAATATCGAAATCTAATAAGGATAAATCACAAGAGGGGATGCAGAGGTCCTTCTCTCTCTTTATTACAAGGGAATTAGAAGTATCTATTACATAAGAAAAAAGATTCATATGATGATTTAGAAGATTAACAATATAGGTTGAAATAAATGATTGAGATGCACCAGTATCAAAAAAATAATTCACTAATGGAAGAGCTATAGTGATCGTACCTCTCAAAATTGCTGGAACTATATCCACTTCCTCAAGAGACTCTTACACTACGTGAAGAAACTTCATTCAAATTGTTTGTTGATGGAACCCCTTTTATCATGAATCATATGGTTGCACTGTGGTTTTAATAGGAACTGATGATCCCATGCCACTATGCAGAGTGCAGAAGATATGTCATAACTTTTGAAAGTGACCTGAACATCTACAGGACAAATAGATCTTGGTTTCCCCAATGAAAACCCTCTTCGAATTCCCAGTCTTGTCACACTAGTAACAAATCAAAGAGACTCTTCCAGACACTGTAGGCAGTGTGGAAAATACCTTCTGATGGGATCCACCATGAGAATCATCACACTTTATGTTTCCTTTAGAGGAATTCACATTACCACTGGGAGAAAAAATAACACCTGATAACCTTGACATTCCATCTAGGTCTATTTTGAACATCAATTATCTGTCACACACATAATAATAAGAAGATAACTTTAGAATGAAAACTTGATAAAAATTATTAGATCTAAGTCCCAACTAGAACGATTTATTATTTCTCTTATCATTTGATGCTACATCAGGTGAAAACTAGACTATATTTGTAAAATGGTTTGCATATTCTATCATGGTTCTATCAGCCTGCTCAAGATTTAAGAACTAAGACCATCAACTCTGGATAGAACTGGTCTGTTAAAAGAGACTTGAAGTCTTTCCACTATAATCCCTCATGTTTCTTTATAATCACTATCATGTCCCACCATATCCTTCCCATTTCTTCCTGCGTAAAGGTGGCACACTTCACCTTGATATCCTCAAGTGTCTCCAAGAATTTAAAAAAATGCTCCATCCTACTCAACCATTCCCCAACCTCTTAAGGATCATTGTTGCCTTTGAAAGCTGGTATCTTCTTATGAAGGAACTCCTGAGAATGATTTTGGTTAACATACCTCAAAGGATCCATAGTTAGATATTGAATGAGAACTAGTGAAGGTGACTATCCCAAAGCATGAATATTACACACAATTACCTCAACCACACTTGGTTTTATAAGAGGATCTTCTCACTGCATTTCAACAGTAGATTCCTCCTGGATCTGATTCACACATCTTCTTAGAGGCATGATGCTACACAACATAAATATAAAATAATTAATACAACATGTTTAACACTCAAAAAGAGCAATAAGGAAGAATTAACCCTAACATATAAGAACACAAGATTTGGATTTCAATATATCCAAATCAAAAGTAGGGAAAAGACTAGAACTATTCCTCAAGATGTCTTTCCAAAAACCACCCTTATTGAATTAAATCTCATTGTGGTGAGATTTTTCCAAAAAATCAATCACAACTACCTATTAATTCTTGAAAAGATCACACAAATACTTATTGACATCAAGGAAAGATGAAAAACAAGAAACTTTGACACCACTTTGTCATGAACCGGCCCGGGTACCCTAGTAACCTGATAACTGAGTCGATCCCAACATAGATCGAAGGGCGTTCCAAATCCCCATGAGTTTTCAACTAGAACCTGAAATAATACTACCTGAAAGTGGGAATAATTTTTCCAAAAACACTACAGAAGAAAATAAACAAGTCAGTAAGCATACAAGAAGAACTCTGCATGGAGTAGTGTACCATAATTCAAACAGGTAATCAACCCCAAAGTACTACAACAAATTATGAGAAATAGTATAAAAACCCAAGTCCCAATAGATGTAACTCTCTAAACGCAAGTATTAATAGCTAATATCACCTAGAAGTGGCACCATACCCATGCTCAGACTTTGAAGAAGATAATCTATGAACACCCAAAGGTACAAGTATGGTGTGAGCTGAAATCACAATAGGGTTTCACCAAGGATTCCATAATAAGATTCCAATATTTCATTAACCAAATAAGGCTTTCAATTTTAATAAAAAGGTATGGTGGATTAGAGAATAATGAAAACAATTCATGCTTTACATTTCAAATGATGGAAATACTTTAAAAAAATGGATTCACAAACAATTTATATAAAATGGTTTATATAAATTCATTAGGTATGTAAAAAAATTTACAAACATTGGAAGACATTTATATCTCAAATATAAAAAGTGAGAAACATGGTCATATACCAAAAGGTACGATAGTTCTACATTACAAGATCCTCACACACTCGAAGGTGATCGTAGAAATATGTGTATACACACCTCCCTCTAACACTAGCCAAAGGAAACTCACTACCATCCCATTGGAGATGTGACCTACTGCACTATGTTTTGTTTCAGTTTTAAAGTGTTAATATAGTTTTATCCCAATAACTCACTAACTAACTAGTCTTGAATGTGCTCTAATATAATAAATTATGGGAAATTTATTTTAAAAACTATTTAAAATACAATTCATCACATTCTCCCATTTCAAAAGTGAAAATTTTCCATTTAAAACATAAAATGGGGTTCTAATCAAAAAATATATTTTTCCAAGATAAAACCATTGAGTTTCTATGAAAACAATTTTAATCCATTTTCTTAAATAAAAAATTGAAATCAATTTCATAATTTAAATTCAAAAATTTAAATTCCACAATTTTCCATCAATTTCACAAACACATCACAATTCAATAGCATTTAGGGTTTTCCCTAATTTCATGCCAAATCAAATCCAAATCCTCCAGTTTAATTTAATTGGGTTTTTAATTAAACCATTTTAAGAAGTTCCAAGAAATTGAATTTAAATCAAAAAATTGAATTTAAATCAAGAAATTTGGGTTTAATCAAATTTGTTAATCATAATGGAACAACCTACCTTTCTCAAGGAAGCACAAAGCCCACAACGGAACCCGCCAACAAGAATGAAGGCACAAAAGATCTTGGAACTCAACCTAGAAACAAGATAAAAAAAGCTAGGTTTATATCCATCAATCCTAATATGATATATTGAACCCAAATAAGGGAAAGAGAAAGAGATAAAGATAATGGTAGAATGCTTACCCAGAAAGTCACACCGTAATTGAAACAACATATATTTATTCAAAAAAACAACTTGAAAGGGTTTGAGGGGTCCAACATTTCCTGAGGATGGATCTTGGTTTAAGATAAAGTATGTCAAGAGAGCAGGAAGAAGAGTTTTAATCCAGACTATTTGTCTAAAGAACAACACTCAAGACTTTACATGACGTCTAACCTAATTACACAACGTGTAATTGATAAATCCCAAAATTACTAAAAAAATCATCGACTTTTGTTAATAAATGATTTATTATTATTTTATAACTTACATGTTGTGTGAACACATTACACAGCATATAAATCCCCAGTATTTTGTAGAACCAAAAGGTTTTATACTGAGAATCCAACAAATATTTGATTTCACCATTATTGGTATCCTCCTAGTTCCCTCTCATCCCTACATAGATAATAAAAAATTGAAACCATGAAAAGGTTTAAAATATACCTAAAATAAAGGTAACATAATGTTACAGGAACTATTAATATATAGTTATTCCTTTTGGTCTTACTAATTCCCCTGATATCTTCATAGATTTGATTAATAGAGTCTTTAGAGATTACCTCGATCAGTTTGTGGTAGTCTTTATATATGACATTATTATCTATTAAAAGAGAAAGTGATAGCATGAATACCAATAGATAATTTCACTAAAGACCCTAAGGAAAGATAATTGTATGAAAATTAGGTAAATTGTGAATTTTGGATGTAAAAGGTTTCATTTTTGTGTCTTATAATCTCTATTGATAGTATTGTAGTAGATCCATCAAAGAGAGAGGCTATTGAATGTTCGGCTAGACCAACCATGTTGAATGAGATCCATATTTTTATTGGTTTATCTGGATATTATCAAAAAAAATTGGAGAATTTATCATGACTATCTAATCATATGACCATGTTAACTCAAAAGGGTTTTAAGTTCCTCTAGATAGATGAATGTGAGTAAAATTTCAAGGAACTGAAGAGAAGGTTTGTCGGCGCACCTATGATTAGATTACCCTATAGTGGAGAAAAATTTGTAATCTATAGTGATGCATCTAAGAAGGTATTGGGATATTTTCTTATACAGAATAACATGGTTATGGCCTATGTGTCATGAAAATTGAAGATTCATGAGAAATATTACCCAACTTGTGATTTGGAGTTAGCTGTGGTAATTTTTCCATTAAAGATGTGGTGGCATTATCTTTATGGAGAAAAGTGTGATATATATACCAGTCATAAATTATGAAATATATATTCACACAAAAGGATTTGAACATGTTCCATATAAGATAACTAAATATAATAAAGTATTATAACTATCAATACTTTACAACCCTGGGAAAGCGGATAAGGTGGCCAATGCTTCGAGTCAGAAGATCATGCTAGCTTATCCATGATGAGGGTTGAAAAAGATCCAATATTTATAGATTTAAAAAGGATAAATCTAGAAATATTAAAGGAAGGGGAAAAATAATATCTTAATCAATTTAATGTTCAACCATCCATCCAAGTAAATATTAAAGAGGCGTATAAGAAATATGTAGAGCTCCAAGAGAATGTTAGAAAATTATCTGAGTTTAACCATAATCAAGATGGAATGGTAAGGTTTACTAACCGTGTATTTTTTCCTTCCATGAAATATTTGAAGAATGATCTATCAGAGGAATATCATAGTTATTCATTCTCTATTCATCCTGAAAGTATGCAAATGTATAGAGTATTTAAAAAATTCTTCGGGTGGGCTATCATAAAGAGGGATAGCATAGAGTTTATATCTTAGTGCATGGTATTCCAACAAGTCAAGCCTAAAAGACAAAATTATAAGGGGATGTTTCATCTATTACCCATACCAGAATGGAAATAGGAGGAACGTCACTATGGATTTTTTTATTGGACTCCCTAAAACCTCTAAAGGTTTTAATTCTATATGGGTGGTAGTCAATCACCTTACTAAGTTAGTACACTTCATTTCTATTAGATAATACTTATCTCTAGATTAATTTTCTAGGATATAAACTAAGGAAGTGGTAAGGTTGCTTGAGGTGCCACATTCTTTTGTATTTTATTGGGATCTAAGGTTTACCTCAAATTTCTAATAATGTCTTCAGCAAGAACTTGATACAGAATTGAGTTATAGAACTTTTTATCATCCTCAGAAGGATTTTTAGTCTAAAAGAACAATTCAAACACTATAGGATATGTTGAGATATTATTATTTGGATTTTAGTGGTGGTTGGGATCAAAACCTTACTCTAATTGAGTTTTCTTACAATAATAGATTTCAATAAAGCATCTGTATGGATCCTTATGAATCCGTCTATGGGAATAAATTTAGTTCTCCAACTTGCTGGGATGAATTTGGAAAAAGAAATATATTGGGACCTGAGATAGCTGAAAAATTGTAGAGAAGGTTAAATACATTCCATATTATATCAAGTCAGCTCAAATATGGAAGAAAATTTATGTTTGCAACTATAGGCATGACCTACATTTTGATGTTTTCTAGAAGGTGTTTCTACAAATTTCTACATGGAATAAGGTTATGAGGTTTGGAATGAAAGGGAAACTAATCCCTAGGTATATCGATCCCTTTGAGATTCTTGATCATATCAGAATGGTATCCTATAGCTTGTAAATTCCTCCAAATTTATCTCGATGGTATGATGTGTTCCATGTATCTCTCCTGAGGAAGTACATACCTGGCCCTACACAGGTATTGAACTCAGAATTTATTCCACTAGAGTGGGATCTTTCTTATGAGGAACAACCAATTTAAATTATGGATCATATAGAGAAACTACTATGAAACAATACCACTCACATGGTCAAAGTTTTATGGAGAAATCACCAGTTATAGGAAGAAATAAGGCAACTTGAGGATATGATGAGGAAAAACTATCCTTATTTTTTATCATAAGGATGAATTTCTAGGGTGAAATTCATTTTAAGGGGGGTAGAATGTAACAACATGTATTTTTATGAACCATTTTTTCTCAAATAAATTAATTTTATTTGATATATTTCATTTCAAGCTATACAAAGTTAAACATTCTTTATATAATATACCAATTTAGGCTTACACAACATTCAAAACAAACTTTTCTTGCATTACATGCAACACTGAGTTTCTATGAAACAAAATATTATTGTTATAATTATTTAAAAGGTATAGTTATAACATAGTATTTAAATATAGTAATATGAATATTAATAACTAATTTTATACATTTTTAGGTAGTTTTTATATAAATAAAATATACTGTTAAGAACACATAATGTTTTTTAGTAAAGTCGTTATATGTTTGAAAACACTATTTTCTTAAAAGAACTACTTTTTATGTCCTTCTGTGAACAATAATAAAATTAATTTTAGACACTATTATAAATTTAATTTGATAAAATAAACTTAAATTTTAATTCATAATTTCAAAATTATCTTAGGGTGAAGTTTTTGAGATATTTCTAAAACACTTTATTTTTGGATTAATATTGAAATATACTGAATTTTAATTCAAAACTTGTTTTTCATATATTTATTTATATTGTTATATTATATTTTAATTTGATTTTAAAGTTTAATTAGATCAATTATAAATAAATTTATCCAATTTAGTTTATTTTAATCAATTTCACATTGAAATTGGATATAAAAATATCTTAATCTTTTAAGCATATTTTCTTAAAAAAACTCGTTGTCGCGATAGGTCTGCAGGATTAATTTTAAATTAATTTATTCCACTTATATGATTGGATTTTGAAAAAAAATATCCCATATTTTGAATCAAAATAATTTATAATTTCTAATAATTTCATATTATTTCTTGACTAAAAGTTTTATTGAATGTGATTAAAATTTATTATAGTGATTAAGAGAAAAAATAGCTTAACAAAGGACTAAACCATAAACATAAGGACCAAAATGACCTAGAAACATTTCCAAAATGTATTTGATGTCCATATTTAGACCATATCCCCCCTTTTATCAGATTGGGACCATTATTTGATCCACTTTACATAGGAAAACATGGTTACAATTCCCTTTTTGGAGATTTACATTAATGCAACTCATCCTCCACTATAAAAAGGCACTCACCCATCCCACTTATTAACACCTATAAATCCCCTTTTATCATAAATATTCTACCTAAATATCCTCCAAAAATCCATAAATTAATCCTATAATCATACCTTTTTGCATAGATCCATCTGAGGAATCCCTTTGTTGCAAACCAAAAGGAGTTATCCAAAGAAGAGGTAACATCCTTCCTCAAGATCCTTTATTTTATTTTCATTATACACCCCATAAAATATTTTTATTCTGTGATTATATAATAACCTTAGTATCATAAATATTCTGAGATTTTTTTATTCTAAGTTTTTTCCTACACTTACACAAACTTCCATCTAATGGGTAACGAACTAACAATTCTTTTGTAAAGCGAACTACCGCATCACGAAATGATGTGTTCATTTTCCCTTTACCACCACCCATGGTTTGGAATTTTGATAGGAAATATATTTTATATAATATATATGATATTTATGATGTATTAAATCTTATTTAATTATTATATAATACATACCTTCATGAATTCCATTTTTTAAATAAGATAACTCTGTTTCTGGATGTGTGGACTACTGCCTCCTCAAAGTGATGTGATTTATTCACAATTTATATGGAATGTATTAAGGATGGCTTTAGTAAATGTTTATGATATATATAAGAAATAAAAATTTTACTTAAATTATAATATATATATATTTGTGTGTGTTTGTCATTTACTTTCTTTATTTCAAAATGATAATTAAATAGAAACAATGTTCATGCGTACGTACGACCTACTGTCTCTGTGAATAGTGCATTCCATTTCATATTTCTAACATTTATAGATTATTATAAATATTTATATATTTAATATATATATATAATTTATATCATCTTTTAAATTCTATTAATAAGTAATTCAAGATCTATGTACGAGGATCAAGAATGAAAAGTCAAAACATGTACGAAAAACAAAGCAGATAATTCCAAAAGTGTAACAATAACATGGAATTTTTAATAAATGAGTAATATAAAGTCATAATAAAATCATATATCATACTAGATATAATAATATGGTTCTTTAATATATGTATGATAATATTATATTTATTATATAGGAGTTTTTTATGAGTACGATGAGAGTCAAGACATAAGGTAAGGGTTTTCTAGTCTCACATTTATTTCCATCAGACTTATGATTTATTCACCATTAATTACTTTGTGTGGTGTATATACTTACCATGAATGTATTAAATGATTATTATATTCAAACTTATTGTTATTTACATACCCATTTTTTATCTCTCATTCATGGTGTTTTTCCATTCAAAAGTTACCAAATTAGTTGAATTGTTTTGTCCAAGTTTACCTTCTTTGAGACACATGTTTTATTATACACCTATATTATTTTATGGGGAATATATACTACCATTTGAATTTTTATATCATGAATATCCTTATTTCCATGATATTTTAAGCTTCATGTAATTTCATTTTCTGACATGGGGAGTTTGATTCAAAGTCACCAAGTGGTAAGAGTTTATTGAAACAATCTCATCATTTATCGGGATTATTTATGATTATGATGACATTGATAAAATATTATGATATATATCCCAAGAACACTCATTAATTTTGGTATAATATATTCATTAAAGATATATTTATGTATTGGTACCATTTTTTCACTCATTTTTAATTAATATATCCAATAAAATTCTTTTAAGAAAATATGACCTCATTTCTCTTTTCGTTCGAAAATTTCTTTATTTCAAAAACCATTTTTTTCAAAAATGTTTTTCAAAAATATTTATAAAATTATTTTTAAAGATCATTTTCAAGGAAAATGATTTAAAAAATGTTTTATATTTTTTCAATTCTATTTTAAATTAAAAAGGTTTCCAGTATGTTTTATGGCTTCTTTTGTATGTTTTCAAAGATGAAGGTTTTCAAAAGGCTTTATGTTTTAAAAATAATTTTTCAATGAAGAAAGGATATTTTCCAAAATAAATATTTTTAAAGGGATATTTTTAAATTATTTTCCATATAATATGACATCAGTTGGTGTTACTCATGCCTTTATAGAAAATTATCCATATGTTCCATTCATATTCTTTATCTAGATAGTCTATGTATTAATGACATGATATTTATGAAACCCTTTTCTATTTAACAGGTTATATATTTATGAAAATAATTTCTATTCTATGGGTTTAATTATTTTTAAACCCACTTATTTTCTCAGGTTATGGTTTGAGGAAATTATTATGAAACTTATCTCTTTTCCACAGGTAATGATGTGATTACATGTTTATGACACCCATTTCATTTCATTGGTTATGATGTGACTATTTATGTTCATGTGGCGCATGTATGTACAATTTAATTATGATATGGGTGGGACCTATATCTCCCTAAAATTCTTTGGGTAAAGATTTATATCTCATGAGATATACATGGCTGGAATGGTGAGGGAACTCGGTTCATTAAAGGACATTGACCACTAAGATGGTCTTGGGAGTGAACCTTGATAACTAAGATGGTCATGGGAGTAAACCATGACTACCAAGATGGTATGAAGAGTTAAACCATACAATTAATATGTCCTTGGAAGTGATACCTTAACTACTATGGAAATAATTTTACATTTTGATGTGTCTTCCACAATTCCATGTCTTATTCCTATATTATGATTTCATGGATTGTGCTATTTATTCCCTTTTGATCATCTATTATAAACTTCCTATCTTATTCTAGGATTCATAGTTATAATATATTTTATGTAGTGTATGATCTTCTAATGTTATGGTCATTTTATCATACCCTTATGTTCATGTTTATTCTTACAAATCTCATTTTTTTACTCTTACTAAGCACCTGAGTTCACACCTTTTTATGTTTCCTTTCCCCATGTCATGAAGATATGTATTATGTATGATGTTTCTAATAAGGGGGATAGTCATGAAGAACTTAGTGGGAGATAATATAACCCACTTAGATACTATTATTTATGTTTCCATGTTTCCAAAGTCACTAAAATAATATGTTCTTTGGGCATTTTTCTGTGTAATGTATTAAGTATTATAAAAAAATGATGTAATATTAATGTCTGAAAAGTAGGGGTCGTTATAGTGATCTCCCTAATGAAGTAGTAGTCACCAAATATCTTTATCATGTTTCAAGTATATATCTTTCACTATTTGTTAGGGTCTTTATTTATAGGAAAATCACCAATGTTCAACAATCTATTTTGATTATCATTGGATATATTTTTACTAAAATCAACACTTTAATTCAATAGTTATAAACATATAAAAATATGGAAACATGTCATTACCAATTTAAACATTTCATGTATACAAATAATAATTTTTATGCACTATAATTACTGCATTGAACTTATAAAAAACTTCCAACATGCTCATTAGAATATATTATATTTTTTCAAATAAATAAAACAACAAAATACAATAATATAATATTGAAGAACTTTGATAATTAAAATTTATAAAAACATAGTATAATATAAATAATTTGTAACTGATTAATCACCAAAAATATTTCCAAGATATTTTCTCTACCAAATAGGTTAGATATAGTCATTATATTATATATTAATTAAAAAAATAAATAAAATTATTAAAATTATTTGAATAAACTTTTAGTTAAATCTTTTATAAAAATAAATAATAAACAAATCATGCAATAATATTTCTATAAAAGTTTGAAATTTGAAAAAGTATTGGAGAAACTGTGAGGTCCACGATCAATCAACTAATAGTGAGGTCCATACCATGTGTTGTATACTTATGATGTATAGTTGATCTTTCATAGTATGAAGTTGATAGATGGGTTTTGTGTCAATTTGTGAGAAGTATAGAATATATTAGATTCACATAATCATTTTAAGAATGTTACCAAATATATGTAGGTGAATAGTTCATGTGGTTGAACTTCCATTATAGCCAAATGTGTAATGTATCCAAAGGATGTCCTCATAGCCAAATACCATAGAAAAATATTCTTGGTAGTAATTTTCGATAAAATCACATAGAAAATTTCTTATGTAAGTGTAACATTAGTTTTTCAAAACTTGAGTAAAGATAATATCCAACCATGCAAGTGGGTAGCTATTAAATTCAACATGATGCATAAGGGTAACTCATATTGTATATATGATGTGTAAGGTTAAGCGATATGCTCGTGTAAAGGAATAATAAATAAATTACATAAATTCTCATTATATTCTCATGTAAAGGTAAATTAAATAACTCATTAAGGGTAAGTTATATTCTCAATTTAATGTAGAATAAATTTTTTAAATACTACCTAAGGTTATATGCAACACAACGTAAAGGTAAATCATAATTTATAAAACCCACATAAAGTTACAAAATAACTCAAAAAGGGTTGAATAAAAAATATAAAGATCATACAAGGTTAAAACTAAATATGTGTAATGTTAAATACCAATATACAAAGGATATGTAATATTCAATAAAATTATTAGAAAATTAATTTTTCACAAAACTTAAACAAAAATAATTATAAATAATAATCAGAATAATAAGAATATGTAATAAATAGATAGAGATAAATTAAATTAAGATTAAATAAATGTATAAAAATTATAATTTAAAAAAATATAAAAAATTAAAATATTTACATAATCAAAATTTAGGCTTTAGAAATAAAACCTTTCATAATAATTTATTTCCATAAAAACCATGGATAGAAAAGACACAGACATTTTTTGTAATTAACATTAAATGTTGAGTAATGAATATTACACTGAAATAGATGAAATATAAATGTATAAATGTGAGATAAACACTAGATTACAACAAAAATAATAAAATATTTAATAACATACTAAATTAATTAAAATTATTAAATTAAATGTGAGATATTTTTAATTAACAATCCATTAAAATAAATAAATTCCTTTTTAACAAAACTCCCCAACACTAACACAAAATAATCATATCAAAAAGGTTAATAAAGCATAAAATAATATGAAAAAACAATAATAGTAAAGTATTAATATAATGGGAATAAAAATTAAGTAGAAATGAATCTTATAAAAATATAGATAATCATGGGAAGCTCTTAAATATCTATTGAGATGATCCTAGATGTAATTTTCTAAAACTATGTACTGACCACTCATTTATGATCCTAGTATATAACTAAACTTATTTCTCTAACATATCCTCCCCAATATCACTCAATATAGTTATGGTGTGTCTTATAATAGGGGATATTATTCAAAGTCTCATCATGACTAGTATAGTAACAGTCCCTAATCACTCACTTTGACACCATGGATCCCCATGAATATAGTGAAAATAGGTAGGGAAACATTCATCAAATAATAATCACTTATCAACATTTCAAAATCACATCTCATCATCCTAGATTCTTACTTGACAATCCATTTATCAGTATATATAAAAACATCACCAATCATATTAATTCATAAAATCATCTATATTTTGATAATATGGGGATTATCATAAGAGTGCATCTAATTTTTAGAAAAATAATAATATAAAGTACTAATCAATCCATAGGTTTTTAAAATAATTATAATATTTCCTAAATATCCTTTTCAAAACATTTTACACTTGTTTTATTCAAAAATCACTTTCTTAAAGAACCAAAAATTCCCCTAGTTTTCAATGTAGTAACAAACTCCAAGAATATCATTTGAAAAATAGTTTTTAAAATAAAAAATCTGTAAAAAATCATAAATATGTATCACATATGTATAACATGATTATTTATCAATTGAATTTATCATAATCCTTAAAAATAAAATCTCTTAGAATTGTAAATCACAAAATCATAACACAGTCCACATGAAATCATAAAAAGTTATAAACATATTTTTTCTATCCAAATGATTTTTGAAAACCCATTTTGGAATTTCATAAAATACATATTAATTTATAAAACAATAATAATATAAATTTATAAAAAATCCTTTTTAAATCAAACATAAACTTCATATGACTTCAATAAACAATTTAAATGATTAATAAATCAATAGAAATTTTTGAAAAGAAGTTTAAATAATTCAACCATACAATGATTCCTAAAAAATGGAAAATTCATGGAAACACCTTCCTTAAATCTATTTTGGATTAAGGAAACCCCTTTAATATAGGGAAGAAAAGACCTAAGGAATGATTTCACAAACCTGTCATGAAGAACCTCAAATGGCTAATATTGACCCTCACCCTACGGTTCTAACAACAAGTTTCCACACCATGGGAGAGAATAATAAGTGGGAGAATAATATAAATATGTATAAGGAGAGGAAAAATGAGGACCCAAACTTGAATAAATTATAAAAAATTGATATGATGGTGCTAAAATTCAAGAAATATTTTGGTGGAAACACACCTAGGTTGTCCTAAAAATGTATCAAGAGATTGAGGAAGGATAAGGGAACTAAAGGATTTTAATTCAATGAAGAGAAAAATATTAAAAACTAAAAATTAAGGTCATAGGTAGGTCACATGGTTTGGTCACACAGTTTACTAAACCATGATCTAACCATGGGATCCCCATTGGATTAAGCTAGAAGTTACCAGATAGTTCACCAAACAATTATCTAACCATTAAGGTGACACAAAATTTAATAATAAGGCCCCATGTTTTGGATACAAATTTTGATAAGCCATGTACCAATTGCATGGGAACCTATGAAAATGTTTTAGTATGTTCATAAATTGGATTTAAAGTTTGAACTAACCATGATAAAACCATGAATATTTCCCTAGAAACTCATTTAATTATAAACATCAATAAATTTGACCTGTAACTCTATAACAAGGATGAAAATCATTAAATAAAAAAACAAATATGAAAAATATAGGTAGGGGTGGGACATAACCAGTGACACAAAAATTCTAATATTATTTATTGAATACTTGATCATATTATAAGAAATTACATCATACATTTCAATTCCCCGTATATTAATTTTTCCAACATTATCTTCTGCCATGATAATATCCATTGATGATTGGAGAGATTCAACAAACCTCGTGAAGTGAACTTTAAATGGGGTATCTATGAGTTAATCTCATTTAAGACATAGTGAATATTATGTTGTTCGTTTCACATAGTATAGAACACTCAAAAAATAATTCTACCCTATGATGTGTTATTTTGATAACCTCTATATTAAATGAATACAAAGACTTATTTCTTTAAGGAATTTATTAATGAGTTTTCATGGTGATATCATTATATTTTTTATCTTTCTGACATAAGTTATACCATGTTATGATGAAAAAACCCATTATGTTGGAGTTATGATTTTATATAAATGATGTGCTCTAAATATTTATTATTAAATAGACATTTACATTTCTAGTAATACCTTATAGATATAATTATATAGATTATTTTTGTAGGATTTATGGGAACAATAAAGGTGAAAACTTGATACAATATTCAATGGAACATAAGTATGGAATAAAAATATTGATTGGCTAATTGATGATTTCCTTGATCATTCTTTTACTTGGAATTTAAGACCATTTTCTAGCTCTAATACCTTACTCTTTTTGGTAACAATATTTTAATTTGGATCGTGGAATCATAATAATTAGAGACTAAGGATTAAACACTAGATAAAAAGTCTATATGAACCTTGTAAAACACTTTTTTTGTATGTATTATACATATCTCTATATCAGTTAATAACTTGGTTTTATTTATACATTATATCCTTAGTAGTATCAAGTATAATAACATTCAAATTTTTGTATTTCATTAGTCACTTATTTACCCCATGTTTAGTGGTTGTGCATCTCTCACCTGAGGCCTATCATTTGGTATCAAAGCATATATTTTCTTGAAGGTATTATTCCTAGATTATCGATTAGTATTTGATAGATGTTGTCATCAATAGAAATAATTCTAAGTATTCCTAAGGATATACGTATTTTTATTTATTACTAACATATTTTAATTCAATATATCTATGGAGAGTATGTATATAGTCAATAAGAAATGATTCCCCATGCTCTAGGTAAATTGATAGCATATATATAAGGAAAGCAAAGTTCCATATATTCTATCTCTTGGAATGGATATTCGTGATATCACCAAGAATGATGTTTATATTAGAAAATTTGGGACAACCTATAATTTACTTAAAAATTAGAATATTTAAAAAGATGATAGTGTGTGTGTTGTGTTACTCTCATTCCTATAATAAAAAGAGTTGAAAAGAGTTATATAAAAACAATGAATAGAATTTAAATAAAATTCCATGATATCCATGAGGAAGATAAAAAATTCAAGGATTTATGATAAAAAAAAGTTTCCTTCTCAATATGAGGATATTAAAATGGGAGAAGAGAAGTTATGGTATGAGTTATTTTTTCAGATTAAAAAAACTATATGTTTAATTCAATGTTATAGAGAATTTATTGAGTATTTTGTTGTAGTTAAGAAATTAATGAGAAATATAACTGATAAATTTGGTTCAAAAATCTCTAATCATGGGTATCAAGACTTGGATAATTGTATTATTGATAAGATTAATAATTTTTTGATATCATATTAAATGAAGAGGAGTAGTAAAAATCATTGGTGGTTGAGGTGTATTACAATATAGTAAAAGTTAGAAAGTCCTTTATAATTTAAAATAATTTCTCATCACACATTATCGTTAAAAAAATACTTGAAAGATATAAAATTTTATGTTATAGGGGACATTACTTTTGGAAATAATATATCACTAAATGTGAAAGGAGTTTAAAGGACTATAATTTGTGAAAATAATCTTGAATCCACTAACCTTATCCTTGTCGGTTGATTGAGAAAAAAATTGAGCCTCTCTAAACTTTGTTACAATGGGATGATTGAAAATTTGAATAATTTTTTATTAATGGAAAACTAAGAATAGGAAAACATTATAAATTTATATCAAGGGGTTATAAAGTGTTGAATTTATAAATCATCACCATAAATACACTCTAAATAATCCCTATTAAGGGAGTTGAAATGCAAAAAAAATAATCAATGAGTCTGTGTGAACCCTTTTGGAAGAGATAAAATATGTTAAAAAATTACCCTCTAACCATGTATAAAGAATTTGTATCCCATGTGGAATAAAGGATCGATAGGCTCTGATATTGTATGTAATACTATAGTGGGAAGGAAGGATCCCTGATATAAAGGAAACTAATAACGATAAACCCACATTGATCACAAACAACAAAATATTCTTCAAGGATAAAAGAGAAAATCCATAGACAGAGGAGAGGGTTTTGAATATAGGATATTTACCATTTAAATGGTATATAGATAAATAAATATTCATTGATCCCTAAAAATCCATAATGAGGGCACCTCTATGCATGATTCATTGGACATAGGAACTATTAATATTGAGCTTTTGGCCCTATCTTGGAGCATTTAAAGGTACCCAATGCCTATAACCTTTCTTAGATGAAGGCACATGTACAAATAAAGAGGGAGGGAGATGGTTTCTAATGATACAAGGAATTTCAAAAATCCTTGCCTACAAAAAGTGACTATCCTAAGAATAATATAATCTTTCATTGATACAATTCACTTATGGTTTGGTTCCATTGTGGTGGGAGGAATATCATTGATCCCATGTCACCCTATATCTAGAAATAATAATATTTATCTTAGCTTGAATGTTAAAAAACTCACATGTATTAGAATAAAATTTTAATTAAATATAGTGATTGATGTAAAGGAATGATGTGAACTTTTGTGAGAATATACTTTTTATGGGGAGGTTGAAGTATTAAACAATCATTATAAAGGGAAAAAATAATTAGAAAAATATTTAAAATTTTCTGTGAGGAAAGTAGCTATTATATTAGTGTGAAGGGTGTAAATGATATTTGGTGTAAATTCTATGTCCATTTGAGTCAAATGAACATAGATAATATAATTAAATATAATTATTTTTGAAATCTATTGAATTTGAATTATGAAAGACTCAATAATTCCTATTTGTGATATAAATAAATTATAGTGAATAAGATTCCCATGAAGGTGGATATAAAAACCAACATCTCTCTGTATTTATTACAATTAGATGTGTGTGGTTTGATAAACTTGAAATAAACTAATGGAAATAATTATTTCATTATATTTCCTAATGATTTTACTCAAATGAACTATAATTATTTTATGAAAAGTTAATCATATAATATTATGATGTTTAAGTAGTTTTGAAGGTATCCTAAAAAAATTTGATGTGCTATTAAAATATTTTTGTCCAGTAATGGATCTAAATACATGAATGAAGATTTTGAGATAGATATTAATAACCATGAAATAATGAATGAATATAGTTCTCTATAATCATAAAAAATAAAATAGTTGGTAGAAAAAAACTTGAGTTTAGTGGACATGAGAAGGTATGTGTGATCATATCATGGAACATTAAACACATTAGAGAAATTTCATGACAATGACTTTAAATATCTTGAATTTGTTCCTAATTTGACTGAATATAGTGAATAGACCTCATGAGATGTGGTTTGGAATGAAGAAAAACCTTAAAATAATAAATTTATTTGACATCCCTTTTTATATTATGATTAACAGAATAAATTTGGTAATGTTTAATGAGGGAGAATATATAGGGATATTTCTTAGATATACACTTTATGGAAGGAGTTTTTAGTGTTACACAAATAATATACATAATATCATTAATATATTTGATGTTATTATTTTGAAAATAAAAATCAATTCTAGGCATCATTTCTTACATGAAGTGACCATTGGTTATTTTTTTTTTTGTATTTTTTTTCAATAAGTATCAATATGTATGTTTTGGTGGATGATGGGTGATGGAGTGAGTGTCCAACCCGTGAATATGAAGGTGCTACGCATGTCTTTGAGTAATGAACTGGAGGAAGATCTCCCATGCTTGAATAATTGGCTGGATATAGTCAACTGAGAAACTCTATTAACCGAATGATTATTTAAGCTAGTTTTTATACCTATGAAAAATGTTACAATATTTTAAGGAGCACTGTATAAAACATGTTAAGAATATTTAATCTAAGATTGAAGGTGTTTTCTACTAACTTATATGGTACATCCAATATAGTTGAACCCAAAATACTTAAAACATGCTCAAATAATTATGGAATATAGCTAAAATTGAACATAATTTATCACTAAGTTATATATCTAAGAGGATACTTAATATTGTGTCTAAAATATCTTATATTATGTTTTAAGATGGTTGGATGATATTTCAAGAATCCCCTGAAGACATTTCAAGAAGTTTGAAAATTTCTGAGCTCAAGACAAAAAATTGGATAAGTATTGAAATTATCATAAGGCTTACACAAACACATCATAAGGTTCATAAAACTAGTGTGTATGGTTAACACATGTCCTTGTAAGGATGGGACATGTCCTTGTAAGGTTATATAAAACTTTTAAAGGTTTAGATAGATATCATAAGGTTATGACATGAATCTCATATTATTGAGATAGATATATGTTAGTATGGGACATATCATCATAATGTTTATCCTTTCACTTCATAATGTATATATAAGGTAGTTTAATGTTTAGATATGTCTAAATAAGTTTGATACAAACCTTTTAGGAATTTTTAAGGTTGGTGTGACTGAAAATTTCATAAAATCATGAGCTACCACTGATGCGCATGGGACTTGGTAAGGTTCATTATACTATGTCAATATTAGTAACGATTGATATATTTTAATATGAAAGGTATTTTCATTCAAGTTGAAATAATCATGATTATTAGTTAATCCATGATTCAAGATTCTTATGGGGAAGATGAAATAAGATTAGAGATAATGATCACTATTTCAATAAAGATATGAGTTTTGAATAAAAATATTTGAAAAATAATATATATGATCAAAATGAAAAATAAAATTAGATGATGCAAGGGATTTCATAAATGTTTTAATTATAAAAAAAATTAATTTTTATTCAAGATAAAGGAATGAGGAAGCAGAGATGGAAAGATAGGAATTTACTCTATCCTAAAATGATGAAATTCTAGATTTTATAAATCTGGAAATGGAAAATCTACAGATGATGAAACTATTATTCATGGTCTTAAACATGAAAAAACTTTTTGATTCAATATATATGGTAATATGAGTGTGATGAGGTGTTTTTTATAGTTTATGGGTTTAATATGAAACTATAACGGCTTCCTAGATTTTCTAAAGTTGTGATTTGAGATATTCCAATCCATAAATAAAGCTATTATATAATTTATAAAACAAGAACAATGTTTAAATGATGCTATTAGAGAGGGTATTTTTAGAATAATGAAAAACTTTATCGGGATATAGAATATATAAGAAGAATAAAGATGATATTTAGGTAAGTTAAAAAATGATAAATAATAAAGGAACTGTACTCCATTAATTTTACTTGAGGAAACTCATTTGAGAAAAAAAGGAAATGGAAATCATGGGATAAATGATAAGATATTTGTTTGTCTTTAATGTTTTCTCCTCAAATTTTTTTTATTTTTTGAAATTTGAAAAACACCCACAATCATAGTGAATAATAGTATTTATTATTTCAAATAAAAATAAGTAGGTGAGAATGAATACATGAGTTCTAATAGTTGGATTTGGCCTAATAAAGTGTCATATGAAACTAAGTATCATAAATAATTTGAGAATGAATGGATGAGATACCTGAATTACTATTGAATATTTAGAGGTAGTCATGATCCTTGAACTCTGAGAGAAACCAAAGACTTTGATTCATGAAGGTATTCTTTAAAATTCTAAGACAGTCAAAGAATCTATGTTTAGGGTATAAGATCTGATATTGGTGATGTAGTGAAATTTGGTGTGAACTTGTGATCTACTTTAATGGTTGAAAGAAATGTTGTGAACTCATGAGAGATATAATATTGAACCTTCCCAAAGTAGTTTAAATTTACCTATGTAATATGGTAAATTCACACTTTTGTAATATGGTGTGAAAGTATCCAGGATGATCTATGGTCACCTATTTGTAATTGAAGAAAAATTAATAGTGGATACTATTTGACTTAGTGAAACTGGATCATATTAATGAGTAGGTTCCCCACCATAGTTCCAAAACCATATAAAAATACATACTTTTGTTATCTTAATTGCATTTTTTATTTCATGTGGTTTTGGAATGTTGGGGTGAAGATAAAATGATCCATTCTTATTATAATAGATAATTGAGGTTTAAATAATAAAGGGGGTAAAGTATTATAATAGTATTTGGAATTTTATTTATTCCCCACACCTCATTCACCCCACTCCTAAGTGTTCATGAATCATTATATAGGAACCTATAACTAGTATTAAAGAGAGGTTACTATAATATCACATGTTTTTTAAAGTTTTAATTTTCTAAAGGATTTTGAATTTTAAATTACTAGATGGGTCAAATCTTGATTGAAGATTTGGAAAGAAATTCAGAAGTTGGAATGCCTCTAAAAAAATTAGATGAGAAATGAGTATTTCTTTTTATCTCAGTGTTTTCAGGATCATCTCAAGGTTCCAGGGCCTGAAATCGATTTTTTTTAAAGGTGAAGCTCATGGCACATGATTGGTTAATGGTTAGTGCTAAACATCTGACCTAACCATGTGGGACATTTTTTATAGAGGAACGGTTTGGGAAACCATGAAGAGGATAGAGGAAACTGTGTAGGGGGTTTCCAATTTACTAAAAACATGACATGTAGTTTCACTAACCATGTTCTGCAACCATGTGAGGTGGGGTGTGCCTTGGATATTAGAGTCAAACGGTTGGTTCATTTTCTATATATTAAACCATGCACTACAACCATGCAAGATGAGGGTCTAAAGAAGTTCCAACAGCATGGTTGGTATATAGTTTGGAAAACCATTCGGACAAACTGTGTGGCTCATTAAAGAGGGTAAAATTACTATTTTTTCCTCCAACCCTTAGATGGTTTTACCTTTTTTATACCCCCTTTGTCTCTCATTCCCAAAAACCTACTTCTTGCTTTTTCCATAGGAGTTATCCCTTGTTTTTTTAGAATCGAACACCATAAGGTGAATTGGAAAGCATAAGGAAAGCCTTAAAATCTATTATACTATGTTATGTTCTTTTCCTTATTCATCTAAAATAGGATTATTGGGTTAGGTATTTTTTCCCTGATTCCACTGGTTCATGGTGGAAATAAATACCAATATTGGGGTTTTTTATCTGACTTAGAAAAGGATAACCTGAGATGTCATCTATACTTTTTCACATGTAGCTTCATTGAGGTACATCGGCATGGTGAATTTATAAATATTTTAATCTTAAATGAAATTTTTTGAATGGTTGTTTTGGTATTGTTTCTTGGGTACTATTTTGGGCTTGAGGTTGGGCTTATGTTTTGGGATGTTAGTGGGTGTTTGGTCATGATTCTAGTGCGGTGTGACTAGCTGGTGAGATTTTGGGCCTTATGACTATTTCAAATAAAATGGTTCTTTAAATTAAATTATTGTAATTTAATTAATTAATTATAAATTTATTATAAATAAGTGTTTATGGTGGTTTTATTGAGATATAGGACCCAACATGACTCAGTTGAGCTTGGACAGGCCTTGGAAGCTTCTGTAATCCCTTATAAAATTAAATGGAAAGCTTCCTAAAAGTCGGTGGTTCATCATACATATACTAGAGTATTTTTTCATGTTTATTTAGTATGTTTATACGTGGTATTTCCACTGAGGTTGACACACCCTATTTATATTTACCCAAATGAAATCTTAAATCAAATTATTTAATTGGTAACTGAATTAATGAATGTGAGGGGTCACTGAAAACCCATGTTTGATAGCCTCATACTGCAACTTATCATTGAGGTCGAGCATCCCCTGTGGGATTCCTCCTCTTATAATCTGACCTAGATGATCCCATGTAGTTTGAATCCATTTACTTACTTCTTTTGAACACCCATTAGAGTGACACAAGTACATACAAGTTGGATTAGAGGATACCTAGTTTTTTTCCTCTCTAGTATTTCACATGAGGGACATAGTGGGTGCCCCGACATTGGACTGAACCTAAGGTAGTGTTTGGGGGTTGGGTAGATATTGTATCAGGTGTCAACTAGAAACTGTACTGAAATTCTAATCTTATAAGTCTGAGGAAATAGTGGTGGGTTGGGTGTTCGACCACACTCATTATTTTCTTTTTTTCACTCAATTATTATTGATTCTACTATGATTTCCAAAGTTACATCCTAGATTTTGAAACTAATGTGATACATTTCATGATAGGGATTCCATGAGGTACTTCTCAGGATCTGTATTCATAACCCTGTGGATGGAAATAGATATTGTGGTATGGCACCAATGAGGGGAATCATAGTATTGAACTGACAATGTTTGATGGTATGAAACTGTTTACCAATATTTCTATGGATGTTCTCCATAGACTCAAGGAGGATTCCTTAGTTGATGGCCCTAGTTCTTAGACCATATAGGTTTATATTATACTGAGTTTTCTATGGATGCATTTCACAAACTAGCCCAGATACCTTGGTACCATGACAACTGATCCTGACCAGAAATAGCCCTAAGGGAATTCCTGATCCCCACAAGTTGGTGACTAGCACCAGGCATTATACAAGATAAAGGTGGGGACAATTTTTCCCACAAAATAGCATAAGTAATAGATAAAAGTGAGTATGCTCAAAATAAAACTCCATAGGGAGAATAGTTCCAAAACTAAAATAGGTATATAAACCCAAAGTAAATCCAAAAATTACTATAAAAAAGATATACAACACAAGTCCCAATGGACATGGTAGCACAAATCCAAAAGGATCAACAAAAACTACCACCTCCAAGTGGTTTTTTTACCTTGCTCAAACCTAGCATAAGAATATCTAAAAATTCCCAAAACATAGGTAGGGTGTGAGTGGAAATCCTTGTAGGGTCTCACCAAGGATTTCATAATAAGATGCCACATTAATTAACCAAATAAAGAATTCAATTTAAAAAAATAGGCATGGAAATACAAAATAATATTTTAAAAAACATAATTTACATTTCAATTGATGAAAATTGTAATATCTTAGATTTTCCAAGTATTATTTTTTAAAATATTATATGGAATTATTGTGAGACCAAGAGCATAGACAAAATTTCATTCTGAGGCCCAGTGAGCCCGGAATGGTGGTTTGATCCTTTTTAATTTAAGTGAGTCAGTGTGTGTGTATAGTTGTATTAGTTTCCAAATGGATGCCTGGATTAATAATCTAAGGGCACTATTTTGTACAAGACGATGACTTTACCTAAGAACGGGCCTAAGCTCGACCAGCGCGGGACGAGGGAAAAAGTTTATTTTTGGACATTTTAAGTAAAAAAAAGAAAATAAGATAAATTGAAAAGTTTATTTTATTTTATTTGAAAACATTATCTACAACGCAGTGACTGGGTAGTTGTTTTGATAATTAATAACACATCATAATCACTTTGAAATAGAAACACTGACTCGTTAATTCTGCAGTTTAACAGCATCGACTCAGCGTGATGGAACACTGAAATGTCTTCCCCAATTTTAATGGGTTAATCAAATGTTGGTTATTGGAAGAATATTGAGAGAAACTCTAGAGAATTATTGGATCTTTGTAGATAACTCTCAATAATGAACAATGATGAATCAAAAGTGTGCATCGTTGTGCCAATGGATTTGAAGGATCTCGGCGATGACGGTAGCATGATCCCCTCATCATGGATCGATCCATCCTCGAGATAGGGGTTATGTTTTAAATTTTTTCTACCTCGTTCTTTAAATTAAACAACGAATGTGAATCAACCCACGAACTGGTTGACCCACGCATCATCGTTCTTGTGGGAGGGATTTTCTTTATTAGGTTTGTTCTTGGGGATTCTTTTGTCATGTTTGGATGTTTTTAATTTTCCTTGTTTAAACCTTCTAATAGGAGCAGATTAACGTCGTGACAAATGATGGTGGAGGTTCATTCCTCTTTTTTTTATTCCTCCCTCTTCCCCGCATTCTTCAAGTTCTTCATGGGGATACAAATGAGGAATCATTGTGCGCCCATTTCATGGAAAAATGAACCCAAAAAAAATATTTGGCATCGTGATGACCCAGCGAAGGTGTGGTGGTGATAGTGGCGGATGAGTCGACATGGTTCAAGATTTCTTTTTCTTCGAGCGTTTTTCATACAGGTGAACCAAAACGTGTTTTCTGGGCCGATTTGAGGCCCAAAACCGATGTAATCATCTCTATGATTTCAGGGCGACCTAAACCCTTTAGTTTGATAGTGATCTAATGGTCGGATCAAAGAAAGAGGCATCACGGGAGGCGTGTCAGTGGAGAATAATGATTCAAGAAATTTCTAAAGAAAACAGCAGGTATCCTGAAGAACACACCATGTGGGACCGGGTCAGTGGAGACTAGGGTTCCCCAATGCAGGAAGTGATGACATGCAGTGTTCCCCAAAGAACATAGTGTCTAGGTCCTTACGTGGGACTTGCAATGTATATTGTATGATACACGAACACGGGGTGGAGTACACGACTGTGTACTCCACCACACGGCTAGACTAGGTCGGTTTCATGGGTTACCCCATGTACCGGTTACATGGGTTGAGGTTATGTACGGGCACAAGGATATTCACACACAGTGGACCCCAGTTACTCGAACATGGTGTGTGGTCCTCTCTACACATTGTGTACTTACCTTTCTACAAGGAATGTTCCCTCTGACTCAGGACATTATATACAGGTTGTACTCGAAGTTGCGAGACACGTTTTTTGACCCCTTCTACATGTCATGTATATCCTGGAAACTTGGAATGATATCCTTTTCCACCATTCCTTGGAAAAGTTTACTTTGTTTTAGTTCCCCTTTTCCTTGTTCCCATGAAGTTCATGTATCGTTTCCATCCATAGGAGTATGATCTCTTCAGCAAGACTTTCTGAGATACAGTCAGGTATCACACTGAGAGGCCTAGAGTGAGATCCTCTATCCATTTTTGACCCTAGGTAGAGTCAGGTATCGATGTGACTAATTCTATAGGACATCGATCCTCTACCTAGCAGGTGAATCTGAATGAGTTGTTTTATCTTCCAAGGCCCTAGAAGTGATCCTCATCTGTGTATCATGATCTTTTCCCACTTAGGAGTGTGTTCTCCCAGAATGATTGTATCAATCTATCATGGCTTTTCACGATGAACAATACTTCTCATATGAACATCATCAGAGCTATCAGACTCATCAAGTGAGTTCTCCTAGATGATCTCTTCAGGGAGTCTTCAAACTGAACCCCTATCATGGGTATGTGGTCATGTGACTTGTCTCTAAACTATGGTTTTGGGTTTCGAGTATATCTAGATGTATTTCTCTTGTTATATGTTTAGTAGACATATACTTTGTAAAGATGATTGTAGATTTACTTTTCGTATTTCTTTGTGGTTATTAGGGTCCTCTATTAAGTATTGTTATACTAACCCCTTCACAGGATTTTTCCACACGGGTCATTTCTTGTGCCTACAAGCATCCTTTTGATGGAGTCTAGGGAAGACCAAGACTAGATTGAGCTTTCTGAGTTTCCTATAGGGCGAGGTGTTCCTACAACTATGAGCAGTAGTCCCAGTATCTATTTGTTGTTATAGGTTAGAATTTTTAGTTTACGGACTCTTGTTTTGGTGGGCTTGTATTCTATCTTAGTTTAGTTTTCGTGATTTACTTTCTGTTGTACTCTACTGGTTGGGTTTATTTGTATGCATGCATTTTTTTCTTTAGTGATTTTTTTTACATTTTAGCATTTGTGGGCTTAGAGATGTGTGTGTTTGTGTGTATAGGTACTTAGGCAATGCCTCCCATGTTAGTGATATACCCACTCGATGCTAGTCACCATCCCCTGGCCTATTGGAGGTGGGCTTGGGGAGTCACTGTACGGGCCCTACGGGTATGGGTCATGATAGAGTGGTATCAGTGGTGGTAGGTTCTACCTTAGGACTGAGAGTCTAAGAGGTTTATTTTGTGGCAATAGTGTTAAGTGTTTCGAGCTCGTCTTTCAGGCCAGAGACTCTAGTGTTGGTCCGGGTGTCCGATGTAACCATACACCAGGACTCTGATAACCTTCTTTTCAACTCGATACATGAAAACACTAGTTTTAGGGAAGTAGAATAATGGTACATGCATCATATAGGAATGGGTTTTGTTTTCCATGTCCTTTCTATCATCTATCTAGATATACTTGTTAACCATGGTACATCTTGTTTCCTTACAGGATACCTCCACAACGCATACCTGCTAGGATTTAGTAGAATAATCATGAGGATAACCCCGTCAGTGATGAGGCTTTGATACAGAGACCATTTCCCCAGGTGTTACCTCCAGGTGGGGAACCTGTTATACAACCACCAATGGAGAAACTTTTGGTACCTGCAGGACCGACAGATGAGGGGCACAGGTTGATCACACTCCATGAGTTCAAGAGATAGAGACCCCTCGGGTTCTGAGGTGAGCCCGACCCTCAGGTGTTTGAGGATAAGATTGAGGTAGTGACTAGAGTTTTCCTTCTAGTGAGGACACCAGCAGACCAGATGGTGATCCTAGGAGCGAGCCTTCTTCATGGTTCAGTGGGACGATGGTGGAATCTGACAACACAGACTCATGAATAAGAGACACTTTTGTGGAAGGAGTTTGAGAGACTCTTTAGGGAGGAGTTCTCTCCAGTTATGCTGAGATAAGTTCATATCCAGGAGCTTCTTTAGCTCCAGTAGGGAAGTTTTACAGTGAATTACTATTCATAAAGGTTCACCAACCTCTCCAGGTACTCGATGTATATGTTTAAGGATATTTACTTTAGATTATTGACCTTTGAGTGAGGTATAAAATGAGAAATATGAGCTATTTTCATTACTCTATGTATTTGGACTTATGTTGGAGTGCTCGAGTGGGACTTGGTGATCAAGAGCTTATTTACGGGGTAGAGACAGCTAGTGGAAGTCAGCAGTAGGGAGACAGGTGCGGAGACCTCAGAAGCAGGGATTCGATGTTATGAACAGGGTTCGTAAAATGGGAGATGTCACAGGAGGACCCAGGATAGAGGATCGACAGCCCAAGGCTCTCAGGTTAGATCCAGTCAGCCTAGGGAGAGGTGCTCCTACTCGTGCGACAGTGGAGAACTTCTCGCTAGATAATGTCCAACCCATTGAGCTACTAATAGAGAGGCGGTTGATAGACCACTAAGGCAGAGGGTGGAGCATACAGACCCACCAGAAAGAGGACCTGGCAGAGGATCAGGGAGAGCTGAAGGTGGTGGAAGACGCTTCGATCTACTTCCATCACCACCCCAAGGAGGTCCGCACTAGGCTCATGGATCTGGGGGGATAGGGGCAGGGATAGCTATATGCGGTCAAGGCGTATGACCCAGGGACTCCAGGGATGATATGAGGTACGATATTTGTATTCTCTACCGTAGATTTCATACTTATAGAAATAGGTTCTATTCATTCTTTCCTCTCCACATGTCTTTTGTGAAACCTTGAGATTCTGGTAGATTTGTTGACTCGATCCTTACGCTTGGAGACATCTATGGGAGGAGATTCAATGATAACGCATATTTGAAGATAGTGTGATATTTCCCTTAGAGGTGAGAGTTTCGGTTGGAACCTCTTGGTGGTAGTGTCGAGGCCTTATGACGTCATTCTCAGTATGGATTGGCTATCTTCGGTCCATGCCCAGATTTACTGCTTTCGAAAAAGAGTGCGGTGTGTTTGCAGTGATGGGAAGAGGTTTTCCTTTGTCGATGAAAAGGACACCCAGGTAGCATAGGATGGGCTCATGCATAGTAGGGTGTTGCTGATCACTCGTGATTTGGATATTCTTACTCTCAAAGGAGTATATGTTATGAGCTTCCAGTTCCTAGCAGTTGTGGTGGAGTACAAGGACACCTTTCCCGAATATGTTCCCGGACTATATCCCCGCTGGAAGATCAACTTCTGCATAGACTTACAGCCAAGGACGGCACTGATATCCTCACTAGAATATCAAATGGCTCTCGCAGAGCTGCGTTAGCTGAGGGTGAAGCAAGAGGATTTGTAGAGGAAGGGGTTTGTGAGACCCATCATTTCACCTTGGGTGGCCCTAGTTTTGATTGCCAAGATGGAAAATGGGAGTTTGAGGTTTTCCATAGATTACTGGTGCCTAAACCAGGTGACAGTGAAGAACAGGTATCCACTTCAAGGATCAACAACCTCTTCGATCAACTAAGAGAGGCACAATGGTTCTCTGGTTGTACCCAAATTTACCCTACAGGTATGTGGTTGTTGTAGTACAGGTAGGGGTCGAATCCACAGGGACCGAAGAAGAAACCTAGAGACACTCTGATTTTGGAAGGATTTGGCTATGGAGTGGCCAACTATTTGGATTGATTTGATTTGAATAACTACTAATATAATTTAAAGAGAATAAATTAAAACATGCAATTACTTAGTCTAAAAAAATTAATGGAGATGAGTTGATCTTAAGTTGTTACTAGGGTTAGATTGAATGTAATTACTTTCTTATAACGTTCGTTTCACTAATTCAAGATGTATCCAAAAAATGATATAATTCCTCAACATCATTCACAAATTTAATCCCTACACAATTCCATGGATAATCACCAATGCACTTAGAGGATCAATTTAATGATCACTCTAAGGAACTAGATCGTACTAGCACTCAAATGTGTCATTGTTAAAGTTGGCGAAGATGAATAAGAAAATAAATCATCAAATGGAAATATTAAAATAATGAAATGATTACATAATTTTAGATCATAAAATAACATCCAGTCTACCCCATTCAACTCCCTAGGACCAACCCATTAGGTTTTATCCCTCCATTGATTCTATGATCTCAAAGGAAGCGGAAAGTAGACTCATAGGGGCAGGATTGAAGAAGAAAAATAAAAAAATGAAACGATCACTCCACCGCTGTGTGAATAAATTCACAAGTACTAGTGTGAATAAGATCACACCTTGGGGAAATGGTATCAATGTGAAAATAAGAAGAATAAAAAATATAATTAGAAGAACTTTTATTGAAAACTAAGGTGATTCAAACAACTTACATGAAAAAGAAAAACGTTACAAAGACAATTTGGCATAACAACATTACATTGAAAGTAAAAGTAAGAGATCCCTAAATCCTCCACCAATACTGCCTTAAATAGGAATTTTGGAAGTCTTTGGCCTAGTCCCCATCATCCCATGGGCCTTTAATTAATTTTTTTGGGGAAAGGTGGGTGGAAAATTAATGGAGATGTGACCCTGAAATGGAATCGAGCTTGCATCCACCAGAAGGACGCACCGAAAGGACCTTCTAGATGAACGAATTAGAGTGGGACATAGAAGGATAAAATGTATCCCCGGATGTCCTCTAAAGTCCTATAAAATTTCACCCAAAAATAATATACGGTTCGTGATATATGATATAAATGGTGGGATGTTTTTCTAGGCCTCATAATCTGGCCTATAATTTCATCATCAACTTGGGCCGCCTGGAACACCATTCTAAACTCCGAATTAGCTTGGGCCACTATTGAATGAAATCTTACCCATGATGTCTTCTATCTCCTGTTAAATTTTGAGACTCTTTGGGCTTGAATAATGGCCGATACAGTACTTTTATTGGGCTATTGTCCAGCTCACTTCGTCCAAAATATGGTTGGTTCAAAGCCCACTTTGGTGGTCTTCCAAATTGAATCTCCAAGGGCTCCAAAAGAATGAATTGTTCCTTATAGCATGCGAGACATGAAAAGAAAATATGAAAATAAAATCAAGACCATTTTCTATTTTATGAGATGTTCACGAATGTACCTTGTAATAGTGCATTTTAGGAAAGAATTGCAATCATGATGTGAAATGATGTTCAAAGTATAAAATGCACTAAAATGGTATTTATGAATAACAAATCACATGAAAACTATAAAAATTAAAAATGAATATTAGCCTCTTCCAGTGGCTAATCACACCCCCAACTTGAGTTTTTCTAGTCCTGAGCAAAATAAATCTCACTAAAATGAAATTTGAATGACCTTTTCCAGAAACATTTTAATACACATTGCTCACTGAAAGACCTAATACCAATTTTTTTTTGAAACTCGTCAAAATAATTTAAAAAAAGCTAAGTCCAGAGGCATAACCCAAGCCCAAGCCCACTCCTTTTTTCAAATTCATCGCTATATTTCATCCAATTTCAATTAAGCATGACGAAGTGTTGTGCATCACAATAGACATGGTGGTTCATTTTCATTCAAGGGAGAAAATATGGAAGCGCTAGGAGAAATAAAATTTCAATATTAAGATGAGTACTCATTTTTTATTTTATTATTATTATTATTATTATTTCTTTGTTTTTTTTTTGCAATTTTTCCATGCTAATTGAAATTGAAGTCAATCGAGTCAACCCATGTAGCAAGACTTTGTCGATGACTCCCAGGCTCAAATACCTTAGGGCACCAAGTGAAGCTCACATACTCGGTCATCATCTTGAGTTAACTCAATCAAAAATAAATTCAAATTACCACAAATAGATATAAAATGCCCAACTCTAGGACAGACAACTATGGAGTCACGATCCCCAAGTGTTGAAAGCCACACATTAGGTCAATTCATTACTCTACACGCAATTGATTTTTTTTTGAATACTCATGTTAAAATTAAAATGATCACCAACCCTATGCCATTTATTCTGGACCCGAAGAATTCAAACTAAAACGCCATAATCTAAAGGACATGCATTGTGTTTTTTTAATTCAATGGATGAAAATATAAACGATGAAAAATCACATTGGACAACCACACTTTCCAAAATCTATGCACATGAACATAAACATGCATTAAAATCAGAATCAAGGCATTTAAAATTATTTTATATCCAACTTCATAGTTTGAAATGTGTGTTATCATGTTCAAGGTTAATGAAATTTTTCCTTCCATACATTTTTTTTTGCACTCAAGATCCAAATTTTTATTTCATCTCCCCCCCCCCAACATAGAATAACACTGTCCCCAGTGTTTAAAGAAAAGAAAAGTTACAAGGGGGTAGGAGAGGAGTTCAAAGATGAAATTGAACATGATAAACATGGAATGAATTTACCTGGTTTTTGATGTTGAAGTTCATGTTGTTCCAGATTACTCCTTTGATCTCTTGGGGGATGTAGGCACCTCCTTGATTGAACATGTATCACCCAAAATAGTTCTTGAACCGTACAAAGAATAACAAACTAGAAAAAACAAACAACACAATGATTTATTTAATTCCAAGTATCATCATTTTTATGGTTTTCCCTTTTTTTTTGTTTTTTTAAATAAAACTAATGATTCATTGTCTTCTTTTAAATTTTTGGTTAAGTTTTTACTCAGGGATCACACCGCGAGACATGGATGAATACGATTCTCCCCTTTCATACCCATCCATACTCATAAAATAAGAACAGTTCAACAGTCTAAATTTTTTTTAACCTAAAAAAACTTAAATAAAATAAAACAAACTGATGATACATTGTCTTCTTTTAAATTTCTATGTAAGGTATTACTTAGGCATCACACTGTGTGACATAGATGAATACGGTGCTCCCCTTTCATACCCATACTTACTCATAAAATAAGAACAGGTCAACAGTCTGAAGTTCTAATTAAATAAAATAAAACATGAAAACCACAGGTTGCCTCCCGTGCAGCGCTTTTGTTTAAAGTCTTTAGCTCGACTTGAACCCCACAACTTATCCAATTCCAGCTTTCAAAATTTTAGTGACCTCATATTTGTCCACTTCAACTTGTTTGAGAATGATTCTCCCTTGTGGTTGGTAAGAAGGATTTGAATTTGCTTCATGAACAATCTTATTTTCTAAAGTGAGTGGGAAAATGCGAGTATCAGAAATGATTGGTCTTTTTTATTATGTAGTATTTCTTAATAAATAAAATATCAACCCCACTTTTTGGGTTTCATGAGATGAATTAATGAAAACACCAAGCTCTTGTTTAACACAAATGATGGGATACTCGAGTGGGGAAGGAAGGACAGTGATTTTGAGTTCAGGTTGATTTAAATTTCCTAAAGAAGATTGGTAATTTGAATGAAAATAAGTTTCTTCTCTAAAAACATTAGAATGAATTGGTTACTTATAAAAAAATGATTCATCCCCAAAAGTTTCCATTTAAAATCTAGGAATAGGTATGGGTTCAATTTTTGGGATTTCTCTCAATTGTTCAGTAATCGGTGGTCCTAAAAATTCACTAATGGAGCCATGTTCAAGAAACTCAATCCATGATGTCAAGTTATTATCTTTTGAATTCAAAAAATCAATTTCCTCCTGATTTAAAAACTCTTCAGCTTGACATTAAACATTACTTGACCAATTCACTTCATTATCTAACTCTTATTTCCCATACTCTAATGTGGGTTCTTCACATGTTTTAAAGTTTTGTAGTTCTAACCTCAAAGATGAAACCTCATAATTCATTATCTCCATTTGATTACACAATTATTCAAGAAATGATTGAGGAACATATAAAGTGAAAATTTTAACATTATGTACTTCACTAAGATTTGACTCTTAAATCATCCTTGATAGGGTAGTAAATTTATCATTTAAACATTCATTATCCCATTGATTGTATGTCTCATCGGGTGTGGGGTAATCATTCAAGGGTTGATCAAAGTAATTAATTAAGTTTTTTTATTCCCAAAATTGATTTTCAATTTGATTCCATCTTGGTTCTATGTTGGGGTATTGCTGAAGATAATCAATTAGATTAGAGAGAGATATGGATTTTATATTTTTAGGACCCAGAAAAACAGATAGGGGAAGAGAGAAGAGAAATGTAGGTGAAAAAAGAGAATTTTGAGAAATAAAAGAAAGTGAAAATCTATGGTGACTTACTTAGATCCCTGGAAATGGTGCCAAAATTTGGTTGCACCCAAATTTACCCAATAATTATGCGATTGTTGTAGTACAGGTAGGGGTCGAATCCATAGGGACCGAAGAAGAAACCTAGAGACACTCTGATTTTGGAAGGATTTGGATATGGAGTGGCCAACTATTTGGATTGATTTGATTTGAATGACTACTGATTTAATTTAAATAAAATAAATTAAAACATAAAATTACTTAGTATAAAACAATTAATGGAGATGAGTTGATCCTAAGTTGTTACTAGGGTTAGATTGAATGTATTTATTTTCTTATAATGTTCGTTTCACTAACTCAAGACGTATCCACAAATTGATATAATTCCTCAACATCATTCACCAATTTAATCCATAAACAATTCCAAGGATAATAACCAATGCACTTAGAGGATCAATTTAATGATCACTCCAAAGAACTGGATCTTACTAGCACTTGAAATGTGTCATTGTTAAAGTTGGCGAAGACGGAGAAGAAAATAAATCATCAATTGGAAATCTTAAAATAATGAAATGATTACAAAATTTTAGATAATAAAATAACATCCAATATGCCCCTTGAAACTCCCTAAGACCAACCCAGAAGGGTTTAGCCCTCCATTGATTCTATGATCTCAAAGGAAGCGGAAAGTAGACTCATAGGGGCGGGATTGAAGAAGAAAAATAAAACAATGAAACAATCACTCCATCGTTGTGTGAATAAATTCACAAGTGCTAGTGTGAATAAGATCACACCTTGGGGAAATAGTATCAATGTGAAAATAAGAAGAATAGAAAAGATAATAAGAAGAACTTTTATTGAAAAATAAGGTCATTCAAACAACTTAGATGCCAAAGAAGAACGTTACAAAGACAATTTGGCATAACAACATTACATTGAAAGTAAAACTCAAAGATCCCTAAATCCTCCACCAATACTACCTTAAATAGGAATTTTGGAAGTCTTTGGATGAGCCCCCATAATACCATGTTCCTTTAATTAATTGTGTTGGGGAAAGGTGGGTGAAAAATTAATGGAGATGTGACTTTTCCACTCTTCCCCCAAAATGGAATCCAGCTTGCATCCACCAGAAAGACGCGCTGAAAAGACCTTCTAGATGAACGAATTAGAGTGGGAAATAAAAGGATAAAATGTATCCCTAGATGTCTATAAAGGACTATAAAATTTCATCCCAAAATAATATGCGGTTCAAGAGATATGATATAAATGGTGAGCAGTTTTTCTAGGCCTCAGAATCTGGCCCAAAATTTCATCATCAACTTGGGACGCCTGGAACACCATTCAAAACAACGCATTATCTTGGTCCACTATTGAATGAAATGTTCCCCATGACTATCTCCAGTTAAATTTTTAGACTCTTTGGGCTTGAATTAGAGCTGATACAGTACTTTTATTGGGCTATTGTCCAGCTCACTTCGCCCAGAATGTGGTTGGTTCAAAGCCCACTTTGGTGGTCTTTCAAATTGAATATCTAAGTGATCCAAAATAATGAATTATTCCTTATATCATGGGAGACATGAAAATAAAATATGAAAATAAAATCAAGACCATTTGGTGTTTTATGAGATGTTCAAGAATGTACCTTGTAATAGTGCATTTTAGGAAAGAATTGCAATCATGATGTGAAATGATGTTCAAAGTGTAAAATGCACTAAAATGGTATTTATGAATAACAAATCACATGAAAACTATATAAATTAATAATTAATATTAGCCTCTTCCAATGGCTAATCATTCTCTAAGGTTGACCTTCGATCAAGTTACCACCAGTTATGAGTACGGGACAAGGATATACCGAAGACGACATTCAGATGTCGATATGACCACTATGAGTACTTGGTGATTCATTTCATCATGAAAAACTCCCCTATAGTGTTCGTGGGACTTATGAACTAGATCTTCCATTCATATTTAGACTGCTTCATAGTAGTCTTCATCAACAACATCCTTGTGTACTTAGAGTCAGAGGAGGAGCACACGAGACACCTACGGATGGTTCTAGACATACTCTGAGAGAACCAGCTTTATGGGAAACTCTCAAAGTGCTAGTTCTAGATTCAGGAGGTCCACTTTCTAGGATATGTCATCTTAGAAGATGGATTAGTTGTGGACCCAACCAAGCTGGAGGCAGTGTTAGCATGGGATCCACCTCAGAGCATGACGGAGGTGTGAAGCTTCCTTGGGTTGGCAGGATATTACTGGAGATTTGTTCCTAATTTCTCATAGATATCAGCACCAATGGTAGACTTGACCAGGAAGAGTTAACCCTTCATGTGGATGGAGAAGTTCCAGCATGCTTTCAATTAGTTGACACATAGTTTCAAGAGCAGCCCAATCTTGAGATTTCTGGAGGAGGGTATTGAGTACATAGTTTTATGCAATGCATCAGGGACCAGGCTTGGTTGTGTCCTAATGTAGGGACAGGTGGTGATTGGTTATAGTTCACTCCAGTTAATATCTAACGAGTAGAAATATGCAACCCATGATCTTGAGTTGGCAATGGTAGTCTTCGCATTGAAGATGTGGTGACACTACCTTATGGTAAAGTGGTTTATCATCTATTATGACTAGAAGAGCCTCAAATACATCTTCTTACAAAAGGATCTGAATCTGAGACAAAGTTGTTGGATATATTTCCTCTATGACTATAATTTCTAGATCATCTATACTCCTAGGAAGTGGAATAAGGTGGAATATGTTCTTAAAAAGAGATCGATCTTTTAGATGTTGAGTGAGGCAGCAGAGCATTTGGCCTCATTACAGTTATCCTTCATGGACAGAGAGGATGCATCTTACCTTCATTCGATGATTTTCACCCCTCCACTCATACAGAAAGTTAGGGATGCACAACTTGGGGATGTAAACTTTGAGGCTTTACATGCTCAATTATCCACAGGATATGCTCCAGATGGATATTTTCAAGGTTGGGAGCACGTTGTTATTTTCAGAGGATGCATGGTCATGCTAGTGGTATTGTGGGAGGAGGTTCAGAGGGAGTTTCACACATCCCCCTAGCAGTACATCCTAGTGTGGAAAAAATGCACCATGACCTCCAGCGTCAATTTTGGTAGATAGGTATGAAGATGGAAGTATAAGATTTTTTTTATGCCTTATGTGCTAGCAGGTGAAGGTTGAGAACCAGGTTTCAAAGGGGCTATATCACCCCTATAAGTGTCGAAGTGGAAGTGGGATGGGATATAAATGGACTTCATTATAGGGTTACCACAAATGTCTATGGGACACTTGATTGACTCACCATGTTGGCACACTTACTAGATATCAGGGAGCAGCGTTCCATAGAGAGATTCAGATGCCTCTACGTGTAGGAAATAGTTCAACTTCATGGATTCCCTTTGATGATTATCTCAGATCATGATTCTTGTTTTACTTCTCAGTTGTGTAAGGGACTACAGGAGGCATTTGGGACTCAACTATGCTTGAGCACAGCTTTCCATCCTCAGACTGATGGTCAGAAGGAGAGGACCATTCAGGTTCTGGAGGATATATTGCTGGCCTTTATCTTGAACATTAGTCATGGTTGGGAGGAATACTTACTACTGGTTGAGTTTTCATACAATAATAGCTATCACTCCAGCATTGGCATGTAACTATTTGAAGCCTTATACGAGAGACCAAACCGATCACCGCTTTGTTGGACCAACCCCAGAGAGTCAGCACTCACAGATCCAAATTTGGTGTGAGCTACCACCGAGAAGGTTCAAATCATCCATGAGTGGATGAAGAGTGCACAAATATAGAAAAACTCTTATTCTGATAGGTGATAGAGACCTTTGGAGTTCGAGGAGAGAGACCAAATCTTCCATCGGGTCTCACCTTGATGAGGGTTGGGGAGATTTGGTCGGGGTGTCAAATTGTCCCCAAGGTTCATCATCCCTTTTCAGATACTGATCAGAGTTGGAGAGGTGGTTTACCACTTAGCTCTACCACTACAGTTGCATCTGGTACATGATTTCTTCCACGTGTTGCAGCTAAGGAGGTACGTGTATGACCCATCACACGTTGTCGAATGGGGAGAACTGGACATCAAGGATGGAGCGACCATTATTGAGTACCCAGTGGTGATCAAGGATCTTAATGAGAGGATCTTTCATGGGCAATTGATTCCCTTAGTGCACATCTGGTGGCATCATGGGAACCTTCAGAAGAGCACATGGGAGAGGAAGGATTATATTTGTGCCCAGTACCCACATCTTTTTTAGTAGCCCTTGTTTTGGCTTTTCAGGGAAGCAAATCCCCAAGGTGGGAAGAAAGTAATGTCTCGGATTTTCCATATATAATTTTTTTAAAATATTAAATGGAATTATTTCGAGACCAATCCTGGAGACGAAACATCATTCTGAGGCCTAGCGAGCCCGAAATGGTGGTGTGAACCTTTTTAATTTAAGTGAGTCGGCGTGTGTGTGTGGTTGTGGTAGTTTCCAAATGGATGTCCGAATTAAAAATATGAGTGCACTGTTACATCTGGGATGATGACTTTACCTAGGAATGGTTCTAACCTATACTAACGTGGGTCGAAGGAAAAAGTTAATTTTTAGGCTTTGTAAATAAAATAAAATAAAATAAAATAAATTGAAAAGTTTATTTTATTTTATTTGGAAATGTTCGCTGAAACACAGCGATGGGGAAGTTGTTTTGATAATTAAGGACACAAAATAATCACTCTCAAATAGCAATGCTGACTCATTAATGTCGTAGCGTAACTACAGTGACTCAGCATGACAGAATGCTGAAACACATTCCCTCATTTTAATGTTTTCATCAAATGTTGTTCGTTGGTAGAAGATTGAGAGAAACTCTTGAGAATTATTGGAGCTTTGGAGAGAAATCTTGACAATGAAAGATGAAGAATAAAAAGTATGAATCATTGTGCCAACATAGTTGAAGGATCTCGGCAACAACTATAGTACAATCCCCTCATCATTGATTGATCCCTCCTCAAGGTAGGGGTTATGTTTTAAATTGTTTATTCCTCGTTATTTAAATTAAAAGAAGAATGTGAATCAACCCATGAAATGGTTGACCCGCACATCATTGTACTTGATGGAGGGATTTTATTTATCGAGTTCATTCCTGGGGATTATTTTATCATGTTTGGATGTCTTTAATTTTCCCTGTTTAAACATTCTAACAGGAGTGTATTAACACCATGATGAATGAAGGTGGAAGTTTTTTCCTCCTTTGTTGTTTTATTTATCTTCCTCCCTCTTCCCCATGTTCTTCGCATTCTTTGCGGGGATTTGAATGAGGAATCGTTGCACACCCGTTTCTTAGAACAATGATCCCAAAACTAAGATCCGGAATTATGATGACCTAAGGGAGGTGCGACGCTGATAGCGGAGGATGAGTCGACATGGTTCCGGAGTTCTCGTTATTTGAGTGTTCTTTGTACGGGTGAATCAGAATGTGTTTTCAAGGCTTATTAGAGGCACAAAATCGACATAATCAGATTTTTGATGTCGGGGCGACCTAAAACCTTGAGTTTCATGGCAACAGGATGGCCGAATCGAAGAACATGGAATGTATCTAGAAGAACACGCTGTCTGGGACTGACTCAGCGGTAGCTAGGGTTCTGTGATGTTTGAATCAATGACACAGTGTGTTCTTCGAAGAACATGGAATATGGGACTTTACGTGGGACTATCCATGTATCTCGGATGATACATGGACATGGGGTGGATTACACAGTCTTGTACTCCACCACATGGTCAGACCAGGCTAGATGCATAGGTTACCCCATGTATCTGTTACATGGGATGACATACACGGGTTGAGGTCATGTATGGGCACACGGTTGTGCACACGGAGTGGACCCCAGTTACTCGGACATGACGTGTGGTTAGCCCTAAATGATGTGTACTTACCTTTATACATGGCATGTTCCCTATGACTCGGGCCATTACACATAGGCAGTACTCGGAGTCATGAGACACAACATGTGACCCTTTCTACATGTCGTGTATATCCTAGAAAATTAGCAAGATATCCTTGTCTGCCATTCCTTGGACAAGTTTCCTTTGGGTTAGTGCCCTTTTTCCTCATTCCCCTGAAGGTAGGGTATCATTTCCATCCATAGGAGTATGATCCTTGCAGTAGGAATTTTTGAGATAGAGTTTGGTATCCCTCCGAGAGGCCCGGAGCAAGATCCTCTATCCATTATTTACTCTAGGTAGAGTCGGGTATCGACATAACTAATTCTATAGGATGTTGATCCTCTACCTAGAAGGTAAATATGGATGATTTGTGGTATCTTCCAAGTCCCTGGAAGTTATCCTCATATATGTATCGTGATCTTTTCCCACTCAAGAGTGTATTCTCCCAGAATGAGTGTATCTATCTCTCAGGGCTTTTCCTAATGAACAGTACTTCTTGGATGAACATCATTAGAGCTATCAGACTCTTAGAATGAGTTCTCCCCAATGAGTGCTTTTGGTAATCTTCAAACTGAACCCCTAGTATGGGTATGTGGTCATATGACTTGTCTCTAGACTATGGGTCTGGGTTTCGAGTATATTTGGATGTTTTTATCTTGTTATATGTTCAGTATACATATATTGTGTAGAGTTGATTGTGCCTTTACTTTGCATATTGCTTTGTGGTTTTTGGGGTCCTCTACTGAGTATTGTTATATGCACCCCTACATAGGATTTTCATACACGTGTCTTGTCTTGGGAAAACGAGCGGCCTTTTGATGGATTCTAGGTCAGACCAGGACCAGACTAAGCTTTCTGAGTTCCCTACAGGCCTAGGTGTTCCTACAGATATGAGAAGCATTCCCAATACCTCTTTGTGCTTACAGGTTGGAATTTGTAGTTTTCATACTCTTATTTTGGTGGGCTTATATTCTAGCTCAGTTTACTTTCTTAACATTACTTTCCTTTATACTAAGTTGGTTGGTTTTAGTTATATGCATTCATTTTTTTCCTAAGTGGTTTTTTTACATTTTAGCATTTGTGGTCTTGTAGATGTGTGCGGGTGTACAGGTACTTAGGAAATGCCTCCCATGTTAGTGATATTCCTACTCGGTGCTAGTCACCAACCCCTAGACTATTGGAGGAGGGCTTGGGGAGTCATAGTGTGGGCCCCAATGGGATGGGTCATGATATAAATATTTCCAACTTTGGCTTAATAAACATTTTATATAAAACTATTTATTTAAATTCACAAGGTATGTGCAAAGAATTTTTACAAACAATGACATATATTTCTAAATAATCAAAAATGATCAACATGGTCATATTATAAGATGTATGATAGTTCCTGGTTATGGTATTCTCGCACACTCGAATAGGTTATCACAGCAATATGTGAACACACGTCCCTCAGACACTATTCAAATATGACTCATCACCACCCCATCAGGGATATGACCTACAACACTATGTTTTGTTATAATTAAAAATACTCAATAGAGTGTTGTCCCAAATAACTCACTAACTACCTAGGTTTTCATGTTCTCAAATAAAAATCAATAATGGGGAAATTATTTCAAAATTATTCAAAATAAAATTTCCCCATTTTCCATTTTAATATTCCAAATTTATTTTTTAAAACTAATACATGGGTTTTTAATCAATTCATGCCCTTTTCTAGGATAAAACCAATGGATTCTAATCAAAACAATTTAATCCATTATTATCAAATAAAAATTTAAAATCAATTTCACAAATAAATTTCATAATTTAATTCCACAATTTAATTTCACAATTTCCATCAAATTCCACAATCGCACCCTGATTCACTAGAATTGGGGGGTTTTACCAATTTTATGCAATATCAATTTAAAATCTCAATTCACACCAAATTCTATTTTTTAAATTAATTTAATTTAAAATAATAAATTTATAGTTAAATTAATTGGCCAATCTTAAACTGAACCACCTACCAAGGAATCACAGGATCACGATTCACAACACCCACAACAAGAAACTCCAATGAATACCATCAGTAACAAAGATCTAAGAATCAAACCGAGATTAAAGATCTTAAACAATAGAGATTATATCCTCTAAAAACATAGAGATCTACCAAACCCTAAGGATGATAAATGAAGAGAGTGGGAGAGAATGAATAGGGAAATAATTCCTACCAAGAAAGGATCAAAAAATGATATCCTAGCTTTGATCCAAATTGTAGAGGGGTCGGAGGAGCTAAAATGGGTCCTTGAGAGCCCTCTCAACCTCTAAAAATAATATATCCCATGTTAGGGTAGATTGGGTATCCAAAATAGTGTTTAGGAAATTTTAAAACAATTTTTAGAATAATTAAATATCATATACATGGTTGGATAGGTAGGGTCGCACAATTTCTACTAGGTGGGCACACTATTTGTCAAACCATGCACCAACCATGAAAGCCCTCACTGCCTAGGTTTTCATGGTTTTCACTAGTAGGTTACATGGTTTGGAAAAACCATGCATCAATCATGCATAGCCCAAGAGCCTTTCAAAATTTTCAAAATTTTCCCTGAAGAACCCCTAACGATCTCCAACCAAAGCATGATCAAAATTTGGATTGAGGAGTATCTAAAAAGAGAAATAATATGTTACAAAATTCCCACCATAGAAACTTTTTTTCCCCATAAATCTTGTTAAGATGCTTCCTTATTAAGAAAATGAGACCACTAATCTCTCATCAGTGACTCTCTCTCCCACATCTCATTAGTATTAGAATCATCCTGCCAAAGAATTCAAACCAAAGGTATCATCCTCCCATAAAGTACCTTGGTTTCAGAATCAACTATCCTGACTAGATGTTCAGTCATGGATAAATCAGTATCAATGTTAATATCACTCCAACTCAAAATACGAGATGGATCATAAAGATACTTTCATAGTTGAGATACATGGAACATGTTATGTATCGATGTTAACTATGGAGGAGGTTCTAAATGATAATTTACTTTCCCTTCTTTCTCAACAACCTCAAAAGGTCCCACAAAATGAGGATAAATCTTCCCTTTCCTACCAAGTCATCGATGACCCAAATGGGGAGAAACTTTCAAGAAAAAATAATCACCAACTGAAAATTCCAATGATCTATGGTGAATATCATTATAATACTTATACCAACTTTTTTTTTAACAATATTTGATGAATCAAATTTATCTTCACTGTCATCTATTGAACCAAGCTCATTCCAACCAAGTAACTTTCATTGATCTCTAACCAACACAATGGAGATTTTCAAGGCTGACCATACAAGGACTCAAAAGGATCCATTCTGATCATGGATTGGTAACTATTTTTATAAGAAAAATCAACCAGCCCCATATGGTCATCCCAAGTCCCACCAAAGTAAAGACTGCAGGTGTGAGGAATATCCTAAAGAATCTATATATATCTTTCTATCTGGATATCCGACTATGGATGGTATGCCATACTCAAATTAACATGATATCTTAGTGACACCTGAAGGCCTCTCTAAAAGTAAGAAGTAAACTAGGGATCTCTATCATAGACTATAGTATATGGAACTCCGTGAAAATGAACAATCACTTTCATATAGAGGTGTCCCAACTCCTCAACTTTATTTATATCATGAATGGGTAAAAAGTGATATAATTTTTTCAGCCTATCAATCAAAATCCATATAACGTTCTTATTTTTCTAGGTCCATGACAACTCAACCATAAAGTCCATAGAGATCTCATCCCACTTCCAAGTTGGCACTAGAAGTGGATAAAGAAAACCCAAAGGTCTTTGGTTCTCAGCCTTGACCTATTAGAACATATAATAATAAGAGTCAAAATAAGAAATGAACCATCTCATACTTGGCCACCAGAATCATCCATGCATGTCATAGAACATCTTTTTGGTTCCTGGGGACACTTTCCACTAGTAATTATGGAAATCCCCCATAATAATTTTTCTCACCACTAATGGCACAAAAAAAATATTATAAAATCATATAATACCCTATGTGAAGAATTACCACTCAAACATGGTCTTCCCACCATTAATAGAATCTCTAATTCTATGTAACTCATCATCAAGCTGTTGTTATGGAAGAATCATCTTGAGAAAAGTGGAGGTCTACTGAACACTATCCAAAACAACCTCATACCCTAATTCCTAAACTTTTATATACAACTATGCCAAGAGATCCATCAAGTTCCACTCTTATAATGATTCTTTCATGGCCTGGGTTGAAAGTTTCCTGCTCAAAGAATCTGTAATGGCATTCCCTTTCACCAGGATATAGGTGATTTCAAAGTAAAAATATTTTAAGTACTCCACCCAATTCCTCTAAAAGAGATTCAAATATTTTTGAGATAAGATATAACTCAAGATCTTTTGGTTGGAAAACATGGTAAACCTTTCTCTAAAAAGGTAAGGTCACAAACTCTTAAGTGTATGCATCACAGCTACGAGTACAAGTTCATGGGACAGATAATTCTTCTTGTGTAACCTAAGTTGTATAGAACCATCAGAAATGATGTGATCACCTTTAATAAGAACACATCTCGAACCTGAATCTGGTTCACCATAAAATACCACATAGCCATGCCCAACCTCTAAAAGAGTCAACACCAGTGAAATAGTCAAAATATGTTTCATCTCAGCAATATAACTCATATATTCTTCTTCCCAAGAAAACTTTACTCCCGTATGAGTTATAGAAGTCATCATAGAATCCAAATTTGAGGATTCATTTACAAACTAGTTATAATATCCATCTAAACCCAAGAATCTCTGAATCTATAAAACATTTTGTGGTTATTCCCATATCATAACAGCTTTCCCCTTCTCAGAATCAACTGAGATACCATGTTTTTACACCACAAGTTCCAATAACTTCACTTATCGAATCTAGAAATTACATTATGATACCTTAGTATAAATTAGGTGATCTATAAATAATTCTAGAACTTCACTCATATAAATCACATGATCCTCCTCAGACTTAGATTAAATAAGGATGCCATCCATAAAGTCCACCATGAAAGTTTCAAGACACTCATAAAAAATCCTATTCATTAAATCCATAATGACTGTAGGAGCATTGGTCAGGCCAAATGGCATTAAAAGGTACTCATAATGTCTATAGCTACTCCAAAATATGGTTTTTGAAATGTGGGATTATTTTATTCTAACATGATGATAACCATATCAAATATCAATCTTCAAGAACCACTTATCCCCTTTAAATTGGTCAAACATAACATCTATCTATGGAAACTGTTACTTTTTATTTACCATAACTCAATTTAGTTTTCCATAATCAACACAAAGGTGAAGTGACCCATTGGATTTATTAGCAAATTAAACCAGTGCTACCTAAGGTGATACACTCGGGTGTATGAATCCTTTCTCTAAAATATCATCTAACTAATTCATAAAATCCTTCATTTTAGCTGGTTCCATATGGTAATAAGGAATAGATACTAGCTGAGTACCATGTACTAAATCAATATATAAATCTACCTCTCTTACAGGTGGAAAACCAAAGAAGTTGGAAGGGAAAATGTTGGGAAACTCGATGAAAACTGGAGGGAGATCATCACTCGAGGATTCCGCTCCAGGTCAAAAGTGAACAAAGATATTAATTTCCAAAAAATTGGATAATAAGGTCCATATCTAAATGACCTCAAGTCCCATTCTCCCTAAAAGATATGGCATACTCCAATGGGAGCGTTAAAGGAGACCCATCGAAGATAACAATCAATTCATGCTTTATTTTAAATGATCCAATCCATCCTGAAAATGACTTTAAAAGGTTTCATGTCAAGAAATAGAAAATCCTAAGTACAATCTATGATAAATAGAAAATACAAGTAGTACAATAGAGACCCTACTACCTTTTTGTTTTGAGGAGTGTAGTAATATCCATCACATAAGATAAAATCTCCCTGGGAAGATTTAGAATATTTATGATACGAGTCGAAATGAACAAATTAGATGCACTAGAACCAAATAAATAAATCAATAAAGATAAATAAATAGTGATGGTACCAATAATGGTCACTAGACCCATATCTTCTTCCTTGAGAGACTCTTGCTTCATTCTGGATGTTTTTGGCTGCAACCCCTTTGTTCGTGAAGCATCTAATTTCAACACAATACTTTTAAAATAATATAATCTCATGACACAACAAGGTGTATAGAAGACATGAAATAACTTATCCAAGTTACCTGATCATCCACAGGAACCCCATAACATGGGTGCCTCTATGAAAACCCATTTAGAATACCTTGCCTTACCACACTGATAGAAAATAAAAGGTCCTCTACCGAGAACTAAAGGAGGTCTATAAAAACATTACTTTTGATAACCACCAATAGAATCATAACTCTTCCTATTTCCTTTATGGGAACTCATAGAACTACCATTGGGAGAAAAAGGGGCTCTCATGAACCCTAACTTTCCAACCAATATCATCTCAATCATAAATGCTCTATCTAGTACATCAACATAAAAAGGTAGATTCAGGAAGAAAATATGAGAAAGAATATAAAATCAAAGTCCCATATCAAACCTTTGAGACTTCATCTTATCATTTGATAATATCTCAAGTGAAAACTACAAAAGCTCAAAAAATTAATTTTCATATTCTGTCATAGTCGTGTTAGGAAGCTCGAGTTTGAAAAACTCTATAGCCTTTTCCAACACCATAGACCCCGGATAGAAATAGTCGGTGAAAATAGATTTCAATTCCTTAAAATTTAATAAATATTTCTTCTTCACCATCACCATTGTGTCCCACAATCTATTTCTAGGTTCCTCTAGCTTAAAGTTGGAACATTTCACCTTAATAAATCAGGCATTTACAAGAACTCAAATAAAATTTCAACCCTTCTCACCAATCCTCTATCTCTTGAGGATTATTTGAGCCTTTGAACATCTTTGGATTATGGAAAATGAATTCTTGAGCAGGAATCGTCAATTAATCAATCAAAGGTTCCATAATTAGAGCTTGAATGGGAATGGGTGAAGATATGTGTCCCAGAGCTTGGACAGCATTCACAAAAACTTCAACTAGATTCTGATCCATGAGAGGATTTTATTATTGTGGTTTTCCAGTAACTTTATCCTAGATCCAATTCACACTACTTCTCAGAGGCATTGTTCTACACAAAATCAGTAGAAAACATTGAATACATCATAACATTACACAAAACAACACTCAAACAAGAGAAATAGGTAAATTAATCATGATAGGTAGATAAAAAAGATTTGAATTTCAATATATCTAGATAAAAAGTAAAGAAAAGACTAGAAATAATCCTCAATACATCTTTCCCAAACTAACCCTAGTGACTTAAGTCTCATTGCAGTGAGATCTGGCTAGGAACTCACTCACAACTACCTCATAAGTCTTTACAATATTACAAACTAAATACTGACATCAAGGAATGATGATTAACCTACACCTATGATATCACTTTTCCATGAATCATACCATATACCCTGGTACCCTGATAACCAATCTTGTCCTAGAATTTCTATAATGGAATTCCCAATCCCCGCGGATTGAAAACTAGCACCTGGAATCATACAAGATAAAGGTGGGAACAGTTTTTTCACACAATAGTCGAAGTATTAGATAAAAGTAGGTATTCTCAAGATAAAACTCTATAGGGAGAATAGTAACACAATTCAAATAGGTATATAAACCCAAAGTACAACCACAAAGTATAAAAATAGGATAAATAACCCAAGTCCCAACAGACACAACATCACAAATCCAAAAGAATCAACATAAACTACCACCTCCAAGTGGTGATTTTCTATTATTTAAACCTAGAATAGGTAAATATAAAAATTACCAAAGGCATAGGTTGGGTGCGAGCTAAAAGACCAATAAGGTATCACCAAGAATTCGATAATTAGATTCCACATTAATTAACCAAATGAAGAGTTTAGTTTTAAATAAAAAGGCATGGAAATATAAAAGAAAATTTAAAAAAATCATGATTAAAATTTTGATTGATGGAAATATTTCAGAAAATGGCTTGATAAACAATTTATAATAAAAAATTTATATAAATTCACAAGGCATGTGTAAATAATCTTTACAAAAAATGAAATATATGTCAAAATAATCAAAAATAGGCAACATAATCATCTACTAAGAGGTATAATAGTTCTAATCTATGGGATCCTCACACACTCGAATAGGTGATCACGATATTATGTGTACACATGATCCTCAAAAACTTGTCAAATAGGAATCATCACCATCACATCATGTATGTGACCTACTACACTAAGTTTTGTTAGAGTTATAAAGTATCAATAGATTTTTTTTCTCAAATAACTCACTAACTACCTAGGATTGCATGAGCTCAAACAATAATCAATAATGGGAAAATTATTTCAAAACTATTCAAAATAAAATTTCCCAATTTTCTATTTTAATATTCCAAATTTCTATTTAAAAACCAATACATCAGTTTTTAATCAATTCATGCCTTTTTATAGGATAAATCCAATGGGTTATTATCAAAACCATTTAATCCTTTTTTCCAAATACAAATTTTAAATCAATTTCACAAATCAATTTCAAATTTGATTCCACAATTTAATTTCAAAATTTCTATCAAGTTCCACAATTACACCCCAATTCTCTAGAGTTGGGGGGTCCCAATTTCATGCCAAATCAATTTAAAATCCTAATTAACACCAAATTTTATTTTTAAAATTTAATTTAAATCAATAAATTTACAGTTAAATTAATTTTATAATATTAAACAGAACCACCTACCTTAGAATCATGGGATTACAAATCACAACACCCACAATGGGAAACTCCAATGAAGAACACTGACAACGAAGATCTGAGAATCAAACCTACATTCAATATCTAAAATAATTGATATTATATACTCCAACAACATGGAGATCTATCAAACCCTAAAGATGACAGAGGAGGATAGTGGGATATAAGGAATAAGGAAATAATTCTTATTAGTAGAGGATCAAATTATGATATTTTGGTTTTCATCCACCTTATAGAGTGTTTAGAGGAGCCAAAATGGGTCCTTGAGAACCCTCTCAACCTTGGAAAATGAGAAATATCGTGTTATGGTTGGGAGGGGGTCTGAAATAGGATTCAGCTAATTTTAAAATAACTTTTGAAATAATTAAATCTCATGCTCACTGTTAGTTGGAAAGGGATGTATGGATTTTCAAACTATGTACCCTAACCATGCACTCCTATAAATGGGTGCACGGTTTGTCAAACCATTCACCAACTGTTAATAGCACAAGATCCATCCAAAATTTTAAAAATTTCTCTTAAATCACCCCTAAACAATCTCCTACCAAAGCATGATCAAAATAGGGGTTGAAGAGTACCTGAAAATATTAACAGGATGTTACAATGTGCTCTATGGAATCAAGAAGGATATCTTGGTCAATGTCCTTGGGTCTTGGACTCGGTAGGACTACATTATATTTAATTTTCTATGGATGTGTTCTATGGACTCAAATATGATACCTTGGTCAATGGTCTTGGGTCCTAGCCCCTGTAGGTCTGATAATTGATACATCTAGCATATGTCGTAGTTGATGCAGTTCCATCCTTATAGGATTGTATGTCAATACATGATATCCTTCATTATAGTGATTGGAGTTGAGTATGGGTGAAAATAGGTTTATGACATGTATCCCCCTTGTGGTGATGTATCTTTCTCAAATATATTTCCATCACTGTCTAAATTAGGAAATTTTTGATCGAGATTATGGACCCAGGGATTCACTATGGTTTGATTTTATTTATGTTATTTATCATATTACACATATGTGTGTGTGTGTTTATAAATTTATGGGTATATATATATATACACACATTCATATATATATATATATATATAATGACTCATTTTTCATAGAAATGTTGACTTAGGTTGATGTAGTTAAGGTCGATCGGGATCATAGACCCAAGGATCGGATGTGGTTTATTTTATTTATGTCTTTGTTTGTATTTATTATTTCCATATTGTTATAAATATTTTTATCTTGACGATTATATCACATATATATACACTGTATATTACTGGATATGTTTGGGACCATTTTGGAGGTTCACTACTGAGTTATTTACTCACACCCTGCTCGGGCTTCCATTTCATTGGGGTACTAGAGTAGTTGTTCACATGGTTGTAGACAAAATATGGGTCAAGTCCTGAGACTAGTCGAGTATAATGGCTCAAATATGTATTTAGAGATTGGGTGTATTTTTTATCTCGATGTATGTATTGGAGCCTTGAAATTTTATTTTTGTTTCTTTTATTTACTACTGTATATATATTTTTAACCTATAGAGTGATCAGTGATGTATGCGTTAACATGGCCTTTTAGTCAGTTACCACATTTTGTTTATTATTATACTATGATCTTATTTGTGTTTATTTTTTCATTCCTACCTTTTTATTACTGTTATGGATGATATTTGGTTATTTATGTTATTTTTTACTCTGATATGAGGACATAGTCTCCCCACAATAACACCATAGTCCCTTAATAATAGTCATAAGCCTCTGACATATGGGGAGGTGCACTTGAGGACTTATGGAGAATCATCTTGGGGAATCTAATTAATAGAATCTCTGTCAAGACATTACAAATTAGTATCAAATCTATTCATTTATTATTGTATTACTATTTTGAAAGTGGTAGACAAGTGTATTAGGAATGTGTTGGAATTTGTGATGGATATCAGATTGGTGTGTTGATAACACATGTTCTAATAAGAAGTCCAGGTTTCCATGGTTATGGGATTTTTGTTCTTGATATGTGATGTTACTATTTTGTATTACATTCACTTTGGTAAAAGAACATGTCATGTGGCTGTTAAGATTTATTATGGATTTATGTATCTTGGACCATTGGTAAGAGGCTAGTGATTGATTTTGACTCTTGGTCGGCAAAGGCAAGAGGCATCTCATGAATCATATTTGGCATGTAGGATTCATATGTTATAGGATTTCTAGTGTGTTATATTACTAATGTCAGAGGTAAATTGTATAAAGTTTCAACAACACCCAAAATGGTTTTTTCCCATATAGGTTCTTAGTGGAATTTTAATCAATTGAACTAGCTTATATATATATATATATATATATATCATTTTGGTGACAGGCTATATGTATCTACAATGAGATGCTTGATGGTGAGGCTGATGACTTAGTCCTTAATCACTGGAGGTGCAATGACCCTAGTAGTTTATAGGTAATATGGTTCCCAGTGGTGAACCCCTTATTGGGTGCAGTTTCAAGGTTTGGTTATATAAAGTTTCAGTAACAACCTATATGATGTTTTCCTGCATAGCTTTAAATGACATTCTACTTAACTAAAATGTATTTGTGAAAAGACACATATTGTTGAGGTGATTTTTTTTATTATTATTATCCCTTGTTGGTCAACCATGGTGATTGATTCCTTTTTTTATGGTGATCTACTCAGGTCTTTCTTTATGATGCAGATATATTTCTATAAATTTACAATGAACTTGACCTCAAGGGGGTATTACTGTATGCAGATTCCCAATGACTGTCAGTTCATTATACTTTTTACATTAAAATAATGATACTCTAGGGGAAGTCCCTTATGAGGATTCTCAATGAGTATCAGGGACCTACTAGGATGAAACATGATAGTTATGACACTAATAGTTCATTGTTATCCATACCCCATTAGGGAGGTTTGATAGGCGTGTTATATGGATTATGTCGAGATGGGTGCACAGGTGGAGCCCCATGATATGTGACCTTGGAGTGGAACACATTTTGTTCTAAGTGGTTAGACCTGGTTACCATGTTATGAGACTTGATCAGTGGGGATATGTGGAAGACCTAGAGGCCCTTAGTTTTGGCTTAGAACCTTATAGGGAGATGTTTTGTTTTGATTGAGGTAAACCTGTGAGTAGGGTTGGCCCAGGTTTGTAGATTCCTTTTTATGTAGTGATCTTGGTTATATGATCTTTTTGAGACCAATTCATAGTTGGTTCTTTGTTTTTATGATATAGGTAGGTAGATCCCTTTGGTTTCTGATAAAGCACATAGGGTTATTTTGTATCAAGGATGGTTTCGATAGGAAATATTATTCAAGTGCTCGACCATGTTAAACAATGGTTGGGAATTTTATTCTTAGATCTCTTCCTATCATCACCAACATTGTGTGATGGGTAGTCTTGTAAAAAATCATGTAATATGTGAGGTTCCTGATATTGAATAGGAGTTCCAAGGGATCTCCTAGAATGTTAAGATTGACATATTGTATATCGTGTTCATCTTGGCTTTGTTGTTAAACCAATCAAGGAAGTGTGAGTTGAGTGATGATGATCAGGTGGTATGGGGTTGTACATCTGGTATATAAGATGTTTTGTTACATGTTGGATACACGTGGTACCATTTAAATCCTAAAGTTGTGAGTGGTCATGTGTGAGCCAATGGACTATGGTTTAAAAGAAATGATTCAATCTTGGTTTCCTAGAATTTTTACCTTAAATGAGGAATGTATCTCTATGGTAGAGGAGATATCTAGAATAAATTGGGTTCTGGGAGGCATTTGACCCATGGTTGGACCTGGACACACATTTTTGGGAGATGTGGTGTCAGAAGTTGGTTAATGGTAAGTACAACCTATTCAAATGTGACAATGGATCTAAGTAGAAATACATAATTATAGATGGAATCTTAGTGTACTAATAGATAGAGGTGATCATGTCTAATATATTGACATCATCCTGATTAAGATGAGAGAGAATTAGCTACATATTGGGATACCTATGTATATTTTTTGGTTGGATGAAATATTCTTTTAAAGTGAACTTGAGGGTCAATCTAAAAGTAATATAGGTTGTGTGTAGTACACCATTGGTGTTTGAGGGTAGTGACCCATATTTTTTTTGAATTTCAACAAGTGATATGGAAGATATTATTGAGAGGTGGGAATGAGTTAGGGTGGCATTTTTTTTATTGCCCAGGATCATCAAGTTTTAATCCAAGCCAATTTTTATGTCTAGAAGGGACAAGGAATATACTATAGTGATTGGGTTCTATTTTCATTTGAGAAATGAAAAAGATTCCCCTAAAGTGGGGAGTGGGATGTTAGTCCCTGGTGGGTGACCCTCATGTGAGAAGGGTAGTGGGACCATGAGACTGGTTATTGTATGTTGGTTTCTCTCCTATATACCATTAAATAAATGGATCAAATTACAGCTGACTTTCTCATTAAATTCTAGGGATAAATTCAAATATAGACTTGGGTGAAGTCCAAGTGTGGGCATTAACCCTGATGTAGTTTATAATGATCTATGGATATTGAATTGAGTATGTACTGATGCTTGTGACATGACATGATAATAGTTTTATCACAATATGGTTTAGCTAGAAAATGTCATCAAAATTTTGTTATGAGCTTCAGTGAGAATGTTTGTAATGATCTCACTATTCCCTGGGATAAAGGCATCAGGTTAGTGTAATAACTCGGGGGTTTTTAGAACGGGTTAAAATTTTTCTGACCCTGTTTGAATTTTATGCTTTTCTATAAAATTTTGGCTGATTTTTGAGAAGTCTGGAAAATCTGGAAAATTTCTAGAAATTTCCAGACTACACACCGTGTACTCACAAGTACACGCTGTGTATTAGCTAGGTAGGTGACAAACCATCTGAGGCCCAGTACATGTTGTGTGGTACCCCGTGTGTAAATTTCCATCTACACGGCGTGTAGTCTTCCTTGACATTCCATGTACTTTTCGTTCTGTGCAATGGCTGAGTCCCTAGCCGTGTGTTGGCTATGTACACAGTCCAAGCCGTACACTGGACTCTGCTTATGTTGGAGTATGAAAAGCCCATCTACATGGAATTTAGTCTTGAAATACACCTGTGTACTTTTTTTTATTTGTGCGAGTGGGAGGTCGTCACGTCTTATTTCCGAAAACGTCTTCTTCTCTCCCAATCGATGAATAGTTCGTCCGAAGAACACCCAAGAACACAATATCTCCTGGATCTTCATCCGTTTTCCTTTCTTAGATCCATCAGTGGCTATGGGACCGCATCGGAAAGGCTAACCCCACGCAACCTTCTTCGTCCTTGATTCCTCCTCTATTTCTCCATAGTTCCCATCTGAGCGGAATTGTCAGGATTTGACATAAATTCAAATCTACCGTGATTTAGACCAATTCAGAGGCTGAAATCGGAGGAGTAGCATCATACGAGTCAGAGGTGGGTGGTGCATACCTTATTTTGTGTTTTTGTAGACTTTTGGGGGTAGCGACCTTCGGGCGCGACGTTGGTTATTGAGAAAAATCCTGTATAATTGTTTTTAATTAACTATCTATATTATGGGATGCCTCTGGGTATTCCCTGACCCTATTGTGATTGAGCGAGGTTGGGTTAGGGGATGTTGCTTGTTTTGGGCAATTCAGCTGGGGGTGCCAAAATGCGTATGAATTGGACCATTGTTTAAACTGATGTGTTAGACTAATTACTGAATTTTCTTGAGTTAAAATGTTGGTTTAATTGTAAAATTATGAATGAGTTAGGTGCTGGTATGGGATAGCACAAGTTAGTGCAATTTAACTATTTAGTAATTGCCTGTTTAAAGTGGTGCCTTCGAGTATGTATATATATATGCAATGTGTGATTTTCCTATGTTGAACTGCTTAGTTGTGTTGGGAGTGGCCCGGATATATTGTGGGTGATGTGGATCATAGGTTTGGGGATTTCCCGGGATACTTGCGCGGTTTCTACCACGGGATTGGGCGTCATGGACATCGGTTGAGGCAGTTAGACTGTCAGGTTGGGCTTGGCCTGGGTTACTTGGATGGTGAGACCATCAGCCTTGAGCGACAGGTTCACAGGGACACGAGGTGTCAGAGCTATTGTGGCTTGGGAACTTCTTGAGGTGATGATCGCTCACTAGGTACTTTTGAGTAGTGTGCACATAGATAGACTTCTTGATGAGGTGGTACGACCACTCGCTAGGTAGCGGCCCCCGATAGAAGCGGTTAGGTGTTATTGGTTTGGGGGTACTTGCCATAGGAAGCCACATGGGAGGTGAGGAGCCTCCGGGAAATATCATTGAGGCTGTCAAGTTGGGGGCAGAGGTTCGCCATGATTTGAGGGCAGATATCGCTGTCCCTCCGGGTATTATTTGAGGACAGGTATCAGTGTTCCTCTGGATGTTGTGCCATGGGAAGGTTGAGCTTTCAAGTAGGGTTAATATTATTGGGTGTACCTCCGGAATGTCAGTACTTGAGACACATGGTGTCAGGTGGCACGTGGTGTGGGGTTATAGGTTAGAGATTCCGGCATTGGATGAAGCAGGTGACTCTTCCTAGTGGATGCTGAGCGCTAGTTAAGTTTGTGTTTAATTTTGAGCATTGTACTGTTGAATGTTTCCTTATATAATCATGTCTGCCTAAACACTTATACTAGGTACGCACCTTTGGGTGGTATCCTTATGAGAATCATCTCACACCCTACACGGGCCCTTCAGGGCGCGTATAGATTTTATGAAATTGCGTACAGGTAGAGGATCAGCCTTAGGAGCTGGAGCTTAGTGTTGTTGGCATGGAGACTGGTATAGACCTCGAGGTCATTCCTTACTGGAGTTACTTTGTTTAGTTTCTTTTTCTACCAACATGCTTACCATATTATGTAGTATTGTTTGTTAGCCATTGGCGCCATTATATATTGATGTGTATGACTTGTTCTGTATGCATGTTTGTTGTTGGCAGTAGTAGTTGCTTGTGATATTCAGCATGTTGTTCTGTTTACGCTTCACTGATACTGTTTCTATATTTCTTCCATTGCTTATTGATATTGTATGTGTTTCCACTCTGTGGGTCTGGTTCGAGTCTGCTGAGTCTTTTATTTTCCGCTACTTATAGACATTATACTTGGACCAGTACCCTTATTAGGATCCTCTAAGAGGGTATATCCTCCCCACTATACCTAACAGACCCTCGCTACTAGTCAGAAGCCTTTGGAATTCAGGGGAGGTGCGCCTAAGATAGTAACACCCGACCCGTTTGGCACTGTTCGGGTGGCTAGTCGGGTCCAGGTCGTTACAAAGTGGTATCAGAGGAGTTCTTGACAGGGATTTAATAGTAGCTGACTACTAATGAGTTTGAGACTTCTCTTTTTATTTTTCTGTTGGTTTTACTATTTGGGATATGGTAGACTGGAGATAATTTTTTGTTGGAACTGTATTTTGAACTCATGCTTGGGTGTCTGGAGCCCCATGTACGAGGGACAAATTGAGTTTCCATGAGTGGGAATTGCTGTTTGCTTTTTGCTCAAAATACAGTTTATATGATTTTCACCTCGCTGGCTCACTTGATGTGTGATGTTATTGATTGTGATATGTGACCCTTGACCCCGGTGAGGGAAGGGCAGAGATAGACCTTGGATCAGTATGGCAAGTCTTTTTTTCTTTTCTTTTGATAAACACATTTTTAGGGTATCTCAATTTCCTAATTGCATGTATGCTTTGTGAAGTGATAATTCCATGTGAATAAAATAATCAATTTCCATGCTTTGTATGCTCTGAAATGTGAATTGGTGAAATTCCTGATACAATTTCTTGTTTATTGCAATGTATTATTCCATTCTTTGTGTATTTTAGAATTTCATGTTGTAGGATATTTGGGTCTGGCTCTTGTGAGAGCAGGTAGGTATCATGGTTGAGATAGTGTAACTATCAGGATTGGGCGACTCAGTCGTCAGGTTTGAGGCAACGTTGGTTGTCAGGATGGGCATGGCCTGAGGTACTATTGATACTTGGATCTGTTGAGGGTGGGTAAGGAGGCTGTCAGGTCGGGATGCCGAGGGCATGGGTTGCAATAGGGGAGAGTAAGGGTATTTTTTATACACTAGCATTTTATTGCCTTCCTTATCTGTGTATAGTATATTGTTATATATATATATATATGGGTTGTCTGACCATTTATGGTATTCAGTGGGTTACTCCTTTATGACTCGATGGAGCTTCATGTAGGAGAAGATACAGTGCTATTGGATCAGGCTAAGAATTTGGTACAGGAAGAGCATGAGCCGTAGGTATAGGCTCAGGGACAGGATCAGGTTTAGGATCCAGTATAGGCAAGACAGCAGCCAAGTTTGGCAACGTTCGGACCATGGCTTGACGAGAAACTCTGATATAGCCTGGTACGTGTTTTGCAGGGGATTGACAGAGGCATGTGGGATACAGAGCCTTCTATGGAAAATCTGACGCATGAGTTCCAATCGCAGAACCCACCACTTTTTCCGGGTAAGGGTGGTCCGCAGGCGGCTGAGAACTGGATAGAGAGTATGTAGATGATCTTCGAGCAGCTTGAGATGCCTCCAGGGCGGAGGGTCAAGTTGGCGACGTACATGCTGAGAGGGTCGGTGAAGAATTGGTGGGATGTACAGGTACATGCATCTTGGGATGCCTCCAGGGCGGAGGGTCAAGCTGGCGACGTACATGCTGAGAGGGCTGGAGAAGCATTGGTGGGATGTACAGGTACAGGCTCGTGGGCACGAGAGACTGGATTGGAAGGAATTTGAGGATAGGTTCTTTGAGCACTTTTACCCAAATACACTGAGGGAAGAGAGAGCTCGGGGGTTCTTGAGTCTTCAGCAGGGAGACATGTCCATCATGGACTACACAACTACTTTCACAGAGTTGTCTCACTTTTCACCTGGTATGGTAAGTGATGACGCAGCTAGGGTGAGACGCGTCGAGGATGGCTTACGACACGCCATCCGGGTCCATGTGAACATCTTCAGGCTGGGTTCCTTCTTCAAGGCGGTAAACCAGGCACTTATAGCGGAGAGAAACCAGAGGGATAGACCCCAGATTAGCCGGGCGACAGCTCCAGGTGATGGTTCGGACAGCAGGAAGCGAGGTAGAGATGAGTTCCAGCAGGGCAGTCAGGCCAAGGATTCAACTAGACCACCTCGTGGAAGTTCAGTGGTGGTTTGATTTCAGTGTGGACAGTCGGGACATGTTTGGGCTTAGTGAAATAGGCCTTCGAAGGAGTTTCGGGCGTGTAGACAGGTTGGGCATCTGGAGAGGTTTTGTAGGAAGCCTTCTCAGACAGCTGGATGGCAGGGACCGGGACAGACTTTCACGTCAGGTGTTGGTTCAGGTTCGGTACTAGGAGAGGGTAGTCGAGGTTCAACTGTGTATGGAGGACGTGACAGTGATGGTGGGACCCAGCTAAGGGGTCAGTGTCCGGTGACTGGAGCAGCACCACAGGGAGTTTAGGCATCAGGCAGCCGTACTTCAGGCTAGGTACACGTTGTGGAGCTGCCAGGGACTGATCAGGCTAGTGAGCCGACGATGGTGGCAGGTACACCGTGGGTGTGGCTGTTATTTTTTCTTGCTTTTATTTGGCATGGTCTCTTGAGGCATGTCTGGTTGAGTGCACGAGTTTCACAAGATACTTGTGGACTGACTAGATGCTAGTTAGTGGGATTGGCATCATATCAGACGCGTTTTATATTTTATCTATATTTATTTGAGATGCGTAGCATCAGGAGCATCAAGGATGTAGGTTAATTGAGGTGTCATGGGAATTGGGGCATTATGGATCTGGGTTACTTGAGGTGCATGGAACCAGGTTTTGATTGAAGCATCTATGAGATGCAGGACCTCTTGGAGGCGGACACCAATGTGGTGAGGGTTACGTTGGGTGTTAGAAGCGACACGTGAGCACCGAGGAGGTGTAGGGGTGACGATGCATCACGGGAGGACTATGGGTCCAGGTAAATAGGTTTTTGGGCCTTGCTTTTTTATTTTGGTTGCATTAAGTTTTGTTTCGGGTTCATAATGAGTAGGAAATTCCTAAGGTGGGGAGCCCCTTGAGGAGTTTAGCTAGGATCTTGAGACTGGGGAAGTCTGGGTTACTTTGAGCGGGGTGGTATGTTCGGTGCCATCTCTGGGTTTCATTCGGTAGCTCATGGACGAGCTATGTTAAGGTGGGGAGTTTGTAAGATCCTGGTTTTTTTTAGAACGGGTTAAAATTTTTCTGACCCTGTTTGAATTTTCTGCTTTTCTATAAAATTTTGGCTAATTTTTGAGATGTCTGGAAAATATGGGAAATTTCTGGAAATTTCCAGACTACAAGTCGTGTACTCCCAAGTACACACCGTGTATCAGCTAGGCAGGTGAAAAACCATCTGAGGCCAAGTACATGTCGTGTGGTACCCCGTGTGTAAATTTTCATCTACACAGCATGTAGTCTTCCTTGACACGCCATGTACTTTTCGTTCCGTGCAATGGCCGAGTCCCCGGTCGTGTGTTGGCCGTGTACACAGTCCAAGCCATGCACTAGACTCCACTTAAGTCAGAGTATGGAAAGTCCATCTACATGGTGTGTAGTCTTGAAATACATGTCATGTAATTTTTTTTATTTGTGCGAGAAGGAGGTCGTTGCGCCTTATTTCTGAAAACGTCTTCTTCTCTCCCAATCAATGAACAGTTCGTCTAAAGAAAACCCAAGAACACAATATCTCCCAGATCATCATCAGTTGTCCGTTATTCGATCCACCAGTGGCTACAGGACCACATCGGAAAGGCTAACCCCGCGCACCCTTATTCGTCTTTGATTCCTCCCCTATTTCTCCATAGTTTACATCCAAGCGGAATTGCCAGGATTTGACGGAAATGCAAATCTACCACGATTTAGACCAATTCAGAGGCTGACATTGGGGGAGTAGCATCATACGAGTCAGAGTTGGGTGGTGCATACCTTCTTTTGTGTTTTTGTAGACTTTTGGGGGTTGAGATCTTCAGGCGCGACGTGGGGTATTGAGCGAAACCCTATCTAATTGTTTTTAATTAAATATCTATATTGTGGGATGACTCTGGGTATTCCCTGACCCTATTGTGATTGATCAAGACTGGGTTAGTGGTCGTTGCTTGTTTGGGAAAATTCGGCTGGGGGTGCTGAAATGTGTATGAATTGGACCATTATTTAATCTATTGTGTTAGACTGCTTACTGGATTTTCTTGAGTTAAACTGTTGGGTTAATTTTTAAATTATTAATGAGTTAGGTGCTGGTATGGGACATCACAAGTTGGTGCAATTTAACTATTTAGTAATTGCCTATTTAAAGTGGTTCCTTCGAGTATGTATATATATGGAATGTGTGATTTTCCTGTGTTGAACTACTTAGTTGTGTTGGGTGTGGCCTGGATATATTGTGGGTGATGTGGATAACAGGTTGGGGCTTTTCCCGGGTTACTTGGGTGGTTTCTACCACAGGATTGGGCATCATGGATGTCGGTTGAGGCAGATGGACTGTCAGGTTGGGCTTGGCCTAGGTTACTTGGATGGCAAGACCATCATCCTTGAGCGACAGGTTTGTAGGGACATGAGGTGTCAGAGGTGTTGTGTCTTGGGAGCTTCTTGAGGTGATTACCGCTCACCGGGTACTTTCGAGTAGTGTGCACATAGATAGACTCTGTGATGAGGTGGTACGGTCACTCATTGGATAGAGGCCCCTGATAGAAGTGGTTAGGTGTTATTGGTTTGGGGTTTCTTGCCATAGGAAGCCGCATGGGAGGTGAGGAGCCTCCGGGAGATAGAATTGAGGCTATTAGGTTGGGGGTAGAGGCTCGCCGTGATTTGAGGGAAGATATCGTTGTCCCTCCAGGTATTATTTGAGGACAGGTATAACTGTTCCTCTGGATGTTGTGCCATGGGTAGGTTGAGCTTCTGAGCAGGGTTATGATTATTGGGCGTACCTCTGGAATGTCGTTACTTGAGACACATGGTGTCAGGTGGCACGTGGTGCTAGGTTACAGGTCATAGATTCTGGCGTTGGCCGAAGCAGGTGACTCTTCCTGGTGGATGCTGAGCGCCAGTGAAGTTTGTGTTTACTTTTGAGCATTTTACTATTGATTGTTTCCTTATATAATCATGTCTACCTAAACACTTATACTAGGTACGCACCTTTGGGTGGTATCCTACTGAGACTCGTCTAACACCCTACATGGGCCCTTCGGGACGTGTGTAGATTTTATGAAATTGCATGCAGGTAGAGGATTAGCCTCAGGAGCTGGACCTTAGTGTTGTTGGCATGGAGACTAGTATGGACCTAAAGGTCATGCCTTACTGGAGTTACTTTGTTTAGTTTCTTTTTGTACCAACATGCTTACCCTATTATGTAGTACTATTGGTTAGCCATTGACGCCGTTATATATTGATGTGTATGACTTGCTATGTATGCATGATTGTTGTTTGCAGTAGTAGTTTCTTGTGATATTCAGCATGTTGTTCTATTTACTCTCTGCTGCTATCGTTTCTATATTTCTTCCGCTGCTTATTGATATTGTATGTGCTTCTGCTCTCCAGGTTTGGTTCGAGTCTGCTGAGTCTTTTATTTTCCGCTTCTTATAGACATTATACTTGGACCTGTACCCTTATTATGATCCTCTGAGAGGGTATAGCCTCCCCACTATACCTAATAGACCCTCGCTGCTAGTCGGCATCCTTTGGCGTTCAGTGGAGGTGTGCCTAAGGTAGTAACACCTGACCTGTTTGGCACTGTTCTAGTGGCTGGTCGGGTCCGGGTTGTTACAGTTGGTTTTTTGGTGACATGTCAATTTTTGATGTTTATATTTTTTGATAATAGTCAAATGAAGTTGGTTTGACTTGTTTTCCTCCTTCTAGTTGAATATGGTTGGTTTAGAAATTCATCAAGCACATTGTTGGGTGAGACTAGTGTAGTTCATGGGTCAGATAGGGCTTTTTAAGGAACATCTAGTGTGACCAGGTTAAGCTTGGTCGATTGGAGTTCAATCATTAGATCTAATAGAGGACCTAGGGTATTATTATTTGGTATGATAGAATGATTCATATGGCATCCCACCTTTTTATTACATAATCTTTTTATTACATGGTACAAAAAGAGGATCTTTTAACGTTTAGTTTCATGGAAATCAGGAACATAATACGTGAAAACATAAAAAATTCTTATAATATACTTAAAATTATTCTTAATGGGTTAATAATAAATTACATTTACTACATCTCATGACCTAGGTACATATATTAAAGGAAATGGGTGAGCATGAGGCCCATTAAGGGAATAAGAAATAGAAACAGTTTACATGTGATCATGAGGAATATGAATAAGAACTTGAGGAATGTCATTATGGCATGAGAAAAGGAACATGAGGCATATAATAATAAAAATAACATGAATCATAAAATGTAAATTTGGCTACAACATTTAAATGATACATTCATAATCATATCACCAAGGTTTTTCACCGAGGTGTCATAAATTAAAATCACCATGGTTATTCACCAAGGTATCGTAAAACATGTCATATCTAGATATTAAATTATTTACTCAATGCAATGCAGAGATATTTGGGTGCACCCTTAAAATGTATTAATTAATGTGATCCACATAAATAATAATCAAACATATCATTAATGACTTGTGGAGAATAAATAAGGGGTTTCTTATCAAAATCATGGTGTTTCAAAAGTACTTAAAGACATGATCATCATGTCATTTTTTTCCCACAAAAAGGGAATGTGGGTTTCTTATGTGTAAATGATCAAATAAAATAAATCATTTTTACTTATAGGTGAATACTCCTAGAAAATAAATATGTTTGGGTCTTCAAAAAAAGATAATAAAATATAATTTCTTAATTAGAGAGAGAAATTTGAGGAGTAAATTCGACAGCATGACGGGTATAATATGTGGTTTTAAAAAAGTGTAAAAGTAGAGGGTAAAAAGGTCTCCCATTGATAATTGTAAGTGATGGTATGATGAAAAGGGTAATAAAATATAGTAACCATAACACTTAGAAGAAATATAAAAAGACGCTTTTGAATTGAAGAGAATGGAACGATAATTCCCTTACCTATAAGAGTTACTCCTAAATCTTGGGGAATGGAACCTTGGGGGATAGAGGACACCTTGTGGGGAATCCATGGGAGGAAAACTACCATATTTTCATGGATTATGGATTTAGAGTGAATGGAAATAGAGAAATTGGTGGTAATTTATAGAAAAATGGGAGGATTTGTTTAATAATTTTTAAATATAGGCATTGGAATTATATGTTGTGGAAAATGAAAAACCATTGGATTAGCCATGGTTTTTTAAATTTAGGAAAAAATATTTGTTATTTTAATCCACTAGAACCAAAAATTATTTTTTATTACTTCTTTGGGTATGGAAGTGTAAAGTTTCCACAATGTAAATTTTTTAAAGTCAAAATTTTCATTTTAGACTTTGGAATGTCATTTATAGGTTTGTAAATTGATTAAAATATATTAAAATACTTGATATTAATAAAATTACATATTTTAGGTCTTGGATTATGGTTAATTAATTATTATATCATTATGACATAAATAATAAGTCCTTAAACATGTTGAAAAACAAAACTATATTTTTACTATTCATAGAAAAATAACATGTTTTAGATAATTCACATAAATTCACTCTAACCTAATTTTGTTGTGATTATTTCAAAAAGTCTATTTATTTCATTATAATAATTCCTTAAATATTATAATTTTAATTTTTAAATATAAAAATCCTTATTTATTAAAAAAATAGTGGGTTTTAAGGCATAGTCAAATTTTTGACACTTAAAATGTTCATAGGACATAACAAAATTATTTTATTATTTATATTTAAATAATATTATTTTTAAAATAATATTTCATTAAAATAAATATTATTCAAAATTCCTTATTTTATTATTGAAATTTTATATCTTTTCTGAAAATCACAATTTGTGTCTTAAAAAAATTTATCAAATTTCATCTCAATTAAACCTATATAATAATCAAAACTATTCTTAAAATAGAATTGATGTAATAAACATTTTATTTATAAAAAAATAATTTCACTTTATGTAACCAAGTCCTATACATGTAACCCCTTTTAACACCCACATATGTCTTAAGGGTAAGGTGTGTGATGATGATAGATTCATGGGGCAGCTCAGATAACATTAACTGTGGGGTAATTTCCACCAACTTGAACTTCTCCTATGGGTGATTTCATTCTATCTTCACTTTTTAAAGCTCAGCTTGGTCTTGGTCAAGGGAGACCCCCGGTGATACTACCTCCCTCCCATGTTTTGAAAAATGGGCTTCATACAGTATGACTCTACTGGTTGAGGTCATCGCTTCTCCTCTATGTATTAATTATCCTTTGTCATTACTGATTATAAATAATAATTATAATGTTTTAATTATTAAAAATGGTTATATTTATTAATGGTAAAATTTTCTTATTATTATATTGACTAATGGTCAGATTTGATCAACAATCTTATAACGATCAAATCTTGATGGTCACATTTCACTTTATACTCTATAAATACAACTTTGTTATTAAAGAGATATGGATTTTTTGTGAATAATATAATATAACACATATTTTCTTAGGAAATAAATATCATTTAAAAAGTTTGAGTCATTAAAATTCAAGTTGAGAAATGGTCCAAGAGCATCATTATGTTTCTATGGATGTGTCTCTTTAGGCAATTTGGGTGGTAGTAGTATTATGGATCAGAATTGGCTGTTAAAAAGTAAGAACCTATGGTGGGGGAAGCCATAGGTCATTCAATAAGTAGAGTGATAGAGTGATTGTAGTTTGGGTTATATGGGACCAGGTATACATCGTCTTAATGTTGTTGCAATGGTTATAAGTATTGGATTGATTATGGAGGTTAAGCATCATATTATTAAGGTAGCACTTGGAGGCACGTTGGGAATTCAGATATGCAATATGGCCTTTCAAACTTAATTCACAACCCATGTAGGTTGGGTTGTTCATTTTGATTCCCACTAAAGCTTATCAGGGAGAGATGTCTTAAGGTGGGGAGGCTATAAGATATCATGTTTTTCCTATTTGTAAATTTCTAAAGGATTTTGAATTTTCAATTACTATATGGGTAAAATCTTGATCGGAGATTTGGAATAGGAATTCAAATATTAAAATGCCTCTAAATAATATTTTTAGATTTATAATGAGGATTTATTTGTATCATGGATGCTGCAGGAGTATATTAGAGGTTTGGGGCCTAAAACCAAAGTTTTGGAAAGGTGAATCTCATGGCGCACTGTTGGAACATGGTTATGCAAATCGTGCAGCCTAACTATGTTGTCCATTTTGTACATGTGAACAGTTCGGGAAACTATGCGTTATATGGGAGAAAACCATGAAGGTTGTCTATGATTTTATTCCTTAATGACACATAGTTGGTGTAAAATTTGACTAATAGTGTGTTTTAACCATGCGAGGTCGAGTGTGCCTCAGACAGTAGAGGCACACGGTTGGCACATGATCGGTTAAACGGTGCCTTGCAACTATGTGAGATGAGGGGCCAAGGGAATTCCAACCATACTGTTGGGTAATAGTTTGGAAAACTCTGTGGCCAAACCATGTGGCTCATTAAATAGGTGAAATTACCATTTTTACCCTCTGATACTTAAAGTGGTTTACCTTTTTCTTTCACCACCCCCCATGTGCACATCCCTTCTTCTCCCTTTATCCATGGGATTTCTCCCTCATTTTTTTATAATCGGACACTAACAGGTGTGTTAGAAATATTGAGGTACTTATTCAACTCAGTTAACCTCTGTTGTGTTTTTCCTTCTTCCTCTAACCTAGGTTTCTCTTGTTTGGGATTTTGGCCCCTATTTCACCGAAGCATGGTGGAATCAAATACTGATGTAGGGGTTTTCACATTGGATACCAATAGGATATCCCATGATATCATATGTATTTCACCTCATATCATTTCATCAAGATATTTCACTAAGGTGAATTTCTAAATCTTTTTAGCTTAAATTAAATTTCTAAAATGTTTTTTTTGGTGTCATTTCTTAGGGACTATGCACATCTTGATATTGGGCTTATGTTACAAGATTTTAGAAAGTGTTTGGTTATCATTACAGTGCAATGAGATTATCTAGTGATATTTTGGGTGTTATACCTATTTTAAATAAAATGGATATTTAAATTAAATTGTTGTGTTTTAATTAATTAATTATAATTTTGTTATAATTAATTGTTTATGGTGGTTTTATTGTGAGATATGACCCAACACAACTCAATTGATATTGTATAGGCCTTGGGAACTACTTCTAACCATTGGAAAATTAAATGGAATGCTTCCTAAAGGTAGGGGGTCCATCATACATTCCCTAAAGTATTTATGCATATTTATGTAGTATGTGTAATCTTATGATTACCACTGAGAGTGAATCCTCTAATTTATATTTACCCCAATGAACTATTAAATTAAATTATTCAATTTTTAATTTAATGAATGAACATCAGGGGTCCCTAACAACCCATGTACAATAGCTTCATACTTCGACTTATCATTGAGGTCGAGGGTCCCCTATTGGATGCCTACACATATGATATGACCTAGAGGATCCCATGTAGTATGCCTCCTTTTACTTAATCCATGTGAGGACCCATTAGAGTGATGTCTATACTTAGATGTTGCCTTAAAGGATACCTAGTAGGATTCCTATATTATTTTACATGCAGGACCTAGTGGTTGCCCTGACATTGGACCAACCCTAAGCTAGTGTATTAGGGGTTGGGTAGAGATGGTATTGTGTAACACCTAGAACCTGTACTGGATTTGTAATCCTGTGAGGTTGAGGTAGTAGCGGTGGGTTGGGCATTTAGCCACCCTAACTCTTTTCTTATTCTTTAAATTAGTTATTATTGATGCAAGAATGATAGTTATAGGTGCTTCCTAGATTTTTAATGATGATCCTAGCATGATATGGTACATGATAGAGATTCCCAAAGGTAATTCCTAGGATCCAGATCTTACACCCTATTGATGGATATGGATATCATAGTATGGAATTGATGAGGGGAATCATGGTATGTAACTAACAATTTCTGATGGTGTGTCATTGTTTACTAAGTTTACTATGGATATAATCCATGGATTCGAGGAGGATTCCTTGGTCAATGGCCTTGGTTATTTAACCATTTAGGTTTATATTATACCATGATTTCTATGTATTTTCTTTGTAGACTCAACGAGGATTCCTTGGTCAATTTCCTTCAGTCTTGGCCCTAGTAGGTCAACATTATACTATCTTTTCAAGGGATGTGATACATATAATTGAATAGGATTCCTTGGTCAATGGACCTGGGTCCTAGACCATTTAGATCTGATAATTGATACATCCTATGTAGGCTATAGTTGATGCAATGTCATCCTTATAGTATTATTTTTCAATACAAAGAATCTTTCATTATTGTGATTGGAGGGGGGTACAAGTGAACCTAGGGTTAGTACCTGTATCTGCCTATGGAGGTATAGCTAGCTCAGAGACATTTCCGGCACTGGTCGAATCACGTTATTGTCAATCAGGATTACAGAGCCAAGGATTGATTGTGGTTTGATTTTATTTATGTTATTTATCATCTTACAAATATATATATATATATATATGTATATATTTATATGTGTTTTTGTATATATATTTTTGTGGATAAATATACATATTCATATATATGTATATATAATAGCACCTTGTTCATAGACATTCAGGCTTAGGCCGATGCACGTATGGTTGATCGGGATCATGGATCCAAAGATCAGTTGTGGATTATTTTATTTAGGCCATTGTTTTTATTTATTATTTCATTTTTATTATTTTTATTTTTATTTTTATCCTGATGAGTTTCTCAAATATACATACACTTCATATTACTAGCTGTGTATGGGACTACGTTGAGATTCCCTACTGATTTATGTACTCACACCCTATGTGGGCCACCATTGAACTAAGGTACCCGAGAAGAAATTAACTTGGTTGCAGGAACAGGATGGGAAAAGTCTTGGGACTGATCGAATATGATGGTTCAAATATTTATATGGAGATCGAGTGTGTAGTACAGCTCGGTGTATATAGTATAGCCTTGTACTTTTATTTCTATTTCTTTTATTTACTCTTGTATGTGTATGGTCATCCCAATGGGAGATCAGTGTTTTATGTGATGACATGGTCATTTGGGCCTTTAATATATTCCATTTATTATTACATCATGCTCATATCTTAGTTTATTTATTTCTTCCACACTCTTTTTATTACAAATATAGATGATATCTGGTTATTTTTGTTGATTTCTTATGATGATATGATGGTACAGTCTCCTGAATGTCACACCCCAGTCCCTCACAACTAGTTGGTGGCCTTTTTTGTATGGAAAGTATCACTTGATTCCTTTTGGGGAATCTTCTCAAGGCAATGAATTAGTTTCATCTGGATCGAGATGTTATAGTTTCTTATGATTGGATCTAAATTTTTTCCTTCGCTGGTGTTTTTATTAGAATTTGATGAAGTGTATTTTTATTTAATTTTAAAAACCCTGTGATATGAGATCCATTCAAATTATTTTTTGTATTAAAATATAAGTTTTCATTAAGTCATTCAAAAATAGGAAAAATATAAAAGCAAAGAAGTTGAGGAAAACTACAAAAGATAAGTAGAAACAACCACTAGATTAATATAATCATAGTGGTGAATATATATTTAAATATTTTAAAGAATAATCCTATAATTAAGTAAGTATAATCTATAATGATGATTAATTCAATTAATCACTTAGTGTTTTTTATTTTTAAGTAAAGGATTTCTTTAAAAAAATCCCATTGAATTTATTTCATAATATTTTCTTATATCAAAGAGATATAATGTGAAAAGGGATAGATATAGAGGTAAAATTATAAAATGGAAGATGAATTAGTTAATAAATTAAGACTAAGAAAAACACTCATAAAATCTATTGAATAAAAATAATAATATATAACACTTTTTAATGAGGGAATTTTTTTGATTGGTGAAGAATTGAAAAGGACTATCTTTAATAAATAAGTATTTGAAAAGGTTTTTAAATAAGTGTTCCACACTATAGAGATGTTGTATAAAATTTCTATAATTTTTTAGGATGATCATTTGGATATTATATTTAAGAAGATAATAGACCATGATGATTCTCTATAATAAAGTAAATAATTTCTTGAGAAAAAAAATCTAGATGTTTAAATGTGAATGAGAAGGTAGGTTGAGATTAGTTAAAGCTAAAAAGAACTTCCTCAACATGAAATTATTTGAGCAAGAAATCATACTAGAAATATAGATAAAGATAAATTTATAATATCCCTAAAACATGAGAAAATATGTGCCTCCATAAAAACTCTTGAAGTGATTCATGATTTAAAGAAGACTCAAAATGGTGGAAAGTAATTCTTGCAATTATCTCCTAACCAATCATCTATAATCTCCTAGAAAAAATGTATCCCATTTTCTAGAAAAAATTCATTTGTAGTAAATTTGTTTTGAATAATTATATAGGAATGAATTTAAAATCTATACATATTTAGAGGGATATAAATGTTGAAATTCCCTCCACATCATCAAAGGTGGATAATAGAATATCTAAGAAGATGATCCCCCTAATTAAATCCCAAAAGAATGGGGTTTTCACCCAAAAATAGTAATCTTAGAAATCTAGAAATATTGCTACATAATTGAATAGAAAGAGTTCTATTGGAAAATGTTTTTAATGATGGAGTTTTTGTCATAAATATATAGTTTTATATAACAACATATGAGTGTATGAAACTTATATAAGGCCAAAAAAAAGGGGGAGAAAACATGAATCTAAAAGAAACTTTTTGTACAAAATATATCTTTATAGAGAAAGATAAATCTATCACCAAATGATATATTTCTTACTCTAGAGAACTTCTTTGACTATATAAATAGAGGTGCCCATTATTTTGAAGACTTATAGTATGTACAAACAAAGAAAAACTCTTGTGATTATGAAATTAGGAGGATATAATAGTTGAAAACATATGTGATAAAGAAAATTTAACATGTATTGAAGAGAAAAAAATAATATAGTTAAACCGAACAATATAAATAATATAAAAAATAAAGTTGAAAAGGATGTTCATCCTAATAGAACATGATTCTACTATAGTAAAATAGGCTACATAATAGACTATTTTATGATTTCCATGAACACTAAGAAAAGTGGAAGTAAGATTAAAAGAAAAGGAAAATCCACAAATGACAGAGATACTAGAATAAAATTCAGGTTTAACATTCCACATTAATTATTTTAAAATTTTACAAATTATGGGAACTCTATGTTTTATAAATATGTGTGTGGTAGGTGAAATCATGATAGACATATAGCCGCCAAGATTATTACTTGGTTTCTTGGTCAAAATAAGTTGATAACAGATAGAGAAAGAATGAATTACTTCACACTTTAATAAATATGCTATAAAAGTTGTTTCAACACATAAATAGAAGGCTGTTCATGTGATTAAATAGTTCAAGATAATGTGTAAAACCCATTTAGAAGAAGCTTATAAGATGGAGCAAGACAAAAAAAATTATATTGTTCTAACTGATAAGGTGAAGATGCTCATTCAAGAAAATAAAAGAGTTTTAAAAGGAAAAAAATAAATTCTTCTAAAAGGTGAATATACTTTGAAAATCAAGATGGAAGAAAGCCTAAAGCGGTCCCTACATTTCATACCTTTAATGAAAGTATTTTCCAAGTTAAAAGCAAAGTCTCAACCTTGTTTCTCATATTAAAGAGTTAATGGTTGATGACATTATTCCCATATTGTATTTGGTTTTGTATTATGGAAAAGTTAATTGAAGTGATAAATGAAAATTTAAATGATAAAGTTTGTAATGTTTATACATCATAAGAGAAACAAATATCATGGTCATTCAAAATTGATATCATGTCTGCTTGAAATTTTTTAATTACTATATCGTAATTGGTATCTATCTAAAATGGGTATCCATGAATCTTGGATATAATTTCTAGAAGAAAAGAAACCATGGTGATGTATAAAGAAAATAACATGAGGGTGGGAAGTAAAATAAGTCCAAGCTACCAGGGATTCAATATTTTTCTATAAATTAGGAATTCCAGACATGCTTAAAAATAGAGGGTGTTGTGTGATTATCAATATCTTAACTCTATTTTTATATACATTAAAAATATTTATATATAGGAAGTTCTTATCAAATAAAATTGGAGAAGAAATAAACTTTCACTTGAATGTTTTTTATGTTTTTGTTAGAGTGAGTGAAGGTTATACAATTTCTTGATAATCAATTTGATCAGGCCTTGAGGAAGTGAAAGGTTGATTGTTATAGAATTGTGATTTGTTAATAGATATATTTTTTTATAAATTAATTACTCTTATTTTCTACATTTGGATATCCTAAGTTTACTTAGAGTTAATTGGTTCATGGAACATTTCTATGAAAAAAATTATACCACTACTCCCTCATGGAATTACTTAATAATTATTGAAGTAGAATAAAAAAACTGTGGAATAGGTTTCTTAGAAAAATGTGGAAAAAACTTCCCATGGGAGACCTAGTCTACCCCATGGATTAAATAAAATAGAGACAACCTTTTAATCTTTTCATTTACTATCTATAAGTAGGAGAAATTTTTTTGACATGCATTAATATTTGAATAAGTTTATTCATATTGAAAACAAACTCAAAAGAGGATATTAAAGATACCTTTGGTTGGTTGATTGAATTTTTTATCAATGAGGGTCGATATTTATGACTTGGTAGATGATGGTAGATAGATTGACTACACACCCATAGAACATAAAGTGGATTACAAGTATTTGGGATATGAACTAAAGGAATATAGGTTTTCCTTTAATTATTAGCTAAACAGATTCAAGTGATTATTCTTATTAAACTAATGATTGTTTTAACTAGTTGGTATGGCTATGAAAACTACTAAAAGACTAGAAGGAGAACTCTATAAAACATGTAATGAATAGAGAAATTGAGGTTAAAGGTACTGGTTTCTAACCTATATTGTGTTGGTCAGAGTGAGTATCTCAAAAGGGGGGTGAATTGAGTACCCAATAAAAATTTCTTTCAGAAAAATATTTATATAAAATCCCACAAATAATTAAAACAACCCAATTATTCAAAATATCATATCGATATAAGTTCTGATCATTTAAAATATTTCTCAAATATTTATTATGTCTTAGATAAACAGGTTCCTGCTTGGCATTCAAAAGACCAAGGATCAAATCTGGGCAGGGGAGAATTTCCAGGTACTGTAGCAGTACTGTAGCAGGGCACTGTAGCAGTACTGTAGCAGTGGCGGACTGTAGCAACAACAACAATGTAGTGGCGGAGGGACTGTAGCAGGTACTGTAGTGGCGACTGTACTGTACCAGGTACTGTAGCAGCACGGGTACTGTAGCAGTACTGTTCACTGAGGGGTCCTTTGGGCCATTTAATGGGATTTCAAGCCTTGTATTCAGGCCACTTGGCCTTGGGCCATCGGGCTATGTAATGGTTCTACCTCTACCCAATCTAAAGAGGTATTTGCTTTAAATAATAAATTGAGGCTTCGGCCCCAACCTTTAAAAAAAACTAATTAAGACTAACTATCAAAGTAGTGGTTTTATAGTTTAAAATAGATTCAGTTTAAAGTAAATAAATAAAAAATAAAACAAACACATTATAGAATAAATTCAAGAGGTATAGTCTCAAGTTAAGACTTAATCCTCTCTATATGGAAATCACCTTCTACGAAGAATATTATATAAAATAATATTTGATCCAAAACCTGGATCGGGTATACAACAGAAAACCATCTATCCAGGACACATAGGGACCTCTTCCACAATAACCCTGGGAATAAAACAAATATAGTACATATAGTGATCTCTTCCATAATAAGTCGGTAAACAAATGTAAGGGGATTTGAGAATATATCAAGTATAATTTAGTTTTGGAGAAAGAGATAGTGTGTATGTTTAAAATAAAAAGTAATCACACACTGCTCATAATGTAAAGATAATAAACAGACATAGAAAATAAAATATGTAAATAATATATTGTTGATTGGTTTAATTTGCTATGAAGCTTGAGACTCTTTGAATATAGCTTGAAGAGGAGCTCAAGACATGTTTCTAAAACTCCTAGTAAAACAAAGTGTTGTGGACTCTTTTGATCTGACTGGGGAAAAGAACTGAATGTTTGTTGTGCTTTAATCTTCCACAGGTGGTTTTTGGTAAGGATGATTCATGTAAGGCACACCTCACAACACTATATTTTTTGTTCTTGAAATATCGATTCAGTTCTCCTCATGTGTATGTGAATTTATCTTAGTATTTTTGTGTATGTATATCCGCATAAGGGAGTCTACTAATTCATTTAACAACATTATGCAAGAAGAATCGTCCAGACCCTATGCCCTTTGTACTATTCAACAGACACAATATTTAATGCATATCTGAAATATCTTTAAGAAAAATCATTAAAATAACTCTCATAATTAAATTATATAATATATCCTTTAGAAATATTTAATTCAAAATAAACTGAAATAGTGGTGGTGACTCTTCTAAACGGTGACACAACACTGGTGGTGACTTCGGCTGGTGATGAGTCATGTCAATGGTGACTCATCTCAGTAGTAGGTCATCTCAACACTTTTCCAAATTTATAGGTGGATAAATTCTTATAGTGAGACATCCTCTAGTGGCGATTATTTCCCGTACTTATCCAATTTTCAATCTTGACGGTGACTCATTGCTGATGGTAGGAATTTTCCATACTTAGACTAAATTTCATACTAGTATTGAATTATCTCTGACGGTAGGTGTTTTCAACACTTACCCATATTTTCAATAATCTGCCTTATATTATAAAATGCTACCATAAAACATAAAACACATTAATATCATAAGAAATGTGATTTTTTGATAATTAGATCTAGAGTTCCAACAATCTCCCCCTTTTGATGATAAAAAATGTGGAATTTTATAAAACATGAATAGAATAAACTATTGTGTGAAAGTAGGTGTGGTTTAAAACAGAAATGGTATCAAAGATATTAAAAAGGATATAGTATCAAATATAGATAATAGTAATGACATATGATATCAATGATAGTGAAATAGAATGGTATCAACAGAACATTACTCTAAAATGAAAGGAATTTTTTTCTTAGATTCAATATCCCACTTTTGGGATTATTAAAAAGTGAGAATAAAAAAGGAAATGTACAGAAATAGAATATAAATGATAAGAGAATTTCTATTAAGAAAATTCAACTAAACTGTATCAAAAAGATATAACAAAAGTCATAAAAAAATATCCCCATTAAATAATAAAATTTTAAATTAAAAACTTTTTGGGTTGAGTTGAAGGATCAAGTGGTGATTTTCCCTTCCCCTTATTATAATCAAAAGTTTCACCAATTGAGGATGAGGTAACTGAAGGGATGGTTGTAGGGATAACAGGTAGAGAAGGAGTATCCTGAATAATGATTGTCTAAATATGTGGGACTTCTTCTCTGGGAGTGAGACTGAAAGGCTGAAAAAGAGTAGGTAAGGGTGAATTTAGATCTCAAGTTATACCTAGCCTAAAGAACTCTACAACATGAGCTGGAGGGGTTAGATGAGAAGTAATAGGAATGGAATCCTCAGCTAACACTACAGTTCTAGAAACATTTAGAAAGGTTTTCATCAAATTTATAAAATCTATAATTATTTTTCCACCCCTTTCCATAGAACTAAATAAATCATTTTTCTCCGACATGAAAATATTTAGCACTGGGATCATCACCTTCAACTGATTCACTTGCTCTTTAAAATCCTCAAAAACTAGAGGCATTCTTAGATTTTCAATTAGGAACTTGAAATGATAATTTATCTCATGCTTAGTATAAATATATGATAGATAATACTTTATATAATTTGTGATTTTCTCTGTTTCTTCTTTCATATACTTCATATACTCTCTAACCATCACATGGACATTATCACTATAATGTAAGATTTTTCTCAAACTTTACTGAGGAAGTTTAGGTGCGTCTTTTAAAGCATCACGTAGCTCTTCCTTCAAAATTATACTGATCAAATAAACATAAAAATCAGGAGGGGGATCATTGGAAGTAAAATCCATAGAAGAAATATTCTCCACCCTATCCAGAAAACCATCAATAGAATCTAGAAAGGAATATCTCATCTCATACACTATAGATCTCAAGGTTTCCAACTCATTGAATAACCGCATATATTCTGTTTCCACTTCTCAAATGTTATGAATCATTTTAGAATGGATATGCTGGATCAAATTCTCAAACAAATACCTTTCATCTCTCTCACGTAACTTAGTGACTTGAGGTACCTTGTTTCTCAAAAGAAAAAAATAGAGATCATATTTTCTTTGAATGATTCTATTTCACCTCTCGTGATAACATCCACTAAAATAGATTCAACAATAGTTTCATCAACTGTCATAATGTAAGGTGTAGGAACATTAGAAGAAAACCAATATAGCTCACCTACAGCATCAATCAACTCAACTAAATATACCTTAGGATCCATCTCACATCAAATAGGAAGTCTTTCATCATTTGAATATGAGTATTCCATACCAAGTCTAACATAACCTAGGAACTTATCACATTCCTCAAGAACTGAGTTCATCAATATAATATAATTCTTTTCATATGTCTTCAAAAATATATTTTTTGTAGTTATTGACTCAATAATGGTAGGTATAACATCCATATGCTCAGTAGATTTCTACACATCAGTACTCTTCTCAAAAAAAATCAGGCCCAAATTCTATCTTCTTATCAACTAACTATTCAACAAAAGTCTTCTAAAAAACAATTTGTATATTAGTTATAGGCTCACTATTAACACCATTTATAGGATTAATAGGATGACTGTATAGGATTGGAGAACCCTCCCCCTCAACTAATTATTCCTTATCATACTTGGATATTATATCAACATCTTCAACTAGGCTTAGTATATATTTAGATCCAGAGATAATGGATAAACTTGGATAAGAGATAAGTGCATGATGCATCTCAACATCCTCAACTCTAATACGTCCAGTAGAACCATAATTATCAGAACCACCATCATTTTCATCTTTATCTACATCTCCATTACCATTTCGATCTTCATTTCTATCTCTATTTTCATCATCTTCTCCATTTTCCTCATCTTTTCCTCCTTCTTCATCTTCATCATCACCATTCTCACCATTTCTATTTTCATCAGAGGACTTAGAAGTGCTCTTGAATTTCTATTCACTAGAAACACTGGTTTTATCTTCCTCACTTCCAACTTTTAATAGAGTCTCTCAAATAGGGAGAGACCTACGAGATCTAGGATCACCATAAGTAATAGTATGAGAACTTATGGGTAGTTCTAGATCACTACCTTCATCCACTAAAAATTCTGGTTCCTAATCGGAAGAAACTTCCTCCTTTTCCTCTTCATCTGAATACTCAACAACCTCATCTGGTTCTAAGCTAGGAACCACTAGATTTCTCATTCTAAAAGGGCAGTAAATCAGATTAAATTCTTCATATAGCATGTCACCATCATCAATCCATTGTTTCTTCCAAGGATTACAACTAATATTATTAATTTCTCAAATGACTGTTATGATAAAAAAGCCTCCACACATGACTACTATTTATTAACCTTCTTCAACCAATCCCTTGGCCTCCATCATGGTCGAAGTAAATTTCGGATAAATAAGGGAGTTTGATCTCAAATATGGGATGCACATTTCCATCATATGAGTCATCAGATATCTACATAGATTAATTTTTTATCCTCTATTAATAATACATCGAATATAAACATATTTATACCTCATTTTTGAAAAATAACATTTCCTTATTCATACCATATGTTGGATAAAATTTCAAATCAGGCAAAATTCTCCATCAATCTCAATATCAACCTGTCTAATTACTCTTTAAACTCCATCAGACTCTGACAAGTAATACCTATAAACAAATTCATCACTATCATCATGAATAGTTCCTTGATAGTTGTTTTAAACACCTTCATAAGGTACTGTCAAACATATATCCCACTGTATTGAAGAGAACATAACTTTTCATCCATGTATTATGCTTCTTACCCAATCTTCATTTCCCTCAAAACTAAACTCAATATACTGATAGAACTGGTGAACTAATCTATGATAGAATGGTCTATCATTATAAGAAAACCATTCCATCCATCCCTGGTCTTTTATAACTCTTATTACTAAATAATTTCTTGATATTAACCATTCATCATAAACTTCTTTTTCAGGCACCACAACTCTCTTCACAAGCTCCAGATTCACTATCCTAACAGAAACTAAATGGATTAATTCCCCTTTATGCTTGTTTGAAGTACGTGACTCATCTGAAGAAGATTTAGTGTCTCTATTTACTCTAACCATGGTGATCATCTCAGAAGGTTTGAATGAAAGAGAGGGAATTCCGACAATTGGGAGAGAAAGGGTAGTGGCGAGGTTTGAGAGAAAGGCGTGAGGAAGTGATATTTTTGTAAATTAGAAGAGTGTCTCAATAATATCATTTAGTAATTTAAGAATTTTTAAATTTAAAATTTAAATAACATTTGAACTGAATTAATGAATTAAAGAATTAGTATAAAGAAATTATAAATGGAGACTTGAAAACTAACAGCAATAAAATGGCAAAGGTAGATTGTTTCCAACAGTAAGTACAACTCAACAATGGGTAAAACTCAATGGTGGATAAAAATAAATGGTGGATAAAACACCAATGATGGATAAAAATAAATGGTGGGTATAATACCAATGGTGGATAAAAATGAACCATGTGTAAAACTCCAACACTAGGTCCCATAAAATTAAACTTAACCAAAATTAATCATGGTTAATTCATGTTGGATGTAGTTTATTCTCTCAAAATTCATAGGATTAGTGAAAATATTAGCAAGATAATGTTCAGTTCCAATTTATTCAAGAGTTCTATCACCCTTTGGTAAATTATCTCTCAAAAATTGATGTCTTACATCAATGTGTTTTTTCTAGAGTGAGATACAGGGTTATTATAAATATTTATAGCACATGAGTTATCATAATTTATAGGGACATTTCAAAATTGATATCCATAGTCTAGTAAAGTGTGTTTCATCAAAAAAATTTGTGAATAGTAGCTACCTATATCAATGTATTCATCTTCATCAGTAGATAGTGCAGTAGAATTTTTTTTTCTTACTATACCAAGAAACTAGATACTTGCGTAAAACATGACATGTTCCATAGGTGCTTTTTCTAACTAACTTTAAACCACTAAGATAAGAATTTTAATAACTAACTAAATCAAATTATTGTCTTATAGGGTAAAAAAAGACCTAAATTGGTTGTATACTTTATGTATTTGAAAATCCTTTGTTACATCAACTAAGTGTGACTCTTTTGGTTTTTCTTGAAAATGAGCACACATACACACACTAAACAAAATTTAAAGTCAGTTAGCAGTTAAGTTGAGAATACATCCAATCATACCAATGTAACTAGTTTGATTCATTGATTTTCCAGCTTTATAAGGATCCAATTTATAGGTGATACTCACAAGAGTATCACTACTCTTAGTGTTATCCAAACCAAAAAGTTTTAAAAGTTATTTAGTATATTTACTTTGATTTAAAATAATTCCTTCTTTATTTTGAAAAATAGAAAAACTAAAAAAGAATTTCATTTCACCAATTAAACTTATTTCAAATTCAATTTTTATCATCTTTGAAAAATAAATACATATATAATTTTTATAATAACCAAAATAATATCATCAATAAAAAATTTAAAAAACAAAAACATATTTTGAAATTCTTTTCATACGTAGGGTAGGATCATTTATACCTTTTGAAAATCATTTTGAAATAAGAAAATATATGATCATATCATACCAAGCTCTAGGAGCTTATTTAAAACCATATAAAGATTTTGTTAACTTGAAAACATGATTTGGGAAATGAGGATTTTGAAATCCATGGGGTTGTTCAACAAAAATATCCTCAACTATATACCCATTTAAGAATGAACTTTTTACATCATTTGATATAGTTTTAAATCTAGATATTCTATATAGGCTATCAGTGTAACACCCTAAGTATTTACAAATAAATTTAATATATAATGCATGAAACTCTGAGTATAGCTGAAAAATAAACGTTTTTATAGGATATAGTTATATCCTAGATGTTAAAAATAATTTTGCCACTTCTATGTTTTGAATTTAGATAAACGGACGTACATTGTTGCAATCGGTAATATATTTAGAGTCTAATAGGATCAAATTACATTTTTTGTGAATATTAACTTGACCGTTATGAATATTAATGAACTCTTATGAATAGTAATATAACCCTTAACCTCACCCATGTAATTATAAATAAAATTTAGTAACCTTATAAATGGGAGTGAATATTTTAAAAATTAATAATTAAGTGTTGGTATTTTTGTGAGTAATGAATATTTAATTATAATTTTAAATTAATAAATTGATTTAAAAAAATTCATTTTCATAAAATGTATTCCTAAATAAATATTTTTTTTCATATGATTTTATGATAATTTAATAATATCTTAGTTAATTTTTCAGTGTGTTATGAAATCACTTTTAGTTTTGAAAAACTGTATTTTTTAAGTAAATGATGATTTTATTTGAAAAATTAATTTCACATATTTAGAAAATTATTTTGATAAAATGAGGTCCATTTTTTAATTCTACATGTCAAAAAATGGTTTGGGTGAATTTTTTGGATTTTTTTTAAATACTTTAATTTTTTTGAATAGTAAAATATGGTAATTTATGGTATAAATACATTATAAGATAAATACATTATTCCTTCTATCATGACTGATGTCAGAAACCATTAGTTAGAACTAACATGAACTTATTACTATTTTTTATCACAAGAATCAAACACTATTTCTTATCTTAAGAAAATTAATAAAATAATGAATAAGATATTCAAAAATCACCCCTCTCCTCCACTATAAAAAACACCCCTCACTCCCTTTTCACCTCACTTATCTAAGATTTAAAGATTGTCAATGTTATGCATGAATACTCTTCCCAATACTCCCCCCCCCCCTACACACACACACTTCCAGGATCTATTGGTCTTGCTAAAATACCAAAATCAATCCTCTTAAGAAGAATCTCAAGGTGGAGTATCCAAGAGGTAAAATCCTCTTCCATTTGAATTTATTTTCATTTCAAGTTATTTATTTATTATTATCTTCTCACACCCTCTGTCCAAATGATCATGATAACTCCAGTTTCAACTATATAATATAATTATATCATTTTAATGGAATATACATAATCAATCCCCTTACTCTCTCTCTCTCTCTCTCTCTCTTATTTTAAAAACGAAATCATTATCCGAGAGGTGCTAATTTATAACCTTTATGGATGACGACCCTTTGTTATTCAATTTATTCTTCAATGTTGTTCATGAAACCATTTGTGTGGTTTAAACATATTCTTAAATATTTATTTTATCTTATGTAAAAATTATGGAACCATAATTTGTGCATGATACAATATAATTGAACAAAACTAGTTTGTTGTGATCGAAAAAACAACCATAAAAATCTAAATGATTATCACTAAATGACTTATCTAATGATTCATCCTCATACCATGTGACCAAATGATATATATAAACATTTAAAATTATGTATTTTCATTAATAATATATAAATTTAATCCTATAAAATTATATCCATTCCACAAAATCTTCCATACTTATAATCAAGCGAACTAATCATTAATATCAAGAAACAAACACTCCAGAACGACGAAATTAAATCTTATAACTTATAAAAAGGTAATAAATGAACTTAAAAAAATTATAATAAATTATATAAATGTCTAATAGGTTCATAATTAAATTATTAAATGGTTTAATTTCAAATTCCAGGACCTTAAGGTCAAGTGCATAACACATTCAGACATAAGGTAAGGGTTTTCTACCCAAACCTCTGTTTTCTTTAGGGTTTATATTTATGTCTCTTAATCACAATTAAATTATTAATTATCATCATTTAATGCAAATAAATTATGTTTTAATTTTCTATATATATGTACCAATAATAATCCTTCTTTATTTTATGGGTAGTAAAATGTTTCATAAAGATCTTTTGCAATTCTTCCCTATAAATAGATTCGGTTCAAGGGAACTTCTAAAATTCTTACCTACTTTAAAGTACACTATATAATATATTTTAATACACCATTATTTTTATAAAACTAATAATTTCATAATGGAGAAACTATATTAGTTCATTTTTAGTTTAATTCAAAGATTTTTTTCAAAATAACTCTTCTTTTCAAAGTAAAATTGTATTTCTCTCAAAAATTTATCGATGAGCTTATTAAAGTAATTTTGTATATTTAAAAACATTTGTTAAATTTTATGTATTATTGAGGTTAATATCTCATGTTTATCATATACTATATTTTATTAAATGTTTTATGGTCATTTTGACTGTGGATGTGCTATTTTGATACCATTTAATTCATTACTCTGAATGGTTAGTGATTATGTTTACAGATTGGTGAAAGCTATTTACATTTCATATGTATATGATGTTTATGTTTAACCCCATTAATATGACGAATATATTGTACATATAAAGTGATGGTTGGGGCTCACTATAACCCATTGATTCATCAGTTGGTTTCATGAGAGAAAACAAAATTGGGTTTTGGCCGAGGCCTTGCCCTAGTATTTTCAGACGTCTTGGTAGAGGCTTTGACATTTTGTTTTTGATGTCCAATAATATGAATTCCCTCATTACGGTATTATTAATTGATAAACCATGTGATTATTTGACTAGTAGAATATCAATGGTTATGTTTCATTCTCTTATGGTCATCTGTATGGCCTTATTTAATCAACTTTCATTCCTTCCATATTATGCTCAACTATATTTTTAAAGGCATGTGTTTTTAGTTGTTCACTAGGCCTGGTGTTTATTTTTATGATAACTTTTGATGTATTACTTACCCTTAATGATCATATGAGCACACCCCTTTCTTATTTTTTACTTTCCCCGGGTTGTGAAGAAGAATATTATTAATGAATTGCATGGATAATCTAGGAGTCATAGATATTTCAAATGGAATTGTTATTATGTATTTCATTTAAAGTTGTAATGTTAAATTTTTTTGTTTCTTGTTTTCCAAAACTACTAAACTATTCATTCCTTCAAGATATGACTTTCCTATAATCATGTCAATGTATTAATATAAGGCACTGAATCTGAGAAACTAGGGTTTGGGTCTTTATAGTTGGTATCAGAGTAGGTTTAGTAGAAAACATGGAAATAGATTTAGAAAACATATATTTGGGAACAAAAACCTAAGATAGACTTTGAGGATAAGTATACAAGAACATCCTATAATTTTGGTAAGGTATGGATTATGTGGATATTTCCATAAAATACATCCCTATCTGAATACTAAAAGTGGACATAGTTTTGGAATAGATGTACCTTGGAGTAACAACTACAACAAGGTGTTTAGGGCTTGAATTGAGGTAACATAATACATGAAAATGGGACTTATTATGCACCTAGTTTGACACTCATGGGGGATATGCTTAGTATAATTCACATTTTCTTTATAAAACAATATGGAGGATTTAAATGTAAATATTCCCTCAAATTAACCATGCTTATGATTATGAGATTAGACATGCATAAAATTTCAATTTATGTTAAGTGTTTTTCTAGTCCAAAATTATACATTGTGATTCGTAAACTAATTTAGAGTATTACATTATTTAGAAATGGTTCCTAGTAGAAGGAATGGAAACTACATGAAAGAAAATATCCTATATAGGGATTTTCCTCTTATTTAAGATAATGATGATGGTACTGGAGTTGCGACTGGTGATGAGCTACTTATAATGATACTGGGACAGCTAACTTAGGTTATAAACAATAACCTTACCCATATGGAGAATCCTGATCCATAACATGGAGGATAAATGCTAGACCTCTTTATCGAAAATAGAATCCATAATTTAATGGGACTACAAACCCATTCATAACAGAGAAGTGGATAAGTTCCTGAGAGAATATATTTCTCACTTTGGGTAGTTATGAAAGGGAGAATAATGTTACAGAAGTTTATCTTCTATTGGAATATTTTGATCAATGGTTTTCATTAATTAAAACACAAAGGAGGGTGAAGATATTTAAAATATGGGATGGGCAGATTTTAAGGAAATATTCATAGAAAAATACTTCCCTTGTGAACAGTGCGCAGATATGGAAAGGCATTTTCTGAATCTGAGGAAAAAAGAGGATGGAAATGTTGCAAAGTATAAATCTAAATTCACAAGGTTAGAAAGGAATATTGTATACTACATATGTAATCCAAGGAGTAAGATTAATTGATTATTTTATGGTATAAAACCATTCCTCCAGAGAGCACTAGTATCCCAAATTTTCTCATCAGATGAGGATATAGTCTCATGTGCTATCAAGATAGAGAAATAATTTTCTAAATCTAATGAATTTAATAGAAAAAAAAAAGAAGAAGGGGTGGTGGAGGATAGAATGGATAAAGGGGAGAATAAAAAGGGAAATTTTCCAATATGAGATACTTGTGGAAAGAAACACCCAAGAGCCTACTTAAAAAGAAAAGGAGTCTGTCAAAAATGTAGAGAAAGAGGCCACTAATCTCGAGATTACAAGGGAAATAAATAAGATACCAATGTTCAACAATACAGTTATAAATATATGGGACATTATTCCAATTATTATCTTATGAGTCAAGGAAACATTCCTCAAAGAAGGCCAAGGGGGAAAGGCTAAGCTTATGTGATCACAACTATTGAAGTTGAAGTTCCTAATGATGTGGTGGCTAATACTATAATCATTTCCTCAAACTTGGCCAATGTTTTATTTCATTCTAGATCATCACATTCTTTTATATCTTCCCAGTTTTCTTTAAAAATTAGATATTTAAAATTCTAATTAATAAAGGATTTTGTCAGTGAAAAACCCTAATAGAAGTCTCATTACAATATAGATGTGTCAAGAAGTCCCCATTATGGCATATAAATGTGCATTATTTTCTGATTTTATCATCATACTTGTGGTCAAATTTGAAATAATCCTTGGCATGGATTGGATTTCAAAATATGATTCTAAAATCTATTGTAATAAGAAGGAAATTACGATTTGTGAGGAAGGTGTATAATTCATTATCTTTGTAGCAGAAACATCACCATCTGATTCTTATCTAGATCCACCCCCCAGTAGCTCTAATGAATGCAATTCTTGGGGAGGATGAGAACATAATATATATGAGTGAGGAAAGAAATCTTAAAATTGATTATGTGCCTATTATGAAAGAATATATTGATTAATTTTAAAAGTATTTACTTGGACATCCTCTAGATTGGGAAGTTGAGTTCTCTATGGATTTAATACCTAGTTCAAGACCAATTTCAAAGACCCCTTATAGAATGGCCATAGTGGAATTAGTAGAGATGAAGAAACAACTAAAGGAATTGAGTTATAAAGGATTTATCTGACCTATTGTTTCTCTATGGGGAGCCCATGTTCTCTTAGTTAATAAGAAATATGGGTCCATGAGGATATACATTGACTATAGAAAAATTAATGCTATTACAATAAAGAATAAGTATCCCTTACCTCAAATTGAAGATTTATTTGATCACCTTCAAAGAGCCCAATATTTTTTAAAGATTTACCTGCAATATGGATATCATTATTTGCGTGTAAGGAAAAAAGATATTCCAAAGACAATATTTCAAACTAGGTATGGGCATTACAAGTTTAAAGTAATTCCTTTTGGACTGACTAATGCACCCTCTATTTTCATGGATCTAATAGGTAGAGTTTTCAAGGAATATCTTGATGAATTTATATTGGTATTTATTGATGATATTTTGGTATACTCTAAAATCTATGAAGAACATGAGATTTAGTTACACATTATTCTGAAGACTCTTAGAAGAAACGAGTTATATGGGATTTTTAGAAAGTGTGAATTATGTCTTAAAATAGTTTCTTTTCTTAGACATATTGTCTCTAAGGATGGAATCTTAGTGGATCTAGAAAAAACAAAGGCATTTCATGAATAGACTACACCAATGGATATAATTGAGGTATGTAGTTTTATTATTTTAGCAGGTTATTATTAGTGTTTCGTTAAAAAACTTTTCCCGGTTATATAACCTATTAACCAAGCTTAATTTTAAAAGGGTTAAGTTCATATGGACAAAATAATGTGAAGAAGTTTTAAAATAATTGGATAATAGGTTAGTGAATTCTCCAATATTGACTCTACCATCGGGAAATGGTGGATTTTTGATTTATAGTGATGCATCAATGAAAGGACTTGTTTGTGTCCTTATGTAGAATGATAGAGTTATTGCCTTTGAATCATGGAATTTAAAAATTCATGAATAGAACTATCTAACTCATGATCTTGAGTTATAAGGTGTGATATTTTCTCTGAGGATATGGAGATACTATCTCTATGGTGAAATATGTGAGATATATATGGATCATAAGAGCATAGAATATATCTTCTCACAGAAAAAAAGTCAACATGAGGAAAAGGTTATGTATTGAGCTACTCAAGTATTACAATTGGTCTGTAAAATACCACCTGGGAAAGGAAAATAAGGTAGTTGATGCATTAAGTAGGAAGGATCATGGAGTTTTTAACAAAATGAGAATTAACAAGGATCCTATGTACATGGATCTACCGAGGATGGATATGGGAATTATTATAGAAGGTGAAACATCACTACTTTTTCAATTGGTTTACCAACCATATTTATTGGAAATAATTAAAAGTTATTAGTCTAATGATGAGAATATTCAAAAGAAAATGAAAGCTTTGAATGATGGAAATTTGGCGGACTTCGTGTGAGAGGACATAATTCTGAAATTTGGGTGGAGTTTATGTGTTCCTTCTATCCCCGAGCTAAAAAGGGATTTATTGGATAATTCTCATAGTTTTAATTTCTCTATACACCCTGGTAGCCCTAATATGTATATAGATTTGAAGGAACATTTCTGGTGGGACAACATGAAGTAGGAAATAGTTGATTATGTATCAAGGTGTTTAGTCTTTCAACAAGTGAAGGCTGAAAGACAACATCCAAGAGGATTCATGCAGCCTCTTCCTATTCCTACATGGAAATGGGATGATATAACTATGTATTTTTTCAATGTATTACCCAAACCTCTAATAAATAATGATGCAATATGGGTAATTGTTGATCGAATTACCAAATATACACATTTCCTTGATATAAGGGACGATTTTACACTAGAGATCCTTGCATGACTCTATATTAATGAAGATGTAAGACTTCATGGAGAAACTCTCTCAATTTTGTCTAATCATGATCAATGATTTACATCTAAATTATAGAAAAAGTATTCATAAATCTTTGGATACTGAGCTTTGTTTGAGTACTTCTTATCACCCTCAAACTGAGAAGCAGTCAGAAAGGATGATCCAAACTTTAGAAGACATGTTGAGATAATTCTAACTTGATTTTAAAGGTATGTGGGATCAATATTTACCATTGGTAGAGTTTTACTACAATAATAGTTTCAATCCTAGTATTCAAATGACATATTATGAAGCATTGTACAGAAAGATATGTCTTACAACAACATGTTGGGATGAAGTTGGTGAAAGGAAGCTTGTGGGACAAGAGCTTATATAGGAAATAATGAAGAAGGAAAATACTATTCAAACCCATATCAAAGTATCTCAAAGAAGGAAAGAGATATTTTTTGATAATAAAAGAAAGGATTTGGAATTTCAAGTGGGAGATCACGTTTTCTTGAAAGTATCTATATAGAAGGGTGTTATAAGATTTGAGATAAAAGGGAAACTAAGCCCTAGGTATAATGGTTGTTTTGAAATTATAAAGAGATTTGGAGCCGTGGATTATTGTTTGGAGATTCCACCTAGCCTATCTAAGGTACACAATGTATTCCATGTCTCATTGTTGAGAGAAAGTACATACTAGACCCAACACATGTCCTCACTTTTGAAGGTATAGAATTGGAACCTAGTTTTTCTTACTGTGAAGAGCCTATCCAGATTCTAGACACTAAAGAATAGGTGTTGAGGAATCGGATGACTCTTCTAGTAAAGTTACTTTGGAAAAATCATCAAATTGAAGAGGCGATGTGGGAGCCTCAGGTGCTTATGATGAAGAACTACCCAAATATTTTTATGAGGAAACATTCTAGTAATTTTGAGGATGAAATTTTTATATGGGGGAATAATGTAACACTCCATGTATTTAAAAATAAATTTATTATAGAATGCATGAAACACTAAGTCTCTATGAGAAATACACTTTATTATAGGAAATAGTTATAACCTAGTCGTTAAACATAATTTTTCCGATTCTATGTTTTGAATTTCAAAAAACAGACATACAAGGGTGCGATCAGTTAGATATTTAGAGTCTAATAGGATCAAATTAAAAAAAAATTGAATAGTAACTTAACCCTTATTAATATTAATATGACCCTTAACATCACTCATGTAAGTATAAATAAAATTTAGGCACCTTATAAATGAGAGTGAATATTTTAAAAATTAATAATTAAGTGTTGGTATTTTTGTGTGTAATGAATATTTAATTAAAATTTTAAATTAATAAATTGATTCAAAATAAAATTTATTTTTATAAAATGTTTTCCTAAATAAATATTTTTTTCCTATGATTTTATGAGAATTTAATAATATCTTAGTTAATTTTTCAGGGTGTTCTAAAATTAGTTTTAGTTTTAAAAAACTATATTTTTCAAGTAAATGATGATGTTATTTAAAAATTAAATTACACATATTTATAAAATTATTTTGATAAAATGGAGTCCATTTTTTAATTCTACTGGTCAAAAAATATTTGGGGTGAATTTTGGGGATTTTTCTGAAATACTTGAATTTTTTATGAATAGTAAAATAGAGTAATTTACGGTATAAATACATTATAAGACAAATACACTATTCCTTGCATCATGGTTGATGTAAGAAACAATTAGTTCAAACTAACATGTACTTATTACTATTTTTCACAATAATCAAACACAATTTCTTATCTTGATAAAATTAATAAAATGATGAATAAGATATTCAAGAATCACCCCTCTCCTCCACTATAAAAATCACCTCTCCCTCCCTCTTCTCCTCACTTCTCTAAGACTAGAATTTTGTAAAAGTTATGCCCAAATAATATTCCCTAGACTCCCCACCCCCCAATTCCATGAGATCTTAGTCTTTCTAAAATTCCAAAATCAATCCCCTTAAGGAGATTCTCAAGGAGGAGTATCCAAGAGGTAAAATCCTCTTCCATTTCCTTTTATTTTCCATTCAAGTTCTTTATTTATTCATTATTATATCCTCACCCCTCTATAGAAATAATCGTGATAACTCTAGTATAATCTATATTATATAATTATATCATGTTAATGGAAGATGAATCGTCAATATCCTTACTCTATCTCTCTTTTATTTTAAAAATCAAATCATCATCTGGGAGGTGCTAATTTACAACCTTCGAGGATGATGAACCTTTGTTATTAAATTTATCCTTAAATACTGGTCATGAAACCATTTTTATGGTTGAAAAATATTCTAAAAAATTTATTATATCTTATGTAATGATTATGGAACCATAATTTGTGCATTATACTAAATAAAATAACAAAACTAGTTCATTGTGATCAAAAAACCGCCGTAAAAATCTAAATGATAATCACTAAATGACTTATCTAATGATTCATACAATTACCATGTAACCAAATGATATATATAAACATTTACAATTATGTATATTAATTAATAATATATAAATTCTATACTAGAAAATTATATACATTTCATGTGATCTTTCATACTTATAATCAAGCAAACCGATCATGAATATCAAGAAACGAACACTTTGGAACGACAGAATTCAATCTTATAACTTATCAAATGGCCACAAATGAACTTAATATAATTTTAAAAAATTATTTAAATTTATAATAAGTTCATAATTAAATTATTAATGGTTTTAATTTCATATTCTAGGAACTTAATTTCAAGTGTAGAACACATTCGGACCTAAGGTAAGGGTTTTCTACCTAAACCTCCATTTTATTTAGGGTTACTCTTTGTCTCTCTTAATCCCAATTAAATTATTAATTATTCTTATTTGATCCCCATAAATTCTTTTTTAATGTTCTATATGTATTTACAAATCATAATCCTTCTTTATTTTATGGTTATTTAAATGTTTTATAAATATATTTCCCAATTCTTCGCAAAAAATAAACTCGGTTCAGGGGAACTTCTCAAATTATTACCTATTTTCAATTACACTATATAATCTGTTTTAATCAACCAATATTATTATAAAACCAATAATTTCATCATGTATAAACTATATTAGTTCATTTATATTTTTATGCAAAGATTTTTCCAAAAATAACTCTTCTTTTCAAAGTAAAAGTGTATTTCTATCAAAAATTCCTCGATGATTTTATTAGAGTAATTTTGTCTATTTCAGAACCTTTGTTGAAATTTATATATTATTGATGTTAATATATTATGTTTATCATCTATAATGTTTTATTAAATGGTTTATGATTAGTTTTACAGTGGATGTTCTGTTTTTATACCATTCAATTCTTTACTTAGAATGGTTGGTGATTATGTTTACAGATTGGGGAAAGTTATTTACATTGCATATGTATATGATGTTTATGTTTAACCCCATTCATATGAGAAATTAATTTTACATATAAATTAGTGTTGGGGCCTCAATATACCCTTTATTTATCAGTATTTCTCATGATACAAAATAGAATTGGATTTTGGATGAGGCCTTACCCTATTATTTTCAGATGTCTTGGATGAGGCTTTGACAATATGTTTCAGATGTTTGGCCTTATGCATTCCCTAATAATGGTATTAGTAATTTATAAACCATGTGATTATTCAACTAGTATAATATCAATGTTTAGGTTTCATTCTCTTATGGTATTTAATATGTCCTTATTTAATCAGCTTTTGTTCCTTCCATATTATGCTCAAGTATATTTTTAAAGGAATCTATTTTTTGATATTCACTATGCCAAGTGTTTATTTTTATGATAACTTTAGTTGTATTACTTACCCTTAATGAGCATCTAATATCACCCCTTTATTATATTTTACTTTCCCCAGGTTTTGAAGATTAATATTATGAATAACTTGTAGGGATAATCTAGGAGTCATAGATGTTTCCAATGAAATTGTTATTATGTATTTCATTTTAAGGTGTAATGTTGGACTTGTGTTTGTATCTTATTTTCCAAAACTACTAAACTATTCATTCTTTTGGGATAAGACTTTATTTTAGTCATGCCAATGTATTAATATAATGCATTTCATCTAGGAAACTAGATTTTGGGACTTTACAAGATACATTCTAATGGATTCAAGTCTAGCTACAGGTGCAAAGGTCTGTTGACATTCTATTCCCTCTTCTTGATTATACGCTTATGCAACTAGTATATCCTTGTTCCTTACTATAGTGCCCTAATAATCAACCTTGGTTATAAAAACCAATTTAGTACAAATATTCAGGGTGTCTTTGGTTCTATCAAAAAGTTCCCAAACATTATTTCTTTCAAATTGGTTAAGTTCTTCTTGCATATCCATTACCCAAAATTCATCATTAATCGCATCATTTATGTTCTTAAGTTAAAACCATGATAAGAATGTTTCATGTTCAACCTGGTTTCTTATAGAATCTCTAGTTTCTGTACCTCTATCTAAGTCTCCAAAAACAACATCTAAAGGATGGTATTTAAGATTTCTAAAATCTTTAAAAAAGAAGGGTAGGTCACCTCAGGGACTTATATAGGTAGGGGTTCAGGATATTGATATTCCTCATAACTGGATTATTTTTCTTCATGTTTTATAGTAGAATCATAATGTTGTAATTTAATTTCAATGTATATAAATCATCCTAGAGTTTTTCTAAAGGGGTATTAGTCTCATGTGGATATCTCTCATCAAACTTGACATTGATAGAATCTTCCACAATCTCGTTTATTCTCTTAAAAACACTATATAATTTACTAGAAGTTTGATAACCAAGGAAAATTCATTCATCACTTTTAGAGGAAAACTTGTCAAGATTTCCTTAGTGTTAAGAATAAATAATTTTACACTAAAAAATTTAAAGTAATTAACCTTAGTCTTTCCACTATTCCAAAGTTAATTAGGTGTTTTCTTAAATATAGGTCTAATTAGAACTCTATTAATTATATAGCAGGATAGGTTTATGGCCTCTTCAAAAGCTGACAGATAATTTGTATTCATTAATAATATTTAAATCTATCTATTCAAGTGTTCTATTTCTTCCTTTTACAACTCCATTATAATTAGGGGTCCTAGGAGTAGGTAAATTGTGATTGTTTCCCTTTTGTGAGAAAAAAGATTCAAATTTTTTATTTTCAAACTCATATCCATTATCACTTATTAAGTTCTTAATTATAATTCCACTTAACTTTTATATATATTTAGCATACTTCATAAAATAAAAACAAGCTTAAATTTTGTGAGCTAAAAAATATACCCAAGTATACCCAAAAAAGTCATCTACAAGTATATAAACATAATTCTTCCCATTTAAACTAGAAACTGTAGATGTTCCAAACAATTTCATGTGAACCAACTCAAGAGGTTGATAATTTGAAACTTCTTTCTTTAATTTAAAAAATATATTGTGTTGTTTCCCTTTTTGATAGGGGTTACGAGATTTTTTATTTGAGAATTCAAGTTTAGATAGATCCATGACTAACCCTTTCCTATTAATCTTTCTAAGTTAGTGAATGTTACATTGGCCTAGTCTCCTATTCCAAATCTAAGATTCTCTATGAAAGACACTTAAGAAATAAACATTTTTAGAAATTAAAGAATCAATATTAACAACATACATATTCTCATTTATCAATGTAGTAAATACTAAATCATTTTTAGAATTGAAAAGATTACAAGAATTATTTTTAAACTTTACATGAAAACCATAATCACACAATTGTGAGATGATAAGAAGATTGTATTTTAAACCATGAACAAAACATACTTTAGAAATTAAAACTGAGTTAGTGTTACCAATTTTACCAAGTCCAATGATCATTCCTTTAGCATGGTCACCTTTGGGGACATGTACACCATAAAACTTTTTCAGGTTTTTGAAGCTCAAATAATCTCCTATCATATTCTTGTAACATCTAATGTCCAAGTAACACAAATTTATACAAGGTATTTTCAAGCAGCTTTCCTACCAAAAAATTATTCAAAGAATGATTTTGGTACCCATATTTTCTTGGTCAAGATATATTATTATATTGGGCCTTAGGAACCAATATATTCTTGATAGGTTTAATATAATTAGGTTGTAAACTTTTTAAAATAAAAACATTTTTCAGTCCATTTGGAAAATAAATAGCAATATAATTTCCAGAATGAGACTTAGGAATAAAAGAGCTCTTAACAATTATTCTTTTCACAGGTTGTTGATGTGCCCAATTTTTGTATACATTTTCATACATTTTATTGAGTATAAAAACATGTTTTCACCAGATATACATTATTTTTTAGATAAAATGATTTATTTTAGTGTTTATGATGATTTTTATGTGTTTTATATCCAAAGTCACAAATCAAGAATGATCAGAACAAAGATTGAAATATACATAATGTGTACATATAAACACATGCTATGTACAATGCCATGACACAGATCGACCTGACCAAGTATACGCCCATGTTGTCAACCAAGATACACATGCCATGAACAATCCATTTATATGTTGTGTCACCCCTTCCAGAAGTAGTTATTGGTTTAATTTGATAATACACTCCATGTGGGGTCGGGCTACATGTCATATATCCCAACCAACCAACCACTGACAGCTTCAATGTTAAGGGTGGCATGGTAGATCACCTAACGTTAGAGAAAACAAGGAAAATTTTATTTGAACAATATAAATGGTGTGTACTTTGGGTTATATTCCATGTAGTCTCATTTTCTATAAATATGAGGGTAGACCTCCATGTTAGAGTTTGTACATCCAGGGGGAGGGGATGTCGCTCTGCTGTTTGATCCTCCCTCATATACAATTCAAGTTTCCCTTTTCAATTTTTAATTCTTATTTTAGTGTAATTCCACCTTTACCCCATTCTCCTGTTGTATCCATGGTAGGGATTGAATTCGACTCAATCTTCACACCGTGACCATGGTCATAAGAGGATAGTTCCCCTCGTATTGGGGTTGTAATAAGATTTTGGTTCGTTGTTATTTGAATTCTAAAGTGTTTCCCTTGTTATGATTTTTATTTTAAAATTCCTTTAATGAACATACTATTAAAATCACCATTGATGTCATATCAGACCAAGAATGAAATAAATGGATAAAACTAAAGGATTTTTGGTGAGTGAACACTTGATAATTGGGGGAAATCGTTACTACTATTTTAGGGGTAATGAACCTAAACTTGTTTTACGCAATTAATTACCAAACCAAGGAATTAACCTTTAAATATGCAATTGAATGTTATCAGACCAAGAAACATTAATTTAATTGAATCCCTATGGTGAATAAATATCATTTATAATTTTAATGTTAAGGAATGATGATCTCAATAAAACCAAATTGAATTGTAACCCTAACACATGTGTTTTCTGATTGTTATAATCTCCTTATGTTTTTAATTTTTTTCGCAAATTGTTTCAATTTAGTAGATAGTTCCCTTAACTTATTTATGTCTGGATAATTGACCAAGATTCATCCTGTTTTCATTGACCATTGTTTCCCTATTTTCCCCATGGGATTGACCTCGACTGCTACTAGCTACCTATTAGTCAGTTCATAAGGGAATATAATGATCTTCAAATTTTTAATTTGGCCCACCCCTTGTGATGGAGGTGGTTTCAAATTTTGGTGTTGTTTCCGGGGAGGCGGCGTGAGCACCATTGCACGTCTGAGTTAAGGTCAGTTTCCCAAGATTTTTTGTTTTTATTTTCTTTTTTTATTCTTTATTTTTTTTGGAACCTCAAACACACATCCCATGGATTACTATCTGACTGGGGAGTGGTACAATCCACATGGAAATTATTTTTACTCGTATGATCCAGCATTGTTGTACACCTACCTAGAGGAATATTATCCTTATATAGATGATGGGTTTCAATATGAGGAACACCCATGTACATCCTTTATCCCACCCTTCTCTTATTCACCCTCAGAACCATATTTGGATAATACTGAAAGGTTATTATTGATGATGGAGACCTTTACCACATGCCAATTAAACCAAACCAAATGGTTGGGATGAATTTGAAATATGGTAGAGTAGCTCTCCAAGATAATTTCTAATATTGATACTCTGGTTGAGTTTGAGGATGAGTGTTATAATTTCATTTTAATTGAGGAAACATGTTATGGTGTGGACCCCACATGTAATACATTAACAACTTTAGAAATTAATCTTCAAAAGGAAGAATTTGAATATGGGGACACATCATGTCTTGTTAATTATAACTTTAATCACCCATATATTTTAGAACCCTCAGTTGATTATATACCTGTTTTGGAGGATACCTGCGGTTATTTTCAGGTTTTTAGTGTTTTAGAGCAGGAACCTTGGGAGGTTGAGGACATACCTAATCAAACTAAGAACCAAGTCCACCTTCAGCATCTAATGGGCGTGGAGTAGGGATACTACAAGCCTTCACCCAGAGAACTTGAAGGTCAAGAATCATGGATCAAATATGAGGGTTCCAGACACAAGTTTTGGTTCTTTTTGTGAAAGCCACATCTGCCTTCAGATTATAGGTAAGTACCCATAACTCTGGTTGGGCCAAAGACCTAAAACAAAGGAACTTACTGGGAGGAAACCCAATTATTCTTTTCCCTCTTTCTTTATAATATTTCTTTTCTATTTTTAATAAACACACGACATGCACTCTTAAACCGCACACTATGTACTTCTCTATTTTCTGTTTACTGTTTAAATAAGAAGAAAATGAAAACACACCTCGTGTAACTCTTATAACACGGCGTGTACTTTTCTTTTTAATGTATATTTTAAAATAAATTTTATTATAAGTAACTATTAATTAAGTTAATAAATAGGGATAAGGCATGTGTCGATGGAAAGGTAACTAGAGTGTATCCGAGCCATCACTGGTTCGAATTGTTCCACACCTACCTTTGGTATAGGTATTATTATTTTTGAACCTGTGTTTTAAATTAAACGACGTGTGAGGTGTTTTCAAAATTAAATAAAAGTTTTCCAAATAAAATAAAACCCATGATGGGGATAGACCAGTTGGTCAGGGTTATAAACCATAGATCCAAAAGACCCAAGTTTGAATTCTGACAACCGGCCCAGTTCTATCATTTTTCATATTAATAAAACCACACGACATGAATTTCAATTTACGTTGTGTGTGCTATGTTTTCATTCATAATTTAAACAGTTCTCAAAATAAGAAATTACATGTGGGTAAAGTTGGCTAATTGGAAGATTCTCAGCTCTGTATTCAAAAGACTTGGGTTCAACCTCGACTAATCTCCCTACTTCATCCCAATCATTCAAATTAAAAACACACATCGAGTGTTGTTCTTTTCCTCCTGTAGTTCTGCACCTATACTTTAATTATTAAAAGTTAATAAAAATTTGCAGCACTACAACCTTCACTCCAGTAGTTTAGAGATTGCATTCAAAATAGATGATCACCGATTCGAATTGTTCCCCAAGCACCAGACTGAAGGTTGTAGTTCTCCTTTTCAAATTTTAGAAAACATGATGTGTATTGCTTCGATACATTGCGTGTATAGGTTTAGTTTTGTTTGTAAATAAAATAAATTTTTTATTTAATATTTCTTCTTAAAATTATAAATAATTATTATTATATTGCTTACTATAATATATTTGTAAAAAAATAAAAAAAAACAAGAAAAACAAGAGATAGCACATGTCATTTACTTTAATTTACATGTCATGTAGTCTATCTTCAAATATGGGATTCCTTAACCGGGAAGATCCCATATCGTGCACCCCCCCCCCACCCACGTTTTCTTCTCTAATACACCATCACACACTACACCATTTAATCCTTTATTGAGGCTTGTTTCAACCCTTGATTTCAGCCTCATTGTGAACCTCGGTCCAAGTATGCAAATCTACACCCTTTATTTCAGTGCTTTACATTAGTTTAGGGTATTTTTGGATCGGGCAACCATTCGGGTCTCCCACACAGTACACGGGTTAAATGAAGAACACACTCCATCTACTCTAGATTACATCGCCACACATGCTGATTTTTGGAATTTAAAAAACAAATGGCGTGTATGTTCGAGGCATGCCATGTAAAGTGATTTTACCTATCCTTTATGAGAGACCCGTGTACTAAGACCACACTACCAGTACCCCATGTATCTACACATGGCATTTATGTTTGGTACATGTTGTGTAGTTTTCCATCCAAAACAGTATTTATAATGAGTGTACATGCATTGGACATCATGTTCTTATACATGTCATGTCTAGATTATACATGACATGTACTATGATATTTCATTTCTCTGACTGGACGAAACTGTGTACGGGCACTCACACGGTCCACACCCCCATTTTCTCACACATGACATGTACACTATATGACATGTCATGTACTGGTAAAATCACTATCACATTCCCACTCGGTGTGTTTATCCAGAGTACATTGATTCTTTATTAGATCATAATACACACTGTGTACACTGGATCCACACTCCATGTATATTTTTTTTCTAATTTCAAAAATTTTATTTCTTCTTCTTCATTTTATTTTTATATTATTATTTTTCTTTTCTTTCTTTCAGCTATGTAAGGTGATGATCACATGAGTGGGAAGCAGCCCGCTTCTGTTGCTGAGGGTGAGAGACCCCCTCACTGTCAGATTTCTCTTCAGTATTCCAAGAAGATCGTATTCGATTTCCTAGTTTTCCAGCCACCAGCATTAGCATCGCTACCTCCTCTTATACTGGAACCTCCATTAGCGACATCCACCAGTCGGGTAGATTTCATGCCACCCAATACTTCCACCACTAATACTCTTATAGATGCAACCACACCATCCATCATAACTAAGATATCAGGTTCCATACCTCCCCCTTCTATCTCTGTACCTTCAAATCCAAGCACTACATAAGCGGACCCACCTGAGCCAACTCTGGATTTAGATGCTCCCCCACTAGTGACCACTATTATCCCAACCATGCTAGAAGCTTCCACCCCACCTCAGCCTACTCCATCTATTGCCTGACCTCCACCGCATCTCTGCCTGGTCTTTGCTGAGGGCCTCTCTACCACAAATCTTTTGCATTGCTTTTCATGCTAGATGATCTAGTTGAGCAGCTGCTTTTTTGAAATCATTGTTCCACAACATCTCAGAATCTTGTAGGATATTAAAGTTCTCCTTGGGTATAAAATTTTTTTGGACAAAATCCAGGTCATTACTCCCACATTCCAGGATTTATTTTTGGAGTTTTTTGCGACCTTAGAGTTCGATGGGCCCACATACCGCTAGATTTCGACCGATACAGCCACACCAGTTCACTTTAGGCTAGGAGGCTGATACTTTTCCTTCATTATGGCTTATTTTTCCTGAGGGTGTGACTTCTATCCCCATCCTTGTAATGTCTCGGACCTCTCTGGTCCATTACTTTGTAAAAATTTTATGTGGTCAAACACGACACGTGAGTATAGTGGGAGAGAGGGAGTAATTATATGATAATAATGGGCGTCAATAATAATAATTATTATTAATGATAATGATGACGACCTGTTGATGAAATTGAAAGAGGGTTTATTACTATTTTATTAAATAATAATGATAATTATGACATAAATATGTGTGTGATTGGTAAATGAAATTGAATGGGTTTAATTTTTTTTTGGAGTTGTGCTATTATTATTATTTTAATAATAATAATATTGTCTTATTATAATTATAATTATTTCATAATGACAATAACGTTTCAAAAAAAAGTGCAAATAACAAAATTAAATGGTTTTAATTTTGGTTAGTAAATTAAATGATTTGAATTTAATTAAATGGAATGGTTTTAATTTAATATGAGAATAACCATGGTAAACTAATTTAATGGGATTAAATTAGAACATTAATGATGGATTTTATTATTATTAATTTTATTAATAATAAAATTAAATTGAGAAAGAAAATATGGGACGTGTTGGGCATGGAGTATAGGTAAAGGAACACTTTTGGTGGAGTGAGGGGATTGTGGAAGAGAATAAATGGGATTGGAGAGAGGGAAGAATTATAAGGTAATAGTGGGAATAAAATTAAATGATAAATAAATGATAAATGGGAGATTTGGTGAAGAATTATAGCATGAAAGGGAGTCCAAATCGTGATTGATTTTGGAGTTAGAAAAATAAATAAATAAGTAATTAATAATAATAATAAAATATTTTTAATATTAATTTTGATGATAAAACACTGTTTTCACTATAACTTCTTCGTGCGACCTCAGTTTTATGAACCGTCAGTGGTAGCATAACCCTGAAATTATGATGGTCATTTTAAGACCAATGATGAATACATTTTTATGACTCATGTCTCGGGTCAATAAAACACGTATTAATAATGGAAGTTATTATGATCATTAAATGCATGGAAACCGCGTGGCGTGTTGTGTGTTGACCAGTCAAATAGCGTAACAGTTGTATGGTCATATCATGTATTCATTAATACATGTTGTGAACCGTTTTAACTTGTGGTTGCCTATATAAGAGAGGGTCACGTGTTATTTACGAACCCCTCTTCTTCTTCGCACGGCGACACTCCCGGATAACCTAGAAGGCTTCCTCCTATCTTCTTCATCCGGACTTCGATCGTCGATCAGTCGGTGGATGCGGGATCATGTCAACGAGGTGAAAATCATGCACCTCGTTCCTTTCCCACTTCTTCAAATTCCTCTTCGCAGTTTCCTACTAAGGGGATTGTTGATATTTGATGGGAATGATGCTCTTCTACGAACGTCATCTTAATGGTACGTTCTACCCCGTTCTTATTCCTTCCTCAATCTCCTCTTTCTATTCCTCCTTTCCATGCTATGACAAGTGACACCTTAAACCTTAATGGAGTCTCTCTTGGTTGTTAGTGCGGTTGTGCCGCAGCATCCATGGAAGGATGTAGTCATTGGGAGGAGTGATCAAAATCCTTGTGGTGGTTGTTCTCGCAGAAGGACATCAAAACCTATTCAAGTAGGGATCTTACCTTCGTCTCTCTCTCTCTTTTGTGAATCATGCGGGGTGGGTATCCTCTTGTTTTCATGAGATACGGTTGAACCAGTAAATAAAGATAATAACTGGTTGAAGAATGGGTTTGGGGAAATTTTGTTGATATTGTTGTTTTATTTTCATCAATTCTTATCCTTTTATTATGTTTTGAATTGAATAGTCTTATTCCTAATGAAAATCACGATCTTTGGGGGCCTTTTCTTGCACAATTAAATGTTTCCCTATTTTTTTGGATTGTTTTGTGGATGGAATTTCATAGAATGTGGAAATTGGTTAATCATGTAAAGTTGGATGATTAAATGAATACCTGGAACCCTTGTATGATCACCCCAGTTAAACTAAATGAAAGAATGAATTTTTGGGTTGGTGTGTATGATATGGTTGTGATAGGAATCAGAGTTATGGTAAATGGTATCAAAGGGATGATGATTTGGTATGGGTATTGTTTCTGATGTGTTTGTGGTTATGGTGGTTGGAAGCAGGGCTGCAGGGATGGGTTGTGCATATGAATAAAATTGGAAGAGTTAACTAATTAATTGTGGGGAATGGTAGTTGGTTAAATATGAAAAATCAATGGAATTGATTGGCTAATAAAAGAAAATGGTTTTGTTTTGCTTGTGTTTTCCCTAACTTTATTTGTGGTTGGAAGGGATATGTTTTACGAACGATTGATCTGGTTTGGTTGTTGTTAATTTCTCGGTATTTAAGGAACTGATAAACTAAAACTGTTGAAATGTAAAGAGATTAATTGGGTTTGGGGCTGTTTATTGTGTGCATACTTTAGAGGTAGCAGTGCTGAGGCATATGCTCAGATCTTTTGTGTAGAAGCCTTAGGATGGACTCAGTGGTTGATATAATTATATAAATCTGTACATTTTATGTTTCTTTACGCACCCCACCCATGTTGAGCACTATGTTCCAAACACCCGTGGGATGGGGGGTGAGATTCTCAGACATCTAAAGGATGGATGGTTACTGTTCTTTCCTGTGCTCCCCCTTCCAGGTCCTATATCCTAAGATCCATCAGGCAGGTTACGACAGATGTTTCCCAAGAGTTTTTAGGATAAGGATGTGATATGTTCTCAGGTGAATTCGGGATGAGATGTGATGTGGTTCCTAGGTGCCTTCGGGATGAGATGTGGTCATGGCTGAGGATTGAGTATCGGCGGGATACTATGAGCTTCATATGGCCAGGTTGCGGCACTAACTCGAGCTTCATATATCCAGGTTATGGCACTAGCTCAGGATGATGGGGAAACATCAGAGCGTTAGACATGAGGGATTGAGTAGTATTCAGTGGGAAGGTGGAGAGGGGTAATCATAATTTTATAATATTCCTATACTACTCTATTGACTTGCGATATTTGGTGAGTGTGGCTTGTAAGGTTGGGTGGATAGATTCCTTGTTAGTCTTTGGTTCCTTCTATTTTCTCATGGTGCATTAGGATGTCTCCCCCCCTGTACACGAGAGATTTATCTTTTCCTACTGAGTATACTTGTATGATCACCCTAAGTTTACTTTCAGGTTTTCAGGAGGACTTCAGGGACCATGTGGGACCTTGCTAGTTGGGAGTTGGAGTTTTGCTGGTTGCAATTTTTCCTTTCTTTTTTTTTCTATCCATCTTTATAGCTCTTTTTGTACTTGTACTTTTGTCTCAGTATTGTATAAAACATGCATATGGGTTTGGTTTTGGGTTTATTTTCATTTACTTTTTCTTGTTTCCTTATGGTGTTTGATTCAGCCTATTTCCTGATCATAAATAATAAAAAGGGCAATGCCTCCCATATTTGTGAAAACTCATACCCTTGGTGATATTCGCCACTCTGGGGCCTACTGGAGGTGGGACTCGGGGGTCATTATCTCCCTTTCACCATTGCCAGCTCAAGAGGGGCATATTTGGTGGGAGGGGGTCATGATAGAATGGTATCAGAGGGAGGTTGCTTGAGAGATAGGATGGAGTCTGTAGTTAGGTATAATGAAGATTCTATGGGATGGTAGGGCAACAGTGTTGGATGATCTTGGTGTGTGACATAGGCCAGGGAAGACCGGCTAGGACACGGGATTTTAGGGGCCCCCATGTTCTGATGTAAGGACTCTGATCTTATCGAACGACCAAGTAAGACTACATTTATTGTAGGGTAGAGACCCTAGGAAAGGTACATGAATCATCCTGATTTTTATTTTACTTTATTTGGGTGTTCTGGGAAATAAATCAAAATAAAATGATAAAATGAAACCTTGAGAAAATTTACTTGCTACTTGTTCTTAGGCGTTCTTTGTTTACCGTACGGCTATGGCACCTGGACGTCGTTCCCAGGTGACTCAGGAAGTCAAGGCCTAGCATCTTCAGGTGGTTGATCATCTGAGGATTGACCGAGAGGAGGAATATGACATGTGACAGTGCCTGTTTCATGCTTTCTAGCGACAGATCTTGAAGAAGTATGAAGGCAGCACTTCGGATATGAAATTAGAGAGTTGGTTGGAGGAACTCGAGATCACCTTTGAGTTGATCAGGGCTCCATCAGAGTACTAGGTTCCTCTAGCAGTAAGCCAGCTATGAGGAGTGGTGCGTCAGTGGTGGATGATTCACCTTGGGGAGGGGAAGGAGACAAAAGTTCTATGGGCCAACTTCAAGAAGGATTTATACGAGGAATTTCTTTCTTTTATGAGGAATGCTAAGAAGAGGCGGCAGTTTTTGTCTCTCTAACAAGGAAGCATGTTAGTGCGGGAACTAGGGGTCAAGTTCAAGGATATCCTCCGTTTTTTCCCGAATCTCTTTCCGGATGAGGATTCCTGAGCCACACATTTAAAGGAGGCACTTCACCCCTCTATTCGGTGCGCGGTGACCCCTTTCACCTTACCAACATACCTGGAAGTACAAAAGAAGGCGGATATAATCGATAGGATGCACTCGCAAGTAGGTCCACCGTGAGTGTAACGCCCTGACCTTAGTTACCCAGAGTCGGTGCATTATTACGTAACATTGGCATGATCACAAAAGATCAAGTCTCAAAATATCGATTAGTTTAGTAGCCTTGGAAGCACTAGATACATTCATAAATGTTACATTACATCATAAAGGTGAAAAACTACAATAACATGGTCTCCATATTCCACACTCATATCCTCTTTAGACTATCCCTACATGTTAGTCATAAAATATTTCTTCACATCCTGGGAAAAATAAAACATAGAAATGGGTGAGCTCAGATTCTCAGTAAGTATAACAATATAGCGGAAACTTTCACAAATAAACATAAACATTTAAGGCAATGTATAACTAAAACAAAAGCCTTTTAAACTTGAACTTCATCATAATATGGAAAAAATAAAATGAAATAATGCCATTTACTTATTCACATGGATATTCTACTAGTTGAATAATCACATCCAATATCACTAACCACTTTCATAATGATGGAATTCATAATGCCAGACATCATAACCACGTAGCCAAGGCCTCATGCCAAGACTACAAATAAGGTTTTTTCAAGGCCTTATTCCAAGACACTAGTTTTTCTCATGAGACCTACCGATGCATCGAGGAGCTATAGTAGGCTCCACCTGTCACTTATTAAGTCCAATGCATTCCTCACATGACCAGGTTTAAACATATCATAAACCATAACATAATTGTATCACATAAAACATGCATAAAGGAAACATAACATTTCCACATTTCAATCACAAGATATCAATACAACACATTAATATAATAAAAACATTATCAAAACCATTTTCAATACCAAAATAAAAGAAAAGTAAAACTTGGTATTTAATTTTCATTTATAAAGAGTTATGGCTTGTAGAGTAAGCCGAAACACAAATAATGGTCACGGCGGCGGAGAAGTCATTGTCGCCGCATAAGTAAGACAAAAAAATTCTTTTTTCATTTAGTAAAATGCTTCATACAAAATAATTCCTTTTGAATAAAGGTAAAAGTCAAAGGGGTTTATACACTGTATAAAAGAAAGTTGTGTATAAAACAAAATATGCCTCAATGAAAGGAGATTGAGACGAAGTCCCTTACCTCGTGTCCGACTTGACTCGGTCATTCTTTAACCTCCTGAATAATAAACTAGAGTTAATTTATACTTTCTTAAGAACATTTTTCAAGTTCATTATTCCTTTTATATCACTTATTACCATGTTATGAACATTATGTAATTATTTAAGTTAATAACGGTCGTTTTTTCGATCTTTGGTACTTGAGTCAAAATAAACTTCTTAAAATTACAAGTTGTTCATGTGGTAAAATATCCATTATATCCAAAATTATATTCATGATTTAGATATCATATATATCATATATATCCAGTATATACATGCATTTATAATATTACATAACATTTAGAGGTAAGAAATGAAATGCACCATTCATGGAGACGGTAAGTCGTACGTACCCATGAATGCTACTTTCATTTCTATTTCATATTTAATAGAATGAAATCATAATGATATAAAAGTATATTATATTTCCATTATAATATCATATATAATATCATTTACTCCATCCTTTATACGTCCCACATATTTCATTAACGATTCAAATAACTTTCAGGGGCGGTAGTCCGCACTTCCTAAAATGAAATTATCGCGTTTACCGATAATGGAAATAATAAAGGTATGCCATAAATGAGAAATACAGAAGCATAAGGAAAACATAAACATAATATATATCATATATAAATATAGTTACATCTTAATGGCCACCATGATAGGTGTTAATGTAAGATTGAACAATCATCGTTTCGTGAGGCAGAAATTCTCCATCCACAGAAACTGTATGTTCTTTATCCATTAGACGAAGGTGTGTGTAAGTGTAGATCTAATACTTCCCATAAAAACATCCTATTATATTGAATATACTGTTTTTGTTTCAAAATAAGTAATAAAAATAGATTAGGGGGTTGGAGAATCAAAATAAAACAAAACAACACAAGTGAAGACATTACCTTAAAATCGGGTAACTCTTTTTGATTTGACCCAAAGGCTTCCTTGGGAAGACTTCTGCCCAAAGTGAGGATTCTATGAGGAAGATATGGAAGTTGAGAGAGTATTTGGGTAGAGTTTGTCTTAGAAAAATGGATTTTATGGTGTGAATAAGGTGGTAGAGGTGGGGGCCTTTTATAAGAGGAGAGGAGGGGAACACATGGAAAGTCATGAAATGTTACATTATTATGAAATGATTTTCGGATTTTATAGGTCCCACAATTATATATTTCGAGGATAAGGTGATAAGGGTTAGAAATACACTCATCCAATTAGTTTTTTGACAAGTTTAAGTTTTATATTTTACATTATCTTTTCATTTTATTTAAATCATTAATTAATGAGGTAATCCCTGCATCATCATGGTGTGATAAATAAATTTATTTATTTAATGCCTAAAAATTATAAAACAATTACCATGATGTAGGAAATATTTTTAGATTTCTAATGAATATTTATAGTCAAAAATATGACTTGTATAACGCCATTTAATAATTGTTTTAGTAAAACAATACATGTTTGTGACACATATTTTTACTTTAAATAAAAAGTTATTAATGTCATTTTCTTACCCAAGTGGCTCCATGGGGCCCCGAAGTTAACCCATGGATTTTTTTGGTCGGCCATGACTCATCCAATAAGTTTAGGACAAGTGTAAAGGTAATTTCATATTATTATATCATTATATTTACCTTAAATTACACTAATTACCTTTAATCGCGATTAATAGAACTTAAAAGTTACTATTCACCAAAAATTATTTTAATCCCATTGAACCAAATTTTACTTCCTAATGACAATGATGTATGTTGGATTTTTAAAATTCAAATCACATAGGTGGTAAAATTTCATTTAAATGAAAAATCAGTTTTTTAACTACGACTTAGTGGTTTCAGTATTCATCAAAAATCGATGTTTTTCAGAAAAAATACCAAAAATTAACTCTAAGTTATATTTGATATTCCAAATTAAAAAATGATGTCTATTTTACCAAATTCCAAACATATAAGTTTCATTAATTAATTTTATAATTAATTCTCGCTGTCACAACAAATAGCATGTTTTTAGGAAACAATATATATCAAAAGATTTACAATTGTTTATGTCCAATTTCAAAGTGAAATTAATTATAATGACCACCATTGGATAAAAAGGTTAAAATAAATTCTAATTATACTTTAAAACCACTCAATCGTATAATTTATCACTATAAATTATTTTGATTAAAAAATTTGTTTTTAAGTATTTTCACTATTCATCAAAAATTGGAAGTTCTCAGAAAAATACTCAAAAAATCAACATAGGCTAATTTCGATATTATGAATCCAAAAATGAAGTCCATTTTGAAATATAAAATTTATATAATTTCAAAAATTAGGTATTACTATTCATAACAGCTATTTTGATTGGTGGCGGTGTGTTAGAATCTCAAACTTGCGTACAATGCAAGCTATTGCATTATTGAAAGAGAAGCATATCATGGAAGCTTGGGGTGTTACATTCTCCCCTCCTTTAATAAATTGTGTCCTCACAATTTGAAAATGTTATTCGAAAATAAAAGGTTGAAAATAGAAAATACCTTTGTGGAAAATCTACATCAGAAATAAGGTTAATAAAATTTATCCTTAATAAGAGGGAAAGGGAAATGAAAAAGTCACCACCAAATTATAATCTCGATTAGGAGAACATTGGTGGAAATTAGAGACATATAATTGGAGGAAAAATGTAAATATTTGTAGGGAGTGATTGATGTCATCAATCACAAACAAGTGTAAAATTGAGGGCCTCAAAGCCTTCAATCTATATTGATTTAAAATATCATCAGTTCAACAAAACATAAGGTATTAGGATAACACATTTTTTGTTTTAATATCCCTTTCCTAAATTTTAAGAATTAATTTATTCATAGAATAGGTATATATATATATATATATATGCTTGAAAATTAGAGTTTCCATCTTCAACTAATTTCTACCACAAACTCATCTTTCACTCAAAAAGATAATAGAACTCAAAAATATTATATTTATCCTAATCGTACAAGGTTAAAAATATTAGCACATACCATTTAGATTAGGAAAAATATTTTGTAATTATCAGGGACTTCCTGTAGGCTAGGGTTAGGTAATAAAGGTCTGTCGCACTATGGTTGTGGGTTTGATTCCTACAGCTTTGTCCGACGTGACGGGTTATCCCCCGACCTGCTGTTTGTCCTTATCCTAAAACTATAGTATTATAATATTCCAAAAATAATATTCAGAAATGTTTTAACCTTAAACAATACTATCCAAAGTTCAACTTAATCCATTCCAACCTTTATAGTTATCCAAAATACCTCTGTCCAGACTTTCTCTAAAAGGTCTCTAAATTCCAAAATCAATTGTAACATCAGATTTCCCCAAACAAAGTAAAGTTTCTCTTATTGTAAAATACTAAAAATATGATTACCTTTATCATATTAAAACCTTAACAAAAACAAAAGGTAATACAATACAATCACATTATTATTATAACTAGAATATAATCCTTGAGTCCAAAATCACCAATACATTAATTATTCCACTTCAACTGTAGTAACAGTATAATATTTCCCTTGATCCCTTGTCATTTTCTAAGGTATTTTTCCCTGACGCTTAGGACATTCATTTGCATAATTCCCTATTTCTCTATAATTATAGCATTCAACATTGATATCCTAATTCTTTCCTTTACAATTATGAGCCTAGTGACCTTTTTATCCACATTTGTAACAAACTCTCATTCCCTTTAGGCAAGTATCGGGGTGATTATTCCCACAATTATCACATAACGGAAAATCCTTCTTTCCCTTTTTCCCTTTATCTGTCTCTTGTTCCATCGTTCTCTTCTTCTCTTTCTTTACGTTGTTGTCATAATACTTATAGAATTCCTTTTCTGTCTTGATAGCACACGGGACAATATCTTTGTATGATGAGAATGATTGTGATACTAAATCTCAACGGAGAAATGGTTTTAACCCATTAAAGAAACGATCAATCTTACTTCATGGGTTACGTATATAATCTCCAGCATACCTTGCTAACCTTGTAAAGTTAGCCTCATACTTTGCGATATTCTCATCCTCCTTTTGTCTCAGACTCAGAAATTTCATTTTCATATCTGCTCGATGGTCACTACGAAAGTATTTTTCTAAGAAAATATCTTTGAACTCCCTCCATTCCATATTAGATACTTCTTCATCTTCTTTTGTGTTTTGAATCAATGACCAGCAATGATCAACATCTCCCGTGATGCGGTAAACTTTCATGATAACCTTTTCCCTTTCACTACTCCCCAAGGCATGGAATATTTTCTCTAAGGAATTTATCCATTTCTCAGCTACTGAGGGATTTTTACTCCCATTGAATGTTGGTGGTTATTGCCTCATGAAGCGGTCTAACATTGATTCTCCACATTGCGGATCAGGGTGCTCTATACGAGTAAGGTTATTATTCATAACCTAAGTGAGTTGTCCCAGTATGGTGATAAGTTGATCAGCACGAGTTGTATCACCAGCTCCACTATAATTATCTTGAGTAGGAGGGAAATCCCTACATGGAGTTCGTGCATTGATACGTTTTTCATTCCTTCCACTAGGCGCCATTTCTAAACAATGGCATAAACTAGATCAGTTTATGAATCAAAATACATAATTCCATACTTGTAAAGCACTTAACATAAATTGAACAGTTTATGGATATAATCCATAATCATAAAAAAAATTCTTTGAGTAAGTATATACTCATAAACCCTTCATAATGGTTTGTAAAGAAAATGGGAATTATCCAAAGCATATCCCCTGGGAGTGTTGTAACCAAGAGTGCAGCAAGGCCCGTTGTCGTGCACCAGTTCCCATTCGAGTCTAGTTCAAAGTGGTGTTTTTGGGTTTTACCCCTAGGTACATCTGTGCCAGAGCCGCCTATACCTGCTTGTATCTAGACAGGGATGTATTGCTCGGAAAACTCACAAAATCTCTATAATACCAAAATTCTAGGAAGTTCTTCTATACTAATCCTCAAAGTCTATCTTAGGGCTATGTGCTCTAATTAGAGTTTTTCTAAATCTAGCTTCCAAGGTTAGTACTAAACTGCCTCTAATACCAACTGTAACACCCCGACCCTAGTTACCCAAAGTCGGTGCATTATTACATAACATTGGCATGATCACAAAAGATCAAGTCTCTAAAGATTGATTAGTTTAGTATCCTTGGAAGTACTAGATACATTCATAAATGTTACATTACATCATAAAGTGAAAAACTACAATAACATAGTCTCCATAGTACACACTCATATCCCCTTCAAACTATCCCTGCAGGTCAGTCATAAAATATTTATTCACATCCTGGGGAAAATAAAACATAGAAAGGGGTGAGCTCAGATGCTCAGTAAGTATAACAATATAGCAGAAACTTTCATAAATAAACATAAACATTTAAGAAAATGTACAACTAAAACAAAAGCCTTTTAAACTTGAACATCAGCATAATATAGAAAAAATAAAATGAAATAATTCCATTTAATTATTCACATGGATATTCTACTAGTCGAATAATCACATGCAATATCAATAACCACTTTCATAATGATGGAATGCATAATGCCAGACTATCATAACCACGTAGCCAAGTCCTCGTGTCAAGACTAAAAATAAGGTTTTGTCAAGGCCTCATGCCAAGACACTATTTTGTCTCATGATACCTACCGATGCATCGAGGAGCTATAGCAGGCTCCACACATCACTTATTAAGTCCAATTCATTCCTCATATGAACAGGTTTAAATATATCATAAAACATAACATAATCGTATCACATAAAACATGCATAAAGGAAACATAAAATTTCCACATTTCAATCACAAGATATCAATACAACACATTAATATACTAAAAACATTATCAAAACCATTTTCAATACCAAAATAAAATAAAATTTAAACTTGGTATTTAATTTTCTTTTAAAAAGAGTTATGTCTTGTAAAGGAAGCCGAAACACAAATAATGGTCATGGCGGCGGAGAAGTCGTTGTCACCGCATACGTAAGGCAAAAAATTCCTTTTGTCATTTATTAAAATGATTCAAACAAAAAGATTCTTTTTTAATAAAGGTAAAATTCAAAGGGGTTTATACACCGTATAAAAGAAAGTTGTGTATAAAATAAAACATTCCTCAATGGAAGGAGATTGAGACCAAGTCCCTTACCTCGTGTCCGACTTGACTCGATCGTTCTTTAACCTCCTGAATAATAAACTAGAGTTAATTTCTATTTTCTTAATAACCTTTTTCAAGTTCATTATTCCTTTTATATCACTTATTACAATGTTATGAACATTATGTAATTATTTAAGTTAATAACGGTCGTTTTGTCGATCTTTGGTACTTGAGTCAAAATAAACTTCTTATAATTACAATTTGTTCATGTGGTAAAATATCCATTATATCCAGAATTATATTTATGATTTAGATATCATATATATCATATATATCCAGTTTATATATGCATTTATATTATTACATAACATTTAGAGGTAAGAAATGAAATGCACCATTCATGGAGACGGTAAGTCGTACGTACGCATGAACGCTACTTTCATTTCTATTTCATATTTAATGGAATGAAATCATAATGATATAAAGGTATATTATAATTCCAGTATAATATAATATATAATATCATTTACTCAATCCTTTATATGTCCCACATATGGCATTAACGATTCAAATCACTTTGAGGGGGCGGTAGTCCGCACTTCCTAAAATGAAATTATCGCGTTTACCCATAATGGAAATCATAAATTTATGCCATAAATGAGAAATACAGAAGCATAAGGAAAACATAAACATAATATATATCATATATAAATATAGTTACATCTTAATGGCCACAATGAGAGGTGTTAAAGGAAGATTGAACAATCATCGTTTCGTGAGGCAGAAATTCGCCATCCACAGAAACTGTATGTTCTTTATCCATTAGACGAAGGTGTGTGTAAGTGTATATCTAATAATTCTCATAAAAAAATCATAGTATATTTAAGATACTATTTTTGTTACAAAATAAAGTAATAAAAAGATTTTAGGGGGTTGGCGAAGCAAAATAAAACAAAAGAACACAAGTGAAGACATTACCTTAAAATCGGGTAACTCTTTTTGATTTGAGCAAAAGGATTCCTTGGGAAGAATTCTGCCCAAAGTGAGGCTTCTAGGAGTAATATAGGGAATTTGAGAGATTATTTGGGTAGAGTTTGTCCGAGCCAAATGGCTTTGAAGGTGTGAATAACGTGGTAGAGGTGGGGGCCTTTTATAAGAGGAGAGGAGGGGCACTCTTGGAAAGTCATGAAATGTTACAATATTATGAAATGATTTTCGGATTTTAAAGGTCCCAAAATTATATATTTAGAGGATAAGGTGATAAGGGTTCGAAATCCACTCATCCAATTGGTTTTTGAAAAGTTTAAGTCTTATATTTTACATTATCTTTTCATTTTATTTAAATCGTTAATTAATGAGGTAATCGCTGCATCATCATGGTGTGATAAATAAATTTATTTATTTAATGACTAAAAATTATAAAACAATTACCATGATGTAGGAAATCTTTTTATATTTATAATTAATATTTATAGTCAAAAATATGACTTGTATAACCCCATTTAATAATTGTTTTAGTAAAACAATACATGTTTGTGACACTTTTATTTTTTACTTTAAATAAAAAGTTATTAATGTCATTTTCTTACCCAATTAGCTCCATGGGGCCCCCAAGTTGACTCATGGATTGTATTGATTGGCCATGACTCATCCAATAAATTTAGTACAAGTGTAAAGGTAATTTCATATTATTATATCATTATATTTACCTTAAATTACACTAATTACCTTTAATTGTGATTAATAGAACTTAAAAGTTACTATTCACCAAAAATTATTTTAATCCCATTGAACCACATTTTACTTACTAATTACAATGATTTATGTCGGATTTTTGAAATTCAAATCACAGAGGTGGTGAAATTTCATTTAAATGAAAAATCAGTTTTTTAAGTACCACTTAGTGGTTTCACTATTCATCAAAAATCGATGTTTTTCAAAAAAATACCAGAAATTAACTCTAAGTTATATTTTATATTCCAAATTAACAAATTATTCCTATTTTACAAAATTCCAAACATATAAGTTGCATTAATTAATTTTATAATTAATTCTCGTTGTCACAATAAATAGCGTGTTTTTAAGAAACAATATATATCAAAATATTGACAATGGTTTATGTCCAATTTCAAAGTGAAATTAATTCTAATGACCACCATTGGATAAAATGATTAAAATATATTTTAATTATACTTTAAAACCCCTCAATCGTATAATTTATCACTATAAATTATTTTGATTAAAAATTTTGTTTTTAAGTATTTTTCACTATTCATTGAAAATTGGAAGTTCTCAGAAAAATACCCAAGAAATCAACATAGGCTAATTTCGATATTCCAAATCCAAAAATGAAGTCCATTTTAAAATATAAAATTTATATAATTTCAAAAATTGGGTATTACTATTCATAACGGCTATTTTTATTGGTCGTAGTGTGTTAGAATCTCGAACTTGCGTACAATGAAAGCTATTGCATTACTGAAAGAGAAGCGTATCGTGGAAGCTTGGGGTGTTACAGTGAGAGAGGAGTCACCCAAGTTCGTCCAAGAAGGAGGCAGTCAGTAGTAGATCCCCAACAACAGGACCTTCCAAGTTTTGACCGGTAAGGAGCAGACTTCAGCAGGTCCCATACCAATCTCACGATTTCCACCCGTTTTCTATGGGCCAGGGAACGAGGTTCTTTGTATGTGGGAATCATGGGAATCTTGGCAGACATTTCCCTTTTCAGACTTAGTATGGAGGGACTGGCTAGGTTCATCCCCATCCCCAACAGCAGTTCCCAGCTCAACCCTTCCAGCAGCAACAGGCTACAGTCCCTCTATGGGGAGCTGGAGCAGGTGGTGGCCAACCACAAGGAGTTCCTCAAGGACCCCTACTGGGATGTGGTCGAGGAGGTGGACATCAACAGAAAGGCAGAGGAGTGGGACGCAGACAGTTTCACGCAACAGAAGCAGAAACCCTACCAAGGCAAGAAATTGAGAGAGATGTTTTCGGTTTTACTTAAATGCTCTAATTTATGTTTTGTTTAAATTCAGGAGCATCACACTCCTTGGTTGAAACTCATTCTTGCCCATGATTTGGGCATGTACCTTGTTTTTCATGAGTCTATAATGCTAAGTTTTTTCCCTCTGTCCTTTAAATGTTTGTAAAGAGTCCTAACATGTGGAGAGAGGAGGAACTGATCCCTAATCAATATGCATTAATGTGGATGCGATTAAACCCGTGCGAGTGAGTCAGTGCAGCCCAAAGTGGATAGTATCTTGACATGGGAGAGAAAATTCCCCAATCCATGTGTTGGGGCAGCATGTCGCTTGTTTTGTACGGTGTTGGGGGAAGTGTGTGTATGATAAATCCTAAATTATGGGGGTGGGAGGACCTAATCCCTAATCAAGATGCATTAATGTGGATGCGATTAAACCCGTGCAGGCGAGTTAGTGCCCCCTAAAGCAGATAATATCTCAACATTGGGGAAGGAATTCCCTGACTCATATAATTAGGATAGTGGTTGGATTCCTGTTATGACGAGAGCCCTGAAAGGTATCTTGTGGGGTGGTTTTTCGGACCTTTCCCCTTTTATGGGTTGGTTTTTAATTCTCGAGGACGAGAATGTTTTGAGAGGTATCTGATGTAATGGCTCGGACCTCTCTGGTCCATTACTTTGTAAAAATTTGATGTGGTCAAACCCGACAAGTGAGTATCATGGGAGAGGGAGTAATTATAAGATAATAATGGGCGTCAATAACAATAATAATTATTAGTGATAATTATGGAGACTTGTTGATGAAATTGAAAGAGGATTTATTACTATTGTATTAAATAATAATGATAATGGTGACACAAATATGTGTGTGATTGGTAAATGAAATTAAATGGGTTTAATTTTTTTTAGAGTTGTGCTATTATTATTATTTTAATAATAAAAATAATGTATTATTATAATTATAATTATTTCATAATGATAATAACGTTTGAAAAAAAATGTTCAACTAACAAAATTCAATGGTTTTAATTTTGGTTAGTAAATTAAATGATTTGAATTTAATTAAATGGAATGGTTTTAATTTAATATTAGAATAACCATGGTAAAATAATTTAATGGGATTAAATTAGAACATTAATGATGGGTGTTATTATTATTAATTTTATTAATAATAACATTGAATTGAGAAAGAAAATATGTGGCATGTTGGGCATAGAGTATAGTAAAGGTGCCACTTTTGGTGGAGTGAGGGAATTGTGGAAGAGAATAAATGAGATTGGAGAGAGGGAAGAATTATAAGGTAATAATGGGAATAAAATTAAATGAGAAATAAATGATAAATGGGAGATTTGGTGAATAATTATAGAGTGAAAGGGAGTCCAAATCGTGATTTATTTTGGAGTTAGAAAAATAAATAAATAAGTAATTAATAATAATAATAAAATATTGTTAATATTAATTTTGATGATAAAAAACTATTTTCGGTATAACTTCTTTGTGCGACCTTGGTTTTACGTACTATCAGCGGCAGCGTAACCCTAAAATTATGATGGTCATTTTAAGACCAATGATGAATACATTTTTATGACTCATGTATCGGATCAATAAAATACCTATTAATAATTGAAGTTATTATTATCATTAAACGCATGGAAACCGCGCAATGTGTCGTGTGTTAACCAGTCAAACAGTGTAAAAGTTGTATGGTCATGTCATGTATTCATTAATACACATTGTGTACCATTTTACCTTTTTATTGACTATATAAGAGAGGGTCACTTGTTATTTATGAACCCCTCTTCTTCTCCACACGGCGACGCTCCTAGATGACTCAGAAGCCTTCCTCATATCTCCTTCATTCGGACTCCGATCATCGATTTATCGGTGGCTGTAGGATCGTGTCGACGAGGCAAAAATCATGCACCTTATTCCTTTCCCTCTTCTTTGACTTGCTCTTCACAGTTTCCTACTGAGGAGATTGCTTATATTTGACGGGAATGATGCTCTTTGACGAACATCATCGTAATGGTACGTTCTACCTCATTCTTATTCTTTCCTCGATCTACTCTTTCTGTTCCTCCTTTCCATGCTATAAAAAGTGACACCTTAAACCTTAATGGAGTCTCTCTTGGTTGTTAGTGTGGTTGTGCCGCAGTGTCCACGGGAGGACGTAGTCGTCGGGAGGAGTGATCGAAATCCTCGTGGTGGTAGTTCTCATAGAAGGACATCAAAAACTGTTCAAGTAGGGATCTTACCTTCATCTCTTTCTCTTTTGTGCATCATTCGGGGGGGTATCCTTTTGTTTTCGTGAGATATGGTTGAACCAGTAAATAAAAATAATAACATGTTAAAAAACGGTTTTGTGGAAATTTTTTTGATATTGTTGTTTTATTTCCATCAATGCTTATCCTTTGATTATGTTGTGAATTGAATAGGCTTATGCCTACTAAAAATCACGGTCGTTGGGGGACTTTTCTTGCACAATTAAATGTTGCCCTGTTTTTCTGGATTGTTTTGTGGATGGAATTTCATAGAATGTGGAAATTGGTTAATCATGTAAAGTTGGATGATTAAATGAATACCTAAAACCCTTGTATGATCACCCTGGTTAAAATAAATGAAAGAATGAATTTTTGGGTTGGCTTGTATGATATGGTTGTGATGGGAATCAGAGCTGCGGTAAATGGTATCAAAGGGATGATGATGTGGCACGAGTATTGTTTCCAATGTGTTTGTGGTTATAGTGGTTGGCAGCAGGGCTGCAGGGATGGGTTGTGCATATGAATAAAAGTAGAAGAGTTAACTAATGAATTTTGGGGCATGGTAGTTGGTTAAATACGAAAAATCAATGGAATTGATTGGATGATAAAATAAAATGGTATTGTGTTGCTTGTTTTTTCCCTATCTTTATTTTTGGTTCGCAGGGATATGTTTTACGAATGATTGATCTGGTTTTGTTGTTTTTAGTTTCTCGATAGTTAAGGAACTGATAAACTAAAACTGTTGAAACATGAAAAGCTTAATGGGGTTTGGTGTTGTTTATTGTGTGCATACTTTCGAGGTAGCAGTACTGAGGCATGTGCTCATATATTTTGTGTAGAAGCCTTAGGATGGGCTGAGTGGTTGATATAATTATATAAATCTTTAAGTTTTATGTTTCTTTACACACCCCACCCATGTTGAGCACTACGTGTTAAACACCCGTGGGATGGGGGTGAGATTCTCAAACATCTAAAGATGGCTGGTTACTGTTCTTCCTTGTGCTCCCTCTTCCAAGTTCTATAGCCAAAGATCCTTCAGGAAGGTTATGAAAGATGTTTCCCAAGAGTCTTCGGGATGAAGATGTTATATGTTCCCAGGTGTCTTCGGGGTGAGATGTGATGTGGTTCCCAGGTGTCTTCAGGATGAGATGTGGTTATGACCGAGGATTGAGTGCCGGTGGGATACTATGAGATTTGTATGGCCAGGTTGTGGCACTGGTTTGAGCTTCGTATGGCCGGTTGCGGCACTAGCTCAAGAAGAGGGGGAAGCATTAGAGCATTAGGCATGAGGGATTGAGAATTATTCAGTGGGAAGGTGGTGTGGGGTACCCATACTTTGATAATATTACTATACTACTCTATTGACTTGCGATATTTGGTGAGTGTGCTTTGTAAGGTTGGGAGGATAGATTCCTTGCTAGGCTTTGGTTCCTTCTATTTTCTCATGAGGAATTAGGATGTCTCCCCACCTGTGCATGAGATCTTTGGGTTTTCCTACTGAGTATACTTGTATGTTCACCCTATGTTTACTTTCAGGTTTTCAGGAGGACTTCAGGGACCTTTCTAGTTGGGCGTTGGAGTTTTACTGGTTGTAGTTTTTGCTTTTTTTTTGTATCTTACTTTGGAGCTCTTCTTGTACTTGTACTTTTGTTTCAGTATTGTATAAAACATGAATATGGGTTTGGTTTTGGGTTTATTTTAATTTACTTGTTCCTTTTTCTTTTGGTGTTTGATTCATCCTATTTTATGATCTTAAATAATGAAAAGGGAAATGCCTCCCATATTTGTGAAAACTCATACCCTTGGTTCTATTCACCACTCTAGGCCCTACTGGAGGTGGGACTCGGGGGTCATTATCTCCCTTTCACCATTGCCAGCTCAGGAGGGGCATCTTTGGTGGGAGGGGGTGGTCAAAATCCTACCACCCCACCTCTTGTCTCTGCCCTCACTCACCCTGAGTGCTCTAAAATTATCGCCATGTGGTGGGATCTTACTGGGCCTGACCATAGGTACACCCCCTCATCCCAGAAGAACACACTCATCATTTCTTGTCCCCTTCATTTCCTCCATCAGTGCTTCAGTGCCATTATTTTTCCCCACTATGAGGATATGGGTGTTGTGTCTGAGTGAGACATAGAGCTTCTTACCTGTATTGTTTGGCATGATTACCTAGACCTTCCTTGTCTATCCACTTCTTACTTCCACTCCAAGATCCATGGCCATCAGGGAAACCTGAATGACAGTTTCTATGCCACCTAGTTTCCTCAATATTTAGATGTTTTTGATCCATCTTTCCCTCACAACCACATAGGATCTCCTTAGAATGTGGACTTCACCATGCTTATCTTTATGAGGATGGTTGAGTGTATGGGTGATGTCTATGTGCTCATGTAGAATGCCCTAGCTCTAGTAGGGATGAGAGACTACCTAGCTGCTCCCGATGGTGTTGTTGAGTGTGTTCCACCCCATCCACCAGCGGATGCTCCTTCCCCACCCCACCCCACTTCTTCCTACATTCCATATTCTTCCATAATTCCCTCTTCTTCTGTTCCCTCCACATCTCCACTTCCACCTACACCATCAGTTTATTTCCCCATCACCCTTTGACTGGCCGCGATAGACTTCCTTCTGAATATCCTTGAGCACCAGCAGACTGACATCCTCCAATCCCATATGTGGATTGAGTAGATGTTGGGCCTTCTTCTTCAACATCACAGCGTTTAGTTACCCCCATCACCAACTCCTACATCTGCTCCCAGCCTTCTATAATACCACCACCATTGACAGCACTAGCCACCGATTCAGTTCTTATATCCACTATTATCCCTGATGCTTCTACTAATACTGCCCACCAGGATGTGTTGGCAGAGCCTCTCATGCAGGGCACCGATCTTGTGTCTCTGGCTACTATTCCTGATACTATCATGAAAGATGTTATGAATGCACCTTCCACTCAAAGAACATATCAGGTGCCTCCAGTTTCCACTGTTGATGATCCCCCTCTATCAGATCCTCCTATTGCAGATGATGCCTCATCTGAGGTGACACAGTGACTCATTTTTTGAACCTTTGTTTCATTTATATATCTCTCTTTCTTTTATTCTTGTTCTATAATGATGTATGACTCTGTAGATTTATTTTTATTTTTTCCTCACCAGTCACAGGTTCCATGGAGCATTATTTGGTACTTTTCTTTCACCTACTTTCCATCTTTGTCAACTCACTGTGAGGGGAGTATTATTTCTGAGTTTCTTTTTCATTTTTTCCTTTGTCTTTAATTATTTCACTGATTCACCTAATCCTGACCGCTTATGTGTCCCCACCTCATATTATCTTCCTTGTTTCTACACTTGGGGGGACCATGTACAATATTAAGTGTGGGGGAGAGTCTATGACTACACTGGTCATTTCCCTTGAACTAAACTTGGGGACATCATTAATAGTTGAAATATTTTAAAATGTGGAAATTTTTTTGATTAATTATAAATGTAAATATTAAATACATAAAAGGTAATATTAAAAGTTACATGCTTATTTTAAATATCAAAGTATTTTTAAATGATTGTTGATGTAGTTTGATTCTATATTTAAAGTCTTGGACATTTACATTTATTAGAAGGATCATTTGTACTCATGTCAAGACCTGATCAACCTTTTATTTTTCCTCATTTCTGAGAGGTATTCTAAGCCTTTTTGACATGTTCTTTCTTATACCTTTTTTCTTGAGAGATTCTTGGGATATGAATAACTAATGGAACTTTCTAGTCTTTCTCTTCAAAACATGAAGATTTTGGAATCACATTAAAATGATTGAGGCATTTGATTGTTTTTCATACCCTTTGAACTTAAGACCTACCCTACATCTGATCTTTGTAAAACCCTTAGAAACCATGAACTTCCTTTATAAGAAGCTACATTACAAGAATATTTACCCTTCCTACCCTAATTCTTTCATAATTTTACATGATTTTTCATTTGATATTTAGAGAGGGATTTGTGGCTACTTATGCTATATTTTGGTAAGCCATCATGAAATTAAGTGTGGGGTAGAATGTCTCTTATTCATTTGGTTAGAAGATTTCTAAAACCACTATTCATTTTATTCTTGGTGGTCCCTAAAAAAAGTATTGAAATTTTTAAAATAAGGACCATATTCATTTGTTACACATTTTTTATGGTTTATGGACCCATGTTGGTAAGGGAATATCATGGTGATAATACCCTTTGATAGATATTTATTAGGGGTTCATTTTCAGTAAGCTTTATTTTGAATATCATGTATTGTTATTTAAGAATTCATACTCCTTTTTCAAGCCTCTATGATTATTTTTCACATCATTACCTACCAACCCTTAGCCATAGAAACATTTGAACATTCTTGAAAGACCTCATGATTTTTGTAATTTTAATTCTGAAGTGGAGAAAGAGAACACTTGCAAGCCTATGGATAGAGTGAATATACTTGAGATTGAGCACAACTCTAAAAAAATAATCTTGAGTGATGAGTGTGGTATCTTTTTGTGAGGTAAATCATCTAGTGGAATGTTTATTTATGAAAAGTTAAATAATGTGGATAAAAGAGAATGTAAATATTTAATTGGATTATATAAGAGGAATGATTAAAATATCATTGGAATTGAAATATGTTTTGTGCATTTTAAAATCCTCTAATATTTCTATAGTATTTATAAGTATAATTAGTTTAATGATTACCTTTTAGAGTATGGATTAACTTGATTTGATGTTGATATTTTTCTTGAGGGAAGGGAAATGGCTAAGTGTGGGGGAGTTTGATGTGCCCAATTTTTGTATACATTTTCATACATTATATTGAGTATAAAAACATTTTTTCACTAAATATACGTTGTTTTGTAGATAAAATGATTTATTTCAGTGTTCATGATGATTTTCAAGTGTTTTACATCCAAAGTAACAAATAGAGAATGATCGAAACAAAGATTTAAATATACACGGCGTTTACATATAAACACACACTGTATACAATGCCATGACACAAATCAACTAGACCAAGTACATTCCCATGTTGTTGGACAAGATACACACACCATGTAAAATGCATTTACACATTGTGTTGCCCCTTCCAAAAGCATTTGGTGGATGAAGTTGATACTACATGCCATGTGGGGTGGCTCTACATGCCATGTATCCCCACTAACTGACTGTCGACACCTTCAAAATCAAGGGCGGCATGGTGGATCACCTACCGGTGGAGAAAACAAGGAAAAGCTGAGTTTACCAATATACACATTGTGTACTTTGGGTTACATGCCATGTAGTCTGATTTTCTATAAATATGAGGGCAAACCTCTATGTTTGGGGTTGGACATCCAGGAGGGAGGTGATGTCACTCTTCCATTTGAACCTCCCTCAGATCCATTTCAAGTTTCCATTTTCTATTTTCAATTCTTGTTTTAATGTAATTATCCCTTTCCCCCATTCTCCTCTCATATCCATGGTAGGTATTGAGTTATGAATCGATCTGCACACTGTAACCATGGTCATAAGAGGCTATCTCCCCTCACATTGGGGTTTTAATAAGATTCTGGTCCATATTTATTTAAATTCTAAAGTGTTTCTCTTGTAATGAATTTTATTTTACAATTCCTTTAATGAACTTACTTTCATAACCACCATTGATGTCATATTGGACCAAGAATGACATCAATGGAAAAAAAATAAAGGATTTTCGGCGGATAAAACCATAATCTTCTGGGGAAATCATTGTCACTGTTTTAGGGGTAACGAACCTAAACCTATTTTAAGCAGTTAATTACTGGACCCTAGAAAATAACCTATAAACATGAAATTTAATGTTATCATACTTAGAAACATTAATTTAATTTAATCCCCATCATGAATAAATATCATTTATAATTTTAATGTTAAGGAATGATGATCTCAATAAACCCTAATTGAATTGCAACCTTGACGCGTGTGTTTTTTCGATTGTTGTGCTCTCCTTATATTTTTACTTATTTTATGTAAATTATTTCAATTTAGTATATAGTTTCCTTCACCTCTTCATGTATATATAATTGACCAATATTCATCCAGATTTCACTAACCATTGTTTCACTGTTTTCCCCATTGGATCGACCTCGACTGCCACTAGTTCCCTAGTAGTTTTTTTAGAAGGGAATATAAGGATCCTAAAAGCTTTAATTTGGCCCACCCCTTGTGATAGGGACCTAGAACAGTAATATATTTAGGATAAATTTTTTTCCATATAATTTTAGTAATATTTTATCTTCATTTTTTAAATCTATCCAAGACTTTATTTATTTTCTCATTAAAAAATTTAGTTGGGTATTTTCTTTCAAAAATTGAGAATTTTTATCTTTGTCTACAGTGAGATTAGTTTTAACACTAATAGATAAAACATGTTGTTTCTTTAGAACTTTGTATTTTTATTTGAGTTCATTAAAAGTGTCTTCAATCATATTGTAGTACTCAAAATTTTCCTCTTTTGACATATCATCATCATTTTCATCTTCAAAATGATTAGAATTAAGTACATTAGATATAGTAGGCACCTCAAATATATTTTTCATGAATTACATATTTTCTCTATTATACTTCTATTCATGAGTTGAGTCTAAGCCATTAGAGCTACCCTTAAAGGAAATACATGTGGCTTCCATGGATTTCTTATACTTTCTATCATTATCCTCATACTTCTTCTAGTATTTCATCTTAGGACAGTCAGCCTTAACATGTCATTTTATCTTACACTCATAACAGGTAATATCATTTGTATTATCATCCATTTTCAAATATTTCTTCCAATTTCCTCTACTATCATACTTTCCCTTGTAGATCAATTTCCTGAATAATTTCTTATTCTTGTATAATTTCTTAAACCTTCTAGCCTGATGGGCCATTTCCTCATCACTATCAGCTAGGGATTACTCATCACTAGAGCTTTCAACTTGATCTTTTTCTTTGTCTTTTGGTTTTGATCTAGTAGTATTGAAGGCTATAGATTTTCTCTTTAGTTCATCACCCTCTTCATGATTAAATTTAATCTCTTCCTCATACATCATCAATTTCTCAATAAATTCCTTCACATGTAGTTTGGTGATGTCACAAAATTCCATTATAGAAACAGATGTCACTCACCATATGTCTAAAAAACATCTCAGTAGTCGTATAATTTTATCTTTGTCTGAAACTAGATTCCCCAAGGATCTCATTGTGTTCAATATCCCATTGAACCTAAGATACATATCAGAAATCATCCCATCAAGTTTCATATTAAATGTATAATATTTAATTGTGTAAGTGTTCAATCTCATTTCTTTAACATTATTAGATCCTTCATGAGAAATAGCTAATGTATCCCAAATTTCAAAAGAATTTTTACTATCAGATATCCTATTAAATTCTTCATCTCCTAAGGCACAGTAAATAGAATTCATGGATTTCCAATTATTATAATCAATTTTAGTAGAATCATCCCATATATTCCAAGTAGTATTAGGTAATTCATATTTATCCTCTATAGAAGACCAAATTTGAAAACTCATGCGCTCAATATGAATTTTCATTTTTATTTTCCATTGAGTATAGTTATTTCCATTGTGGAAAATAGGTATGTTAGTAGCAGAACCTTCTTATCTATTATCTATTTAAAGAACTAAATTTAGAATTGACAGAAATTTGGGATCTTTAAAACACAACTAAAATCATTGTTTAAAATATTTGAAGTTTATTTGATACCAAATTTTGTTCAGAGTATGTGTCTTGAGAGGGGGTTAATTGAGTAACCAATAAAAAATTATATCAAAAACAGGTTTAAATAAAATCCCCCAAAAATTAAAATAGCCCAATTAATCAAAATAGTAAATTGATATATGTTATGATCTTTTAAAATATTTATCAAATATTGATTATGTCTCAACTAAAACAATATACAGAGAGTAATTTAACTTTTGAAATAAAATTACTTTATCAAAATCTTATATAAACACTAATTAAGAATAACTATCAAAGTAGTGGTTTTGTTTATAGTTTAATACAGATTCATTATAAAGAAAATAAATAAATAAAAACAATAAATACAGGAGGTTTGGTCTCAAGCCAGGACTTAATCCTCTCCACTTGGTTATCACCTTATTATAAGAAGATTATATAAAATAATATTTGATATGTAGCCTAGATCGGCTATACAATATAAAACCAGCTGTCTACACCACACAGGGACCACTTCCACAAAAATCATGGCAATAAAACAAACACAGGCCACACGGGGACCTCTTCCACAACACACGGGTGAACAAATGTAAATTCAGTTGATAATATATCAAGTATCTTCTAGTTTAGGCATAGGATACAATGTGTTCATTTAAAATATAGAGTAAGAACACACTACTCCTAATATAAAGATAATAAACAGACAAATAAAATAAAATATGTAAAGAAGATATTGTTTCTCGGTCTGATGTTCTCTAAATATTGAGACTCCTTCAATGTAGCATGAAGAGGAGCCCAAGTCCATTTTCTAAACATCAAATTAAAACATAGTTTTGTGAAAACTTTTTATGTGACTGTGGGAAGGAACTGAATGTTTAATGTGCTTCAATATTCTATTGTTGGTTGCTGGTAAGGATGCTTCATGTAGTGCACACTTCATAACACTCTCTTTTTGGTTCTTGAAATATGGCTTCATCTCTCCTCACATGTATGTGAATATCTCTCAGTATTTTCATGTCTATATATCTGTAATAGGGATTCTATTACTTTACTTAATAGTAATATGCAATAAGAATCACCTGGATTCTCTACTCCTCATACTTGTTGACTAATAAAAACTTTAATGCATCTCTATAATAGTTTTAAGAATATACAATGAAATAACTCTCGACATTAAATTATATAACATAATATTTGTAAATATTTAATTCAAAATAAACAGAAATATTGGTGTTGACTCTTATGAATAGTGACATAACACTGGTCATGACTTAAGCTGGTAGTAATTAATGCCAATGGTGACTAATCTCTATAGTTGGTGATCTCAACACTTTTCTAAATTTAGAGGTGACTAAATTTTGATGGTGATTCATCCTCTAGAAGTGATTCTTTCCTATAATGAGCTAATTTTCTTTCCTAAAAGTGACTCATTACTAATATTAGGTCCTTTCCATACTTTTCCAAAATTTTATAATGGCATTGAATCATCTTTGATGATAGGTGTTTTCAATACTTAGCTATATTTTCTCCAATCTACCTTATATTATAAAATGCTACCATAAAACATAAAAAAATATCATATGGAATATGATTTTCTAGTCATTAAAATAAGGTTTCCAACATATTGTATAACATATAGAGTTATACCTAAAAGATTAAAAACAATATCAAATCATTGATAAATCTAGCTGAAATTATGTAGAATCCATCCTTAATATATCTAGCTGGAAGGCTTCTCAATATAGTGTAAAACATCTGTTGGATGAATTTTTATAAGTTATAAAAGTGATTTTAATAATCCCATAAATTCATTTCAATAAGTCTATAAATTTTTGAACTCATGCTTGAAATTTGGCTAAATATTGAAATTTCTATAAGGTCTAGATAGACACCTCGTAATGTTTAGATAAGATTTAAGGTTTAAACAAGTCATTGTAAGGTTGAAACATGTCCTTGTAAGATTTTGTCTTCCTTTGTAATTTCAAAATATAATTCATAATTGTAATGGTCTATGCCTTCTTGGCATGTTACTTTTCTAGGTTTTTGTGTTGGAGGTTCTTGGATGAGGCCTAGAGTAATCCTGTAAGAGTTTAGCTATTAAATTTTGGAAGTAGGGTGAAGAAATGATGTGTAAATATTACATTTCGTGTAAGTGTGGTTTGTATATTTTGAAGGTGTTTTTATGGTGTGTTATATAACGTGTAGATTTTTGGGGGTAAATAATAAAAAGGCAATGCATTTTTGGGAGAAAGTTTGAATTTTTAGAAACTCGTAACTTTCATGTCATGTAAGTATTATACAATGTTTAAATGATCAAATTATATGTTTAAAATACTTTTATCAATCAAATTTTATTTCATTCATCTTGCCCCCTTCTCTATTATTTTGGAAGATCCCGAAGTTCCCCAAGGAGTTCTTCAAGCCCTCTTCATCCCTCTTTGGTCTATTGGCTTCAGTGGTTGTTTGTTGGTAACCCATGGTAAACTCTTCCTTCTTGGTTAGTTTTATCTTGTTCCTATTTGGAGTTTTTCTGTGGTGGTGTAGTTAAGTTTGGTTTGTGTTTTGGGTCTTTTTTTGATGGTATTTGAGTGCAGTGTGGGATGATCTATAGTTTCTTGTGGTTTGGTTTTGGTTTGTGGGAATTCTTCTTCACCCTGTTGTGTGCGAAAAGTCGAAAAAGATTCTTCGATGTAGGGAATCTATTATTTCTCTTTATTTTGTATCATGAAGGAGGGGTTTTCTTTTTTATATCTATATAATATGTTTGTTCTGACTTAATAAAAGATAAATAATTGGTTAAATTGAAATTGAAAGGGTTAAATGGATTTGATTCATAGGTTTTTACAGCTTTGTTGTTATTGTGATATTGTGGATTGTACAGGCTTGATGCCCTGCTAAAAATTGTGGTCATTGGGGGATTTATCTATGTTGGTTGATATGTGTTGTGACTACTATGACTATTATGATTGTTTTGATATCATACTAAAATAGAAATTGGTTAACCACTTATATTTGGATAATGAAATGGTTGCCCTAGGATTATGGCTTGTGTCATAACTACAAAATAGGTGTTTAACAGTGCTATAAATGGCCTTTACTGTTGCTAGAAAATCGTTGAATACTTGGGCAAGATTACATTCCCTAGTCTTTTATCAGCACTAAAAAAGTGTTGATAAATGGTTTTATTTTCACTTATAGAAGTGCTGATAAAGTGTACCTTTATAAGTGCTTTTAAAAGTGATGAAAATGTATCCTTTATTAGTTATTTTAAATGTGATGATAAATGTGTCCTTTATTAGCACTTTTAAAAGTGATGATAAAGGTTCATACTACAGTGTGGTACAGCAGCACACTACATCACCAGTGTAGTGTGCTGAAATAGCACATTGCAGCACTAGTGCAGTGTGTTATAACAGCACTCCACAGCACCAGAAACACACCAGATATCAACAAAAATAGTCCCAATATAGAATTTAAAATAAATGAAATTTACAACATAAATACAATAAAAAACACTATATTATAGACATTTCAAACATTGTTTTATAAAATTAAATAAATATAAATTATTACATACATTAAAAAACATCAATGTTCCTTTGTATTTTAATCTTGAACCTAAATCATGCTATTGATGAACAAACCACCCCTTCTTGAGCAAAATAATATACCTATATAATAAAACAATTCTTATGTCAGTAATAATATAAAGAAATAAATTAATATAAAGTATTTATTTTACTAAAATTGATATCAATTTTAAATAAAAAGATGCACTTAGATTCATACCAATCACACCATGTGTTGGATTGAGGTAAAGCTAATTCCAAAACATATCAAATGAATTGTGTATATTTTTTCAAAAGTATCAAAAAAATTGAATGTCTTTTCTCAGTTTTGAGTATGTCAGTTGTCTTTTTTACTAAAATGTCATTTTAAACTGAAAACACATACTTTTGACTCATTCTGATTGCATCATGTATCATTTTGACATGAAACTGATTTCTACACATCACAAATGACTTATGAATCATTTTCCTAAATTATCAAGAAAATCCAAGCATGTTTGATCATTTTTCAATGAGTGACACATTTTGAACTAAAATATCAATTTAAAACTAATAAGGTACACTTTAAGGAATACCAGGCACATCATGTATTGGGTTGAGGTGCGATTAATTACTACACGTCACAAATTTCTTATGGACAGTTTTCATAAAGTATCAAAACAATTTGAATGCATTTTCTATGTTTTCAGTAGGTCAGTTGTCCATTTTACTAAAATTGATATCAATTTTAAATAAAAAAAATGCACTTTGAGTCATACCAATCACACTATGGGTCATTTTTAGGTGTGGCTAATTCCTATACATATCAAATGACTTATGGAACATTTTCCTAGAGTATCAAATCAATACAATTCTGTTTTCTCAGTTTTAAGTATGTCAATTGTCTTTTTTACTAAAATTTCATTTTAAACTGGAAACACACACTTTTGAGTCATGTGTTTTCTCTGTATAAAGTTGAGACATACCTTGGTAATTTTGATCCTATAACTTCATATTTTTATGAAATGAAAAATTAAGGTTTTGATATGTCCACGTATGGTAGAGACAAACCTTCTAGGATTTTGTGATGTTGATGTTGTTAAGGATTTCAAAAATTCACTGACTGTCACTTATTTTCATGAGATATAGTAAGGTTCATTCAATTAAGGATGTATCATTGAATATTGATAAATTCTAGGATTCAATAATTCTTCATTAAAGTTCAAATAATCAAAATTCTTAGCTAATACATTATTCAAACTTATAATGAAGAATATAAAATTAGATGAGAGATTTGAATCACTATATTAATAAATATGTGAGTTTTAAATAATAATATTTGACACTTAATATTTAATTTATCAAAATGGAGAATAAAATCAGATGATACAAGATATTACATTAATGATCTTACCATCAAAAATTTAATTTTTATTCAAGCCTAAGGATGAAGGATGATAAGATGAAAGGATAGTAATTTATTCTAGCCTATAATGAATAAATTCTAGATTTTATAAATCTATAAATACAAAATCTATAGATGATAGAACTTTTATTAATGGCCTTAGGAATTAAAAAAAACTTTATGATTCATGATGTATTATAATATGATCATTTTGAGGTTCTTGATGAAGTTTAATGGTTCATGATTAATCTATACTGATTTTTTGGAAGCTCTAAAACTACATTATAAGAAATTTTAAGACAAAAATTTTACTACTGAATATATTATATATCTAATAGGAATATTAAAATGTGACTTCTAGAGAAATAATTTTTATAATAACAAAAAATTCAATCCTACTTTAAAAAATCATGGAACAAGACTAAACATATTCTTATAAGTTGATAAATGATAAATAATAAATGAAGGTAACTCCTTTAATTTTGTTAGATGTAGACCATTTGAGAAATTAATTAATGGAGATCATGGGATATATGGTAATTCAATTTTCTTTGTCTTTCATGTTATCTCTTGATATATTTAAATTTTTATAAATTTAGAGAAGACCTAAAAATGAGTGGATGCCTATTGAGAAATTGTATCTAATAGTTTAAAACAATTTAGTCCATGGAAGAATAAAAATTGAGAGAACTATGAGAGAACTGAGCTAACTAGAAGCTCTATAATCTAGAATGAGAATAAACTAATATGACATAGTGAATAATATTTTTTTGGTATCAAAAAATTAAAAGAAGATGATAAACCCAACCAAAGTTCTAAAGGTCATATTTAGTTGAAAAATAAGTATTTTGATACTATGTATCACAAATGTAGTGATAAATAATATCTGAAATAAATGAAGTTATATAAAATATTTAGAGTAAATTATGATACTTGAAGTCTAATTGAAACCATAGAATTAGTTACATGAAGGTATTCTTGAAGAACCAAAGGTAGTAAAAGAGTCTGAGTTTGGGGAAGAAGATATAATATTGGTGATGTAGGGACATTTTTTGTTGACTTATGATTTACTTTAAAGGTTAAAATAAGTGTTGTGAACTCACAATATACTATATAATGAACCTACTAGAATTAGTATAAATTTACCTATACAATATGCTAAATAAACACTTGTGTAATATAGTGTGAAAGGGTTTAGGATGATCCCTATCCACCCATATATAATTTATGAAAAAATTATTATTAGATAATCAATGACTTTATGAAACCACAACACAACAAGGTGTAGGTTTCCCACCTTGGGGATCAACCTTGTAAAACATATTGTCTATTATTATCTTATTTATATTCTATATTGCATGTGGGTGTGACATGTTTGGTAAAAGAAAAAAATATCCATTCATATCCTAACAGATAAAATGTGATCAATTACCAAAGGGGGAAAAGGTTATAAGAGGATTTTGAATTTGGTAAATGTTTTCCACACTTGATTCTTCCCACTCTCTGGTGTACCTACACTAAACCTAGGGCACTAACACACTTTATTTTTGGATTGAAGAAACTCATAGTGAATTTATTGGATTGAAAACATGGGATATATTTGAATATAACAATAAATTTTCAAAATTCAAGTTTTTTTTTAATTTCAAATGGAGAAGAGGTAATATATCAAGGAACATAAAAGATCAAAAGACATAGAAAACATAAAAATCCAGAAAAAACTAATGGAAACTACATCAAGGGTATTTAAACTAGGAGAAGATTCAAAATTACAATTATAATATATTTATTTTCCAAATTTAACTAAATATTTCTGATGAAACATTATAATAAGAGGGTTGGATAATATTGATGGAATTAAAGATAAATAAGGTTTAGAAAAATGGAACTTGGGGGGTTAATGTCACTTACTAAAGGAAAAAATGGTATTAATAGAAAGTTAGTTTTTTCTAATCAAGCTCAGTTTGAATGATTAAGTGGTAGAAAAAAACTCATCTTGTGTTCAAGGGATACTAAAACATTTAGGGTATATATTTTTGTAAGACTTTTTATCTAGTAAAAAGGCTTGGACATATTCAGATATTTATTATGATATATACTCAAAGGAATTATAAAATTTTCTAAGTAGATGTGAATTCATTATTTTTACTTTTAAAATTAAGGAAAATGATTACATTGAAAAATTAGAGTATTTTATCTTAATCATGATGGTTCATGAGATTATAAGATAAAGAATTTTATTTATGGGATTAAACAAGTTCCCAAACAAAGGTATTCGAAGTTAGACCCCATTTTAATGATCATGATACTCATGAAATCCAAGGTGTATAGTAATCTCATTGTCAAGGGAGAAAACTAAAATCCACTCATTGTGATTGAGTTAGTTGATGAAAAAAATCAATTTAAAATTTAATAATCTTATGAAGACATTTTTTCCTAAATTAGAAAACACTTTCAAGTGTCACTGATTGGTGAGATGAACTTATTTTTTTGGGAAAGATTTAAATACAATTCGTTTTATTTTTTCCCTCACAATAAAATTATTTTTGTGAGTTATTAAATATTTTATTAATGGAATAATAGATAGGGGTATCTAATCATATAAAAATTAGTATTAAGTTGTCTATATATGAAGAAGTGAGGAGTGTTGACTAAAATGAGCTACAAAGTCTCATTTATAACTTACTTTACTTGTCATCATCTAGAAAAAATATCATTTTTATGGATACCCTTTGTAAAAAATTGCAAATAAATATATAGAAATTATATTTTGTTTCATTAAAATGGATCATTCTTTATATAAAAGGAACACTTGACTATTCCTTGAATCAGGAAAAAGATACACCATTTAAGCTTTTTTTTCTATTTCAATATAGATTATGATGGTGACATTAGTGATCAAAATACAATTTATGGATATGTATTATTTATTGGATGAGGTTTTATTTATTTTCACTCCAAGAATAATCATTCCATCACTATAAATAAAAAAGTAGACTGAGTATTTTATGGTATCAAAGACACTGTAAATTTTGGGGATGAATTCACAACTTAAATACATGAGGGTTAATGTTTCATAACAATTTATAGTGAGATGTTTAAATAAAACTACAATATATTTTTTCAAATAATATAATGAAAAAATAAAATCCTAAGAATATTGATATGAATTTTATCAAATAAATTGAAGGATGTATACAATTTTTTTAGAATATATTTCAATAAAATAAAATTCTTTAGATATCTTTATAAAACCCCTAATAAATTATTCTTTTAAACACTTGGGAGTATTGTAGGGAATGAAATCTCTCCCAAAATCCCTATAAAGTAATTTTTATTTTTCCTCTTTTATTAATTTTCCTTTATTTAAAAATAGGTAAAATATAAAAGGATTTTTTTCTTATAAAGTGGGGGAGACTCTATTACTTATTTCATGTTCAATGAAGGGGGATAAGTGATGAAGATTTATACTTATAGGGTGAGTAATTTGGTATCGGAAGCTAAATCATGGAGGAGATATCATATGTTTTCACATGATTATAATAGATAAAAATGGGTTTATTAAAGAATTGATGATTATTCAGTGGATTTAAAAGACCTCATTAACTGAATTGACAAAGTAGAATTTGTGAGTTAATCTAAAATGAGGCATGGTTTATGTTGTATTGATTTTTATAGTGAAATATGGATAAAAATCAAAACATAATTCCACCCAATGATGTGGTTCTTAGGTAACTTCTATATTGGTATAATTCTACGACTTGTTTCTATAGATAATTCATTCATGAGTTTTGATGGTGATCTTATTATATATTTATGATCAATATGATCATGGATAAGTGAGAGGTTTATTAGATATGGAGTGGAAGAAAATTAATAAAGATATTATAAGAAAGTAACATTTTTCTATTGTTTCACCATAAACACAACATGGTTAGTGTGTGTGAAATAACTTGTGAAGAATAAATGGTGAAACAACTATTTTTATGGTCATGGTTTTATTAATTATTTATATTAGACTATAGTTAAGACTCAAATGGGTGTGTTTAATTTATATTATGCTATGTTCTAAAGTAAAAACTCCCAGTTTGAGGTTGATTTTGGTTTTGGAAATTAAGGGAAGATATATATATATATATATATGATATAACATGGGGAGTTTAGGTGAAAATCAGCATGTGGATTCCTATTATGAGAAGGAAAAATCCTTATACATCACAATCACTAAGAAAACAATAGAAATTCTAACCATTTATTGTTGAAGTGGAAGAGCATTACTATATTGATAATATCACTATTATATGGTGGATATTGAGAGGTTAGTTTGAGTATGAGTATAAAAGATTATATAAATTGTAAAATATGATGATATTTGGACAAATATTTTGGATATATATGTTATAAGATTGATCATATACTAAATAAATACAACACATTATGATGAAGTTACACTTATAGATAAATTATGTGTTTTACCTATTGATGAGTAATGAAATAATAAGATATATTGATATATATTATAAATAGTACTCCATGGAGGGTTTGGGTGAGATTTAGAAGAACAAAAAAATGTTTCAAACATTATCCAATATCTGAATGAACATTAATTTTGAATAAAAATATTAATTAACTTGTTGATGCTCATTTTGATCATTCTTGTAATTAGTTTTCAGGAATTCCATCTTGATCCCATTCATTTTTCTTTTTATTACTGAAATAAGCATATAGATAGAGAGATCCTAACTATTTAACACCAAGGATTATCTACTAGATAAAATTAGTGTGAAAACCTCATAAAATCTCTTGTGTGATGTATGTTCAATCTCTATTAATCACTCATTATCACTTGGTTTCATTCAAGGATCATTGATTTTTTAGGAACAAGAATAATATGTTTAAGAGTTTATGTTCTGGTAACTATTGATTTATCCTCTCTCTCACCTGGGTCCTATCACCAAGAACCATATATTTTTTAGTAAATAACCATTAAGATACATATTTTAGACACAAAATCCATTATTTATAGTGATTTAATTTTCAATACCCATGGTTAATACCAAATGTATGGGAAAAAATTTTATGACACATTATCATTGTAACTTAAAATAATTCAAAACACCTGATATCAAACAAAAAATCATTAATATTATCTTACACACTAATGTATTATTAAAATATTGCCAATGATTTATTACATATTTCATTATAGTCACATAAGATATTTTAATTTAAAAATTGTACACATATAATATAAAAGAATAACCAGATCACCATGAAATTTCTCAAGACCTAGTATATCAAATATAGATCCAACATAAAAAAGATTTTTTACTAAACTTTAAGTGCATATCTTGGAAAATATAAAATATATATCATGATATAAATATTTTATTGAAAACAATATCCTCATGAACAAATAATAATGCCACATATTGATTTTACACTTTCCCCACATTCACTATTTATCTTGTAATAATGTCCTAATGATTATCATAATAATAAAATGTACATTTTTTTATAAAACTATATCAATGTGATTAAATCTTATCAAAAAATTTATGACTCAATGAAAATATAAAGGGTAGTAATAATGATATTTAATAGTTTAATCATCATTAGGAACTATTCAAAATGGTTAAATATTTATTTTAGAAGGTAGATAGATGATATAATTACAATATTCCTTTAGTTTGTTTCATTTTTATGATAGATCTAACATAAAAAATGAATATATGAAAAATTAAACTAAAATAGATAAAATTATCATGATAATTTGATACAACCCCTAAGGGTATATAAGAAACAAAAAAAACATTTATTTATTCCTAGTTAAGTTTTTAAAGTAAAATTATTATTTTTTTAAAATTAATATTTAAAACTAAACAGTAAATGTGATATCAAAACATATCATGCCAATATAATATATATTATCTTTCTTGGTTCATTTATATTTTGGTTAGGTAGATAAATTAATTTATTTAATTTTTAAAGTGATAAGAAGAAATCTAGAATGGTTCAATTTTACTAAATGTTATCAATATATACTAGAGATAATCAAGATTGTTCTCCTACCTATATAATTACGTAGATACACTTTTAAATTATTTGAATAATTATATTAACATCATGCTAGAAAAAATTTAGTCCCAATAAACATAAATGATTAAAGAATTCTCCATGATTCAGGATGAACATTAATAAACTCTAAATATTGAAAAAACAATTGATGGAAATAAAAATACCCTAGGGTGATACTGAAAAGATATCACTACCAAAACACCATGAAACATTTTCCTTTTTCATTTATTAAGATGATAGTTAAATCCATATATATAATGTGTAAAAGTAGTGCAAGTTATTTTTGTTATCTATGTTTCCTTGGATGTTAACATCCAACATGGGTTTACTACTCCATAGATGTGGTGTGTTTCTAGACTATTTTTATGTTCTGAAAATTCCAAAAAATTTAAAGTGATCTTTAGTAATTTTTATAGTTATCATATAGTGAATATGGGTCCATTACCCCATCATAAATTATTGGGTTGTATCATTGGAATTTTTAGGCTAAAATATTATTTATCATTTCTTCATGACCCTTTCCATAGATAATCCCCTTAAGGGCTTAGACTAGGTTCTATATAACTGGTTATTCTATGAATTATCCATCCTATATTGGTGTATCTCAACCACACATATTTTCTACACGTGTTATAGTTATATAACCTCATAGTAACATACCACAACAAATCATTTTTCACATCAATAAATAATTATATGAAAAATGTCATGAAAATTTTATAATAATATTTATGAAACATACAATGTAATTGGAATAGATTTATTTTATATTTATTTTCCATATTATTTGAGATCAAAAATGGATGTTTTTGGAGAATATTCTAGGTTACATGGCCAGGGTTCATGGTTTACATAACAGTGTGAAAAATATAAGTGTGCAAAAAAATTAACCAAATCTATTTGGAAGATTATATAACTGTGTATAAAAACTTTCAATCCACTTAAAAATTTTATTTTTTTATTTCTTAAGTTAGATTCCACTTGTTCCAAACTCATTTTTTCTCCCTCATTCTCAAGAGACTTCCATAATTTTCCTCCCCTTTATCCCCTTTCTCTTTGGTTTTATATTGAATATTTTCCAAAAAAATATGAGTGATTATCCAGGGAATGTCCCACAAATATTTATTGTCTATTTTTATATAATATTTTTTATCCATAATATTGACTTATTTTTTATAGTGTCCTAAAGATTATTCTTGGATAGAATAAATTGGGATTTTATCCATTTTAGGTGTTATGTCCATATGTTATGGTAACAACTCAACTTTTTTGGTGGATTAACATCACTTGACATTGATTGGATCAAGTTTTAATATGAATCTCTATACTCATTTTTTTTTGCATAACCATGAGTGATTTAATGTTTTAAATTGTAATTTTATTGAAGTATTATATATAATTAATATGTATTATAGATTTATTTTAAGTATTTCACTATTTTTATTGAATATAATTTTCTAAAAATATTTTTTTGATTGAAATATCTAAATGTATATTTTTTAAAGGTTTTGAATTCAAAGTGTTTGATAAAATTACTAGTGAATTTATATTATGAAATAATTGGATATAATTTTATAGAAGGATTAATTATTAATTTTAAATGTAGTTTGATGTGTTTGTCATGGTTAAAGGTATTATTATTAATTGACCCTCTTAATGTGATTACCTTTTTATTATCCATTAAAATATATATAAGAGTTATTTAGAATAATGGATTTCTACATGAAAGGGGATATTTCATTGGTGGGTGTATGGTGGAGAGAATTTATTTATTAAATGTTTTATTTAATGTATTGATTGATTGATTGAGAAAACTTCTTGGAAATCCTTTGATATATAATGGGGAAACTAATGAAAATTACATTACTATATCGGTATTATTATCTAACTTGTGTCACCCGGTCTACCAATGATTTTGCTTTAGTTATTTTGGACCGGTTTAATATTCTACTTCTACTAGTTCCATTTAGGGAATTTTTAAAATATTAGGATTATGCTATAACTGGTGGAACTCCCACTAGTTTAGGATTACACTCTAACTAGGGGTATATATATAATTATTATTTTGGTACCTAAATCCTAAATTCTTTCCTTAGGACCATAATTATTATCCCAGTATATATTATGTTATGAGTTGTGTGATAAATATTTTTTACTTTATGGTTTCATAAATACTCATGGTTAGTTTTGATTATGATTTAAAAATTTATATTTGTTAAAGAATAGAAATAAAGTTATTAATTTACCTTTTTATTTTCTTAGGTAAAATAAAAAAAAGTTATATGCTTGTGAATATATTAAACTATAATATTATGGTTTGTTTAAAAAATGTATATATATATATATATAACATTTTATCCTATGTTATTGGTCTTTTTTACTCACCCCAACATACACACATTTCTATTTATACAGACTTGGTTTCCTATTATAAAGGTATTTTAAAGGCTTCACATTGATATATATATATATAGTGATCTATATGTGTTTCCTGGTTTTTAAGAGGTGAAAAATTGAGTATGATTTCCTATCGCATGAAGGTGTTCAATTTTGGTTTTTTTGGATTTACATCTTTCTATATTCTTTTATGTTCATCCACATTTGAATCCCATTACTTTAATTCCTAAAAAATTTTTGTTTTCATTATTGTATACAATATTTAAATTTATTGAAAAGTTGATGGTTAAGGATACATTTAAAGTTTATTATTTTATGGTTTATTTTTTCTTTTTTGAGTTTAAATAATTGTTTCGATGTTATTTATTTCCAAATTTATTAAATTTTAGGTGTCTCATATCAAATATCAAGAATGGTTATGTTAGATTTCTAGGTGGAAGTTCTATTTTCTAATTTATTTTAGTGTGAATTAATTACTAAAAATTTATATAGTTTCACATGGCCATTGTTACAAGCCTATGAAATTTAGGGACATTTTTAGGACTTCGGATGGGATGGATCAAGTATCCAGATAGTGTCTATTGCATCACTTCATTACAAAATGGTATCAAAGACCTATTTTATTCAATAATTTTTAAATTATATTATACATGAGAGAAGATAATTAGAATTAAAGGGGTAGGTTATGAGTAAGTATCTCTCCAACTCTTCTTATGATTATTGTAATGTTACTATAGGATTTTGGGAAATTAGATTTGGATTTTTATTATATTTTATTATATTTTTTTGAGAAATTTTTATTTTAGAATGGAAATTAAAGGAATCTTAAGGGGTGAAAAGTCTAAAAATCATGCTAAATAGTCATGCAAGCCATTTTAAGATTCTTGTATGATTAATAGATTGAGATAGATGATTAAGGAGACTAAGTAACCAAACCATTCCTTAAAAAAGTATATTATTTTCATTTTAATTTTTCCCTTTATTATTTTATATATTGTTTTTATGTTTTTATGAGGCACTAATGATTTAAAATTGATGTTATTTTATATTATTTTATTTGTGTTGTATGACATTTCCATCTTTATTGAATTTTATAGAGTCATTCCTCCTAGAATAGCCCTAGTGAATCCTATTGAAGGAGTGATGAATAATTTTTCAAAATAAATCCTCTTATTAATTAAGGTATAATTTTGAAAATAGTTTCATCTATATGAAATATGAAAATGGAAGAATGTCCCATCCTAGATCATTTTGTTGAAAGGGATTAGGAATTCCTTAGACATAATACTTCTACTTTTAGAGTTCATAAGGATCCTTAAAAATTAAAGCAATGTCTAGATAATTTTGAGATAATTTTAGATATTCTTCAAACTCTAAATACCTCTAATTTGAAGTGTTCCACATCGATACTTGAGGTCTTGAGAATAAAGTATTTTTATCATATGGTGTTAGTTAAATAACAATAAATTTTTTCCTAGGATGATAAAATATGTAATTTAATAATAGGTTTTATATATTTAGTAGGGTGATTAGATAATTATAGAATGTGTTACCTAGTTCACCAAGAATATTAAATTTTTAGCCAAGTTTGTCATAAATTAAATGTTTATGGTCAGATATTTTGAAATTAGAATACACCCAATTATTCTATAAAAATTATTCTTGTTCATGTTTTCCTCTTATATAGATGTGGGGGATAAAAATTTGATGGTAGTGACAAATCAACTTGTATTATCTATAATGGGTAGTATCTTTTCTGTTATATGTGGTAGTGAAGATAACTCCCTAGAAAAGGAGAGGAAGTGTGATGAGATCTGATGGGGAAGCAGTGATATTTCAAAGTGACTGTATTAGTTTTATTCCTAATCACCTATAGAAAATGAACTTATTTTATGTTATCAGTGTGAAATGAAAGTAATATCCAAGCCATTATGCTAGTAATTTATCAAGGATTTCCATTCTTTTTATTTTATTGTTAATCTTTAAGGAATCTATAGGATGAAATCTCTATAAAAGAGTATTGTTAGTTATTTTTCTCTTAAAAGATCTTAGTTTCCATAATATTATTTAACATATTGGGTTATTATTCTTATGCATGCATACATAGAGTTGAATATATAAATTTTTGGAATCATTTGAGGAGTGAACCTCAGTTTTATAGGAAATCCCTGATGTAGGTAGAGAAAGAACCTAAAGAGTCTGAAGTTAAACTAACTATTTTAATAAGTAAGATTTTTATTTTATCATCTATGGATATTTCATTTTATGAAACATTTGTTTCTAAAAAACTGATCTTTTCTTGAGTTATAGGTTTATTAAATCTTATATCTAAACCAATGCTATGAAAATAGGGGATGAACTGATTAGACGGTGTGAAGTGGATGGTTATTTTTACTTTTTTGTTGTTTTTTTATTCATTTATCTTTATGGTTGGTTTTGGTTTCCTTCTTGGGTAAATATCATAGGGTCCATGTATTCATTATTCCTCACTAATTTAATAGATTGTGTTTGGTGGTGGGACGATTCTATGATGGATATGATGGTGGTATTTATGATTTTTTAGTTTGAGTGTTTTATTATACTTGTCATTGACACTTTTTCTAGTATAGCTCTATTTGTTTTATCAGCCTTTATTAGTGTGTATTGTTCCTAACCTATCGAATCATGAAATTTCCTTCTTTGGTGCTTCATTCAATGTCCATCAATAACTTGTTTCTCTTATTTCCCCTACTTTACCTGATGCTTTGTGTATTTTTTATAGTTGGTTTCCACTATAATAACTCTTAGGGATATGATTGAACTATTCAGTAGATTATTCTTCTTTGGTGGTGGTGAAGTTTGATGTGGTGACACTGTATACTAGATTTGATCTTCTCAATGGTGTATAGGTGAGTGTTCAGTGTTTCTATGGATAGAGATGTGTTTCTTATGGAGGAATCTAGGGGAGAAGATTCTTCTCATTAATGATGGTGGATTTGGGATGCAATTATCTCTACATTGGCTGTCGGTGGGGATGGTTTTGATTTTGAAGGGGGTGTTACTGGTGTTCATGGAGTGGGATCTTTGGTGTTTGTGTTTTCTAAAGGTTGGGTTTTTTTGTTAGTATTTTTCACTTGGATACAGATGTGATGACTATGGAAAATTGTAATGACCCAAACTATTATAAATAAAATTTCCCTTGTAATTTAATTAAATGGATTATTATGTAATATGGTTATAGAAAACACATTCAATTCTTTGGTTTTATTATATCCTATCAGATTTAAATGACCTTTAATCATCTTTACCATTGATAAATATCCATTGAACATTTATCACATTATTTTTATAAATATTGGGTTTTAACAAATCCAATTGACACAAACAAAGGATGTGATGGCTTAAACCAGTAGGATCGCACCCTATGAAGCCCATTTATCAAAGCTTCCAATGGAGATAGAATCTCTAGGCTTTTCCTATGACCAAGAAAATATGGAATCCAACAACTTAAGTATGAGTGAAACCATTTATGGGATAGTTCAAGCTCATCAGGATCATGACCCAAACCATATACACCGAACTACCCCATAAAAGTCTCACTGTCACACACCTTACTCTTAAGGAATTTTCTGGTGTATTAAAGCGATAAGTATCAAGGCCCTAGTAATATGAATATTTATATTGTTTATAATAATTAATATATTTTCATTTTTACTTTATAAATTATTTTTGAATTGTATACAATAAAAAAAATTGTATTTTTTGGTAATATTAAAATTCAATTAGGGAATTTATTTTCATGAATTAATGGATATATTAAATAAATAATATTTTAATAAATTTTTATTATAAAATAATTTTTATTTAATATAAATGATCATATAATTTTTATGAAGTCAAATGAAATTTTTATAAGGGTTCGAAAATTGTTATTGTAAAAAAATATAGCATTTTCTATAAATGTTGATTATTATTTTAAAAGTGAAAGTTCACATATTTAGAAAATTATTTAGATAAAATGAATATTATTTTTTGAATCATAATGTTGAAATTATCTAAGGGTTAATTTTTCATTATTTTTTTGAGATTGTTGAATTTTCAGGTAAAAAATAAATACCATATAAATATACTTTGTGTATTACGACATCATAATAACCCAAAAGTGATGTAATAAATACTATAAATGAGATACAAGATTAAATATTTATTTTACCTTTAAAATAATTTTATTTTATATTTTTTTTTAATTTTATATATACTTTATGAATCCACCAAAATCATTAATATATTTTAAGGTTTTAAAATCATTTCTTTATGAGTATGAATCACTTCCACATAATCAAGTGTATTGTTTTTTTAAGTTCAGACCTTGGAATTATAAAATAATTTAAACCAATCCCATTTTCCAAAAACCATGTTCAAAAACCATGGGAAGGTTTTTGGATTTGGTTATTTTATTATATATAGTCCAAATCTAAGTTTAGGAAATGATAAATAATTCCCCACTATTTTCCTATATAAACCCAACCAATCTATCATTTCTCTTCACTAAAAATACATGGATCATTTCCTTACACTTATATCCCCTCTTTATAGTCCTCTCAAGTCACCCCAAGCTCTTTAGAAGCCCCTCCCAAGCATTTGGATTCACATACTCAAGAAAGCAATCCTCACCTTCTCTTCTTTATACAAGTTTATTTATTATCGTATACCCTCTATTTCTAATTCCTAATGTTAGAATATGTCTTTTCATGTCCCTATTACTTACCATTTTATGTCCAAATTATTATATGTCCCTTTTCTCTCATCAACCCATTTTATGAATTTTTAATTGACGTTGTTATGCTGTCGAAGTTTTACTCAAGTTTCCATACCAAAACAATTGTGTAGTGAATACCATACCCATTTCATATCAAGGGTTTCCACCTTTATACACTTATAATTATTTAAATTGTTAATTACATTTATTTATTCCTCACTCCTTGATTATAAAATAAAATATTATGATGAATTAATCCATGATGTATGATATATGTTTCACACTTAAGCATAGGAATGAAATAAAAGTGACAAGTGTGCCCGAAATTATATATCACTCTAATTCATTCGGTAATGTTTAGCCACATGATATTTCATTTTGGGATAGGAATTGACCTTAATTAATTTATGGGACTTTTTACATCATGATTTCTTGGTAGTTATCCTTGACTTATGTTTATGATGAAGTGTTTTAAGTTGTTTCCACATTTCTCATGTTGCCTTTATGATTATCATGCTATATTATGCCTTATTATTCATGTTACTTTTATTCCCCATTTATATGCCTATTTTATAATTTATATTACTTTATTAAATGTTTATTACCTTACTAGGATTTATATATCACCCATTTCTTATGTATGTCCCCAGGTTATCTCTTGCAGTTTTAAAAACCATGTAATTTTAGAAGCATATTAGGGAACTTTTCAATAATGTTATTGTATCCCATGATCAAGATTTTGTGCTAGGTGCCTATTTCTAAAATAAACTAGACTTATCGATCTTATGGGTTGTATTATTTTTAATTTTATTTAATAAATCATGATATAATATGTAATAAAGAGAAGTTTTTTATTTTTGGTATCAGAGGAAAGGTTTAGTTATTTTTGGGATTAAGATTAGAAAAATCAAGAGAAATCCTTAGTGATAAGACTAAGTATAAGAAAACATCCCTAAATTTTAGTATGTGTAGATTAATTTTTTTATCAATCCAATAAATCCTTATCTAGATACTAAAAGTGGATGTGATTCTAGCATAGGGGTACCTAAGGGTAACAACTTCAACAAGGTGTGTCGGGCATGACTTAGTGTAACCTAGTACACGACAACAGGTCTTATTGCACACCTATTTTGACACTCCTAGGGGATATTCTTTGTAAAATTCATAAGCTAATTATGAACCATTATTAATGGAAAAATACCAATAAGAGTATAGGTTATAAAAATATATCATTGATAACATAGAATTCATAAGTTAAGGAAATAAATTTAAGTTATAAGTTATCCCTTAAATGTCATTAAATTACCATATATGTGTTTAATAGTTTAAAAATACTCATCCCAAATTTTCCCTTTGATTCTATCCAGTGGAAGGAAATAGGAGGAATCGGGTAAATAATCAATGTGATGGGCAATGTGATGGTTGCCCCAATGAAATTCCCAACCCAATGGGAGTGGGAATCACAAACTTTGTGACGATACTATCTTATCTAACTCATGTTATGAATAGAAACCTGTATCGGGAGGATCTTCCAAATCCCCCTAAGAAAGAACAAGCTGAAATTGAGTCATTTATGTGACAAAGGTATCTGACTTTCAATGGATCATATGATCCCTTAATCATGGAAAATGAATCATATCCATTGAGAATATATTCTCTATCCTTCAATGCTCTGAATAAGATAAGGTTCTACTAACTCTTTGTCATATGGAGGGAGAAAATGAACAGTGGTGTAAGTTTATCAATAATACGAATCATGAGGAATAGATCGAAGAAATGGAGTAGAAGGAATTCTAAAAAAATGTTTTTTGATAAATATTTTCCTCATACTCTATGACTTAAAAAGGAAAGGGATTTCCTTTATCTCAATAAAAAAGATGAAAAATCTATCAGGGAGTACAAGGAAAACATCACAAGACTTGCATGATACACCTCTATCTTTTTAGTTACCCCCGAATGCAAGGTTGAAAGCTTCTTTTGGGGGATAAAACCTATTCTATGAAAATCCCTCTAGATCTGTGACTTTGATAGCTATGAGGAAACAATTTTATATGGCCTCAAAGTCAAAATGGAGATCGGTGAATCTCAAGGGTATCACAGAGATAAGAAGTCAAAAGTGGATTTTAATTCTGGTGGTCCAATGGATAAATATAATAGTGCTAAGAAATTTCAGAATTCCACTTGTCAAAGGTGGTGAAAGAAGAACCCCAGAAATTAGCTAAGGGGGAAGAGGAAATGATTTAGGTACGGGAAGGAAGAAAACCTTAATAGTTATTTCCAACAGGATAAAACCACTAATGATATGGAGGAAAGGAATTCTATAGTAAACCCTCAGTTCATTTTTTATTACTTAAACTTCAATGAACCAAGGAAATTTTCAAATTAATGCACTATGACAAGGGTTTTCAAAGACAACCAACAACCTCTAAGGTATTAAAGGTGAGATTGTTCCATCACAATCACTAAGGTGGATTCTCAAAATGAAGTGGTGATAGGTATACTAGTTACTCATTCAAGGATAGTGAATATGCTTTTTTATTTTAGTTTTACACATTAATTCATTTCATGAAAGTTTAAAAGAACTATTCAAACACCACCACAAAGCATGAAAGTGGAGTTGTTAGTGAAAAAGATAAATGGGGAAATTATTGCATCCCAATTATATAAATCCTACCCTACCACAATTTTTGGGATGAACTTCCCAGAAAACCATGTCATACTACCTTTGGTGGAATTTGATGTAATTATGGGCATGGATTGAACTTTCCTATATAGATCCAATATAAATTACCATGAGAAGTAAATTACTCTCTATATTGTGAATCAAACCTTGATTATATACAATTACAAGGAGGAGGATGAATCTTATTTAGGACCAATATCTCATGCATGGATATTATTTCCCTATGAGAAAGCGTATCTAGCTAAATTTATTGAGTCTAGTAAAAGATCCATACTCGAAGACATGCCTATTATGAGGGAACACACTGATGTGTTTCCCAAGGAATTTTTTAGTCTTCCTCCTAACCCATAGGTTGAATTTTAAATTGAGCTTATACCTAGGGAATTAACATTATCTGAGACTTTATATAGAATGGATGTTGTGGAACTTGAGGATCTAAAGTAACAATTGCAGGAGAATTTGGATAAAGGGTTAATATTCCCAAGTCCTTCATTATGGGGTGCACCAACCCTCTTCATCAAGAAGAAGTATGGGTCAATGTGACTTTGAATTGATTTTCGTAAGCTCAAAAAGATCATGATATAGAACAATATTCCTCTTCCATGGATTGATGAATTATTCAATCAATTACGTGGAGAAAAATACTTCTCTAAAGTGGATATGCAGTTGGGATATGACTAAGTTATGGTGAAGAAGGAGGATATCCCAAAGACTGCTTTTCATACAAGTTACGGGCACTATGAGTTCATATTAATGTCATTTGGACTCACTAATTATCTAGAAATCTTCATGGAATTGATGAATAGAGTCTTTAGAGATTACCTCAAAAACTTTGTGGTAGTCTTTATATATGATATTCTAATATTCTTCAAAACCAAGGAGGATCATGAGGAGTATCTGAGAACTATGCTAAAAACCTTGATAAATGATAAGATTTATGAAAAGTATAGAAAATGAGAGTTCTAGTTGAAGGAAGTTTAATTCCTATTATATATCATCACAAGAAATGGGATATCTATAGACCCTTCAAAAATAGAAGCAACTAAAGGATTGTTGAGGAAAATATCTTTGATAGATATATGGAGTTTCATTATATTATCTCAGTACTATTTTTGATTTGTAAGAAATTTCTCTCAATTTCCAAATCCTCTAAACAAGATAACTTGGAAGGGAGTCAAGTTTTTAGGGAATAATGAATGTGAACATAACTTCAAAGAGTTAAAAAGGAGGCTTATCACTATCCCTATACTGACATTACCCACAAGTGGAGAACTTTTCATGGTATTCAGTGATGATTCAAAGAAGGTATTGGGATATGTGTTAATTTATAATGAAAAAGTCAAAGACTATGTTTTAAGGTAATTAAAAGTTCATGAATATAACTACCCAAAACTTGATATGGAGTTGGATGCAGTAATCTTCACTTTGAAAATATGGTGTCATTATCTCTTTAGGGAGAAGTGTGAAATATATACGGATCAAAAAATTCTCAAATATATATTGACATAGAAAGAGATGAATATATGAAAATGAAAATGTTTAGATCTAATCAAGGACTATAACTTCTCGATCCACTTTTATCTTGGTAAAATGAATAAAGTGGAGGATGATCTAAGAAAAAAAGGATCCAAAAATTCTACAAAGGAAGGAACATCATCAATTACTTCACAAATGATAGCTCAACCGTTCCTTTTGGAAAAGATAAAATATACTCAGAGAAATGATGTAGGAATTCATAAGAAATTGGAAACTATAAAAAAAGGTAAATCCTTGAAGTTCGTTGTTAATGATGAAAGTGTTGTAACATTTGGGTCAAGACTATGTGTACCATCAAATACTGAGTTAAAAAAGTAGATCTTTGATTTTTCACATAGATCGACATTATCTATCCATCCTAGAAGAAAAAATATGTATTTATATCTTTGATAACACTATTGGTGGGACAATGTGAAGGAGATCTCGAAATATACATCAATATGTATTGCATGTCAAAAAGTGAAGGCTAAAAGGAAAAAATATAAGGGTATGTTGCAACTGTCTTCCATAACTACATGGAAATGGAAAAACATCACCTTGGAATTTGTCACTGAAATTCCAAAGACATCTAGATGAAATAATGCTATCTTGGTTGTGGTGGGTCTTCTTATGAATATTGCACACTTCATTGTGATTTGAGAGGACTTCTCACTGGAGAAAATTGCATGGATATATATCATAGAAGTGGTGAGGCTCCAAGGATTACCACTATATATTGTATATGATCAAGATACAAGATTTAACTCCAAGTTCTATAAAATTCTCCCACATTATCTAAATACTGAGTAGAACTTCAATGTGGCCTATCATCCACAAATTGATAGACAATCTAAGAAAACTATTCTTACACTAGAAGACATGTTGATAGAATATTTTATGGAATTTAAAGGAGTATGGGATCAACATATTCCTCTAGTAGAGTTCTCATACAACAATAGTTTCCACTCAATCATCCAAATGGATCCCTATGGATGATGTTGGGGAACAAAAAATACTAGGTCCTGAAATGTTCAATGAAATGGTGGAAAATCTTAAGACCATTTAGCAACACATAAAGGCTACTCAGAGTTGCCAGGAGATCTATATTGACAATCATTGATGAGACCAAGAGTATGATGTTTGAAACATTTTATTCCACAGTATATCTCTATGGAAGAGAAGTGATGATATTCGAGAATAAGGGAAGGCTTAGTCCAAGATATATCATCCCCTTTGTGATCCTTGATCGCATTAGAGCGGTGGCCTACTAAATAGTACTCCCACCTAACCTATCTCAAGTACATGATGTATTCCATGTATCCCTCTTAAGAAATTACATACCATACCCCTCACATGTACTCAATCCAGAGGTGATACTATTAGAGAATGATCTCTCATATGAAGAGCAGTCAGTGAAGATCTAATATCATATAGACAAAGTTCTACGAAATAATACTATGCACCTAGTCAAAGTGTTGTGGAGAAACCAAAAGTTTGATGAAGCAACATGGGAACTAGATGAAGGGATGAAATAGATTTTCCCTCATCTATTTTTGTGTGGTAAATGAAAATTTTGAGGGAACCATTTATTAACCGGGGAATATTGTAATGCCCCAAACTATTATTAGTAAAATTCCCTTTATGATTTAATTAAATGTCTTATTATGTGATATGGTTATATAAAACACATGAACTTATTTGGTTTTATTATATAATATTGGATTTAAAATACTGTTAATAATCTTTACCATTGATAAAATAATAGTTGAATGGTGATCACATGATTAGTATAAATATAGGGTTTTAACAAATCCAATTGACACGGAAAAAGAAAGTGATGACCTCAACTAGTAGGATTGTACCCTATAAAGCCCATTTATCAGAGTTTCCAAGGGAGATAGAATCTTTGGTATTTTCCCTTAACCAATACCAATCTGATATCCAGAAACTTAAGCATGAGAAAAAACGTTTATGAGAGAAGTTCAAGCTCATCGAGATCACAGCCCAAACCATGTATGTTAAACCACCCCATGAAAGTCTCACCATCACAAACCTTACACTTAGGTCATTTTATAGTGTATTAAAGGGATATGTATCAAGACCCTAATAATATGAATATGTATATTGTATATAATAATTAATATATTTTCAGTTTTACTTTATAAATGATTTTTGATTTTTATACAATAAAATAAAAAATGTATTTTCGGGTACTGTTCAAATTCAATTAAGGAATTTATTTCCATGAATTAATGGATTTTTTAAATAAATTTTTATTATTAAATAATTTTTATTAAATATAAATGATCATATAATTTTTATGAACTTAGATATAATTTTTATAAGGGTTCGAAAATTGCTATTGTCAAAAAAACTGGCATTTTAAGTAAATATCAGTTATTATTTTAAAAGTAAAAAATTAAAATATTTTGAAAAATATTTAGATAAAATGAATATTTTTTTGTGATCAGAATATTTAAATTATCTAATAGTATTTTTTTCATAATTTTCTGAGACAATCGAATTTTCAGGTAAAAAATAAATATTGTATAAATATACTTTGTGTATAATGAAATCATAATGACCCGAAAGTGATGTAATAAATACTATAAATGGGATCCACTAACAAATTTTTCCCCCTTTAAAATAATTTGATTTTATGTTTATTTGGTTAATTTTATAAAGCCTTTATGAATCCTCCAAAACCATTAATATATTTTATGGTTTTAAAATCATTTCTTTAAGAGTATGAATCACTTCCACATAAGAAAGGGTATTATTTTATTAATTTCGGACCTTTACCTCATAAAATAATTTAAATCACTCCCATTTGGACGAAACCATGGTCAAAAACCAAGGTAAGGTTTGTGGTTTTTATTATTTTATTATATAGTGTCCAAAACCTAAGTTTGAGAAATGATAAAGAATTACCCACTTTTTCATATATAAACCCAAACATGATACCATATATATTCACTCAAAATCCTTTTATAATGTAATTACTCTTACCTACCCTCTCTATAGTCCTCAAAAGGTTCCCCTAATCTCTCAATAAGCTCTACCCAAGCTTTTGGTGTTACACAATCAAGTAAGAGATCCTCACCTTCTCTTCTTTATTCAAGTTTCATTATTATTTTATGCATTCTATTTCCAATTCCTAATGTTGGGATATGTCTTTACATGTACCTATTACTTCTCATTTGAAGTTAAAATTATGAGAGACCACTTTATCTCTCATCAAAACATTTTAATAAATTTTAATTGACGTCGTTATGCTGTTGAAATTTCACCACGATTTTCCATGCCAAAACAACTGTGTAGTGAATACCATTCCCATTTCCTATCAACGATATTCACCTTTATACACTTATAATTATATTAATTTGGAATTATATTTATTTATTCCATATTTATTTATCATTTAATAAAATATTATGATGAATTAATTCATGTTGTATGATCTATGTGGAACACTTAAGCATGAGAATGATATAAAAGTGACGAGTGCGCCCAGAATTATATAGCACTCTAATGCATTGGGTAATGTTTATTATAATGACATGTCATGTTGGGATAGGGAGTGAAACTAATTCCGTTATTGGACTTTTTCCATCAATATTTATTGGAAGATATCCATGACTTATGGTTTTGATGCAGTGTTTTAAGTTCTTTTCATATTTCCCATATTGCCTTTATGACTATCATTCTATATCATGTCTTATTATTCATGTTCATTTTATTACCCATTAATATTCCTATTTTATAACATGTATTAACTTATTCCATGTATATTCCCTTACTGGTATTTATATCTCACCCCATTCTTATGTATGTCTCCAGGTTATCTCGTGCAATTTTAAAATCTATTTAATTTTAGAAGCATGTTAAGGATGTTTTCAATAATGTTATTTCATCCCATGTTCAAGATGTTATTCTATGTACCTAATTCTAAAAATACACTATATTTATAAATAATCTAGGTTGTATTATGTGTAATTTTATATAATAAATAATTAATTAATGCGTAATAAAGATAAGGGTTGTGATACTAATAGTGGAAGGCTCTATGGTGATGTTTTTTAGAGGATAAGAGAAAGACGTTCCCCACATAATGCAAAAAGTTCTTGGCACTGATGGATCTCTTTACAAGCCCCTTGTCTCATTTAGTTGTTGCTTTAGGCTAGTCTCAGAATTATTTTTAACTAGACCAACTTAATTTATTTTTTATCTTTTAATGTTTTAGTATATAGTTTTTTTGATTATTTGTTGTAGTATTTTGTTCTTGTTATTAGTTTCGGGTCATCCAAAAAATCCCATTCTAGTTTGGGCTAACCAAAGAATTCCATTTTTCTAGGTTCCAAATAATTCAAAAAATTGGATCCATATTAGATAATCAAAACAAAATATTATTAACTGGAGATAAACGCCTTCTCCTTGGTTCTAATTTTATTATCTCTCATTAAATTTGAGTGATTCTATAACTTATGTGCCTCAGATCATTATATTATATTCTTCTCTCATTTTTTTTCTTCAATACCCATACAATAGCTTTGGTATAATGTAATATAATATATTTATGGATGAAATTAATTATTTATTATTTATTCATGGACTTGTAATCATATTATAAGGATTCTACACATCTCCATTGGTGTATGAACATCATTTGGAGACAATTATAATAAGTTCCAGTGGGTGTTCATATATCCTTCTATATGATGGAAGATAAAAAAGTGCTTGGATGATTGAAATTTGGTTTTTATTAAAGTATAACCCCATATTTAATATGTATGATAGATTTATAATAATTATTTCATTATTCTTATAAAATATCATTTTATTAAAATGGTATTTTCAATGATTATGTAAAAATTATGCTTCTATAAATGTTTTAAAAACCATGTTTTTGATGAAATTCCATGAAATTTTTTATTAAGAAATAATTTATTATATATTTTTGAAAGGGTTAATTATGATTTATAAAAAGAGTTTATCGTGGTATTACATTTATTTCCATATAATAAGGGAGTGTTTGTCTTGGTTGAATGTATAAGTATTAATTTCAACACTTATTATGGTTCCCTTTTTCATTGTTTATTAAAATATGGAAATGAGTAATTTCAAATTATGTATGTTTATATGGAATGGGATGTTTCTTTAGAGGGTTTAAGATGGATAGATGTGAGTTTATTAAATATTATATTTAATATATGTTTGACTTGTTTTATAAAATATAATAAGAATCCTTTTGTATCTAATGAGGAGTCTAGTGAAAAGTAAATTTCTTGGTTAAGATTATGGTGTACCTAGTCTCACATAATCTATCTATGATTAAACTCTGGATAGTGTAGATATGTGTAATATTCCTCCCCTGTTAGTTCAATTTTTGAATTTCAATTAGTTTAAGATTATTCTCTAGCTAGTGTCTTTTCCACTAGTCTAGGATTTCACTCTGGTTAGTGGTCTTCATGTACTTAGTGAGTGGGTATAAATATCATTGATTCATTATTTAGTCCCATAGTTAGTTTTTCATGATGTATAATGATATGAAATATGTGATGAGTATGTTTTCCATGTATGGTTTCATACATACTAATGGATTTTTTTATTAAATTTTTGAAAATTTTTATTTGCTCAAAAAGAAAAATAATGATGTTACTCTCCCTTTTTATTTTATTAGTTAAAATAAAATTGGTATTTATATATATATTTCATACCAGCATTTGATATATTATTTTATAAAATTATTTGTATATAACATTTAGTGATGTGCTACTTAAATTCTTTATTAAACCACACAAACACATTTTTATGCGTATTTAGAGTAGGTTTCCTATCATACAAGTATAATAAAGTCTTTTCTTCTATATAGCAGGTGGTCAATGGTTTTTTTAGGTGTAGATGAGGTTTCAATTTGACTATGTGTTCCTATCACATAAAAATGGGTTGTTTTGGTTTCTTCTTGGTTACATATTTTGGGAAATTCTTATCTTTCCAACATGTTATACTTCCCATATCTTCCACCCAACCATTTTATTTTAGTGTTTATTATTTCATATGATGTTCGGTTATATGGAATAGTTAATGGGTATGATTGTGTGCAAATTTTATTTATCTATACCTTGTTTCATCTTCTCTGTGAGTATAATGAATTATTTTGATGTTGTTTATTTCAAAATTGTATAAATTCTATATTTGACTTATCTAATATCTAAATGGTAATTCCATATTTAAAGTTTAATATCCTCTTTTATTTCACTTTATTTTAGGGTGAAATATTTCCCAAAATTTTAAATATTTCCCTTTGAATTTTTTCCAGTCTATAGTAATTAGGAATGAACTTTAGGAATTATGATGTGATATCTAGGGTATTGGTTCAAGTAGCCCCATTCAGTTTGTTAAAATGTTATAGTGAAAAGAAATTGTAACATTTTTTCAATATTATTTAGGGTCCTATATGAGTTTAGGAGGGTCAATAGATCATTATAGTTGAATGCTTAATGTGGCACAATGTTCTAATTAACATATCCTTACACATATCATAGCCAAATAATTATAAAACTATCATGGATAACCCATAATATATATTAAACCCCAAAATTTTTAAAACATGGCACCCACGCACACACAAATGAATGCCCATGTGTTCACACAAATACATAAAAAAGTAATGACATATTGATAAAAATGTTACAAATATATGGAAGAATTTTTAAATCATAAGTATGTCATCAAAGTTCCATAAAAAATGTACCACTCAACCATTTAAATGATACAATATTGGTGTAACACCATGAATAGGTAGAATTTATTTTTCTTATTTATTCAAAAACTTCATCACTGGTAACCTAAAATTTTCACCAAGACTAAATAGTCCTTTTAGACTAAACCATATTTATGATTTTCTATTAAGGGTGTTACTTTTCATATACAGGTTCTTAATTCGTACTTGACACTCAAATCACTAGTTTATTTTATAAATGCATGATTAAAATCAATAGAAACTATTAGAATAAATTATATAATTATATTAAGTACAATGTCCTGGGATTGGTCAAATTTAATAGTGTTGAGATATATCACCACATAACTTCCAGCATGCCTCCACATATGCCAGAGGATTCCATATAAACTATGAGGTCTCATGTATGAGACTCAACCCAACCACAAATTATTCTCCCACATCTAGAAAATATAAAGAAGATCTGTATGGACTTATATACAACAACTTGAAGGGTGGTATCTAAATTAAATCCCAATAATTATTATGACTGAATGACCTGAAGGCTAATATTTTATTAATTTTGGATAAGCCCCCTTTTAAGGGTAAAGGGGGGGAAACCAAGAATTCAAGTACATAAGACATTACCAAAATTTGAAAATCAAGATGGTTGCAACCTAGAACAATACTATGTAGAACTACCTCCTCCCAGCATCAACATCATTAAGGCACACCTCCACCAGAGCATGGCTACTCAGAAAGCTATCCCGTGTAAAAAATGTGTGGGATCGGTACTGATGACAATGTCATACCCTCTCAATATTCCAAATCCGAAGATTCATACATGGTGAAGACGGCCAGCTCTATCCTCATCTGAATTAGATCCTTGTATACTATTCGAGTTCCCGAAAAATCAGATCCCTTGCATCTCGAATGACAATCAACCAAGAAACTCCCAGTTCACCAATTTCACATCCAACCAAATTCACATCCAGTCAACCAAAACACGGACGAACCAAATCTAGAAAAAAACATGAAAAAAAACACAGTAATCCCAAAACCAGGGCCTCCCCCCTTCGAACCTCTCCAAATCCAACATCGATCCACACCGGAAGCTTGCCAAAGGTGTCACCTGGCCTCATCGGGCCGAATAGCCAGATACTCCGAGCACATCGTCCCGACCAATCACTGGAAGAACAGACGCATCTGAGAATCTAAACAAGCCACACCGGAAGCGTGACAGTGTGACTGAGCTGCTCATCCTATCTGAGGACGAAGCCGTCGGAAGCCGTAGAGAAGACAACGTTTCCCCCGTTGGAGACCCACCGCACCATGCTGACTCCAAGACACGCCGGGGCAAAGCCAATCCAAGAGAGGATGACTTGAATATTGGTCCAGGTCGAAGGGGGAAGGGAAGTCGAACCACCAGGAACCCTAGTCACTATGGATGAGAGGAGAGAAGCCACTCCGAGGCTCAAAGAATAAATAATTATTATGTGAATTTAATTCTAGTATAACAATATGACTCTCCCAAACTTAATTGAAATCTATGATACACAACCTAAGCATGTCCCTTAACACTCAAATTATATACTCAAATTGTTGCTAATGGTATTGGGAAGTTAACCTTGTATCTTGATCATAAATGATAATCATTGACACTCTATATATTTATAACATCACCCTTACATAAAACCTTCACTTATTATCAACCGATTAGGACTCCATGACTGATAATAAAATAGAAACCTTAGTTATCCAATCAACAATGATCTATACTACATCATTGACATGAGGTTCCCTCGACAATCATATCGGGAATTCCATGGTGACCTATCCTCATTTCAAATAAAGAATGGTTAGTGGATGAAGAATACCTATGGACCTCTAAGGCTTTACTTTAACCCACTAATAAATGAGGCATCATGATTCAAAACTCACTTTACCTATTTTTATCTGAGGACACAACAAATTATTTGTGGATGTTGTGGTACGTATTGGCCCATATTGGGTGTACCACCTATTTCGAGTCATGTGTATCTTGGATTAGATACTATGAAATAATTTATGTGACTATAAATCTTTCTTTAATATATGAGACACTACCATAATCTTGTGTAAAATCCAAGGGAGGCTCCTGCCCATATATGTCATTCCCTGTCACCATTCTACCTAAGTCAATCATTTGACTATCCTTCACCTAAAACAAATGTGATGAGGTGATGGTCAAATAATTCATTGTATCTATACCCTAATACCCTTGAATATATAAATTATTCTTAGTGAAAAGTCTCATTATTCTTTGCTTATCACCATTGTAACACAACATATTCACTTATGTCTTCCAATAAAGAGAATCTTATAAAATATTTCATTTCTAAGAGTGTCTACCATATCAAATTCATATGACTGATAGTACTCAATGTACGTCCTCTACTAATGGTTACGGTCATATAGAGAGCATATATTTTGAGTCTCTTATGGGTATTAGTAACCACAAATTTCACACCAAGTGGATAATATGACCAACATTTCTGCACATAAACAATAACAACCAACTCGGCATCATGAGTTAGATATTTATATATAAGTGGTGTTAACTTTATAGACTAACGAAACACCACCCAACCATCCTGTATAAACACACCACCAAAACTAAAACCTAATGCATCAAAATCCAACATATATTCATTACTCGATTAAGTTAGGTTTAGGATCGAACTGGCTTTCAAAATCCCCCCCCCCTCTTCCAGAAGGCTCTATCACATTTATCAGACTATATGAACCTCACCCCATTCTTGGTTATGTCCATATTTTACATATAAAATCTATAATTCATGAATAAATATCTTGTAATATCTTTATAAACCAAGTAATTTATATTTCATGACTACATTCTTGGTCCCCTCCCAAGAAAACATGATGTTTAAAATATTAGGGTCTATAGATATTCCCGACATAGATATCATATTCCCTAACAAAAATACCTCATGAATTTAAAATTAAAACTTTAAGAACTTATAATAAATTGAAAAAAACTCTCACATTTCTAAGCATGATATATTAATACTGAACATTATCCTACAAAATCTAGAATTATGTTTGTATTTTGCTGATAAAACCCACAAATGAGGAATCAAGTTACACAAAACAAATCCTCATCAGGACCACTATAAATATAACAATCCAACTTTTTATTACACATTAATTCATGATTTATTACATAAAAGTACACATAATATAACCCAGATGATCTAGTAGTCTAGTGTCTTTGGAAATTAGGTACATATCATAACATATTGAGCATGGGATACAACAACATTATTGAAAACCTCCTTAACATGAATATAAAATTACATGGCTTTTTAAACTACAAGTATTAACCTCGGGACATACATAAGAAAGGGGTGTGATATAAAGCCCAGTAAGGGAATAAATATGTAAAAAAATGAATAAGATAACACATGTTAGACAATAGGAATATAAATGGGTCATAAAAGGAGTGATAATCATAAACATGAACAATGAGGCATGATATAACATGATAATCATAAAGTCGACATGAGAAATGTGGAAACAACATAAAACAATGCATCATAAACATAGGTCAAGGATAAATTCCAAGATATCATGATGGAAAAAGTATAATAAAGGAATCAGGTTCACTCCCCGTCCCAACATAACCACTCATGATACTAAACATTACCCAATGTATTGAAGCGCTATAGAATTATGGGTGCACCCATCACTTTCATTTTATTCTCATGATTAAGTTTGCAACAAGGATCATAAAATATAGATTCATTCATAATCATATTTTATTACATAATAAATTAGTGTGGAATACATACATGTAATTCCCACATCAAAGAAGTATAAGTGTATAAAGGTGAACAATCTTGAAAACAAATGGGTATGGTATTCACGACACAAGTTTTTATCATGAAAAATAATGGGGAAATTTTGGTAGCATAACAGTGTCACTAAAAATTTCATAAAATGGGTTGATGAGAGAGAAAAGGAATATTTTTTAAATCAAAGGGATAGTAAAAGTTTCATGTAAAATAATATCCCAATAATATAAATTTGAAATAGAAGGCACAATATAATAAAGAAACTTGAATAAATTTGAGAAGGAAAGGATCCCTGACTTGAGTGTGTGACTCCAAATACTTGGGAGGATCTTATTTAGAGCTTAGGGGCACCTTGGGAGGAATCTAGAGAGATTAGGGAAGAGTAAGGACGTTTTAAAAATATTTTTGGTGAAGAGAAATGGGAATTTGGGTGGTTTTATATAGGAAATGGGTGAGGATTTCTTTATTATTTCTGAAACTTAGGTTTTGGACTCTATATAATAAAATAACCAAAACCACAAACCTTATAATGGTTTTTTCCCATGATTTCTGCCAAATGGGGGTATTTTTTATTATTTTATAAGAGAAAGGTCCAAACATAATTAAATAATACCCTTTCTTATGTGGAAGTGAATCATACTCTTATAGAAATGATTTTAAAACCTTAAAATATATTAATGGTTTTGGAGGATTCATAAAGGCTTTATAAAACTCACTAAATAGACATAAAATCACATTATTTTTAAAGGGAAAACATAGATTTGGTCATGGATCCAATTTATAGTATTTATTAAATCAATTTTTGGTCATTATGATGTCATAATAGACAAAGTATATTTATATGGTATTTAAGTTTTACCCAAAAATTCGACTATCTCTAAAAATTATGAAAAATTTACCATTGGATAATTCTGGAATTATGATTCAAAAAATAATATTCATTTTATCTAAATAATTTTCTAAATATGTGAATTTTAACTTTTAAAATAATAACTAACATTGATTGAAAATGATGGGTTTTTTACAATAACAGTTTTCCAACCCTTATAAAAATTATATTTCACTTCATAAAAATTATATGATAATTTATATTTAATAAAAATTGATTAATATTAATATTTTGTTAAAATATTATTTATTTCAAAAATCCATTAATTCATCAAAATAAATTCCTTAATTGAATTTGAATATTACCCAAAAATATTATTTGTGTTTTATTATATCAAAATAAAACTCATTTATAAAGTAACAATAATATGATGAAAATATAATCATTATTATATAAAAAATAATGCACATACTCATACTGATATGGTCTTGATACATATCCCTTTAATACACCAAAAAACACCATAAGAGTAAGGTGCGTGGCAGTGAGACTTTCATGGGGTGGTTCAGCATACATGGTTTAGGTCGTGATCTAAATAAGCTTAAACTTTTCCTGTAAATGGTTTCTCTCATGCTTAAGTTGTTGGATATCAGCTTGGGTTTGGTCAAGGGAAAATCCCGATTATTCTATCTCCCTTGAGAGCTCTATGAAATGGGATTCATAGGGTATGATCCTTTTGGTTGAGGTCATCACTTCCTTTGTTTGTGTCAATTGGATTTGTTAAAACCCTATATTTATACTAACCATGTGATCACAGTTCAATGGATATTTTATCAATGGTAAAGATGATTAATGGTCATTTAAATATGATAGGATATAATAAAACCAAATAATTTCATGTTTTTTCTATAACCATATTACATAATAAGACATTTAATTAAATCACAAGGGAAATTTTTATTTATAACCATTTAGGTTGTTATAATCCTCACCCATTAAGAAATTTCACCCTTAAAATTTCTGTTTCCCCGCACTAAAAAAATATGAGGGTAACTATGTTTCATCACTTCCTTCAGTTCCTGCATTTATTCTTCAAACTTTTGGTTTCTCTACTTCATTTTGACCATGTGCATTGTATTATTTGAGAGAAATTTTTCTCTACGATCTAAGATCTTCACCAGCTAATCTTCATATGAGAGATCATTGTCCAAGGGTTCCACCTATGGATTTAGTACATTTGAGGGGTATGGCATGTAATTTATCAATTGGGATACAGGGAATACATAATTTACTTGAGATAGGTTAGGTGGGAGTGTTAGTGGGTAGGCCACTGCTCCAATGCGATCAAGGATCTCAAAGGGGTCGATGTATCTTGGAATAAACTTTCACTTCTTTCCAAATATTAGAACTTTATTCCATAGATATATCCAAAGTAAAACCACATATCTAACATCAAACTCTATATCTCATTGATGATTTTCAGCATAGCTCTTCTGTCGACTCCGGTCTGTCTTGATGTGAAGCTAAATGGTCTTAACCTTTTCTATAATTTCCTCAATAATTTCAAGACCTGGTAGTTTTTATTCCCCAAGTTCATCCCAACATGTAGGTGTTATGCACCTTTTCCCATAAAGGGCTTCATAGGGATCTATTTGGATTCTTTATTGGAAATTTTTTTTATAAGTAAACTCGTCCAGAGGGAGATGTTGGTCTTATTCTCCTTTGAAGTCAATTGAGCATGCTCTCAAAATTTCCTCAATTTTTTGGATATTTTGATCATATTGGACATAATTTTGAGGGTGATAAGTCATGATGAAGTTAAACTTAGTATTCAGAGTGTATTGGAGACTCTTCTAGAACATATTGGTGAGTCTTGGATCTTGATCGGATATAATCGATAGTGGTGTTCCATGAATCTCACCACTTCTCTAATGTATATCCTTTCATGTTAATTGAGTGATAAATACTCTAAAATAACAATAAAGTGTGTAGTATTGGTAGGATGATCCACCACAACCCATATAGTATTATTCCCTCTTGATGTATTCAGAAGACCAGCGACAAAGTCCATGGTGATGTTTTCCCATTTCTATGTTGGTATGGGTAATGGTTACATCATCCCCTTGTATTTTTTTCTTTCCTCTTTCACTTACTGACACATAAGAAATATTGATGTATATTCCACAATATCCTTCTTTATATTGTCTCACCAATAGTGTTCTCATGGATCTCGATATATCTTTGTACATACAGGATGGATAGAGAAGGTTGAGCTATGTGCATCATCCAATAGCTCCTTCTTTATCTGGGGATTTAATGGTACACATAGCCTTGACCCAATTATTACAACACATTATTCATTAAAATTAAACTTTGATGTTTTAATTTTTATTATAGTTTCCACTTTATTATGAACTCCAACATCATTTCTCTGAGCATCCTTTATATTTTTTGGAAGAGACAACTGAGCAATCATTTATGAAAATATTGATGATGTTCCTTACTTTATGATTCTCATGTCCATCCTTTTCAAATCTAAGAAGACTGGATCCCTCTCAATTCTCATAAATGATAGAATTTTTGGATCCTTTCTACTTAGAGCCTCCCCCACTTTATTCCCTTTACCATGATGGTAGTGGATTCAGCAGTCATTGTTCTTCATCAGCACTAACCATATTTATAACACCCAATGAATTTACAATATTTTTTAATTTAAAATAAATTTAATATATTCTATAGCTTGTAATGCATACAACATTGAGTTATCTTATATTTCATGCAAGAAAAACTTTCTTTAATAGCTTTCCATATATGCAAGACTAAGTTTTACTAAACAAGAGTATATTATTAAAATATTATTATTCAATATAATAATATATAACCTAGCCATTAAATTAGCAGTTATGAATAGTATTAACTAACATGTAAAAATATATGGTTTTCATAAATATAATATGAATTCATTAGTTACCAATTAATTATAAATGAAAATATAAACCAATTGAATATGAAGGAAATAATTTATTTTTATACTCCCAAAGGGGTTTTTTCATAATAAATTAAATTATTTAAAATTAGTGAATGATATTAATGAAATATTTATGTTATATATTTAATAAAATATTTTTTATATTCATCTAACATATTTTATAGGCATAAGATATCAACAAACCTAATTTTACGCATACAAATCTATATTTTTCACAAGGGTAATCTTACCGACTTTTAATGGAACGCCTATTTTAAAACAAAATTTTTGAAATTTTATAAATTATATTTTTAAAAATAAAATTCATTTTTGAATTTGGAACATTAAAATTATCTTAGGTTTAATTTTTTTTATTTTTCTGAGAAGTTTCATTTTTTGATGAATAGTGAAAAATACTACATTATAGTTAAAAAATGACTTTTCTTTTAAATAATTATTATAATTTAAATTTATTTTTAAAGTAAAAATAGATAAATAATATATATATTAATCCAATTTAGGTTAGTAGAATCATTTTTATATTGAAATTAGATATAAAAACTTATTGAACTTTTGAATGTTTCCTTTTACCCGTCTTCTCTCCACATCTATGGGATTAGTGTTAAACTTAATTTAGCCACTTCTATGAATTTAATTTGGAAAAATGAAAATTCATGGTTGTAATAAATATGATATTTATATAAAATAGTATCAATATAATTGTTTGGATATTATGAATAGTAAATTTAGTAAATTTTTATTTACCACGGTTAAGGGTAAATCGGGTAATTAAAGGTAAAGATAATATTATAATATTATAAATTTACCCTAAAACTTTTACTAATTTCATTGGATGAGATTTTTTTAACTAAAATTAACCTTATTCCAAAATTATAACCTTTTTAAGCTACTTTGGTAAGAATATGACATTTATTATATTTTATTTAAAGATAAGTTAAAAATGTCGTACTCATATTTTAAATAACTAAATCATTTTTAATATAGGTTTATATATAACATAAATTAGAATATAAATAGTAATTTTAAATATAATAAATTTATATTCATCATGATGATTTATTTTTAATTTTTAGAGAATAAATAATTTAATTAAAAGCTTGCATAATGATGATGTAGTAATAGTTTAATTAGTAGAAATATAAAATAAATGATATTAAAAATATTAAAATAAATATAATATTGCATAATTAATTGAATACGTGAAATTTATAGATAAATTTGACATTTATAGGGATATATTAGAAGTTTTGGTTCTAATTTATCATATTGTTAGTATATTTTAAAAAATACAAATAATGAATAGTATCAAAATTGACATAAATGGGACTTTAAAATAAATAATATTTTATTAAATGATATAAAATTCATAAAAAATATAAAATTCATCAAAATAACTATAATAAGGTTAAATATTTCATAAATTATCTATTTGGGTTTCTTTTAGAAATTTATAGTAACTATATTAACCCTAAAGAGTAAAAAAGACAAGTTGTCACGGTAAGAGTTAAAGGGTTTAACTAAGTTTTAAAGCCAAAATATATGGTTAATATTTTGACCTAAACATGTATAAAAATAATTGGTTGAGATTATATCAAACCATACTCATCTTATCTTCTAAATAACTCACTTTTGATCTATTTGAAATCAAATATCAATTTATATTAATTTAATATTTTAAGGGATTCCAAGAGTGCCCCTCCCCTATCCTATAAAAAATAACCTCCTCCCTCACTTACTCACACCAATTTGATCCTTCTATATCTACCAACCCCTAACCATTTCTCTTCCCAACATTCTTAGTTAAGATATTGGGGTTATGGTCTTCTAAAAAGACCAACCCTAGTATCCCTAAATGGAGATCCAAAGGAATTCCATCGATGAAGAGGTAATTGTTTTACCAATTCATTTAATTTAATTTCTTCTTTTTACTTCCTCTTCTTATGTTATTTCCATACTAAAGTAATAAATTAAGTATCATATATATTCTTATATATTATTAAGATTATGTTACAACCATATTCCTCATTTTATCCATCTTACAAAAAACAATATCACCATGCGTGCGTACATACGACTTATCATCTCCACACTGTGGTGTAATTTGTTTTTCATAAAAACTTTATTTTTATGGGTATAATTATAAATATAATGGATATAAATAATAAATATAATATGATATTTATTTTTTATAATTAATATACCATCCAATTCCTTACCACTTTACCATTAAAGGAATGATATCGCCGCTTGTGCGTATGTACGGTCTACCATCTCCATGACGTGATTAGATTTATTATCCACGTTAACCATTAAATAATGATTATAAAAATGTATATGATGGGTGAATATAATATTTATGAACTTAATATCATTCTGTATATGAATAAAATATATCATATTCATAAAAAATATGACTTACATGACAGTCAAACTTAAGAAAATGAAGCAATTAACACCCAAAACAAGGGTAATAACGAAATATTATTAAAAAATGGGTGATAAGATAATATAAGAGGATAATATATGGTATTATAAATATAATTATGATTCTGGTATAAGTTGATAACATGTTTAAAACCATTATACATAAGGTTAAAATATTTTCACACAAAAGTAAACGCAATATAAGGGACTTCATCTAAATCTCCTTTCATTGAGGCATATTTTGATGTTATACACCGACCTTATTTTATGAGGTGTATATATATACCCTTTGACTTATAATATAATTAATTTATTTATTATCAAGTTATTTAATGTTTTGATAAATATTATTCTTTCATTGGGTTTATGATTTAAATGTTCAAAGTGGTATGGGACGCTTTGAATGTTTAAATAATTAATCATTTATCTATTTCAATGTTCTTGACATTATTTTACATGTTTATAAAAAAGGATTATAAAGGAAATTTTATGTATATTTTGAATTTCATTCAAAAAAATAAAAATGAATCTTTTGCGGTTTTATTTAAGGGACTCTTTAATTAAAAACATCATTTTAAATGTTTTAAAGATTTATTCTTTAAATATTTCTCTTTTATGTCCATGTTTTCAAAATGGTTTTATGGATTTATTTATATAGACATGAATGTTTTAAAATTTCAATTTTATAATTTCACTAAAGGTTTCAAAGTGGTATGGGACAGTTTGATTTAAAAATTTCTTTTTTTTCTTTTATAAATGCACGGATTTTGAATAAATTATTTCAAAGAAAAAAAAGATGTTTCTTTAAAGAAATTTATAAGGATTTTATTATAGTATTTTCATCTATGTTAGTATCCTTATTGAATATTATGCTTATTTGAGGTTGATATATTATGATATCATTTACCATATTTCATTGAGTGGTTTATGATTCGGTTTAGCTATGGATATGCTATTTTGATATCATTCATAGTTTATGGTTAAAGTATTCACATTTTATATGCTAGTTTTTCAAATACGATGGTGTATGTGGTTTATGTTTCATCCCATTCATATGAGGAATGCATTGGACATAGTAAGTGATGGGTGGGGTCCGTTATAGCTCCTTGATGCATCAGTAGGTCTCATCAGACCAACTAGTTTGGGTTTTGACTAATGTCTTACCCGTTTATGTATGGTGTCTTAGTCAAAGCCTTGATGGTATGTTCATGATTACAGCATTATACATTACCTCATTATGAGATTAGTTATTGATGATCCAAGTGATTATGTGATTAGTATAATATAGATGTGATTATTTATATGGTATTATTTGATTTATTCTTTCCATATTATGCTCAAGATTATGTTTAAGTAGCTCATGTTTTAGTTATGCACCTTTTCTTAAGTTTTATGGTAATTAATTCATAATAGATTCCATTATACGTTTACCCTTACTGAGCATCTAAGCTCACCCCTTTCTTATGTTTTATTTTTCCCAGGATTCCAGGAAATTTATTATAACTGATATATAGGGTTAAGCAAGGAGAATAATGGTGTTCTCAAAGAATTTTCTATATTGTGTTTTTTGTTTTGAATTTTAATGTAAGGTTTATGTATGTAATCTATTTTACAAGACTAATAAATTGATTGGTCCTTTGGGATTCGACACTTGTATCTATGCCAATGTAATAAATTAAGGCACTAGCACTAGTCTACTGGGGTCAGGGTCATTATAGTTGGTATTAGAGAAATTTTAGCAACAACCTTGGAAACTAGATTTAAAAAACTTATATTAAGGAACATAATCTTAATATAGAATCAAGGATAATTGTATAATAATGTCTTATAATTTTTTTAAGGTAGATATTATGTGATTATTCCTAGAAATACATCATGGTCTGGATACTACAAGTGGATGTGGTTCTGGCATAGATGTACTTAGCAGTAACAACTCTGACAAGGTGTATTGGGCCTGACTCGGTGCAACCTAGTACATGAAAATGGTCATTACTATGCACCTGGTTTGAAACTCCTAGAGGATATGATTTGGATAATTCAAATTTTCTTTATAAACAATTATTAAGGATTTAGAACTAAATATGTCCCCAAAACCATGTTTATGATTATGAGACTAGATACACATAAATTTTACAATTTATGTTAATTATTTTACTACTTCTTGGATTATACATTATAATATGATCTAACCTGGTGTATGTCGTCATTTAGAAATGGATCCTAGTAGAATGAATGTGAACCTCGCTGATACAAGTGATCGAAAGAGTAAGAAGTAACATGTCATTTATGGTCTTAAGCCAATATTTTAAAGGGAAATAGTCTCCCAAACATTCTCATCGTATGAGGACATAGTATCATATGATAACGAGATAAGAAAAGAGTACTCTATATATTATGTATTTGGAGGGAACCACGAGAACAAGAGGACAGGTAGGAAAATATGCATAAAGGGGAGAAGGGAGAGAATTATTTTCCCATATGTAATAATTATGGAAATAATCACCTTGGAACTTTCTTAAAGGGGATGGGAGTTTTCTACATGTTTGGAGAGGATGGCCACTATGCTTGGGATTTCAAGGATAAGAAAAAGGTTTCTAATTTACAATGCTTTAACTATAAGGATATGGGACATTATGTAAATCAATGTCTCATGCATCAAAAGAATATACCCCAAAAGTGGCTACTGGATCATGGTCAAGATTACACTACTACCACAGATGAAGAGGAATTATTAATGTGATTAATTTTGGATTCAAGAATTATGTCATTTTATTATTTTATTAATGATGTACTGGTTATAATAATTATGGAATATATAAGGATTGTATTGTAGTACTATTTCATTAAGGATTTGAGATTGTATGGTACCAAGAAAATTGAATTACTAGCAAGTTAACCTATTTGGAAAACATATGGTTGAGGGAAAGATAACCCTTAATATTTTTGTGATACAAAGATAATGATGTCAGAATAAAGATATGGTTGATTTGGATAAAGTAAATTGGATAGTACTAATGATGTTGGAACTGATTGATGGTTTGTTGAAAAGTGGTTTATGCCATCATTGATGGAATTTTCAACATTATTGAATTTGAGAAGTTTATCCAATAACCAATGTTCCATTTAAGTAATAAGGAATCATGAATTTTTTTCATAAATTTTTATTGTAATTAAGGTTACTACCATGTTTTAAGGGAATGCTTGATGAAGGTATTCACATGTCTTCAATGTGAAAAATAAGAGTTTCATCATGTTGTGGAAATATTAATGATAATTTTATTTTGTAAAATTTAAATATTTATGAAATGGTTTAAGTTGATCTTTGGTAAAGGTTTTAGTGGTTAATGTATTAATTCACCCTATGATTCAACTTGTTCTATGAAATGAAGTATAAATAGTTCAAGGAATAACCAAAGGATAATATTGTGTTTATAGAAACATATCAAGTAATTATATTTCCTTGCATTCATATAGAGTGAAATAATTCCTCAAATCTATAAAAAGAATCTAAAAACAAAAAAATGTTAATTTTTGTTGAAATGATGGTATTTTAAATCACCATAGATTTATAGATTTGTGGCCCTCATTTTTCCATTGATCATGTACTTTTTTTTGATTGATGACCTCAATCACTCCCTAAAAATATTTATGCTTTTCATCTATGTACGTATCTCTACTTGCCACTAATGTTCTCCTATTCAAAAGCCTAGTTTTGTGGTGACCTTCACATTTCCCTTTACTACATATTAAGAATATGTGTTGTTAACCCTATTTATTATGTGGGTTATTAAAAAAATATTTTCATATATCAAACTCTTCACTATTGAGATCAAGTTTAAGTTGTGAGGATTCCATTTAATTAAGGTGGGGAGAATGTAACATCTCATGATTTTAAAATATTTTTCTATTTTTAAATAAATTTAATATATTTTATATCTTTTAATTCATGAAACACTGAGTTATATTGTGTTACATGAAAGAGTGAATTTATTTGATAGCTATCCTTATACGCAAGACCGAGTTTTACTGAAAACGTGTATATTATTAAAATACCATTTTTTTAATATAATAATATATAACCTTGTAGTTAAATTAGCGGTGATAAATATTATTAACTAACATATGAAAATATATGGTTTACAAAAAATATAAGATGAATATATTAGTTACCAATTAATTAGAAATGAAAATATAATACAATTGAATATAAAAGAAATATTTTATATTTATAAGCCCAAACGGGTTTTCTCTTAATAAATTAAATTAATTACAACTAGTGAATGATAGTAATGAAATATATGTTTTATATATTTAACTAAATATTTTTTATATCCATCCAATAGATTTTATAGGCATAAGATATAGAAAACCCAATTTTATGAATATAAATCTATATTTTTCAAAAGGGTAATCTTACTGCCTTTTAATGACACCTATTTTAAAAATAAATTTTTGAAATTTTATAAATTTTATTTTTAAAAATAAACTTCATTTTTTAATTTGGAACATAAAAATAATCTTAGGTTGAATTTTTTGTATTTTTCTGAGAAGTTTTATTTTTTGATGAATAGTGAAAATACTGCATTGTAATTTAAAAACTGACTTTTCATTTAAATAATTATTATACTTTAAATTGATTTTTAAAGACAAAATAGATTAATAATACATATATTATTACAATTTTGGTTATTTTAATCATTTTTATATTTTAATTAGATATAAAAACTTATTAAACTTTTGAATGTTTCATTTTACTCGCCTTCTCGCCACATCTGCGGGATTACTGTTAAACTTGATTTAACCACTTCTATGAATTGAATTTGGAAAAACAGGAATACAAAATTTTAATAATAATGATATTTATATTCTAATAGGATCAAATTAATTTTTTGGATATTATGAATAGTAACTTTAGTAAATTTTTATTTACCATGGTTAAGGGTAAATCAGGTAATTAAAGGTAAAAATAATATTATAATATTATAAAGTTACCCTAACACTTGTTATGATTTCATTTTATGAGTGGGTTTTGACCAAAATCAAGATAAGGATGAAATTATAACATTTCTTAAGTCGTTTGGGTAAGAATATGATATTTATTATATTTTATTTAAAGATAAGTTAAAAATGTCATACTCATATTTTTAATAACTGGATAATTTTTAATATAGGGATATTAAGAAGACAAATTAGACTATAAATAGTAATTTCAAGGATAATAAATTTATCTTCATCATGATAATTTATTTTTAATTTTTAGAGAATAAATTAATTAATTAAAGGCTAACATAATGATGATGCAGTAATAGTTTAATTATTAAAAATATCAAATAAATGATATTAAAGATACTAAAATAAATATAATTTGACATAATTAATAACATCTACAGATTTTATAGATAAATTTGAAATTTTAGTGATATATTTCACGTTTTGGTTCGAAGTTATCATATTGTTAGGATATTTTTAAAAAGACAAATAATGAATAGAATCTAAATTGGAAAAAATGATACTTTAAAATAAATAATATTTTATTAAATGATATAAAATTATAAAAATATAAATTCGTCCAAATAACTAGAATAAGGTCAAATATTTCATTAATGTTCCATTTGGGGTTCTTTTGGCATTATATAGTAACTATATTAACCCTAAAGAGTAAAAAAACCAAGTTGTCACAGTAAGAGTTAAAGGGTTCAACTAAGGGTTAAAGCCAAAATATAAGGTTAATATTATGACCTAAACATGTATTAAAATAATTGGTTGATATTATTTATACCCATACCCATCTTATATTATAAATAACTCACTTTGGATCTATTTGAAATTGAAAATCAATTTATATTAATTTAATATTTTAAGGGATTCCAAGAGTGACCCTCCCCTCTCCGATAAAAAGGCACCTCCTCCCTCAATTACTCACACCACTTTGAGGCTTCTTTCTAGATAATCCTATTCCCATTTATCCTCCCAAAATTATTAGTTAATATCTGGATATCCTAGTATTCTAAAAATACCAACCCTAGTGTCCCTAAGAGGAGATCCTAAGGAAGTCCACCGAAGAAGAGGTAATTGTTTTGCCAATTCATTTAAGTTCATTTCTTATTCTACTTCATATTACTATATTGTTTCCATACTAAAGTAATAAATCCAGTATCATATATATGATAAGATTTTATTATGATTATGGATGTCACGAACCAGCCCGGGTACCCTGGTAACCCTATATCCGAGCCGGCCCTGACATGGCCTCAAGGGCATTCCCGATCCCCACGGGTCGGTGACTAGCACCTGGCATCGTACAACATACAAGTGGGAACGAATTTTCCACAAGAATGTGGAAGCAAGAGTGAAACAAAACAGTATGCATAACAAAAGAAACTCCACTGGGAGTAATGTACCAGAAAACAAAGAGGCACAAAAGGCCAAAGTACAACAACCCAAGTACCATAGAAGGAAAAACAGTCCCAAAGTCCCTAAGGACACAACTCACCAAAACCAGAGATCAACAACTGGATCTGCCTCCAAGAGGTCCCTTCCCTTTGCTCGATCCTAGAAGAAGAAAGTCTACAAACACCCGAAGGAAAAAGTATGGTGTGAGCCTAATCCCAGTAGGATACCACCAAAGATTCCATAACAGATGCCAAATATATATTATCTAAAGAAAAGCTTTCAATTTTCAAATAAACAGGTTTGGCAATTCAAAAGCATATTCTTAGAAAATCATGCTATACATTTTCAAATGATAAAAAATTCATCAAGCAAGGCTTTACAATGATGGAATATTTCTAAAACAATGGATTAAGTAAAACATTTATATAAAACAATTTATATCAATTCAGCAGGCATGTAAGTAGTACAAAAGCATTGGCATACATTTATATCTCATATATAAACAAACAAGCGAGCAACATGGTCATCTGCCAAAAGGTACGATAGTATTAATCAGTTATAGGATTCCGCACTCTCTATGTGAACTCAACAAAATGTGTATACACACGTCCCTATGACACTGGCCAAAGGAGACTCGTCACCAACCCGTCGGGGATGTGACCCGCTGCATGTATGTTATAGAACGTTGTTGTAGCGTAAAGTGTATCCAAATAACTCACTAACTACCTAAGGCTTGCATGCTCTCTTACATAATGGGCAAACTATTTTAAGAATGATTAAAATACGATCAATCCCATTCTTCCATTTCAAAAGTTCCAACATCATTCCATTTAAAACCAAAATATGTTTTATTCAAAACATGCCTTTTTCACAAGATAAAACCAATGGGTTTCTATCAAATCATTTTAAGCCATTTTCAAAAGTTTGAAATCCATTCAAAACCAATTCCATCATTACAAATTTCATTTTCACAATTAAATTCAACAATTTAATTGAAAACATTTCCATCAAATACACAATTTAAATACAACAATTTAAATTGGCCAATTTTCCATAAACACACCCAATTCAATGGAATTGGGGTTTTCCCACATCTCTATGCCAAAACCATTTCAAATATCTCAATTCAATGGAATCGATTTTTTATAAATTTAGTTGAAACCAACTTTAGCAATTGAATTTAAATAAATAATTGAAATAAATTAAGCAAATACATTGATAATCAATTTGGAACGTCTGGACGGAACCACCTACCTTGAAGGTTTTGACCAAGACCACAACGGTCGAGAACGCTCAAGAAAACAGGGTTTCTTCTTCAAGAACCCACCTTAGATCTCTTCTCCTAGAATGATCAAGATAAAATATCATCAAACTTGGTACCACACACTTAGATCTACCCATAACGGGCATAGATCTAAGAAACTGAGAGGAGAGGAGAAGTAGATCTAAGTAGATCTAAGAAATCGATCAAGAAAGAAGAAGAATGATCACATACCTTGAGAATCAAACTTTGATTCACCAAGAGGAGCCTTTGGATCACCTCCGGAACAAAGGGAGAACCCTCTATGACCCCAGGAGAAGATAAATCCTGAGTTAGGGCCACTTAGGAGGAAAAAAAGCATTTAGAGGCAAAATGGCCGAGATCCACAATTTAAGGATCTAATTTTAAGTGACTGCACGGTTTGGCTGCACAGTTTGACAAACCATGCGCTAACCATGTGTGAGCTACAGCCCCGGCCACCCTTCTCGCACGGCTTGGCCGCATGGTTAGACAAATTGTGTGCCACCCGTGCGGAAGCTTCTGTCTAGGTTTCAAGGCTGGCACGGTTTGTCAAACTGTGTGCAAACCGTGCACAACACACTGTTCTCTAGTTTTTCTTTAAAATTTCACCCAAACATAACTCAAGACTTTACTCAAAAACAGGGGTACTTAGAGACCTCAAAAAGTACCTTAAAACGTAACAGGATGTTACAACCTCCCCACCATAAGATCTTTCTGCCCCCAGAAAGCCTATGAAGAAACCTCCACATCAAAAAGTTGAGGCCAATGATCTCCCATTAGTTCCTCCCTTTCCCACGTCTCATGAGAATCTAAACCATGCTTCCAAAGTATACGGACCAGAGGTATCGTTCTCCCACGAAGTACCTTGGTCTCAGAATCAACAATCCTGATTGGTCGTTCAGTCACAGATAAATCTGGTTCAATTTCAAGATCACTCCAACTCACAACATGAGATGGATCAAAGAGGTACTTCCACAGCTGCGATACATGGAACACATTATGTATCGACGTCATCTTTGGTGGTAGAGCTAGATGGTAAGCAACTTTTCCCACAAGACCAACAAACTCGAAAGGTCCCACAAAACGAGGAGCAAGCTTCCCTTGCCTCCCAAGCCATAGATGACCAACCAGGGTGAAACTTTCAAGAACACCTGGTCACCAATTGAGAACTCTAAAGGTTTATGATGAAAATCAGCATAAGACTTGTACTAACTCTGAGTTGTCAACATTATTGGACAAATCAACTGGATCTTATCTGTCATCTCTTGGACCAGACTCGGTCCTACCAAATAACTTTCACCAATATCCAACCAATATAAGGGAGATTTACATGGATGGCCATAAAATACCTCAAAAGGAGCCATTTTAATCACAGATTGATAACTATTATTATAAGAGAACTCAACTATCCCCCGATGGTCATCCCAAGACCCACCAAAATCTAGAACACAAGCGTGGAGCATATCCTCAAGGATCTGAATAGCTCTCTCTGTCCGGCCATCTAACTATGGATGGTAGGCCATGCTCAAACGGACCTGAGATCCCAGTGCCTCCTGAAGGCCTCTCCAAAATCGAGAAGTAAATCGAGGATCCTTGTCAGAGACTATAGCAGATGGAACTTCATACAAACGAACAACTTATTTCACAAAGATATTTCCCAACTCCTCAAATTTGGTTGTATCTCGAATAGGTATAAAGTGTGCCGACTTGGTCAGTCTGTCGATCACAACCCATATCGCATTCTTCTTACCCTGGGTTTGAGGTAACCCAACCACAAAGTCCATTGAGATTTCATCCCACTTCTATGTAGGGACTGGAAGTGGTTGAAGTAAACCCGAAGGTTTTTGGTGCTCGGCTTTCACCTTCTGGCATGTATAGCAACGAGATACAAGCTCAGTAATGTATCGTCTCATACTAGGCCACCAGAACTATCGCCGCATTTCATATAAAATCTTTGTGGTTCTAGGGTGTACCGCCCATTGAGAATTATGGAAAACCCCATCACATCCCTCCTTGCCGATAATGGCACAACATAACGGTTTTGATAACACAAGACACCCTCTTTGGAAAATGACCAATGGGTGTCGGTCTCCCCACCATTAAGAGAGTTCCTAATACTATGGAACTCAAAATCTAGATGTTATTCCTGAAGAATCAATTCTAGGAGAGCAGAAGTCAAATGAACACTGGATAAAGAAATTTTATTCCCCTTTCACTGAACTCCAATATGCAACTGAGAAAAAAGAGCCATAAAACTCCACTCTTCTGAAGATTCTTTCACAGCCTGAGATGGAAGTTTCCTGCTTAACGCATCTTCAACTACATTCCCTTTCCCAGTGGTATAGTCAATGTCATAGTCGAAAGATTGCAGGTACTCCACCCAACGCCTTTGGCGAAGATTCAAATATTTTTGATATAAGATATAACTCAAGCTCTTGTGGTCTGAATACATAGTAAACCTTCCTCTATAAAGGTAATTTCGCCAACACTTAAGAGTGTGCATTACAGCTGCAAGTTCAAGTTCATGGGTAGGATAGTTCTTCTCATGAGGCTTAAGCTGACGAGACCCATAGGCAACAACATTATTACCCTGCATGAGGACACATCCCAAACCTGAACCCGATGCATCGCAGAAGACCACATAACCTATCCCAGCCTCAGTAAGAGTTACACCGGTGCAGTAATAAAAAGACTCTTTATCTCAACAAAAGAACTCTGAAATTTATCATTCCATGAAAACTTCACTCCCTTTCGAGTCAGAGTAGTCATTGGAGAAGCTAACTTTGAGAAGTCTTTAACAAACCGGCGATAAATCCTGCTAAGCCCAAGAAGATTCGAATCTAAAAATCATTTCATGGTTGTTCCTAAGTCATAAAAGCCTTCACCTTTTCAGGATCAACCGATATTCCTTGTTCCAACACGAAATTTCCCAAGAATTTCACTTCTCAAATCCATAAATCGCACTTTGAAAGCTTGGTATAAAGACGATGATTTCTTAAAAGACCCAGAACTCTTCTTAGATGATGCACATGATCCTCCTCAGACTTGGATTAGACAAAAAAGTCATCCACAAAGACCACCACGAAAGTATCTAGATACTCACGGAAAATCGTGTTCATCAAAGCCATAAAAACTACAGGAGCATTTGTTAGGCCAAAGGGCATAACAAGGTACTCATAATGGACATACCTACTCCGAAAAGCAGTCTTAGGAATGCCAGATTCCTTTATCCTCAACTGATGGTAACCAGATCAAAGATCAATTTTTGAAAACCACCTTGCCCCTTTCAATTGATCAGACAAATCATCAATTTGTGGCAATGGATATTTTTTCTTTATCGTAACTCAATTGAGCTTTCGATAATCAACACGTAAGTGAAGAGAACCATCAGCCTTCTTGGATAAGAGAACTGGTGCTGCCCAAGGTGACACACTCGGGCATATAAAACGTTTCTCAAGAAGATCATCTAACTGAGTCTTCAGTTCTTTTAGTTTATCTGGTTCCATTCGGTAAGAGGGAATAGAAACTGGTTGAGTACCAGGCATTAAGTCAATAGTAAAATCAACCTCTCTTACTGGTGGAAAACTAGGGAAGTCTGAAGGAAACACGTCGGGAAAATCAGCGACAATTAGAGGGAGATTACCACACAATGAATCTCTCTCTAGATCAAAAGAAAACACTGATATAACTTTCCCCAGCTCTGGATAAGAAGGTCCGGCTCTACCTGACCTGGGGTCCCAGTCTCCTTGAAAAACAAGAGGCACACCACTGGGTGTAGTAAGGTAGACCCGTCGGAGGTAACAATTGATCCGGGCTTTATTGGAAATGATCCAATACATCCCAAAAATGACGTCAAAATATTTCATGTCGAGAACCAAGAAATTCCAAGAATGATCAACATCTGATAAAGAGAAGACACAAGCAAGACTATGGAGACCCTTCTCTCTCATAACACCAAGGGGTGTAGTAATATACATTGCAAAAGATAAAAGTTCAATAGGAACATTAAGCAGATTAACAAGATGGGTTGAAATAAAAGAGTGAGATGCACCAGTATAAAAAAGAGTTGTCACTAAAGACGAATCTATAATAATGGTACCTCTCACAGTTGCAGGACCTGCTTCAGCTACCTCTGGAGACTCTTCCACTGCGTGAAGAAGTATGGTTCCGGATGCCTGTGTCTGGAACCCTTTTGTATGTGAATCATTTGATTTCCCCATAGTATTTGGAGGTTCTGATGATCCTGTTCCACTACGTAGAGTAGAGAAGTGATGGAAGAATCTCTGTAGGTGTCCTAAACGTCCGCAGGAGCTACAGTTATTGGGTGCCTCAGTGTAAACCCTTTTAGAATGACCTGGCTTCCCACACTGATAGCAAGTCAAAGAAGCCCCTCCTGGTGCTACTGGAGGTTTGGAATGACTCTGTTGTTGAGAACTACCAAGATAAAAGTCACACTTCTATTTTCCTTTAAAGGAACCCACACTGCCACTATGAGGGAAAAGAACCTCCTTCAACCCTGACATTCCTTCCAGGTCCATCTCAACCATCATCACCCTATCCAGCACATCAGTATAAGTGGGTAGCTTTAGTAAGAAAACCTAAGAATAGATATCTGATTGAATTACCAACTCGAATCGTCGAGCCTTCATCCTCTCATTAGATACAATCTCGGGAGAAAATTGTACTAGCTCAGAAAAGCAATTTGAGTACTCAGTCACGGTTTTGTTGGCATGCTCAAGTTTGAAAAACTCCACAGCCTAGGCCAACACCATTGATTCTGGATATAACTAGTTAATTAAAAGAACCCTAAAGTTTTTCCACTCCAAGCCCTCATGTTTCCCAACCATCACCATCATGTCCCACAATCTCCTGCTCGATCCTTCCAACACGAAGGTGGCACACTTCACCTTGATCGCATCAGGTGTCTCCAAAAACCCAAACATACATTCTATCTTACTCAATCATTCCTCATCATGTTGAGGGTCAGTGGAGCCTTTGAAAACTGGTGGCTTCTGGCGTAGGAACTCTTGAGAATAACTTCGGAGAATATCACTATGAGGATCTATAGCTAGAGCCTGAACAGGAACTGGAGGTGGTGCCTATCCCATAGCTTGGACAGTGCGAACAATCAACTCTACTAGACTTGGATCCACAATAGGACTTTCTTACTGAGATTCAGCAGCAGCCTCTTTTTGGATTTTATTTCCATGTCTTCTCGGGGGAATGATTCTACACAACATCAGCAGACAACAAGGAAGACATGATATTAAAACTCAACCTGAGTAATGAGGAAAACTACTCTTAATAGAAGGGATAACAAGATTTAGATTCCACTCTATCCAAATAAAAATAGGGAAAATACTAAAACTAATCCACAAGTCTCCTTTCCCTAACCACCCCTGGCAACTTAAGGTTTATTGCGGTGAGAGCTGGCCAGGAACTCAATCGCAACTACCTCCTAAGTCCCGACAAGAATACTCAATGCATATTGTCATCAAGGCAAGATGTTTGACCTCCGTCTGATACCATTTTGTCATGAACCAGCCCGAGTACCCTGGTAACACGATATCCGAGCCAGCCCTGACATAGCCCGAGGGGCGTTCCCGATCCCCACGGGTCGACGACTAGCACCTGGCATCGTACAACATACAAGTGGGAAAGAATTTTCCACAAGAATGCAGAATCAAGAGTAAAACAAAACAGTATGCATAACAAAAGAAACTTCACTGGGAGTAATGTACTAGAAAACAAAGAGGCACAAAAGGCCAAAGTACAACAACCCAAGTACCATAGAAGGAAAAATAGTCCCTAAGGACACAACTCACCAAGACAAGAGATCAACAACTAGATCCGCCTCCAAGAGGTCCCTTCCCTTTTCTCAATCCTGGAAGAAGAAAGTCTACAAACACCCGAAGGCAGAAGTAGGGTGTGAGCCTAAGCCTGGTAGGATACCACCAAAGATTCCATAACAGAAGCAAAATATAGATTATCCTAAGAAAATCTTTCAATTTTCAAATAAACAGGTTTGACAAGTCAAAATCATATTTTTAGAAAATCATGCTATACATTTTCAAATGATGGAAAATTCATCAAGCAAGGCTTTAAAATGATGGAATATTTTTAAAATAATGGCTTAAGTAAAACATTTATATAAAACATTTTATATATATTCAGCAGGCATGTAAGCAGTTCAAAAGCATTGGCATACATTTATATCTCAAATATAAACAAACAAGTGAGAAACTTGGTCATCTGCCAAAAGGTACGATAGTATTAATTAGTTATATGATTCTGCACTCTCTATGTGAACTCAGAAAAATGTGTATACACACGTCCCTATGACACTGACCAAAGGAGACTCGTCACCAACCCATCAGGGATGTGACCCGCTGCATGTATGTTATAGAACGTTTTTGTAGCGTAGAGTGTATCCAAATAACTCACTAACTACCTAAGGATTGCATACGCTCTTACATGATGGGTGAACTATTTGAAGAATTCTTAAAATATGATCAATCCCATTCTTCCATTTCAAAAGTTCCAACATAATTCCATTTAAAACCAAAACAGTTTTTATTCAAAACATTCCTTTTTCACAAGATAAAACCAATGGGTTTCTATCAAATCATTTTAAGCCATTTTCACAAGTTTGAATTCCATTCAAAACCAATTACATCATTACACATTTAATTTTCACAATTAAATTTAACAATTTAATTGAAAACATTTCCATCAAATCCACAATTTAAATCCAACAATTTAAATCGGCCAATTTTCCATAAACACACCCAATTCAATGGAATTGGGGTTTTCCCACATCTCTATGCCAAAACCAATTCAAATATATCAATTCAATGGAATTGATTTTTTATCAATTTAGTTGAAAGAAACTTGAGAAATTGAATTTAAATCAATAATCAAAATAAATTAAAAAAATACATTGATAATCAATTAGGCAAGTCGGGACGGAACCACCAACCTTGAAGGTTTTGACCAAGACCACAACAGTCGAGAATGCTCAAGAAAACCGGGTTGCTTCTTTAAGAACCCATCTTAGATCTCTTCTCCGAGAAAGATCAAGATAAAATATCATCAAACTTGGTACCACACACTTAGATCTACCCATAACAGGCATAGATCTAAGAAACCGAGAGGATAGGAGAAGTAGATCTAAGTAGATCTAAGAAACTGATCAAGAAAGAAGAAGAACGATCACATACCTTGAGAATCCCACTTTGATTCACCAAGAGGAGCCTTTGGATCGCCTCCAGAACAAAGGGAGAACCCTCTCTAACCCTCAGAGAAGACAAATCCCGAGTTAGGTCCACTTAGGAGGAAAAACAAAGTATTTAGAGGCAAAACGTCCGAGATCCACAATTTAAGGATCTAATTTTAAGTGACCACATGGTTTGGACCCACAGTTTGACAAACCGTGCAGTAACCGTGTGTGAGCTACTGCCTCATCCACCCTTCTTGCATGGCTTGGCCACACGGTTAGACAAACCATGTGCCACCCGTGCGGACTCTTCTATCCAGGTTTCAAGGCCAGCACGGTTTGGTCGCAAGGTTTGTCAAACCGTGTGAAAACCATGCACAACACACTGTTCCCTAGTTTTTCTTTAAAAGTTCACCCAAACACAACTCAAGACTTTACTCAAAAATAGGGTTACTTAGAGACATCAAAAAGTACCTAAAAACTTAAGAGGATGTTACAACCTCCCCACCGTAAGATCTTTATACCCCCAGAAATCCTATGAAGAAACCTCCACATCAAAAAGATGAGGCCACTAATCTCTCATTAGTGCCTCCCTTTCCCATGTCTCATGAGAATCTGAACCATGCTACCAAAGTATACAGACCAGAGGTATCGTTCTCCCACAAAGTACCTTGGTCTCAGAATCAACAATCCTGACTGGTTGTTCAGTCACAGATAAATTTGGTTCAATTTCAAGATCACTCCATCTCACAACATGAGATGGATCAGAGAGGTACTTCCGCAGCTGCGATACATGGAACACATTATGTATCGACATCAGCTGTGGTGGTAGAGCTAGATAGTAAGCAACTTTTCCCACAAGACCAACAAACTTGAAAGGTTCCACAAAACGAGGAGCAAGCTTCCCTTGCCTCCCAAGCCATCGATGACCTAATCGGGGTGAAACTTTCAAGAACACATGGTCACCAACTGAGAACTCTAAAGTTTTACGGCGATAATCAGCATAATACTTGTACCGACTCTGAGCTATCAACATTCTTTGAATAATCAACTAGATCTTAGCTATCATCTCTTGGACCAGACTCGGTCCTACCAAAGAACTTTCACCAATCTCCGACCAACATAAGGGAGATTTACACAGACGGCCATAAAATGCCTCAAAAGGAGCCATTTTAATCACAGGTTGATAATTATTGTTATAAGAGAACTCAACTAGCCCCATATGGTCATCCCAAGACCCACCAAAATCAAGAACACAAGCGCGGAGCATATCCTCAAGGATTTGAATAGCTCTCTCTATCTGGCCATCTGACTATGGATAGGAGGTCCTGCTCAAATGGACCTGAGATCCCAGTGCCTCTTGAAGGCCTCTCCAAAATCGAGAAGTAAACCGAGGATCCCTGTCAGTGACAATAGCAGACAGAACTCCGTCCAAATGAACAACTTATTTCACAAAGATATTTCCCAACTCCTCAACTTTGGTTGTATCTCGAATAGGTATAAAGTGTGCCGACTTGGTCAGTCTGTCGATCATAACCCATATCGCATTCTTGTTAACCTGGGTTTGAGGTAACCCAACCACAAAGTCCATCGATATTTCATCCCACTTCCATGTAGGGATTGGAAGTGGTTGAAGTAAACCCGAAGGTTTTTAGTGCTCGGCGTTCACCTGCTAGAATATATAACAACGAGATACAAACTCAGCAATATATCGTCTCATACCAGGCCACCAGAACTATCACCGCATTTCATAGAACATCTTCGTGGTTCCAGGGTGTACCACCCACTAAGAGTTATGGAAAACCCCCCATCACATCCCTCCTTGATAATAATGGCACAACATAACAGTTTTGATAACACATGACACCCTCTTTAGAGAACGACCACTGGGTGTCGGTCTCCCCACCATTAAGAGAGTTCCAAATACTATGGAACTCAACATCTAGATGTTGTTCCTGAAGAATCAATTCAAGGAGAGTAGAAGTCAATTGAACACTGGATAAAGAAACTTCATTCCCCTTCCACTGAAATACAATATGCAACTGAGCAAAAAGATCCATCAAACTCCACTTTTCTGAAGATTCTTTCACAGCCTGAGATGGAAATTTCCTGCTTAACGCATCTGCAACTACATTCCCTTTCCCTAGGGTATAGGCAATGTCAATGTTGAAAGATTGTAGGTACTCCACCCAACACCTTTGGCAAAGATTCAAATCTTTTTTAGAGAAGATATAACTCAAGATCTTGTGGTCTGAATACACAGTAAACCTTTCTCCATAAAGGTAATGTCACCAACACTTAAGCGCGTGCATTACAGCTCCAAGTTGAAGGTCATGGGTAGGATAGTTCTTATCATGAGGCTTAAGCTGATGAGACCCATAGGCAAAAACATGATTACCATGCATGAGGACACATCCCAAACCTAAACTTGATGCATCGCATAAGACCACATAACCTATCCCAGCCTCAGGAAGAGTTAACACTGGTGCAGTAGTCAAAAGATGCTTTAGCTCAACAAAAGAACTCTGACATTTATCATTCCAGGAAAACTTCACTCCATTTTGAGTTAGAGAAGTCATTGTAGAAGCTAACTTTGAAAAGTGTTTAACAAACCGGTGATAATATCCTGTTAAGCCCAAGAAGCTTTGAATCTCGAAAACATTTCGTGGTTGTTCCCAAGTCATAACATCCTTCACCTTTTCAGGATCAACTGATATTCCTTGTTCCGACATGACATGTCCCAAGAATTTCACTTCTCAAATCCATAAATCACACTTTGAAAGCTTGGCATAAAGACGATGATTTCTTAAAAGACCTAGAACTATTCTCGGATGATGCAAATGATCCTCCATAGACTTGGAGTAGACAAGAATTTCATCCATAAATACCACCACGAAAGTATCTAGATACTCACAGAAAACCCTATTCATCAAATCCATGAAAACTGCAGGAGCATTTGTTAGGGCAAAGGGCATAACAAGGTACTCATAATGGCCATACCTACTTCAAAAAGTGGTCTTAGGAATATCAGATTCCTTTATCCTCAACTGATGGTAACTAGATCGAAGATCAATTTTTGAAAACCACCTTGCCCCTTTCAATTGATCAAACAAATCATCAATTCATGGCAACAAATATTTTTTCTTTATCGTAACTCGATTGAGATTTCGATAATCAACACATAAGTGAAGAGAACCATCAGCCGTCTTGGCGAAGAGAACTGGTGCTTCCCAAGGTGACACACTCGGGCATATAAAACCTTTCTCAAGAAGATCGTCTAACTGACTCTTCAGTTCTTCTAGTTCAGCTGGTGCCATTCGGTAAGAGGGAATAGAAACTGGTTGAGTACCACGCATTAAGTCAATAGTAAAATCAACCTCTCTTACTGGTGGAAAACCAGAGAAGTATGAAGGAAATACCTCGGGAAACTCAGCGACAATTATAGGGATATTATCACAAAATGAATCTCTCTCTAGATCAAAAGAAAACACTGATATAACATTCCCTAGCTCTGGATAAGAAGGTCCGGCTCTGCCTGACCTGGGGTCCCAGTCTGCTTGAAAAATAAGAGGCACACCACTGGGTGTAGTAAGGTAGACCCTTCGAAGGTAACAATCGATCCAGGATTTATTGGCAATGAGCCAATCCATCCCAAAAATTACATCAAATGATTTCATGTCGAGAACCAAGAAATTCCAAGAATGATCAACATCTGATAGAGAGAAGACACAAGCAGGACTATGGAGACCCTTCTCTCTCATAACACCAAGGGGTGTAGTAATATCCATTGCACAAGATAAAATTTCCATAGGCAGATTACGAATATTTACAAGATGGGTTGAAATAAAAGAGTGAGATGCACCAGTATCAAAAAGGGATGTCACTAAAGACGAAGCTATAATAATTGTACCTCTCACAGTTGCAGGACCTGCATCAGCTACCTCTGGCGACTCTTCCACTGCATGAAGAAGCTTTGTTCCAGATGCTTTTGGCTAGAACCCTTTTGTACATGAAGTATTTGATTGCCCCATATTATTTGGAGGTGCTGATGATCCTGTTCTACTATGCGGAGTAGAGAAGTGATGGCAGAATCTCTGTAGGTTTCCTAAACGTCCGCATGAGCTACAGTTCTTGGGTGCCTCAGTGAAAACCCTTTTAGAATGTCCTGGATTCCCACACTGATAGAAAGTCAAAAAATCCCCTCCTGGTGATACTGGAGGTCTGGAATGACTCTGTTGTTGAGAACTACCAAGATAAAAGTCACGCTTCCATTTTCCTTTAAAGGAACCCACACTTCTACTAGGAGGGAAAAGAACCTCCTTCAACCCTGACTTTCTTGCCAGGTCCATCTCAACCAACATGGCCCTATCCATCACATCATCATAAGTGGGTAAATTTAGTAAGAAAACTCGAGAATGGATATCTGATCAAATTCCCAACTCGAATCATCAAGCCTTCATCCTCTCATTAGATACAATCTCAGGAGAAAACTGTACCATCTCAGAAAAGCGATTTGAGTACTCAGTCACGGTTTTGTTGGCCTGCTCAAGTTTGAAAAACTCTACAGCCTTGGCCAACACCATTGATTCTGGATATAACTAGTTAGTGAAAAGAACCCTAAATTCTTTCCACTCCAAACCCTCATGTTTCCCAGCCATCACCATCATGTCCCACCATCTCCTTCTCGGTCCCTCTAGCACAAAGGTGGCGCACTTCACCTTGATCCCATCAGGTGTCTCCAAAAATCCAAACAGAGATTCTATCTTACTCAACCATTCCTCAGCATGTTGAGGGTCAGTGAATCCTTTGAAAACTAGTGTCTTTTTGCATAGGAACTCTTGAGAACGACTTTGTAGAATATCACTATGAGGATATATAGCTAGAGCCTGAACAGGAACTGGAGGTGGTGCATGTCCCAGAGCTTGGACAGTGCGAACAATCACCTCTACCAGACTTGGATCCATAATAGGAATTTCTTGATGAGATTCCGCAGTAGCCTCTTTTTGGATTTGATTTCCATGTCTTCTCGGGGGCATGATGCTACACAACATCAGCAGACAACAAGGAAGACATGATATTAACACTCAACCTGAGTAACGAGGAAAACTACTCTTAATAGAAGGGATAACAAGATTTAGATTCCACTTTATCCAAATCAAAATAGGGAAAAGACTAGAACTAATCCACAAGTTTCCTTTCCCTAACCACCCCTGGAAACTTAAGGTTCATTGCGGTGAGAGCTGGCCAGGCACTCAATCGCAACTACCTCCTAAGTCCCGACAAGAATACTCAATGAATATTGTCATCAAGGAAAGATGCTTGACCTCCCACTGATACCATTTTGTCACGAACCAGCCTGGGTACCCTGGTAACCAGATATCCAAGCCGGCCCTGACATAGCTTGAAGGGCATTCCCAATCCCCACGGGTCAGCGAATAGCACTTGGCATCGTACAACATACAAGTGGGAAAGAATTTTCCACAAGAATGCGGAAGCAATAGTGAAACAAAACAGTATGCATAACAAAAGAAACTCCACTAGGAGTAATGTACCAGAAAACAAAGAGGCACAAAAGGCCAAAGTACAACAACCCAAGTACCATAGAAGTAAAAACAGTCCCAAAGTCCCTAAGGACACAACTCACCAAGACCAGAGATCAACAACTGGATCTGCCTCCAAGAGGTCCCTTCCCTTTGCTCGATCCTGGAAGAAGAAAGTTTACAAACACCAGAAGGCAAGAGTAGGGTGTGAGCATAAGACCAGTAGGATACCACCAAAGATTCCATAACATATGCCAAATATAGATTATCCTAAGAAAAGATTTCAATTTTCAAATAAACAGGTTTGGCAATTCGAAATCATATGTTTAGAAAATTATGCTATACATTTTCAAATGATGGAAAATTTATCAAGCAAGGCTTTACAATGATGGAATATTTCTAAAACAATGGCTTAAGTAAAACATTTATATAAAACAGTTTATATAAATTCAGCAGTCATGTAAGCAGTTAAAATGCATTGGCATACATTTATATCTCAAATATAAACAAACAAGCGAGCAACATGGTCATCTTCCAAAATGTATGATAGTATTAATCAGTTATAGGATTCCGCACTCTCTATGTGAACTCAGCAAAATGTGTATACACACGTCCCTATGACACTGGCCAAAGGAGACTCGTCACCAACCCATCGGGGATGTGACCCGCTGCATGTATGTTATAGAACGTTGTTGTATCGTAGAGTGTATCCAAATAACTCACTAACTACCTAAGTCTTGCATGCGCTCTTACATAATGGGTGAACTATTTTAAGAATTCTTAAAATATGATCAATCCCATTATTCCATTTCAAAAGTTCCAACATCATTCCATTTAAAACAAAAATAGTTTTTATTCAAAACATGCCTTTTTCATAAGATAAAACCAATGGGTTTCTATCAAATCATTGAAGCCATTTTCACAAGTTTGAAATCCATTAAAAACCAATTCCATCATTATACATTTCATTTTGACAATTAAATTCAACAATTTAATTGAAAATATTTCCATCAAATCCACAATTTAAATCCAACAATTTAAATCGGCCAATTTTCCATAAACACACCCAATTCAATGGAATTGGGGTTTTCCCACATCTCTATGCCAAAACCATTTCAAATATCTCAATTCAATGGAATCGATTTTTTATCAATTTAGTTGAAAGAAACTTGAGAAATTGAATTTAAATCAATAATTGAAATAAATTAATCAAATACCTTGATAATCAATTTGTCAAGTCGGGACGGAACCACCTACCTTGAAGGTTTTGACCAAGACCACAATGGTCGAGAACGCTCAAGAAAACCGAGTTGCTTCTTCAAGAACCCACCTTGGATCTATTATCCTAGAAATATAAAGATCAAATCTCATCAAACATGGTACCACACACTTAGATCTACCCATAACGGGCATAGATCTAAGAAACCGAGAGGATAGGAGAAGTAGATCTAAGTAGATCTAAGAAACCGATCAAGAAAGAAGAAGAACGATCATATACCTTGAGAATCCCACTTCGATTCACCAAGAGGAGCCTTTGGATCGCCTCTAGAACAAAGTGAGAACCCTCTCTGACCCCAAGAGAAGACAAATCCCAAGTTAGGGCCACTTAGGAGGAAAAAAATCATTTAGAGGCAAAACGGCCGAGATCCAAAATTTAAGGATCTAATTTTAAGTGACCGCATAGTTTGACCGCACGGTTTGACAAACCGTGCGCTAACCGTGCGTGAGATACTATCTCGGCCACCCTTATCGCATGGCTTGGCTGCACGGTTAGACAAACCGTGCACCACCCATGCGGAAGCTTCTGTCTAGGTTTCAAGACTGGCACAGTTTGGTTGCACGGTTTGTCAAACCATGTGCAAACCGTGCATAACACACTGTTCTCTAGTTTTTCTTTAAAAGTTCACCCAAACGCAACTCAAGACTTTACTAAAAAACAGGGGTACTTAGAGACATCAAAAATTACCTGAAAACATAATGGGATGTTACAATGGAACAACCATTTTTACCCTTTTATTCATCCTATGAAAAATAATATCACCATGCATGTGTTCGTATGGTTTACCGTCTCCACGCTATGGTGTAATTTGTTTCTCATCACCACTTTATTTGGATGGGTATAATTATGAATATAATGGATATAAATAATAAATATGACATTATATTGAATATTTATAATTAATATATCATCCAATTCCTTACCACTTTATCATTAAGGGAATGATATTGTTGCTCGTGTATACGTACGACCAACCGTCTCCACGATGTGATGAGATTCATTATCTAGGATAACCATTCTAGAATGATTGTAAAAATGTATATGATGAGTGAATATATAGTATTTATGAACTTAATATCATTTTTTATATGAATAAAATATATCCTATTCATATGTCATGACCCGTACTCGGGGCCCGTGCCGTGACTACCCCAAGCCCGCCTTCCATAGGCCAGGGGCTGGCGACTAGCACCAAGGCGTAAATCCCGGAAAAAGGGAAGGCATTGCCTTTGAAAAGTAAACAAGCACCACAGAGTAAGAAAGCGGAAAAGTAAACCCTAAGTAAAAACTGTACAAGTTGTGCTGAAAGTAAAAGGGGCCGGAAATATAAGCCCAACTGTAAAGTACAACTGAAAAGAAAAACAGCAACTGAAAAGTAAAAGTCGCAGCGTCGATCCGTCCTCTGGAAGTCCCACCTGAAGGGTGGGTACAGATAGCCTCCACTGCTCCTCGGGTCCACCTGACCGCTCCGAGTGCGTCCTGCCCAGTGGTCCACCTCCAGGTACCGTCCTGCTCCGCCCGCCTCCACCACGATCAGTGTTGTCCGTCGTCTGCAACCAACACAACGTAGTGCAGGCATAGCCCGTGCAGGGGTGAGTATAAGCTACTCAGTAGGGACCTCGATACCCCCGAAGGTCTCCCGAAATCCACAAAGGATAATCCACAACAGAAAGGTACAATCATGAAGTAACATCTGACACAGCTTAGGTATATTCCCATACATATACCTAAGTCATCAATTCCCGTTCGGCTCCAACGTCTGAGCCCAAGCACAACCCAGTCCACACAGGAAAGCAATGTGTACCCACACAGGATAGCACAACACAATCCACAAAGGAGAGTAAATAGTAAATCCACACAGGATAGCTCAACACAATCCACAAAGGAGAGTAAACAGTAAATCCACACAGGATAGCTCAACACAATCCACAAAGGAGAGTAAACCGAAGATTCAGTTCACACAGGTATACTTCTTCGGATGACGATAAAGATGATCACTGATCCATCTAAGTCGTCAGACCCACAAAGGATCGATAGGTAACTAACCCCCGCAATGACCCACACATGATCGGGCCCACACAGGACCTGTAGGCGCTGGATCACACAGAACTGCTGAGAGCTGACCCACATAGGATCGGACCCACACAGGATCGGGCCCACACAGGACCGGGCCCACACAGGACCTGTAGCACTGATCCACGTAGGATCGTTGAGTGGAGTAGTCGTCGCAGTCCACTGAGGATCTCTGCACAGTCGTCGCCGTAGTCCACTGAGGATCTCTGCACGGTCGTCGTCGGAGTCCACTGAGGATCTATGTACAGTCGTCGCTGTCGAAGAAGCAGTCGCAGCCAGCTCTAGGGTTCCGTACACAGCAAGCTCCTTCGGGAGGGTCCGCTCCCCGAGCCGAGAGGCCGATACATCAACTGTCACAAAGTCCGAAGTTGATGTATCCAAAAGTTCTGTATCGCCAACAGGAACTCAACGTCGCAGACGGCGCGTCGATCGGACGCCCGGTCTGAGAGTTATTGGCTTTTTCGTCCCAGGGGCCCGGTTGGTTTTTAAGGAAAAACCAACCCGACCGTACTCCACCTGCGTCCAAACCTCGGGCGGAGTATGCCAAAAGATCTGCCTCACTTAGAGGAAAACAACAAAGCTTACGGCGCGTCAATCGGACGTTCGTAGCTCAAGATATGTGCGTTTCCGCTCCGAGGGCCCGGTTGGTTTCGTGTACAAACCAACCCGGCCAAACTCAAAGAATTCCTAAACCTTGAGTGCGATATACCGAAATGACTGTCTCGATCCAAGGATCGCGTTGCCGCTGACGGCGAGTCGTTTGGAGCCCCATAGCTCAAGTTACGGGCATTTGAACAAAAACCGTCCAAAGACGGGGGGTCCAGGCCCGGCCCGACCCGGCCCGACCCCCCCTGGGTCGGCCGAACACGGTCCGACCCGGTCCCACCCGGTCCCACCCGGTCCGACCCGGTCCGACCCAGTCCGACCCGGTCCGACCGGTCTGGCTCGGCCAGCCCGGCCCGGCTCGGTCGAGCGGCCGAGCGGCCGACGCGGGGGGAGCCGCCGCCCCGCGTGACACCCCCGCGGCACCCGCGGGGTGTCGGCCAGACAGCCGGACGCGGCTGAAGCCGCGTCCCGAGTGACGCAGGGGGGGAGCCGCCGCCCCCGCGTGACACCCCCACGACACCCACGGGGTGTCTTCCTGGCGACCGGACGCGGCTTCAGCCACGTCCCGCGCGTGCCGGACCTACGCGGCCGCGGGTCTGCGAGCGCCGCCACCGCGGCTGGTGCCGCAGCGGTCTCATCCGGCGGCGCGCCGGGTGCCGCCGTCGGCTTCCGCAGGCCGCCGGAGTCGCTCCGGTGGCCCGATTTTCTTCCCGTCTACGCCGTTGCTCCTCCCGGGTTCCGTTCTTCACTGCGGGATCGTCAGATTGCCCTTGTGTCACGATTGTCTTCGCCCGCCAAATCCACACAACCACGAATAACGGCGGAGGGTTGTCGGGCTGTGTTCGTTTGGCCCGCACCCTCCGTGTTAGAGATAAACAACGGGAGGAATAAATTTCAACACATGAACGCATATCCGAAAACAATTTTTAATGAAATAAAATTGTTTTATAAAACGGGTTCCTCAATTTGAACGGAAACGACATGGGAAAAAGAGGCATTTCCAAGAAATAAAACCCCTACCTCGTAGCCGTCGCGCGTGAGTGTTCTTCGTGGAATTGTTCGCCGCGGAAGAAGGGGATCGTCGCGTCGTCGCGGAAGGGCGTCGCGTCATCTCAGAAACCGGCGTTGAGTCGGCGAACTCAACGGACCATGAAACAGTAGATTTAATTTAATTAATTAAATCCGTGTTTTGGTAAAAACCACAAAGGAGATTAAAAAGAAAATCCGAGACTCTTACCTCAAGTAGTTGATCGAAGATCAGGGCGGGGAAGGACTTCTCGGATGAAGCGTCGTTAAACTCCGAGGGTGACGGCGTTCTTCGCGTTCTTCGCGTTCTTCGTGTTCTTCGCGATGGAGGATGAAGGCTCAAGGATTCTTACAAAACCTCTCAACCAGTAATCCTCCAAAAAGACTGGTTGGTCTAATTTTATTTTTATGCCAACCAACGAAAAAGGGTAAGTAACGTCCCATCAATTCGTTGTATTAATTCAATGAAACAAACAGCTCATTCAATTTACGAAATAAACCGCCCAATTAAATGGTATGTTAAGAATTTAAGAAAACGCGTCAGTTGACTTTCATAATGACGGGTTTTCGTGGGTGTGTTACTTAGCGGAAAGAAACGGTGGGGGCTCGTGCAGGCCCCACCTCACAAATATCCTACCAAGAGGGTAGGATATTTGTGGATAGTACCCTATCTGGTTCAACTCAGTTTAAGCCGCTCTTAAGTGGCTTCAAGTGGCTTCCAAGTGGCTTAAGTGAAATAAAATAAAGTTGTCGAAAAATTATTTTATTTCTTAACTTTAAGCCCGAAAATTAAAAACCAAACTCGAGCCAACGCAACTCCGGAAGAGGCGTTTCTAAGCGAATACCGGTGCTACGATTTCATCGGTGCCCTCAGAATTCGATTCCGGGCACCAGTTCAAAAGTTAGAAAAACCCGCTCGTCCGTTCACTGAATGTACCCGAGCCAAACTTCGGAAAATGATTTCGGGCACACCGGGCCTCGGAATCAGGTGTCGTCAGAAACTGCGCTCTTGTAAAATTCCAAAGAAAATTAAGAAAAAAAAAATTCCTTGAAATTTACGGGTCTTTACATTACTCCCACCTCAGGGCTTTACGTCCCCGTAAAGATACATCATAAACTAGGGAAACAAATGTGGGTACTGAGCACGCATCTGAGCCTCACGCTCCCATGTGCTCTCCTGGAGGTTCTCGTGCTTCCATCTGATGCGCACAAGCGGAATCGATCGTCCACATAGGACCCGCTCCAGTCGGTCCTCTATCTCCACTGGGACCTCCGTAAAAGTCGCCCCATCATCCACGTCTAGCTCCCCATGGTCGATGATGTGTGTCAGGTCGTGCACGTATCTACTCAACTGAGATACATGGAAGACGTCGTGCACCCAGTGCAACTGAGGTGGTAGAGCCAGGTGATAAGCCACCTCGCCAACCCTGCTGAGGACCTGGAATGGTCCAATGAAGCGTGGAGACAACTTTCCGCCTCGGCCAAATCTCTGCAATCCACGTCGAGGTGAGACACGCAAGAAGACGTGGTCGCCATCCTCGAACTCTAGTGGCCTCCGCCTCCTGTCAGCATATGACTTCTGCCGGCTCTGAGTTGTCCTCATCCGCTCCTGGATGACCTGGACCTTCTCTGTCGTGGCCTGGACCATCTCTGGTCCCACAAGTGCTGACTCCCCAAGGTCTGTCCAGCACAAAGGAGATCTGTAAGGCCTGCCGTACAACGCCTCGTAGGGTTCCATCCCGATGGTGGAGTGGTAGCTGTTGTTGTACGCGAACTCCAACAAGGGTAGGTGGTCCTCCCAGCTGTGACCAAAGTCGAGGACACATGCGCGGAGCATGTCCTCGAGAGTCTGAATGGTCCTCTCCGTCTGACCATCCGTCTGAGGGTGAAAGGTGGTGCTCAGACGTAACCGCGTCCTGAACGCCTCCTGCAACCCCTTACAAAGCCGGGAAGTAAAACGAGCATCCCGGTCGGAGACGATAGTCGATGGCACACCGTGAAGCCGTACAATCTTCTGAACGTAGAGAAGCCCCAAGCTCTCCACTGAGCCCTGCTCTCGGATGGGTAAGAAGTGTGCCGACTTGGTGAGTCGGTTAACAATCACCCAAATGGAGTCATGACCTCTGGAAGTGCGTGGAAGTCCAGTCACGAAGTCCATAGATATGCCATCCCACTTCCACTCCGGGACCTCCAAGGGTTGTACCAAGCCTGCTGGTACCTGATGCTCTGCCTTCACCTGCTGGCAGGTGAGGCACCGTGAAACGAACTCTTCCAAAGCCTTCTTCATGCCCGGCCACCAGTGCTATCGTCTGAGATCCTGGTACATCTTCTCCACTCCAGGATGTACCGCCAAAGGAGAAGTGTGAAACTCTCTCAGCACCTCCTCTTGTAAAGCAACTGGTACCAGGGTACGTCATCTGAAAAGGACGTCGTGATCTACTCCAAGGGAGAAACCATCAGGTGCCTGTCCCAAGGATATCTGTGCACGTCGCGTCTCACAGTAAGCGTCCCCACGCTGAGCCTCTCTGACCCGCTGTAGAAGTGGAGGAGAGACGGTGAGAGACTGAAGAAAGGCTGCTATGTCTCTATCCATGAAGGATATCTACAAAGCGGCTAGCTGCTCTATCGCCTCCTCAAGTAGCTGGATGCCCGTCCTCCTGCTGAGGGCATCGGCTACCACGTTCCCCTTCCTAGGAGTATAGACTATCTCAAAGTCATAGTCCTGGAGGAACTCGAGCCATCGTCGCTGTCTCAGGTTCAGGTCCTTCTGAGAGAAGATTTACCTGAGACTATGGTGGTCGGAAAAGACTATAAAGCGCTCGCCCATCAGATAGTGCCTCCATGTCTTCAGGGCGAAGACCACTGCTGCTAACTCCAGGTCATGGGTAGCGTAGTTCTGCTCATGCGGCCTCAACTGACGTGATCCATAGGCAATCACGGCCCGCTCCAGCATCAGGACACAACCAAGTCCGGTCCCTAACGCATCGCAGTAGACTACGTATCTGACTCCCTCCTCAGGCAACCTCAAGATAGGTGCACTGGTCAATCTCTGCCTCAGCTTCTGGAAGCTCTGATGACATCTTTCTGACCACACAAAGGGTTTCCCCTTCTTCGTCAACGCTGAGAGTGGTGCTACAACTCTGGAGAAGTCTGGCACAAATCTCTGATAGTATCCGGATAGTCCCAAGAAACTCTGCACCTCCGTCACACTCCTGGGTGGCTCCCAAGCTAGCACTGCCTCGATCTTCGCGGAATCCACTACAACTCCCACCTCAGAAATGACGTTCCCCAAGAAGTGGACCTCACGTAACCAGAACTGGCACTTCGAGAGCTTTCCATAAAGCTGGTGCTCTCGGAGTGTGTCTAGTACAACCCGCAGGTGGTAGGCGTGCTCCTCCTCCATCGTCGAGTACACCAAAATGTCGTCGATGAAGACCACGACAAATCGATCGAGGTATGGCTGGAAGATCCTGTTTATGCGGATCATGAACTCTACTGGAGAGTTGGTTACGCCGAAAGGCATAACCAAGAACTCATAGTGTCCATACCGACACCTAAAGGTCATCTTCTGCACATCCTCATCTCAAACTCTGAGCTGATGATAGCCTGATCTGAGGTCTATCTTCGAGAACCACCGTGCTCCCTTGATCTGATCTAAGAGGTCATCAATCCTCGGTAGAGGATACTTGTTCCTCACTGTCACCTGGTTCAGGCGACGATAGTCAACACACAGTCGCAAGCTCCCATCCGCCTTCTTGGCAAACAAAATCGGGGAAGCCCAGGGTGAAACACTGGGTCGGATGAACCCCTTGCCCTACAAGTCCTCCAACTGCACCCGTAGCTCTCGAAGATCAGTGGGGGCCATCTGATATGCTGGAGTGGATATCGGGGCTGTCCCGGGGTACAATTCAATATAAAAGTCTACCTCTCTACGAGGAGGTAGCCCTGGAATGTCATCGGGGAAGACGTCCGCATACTTATCCACCACTGCAGGAAAACCGGGACTCCACACATCAACTGCTCCAAGGATGAGGCTAGCCAACTGATGAGTGATGGGTTGTCCTCTCCTCTGCGTGAGTCCATCCTATACTTCTAAGGCTCCCTTATCACCGGTGAAGGTGAACTTGCTCCCATCGGTGCGCACACATCGCACCTTGAGCCTAAAACAGTCAATCTGAGCATGGACTGTAGATAACCAATCCATGCCCAAGATGACGTCGTAAGGCCTCGACGCTGCTACAAGAAGATCCCAGCCGAAGCTCTCGCCTCCTAGAGTAAGCTCACACTGCCGGCACCAGTGCGTAATCGTCGAGTCTGCTACCATAGGATTCTCTAGCCGTAAGGATCGAGCCAACGGCTCTGTCAGAATCTCCGAGCTCCGAACAAGGGCAGTGTCTATGAAAGAGTGACTTGTTCCTGTGTCTATAAGAACTGCAGCAAGGGTGGAATAGACACAGATCATACCTCGAATCATCTCTGGTGTGCCGTGGTCGTAGGCCTCCACTGCCTGGAGTTGTGCCTGTCTCTGCCCGCCAGCTCCCTGTGGTCGGGGCGGGCCTCCTGATGGTGGTGGTGGCAGAGCCTCAAAGCATCGCCCACCACCTGCTGCTCGGCCATCTCCTCTGCCTCGTCCACCTCCTCCCTGCAGACCACCACGGTCGACCCTATGCCTCTTCCTGGGTGGTCCCTCCACCGTCTGCTGCCCCTCGGTACGACGGGTCGGGCAGTCACGAGCCATGTGGCCCTGCCCGCCACACTCGTAGCACTGCCTGCCTCTCGGAAGACTGGCTCCGCGCTGTGTGCCCCGCACTGCTGAGCCAGTGTCCCGAGGCCATCTTCCGGAAGGTCTGGTCTGCCTGGAACCCTGAGTCATCCGTTGGCTACCCGCTGTCGAAGACTCTGCCACATGCCGCCCTGCGATAGGTCTCGCTGTAGACTCAGCCAGAAAGCTCTCGATCAGAAGGGCTCGGTCCAGCAAACCTGCCTGGGTCGGAATGCTGAGGGAGATCAGCGATGCCCTGATCTCGTGCCTCAATCCCTGCTCGAAGGTCCGGGCCTGGAAGAAGGGGTACCGTACCATGTCGGTCGAGTAGCGAGAAAGATCGGTGAACCTCGTCGCGTACTGGGCGACTGACAAGATGCCCTGTCGCAGCTGAAGAAGCTCCTGAATGCGCACCACATGGAGGGTGGCCGAGACGAACTCTGAGCGGAAGAGGCTCTCGAAGTCCATCCAGATGAGGGAGGCCTCATCGTGTACCTGGAGCATCAATCTCCACCATCGTCCTGCTGCTGCGTGCAGTAGGCTCGCCGCGAGAATCACCATGAGGTTTGCTGGTGTCCTCACTAGCCTGAAAACTCGAACGACCGCCTCCAACCAGTCCTCGACTGCCTGGGGGTCCGTCTCCCCACGGAACCTGGGTGGTCGCTGGCACTGGAACTCATGCAGAGCTCCGAGGCGTCGTGCATCGTCAGCGATCGGCACTGGAAGCATCAGGGGCTCGGCGGGTAAAGGTACCGTCGGTGCCTCTACTGTCAATGGGCCCTGCACCGAGGCCTCGTCGCTCGGCGGGCTGTCGTCGCGCTCTACTCTCGGAACCCTAGCGGGCTGCCGTCGTGGGGCCATCCTGAAAAGGAAACAAGTGCGCCATGGTCAGAACAGTATACCTGGTGAGCTAACACAAGTAATCACAAAGAAAACTTGAAACACACATGCAATCAATGTTTTCGTGCGTTAAGTCGGAAATCAGAATTCAGGGTCCTGGTGTATGGATACGTCGGCCGCCGCACCAAAACTGGACTCCCTGGACTGATAACCACACCCAATACGCTAAACACTGTTGCTTCACATAGAAGAAAGATCAGAGTCTGCGGTAGAACCGACCACCTCTGATACCAATTTGTCACGACCTGTCCTCGGGGCCCGTGTCGTGACTACCCCAAGCCCGTCTTCCATAGGCCAGGGGCTGGCGACTAGCACCAAGGCATAAATCCCGGAAAAAGGGAAGGCATTGCCTTTGAAAAGTAAACAAGCACCACAGAGTAAGCAAGAGGAAAAGTAAACACTAAGTAAAAACTGTACAAGATGTGCTGAAAGTAAAAGGGGGCGGAAATACAAGCCCAACTGTAAAGTACAACTGAAAAGAAAAACATCAACTAAAAAGTAAAAGCCGCAGCGTCGAGCCGTCCTCTGGAAGTCCCACCTGAAGGATGGGTACAGATAGCATCCACTGCTCCTCGGGTCCACCTGACCGCTCCGAGTGCGTCCTGCCCAGTGGTCCACCTCCAGGTACCGTCCTACTCCGCCCGCCTCCACCACGATCAGCGATGTCCGTCGTCTGCAACCAACACAACATAGTGCGGGCATAGCCCGTGCAGGGATGAGTATAAGCTACTCAGTAGGGACCCCGAGACCCCCGAAGGTCTCCCGAAATCCACAAAGGATAATCCACAACGGAAAGGTACAATCACGAAGTAACATCTGACACGGCTTAGGTATATGCCCATACATATACCTAAGTCATCAATTCCCGTTCGGCTCCAACGTCCGAGCCCAAGCACAACCCAGTCCACACAGGAAAGCAACGTGTACCCACACAGGATAGCACAACACAGTCCAAAAAGGAGAGTAAACAGTAAATCCACACAGGATAGCTCAACACAATCCACAAAGGAGAGTAAACAATAAATCCACACAGGATAGCTCAACACAATCCACAAAGGAGAGTAAACCGAAGATTCAGCTCACACAGGTATACTTCTTCGGATGACGATAAAGATGATCACTGATCCATCTAAGTCATCGGACCCACAAAGGATCGATAGGTAACTAACCCCCGCAATGACCCACACAGGATCAGGCCCACATAGGACCTGTAGGCGCTGGCTCACACAGAACCGCTGAGCACTGACCCACACAGGATCGGACCCACACAGGATTGGGCCCACACAGGACCGGGCCCACACAGGACCTGTAGCACTGATCCACGTAGGATCGATGAGTGCAGTAGTCCTCGCAGTCCACTGAGGATCTCTGCACAGTCGTCGCCATAGTCCACTGAGGATCTCTGCACGGTCGTCGTCGGAGTCCACTGAGGATCTCTGTACAGTCGTCGCTGTCGAAGAAGCAGTCACAGCCAGCTCTAGGGTTCCGCACACAGCAAGCTCGTTTGGGAGGGTCCGCTCCCCGAGCCGAGAGGCCGATACATCAACTGTCACAAAGTCCGAAGTTGATGTATCCAAAAGTTCCGTATTGCCAACAGGAACTCAATGTCGCAGACGGCGCGTCGATCGAACGCCCGGTCTGAGAGTTATTGGCTTTTTCGTCCCAGGGGCCCGGTTGGTTTTTAAGGAAAAACCAACCTGACTGTACTCCACCTACGTCCAAACCTCGGGCGGAGTATGCCAAAATATCCGCCTCACTTAGAGGAAAACAACAAAGCTGATGGCGCGTCAATCGGACGTTCGTACCTCAAGATATGAGCGTTTCCGCTCCGAGGGCCCGGTTGGTTTTGTGTAAAAACCAACCCGGCCAAACTCAAATTATTCCTAAACCTTGAGTGCGATATACCGAAATGACCGTCTCGATCCAAGGATCGCGTTGCCGCTGAAGGCGAGTCGTTTGGAGGCCCGTAGCTCAAGTTACGGGCATTTGAACGAAAACCGTCCGAAGACGGGGGGTCTGGGCCCGGGTCGACCCGGCCCGACCCCCCCTGGGTCGGCCGAACCCGGTCCGACCCGGTCAGACCGGTATGGCTCTGCCGGCCCGGCCCGGCTCGGCCGAGCGGCCGAGCGGCCGCCCCGCGTGACACCCTGGCGGCACCCGCGGGGTGTCGGCCAGACAGCCGGACGCGACTGAAGCCGCATCCCGAGTGACGCGGGGGCGAGCCGCCACCCCCGCGTGACACCCCCGCGACACCCGCGGGGTGTCTTCCTGGCGACCAGACGCGGCTTCAGCCGCGTCCCGCGTGCGCCGGACCCGCGTGGCCGCGGGTCCGCGAGCGCCGCCGCCGCGGCCGGTGCCGCGGCGGTCTCGTCCGGCGGCGCTCCAGGCGCCGCCGTCAGCTTCTGCGTGCTGCCGGAGTCGCTCCGGTGGCCCAATTTTCTTCCCGTCTGCGCCGTTGCTCCTCCCGGGTTCTGTTCTTCACTGCGGGATCGTCAGATTTCCCTTGCGTCACGATTGTCGTCGCCCGCCAAATCCGCACAACCACGAAGAACGGCGGAGGGTTGTCGGGCCGTGTTCGTTTGGCCCGCACCCTCCGCGTTAGAGATAAACAACGGGAGGAATAAAGTTCAACACATGAACGCATATCCGGAAACAATTTTTAATGAAATAAAATTGTTTTATAAAACGGGTTCCTCAATTTGAATGGAAACGACATGGGAAAAAGAGGCATTTCCAAGAAATAAAACCCCTACCTCGTAGCCGTCGCGCGTGAGTGTTCTTCGCGGAATTGTTCGTCGCGGAAGAAGGGGATCGTCGCGTCGTCGTGGAAGGGCGTCGCGTCGTCGCGGAAACCGGCGTTGAGTCAGCGAACTCAACGGACCATGAAACAACAAACTTAATTTAATTAATTAAATCCGTGTTTTGGTAAAAACCACAAAGGAGATTAAAAAGAAAATCCGAGAGTCTTACCTCAAGTAGTTGATCGAAGATCGGGGCGGGAAGGATGTCTCGGATGAAGCATCGTCAAACTCCGAGGGTGACGGCATTCTTCGCGTTCTTCGCGTTCTTCGCATTCTTCGTGTTCTTCGCGAAGGAGGATGAAGGCTCAAGGATTCTTACAAAACCTCTCAACCAGTAATCCTCCAAAAAGACCGGTTGGTCTTATTTTATTTTTATGCCAACCAAAGAAAAAAGGTAAGTAACGACCCATCAATTCATTGTATTAATTCAACGAAAGAAACAGCTCATTCAATTTATGAAATAAACCACCCAATTAAATGGTCTATTAAGAATTTAAGAAAACGCGTCAGTTTACTTTCATAATGACGAGTTTTCGCGGGTGCGTTACTTAGCGGAAAGAAACGGCGGGGGATCGTGCGGGCCCCACCTCACAAATATCCTACCAAGAGGGTAGGATATTTCTGGATGGTACCCTATCCGGTTTAACTCAGTTTAAGCCGCTCTTAAGTGGCTTCAAGTGGCTTCCAAGTGGCTTAAGTGAAATAAAATAAAGTTGTCGAAAAATTATTTTATTTCTTAACTTTAAGCCCAAAAATTAAAAACCACACCCGAGCCAACGCAACTCCGGAAGAGGCGTTTCTAAGCGAATACCGGTGCTGCGATCTCATCGGTGCCCTCAGAATTCTATTCCGGGCACCGGTTCAAAAGTTAGAAAAACCCGCTCGTCCGTTCACTGAACGTACCCGATCCAAACTTCGGAAAATGATTCCGGGCACACTGGGCCTCGGAATCAGGTGCCGTCAGAAACTGCGCTCTTGTAAAATTCCAAAGAAAATTAAGAAAAAAAAATTCCTTGAAATTTATGGGTCTTTACATCATAATAAATGGGAGTTAACATGACAAAACAAACATAAGAAAATGAAACAGAAAACACTCAAATTAGGGGAAATAACAAAATATTATTAAAGAATAGGTGATAAGATAATATAAGAGGATAATATGTGGTATTATAAATATTATTATGGTTCTGGTATAAGTTTATAACATGTTTAAAACCATTATAAATCTGGTTAAAATACGTTCATGCAAAAGGAAATACAAGGTAAGGGACTTCGTCTAAATATCCTTTCATTGAGACATGGTTTGATGTTATACACCAACCATCTTTTATGAGGTGTATGTACAGCCCATTTAACTTATCATATAATTAGTTAAATTATTATCAAGTTATTTAATGTTTTTATAAATATTATCCTTTCATTGGGATTATGATTTAAATTTCCAAAGTGGTATGAGATGCTTTGAATGTTTACAGAATTAATCCTTTATCCATTTCAATATTCTTGACATTATTTTACATATTTATATAAAAGGGTTATATAAATGAAATTTTATTCCTAATTTTAATTTCATTAAAATGTTTTCAAAATGAATATTTTAAGGTTTTATATAAGGGAATATTTAGCTAAAAACATCATTTTAAATGTTTTAAATATTTATTCTTCTAAATCTTTCTCTTTTATGTCCACATTTTCAGAATGATTTTTATAGATTTATTTTTATGGGAATGAATTTTTTAAAGTGTTATTTTTTGAATTTATCTCAAATTTTTCAAATTGATATAGGAAATTTTGATTAAAAAATAACTTTTTTTAAAAAAAATCTTTTGTAAATGCACAAATTTTGAATAAATTAATTCAAAGAAAAAATTGGTACTTATATAAAGAAAATTATAAGGATTTTATTAGATTATTTTCATCTATATCAACAAACTTATTGAATCTTATTCTTATTTGAGGTAAATCTATTATGATATCATTTACCATATTTCATTGAGTGGTTTATGATTCAGTTTAGCGATGGATGTGCTATTTTGATACCATTCATGGTTTATGGTTAAATTATTCACATTTCATATTCTAGTTTTTCAAATAATAATGTTTATGTTGTTTATGTTTCACCTCATTCATATTAGGAATGCATTAGACATAGTAAGTGATGGTCGGGTCCCACTATGGCCCCTCGATGCATCGATGGGTTTCATGAGACAAACTAGTTTGTGTTTTGACTAATATATTACCTGTTTATGTATGGTGTCTTGGATGAAGCCTTGAGAGTATGTTTATGATGTCTGACATTATACATTCCCTCATTATGAGATTAGTTATTGATGTTCCATGTGATTATTCAATTTTTAGATTATCCTTGTGATTATTTATATGGATTTATTTGATTTATTGTTTCCATATTTTTCTCAAGATTATGTTTAAGTGGATTATATTTCAATTATACACCTTTCTATATGGTTTATACATATTTATTCATAATATATTATGTTGTACGTTTACCCTTACTGAGCATATGAGCTCACCCATTTCTTATGTTTAATTTTTCTCAGGATTCCAGAAAGTTTATTATAACTAATATACATGGTTAAGATAGTAGAATATTGGTGTTCTTAAAAAATATATGTTGTATTTTATGTTTTTAATTGTAATGTAAGGTTCATGTATGTAATCTATTTTCGAAGACTCTTAAACAGATCAGTCCTTTGGTATTTGACACTTATATATATTCTAATGTAATAAATTAAGGCACCGGCTCTAGGATACTGGGGTTGGGGTCATTATAATCTTCACTGATGCATATTCATCTCTTTCTATGTGAATATATATTTGAGACTTTTGTGATCTATATATATTTCATACTTCTACCCAAAGAGATAATGCTACCATATTTTCAAAGAAAATATTTCTACAGTCAACTCAAAATCATGTGTTGGGTTGTTCTATTCGTCAAATTTCAACTACCTTGAAGAATAGGCTATGACTTCTTCATTATTAATTAACACATGATGCAATCCCTTCTTTTAATCATCACTAAATTCCATGAAAAGTTCTCCACTTGTGGGTAGTGTGAGCACAGGGGGAGTGATAATCCTCCTTTTCATCTCTTTAAATATCTCTTCACATTCATCATTCCAAGAAAACTTTACTCCCATCTTAGTTATCTTGGTCAAAGGGTTTGACAATCACAAGAAATTTCTCAAAAATCAACTATAATACCCAGCTAATTCAAGGAAACTATAGATATTAGTTACAAATTTTGGTCTTGTTCATCCTTCAATTGATTTTATTTTTAAAAGGTCCACTGATATCCCATTTCTTGTGATGATATGTCCCAAGAATGAAACTTCCTTCAACCAGAACTTTCATTTGTTGCACTTTTCATAAAGCTTCTCCTCTCACATGGTTCTTAGCATAGTTCTTAGATGCTCTTCATGCTCCTCCTTGGTTTGGGAGAATATTAGGATATAATATATAAATACTACCAAAAATTTATTGAGGTGATCTCTAAAGACTCTATTAATAAAGTCCATAAATATTTTTGGAGAATTAGTGAGTTCGAATGGAATTAATATAAACTCATAGTGCCCGTACCTTGTACAAAAACAGGTCTTGGGAATATCCTCCTCCACCCTAACTTGGTAATATCCCGACCACAAATCCACTTTGGATAAGTATTGATCTCCGTATAGATGATCAAACAAGTCATCAATCCAAGGTAGAGGATACTTTTTCTTTATCATGATCTTATTGAGCTCAAGATAATCAATTAAAATAAGCATTGACTCATCCTTTTTCTTGAGGAAGAGGAATGGTGCACCCCATGGTGAATCACTTGGGTATATGAACCCTTTATCCAAATTATTTTGTAATAGTTTCTTCAACTCCTCAAGTTCCAAAACATTAATTCTATATGGAGTCTTGGATAATGGTAATGCCCTAGGTATAAGCTTGATTAAAAATTTAACCTCTCGGCTAGGAGGAACACCAGACAATTCCTTGAGAAACACATCTATATATTCCCTCACAATAGGCATGTCTTTGAGGATGATTTTTTCCTTAGAATCAATAATTTGAGCTATATATGCTTTCTCATAGGGAAATAATTTCCATTCTTATGATATTTTTTCTAAATAAGATTCATCATCCTCTTTTAACTTGTACAAAATTAGGGATCGATTCACAATACAGAGAGTGATTTCCTTCTCATGACAATTTATGTTGGATCTATATAAGAAAAAGCAATCCATACCTGTAATTTAATAAAATTCCACCAAAGGGGGTTTGGCATGGATTTCTAGGAAGTCCATCCTATAAATTTTGATAACAGAGGAGTTATATACTCGGGATGCAATAATTTCCCCTTTTTATGTTTTCACTAATAACTCCACTTCCATGATTTTTTGTGGTCTTTAGATAGTTATACTAAACTTTTGTGATATGAAGGAATATTTAGATTTAGGATCAAAAATTATATTATCTATCCTTGAAGGAATAACTATTGTACCTATCACCACTTTTGTAACATCCCGGTTCCAGAATCCACCCAGAGGCACCCCGTACCCAATTGGTCACATGGCCTCAAACGCATTTCCCCTAACGGCAGAGGCTTCCAACTAGCAGTGAGGGCCTTGGGTGTGCTAGTGGGGAAAATATTCCCTCATTGGCAGAGTAACAAAGCGGAAGTAAACTAATTGAAAAAACAGAAGTAGTAATAATCCATACAAAAGTAAACAGCGGAAGACTAGAATAATAAACTAGAGCACACGTATATATAAAAGATGCATGATACATACATCTAGGAAAGCATCCAAACAAATCATAATGCTGGAATACAAAACAGCACTAAGCCAAAGTAAAAAATAAAATAGATAAACCGCTCCTCAGCATCGCAAGCCTTAGCTTGGTCTCATGCTCTCCAGCTCTACATCAAATCAAGTACCTGAAGTATAAGGGTGTTTTCCCTTTATCTATACCTGTAGAAATATAATCTGTTTGGGCCCAAATGCATAGCCCAAATAGGGTGTGAGACTAAATCCCAGTAGGCAATCACCACAAGATTTGTGCCTAATAGTCCGTGAATATATGGTAGGTAATAAACAAAAGAAAGCAGAAAACAAGGAAGTACTCAGTAGTAACCAATCCTACAGTTTCAATGCAATCAGTTCCATATACCAACAATATAAAAACAAGAAGGTAACCCTATGGGTAGTTCTCTCAGCCTAACCCCTTTGGTTCAACCAAAACAAGGATGCTACAAAGACTCTCTGAGGAAGCTCTCTCAGTCAGTTCCCCTTATAGTCCCAAGTGTTAAAGACTCTCTGAGGAAGCTCACACAATCAATTCCCCTTATAGTCAAAAGTGATAAAGACTCTATGAGGAAGCTCACACGGTCAATTCCTCATATAGTAAAAAGTGATAAAGACTCTCTGAGGAAGCTCACATGGTCAATTCCCCATATAGTCAAAAGTGATAAAAACTCTCTGAGAAATATCACACGGTCAATTCCCCTTATAGTCTACTACACCAGGTTCTCACAACCATGTGTAAGTCAAACGAGTATAGAAATCCAATATAGCCAAAGTAAACCTCAAGACCTACTTGGAAAAATATTCTACATCATCTCAAGCATGTCAGATAAAATAATCACTCCATCCTATAGTACTAGGCATGGGAAAAACATCAAGGAAGCCTAATGGATAAACAGGACCAAATGGCCATAAACAGAACATGCATGGGGAAACACATCCAAAGCATAGAAAACAACCCTATTCACATCCAATTAACCTCTATTTATTCATACCAGCATAGCAAACAATTAACAGGGTTAAAACGGTAAACACGCAATACCCCGTTCAAGGGTATTGGAAAAAATTGCACATATAACTCAAAGACTTTTAACGAAATGGCACAAACCACCTACCTTGGTGTTGGGAGATCTCTATACATGAACCTCAAGCCTTGAATCATCCAATAACATGGTAGATCTACAAAAATTTCTAAAACATTCAATTGAAGATAACTCTTGAAAGAGGAAGAATCAGGAAATGAAGCTCTAAGAGAAGGAAGAGCTTACCGAGGTGATTCCAACTCAATTAATGGTGGTCAAATCAGATATCAGATGCTCAGTAGGGGGATCATAGAATATTCACAACCATTCGATTCTCTCTTGGATGAACTAGGTCGAGAAGTAGGGCATTCTGTCCATCAAACGCGACCCCGGTGTGTTTAATGAAAAAAAATAAAGTACACGGTGTGTACTTTATAAGTACACAGCATGTACTTACCTTCATCGGCCCCTGCATTAAGTGGTCTCGAGGTCACCACACACGGTCGTGTGCATGGCCACTACACAGCCAGCACCCAGCTACCCGCGGTAACCGAGCACACAGCGTTTACTCATAAAGTACACGGCGTGCACTTAAAAAATTTCCAAAAACTCCTCTTTTCTCAAAAACACCAAAAAATGAAAAAAAAATACCTGAAAAGAAGATCTGGATTCTTAAAAACTTACCCCATTAAAGAAATCCATCCCCGAATTTCCCTAGCAAGGCGATGTAGAAGAAGAAACCCCAAACAGCTCCGGTCACTATGATTGTATGTCTGCCTACCTCTCCCAAGTCTCATCCTGTACATGCTCGTGCTGCCATAGCACTCGTACTATAGGAATAAAATAGCCACATAGAACCTTCGTACTTCGATCGACAATATGGATAGGATGCTCCTCAAAAGATGAATCCACTTCCAACTCAACCTCCTTGGGTTGAAAAGAATGAGACGGGTCTGAGAAGTAACGTCGAAGCTGAGAAATGTGGAAGATGTCATGAATAGCCTGGTACCTCTAATGTAACTGCAACTGATAAGAAACCGGTCCAACTCTCTCCAACACCTCAAATGGCCCAACGTACCTCGGTGAAATCTTACCCTATCTCTTGATCCTCCTGTTCCCCAACCTCGGTGTGACATGCAGGAAAACCTGATCTCTGACCTCGAACTCCAGAGGTCATCTTTGCTGATCAATAGAAGACTTCTATCGAGATTGTGTAGTATCCATCATCTTCCTAATCAACTCTATGTGCTCAGTGGTCTCCTGGAAAAGATGAGGTCCCAGCATAGTTGCCTCTCCTGCCTCCAGCCAACATAAGGGTTATCGGCATGGCCTACCATACAAAGCCTCATAAGGTTCCATATGAATAGTTGCTTGAAAACTATTATTATAAGAAAACTCCACAAGAGGTATGTGTTTCTCCCAAGAACCTCCAAAATCCAGAATACATGCACGTAGCATTTCCTAAAGCACCTGAATCATACACTCGGACTAGCCATCTGTCTGGAGATGGTAAGTTGTACTCAAAAGTACCTATGTACCCAAAACCTTTTGAATCCCCTGCCAGACCCGAGAAGTAAAACATGAATCTATGTCTGAAAAATGGATTGTGGAACTCCATGTAAGCGCACAATCTCCCGAATGTACAACCTTCCCAAGTCCTCAACATTGAAGTTCTCCTTGATCGGCAACAAGTGAGAAACCTTCGTGAGTCTGTCAATGAAAACCCAAACTGTATCACTCCCTCGAGGCAACCTCAGTAAACCTGTCACGAAATCCATCATGACATCATTACACTTCCACTCAGGAATGAGTAACTGCTACAAAATCCCTGCTGGTTGCTGATGCTCCACCTTCACCTGCTGACAGGTGGAACACCTCATAACGAAACCAAAAACATCTCTCTTCATACCTGGCCACCAATACTAACATTGTAGATCACGATACATCTTGGTGACACCAGGATGAACTGCCCAAACTGAGGAATGAAAGTCCTGCACCATCTTCTCGCGTATGTCTGTCGGCACCCATATGCGCCCCTAGAAATGAAAGATTACATCCTCTCCTATGGTCCATCTAGGAATAGGGTCCTCTCCTAACACACTTTCTCGTAGGACTAGGCCTTCATAATCTGATAGCTACCTCATTCAAACTCAATCAAGAAGAGTATAGGTAATAGCTACAAAATAAAGAAACATTTTCCCCTGTCTGTCATGCACCTCCAAATGCATCTCAGAGAACAGAGCCATAAACTGTCAATCACTGCTGGACCCATGAACTGCTTGTATCTAAGTCCTCCTGCTCAACGCATCAGCCACAGCATTGTCTTTCCCAGGCATATAGGCAAGCTCAAATTCAAAGGAATGAAGGTACTCAACCCACCTTCTTTGTCTCAAATTCAAGTCACCCTAAGTGAAGATATACTTGAGACTCTTGTGGTCTGTGAAAACCACAAAATTATCTCCCAAAAGATAATGTCTCCAACAACATAAGGAATGAACAACAGCATCCAACTCAAGATCGTGCGTTGGGTAATTCCTCTCATGTGGCCTCAACTGCCGAGAACCATACGCAACAACTCCTTCTCCCTGCATAAGCACAGCTCCCAGCCTGATACCTAAAGCATCATAGTACACAGTATAGCTCTTGCTCGGCTCTGGAAAAACTAGTATCGGTGTTGAATTCAACCTCCCTTTCAGCTCTTGAAAGACTAACTCACAAGAATCTGACCACAAGAACTTCGCACCCTTATTAGTCAGGCCCGTCAGTGGCACTACTAAGCATGAAAAGCCCTATATGAAACGTTTTTAGTATCCAACCATCCCTAGAAAACACTGTACTTCAAAGACGTTCTTCGGCTGCTCCCAGGAAACTACTACTCTCACTTTCTCTAGGTCTATTGATACTCCTATCTCTGAGATAACATGACCCAAGAAGTGAATCTGGTCCATCCAAAAGTGGTATTTTGAGAGCTTAGCATATAACTGATGCTCTCTCAGTGTACTCAAAACGATCTCAAGATGTGTAGCATGGTCGTGTTGAGTGTGAGAGTACACCAAGATATCATCCACGAAGACCACCATGAAAGAATCCAAGTATGTATGGAACACTCGGTTCATCAGTGCCATGAAAATTGCAGGTGTGTTCGTGAGACCGAATGGCATAACCACATACTCGTATAGAACATAACTTCTTTGGAAAGTTGTAAGAGTTATATCAGATAGTCTAATGCGCAACTGATGATAACAGGATCTCAATTCAATATTCGAGAACACACGGTCTCCTCGAAGAAGATCGAAGAGATCACCAATCCTAGGAAAGGGATATAATTTCTTGATCATTAACTGGTTCAGCTTCCGATAATCCACACAAATCCTGAGGGTACCATATGCCTTCTTCACAAACAGAACAGGTGAACCCCACAGAGAAGTATTGGGTCAGATGAAACCCTTTGCCTGCAACTCCTCCAATTACTTCTTCAGATCCTGTAACTCTGGTGTAGCCATCCTATAAGGAGGAATAGACACCGGTGTTTCTCCTGAAACAAGCTCAATAGAAAAGTATACCTCTCGCTCTTGATCCAAACATGAAAAGTCCTCAGGAAAGATGTCCCTGAAACGATCCACCACTGGAGGAAAGTCTAACTGTGAAGTCCCCTAGTCATCCAGATATAGACTAGAAATCTGGGATGCAACTCCACTCAACCCATGATGCTCGGGTCCCGCTCTTCTTGCCTGGACATCCCATTCACCCTTATGAAGAAACGATACGCCCTCTGGTGACATAAAACTCACCCTACACTGATAACAGTCGACGACTGCTTGGAAGGGAACTAACTAGTGCATTCCTAGAATGACATCATAGCCTATCATATCTAGGACATAGAGGTCCCAAAATAAGTGACACCCACCAACCTCAAGAGGGAACTCCTTGCACTGACATAAACTAGTCATTCTAGTCCCCAACAGAGTGTCTAGCGTCAAGGTATCAGTAGAAGAAAAGATGCAGACCCCAAGGCTCTCCACAACAGCAAAAGATATAAATCTATGGGAAACACCTGTATCAAAAATAGTAGAACATAAAACTGAGGAAACTAAGATCGTACCTCAAACTATAGAGGGTCTAGGATCTGTCTCCTGCTGTCTCTACTCCACTGCAAAATTATGGCCTTCACCGTGGCCCTGTGACCCTGCCTGACCACTCTGAGTTGATCCACCCTGTTGTCGCTGAAAACCTGGTGACTGGCTACCACGACCACGACCTTCACCTCGGCCTGAATGGTCGTAAGAACTCTAGTTCTTAGACTGGTGGTAAACTTTTGGTACTGCTCCTAAACAATGAGTCATAGAAGAACCCTTGTCACCGGCTGTTGGTGAAAAGAACTGACAGAAACACTGAAGATGATCCATCTTGCTGCAAGATCGGCACTCCACTAGGTCCCTCGGGCAATGTGGCCTCGTATGCCCGCTCCTCCCGCACTGGTAGCATACCACCTGGCTACCAGAAGATGCATCCCACCTACTCATATCTCCACGTGCAGTCTCCCTACGGTGCTTCCTGCTATCAGCTAGTGGAGCACTAACTCTGGGTGCTGAATCACCCTGGCTCACAGCTCCAGAATCCCTCAGATTGTTCTCGATGATCAGTGCTTGGTTGACTATAGAAGATATCAAAGTCAACCTGAAGATGTTCAACTGATATTGTATATCCTTCCTGAGACCTTCCTCAAACTTCTGTGCAAGGAACAACTCATCTCCCCCTAGAAAGGGTGTAAAGTGTTGTAGCTCGGTGAAGCAAGAGGAATAATCCAAAACAGAAAGAGTACCCTGCTCCAAACTAATAAACTCTCGGGATCGATCAGCCCTCAACATATCTAGGTAGAAGTAATCGTAGAAGGTGCATTGAAACTCCTCCCAAGCCATATTCTGCTGGCGTCCCACCAGTGAGATCACATCCCACCATATCTTGGCGGAATCCCGAAGCATGTACGTAGTGAGCTTGAACCTCCTCTCTGGAGGTGTCTCCAAATGCTCGAAGATCGTCAACGTGGCTTCTAGCCATGACTCTGCAGCCTGAGGTCCTCCTTCCCTTGTGAAAGTGGGAGGATGCTGCTGCTGAAAGACCCGCGTCAATTCTGCCACTAACGAGGCAGGAGGCAGCGCTCCCTAGAAGGTCTACATCATCCTCGGAAATCCCTCCCTGAACTATTCATTGGAACTTGTGTCGGGTATAACTACTAGTGACAAGACTGTAACAACTAGAGGATCTATTGGCAGTCCCTGATCAGCCATATCTGGTGTCTGATCACTACCCTGTAACTGACAGACAATAGGAGGACGTCTTGGTGGCATGAATCTGCAAGGTCAAGTGCACACCTTAGAACAAAATCATCAAGGACAAAAAAACTGGAAGTGTAAGAAGGGAACAGGAGAAAGAAAACACTCAAGTTTTACAAAACAAGACTACACGGCATGTATAATTACTACATGGCATGTTCCCTTAAGCCTTTCACATGGGCGTGTACTTCTTCCAGAACTGGTCATGTGACACCACAAACACACAGCGTGTTGTCCTTACACACAGCGTGTACTTGAGTTCTCTTCCCCTTCCCGAGTCCTTCTACACGGCTAAGCCACATGGTTCTCCTTAGAATGATATTACACGACATGTTAGTGCCAAACACAGTGTATACTTGATGAACCTTACCGACCCATGTTGTTAGTCACACAGGTGAACACACGGCTGACTATACACGGCGTGTTAGAACTAACATGGCATGTATAACTTAAGATTTCTCCATCTGTGTTGTTAGTCACACAGGCAGACACAGGATCAACACTACACGGCGTGTGCAACTGGTACACGATGTGTTCCCACAAGAACTTCCCTATCCCATGTCTCTTCCCACACGGCCTATGACACAGTTAGAGACTACACGACATGTACAAAGGATACATGGTGTGTACTTAAGAAAAACAGTTTCTTCCAGAACAGAAGAACACATGGAATGTAGTCAAAACTACATGGCGTGTATTCTGGGTTTTTCCGGATATTAAGCCTCAAAAACAACTCTGGAGCCCAGAAAAACACTGAAACAAACACTGAAGTGACAAATTCTAATCCATGAGGGCCCATACTCCCCAAGAATCAAATCTTGGAATCTTATACATGTTATAACAAGAAAAACAAGGCAATGATCCACAAAATTCCATTCCATGAGGGCCCATAACACCTCAAGAACCAAATTTTGGCATTCATTCAAACAAAACCTTACACAAACAATACCCTATCAAATAGAAGGTATTTTTATCAAGTCATTTGTCATAATAGCATGAATATCTAGCACAACCCCTATCACAATAACATGCAATCGCTAATGCATCCTATATGGCATGGAAAGAATGCATGATATGTGATCCCTAACAAGCTCCTATATGATGCATGAGATGATATACCCTCATCTTATCAGGTTTCAATAGAAATAGAACCTAAATAACATCAAAAATAACAGCACAATACATGTGATTCACCCAACAGTGAAAATCAAATTAACTATAAAATCGAAAAAACCAGAAAAATTGCAATAAACAAGGTAGATTGGCTTTTCATTGTACACGGGTTAGCTACTCCCGGGCACATTTTATTACCAAGAACCTATTTCATTCTATCCCTGACTATAGTCTCCAAACAGTAAGTCAAAGAAAGAAACTCCTCTGATACCACATTTTAACATCACGGTTCCAGAAGTCACCCAAAGGCACCCCATACTCAGTTGGTCACATGGCCTCAAGCTCATTTCCCCTAACACCAGAGGCTGCCAACTAGCAGCGAGGGCCTTAAGTGTGCTAGTGGGGAAAATATACCCTCATTGGAAGAGTAACACAGTGGAAGTAAATAAATGGGAAAATGGAAGCAGTAATAATCCATACAAAAGTAAACGGCGGAAGACTGGAATAATAAACTAGAGAACACATATATATAAATGATGCATGATACATACATCTAGGAAAGCAACCAAACAAATCACAATGTTGGAATAAAAAATAGCACTAAGCCAAAGTACAAAAGAAAATAGATAAATCACTCCTCAGCATCGCAAGCCTCAGCTTGGTCTCATGCTCTCCAGCTCCACAGCAAATCAAGTACCTGAAGTAGAAGGGTGTTTTCCCTTATCTATACCTGCAGCAATATAATCTATTTGGGCCCAAATTCATATCCCAAATAGGGTGTGAGACTAAATCCCAGTAGGCAATCACCATAAGATATGTGCCTAACTGTCAGTGAATATATGGTAGGTAATAAACAAAAGAAATCAGTAAACAAGGAAGTACTCAGTAGTAACCAATCCTACAGTTTCAATGCAATCAGTTCCATATACCAACAATAGCAAAACAAGCAGGTAACCCTCTAGGTAGTTCTCTCATCCTAACCCCTCTGGTTCAACCAAAACAAGGATGTTATAAAGTCTCTCTGAGGAAGCTCTCTCAGTCAATTCCCCTTATAGTCCTAAGTGTTAAAGACTCTCTGAGGAAGCTCACACGGTCAATTCCCCTTATAGTCAAAAGTGATAAAGACTCTCTGAGGAAGATCACACGGTCAATTCCCCATATAGTCAAAAGTGATAAAGACTCTCTGAGAAAGCTCACATGGTCAATTCCCCTTGTAGTCTACTACACCAGGTTCTTATGGCCCTGTGTAAGTAAAACGAGCCTAGCAATGCAATACGGCCAAAGTAAACCTCAAGAACTACTTGGATAAACAGTCTACAGCATCTCAATCATGTCAGATAAAATAATCACTCCATCCTACAGTACTAGGCATGGGAAAACATCAAGGAAGCCTAACAGCTAAATAGGACCAAATGGCCATAAACAGAATATGCATGGGAAAACACATCCAAAGCATAGCAAACAACCCTATTCACATCCAATTTACCTCTATTTATGCATACCAGCATAGCAGGGAATTAACAGGGTTAAAACAGTAAACACGCAATACCCCGTTCAAGGGTATTGGACAAAATTGCACATATAACTCAAATACTTTCAATGGAAAGGCACAAACCACTTACCTTGGTGTTGGGAGATCTCTATACGCGAACCTCAAGCCTTGAATCACCCAATAACATGATAGATCTATAAAAACGTCTAAAAAATCAACCGAAGATAACTCTTGAAAGAGGAAGAATCAGGAAATGAAGCTCTAGGAGAAGGAATATCTTACCAAGGTGATTCCAATGAAATCAATGGTGGTCTAATTATATATCAAATGCTCGATCGGGGGCTTGGAGAAAATTTACATTTGTTCGGTTCTCTCTCAGATGAAATAGGTCAAGAACTAAGGCATTTTTTCCATCAGACATGACCCCAGTGCGTTTAATGAAAAACAAAGTGCACAGCATGTACTTTATAAGTACATGGTGTGTACTTGCCTTCATCGGCCCCCGCATTAAGCGGTATCCAGGTCACCACACATCGTCGTGTGCATGGACGCTACACGGCCAGCACCCGGCTACCCGCGGTAACCGAGTACACGACGTGTACTTCAAAAATTTCCAAAAACTTCTCTATTCTCAAAAACACCTGAAAAAGAAAAACATACCTAAAAAGAAGATCTGGGTTCTTACAACATCATTGTCGGGATCCACCACATTAGTTGTGATGGAAAAATCTCACCCTTTCTACTTTGGAGGTTGTTGGTTTTCTCCAAAAACCCTTGTATTAGTGAATTGATTCGAAAAGTACCATGGTTCCTTATAGTTAAAGCAATGAAAAATGTGTTGAGGGTTGAATAGATCATTAATTTACTCCATCACATTAGTGGGTTTCTCCTATCTCCAATCGCTAGCTAGGTGCCCTTCCATCCCACACTTAAAGCATTTCATCATCCCCCCTTAGAAAATTTATGGGGTGCTTATTTACACACCTTTAAAAAGTGTGATGTTGAAATTTCTTGGCACCATTATATTTCTCCATAGAACCCAAAGAATTAAACTCTACTTTATGATTCATATCCTTATGATACCCTTGAGATTCGCCGACCTCCATTTCCACTTTGAGGTCACATCAGACAATTTCCTCATAGCTATCAAAGTCACAAATCGCATAAAGCTCTCAATTTCAGATTGTTCTTTCTTAGTGGGATTTGGGAGATCCTCCTAATCCAAGATTCTATTCAGAACTTGAGTCGGCTGAGAGAGTATTGTCACAAAGTTTGAGATTAATTCTCCCATCAGTTTGGGCATCTCATTAGGGTAGTCATCACATTTCTTGTCACATTAATTATTTACCTGATTTCAACTATTTTCGTTCATTGGATAGAATAAAGGGAAAATTATTGATTAATATTTTTAAACTATTAAACACATAAATGGAAATTTAATGAAATTAATTTGTATAACTTATAACATAAATTTATTTCCTTAACTTATGAATTTCTAGGCTTTAATCTATGTTATCTATGATCTATTTTCTAACATATACTCTTATGGGTATTTTTATTCCATTAATAATGGTTTATAATGAGCTTATGAATTTACCAAAGCATATCTCCTAGGAATTTCAAACCAGGTGAGAAGTAAGGCCCATTATCGTGTACCAGGTTACATAAAGTCATGCCTAATGCACCTTTTCAGAGTTGTTACACCTAGGTACATCTATTCTAGAACCACATCCACTTGTAGTATCCAAACAAGGATGTATTTACTTGATAAACCACTTACTCTATACTTAATAAAATTTAGGTATTTTTTCTAATACTTAGTCTTATCCCTAAGACTTTCTCTAGAGTTTACTAATCCTAATCCCAGAAAAAAAATAAACTTTTCCTCTGATACCAAATATAAAAACCCTACTCTTTATTACACATTAATTCATGATTTACAACATAAAAATACACATAATACAACCCAAAATATTGATAAGTATAGTTTATTTGGATATTAGGTACATAGAATAACATCTTGAACATAGGATACAACAATATTATTGAAAACTTCTTTAACATGATTCTGAAATTCGATGGCTTTTAAAACTACACAGGATAACATAGGGACATACATAAGAAAGGGATGAGCTATAAAGCCCAGTAAGGGAATACACATGGCATAACATGAATAAGGTAATATATGTTAGACAATAGGAATGTCAATGGAGCATAAAGGGAGTGATAATCATAAACATGAATAATGAGACATGATATAGCATGATAATCATAAAGACAGCATGGGAAATATGGAAACAACTTAAAACACTATATCATAAACATAGGCCAATGATAAATTAAAAGACATCATGATGGAAAAATTACAAAAAAGGAATTATGTTCACTCACTATCCCAACATGATGTCTCAAGAGACTAAACATTATCAAATACAATGGACCACTATATAATTTCAGGTGCACCCATCACTTTCATTTCATTCTCATGATTAAGTGTGCTACATGGATCATACAACATGGATTCATTCATCATAATATTTTATTATACAATCAAGGAGTATGGAATACATGCATGTAAGTCTCACTTCAAATAATTATAAGTGTATAAAGGTGAACACCCTTGATAGGGAATGGGTATGGTATTCACTACATAATTTTTTTTCCATGGAAAATCATGGTGAAATTTTAGCAACATAACGGTGTCACTTAAAAATCCATAAAATGGGTTTATGAGAGAAAAAGAGGTATTATCTTTTTGAAATAAAATGGAAAATAAAATGGACATGGAAAATAATATTCTAACAATAAAAATTTTAAATAAAAGGCATGAGATAATAAAGAAACTTGAATAAAAGAGAGAAGTAAAGGATCCCTTACTTGATTGTGTGACTCCAAATGCTTGGGAGGAGATTCTTGAGAGCTTGGGGCACATTGGGAGGAATCTAGAGAGGGGAGGGTAGAGTAAGGAAGTCCTCCAAGTATTTTTAGTGAATAGAAATGGGATATTGGGTGGGTTTATATAGGAAATGAGTGAGGATTTCTTTAATATTTCTCAAATTTAGGTTTTGGACTCTATATAATAAAATAATCAAAACCACAAACCTTCGCATGATTTTTTCCCATGGTTTCAACCAAATGGGAGTGGTCTTCATTATTTTATAAGGGAAAGGGCATAAAATAATAAAATAATACCCTTTATTATGTGGAAGTGAGTCATGCTCATGATTAAGTTTTTGTATCTCAACTTGGGCTTGGTCAAGGGAAAAGCCCAGTGATTTTATCTCCCTTGGAAGCTCTGATAATGGGCTTCATATGGTATGATCCTTCTAATTGAGTCCATCACTTAATTTGTCTATGTCAATTGTATTTGTTAAAATATTATATTTATACTAATAATGTGATTATTGTTCAATGTATATTTTATCAATGGTAAAGATGATTAACGATCATTTAAATCTGATAGGATATAATAAAACTGAAGAAGTTCATGTGTTTTATATAACAATATTACATAATAAGACATTTAATTAAATAACAAGGGAAAATTTTATTTATAACCAATCAGGTCATTATAAAAAATTTATATAAGGAATTCATCAAGATAAATGAAATCATAAAGAACTGATACAACCCATACTTTCTCTAAAAATAAATCCATGAAATGTTATATACTCTCAATTGAAGTTGATGATACTTCAACCTCAAATAAATCTTGGAGAACCATATAATTCACTTTAGTTGTCAAATTGGTTGTTGAAATGATAAATAAGGCATTGATTCATGATTATCATCTATTTTAACCTCTAATAATTTATACATAAACCAAAACTATAATCTTCCTTTTATCAAAAAAAATATTGAGCCTTATGGTGAACTACTTAGGAATATAAATATGTTTACCTCATTTTCCTCCTATTGATCCTTTATCATTCCAAAATCTAAAAATTCCATCTTTTATAATGGTATCTATATAGGATCTATACTTTGTATCAGGATGATAGTGAACTTGAATTCCTTATTGGTAATTAATCTCAAAAATTCCACTAGAAAGATATTTTGATACAGATCTATGATTGGAAGAAATACTAGATATTCTAGCCCCTACTCATCATCCAAAATCATGCTTTCTAACTAGGACCTAATTGGGCTGAGCTACTAAATTTTAGGTCCCAATAGACTTATATATCAATCACACTCTCTGACAAGGTAATAAAATCACTTGTAGGAGAAGTGAAATATATAAAACTCTAATAAAAAAAATATCTCTATAATGATTCCAACAAGTTTATAAAAAGGATCAAATTAAAGATATGAATATATATCAAAATGAAATCCCATGGATTCTTATACCCACTCACATTTATGAAACAAACTAGAAATCACTTAATAACCTCAAACTACCCAAAGGTGATTTTATATTTAAATCCTCATAATACACTATTATATGAAACTTATATAACTAACTGAATGACCAGATATAAAGAATTTAGTCACAATTGAGGCAAAAAACTAATTTCAAGGTAGATTCCACTAAGATCATATGTCAAACTATTGATGACCCTTCATTTTTGTCTTGTTGTGTCATATCAAAAATGAAAATCTTGCATAAACTAAAACCTCAATCTAGGCCTCCTCATATATTAATACATTGTGTTTTACCTCCCTTCCACAAAAATATTTCTTATAAATGATGTTGATAGTCATGAATCAAATAAAATTGATTGTGAATATAAGGTGATACCCTAAACCATGATTTTGACCACATAATTTGACAAAAATAATTCTCACCACCTAAATTAGGTATACCCTTACAGAACCTCTAAAAACACCATAATAAGATATAAAATTAAAACTTCATTATGGGTGATCACAATAAGGTTGGATATTCCCTATTTGACTACAAAAAAATGATTACGGGTGGTCCTCCCTCAAGGGGGTAGATAATCCATTACCTGAAATCCATACTTATCACTAGGCTAGAGATAACCATTGAATCTCTTCATCCCACTATTATAAGATCTACTCATTGTCCCAAAAAAGTACTTAATTACTCTATAACATCTCTATAAGGATCCTCTCAATGATTAGTGCACGGTTCATTACCTTTAAAAAATAAGTCTTATGAAATATTTTCAATAGAAATTGTATAGGGTGAATCATTCCAACATAATGCTACCTAAACTTAGAAGTATCATCACTGGCCTACATCAGGTTGAATGAAGTAAATTTGTAAAATTATCTACAAAATCCATCATCAACCTATCCTCTTAAGTAAGATGAATAAACTCCTAAGCTCACACCATCTTTAGGGTATCTAGGAAAAATAATGGTAGGAATCAGGTCTAAAATCCTTTCTTGGATTTCCCCTCAGGCCATCACATGAGGACTGACACATATCACTAGTATTTTTTTGGTCCATGTATAATATATATCACTAGATTCACCCTCTAATAAGTGGATGTCTAAATTTGGTCAATGGTACTCTAAATCAACCAAATATAAAACACCACACCCTATAAACCAATCTCACTCTAGAGTTGGGAAGTTTGATATATTTTAAACTCTCTAGTTTGGATATACATGGTTGGCTCACCCATCATAGACACATGGTCCGTAAAGTGAATAAATTAGGGCATGATCACTCATATTTACTAATCTGTTGAAGGATATTTTTCCACTGCTAGTGGATAATGCTCACATCCACTATCATTGAACCAAACTAGAGGCAAGCATGGTGTCATATTATTAAATTATCAAATACATGACTTGATAAATTTTTCACAGTTCCTGATATCATTATTAAGTTATAGAAGTACTATGAAACATGTCCCACTACTCTATACACACCCTACTCTTATAATGTATCCAAAAATCAATGGCATCCCCTTACCCAATCAACACACCCTTAGGGATTAGATCACAACACTCTTATAGTTCCCATCACAAGTAACTATTTTTTTCATAGAGTTATTACAAAGCTATAGGTCTAGTCAAGTAAGGCATTTCCAAAAACTTAAGTTGGAAACCACAATAAAACTTATTATTGGAACTTTAAATAACCAAACCTATTTTTACAAGTAATTAATCAATCACGAATAGTTCTAAAAGTGTTATGAGAACCTACATACTGAATATAATACATGATCACATGCCTTATTTCCACTTAATTATATGATAAAATAATAAATAATAAATCACATATCATATTCCATTAAATCATAAGATAATATTACTAAAAACCCAATAATCAAAATTTCACTCCCTAAAAAAGTTCTAATTTTCCAAAAATGTGTTTTCTAAGTATAAACATAGTGCATATTCCATGATTTGATCCATACTATATCAAACTAACCTGTCCCAAATATTAAAACAAATCAAAACATGGCTCTGATACCACTTTGTAATGTAACTAACCCAATCAACCTAAACAATGTCAATATGTGTCACCGCCTGGACATAGATACACCTCTCCATATTACATAATCTACTGAATAGGGGTAATGTTATATCAGTAATGTGGAGAGATTATACCCTTTATTAGATAACCTTAAGTATTAGAGAAGTAATAATAAACTATAATTTATAATATAATGTCATAATATGGATATTATAGTGATAAACTGACCATAACAACATTTCACATTCTATAAAAAAAATATAATCCCATGTAATTTTCAAACAATCCATACATCTAATGTAGGATTACCTTGTGGTTCAATGTTATACATAACATAATATAAAATAAGTAATAGAATGGAGACATAAAAAAACTAGTTCCATGTCCTTAGTTGATCCTGCCTATTAATCCCTACCAAATATCTCCAACTCATCCCTTAGACATTGGGGATGCATCCTTATATTCATCATAATCCATGATGCCCACATGCTCTCCATAGTGCATATGAAAGGTTTCAGTAATATACTCAGTAGGCCACTAACAACGGTGTCACTAACACTATTGGAAAGATGCCCTATAACCATGGTTTTCCCAAAACTGTGGGTATAGGTATAGTATGGGAGACTATACCCACAGTTTTGGAAAATTGTGGGTATAGTCCCCCTATACCAATGGTTCTTGGAGAACCATGGGTATAGGTTATTTTTCAAGACCTATACCCATGGTTTTTCCTAAATCGTGGATATAGGGTTATTTTTCAAGACCTATACCCACAGTTTTTTGTAAAATTTTGGGTATAAGGTTATTTTTTGAGAACCTATACCCACAGTTTTCCAAAACCATGGGTATTGCTTCCCCTCATTATGGCGGGGTGGAAAATTTGCAGGACTCAAAAAAATTTCATGGGAACACCTATTCCCACAGTTTTCTACCTATAGCCACGGTTTATATAAATATATATAAGTAAATATATATTTATATATCAATAAGTGAAATATGGTAGTGGTTAGGCACCAGAAGAGTAATGGGGTGGTTTAGGGATCAAATCCTATGGTCGGGTTTTTTGTCAAATCTATACCCATGGTTTGTAAAACCGTGGGTATAGGTTAATGACACAGTGAATTGGACCTATACCCATGGTTTCCAAAACCATGGGTATATCTCAAGGCTATACCAATGCCTCAATTTCCCATGGTTCCTTGAAATCGTGGGTATGGGGAAATTTTCCAATGGTGTGACTAAATCCATTATAATTTTTTGTGTATGAACAATATAATATGGTAGAAAACCAAACATAAACACAACTATCATTTCACTATTGAGTGTTATGGAGCCACCCAGATGAATGACCCAGCCTAAATTGGCTAGTGTCAACATGAGATTTCACTCCCATGTCATGACTACAATGTGAGAGTGAATAAATTATCATTACTCTTAATAATAGATATATTTGAATGGATTATTTCCCCTCAAAATAATAAACATTGGTGAATGGGTTATCACCTCTCACAATAATTAACATGTGGAACATGTTTTCATATCTAATCATGATAATCATTGGTGAACATGTTATTAACTCTCATAATAATAATTTTGGTGAATATGTTATCACCACAAATAACATGAGTAAGAGTGAATGAGTTTTCAATACTCATAAATGACATGGGTTAGCAGGTTATCACTATAATTAAACAACATAGGTGAATGGTTCATCATTGTAATAAACAATATAAGTGAAAAGGTATTCACTATAAATGAACAACATTAGCGAATTTCCCATCACCATAAATAAACAACATTGGTGAACAATTCATCACCATACAAAAAAGAATATAAGTATATTCCATCACCATGATTAAAAAAAGTAGGTGAATGAGTTATCATGATAAATAAACAACATTGGAAAATGGGTTATCACCATTAATAAGAAACATAAGTGAATAGTTCATCACTACAATAATAATAAAAATATAATTGTTATCACCAAACATAATCTAAAGCACTAATGAATATATATTCACTACTAAAATTGAACTTGTTGTATCCAACTCACTCAGTAAGCTATGCATGAGCGAAACATCATACATCTAGGAATACTTAATCATTGTATTCAATCATTGGAATGACTTATAGTACCGTATAATTACCCCTTATACAAGGGACGAGCAATATTAACCACTGACTACTCCAATACCACATAATGAGGCCAACTCACCACTAACCTATCACCTATACATTAATCCCATTATCAAGGAATGCTTTAGGTCAGATCATAAATTACACTAACTCTTGTAAAGGTAATTTACACTCTATTGAGTCATTTTATTAAATGAGTTCTTATAAAGTATTATTTTGATAATTCAAAACACACTTTATTACAAACTAATGGTTACATAAAGTTTATTTATGTTATGTTTTATAGGAATTATTCCTCATAACCTACTTCATTATAAACGTAGTTCATTCTAAATAATAAAATTCTAGAACCAATCAAATAGTCATATAAAATATATAAAAATGTAAGATATTGTTGAGTTCTATTGGAAGTGGTTAGAGTGACAGGTGGGACCCTAAAGATTCATGATAGTTTGTTAGAACTGAAGTCGATAAATTATGGTTGAGGATCAATTGTGAACATACTAATGGATGGAAATTCTAAAGCTGATTATGACCTCTAGGATAGAAATAAATTCTCTTTATTTGTTTGTATTTTTAGTTAAGGATAAATTATTATGCTTTATGAGGTTTCTTATAAAAGAACTAAGTCATATATTATTCTATTCATTCTGTTTCTGGTCATCTATGATAAAATAATTCTTGAGGTAAGGGCATGTGTTTCCAATATTCTTATGAAATAAGATCTATGAAAAAGAGCCTTTTGGTTTTGATTATTTAGATCGAAGTGGTGTCATTTAAAAACACATGTCTCTGGATTATGATTTTGATTCTCCTGCTTATTTAGTTAAAATTGAATAAGTTCTAGGGACATGAACTTCGATATCCTTCTTTGATATCATTATTAGGGGACTCGGTGATTGTAATCCAGTTTTCCATTATTTTTGTTACATTTTTCCTTATACGTTTTTCAATTCTCTTATTCCATTTATAATTCAAAGTTAGTGTAACTACCTTCCAAATTATCCTTTATTTCCAAAGTTCTCCTTTAGTTTATTTTTCTTAGTACATAACAACAAAAACTTATTAATTATGAACTATAATTTTCTTAAAGAAGGTTACATCCTTTTATGTTTGTAGACTCTTTAGTTCATAATCATGTGAACCATCCTCACTTATAAAACACTTTCTATAAAATATAGTCTATAATTTTCCTTAAACTAACATGATGTAGAAAAAAATATTATTAATGGTAAACAATCTACAAGTTGGAAATTTAGAGAATCTCAAACTGAATCTGTCACATATCATTGATAGGGTTTATTATGTATACTGGAGAGATAGAATAAAGGATTTTTTATCAATAGAAGTGTTTAAATTTTCCAGATGATGGTTGGAGAATATAATATTCGAGATAAAGTTATTCTTATTTCACTTTTGAAGAGAAACTTGAATATCAATTGAACTAAAATGTTTGGAACACTCATGAATGTTCTATAACAAGGAATGTCTATAATAAGATTTTTTTGTGTGGGATTTCCAATAGTACTTGGAAGAATCTTAATGTTACTAATTTCGAAACTTCTAATGTTCTTGAAACTAGAAGGTCTATACTGGAGGATATTATCAAGATTTGGATTTTCTACTTGTGAAAAATGTTTACAAGATAAATAAAAGATTTATGAAAATTATTACTAAATTATATACTCCTATATGATATGATATTAATGATAATAAAATAGTTGATAAAATCATTGGTGTCCTTTTAAAAGAATTCGAATCTTGCAAAAATAATTTGGAAGATACTAAAAAACTTATAAGATTAATTTTAGATGAACTTATTGGAACATTAATGCAATATAAAAATCAACTAATAAGAGATATAAAAAAGGAAAAATAAAGGTGCATTTTCTACAACTTCTATAACTATTACTTCTAAACCTACATTAAATTATTTATCCAAATTTGTATCAAAACATCATTTAGATTAAAGTGATTTTGAGTTTAATGAAAATATTTTTTCACAGTTATCAAAATATATGGGAAGAATATTTTGGAGGAAAAATATTCTTAACAACAATAATCCTAAAGATAAGGAAAGATACGATAAATCTAGGAGGGAAGACAAGATTTAAGTGTAGTAATTATCTATAAATATATGAAATTAAGTCATATTAAAGCGTATTGTCCAATATTAATAAAATGGACAAGGATTTCATAATATATTAAATATATAAAGAAAATAAAGTGCTAGAAGCTACTGGAACCTAGAGTTCTAATGAATATTCTTATTTTTAAAGTAGTTCCAAAAGTGATGATAGAGAAAATATTTTCGAATTATTTTTAAATTTATAAGGAATGAAACTTAATTCATGGAAAAGATCATTGGGAACATATCCTTGAGTTTTTAGATTCTTGTTATTATTTAGATGTTGAAGAAGAAAATTATCCATTAGTTAAAGAAATAAGTGAATACATGGATGACTTTTCAAGAAATATAATCTTTATAAGGAAGATATTTCAAATTAAAATGATGATATATATAAAATTACTTCTAGAATGAGTGTCAATGAAATTTATATTTAATTTCCAAAAAAATATTAAAATGAAGTTATCATGACCCATCCCGCAAGCCCATTGTCGTGACTACCCCAAGCCCACCTCCCAAAGGCCAGGGGCTGGCGACCATCACCGAAGGCATTATCCCATGAGTGGGAGGCATTTTCCTGATTACTTGCATGCATGCACACATACACAATCACATCCTAAAATAAATGGAAAGGAAAACATACATGCCATTAAACAACCACTAAGTAAAGGTACAAGTTGTAAGTCAAATAGGCCAGAATACAAACCCAAAAAAAGACAAACTAAAAACAGTAAAGTACAAAATATCTCTGTAAGATGTCCATAGAAGAACCCCACTTATAGGGTAGGAAAGGAGTGGCTATCAGAATTTGTATAAGTATGTCCCGTCTATCCCGTCTCAGTGGGAACTGCCTGGTCCAAGACCACCAAGGTCTACGTTGAAGTGTCTATCACCTGCATGTGATATGACACGTGTGGGAGAATCCTGTGTAGGTGTGAGTAACACGATACTTATTAGGGACCCCAAACCACAAAATAAAGACCACAAAGCAAGACCACACAATAAGATCACATGGAAAAATCACACAGCTAATACAGCTCACACCAGGTGTAACTCCAAATATAGAAAGAAAGATTTATCAGTCAAAGAGGTGAATCATCTTGTACTGCTAAGGGACTTATCCTTGATGAGCCACTGAGGTCTGCTTATCTGTTAGACCACTGAGGTCCACTCGTTTGCTAAACCACTAAGGTATTCTCGTACACAGAACCACTAAGGTACGCTTGTATAAAAAACCACAGAAGAATGTATGCACATGGTACTATCAGCTCATGTAGGTATAATCTAGAGTATATAAATCAAGAACATCAGTCGTATCACTGGACACCTTGGGCTTCTAGGGTACTCCTCCCTGATGAGTGTCGTGGGTATGTTGGGTCACACTGAGCCGCTCCCCATCATGGGTCTGTCGGGTCACACAGAGCCGCATCCCACTAGCCTTGGACTGATGCGGTACTCATCCCTGATGAGTACCATGGGTATGATGGTCACACAGAGCCGCTCCCCACCGTGGGCCTGCAATGTCGCACATAGTCTCTTCCCACTTTGGCCACCGCACTGAGTTACTCCTTCCCGATCAGTACTGTGGGTCATCTAGATCACACAGAGCTTCTACCCACCATGTCCTTGTTAGGTCACACATAGTCGCTTCACACTGGACCATCATAGTTGATCCACATAAGGTCACTTTTTAGTAGTCTTCGGGTCTCAGTCAGTCATAGGATCTCTGCATGTAGTGTGCTTGATTTCAGAAGAAACCACTCCTCAAGCCATTCATTGTATTCCAACTTCCATGAAATCATCCTTAGAGTATGCCAAAAGATCAGCCTCTCCATGAGGGTTCCAATGCTGCAAATGGCTTGTCAATCAGACGCCCGGTTTGAGAGATATTGGTCTTTTAGTAAACAGGGGCTCGTTGCATCTGGGCCCGGTCCGACCCTGTCATACTGACCCAACCAACCCGAATTGTGGGTCCCGCATGACATGGCCTAGTTCGACTGACCAAAACCAACCCGATTCGAGTTGGGGCCATCCCGGTTCGGTCGGGTGTCCAGCCCGCCAGGTCGCCCATCGACCCAATCCCATCCGGCTCAGCCCGCAACCACAAGGCTGATTTGTTCACTGTCTGGGCCACTCGGCAGCCTAGTGTTAATTTCCTTACCCATCCCACAGAAGTGGGTTGGCTTTACTCCAGCTTAGGCCACTCTATTTCCCGGTTCACGCCCCCTAGCCCAGCCCGCATGGCGGGCCGGTTTCCTTCCATCCCAGGCCGCCCCGTGGCCCAGCTTGTGCCCCATCCTGGCCACTTTAAAGGTTATATTCCTCTATCTAGGCAAATGCGGTTAGTGACCACACTACCCTTCTCCCGGTCAACACGGCATAAGCCACGTTGACCTGCTCCCCAAGGTCGGTTGTCGCGGGGGTTCGCCCATCGGACGGACGCGGCCGGTCTGCGTGGCCAACACCGACCCATGACATTACCGTGGGTCTGCTCGCCCCAGATGTATGTCACGACCCATCACTACCACTAATGTCCTGGGTTCCTCGGCTTCCTCCTCCGTCGCAGCCTGGGTGTCGCGGCCCTGTTACCGCCAGCAACCATCCTGGATGTCAACGGCCCTTGCTTCCAGCGTGCAGTCTCCCTCCTACTGCCATGGCCGCGGGGTGTCACAGCTTGGTTCTGCCTCCAGGGTTACTCGTCACAGCCTTCCTGGCCATAGTCCTTTCACCTGGCGCTTCCTCGGCCAGTGTATTGTCGCCATTGTGCCGCAAAGAACGGGGAGAGAGAGAGAGGTCACAAATAACACCTAACGAATGATCGAGATCTTTGTTCATGTTGACCCAGAAGCGTTTTTGTTAGTGGGTCACAAAGAAAAAAATAATTGGACTAATTAATAAGAAAATATAACCCCTTTAGCCCGCATCACTAACCACCCCGCATGAACAACCGATCTGTGGGTTAACTTGTTTGTCAGTTAACCTGAATTCATCATTTAAAAGAAAGATGGGGGAAAGTAGTTATTCCCTTAAAATAAACCCCCTACCTTGTTGGAGTTTGTCGTTGAAGCGATCTATCCATGGGGATTCAATTTCGGTTAGCGTTCAACGATCTCTGGTCCTATTCTTCGAGGTGCATTGATGTCGCTGGCGATTCTCCAGTGTTCTTAGTTCATCGTTGAGGAGAATTCTCACCATATGTTCATCATAAAAATTAAACCCTTTGATCCTGATTTCTCCAATGTGTTAACCCATTAAAAGAAAACATGTCGTAGTGTTTCTGTTATGCTACGTCGTCGCGTCATTACGCTGTTTCATTTATGAAATAGAGTATCTTTTACGCTTCATTTAATGCATCATTATACTGCACATTTATGAGTCATTAATAATCTTCATTTAATGTGACTCATCATTTCTTTTTCGCCACACCGTAGTGTCGTTGTTCCACTACCCAATGGTTGGTAAAAACAAATAAAATAACTTTTTAAGTTATTTTATTTTTTTCTGAAAAGTCTCAAAATTAACTTTTCCGGTCGACCCTTAATGGTCAAAGTTAGGTCTATTCTAGGTGAATCCCACCATTCTGAGTTCAAAAATGCCCTCATATTTTTCATCTAAGCACCAGTTAAAAAGTTAGAAAAACCCGCTTGCACGTTTATTTAAATAAACTAAAAAAAGTTCAAAATTATATTTTGGGCTCACTGGGCCTCAGAATCAGGTTCCATTAGAGCTTTTGATCTCGAAATAATTCCATATAATTTAAAAAAAATACACAGAATTTCTGGGACATTAAATTACCCTCACCTATAGGGGTTTACGTCCTTGTAAGCCAAAACAAAGATAAAAAAACAAATGGGGGTACTAATCATGAATCTAAGCCTCCTAATCCCATGTTCTATCCGGGAGATTATTATACTACCACCGAACGTGCACCAGAGGAATTGACTATCCATGAAGGACCCAATCCTATAAATCCTCTATCTCCACTGGGAACTCCGCTAATGTCGCCCCATCATCAATGTCCAGCTCTCCCCAGTTGATGACGTGCGATGGATCTTGCACGTACCTCCTCAATTGTGACACATGGAAAACATCATGCACCTGCTGCTTCTGTGGGGGGAGAGCTAGGCAGTACACCACCTCACCAACTCTTCTAAGAATCTGTAAATGTCTGATGAACCTCAAATATAACTTGTCACCCTGGCCAAATCTCTGCAATCCCCATTGGGGTGAGACCCTAAGAAACACATGGTCTCCCTCCTCGAACTCCAAGGACCTCTGTCTCCTGTCTGCATATGATTTTTGTCTGCTCTTTGTAGTCCTCATCTTCTCCTGGATAATCTGTACCTTCTCGATGGTATCCAATACCAACTCTGGACCCATGAGTGATGACTCCCCTGGGACTCAGATAACCTACTTTTCAACTCGGTACATTAGGAAACTAGTCACCGGGAAGTAAATGGCACATGCATCATATAGGAATGGTTTGTGTTTTCCAAGTCCTTGAGTTAGCTCTCCAGATATAATTTATTAACCATGGTTCATCTTGATCTATTCCATGATGCCTCCATGATGACAGCTAGATAGGATTCTTCAGTGTGATCGTGATGATGATCTGCCCCGTGATCAGGCTTCAGTGCAGGGCACTGGTTCTGAGGAGTTGCCCCTGGGTGGCCAACTGGTGGTTCCACCACCTATAGACTAGCATGTTTTACCATAATTTTGGTTCGAGGATACACATAGGATGAGTGTGCCACACGAGTTCTAGTGGCAACGACCTTTGAAATACTGGGGTGATCCAGAACCCTAGGCAGCAGATGACTGGCTCGAGTCGGTCACTTGAGTTTTCTGCTTAGTAAGGACACCTCCTAATCAGATGGTGGTCCTAGCCGCAAGCCTTCTTCAGGGACCGGTGGGATGATGGTGGAGCTTGGTAATACAGTCGCATGATGAGGTGACACTCACTTGGGAGGAGTTCTAACAACTCTTTAGGGAAGATTTTTACCCAGCCACGCTGAGGTCAGTACGTATCGAGAAGCTTCTACGGCTTCAAGCAGGGCATATGCTGAGAGATACGGGCGTCGGTGGTTCTGTTGAATATTCCCACCTATGCTAGGCTGATAAAGCGATCCCTGGTGGTTGAGAGTTTTCTGGAAGAGGAATAGATGCATGTGACCCATAGAAGAGGCCATGAGGAAGAGGCTTCTGTAGGAGCTGGAAGATGACAGGTGATGGGATTGCAGTGTAGGAGGCATACCCATGCCCAAACTCAGACGTGTGGGACTATGGCATAGAAGCAGCATTGAGGAAAAAAACATCCATAATAGAGGGGGTGTTATGCTTGCAATGGTGAGGTACATCTCGCTAGAGATTTTCTGACCCGTCGTACTGCTGAGAGGGGGCCGGCTGATGAGCTGCAATGGTAGAGAAAGCACTTGGAGCAAGGAGTTCCAAAAGATGTCGGGTGAGGAAGTGGATCTCGAAGAGCAACAGGTGGTTCATGCTAGGCTCGGGTAGCTGGAGGACATGGGCAAGGAAAAATACATGAAATCATCAGTATGGAATCATTCAAGGTACTGTATGGATGACCATACAGGTCACTGTTATGCTGGACAGACCCAGGGGAGTCAGCACTCATGGGTCCAGAGATGGTATAGGCTGCCACTGAGAAGGTGCAGGTCATCCGATAGAAGATGAAGACTACATAGAGCTGACAGAATTCCTATACTGATTGGTAACGAAGACCCTTGGAGTTCGAAGAGGGGGCATGTATTCCTATGGGTTTGTCCTTGATGAGGGATGCAGAGATTTGGTTAGGGAAACATTCACGGATTACTCTATGGAGATAGAGGATCAACAAAAGAGGATCCTTTGTGGATGGTGAATTCATCTTGTGTGTGTTCATTAGTAGCACATAGATCACCAAGAGAGTATGTGGTAGCGAGAGGCTCATATTCATGCTTAGTACCCCCTTTCATTTGATTATCCCTTGTTTTGGCTTACGAGGACGTAAAACCCTAATGGGGGGAGTAATGTAATATCCCATAATTCCATGATTTTTTTTTGAAAATTAAATGGGATTATTCCAAGACCGCATGCTGAGATGGCATGTGATTCTGAGGCCTGGTGTACCTAGAAAGGTCTGTCGAAAAATGATAAGTTTTAAAATAGCACGTGTGAACGGTTTTCCTAAAATAGTGAAATAACTCTCAAACGGGTGACCGGATCAGAAATATAAGGGAACCATTGCGTTTACGATGGTGGTTTTACCCTGGACATGACTTAAGTTTAATCGGTGCGTGCCTCTAGTGAGGAAACCTGAAAATGGCATAACCATAAATAAAATTATTAAATAAAATTATTTTATTTTTCAAATCCTTATAACTCAAAAATGGTGACTCATATTAAAAATATGAGACCATTGTTGAGCTCGTGAAGGTATTATTTCCTTAGACAAAGCCTAACATTGGTTGGCACAGGTCAAAAGTGGAAAGTAATATTTGGATGTAAATAAAATAATTAAATAAAGTTATTTCATTTTCAAATCCTTATAACCTATAAATGGTTACTTGGATTGGAAATCCGGGAGTACCATTGAGTTAATGAGGGTGTGCTACCCTTAGGCGAAGCCTAACATTAGCCGGCACGAGCTGGCTGTGAAAGTAGGTTTTTGGGATGTAACTGTAAATAAAATAATTTAAATAAAATTTATTTTATTTTTGAATCCTCATAACTCACAAACAGTAACTTGGATTAAAAATCTGAGACCATCATTGAGTCATAATGAGATATTCTCCTTAAGAAGGACTTAACCTCGACCAGTGTGGGTCAAGAAAAAAAGTTAATTTTTGAACTATTTTAAAGTTCATTTAAATAAACGTACGAGCGGGTTTTTCTATATTTTGAACTGGTGCCCAGATCAAAAATTCAAGGGCACCATTGAACTAATAATGTTGGGATTCTCCTAGAAAAGACATAACATCAACTGGCGTGGGTCGATCGAGAAAGTTAATTTTTCAGACTTTTTAAGAAAAAGTTAAAAGAAAATAAAGTGGATGTTTTATTTTATTTTTGAACTTTTGAAACTGTTGCAGTAAAACAGCGTGTAACACAATGAAACTAAAATGTTGTTTCATTAATGAAATAGCGTAATAGCTTTGTAACACAGTGTAATAGAAAACTTTGAATCACGATTCACCACTTAATGGATTAGCAAGGATCCAAGGTTGGAGGGGAGGATGCTAGATTTTGCTGAGAAGCCTGGAAGAATTTGTTGGCGAACGACCAATGATGGCAAGACCAATGAATGAGACTGAACCAGGCATCGGCAGTTGATGATTTATGAACGCTGGTGGAACAAGGATCGATAGGGTGACACAACTTCAATCTACACCTTCAAGCGATCCAAACTCCAGGTAGGGGTTGTTATTTGAATTATATCTTCCCCTATTCTTGGTTTTAAAATGAAAAATGTGGATCAACCCACAAACAGGTTGACCCACAGTTTGATCGTTCTTGCGGGATGATTTTGTTTCGTTCTTGATCTTATAATGGGAGAAAATCAAGGTCGTAACGAACAATAGCCAAAGATCATTCCTCATGTTGGTTTCTTGTGGTTATTCCCTCTTTATCCCCATGTGTTCTTCATTCTATATGGGGATATGAATGAACGATCATCGCGCGTTCACCTTGATGTGCAACAATTCGATATCACAGATCATAGACATACATAGCACAAAGGTGGTGCAATGACGATGATAGTGGGTGGATCGAAGCGGCGCATGAGATATAGGAAATTGAGCGCTTTCTGGAAGAAGGGATCGCAACAGAGTTTTGAGCCCCTAGAAGTGAAGAGCACAACACAAGGATCATAGGGCTTCTTCCGGTTCGAAGAACAGACCACTAGAGCATGTCTGGTGGTCCATGGAATAGACCGCCAGTATGCCAGTGTCGGCACTGGTGTTGGCCGCGTGTCAGGGTGTCGGAGGCTGACCGCCTACGGTGGAGGCCGGCCGCCTGTGGCTACGGATGGGAAACCTGCGGCATCTACCGTGGGGTTTTTGGATGTGGCAGCACCGCATGAGCACACGGTCGAGCCCTGTGCGGTAATTCTGGTCTACTCTTGTGGACTGCCTAGAAGGGAGGCGGCGCCACCCTGATGTCACATGGTGCTGGATGGACACGGCAGAGTTGCGTCCTGGCTGGAGAAGTTGACCCGCTCTGATGCATGCCGAGTTTGTGCTAGTGGGATGCACCCAACTAGGTGAGACAGGCTGGACCCATTGCCCTGTGGGCTGATCCCAACGGGCCGGACCCACGGCCCAATAGTCCGGACCCGCAGCGCAGCGGGCCGAACCCTCATCCCAGCAGGTCGAGCCCAACGAATCGAACCTACAGCCCAGTGGGCCGGGCTGGGCCCAATGGGTCATGTCAAACCAAAGTCAAGTTAGACCCGTGTTAGGTTGGTGGACCCCAAACCGGGTCGGGTCGGGTCGGCCCGTCTAGGTCGAACCGGACACGGACCCAACTAGCCCCCATTTTCTAAAATGATCGTAGCTTTCAAACTGAGTGTCCGACTGACGAGCCATCTACGGCATTGGGACCATTGTGATAAGATGGTCCTTTGGAGATACTATAAGTGAGTTTTTGAGGAAGTTGGAGGATGGCCTATTAGTTTGAAGAGTAGGCTCTCCAAGTACAAGCAGACTTTGGGCAGAATTGGGGTGGTTCTTATGAAGAGATTCTATGATGGTTAATCCCCTGACGAATCAGGGTGCGATTTCTCCTTGTACCTCTACATAGGTAGAGATGGGAAGTGGGTACACGATGTTTACCACATTTCGTAGATGAGGAGGTACATGCATGATTCATCACACATCATCGATTGGGACGAGCTGGACATTGATGATAGGGCGACATTTTTAGAGTTCCTAGTATAGATAGAGGATCGACAGGATTGGGTCCTTTGTGTATTTTTGATTCCTCTAGTGCACTTTCGGTGGAAGCACATGAATCTCTAAGAGAGAACATGGGAGCAAGAGGCTCAGATTCATGCTCAGTACTCCCACTTGTTCGTTTATCATTGTTTTGGATTACGGGGATGTAAATCCCTAAAGTTGGGGGTAATTTAATGTTCCATAAATTCCGTGTAATTTTTTTTAAAATTATATAGAATTATTTCGAAACCAGACGCTCTGAAAGCACCTGATTCTAAGGTCCGGTGATCCCAGAATAGAATTTTGAACTTTTTTAGTTCATTTAAATAAACATTCAAGAGGGTTTATCTAACTTTTAAATCAGTGCTTGGATCCAAAATCTGAAGGAAATTTTGAACTCAAAATGGTGGGATTCACCTAGAATGGACCTAACTTCGATCATCAAGGATCAACTGGAAAATTTAATTTTTGGAAAAAAATAAAATAACTTAAAATTTTATTTTATTTGTTTTTCCCAACTGTTAGGTGGTGGCACAACGGTGCTACGATGCGAGGACAAAATTATGACGATTTGCATTAAATTAAGCTCATTAATAGCTCGTAAACATGTCGTACAATGATGCAATAAATGAAGCGTAACAGATATGTTGTTTCATAAATGAAACAGCATAACGACACAATGACTCAATGTAAAAGAAATGTTGTGATGTGTTTTCTTTTAATGGGTTAACAGGTTAGAGAAATTATGATCAAAGGGTGGAATTTTTATGATGAAACTATAGCAAGAATTCTCTCCAACAATGAACGACGAATTCCAGTGAATCCCCAGAAACATCGATGCACCTCAAAGAATGAAACCGGAGAGTGTTGAACTCCAACGGAACTTGAATCCCCACAGATGGATCACTTCAACGATGAAATCTAACAAGGTAGGGGTTGTTATTTGAATTTATCTTCCCCGTTATTGGTTTTAAATGACAAACACGGATCAACCCACGAATAGTTTGACCCTCGGTTCGATCATTCTTGTGGGAGGGTTCATTTTTGGGGGTTTTAACAAGAGATCTTCTTGATGAATTTTTGGTTAACCCTTCTAACAACAACGAACTCGATCGATATGAACATCGATAGAGATCCACTCAGTCTTTTTTGATTTGTGCATTTTCCTCCCTCCATTCTTTGTTCACTGTAGGTATCCTTTACTTGTCCCATGACTCAACGCTTAGTAATCGATCGGTCATTGTGCAACCAATCCTTAGCGCAATGATCTGATATTGTGGATTCAGGATGGACATGACACGACGAAGGTGTGAAGACGGTGGTGGTGACCGGAATGAGGCAGTGCAGGAAATATTTCCGCTCAAATTAATTTGTGTAGAGATGGATCACAATGAGGATTTGAACCCCAGGTAGTGAAGAGGGTGACCTGAGGGCTCCAAAACAACCTCTGGATTGAAGAATGGACCACTAGAGCGCATTCAGTGGTCCAATGAAGATGTTGTCAACGCGCCGATGCCAGCTGCATGACGTATAGTGGGGCAGGGTTCCGCGATGGAGCTGGTGAGGGCAGTCGCTCGGTTTCCACGTGAAGGAAGTTGCATCCTTAGGCCGTGGGTCACACCGGAAGACCCGGTCTGCCACACGGACCAGTTGATTGAAGTAGCGGTGCCAGCTGGCACCACCTGGGGAAAATAACAGACGCGGTTGTGCCGCATCCAGGATGGGTAAGTCGGATCGCAATGGCGAGCTGCGCCCAACCAGTGGGTCATACCCACAGCCCAATGGGCTAGACCCAGGTCGGTCTGGATCCGAGTCACATCGGATCTGGGTCGGGTCGGGTCAGGTCGACCCAGTCGGGCCGGGCCGGGCCCGAACCCATTCGACCCATTTTCAGAAAAATGGATATATCTTTTAAACTGTTCATCCAATTAATGAGTTGTTTGTGGCATTGTAACCCTCGCGATGAGGCGGATATTTTGAAATACTCTAAGAATAATTTATTGGAAGTTGAAATATAATGAATAGCTTGAGGATCAGTTCTCTCAGAATCAAGCGCACTACATGTGGAGATCCTACGGCTGACTGAGATCTAAATTCTAGTGAAAATTGACCCTATGTGGATCATCTATGAGGCTCTGTGTGACCCGGCAGGCCCACGGTGGGGAGCGGCTCTGTGTGACCCGACAGGCCCATGGTGGGGAGTGGCTTTGTGTGACCCGGTAGACCCATGGTACTCAATGAGGAGGAGTACCTCAGTATGATGGCCAAGGTGGGAAGCGGCTCTGTGTGACCTGACATGCCCATGGTGGGGAGCCTCTCTATGTGACCCAGAATACCCACGGTACTTATCAGGGATGAGTACCACAGTAGTCCAAGGTTAAGGGGAAGCGGATATGTGTGTCCCAACAAGCCCATAGTGGGGATCAGCTCTGTGTGACCCAGCATACCCATGGTACTCATTGGGGAGGAGTACTCCAGCATCCCAAGGTGTTCAGTGGTATGACTGATAGTCTTACTTTCCTTACTCTATATTATACCTGGTGTGAGTTGTCTTACTTCATGATCATGCTTCGTGATCATGCTTCATGTTTTTCTTGTGGATTGATTTGTGGTATTTCCTTGTTGGTTTGGGGTCCCTACTGAGTGTTTTGTTACTCACCCTTTCACAGGCTTCACCCGCATATGTTGTGTCTGGTGCAGATGACCGATGACTTGGCAGAGGACTTGGTGGCCTAGGACCAGGCAGAGCCCAATGAGATCAGGCTGACAGGATGTGATTCTATGGATTTCGGTAGATACTCTATACTTACCCATCAGGTGGGGTTTTCAGCAGACAGCTTGTAATATATCTTGTACTTTCTCTTGTTGTAGTTGTCTTTTGTTGGGTTTGTATTCTGTCCCATTTACTTTTAGTTGTACCTTTACACTCAATGGTTGTTTAGCATCATGAATTGTTATCTTTCCCCAGTTTTCTTGGGACGTGATTATATGTGTGTGTGTAAAGGTACTCAGGAAAATGATTCCCACTTGTAGGTTGATTCCTTCGATGCTAATTGCCAACCCCTAGCGACAAAGAAAGACCACACAGGGCACCACCTGGTCCCAGACTACCAAGGTCTCCATCTAAGCGTTGATCACCTGCACAGGACATGACATGTGTGGGATAAGCCCGTGTAGGGGTGAGTAACATGATACTCAGTAGGGACCCCATACCATAAAGGAAAGACCATAAAGCAAGACCATACAGCAATATCACATGGAAAAATCACATAGCCAAGACAGCTCACACCATGTATAACTAAAAATATAGAAAGAAATATTTATCAATCACATAGGTGAATCATCTTGTACTGTTGAGGGACTCATCCTTGATGAGTCACTGAGGTCTGATTGTCTCCTAGACCACTAAGGTCCACTCATTTGCTGAACCACTAAGGTATGCTCGTACGCAGAACCACTAAGGTACACTTGAATACAAAACCACAAAAGAAGGTATGAACATGGTACAGTCAGCTTATACGGGTATAATCTAGAGTATAGAAAGCAAGACCATCAATTATATCATTGGACACCTTGGGTTGTTGGGGTACTCCTCCCTAATAAGAATTGTGGGTATGTTGGGTCACATAGAGCTGCTCCCCACTATGGGCCTACTGGGTCACACAGAGAAGCTTCCCAATAGCATTGGACTATTGTGTTACACATCCCTAATGAGTATCATGGGTATGTTGGGTCACAGAGAGCCACTCCCCACCGTTGGCCTGCTGGGTCACACAGAGCTGCTTCCCACTTTGGCCATCATACTGAGGTACTCCTTTCCAATGAGTATCGTGGGTCTGTCAGGTCACATAGATATGTTCTCCACCGTGGGCCTACCAGGTCACATAGAGCCTCTTCCCACTAGGCCATCGCAGCTAATCAACACAGGTTCGTTTTTCAGAAATCTTCGGGTCTCAATCAGCCGTAGGATCTCCACACGTAGTGCACTTGGTTCTAAGATAAAAAGATCCTCAAGACATTCGTTGTATTATAACTTCCATGAAATCCTCCTTAGAGTATTACAAAAGATCTTCCTCGATGCGAGGGTTCCAATTCCGCAAACGGATTATCAATTAGACGCCTAGTTTGAGAGATATTGCATTTTAGTAAACATGGGTCAGTTGCATCTGGACCCAGTCCAACCCGGTCGGACCAGCCCGACCAACCCGGCATGTGGTTCCTGCATGACCCAGCCTGATTAAATAGACCCGACCCAACCTGGATTGGGTCTGGATTGGCCTAGCCATTAGGCCAGGCCCATTGGGATTTACTGGACCCGACCCGGTTTGGTCAGGGGTCCAGCCCGTCGGGTCGCCCGACGACCCAGTCCCATCCAGCCCAGACCACAATCAGCGGGCCGCTTGGCGACCCGGTGTTAATTTTCTGGCCCAGCCTGCAGAATCGGGTTGGCTTTACTCCATCCCGAGCCACTCCACGACCTGTTTCACGACCCCCATCCCAACCCGCATAGCGAGCCGGTTTCCTTCCAGCCCGGGCTACCCCGTGGCCCGGCTCGTCCCCAGCCCGGCCGCTTGAGTGGTCATCTTCCTCTAGCTAGGCATATGTGGTCAATGACCACATATCCCTTCTCTGGTTCAATGCGACATAAGCCGCATTGACCCACTCCCCACGGGGTTCACCTGCTGAACGAACGCAGTCGACCCACGTTCCACGCAGTCGGTCCAGGTGCCAGCAGTGATCTGCGATGCTGTCATGGGTCTGCTCCCCCCCCCCATCATCTTTCATGGCTTCGTGCAATGGCTCTTCGCCATCTGTTGTGGCTTCGTGTCGTAGCCCATCACTGTCGCCCGCAGCCTGGGTGTCGCGGGTTCCTCCTCTGTTGTGGTCCTGCTGCAGCCAACCGTCTTCCTGGGTGCTGGCGGCCCTTGTTGCCAGCGCGCCGTCTCCCTTCTGTCGCTGTGGTTGGTCACCGCAGCCTTGTGCTGCCGGTGTCGCGGCCTGCCTAGTCGCGGTCCTTTCACCTGACACTTCCTCAGACGATGTATCATCGTTGTTGCACCATGAAGAATGGGGAGAGAGAGAGGTCACAAATAATACCCAAGGAACAATCTGGGTCATTATTTGTGTTAACCCGAAAGCGTTCTTGTAAGTGGGTCACAAAGAAAAATGGAGTGGACTGATTAATAAGACAAGATATCCCCTTTATCCCAAATCACTAACCACCCTGCATGAATGACCGATCTGTGGGTTAACTTGTTTGGGAGTTAACCCACGTTCTTCATTTAAAAGAAAGATGGGGAAAAGAAGTTATTCACTTAAAATAAACCCCATGTCTCATTGGAGTTTTCCATTGAAGCGATCCGTCTATGGGGATTCAAGTTTCGTTGGCATTTAACGCTCTCCAGTCCTGTTCTTCAAAGTGTGTTGATGTCACTGGTGATTCACCGGTGTTCTTCATTCATCATTGGAGATAATTATCATCGTAGGTTCATCTAAAAAATTACACCCTTTGATCATGATTTCTCCAATGCGTTAACCCATTAAAAGAAAACACGTCGCAATGTTTCTGTTACGCTGTGTTCTCACATCGTTATGTTATTTCATTTATGAAACAGTGTATCTATTATGCTTCATTTAATGTGTCGTTACACTACACGTTTACGAGTCATTAATGAGCTTCATTTAATGAAACTCGTCGTCGCTGCACCGCAGCGCCGTCATGCCACCGCCCAACGGTTGGGAAAAACAAATAAAATAACTTTTTAAGTTATTTTATTTTTTTCTGAAAAGTTTGAAAATTAACTTTTCTGGTCAACCCTTGTCGGTTGAAGTTAGGTCCATTCTAGGCGAATCCTATCATTATGAGTTCAATAGTTCCCTTGGATTTTTGATCTGAGCATTGGTTTAAAAGTTAGAAAAATAGGCTCGCACGTTTATTTAAATGAACTAAAGAGGTCAAAATTCTATTCTAGGATCACCGGGTCTCGGAATCAGGTGTCGTTAGAGCATCTGGTCTCAAAATAATTCCATATAATTAAAAAAATACACGGAATTTCCAGGACATTACAGGAGTTCTTAAAAAAAGTTTGAAATTGAAAGTATAAAGAAGTTATAGTCCAATTTTACTGTTGGAAGGAAAAAAATTCAAGAAACCTCTAGCCTTAATAAAACCATGAAATTATTTATCCATAATTGGTTTTTCATCTTATAATATGTCACATTCTCAATCAAATAATTTTTCTCTATAAATTTCCACTTTTGTATTGAATTTCAAATTGTAGGTCACTGGAAGAAAAGATTCTCTTTGGGAAAGAAGAAATATTTTAGAATATATAAGGCCCTTATTTCATGGGAACTTATAGTTATTCATCAATGAAGTATTAAGAATATGTGGGTCTTAAAAGGTTTGTTTTCTCGTATTTTTGGACCCAAACTCATTTTTGGTTCCAAATTTTTAGTTTTATACTTTCCAAAATAAGATTTTAGGTACCTATGATTAAAATACTTGCTACATGGATAGTGCTTTATCTCAACATATGACTAGAAAGTATTCTAACTTCCAAAAACAATGAAAAGTTAAAGTTTAAAATGTTATTTTTAGAGAAAATATCATTGCTATAGGTGATGGATTAATCTATATATACACCATATTTTCTAATGATAAATATGTTTTATGATGTAAGACTAACCTCATCAACATTAGTCATTTATTCAATGAAGGTGGATTTGTGAAATTTGGAAATTATAAATGTACCACTATAAGTTTGGAAGGAATTAATATATTATATGACAATTAGAATGATAGTTTTTAAACATTAGATTTATAAGAAATAAATTTTCGAAATAGTACATTCCTTTATGAAATTTAATATGAGTCTTGGATTTTCTATAGAAGGTTGTGATATTGAAATATTAAGACCTTGTCTAAAATTTATAGGAAAAACTTTTGGAATGTATGTTCAATGATTCAAAATTTTGTAACTTCAAAAAATATGGAATGCATCATAAGTTTTGTTTTAAAACTATTAGTGAAAACTCAACTTCCATAATGCACAGTTAGTGAATGTATTTTTGAACCCATACAGGAAACTTATATCGATGGAAAGAACATTTTGTATCACATATTTAATGACTACATAAGAATAAATTTCCTTTTTTAATTCACAAAATTTTAAATAACTCATGTTAATTAAAACGGTTTCCTCTCTAGTTCAAAATGAGAAAAAAATTCATATAATAACTATTTAGAGTGACCAAAGTGGATAATTTAAGAATCATACTTTTGAAACTTTTTATATTTATAAAGGAATTAAGCATAATTTTTAATCACAAAGAATTCCACAGTAAAATGAGTTAATTGAAGGGAAAATAGATTACCTCATCAAATAACACAATCTATGTAGTGTGAATATAAATTTGCAAAAAAAATTTGGGATGAAGCTATAAACATTTCATGTTACACTATAAATAATATTCTTCAGATTTTGTTTTTAGGGTGAAATACATAAAAAAAATTGGAATGGAAGAAAACCAAAAGTTTGTTCCTTCAATGTTTTCATATATAAGGTAATCATTCAAAATTATAAATATAATCACCATAATTTTGATTCAGATTTAGATGAAGGATTTTTCTTGGTTACACAACTATAAGTAAGTATTATCATGCTATCAAAAAATGGCCATATATTGTTTAAGAAATGGTAGATATAAATTTTTATGTAACTGATCCATTTTCAAGGATGTTTTTTAAAATTCTAAATTATAAATGTGATTCAGATTGTGTTTTTAAAATCCTTTTTTAGATTCATTAGTTTAAGATCAAACGCAATTATATACCAATATAGAAGTAAATATTTTAGAAGGTGATAATCAAGTAAATACAGAACATACCTTTTTAACTTATTGATCAAAAAATGTTAAAGGATCAACCCATTTATAATGTTATTGGTGATGTTGAAAAATATATGAAAACTAGAATTTCGTTATGGAATTAATGTGAATATCTCACATTATAATCTCATTATAAACCTAAAATGACAGATAATTCCTTGGGTGATGAAAGTTGGATCATTGATATACAAGAGGAATTAAATCAATTAAAATGAAATGAGGCTTGGAATTTGGTTAAATGTCCCAAAAATACTTCATTTATAGGTATGAAATTGGTCTTCCAAAAAATGGGATTAAGATAGAATGATAATTTGTTATAAGTATAGACTTGTTTCTAAAGTTTATAAATTATCATCTATTTTTTTATTTTACAAACATATTTATATTGAAAAATCCTTGAGAAATTATCACATAAAATAACATAATGTTTTCATACAGGATATATATTTTCTAGAAGAAGAATAAAATTATTGAATAACTTCGAAATTATTTCTTCTAGAAATATACCTTTCAGAATAAGTCAACTCATACCTATATCAGAAGAAGTATTTTGGAATAATAAAATCAATAATATATTTTCATATTCTACATTTTTTTGTATTTGAGTCCTTGGAGGTAACTGAATTACCTAAAAATTTGTGATTTTTATTTTTAATGAATTGAGTGTTTTACATTATCAAGATTTGTCCCTCCATATGTGTTAAGATCAATGGTTTACATTCACATGGTTTTGGTTATATATATAGTGATTGACCCCCTACACTTTTCCACTGTCAAACTACTTCGAAACCCTATAAAACGCTCTCAGTTAAACCCATTTTAAGGTTATGAAATAAAATTATTTAAAAATATCTCAAATATAAGGAAATCCTTACATTTTTCTAATAAACTACTCAATTTTGATGCCTAGATCAGATAATCTAGGAAACATGGTTTCTTGGGAGATAAAATATGGTTGGATGATCAATCTAAAATGGTATAATGGTCATAAATCAGCATTCAAATAGGTGGTCAATCCTAAAAAATGGAATGGAATTACTCTAAAATGGAAGAATATATAAATTTATTATGTTATAATAATTTAATATTTTTATTAAACTCTTTGGTATAAAATGGTATGAGAAAAAGAGTGATGTTTTCTATAAAAAGTAATGAATTTACCATGGCCCTATGTCAATATGGGAAATATTATAATTTACATGAGATGTAGAGAATGTTATCTTATAATATAAACTTATAAAATTATTATAGTCATTCATTAAAGGTTATGATACAAAAAACTATTTTTGTCTCAAGGAAAATGATTCAAATGACTTCTTTACAATCAAAAAAAGGATAATGTATCGGTGCATATAAATATTTTATTACCATGAAAAGGGGACAATGAAATATTAAGGTACATGTTATTTACATTCTATACTTATTATATGAAATGAGGACTTTCAATATAAATAAATTTGTATTGGATTACATTGAGGTTGTTTGATCTGAAATAGTGAAGGTTAAGATGCAACTATTTTAAATGATTATCAATAGAATTGATGAAAAGATACTTGAAGTCATTGGAGGGTCTAATATGGGAGTGTACAATAAGTTTAAGTATAATACATTTTAAATTATAAAATTAATAATATAAACCTTAAATATAATCGAAGGGATAAGAGGTTCATTGATCGAAAGTATGAGCTTCTATTACATGTTCAATAAAATGAAACTATCGGAAGAGGAATAAATGAATGAATTTTTATGGGAACTATGTCCCGTGAATTTTGGATAATAAAATGAGAAGAAATAGAAGTTTCTCCATTTACTAGAAAAAATAAAAATAAAAAATCTTGTAATGATGTGGGAACTATTCAATAGACAATGTTGGAATCTCATAAGGAAATGATAACTAATAAAGTAATGGATCCACTAACATAGAATGTTGCTTAAGAATCCATTAAGATGTAAAAAGATAAAAAAAACATTTAGAGGACCTAAGGAGGTATAGAATCTTATAGTCAGGATATTTCTAAACTCTTTATCATTCATACTAATAAAATGGAATAAATTTAAAGAATACATCATGTGGACTTAAAAAAGAGAAAGGTTGATCTATATAATTAAAAAGTTGATCCTAAGAATACAGAAGATGAGTATGAATTATTGATTGACTGAGGCCATTAGGATATGTCTAGAAGAATACAAGAAAGTTTTTTAAGAGAAATACCAATTACTGAAGGAATTCAAGGAGTTAAAGGAGAAGAAAAATTCTATGAAAACTATTAAAATAGAGTTATTCAACCAATGGTTTCCATCTAAGAGATATTAAACAAAGTTGAAGAACTACCTAGGATGAAGATGACTTATTCAGCCAATCCATCTAGGAAAGGAAAGTAGCCAAAGAGGTGAATATCTATCCTTACAAATCAATCTCACCCTCTATATTTAAAAAAATAAATAGGGTTGGTCTACCAAAAGAAGAGTAAGTCTATTCAATGATTTTTTCTTCTCAAATGTTGAGAAATTTTCATCTTTATCATTTTCTTAACCCTAAAGAAAACTTTAATTAGATTTAAATCAAGAATAATTTGAGTCTCCTATATCTCAAAAATATTTATTAGAAGAGTGATCTAAAAACATAGAGAAGTATTTATCAAAGGACATCCAAAAATATATAAAAAATAAAATCAAAAAAGCTAAAACCGAGAAGAAGAAGGAAAAGTTGAGGTTGATAAAGTGTTTGTGTAATGTCCAAAATCGGGTTCCACACATCGGTTCCCTGAGCTGGTAGGTCACATGACCTCAAGCACTTCTTGCTATAATCCAGAGGCTACTGACTAGTAGAAAGGGTTTGATAATTCATTCATGGGGAGACTTTACCCTCTTTGATCAGAGTAATACACCATCAAAAATAATAAACAATAATTGAAGCAATATATATCAATAAATAACTATAATATCTCAAGGTAAACAATACAGAAAATATAATATCCAACTAAAGAAAAAAACATTCCATGCTAAAGTAAGTGTCAAGTGTCTAAAATGAAAACGGAAAATAAAGACACTGACAACTCCCAAGTGGATCCCAAACCACATCTGGTTCCCTCATCTAAGATCTATCCCAACACATTTATCTAACATAGGTAATTTTCCCTTAACCTATCCTACAACAATAAAATATATTCAAGTACCGATCAGGAAACCTGAGTATGGTGTGAGTATAACTTAGTGGTTCATGACCAACGGTGTCTAAAACAATATCTAGTCAAAGATATTTCATGCAGTTGTATAAAGAAATAATTACAATTCATAATTAAATAGTTATTACACTATCAATTAATCTTTATTTAACCACATAAACCTTGGGTTTTCGTAGACACTCGTACATCAATACCTGCTTCGTCCCATGCCATAATCTAAACTATCCCCGAGGGATATCACGTGTCTAAATGTTCATGTTACCATTATCATTTTGAACAATGAATGACCATGTTACCATTAATTTATTCACATAATTGAATGACCATGTTGCTATTCTTTATTTCACAGAAATGAATGACAATGTTACCATTTATTAATTCTCAAAATTGAATGACCATGTTACCATTCTTTATTTCACACAAATGAATGACCATGTTACCATTCATTATTTCTCACAATTGATTGACCATGTTACCATTATTTATTCTTGGATGAATTTCCATGTTATCATTCACCATTTAATAATACATAATTGAATGAGAATGTTATAATTCATAACACTTGGCCAAATGTCCATGTTACCATTCACCATTTAATAATACATAATTGAATGAGCATGTTACCATTCATAACACTTGGCCGAATGTCCATGTTACCATTCACCATTTAATAATACATAATTGAATGAGCATTTTATCATTCATAACACTTTCCCAAATTTCTATGTTACCATTCACCATTTAATAATCACATATATCATAATAACACAATAATACATATATCTCAACCACCCATTAATTAATTAATTAATTAATCTTTTCACAATATCAACATCCAATAATTAATTCACCAATTAATTATTGAAACACATAATTTCAATATCTGATAATTAATTCACCAATTAATTATCTCATTTCATAACATCAATATCACACAATTAATTTATTCCAAAACCATAATATCAATATCATGTAATTAATTCACTAATTAATTATCTCATTTCATATCCTAAATATCACACAATTAATTCCACAATTAATTATTCCAAAACCATAATATCAATATCCCTAAATCCCACAATTTCATAATTCCTAAATTAATTAATTTTCCAAATTAATTAATTCCATTAGAAAATTCTACTGCTAAACAGATCCAACAATTATACAATTTATATTCATGTAATAAAAATTAAAAATATGGGATTTTAATTTTAGACCACCTACCTTTAACCAAAGATCCAAAAATGTTTCCAATGGACAATACCCATAAGGAAAGATGTGGATGTTTCCCATGAAGTTCCTGGATCAAGGTTGACTAAGATCAAAACCAATAATGAAATGTTTCCAAGGGATTTTATCACAATGGGTTGGAGAAGAAGGAAGAGAAATAAGAAATCCAACCATGAAGAATTACCAGGGATTGATCACATAAAAAGGATGTTTGGAAGGGGTTTTGGCACTCCAAAATCTCTTGGAGAGTCGCCCTAGGATGAGAGGAGAAGAGTTGTAGCAGTTTCCAGCAAAAATCAGCTGCATAACTATTTTAAAACAACAGGTCCGGATTTTACACAGTGTGTAATCCAGTTACACATCGTGTAATCCTTTTTAAAGGTTTTTGAAAAAAAATATGTTACCTTATTTATATTTTATTAAATCCCACAAACAATTACATGACATGTAATACCCTTAAACGATGTGTAAATGTTCTGTAGTTGAGTTTCATCCCATTTTTCCTTTGAAGCCTCTTAACTCACCATGAACCCATTTTTAACACTTAAATTATTTAAACCTGGACTCCATTAATTAAAAAAAGCATACATCCCTAAACTTTAGGTCATTTTCTCCAAAAAATTATCTTAGTCTCTAAACAAGATTGGGCCACTAAGGTTCAAATGAAAAGAACTTAGAAAGAAAAGTACCTGAAAAAGATGTGTTCTTACAATCTCCCCACCTTATAATATTTTGTCCTCAAGCTTCACTTCTAAGAATCTCTAAGATTCCAAGTCAAAAAGATTGGGCCACTAAGCTTGAATATCTACTTATCTTTCCCAAGTTTCCTCCTTTATATTCCCATGTGGCCACAATACATGAACTATCGACACGGTCTTTCCCAGCAACACTTTATCATTGTGATCCAATACATGTATCAGATGCTCCTCAAAGGATGCATCTATCTCAAGATCAACATCCTCCACCTTGGTCACATGAGAAGGGTTGGGATGATATCGTCATTATTGTGATACATGGAAAACGTCATGCATAACACTATATTTATATGGAAGATCTAATCAGTATGCCGCCAGCCCGGTTCTCTCCACAATCTCAAACGGTCCAACAAACATGGACACCATCTTGCCCTGCCTCTGTATCCTGTAGTGAACCAGCCTAGGTGACACCCGAATCAATACACGATCACCCTCTGTAAACTCTAGGGGTCACATTTCAAAATCAACTGTACCTGATTTAACATCTTCTGCATGAGACTCAGTCCCAAAAACTCTGAATCACTTGCCTTAATCTAGCATAGTGGCGATATGTATGACCTACCATAGAGATCCTCATATGGATCCATCATTATAGTTTCCTTATAACTGTTTTTATAGGAAAACTCTACTAAAACCAAGTGCTTCTCCCAAGACCCACCAAAGTCATGAACACACACTCGCGACATATCCTCAAGAACTTGTATAGTACGCTCTGACTTCCCATATATTTGTGGGTGAAAAGTCATACTCAATAATACCTATGGACCAAGAGCTTTCTAAAATCCTTTCTAGAAGAGTGAATTAAAACTTGAGTCATGATCGGAATCTATAGTTCATGGCACTCCGTTCATACATAATATATCCCTAACATACAAGCCTCTCAGCAGCTCCACTGATAAAGTCTCCCATATCGGTAAGAAATGTGCTAATTTTATCAATTGATCCACAATAACCCAAATAGTGTCATTATTTTTAAGATTATTTAGAAGATCCACCACAAAATCTATGGTCAAATAGCCCCAATTCCACTTCGGAATGGGAAATGGATATAGAAAACCTTTATGTCGTTGATTCTCTGCCTTCACCTACTGATAGGTGTAGCATCATGTCATAAACCCTACTATTGCCTTTTTCATACCAGACCACCAAAACAATCATCATAGGTCATAGTACATTTTGGTCACACCTGGATGTACCACCCACTTCAAGGCATGAAATTCCTGCATCAGCTCCTTTCGCATGCTCGTAGGAAAAAAAACATCATTCCTAACATAGATGATCCCATCCTCATCTATGATCTAATCTGAAGTTTTCTCCATGCATTCAAGGATTTCCCTCAAGGTCAAACATTCTGGATCCTCATATTACATATCTCAGATATGTCTCAAAAGAGTGAAATCCACTTAAACTAATATGAGAGTCATATACTCCTGACTCTCCTGAACCACAATGTGCATCTCATCCAGTAAGGTCATCATTTTCCACTCAACACTAGACTCCTAAACCACCTGAGTCTGAGTTTTCCTACTCAAAGGATCAGCAACACTGTTTCTTTTCCCATGTGTATATGCTAGCTCAAAATAAAATGACTACATATACTCGACCCATATCCACTTCTGAAAATTCAAATCTTTTTGTGGGAAGATATACTTCAAACTCTTGTGATCTGTAAGTACCATAAACTTCATTCCCAAGAGATAGTGCCTCCAACACTTCAGAGCATAAACCACTACTACTAACTTGAGATCATGCATAGGGTAGTTCTGTTCATATGGCCTCAACCACTGAGACCCATATTCCACAACTAGATCTCCCTACATCAACACAGCTCTGAGTCTGATCCCAAAAGTTTCACAATACACCATGTACTCCTCACCTGGCTCAGGTAGGATCAATATTGGTGTCGACATAAAATGTTTATTTAGTTACTGGAAGGCCTTATCATAAGCTTCTGTCCATTCAAACTTTATCCCTTTCTCATTCAATCCCAAAAGTGGTGCTTCTAAATGGAAAAATTCATGGATTAATCTCCAATAATATTTAACTAACCATAGAAATATTTGTATATTGAATACGTTCTTAGGTTGTTCCCAAGATACCACTACCTGAATCTTCTCTGGGTTCACTAACACACCTCCCTCTGAGATGATGTGTCCCAAGAAGTATACCTGATCAATCCAAAACTAACACTTAGATAGCTTGGTGTATATTCAATGTTCTCTCAGTGTACTCAGGATGATGTCAATATGTTGGGCATGATCATCATGAGTCTTGTAGTACACCAAGATCTCATCCATGAACACCACCACAAAATGATCCAGGTATGGATGAAAGATCATGTTCATCAAGTCCATAAACACATCTAGTGCATTCATCAACCCAAAAGGAATTATGTTGAACTCATATAGGTCATACCTTCTTCTGAAATTAGTCCTCATTATATCAGAAGTTCGAACTCTCAAATAATGATACCCTAATCTCAAGTCAATCTTCAAGAATTCACAATATCCCCTCAAATGTTCAAACAGATCTTCGATACACGAAAGAGGATACCGGTTCTTTATAGTCATCTTGATCAAATTCCGGTAATCTACACATGATTTTAATCTCCCTTTATCCTTCTTTGAAAACAACATGGGTGATCCCCAAGGTGACATACTTGGATGGATAAAACCTTTATCCTCCAACTCCTCTAGTTGAGTCTTGTGATCTTGAATCTCTATCGATTCCATTCTATATGGTAGAATAGATACTGCCTCATCCCCCGGTATGAGATCAATAGTGAATTCCACATCCCTTTTAGGTGGAATCCCTGAGAAGTCTTTAGGAAAAACGTCCTTAAACTATTCCACCACTAGTTGAAAGATATCACGATTTCCTCCTTCATCCAACAATAAACTAGAAACCTGGGTAGTGAGCTCTCCTAGTTGTTGAGTAATTAGCCTTACTCGGCTTGCTTGGATATCCCACTCTCCATGGTGAATGTAATTTTCACCCTTATGAGACATAAACATCACTCTCTTACAATAAAAATCGATGTGGGCTCGGTATACGACTATCCAGTCCATACAAATAATTAGGTCGAAGCCTTTCATGTCAAGAATATAGATATCCCACATAAAATGATACTCCCCAAATTCAAGAGAACATCCCTTGAATAAACAGATGTCTCTAGACCATACTCCCAATGGTGTATCTATAGTCATAACCCCACTCAAATCTACCTCCAGGCTCAAATCATTAACAAGTTTTATAGATATAAAGGAATGAGAGGCACCAGTATCAAATAAGTCACTAGATAATGTAGACGCTACAAGAATAGTACCTATCACTATTGATGATCTATCCTCGATATTCACAAGTGTAGGTTTCATTGCATGAAAATTCCCTACCCCTTTCCCCTATGATGTCATCTGACTCCCCTGAGTTACACCACTCTGTTGATATGGGTGCTCTTTCCCAGAAGCACTATGTCCTCTACCTCTATCACCTTGGCTAGTAGAACTCTAGTTATCGGTCTGATAAGGTGCACAAGATCCCCTTCCCACCTCTGACTCTGACCATTTATCATTGTGACCTGAAAAACTTCTATAGATATCCCATCTTGTCATAACACCATCACTCTACTAGAGGTTGGGGAAAATCTCTATTATAATGGTCTGACATACCACACTAATAACAAATCACTCTTGTAAGGTCATGTGCAACTGACCCTCCTATCTGTTTACACTTCTTTCCACTTCTCTAATTAAAGTTTTCATAACTACACTTCCTGGCCTCAAAAGTCGCACCTCTGGATTGTCTAGTAGAAACTATATGTCTAACGCTGGAATCCTCCTTCAAGTTCCCCTTATCTATGAGAGCTTGATCCACCACCTCATCAAACTTATTTAAATGAAAAAGGTAAACTTGGGACTTAATATCATGGTTAAGTCCATCCTGAAAGTGTTTCCCCATAGTTGTCTCATCTCCTATCAATGTTGGAGTAAAGCACTGTAGGTCTATAAAGCATCCAGCATAATCCATCACGGACATGCTCCCCTAAGTCAGCCGCATGAACTCTGCTACTTTCTCCTACCCCAGTGTCTCTGGATAGAAGTGCTCCAAGAACCTCTCCAAGAAGTCCTCCCATAGAATGTCATCAGCCTGTCCAATCAGTGCATGAATGTCCCACTAGCACTCCACTTATCCTCGTAGCATATAAGTGGCCAATTTGACCCTATTTTCAGTAGGAGTCTCCAAATGGTCAAGTGTCGTCTCAATGGACTCAACCCATAACTCAACTCCTTCAGGTCCACCCTCTTTAGTGAAAATCAGAGGGTGCTGTAATTGGAACTCTCTCGTCAGTTAATACATGCTCTTTACAACAATCCCAAGGTCTCTTTCCATGAATTTCATGAAGCAGGTGAAGTTCTCTCAGAACTACTCCCCTACATCCTCAACTGGAACAATCGGTGCCTCAGGTTCCATCATTGGAGGATCATTCCAAGCCATGCCCCCTGGTCATCCTCTCAACAAGCATTGTCATGGAGGCATACTCTATACAAATCCAAACATTCACCTTAGGACAAGGATTCATAACATTAACACATTTTCATAAGAGTAAAAATCACAATAAGTCACAAGAAGTCATTTCCCCAAATCTCACTGTGCAATCAAAACTGAGGCGCTACTACTGCCCTTAACCATCATACACCTAGGTCCTAGTTAACAAGGATAAACATGTTATAATTTATCAATTTCCTCATTTAGACACACATTTATTCATTTTACCATTCTCAATTTCATATCAGGCACCATTTTCAATTCAATTTCACAAGAAAGGAAAAACAATTCAAGTTCAACAACTTACCCATATCCCATTTTCTTATGCGTGCTTAGAATGATGCATGTCACAAAATAATCCTGAGTGCCTAGAATTATGCATGCAGACTCAACTCTCATTCCATTCTGGACCAGGATTCAATTCTCATAAAATCTCAAAAACAAATTTCACATCACACAATAAGTGCATCACCCAAGTGAAATAATATCCAACTGTAACAAAAAAAGAAATAACAACAATCTCATCCTGAGTACTTGGGTTTCCCCCATACATAGGTTTTCAAATCCCATGCATGAGATTATAACCAAGCCCCGACTCTTCCTACTCTCCTGTCAACCTTTCCCAAATAGTAAGACAAAAGAAAAAGAAAAGAAAATGGGTCCTTTGATGCCACTTTTTAACGTCACAACTCAGGTTTCATGCATCGGTGTCCTGATCCGGACGGTTAGATGACCTCAAGTGCACCTCTCCATACTCTAAAGTCTGTCAACTAGTAGTGAGGGTCTGATAAGTCATTCAGGGGTAGACTTTACCCTCTTTGATCAGAGTAATACACCAGTGAAAATAATAAATAATAGCAGAAGCAATATATATCAATAAACTCCAACATCTCAAGGTTAACAATACATGAAAAACAACATCCAAATGAAGCGAAAAACATGTCATGCTAAAGTAAGTGTCAAGTGTCTAAAATGAAAAGTGAAAATAAAGACATTGATGACTCTCAAGCGGGTCTCAAACCACGTCTAGTTCCCTCATCCAAGCTCCATCCCAACTCATTAATCTAACACAAGGCCTTTTCCCTTAACCTATCCTAAAACAATAAAGTCTATTCGAGTACCGATCAGGCATCCCGAGTAGGGTGTGAATACAACTCAGTATACCACCACCAATAGTGTCTAAAAAAATATCCAGTCAAAGATAGTGTATGTAGTTGTATAAAGAAATAATTACAATGCATAATTAAACAATTATCAAACTATAAATTAGTACTTATTTAACTACATAAACCCCGGGTTCCCATAGACACCCACACCTTAATAACTTCTTCGGACCATGCCGAAATTTGAAATATCCCCGAGGGATATCACATGTCTAAATGTTCATGTTACCAATCTTATTTTCACCAATGAATGACCATGTTACCATTCTTTTATCCACACAATTGAATGACCATGTCGCCATTATTTATTTCACACAAATTAATGACCATGTTACCATTAATTAATTATCACAATTGAATGACCATGTTACCATATTTTATTTTACATAAATGAATGACCATGTTACCATTCATTAATTCTCATAATTGAATGACCATGTTACTATTCTTTATACTTGTCTGAATGTACATGTTACCATTCACTGTTTAATAATACATAATTAAATGAGCATGTTACCATTTATAACACTTAGATGAATGTCCATGTTACTATTCACCATTTAATAACACATAATTGAATGAGTGTGTTACCATTCATAACACTTTCCGAATTTCTATATTACAATTCACTATTTAATAATACATAATTGAATGAGCATGTTACCATTCATAAATTTCCATGTGACCATTCACTACTTAATAATCACATATATCATAATAACATAATAATACATATATCTCAACCACCCATTAATTAATTCAATACTAATCTTTTCGCAATATCAACATCCAATAATTAATTCACCAATTAATTATTCAAACACATAATTTCAATATCTTGTAATTAATTCACTAATTAATTATCTCATTTCATAATGTCAATATCACATAATTCATTCCACAATTAATTTATACCAAAACCATAATATCAATATCCCGTAATTAATTCACCAATTAATTATCTCATTTCATAACCTCAACATCACACAATTAATTCCACAATTCATTATTCCAAAACCATAATATCAATATCCCAAAATCCAACAATTTCACAATTATTAAATTAATTAATTCACCAAATTAATTAATTATATTAGAAAATTCAATTGCTAAATAAATCTAGCAATTCTACATTTTTCATAAACGTAATAAAAATTATGACTATGGGATCTGAATTTTAGACAACTTACTTTTAACTGAAGATCCAACAACGTTTCCAACAGCCAACACCCATAAGGAAAGATGTGAATGGTTTCCAAGAGGTTCCTAGATCAAGGTTGACCAAGATCAAAACCACTAACACAATTTCACCAAGGGATTTCATCGCAATGGGTTTGAGAAGAAGGAAGAGAAAGAAGAAATCCAACCACAAAGACTTACCAAGCATTGATTGCATAAATGGGACATTCAGAAGGGGTTTTAGCACTCCAAAATCTCCTGGAGAACCACCCTAGGTTGAGAGGAGAAGAATTGCAACGATTTCCAACAAAAATCATCCCCATAGCTATTTTAAAACTGTCGGTCGGGATTTTACATGGCATGTAATCCAGTTACATGTTGTGTAATTCTTTTTAAATGTTTTTTCCAAAAAATCCATTGCCTCATATTTATTTTATTAAATACCACAAATAATTACACGACATGTAATACCCTTACACGATGTTTAAATGTTCTGTAGTTAAGTTTCATCCCATTTTCCCTTTAAATCCTCCCAACTCACCACAAACCCATTGTTAACACTCAACTCAATTATACCAAAACTCTATTAATTCAAACATGCATACATCCCCAAAATTTAGTTCATTTTCTCCAACAAAGGCTCTTTGTCTCCAAACAAGAATAGGCCACTAAGGTTCAAATGAAAAGAACTTAGAGAGAAAAGTACCTGGAAAAGATGGGATCTTACCGTTTGAGATACGCTATTTTATTAAGAAAACTCAAATATAAAATGATGATAAAATCCAAGAAGAAATTTAAAATTATGCAGTTTCTTAATTTTATGACACTCATAATGTCTATGAATGACTTGAAAGAATATGGATGAGAGTACTGAAAGGCAAGGTTGAAAATCTAAAAGAATTTTTTACAGTAATTTGTATTATAATATGTATTGTATAATAAAAATATCTTAGATGTTAAAGGATAATTAAATTTTGGTGGTGGTATTAGTTATTCTAGAGTGGAAGCTAGAAATGAGCATCACTTATAAGAATGTGATCTCTATACAGAACATTAGGATTTCCAATACTCAAATTAAAATCCAAGTGGAACATTTAAAAATGAACATGATATTGAAAATATAAGAAAAGGTTATTATCTTGAATTCTAATGGACGAATGCCTAAATAAATTTTACAAAGAATTAGAGGGATAGACTTAACATAGTTAAAAATTAATGATAGCAATTTGAACAATTTAATCACACCTTGGAATAAAGCTTTTAAATTTTAGTAAATAAAGTTAAAGTGTTAAAGAAGAATGGTATAGAGATGGATAAGGTGAAAAATAGATAAATTAATGAATCAAGGATTTTGTAATGAAAAGATAAATCCTAAATTTATATTTTTATTCTGTTTAGAATCATTTTTATAGAATTTAGTTTCTAGATTATTCATTGTTTTATTCTATAGGATCCTCATATTTATTAAACTCTCTAGATAAATTTTTTGGAAAATCAAAAAGGGTGATAATTGTTAGAAGAATGAAATGTGTATTCTCAAGTGGAGAAAAGTTCGGATGGTGAGTTTCTATTCCCAGGGGTGAGAATTTTATGTAATGTACATTCTGAGGTGTAGTTATTTTGGATGAATGTATATTTCTACTTCTTGTTTTTCATTTAAACATAACATTTTTTCATGTATTATTGTTTTTAAAAAACGGGGAGATTGTATAGTGATTTTCTTAAATTTCTTCTTATGAAATCTTATTTTGACAAATCATGAAATAATTTGTTTCTTACTGATTGTTAATTGAAGTTTTTTTTTGTTTTTTTATAGGAATTTTTTTTCTAAATTGACTTCATTAAAGTCCTTGTTCATTTCAAATGATAATAATTATAAAACCAATCAAATCATTATCTAAACTATATACAAATAGAAGTTGTTTTAGAGTTCTATCTGGAGTGGTTATAGTAGTAGCTAGAATCTTGATGATCTTGGAGAGTTTGTTAAAATTGATGTTTATAAATAAAGGAAAAGGGTTGAGGTTAAAAGTTTTAATGGATGAATATTTGAGATCTAATCATAACCATTATGAATTAGAGTTCCTCTATTTATTTATTTTTATTTTCAATAAGGTCTTAGTGCTTTTATTTTGTGCGGTTTCATATAACATCAATAAGTTTTTTTCTTATTATTTTTGTTTTATCAACGATCACCTTGGATCAAAGAATTCTTTGAGTAAGGATAGGTTGTTTTGATCTTTTTATTAAAGAATTTACGGGGATAAGAGATTATAGGTTTTAATCTTCTAAATGAAATAGGATTCATTTATAAAACAATGTTTCTAAATCTAGGTTTGGATAATCCTATAGAATTGGGTTAAAATAAAATAATTTATAGGGAAAAAATATGGATATCTGTTTAAGATTATAAAATATTCAATTTACCCCTCTAGAAGCTACCTTTATATGAAAACACACCCATCACAGTTCGAACTCCATGGAATCATAACAATTTCTATAAGAAATGTAACCATTAACAACCATTTCATAAAATTATAAGGATTGAGGGACCTTCCATAGCTTATATATTTCTTACTCTCAACCTAAGATACATGTATACTCAATTTGGTTTCATTTTTGGTTGTTCGTACGCACCCACCAACACAGAATTGTCATATGTTGTTTGAAACTCATATAAAATAGGGGTAATCTAGGGACCACCTGTCTAAAACTTATAGGATCCTCTTAATAGAATATCATTAGGAGATTCATACTCAATTTTAAGAAATAATTAATCCTAACATAACCCCATAAATTCAGTATTTTAAATTAATAATGGATAAGTAGCACGAAAAAACCCTTAATAAAAGTAACTAAAAGGTTAGACTCTATAGTAATGATCCAACATGATGAACTACACTCAAAACAAAGATTAACGAACAATGAAAATCCACTTGATTAGAGAGAGAAAAGGGGTAGGTTCATACAATTCATGTATTGGATAAAGGGGAACAGGGGTTAAACTTTTAAGAATTTTAAATTAAAATAATTTTAAATAATTTTTTCTAAAACAACATTAGAGGCCATCAAGTTCTCATTGTCTGCAAGATACCTGTATAGGGGATACCGACTATCTGTTGGATAACCCAGGTAATAACCACAACCCTAGTAACCCAGATCCAGAGGTAACTTTATTACATCGTCACTAGATACAAGTGATCTTATCCTGAAGGATCGATTAGTTTAGTATTATTTTAGAATTAGATACATGATTGAATCTCGTATTACATTCAAAAACATAATATACAACATATCATTTTCTTTGAGAACATTATTATTCCCTATATCATATCCATTCATATCAGTCATAGTACAATTCCTGGAATCTTGGGGAAAGGAAACAAAAAAAGGGTGATCTTAGATGCCCAATAACGGAATGCGTACAATGGAAGCTATTAAAGAATAAATAAGACATGAATAATATGGCTAGAATAAATTATGATCAAATAATTCCATTTAAATAAATGCATGAGCTCGAAACTTATCCATAGTATACATAACTATTTGAATATTCTCATGGAAATCAATAAATGATTTCATAATAATGGAATGCATAATGCCAGACATCTTAAACCTACTATTGAGGTCGTGGTTCAAGAAATAATACATAAATGGGTAAGGCATATACCATATACCCAAACCATTTTGTCTCATGAGACCTTATAATGCATTGAGGGGATATATAATTCTAGGCCTAACTCGTCACTTAATATTTCTAATGTATTAATCATATGAATGAACAATAAAACTTAATCAACATGCCTTAATAATCAATAACTATCTGAATTGGAAGAACTAGACAACAGAATGTCAATACATTCTTCTGTCAAAATGATCATAATCCATATAGAGAAATATGGTGTATGGTATCATTAGATTATAACCTTAGTAAAGAATAATATTTATCAAAGGATACTGACATAGATTAAATTACTTTTAAAATATCACTAGAAAATTTCTAGAGGATAATACACACTTTTGAAATCACTTATTTAAAATAAAAAAAATTACAAAATATTAGAAAAAACATTTACATTGGAAATAAAAATAAAAATTTATAAAGGAAGTTTCAAAGAAAATATTAGTCATGATTATGGAAAAGGTTTTTCATGTAGTGTATGTTAAAAGAAATATTTTTTTCACACCTTTGGTAAAAAGTTCTTCATTCAGAAGATGATAATAAGATTCATTTTAAAACCTTATATAGAAAGTAAAAATAGGTAAAAATGAATTTAATAAATAATTGAAGCATAATAAAAACATTCTTGTAAACGTTTTAATGAAAATATGAAAATGGAAGATAAGATTATCGATCGAATAGAAAAACAAAGTCTGTTTTCCTTAAAAACATTATTTTAGACTTTTGATTACTTTAGAGAGTAAAATGAATGGAATTTTGGAACCGGGAATGCAGTGGAAGCCCCAAACATGTGGTTTTTTAAAATTTTACACCAACGATCGACATAAACTTGTCGACGTTAATGAACAGCAGCCCGGTCTTAGCTGAGGACCACGCGTGAAGGATTTTAAGTACAAAAATATATCATACCTGGTTTAATTCCAAATCCACGCAAGATGTCTGCTCATCATTGGCGATCACTGCTCAAAGAATCTGACATCGAACTCCTCTAGATTGTCCACATGTGCTTCAACAAATCTATGGGAGCACCATTCGTCATAATCTGGGTGTTAGTGCAGAATTGTGATGATGCCTTCGATGCTCCAACAATTACTACATCGCTTCACTAGCGATGCCTGAGAGAGAGCTCCATCTGAGCTCCTTGGATCCAGAGCATCTCTCTCTAGATCATGGGAGAGAGGAGAGGAGAGATAAGTTCCATGAATAATTCTTGGAAACATACCCTCCTCTTCTATTTATAGTGGTTAATTAAAATACCAGGTATCACCTTGCTAGCCCCGAATACTTAACGCACTATCAACGACATTTTATGACTACTAAACTGACTCATAATTATTATTATAATTTACTTGTAATATATTAAAATATATTACAAGATAATAATTGAGTCATTAACTCAACTCTTCAATCCCATAAATATTAATTGAACCTTGAATATATTTAAAATTCATTAATTAATATTTTTTCATGTATTTACTAAAACTCGTAAATACATTTAATAAATAAATTCAATACTCGTTATTATAAACTCGAATAATATGAATTTATTTATTTCATTGGTGATCATTTAACCTTGGACAAATCTCGAACCCCTGTGGTGGGTCCCACCATGTCCAAAAATCCTATTCAACTGAATATGATAGATTCTTGAATACGCTATTGTGTGTGACCCTCTAGGCCCTTATCTCAACAGCAGTGAATATTATTCACAGACCAAGAGTGGGATCTAGAAACCCATCATGGTCCTTAAAGAGATAAGTATTGTTATGGCAGCGACAACTAACCTATGAACAGGAACGGTATAATATAATCTCTTTGTCAGTAATATCTCATAAATTAGGACGCACTCATGTGTCATCGCCCTTTTCTTGCTTTATTGTTTGTTGATTTAACTGGACGGATTTATCCTTGACTACCATGGCCATGGTCTTATAAATGTACTGTCATCCATATCAACATGGCCTGAGATATATTACTTCCATGACCTGGAAGCGATAAATCCTTTCTTGGCCATTCAACCAATGTCAGGTCACCAATGACGCACCCAACACAAACTAACTCACCATGACTTCATTGCCATGGTTTTCGTCTTGCATCAAAGTGCACAATCAAATGAAATAAATTGGTAATGATCTCAAGTTAGAAGACCATTACACATGATCGTATATAGGAACATCTAATGACACCTGAAACATGTGGTGTTCCTATTGGTGGGTCAGTCCGCATGATCTCACTACTAGAGATCACCAAGGGATAACTTCATGAGAAGAAGTATCAATTCTTATGAGCCCCTAACACCTGATAGTCAGACATCTACTATGTCCAATCATTAAGATGTATCTAGACCATAGAACATATATTTAATATTAATGTCATAGTATCTGGAGGTTCTCATTATATAATGGGAACTGTTATAACCTTTCGATACGACAACTAATATTTGGACATTACCATTTCAATAGTGGACGTAGAAAAGTATACACTATTATGGTTAGATGTCATCTTGTATAGAAAATTGTATACACAATATGGTAATCAAAAGCAGTGATTAGTTGGGTCTAGGGCACCCACTATTTCAACACTCCCACTTGTACTAGAGCCAACTTTCTAACCAAACTTGTTAGCTACTCACATGATGAATATCATGTTTCTGCTGGGTAATGGCTTTAGCTACTGGGCCTTCCACGATTCCTTCACGTGGAAATTCTACTATTGTGACCTTATCTCGTTGAGTATAACTTCTCAAGAGATTGTATCCCGAGTATAACTCACTTTTCCACTACCATAACATGACATCTTGGCTATTAAGAATATTATAATTTACATTATGATGATACTTTTCTTACCAGGTGTGGTTCCAAGAACTGGAAAAAATTATTGCATTTAACTGCTTCTTAGCTACCTTAGAAGCTAAAACATACTCGGTATTTGTAGGTATGGCTACCACTGGCTGATATGAGCTTGACTCACTCATCGTTATTAGCCTATCTACAATAGTATATCATATTGATCTATGGAATACTAGTTTTTATCCCCTAAAACTATTATCCTTTCTTCTCCACTTACCAGGTACATATCTTTTGTACTTTCCAAAGTACAATTAGATAGTTCTGACTGCATCCCTTATAGTGCTCCTGCATATAACTGGTATTTACCTATTATAGAGCATATCCTCGAAATATCAATTCTTGTACATATAATGGTATACGTGATTGATCCATCGCTTTGATGTATAGATTGTTACTCACCACGTTTATCTCTTCCCATGTCATGGACAAGTCAACATGGAGAGATTATGCCCTATGACATAGGCAACAATTCATCTCTTAAATTTTTCCAACTTGTATTTTTCATTACAATGTCACTATATGTACGATTGACTAAGACCAAGAAACCTATATATCTACCTTTGTAGATCCTATTCCCTAGAACTAAGGTTCCTACTTTAAGTCAATCACTAGAGAATAAATTTCCTTTTGGTCTTAACTAACTGTAAGACCAATGTCTGTTTTCTATATGTTGACGAACATATTTGTTCTTAGAAAACATTGGTTCTCCCACCAACCTCTGGTAGACACATGGAAAAGATTTGTTGCAAATGTATTTTCTATGATCATGTTGCCTACTTTAATTGTAAATCGGATTTTAGTAACTTTCAACCTTTATTAGCATTTTGTGATGTGACCATCCCTTTCTAGTTGCATCGTATAGACACCATCCATGATTGGTGACATCCAATGAAAATAATTTGATCATAGATATTATTTATGACAAGTAAAATTCTAACAGATTTAGGCATAACAACTTGGTCAAACCAATCAAGCCTTATTGGTACTGCGCTCGTACCGCCCATGAATCAACTGACTTGAATACCCACCACAGTATTCAAAATAATAAGCCCCTTTTCACTTTGATACATGGAATCCATTAATTGAATTTTAATTGGTCTTATCAATTTTAGCTAATTTCCATACATTGATTACTTGTAGGAAATATTATTCACATTGAATAATAGATCACCGACTATGGTGAAGATAAAAACCATCACCATGGTTTTATCCTTCCTACTCAGTATGTGTCTCTAGAACATACTTTGTTCCACATGTGCTTGTGGAACTATTTCATATGCCAACTATTTGTGCATATTGAGAATTGACTAAATACAAGTCAATATAGCTCCAACTATCTCTAATAGAGATGTGAATCCTTATATAGATATGTAGTCCATCACTTGACTACGACTTTTCTATCTTAATAATTTATGTAATATCCTAAACAGTTGTTAGGATAAGTACCTTAGATGCACAATGTGTTTATCTTGATGCATGTTTGTTTGTATCCGAACAAACTATTTGCATCCAAACACATGTTCTTATGAAATAATGGATTTACATCAAACTATGACTCGTATGATATCCATTTTTCATTATAGTTGGCATAAGGTTGTGGGATATCACCGTTATTTGTGGAGCACGTCATGAAATATAATGGAATTTTCTGCAAGTTGTAAAATTGATACTACTTACATCAAAATTTTGATGTATAACATATGCATTTAGGAATTGCTCCACGCTACATGTTTGTTGATAAATGTTGATATGTAAGACTTCATCATTAATCCTACTCATTAACATCAATGTTGTGATGTCTATAAGGTAATGTGCATTTAAGAATTACTCCATGCTAAATTATCATGATTGATGAATTCTTGGTCGAGATATTCTTCGATATCCCAACCTGAAGCAAATCATATCTCTTGACCATGCATATACTTCACTTTTTTATTCCTTAATTACTTAAAGGAATCTTATGAAGTATATATACCTCTAGAGTATACTTGGAATATTTAACGCTCACTTGTTGAACTATTTCCAAAATCTTTGTGACATACCTTTATTTCTAAAGGCTCCTTTGTCCAAACTAAATACGTCGATGATACCAAAAGTATTTAGATGTGCCGAGCCTAAATACCTTACTTGGTATATTCATGATGTCCACTTTTAGTATTACTTGACAAAGAATTATCTTGTCACAAATGGGTATAAGTATTACATTTATATTCATCACTAATTGCCTATGACTCATGTATTATTGAACTAGTTATTGAGTTTACCAAAAACAGCATTCATTCCTTAATCTAAAAGAATGTCTCATTGCATCCAAGGACACATGAGATTAATTTTTGTGGCTATACTCAATAATAGTTCAAAATGAATCTTTCACAAGGCAATTAAAGAAGTCGTGTACTTCTCAACACTAGCCTAGGTATCACCCTTTCACAGCCACTTATAGAATACACATGACTTTTAGTAAGGTTTCTATACTTACTTGGTAATTGTATTTAAATACACATATGTAAAAATCATATAGTATTAAATACCCAAGTAGTAAAATGAAAAATTACATTAATGAATATTCCTGATGTAGAAGTGGTAACTTGCTCCTTTAAATCAGTTTATTGCTTTTAAATATCCATAGTTTTATTTTATAATATGCAATAAAAATAACCGTTGTTAATACCTCATTAATTGAAGGACGTCGTGAATGTGCCATTGGCATTAAATGCCTTTGACCTTTCCACGTTGTCTTTCAATTTATTCTCCATAAGAATTAAAACTTAATTTTCCTTTATTCTTATTATCTTGGAGAACCTTACCAGGATGGGTAATGAAGCGTTTACTCAATACTTGTTCGTTTTGTAACTTAAAACGATAATTGAGTAAAGTGGTGAAAATGCTATGAGAAATGGATTCATTTAAAGATCATGATCAATCTTTCAATTTACACATGTTGATGTAACATCGCCTTATTTATATCATTGCTTCACTTTCTCCTTGAAAACATCCTGGAGATGATACTTCATGTTATATCATCCATGTCCTGGTGTAGCGACCGCAACTAACATCGGACATTGATAGAAGCATAATGATATGATTATCATATGCTTTGTATATTAGTCTCCTATAAGCAATTTCACCCTCGCTTCTTGAGGTAGTTTAACAGTGTTGGGGACATTGGCACCTTGATTTTCCTATATCATAGTACTATGTGCAGGCACCTGTACTATTCATGGATACTCATGTTAGTGTGGACATTTATTTTGTCCATTATTATATCACCTTTTTTTAAACTCATGGTATATCTTTTCATTTTCTACAAAAATGAATTTTAGCATATTAGTGCCTTTTATCTGGATTACCGGTTTAGACATTTTGATTAATTATTTAAATCATTTAATGTCTCTCACTATTTTATCGGATTCTAAGAAACCTCTGTGCTAGAATCGGAATACTCTGTCGTTAGAGTATTCTAGTAGCAAGAACCCTGGAACCACCCCTCATAGTCTACAAGCTATGGCTACACCACTACTTGGAGGGTTCTAGGTGGGCTTTTGGCTGGCTGATCGATTTGACTTGCGGCTCCATGATCTGTTGATTGAAGTCCCAGCTTCTTAAAATCAGAACTTTGATTTAGTCAACGCTTGCCTCTAAAATTAAAACAAGCTAGATGTGGATATTTCTTTGCTGCAATTTTAGTTAAGTCAACCCATCATTCTTATAAGGACTCCCCGGTATTAAGAGGCACCCTTAGTTATGGCTTGACCAGCACCTCAAATAGCTGGTTTTTTCCAAATTTGAATAACGAAAGGTTGCTATGGCTTAATATATCTTTGAGGGTTTTATTATTTTTAGTGTGACGAAGAAATCATTTTCTATTTTTATAAGCACGTACTATGTGATCTCACTCACAACCGACCATGCAAGAAATAGAAATTTCATCACGTCAAATGTTCATTTTATCTTGCATGATTGTTTATTATTATTCTATGTGACCGTGTTCTAACTACACATTCACAAAATAATAAACCATGCAGAAATAAAATGAAAAACATGATCATGATCTAATTCTAATGGTTGATCCGTTGAGTGAATAACGGACCAACCAAAACCCTAGGGGTAAGTACCTTTAGTCACATGGCTTGCAACTTTAACAGCAACGTCTGGTCATCCAAGGTATCCAACTCTTGTCTGGTGCATCGCCGTCACTTGGTGCGAAATGCGTCATACCTTGTCTTGTCATTAAACAACAGTACTCGCGCGCAGGCGAGAGGATCTCGGGGTATAAAATTACAACTCTGAAAATGAACGTGCAGGCCCTTATACATATAATTCCACTTGAGATGATACGCATATCATCTTTTATTTAATTAAAATAATTATTACAAACCGACATGCAATAATTAAATAAATTAATTAAATAAAAGTTTCCAGACATACATCGGTCAGCCACCAACTCATGATTAGTTTACGCATTAACTTGCGTACATAAAATAAATGTGGAATAAAATTAAACTTGCATAAAACAATACTCAAGGTCATTTGATTGAATTAAAATTTTCACTCTTATTTTTAATTCAATAGTTATGTTGTTCGGTCCCAATTTATTAATTTAATTTTAAAACTAAAATTAAATTAATTAATTAATTTAATTAATCTCCCAATTAAATTAATTATACCACAACAAACAAAAAATAATATCTAATTAATTTAATTATCAACTGTAATTAAATTAATTGTTTTAATTAATTTTTGATTGAAATAAAATTACTCGAGCCCCTGAAATCCCAGGCAGGGCCTTTGCAGGTTGGGGTGAACCCGCTTAGGCCCAATCTGGGTTGTACTGACCCCGTGCAGGGCGATCTGGGATGGGCAAGTCCGCCAAATCACATTCTGGGCTGGGAAAACCCGCTCGAGTTTGGTTCGGGACAATGCAGGTTACCTGCCTGCTAGGAGGATCGAGCGGCCGAAGTTTACTGCATGCCGGTGCGCTAGACTGAACCAGGATGTTGCGGCTTTAGATAGGCAATGAGGCTTGTGTGTAGACCCGTGGGAGATGGAAGCTGCGGTAGGGTGTCACGCAGGTTCTGTCGCTGTAGAGGGCGGGTGAAGCGGGAGGATGACGGTGGAGGGAGGCAACCCAGAGGGGCTGTCTGCGGCTGGAAGGGGCACCGCGGGGCACTAGTGCAGCGGTCTAGGAGAGGGTCGGGCAGCCTGGTGGATGGGAGGTGAGGCCGAAAGTCGGCGCTGCAGCTTGAGGCACAGATGTACTGGAGAAGGTCGGTCCGGCGGGTGGAAGCCTGGTCGGCCATGGGAGGAGGCAGTATGCAGCTGGTGGGAGTCAGGTCGGGGTGCTTGCTGGTCGTGGGAGGCAGCGGCAGTGCCTGCTATGGGAGGTGGACCAAGCGGCTTGGACAAAAGGTGATCCGGGCAGCTCGTCGGTGTAGGGCTACATGCGGGCTCGGAGGAGGACACCGTTGTAGCTGCCTGGTTTAGAGGAGAGGCGGCCCAGTTTCATTGCTGGGAGGAGTCGGCCAAGGCAGAGGGTCGGCCATGCTTGATGGGGTGTGGAGGCTGGTGGTCTGCAGTGGCACAATGCCTACTACGGGAAGGGGGAGGCTTCATGTGCCTGGGTGCCAATTTCACAGGTCTCCATGGTTTGCAGCGGGATCTGCAGCGATACGGCCCAAGGAGGAGGGCTTATCGGCTTTGGCTCCTGCGGCACTGGCCGCTCCTTGGGAAGTAGAGGAGTCGGCCCTTCAGGCCCTCGCCCATGGGAGACGGGGGTTTCTTGGCCCCCAAACAACCTGCTTTTTTTTCACGACCTATACATACAGTTCATCACCCCCATTTTTTTGTCTTTTTAAAAAATAAAAAAGATTTTCTCCTCCCTCTTTTTTTTAATTTCAATCTAGACTTGAAAAGTCTTCCCACCCCCTTTTTTTAAAAAAATCAAGACGTTCTTTCCAGGTCTTGCACCCATCCTAATTTTTTTTTATTTCTTAAGTCTATATTTAGACTTAAAAGAATAAAAAACTTATAATAATAATATATTATTATAATATAATTTTATAATAATAAAATTATTATTATAATTAAACTATTATTATTATAGTTAAATTATTATAATAATCATCATCATTAAGGTTCACCGGAAAACACAATTTCGGTAATCGGATGTCCACGCGGTGATCATAAAACAATTGGTTTAATTCTGATTCTAAACTTCAGATGACTGCAGATGGGTCATCTGAATTCAATCGTGGTCAGCGATGTTGGGACCGTAACAATGCCATCTTCATATTTTAATGTAAATTTAATTATTTTGGCTTAAATTCGACATGCATCCCTCTAATACCACTTGTTGGAACTAGACGTTTAGTGGAAGCCCTAAATAGGTGGGTTTTTAAAATTTTCCACCGACGATCGACGTAAACTTGTCGACGTCGCTGAACAACAGCCCGGTATTAGCCGATGACCACGCGTGAAGGATTTTAAGCACAAAAATAAACCGTAAAGTACCTGGTTTAATTACAAAGTCGTGCAGGATGTCTGCTCATCATTGGTGATCATTGCTCAAATAATCCAACATCAAACTCCTCTAGGTCATCCACACACACTTCAAGAAATATGCGGGAGCGCCGTTCGTCGTAATCCAGGTGCTAGCTTGGAATTTCGATAACGCCTTCGATGCTCCAACGATCACCACATCGCTTCGCTAGCGATGCCTGGGAGAGAGCTCCATCCGAGCTCCTTAGATCCAGAGCATCTCTCTCTAGATCATGGGAGATAGGAGAGGAGAGATAAGTTCCATGAATATTGTTAGGAAAAATCCCCTCCTCTTCTATTTATAGTGGTTAATTAAAATACCCGGTATCACATCACCAGCCCCGAATACTTAACGCACTATCAAGGACATTTTATGACTACTAAACTGAGTCATAATTATTATTATCATTTACTTTTAATATATTAAATTATATTACATGATAATAATTGAGTCATTAACTCGACTCGTCTTTCCCATAAATATTAATTGAACCTTGAATATATTTAATATTCATCAATTAATATTTTTTCATGTATTTACTAAAACTCATAAATACATTTAATAAATAAATTCAATACTCATTATTCTAAACTCGAATAATATGAATTTATTTATTTCATTGGTGATCATTTAACCTTGGAAAAATCCCAGACCCCTGTGGTGGGGCCCACCATGTCCAAAAATCATATTCTACTGAATATGGTAGATTCTTGAATACGTTATTGTGTGTGACCCTCTAGGCCCTTATCTCGACAGCAGTGAATAGTATTCATAGACCAAGAGCGGGATCTAGCAACCCATCATGGCCCCTGAAGAGATAAGGATTGTCACAGAAGTGACAACTAACCTACGAACATGCACTATTTAATATAATCTCTTGGTCAATAATATCTCATAAAGCAGGACACACTCAAATGTCATCACCCTTTTCTTGCTTTATTGTTTGTTGATTTAATTGGATGGATTTACCCTTGACTGCCATGGTCATGGTCTTATAAAGGTACTGCTATCCATATCAACATGGCTTGAGATATATTACTTCCATTACCTGGAAGTGACAAATCCTTTCTTGACCTTTCAACCAATGTCATTCAACCAATGACGCACCCAACACAAACTACCTCGCCACGACTTCATTGTCATGGTTTTCATCTTGCATCAAAGTATGCAATCAAATGACATACATTGGTAATGATCTCAATTCAGGAGACTATTACACATGATCGTAGATAGGAACATCCAATGACACCTGAAACATGTGGTGTTCATATTGGTGGGTCAGTCCACATGATCTCACTACTAGAGATCACCAAGTGCGAACTTCATGAGAATAAGTCTCAATGCTTATGAGCCCCCAACACCTGATATTCGTACATCTACTGTGTCCAATCAGTAAGATGTATCTAGACCATAGAACATATATTTAAGATTAATGTCATAGTATCTGGAGGTTCTCATTATAGCCTGGGAACTTCTATAAACTTTCGATACGACAACTAATCTTTGGACATTACCATTTCAATAGTGGATGCAGAAAATTATACACTATTATGGTAAGATGTCATCATGTATAGAAAACTATATACACGATATGTTAATCAAAAGCACTGAATAGTTGGTTCTAGGGCACCCACTATTTCAACATGGAAAACATGTAATTTCTAGAAATAACCAATATAAAAGGATATTTATGGGTTTAATGATATAAAAATCATACAATTCCCCCCAATAAAAACTTAAACATAAATAATCTCAAATACGGAAGAGATTTTGAAATAAATCCTTACCACAGGCCAAGCTTGCTTCATTAGTGATTTTCACCACCTATATAATAAATTTAAATTTATTATAATTATATTATAGAAATAAATAAATACTTATATTATCATATATGATCCACTTATAACATTTCAACCCTTTTTTATCAATAATTAATTATTAAAATCATCATTTACGAGTGTTAACAGTTTTTTATGTAAGTTTTTGGTTTAGTAATTTTAGTCCTTACATATTTATAATGGTTACATAGTTTAAAAATGATAATAATCTTGAAATTTTCATATATATTCATTATATGTAGAGAATCATTCTTGAAAGATGTACATGAAAAATGAATCGCATCGCATCATGGAGGTGGTAGTCCACACGTACGTATTAGCGACGTTATCATTTTGTAATGGAAGGGTAGGATGATAATTGATATATTATATTTCAAAAATCATAATTATGTTATAAATATAATATATATTCCTTATTTTTATCCATATAACCATCCAAGTAAAGTGGTGATGAAAAATGAATTACACCACTACGTGGAGAGGACAAGCCTTATATATGCACTAGTGATGTTTTCAGTTTCCATTAGATGGATATGTAGATGAAAAAGGGTTATAGCATAATCATATTAACATTTCAATATATGAGAGATACTAATTATATTATATCAAAGTGGTTAGGAGAGTTTTCAAGGATGTAAAATAAAAAATAAAAAGAAAACACTTTGTTAATAACAATACCTCTTCTTCAGACAACCTCCTTAGGTTTATACCTAAAGTCTCCTTAGGATGGTATTATGATCAAAACATAACCTCTATGATGTTATTAGGGTTGTTATGAAAGTATTTGGGTAGGTATTGGATGATCTATAAGGCCCGTGAAGTGTGGAGAAGAGAGGAGAGGTGGTTTCCTTTTATGAAACACATGTAATTTTTCAAAAGATTAAAATATATTATTGTCTAACTAAAAAAAATGGATCCAAAATGACTGATATTAAAATTAGAGAAGATATATGGATGAAATATTACCATTAAATAGGTTTTATACAAGTTTTTATATCATTTAAACCCTTATCATTTCAATTTTAAATATCTTAACCCATTATAACTCTTACCATGATAACTAACCTTTTTACCAAAGTTTATTTTCATGATGGCCGAAAATGAAAATGGAAACATTGGTAATTTATAAATAATGATTAAAAATATGGAGTCCATTTTATCAAATTAAATTTCTATAAGTTGAAGAAATTAATTTAAAAACAAATTTGTAAAATGTGATGAAAAATTGTATTCCAAAAAATGATTTTTAAGTATAAAAATATTTTTATACCAGATTCAATTATAATTTTGATAATAATGAAACTAATTGAATTATGTATAATTAAAAAGAAATAATGTAATTTTAAAACCAATACAAAAAATATACATTTTATATACATTAAAATAGAAGACACTTTTCTTGAAAATTGATAATTTCACTATTCATTAAAAATAAAAAAAAATCCAAAAAAAATCCAAAAATTCACCCTAAGACAATATTGACATGAATATTTTAAATATGACATTCCTTTATTCAAATAAAAATTCTAAAAAATTATAATTTCGTTTTTAATCAAATATTCTTGAATAAAGTAATGTGCATTATACTATTGTATCTCTAGAAAGAAAACCGTAATATAATTGAAGCTCGGGTATTGTATTCTACCCTCCTTCAAAAATTTCATCCTTAAAATTTCCATAATGTCACTTTGTGAATAAATGTTGGTAGTTATTCATCATAACTTCTTCAGGTTCCGATGTTTCCTATTATATCTTATGATTTCTCTAAATTACTATTACCAGTTGAGTCATCTGATTCCTTAATACTTGTTCTCTAGTATCTAGAATCATGATAATCTCTTCGCAGTAAGATAAATTAGGTTCCATTTCTATTTCCTAATAGGTGAGTACATGCATTTGATCTGGCATGTACTTCCTAAATAAAGAGATGAGTAACACATCATGTACATTAGTTGGGCTTGGTGGCATTGTGAAATGGTAACCCACAACTCCAATCCTTGCCAAAATTTTAAAAGGATCAATGCACCTTAGAGTTAGTTTTCCTTCTATTATAAATCCTATAACAACATTCCATGGAGATACCTTCATGAAAACTCGATCTCCCACTTTAAATTCTAAATCCTTCCTTTGGTTATCAGTATAAATTTTTTTTTATCTTTGAGATTCCTTAATATTATTATGAATAGTCTTCACTTTCACAATTGTCTCCTCAACAAGATATGAGCCTAAAAGCTTCATTTCATTAACTTCTTCCAAACAATTTGAAGTATGACACATCTTTACATAAAATTTTTTATAGGGTTCCATTTTAATGCTTGAATTTAAGCTATTGTCATATGAAAATTCTACCAAAGGTAAACATTTATCCCATATACCTTGAGAGAAAATCAAACATTACCTCAACATATCTTAAAATGTGTGAATAGTCCTTTTGGACTGCCCATCAGTTTGAGGATGATATACAGTGCTCAAACATAGCTCAGTGTCAAGAAGCTTCTAAATACTTCTAGAATTTCGATGTAAACCATGGATCATGATCAGATATAATCAAAAGTGGGGTGCCATGAAGTCTCACAACTTCATTAAAATAGAACCATGTTAGGAAATCAAGAGGTATATCTTCCCTTATTGCGAGAAAATGTGTGAACTTGGTAAGATAATCAACAATAATACATATGGAATCATTCTTTCTCAGAGTCTTCATAAATCCAGTGAAAAATTCTATATTAATATCATCTCACATCCATATAGGAATAGGTAGGTGTTTCATGACTCCTTTGGGATGTTTTCTCTCAGCCTTTACATATTTACAAATAAGGAATCTTGATACATATTCTGAAATTTCCCATTTAATATTATCCCAACAACAAAAATCCTTTAAATCCTAATATATTTTAGTGCTTCTAAGGAGTATATAGAAATCTGATCTACGGGATTCATCTATAAATTCTCTTTTTAGATTAGGTATGGATGGAACACATAACATCTTTCCAAATTTCATCACACCGTCATTATAAACAAAATCTTCTAGTTTCCCATCATTAACAACTTTAATTTTCTTTTATAAACTCTTACCAATGAGCTGGGAACTTTTTATATTTTCCAATAAGGATGGTTTGGAAATCATTTTGAAAAGTTTTTATGTTTTCCCTTCCCTAATAGTTCCCATATCCAACTTTAACAAGTCTTTGGATAATTAATCCTTTTCAATCCTCATCTTAAAAGAACACCATGATCTATCATACTAAATGAATCAACAACATTATTAGACTTCCCATGGTTCTAGTGTATCGAGTAATCATAATTCTTGGGTACCTATAGACATCTCCTCTTCCTCATATTGAGATCTTTCTATGAAATGATGTATTTCAAACTCTTTTGATCCATATATATCTCACATTTTTCACCATTGAGATAATGCCTTTATATCTTCAAGGAAAAAATTATAACTGTCAACTCAAGATCATGGGTTGGATAGTTATATTCATGAATGTTTAACTACCTTGATGTATAGGCAATAATATTATCATTCTACATAAGGCCACATTCATTTCCTTTCTTTTATGCACCAGTATATTTTACAAAACCATCCCCTCTTGATGGTAAAGTCAACATTGTCACATTGAGCAACCTCCTATTTAACTCTTTTAAACATTCTTCGCATTCCTCTATCCATAAGAACTCAACCCCTTTATGGGTTAACTTGGTTAATATATTTTCTAATTAGTCAAAATTTTGTAGAAATTTCCTATAATAACCTTCTATTATAGGGAAAATACATACCTCAGTTATGTTTTTTCATATAGAAAATTCTTTCAATGCCTTTATCTTTGAATGATTAATTGATATTCCATATTTAGAGAAAATATATCCAATAAAAGTAACTTCATAAATCCATAATTCACACTTTCTCAATTTCCCATATAACCCCTTTTCTATAAGAGTCTTAAGAATGATTTGTAAATGAATCTTATGCTCTCCATAACATTTGGTGTGTATAAAGATATCATAAATAAACACCATAATGAAATTATTAAGATATTACTTGAACAAAATGTTCATCAGATCCATAAAAACAAAGGGTTCATTAGTCAATCTATATGGAATTAATATAAACTCATAATTTCCACACATCGTATGAAATCCATCTTTGGAATATCCTTTTTCCTTACATGTGATAGATAACACCAAAGTAGACGATCAATCTTTGAAAAAAATTGAGCTCCTTGAATTTGATCAAACAAGTCATTAATATGAGGAAAGGGATACATGTTCTTCATAGTAATGGAATTGATTTCTCTATAATCAACACACAACCTCATAGTCACATCCTTCTCTTTCATAAATAGAATAGGAGATCCCAATGGTGAAACACTTGGACATATGAATCCCTTATCACACAACTCCTGATGTTGTTTCTTTAACTCCATTAACTCCACTACGGCCATTATATAGGGAGTCCTATAAATAGGTTTCATGTCAGGGATGAGTTCAATAGAAAACTCAAATTCATGCTCAGGTGAATGTTTTAGGTAGTTATTTAGGAAACACATCAATACATTCTTTCACAATAAGAACATCTTCTATCCTAGGGTTGCCTCTCCCATCTTTAGATTATGTATGCTCTTTTTCTCCTAAAATTTCCTTAAAGAGAGCTACTGTGAGTGAATCTAAGCATGATTCAAATGATGAATTCTTTGTTCTAAATATAATGAATTCCATATCTTTTTCATAAATTATAATATATTTCTATTGGAAATAAAGTCTTTCATTATAATTTGAAACCCAATCCATACTATGGATTATATCAAAGTCTAACATAGGTATAATAATCATATTTGAGAATAGGGTATGTCCATGCATCATAATGGGGATTGAGTGATATGTCATTATTGCAATGATATTTCCACTTTGTGTCTTGATTTATAACTAAGTTCTTAGTTTTCTAGTGAAATATTTAATTTTATTGGAAAATGTAGAAGATATAAAAGAGTACAAGGATCCAAAATCAAATAAAGCATTAGTTAACATTAAAGTTATGATTATGGTACATGCCACCACATCGCTAGGAGTGTCAACTTTGGTTGTAGTAATTTCATAAGCTTTCCCTTCTCCCCTTGGCCTCTTCACTGATAAGTTCCCTTGACATTTGAGCATTGATTGGAATAGTGTTCCATATCCTTATAGTTATATCACTATACTTTAATGACTTCTACCTTACCCTTGCATTCGTGAGCATGATGGAATTTCTCCTCACACTTATTGAAAACTCTTGTTCCATTCAAGCATGTAACAGGGTGTTTCTTTCCATAAGTATCACATGTTTGAAACTTCCCCCTCTTCTTCCCCTTATCAATTTACATCATGAAGTGGCCAACCATCCTATTCTTCTCTTTCATTCCTTCAAATTAGTATGACTTGGAAAATTATTTTTCTTTCTTGATAGCACATGATACTATATCCTTATATGATGATAATTTTTTAGAAACTATTTCCTTCAAATGATTGGCTTTAACCCGTCAAATAAATGGTAAATCAGACTCTTTAAATTACATACATAGCCCAAAACATGCCTTGATAACCATGTAAAGTTGGTTTTAGACTTATCATCATTTCCTTTACCTTTTGTATTAGAATCGTGAATTGTCTCTTTATATTCAACCATTATTTTTGTGTAAAATATTTTTCAATGAAATGTACCATAAAATTCCACCACTCCATGATCATTATTTCCTCATTATCCTTAGTGTTATGAATTAATGAGTACCATTTATCTACATCCTCCATGAGATGATAAACTACCATGAAAACCTTCTCCATTTCATTACTTCACAAATCGATAAATATCTTTTCTAAGGAACTTATCCTCTACTTGGCTACTAATGGATTTGTGGTTCCATTGAATTAAGTAGGATGTTATTGCATGAAACAATATAAAATTCTTACACCATGTCATGGATCAGTATACTGCTCCATATGGACTTGGTTATTAGTCATAACGAGAGTTAGCTACCCCAATATAGTTATTATTTATTCAGTTCTAGCCTCAACTTCATTGACTTTCCCTTGAGGGTAATCCCTAAATTAATTTTGTGCATGAATATAGTTTCCAGTTATTTCCACTAAGATCCATTTATAAATAGTGGAATGCACTATATTAGATCATAACATTAAAAATCATAATGAATAATTCCAAAAATATGTTAAAAACTTAACATAAATTGAAAATTTAAGCATAGATAATTTTAGAATCATAAGCTTAGTATCATTGAGAATATCATCAAATCATAATGTAAGATCCTAGTTTTTATACGAGGTATGGATCCTTTAAATTTCAGTTTGAATCATTTGTTTTATCTATATGAGAATTCCTAAGGGATTATGAAAGGGTTTGGGATCATCCTGGGCTTTTCAGGGCCTAATGCTCTGGTTTTTGAAGAAACAACATTATGTGAATGGTTAGTAGTAACCATACGACTCAACCATGTAGCTCATATATAGAGGATAATGGGTAGTTTAACCATGCAGGAGGAGGTTTTGGGCCATGCAAAAACTAAAATATTTTGCAAGTATTCTTAGCACGGTTGGGGCATAGTTAGTTTAACAGTGTGTCAAACCATGTGAGGGGGTGGAGGTATCGCAGAGTGAGCACCCACTGGTTGTGCATGGTTTGTCAAACCATGCACCTAGTCGTGAGCGGGGGTGTTCCACTTAAACAGTGATGGCATGCGGTTTGGCCAACATTGCGGCCAAATTGTGCACCCTTTAAAAAGTTTGGAAATTACCAATTTTCCCCTAATTCCTTTAACCTTCCTCTATTTTTATCCTCTATTTGTAAAAGATCCCCCACATTGAGATCTCCCTTATCCCTTAATCAAGGCTTTGAGACTCCCTCATATGACATATGATTCAAGCACTGATAGTCGTGTTTGATTCCCATTAGTAAGCCTTTGACTCTGTTAACATCATTTCTTAGTTTATCTCTCCATCTTTGGTGTTGTCCTCATTCAAGCTAATATGCCATATTTTTAAGGTATTTTTCTATTTCTTTAATTTCTCCCATTCCAGCCTGAATTAAAGGATGATACTGGATGGGGATTGTTCTACCCATCTAAGGTAGGTGGTTAATACCATTCCCCTAAAATTTTAGGTGTTTATCTATTGTCGATGTTTTGCTACATGTCATTCCTTCCATGAGTTGCTGCTAAAAATTATAAACTAATAAATTAATTATGGGAACATGATTCTAGATAGTGTTACAAGACTTGATAACTGGTTGGAGGTTGAAAACCTCAAACCTGACCATCCCCTTGGGTAGTTTTAACTTTTTACCTTAACGACTATGTTCTCCTAGTGACCAAAGCACCACTCTGGTGTATTTGTCTTGGCATGGCCAATGAAATGTTATAAATTAAGTCAATAAATAATAGGTGGCATGGACATAATCAGGGATCACTAGATTACTTACATATGAATTAAATGAAAGGTGGATGGTAATCCCATGTCACTTGACCATTGATAAATGATGTAGTGGAAAGAAGGTTACACTTGGACCCTTTGTATTACACTTCAATCTTGTGACTTAAATGGTGAATTGAGTTGATGTTGGGAATGAAAATTTACATGGCTTAGAGTACTTTTACTTCATGCTTATCTTCTGAAATGGAGAAGACATTCTATGTTGATTGTTTATAAATAATGGACAGGATGTTCCACACTTCTTACTCATAATTAAAGGACACAACATTCCACATTACATGTATAGAAATAATGGACATGAAATTCCACATTTCTTACTCATAATTAATATACATGATATTCCATATTACATACTCAAAATAATGGACATGATATTCCAAATTTACTTATTTTTAATTAGTGGACATGACATTCCTTATTGAAGATTCTAGATAAATGGACATGACATTCCTTATTGTTTACTTGGAATTAAAGGACATGATGTTCCTTATTATCTACTCAGAAATATAGGACATGATTCTCTGTATTGATTATTTAAATAATAAATATTTAGGGAAAATCCAGAATAGTTTGAAGTAGGTTATATCGGACGGTTGTCCTGTGAGGAAATTGAGCCAATGTGGGTTTGCTTAGTCCATTTATTACCTTTTTTGTTATTACCTGCACACTATTTCATTATATATTAATAGATTAGATTAGTTATAGACACCATTGGTGGTGGGATATTGAGTTTTACCCATATCCTGTACGGGCCATCGATTGGTACCTAGACAGATTTCATGGATGCAGGTTGGGACAAAGGAAAATAGCCTACTGTGGATGCTTAAATTCATGTACTAGGATGGAGTACAGGAGTATAGGATCGAACATGTGCTCGTGATGCTATTAGAGATATATTTTTTACTTTTTTTATAGCATGTACTCTTATATTCATGCTTCCTTTTTTCCTTACTCCTCATTTTGTATAGCATCATGAAATTATTTTTTATATAAAACGGGGGATTATGTATGTCAGTTTTTTTTTTCAGGATGTTACTTCTGGTGTTTATATTATAACATTTCTTATTATGATTTATATCTACATATCACCATTGTGTTTCACTTTGATAAAGAGGGTATAGTCTCTCCACCATACCATTATATACCCTCTCTACTAGTCAGAAACCTCCGGCGTATAGGGAGGCACGTTTGAGGTCATGTGCCCAATCAGGTTCAGTTACATTTGAGAGAATCTGGTCTGGGATGTTACAAGTGATATCTAAGATTTCTTTTCCTTATATGTTATTGTTTTAGTTTGGTTTAAAGGAGACTAATAAAGTTTCAAAATTTGATAATGAACTTGTTCATGGGAGTATCTAACCCACAAATAGGGAAAATCCATGTTACTAGGGATGGGACTTGTTGTTCTTATTTTCTCCTATTATAGTTGTACTAATTTCACCGTAGGGTGACACACATGTTTTCTGAAATTTTTTATGATTCTAGATTTTTATTCTTGGCCCGATAAGGAAATTAGGTATTATCTCATGAATCATTATAGGCACCTGAGGATTATATGTCATCCATATGACATTCCATGTTTAATTATCATATGCATTGCTAGCAACATGTTGTAGTGACTTGACTGCTATATCTATTATTTGAAAAACATTTATTTAGGATGAGTGAGGTATATAATTGTTTAATTAATGTGTCTTCATCAACCTAAATAGTGTTTTCCCATATAGATTGATGGTGACACCAGAACTAACCAATTATGCTATGTTTGAGCCATGGACCCTTGGTTGCGTGGGATGGAACGTTAGTGGTTGAAATTAAATTCATGCCAATTTCAATTTATAAGGTGTATGGAGATCTATAAATTGGGAATGGTGGTCCATTTACCAGAACCTCTTCTATGAGATATGAGGCTTTGACCCAGACCTGACCTTAGTAGTGGGTGTTGGGAGTGTCTCTTGTGTTCCTTTCTGATCTTCTAAATTACCTAGACTTGGATTTAAGATAAGGAAAATGGATATTTACTCTTACATAAGAAGGCTTTTACTTATCTTACTATTTTATCTATGATCAATTTTTTATGAAATTTAGTTTGGAGGTGTGAAATAGGCATTGTAGAAATATACCACCATGATGACATCGAGTTGTGCACTAAGAGGGTGGCGATGACCATGCTCTGGAGGTGGTGAGACTTGAAACATTGGTATTATCTCAAGTAGTTCCAACAACAAAACCTCCTATTATACCTAATCTGGGTGCCAACACTTAGTTTCAAGAGGGTTTCCTATGGTTCATGAAAACCATGTAGGGAGTTCTGTGACCTTCCCCTACTGTGGCAGAGTTGATGTGAGAGTCTCAACAGCTAAATCCACTAACATTCTTAGGGGATGATGCCCCCTAGGATGTTGAGTCATGTCTAAAGGGCACATTATCTATCTTTGAGATTCTAAAGATGCCGCTCTGGAGGATGGTCATGCTTGAAGTATATTTAATGGATCTTCCAAGCATTGGTGGGATATGTTAAAATAGGAAGGTCAGCATTATGAGATGGCCTGTAGGGACTTTAAGTATAGTTTTTATGAATAATTATTTCCAAAGACACTAAGAGATGAATGATATAGGATGTTTATGCATTTGGAGCATGGTAATCTGTATGTTATGGACTGTTTATCTCATTTTATGGAACTCCAATGTATCACACTGACCCTTTCTAGTGATGAGTCAACTAGAGCAAGGTGGTTTAAGGATGGGATTAGGCAATTAATTCATTCTTAGGTGAATGTTTTTCATTTGACTACCATATCTGAAATAGTGAACTAGACACTCATTTACAAATGTGACCTGAGGGATATTGCGGATGTGGACATGGTAGTTTAGTGACTAGGTAGGGTGGTAGTTCATCCAGCTATCAAAAGCATTGTTTTGACCTTTCTCATAGGAGTAAAATTAGTCATAGTGTCCACCGAGTTAGCCAGGTGACATGTCATCAGTGTGGGAAGTTGGGACATATAGAGCCCCAGTGTTGCAAGGACCTAATGGAGTGTCGGTCTTGTGGCATGATGGGTTATCTTCAATGGTTTTTTTGGAACTTTCCTCAGTAGTTAGTGATAGAGGATATGCACCAGCTCCAGGTTTTGAAGTGGGATCAGTAGCTCCAGGTTGGGCAAGGAGGTGGAGTACCACAGACTGATCACGCAGAGGAGGTAGTTGTGGATGAGGTGGTTATACCTGAGATATGCAACACCAACAGAGTAGACCTACTCGGGGTAGTCAGGTTGTGACTCATGGCCATGGATTAGGCTAGATATATGCAGTACAACCTACACTAGAGGAGCAGAGTTCCACTCCATCTACAGTGTGAGGTACGATTATAGTATCCCCTACTTTAGTATTTGTTCTTTTTGATATAGGTACTTCTCATTCATTTATATTTGTGGAAATTATGGAAAATATTGGCCTCAAGATTGAGTATTTATGTGGAGTGAGGACTCTTGAAACTCCTTTGGGAGTGAGATCAGAAAGCGTACACCAATGCAGGGAGTACCCTCTTGAGATTTGTGGCTACCGTTTCTTATGGATCCTTTTCATCCTTAAAATTGTGGGCTTAAATAGAATACTCATGATGGATTGGTTGATTCCCTATCGAGCCCATATTGACTGTTATCACTAGAGAGTGTATTTTATATCCCTAGAGGGAAATAAGTATGAACATAAAAGAGAATAGGATATCTAATCTAGTCGAGGTGGACCTGAGCATCGTGGGATGGGTGGAGTGTTATCCCAGATTTCTAGCCATTATATGAGTGATCAAGGAACACATCAGATAGAATTTCCTCCTTTAGTGGATCTTTTCAGGGATGAATTCTGGGAAAAATTTTCTCAGTGACCTCCAATTAGAGAGGTAGATTTTTTCATTGAACTAATACTAGGTGTGGCACTCATATCTATTCCTCCTTACTGGATCTCTCCTACTGAGCTTCAAGAACTCAAAAAAAAGTTATAGAACTTGGAATCCAAAGGGTGTATCTGACCCAGTACTTCTCCTTGGAGTTCACTTATTCTTTTCACCAAGAAGGCATACATAACCCTTAGGCTTTGAATGGATTACCAATGGTTTAATCAACTTATGGCTAAGAACCGGTATCCACTACATCGTATAGATGATATCTTCTATCAGCTCTGAGGAGCTCAGGTCTTCTCGACAATAAAATTGATGTTGGGATATCATTCATTAATGGTTAGATATTTATATATACCACGTACAACATTTTGTAGTAGATATGAATTGTATAAGTATTTGGTAATGTCATTCGGTCCCACTAAACACTAAAAGTTTTCATAGATATGATGAATCAGGTTTTCCACCCATATCTGGATTCTTTTGTGGTCATTTTCATGGAAGAAATCTTGGTGTACTCATAGACTCGACACAATAATTCCAAACATCTTGATATCAAATTGATCATGATGGGAGAGCATAGGTTATATACCAAGATCATGAAATTCCTCTTCTAGATTGATAGAGTTCACTTCTTAGGTCACATTATATCGGAAGTAGGGGTGTCTATTAACCCAAAGAAGTTGAGAACCATAGTTTCTTAGGAGCATCCCAAGATCATCTTTGATATTAAAAGGGGATTGATGGATATTATAGGTGTTTTATTCAAGATTTATCACACCTTGAAACACATCTTACAGGCTTGAAAAAGAAGTTTGTTAATTTATCGTGGTTTGAAACTTTGAAAAATTCTTTCAAGAGCTAAAAGGATGACTTACCTCAACATTAATCCTAACTCTACCTGAGCATGTCATAGGATACATGGTTTATTGTGATGAATCAGGCATTGTGTTAGGAGTTGAATTGATGCATACGGATCGAGTCGTGGTTCACAGGTCTTGGCAGTTGAGGCATCGTGAGCATAGTTACCAGCGCACAATCTCAAGCTAGATACAGTGGTTCATGACCTACATTGTTGGAGGAATTATTTACTGGGAAACTAATTTGTTGTATACACAAACCACAAAATCTTTTAATACATATTTAAACAGCATGAATTGAACCTCTAATAGGGAATATGGGTTGAATATCTACAGTCCTTCAATTTTGATCTTACTTATATGCCTAGTAAAGGCAATGCATTGGTCAATGCTCTGAGCATGAAGACTCAAAAATAAGTGATTTAGGAAGCCAGTAGTGAGTGTTGGTTGATGGATATAATTTTTGAGATGCATCTAGAGGTTCAGGAGTATCGTGGATAGCCTGTACTCATAGATTTGTCACTAACTTCTTCACTTCCTGATAGAGTGAAGACGAGGTAGCTTTCTAACCCTGAGGGCTTAGTCCTAAGGGAGAGTGTTTCAGGAGAGGACCCACTGCCTGGCTAGGTCATTGACATGGATGAGATCGTGTGCATTCATGGGAATGTTTGGGTTCTGGTAGACATTTAAGTGGAGTTGATGTGAGAGTATCATGCCACTGCATGGGCATTACATCCCAGTCTTACCAAGATGTATTGTGACTTATGTCGTCAATATTGGTGGTTGGGGATTGAAAGGGAGATAACAGGGTTAATTACTTGGTGTTCCATTTTTCAGTAGGTGAAGGCAAAACATTTGTGACCTGTAGGGATTTTACAGTTGTTACCCATTCCAAAGTGGAAATGGGATGACATCACTATGGATTTTTTGATAGGCTTATTGAGATCCCCCCATGGTAGTGACACCATATGGGTTATCATGGATAGACTGATGAAGGTCTCCCACTTATTGCATATTCAAGATCCTTTTTCAGTGGATGAACTAAGGAGGACTTGTGTTAGGGAGATCACACACCATCATGGAGTTCTGTGTACCATCTTCTCAAACATGGGTGGTTGTTTTACATCACGATTTGGGTAGGGGTTGCAGAAGGCTCTGGGTTACTACTGAGTATAGACTATCACTTAGAGACCGGTGGTTAGTCCTAGTGTGAAATTTAGGTATCATAGGACATGCTCCAAGCATGCATCCTTGGTTTTAAAGGTTCTTGGGAGAAACACCTACCTCTCTCCAAAATTCCTTATAATAGCAGCTTTTAGATGACTATACAAATGGATCCTTATGAGGCCCTATATGGTAGGTCGTGTCATTCACCTTTGTGCTGATTAGAGGTTGGAGAGGTAGAACTACTAGGATTTAATCTCATTCAGGAGAATTTAGAGCAGGTTCATTTTATCATGAATCATATAAATACAACTCAAGTCTAGGAAGAAGCCTTATGTTGATCAGCATCAACAATCACTGGAGATCAAGGTCAGGGATCATGTCTTTTTATGTGTTTCACCTAGACTGGGGCATTGAAGGATTAGGTGGTAAGGTATCACTTAGATTCATCAAAACACTTGGGATTCTAGAGAGGGTTGGACCATTGGACTATCAAATAGAACTCCCTCAAAAATACAAGGTTATGCACAACATTATTCATATCTATCAGTTAAGTCATTATCATTCAAACCCCTCTCATATCCTTCAGTCTAATGAGGTTGAGTCGGATGATGATACTTATTTTAAAAAGTACCCTATTTAGATATTTAATCATAGCATGAAGGCTCTGTGTGGTAGGTCATTTCATCAAGTATGGGTTCTATGGAAGCATGTCCGTGTACAGGATGAGACCTCAGAGAGAGAGGTCGATGTACAAGCTTAGTTGATGAAATTATTCTTAGATTTTGGTCAAATACCCTCAGAAGGGAAACTCGGGGATGAGTTTCTTTGAGGGGAGGTTTTAAGATCCCAATATTACTACAAATTATGAAACCTTTAAATTTTAATTGGAATATTTTTTATAAGGGACTAAAAAAGGGTTCGGGAGTATTTGTGGCTTGTTCGAAGCCTAGAGCTCCAGTTTTTGGAGAAACAACATGAGGCATACAGTTGTTGCATGGTTAATATTAATTGTGTGTCTCAACCATGAGACCCATGTATATAGGGGCACAATTAGTTTAACCGTACAAGAGGAGGAATGTGAACATGAAAAACCTACAATAAATTGCAGGTATGTTGAGCATGGTTAGTTTAACCGTACGCCTAACCATGTGATAGGGTGGAGGTGTTGGACAGTGAGTGTGCATAGGCTACGCATGGTTTGTCAAAATATTTGCCTAGCCCTATGAGGTGGTGTTCCACATAGATAGTGGTGGTGCATGATTGTTGCACAGTTTGGCCAACTATGTAGCCAAACCATGTGCCCTTTAAAAATGTTAGAAATTTTCAATTTTCCCCTAATTCCTTTAACCTTCCTTCCTCTATTTTTCTCCTCTATTCACACAGAAACCTACATGTTGATAGATCCCTTCTCCCTCAAGCTAGGCTTTGAGCCTCCTCCCTCATACGATGTCTGATTCAAGCACCACCAATCACGTTGGATTCCCAGTGTAAATCCTTTGGATTCATTAGCTTCCTTTCTCAGTTTATCTCACCATCTTCGACGTTATCCTCGTGAGATCTAATATGCACTATTTTCAGGGAATTTTTTTATTTCTTTGATTTCTCCTGTTCTAGCCCAAACTAAATGTTGATAATAGACAAGGAGTCTTTTACCCATCTAAGGTAGGTGGTTTATAGATTTCCCCAAAAGGTTTAGGTGTTTATATATTTTCATCGTTGTGTCGCACACCGGACCTTCCAAGTGTTGCTCCTAAAATTTATAAATCCCTAAATTAATTGTGGGAATATTATTCTAGATAATGTTACGAGACTTTCTAACCTATTATAGGTTGATGGTTTCAACCCAAACTAACCCCTTGGGAAAGTTCAACTATATGCTTTAAAGACTATGTTCCCCCGGTGACCAAAGTACCACTAAGATATGTTTTGCTTGGCGTGTCCAATGAAATGTTATAAATTAATTCAATAAATGAAAGGTGGCATGGACCTACCCATGGACCACTAAATTACTTATAGATGAATTAAATTAAAGTTGAATGGTAAGACCATGTCACTTTACGCTTGATAAATGATATAGTGGCCATTAGGTTACATTTGGACCCTTTCTATTACACTTTAGTCATGTGACTTAAATGATGAATTGAGTTGATGTTGGGCATGGACATTAACATGGCCTAGATTAATTTTACTTCATGCTTATCTTCTGAAATGGACATGACATTCCATGTTGCTTGTTTATAAATAATGGACATGACATTCCACAATTCTTACTCATAATTAAAGGACACGATGTTCCATATTACTTGTTTAGAAATAATGGACATGATGTTGCACATTACTTACTCATAATTAATCGACATGGTGCTCCATATTACATACTCAAAATAATGGTCACAATGTTCCAAATTTACATATTTATAATTATCAGACATGACATTTCTTATTAATGAATCGGGATAAATGGAAATAACATTCCTTATTATTTACTTGGAATTAAAGGACATGACATTCCTTATTATCTACTTGGTATTAAAGGATGTGATTCTCCTTATTGATCACTAAAATAATAAATGTTCAGAGATGATCCAAAATAGTTTGAAGTAAGTAGCATTAGATGGGTGTCCTGTGAAGAACTCAAGCCAATGTGGGTTTCCATAGCTCATTTATTACCTTTTTTATTATTACTTGGACATTGTTTCATTATCTATACATAGATTATAATAGTTATAGACACTGTTGGTGGTGTCCTATAGAGTTTTACTCACACCCTGTTTGGGCTACTGATAGGTACCCTGATAGATTTCACAGATGTAGGTTGGGGAAAAGGAAAGTAGCCTTCTATGGATGCTTGAATTCCTATACTAGGATCATAGGAGTAGAGGACCGAGAATGTGCTCTTGATGTTATTAGATATAGCTTTTGGCCTTTTTTTATAGCATGTACTCATATATGTCTTTTTCTTGTTTTCCTTACTCCTCATTTTGTATTGAATCAAGACATTATTTTATATATGAAACTATGGATTATTTATATCATTTTACTTTTTTCAAGATGTTACTCCCACCGTTTCCATTAACCGCTTCTACTAATTTATATCTATATATAACAGTTGTATTTCACTCTGATAAAGAGGGTATAGTCTCCCCACCATAACATCAAAGACTCTCACTGCTAGCCAACAGCCTTTAGCATATGGGGAGGTGCACTTGAGGTCATGTGGCTTACTGGGTATGGTTACATATGAGTGAACTGGGTCTGAGACTTTACACATAATAATATTTTCAAATTTTTTATAATGGGTTGTAAAGAGCACATGAGTCAACCAAATCATATCCCTCAGGATTCTCTAGCCAGGTGTGTAGTATTATGCTCACTTATTGTGCACATGGGATGATCGAGTTAATACATAATATACCACTTTCAAAGTTGTTACCCCTAGGTGCATCTATGTCATAGCCATATAAATTTTCCAGTATCCAGAAATTGATATATTTTTTAGGAAACCACACATTCTCTACCTTATAAAACTTCACGATATTATCTAATACTTGGACTTCTCTCTAGATTCATTCACTGGATTGTGTTCCATAATCTATGTTTTCCTAAATCTAATTCCCAAGGATTATATTAAACTTCCTATCATACCAACTTTAAAAACCCAAACCTTAGTAGCCTAGATATGGGTTTTTTTAATATAATAACACTATGTACAAGAGATCACATCCCAAAGGATCGATTAGTTTATTGGTCAAGGAAAACAAGAAACATGCATAAATCTAAAATTTTATTTGAGAACATTTTCAATCCCTCTAGAATATCCATGCATATAAGTTATAGTACACTTCCTGGAATCCTAGGGAAAAGAAGAGAAATAAAATGGTGAGCTCATAAGATCTGTTAGGGAATGCGTAAAATGAAAGCTATCATAGATTAAATAAGGAATAAAATAATATGGAATGAATAAATGGCGATCAAATAATTACATATAAATATTGACATGAGCATAGACATTAATAACTGATTTCATAATTTTGGAATGCACAATATCTGACATCTTAAACTTACCATCGAGGCTTTGTTCCAAGAAATCAAACATAAATGGGTATAGAATATGCCAAATAACCAATATGTTTTGCCTCATGATACCTACTAATACATCAAGAGGTAATATAATTTTGGGCCCCACCCATCACTAATTATGTTTAATGAATTCACTATATAAATAAACAATAAAACTTAATAGGCATTCCTTAATAATCAATAACTATCTAGAATTTAAGAACTATAATACAAAATATCAAATCTTTCCCTAGTCAAAATTATCTTAATTCATCCAGAGAAATATGGCAGATGGCATCGTTAGAGTATAACATCAATAAAGCATAAGATTCATCAAAGGATGCTAACATTGATGAAATTGCTTTTAAAAGATCACGGTAACATTTCTTGAGGAAAATACTCATTTCCTTTTGAAATCACTTATTTAAAATATAAAAATTTACAAAATATTAGGAAAATCATTTTATTTGGAATGAACCATCGAATTATGTAATGTACGCTTCAATGAAAATAGTATCTATTATGATAGGAAAATCCATTCATGCAATGTATGTTGAAATAAATATTTCATTCACACCTTCAACAAAAAGTGCTTTGTTCGAAAAACAACAACAAGATTCATTTTAATAATTTTTATAGATAGTAAAACATGGTTAAAATGACTTTAATCAGTCATTGGGTAATAATAAAATAATTATTGAAAATAGTTGAAAGAAAATATATACATGTAAGAAAAGATTATCGACTGAATAGAAAAAGAAATTCGGTTTTCCTCAAAAAAAATATTTTAGACATTTGGGTACAAAGAGGGAGAAATGAAAGAAAAACTTGTCATTTCTTTAAATAACTAGAGTATAAGAAATTTTATGGGGTTAATGATAGAATGGTCCTCTAATTCCCCCAACATAAACATAAACATAAACAATCCTAAATAAGGTTGAGATGGTGAAATAAACCCTTACCCCAGGCCCAATTAGTTTTGAAAGTTATTTTAACCTCCTGTATAATAAATTTAAATTTATTATAATTCTATATTATAACTATAAACATACTTATAATATCATATATGATCCACCTATAACATTTCAACAACCACTTGTTAACAGTTCCTTATTAAAATCATCATTTATGATTGTTAAGTGTTTGTTTTTTCATGTAAGTTTTGGTTTGGTAGTTTTGGTCCTTGTATCTTTCTCTTGGTTTCATCATCTCAAATTTGTTAAAAATGATGTAAATATCATATATATTCATTATAAACAAATTTAGGAACATTTTTGGAAGGTGGAATTGAAAAATTAATCATATTGATTTATAAAAGTGGTAGTCCACATGTACACACAAGTGACATTAACATTTTTTAATGGGAAGAATGTTAAGAAGATAAATGATAAATTATATTTAAGTAATACTAACTATGTTATATATATCATATATATTCATTAATTCCATCTTTATAACAATCCAAGTAAAGTGGTGATAAAAAATGAATTACACCGCTATATAAAGACGGTAGGCTGTACAGACGCAGGAGCGGTGTTTTCAATTTCCATTAGATAGATAAGTAGTTAAAAAAGGTTATAACATAATCATAATAACATTTTCATATATGGATTATAGTGATATTATTATATCAAAATTGTTATGATAGGCTTCAAGGAAGATAAGATTAAATAAAAAATAAAACACTCGGTTAACAATTATACCACTTCTTCGGGAAACCTCCTTAGGTTTATACATAAATAATTCTTTGGATGGTATTCTAATCAAACCATAACCTCTAGGATGTGAGGAGGGATTATAATTGGTTAGTGATTGTTTGCTCTATGAGGATCATGATGTGTGGTGTGGAGAAGAGATTATTGGTGGTTTCCTTTTATAAGTGATGAAGAGGACACACTTTGATTTTTTTCAAAAGATTAAAACATATTAAGGTATTAATCAATCCAAATGGCTCCAAAATGAATCATCATTGAATAAGAGATGATATATGTTCAACATATGGACATAAAATTAGATTTAGATAAGTTTTTTATGTTATTTTAACACTTCTCTTTTTAGTTTTAACCATTTTAACCCATTTTATCTCTTACAGTGGTAAGTAACTTTTTTGCAAAGTTAATATTCATAATGACCAAAAATTAAAGTGGTCACATTACTAAATTTGTACATAATGATTTAGAATATGGATTTCATTTCATCAAATTCAATTTCAATAAGATATAGAAATGAATTTTAAAAAAATTGTAAAACACTATGAAAAATAGGCTTCCAAAAAAATGTCTTCTTAAGTATAAAAATATAAAATGCAGTTTTCCTAAAAATCAATATTTTTCACAATTCACATAAAAAAATCTAAAAAAAATCCTAAGAATTCATCCTAAACTAATATTGACAGGCTGATTTCAAAAATGATATTAATTTCCTCAAATAAAACTTCTATAAATGAGGATTTTATTCTTAATTGTATTCTTGAATAAAGTTACCTGCATTGTACTATTATTTCTATAAAAAGAAAAACTTACTATAATTAAAGCTCAGGTGTATATTCTTACCTCCATCAAAAATGTTATCCTTGAATATTCTAGAATCTCACTTCATGAACAGATGTGGGTAGTTCTTCATCATAACTTCTTCAGGTTCCCACATTGTATAACAACTATGCTCTTTATAACACATTAATTTATGATTTATTACATAAAAGTACTCATAATACAACCTGAGAGATCGAGAAGTCTACAATATTTAGAAATTAGCTACATAGCATAACATCTTGAACATGGTATATAAAAACATTATTGAAATCTTCCTTAACATGCTAACACTTAAAACTACATGGAATAACCTGGGGACATACATAAAAAAGGGGTGACCTATAAAGCCCAGTAATAGAATAAACATGGCATAACATAAAGAAAATAATAAATGTTAGACAATAGGCAAATCAATGGTGCATAAAAAGAGTAGGAATCATAAACATGAACAATGAGGTGTGATATATCATGATAATCATAAAGGAAACATGGAAAATATGGAAACAACTTAAAACATTGCATCATAAACATAGGTCGAGGATAACTGTCAAGTCATCATGATGGACAAAGTCCCATAAAGGAATCAGGTTTACTCTCTATCCCAATGTGACATCTCATGAGACTAAACATTACCCAATGCATTGGAGTGCAATATAATTCTAGATGCACCCCTCACATTCATTTTATTCTCATTCTTAAGTGTATTACATAGATCATACAACATGGATTCATTCATCGTCATATTTTATTACATGATCAAGGAGTATGGAATACATACATATAAGTCCCAATTCAATGAATTATAAGTGAATAATGGTGAACACCATTGATAGGAAATGGGTATGGTATTCACTACACAATTGTTTTGGCATGAAAAAACATGGTGAAATTTCAACAGTATAATGACGTCACTTAAAAATTTATAAAATGGTTTAATGAGAGTGAAAGGGGTCTCTCATTATTTGTACATAAAATGGGCAGTAATAGGGGCATGGAAAGACATATCCCAACATTAAGAATTGGAAATATAAAGCATAAGATAAATAGAAACTTGAATAAAGAAGAGAATGTAAGGATTCCTCACTGGAGTGTGTGACTCCAGATTCTTGGGAGGGGCTTCTTGAGAGCTTGGGAGCACCTTAGGAGGACTCTTTCCAAATATTTTGAGTGAAGGTAAATGGGAGATTGGGTGGGTTTATATAGGAAATGAGTGGGAATTCTTTATCATTTCTCAAACTTAGGTTTTGGACTCTATATAATAAAATAACCCAAACCACAAATCTTCTCATGGTTTTTGCTCATGGTTTCTGCCAAAAGGAATTCAGTTTTATTATTTTATAATGGAAAGGGCCTAACATAATAAAATAATACTTTTGCATATGTGTAAGTGAGTCATACTCTTAAAGAAACGATTTTAAAACCTTACAATATTTTAAAGGTTTTGGAGGATTCACAAAGGCTTTATGAAATTAATCAAATAAACATAAAATTACATTATTTTAAAGGGAAAACATAGATTTGATTATGGATGTATTATAGAATTTTTTACATCACTTTTAGCGTATTATGATGTCATTATACACACCGTATATTTATACCGTATTTAATTTTTACCCGAAAAATCGATTGTCTTGGAAAATTATGAAAAATTAACTGTTGGATAATTTCAACATTATGATTCCAAAAATAATATTCATTTTATCTAAATAAATTTCTAAATATGTGAATTTACCTTTTTAAAATAAGAATCGACATTTATTGAGAAATGTTGAGTTTTTTGACAATAACAATTTTTGAACCCTTGTAAAAATTACATTTGACTTCATAAAAATTATATAATAATTTATATTTGATAAACATTATTTAATAATAATATTTTATTAAAATATTATTTATTTCAAAAATCCATTAATTCATGAAAATAAATTCCTTAATTGAATTTGAAAATTACTCAAAAATACAATTTTTGTTTTATTGTATCAAAATCATTTATAAAGTAACAATAATAAAATGAAAATATATTTATTATTATATACAATATGCATATTCATATTACTAGGGTCTTGATACATATCTCTTTAATACACCAGAAAAATCCATAAGAGTAAGGTGTGCGACAGTGAGACTTTGATGAGGTGCACTACTGGAAAATAGGTCTATACCCATGATTTTGTAAAAAATTGTGGGTATAGGGATAGTATGTGAACCTATACCCACGGTTTTCCAAAACCATGGGTATAGGCCACCTATACCCATAGTTGTGCCAAAAACCGTGGGTATAGTTTTCTTTTAATACTTATACCCACAGTTTTGGAGAAAACCGTGGGTATAGGGTATTTTCCGAAGACCTATACTGACGGTTCTTGAAAACTGTAGGTATTGCGGGTTTTTTTTTGAAGAACTATACCCACGGTTCTCTAGAACTGTGGGTATAGCTTTCCTGTGTTATGGAGGGGAAAGAAAATTAGGCGAGACATGAAAAAAAATTGGCGGGAAGACATTTTTTCACAATTTAGATTAATATATTTACAAAAAATCTTTAGCTCGGTTAGTAAACCCTTTCTGCGGGTGTTGTAGGTCACAGGTTCAATTTTCATTGTTAACATTTTTCAAAACATGGATCATATTAATATATATACGTAGATATATGAAAATATACCAAATAAAAATTATAGGTCGGTTGGTCCCTTGGGCAGGCGCGGCTGCATGGCGTACTGTGTGATGTGGGTTCGAATCCCCTTCTCCGCATTTTTTGAATTTAAATACCACATGGATTGTATTAATATATATACGTAGATGTTGGTATATAAAACAATGAAAAGTCATAGCCTGGTTGGTCTCTTGGTGGGGCGCGTTCATGAGGCGAGGCGTGCAGTGCCGGTTCGAATCCCCCTGCGTGCTATTTTTTGAATTTAAATACCCCACTGTTTGAAAACTGTGGGGTCTTTTGTGTGCCATGCTGGAACAGCGGTGTTTCACACTTTGACTCCCCTATACCCACGGTTCTCCAAAACCGTGGGTATAGGCTGAGACCCCTATACCGACGCCATTCCAGCCCACGGTTCCCAAAACCGTGGGTATAGCCTATACCCACGGTTTTGGGGGATATACCCATGGTTTTGAACCGTGGGTATAGGTAGTTTTTCCAGTAGTGGTGGTTCAGTGTACATGGTTTGGGTCGTGATCTCAATGAGCTTGAAATTTTCCCATAAACGGTTTCACTCATTCTTAAGTTGTTGGATCTCATCTTAGGCTTGGTCAAGGGAAAAGTCCAGTGATGTTATCTCCCTCAGAAGCTTCGATAAATGGGCTTTATAGGGTGTGTGTAGAGACCCGGTTTTTTGCCTAATAAGACTTTGAAATATTTCTAAGAATATTTCCAGAGCTGGGCACTGAGACGGCATGCAATTCCAAGGCCCGGTGTGCCTGGAATTAATTTTATAAAAATGTTAAGTGTTTTTATATTACGCACGTGCGGTTAACTAAAGAAAATGGGATATCTCTTAAATGGTTAATCAGATCGGAAATTTGAGACCATGGTTGGGTCCAAAACGCAGTGTGTTCCCCTAGGCGCGACATAAAATAAGTTGGCGCGGAATGTTCGGACCCCTACCTTATTGGCGATGTATTAAATGGATAAATTAAATTATTCATTTATTCATTTAATATCTCAAACCTGAATATCTCTCAAATAGGGACTCAGACGAAAAATATGAGGCCACCGATGAGCTCAGAACATAGGCTTTACCCTAAACAGGGCGTAACCTTTGTTGACGTTGGGTGTTCGGCTTATGCGCTATCATGGGAGAATAATTAAATAATTAAATAATTGTTTATTTAGTTATTTAATTCACATGAGCCTTATCCCGGTTGGTAAGGACTCCCTAAGTGTATCGAAGCGACCAGGAATCAAATCCAGGTGGAGGCAGAATTTCCGGGGGTATTGTAACAGCACTGTGGCAGGTATTGTGCGGGAACTGTGCAGTACTGTAGTAGGTACTGTAGCAGGAACTGTAGCGGGAACTATAACAGGCACTGTTTGGCACTGTAGCAGTCGGGAATATGCCCTTGTTTGACCTTCAGGGCACCGATTTGGTCCCTGAGTCCTGTAAGGCCTTCGGGCCACCCAGGCCTTCAGGTCAGTAAGGCCTTTGGGCCATCTCAAGGCCTTCGTGCCACCTTAAGTGCAGATGCAAACCAGACAACCTACAAGGAACAAGCTCTACAAGGAGGATGATCAAGGAGCTTTCACCATAGCAGAAGCTAAAACAGATTGCAAGAATGAGAGGGTATGGCACCTGCCATCGAGACAAGCCTATGCATGCATGGGAATGCCTAGCCGAACAACCATGCGAAGGTGGAGAGCTGATTTCACAATGAAGATGCTGGGGAGGAGCAGTTCCAAAGTAGTTAGTCTGGGTTGTATGTAATGTTTGAAGGCTACGGGAAATGAATTCCTCTAAGGCCTACGAGCCATGTAATACTTACGCCTACGGGCCTTGTAAGGGTTCCACCTCACCCCTTGAAAGGTGGATTATCAAAAATCAATAAAAAATAAAGGCCTTCAAACCATTGGAGGAGTTATTTAATTAATTTCCTTTAACCTGATGGGAGGTTATAAATTCATGGTTATGAGATCTTGGCTTCACAACCCTTTTTTCCAACGACGCCTTCTCCTCTCCTCTCCTATCCTCTCCGTTGATGAATGATGATGAAGCCTCAGATCCAAGCGAATCGAAGAGCGACAAACGCAACATCTTCTTCTCATCGTTGTGTAAGTGCTATCCTTGTCAACACCGAACGGATCTTGATGAATGTGATCTTCCCCAACGATTGATCCAAAAATGAGGTAGGATTTATCTTTGTGAATTCCTTACCCTGGTTTAAATTTCTCATGATGAATGTGAATTAAATAAATTAATTTGTGGATCAATAAACAATTGATTGAATTAATTTTCTTCTTGTTTATCTTAAATTTGAGATTCTTGAAGCATGATAAATATTTAATTGCCAATCCCCATGTTCTTGATTCTCAAAAACGATGGCCAAACTAACACGGCTATCGATCCGCACTTAAACTGAGATCCTTTCTTATTCATGGTCTGTGTATTCTTCGCGTGTTCTTCATTTCCAAATAATTAAGTGCGCTAGAAACTCAATGTTTCGTTGAGCGCGACATATGGACGTGAAGATATCGACCCGAGGATCATGAATCTGCATTCGTCTCTTTTTTTTCGAGTTAAATTGAAGCCGAAATGGCGCGCGGAAGGATCCCGTGGCGCAGGTCCGAAGGAGGTTTCGGCGGTTCGGTGAGGTGAACAGGCGACCGCGACAGCTGGGTGAGAAAACTCTAGTGGCAAGCTGAGGCGGTAAGGCGGTCAGCCGTTCAGGCGAGTGAGGACCAGGCAGTCTGGTCAGCGGGACGATGTGGCAGAGCAGGCGGTCCAGCAAGGCTAGTGCAGGCGGTAAGGTGATCGTCCGTTCAGGCGAGCGGACCTGAGGTGCAGTGGCGCGGCAGGCCGAAGGCAGCGGCGGTGGTTCTGGAAGATGCACCGGATGCGGAATAAGGCCGACCGCTACGGTTTGCGTGTTGGAGTTTCTATTTTTGTGGGAGAAGATGTTAATTGGAGATAGAATGAGATATCAAAGGTTGAGAAATAAAAAAAGAAATAAAAAAAGGTAATCAAGGAGGGGGTGTGGTTGGCATGGATTTGAAGCAAAGGAGGCAGTTTTATTTTGGTGGTGTGTGGATTTTGGGTGTGAGAATTTAAGGAATTAAATTAAATTAAAAATAATAATAATATAATAATGTTATTATTATTTTCATGGGGAAAACCGTATTTTGACTGTATCTTCTTCGTGCGACTTCGGTTTCACGAACCATCAGTGGAAGTGCAACCCTTACATTGAGACGGAAATTATGAGCCCAATATTGGATGTCTTTTTCGGGTTTTCGGATCGGGTACCCGAAACGCTCGGGAAATAATAGATTTAATATTATTATTAAATCTTCGACCCTCCATAACTCATGTGTGTGACATTCGATTGACTTGCAGTCAGTGGCGATGTGATCTTATCATTAATATGGTCGATTCAAGTCTAATGTTGGATACTAAATTTTGGTTCATGGCTCGGGTCCATGAAACACTGAATAATAATAATATTATTATTATTACTGGATCTTGTATCCGGCATATCTCCATCATACGGTGTCGGAATGACGAATTTTCTGTGATGCTGTGACCCTGGAATTAAAACGGATGTTTCAAGACTAATTTTGGATATTTTATGTCGAGGTCATAGCGTGGGGCCCACGAGGCCCAGTTCGTGCGTGTGGCGGTGAAATGCAACTTTTTTATCAGGTATCCATTTTAGACAAATTGGCAGTCCATCTCGTGTGTTTTTTCATATGGATCGCAACGGTGTGACCCGTTTGGTTATTCGGTGCCATTTGAAGTATGGCCGGGTTGGATCGAACATGAATCCAACCGGGCCCTCGACACTAAAATGCTTATAACTTATAGACTGAGCATCTGATTGACGCACCATCTGTCATGTTGGAACTCTTATGATATGGCGGTCCTTCAGGTTACTCCCTTGTGGAACTTCATGGCAGTTGAGGTATGACCGATGACCTAAGGAGCAGAGCTAGGGCATTCCTTTTAGTAAGAGTTATGATGGCTACTCCCTTGATGACTCAAGACGCGAGTATTTCTTACTCCTCTGCTCCGGTAGAGACAGGACTCCCCACCTCATGAGTGCAGGTTCATTTTTCTCTGAGATGGTTTTCCTATCTTTGGAGTCGATACTCCATCACACGGCCAGACCAGGCCGATTGCATGGGTCACCTTGTGTTCTGATTACACAGGTTGACATACATGGGTTGAGACCGTGTATGGGCACATGGCCAGCGTACACAGGGCATAACCCATATACTTAGACATGGCGTGTTATCTTTTTACACGCTGTGTAGTTTCTTTTTTCACGATCAGCCTTACGACATGGGTCGTTGTACACGGGCAGTACCCGGGGTCAGACAACACGTCGTTTAACTTTTCTACGCGCCGTGTACTTTTTGGAAAATGGCATGGTCCTCTTGTTCACCGTATCTTGGGCATGTTTTGTTTGGATTAGTGCCCCTTCTTCTCGTTCTCCTGAAGTTCAGGCATCATTTCCTTCTACAGGAGTATGATCCCTTCAACAGGATTTTTCTGTGATAGAGTCGGCATCCCTCTGAGAGGCCCGGAGCGAGATCCTCTATCCATTCCTGACCCTTGGTAGAGTCAAGCATCGACATGACCAACTCTACCGAGTGTTGATCCTCTACCTAGCTGGTGAATCCACCTAGCTAGTGAATCCGGATGAGTCACGGTATCCACCATGGCCCTGGCAGTGATCCTCATCTGTGTATCATGATCTTTTCCACTCATAAGTGTGTCTCCCGTAATGAGTATATCTATATATCGTGATCTTTCCCACTCGGGAGTGTGTCTCCTGTAATGAGTGTGGCTATCTCTCGTGGCATTTCCCAATGAACAGCGCTTCTTGGACAGATGTCATCAGAGCTATCAGACTCGTAGAGTGAGTTCTCCCGAACGAGTGCGTTGTGGAATCTTCGAACTGGATCCCTAGCATGGGTATGTGGTTGTGTAACTTTTCTCTAGACTACAGGTTTAAGTTACAAGTATATCTGGTTGCCCTGGGTATATGTATGGGCATATACCTGGTGTGAGCGGTGAGATGAAGATCCCCTTACTCTCTCATTTGGGTTTCTTTGAGTGATCATATCTATTATTGGGTGGAGCTGTACACTTTTTGTTCACCCTTGTTGTACCTTGTTCTCTCTTACTGCTCTCCTCTTCAGTGCAACTCTTGTTGCTCCCTCGAGCCTTCGGGGCATCCTACTGAGTATTCTTATACTCACCCCTGCTTGGGCTTTTCCCACATTTGGCGTGCCCTTGCAGACAATGGATAGGTTGATCATGACATCAGAGGAGCTTCGGGATACGGGGTGTTTGGACCGTGTGCGGTGGTCGTAGCTTGGGATTCAGGAGTGGGACTCTTCCAGCTATTTTACTTTTTCACCTGTTGCTGGGTTGTGGCACTTTTCTAGTTGGGTGTGTATTTTTGCCTCTTTCCCTTTTAGATTTACTTTTCCTGTACTTGTACTGTTAGAGGTCGATGCATTTTTGTTTGTTTCCCTTTTTATAGTAGTGTGGAACCTTGCTTTCTTCTTTTTCTCTGCACTTTTTCATTGAGTTATCTGCGTGTGTGTTTGTCTAGGTTCTTAGGCAAAGGCCTCCCCGAGTTTGTTGTGCCTTCGGCGCTAGTCGTCAGCCCCTGGCCTGTGGAGGCGGGCTTGGGATAGTTGCGGTTCGATCCCTGGTACGGGTCGGTTTGTGACAGTGTGATCCTATTGGTTGAGGTCATCACTTCCTTTTTTGTGTCAATTAGTTTTGTTAAAACCCTATATTTATATTAATCATGTTATCACTATTCAATAGCTATATTATCAACAATAATGATACTTAACGGTATTTTAAATTTGATAGGATATAATAAAACCAAAGATGTGCATGTGTTTTCTATAACCATATTACATAATAATATATTTAATTAAATCACAAGGGGGATTTTATTTATAACAGTTCGAGACGTTATAATCTTCCCCCCTTCAGAAATTTCACCCTCAAAATTTTCATTTCCCACACTAAAACATATGAGGGTAACTTTTTTTCATCACTTCCTCTAGTTCCCACATAGCTTCTTCAAACTTGTGGTTTCTCCGCAACACTTTGACCATGTGCATTGTCCTATTTCATATAACATTGTCTCTACAATCTAATATCTTCATCGATTGCTCGTTATATGAGAGATCATTCTCCAACGGTACCAACTCTGGATTGAGTACATGTGAGGGGTCTGGTATGTACTTTCTCAAGAGGGATACATGGAATACATCATGTACTTGAGATAGGTTGGGTGGGAGTGCTAGTCAATAGGCCACCACTCTGATGTAATCAAATATCTCAAAGGGGATGATGTATGTTGGACTAATATTTCCCTTCTTTCCAAATATCATGACTTTCTTCCATAGAGATATGTGGAGGAATGTCATGTCTCTACATCAAAATCTAGGTCTCATCGACGATTGTCAGCATAGCTCTTTTGTCGACTCTGAGCAGCCTTGATGTGTTGTTGAATGGTCTTAACCTTTTCCACCATTTCCTCGACCATTTCAACACCTAGCAGTTTGTGTCCCCCTATTTCATCCCAGCATGCAGGTGCTCTGCACCTCTTCCCATAAAGGGATTCATAGGGAGTCATTTGGATGCTTGAGTGGAAACTGTTATTAAATGAGAACTCATCCATAGGAATATGTTGATCTCATCCTCCTTTAAAGTCAATTGAGTATGCTCTCAACATGTCCTCAAGTTTCCAGATAGTCTTCTCAGATTGGTTATCAATTTAAGGGTGATAAGTCATGTTGAAGTTTAAGTCAGCATGTTGGAGACTCTTCCAGAACTTGGAGGTAAATCTTAGATCTCAATCAGATACAATTGATAGCGGTGTTCCGTGCACCCTCACCACTTCTCTAATGTATATCCTTGCAAATTGATCGAGTGAGAAGTACTCTCGAATTGCAATGAAGTGATCAGCCTTCGTAAGACGGTCCACCACAACTTATATAGAATTATTTCATCTTGATGTCTTCATAATACCGGTGACAAAGTCCATGGTGATGTTTTCCCATTTCCATGTAGGTATGGGTAATGGTTGCATCATCCTCTTCGATTTTTTCCTTTCTGCCTTCACTTGATGACATAAAAGACATCTTGATGTATATTATGTGATCTCCTTCTTCATATTGTCTCACCAATAGAGTTCTTGGAGATCTCAATATATCTTTATGCTTTTAGGATAGATATAGAAGGTTGAGCTATGTGCATCATTCAACAACTCCTTTAACCCAGGATTTGATGGTACACATAGTCTTGACTCAAATCTCACAACTCCTTCAATAACATTGAAATTTGAGGATTTCTATTTTCTTATAGTTTCCACTTTCTTTTGAATTCTCAAATTATCTATTTGAGCATCCTTTAACCTCTCTATAAGGGACGGTTGGGAAATCATTTGTGAACGGACTTATGATATTCCTTTCTTTATGATTCTCATGTCCGTCCTTTTCAGATCTAAGAAGATCGGATCCCTCTCAATTCTCATCAATGATAAAAAATTTGGATCCTTTCTACTTAGAGAATCTTTAACTTTATCCTCTTTCCCATGATGGTAGTTAATTGAGTAGTCATAGTCCTTGATCAGCTCTAATCATTCATATATATTTCACACTTCTACCCTAAAGAGATAATGTCATCATATTTTCAAATCAAATATCACTGCAACCAACTCCAGATCATGCGTTGGGTAGTTCTATTCATGAAATTTTAACGGTCTTGAAACATAGGTTATCACTTTGTTATTTTGCATTAACACACAGCCCAATCCCTTCTTTGAAACATCGCTAAATACTACAAAAAGTTCTCCACTTGTGGGAAGTGTAAGCACATGTGCATTGATAAGCCTCCTTTTCATCTCCTTGAAGCTCTCTTCACATTCATCATTCTAAGAAAACTTGACTCTCTTCTGAGTTAGCTTGGTTAGAGGGTTTGACAATCGCGAAAAATTTCTCAAAAATTGACGATAGTACCCAGCTAATCCAAAGAAACTACAGATATCTATCATAGATGTTGGACTCGACCATCCTTCAATAGTTTTTGTCTTTGAATGGTTCACAGATATCTCATTGCTTGTAATGATGTGCCTTAAGAATGTAACTTCCTTCAACCAGAACTCACATTTGTTGTACTTGGCATAAATATTCTTCTTTTATAAGGTCTTTAGCACAGTTCTTAGATGCTCATCATGCTCCTCCTTGGATTTGGAGAATATTAGAATATCATCTATAAAGACTACCACAAATTTGTCGAGATAATCTTTAAAGACTATATTTATCATGTCCATAAATATTTTTGGAGCATTAGTGAGTTCAAATGGAATTACTATGAACTCATAGTTCTCATACCTTGTACAAAAAGTAATCTTGGGGATATCCTCCTTCTTCACCCTAACTTGGTAATATCTCGACTGCAGGTCCACCTTGGAGAAGTATTGTGCTCCATGTAGCTAATCAAACAAGTCATTATTCCGTTCTAGATGATACTTCTTCTTTATCGTGATCTTATTGAATCCATGATAATCAGTGTAAATGCACATTGATCAATCCTTCTTCTTGAAGAAGAGGGTCGGTACACCCCATGGTGAAGCACTTGGGTGTATGAACCCTTTATCCAGATTATCATGTAGTTGTTTCTTCAGCTCCTCAAGTTCCACAATAGCCATTCTATAGAGTCTTGGATAATGGTAACACCCTTGGTATAAGCTTGATTCAAAATTCAATTTCTCATCTAGGAAGAAGACCAGGCAATTCCTTGGGAAACACATCAATGTATTATCTCACAATGGGCATGTCTTCAAGGATGATATTTTTCTTAAACTCAATCATTTGATCTAGATATGCTTTCTCATAGAGAAATAATATTCATGCTTGAGATGTTGGTGCTAAAGAATATTCATCCTCCTCCTTGCACTTGTATAGAATCGGGAGTCGATTCAAAATACGGAGAGTGATTTCCTTCTCATGGAAATTTATGTTGTCTCTATATAGGGAAAGTTAATCCATAGCTAGAATTGCATCAAATTCCACCAAAGGGAGTATGACAAGGTTTTCTGGGAAGTTTAGCCCAAAAATTTTGACAGGGGAGGAGATATATACTTGGGAGGCAATAATTGTCTCATTTTTTGTTTTCACTGACAGCTCTACTTCCATGCTTTGTGGTGGTGTTTGAATAGTTCTACTAAAATTTTGTGATATGAAGGAATGCATAGAACCAGAATCAAAACGTAAATTTGTTATTCTTGAATGAATAACTAGCATATTTTTCACCACTTCGTTGTCGGGATCCACCTCGGTAGTTGTGATGGAAAAAGCTCGTCCTTGCTACCTTGGAGGTTATTGGTTGTCTCCAAAAACCCTTGGCTTAGTACATTGGTTTGAAAAGTGTTATGTTTCTTTGTAGTTGAAGCAATGAACAATGCGTTGAGGATTGACCGGAGCATTCCTCTCCTCCAACACATTAATGGGTTTCTCCTGTCGGCAATCGCTAGCTAGGTGTCCTTCCTTATCGCACCTAAAACATTTCATCAACGGTAATGATGCTTAACGATCTTTTAAATCTGATAGGATATAATAAAACCAAAGAAGTGTATGTGTTTTCTATAATTATATTACATAATAATACATTTAATTAAATCATAAGGGAGATTTTATTTATAACAATTTGGTTCGTTACACATTGCCACTTATATCTTATGATTTCTCAAAATTACATTGACCAGATGAGACGTCTAATTCCTTAACACTTGTTCTCCGGTGTCCAGAATATTTATAAGCTCTTCGAAGTAAGAAAAATCAGGTTCCAAATCTATTTCCTCGGAGGTGGTTACATGCATATGATATGGCATCTACTTCCTCAATAAAGAGATGTGGAACACGTCATGAAATTTAGAGGGGCTAGGTAGCATTGTCAAATGGTAAGCCAAAATAATAAATCTTTGCAAAATTTTAAATGACCTAATGTACCTAGGACTTAGTTACCCTTTCTTTATGAATCTTATAACACCATTCCATGGATATACCTTTAAGAAAACATTATCTCCCATGTGAAATTCTAAATTCTTCCTTCGATTATTGGCATAACTTTTTTGTCATCTTTGAGCTGCCTTAATATCATTATGAATAATCTTCAATTTCACCATTGTCACCTCACTAAGATATGGGCCTATAAGATTCATTTCACCAACTTCTTCCCAAAAAGTTGAAGTATGACCCCTCTTTCCATACAATGCTTTATATGGTATCATTTTAATGCTTGAATTAAAGCTATTGTTGTATGCAAATTTCAAGAAAGGTAAATACTGATCCCATATAACTTGAAACTTAATCAAGCATGACCTCAAAATATCTTCTAATATATAAATAGTCCTTTCAAAATGTCCATCGGTTTGAGCATGATAGGTGGTGATCAAATCTAGATCGGTGTCATGATCCTTTTGAATAATATTCCATAATTTCGATGTAATCTAGGAATTAGGATCAGATGCAATCAAAAGAGGTGCACAATGAAGTCTCACAACTTCATTAATATAGAGTCATGTGAGGAAATCAAGAGGTAGATCTTCACTTATTATAGTAAAATTTACAAGCTTGGTAAAGTGATCAACATAACCCATATGGCATCATTCTTTCTCAGATTCTTTGGAAATCCAATGACAAAGTCTATAGCAATATAATCCCATTTACAAATAGGAATAGGTATGGGTTTCATGACTCCTTTAAGATGTTGTCTCTCAACCTTTACCTATTGATAAACCAAGCATCTTGATACATAATTTGTAATTTTCCATTTCATATTATCGCACCAAAAATATTTATCTAAATCCCGATACATTTTAGTGCTTCAAGGGTGTATAGAGAAATTCAAGCTATAAGCTTCATCTAAAGTTCTCTCTTTAGATCTGATGTGGATTCAATACATAACCTCTTTCCAAATTTCATCACACCATCCTCATGAACAAAATCTTCCAATTTCCCATCATTAATAACTTTAATTTCCCTTTATAAACTCTTATCATCAATCTAGGAACTTTTTATCTTTTCGAATAAGGCTAGTTTGGAAATCATTTGGAAAATGTGTAATGTTTCTCCTTCTCTAATAATTCCCATATCAAACTTTACAAATTCCCTAAATAATGAATCATTTTCAATCCTCATCTTAGTCAAAAAACCATGATATATCCTACTCAATGAATTAGAAGCCTTATTAGCCTTCCAAGAGTGCTAGTGTATCAAGAAATCATAATAATTTTGTAGCTCTAGCCATATCATTTGCCTTATATTGAGATCTTTCTATGAAATGATGTATTTCTAACTCTTGAGATACGTATATATCTCACATTTTTCACCATAGAGATAATGCCTCCAAAAGAAACAATTATGAATACCAACTCAAAATCATGGGTTGGATAGTTCTATTCATGGATCTTTAACTGCCTTGATGCATATGCAATAAAATTATCATTCTGTATAAGGACACATCCAAGTCCTTTCTCTGATGCATCATTATATATCACAAATTCACCCCCTCCTGACAGTAAAGTCAACACTATCATATTGATCAACCACCTATTTAACTCTTCAAAACATTCTTTGCATTCTTCTTTCCATAAGAACATAACCCCTTTACGTTTCAACTTGGTTATCATGTTTTCTAAGTAGTTTAAATTTTTCAAAAACCATTGATGGTAACCAAATAATCGAGGGAAACTACGTACCTTAGTTATGTTTTTCCACATAGAGCAATCTTTCACTACCTCTTTCTTTGAAGTATTAGTTGAAATTCCATCCTTAAAGACATTATGGATATGAAAAGAGAGTTCCTAAATCTTGAATTCACATCCCATATAATTCCTTTTCTCTAAGAGTCTCAAGAATGATTTTCAAATGACTCTTATGCTCTCTATAACTTTTGGACTATACAATATATCATAAATAAATACCACAATGACATTACTAAGATATTTCTTGAACACTCTGTTCATCATATCCATACAAATAGAGGGTGCATTATTCAATCTAAAGAACATTACTATAAACTCATAATGTTTATACCTTGTAAGAAAGTTTCCTTCAAAATATCCTTTCTCCTTACTCGCAATTGATGATACTCAATATGAAGATAAATATTTGAAAAATTTTGAGCTCCTTGAAGTTCATCAAACAAGTCATCAATATGAGGTAGAGTATGCATGTTCCTCGTAGAAATGGAATTGATTTCTTTATAGCCAATACACAACCTCATAGTCCCATCATTGTTTTCCAAAAACAGAAAAGAATCTCCCCAAGGTGAAACACTTGGGAATATGAATATCTTATCAAACAACTCTTGAAGTTGATTCTTTAACTCCACTATGGAAATTATATAGGGAGTCGTAGATATTATAAGGACCCAGTCTTAAAACATTACATAATCATGAATTAAATGAATAATTCACATAGAGGATCTTTTCAGGTTTAGATTTTTATAGAATTAGGACATAACTATTACATCTCAAAAGATTACAAAGTAGACACTTCTACTAAGTTTCCATAAAATAAAAAATCTTAAAAAGAAACATGTCTAGTTCTATGTTTTAGATAGCATGTCTTTCCTTGATCCCATCCTTGACCCTATTCATCTTTAAGTCTTGTGGAAAACATTTAAAAAACTTGGGATGAGCATAAAAAGCCCAGTAAAGGATACACAAAGAAGGAAAACTGTTAGTTTTTCCAAACAACAAGTAAATCATGAATACTTTATCAAAGTAATACTTTTCACCTTTATGAAGTAGAAAATACTCTTCACTGAATAAAAGATCACTACTTATCCTTTATAACCAAAAGATTACCATAAACCCATATAAAGAACACATAACATATAAAGGTAACTTGGGACATAAACATACTTAAATGGAATAACCATATGGTCGAATTCCACACATATCACCACATGGAATAGTCATACGGCCGACTTCCATACCCAATGCATTGGAGGTTATAACGTAACCACCCATCCTGGTATTCACGGCACCACCCGTCATATGGTTTATCACGTAACCACCCATCAAATTTCCAAGTACCATTATAAAATAATAAGACATAAAACAAATATAATGGAAAGAAAACATTTCCACATTTAGATCAAAATATATCACTTAAATATATTAACATGACAAATCCATTATAAAAACCATTTTCAATACCAAAATACATAAAATAGTATATGGTATTTATTTTATTTTAAAAAATATTGCGTCTTTTTGAGGAAGCCAAAGACCAAATAATACTCGCGGCGGCGGAAAGGATGGTGTCACCGCGTACGTTAAAAGAAACATTCATTTTTGTCATTTTGTAAAACTCTTTGTAGAAAAATATTCCCTTTGAATGAAATGAAAATTAAAAGGTGTTTATACAGCGTATAAAATAAAGTCTTGTATTAAAACAAAATATGCCTCAATGAAAGAAGATTGAGACGAAGTCCCTTACAAAGACGGTCTCCTTTGATTAAGGATAAATCAATTACATAATTATGTGTGACAAAAGAATACACCAAATATAAGTGGATATTAAGTGTAAAAAAATCAGAGGTCATTCACACATATTCATAGAACGAAATATTCAAGGAGTACAATTTTAACCCAAAGAATCAAAATTGGGTTAAGAAGTTCCCTTGCAAAAATTCGACAGCCTAACGGCGTCACTTCAAAATTCCGAAAATGAGTTGATGAGAGAGAAAATGGTATCTCATCACTTGGACATAAAATTTACATCAGTAAGGATATAGAAGAACATATCCCAATATAACAATATGTGAATTAAAATACCCAACAAAAAGTAGTCTTTTTAAAAAGAGGAGGGTGAAAGGTTCTCTTACCGATTTGGGTAACTTTCGAAACGTACACCCCATGAAAGAAGGACTATTCAACATTGATGTAAATACCCATAAACGAAAGTATATTACACAAAGAGTATAATAATGGGAAGTACGTACACCACTCAAAGTAAATAGTGGAAAATGTAGCATAAATCTCACTAGAATAAAAGTGAGATGAAAAATCCCCTACAAAAACTCGGCTGCCTAACGGCGCCACTTAAAACTTCCAAAAAATGGATTGATGAAATAAAATAGGGTCTCTCATCATATGAACATAAAATGTATAGTAAGATAAATATAAAATAACATCCCCCAACATAATAAAGAGGAGCTTTAAAAAATTACATCAAAGAGAGTACTTAAAAAGAAAGAGAGAGGTAGGATCCCTTACCTCAAGTCCGACTTGTCTTGTTCGTTTCATTATATTCCTGAATAATAAACTTTGGTCAATTTATAATTGATTAAGGACCTCATTTAAAGATTAATATTCAGTTCATATCACATATTATAATGTTATAATAATTAGTTAATAATGTGAGTTCATATCAGATGTTTTTTTCGATGTTCGGTACATGAGTCAAAATTGAACTTGTTGAAAAAGAATTTTCCATGTAGTTATAGGTAAAACATCTCCAGAATAGTATTAATGATTTAAATATAATATATATCCAGTATATATCCATTTTATACTATTACATAACATTTTGAGATAAAAAAATGAAATGCACCGTTCATGGAGACGGTAGGTCGTACGTACGCATGAACGCTACTTTCATTTGTTTTTCATATTAATGGAATTAAAAATAAATGAGATATATATATATTATAATTCCAGAATTATATCCATCATTTAGATGTAATATATTACATATATATACATTATATATATGTACTTATAATAGTACATAACATTTGGAGATAAGAAATGAAATGTACCGTTCATGGAGATGGTAAGCTGTACGTACGCATGAACGCTACTTTTATTTCTATTTCATACTTTAATGGAATTAAAACAATAATGATACATATTTATATTATAATTACAGTATAATATAATATATAAAATCATTAAATCCATCCTTTATACATCCCACATATGGTATTAACGATTCAAATCACTTTGAGGGGGCGGTAGTCCGCACTTCCTAAAATGAAATTATCGCGTTTAACCATTATGGAAACCATAAAGGTATGGCATAAATGAAAAATAAATAAGCATAAGGAATACATAAACATAATGTATATATCATATATAAATAAAGTGACATCTTAATGGCTACCATGAGAGGTGTTAAAAGAAGATTGAACAATCATCGTTTCGTGAGGCAGTAATTCGCCACCCACAGAAACAGTATGTTCTTTAACCATTAGATGGAGGTGTATATGAGTGTAGCTCGAATCATCCTCATAATAGCATAATAGTATATTTAATATACTGTTTTTGTTACAAAATAAAGTAATAAAAAGAGTTTAGGGGGTTGGAGAAGCAAAATAAAATAAAAGAACAAAAGTGAAGACATTACCTTTAAATCGGGTAACTCCTCCTGGTTTGAACCAAAAGGGTTTCTTGAAGAGCTTCCTGCCTAAGGTAAGGCTTATAGGAAGAATAGAGGGATGTGGAGAGATAAAATGAGCATAATTTGGCTGAGGTAAGGCTTGATAGGTGTGGGTAAGGAGGTAGAGGTGGGGGCCTTTTATAAGAGGGAGGAGGGGCACTCTTGGAATGTCTTGAAAAGTTACTTTATTATAAAATTATTTTTGGATATTAAAGGTCCCAAAATTATATATTTAGAGGTTAAGGTGATAAGGGTTCGAAATTCACCCATACAATGTGTTTTTGACAAGTGTAAGTCTTATATTTTACCTTATCTTCTCATTTAATTTAAATCGTTCATTAATGAGGTAATCATTGCATCATCATGGTGTCATAAATAATTTTATTTATTTAATGTCTAAAAATAATAAAAAAAATATCATGATGTAGAAAATATTTTTAGCTTTCTAATGAATATTTATAGTCAAAAATATTACTTGTATAACCCCATGTAAAAATTGTTTTAGTAAAACAATACATGTTTGTGACATTTTTATTTTATCTTTAAATAAAAAGTTATTAATGTCATTTTCCTACCAAAGTGGCTACATGGGGTCCCCAAGTTGACTCATGGATTTTCTTGGTCGTCCATGACTCATAAAATAAGGTTAGGACATGTGTCAAGGTCATTTCATATTATTATAACATTATCTTTACCTTAAATTACACTAATTACATTTAATCGCGATTAATAAAACTTAAAACTTACTATTCACCAAAAAATTATTTTAATCCCATTGAACCACATTTTACATCCTAATGACAACCATGTATGTTGGATTTTTGAAATTAAAATCACAGAAGTGGTAAAGTTTCATTTAAACGAAAAATCAGTTTTTTAACTACCACTTAGTGGTTTCACTATTCATCAAAAATTGAAGTTTTTCAGAAAAATACCAAAAAATCACCCTAAGCTATATTTGATATTCCGAATTCAAAAAAGATGTCTATTTTATAAAATTAAAAACATATAAGTTGCATTAATTAATTTAATAATTAATTCTCGCTGTCAAAACAAATAGCATGTTTTTAAGAAACAATATCTATTAAAATATTGACACTAGTTTAAGTCCAATTTCAAAGTGAAATTAATTCCAATGACCACCATTGGATTAAATGGTAAAAATATATTCTAATTGCACTTTAAAACCAATTCAAAAGATGATCTAATCATATAAATAAATTATATTAAAAAGAGGTTTTGAATTAAAATACAACATTTTTCACTTATTCATTAAAAATGGACTTTATCAAAAAAATAACAAAAACCTGCACAAAGTAAATTTTGATATACTGATTCTAATGAAGGATTTTATTTGGTCCAATATAAAATATAAAATTTTCAACAAGTGGATTTAAAAATGGTTCGCCATCAAAAGGCGGTTAATCGACCTTTTAAAGAATATTAGAATATTTACGCTTAAAATTGGATTCATTCGCATTTTAAGCCTCTAACATTTATTGGATAAAAGTAAAAATATTTGGCAAACATATATAATCATTTTGTATTTAGTTCTGTTCATTCCCTCCATTACAACGGCTAGGCGTTAACTACCATTTAAAATAATATTATTTTATTATTAGAGTGCAATGTAAGATTTCCAAGAAACTCGTTGTTGCGTATTGGGTACGCCATCGAGCATAGCATTCCCTTTAAATTAATATTAACATTTTTATACACAAAAAAGGATAAATATAAAAAATGTCATATTATTTATTTATTTGGGGTGTTACAGATATAGGTTTCACATCAGGGATGAGTTTAATAAAAAAACTCAACTTCATGCTCCAATGGATGTTTGGGTAGTTCTTGAGGAGACACATCAATAAATTCTTCAACAATAAGAATTTCTTCTATCCTAGGGATAGATTTCCCATTGGTAGGTTATTTCTATTTTTCTTCTCCCAAAATTTTCTTAAGGGAATCCACTATAAGTGGATCTAGGCATGATTAAGATGATTAAGTCTCTGTTTTAAAGGAAAGTAATTCCATATCTTTGTCACAAATTGTGATCTCCTTCTTTTGGAAATAAATTTTTTCATCATAATTTTAATGTCAATCCATACCAAGTATTATATCAAAGTCTACCATAGGTATAATAATTAAATTTACGAATAGGGTATGTCCATGCATCATAATGGGGATTGAGTGATATATATTTGTTACAATAATATTTCCTATAGGTGACTTGATTCATAACTCCCTTATTAGTGTGGTAGTGAAATATTTAATTTTATTTGAAAACATAGAAGATATAAAAGAGTTAGGATCAAAAATAGAATAAAGCATTAGATATCTTTGAAGTTACGATCAAGGTACCTTCCACCACATCACTTTGTAATTCAACTTCGGCTATAGTAAGTGCATAATCTTGGCTTTCTCATCTTGGCCTCTTTAGTGGTAAGTTCCCTTGATGTTTGGATAATTGATTGGCATAGTACCCCATCTCCTTAAAGCTAAATCAATGTACTTTAATGACTTTTTTCTTACCCTTGCATTCGCAAGCATGAAGGTCTTTATCCCCACACTTGTAGCAAACTCATGTTCCCTTCAAGCATATACCAAGGTTTTCTATCCAAAAGTATCATATTTTTTAAATTCCCTCCTCTTTCCTTCCCCTTATCAATTTTTTTCTTCATGTGGTGCTCAACCATCCTATTCTTCTATTGCTTTCCTTTGATGTCATATGACTTGGAGAATTATTTCTCTATCTTGATAGCTCATGATACTATATCACAATATGATGAAAATGTTTTTAAAAATAATTCCTTAAAAGGATTAGATTTAGCCCATTAAATTAATGGTCAATCATACTCTTTGGATTATGTACGTAGTCCACAACATGTCTTTCTAACCTTGTAATGTTGGCTTCATTCTTAGAATTAATTTCCTCTACCTTTTCTATTAGACTCATGAATTATCTCTTTGTATCGGCTCTTTATTCGTGTAGACAAATTTTTTCAATGAAATGAACTGTAAAATTCCTTTACTCCATGCTCATTATTTCCTCCTCGTCATTAGTGTTTTGAATCAATGACCACCATTGATCCATATCCCCCATGAGATGATAAACTACGATGAAAATCTTCTCTTTCATTACTTCACAAAGAAATGTATTTTCAAATGATGTTATCCATTTCTCAGTTACAAATGGATTTGTGGTTCCATTGAATTGTAGAGGATGTTGTCTCATAAAACAATATAACATTTTTACACCACATTGTGGGTCTGTATACTACTTCATACAAGCTACATTATTGTCTATAACTAGATTTAGTTTCCCCAATAAAGTTTATTTGTTCAGTTCCAGCTCCAGCTTCATTGACTTTCCTAGGAGGGAATATAAGGCCCCAACCTTAAACCTTACTTAATCTTGAGTTATTACAAGATTACACATTGAGGATCTTTTCAGGTTTAGAGTTTTAGAGAATTAGATCATAAAACTTGCATTACATTCCACATTTAAACAAAGTGGTTACATAAAAGATAGTATTCATTTTTCTCATCAATGGAAACATATTTAAAATAAAACATGGATTCTTTCTTGTCACTTCCTTGACACTATCATCATATCATGTACCCTTCCCTTGACCTGTGAAAAACATTTCAAAAACTTGGGATGAGCATAAAAAGCTCAGAAAGGGATATAAAAATATGGAAAGGAAACATGAGTACATGTATACACAAGAATAAATGAAATCATACTCTACTCATAAAACATAAGCACTTTAACATACCTCATAAAATCATGAATAAATCATAGAAATCATAAGACATAAAGGTAAATTGAGGCATTCATAACATTCTTACGTAGGGAGTAACCCTCTTGGTTACGTTTGGAATACCCATCACAGTATATTCCCTAAATCTCTTCGGAGAAACCTTAACGTTTAACTCCTTCGCGTTACCCAATGCATTGGAGAGCTCTATCGGGCTCACCCACCCTTATTTTATCACGGAACCACCCGTCTTCATAATAATGCCCAAGAATCATAACATAATCGTATCACATAAAACATGCATAAAGGAAACATAACATTTCCACTTTTCAATCACAAGATATCAATACAACACATTGATATAAAAACATTATGAAAACCATTTTCAATACCAAAATAAAAGAAAAGTAAATCAGGGTATTTATTTTTCTTTTAAAAAAAATGTATGGCTTGTAGAGGAAGCCGAAACTCAAATAATGGTCACGGCGGCGGAGAAGTCGTTGTCGCCGCATACGTACGACAAAAACATTCCCTTTTGTCATTTAGTAAAACGCTTCGTATAAAAAAAGATTCCTTTTGGATAAACGTAAAATTCAAAGGGGTTTATACACCGTATAAAAGAAGGTTGTGTATAAAACAAAATATGCCTCAATGAAAGGAGATTGAGACGAAGTCCCATACAAATATCATTTTTTTTAAATAAAATAGCTCTATTATGTGTATTCACTATAAGTACACATAAATAAAGTACAAATACAAGATAGGACAAAATAATATCATGACATAATTTGAAAGTAGGAGATTAACCCAAAGAACAGAAATTGGGTTAAGAAGTTCCCTTACCTCGGGTCCGACTTGACTCGATCATTCTTTAACCTCCTGAATAATAAACTTGAGTTAATTTCTACTTTCTTAAGAACCTTTTTCAAGTTCACTATTCCTTTTATATCACTTATTACCATGTCATGAATACTATGCAATTATTTAAGTTAATAACAGTCATTTTAACAATCATTGGTACTTGAGTCAAAAATATTCTCTTTATAATTACAAGTTGTTCAGGTATCCATTATATCCAGAGTTATACTCATGATATCATATATATCATATATATCCAGTATATACATGCATTTATAATATTACATAACGTTTAGAGGTAAGAAATGAAATGCACCGTTCATAGAGATGGTAAGCCGTACGTACACATGAATGCTACTTTCATTTATATTTCATATTTTATGGAATGGAATCATAATGATATAAAGGTATATTATAATTCCAGTATAATATAATATATAACATCATTAATTACATCCTTTATACGTCCCACATATGGCATTAACGAGTCAAATCACTTTGAGGGGGCGGTAGTCCGCACTTCCTAAAATGAAGATATCGCGTTTACCCATAATGGAAACCATAAAGGTATTCCATAAATGAAAAATACAGAAGCTTAAGTAAAACATAAACATATTATATATCATATATAAATATAGTGTCATCTTAGTGGCCACCTTTGAAGGTGTTAAAAGAATATTGAACAATCATCGTTTTGTGAGGCAGAAATTCGCCATCCATGGAAACAATATGTTCTTTAACCATTAGATATAGGTGTGTGTAAGTGTAGTTCAAATCCTTCTTATAACAACATCCTAGTATATGCAAGATACTGGTTTTGTTATAAAAGAAATGAATAAAAAGAGTTTAGGGGGTTGGAGAAGCAAAATAAAACATAAGAACACAAGAGAAGACACTACCTTTAAATCAGGTAACTCTTTTTGATTTGAGCTCAAAGGCTTCCTTGGGAAGACTTCTGCCCAAAGTGAGGATTCTAAGAGTTAAAGAGGGATTTGGAGAGACACAATGGGCAGGGGTTGGCCGAGCCAAAGGATTTGGAAGTGTGGGTAAGGTTGTAGAGGTGGGGGTCTTTTATAAGAGGAGAGGAGGGGCACTCTTGGAAAGTTAAGAAAATATACTTTGTTATAAAATGATTTTCAGATACAAAAGGTCCCACAATTATAAATTTCGAGGATAAGGTGATAAGAGTTAGAAATCCACCCATACAATAGGTTTTTGACAAGTGTAGGTCTTATATTTTACATTTTATTTTCATTTTATTTAAATCGTTAAATAATGTGGTAATCGCTGCATCATCATGGTGTCATAAATAATTTAATTTATTTAATGTCTAAAAATTATAAAAAAAATACTATGATGTAGGAAATATTTTTATCTTTCCAATTAATATTTATAGTCAAAAATATGACTTGTATAACCCCATTTAAAAATTGTTTTAGTAAAACAACTCATGTTTGTGTCATTTTTACTTTTACATTAAATAAAAAGCATTAATGTCTTTATCTTACCAAAGTGGCTCCATGGGGTCCCAAAAATCGACCCATGGGTTGTCTTGGTCGGCCATGACACATCCAATAAGGGTAGGACATGTGTCAAGTTCATTTCATATTATTAAAAAATTATTTTTACCTTAAATTACACTAATTACCTCTAATCGCGATTAAAAACTTAAAAGTTACTATTCACCAAAAAAATTATTTTAATCCCATTGAACCATATTTTAATTCTTAATGAAAACCATGTATGTCGGATTTTTGAAATTCAAAACACAGAGGTGGTAAAATTTCATTTAAACGAAAAATCAGTTTTTTAAGTACCACTTAGTGGTTTCACTATTCATCAAAAATTGAAGTTTTTCAGAAAAATACCAAAACTTTACCCTAAGCTATATTTGATATTCTGAATTCAAAAATGATGTCTATTTTACAAAATTCAAAACATATAAGTTATATTAATTAATTTAATAATTAATTCTCGTTGTCAGAGCAAATAGCGTGTTTTTATGAAACAATAAGTATCAAAAGATTGGCACTAGTTTAAGTCCAATTTCAAAGTGAAATTAATTCCAACGACCACTATTGGATTAAATGGTAAAAATATATTCTATTTACACTTTAAAACCAATTCAAAAGGTAATCTAATCATATAAATAAATTAGATTAAAAATAGGTTTTGAATTAAAATACAACATTTTTCACTATTCGTTAAAAAAATGAACTTTATCGGAAAAATACCAAAAATTTACCCAAAGTAAATTTCAATGTCCCAATCATAAAGAATAAGTTTATTTTGACAAATAGAGCTTATAAATTTTTCAAAAGTTTTATTTAAAAATGGTTTGTCATCAAAAGGCAGTAAAACAATCTTTTAAAAATATTAGTGTATTTCATGCTTAAGATTGGATTTATTCTCATTTTAAGCCTCCAAAACACTATCTAATTCATAAATAGACATAGATAAGAATATCTATTATTCATTACTTACTTGGGATGTTACATCCTTCCCCCCTTTAGAAAATTTCTCCCCCACAATTTATTTACTTATCAAATAAGTGGGGGTATTTAGCCCTCATTGCATTTTCAGATTCTCATGTTGCCTCTTCAATCATGTGGTTTTTACACAAAACATTTACCTGATGAATCACCTTATTTCGCAACACTTGCTCTCTGTGGTCAAGAATCTGGACTGGTTGTTCCTTATAAGATAGGTTCTCTTCCAACTGAACTACCTCTAGACTCAAAACATGAGATGGATCTGGCATGTACTTCCTTAACATTGAAACATGAAAAACATTGTGTACCTGAGATAAAATCGAAGGTAAATCCACTCGGTATAAAATTGATCCAACTTTCTCCAGAATTTCATATGGTCTAATGAACCTTGGACTCAGCTTTCCTTTCTTACCAAATCGCATCACACTTTTCCATGGTCAAACTTTGAGAAAGACATGATCACCTACCTTGAAAGAGAGATCCTTCCTCCTGTTGTCTGCATAACTCTTCTGCCTACTCTGAGTTGTTCTCATGTGTTTCTGTAATAGATGAACTTTTTCTGCCAACTCTTCTACCAATTCTGGTCCCATCAACTTCCTTTCACCCACTTCATCCTAGAAAGCTGGAGTTCGACACCGCTTCTCATATAATGCCTCAAATGGTGTCATCTGTATACTGGAATGAAAACTATTATTATAAGAAAACTCAACCAAAGAAAGATGTTGGTACCAACTTCCCTGATAATCCATCGAACAAGCACGTAGCATATCCTCCAAAGTCTGGATCGTTCGTTCTGACTGCCCATCTGATTGAGGATGAAAATCTGTACTAAAATTTAATTCAGTACCCAACGACTTCTGAAGGCCTTTCCAAAAGTTAGAAGTAAACCTGGGATCACGATCAGATACAATGGAGAGAGGAACTCCATGTAACCTGACTATCTCTTTAAGATACAAACGGGAAAGTTTATCTAGGGAAAAAGTATCTCGTATAGCAAGGAAATGAGCAGATTTAGTCAAGCGATCAACAATAACTCAGATTGCATTATTACCTCGAGGTGTCTTCGGCAATCCCACAACAAAGTCCATGGATATATTTTCTCATTTCCACTCTGGCACTGGTAAAGGCTGAAGCATCCCTTTTGGTAACTGCCGCTCTGCTTTAACCTGTTGACAAGTCAAACACTTTACAGTAAAATAAGCAATATACATTTTCATTCCGTCCCACCAGTAATACTCCTAAAGATCTCTATACATCTTAGTACTGCCAGGATGAACTGAAAACAGAGAACTATGAGCTTCACATAACAACTCTCTCTTCAACTGTGAATCACACGGCACACAAAATCTCTTCCCAAATCTTAAAACAAAATCATTATCAATATTGAATTCAGGAAACTTACCCTTCTGAACCAGCTCTACCTTTTTCTGCAACTCACTGTCTTGCTTCTGTGCTTGCTTAATTCTGTCTGATAGAGAAGATTTCACTGATACCTGAAACAAAACAGAAGGACATCTTGCATCAACAACTTCTATGCCAAAGTTCATCAAATTTTTAACCAAAGGATCACATTCCAAACACAACATTGTTAATGAAGCATTACTTTTTTGACTCAAAGCATCAGCCACTTTATTTTCTTTTCTCGGATGGTAATGAATTGTACAATCATAATCCTTGATTAATTCTATCCATCACCTCTGTCTCATGTTCAATTCTTTTTGAGTGAATATATACTTTAAACTTTTTTGATCGGTATATATTTCACACTTTACTCCATACAAATGATGCCTCTAAATTTTTAAAGCGAAAACTACAAAAGCTAATTCCAAATCATGTGTAGGGTAATTTACCTCATGATTTTTCAACTGTCGTGAAGCATAAGCAATTACCTGATCATTCTGCATTAGGACACAACCAAGTCCTTTCAATGAAGCATCACTGTAGATAACAAACTCACCATTCCTGGAAGGTAGTGCCAAAACTGGAGCATTCACCAATCTTCTTTTCAATTCCTGAAAACAATCATCACATTCTTTTGTCCATATAAACTTAACACCCTTCCGAGTTAGCTTAGTCATTGGACTAGATAACCGGGAAAAATTTCTAACAAACCTTCAGTAATAGCCTGCCAAACCAAGGAAGCTACGAATCTCATTTACATTTGTGGGTCTTGGACATTCTTCCACAACCTTTGTTTTTGCAGGATCAACAATTATCTCATCTTTAGAAACAATATGACCAAGGAAAGAAATTTGTTGTAACCAAAACTCACACTTGCTGAATTTCCCATACAATTTCTTTTCTTTTAAAGTTTGAAAAATAACCCTTAAATGTCTTTCATGCTCCTCTTTACTTTTAGAAAACACCAAAATATCGTCAGTAAACACAACCACGATTTATCACCTGAGTCAACTGAGCCATCACTGCAACAAACTGTTCAATTCTGATTCTGACCATCTCAAGATGCCGATTCGGAAGGTTATTTCCTTATGTATGCCTTCCTAGCACTGCTTCCATGTTTCCTCTCCGAAAAACCATTCTGAACAAACATGTCTTAGATGAAGCAACATGGTAATCTTAAAATTCTATATCGTTTCAATTTGACCACTAAAGAAATATTTTTAGATAAACATTTAATAGAATTCTAACTCCTAAAGTTATCTAAACCGACCTCTGATACCAACTATAAGGCCCCAGCCTTAAACCTTACTTAATCTTGAGTTATTACAAGATTACACATTGAGGATCTTTTTAGGTTTAGAGTTTTAGAGAATTAGATCATAAAACTTGCATTACATTCCACATTTAAACAAAGTGGTTACATAAAAGATAGTATTCATTTTTCCCATCAACGGAAACATATTTAAAATAAAACATGGATTCTTTCTTGATACTTCCTTGACACTATCATCATATCATGTACCCTTTCCTTGACCTGTGAAAAACAATTCAAAAACTTGGGATGAGCATAAAAAGCTCAGTAAGGGATATAAAAATATGGAAAGGAAACATGAGTACATGTATACACAAAAATAAATAAAATCATACTCTACTCATAAAACATAATCACTTTAACATACCACATCAAATCATGAATAAATCATAGAAATCATAAGACATAAAGGTAACTTGAGGCATTCATAACATTCTTACGTAGGGAGTAACCCTCTTGGTTACGTTTGGAATATCCATCACAGTATATTCCCTAAATCTCTTCGGAGAAACCTTAACATTTAACTCCTTCATGTTACCCAATGCATTGGAGAGCTCTATCGGGCTCACCCACCCTTATTTTATCACAGAACAACCCGTCTTCATATTAATGCCCAAGAACCATAACATAATTGTATCACATAAAACATGCATAAAGGAAACATAACATTTCCACTTTTCAATCACAAGATATCAATACAACACATTGATATAAAAACATTATGAAAACCATTTTCAATACCAAAATAAAAGAAAAGTAAATCAGGGTATTTATTTTCTTTTAAAAAAATGTATGGCTTGTAGAGGAAGCCGAAACTCAAATAATGGTCACGGCGGCGGAGAAGTCGTTGTCGCCGCATACGTACGACAAAAACATTCCCTTTTGTCGTTTAGTAAAACGCTTCATATAAAAAAATATTCCTTTTGGATAAACGTAAAAGTCAAAGGGGTTTATACACCGTATAAAAGAAGGTTGTGTATAAAACAAAATATGCCTCAATGAAAGGAGATTGAGACGAAGTCCCATACAAAGATCATTTTCTTAAATAAAATAGATCTATTAGGTGTATTCACTATAAGTACACATAAATAAAGTACAAATACAAGATAGGACATAATAATATCATGACATAATTTGAAAGTAGGAGATTAACCCAAAGAACAGAAATTGGGTTAAGAAGTTCCCTTACCTCGGGTCCGACTTGACTCGATCGTTCTTTAACCTTCTGAATAATAAACTTGAGTTAATTTCTACTTGCTTAAGAACCTTTTTCAAGTTCATTATTCCTTTTATATCACTTATTACCATGTCATGAACACTATGCAATTATTTATGTTAATAACAGTCATTTTAACGATCATTGGTACTTGAGTCAAAAATATGCTCTTTATAATTACAAGTTGTTCATGTATCCATTATATCCAAAGTTATACTCATGATATCATATATATCATATATATCCAGTATATACATGCATTTATAATATTACATAACGTTTAGAGGTAAGAAATGAAATGCACCGTTCATGGAGACGGTAAGCCGTACGTACACATGAACGCTACTTTCATTTATATTTCGTATTTTATGGAATGGAATCATAATGATATAAAGGTATATTATAATTACAGTATAATATCATATATAACATCATTAATTACATCCTTTATACGTCCCACATATGGCATTAATGAATCAAATCACTTTGAGGGGGCGGTAGTCCGCACTTCCTAAAATGAAGATATCGCGTTTACCCATAATGGAAACCATAAAGGTATGCCATAAATGAAAAATACAGAAGCTTAAGTAAAACATAAACATATTATATATCATATATAAATATTGTGTCATCTTAGTGTCCACCTTTGAAGGTGTTAAAAGAATATTGAACAATCATCGTTTCGTGAGGCAGAAATTCGTCATCCACGGAAACAGTATGTTCTTTAACTATTAGATGTAGGTGTGTGTAAGTGTAGCTCGAATCCTTCTTATAAAAACATCCTAGTATATGGACGATACTGTTGTTGTTACAAAAGAAATTAATAAAAAGAGTTTAGGGGGTTGAAGAAGCAAAATAAAACATAAGAACACAAGAGAAGACACTACCTTTAAATCGGGTAACTCTTTTTGATTTGAGCTCAAAGGATTCCTTGGGAAGACTTCTGCCCAAAGTGAGGCTTATAAGATTTAGAGAGGGATGTGGAGAGACAAAATGGTTAGGGTTTGGCTGAGCCAAAGGCTTTGGAAGTGTGGGTAAGGTGGTAGAGTTGGGGGCCTTTTATAAGAGGAGAGGAGGGGCACTCTTGGAAAGTTAAGAAAAGATACTTCGTTATAAAATGATTTTCGGATACAAAAGGTCCCACAATTATAAATTTCGAGGATAAGGAGATAAGGGTTCGAAATAAAACCATCCAATAGGTTTTTGACAAGTGTAGGTCTTATATTTTACATTATATTTTCATTTTATTTAAATCGTTAAATAATGTGGTAATCGTTGCATCATCATGGTGTCATAAATAATTTAATTTATTTAATGTCTAAAAATTATAAAAAAATTCTATGATGTAGGAAATCTTTTTATCTTTCCAATTACTATTTATAGTCAAAAATATGACTTGTATAACCCTATTTAAAAATTGTTTTAGTAAAACAACTCATGTTTGTGTCATTTTTACTTTTACATTAAATAAAAAGCATTAATGTCTTTATCTTACCAAAGTGGCTCCATGGGGTCCCAAAAATCGACCCATGGGTTTTCTTGGTCTTCCATGACAGATCCAATAAGGGTAGGACATGTGTCAAGTTCATTTCATATTATTAAAATATTATTCTTACCTTAAATTACAATAATTACCTCTAATCGCGATTAAAAACTTAAAAGTTACTATTAACCAAAAAATTATTTTAATCCCATTGAACCACATTTTACTTCTTAATGACAACCATTTATGTTGGATTTTTGAAATTCAAAACACATAGGTGGTAAATTTTCATTTAAACGAAAAATCAGTTTTTTAAGTACCACTTAGTGGTTTCACTATTCATCAAAAATTGAAGTTTTTCAGAAAAATACCAAAACTTTAACCTAAGCTATATTTGATATTCTGAATTCAAAAATGATGTCTATTTTACAAAATTCAAAACATATAAGTTAAATTAATTAATTTAATAATTAATTCCCGTTGTCACAGCAAATAGCGTGTTTTTATGAAATAATAAGTATCAAAAGATCGACACTAGTTTAAGTCCAATTTCAAAGTGAAATTAATTCCAACGACCACTATTGGATTAAATGGTAAAAATATATTCTATTTACACTTTAAAACCAATTAAAAAGGTAATATAATCATATAAATAAATTATATTAAAAATAGGTTTTGAATTAAAATACAACATTTTTCACTATTCATTAAAAAAATGAACTTTATCGGAAAATACCAAAAATTTACCCAAAGTAAATTTCAATATCCCAATCATAAAGAATAAGTTTATTTTGACAAATAGAGCTTATAAAATTGTCAAAAGTTTGATTTAAAAATGGTTTGCCATCAAAAGGCGGTAAAACAATCTTTTAAAAATACTAGTGTATTCCATGCTTAAGATTGGATTTATTCTCATTTTAAGCCTCCAAAACACTATCTAATTCATAAATAGACATAGATAAGAATATATATTATTCATTACTTTCTTGGGATGTTACAGGGAAGTACATGCCTAGATTACACACATGGATAAAGTTTTCACTCCTTATACTAGACATCATTTCTAAACAGTGATATATACTAGATTATATCATAACATTATAGATCGTGATGAATAATTCAAAAATAGGTAAAACACTTAACATAAAGAGAAAATTTATGCACAGAAAATCTCAAAATGATAAGCTTAGTATCATTGGTAATATCTTCGAATCCCAATAATATGTTCAAATATTTCATAATGGTTTGTAAAGAGTGCATGAATCAACCAAAACTTATCCCCTGAGAGTCTCTAGCTAGGTGTGCATTCTTAGGACCACTTATTGTGAACAGGTGATGATCAAGTTAATACCTAATCCGCCCATTTCAGAGTTGTTACCCCCAAGTGCATTTATTCCACAATTATATCTGCTTGACAGTATCCAAACATGGATGTATTTTCTTGGAAACCACACATTCTCTACCTTTCCAAAACATCATTATATTATTGTATACCTAGACTTCTCCCTAGATTATTTCATTAGTTTGTGTCCTCTAATACATGGTTTCCTAAATCTAATACCAAGGTTTATACTAAACATCCTAAGATACCAACCACAAAAACCTTAACCCTGTTAACCAAGAGTGGGTGGTTATTTTATTAGTAGTCTTGGAAAACATGACACATGCTTGAATCTCACATTACATTTAAAAATATAAAATACAACATAGTTTTATGAAAACAAAAATTGAAAGGACTAAAAGTAGAATAGCAGAGAAAGATGAGAAAAAAGGGAGAACAGAAATATTATTAACACTTATGATATTTCCCTTCAATCGGTCGTATACAGTATGGGGGTTGCACTTCCTTTTATTGGTAGTTCACCAGGGTATGTGAAAGAGGATTTGTGGGGGTGGGCACCCCACCCCCACTGAAGACTGAAGCCACCATCAGTGGTTGCCTAACACTCCCCCTTGGGGTGCACAACTCAACCAATGTCATACGTGTTTTGATACTACCTCATTAAAAACTTTTTCCGAAAAAACTCAGTGGGATAAAAATCGAAATAAGGAAAATAGTACAGTCACGTAGAATCCCCCTCAAAATTACATTACATTACAAATTTTTCAATCTACGCATCCCTATATTATGTACAAGCTTTCTAAAGATAACGGTTGGTAGTTCCCTTGTAAATAAATCTGCAACGTTGTCGTTGGATCGAACATATTGCATGTTGATATCTTTGTTCTTCATTAACTCTTGTGTGAAGGAGAAAAATTTTGATGGTATGTGTTTTCTTCGATTCTTGATGAAGTCTTCCTTCAATTGTGTGATGCACGTAGTATTATATTCGAATAAAATTATTGGGCTACAATCTATTGGCAATCCACTTGCTGCTCAAATGAGTCATAGACCGCAACCAAACACATTCTCGACATGCTTCATGTAATGCTATCACTTCTGCATGATTTTAAGATGTTGCGACGAGTGTCTTCTTTTATGATCTCCAAGATATGGCAGTATCTCCAACTATGAACACATAACCAGTTTGTGATCGCACATTATGCGGATCGGATAAATAACACGCATCTACAAAACCAACCATCTTCCTTTCTAATTTGTTAGAATATAATAAACCCAAATCAATAGTGTGATGACCCAGACTCTCTTGGTCTTTCCCTTTACCAAAATCCGGGTTCTAAAGGAGTGGCGTCTCGGCGAGACCGATCGGCGTCACCCGGCCTTGTCAAGTTGTTTCCATTAACGCTCCTTTGCGTAAATAGGGTTTTAAACCCTATTCTGACTGGTTTAACCGTGTTTTAAGACTCGTAATGCCCATAAGAGTTTTAATTAAATGCTTCATCAATTCATCAGTCGGCTTAAAACCACCCGACCCTTTTTGTGACGAGTGGAGCCGCGTGATCAACCCACGACCCCCGCGCCTTACGCGGATTTTCGTTTCACCTCAACCATCCCCGACTCCTATAAAATAAGGGATAGCCGTGGTTTCTCCTTTCCTTCGTCGTGACTTTCACAAACAGTTTCCGGTGTGTTGGACCAGCCGCATCGTTATCCGTAAATTTCCGCGGCCTAAACGTCGATCATCTATCAACAAGTAGGGAATTTCTCCTTTGCCTCTCTCTCTGTGTATCATGCAGGGTGGGCGTGCTTTTGTTTCCGTAGAATTGGATAAACCGGACCTAATTAAAGATAACGAACGAATTCTATAAGAAAGAAGGGGGGGCTGTGATCGTTGATGTTGTCTTATGTTTTTGATGCTGTTTCTATTATGACCATCTTGTTGAGTTGTGCTGGCTTATGCCTCCTGAAAATCGAGGCTGTTGGTGGTCGTTGTTTGTGCACTAATGAACCCCTACTAATGTTTTAAATAGCTTGTTGTGGTTGTAAACTCCTGCTGTGAAAAGTGAATTTGGTTAATCACGTATATCCGGCCAAATAAATTGAGGCACCAGGATCTTTCCTTTTATTTTGATAAACCCGGTTAAAACACACGGAATTTGAATCATAGAGTGTGTTAAGTCGTTTAAATCTGAAAATACATGCAAGGCCCTGCTTGTGTTGGTGGTGGTAGTTGGTTGTTTTCCCTTCGGGCCGATTGCTGGAGATGTGGGAGGGGATGGGATCCCCTGTTCTTTTATACTTTCGGTGGTTGTGAGTTTTAAATCCAGGTGGTTACTTGTTCATATCACAAATTGGGGGTGGAATCCTCTGTTGTTGAGAACCAGGTGTGGACGTTTTGGTTGATGTTTGACTGTTTACTTTTCTGGACTTATGCTTATGCCTACTAGATGCCCAGTGGTGCTTAACCCAAATATTGTTACTGAACATGAAACAAGAATGGGATGATAGCTTGTTAACGTGAGTCGTGACTCGGACTTGAGTGTTGTTGTGATCTATAGGTTGTCCGAAGAAAAACCTAGTTTTGGGTGAGTGCTTATTACCTATATCTATACTTGTAGTTTTGTGTTTCTTATTCGCGCCCCACCCAAGTTGAGCACCTAGTGCCGAACACCCCCATTTTATGGGGGAGGGTGTTTTTTCCAACACTATTTTTAGTGGCTGGTTATTAGCTCCTTTTCTGCTCCCTTTTTCGGATAGCCCAAGTATCTTCAGGCAGGCTGTGATGGCCTGAAGTCCATTATTAGCCCAAGAACCTTCGGGCTGGGTAGTGTGCTAGTTGGCCAGGTGTGTGCGGTAGGTGGTTTCCTAAGTGTCTTCGGGATGAGGCCCAGGTGTCTTCGGGCGTGGTGGTGGTTGTTCTGGCCTAGGTGTTTGCAGGCATAGTTACGTGTGACAGTTGTGGCCCAGGTGTGTGCGGGCGGGATTCAGCAGTGGGACTGCGTGCGGTTGAGGCCCAGGTGTGTGCGGGTGGGATTTCAGCAGTGGGACTGCATGCGGTTGAGACCCAGGTGTGTGCGGGCAGGATTTCGGCAGTGGGATTGCGTGTGGTTGTGGCCCAGGTGTGTGCGGGCGGGTGTGGCAGTGGGACTGCGGTGAGAATGGCGGAATTGGTCCGATGCGTAGGATGTCTCAATAACCAGTGGAAAAGTGGCGCGGGGTACCCAAACATCGATGTGCTCTTATTATATAAATTACTTGACTTGCGTTATTTGGGGAGTGTGCCTTGGTGAGGCTTGGAGTGGATAGTTTACCTTGATAGGTGTGTAGTTTACTCTTTTCTCACGGGACTTTAGTACGTTCCCCCACTTGTGCACGAGAGTCTTTGGTTTTCCCTACTGAGTGTACTTGTATGATCACCCTACGTATATAAAACTGCTTTCAGGTTTCCAGGAGGACTTCGGGGATTACGCAAGACCTTACTAGCTCGGACTTTTGGAGCAGTTGCAGTTGTTGTTTTCCTTTTTGGTACTTACCTTGTAGTCACTTTTTTTGCACCTTGTGGCTTTTACTTTTGAAACATGCCTGTGGGAATGGTTTATTTTTTGCTTTACTTTTCTCTCTATCTTGGTGTTGTTGGGTTTTCTTCTCCTTATCTCTCGATCCTATAAAATAAAAAGGGTAATGCCTTCTATTTGCGAGAATTTTTCTATACCCTTGGTGCTAGTCGCCACTCCGGGACCTATTGAAGGCGGGTTTCAGGGGTCATTATCTCTCCTTAAACTTAAAGAAGGAAGGTCCTGGCAATCAGCTGACCCTTCCCTCCTTTTGGTGAAGGCGGGTCGTGACAGAATGGTATCAGAGGTAGGACGGAGTCTGGAGTTAGGCACAGTGAGGATTGCATGGGGTGGTAAGGCAACGGTGTTGGGTGACCTTGGAGCATGAATTAGGCCAGGGAAGACCGGCTAGGACATGGGATTTTAGGGGCCCCCGTGATCCGATGCAAGGACTCTGGACCTACCAAACGACCAAGTGAGGCCGCACTGATTGCAGGGTAGAGACCCTAGGAATGATTATATGAGATCAGAATATTTGATATATCCTCTCAAGCGATATTGTTGTTGTAAGGTGATGTGAGATGCATAAAATGTCATGTCTTTTCAAGCATATTGGCATCTGTAATCCCAATATCACAGTACTTTAGTTGTGATACAATTCTATACATGGAAAAATTGTAATCTGTCACGACCCATCCTCGGGGCCCATGTCGTGACTACCTCAAGCCCGCCTTCCATAGGCCAGGGGCTGGCGACTAGCACCAAGGCGTAAATCCCAGTAAAAAGGGAAGGCATTGCCTTTGTAAAGTAAACAAGCACCACAGAGTAAGCAAGCAGAAAAGTAAACACTAAGTAAAAACAGAGTACAACTAAAAGTGCGGAAAAGTAAATGGGCTAGTATACAAACCCAAACTGAAAGTAAAGTACAACTCGAAAGGGAAAACAACAACTATAAAGTAAAAGCCGCTACACCGAGCTGTCTACTGGAAATCCCACCTGAAGGGTGGGTACAGATAGCTCCACTGCTCCTTGGGTCCCGCCGTCCGCTCCGAGCACGTCCCGCCCAGTGGTCCACCTCCAGGTACTGTCCTGCTCTGCGAGCCTCAACCACGATCAACGTTGTCCTTCGTCTGCAACCAACACAACGTAGTGCAGGCATAGCCCGTGCAGGGGTGAGTATAAGCTACTCAGTAGGGACCCCGAGACCCCCGAAGGTCTCCCCAAAATCCACAAAGGATAGATACAAACACGAAGTAACAACCGACACTGCTTAGGTATATTCTCATACATATACCTAAGTCATCAATTCCAATACGCTCCAACCTCTGAGCCCAAGTACAACTCAGTCCACACAGGAAAGTATACGTATTCCACACAGGAAAGAAAAACGTAATCCACACAGGATAGCACAACACAATCTACACAGGAAAGCAACAGGATTCAGCTCACACAGGTATACATCTTCGAAGACGATAGAGATGATCACTGATCCATCTAAGTCGTCGGACCCACAAAGGATCGATAGGTACTAACCCCCGAAAAGACCCACACAGGATCGGACCCACACAGGATCTGTAGGCGCTGGTTCACACAGGACCGTTGAGCACAGACCCACATAGGATCGGACCCACACAGGATCGGTAGCACTGATCCACACAGGATCGCTAAGTGTTGTAGTCGTCGTCGTCGAATCCACTGAGGATCTCTGCATAGTCGTCGTCACAGTCACAGTAGCAGTCGCAGCCAGCTCTAGGGTTCTCGCACACAGCAAGCTCGTTCGGGAGGGTCCGCTCCACGAGCCGAGAGACTGATACATCAACTGTCACAAAGTCCAGAGTTGATGTATCCAAAAGTTCCGTATCGTCAACAGGAACTCAACGCAACAGACGGCGCGTCAATCGGACGCCCGGTCTGAGAGTTATTGGTTTTTTCGTCCCAGGGGCCCGATTTGTTTTTAAGGAAAAACCAACCCGGCCGTACTCCACCTGCGTCCAAACCTCGGGCGGAGTACGCCAAAAGATCCGTCTCACTAAGAGGAACACAACAAAGCTGACGGCACGTCAATCGGTCGCCCGTAGCTCAAGATATGAGTGTTTCCGCTCCGAGGGCCCGGTTGGTTTCGTGTACGAACCAACCCGGCCGAACTCAAAGTATTCCAAAACCTTGAGTGCGATATACCAAAACGACCGTCTCGATCCAAGGATCGCATCTCCGCTGACGGCGCGTCGTTTGGAGATCCGTAGCCCGAGTTATGGGCATTTGAATCCAAACCGCTCGGTAACGGGGGTTTCGGGCCCGGGCCGTTCCGGCCCGAGACCCCCCGGTAGGCCCGAACTGGGTCGACCCGCCCCGGAAAGGGTCGACCCGGCCCGGCCCGGCCCGGCCCGGCCTGGCCTGGCGGACCGGCCAGGCGCGCTGCCAGCTCTGCTGAAGGCCGAGCTGATTGAAAAACGGGGGGGCCGCCTGCCCCCCTTTGTGAAACCGGGCCCCCTCATTATGGGGGGCCGTTTATTTGCTGGTCGGGGGATTAATTTCCCCCGGTTTGTCTCCCTTCCGGCCGGCCTGACCTGGCCGGCCGGTTCTTCCTCAATGGGACCGACAAAGGCCGGTCCCCCTTCCGGCTTCCGACACCGGCGGCCCGGCTGGCCGCCGGTCTTCTCGTTCCGCCGCGGCCTGGAACCGGCCGCGGCCTTCGTCATCCGGCGCGGTGCGACGGCACCGCGCCCCTCCGCCACGGCCCCGCTACAGTCGTGGCACCTTCGGTTTCCTTCGACGCGGCGCGACGGCGTCGCGTCCATGAAATTCTTTCCACAGCGCGGCGCGACGGCGCCGCGCAATAATTGCCGTGCGATTCCCGCGTGGTGCGATGGCACCATGCCATCTTGTTCCATCCGCAAGAAACAATCAAGAACAAAGGAGGGGGGTTCGATCGTGTTTGTGCGGTCCGGCCCCCCTCTCGTTAAACAAAAACACTTAATCGTTTATCCTCAAAGTTCGTCATGCTAGAACCAAGAACGGGAATAATTTAATAAAACAACAACAAACCCCTACCTCGGTTTCAAGAACGGAGTTCTTCAACGACCCACGGAAGACAAGCGTCGCGGAGGTCGGGCGTCGTTCCGTCTAGGTTGGTGGGAGAAGAGCTCGGTGAAGTCGAGCCGAGACGTCACCCTCTGTATACTTCGTAGGCGGCGGTGCTTCCCTTCCTTACTCCGGTTGAAGATGGTCGGAGGTGTTGCTTCACGTTCTTCGAAAACGTGGAACGTTCTTCCTCGAGAGGTTGGTGATCTTCCAAGAGTTCTTCTCCTCTCCTTAGTTCTCCCCACAAATTTTAAGCCAACCCAAAAAGAAGAATATAATCGCTCTTTTTAATGTTGGCAAAATGAATTCAAAAGAATTCAAACACTCAAATTAATTAATTAAGTTGGTTCAATTAATTAAATGCAAAGTGTTGGCAAGAATTTCAAAAGATTGAAATTCAATTTAAACAACACTTAACTCACCTTATTAATTAAACAAGTTGTTAACATTAAAGTGGGAGTTGTGGGAGTTTTAAGGGGTGTTGAGGAGTTTAGGCTTCGTGTGGGCCCCACCACACTTAATCCTCTCAAGGTAGGTTAAGTGGATGTGGGTCCCACCTCTAACTCCCTTTGGGAGGTTATAACCAACATGGTTAAAAATAAAATGTGTTTCCACATTTTATTTAACTTATTTTTAATTCCCCCAAAACTAACTCTTATCCCGCATAAAAACGCAACCTCAGAAAATGTCTCCTTAAGCGAAAATCGGCGCTGCGAGTTCATTGGTGCCCTCGGAATTCGATTCCGGGCACCGGTTCAAAAGTTAGAAATTCCCGCTCATTCGTTCACTGAACGTACCCGAGCCAAACTTCGGAAATTGATTCCGGGCACACCGGGCCTCGGAATCAGGTGCCATCAGAAACCGTGCTCTTGTAAAATTCTAAAGAAAAATAAGAAACAAATTCCCTTGAATTTTACGGGTCTTTACATTACTCATACCTCAGGGCTTTACGTCCCTGTAAAGATACATCAAAACTAGGGAAACAAATGAGGGTACTGAGCACGCATCTGAGCCTCCCGCTCCCAAGTGCTCTCCTAGAGATTCTCGTGCTGCCATCTGATGCGCACTAGAGGAATCGACCGCCCACGTAGGACCCGCTCCTGTCGATCCTCGATCTCCACTGGGACCTCCGTAAAAGTCGCCCCATTGTCAACGTCAAGCTCCCCATGGTCAATGATGTGCGTCGGGTCGTGCACGTATCTCCTCAGCTGAGACACGTGGAAGACGTCGTGCACCCGGTGCAAATGAGGTGGTAGAGCCAGGCGATAAGCCACCTCTCCAATCCTACTGAGGACCTGGAAGGGTCCGATTAAGCGTGGAGATAACTTGCCGCCTCGGCCAAATCTCCGTATACCACGTCGAGGTGAGACCCGCAAGAAGACGCGGTCGCCATCCTCGAACTCTAGTGGCCTCCGCCTCCTGTCAGCGTATGACTTCTGTCGGCTCTGAGCTGTCCTCATCCGCTCCTGGATGACCTGGACCTTCTCTGTCGTGGCCTGGACCATCTCCGGTCCCACAAGTGCTGACTCCCCAGGGTCTGTCCAGCACAAAGGAGATCTACAAGGTCGGCCGTACAACACCTCGTACGGTGCCATCCTGATGGTGGAGTGGTAGCTGTTGTTGTACGCAAACTCCACCAAGGTTAGGTGGTCCTCCCAGCTACGACCAAAGTCGAGGACACATGCACGGAGCATGTCCTAGAGAGTCTGAATGGTCCTCTCCATCTGACCATCCGTCTGAGGGTGAAAGGTTGTGCTCAGACGTAGCTGCGTCCCAAACACCTCCTGCAACCCCTTCCAAAGCCGGGAAGTAAAGCGAGCATCTCGATCGGAGACGATAGATGATGGCACACCGTGAAGCCGTACAATCTCCTGAACGTAGAGACGTCCCAAGCTCTCCACTAAGCCCTGCTCTCTGATGGGTAAGAAGTGATCCGACTTGGTGAGTCGGTCGACAATCACCCAGATGGAGTCATGACCTCTGGAAGTGCGTGGAAGTCCAGTCACGAAGTCCATAGATATCCCGTCACACTTCCACTCCGGGACCTCCAAGGGTTGTACCAAGCCTGCTGGTACCTGATGCTCAGCCTTCACCTGCTGGCAGGTGAGGTATCGAGAAACGAACTCTGCTACAGCCTTCTTCATGCCTGGCCACCAGTGCTGTCGTCTGAGATCCTGGTACATCTTCGCCACTCCAGGATGTACCGCCAAAGGAGAAGTGTGAAACTCTCTCAGAACCTCCTCCCATAAAATGACTGGTACCATGGTACGTCCTTTGAAAAGGATGTCGTGCTCTGCTCCAAAGGAGAAACCATCAGGTGTCTGTCCTGAGGATATCTGTGCACGCCGCGTCTCACAGTCAGTGTCTCCTCGCTGTGCCTCTCTGACCCGCTGCAGTAGTGGAGGAGTGACTGTGAGAGACTGAAGGAAGGCTGCTCCATCTCTATCCACGAAGGATAACTGCAAAGAGGCTAGCTGCTTCGTCGCCTCCTCAAGTAACTGAATGCCCGTCCTCCTGCTGAGGGCATCGGCTACTACGTTCCCCTTCCCAGGAGTATAGACTATCTCAAAGTCATAGTCCTGGAGGAACTCGAGCCATCGCCGCTGTCTCAGGTTCAGGTCCTTCTGCGAGAAGATGTACCTGAGACTCTGGTGATCAGAAAAGACTGTAAAGCGCTCGCCCATCAGGTAGTGTCGTCACGTCTTCAGGGCGAAGACCACTGCTGCTAACTCCAGGTCATGGGTAGCGTAGTTCTGCTCATGCGGCCTCAACTGACGTGATACATAGGCGATCACTGCCCGCTCCTGCATCAGGACACATCCGAGTCTGGTCCCTGATGCATCGCAGTAAACTACGAATCCAACTCCCTCCTCAGGCAACCTCAAGATAGGTGCGCTGGTCAATCTCTGTCTCAGCTCCTGGAAGCTCTACTGACATCTGTCTGACCACACGAAGGGTTTCCCCTTCTTCGTCAAAGATGAGAGTGGTGCCGCAACTCTAGAGAAGTCTGGCACGAATCTCCGATAGTATCCGGCTAGTCCCAAGAAACTCTGAACCTCCGTCACGCTCCTGGGTGTCTCCCAAGCTAACACTGCCTCAATCTTCGCAGGATCCACTGCAACTCCCGCCTCAGAGATGACGTGTCCCAAGAAGTGGACCTCACGTATCCAGAACTGACACTTCGAGAGTTTACCATAAAGTTGGTGCTCTCGGAGTGTGTCTAGTACAACCCGTAAGTGGTAGGCGTGATCCTCCTCAGTCGTCGAGTAAATCAGAATGTCGTCGATGAAGACCACGACAAATCGATCGAGGTATGGCTGAAAGATCCTATTCATGAGGGCCATGAACACTGCTGGAGCATTGGTTACGCCGAAGGGCATAACCAAAAACTCATAGTGGCCATACCGACATCTGAAGGCCGTCTTCTGCACGTCCTCGTCTCTAACTCTAAGCTGATGATAGCCTGACCTGAGGTCTATCTTCGAGAACCACCGTGCTCCCTTGAGCTGATCAAAGAGGTCATCAATCCTCGGTAGCGGATACTTGTTCCTCACTGTCACCTGGTTTAGGCGACGATAGTCAACACAAAGTCGCAAGCTCCCGTCCGCCTTCTTGGCGAACAAAATCGGGGAAGCCCAGGGTGAAACACTGGGTCGGATGAACCCCTTGCCCTGCAAGTCCTCCAACTGTACCCATAGCTCTCGAAGCTCGACGGGGGCCATCCGATACGCTGGGGTCGATATCGGGGTTGTCCCAGGGTACAAGTAAATATAAAAGTCTACCTCTCTACGAGGAGGTAGCCCTGGAACGTCGTCGGGAAAAACGTCCGCAAACTGATCCACCACTGCAGGAAAACCAGGACTCCGCACGTCAACTGCTCCAAGGATGAGGCTAGCCAACTGATGAGTGATGGGCTGTCCTCTCCTCCGCGGAAGTCCATCCTATGCTTCTAAGGCTCCCTTCTCGCCGGTGAAGGTGAACCTGCTCCCGTCGGTGCGTACACATCGCACCTTGCGCCTAAAACAGTCAATTTGTGCATGGACCGTAGATAACCAATCCATGCCCAAGATGACGTCGTAAGGCCTTGACGCTGCTACAAGAAGATCTCAGCCGAAGCTCTCACCTCCTAGAGTAAGCTCACACTGCCAGCACCAGTGCGTAATCGTCGAGTCTGCTCCCGTAGGAGTCTCTAGCCGTAAGGATCGAGTCAACGGCTCTGTCAGAATCTCCGAGCTCCGAACAAGGGCAGCGGCTATGAAAGAGTGACTCGCTCCTGTGTCTATAAGTACTGCAACAAGGGTGGAATAGACACAGATAGTACCTCGAATCATCTCGGGCGCGCCGTGGTCGTAGGCCTCTGCTGCCTGGAGCTGTGCCTGTCTCTGCCCGCCAGCTCCCTGTGGTCGAGGTGGACCTCCTGGTGGTGGTGGTGGTAGAGCCTCAAAGCGTCGCCCACCACCTGCTACTCGGCCAGCTCCTCTGCCTCGTCCGCCTCCTCCCTGCAGACCGCCACGGTCGACCCTCTGCCTCTGCCTCAGTGGTCCCTCAACCGTCTGCTGCTCCTCAGTACGACGAGTCGGGCAGTCACGAGCCATGTGGCCCTGCCCGCCGCACGAGTAGCACTGTCTGTCTCTCGAAAGACTGGCTCTGCGCTGTCTGCCCCGCACTGCTGAGCCAGTGTCCTGAGGTCGTCTGCCTGAGGGTCTGGTCTGCCTAGACCCCTGAGTCATCCGTCGACTGCCTGCTGCAGAAGACTCTGCTACGTGCCGCCCTGCGGTGGGTCTCGGCGCTGGTGTAGACTCAGCAAGAAAGCTCTCGATCAAAAGGGCCCACTCCAGTACTCCTGTCTGAGTCGGAATGCTGAGGGAGATCAGTGATGCCCTGATCTCGTGTCTCAAACCCTGCTCAAAGGTCCGGGCCCGAAAGAATGGGTCCCGTACCATGTCGGTCGAGTAGCACGAGAGATCGGTAAACCTCGCCGAGTACTGAGCGACTGTCATGCTGCCCTACCGCAGCTGAAGAAACTCCTGTATACGCACCGCACGGAGGGTGGCTGGGACGAACTCTGAGCGGAAGAGGCTCTCAAAGTCCGTCCAAAGTAGAGATGTCTCATCGTGCACCTAGAGCATCAAGCTCCACCATCAGCCCGCTGCTGCGTGCAGTAGGCTCGCAGCGAGGATCACCATGAGGTCTGCTGGTGTCCTCACTAGCCTGAAAACTCTCACGACTGCCTCTAGCCAATCCTCGACTGCCTGGGGGTCCGTCTCCCCACGAAACTTGGGCGGTCGTTGGCGTTGAAACTCATGCAGTGCGCTGAGGCGACGTGCATCGTCGGCGGCTGGTGCTGGAAGTATCGGGGGCTCGCCAGGTAGTGCTACCGCCGGTGCCACTGCTAAACAAGGGCCCTGCACCGAGGTCTCATCGCTCGGTGGGCTGTCATCATGCTCGACTCTCGGAACCCAAGCTGGCTGCCGTCGTGGGGCCATCTTGAAAAGGAAACAGGTGCGCCACGGTCAGAACAGTATACCTGGTGAGCTGATATAAAGTAATCACAAAGAAAACTTTGAAACACACACGCAATCAATGTTTTCGTGTATTAAGTCGGAAATCAGAAGTCAGGGTCCTGGTGTACGGATACGTCGGCCGCCGCACCAACACTGGACTCCCTGGACTGATAACCACACTCAATACGCTAAACACTATTGCTTCACATAGAAAAGATCAGAGTTCGCGGTAGAACCGAACTCCTCTGAAACCAATTTGTCACGACCCGTCCTCAGGACCCGTGCCGTGACTACCCCAAGCCCGCCTTCCATAGGCCAGGGGCTGGCGACTAGTACCAAGGCGTAAATCCCGGTAAAAAGGGAAGGCATTGCCTTTGTAAAGTAAACAAGCACCACAGAGTAAGCAAGAGGAAAAGTAAACACTAAGTAAAAACAGAGTACAACTGAAAGTGCGGAAAAGTAAATGGGCCAGTATACAAACTCAAACTGAAAGTAAAGTACAACTCGAAAGGGAAAACAGCAACTGTAAAGTAAAAGCCGCTACACCGAGCTGTCTACTGGAAATCCCACCTGAAGGGTGGGTACAGATAGCTCCACTGCTCCTCGGGTCCCGCCGTCCACTCCGAGCACGTCCCGCCCAGTGGTCCACCTCCAGGTACTGTCCTGCTCTGCGAGCCTCAACCACGATCAACGCTGTCCGTCGTCTGCAACCAACACAACGTAGTGCGGGCATAGCCCGTGAAGGGGTGAGTATAAGCTACTCAGTAGGGACCCCGAGACCCCCGAAGGTCTCCCCAAAATCCACAAAGGATAGATACAAACACGAAGTAACAACCGACACTGCTTAGGTATATGCCCATACATATACCTAAGTCATCAATTCCAATACGCTCCAACCTCCGAGCCCAAGTACAACTCAGTCCACACAGGAAAGTATACGTATTCCACACAGGAAAGCAAAACGTAATCCACACAGGATAGCACAACACAATCCACACAGGAAAGAAACAGGATTCAGCTCACACAGGTATACATCTTCGAAGACGATAGAGATTATCACTGATTCATCTAAGTCGTCGGACCCACAAAGGATCGATAGGTACTAACCCCTGCAAAGACCCACACAGGATCGGACCCACACAGGATCTGTAGGCGTTGGTTCACACAGGACCGCTGAGCGCAGACCCACACAGGATCGGTAGCACTGATCCACACAGGATCGCTGAGTGTTGTAGTCGTCGTCGTCGAATCCACTGAGGATCTCTACACAGTCGTCGTCACAGTCACAGTAGCAGTCGCAGCCAGCTCTAGGGTTCCCGCACACAACAAGCTCGTTCGGGAAGGTCCGCTCCACGAGCCGAGAGGCTGATACATCAACTGTCACAAAGTCCAGAGTTGATGCATCAAAAAGTTCTGTATCGTCAACAGGAACTCAACGCAACAGACGGTGCGTCAATCGGACGCCCGGTCTGAGAGTTATTGGCTTTTTCGTCCTAGGAGCCCGGTTGGTTTTTAAGGAAAAACCAACCCGACCGTACTCCACCTGCGTCCAAACCTCGGGCGGAGTATTCCAAAAGATCCGTCTCACTAAGAGGAACACAACAAAGCTGACGGCACGTCAATCGGACGTCCGTAGCTCAAGATATGAGTGTTTCCGCTCCGAGGGCCCAGTTGGTTTCGTGTACGAACCAACCCGGCTGAACTCAAAGTATTCCGAAACATTGAGTGCGATATATCAAAACGACCGTCTCGATCCAAGGATAGCATCGCCGCTGACGGCGCATTTTTTGGAGATCCGTAGCCCGAGTTATGGGCATTTGAATCCAAACCGCTTGGTAACGGGGGTTTCGGGCCCGGGCCGTTCCGGCCCGAGACCCCCCGGTAGGCCCGAACCGGGTCGACCCGCCCCGGACAGGGTCGACCCGGCCTGGCCTGGCGGACCGGCCAGGCGCGCCGGTTCGGCGCAAGGCAGCGCGCTGGGCGCGCTGCCAGCTCGGCCGAAGGCCGAGCTGATTGAAAAACGGGGGGGCCGCCTGCCCCCCTTTGTGAAACCGGCCCCCCTCATTATGGGGGGCCGTTTATTTGCTGGCCGGGGGATTAATTTCCCCCGGTTTGCCTCCCTTCCGGCCAGCCCGACCTGGCCGGCCGGTTCTTCCTCAACGGGACCGGCAAAGGCCGGTCCCCCTTTCGGCTTCCGACACCGGCGGCCCGGCTGGCCGCCGGTCTTCTCGTTTCGCCGCGGCCCGGAACCGGCCGCGGCACCTTCGGTTTTCTTCGACGCGGCGTGACGGCGTCGCGTCCATGAAATTCTTTCCACGGCGCAGCGCGACGGCGTCGCGCAATAATTGTCGTGCGATTCTCGCGTGGTGCGACGGCACCACGCCATCTTGTTCCATCCGCAAGAAACAATCAAGAACAAAGGAGGGGGGTTTGGTCGTGTTTGTGCGATCCGGCCCCCCTCTCGTTAAACGAAAACACTTAATCATTTATCCTCAAAGTTCGTCATGCTAGAACCAAGAACGGGAATAATTTAATAAAACAACAACAAACCCCTACCTCGGTTTCAAGAACAGAGTTCATCAACGACCCGCGGAAGACAAGCGTCGCGGAGGTCGGGCGTCGTTCCGTCTAGGTTGGTGGGAGAAGAGCTCGGTGAAGTCGAGCCGAGACGTCACCCTCTGTATACTTCGTAGGTGGCGGTGCTTCCCTTCCTTACTCCGGTTGAAGATGGTCAGAGGTGTTGCTTCACGTTCTTCGGAAACGTGGAACATTCTTCCTCGAGAGGTTGGTGATCTTCCAAGAGTTCTTCTCCTCTCCTTAGTTCTCCCCACAAAGTTTAAGTCAACCCAAAAAGAAGAATATAATCTCTCTTTTTAATGTTGGCAAAATGAATTCAAAAGAATTCAAACACTCAAATTAATTAATTAAGTTGGTTCAATTAATTAAATGCAAAGTGTTGGCAAGAATTTCAAAAGATTGAAATTCAATTTAAACAACACTTAACTCACCTTATTAATTAAACAAGTTGTCAACATTAAAGTGGGAGTTGTGGGAGTTTTAAGGGGTGTTGAGGAGTTTAGGCTTCGTGTGGGCCCCACCACACTTAATCCTCTCAAGGGAGGTTAAGTGGATGTGGGTCCCACCTCTAACTCCCTTTGGGAGGTTATAACCAACATGGTTAAAAATAAAATGTGTTTCCACATTTTATTTAACTTCTTTTTAATTCTCCCAAAACTAACTCTTATCCCGCATAAAAATGCAACCTCGGAAAAGGTCTCCTTAAGCGAAAATCGGCGCTGTGAGTTCATCGGTGCCCTCGGAATTCGATTCCGGGCACCGGTTCAAAAGTTAGAAATTCCCGCTCGTTCGTTCACTGAACGTACCCGAGCCAAACTTCGGAAATTTATTCCGGGCACACCGGGCCTCGGAATCAGGTGCCGTCAGAAACCGCGCTCTTGTAAAATTCTAAATAAAAATAAGAAAAAAATCCCTTGAATTTTACGGGTCTTTACATAATCACTGACCCTTTTATAGTCTTGGATGCGTAAAGCATTCCATTCATCACGGGTCATTGGAAGAACAACCTCCTTTTGATGATCATACATCTTTCAAACTCTTCCAAAGCTTACATGGATCTCTTTCTGTGAGGTATTCACATTTCAAACCCTCATCGAGATGTCTTCTGGGGAAGATCATCATCTTTGCTTTATTTTGGAGGGTTTGTGAATTATTTTCTTAAATTGTTTCTGTGAGATCCATCGATTCAATATGCATTTCAACATTCATTATCAATGGGATGTAATTACTTCTGGTAATATCAAAAGCGGCGAATTCGAGTTTTGCGAGATTTGACATGATGATAACTAGGAGGGGGGATACTTCATTATTATTCAAAATAAGAATTCAAAAATAAATTTCATTTGGGTTAAAGAAAATAAAACAATATCAAAAACATTAAAATCATGTTAATATTATTATTTAATATTGTATATATATATATATATCTCACCTTAATCGGTTAATAAATCTTTCATGTGGGAGTTCAAAATAAATAAATCAATATATCGCATTACTCGTTTAAAACTGTCTTGCATGTACTAATTTATTAATTAAATCATCCAATCAGGCAGTGTAAAATAAATAAATTTAAACCGTCTGAATAGGCGGCAACACAGCCTTTATGTTGGTAATTAAATAAACCACATAAATCGTCCAATCCGGTAGTAAATAAATAATATTCTATAAATAATTAGAACCATCTAACCAAACGGTGAAAAATAAGGTTTAAGATGAAAAGAATAAATAATTAGAACCGTCCATCCATACGGTGAGAATAAAAATAAAAACATATCTTTCTCCTTTTTTTAGCGTTTGTGCAGATAACGTGTTATGAAAACAAAAATTGAAAGGAGTAAAAGTAGAATTGCGGAGAAAGATGAGAAAAAAGGGAGAACAGAAATATTATTAACACTTTTGATATTTCCTTTCAATCAGTTGTATACAATTAGAGGGGGTTGCACTGCCATTTATAGGCAGTGCACCAGGGTAGGTGAAGGGGGATTAGTGGGGGTGGGCAGCCCACCCTCGTTGAAGACTGCACCCCACATCAGTGGCTGCCTAACACATAGTATTTTCTTTGAGAACATTATTATTCCCTCAAGGACTCTAGCATATCCATGTGTATCAGTCATTGTACACTTACTGAAATTCTAAGGAAGAGAAAAAAAATGGTGAGCTCAGATGCTCAGTAAGGGAATATGTACAACGGAAACTATCATAGATTAAATAAAGCATCAAATAATATGTAAGAAATAAATAGTGATAAAGTAATGACATATAAATAATAACATGAGCTTAAAACTTATCCATGGATAACGTAATTATTTAAATAATCACATTGAAATTAATAACTAATTTCATAATGATGAAATGCATAATATCGGACATCATAAACTTACCGTCGAGGCCTCATTCCAAGACATCGTACATAAATGTGTAAGGAATTTTCCAAATACCCAACTTGTTTTTTCTTAGGATACCTACCGATGCATCGAGGGGTTATGTAATTCTGAGCTCCACCCATCACTTAATATGTTTAATGTATTCATTATATGAATAAACAATAAAACTCAATCAACATGCCTTAATAATCAATATCTACCCCTACTGGAAGAACTAGCATACAAAATTTCAAAACATTCCCTAATCAAAATGATCTTAATCCAACCAGGGAAATACAGTGGATGGTGTCATTAGAGTATAACCTTAGTAAATCATAAGATTCATCAAATGATGTTGACATCGATGAAATTACTTTTAAAATATCACTAAAACATTTATTGAGTAAAATACTTTTTCCCTTCTGAAATCACTTCTTTAAAAAATAAAAAAAATGAAAAAAATGAAGAAAAAAAATCTTTGGAAAGAACCATAGAAACCTATAAAAACATTAAATTAAAGAGTATCCATGATAATGGGAAAATTCATTCATGGAGTGTATGTTGAAACAAATATTTTATTCACACCTTCGGTAAAAAGCGCTTCGTTCGGAAAATGACAAGAAGAATCCTTTTAATATTTTTAATAGAAATTCAAACATGTAAAAATGAATTTAATCAATCATTGAAGAATAGTAAAAATATTCATGAAAACATTTTAATGAAAACCTTATCAAATAAAAGATTCCTGAGCGAATAGAAAAACAATATCAGTTTTCCTCAAAAACAATCTTTTAGAATATAGAGTGCACAAAGTAAAACGAAAGGAAAACTTGTATTTTCCTAAAATAACCAAAGGAGATGAATATTAATGGGGTTAAAGATAGAATGATCGTATAATTTCCTCAATATATACTAACAAAAATAATTCTGAATAAAGATGAGAATGTGAAATGAACCCTTACCTCAGGTCCAACTTGTTTCAAAAGATCTTTTAACATCCAATATAATAAATTTAAATTTATTATTCATATATTATATAACTATATAAATAATTATAAATTCATATATGATCCACTAATAGCCTTTTAACACCTTCTTATTAATAATTCCTTTTTAAAACTGTCTTGTTTCATTTTTCAAGTATGTTTTAGTTTGGTAGTTTCGGTCCTTGTATCTTTATCTTGGTTTCAAAATCTAAAAAATGTTAATAATGATAAAAATATCGAATATAAATTCATTGTATATAGGGTCGGCCCGAAAAACCCTTATAAATTTGGTTGCCTAAGACCAGGAGCATAAATGTTGCCCCTTCCAAGCTGCTACAGTGCTTGTACAATATATATACAGTAGAAATCTTGTTAGTTGCCCTAACTCAAGGGCTTACTAGGCTTGCCCCAGGGCGGGCCCTGATAGTATACATATTTAGAATCATTTTTGAAATGCGAACACGAAAAATAAATCACATTGCTTCATTGACGTGGTAGTTCACATGTATGCATGAGCGACGTTATCATTTTTTAACGGGTGAAATGGTAAAAAGATAAATGATAGATTATATTTAAAGAATACTAATTATTCTATAAATATCATATATATTAATTAGTCTCATTTTTTAATAATCCAACTAAAGTGGTGATGAAAAATAAATTACACTGTTATGTGGAGACGATAGGTCGTACATGCGCACAAACGATATTTTCAATTCCCATTAGATTAATAAGAAGATAAAAAAGGTTATAACATTATCATAATAACATTTTAGTATATAGGTGATAGTGATGTCTTTATATCAAAATATTTTTGATAGGTTTGAATGAGGAAAAATAATATATAAAAGGAACACTCGGTTGATAATTATCCATCTTCTTCAGACAACCTCCTTAGATTTATACCTAGACTTCTTAAGATGGTATTCTGATCTAACCAGAACCTCTAAGGTGTAGAGAGGGATGATAGGCAAGGATTTGGTCAGTTAATTTTTGAGATATAAGGCTCATGAAGTGTGGAGATGAAAGAAGAGGTAGTGTTCTTTTATAAGTGATGGAGATGACACACTTAGAATAAGTCTCAATCCAAATGGCTCAAAAATGAATCATATTTGAATATAAAATGATATCAGGTCGAAATATGATAATCCAATTAGATTTAGATAAGTTTTTTAGGTCATTTTAACCCTTTTTATTTTACTTTTAACCCTTTTAACCCTTTTTACATGTTTTAACTCTTACCATGGTAACTAATTTTTTTTACAAAAGTTACTTTTCATAATGATCAAAAATGACAGTGACCTCGGTACAAAATTTGAGCATGATAATTCCAAATGTGGATTTAATTTTATAAAACTCAATTTCTATATGTTTAAAAATTAATAATTTAAAAACAAACCCCCAAAACGCAATGGAAAACAATTTTCTAGAAAATTTCCTATTAAAGTATAAAAATATTTATATATCAAATTCAAGTATAATGTTGATCCAAATGAAATTAATTGAATTATGTATAATTTAAAATAACTAAGGTAATTTTAAAACCAATCCAAAAAATATATACTTTATAAATGCTTATAACAAAAAAATAGTTTTCATAAAATAAATATTTGTCATTATTCACATAAAAATAAATTTTTTCAAAAAAATCCACAAAGTTTACCATAAGTTACATGATGATTTCAAAAATGATATTCATTTCCACAAATAAAATATCTAAAAATGAGAATTTTGATTTGAATAATATTGATGAATAAAGCTATGTGCATTATATTATTGTTTCTCAAGAAAGAAAACTATAACTAAAGCTCAGGTGTTATAACCACGACTGATCACCCCCTTTTCCCTCACAAACAGGTACTGGGTATTAGGCCACTGGGTACCCAACGGCACATATTGTATTTTATATTATTATTATTATTTTGTTGAGCCCATTTGCTCCCATTTAGGATCTATTACACTTCCAACCATTACAAATATAGAAATCCACAAAATACATAGGGAATTATTGAAAATAAATCGAATTCATAACTCCGCATATATGGGTAATTACACTAAGTTCAAAATATTTTGTTAAATCATTAATTTATTAAGGATCACCAATTCAATAGTAGTTTGGTTAAATCATTACGTTATTAAATGCTTGAAATTTTAATATGTAATTTTTTATCTGATTCAACATGATAGAGTTTTAGGTGGGAGTCCCTTACCAATTTAGACATTGATGAGTTCCATGAATGAAACCATAATTATGTTTGAAATGAATCTATATTTGGATTAGTTAACCAACCTTAACTATAAGGTTAACTTATACTATGTAAACTCTAAAATCTATTTTTTAGATTTTTTTTTGAATAAAATAACATTTTAGGTTGAGTGGGAACCTTTAGATGCTTCTGACCAAACACCATACAAACCAACCACCACAGATTTGGAACACAAAAATACTCAAAATAATTATACACTAACCAAACACCAAAAAAATCATGAAAGAGATAAACAAGAACCACACTGAAAACCAAATCAATTCTATGACATACAATGAATCATACCTTTCTAATGTGTCCACTGGTTTCATCTTACTATGACATCCAAACGAGGGAGGATATAGAAAAATAGAAATATTCAGATTGAGATCATGTAATAGAGATGACGTGTATGAATCAAAATAACCCCTCACCAAATAGAGGGTTGATGTGATCTATGATAGATTCCACCAAGGAGTGAAAACATGAAACATCCCTAAACACAACTTCTATTCTTACTAGAAAAATAGTAAAAAATCCATTGATTTGAGATCATACATGGTTGATATTTTTTGATACCAACTATAATTAAATTCTCATGAAAACCAAAATCAATAATGAATGGATCTAAGGCTCTTGAAGAAATTTGGGACACATAAAGATTTCATTTCAACTATATCGACCGTCACATATCTCAAAACCATAGTCCTCGAGGCTGAAGAGTAAAACCTCATGCAGTATAGAGTTCCTCCCTTTAGAGAGAGTGAAGCCATCATTATCTAGAATTAGAGTTTTACCATTTTTCTCCAGTAAGGGAGATGTAGAGGTTACTTCTTTAAATTTGTTAGTTCCCCCACTAAAGCTTCATACAAAGGGCACTACTCTTAAAGGGAAGTCACATTGGTTTGCACTATTAAAGGAAAGTCACATTGGTTTTATTTACATTTCCCTCACCATAAGTAGAAAAAGCAATGCTGCTTGAGTATAATCATTGACCTCCACCTGGTCCTCTTTTACAGTTAAGCCAGTAATGACAAGGCATGGTTTACCTTTAATTGAGCATCCACCCAAAGCTTGGCTCAAGACTACATTAGCTATATGCATCGTATCCGGGGAAGGGATGGTAGCATGGGACTCACGGGTCTAAGAATGATGAGAAGATGAGGCCAGTGCCTGATAAAATATAGAAGAATTCCTTATTCAGATATCATCTAGAGTTTCTTGGGAATCCTTGGCCATTATGCCCAGTGTTGGCTGGAACCACCCATCTCCTCCAACTGAAGATGTACAGCGTTTCTATGGTGATGATATTTTTTCAAGTGTCCTTACTGGTTAAAAAGGAGGGTCATTAACTAAAATTCAATTTGAAATGAATTAGCTTCCATAATCCTTCATCATCAACAACAAAGAGTCGTGTCTTGTGTGGATAGTCCTATGATAAATCTAATTCAACCAAAACACAATTCATCGATTACTACTGGTGAAGAGTGAGATCATCAATATAATGAAAGCAATAGATTCTAACACAAATCCCATTAATCGTTGATGTATTCAAAAAAGGGAAAGGTAAGCCAAAAAGTTGGAATCACGCTACATTACTCTTGTAGTCCATTCCTGGGTTGAAATCAAGTGTCCAATGAAAGAGGATGAATCATAAATTTTCATGCATCCTAGGACTAATGATAAAAATCAAAAGAATACATCTTCTAGAAAAATGAGTGAACACTAATGTATCTTTGATCGAGACACCTAATTGCATGTGGGAAACTCATAAGCTAGACAGAATTAAATCAAGCCCCAAATACCACAATCATTAGGAAGTCTGGGCTAAGCTTGGAAGTTAAATTCAAAACATATTAGGAAACCACATTCAAGGACTCCAATTTCGACAGTGAGAAGGTTGTAAATCCTTTTATAAAGGTTGGTATCTTTAGGACGGTTTTATCAGAAGGATGAATGAGGTTTTAAACTAATGTTTTTTTTTTTGAGAAAGCATAGATAGGTCTGAACATATTGAGTATAGGAACCATAAAACTCACCTTTTAGGGAATATTAGGAATTTACCCATCAAAAAGAGTTGACGCCATTATAGGAGCCTCTATTGTAGTTTCACCAAGGTCATCTCCATTTGAAGAGCCACCCCAGAACATCATGGTGACCACTCAAACAACACACACATTCTTTTATATCAATGAAATATATAATGACTAAAAAATTGTAAAAAATAACACCCACTACAGAATAAGCACTACATGAAGTTAAGAAAAAATAGAAGATTATTACACTCAAATGAATTCTTTTATATAGGTCAGTCATGAAAAAGTAAATTGGTATGAATAGTTATATTATTTTTTCCAATCATAAAATGGGACTAGCCAAACATGAACATCCTCCTCACATAACCACCCAATAAATACAATCTCCATCGTTTTTTAAAATCTTCTTATTGTGTTTCACGAACAAACCTAGGTCAACCTAACACATCACCTAGGTTAGCCCACAACAAGGCCTAAGGTGCATTCTCGATCAACATGGGTTTTCCAATAATGTTAGGGCGTAAAAATAACTGAGTATGAATGATTTCACACTCAAATTAATAATAAACCAGTACATGAAATAAACAGTAACAATTTCAACACAAACCAAATAGGTCATAAACCAATATAACCAACCTAACCGATACCTAAAAAACATCAAAAATGTACATAATGGATAAACATATAAAAGAGACCATCAGTTAAGAAAGAGGGTCAAGGAGGCCGATACCCAAAAAACCCAAATGAACCATGCGCTTAAACCACAACACAATCAACTCCATGTGACCCATGGTCACCACCATGTCCCAAAGAAATCCATAAGCCTCCAGTTAGAGATCGAAACATGGATACTTTCACGGAGACATTGGAGCTACATACACACTATGGTGTGCATGTAGTGTGTTCGCTAACCATGCCTAGTAGGTTTCCACCTATACAATATTCTATAAAATTCCTTTTAAAATCTAATCCATAAAGGAAAGTTTGAAATACATATCATGAAAAATAATCTCTCTAGAGTTTATGGAATCCATATCATCTAAATGCCTCATTACCCCTTTTTATAAAGCATGAACAAAATTTAAAATTTAAAATTTAAGATTAGTTCATTTGAAAACCTTTTGATGAAGAATTATAGAATTGCCACTATTTTATAAGAGTAACATGTTAGTTTAAAAACCTAGTTATTCTCGTTTTATTTCCAAAAATCATTTGATAATAAAGGTTAAAAAATGATATGAGGAAGAATAAACTAAAAACATAATGTATGCGGGTTCATAGAATAACATAAATGAACTAAATGTATGGATATCACCACTTAGGTATAAAATACTACATGAACATATATTTACACAATAATCCTCATATATACAAGGCAAGAGAAACCATTAAACAACTTAAATAAGGGAATAATAAACAAAAAACATGAAGTGGTCTAATTATAATGATAATAACTTAGGAAGGCAGTACTAAAGCAAAGAATAAAATCAAAGTTGTTTGATATGGAAATAAAAATCATGTAGTGCATAACACAACTACTGTAATTTAAACATGAATGAAAATCTATATAATAAACCTCACAATCAAGAATCATGGGATACACCCTAATGAGTGTCACCTAGTGATATCAAATCTACTTCAGAAAAACCCTCAATTAGTGGATTAGAACTATAATTTCATTGGCTACTGGGGGTGCCACAAAATTTACTCCACTAGTCAGAGCGACACACATAACTAGTGGAATAGACCTTGTCTGGTCTAGGTTATCATACAAAAAATGAAGTTTGTTCAAATAACCAAGGGAAATTATGGAACATTTTTACACAAGTCAATCAGAAAATAACAATCAGACACAAAACAGTAAGTAATAATATCAATCCCCCTTCTCACCTCCCCCCATACTTTTGTATGAAGCCCCATTATATTCATTAAATATTGAACCATAATCTATTTCATACCACTATATACAAAAAATCATATACAAATTCATAAAATGGGGAAAAATGAAGGGTGTGGTGTATATTATGAAAAATCCTTATTATAAGTTTCCAAATGGGTCTTTAGTTTTATCCACCAAGGAAAATATTGTTGCGGAAATGTCGGGAGTCACAACGACAGAATATGTTTGCAGATGAAGAAAAGACAGAAGAAAGAATCACATAGGGCATAGAGATTTACGTGGTTTGGGAAATGATCCTTACGTCCACAGATAGACAAAAAATTTACTAATTTCAGGAGCACAATTACATAGAGTATCTCAAAGTTTCTAACACAGAAACCCTAACCCAAAATAAACTAATAAAGAAGATGAAGCATTATTCCACCAATCCCACAGAGTCTGTTGTGCTACAGTGAAAGATGACTGGAAGTCCGCATCGCTACAATGTTGCGGTCACCCAAGTCTAAGCTGCTACAGTGGTCGGTGGCTGGAAGTTCGCGAAGCTACAGTACTATTATCTCCAAAGTCCAAGCTGCTACAGTAGCCATGTCAAAGTCTGCACTGCTACAGTGTCATGTCGGTGTCGGTCGGTCAACTCTACTACAGTCGGTCATAGTTGCTACAGTTCCCCAAAATTTGGAATGGGGGTCTTCGACCCCCGGAGCAGGGACACATTGCCCCTTGCAACCCCCAACGAGCTCACCGTGAAGCTCGGCCCGCGGAGTTGCAGCCTGGTGTGCAGTATGGACCACAAACATTCGGCCCAGCACATCCATAGAGGATCGGGCTACACCAATCCAACAAATATGGAAAACCATATTTAAAAGCAACATTGATTAAAAATTGAATATTTTATTAAGAAAGAAATCACTTCTAGGGGTTGAGTGAGAACCCGAGCATTGGACAACCAAACAAAGGGAGTCAAGCTTCATAAGACATCACTGCCCTGTTGCAAAAGAATTTAAACAAATTAGGGTCACGCACCCTATGTAAATTGTTTTCAAAAGGAAACTCTTTCCTCTAGGTTTTATCTTTAACAATTTCCTCAAAGTAGGTTACCATTTTTTCTAAAGACAGTGTACAATTACACGCTAATCATTCCTTCATTGAATCTATGAGTTAGGATTTTGTCTTGGGCATTGATCCATGTCATTTGATTGTCATTCATATTAACCTAGATTAGTCTTTCATATTATTTCAAGCTTCCTCCATTGTTGCATTTATTTGCATAACCACTACCACCATCTTTTCTTTGGAGTGTACAAGAAGCTCTAAATCAGATGTAGGAACTCGATCCTCTTGCCAATATCACCTCCATTTCTATGTTGAATTTGGGGCTTACCAGTAGAGACACAAGTACCACCCTACTTCGAAGCGGACATGTTGGTATCCTCAATTTCCAAAGTTTAGTTTGGTATACATCCACCATTTTCTGGGGGGCTCTCCACAAAGCATCGGTCCTTGTTCTTTTCCCACTGATCTATTTTCCATTGGTCCGGGGAGGGAAGAATAATCCTTTCTATTTCTAGATTTCTAGAATTTGTGAAACTGGTGGCACCCCAAGTCAAGTCATCCCTCATCATTTTTTTCTCATGTACATAAGAGTTGTCTAGCTTGAGAATCCTCTTCACACATTGAGGAGACCAAACTAGAGTCTGTAGCCTCAAGGAGATCCTCAAATGCAACAAGTCCCTTCGAGTGGCACTGGTCTGTTTACATCCGATATGTGAGTACAACATGAGTTCCCTTCAAAACGGGAGGCTTTCTTTTCCCATTAGACTTTTGTGTTTCCCATCCATCATCATTAACATTACCCAATTACTCACATCCTATAATCTAGAACTTGTTCTATATCATAAATCCTATGCTCGCCTCTTGCATGGCCCCAGCCTTTGAGGATGATGAATTTCCTAGCATTGCAGCATTGCATGAGGAAACACCAGGACTGGCTTGGTCAATGCCAAATTGGGTACCATCTCCTTGACCTTCAGAAACCTCATAAGAACATTCACCCAGAGCTGGTAAGGGACCCTATTTTGGACAACCCACAGCAACAGAATCCTGAACCTCAACAGCAGAGCTATTGGATAGTGCAGACCCTGCTACCCTAACCCTTGGACCATTGAAACAAATTACACATACCATATCAAATGGTTCCAAATTGGAACCCTTATCTATAGAATAGTTTTAAATTTGAGTAGTGTTTGCCATAGGAGACAACTCCTTCCCTTTGCATCCATTTCCAGAAACAATGGTAGAAGACCTTACATTTTGAGTATAGGTGGTCACAGTAGCGGTGCACATCCCAACCTCACTCACGACGTTTAAAACTAACTTGGATCCTTCCAAGGTTCTCCTCAGACAAGCAAAGATACCTGAGACAATCGGTTCTGGTTGCAGTGACCTCTCCCCCTTCCATTGAGTCTATTTTAGCATAACCTTCCTTATCTGAATTACCTACCGAGAGGCCTACGCAAGAATCTTCTTTTGCCCCATGCTAACTGTTTGATAGATCGTAACCCATAAATCTTCATGATGACTAGAAGTCTACCCAAGATTCAAAGCATACATATTGCTTCCAACAAAGCTTCTCTTCAATCTCAATATAGATAAAATCCTTCAATGCCTTTGAAACATATAATTCAACACAAATTCAAGGAGAAACATTGTGATAAAAAGACCGTGTTCGGTTATCATTACATAATAAGTGACCCACCAAATGACCAATCAACCTAAGAATGTTGAAATTCAAGAACAGGAGAGGTAAGTCAAGGAGGTAATCCAAATCACCATGGAGGGATGATCGTGTATCGAAACACCATCAGAAAAGGAAGAAGTGAAAGTCATTGAATGCCCATGGAGCGTTAGCCCAGGCAAAGAAAAGGTCATCTTCTCTATAAAATCGAAGAAAAATGTAAATCTAGAAGCACTATTATCGCCTTTTCATGAAAACCCTATGAATCGAAAACAAACCTGTCGAAAGCATCCACCGGGGGTGACTCTTAATGAATCAATCCACCATGTTTAATTACATCAAAGCATTCATGAATTCCATGGAGGAAACCGGAGCCCGGGTATGTCATCTTCTCATGATGGAACTTTAGGGTAAACTTCAATTTCAAGAAAGCTGGGGAGAAGGCCAGGGGCAGTGAAGGGGAGAATAGATAAAACTAAGAATCAAGAGGGGCTGAGATGAGTCCCCCCCCCAGATAGAGGGGGACCTGAGGGGTGTCCAACTTTAAAACCAAGCTTTAATTATAAATCACAATTAACCCAAAGAGGAGCACAAGCATCAAATTAGTATTGCTAAATTGTCTTAATAGTATCTAAATACCAATTTAAACTATATTCATACGATACAACCATAATCCAACACACATGTAACCATAATAACATGTCATATAAAATAAATAAATCTAATAACAAATATTATTCCATCAAAACAACTTCTTAACCCCTTTAAACATTCATTTAATCTATGAAATATCACATAAGAATTATTTAGAAATCATTTTAACATCTAAAACCCCACTTTAATCTTGAATTCCTTTGAAAAGAGCCTCATAGTAATTTTATCAATCACTTAAAGAGTGCACTAAAGTTCATTTGAGGTGTACAAGGCATAGAAACCATTGAAAACACGTTTTATATCAACTTGGAAACCACCAAAACAATAAAAACCAACACAACATCATCGATACTAGCATCTATGGGTATATTCTAATCAAAAGTTAAGTTTAGAAATATCAAATGTAACACCCCCATAAAGTCAAAGGGTTAAAAAACTAAATGTCACTACCCTTATCAATAAGGTGCACGTTTCTTTTCATGAGCCGACCATATTAGAACTCCATATTTATGTGAGCTTTGCCTGGAGTTGTGTCGGGATGGGTGATTGTCTGGGATGTTTCCTAAGGTGTGTGTGAGTGAGAACAAAGCGCGTTGAAAGAACATATGTTGGCCGATGCAGATAGTCATTAGTTTAATTACACATTCAAGCACATGGGTAGGCCCCTGGGAGGAATAACGTGTGTCAATATGGAAACTGGTGGGGTTTAGTTATTACAGTGGTATCAGAGCAGTACTCAGCTAGAAGTGAAGTGGCATGGCATGGGTTGAAATATAGGGTCCACAATGAAGATGTTGCACTCTAAGGTGAGGGGGATGTAACAACCCGAGAATTAAAGAGTTAAAAGACTAAATGTTACTTCCCTTGTCAACAAGGTGCACCTTTCATTTTAAAAGCCCGCCTGCTTAGAATTCTATAGTTAGACGATCTTGACTAGGAGTAGTGTCAGGATGGGTGACCTCCTAAGAAGTTTCTTAGGATGTGTGTGAGGAAAAATCAATATGAAAGAACATGTGTTGGTTGGTGGGGACATTGATTAGTCTAATGACTCATTTGGGCATGTGGGTGGTTCCCATGGAGAACGCAAGTCTACTGGGCTGCGAGTGGGACCTGGTTATTACAGTGGTATCACAGTGTTACCTAGCCATAAGTGTAGTGGCATTGTATAGGTTGAAATGTGTGGTCCAAAATAAGGATGTTGAGCTCTAAATGGGGTGGGGGATAACATACCACCCTAAAAAGTTAAGGGTTAAAAGACTAAATGTTATTACCCATGTCAATAAGGTGGACCTTTCTTTTCGGAAGCCTACCTAATTAAATCTTCATAGTTGAGTGAATTTGTCCTAGAGTAGTGTCAAGATGGGTGAACTCCTGAGAAGTTTACCAAGGTGTGTTTGAGTGAGAAAAAATATTATTGATAGAACGTGTATTGGGCTTTGGGGATAGTCATTGATGCTAGAATAACACTCAAAAGGGGTTTCACATGCCCATGAAGTCAATGACCCCATGTCTAGTAAAACCCTAAACCTTTGGTTTGGCCAACATTGTAATTAGGGAAATGAAGATAAAAAAATTAGAAGAAATAGAAGGTAGAGGAAGGTAGAAGGGAGAATATGAAAAAGGAAGATTTTCCTTGATAATCCATGAAGAAATCCACCCTAGAACCCAATGAAGGAGGTGGAGCTTTCCTAAGAAACCCATTAGGACATATCGTTCAAATGAGAAAGGAAATGGGGATTTACACTAATAAAAATCCCCCCAAAAGATTAAAATTCCCCCCACTTAGAGTAGGTCACATGGTATACTAAACTGTCCAGAAATCATACGAACAAAGCCGGACACAAAACTATCCAAACCCAAACTCTTTTATTGCACGGTTTAAAAAACGTTGTAAATGTACAACTTGGAAAGAGCCCAAACATGAAAATGTTAAGCTAAAACACTTAAAACTCAAGGGTGGCTATTATATAATAAATATAGACACTTAATAGTGACTATGGGGTGTGAAAATTCATCCAACTATTCCACTTTCTTCCATTAGAAAGTCATTGATGAATTTTGAGGAATGAATATCAAAAATTGAAAAGAAAACTCAAGATGCTCAATAAACACAAGATGATTCAGACTTTCCCAAATCCATAAGCTCACTCAATGATAGCCCACGACTCTCTGAGTATGACATTATTCAAAGAGGTACGTGATCCAAAAAATATGTACTATTAGATAACCAACGTCACAAAAGTTCATCTACTTCTCCATTGAAATCTAAAAAAGGTTTTGATAAACTAATCAATCACAGGACAAAAATCATTTACCTTGGTAATAGAAGTGTTGTAACTGCTATCAATGGAATCACACTCTTCCCATACCATTTAAGGAAATGCTCAATAGTTTCTTTCCAATAAGGGTGAGACCTTCTATGGGTCTCCGAACTGTGAAAGGTTTTACCTTAAGAGGGTGAAATAGATGAGATCCCACAACCAAGGGAGAATAATTTCAAGGAAATAATGTTTTATCAAGGTCACAACCTAAAACACCGAAAATAGATTAATAACTCCCAAAGAACATGGAATATGTAACCATCCTTGAGGACGGTGACATCCAACCTATCGGGATAAGCAAGGATGTTTCAGAATCAAGGACTGGGAAAAGACTCCTTTCAAGGGATTGGGTTCCCCAATGATTCATTGGTAGATATATCTAAATGAAAACAGTAAGACAGGGATTTGGCTCAACCACTCAATTTGAGTTTGGGCCATATTAGTGATCAGAAAGGTGTTACTGAGATGAGATTACAGAGAGAACCATGCTGAAAGGAGCCTCTCAATAAGAACTTCCCACACTCCATCGACTCCTTTTCTAGGCGAAAAAATTTAAATAACAAAACAAAAGGCTCAAACAAGTACATATCAATGTCCAAATAAATAAATCCATTTACAAACCAAAATGATCGAATATAAAACATAAATCCCATAAAAAGGGGGGCCATGAATTTTAAAACCTATACATTCATTGAAAACATTTCACTTCGATAAGAAAACTCAAGAGAATCCATTCCACAACCCAATCAAAAATTGAAAACCTAATTTTCATTACCTAGGAAATTTAAAATATCTTCCTTGGCTTTATGAACCATTAATTTTCCTTGAAACACTCATAGAGTCCCATTCAAACCCAACCATTTTTTAAAAACATTCCATGAGCATAAAAATTCAATTCAAAATCATCAAAAAAAACTAGTAAAATAAATAAAACACCTCATAAAAATCCTACATCCCACATGAAACCCACCCTTTATGACATAGAAAAAAACAAAACACAACCCTGATCACAATTTCAACGAAACATTCCTAAAATACCACAATAACTTTTTTTAATCTTTGTTAAATGAATACGAAACACATTAGACACATGTTAAAAGAAAAAGTAAGTCAAATAGAAAATTTAAGAGGGATTCTGAACTGTGAATTGTTTTTCCTCACATTCTGGAAAATCGTGCACCAACCGTGTGAAAAAACTCCATAAAGATTGCAAACCCTAAGTGCATGAGATGCACAATTTTCAAAACTGTGCGATCTAATAGTAGAGTTTGTTTGTTCCTCTATTTTCACCCCAAAAATAGTAAAACCAAAAAATTACACATATAACTTGAATATAGAATGAAACATCAGCAATCAAAATCAAAAAATATACAAAAAATCAAAAAAAACTAAATTTTAAGATATAGATCTCAACTACCCATGGAAACTCAAGCTTCATCATGAAAGGTGGTGATCAAGAACCTACTCATGACCTACATTTTAAGTTACAGAAAACCTCTCTCATATCTTTAAGACTTCCCTAGATAAATAGAGAGAACTTTGATAGAATTTTCTCACGAACCAACCCTAATAATCCAAGAACATCACCCAAATCGACCTACAACAAGTCCCACATCACGTTCGTGATTGCCCCAAGATAGCAACTAGTGTGAGGGCATCAAAAATAGTGAAGTGGGAATAATTTCACCACTAATTAATGATAAACAACCTTTAGATACATTCTAAGAATCTTACATGATCCATTCATACATTGGACAGACATGCATAATGAAATAAATAGTTGCGATTTGTACACAAATCAGACAAGGCATAAATAAGAATAACCGACCCAAATCACATCTAACAAAAAAATCAAATAGATAAATAATGGATATAAGTATAAAAGAGACAGAGTAAATAAAGGGGGATGAAGTGGCTGATGCCTGAATAATCCAAATGAACCATAAGCCTGAACCACAATAGGATTAACTCCATGTGAGACATGGTAACCTCCAAGACAAAAAGAAATCCAAAAGCCACCCACTTGAGATCACAACCTGAATACCTACAGAGAGATATATGAGCTACATACACACTAGGGTGTGTATGGTATGAACTAAACATGCCAAATTGATTGCCACCAATAAAATGTTCTATAGAATTTCTTTTATAGGCCAATCCATAAATGCTAGTTTGAAATTCGTCTCATGGAAGATAATATTTTTTGAGTAATGAAATCCACAACATCTAAACAACTCATTGTCACTTTTTAAAAAAACATGACCCATATATAAATTTTAATAAGATTAATTCTTTTGAAACCCATTTACAAGAATAATTAAATATTACCCAACTTTAACGAGAGAATAACATTTGAGTCTAAAAATGTAGTTAGAAACTTTTTATTCTCCACAATCATTTTGAAAGAAAGAATAAAATAAAAACATAAAGTATGTGGGTTCATGGAATATCATAAATGAACAAAATATATGAACACCACCACTCAGTATAAACTACTACATTAACATAAATTTAAACAGAGAACCTCATATATGCAATGTAATATCTACAAGTAGACAACATTCTTTACCAGGTTGGGGTCAATTCCATTTTTCATCAAAAAGAAAACAAAAATCTCTTTTTCAACTGGGTTGAGAGGTAAACTTTACGTGACCTGTTGGCATAGTGGCTCGGAAGAACAATACAATTTGATGGCCCGAAGGCCCTATGATCACCCAAATTTCCCATTATATCCCAGTATTCTCGCTGTGATGTCCCCATTTCCAGCAACCATTGCATTGCACTGCCTCATCTCAAAGTCATAGTAGAGAAACCCTCTTTAACCCATGTCAGGGCCAGATGATAGGTGCTAGCGCACTTATCACTCTTTTGAGATGCCCACCCATCAACGCCTCCATGTATTCATACCACGTTGCATGCCAAGATGTGTTGTTTCACCTATCTAATCATCACGATTCATATGATGCATCTGTACTAAGAACCATCTTGTCGTGTTGTCCATTGAAACTCCATGGAAGAGCACCTCCTGTCTCAAGCGGTTAAAGGGCCCGTTGATAGGTTCCAACACACCTATCACTCTTTCGAGCTCCTCACTCGACAATGTTGTGTGGAGCCAAGATATACTTCATACCTGATGCACTACAATGATCGACTGGTCATTCTACATAACCAACTGCTTTGTGGAGGCCAGAGGCCCTATGGCCCAAAGGCCAATCCATCCAAGGCCTCCGGCAGCCTGTGTCGCCCCGACCACACCCACTATCATCCCCATGCACCTGCACTACTGACGTCACCCCATCGCCATCCCAAGCACCCCCAAACCACCGAAATCCCCCCCCCCCTAAAATTAGGGGTTGGTGGTAGAACCCCCAACTTCATGTAGTCCAATAGGGTTGCCTTTACCACTCAGCCAACACCCCAAAGGTAGCCGCAATTAGACAACTTGAATGAGGGAAAGGTAAGAAGATAACAAGAAGTGATCCAATTATAATAATGATAAGGGAAGGCACTGTTAAAGAAAAGAATAAAAATAATGTTCTTTAATAAGGGAAACAAAATTAGCCAGTGCATAACCCAATTATAACAATTAAAACATGAATGAAAAACCATGTAAATTATCATCTCAATCAGGCATCATGAGATACACCATAACGGTAACTAAGGCTAGGGTCACCTAGTGATTCATCACTAGTAAGAGAAAATGCTCTATTAATGGAATGGATCTATAATGATTTTACAGGATAATGGGTGCACCACATAATCTCTTTCCCTCGTTAGGACGACACACATAACTTGTGGACTGGAGCTCGTTCGTTCTTCATTATCCTGCAAAAGTATTTGGGTTTCCCATGAAGCGTGTTCAACCAAGGGAGGTTAGGGAATGTTTTAATATATTTCAATCATGATGCAACAACATAACAAGAAAAAAACAAGTCGTTATATCAATCCTCCATCTCACCTCCCCACAGCCATTAGTATGAATCCCCCTTTATATTTATAAAAATATTAAACCCTAATCCATTTATTACCACTGTATACAAAAACTCATATACAACACAAAACGGGGGTCAAAACTAGGGTGTGGCATATGTTATGAAAGAATTTATTACAAGTTTCCAAATAAGCCTTTAGTTCTAACCCACTATGGAAAATATGCAAAACAATCTTTGAAAATAACTTTGAATCCAAGATTTAATTATAAATCATAATTAAACCATAGAGGAGCATGGGTATCAAATCAATATGGCTAAAGTTTCTTAATAGGAACTGAATATCAATTTAAACTACATTAATGCAACATGAATATAAGCCAACACACATATAACAATAATAAAATTTCAAATAAAAGCAATAAAAATAATAAAAAATACACTTTCATTAAAACAACCCCTTAACCCCTTTGAACATTTCTTTTTTCTATGAAATATCATATTGGAATTATTTCTAAATCATTTGAAAGTCTAAAACCTCCCTTTAATATTTAATTCTATCAAAAAGATCCTCTTAAGAATTTTGTCAAACACATAGAGTGCAGTAAAGTTGGTTCCAAGTGTAGGCTTAGACACCGTTAAGAAACCCATTCTATATCAACCTGGAAAACACCAATACAATAAAAACAAACACAAAATCATTAATACTAGAATTTATAAATAGAAGTGCACAGACCAACTAACCTTAATCTGAAGGAATTGTGCTTCCTTTGAGGAACGATGCTAGAATAGGTCTCAAGAGGAGCTTCACATGCCTTAGATGTTAAAAGCCCCATGTTTAGAAAAACCCTAGATGTTAGGTTCTTCAAAGATGGTAATTAGTGAAAGGGTGAATGATAAAACACTATTTTATTGAATATTTTATTGATAATAAATGATATAATTTCCTCACATTGTGCTAAATATGTTTATTTATAAAATATTTGGGATTTGATCATTCATTTGAAAATTTGGTGAAAATTCCAGTTTTACCCTTAATAGTGCACTGTATTGTTTCGAAGATAAATATTTTTATATTTATTATTTGAATTTGAAATTTTGTAACAGTGTTCCTAACTTAATTATCTACAACTTTTATTCAGGACACTAAAGCTAAAGAGTTAATGTGGTTGTTGAAATTGGGTCATGAAGTCAAAGTTGGGCTGGGCTCGCCAGAATGGAGAAGGTTCTGTATTTGGGCCATATCCTCTACATACGGGCTTGGATTGAGCCCAAATTTTGAGGAAAGCTCGGGGACATGATGTGGCACAAATCATCCTTCTGGAAGGCCGGTCAATTCACGCGTTTTGGAGGTCAAATGGGCGGTGCAAGTTTCATTAAAATATTTGGCCGAGATTTTGCATTCACACTTGAAACCACTTTAAACCTAGCCTCCCCTCCACTCTATAAATTAGTGATTTTCTCATTTGGAGAGGCTGGTTCGTGCATTGGGAGATTGGAGGCAGAGGAGAATTGGTTTCAACCAAATTCTACAACCATTGTAAGAGAGGTAGCTCTTGAAGCAAGGATCCTCTCATCGAAGCCTCCTTCTCTCCTTCATGTTGTAATTGTTTTGTTTGTGTAATAAACTTCTTTGTTCTTCTTTTATTTCTTCTCTTTTCCTCTGTTTTATTTAAATTTATTCTTCTCTTAATCTTCCTCTTGGGGCTGGAATTCTTGAGTAGAAGCGATATTGGGTTATACCCATTATAAACCTTTGCACATGCAAAACGCTTCTACGATGATTACGCCACCCATGGAAGAGTAATTTTTAGTGATCGATCTATCTTCTACCCTCTTCATTTAATTATTTTGAATCATTGAGCCTACTGTAATTCACTTAATATGATCCATGAATTATGTTTTTAAATTTTAAGAAACTAAGCAAGCAATTGAACAATTAATACAAAAACACGCGAGGTCGAGATTTTGTGTAAATTGTGAGAGTGCGAGCTTAATCGGTAATACAAGACCACTTGGGATAAATTTGTAGAGTTCAAATATAATCCCTAAACACAACTCATCCTCATTTCCAGAATGGATTTGTGCTCTAATTAACCACTGACCATAAGCTAACCTTAGAACAACAATCAAAGCAGGGTTCTGCGATTGCATGTTCCGAAGCTAGCCTAGGGTTTAAGTAATTCCATCTTTGTGGTTAAGTTAACTCTTGTAGGGTTCGAGGGTTAACAAATTAGAGGATCATAATTAAGTGGATATTCATATAAATGATAATGATTAATATGTAATTGAAGAGGTAGAGTTAGATCGATTACGCTTTTTAAATAGATTTCTAAAAAAAACATCTTGTTGTGTCATTTAAATTGAAATTCATTTCAAAACTAAAAACAAAAAAAAATTATACAATCTTCTTCCAGCAAACTTCTTCTAGATTCATAAACTACAAAAAAACCTCAATCCTTTAAAGTAGTGTTTTTATTCTATTCTATTTTATTTTATTTTTTTAGAATACCTCTAATAAGTTGTTAAATTCACTTCCTCCTTTGAGAGACGACCTTGGTCAGCCACTCTGCTGCACTTAAGTACCCCAAATCACACTAATCATTTGAGGGCGCCCACGACAGCGCTCTTTCAAATTGGCGCCGTTGCCGGGGAGGCAAGTAATTATTTCAACCAACTAGAGGTATTTATTTTATTTTACATTTTATTATTTTCCTCTCTTCTTTCTTCCTTCTTTACCCAATCTGATTTTTCATCTTCTTTTATTTTCTCCTACTTCTTTGTGGACCATCAACTCAAACTTCTCATTTTTATTTTACTATGGTCCACCTTCTTTCTTTTCATTTTTATTTGATCTATGACACGAACTAATCCCGAAGATCTCTTAGATCTTGACCCTGAGATTGAACGTAGCCTTAGGGCACGAATCAGACATTCTCAGTCTACGGGAAGTTTCAACATTCAACCAGTTGGAGAATTACTCCAATATCAGAACATTGAAATTGGAAGCAATTCAAATTCAAACATAAAAGAGGAACCAATGGCTGATAATAATGGAAATGAACTTAATAGAACCATTCGAGAATTGGCTGCACCTGATATTAACTATCAACCAAATTGTATTGCATACCCAAATCTCGAATCGGACTTTGAACTAAAATCAGGGTTAATTCACTTACTTCCAAAGTTTCATGGCCTCTCTGGTGAGGATCCGAATAAACATTTGAAAGAATTTAATGTGGTTTGCTCAACCCTAAAACCTAGAAATGTCTCTGAAGATCAAATCAAACTAAGAGCATTCCCATTCTCACTTGATGGAGCTGCAAAAGATTGGATGTATTATTTACAACCCGAAGATGTAACTTGTTGGAACGATTTGAAACGTCTTTTCTTGCAGAGATTTTTTCCAGCATCAAGGACCACATCCATTCGAAAGGAGATATCGGGGATCAAGCAAGCACAAGGGGAGTCCATGTATGAGTATTGGGAGCGATTCAAGAAGTTGTGTGCAAGCTGTCCACATCACCAAATCAGTGAGCAACTCCTCATTCAGTACTTCTATGAAGGACTCACAACTATGGAGAGAAGCATGGTGGATGCCGCAGCTGGAGGGGCATTGGTGGACAAGACACCAATAGCCGCACGTGCATTGATTGACAAGATGGCCCAAAACTCCCAACAATTTGGCGATAGAGGTACACTACATGTCAGGGGAGTACATCAGGTAAGTCCTTCTTCTCTTGAGAGTCATTTGATTGATACCAAGTTAGAAGAATTGACAACTATGGTAAGGCAGATTGCTTTGGCACAAAAGACATCTTTACCTCCTCCTTCAAGGCCTTGTGGTATTTGCACTGAGACAAGCCACCCAACTGACTGTTTCCCACAACTCCAAGAAACAGAAGATTGTGCAGCAGTGTTCCCTGGGAGACCATATCAGCAGCAGCAACAACAACCATATCCCCAGAAGAAGTTCGATTCAACATTCAACCAAGGGTGGAAAGATCATCTGGACATAAGGTATGGCTCTGGACAACAACAAAGTCCCCCCTTTCAACAAAACTTCCAGCAGCCTCCACCTTACCAACAGGGTTTCCAACAACCCCAAAGGAGATTTGAAGCTCAAACATCAACAAGTCAGCAACAAGGGAATCTCCAACCCAAGGTAGACTCTAACACTGATGATCTTTTGAAACAAATTGTTCTTAATCAACAGAATGAGCTGAAAAGTCAAGGTTCAGAGCTGAGGGAGTTGAAGACTCAAATGAGCCAGATTGTCACCGCCCTCCATGAACTTGTAAGTAAGAATTCTGGAAATCTACCTTCCCAACCCACTCCAAATCCAAAGGGGAATGTTAGTGCCATAACATTGAGAAGTGGGAAGCAAATGAACGATACAGCTGTACCTACCATTCCACCGGGATTCACCTCAACTTCAGAGAAGCCACATTCCATACCAACTGATGAACAATCCAAGGAGAAAGATAAAGGTAAGAAAAAGATTGATGATGTTCCTCCTAAACCACTTCCTTTTCCAAACAGGGTTGTTCAAACCAAGAAGATGGCTGAAGAAGCAATGCAAAAGGAGGTTTTGGACACATTCAAGCGTGTGGAGATCAACATTCCTCTACTCGAAGCCATTAAGCAAATCCCAAGGTATGCCAAATTCTTAAAAGAACTTTGTACCAATCGAAGAGGGCTCAAGGGAAATGAGAGGATCAACCTTGGAAGGAATGTCTCAGCACTCATTACACCAACTCTAGCAATGCCAACAAAGTGCAAGGATCCCGGGACATTCACCATCTCATGCACCATAGGGGAGTTTCACTTCTCTGATGCTCTTTGTGATTTAGGAGCTTCAATAAATGTGATGCCTCACTCTGTTTTCTCTTCATTGCAGATTGGTGAGCTCAAGCCTACAAGGGTAGTGGTGCAGCTAGCGAATAGAGCTACAGCATATCCGGCTGGTGTCCTTGAAGATGTGTTGGTAAAGGTAAAGGACATGATCTTCCCTGCTGATTTATATGTACTAAACATGGAAGATGACCAGGTAAGTTCTCATGCCCCTATCATTCTTGGTAGACCCTTCCTCAAAACTGCTAAGACCATTATCAATGTTCATGAGGGTACTCTTTCCATGGAATTCGGGGATGAAATCGTGAGGTTTAAAATCCTGGATTCTATGAAGTACCCACCAGAGGAACACTCAGCATTCTTTCTCTCTCATTCTGAGTCTCCATGTGATAGTCCCTCTATTTTTGATTCCCAATCTCTTGGGGACTATTCACTTCTTAATGAAATAATGAGTATTGGGTCCAACTTGATGTCTCATTCTACTTCATCCCCTTTAATTCATGATCTTTCTGATCTTGGGATTGGTTCATTTGTCCAATCATATTCGAATTCTGAGCATGTATACTCTGATTATGATATGGCTGCTAATTTTTCTGATGGATTTGATGCATTGTTCTCTCATTCAGATGATATGTATGATTGTGCACAGATGTCTACGCCACTCATGCTTCCATCCATTCAGCAGCCACCATCACTGGAACTAAATCCATTGCCACCAAATCTCAAATACTCATACTTGTTAAGTGGTGAAAAATTACCTGTTATCATTGCTAACAATCTCTCTTTTGAACATGAAGAAAAACTTTTGAATCTTTTGAGGGAGAACATCAGGGCAATCGGGTGGACCTTGGCTGACATATCAGGTATTAGCCCCTCCATTTGCATGCATAGGATTTTTTTGGAAGATGGAGCTAAACCGGTGAGGCAACCACAAAGGAGACTCAATCCAACCCTTCTGGAGGTTGTTAAAAAAGAGGTTGAAAAATTGCTCGAGGCAGGTATAATCTATCCCATTTCAGATTCTCAGTGGGTAAGTCCTATTCAGGTTGTGCCTAAGAAAAGTGGTGTTACTGTTGTTAAAAATGAGAAAGATGAGTTAGTTCCAATGAGGGTACAAAACAGTTGGCGCGTGTGTATTGATTATAGGAAACTAAATCATTCCACTCCCAAAGATCATTTCTCCCTCCCATTTATTGATCAGATGCTTGAGAGACTAGCTGGGAAGACACACTATTGTTTCTTGGATGGATTTTCTGGATATTTTCAGGTTCCTATAGCTCCGGAGGATCAGGAGAAGACTACATTCACCTGTCCCTTTGGGACATTTGCCTATCGGAGGATGCCATTTGGACTTTGCAATGCCCCAGGTACCTTCCAGAGATGCATGGTGAGTATTTTTTCTGATTTTATTGAGACCTGCATGGAGGTATTTATGGATGATTTTACAGTGTATGGATCTTCATTTGATGAATGTCTAAGTAGTTTGGAAAATGTGTTGAATCGTTGTATTGAGAAGAATCTAGTCCTGAACTTTGAAAAGTGTCATTTCATGGTAGAGCATGGCATTGTCTTAGGGCATGTAGTGTCAAAACATGGGATAGAGGTTGATAGATCTAAGGTAGACATCATTTCATCCTTACCCTACCCTTCATGTGTGCGTGATGTTCGATCATTCCTTGGACATGCTGGATTTTATCGACGCTTCATCAGAGATTTTAGTAAGATCGCTCTACCCTTATCTCGATTGCTTCAAAAAGATATTGACTTCAATTTTGATGATTCATGCAGGGTATCATTTGATGAGCTAAAGAAGTGTCTGACCACTCCACCGATCATACAGCCCCCACGGTGGGAGATTCCTTTTGAGCTTATGTGTGACGCCTCCAACTTCGCGGTTGGAGCTGTCTTATCTCAGAGGGTGGAGGGACGTTCACATGTGATCGCCTATGCATCGAGGACACTAGATTCAGCCCAATCAAACTACACCACAACAGAAAAGGAGTTTCTTGCTGTTATATTTGCTTTAGATAAATTTCGTTCATATTTATTGGGCTCTAAAGTAGTTGTTTTTTCTGACCATGCAGCTTTGAGGTACCTCCTAAAGAAGCCAGATGCAAAGCCACGACTTATCCGTTGGATGCTACTTCTTCAAGAGTTTGACCTTGAGATAAAGGACAAGAAGGGGTCAGAGAATTTGGTGGCAGACCACATGAGTAGGCTTACTCACACACTAGAGGGTGACACCTTGGACCAGGTACCACTTCGGGACACTTTCCCCGATGAGCATCTCTATACCATCTCAGGTAAGCATCCTTGGTATGCTGATTTAGTTAATTACATTGTTGGCTCTGAAATCCCAGTAAATTTTAAGAAGCATCAAGTCCAAAAATTAAAAAGTGAGTCTAGGTATTATGTGTGGGATGATCCATACCTCTGGCGCATGTGTAGTGACCAAGTCATTAGGAGGTGTGTTCCCGATCATGAGTTTGAGTCTGTTTTGCATTTCTGTCATACACTTGCTTGTGGTGGACACTTTGGACCCCAACGGACAGCTAGGAAGGTTTTAGACTCAGGATTATATTGGCCTAGTTTATTCCATGATTCCCATGTATTTTGTAAGTCATGCTCTCGTTGCCAACACACTGGAAACATTTCAAGAAGACACGAGATGCCCCAACAACCCATTTTATTCTGTGAGATTTTTGACGTTTGGGGAATTGATTTTATGGGACCTTTTCCTAGTTCATTTGGTTTCTTGTATATCCTTGTTGCTGTCGATTATGTGAGTAAATGGGTGGAGGCCAAGGCCACCAGGACTGACGATTCTCATGTTGTTGTGGATTTTGTCAAAGCACAGATTTTTTGCAGGTTTGGAGTACCAAAGGCCATCATCAGTGACCAAGGGACACACTTTTGCAATAGGAATTTTTCTTCCCTCCTTCGGAAGTATGGGGTGACACACAAAACATCAACACCATACCACCCCCAAACAAATGGCCAGGCTGAGGTTTCAAATCGTGAGTTGAAACAAATCTTGGAGAAAACCGTGCAGCCAAATAGGAAGGATTGGAGTAAGCGCTTGGATGATGCATTGTGGGCTTATAGGACAGCATACAAGACCCCCATTGGTATGTCCCCATTTCGGATTGTTTTTGGGAAAGCGTGTCATCTCCCCGTGGAAGTCGAGCATCGGGCATATTGGGCTATAAAGAAATGTAACATGGATTTGGCCCAAGCTGGAATTCAAAGGAAGTTGCAAATTCAAGAGCTTGAGGAGATTCGACTGTCATCATATGAGAACTCAAGGCTCTACAAGGAAATATCAAAAGCAGCTCATGATAAAATGATCCAACAAAGGGAGTTTCATGTTGGAGAGAAAGTCCTTCTCTATAGTTCACGACTGAAGTTGATGCCTGGTAAGTTGCGTTCCAGATGGTTAGGTCCTTATATTGTGTCTAATGTTTTTCCTTATGGTGCAGTGGAGATCACACAAGAGGACACTGGAAGGAGCTTTACAGTCAATGGGCAACGTTTGAAGAGATACATTGAAGGACATCCTACTGATGCAGTGGATTTTATCACACTGCATGACCCCATCATCACTTGATCACATCAGGCTATTCCTAACCCTTTCACTTTTATATTATTTGTCCTATTTAAAAATTCTGCATTTCATGTGCATATATCATCTCATGGGTTCACATTGAGGACAATGAAATATTTTAAGTGTGGGGGAGGGAACCTTTTAGTTTAGTAATTTCAATTGTTTTCCTGTTTTAAAAAAAAAACCAAAAAACAAAAATTGTGTGTTTTTCAAAATTTGTGTGTTTATTTTACAATTTTCTGTGTGTTTTTGAAACTTTTGAGCTGAAATGATTCTCATCACCATTTTTAAATCCATATCAATAAGTGAAACAATTTACCCCTTGAAACTAAGCTTAAATGAATGCTGAAATGACTTTGTTTCAAGTTCAAATATTTAGTAATTTCATGCAAAGTACGCTGAATTTTGAATCTCATGCCAATCTCACTGTCTTTATATTTGAAATCACTTTCCTGTGAGGCTTCTAAACCATTATTTTCATATTCTTTACATTCACCTCACTTCTTGAGAGAGCCAAACCATACTTGATTTAACCAGAATTTGATCTATTCCTGTCAAAACTTGAGGGTTTGAGGTACTTGTGTTTAAATGATTGAGGCATTTGTTTGGTATTAAAACCTCTATTTCAAATAATCCTTTTTTATAATGGCCTACCTTGAATATTTAATCCTTGTAGCCCTTAGAAGTCATGCACAGCCTGTTAGGTTAAGACACATTACAAGCCAATTTTCCCTATCCAACCAACTCTTGAAGTGAAATTGCATAATCTAGTTGAGCTTAAGTGTGGGGGAATCTGTCTTGTGTTGTGCCACCACATTATGTGATACTTTGGGTGGAAAATTAAATTCTGAAGAGATGTGTTTGCTGCTAAAGAAAGTCATTATATTGAAAGCTGTGCCTTTTCTGGAGCTTTCATGACAAGTGAAGCTGTGCCTTTTCTGGAGCTTCTAATTGAGGTGGAAAGTTGTGCCCATCTGGAGCTTTCAAGAAAATCATGTTTTAGAAGATTGACATTTTTTATGCTGAAATGATGAATGGTGTAAACCTTTCATGACTTTTCATGATGATGGAGCTGAATTGATACTATGGGGATTGAAGAGAAGACCATATTTAAGTGAAAATTAGATTAATGCAATTTTGCTTTAAAAGAGTCAAGCCCTCCTCATTCAGCCTCAGAGTTTTTCACATCTTAATCCTACCAACCGAAAGCCACAGAACAACCCTGATAAGTCCTCATGATAAACATATGTCCTTGACTCACATCGGGTAGCGATGTAGGAATCTATCAAGCCTATGGTGACCCTTGTATGAGTTTGGATGAGAAAGACATTGCAAAAAAATTGATATTTGAGTGATGAGAGAAAATTCAAGCGAGGTAAGTGTTTTGTGCATGGGTGGATAAATGAAGTGGAAATATATTGAATGATATAAATGGAGAACCTGAAATAAAGTTTTTTATGAGGCATGATATCTTTTTTTATTCTTGGTGTGAAATTGATTGATCTTAAAGATATGTGTTTTAAAATTGGTTTTGATTTGATATTGATGTTTACTTGATATGAGGTTTTGCCCAGGTGTGCAAAAGGGTAAGTGTGGGGGAGTTGATAAAACACTATTTTATTGAATATTTTATTGATAATAAATGATATAATTTCCTCACATTGTGCTAAATATGTTTATTTATAAAATATTTGGGATTTGATCATTCATTTGAAAATTTGGTGAAAATTCCAGTTTTACCCTTAATAGTGCACTGTATTGTTTCGAAGATAAATATTTTTATATTTATTATTTGAATTTGAAATTTTGTAACAGTGTTCCTAACTTAATTATCTACAACTTTTATTCAGGACACTAAAGCTAAAGAGTTAATGTGGTTGTTGAAATTGGGTCATGAAGTCAAAGTTGGGCTGGGCTCGCCAGAATGGAGAAGGTTCTGTATTTGGGCCATATCCTCTACATACGGGCTTGGATTGAGCCCAAATTTTGAGGAAAGCTCGGGGACATGATGTGGCACAAATCATCCTTCTGGAAGGCCGGTCAATTCACGCGTTTTGGAGGTCAAATGGGCGGTGCAAGTTTCATTAAAATATTTGGCCGAGATTTTGCATTCACACTTGAAACCACTTTAAACCTAGCCTCCCCTCCACTCTATAAATTAGTGATTTTCTCATTTGGAGAGGCTGGTTCGTGCATTGGGAGATTGGAGGCAGAGGAGAATTGGTTTCAACCAAATTCTACAACCATTGTAAGAGAGGTAGCTCTTGAAGCAAGAATCCTCTCATCGAAGCCTCCTTCTCTCCTTCATGTTGTAATTGTTTTGTTTGTATAATAAACTTCTTTGTTCTTCTTTTATTTCTTCTCTTTTCCTCTGTTTTATTTAAATTTATTCTTCTCTTAATCTTCCTCTTGGGGCTGGAATTCTTGAGTAGAAGCGATATTGGGTTATACCCATTATAAACCTTTGCACATGCAAAACGCTTCTACGATGATTACGCCACCCATGGAAGAGTAATTTTTAGTGATCGATCTATCTTCTACCCTCTTCATTTAATTATTTTGAATCATTGAGCCTACTGTAATTCACTTAATATGATCCATGAATTATGTTTTTAAATTTTAAGAAACTAAGCAAGCAATTGAACAATTAATACAAAAACACGCGAGGTCGAGATTTTGTGTAAATTGTGAGAGTGCGAGCTTAATCGGTAATACAAGACCACTTGGGATAAATTTGTAGAGTTCAAATATAATCCCTAAACACAACTCATCCTCATTTCCAGAATGGATTTGTGCTCTAATTAACCACTGACCATAAGCTAACCTTAGAACAACAATCAAAGCAGGGTTCTGCGATTGCATGTTCCGAAGCTAGCCTAGGGTTTAAGTAATTCCATCTTTGTGGTTAAGTTAACTCTTGTAGGGTTCGAGGGTTAACAAATTAGAGGATCATAATTAAGTGGATATTCATATAAATGATAATGATTAATATGTAATTGAAGAGGTAGAGTTAGATCGATTATGCTTTTTAAATAGATTTCTAAAAAAAACATCTTCTTGTTGTGTCATTTAAATTGAAATTCATTTCAAAACTAAAAACAAAAAAAAATTATACAATCTTCTTCCAGCAAACTTCTTCTAGATTCATAAACTACAAAAAAACCTCAATCCTTTAAAGTAGTGTTTTTATTCTATTCTATTTTATTTTATTTTTTTAGAATACCTCTAATAAGTTGTTAAATTCACTTCCTCCTTTGAGAGACGACCTTGGTCAGCCACTCTGCTGCACTTAAGTACCCCAAATCACACTAATCATTTGAGGGCGCCCACGACAGCGCTCTTTCAGTGAAGAAACAAAACAAGAAGAAATGGAAGGATGAGGAAAAAAGAAGTTAGAATGAGAGAAAAAGAAAGATTTACCTCGAGAATCCATGAACAAATCCACCCTGGAACCCAAGGAAGGAGATGGATCTTGCCTAAGAAGCTCCTTGGGACATTCCGTTAGGACAAGGAAATGGGGCTTTCCCCTATAATAAAAATAACCCAAAATGAAAAAAACACCCCACTTCGAGTAGGTCGGACGGTTTACCCACAGTTTACCAAATTGTGCGGAAATCATGCCAACACCACTGGACACAAAACTGTATAAACCAACACATTTTTCTGGAATGGTATAAAAACTCATGCAGTAACTGTGTGACCTGGAAAAAGCTCCTAAAAATCAAAATTTTAATCTCCAAACACTTCACAAACTCAAAAGGACTCATTATATAATAAGTATAGGTAGTTAAAAGTGAATTTGGGGTGGCACATTAGGTCATCCTTCAAATATAAAAATTATTATCCTTTGGAATGAAATGTTTTAACAATCACAACACGCTTATAATTTTATTCTGTTATATCTTCCCATGTGCCTTCGGTGGAAGAATGAGAAAATGGAAAATGCATGGAAAAATGGATAAAGGAGGCAAACAATACTGGAACATACTAAATTGTATATTTAATGGTAGCATGCCAAGGAAACAAATGAATCATCATTTAAATGAAGAAGAATTGAAATGAAAAATTCTACAAAATCAACTTCCCTATCTATATTGCACTTATCTAATTGATAAAGTAGAAATGAAGAAGTTCATATAATCAAGGAAATCATAATGATTATCTGAGTCTTCAATCTGATGATCTTGATATACCAGATTTCTATGTCTGGACCATTCACTATCAATCAGTTAGTATGTAGATTTATGATAACTGTGGAACCAAGACATACAATTTGAAACTAAGATTCCTAGGAATGGGTGAAATATAGAGAAGGGGGTGTTGAATCAGTGGTCCCTTTTTAAAATTTCTGATATCCTGAAATTAACATCTACAACATGTTAGGGTTACAATCATTTCAGATAATATAACTCTCCCTATCCCATATGAGTGCAGGTGATTCGCCCATGATTTATAAGGTTTTCCCCTGATGTGGGTGACTATGTCCTTACAACATTCAATTATGATCCCAAGACACATATTTTGTACTCATAATCTTGTTATCAAATACAAGTGGTGTGTGATTGGTATCATATATAACCCATAGTACATCCTGTAAAAACTGTCCCCAAAAGTTTATATGGGTTCCCACCAATTACAATGATACCACCACCAATACGAGTGAGATCACTATAACTTCCGGTCACTTTAGTAATAAATGAAGATCTTCCTCTTGAGCCTTCTAAATTGTAGAGTTCAATAATTTCTCATGTCTGAATCTTTAGGTATTTGTTTTCCAGAACATCAATCATCATAACCCGTGCTTCTTGTACCTCAATGTGCAGATCACCAGAACATAGTCTCTTCCACCTTATCTTTGTATTCTATAAAAATTACAGTCTTCTTCAACCTAGTGGATTCTATGAAACTTATAGGTCATCGTCCTCATAATATACTTTGTTCTCAAGAATTCCAGTAGTAGTAGGAAGTTCTGAATGGATGCACACCTCTATATAACCAATCTTCCTCCAATAGCACGTGGTCTTCAAACTCCAAGTCTTATGTGATAGAACTCGACGAAGGAACTACTATATTTATGAAGCAGAACAGAGAATTACAGCAAAGGTACAGCAGATGAAGAATAAGAAAGACATCTCGAGAGAGCAGAAGCTCCTCGCCCAAGCCCACAAGCCGCTTCCCAAGCCAGATGGCCAAACTCCCAACTATTTCTCCCCCCCCCCCCCCACCTCCTTCTCACCCCCACGTACTGCTTATATAGTTATTCTCCAGCCCCACAAGTGGGGTCTAGAACCTTCCCCTAACAACTTAACAAACTCACCCCCAAAAGACCATTCTACCCCTTATTAGAATATTCTCTCATCCAGCTGGACAGCTAGTCTCTATCACTACCACCGTCCCGAAAAACCACCTTGTCCTCAAGGTGGTGGATCACACAGGTACTTCATGCGATCTCTCATACTAGTCGTGCTCCAGGGAACTGCGAACAAGGGGTGTTGGGCAGATAGTTAAGCCAAACAATCTTTCATATTCGGCATCCTACTCTGGTGAGTTGGGTCAGAACAAGCAATATCATCGACTGAGGACCAATCGGTTGTGGTCCTGTATAAGGTGCATGTGTCGCAGGTGCACACCAAGCAATCTCTCAAATGCGTCGGTCTTCATCATGGACGAGTTTGAAAACGCCTCCTTCTGTAATGTTTTCCCTCCCGCCATTGGAGAGGCCCCTTGTGTGCTTCCATGAAGTGGGTTGCAAGTACGGCCGGTACCACCTGACATCTGATGGATAAAAAATGTATGAAGTTTTCGTATGAGCTTGGGGACCCCAACCCAACACCGTGGGCGTGACCTGTGCATTTGGAGGTAAAATAACAAGAGCCCAGGTAGGAGCTGGGTCAATCTGTTGTGGCTCGTGCTCCAGCATTACGAACATGGAAGTGTCAGGCTCCTCAATATGCGGGAAATCTATCACAGACTGGCTGGAGAAAGTGTCGTTAGGATTTTCGGCCAGCCCTTTGCCCCAGGTGTGCGGCCCATGTTCGGTAGGCCCCTCGGAGTGCAACGTGGACAACTGCGTTACCGGTGACGGGACCTCGGATGTAGTTGCAGGGGGTTCGCTGATGGAGCAGCCAAAATCTTCAAGGATTACTTCTTTAAGATGCTCCCAAGTGAACGTAGATGCATGACCTTTAACCACTAAAAACCAAAGTGCAGACATTTCGGACATGCAGAGGCGTGTCATCAGCACCTTCATCTGATCCGATGTTTGATTACGCGAGAGATATTCCTCAGCTTGCGAGATCCAAGACTTTAAATGGGTGGCAAAAAATTCCGATAAAAACTCTCTGTAAGTATTTTTCCTGATTTCGAGTCACCCGAGAGAGTGGATGCCCGCACCTCGTCCCATTTCTGTCAGGCAAAATCTCGTCGCGCGCTCAGTTCTACTCGTCGATGGGAAGCAATTGAAGGCGCGGCGACATAACAAATGGCCCCAGTCCGTGCAAAGAGATGGAAATCCCAGCAATGTGTGCTCCTCACGAGCCGGAAGAGAGCGTGCTGCAGGAGAGGCGAGCTGGCAGTGAGAGTCTCCTCGATGTGAATCCACACCACGTTTATCCGAGTGAGATGATTTCCAGCAGTGGTGCGGCTGTGTGGAACGAGGAAGATCTAGAGCGGTCCTCCAGGTTGTGCGCGTTACAGCAGGTTAGCGCGTGACTCCACAGTGGTCCTCCTGGTCGAGCGTCTGCTGCTGCAGAAGCCGCCGGCAGGCCGGACCAATTGATAGAACCCGACGAAGGAACTACTATATTTATGAAGCAGAACAGAGAATTGCAGCAAAGGTACAACAAATGAAGAATAAGAAAGACACCTCGAGAGAGCAGAAGCTCCTCGCCCAAGCCCGCAGGCCGCTTCCCAAGCCAGATGGCAGAACTCCCAACTATTTTCTCCCCCCCCCCTCCTTCTCACCACCACGTACTGCTTATATAGTTATTCTCCAGCCCCACAAGTGGGGTCTAGAACCTTCCCCCTAACAACTTAACAAACGCGCCCCCAAAAGACCATTCTACCCCTTATTAGAATATTCTCTCCTCCAGCTGGACAGCTGGTCTCTATCATTATGATTCTCTCAATCTTCTGCCAACTACATTCAAAGCACTCAAAGATGTGAAAATTAATAGTCATCATCAAGTATCTTGCAAATCTCAGTTAGCATCACGATCTTTCCATTGTTAATTTTAATCATTGAATGTCCTGATTAGCATAATCATAATGTGTTTGACTTCACAAAATTAATTTGAAGTCACCTGATATTTTTCAGTTCCAACAACCGGTCAACTCATCTTCCATCGTCTTCATCATCCAATCAGCTGGACTTAGGAAATTATTTATTCTCACTATTTTCTAATGAGGTGGTCTTTTGATCGGCTCTCCTTCTGGTGTATAACAATTAGTTTTTCAGTCTTTAATTACTTTTAACGCATTTCTTTTTCCTCAACCTAGGTTATCCTCATAACTGACTGCATTATCTTCTGGTGCTTTATCCTTCAGACATAATCATTATCAGTATTCAGTCTTCCGTGCAACTTTAGTCTCAATAGCACAATCTCATCTTCCAATGCCTTCACTTCTTCCTTATCTTTCACTGACATGACTATTAGTGATATCAAAACTGACTCTTAACTCGCAGTGATGTATTTTCTATTAATGAACATCATCTGACTTCACTTCCAAAGAACCCATTAGATATTAATCAATTCCTCATGACTCCAATAAACTATTGAAATCTTATATGGGAATATTTTATTATTATGTCTCTCAGTGCATGCCTGTTCTAAAATCACCTTCCTTGCATTAGAGTTACTCTTATATTCCTAGGGGATATATTTCAGGAACATTGCCAAATTTTCAATAAGGATAATCCCCTTTTATCTTCCTGTCACCCTAAATTTAAGATTAAAACGAGTGACTTCCAGTCACCTGAAAGATCCCACATGAAAACTAACTTCTATGATATCAACTTTCAATAAACATGAATTCTGTGCACTTGAAGCAAGCATATCATCCAATGATAAATTATAAACCACTGGAATGTTCTAATCTTTTTCATAAAAGATCTGGCCCTCACATTCATATCTTCTAAACAACTTGAAAAATCCTATAGATTCAGCTCTTTAAAAAAACACCATTATTGTTGGGTAGCCAACCGAATGAGTAGAACGCTCAGTAGAAATCTAGTAGCAGGAAGAATAAACACTGAACGCTGTATAGAATTCTAGCAGCATAGGATTAAAGTTGGAGAAAAGAAAGAAGATGAAATAGAGAAAGAGGTGCTGTCGGAGAAGACCACTCTCCCAATGCCCTGTCCGATCCTCCCAAGGACCGAACCCCTCCAGCCAACAAGCTGAAAACTACTCAAATGAATTTGCACCCCCTCCCCTCAGCTGACTCCCATATTTATTGCCCCTAACCAAACAACAAACCACTCCAACCAACTAACAATATAAAAGTACAATGTTGCCCTTGGTAACTAATACCCAACCTGCCATTTGCCCCTCACACGGACAGCCCACTGCACACTACCACAGCCCCACACACACACGGACAGCCCCCTATATTCCTAATAATTCTCACCCCCTAAAAAACCATCTTGTCCCCAACATGGACTTCCAAAACTCAGTCCACCCCAGTTGCCACGATCAAGCACCTTCCAGTGCGTTGGTTCTTGAACCTTCCCATGTACACTCTCCAGCATCCCATGCTTCATCAATGAGCTGCAACCTAAGAACAACAACTTTGAATGCACTCTTTCCCAAACTCGGACCGGTACTGGGAAAAACCACAAACTGTGTGGCAGCCTTGTCTTCAAAATTTTTGTTGTAGTTATGTTAGTTCCCTCTACAATTTGCAGCCCAAAATCAGTTTGCACGTCTTCTGCTCCTCGAATACAAACTCCGATAGCTCCCTCAAGCGAGGCTCATACCGGTCACTGCCCCCTCGGTTAGCATCACCGAACAGACAGCAGCATTGTAAAATTGTCTTTCCCCACACGCCACAGGTCATACTTCCAGAAGTTGAAATTCCGGAGCGGGTTCGTCAAGCTCTCCCTGCCATTCCTGGACAGCTGGTTCCAACTCCTTGGCGTCTTCCAAAACCTGTGTGGACTGTGGCTTGTCACACTGCCGTCGAAGAAACTCCTCCTGCTCCTTGTCGGTCCCGAATTTTGCCAATAGTGTTGGCTTCAGTTGCTCCCACGACAAACCTGCATTCTCATCCTGCCATATAAAGAACCAGGATAAAACATTGTACTTCATACTTCTCTGCACCCAGGGTATTTTCATGTCCTCTGCTACACAACCTTCCAGGGAGAATGTCTCAGTTTTTGTGATCCAATCCCAAAGATCCTCCCTTGAAAACATTCTGATTGGCCAACTCCTACGGAAAAAGTGACGAACTCCTTCCTAAGTTGGAAATTTGGACCACACAGCCGGTGCGTCTTCCAGCAAAATACAAGACTCACAGCAGTTCACAAAGGTGTGCCGACTTCAACAAAATAATTGGCTTACTCCTGACGACTTCTTTGTTCGTCCTTAATAGAAAAAACGTTTCTTCAAATGGCACAGTAAGAACCAAATAGAGAGAGAACAATTGCACAGCAACTTTTTTTTTGTGTTTTTTTTCCTTCCAAGCTGCAATCGCGCGGACCAGCAAAGTGTGGCTCAGCAGCGTTTGTTTTTTTTCCTTCTCAGAGAACGTCTCGCTCCGACCATCCACTCACAGTGACCGGCGAGCTCAGATCGACTTCTTTGCTCGTGCGACGTTCCTCAGCAGTAGCGTCTCCCACAGCAGATTGCACAGCAATCGTCCACAGCGTCATTCGTCGCAATGTTGAGATCGTCCTTTTCCCAGCAACAATCGGTTCCCCAATTGCTTCCCCTTCCTCAATAACGGACGCGCCTCTCTGCTCCAATGTTCGGCAAGCTCGGTTCACCTCAACCAACGTTTGTTCGACTTCACAGCAACCCAAACGGCTTTCCCCAACGGAAGATCAAGAAGTCTCCAGCGATCGTGCCCGCGTTTATTTATTTTTTCTTTCAACTGTGCTTGTATCTTCCCGGCCAGCGTTCCCCTGCGTGAGCGTCACACTACTTACGACTAGCCGTGTCCGTCCCCCTCCCAGCGACTGAACTGATTTGTGTGATCCTTACACTTCGGCAAACACAAGTCGGTCTTCTTCAACAATCAAGAATTCGTTTCTTGAACTCGTTTTTCTTCTGTGATCGTCAGCGGCCAAATCATTCTCCCTATCGCGAACGCCCTTCTCCGTTTGCTCACTCAAACGCTCGAGCCATGATGTTCTAAACTCCACAGCATCAAAAACTTCCAGAACTCAATGAAGGCACCAATTGTTGGGTAGCCAACCGAACGAGTAGGACGCTCAGTAGAAATATCGAAGTAGGAAGAAGAAACACTCAACGCTGTATAGAATTTTATCGGCATAGGATTACAGTTGGAGAAAAGGAATAAGATGAAATAGAGAAAGAGGTGATGTCAGAGAAGACCACTCTCCCGAAAAGCCCTCTCTGATCCTCCCAAGGACCGAACCCCTCCAGCTGCCAAGCTGAAAACTACTCAAATGAGTTTGTACCCTCCCCTCAGCTGACTCCCATATTTATTGCCCCTAACCAAACAACAAACCACTCCAACCAACTAACAATATTGTAGAATGATATAGAGGAGAACTCAAAACCCAAAGTGTCTCTCTAAGGGAGGCCTTGAGTTATTTTATAATCAATAATAAAGACCACATCAGACCACAAATCCGATGTAAGACGCAGACTCCAACACTTCCTCTCAAGCTAGGTGTACCTAGCTTGAACACATAAAGAAAAACAAAGCAATCAACAGATGCTGCAAACACTCACCCTCAAGCTGGACATACTCAGTTTGATTACAAAACAAGACAAGACAAAGAAAAGATAAACCGCAATGGATGTTGCTCCCCCTCAAGAAGGTGATGGATGATGCTGCAGAAAAAGATTGGTTGTCAAGCCGCACAAGCGGTGACGGTCGACGGAGTGCCAGAAAAGCCGCACTGGCGGGGCCGGTCGACGGCAGGCCGGGAAAGCCTCACTGGCGGGGCCGGTCGACGGAGCGTCGGGGAAGCCGCACAGGCGGGGCCGGACGATGGTGTCGGGGAAGCCGCACTGGCGGGCCGGTCAAAGGAGCGCCGGGAAATCCGCACAAGTGGGGCCGAACGTCAAAGCACCGGGAAAGCCACACGTGTGGGGCCGAACGACGAGGCGCCGGGAAAGCCGCAGGGATCTAGCCGTCACTCAACAGAAGGATGGACGAGTGCAAGTTGAAGGTGCAGAAGGAGGGCGAGCAGGGAGGGTCGGGAGTCGCGAAGGAGTCGCACAAGAAGCAGCAGGGAGGAGGGCCACTGGAGGGTCGTCGCACAGGTAAAGGGGTGCGTCTCGAGGTGGCGCACAGGGAGGGGCGACTGTGCTGCGGTCGGAGCAGCCCTAACCGTCCGTCAATCTAGAGGCGACGCATCTGTGTTGTGGCCATAGCTCCGTCGTGCGCAAGGAGTGGGCTGTGGAAGGCCATCGCGCGCCGGGAAAGACCGGTGACGGGCCCGACAGCGCGGCAGGATCCATCGCATACGGGAGAGGTCATCGCCAGGAAAACCACAGGAGCCAAAGGGCCTCGGGCGGGAGGAAAACCGACGGGTGGAGGACCGGCGGGGCTCGATCTACCGGGAGGAAGCTGTCTAGGAGAGATGCGCGTCGGACGAAAAGGCGATGGGAGGGGAAACCATCGCGGAAGGGAGGCGAGCCGGGAGTCCGTAGAGGTCAGCCAAAGGGCGGCGCTGATGGTGGCCAAAGGGCCTCCCCCCCCACACACCGGGGGGAGAATCCTAGAAAGACCTAGGGCTTGAAAAAAAATGGGAGGGAGGCTCGGGTTAGGATTAGACCCCCTTTGATACCATGTAGAATGATATGGAGGAGAACCCGAAACTCAAGGCGTCTCTCTAAGGGAGGCCTTGAGGTTATTTTATAATCAATAATAAAGACCACAAATCCGATGTGGGATGCAGACTCCAACAAATATAAAAGTACAATGTTGCCCCTGGCAACTAATACCCAACCTGCCATCTGCCCCTCTCACGGATAGCCCACTGCACACTACCACAGCCCCCCACACACACAAACAACCTCCTACATTCCTAACAATTATCTTCAACACCAAAAAACATTCTTTCATTCAATGTGAACATCGACAAAATCATGTGACTGTAGAAAAAAATACAAAGCCCTCATAACCTCAAGGGTAATTCAATCTCACCCTTTAGATTTGTTGAAAATACATATCAATTTTTGACAACATACACTTTCCATAAAACCACAACATTTCTCAAAAGAGAAAAGTTTTGAAACCACACTACTAGATAAAGGAAATGTTTTTTATAGAATTCCATCTCTCCATGACACGAATTATTGGCCAATGATTTTGATATACTCCTCAATTATCCTCTATCAGTTTAATTTCAAAACTTCACTTCTCCTTCCACTCCCCCCTTTGAAAACATTGTCCAAGGCATAATACGGTAACACCCCACATATTTCGTTAAGTGCAAGGGGTCAGCTAAACATGAATTTTTAGCCTTAATTTCTCAAATATTTCTATTATTAATGATTTTCTGAGAACTTCAACAATTTGATCCTTTTTTGCTCTGCTCAAACTTCATTTCCCCACAAGAAACTTTTTACATTATAAAATCATATCTTACCATTAATATGTTTTTATAATGAATGTTCTACTGGATTCTTTGAAAGATTAATTGCATATTGAATGTCACATGAAATTTTCTTTGGATCTTCATCATGAGCCTTTAAATCTCCAAACTAATGTTTTATCCACTTCATTTGTGTGTGCACATGTGTTATAATAATATATTTTGATTCAGCTATATTGAAAGTCACCAAGTTTTGTGTCTTGCTTTTCTAGCTGATAAAACTTTCTTCTAAAAAGTGTGTTCCTTCAAATGTTGATTTTTTGTAATCGGAATCTCATACCCAGTTAGTATCCTAAAAACCAGAAAAATTCAACTCATTAGTTATTTTATACAATAAGCTAAAATTTTGAGTTCTAGTTTCTCTTTGCAGTCAATCTTGTGTGATTCCTTAAGATCAAATTGATATCCTATGAATAAAGTAACTACATATGTAATGTCTAGACATGAAATTGTAAGATAAGAGCAAAATTCTCGTCATCTATCAGTAGAACTTTCTGTGCACATGTGTTGTAATATTATATTTCGATTCAGCTATATTGAAAGTCACCAAGTTTTGTGTCTTACTTTTCTAGCTGATAGAACTTTCTTCTAAAAAGTGTGTTCCTTCAAATGTTGATTTTTTGTAATCGGAATCTCATACCCAGTTAGTATCCTAGAAACCAGAAAAATTCAACTCATTAGTTATTTTATACCATAAGCTAAAATTTTGAGTTCTAGATTCTCTTTGAAGTCAATCTTGTGTGATTCCTTAAGATCAAATTGATATCTTATGAATAAAGTAACTACATATGTAATGTCTAGACATGAAATTGTAAGATAAGAGTAAAATTATCATCATCTATCAGTAGTCCCTCTGATTTTCACTTCTTTTGGTGTCATCGTTATTCAGCCTCACTCCAACAGTAATAAGTGTGGAAACTACCTTTTACTCTTATATGCCAAATTTTCTCAAGAGTTCCTTGGCATACTTTTATAATAAAAGGAAGATGTAACTTCGTTTTGTTAAACCTGTAGTCCTAGGAAGAAAATTAATTTCTCTATGAATGGATATTTCATAGTTTATTTTCGTTTTTTTTTTCAAATTCATCACATCATTTCTCTTTGTCTCCAACCAAGATATATAATCAACACATATGATGATAACTTGTGTGTATGATCCAACATCAATTATATATTTTTTGTCCAAGATTATATAATCAACACATATGATGATAATTTGTGTGTATGATCCAACATCAATGTTAGACTCTTCATGTTTTAATCATGTTTTAATCATCACAAATCCTCATCTATCTCAAATCATGTGTAGAGATATAAACGTCCACTAAATCCTGTTAATCCTAAATCATGTTTTATTATTGTAAACTATATTTAACTTTGTTCTATAATGATTTCTTATATGAATGATTAAGTCTAATTCATTCTATGAATATTACTGTTAAAGACTGTTTACAGATATTTGGCTAAGTCTGAGAAACTGTGACCCAGACACCGGTTCTGGTTTTCTGGCAAAGGACCCAAACACCGTGACCAGTTTCAGATCTCATGAAGTCTGTGACACCGGTTCCTTGCTACCATCACTAAGACACGTTCAAAGTTTGGCAAAGGACCAGACACCGTGATCCTAACACCGCATCTGTGCTACCGGTTGCTGATCTCAATACAACTGTAGCATCATGACTGTTTCACCGCTCAAAGGCAAAGAAGAAGACACCGTTTCGTGGTGATACTGTTTCCAAGTGATACCGTTTCTGGACAGACTGTGACACCGTTCTTTAATCTGTTTTGTCGTTTTCAATTTAATTTCTAACGGTCATATTTGAGTCATTTAAAAGCACTGACATAATTAATGTTTCTTTGTAGACATATCACCTGACAGTACGAGGTACGAGGTGCAGAATACATGCATCCTGTCGGCTCCAACGTGTGCACTCGCAATTAAAAAGGAAGATGAGTCGAGTTGCAGTTTTAACACAGACACAGAAGTAGAGCAGTAGACGTGCGGGCATTTTGATAAGTGAACCAATACATGCAACATGAAGAACACACGAAGCACTCTCGATTCCAAAGGTTGCACTACCGTAGATCAGAGCCAAGAACATCTTCGCAGTACCAACTCCAAGAAGAACACGCGCTAGACAGTTTACACCATCGAACTGGCAGACTTGTGATACTCTGTTTTTCACAAGAGGACTCGATACTTGCATCTGCTTCATCCTACAAGTCCAGAGCTGCATAGAATAACACTCAGAGCACTTTTAAACTTATCTCATCATCTTTGCTCTGTTGTGTACTGTTTTTAGCTTTCGAGCAGTGTGTGTGTCTGTATTAAAACACACACTGTCTCCTGCACTAAACTGAAGAATACAAGATATCATTCCTCTCATATCTTTTTACATTTGTTTACTCCCACGGATAAGTGTGGAATAGGTCCTTGTGTGACCTGGTAGTTTATACCCACGAAGAACAGTGGAAGAGGTCGTGTGACCTGGACAGTCTTGTGTACTGTTGTTTACCCCAATCCAGGGTGTGGATCAAGTTTATTAATATAAACTGTTTGGTGGCAGGTGATCACCAAGTGGAGTGGATTAGGTCTCGGTTTGAAACTGAACCACTTGTTTTATCCGTTGTGTCTTTTAATTTAGTTTTTCTATGTTTTACTGTGTATTTCAGAAAACACTAGATTTTACTTTGATAGTAAGTCTTGGATAAAAGTTATAATTGTTTAGCCTTATTAGAATAGCTTCAAAGGTAGTATCAATAACTCATATTGATATTACTGAGAATTAATCAATCTTCTAAGAGGTTATTTGAACAGTCAAACTTTTATAACCATATTACCTTGATTAACTGGGTTGTATTTATTTTTATTGGGGAACCTTTTTAAGACAACTTTTTATCAGAAATTTTAATAGATACTCAATTCACCCCCCTCTTGAGTACTCTACTCCGACCAACAATCAATTATATATTTTTTGTTATCCTCTTTTCCTCTTGAAATGTTTAACTTAGGCAACAGTCATGTTTTGAATACCAAGCCAGAGGGGTCTGCTTCAGTCAATAAAATACTTTCTTTTGTTTATATACCATTCTTCCATCTTCATCATGTATAAACACTCTCAGTTGTTCAATGTAATCATATTCCTCAACTTCACTATTCATGAATGTGGAATTTATATCCATCTGATAAAATTTATAATTCTAGTGAGTAGAAACAATAAGAAACGTTATTACGGTTTTGAGTCTTGCAACAGGGGGGAAAAGTTTCTTTGAAATCAACACCTTCCACTTGTTTGTACCCTTCAAGAACCACTCTGGCTTTATTCATTGAAATTTGACCTCTTTCATTAAGATAATTTCAGAACACCCACTTCGTTCTCATAAAATTGTTATCTCCTGGTTTGGGAAAAATTTATCATGTGTCGTTCTAATCTCAATTTGATGTAACTCCTCATTCATTGCATTTATCTATTCCATATGATTCACTACATCCGAAATAGACTGAGGTTCATTCTATTTAAGTGTCATTTGATGTTCGAATCTCAGTTTCCTTATCATCTATACATGGGATTCATGTCTTCAAATGATATTTTCAAGTTCAACCCACTTTTGTAATTTATGGAAATTCATCATTTTTTTCCTCATAATTTTATTCATCACTGGACTGATCAAAAAATACTTGTTTGGAGTTAGACTGATTATTTCCTTTTCCACAACCCTATCGGATGTTACAAGAGTATCTTTTATTCATGCATCAGAACAACCATTTTCTTATTCAATTTTAGATTTACATCCAATGAATTTAATATCAAGACTCTATAACCTTGTGAAGTCATTTGTTCCAACATCTATATCTCCTTCCGTTGGATGAATATCCTAGGCAGTTTCCATCCTCATCCTTTTCATCAGATTTTACGAAGGCCAGATTTTTTTATCTTTATTAAATAAGGTCTCTAAAAAACATGTATTTTACTATGGGTTTCTTTTTATACCTCATCTCACTAGTAGTCATGTTTGATTCCGGTTGTAATAAGCACCTGTTCCGAACATGTACCTGATACAAACTCAACACAGTGGTGGCACTTCAATGTATTAAAATGGTAGAGGAGGAGAGAACAATGAGTAAAACTGGACACTTACAGCAGCAGTATCCCCTTCAGGTGGGCAGAACCCAACTTGATCCAAGCCTCCTAGCCGAAGTACAAAGTATCCACCCCCTTACTCTCTTCAACCCTCTTATTTATAGCTCCCTTCTAACCACCTATGGACCCCCAGCATATTCCCCCCCAAGGAATAACAAACTAGTCCCTACCAGAAATCAGTTAGAGGATTCCTAGCATATTCCCCCAGAAATTCCCCAGCTATCCATCCAGCTAACAAACTCATAACAACCCCAGCCGGCCCACCCAAACTCTTCTTAGCAGATTCCCCTCCATAACCAAAGCCCATATTGTCCATCAGCACCTCCCCTCCTTCTCAGCCCATGTTTTCCTATTACTGTCATCCTTCCGAAAAACCACTTTGTCCTCAAGGTGGTGGATGTGTCCCCCCAAGTGTGACGGACCCAACATGCCAAGCAATTTCTCAGACTAGCCTTGCTCTATGGAACCGCAAACGAGGAGAAGGTGTGTCTATGTTGTCATGCCAAGCAATCCTCCATATGCTCCTCCCGGCTTGCTTGACATCTATTGTTGGCAGTTCATCGCCGTGCCACATCATAGTTTCCGAATGGAGCAGCCCCTAGTTATCATGCCACCGTAGTGGTGGGGGTTGGTTGCCTACACAAGTGCCCCATGCTTTGTCTGGTTTGGCGCCAAATCACTAGCAATTCTAAATGGAGGAACCGCAAGGAAATACACCATTTGAAAGGCCAAAGGGTTGCATCTGTGCTCAATTGGTGCCCATGCATCCAGAAATGCAATTCCATGGGGGGAGAAATTGCTGGTGAGCTCCATCGAGCAGCACGCGCAACAACAGTAGGCAAAAAGGGAGAAGTGACCCGGTCTGCGTTAGGTTGTCCCATGTTCGTAGGAACTGGTTGAAGTCGAACAGTTTCCATATTAGGTCCATCAGACCTCTTTGGACCGTCAAGCGCCGGTAACAGCATCGCAGACATAGCATGTGTCCTAGCCGCGGTCGCCTCCATGACATTGTACTCGTGAACCCCCCAGAATAGGGTCGTAATGCCAACAGTTCTAGAAGTGGCGGCGCGTTGTTCTCCGCATGAACGGTCATTCCCGCGGCAGCGGCAAGCGCCCAAGTGGAGTTTCCTGTAGCATTGAAAATGACAGCGTGGAAGGCGGATAGATTAGAAGTAGATGACAGGAGGTCCTCGAGGAGAAATGATGCTTTCTCCGGGTGGCGAGCCATGGAAGTAATGAGGTGGCGAAGGTCCACCAATTCGGAGGCCACAAATTTCCAGAACGCGGCCTGCTTTGTACGGGTCGTTGCCAATGTCAATTCCATGTGTTGGGGGAGTGGTTTCCAGGATTCTCACGCGTTGTTCAAGACTGTCATGACGAGCTTGTTGGCGGGTTTTCTATTGGTTTGGTGTAGCCCGATCTGTTCTGGATGTTATTGGGTTGAATGCTTCCGACCAACACTGCGCACCAAACCGCAACTTTCACGGATTGAGCTCAACAGTGAGCTCGTTGGGGGGTTGCAGGGGGCAACGCTCCCCTGCTTTGGGGGTCCGGGATCGAAGGCCCCTGCCCAAATTTTGGGTCACTGTAGCATCTATGACCACTGTAGCATAGGTGACCGACCACACCGACAGGGCGCTGTAGCAGTGCGGACTTTGGAGTCAGCAGTACTATAGCTCCGTGGAATTCCAGTCGTCGGCCATTGTAACACTTTTGACTTGAGTGGTCACCTTTCATTGTAGCGACGCGGACTTCCGGTCGTCTTTCAGTGTTGCAAGCAGACTTTCTGACAGTTGGTGAAATAGCGCTTCGTCCTCTTTATTAACCCATTTCGAACTAGGGTTTTGAGTAGTGGGAAACTCTAAGAAACTCTTTGTAATTGTGCTCCCGAATCATAGTAAATATTCTAGCTCTCCGTGGACGTAGAGATTATTCTCGAACCACGTAAATCCTTGTGTTCTCGTTCTGTTTTTTTTTCCTTTTACTCTTCTCTGAATCGTTTCTTTATGTCGTTGCGACTCCCGACGTTTCCGCATCAACTAATATCAAAGGTTGAGTTCGGGATTCTCCAACGATCGCTATGGAAGAAGGCAAGGTGAAGATCGATCGCTTCGATGGAACTGACTTCAATTTCTGAATGATACAAATCGGGGATTATCTTTATGAAAAAAAAGATGCATTTGCCGCTTCTGGGTCTGAAGCCAACAGACATAGAGCAATCGGAGTGGGAGCTGCTGGATCGACAGGTTCTGGGCGTTGTGCGCCTTACGTTGGTCAAAAACGTGGCGTTCAACATCAGAGAGGAGAAGACGACGATTGAACTCATGAAAGCTCTCGTAAATATGTACGAGAAGACTTCTGCGGCAAACAAGGTGCACTTGATGCGACGATTGTTCAACCTGAAAATGTTTGAAGGGAGAATTGTTGCAGATCACATCAACAAATTCAACATCATCATAAGTCAACCGATATCGGTAGACATTGATCTTGGTGATGAGGTATGTGCACTGGTCTTACTGTCCTCTTTACAGGACAGTTGGGAAGCAACTGTAACAGCTGTGAGCAGTTCTTCGGGGAATACAAAGTTGGCTCTGAAAGATGTACGAGACCTGATCCTCAGTGAGGATATGCGAAGAAGAGAACAGACAGATTCTCTGGTTCTGCTCTGAACGTTGAAAAGGAAGGTACCCACAACGAAACAATCACAGAGGGCGATCAAAGTCAAGAGGGAAGCCGAGATAAGGCAAAGGGGGTTGGTTTTACTTGCTGGACATGCGGAAAGAAAGGACAAGTCAAGAATGAGTGCAGAGAAAAATGGAAGGGGGACCTAAAACCAGTGGAGCAAACACGACGGCTGAAGGAACTGATGACGTGTTGCTGCTGAGCGTGGATAGCCCTATGGAATCTTGGATTTTAGACTCAGGCGTCTTTCCATTCCACGTCGGAGAAGGGATTCCTGAACAATTTTGTTTCTGAAAATTTTGGTAAGGTACATCTTGCTGATGACGAACCCTTGCAGATTGTGGGGAAAGGGGATGCCCGAATCAAGACTAATAGTGGGAGTTTGTTGGCTCTGAAAAACGTGAGGTATATCCCTGGTTTAAGAAAAAATCTCATTTCTGTTGGGCAACTAGATGATGCAGGCTTCAGTACCATGTTTACTGGTGGTGCCTGGAAGATTATCAAGGGAGTTATGGTCATAGCTCAGGGAGCAAAAAAAAGGTACTTTGTACAACATGACAGAGACCTGCATGAACATGGTAGCATCAGTAAATGTTACAAGGGATTATCAACTATGGCACTACAGACTCGGCCACATGAGTGAAAAGGGAATGAAGGTGGTAGCAACAAAAAGGGCTGCTATCAGAGCTAAAGTAGATGGAAATTGGTTTATGTGAAGATTGCATCCTTGGAAAGCAGAAGAAGGTATCATTTGCAAAAGGAGGCAGAACACCAAAGGCTGAGAAGCTGGACCTGATGCACACAGATGTTTGGGGGCCTGCACGAGTACTTTCCCTTAGAGGGTAGCAATACTATGTGACATTCATCGACGACTCCAGGAAAGTATGGGTTTACTTTTTGAAAAAGAAATCTGATGTGTTTAAGATGTTTCAGAAGTGGAAGATCATGGTGGAGAATGAGTCGGGATCAAAGCTGAAATGTTTGAGGTCTGACAACAGTAGAGAGTATGGCAGTCAGGAGTTCAGAGAATTTTGTTCTGATAATGAAATTCGGTGGGAGAAGACTATTCCAGGTACACTACAACAGAATGATGTGGCAGAGAGGATGAATAGGACATTGAATGAACGTGTCAGGAGTATGAGGTTACACTCAGGGTTTCCCAAGACCTTCTAGGCTGATGCAGTGAACATGACAGCATATCTCATCCTTTCAAGAATCAAATGATACCACCATCCATCTGGAGAATCACTACATTCCCATCACCGCAAAGTTAAATAATTCACTATACATTGTGATCAAGTCCATCAATAAATCCGACATCATTGAATTTTAATTTCCCATCAGCAATAGAAGCCACCCTTTGATTATTTCTCCAAATTGAAATAAGTAACCTTTTGTTCTAACTCCATTGATTATTTTCTCATCCTTTCGAGAATCAAATGATACCACTATCCATATAGAAAATCACTTCATTTCCATCATCGCAAAAGTTAGATAATACTCTATACGTTGTGATCAAATCCATCAATAAATCCGACATCATTGGATTTTAATTTCCCGTCAGCAATAGAAGCCACCCTGACTCCCATAATTTTTAAAGAACTATTGATAGAGACCAGTTGTCCAACTGGAGGAAAGAATATTCTAATAAGGGGTAGAATGGTCTTTTAGGGGTGAGTTTGTTAAGTTGTTAGGGGGGAGGTTCTAGACCACACTTGTGGGGCTGGAGAATAACTATATAAGCAGTACGTGGGGTGAGAAGGGAAGGCAAGGAAGAAAATAGTTGGGAGTTTCGGCCATCTGGCTTGGGTAGCGGCCTACGGGCTTGGGCGAGGAGCTTCTGCTCTCTCGAGGTGTATTTCTTCTTCTTCTGTTGTACCTTGCTGTAATTCTTTGTTCTGCTTCATAAATATAGCATTTCGTTCCTCGGGTTCTATCAATTGGTCCGGCCTGCCGGATCCGAGACGAGTCGCGCTCCGCCTACTTCGTTTGGAGGTCACACGCACGACTCGAAGCAGCTCTGGCCTTCGTCTGCTTCGTTTTGTGCCACGCTCGGCCTGGTCTTTTCGTTCGACGGAGCCCGACGAACCGCCCGCGATTATCAACCTGCAGCGGATCGGGCTACCAGTTTGCGACGCAAGGCGTCATGCACGGGCATACACGGAGGGGCGTGTTTATCGTTAATTCGCGGGAGAAGGCGGACTACAGATTTTTTTTCCGTTCAGGTACAGTAGCGTAGCCTCAAAGCAACGAAAAAAAAACACACGAAACGAAAAGGGGCGGCCCGCGTTTCTGCCTGAGGAGGGAAAAGCAGGAAAAAAAAACAAAGGCGCGTTGTGCCCAGTTTTTGAAGCAAGAGGCACGACACATGATGTTTCCACGGGAGGGGAAGGCCACTGGAATTTCTTTTGAAGGAGGGCAAACACTTCAGCTGGAGGCGCATTTGGACATCACCGAACAACGTATGGGACAGGTGGAAGTTGTGTTGGCAAACTTGACTTCATCGGTTGGGGTGATAGCCACGACGGTTGACTCCATCAGGCAGCGCCAACACTGCTGGGAGCAAGAAGCGCTAGAGCAGGCGGCATCCCGTAATTATTTCACTGCAACCATCTGTCGCTCGGGGAAGCAACCGTTTTTGGATGACGAGCAGTTGGACATGGTCTCGGAGAAGCTACCGGTGTTCGATGGGAGGGATCCTAGGGGCTGGATCACACGAGCAGAATGGTTTTTCTCTATCCACCGGATTCCGGAGGAATCAAAGATTCTACTTGCTCGGGTAGCTATGGCAGGAGTCGCGACTTACTGGTGTAACGTGGTGTTGGAAGTCTACCCAGATGCGTCATGGTCCATGTTCAAAGACGAATTAATGGAGCGCTTTCATTAGACAGATTTTCAGAATCCTTTCGCGGAGCTGGCAGACACCACCAACTTTGGAGCAAGCTTCGTCAACTTTGGGATTTGACACAACAGAGGAGCATGAGCAACTGCCTGCTCAAGTGTCTGCATTGCTTGCGGTGCATTCCACAGTGCTTGATGCAATTGCAGCACAAGGACGTGACGGGGCAGCTCTGTTCAGACCGGCATCGACGGTGGTATTTTCGTCCGCCTGTGGAGCGGGACATCTGACAGTTGGGGAACTATGCCATCGGGAGGCGCAGTCACTCCAGGGGGATGAGTTGGCCGTGAAGGGATGCACCATGAGGGTGGCAGCACATTTGCTCGACCACACTGATAGTCTGGTGATTTTGGTGGGAACTATTGAAAGCTGCTGGAGGAACATGGCGACTCACGAACCTTCTCACCGGAAGGAGCAACATCGCAAACTGTTGACAGACCTTCTGTCGGCTGCTCATCATCCAGGAATGACTATATGGGAAATTGTCTGGAAAGTAGCTATGCTCGAGTCGCATCACACACGAAGGGTCTACAGTGTTGGAAGATCCATCTGGGAGATTGCTTGGTGTGCACCTGGGGCACGGGTGCCTTATATGGGACAACAGCCGATTGATCCTCAGTCGACGATATTGCTTGTTCCGACCCAACTCACCAGAGTAGGACGCCGAATATGGAAGATTGCTTGGAGGACCTATGTGATCCACCACCTTGAGGACAAGGTGGTTTTTCGGGACGGTGGCAGTGATAGAGACCAGTTGTCCAGCTGGAGGAAATAATATTCTAATAAGGGGTAGAATGGTCTTTTGGGGGTGAGTTTGTTAAGTTGTTAGGGGGAAGGTTCTAGACCCCACTTGTGGGGCTGGAGAATAACTATATAAGCAGTACGTGGGGTGAGAAGGGAAGGCAAGGAAGAAAATAGTTGGGAGTTTCGGCCATCTGGCTTGGGTAGCGGCCTGCGGGCTTGGGCGAGGAGCTTCTGCTCTCTCGAGGTGTATTTCTTCTTCTTCTGCTGTACCTTGCTGTAATTCTCTGTTCTGCTTCATAAATATAGCAATTGGTTCCTCGGGTTCTATCAACTATCATTCCAAAAGGTTACAAGTCCAGAAATATGATCTTGAAAATTTGTCAAAACATTCATATAATATGTCATATGAGAAGAAAAACCACAATCAAGTATCCAAAATTTTTATTTTTGGCTAGTTTTTATGGAGAATTCAAATATCGTAGATTTTTCATTTATCTTCCATTTTCCTTAATCCTTTTCTCTTTCAGTATATACATCCATTCCGGGATCAATTTCCTGAAATCTTCCATTCCCGGCGAAATGCTCGGCGGCTCCCTTCCCCGGCGGCTCCCTCCGGGCTCTTTTCCCCTCCCCACTGTGCGCGAAGCCCGACCACCCGACAGACCTCCCGATCCCGATCAGATCCAGCCACGCCTGTGGCGATTCTCACCGGCGATCTCCCGCGGCGTCTCCCGACCCTCCTTCCCGATGGTCGCGGCGTGATCATCTCCAGCCCTTCCGCCTCCCGATCGAAGCGGTGCATCCCGGTTGCCCTCCCGCTGCGCCCTCGTGACGGATCCAGTTGCCTCCGTTGCGCCGCACTTCGGCGTCCCGATCCCGGCCCCGCCTTCCGCAGCGGCGCCCTTTCCCTCGGCGTACCGCGGCCCCTCTTCCCGACGGCTTTCCCTCCCAACGTCGCCCTCCTCCCACTGTCCGCGCGACTCCCGGCGTCCCGATCCCGACGACCCTCCAGCGCGCGCGACGACCTCGTCCAGGCGACCTCTTCCGACGGATCCCGGCTCCGCCTCTCTGTGTCGCGGCCCTCCGCCCCTCTGAAGCAGATCCCCTCCTGACGGATCTCCCCCCTGCCGGCTATCCATCTCCCGACGGCGGATCTCTCCCAGCCGGCCTCTATCCGGCGTTCGACAGCTTCCCCACTGCTCCTCTATCCTGCTTTGCCAGGCTCCGCCCTCCCTGCGCGTGCTTCCCCTGTGCGACGGGCTCCAGCCGCGACGGCCCTATGTGGTTCCTCTGGTGCGCTCCGACGCCAGCCCGAAGCCACGGCCTCCCTGTCGCCGAAATCTCCTCCTACGGATTTTCTCGGCCCAGCCTGCTGGCGCGATTCCATCCCAGCGAATCTCTACCCCTGCCGGCTCCTCCAGCAACCGGCCTCCACCCTTGTCGGCCCCTCCAGCAACCGGCCTCCACCCTTGTCGGCCCCTCCAGCAACCGGCCTCCACCCTTGTCGGCCCCTCCAGCAGCCGACCTCCAGTTCTGCTATGATCCCCCCCTCCAGTGCGCTGCTCTGCAAGGCAGCCCTCCCTCCGGTCGGTTTCATCCGTTCCAGTCCGGCGAATCTCATCGTCCGACACTTCCTCCGGTGAACCGCTGCTCCCTTCATGTCGGCCACCTCCTGCGGAATCCCCGCCTCGCCGGCATCTTCCCGGCAGCCACATCCCTGTCCGTCGGCACGCCTTCGCACTTCCTCCACTGTTGCGTAGCAGCTCAACCACCTTGGATCCGGGCCATTTGGCGCCGCCAGATCCCGCAACAATTCTGCGGAATCCCCGCCTCCAGTCGCCGACCCCGCAAGTGCGGTTTTTCCGGTGCTAGTGTGGATTTCCCGGCATATCATCGACCAGCCCCACTAGTGCGGCATTCCTGGCGTTCCATCAACCGACCCGGTCTCTGTGTGGTTCTTCTGCTGCGCCCGCAACATCATTCATCCATCATTCTGAGAGGGAGTGTTGGAGTCTGTATCCCACATCGGACTTGAGGTCCGGTGTGGTCTTAATTATTTGTTATAAAAGAACCCCAAAGGCTCCTTTAGAGAGAATACCTTGGGGGTTCGGGTTCCTCTTATTTTATCCTTCTACAATATTCTTGTTTAGTTTTTTTTTCAAGAGTTTCTCCCCCTCAACTATTTCTTTTTCCCTAGAATTGATAGGTTTTCCCAACAATAGTATGCTTTATGCCCATATATTCCCTAGCACCGAAAATATCCTTAAAACCTCCACCGTGATTAATTTATGCTCCAGGTATAGAACTATCAAGGCAGTCCATTAGAAGGCATGACTTCCTTTTGCTTCCGGAGTGGGGGAACTTGCTTCGGAAAGTTGTGCCTTACTTCAATTGGTTTAATAAAGTCACTCCAACATTTCCACTAAACCCAAACTTTCTTATATTCAGTTGAGGAATCTGCACAATTATTAATAATCAATTTACCGACCTACTTAGCAGGAGAGGATTTCACGGAGCTTATTGAGTCAACTCTTTCGCACCAAGAGATAAAACAACCATAAAATCTATTTCCATGTGAAAATCATTATTCAACTTCTTCAAAGTGTTCTCGGCCTTAAGAAACATTAAATATTTCTTGCTCAACTCTTCTTCTTTAAATCATTATTCCCCCTCCTTCAACGTGGAGATTTTAATTTCCTCATGGTGAACATCGTCATTTTTACGAAACTCATCTTTATTTTCACATTTCATTTCTCCTTTTTTGACAGTCCTATATCATTCTTGAGATTTGTATTTTTCTCAAGATAGGCCTCAAGTTTCACATTCAACGTATATTCCACATAGCTTTCCACGCCTCCTATTTCTTCATCACTTGAAGTTTCATCAAACTTAACATGGGCCATGAAGTTCACAAGTTTCTTTGGAACTTCTTCATCAGATGATGCATCTTCTAATGAGTCCTTTCCTTATTCCTTTCTCAGTACACTCTTATTTTTCTGTGTGAATTTTCCTTTTAACATTCAATGATTTCCTTTCTCAGTACACTCTTATTTTTCTGTGTGAATTTTCCTTTTAACATTCAATGATTTTTAGCTTGCTTAGAACTTTTACCCCATTTCTTCATTTGAGGTTTTTCTTCCGTCCCATCATCATCATCACTAATCTACTTCTTAGAGAAATTTATCGCAGCATTCCCCATTCCATCAGACTTAAAACACTTTAATGGAAGTTTTCCCGTATATATTTCTTTTCAACTTTTGATGTTCGTTGATATGAGAGACATTTTCGTTTTGTATTCTCCATATCTATCATCATCATCGTCTAATTCATCGGAAGTGTCATCTTCAGAATCTCACATTTTAAGCTTCTTCTTGGAATCAAAGGCTGTTTATTCCTTATCCTTCTTTTAAAGGCTATAGCTTTCCTCATTTCATATGAAATGAGGATATTTTGCAGCTCATCTAGATAAAAAACATCTATATCAGGCAGAATTTTTAGGATCAAATATGCCCAGAAATTTTCACATTAACTTCTTCACAATAGTTGAGTCCATCAAGGTATCACTAAAACCACTGATGTTGTTGACCATTTTATTTACCAAATAATCATCTATAGTTTCTTCATCAACCATCTCTAGGTCTTGAAATCTACTCCACCGGATTTAATGTTTTTATTCCATTATATTAACATTACCTCTGTAGATGCTCTCAAGTTTATCCCAAGTTTCGTTAGTAGTTTGGAGACCCATTACATTCATGTAGAATTTGTCTGAAAAAAAAACTATAGTATTCTGATATTTTCTATTGTTTTTTAAAATCCTTTTATTGAAAAAAATCATTGAAGAATCCTTTTATTTGGTTGGAAAGCCTATGGTAGCAGCATCAACTATTTCAAGGAAAAGTTGAAAAGAGAGAGAGTATCATGCTATTCTTCCATATGTGAAAATTCATACTGTCAAAGGTAGAAATTCCCCTGCTTTTAATGGAATTTAGGTTCTCCGTGATTAAAAACCGTATCTTGTAGAAGGAGCCTACTTTGATACCAATTGAAATTCCTGGGAATGGGTGAAGCACTGAGAAGGGGGGTTGAATTTGTGGTCCCTTTTTAAAAAAAATCATATCATGAAATTATCCTCTGTACTTTTTTACCAACTGAAAATTAAATCTTTACATAAGAATAAATCACTTTTGGGGGTTGAGTGAGAACCTGGGACATAGGACAACCAAACAAAGGGAGTTATACTTTATAATACATCACCACATTGTTCTAGAATAATTTAAACAAATTAGTGTTATGCACCCTATGTAAGCTCCATTCAAAAGGAAACTCTTTCCTCTCTAGTTCATCTTTAACAATTTCCTCAAAGAAGATGGCCATTTTTTCCCAAGACTTAGCGTACACTTCCGCACTAATATTGCCTTCATTGAAGCCAAAAATCAGGATTCCGTCTTGAGCATCGATCCGTGTCCTTTGTTCACCATTGTTGTTAACCTAGAGCAATATTTCGTACATTTTATTAACTTCCTTTGATGTTTCTTTTATTTCCATAACCTCTACCTCCATCTTTTCTTTGTAGTGTACAAGCAGGTAAAAAACGGATGTTGGAACTCAGGCCTCTTCCATTCCAATATCACCTCCCTTTCCATGTTAGAAATGGGGCTTACCAGTAGAGACACTAGCACCACCCTGCTTCAAAGAGGAAATGTCCTTGTTTTTCTCAATTTCTGGAGTATTGTGTTTGGGGCTGCCTGGCCTCCCTTAGCTCACTAAAACTTCCTCCACCCTATTTCAGGGTGGCTCTTTATAAGGATTTTTCCCTTGATCTATTCTCTTCGATCTGGTTGCCATTGGTTTGGGAAGGGATGAATAATCCTTTCTATTTCTGGTTTTCTTACCATTGTTAATCGCGTAGCACCCCTAGTCGAGTCCTCCCTTCATAGCACTTTTTCACTTGTACGTAAGAGTTTTATAGCTTGAGAATCCTCTTCACATTCAGAGAAAACCATACTGGAGTCCACTATCCCTTGGAGATCTTCAAAAGTTGTAGGTCCCTCCGATTGCCACTGGTCTGCTTGCATTCGATCTATGAGTTCAGTTTGTGCTCCTTTCACAGCGTCATGCATTCTTTTACCTTTAGACTTTGGTGTTTTCCATCCTTTATCATCAAGATTACCCAAGCTATCACCTCCTAGAATCTGGATCCGGTTTTGGATAATAACTTTTGTGTTCTCCGCCTGCATAGCACCAGATCCCACTTGATTCCTACTAACAGGGACCAGGGGCTCTGTATGCACCCTCTGGTCACACTGGGCCACATCCAGACTTACTCCAGCGGGGGCCACCTACTTGTCTTTGAAGACTGTAGCCAACCACAAAGGTGGGCTCAAGGATTTCATGGGGGAGGGAGAGATATCAGCCACGCTAATATCCTCTCCATGAAGTGAGACCTGCCTGGAGACAGACTCCTTCCCCACCGCTTGTACATAGGATGACACAGGAGCTGCTCAGCTCAGACCAACCACATCATCCATGTTCGAAGGTTAAATACGGGTAGCCTTGCATTGCTTGCTATCATTCCCTGAATTTTGGCCAACACCAACCGACTCCTCTTTCTTACCAGGTCCTTTAAAAAATACTCACGGAAGATGTCCTAGATAATTGCAGGAGGAGCAAAAATCACACTAGGACTCAAATATCACCCTTTTCATACATCAAAACTAATTGTGCACTTTGATCCGCATAGATTCAACAGGCAGTTTGGACACATCAACTTCAGAACAGATTCGTGGTTCTATAGGATGGTATAAAGCTTTCGGTCAACTATCAAGGCTATGAAATCATTCAACCAAATTACCTAGATTTTGAAGGATAGTAGGGTTTTAGAAAGAAAGGGGTAAACCTGGAAAGAACACCCAAATCACCGCTGTAGTGGGGTCCCGATTCATATGAAAACCATAGGTCCACAGGAAAAACGAAAAACAGAAGGGATCGAAGAGATGCTTACCTTTGGACCATGAAAATATGAGATCCTCCTTGGAAGAAAAGTGAACAATAAGATGCCGAGAGTCTAGTAACCCTATAGTAGTGTGATCCTTTAACCCCCAAGAACCATTGATGAATATGTCGAAAGAATCCACCATCAGTCCTCACCGTCCAAAGCAGGAAACCATAGATAGGATATTGAGAGACTCAGCCTCGGTGAATTCCAAATGCGAGAGTGGGAGCGTCAGAGCCCCAAATGAAGAGAGGGGACATTCAGGCTAAGAGATACAGGGGAAACCCGAAAGAGATTCAGGGTTCATGAATGGAGGAAACGTGGCTGGTTGGGCTGTGAGGATTGGCAAGTCCCACTCCCTCCTTTGGTGGGGGTGGATAATAATTAGTAAAAGAAAAGAAATGAGTTGGATTTATCTTCATCTTGTTTGGTGAGTCTTTTTAAAAGAAAATAAATTCTATTGTAATACATGTAGAAAATAGGGATAAAATTGGAATTTTAAAATATTAACAACCCTCCACCATCATTTCTCTCCAAATCTCCCCTTATCATTTCTCTCCTCTTAAAATTATCTCGCCAAATATGAGAAACCAATTTTTTCTCTCAATATCATTTCTTTTCTCTCTATATCATCCCTGCCAAACTAGCCCTAAACTCTTTCTAACCCTTAACAATGTGATTGACGGTCAATGCAGGTGACTATGTCCTTGGTGTGTTCGGTTGTGATCTTAAGACATAGTTTTTCCACTTATGATCAAATAAATGTGGTATGGGATGGATATATCATCTCAAAACCCACACCGAGAAAGGTTTGTGGAGCCTTCAGCCCATTAGTAATGAATTAAAATCTTTCTCTCAAACATTTTGAATGTTAGAGTTCAACTCTTGCTCGCGATTAAACATTCTATGATTTCTTTTCCAAAACATTAGTCACCAAAACACGTGCTTATAGTACCTCAACATGCACACAATTGGAAATGAGTTACTCCTCAACTATGTATTCTCTTAAAATTATACTCTTCTTAGACCCAGTGATTTGCTTAGATAATAACTCTTTCTAACATTTATGAAAAAATATGATTGAAATAAATTCTCATTGGATTTTTAAAAGATTCACCGCCAATGTGGGTGACTATGTCTTTGTCGTGTTTAGTTATGATCCTAAGACATAGCTTTTCCACCTATCATCAAATAAATGTGGTATGGGATAGAAATCATCTGAAACTCACACTGCATCTCGCACAAACTGTCTCCCAGAATGATTATATTGATTCCCAATAGTTATAATGATACTACCACCAATACAGGAAAGGTTTGTGTAACTTTTAGTTTGTTAGTAATGAATAAAGATCTTCCTCTCGAGCATTTTGAATGTTAGAGTTAAGCTCTTTCTCACAGCTGAATATTCTATAATTTATTTTCCAGAACATTAGTCACCTAAACATGTGATTCTAGCACCTTAACATGCACACAACTGGAAATTAGTTGACTCCTCATCAACTGTGTATTCTCTTAAAACTATACTCTTCTTAGACCCAGTAGATACTCCGAAGCTTACAGGTTGGACTCCACACAATAAACTCTGTTCTTGAGAATTCCCTTAGCAGCAACAAGTTCTTAAAGTATGCATTCCTTTATACAAGCAATGTTCCTCTGATAAAACAGCACCACGAGGTAATTAAACACTTAGTTTTCCACTTCTATCAGTCTTTTGATGACTATTTTCAATGTCCCTAAAGATATTAGGGTCATTAGTCATCACTACTCGATATCTTCTTAACTAGCAACCAAAAAACCATCTTCCAATCATCTTCATCATCTAATCGGTAATACTTAGGCAATAAATAATACTTATTATTTTCCAATGTGGTGATATTTTGATGGACTCTATGTCTAATCTTTAGCACTTAGTCTTTAAGTACTGCATTAATTCTAAAAGTTTTTCTATCAACCAAGATCACCCGCATAACAAACTAAATTATCCTCTAGTGCATTGTCCTTATGACATACTCAAAGTTGTTCATCTATCTTCCATGCAATTGAGAGCTGTCAATATCATCTCATCTTTTTATTCCTTTACATCTAAATTATCTTCCACAAACATGTCTAATACCAACATCACAGTTCAACGAGGCATCATGAACACCCTGAACTTTTGGTGCACATGCAATTGTTTTGTCTCATCCTGAATAACAGTTGACTCCTAACTCACTTTCATGTATAATCCATTAAAAGGACAATATAGCATTATATGGCTTATCTACCAGAGCACTCATGGGATATTTGTAAATTATTCATGACACTAACAAATTGTTGAACTCATGATTAGGAATATTTCATTACTATATATCTCAGTAAATTTATTTTCCCAAATCACCTTACATGCATCAGAGTTTCACTTAAATTCCTTTGGGATAACTTCCAGGGTCTTTGAAAAGTATTCAATGAGGCTTATCGCCTTCTATCATTCAGTCTCCCTAACTTTATTACTATAATGAAGGTCTTCCAGTCACCTTAAAGTACCCATTAGAAGACTATATTTCATGATCTCAACTTCTAGTAAAACTAAATTTTATGAACATACAATAAGCATATAATCTGATTATAAATAGAAAAATGTCATAATATGCACACCATCTCTCCAAATGATCAGGGCATCACAACTTCATATATTGCAACAAAACACACAAAATTCTCTGTATTCAACTCTTTTGAAAAAACATAACCATCCTTAATACAAAAAAAACATTATTTAATTCAAAGTGATAATTCATAATCTCATGGGACCATTGAAAAAATATATACCAACTTTATAATCCTAGGGGAACTTCCAAAATTACTATATTTTATCTAGATCAATATTAGTTTTAGTGGTGATATTTTTACATTACAGAAAATCAACGAAGAAAATTCATGTATGCCTTAATGGGATATACAAATGAATGAGTAATGGTCATTCAAGAATCCTTGTAAGATATAATGGTTTGATTGAAAATTGTCATAAAATTTGTTTTTTTAGCTCTAACACACACACACACACATCCTAATAGTTAAATTATTTGATCTATTTCAAGTCCTGGGGAAATCTCATCTGAATGATGGATCTGTCATATCAATATTGATCAAGTGAAAACGAAGGGAGAAACTTAGATCTAAGGAGTATTATACATCTTGGTACCCATTTTTTTCTTTTCACGGTCTCTTTCCAAATAGAAGACATTTTTTGATCTTTCATATATTTCCATTTATCTATTGTGCCTTATCTATAAATGTTTTGTATTCACTATGAAATAGAAAAAGGACCCCTTATTATACTTCCACCATTTCATCCACTATTCTCAGTGAATGAAGAAATCCATGGGATAAGTGATTTTCATCCACCAAGCATATGATCAAAGTATTTTTGGTTACAAGGACTTGTATATTATTCTATACAATATTGGGAACTAATTGTACATAGTATTTTATGAATCTAGGTATAAGGACCTGCCACTTTAGGTAAAAAGTTAATTAGTTTTAGAGAAATGGACTTATGCATGTATATATGTAAAATATGTGAGTTGCAAAAGATTATCCTTAATCTACATGATATTTCCCATGTCCTATCCATATAAATTTTCTTTTAATTTATTTATCTATTTTTCTTTGGAATGTATCTATGTTTATTAAGTTAAACATCATATCTAGAGTATGACCAACTCAAACTAGTAAGAATAATGTATATTCTGTTCATATATTAATGTTTTTCTTCATTAAATGTACACAATATTTATTTCTTAATCATTTTTCATACATTCATCTTATAAAGTACTTACTAAATCGAAAGGAATAGATTTATCAATAACTAAAATTTTACTTTCTAGATATTTTTTTCTCAAAGATTTATAAGTATATGTTTCTTTACAACTTTAAACATTCGTGATTAACTTTTTCCTTATATTAATAAAATTATTTACTATGATTTATTGATTTGTGAATAATGATTAAATATAGTTTTTGTTTTGTTTTTTAACTCATACCCTTTTAATGTTTCCTACCAGGGAAAATAATTGATATCCAAATGAGTATCTAAATTTCTTCCAAATATAACATATCAATATAAAAGATCCAACTAGAAACGTCATATTTTCTATTCTTAACGGTTTCCTCGACTTCCCATCTTATTGATATTACTCTATTTCTTAATGGAATTGATTTTTTATTAAAAAATGATTTGATGAAATCTAATATTATCTCTATAAGGATACCAAATTGGCTTATCATGGTTAAACCTTAAGGAATTCCAAGGAATGATGTTAAATATTTTACTCCTTAGAGTATTATAATTTTTAAATATATTTTTATAATATTTTGATATATGAAATGGAAATTAATTTATAAAAAATATTTTTATTTATTTTATTCTACTCATAGATCCTAAAATTATCTTGAGAAAAAAATATACAAGAATATAACAAATAAAGAAAATACTGCTAATATTGAACACCTTTTGAAGAATCCAATAGAAAGATCAAATGAAAAAATATATTGGAAAAATGTTACATTTGTACACTCAACAATGGTAGAGGTTGAAAACTGGATGTACTTAATAAATTTTTTCTTACTAATATCCCAATTAATGAGACATGTGAAACACAAGTTTCTTATTCATAATTACTCATCGGTGTATCCTTCAAAAAATTCATAGAAGAGAAATAGTGAATGAGATGATCTATCTATCAGATCACTCTCAGTAGTAGCAATGTTGTCCTCTATAAATCTACACAGTGAAGAATAATATCTTCTTGAAAATCTTACCTCTAAAGATTTAGACTAAAAAAATGATATGGAAAGTTCCTATAAATATATTCATTCTAAAGATTTATATACCAAGAAAAAAAAGAATACTACTAGAGATGTATATAAAAGTTTTATCCTTAAAAGAAAAAGGTAATGAAGATTTATTTTACGATATCTTGATTCTAAATTGGTATACTCGTGATCTTGATAAATTGAAGAACTAAAATATTAACTATTATTGGACTCCTCTTGTTTTAATGCTCACAAATCATGTAAATCATGTTTAAATCATATAAATCATGATTATTATTGTTCTAATTTGTTTTATTATGATTATGATTAACCTTAATCCATTATTAGAGTATTACTTCTTAAGACAGATGACAAATATGTGACCAAGTACGAGACATTGTTTCTCTACCCAAATGGTCTCATCGTTTAGTCTGGAAATTGGCAAAGTCCATGACACTGTTTCCCAGACACCGTAATCGTGCTACTAGTTCCAGATTTCGCAAAGGACTAGACACCATAACCGTGCTACCGGTTCCATAATTCGCAAAGGACCAAACACCATAATCGTGCTACCAGTTTCAGAATTTGCAAAGGACTAGACACTGTTTCTGTAACACTGTTTCTGTGACACCATAACAAGACACCGTAACAAGACACCATAACAAGACACATTCCCAAGTCACTGCTTCTAAATCACCATGACTATGGCACCACTTTTTTCCCACCACCAACTATGGCACCGTTCCTTAACAATTTTTCTGTCTTTTTCAATTAAATTTAAAAGTTGATTCTAACAGTCATATTTGAGTCATTTAATGACATTGACATAATTAATGATCTTTTGTAGAAATGACACCTGACAGTACAAGGTATGAGGTGTGGAGATCACGCTCCTTATTGGACAAAGAAAAAACACCCGAAGATTAAATACAAGGTGGTGCACGAGCTAAAATGAGTGGCAGTGGTGATAAGAAGAGACATTAGAGTGAACACACATGCATGCATCAACACATAGAAGAACACACGAAGAACTCTCATTTTCTGTGAGTTTTATTGCTATGGATTAAAACTTCAAACATCCTTGCAACAACAACATAAAGAATATAAGAAGAGAAACTAACTGAACTGGAAACCAGAACACAGAGCTCACGATACTCTATTTCTGAGTCTGCTTTCAGAAGAGGACCTGAACATCAAATCTGCTACATCCTAGAAGTCCATAGATGCATAGAACAACAATCAAAGCATTTCTAATCCATTTTTATTATATTCTACTCTATTGTGTATTGTTTCACTAATCTTTCGAGCAGTGTGTGTATGTACTAAAAATACACACTATCTCCTACACTGAACTGGAGGATACAAGATATCCTCACACAAATATCTTCTTACACCTTGTTTCACCCACATATAACTATGGAAGAGGTCCTGTGTGACCTGGTTGTTATATTTCCCACATAGAACTGTAGAAGAGGTATTGTAACCTAGACAATCTTGTATACTATTGTATAAAACCCGATCCAGGGTGTGGATCAAAGCTTTATATATATATATTTTTCTTGGTGTCAGGTGATCACCAAGTGGAGACGATTAGGTCTCGGCTTGAGACTGAACCACTTGTTTTAATCCGCTATGTTTTCAAATTTAGTTTACTCTATTTTCACTCATATTTTAGAAAACCAAGTTTCACTTTGATAGTTAGTCTTGGATATTATTTATAACTATTTTGATTTAGTAAATTAGTTTCAATGGTTATATCAATATCTCATATTAATATCACTAAGAAATAATCAATCTTCTGAGAAATTAATTAAACAATTAGACTATTATAAATTTACTACTTTGATTAACTAGCCTGTTTTGTTTTTGAATTGGGGGATCTTAAAATAATTTTTTTAACAAATTTTTTTTATAGGAACTCAATTTACCCCCTCTTGAATGCCCCACTCCAACCAAAATTTAGTATCAAAGGTTGTTTTTAAACTTATATTTTCAAAGGTTTCAAAGATTTTTCAAATCTTTTCAACTGTTATTTAGTTGTGTTTTAAAGATCTCTAAATTTATATTAGTTCTAAATTTCTAGCTCTTTAAAATCCATCCTTTATTCTTTGTTATGGATAACAGGCAGGAAGGTGATGCTACTAACAGATCTCACTACTTTAATGGAAAAAATTATGCTAAGTGGAAAATTAAAATGAAAATACACTTCGAAAGCATGGGCTTTGATATTTGGACAGTAATAGAAGATAAATATGAAATACCAAAAAACTCCAAGAACTACATGGAGTGAAGCTACAAAAGCTACTTTCAATAATAATTGTAAATATATGAATGCCTTGTTTTGTGCTTTAGGGGATAAAGAATTTAATTGAATTTCTACTTGTAAATATGATTATGAAATTTGGGATACCTTAGCTGTCTCACATGAAGGAACTACTAATGTTAAATAAATGAGACTTAATACCTATAATATTAAGTTTGGTAAATTGAAGATGAATCCTGATGAACCCATTTCTAACATGTATCTCAGGTTTAATGAAATAGTCAATACAATGAGCTCTCTTAGAAAGTTAGTGGGTGCTAAAGAACAAATCATGTGGCTACTCAGATGTCTACCTGAAAGATGGAAAGGAACCTCAATATCAATTAGAGAATTCTATGATATCAGTAAGTTATCAGTCAAGGAGTTGATAGGTAAAATAATGATGCATGAGGAATAGTTAAAGGTAAAGAAAGAGGAAGAGGATGAACCAAAGAGAAATTCAGTGTCTTTAAAAACCATTACTTCCAAAAATAAAGAAAAAGAAAGGATATAGACTCATTATGACAATACAGGTCATGACGATTCACCATCAGATAGGGATGAGGAAATAACTCAAATAGACATAAGGTTTAAGAATTTTTATAAAAGGAATAAATTCTTCAGGAAGCCCAACTAAAAAGGAAAATATGATCAGAAGGGAAACTGGAAGAAGGAATGGAAAAGGAATGAGAAATCAAATGAAATAGTCTGCTATGAATGTAAGAGAAAAGGACATGTAAAAGCTGACTATCCCAAGCTAAAGTATAAAAAGAAGTATGAGGGAAAAGATAAAAAGTAAAAAAAGGGAAATGAAAGCAACACAGAGTGCTTCTGAGGACAGCTCAAGTGACTCAGAATATTTACATGATGAAAAGGCTGACAAAGCCAATATGTGTTTCATGACAAACACATCTGAGGTAACCCTTGAGTCTCTTGTAAAAAATTCCTATTATTTTGAATATAAAAGTGATTATGAAAATATGACTAGTGAGGAAATGTTTGAATACTTACAAATGATTGAAGATACATGAAATGAATTAAAAGATAAATATAAAGCTCTAGAGAAACAACATAATCTTACTTCTACTGTTAAATATGATCTTACTATAAAAAAGGAAAATAATGCTCAATTACTTAAAGAGAACAATGAACTTAAATTATCTAATGAGCAATTTAAAAAAGACTTGGAAAAATTTTCCAATGGAAAGAATACTCTAACACAAATTATTGATAAATAAATAGCTCCTAAGTATACTATTGGTATAGGATACTAACCTGGATAGAGAAACATAGCTAAAACTCGTTTTATAACAAAATCTAGAAAATTTGTTTTCATACCCAGAACTGAAAAATATGTTAGTTCTAGCTCTGGGAAGTCATTCACTGCTACTAGTTTTTTAGGACCAAAGAAAGTTTACTTTTCCAATACTTTACAAACTGTGTATAGGAAACCCATAAAGCAAGTATGGGTTTCCAAATCTCTCATTACTAATGTTACTGGACCCAAACAAATCTGGGTACCAAAATCATATTTTGCTTAATTATTTTGTAGAAAATCTATTTGAAGAGCTCACGTAGAAGTCTATGGTACTTAGACAGTGGATGTTCAAGACACATGCTATGAGATTACTCATTCTTTAAGAATTTGGTAAAGATTGATGGTGGACATGTCACTTTTGGTGACAATTCTAAAGGAAAAATAATTGGTCTTGGAAATATTGGTAACTCTAACTCAGTTTTAATTTCTAAAGTACTTTTTTTATGGATTTAAATATAATCTTCTTAGCATTTCACAATTATGTGCTGATGGTTTTCATGTTAAATTTTAAAACGATGCTTGCAATTTTTTTAATTCTTAAAATAAAATAGTATTTTTTTTCTTTTAGAAATGAAAATGTTTATGTTTTTAACTTAGATTCTTTAATTTATCAAAATGTTTCTTGTTTGAGTATCTTTCATAGAGAGTCTTGGCTTTGAAATTGAAGACTAAGACATTGTAACATACACTCTCTTAGAAAGCTTACTAGAAAAGGTTTAGTTAAGGATCTACCTAAACTTGAGTTTTCAAATGACAAAGTCTGTAATTCTTGTTAAAAGGGTAAACAACACAAAATCTCTTTCAAACCAAAGAAAGAAGTTTCCACTTCTCAACCTCTCAAGTTGGTTTGCATGGACTTGTTTATACCATCTAGAGTTTCAAGTCTTAATGGGAAACACTATGTCTATGTTCTTGTAGATGACTATTATAGATATACTTGTACTTTTTTCTTAGATCACAAAAGTGAATCTTGTTCTGATTTCACCAAGTATGCTAGAATATTAGAAAACCTAAGTAGTCTTAAAATTAAATCCTTAAGAAGTGACCATGGCTGTGAGTTTAAAAACCAAGAGTTTGAATCCTTTTTCTCACAAAATGGCTATAGTCATGACTTCTCTACCCCTAGGGCACCTCAATAAAATGGTGTTGTAGAAAGAAGAAAAAGAACCTTACAAGAAATAACTAGAACCATTCTTAATGAATACGACCTACCTATTTATTTTTGGGATGAAGCTGTCAATAAAGCTTTATATATTATTAATAGAGTCTTAATTGGACTAATTCTTAAGAAAACTCCTTATGTGTTGTGAAATAATATAAAACCCAAGGTTAATTACTTCAAAGTTTTTGGTTGCAAAGTTTATATTCTCAATACTAAGAAAAATATTAACAAATTTTCATCCAAAAGTGATGAAGGAATTTTCTTAGGTTACTAAATCTCTAGTAAATCTTATAGAGACTTTAATAAAAGAACTAAATGTGTGGAAAAATCTGTATATGTCAAATTTTATGAAACAAATTCACATTGTAACATCCCAGGTATTTATAGAATAATACATTTTTATATCTATTAATATTTTTGAATTTAATATTAATTTTAGTTTAAAGGGGACACTATGTATGATAGCATACCCAAACACACCAACAGGTTTCTCTGAAATCTTACGTTGCACACAACACTGAGTTATACCGAAAAATAATACAACAGTAATATTATTATTTTAAATGGTAGTTAACAACAAGAATTTGTATTGACGGGAATGAACAAAATTAATTATATTATGATTTTACATATTCGTTAAATGTTTTTACATTAATCTAATTAATTTTAGAGGCTTAAAATAATAACGAATCCAATTTTAAGCATAAAATGCTCTAATATTTTTAAAAGCTCGTTTTACCACCTTTTGATGACGAAACCTTTTTATAAATAATTTTGTCACTTTTATATATTATATTTGATAAAATAAACTTCTTCTTTATAAGCGGTACATCAAAATTTACTTCGATTAAAACTTTGGGATTTTTATGATAAAATCAATATTTTTATGAATAGTGAAAAATACTACATTTTAAGTCAAAATTGTCTTTTCATCTAATTTATTTATATATTTAGATTATCTTTTTTATTGGTATTAAAGTGTAATTTTATTATGTTTTTATTATTTAATCCAATTTTGGTCATTGGTAGTAGTTTCACATTTAAATTGAACATAAACACATGTCAATCTTTTGATAGTTTTTATTTCTTAAAAATTCGTTATCTAGTTTTGACAATGTGGATTAATTTTAAATTAATTTTTTCTGATTATTTGATTTCAATTTGGAAAAATGGATTCCATATTTGGAATCAGAAGGTCCAAATTGTTTAAATAGGTATCTTTGGACATTATGAATAGTAACTTCAGTAATTATTTTTAATTACCACAATTAAGGGTAAATTGAGTAATTAAGGGTAAAAATAAAATTATAAAGTTACCCTAAAATGTGTCATAATTTTATTGTATGAGCTAATTTAAAGCTTCTCATAGGATAAAGCTTCCCATGGAAGCAGGTATAAAGCTTCTCATAGAAGCTTGTTTAATTAAAAGTATAAAGCTTCCCATGGAAGCTATTATAATGCTTCTCATAGAAGTTTTTTAAGTTAAAAATCTTCCCATAGAAGCAATTTTAAAGCTTCTCATGGAAGCTTCTTTAATTAAATGTACAAATCTTCCCATATAAGCCAGTTTAATTGTCATGAACCGAATCTGGTCACCATCAAAACCAGCACAAATCCCAGCCCATGGAAAGGCCTAAAGGAAATTACCTATCCCCACAGGCTAGAAAAAGTGCCCAAGTATCATAAATATTGTTTTGGGAATGATTTACCTAAGTATGGATACATAAAACAACCAAAAACAATCAATAAACCGAATATAAAAATTCATGCCAAACAATCTTTAAATAAAATTCAGAACTAAATACATGGGTCTAAATATGAAACAAGAGGTCCAAAGATACATTAAAGCATCATCAAAATATCCCAAGGAACTCCACACGACAAGGGGTCATCACCCACGAGCCATCTCCACAACACCACACCATGGAAGGAAACTAACAACCCGAACCGCCACCACCCAAGGCCTTGCCTTTACCTGTGTCAAATATGACCAAGTCTACTTACACCCAAGGGGTATAATTAGGGTGTGATCATAATCCCAATATGATATCACCCAACAGATTCCATATAGTAATAAATACAAGATAATAAGCATGCAATTTTTAATAAACAAGAAATGGTGGCAATATTTATAAAGAGCGAAACTTTTAAAAGTAAACAATTTTCAAAGGGAAATTTCAAAGAGTGAACACATTTCAATAAAACATGTACGATGATGAATTTTCCATCCAAACACACCATAATCCAATGATAAATACCAAATAGTCAATGAGAACTAATCTCGGGACACCCCTAGGCACTAGTTAGTTTTTTGGGCCCCATGTACCTCATATCTTAGTGTAAAGTAACCATAACCATATCCATTCTCGTGCACGAGCCACTAGTAGGGAACATACTCATAACTTAGTGGTCCCCAATCATCATAATTATAGTTTTTTTAGTGTTGTCAACGTCCAACTTGCTAAGTGAAACAAGGATAAAAGCACTCTGGATCACTAGCGTACTAGTACACATCCTCCCACCTTAATACTCGAGTTTCCCCCTTTGCACTCAAACAATTTCCACATGTTACCAAATTATATTTGCATATAAACCATAATTTCTAGTCATAAACACTCAAAACATTATCTACACATGCTTTACACCATTTATATAACTCAATAAACCATTTAGAATTTCCACAAAACATTTTCAAGAAATACAACCAAACTCTGCACTTAAAATCCATCTAAAAGCACTCATTTAAAACCAAATGCACACCAATATTACCCAAAACCAGAATTTTTAGCAGCAAAACATTTTAATAAAACCCTTCCATGAATTATAAAACAGCCCCAAATGGTACAATATGAAATGCACATGTAAAACACTCATTTTTACACAAAAATGGCACTTAAAAACCAATTCTTAACAAATTACACCAAAAATAATTTTTGTAGCAAGAAAAATGATGGAGCAGTAGTCTAAAAATAGAAATCAAGCAAGGCTAACTCATCTAGTAGTGCTTACACATGGAATCACCAACCACAAGTGTCAAAAACACAAAATCCTTGTGTGAAAGTTCAACCACACCACCACCACACCACAAGGGAGTTAAATCAAACCTAAAACCACAATATTAGACCAATAAACACAAAATTAAAACCTAGGTTTGAAGCCCTACATGATGAAAATTAGGAACTTCAAGAAAAATGGAAGAAACCCTAAGAAAATGGGAGAAGGAAGGAAACCCACTTACTTAAAAGATCTTGAATAAATCGCTCCAAATACACCAATATTTGAATCTCCAAGCAACCAAAACTGATATGGAGGCTCGAATAAGGATGAGGAGGTAAAGTGGGGACTGAAATGGGGGGGAAAGAGTAAAAAATGAATGATTTATGAAAGAAACAAATTACCTTCTCAAATCTGGATGATTTGAGAAACTTTGAGATATTTCACCTTAATTTGCGATTAATATGAGCTCAAAAGAGGAAAATGTAACTTGGGGGTGTGCCTAGGGTTCTTGGGCTCTATTTAGAGGTGGAATAATAGAAAAATATTAAAAAATTAATGAGATATGAAAGAAATGAATTATTTTATTAAAACAGGAAATGAGATCATGGGTTGGCCCAAAGCCAGAATAAATCACCAAAATCCACCATGATAATGAGTTACTAAGGGGTCCAAATGGATATGGTGGTTTAAATAGGTTAGGGGAGGCCAACTGGGAAGTGTAATGGGTGAAAAATGTTAAAAATGAATGAGTTATAAAAGAAACAAATTTTGTTTTTAAATCTGAAAATGAGCTCACGGTTTGACCCAAATCATGATGAAACCAACTCTTCATCCAAAAATATATGGGAACCCCCCCCCCAAAAAAAAGAAATAATAGAAATTAAATGAAAAATAACTTTAAAATAATTCATGTATGTAACAATTATCCCTACCATAAAAACTTTCCTCCCTCAGAAAGTCATCTTGAATCCTGATCAGATAAGAGAAACGAAAACTACTCTTCGACCCAAGACTTCTGCTCCCACACCTCATGATCATCAGTCCCATGATGCTAGAGTACTTGAACCAAAGGAATATTATTACCTCTACTAACTTTTTCTTGGGAGTCCACAATTCACACCAGCCTCTCAAACACCAAAAAATCAGGCTCTATCTTCAGTTCTTCCCAATTTAGAACATGGGATGGATCTGGGTTGTACTTTTTCAATTGGGATACGTGGAAGACATCATGAATGTATTTCAAATGAGAAGGAAAATGCAACCTATATTCCACCTTTCCAATATGCTCAGTGATTTAAAAAGGTTTTATATACCGTGGCGTCAGCTTCCCTTGCTTTCCCAAACAACGATGGCCTAGATGAGGGGCCACTTTCAAAAGCACCTGATCACCCACCAAAAAATATAGGTCTCGACGCCTTTGATCATCATATGATTTATGGAAACTCTGAGCTATCAATAAATTCTTCCTAATCAATGTGACCTTCTCATAAGTCTCATGCACAAGAATCAGCCCCAACAGTGAGGTCTCACCTACCTCATCCCAACACAGGGGGGACCGATAAGGCCGACCATAAAGTGCCTCAAAGGGAGCCATCTAGATTGAGGATTGGTAACTGTTATTATAAGAGAACTCAAATAATCCCAAATGGTTTTCCCAAGAACCTCTAAGGTCCCAAACACATGCACAGAGCATGTCCTCCAAAATCTAATTCGCCTGCTCTGTCTGACCATCCGTTTGAGTATGGTATGTTGTGCTCATTTTAATCTGAGACCCCAAGGCCTTCTGAAGGCATTAACAAAGCCGAGAAGTGAAATGAGGGTATCTATCTGAGACAACTATAGATGACACACCATGAAGCCTTACCACCTCCTGAATATATAATCATCCCAACTCATCCACTTTAGTTTTATCCTTGATCAGAATGAAGTGGGATGATTTGGTTAGACGGCCAATTAGTACCCATATAGAATTCTTACCCTGGGGTGTACGAGGTAGTCTAATAATGAAATCTATTGCGACCTAATCCCACTTTTAGGTAGGAATGGGTAGAGGCTAGAGAAAACTAGAGGGACTTTGATTCTCCACTTTCACCTGATGACATGTATAACATCTCGAAATTAAGACATCTATGTCTTGTCTCATACCTGACCACTAGAATTGCAAATGCACATCATAAAACATCTTAGTGGTACCAAGATGGAAAACCCACTGAGACAGGTGGCTATCCTGCTTCACCACCATCTGCAGAGACAAAGGAACTATGAAGCGGCCCTTAAAGCACAAGATAACCCCAGGGGACGAAGACTAATCAGAAGACTTCTCCCCACTATGAAGAAGCTACCTTGACCGCTGAAATAGATCATCACCAGGTTGTTCTCTCTGAATTAGCTTCATAAGAGAAGGGTTCAACTGAACACTCACCAAGAACACACCTCCACTGTGATCCTTGGTCTCTATGTGCATATGATAAAAGAGCCCTATCAGAGTCCACTCGTCACTATTATTCCTCAAATCCTGCACTGGTACTCTTCTGCTCAAGGCATCCTCCACCACATTTCCCTTGCCAAGGGTATATACAATATTAAAGTCGAACCCCTACAAGTACTCAATCCAGCAGCACTATTTCAGGTTGATATCCTTCTATGAGAAGATATAGGCAAAGATTTTGTGATCAGAGTAGACCAAAAACTTCTCCCCAAAGAGGTAGCGATGCCGAGTTTTCAAAACATGCATCACAACAGCTAGCTCCAAGTCATGGGTTAGGTAATTCTTTTTGTGTGGTCGAAGTTGGTGGGATACATACGCTACCATGTGATCATCCTGCATAATCAAGCACCCGAAACCCATACCTGAAGGGTCACAATACACCACATAGCCATTTCAAAATTATAGAAAGATCAACACAAGGGTGGTAGTCAACTACCTCTTTAGCTCCTCGAAGGATGCTTGGAATTCTAGGCCCCAAAAAAACTTCACCCCCTTTCAGGTGAGTGCGGTCATGGGTGAAGCAAGCTAAGAGAAATCCCGAATAAACCTCCTGTAGTATCCTGCCAAGTTGATGAAACTCCTGATCTCAAACACGTTCTTCGACTACTAACATGACATAACTACACTGATCTTCCCAAGATCCACCAAAACTCCCTGCTCTGAGATCACATGCCCCAAAAACTTCACCTCCTAGATCTAGAAGGTTAACTTGGACAACTTTCCATAAAGGTGGTGATCCTGCAAAGTGCCCAAAATGATCCACAAATTATGCTCATGCTTATCCTTAGATCCAGAGTAAACCAGGATATCCTCCATGAATACCATGAAAAAAGAGTCAAGATACTGGTGGAACACCCTATTCACGAGTTCCATAAAGATCATTGGATAGTTGGTCAATCCAAAGGGCATGACCAAGTACTCAAAGTGGTCATACCTGCTTTGGAAGGCTATCTTTAGGATATCCGCTTATTTCACCCTGAGTTGGTGGTAACTCGAATGAAAGTATATTTTAGAAAACTACTTTTCCCCCTTCAAATGATCAAACAAGTAATATATTTGGGAAAAATTATATTTGTTCTTTATGGTTACCTTGTTTAGCTTTCAGTAATCAATACACAATCAGAGGGATCCATCAGCCTTCTTCGCAAACAGAACAGGAGAATCCCAAAGAGAGATGCTCAGGCGAATGAATCCTTTAGATTCTAAATCATCCAGTTTTATCTTTAATTCCCTCAAATCTGTGAGGGATATATTATATGAGGGAAGAGATATTGGCTATGTTCCTAGCACCAAATCAATCGAGAACTCCATATCCCACTTCAGAGGCAATCCTGAAAAATCATCTGGGAATACCTCTGGAAACTCATCTAATACATGAGGTAGTCTACCTTCAGGAGAACGACCATCATCCTATAGTGCGAGCAAAGATAACTGGAAGACAAGATTCCCAAACTCTAGGAGTGGAGGTCCTACGTGACCCAACCAAGGATCCCAATCCCCAGGGAAAACCTGACGACTCCCATCAGGTGGCGTAAAACTGACCCGTCGTCTATAGAAATTGATGTGTGCTTGAAAGTGTACCAACCAATCCATGCCAAGTATCACATAAAATAGATCCATATCTAAGACCAGGAGGTCCCACTCTATCTCAACCCCTAACACAGAAAGTGTACATGATGAACACCTGAGACCCTTCTCCTTCTTCTTTCTCAACAGCGACACCAACTCCATCGCAAAAGACAAAATCTCAGTTGGAAAATTCATCATGTTCACAAAATGGGTAGAGATGAATGAAATAGAGGCACCCGTATCAAAAATAACAATAGATATAGAATATGAAATCAAAATGGTACCTCAAACTATTGACAATCTCGCCTCTGATCCTGCTGGTGCCTGATCCACCGCATGAAGATTCCTAGCCTCTTCCTAAGAATGACCGCTAGCCTATGGCTCTGCCCTAAACTAGATCTACCTAAAAGATGATCTGGACCTGCCACCACATCTACTAAACCGATATCCCTCCGTCCACGATGGCTCTGAATGAGCTAGCACTCCCCTGGAAGCCACTGATCCTGCCCCACTCTGGAGTAGACGTTCCATCCTGTAAAAGCGTTGCAAGTGTCCCATACATCCACACTAATAATAGGGCTTCTAAGGAGATGTTCATGCTGGTAGGATGTTCCCTGGCCTCCCGCACTAGTGGATCACAACAGAACTCACATCAGAAGCCACTAAAGAAAACTTCCTTGAAGGCTGGCCTGAGCTGCCACCTCCCTTCTTCCTATGCTCATTTCACTTCTTTTTCTTCTCAGAAGAACTGCCTCTTCCCAATACTGATTCTGTCCCAGAGAAACCAGCCCTACCCTTTCAGTCGATATCCACCATGCAATCTCTATCAAACACTTTAGTATAGGTTTTCATCTTGAACAGGAAGACCTTGGAATAGATATCTGGTCGCAAACCCCTCTCGAACTTCTGGGCCTTCATCTACTCATTGGAAAACATTTTCAGAGCATACCAGACCAACTCAACAAAACAGTTGGCATACCCCATCACTGAAAGATCCCCTGAACAAGTTCCATAAACTCTTGAGATCGAGCATATGCCAAAACTTTAGGGCAGTACTGGTCATTGAAGATAACCTTGAAGTCCTTCTAACTCATGTGTTCATGCTTCCCAGCTTGAACCACTAATTCCCACCACCAACAGTTGGGACCCTCTAATAGAAAAGAGGCACACTTCAACTTGACCTCCTCAGGTGTGTTAATAAACTCTAACATGTGCTCTATATTCTCGAGCCACTCCTTTGCTTCCTGGGGTTCTGTACTACCTCGGAAAGTAGGAGGCTTGTTCTTTAGGAACTCCTAGGATTTGTACTTTTTTGGAGCAGATTACTCTTATCTAACTGGAGAAGAGGTAGGCATAGGATTCTATCCTTGTCCTATAGCCTAAACAGCCTGGACTACAGCTTCCTCTAACCTCTGATCAAGAAGCGAGGGAGAACTCTCTCCGGCTTCCTCCTATGGGTACGTGTGAGCTCTCTCGGGAGGCATGTTGCTACAAAATGCAACAGTCACAAGAAAAAAAATCAGTACAAAAGTTCTGAAAAATTTCATCAATAACATCAAATATAAATAATCCAAACACATTACAACAATAAAATAAACAACTACTTCACCCCCACCCGATGTCCACGTGCAATCTATAGCCCACACTTCTCACCAGAAGTGAAGTCGAACAAACAATTCCAATGTTCCATGGTGACTCAAGGTCTGTCACAAGAGGTGTGGGCTATGCACCCTACTCATGAACAAAACTACTAGACCCAATAGTCCTAGCTCCTTTCTAGCCCGACTCATCCCAAAATAATAATATAACCCAAAAACATTAACCTCCTCTGATACCATTTTGTCACGAATCGAATCCGGTCACCGTCAAAACTAGCACCAAACCCAGACCATGGTAAATCCCAAAGGGCGTTACCTATCCCCATAGGCTGGAAAAAGTGCCTGGGTATCATAAATATTAGTTTGGGAATGATTTATCTGATTATGGATACATAAAACAACAAAAAACAATCAATAAATCGAATCTAAAAATTCATGCCAAACAAGACTTAAATAAAATTTAGAACTAAATACATGGATATAAACATGAAACAAGAGGTCAAAAGATACATAAAATTAGTATCAAAACATCCCAAGGAACTCCACATGGCAAGGGGTCATCACCCACAAGCCATCTCCACAACACTGCACCATGGAAGGAAACTAACATCCCGAACCGCCGCCACCCAAGGCATTGTCTTTACCTGTGTCAAACATGATCAAGTCTACTTAAACCCAAGGGGTGTAAGTATGGTTTGAGACTAATAACAGTAGTATATTACCCAAAAGATTCCATATATTAAGCAATATAATATAAAAATCATGCAAGTTTTAATAAACAAGAAATGGTGGCAATAATTTCTAAAGAACTAAAATTTTAAAAGTAAACAGTTTTCAAAGGGAAATTTCAAAGAGTCAAAAACTTTCAATAAAACATGTATTATGCTTAATTTTCTATCCAAACACACCATAATCCAATAATAAATACCAAATAGTCAACAAGCACTAATATCGAGAACATCCCTAGGCACTAGTTAGTTTTTTGGGCCCCATGTACCTCGTATCTTGGTGTAAAGTTACTATAACCATATCCATTCTCATGCATGATCTAGTAGTAGGGAAAATACCCATAACCTAGTGGTCCCCAATCATAAAAATTATAGTTTTTTAGTGTTATAAATTTCAAACTTTCTAAGTGAAACAGGGACAAAACCACTCCGGATCACAAGCGTACTAGTACACGTCCGCTCACCTAGATACCTAGATTTCCCCCTTTGTGGTCAAACAATTTCCACATGTTACCAATTTAAATTTGCATATAAAAAAACCATTTATGTTTATACACACTCAAAACAATATCTATACATGCTTTTCACCATTTATATAACTCAATGAACCATTTTGAATTTCCACAAAACATTTTCAAAGAATATAACCAAACTTTGCACTTAAAATCCATCTAAAAGCACTCATTGAAAAATAAATGCACACCAATATTACCCCATACTAGAATTTTCAACATCAAAACATTTTAATAAAATCCTTCCATGAATTATAAAACATCCCCAAATGGTATAACATGAAATGCACATGTAAAACACTCATTTTCACACAAAAATCACACTTAAAAACCAATTTCTTAACAAATTCCACCAAAAATAATTTTTGTTGCAAGAAAAATGATGGAGGATTAGTATAAAAATATAAATCAAACAATTATAACTCATCTATTAGTGCTTACACATGGAATCACCTACCATAAGTGTCAAAAGCACCAAATCCTTGTACGCGAAAGTTCAACCGCACCATCGCCGCACAACAAGAGAGTTAAATCAAACCTAAAACCACAATATTAGACCAATAAACCCAATATTAAAACCTAGGTTAGAATCACTACATTATAAACATTAGTAACTTCAAGAAAAATGGAATAAACCCTAAGAAAATGGGAGGAGGAAGGAAGGAAACCCACTTACTTAAGGGATCTTGATGAAATCCACCCAAATACACCAATAGTTGATTCTAAAAGAATCCAAAACTGATATGGAGGCTATAATAATTCTGAGGAGGTCAAGTGGGGATTGAAATGGGGGAAAATAGTAAAAAATGAATGATTTATGAAAAAAACAAATTACCTTCTCAAATCTGAATGATTTGAGAAACCTTGAGATATTTCACCCTAATCCGCAATGAATATGAGCTCCAAATAGGAAAAATAAATCATGGGGGTGCACCTAGGGTTATTGGTATCGAGTGAGAGGTGGAATAACCAAAAAAATTTAAAAAATGAATGAGATATGAAAGAAATGAATTACTTTTTTAAAATAGGAAATGGGCTCACAGGTTGGTCCAAAGCCTGAACAAATCAACCAAATCCACCATGATAATGAGTTATTAAGGGGTAAAAATGGATATGGTGGTTTGAATAGGTAAGGGGAGGCCAATTGGGAAGTGGAATGTCTGAAAAATGTTTAAAAATGAAGGATTTATAATTTTTTTTTAAATCTGGAAATGGGCTCACGGTTTGGCCCAAATCATGATGAAACCACCCCTATCTCAAAAAATACATGGAAAACACTCACAAAAAAAGAAATAATAGAAATTAAATGAAAAATAACTTTAAAATAATTTAGGTATGTGATAATTCTCCCCACCATAAATACTTTTCTCCCTCAGAAAGTCATCTTAAGGCCTGATCATATAAGAGAAACGAAAACTGCTCTTCGACCCAAGACTTCCGATCCCATGTCTCATGCTCATCAGTCCCATGCTTCCAGAGGAATAAAACTAGGATAATAGTATTCCCTCAAAGAACTTTTTCTTGGGAGTCCACAATTCGCACTGGCTGCTCAAACACCGATAAATCAGGCTCCATCTCAAGTTCTTCCCAATTTAGCACATGAGACGGATCCGGGTTGTACTTTTTCAACTGGGAGACATGGAAGACGTCATGAATGGATGTAAAATAAGAAGGAAAATCCAACCTATATTCCACATTGCCAATATTCTTGGTGATTTAAAAAGGTCTGACATACCGTGGCGTTAGCTTCCCTTGATTTCCCAAAGGACGATGGCCCAAACAAGGGGCTAATTTCAAAAACACTCGATCACCCACTGAAAACTCTAGGTCTTGATGCCTTTGATCAGCATATGGTTTCTAGAGATTCTAAGATATCAATAAATGATTCCTAATCAACATGACCTTCTCAGAATTCTCCTGCACAAGACTCAGCTCCAACAGTGAGGTATCACCTACCTCAGCCCAACACAGGGGGACCGACAAGGCCGACCATAGAGCGCCTCAAAGGGAGCCATTCATATTGAGGAGTGATAATTGTTATTATAAGTGAACTCAACCAATACCAAATGTATATACCAGGAACCTACAAATTCCAAAACACATGCACGGAGCATGTCCTCCAAAATCTGGTTCGCCCGCTCTTTCTGACCATCTGTTTGAGGATGGTATGTCGTGCTCATTTTAATCTGAGACCCCAAGGCCTTATGAAGGCCTTACCAACACCAAGAAGTGAAACAAGGGTCTCTATCTAAGACAACTGCAGATGGAACACCATGAATCCTTACCACCTCCTAAAGATACAATCGGCCCAACTCATCCACTTTATTTTTATCCTTGATCGGAATAAAGTGGGTTGGTTTGGTCAGATGATCAATTACTACCCATATGGCATTCTTACCTTAGGGTGTACAAGGCATGCCAATAATAAAATCCATGATGACCTCGTCCCAATTCTAAGTAGTAATGTATAGAGGCTGGATCAAACCAGAGGGCCTTTAATGCTCTACTTTCACCTACTAACATGTATAGCATCTCGAAACAAAGTCAGTTATGACTCGTCTCATACCTGGCCACTAGAATTGCCGACGCACATCATAAAACATCTTGGTGGCACCAGGATGGGAAACCCACTGAGACTGGTGGCTATCCTGCATCACCACCTTCTTCAGAGACAAAGGCACCACTAAGCGGCCCTTGAAGCATAAGATACCCTCGAGGGATAAAGAACAATCAGAATGCGTATCCCCACCATAAAGAAGTTGCCTCGACCTCTGACATAGCTCATCACTAGGTAGTTCTCTCTGAATTAGCTCCAAAAAATAAGGGTTCAACTGAACGCTCGCTAAGAACACACCTCCACTGTGCTCCTTGGTCTCCATGTGCATATGAGAAAGGATCCCCTTCAGAGTCCACACGTCACTGGAATTCCTCAAAGCCTGCACTGGTACTCTTCTACTAAAGGCGTCTGCCACCATATTTATCATTCCTAGGGTATAGATAGTGTCAAAGCTGAACCCTTGCAAGTACTCGATCTAGTGGCACTGTCTCATATTGAGACCCTTCTGTGAGAAGATGTAGTCCAAGATTTTGTGATCGGAGTAGACCACAAACTTCTCCCCAAATAATTAGTGATGCCAAGTCTTCAAAGCATGAATCACAACTTCTAGCTCCAAGTCATGGGTCAAGTAATTCTTTTTGTGTGGTTGGAGTTTGCGGGAGCCATACACCACCACGTGATCATCCTGCATAAGCACGCACCCAAGACCCATACCTGAAGCATCACAATACACCACATAACTCTTTCTAGATTTTGGAAAGATCAACATGGGGGTGATAGTCAATCGCTGCTTCAGCTCCTCGAAGGATGCCTGAAATTATGGGCCCCAAACAAACTTCACCCCCTTCTGGGTGAATATGGTTATAGGTGAAGCAAGCTGAGAGAAATCCCGAACAAACTACCTGCAGTATCCATCCAAGCCGAGAAAACTCTTGATCTGAAACACGTTCTTTAATTTATCCCATGAAATCACTACAATGATCTTTTTAGGATCCACAAAAACTCCCTGCTCTGAGATCACATGCCCTAGAAACTTCACCTCCCTAATCTAGAAGGTGCACTTGGGCATCTTTTCATAAAGGTGGTGATCTCGCAAAGTGCCTAACATAATCCACAAATGATGCTCAAGCTCCTCCTCAGATCCAGAGTAAACTAGGATGTCCTCCATGAATACCATGACAAAAGAGTCGAGATACTGGTGTAACACCCTATTCATGAGTTCCATGAAGACTGTTGGAACATTGGTTAATCTGAAGGGCATGAACAAGTACGCAAAGTGGTCGTAGCTGCTTCAGAAGGCTATCTTTGGGATATATACCTCTTTCAACCTGAGTTGGTGGTAACTCGAACACAAGTATATTTTAGAAAACCACTTTCCCCCTTCAACTGATCAAACAAGTCATATATTCAAGCAAAATAATATTTGTTCCTAATGGTTACCTTGTTTAGCTTTCAGTAATCAATACACAACCGGAGGGATCTATCATCCTTCTTCACAATCAAAATAGGAGCAGACCAAGGAGAGATGCTCGAGCGAATGAATCATTTGGATTCTAAATCATCTAGTTGTGTCTTTAATCCCCTCAGCTTAGTGGGTTCCATACGATATGAGGGAAGAGATATCAATTGTGTTCCCTGTGCCAAATCGATCAAGAACTCCATGTCCCGCTCCAGAGGGAATCCTAAAAAAATCATCTGGGAATACCTCAGGAAACTCATTCAGTACATGAGGTAGTCCAACTTCAAGAGAATGAGAATTATACTCTAGCATGAGAGATGATAACTGGAAGACAATATTCCCCAACTCTGGGAGTGGAGGTCCTGCGTGACCCGACCGAGGATCCCAATCCCCAAGGAAAACCCGACGACTCCCATCAGGTGTTCTGAAACTGACCCATTGCTTATAAAAATCGACGTGTGCTTGAAAGTGTACCAAAAAATAAATGCTAAGTATCATGTCAAATAGATCCATATCTAAGACTAGGAGTTCCCACTCCATCTCAACCCCTGACACGAAAAACACACACGACGGGCACTTGAGACCTTACTCCTTTCATAGCGGCATCACCAACTCCATTTCAAAAGATAAAATCTCAGTTTTAAAATTCATAATTTTCACAAAAAATGTATATATTAATGAAATAGAGTAAATAGTATAAAAATGAGTAGTAGTTATATAATATTCAATCAAAACGGTACCTCGAACTGTCGACGGTCCCACCTCTGATCCCGTTGGTGCTTGATCCACCGCATGAAGATGCCTAGCCTTTTATTGAGAACAAAAACTAGCCTATGTATCTTACCTAAATTGGATATGACTAGAAGATAATCTGTACCAACCACCACGACCACTAAACTAATATCCCCCCATCCTCGATGGTTCTGACTGAGCTGACACTCCCCTAGAAGCCACTGATCGTGCCCCACTCTGAAGTGGACGTGCCATCCTGCAAAAGTGTTGAAAGTTTCCTATACCTCCACACTAATAACAAGGATTTGGAGGAGATGTTCATGCTGGTCGGATGTTCCCTAGTCTGACACACTGGTGGCACATGACATACATTGCATCGGAATCCACTGAAGAAAACTGCCTTGAAGGTTGACCTAAGCTTCCACCTTCCTTCTTCCCCTACTCCCGTCACTTCCTTTTCTTCTCAAAAGAACTGCCACTGTCCAATCTTGATTTTTTCCTAGAGAAACCAACCCTCCCCTTTCAGTCAATATCCACCATGCAATCTCGATCAACCACTTCAGCATAGGTTTTCAGCTTGAATAGAAAGACCTGAGAATAGATCTATGGCCGCAAACCCATCTCTTCTGGGCCTTCATCTTCTCATTAGAGAACATTTTCAGAGTATACTGGACCAACTCAAAAAAATGGTTGGCATACTCCATCACTGAAAGATCCCATGAAAAAGTTCCATAAAATCTCGAGATCGAGCATATGACAAAACTTCAGGGCAGTACTGGTCGTTGAAGATAACCTTGAAGTCCTTCCAACTCATCTGTTCATACTTCCCAGCTTGAAGCACTGATTCCCACCACCTACAGTTGGGACCCTCTAAAAGAAAAGAGGCACACTTCACTCTGACCTACTTAGGTGTTTCAATAAACTCAAACATTCACTTGATCTTCTTGAGCCACTCCTTTGCTTCCTAGGGTTATGTGCTACCTCAGAAAGTAGGAGGCTTATTCTTTAGGAACTCAAAGGATTTGTTCTTTTTTGGACCAAATTCCTCTTATCTAACTAGAGAAGGGGTAGGCACATGATTTTCTCCTTGTCCTAGTTTCTTAACATCCTAGACTATAGCTTCCACCAACCTCTGATCAAGCGGTGAGGAAGAACTCTCTTCATCTTCCTCCTGTGGGTGCGTGTGAGCTCTCTGGGGAGGCATGTTGCTACAAAAGGCAATATTCACAAGAGAAAAAATCAGTACAAAAGTTCTGAAAAATTTCATCAATAAAATCAAATATAAATAATCCAAACACATTACAATAATAAAATAAACAACTACTTCACTACCACCTGATGTCCACGTGCAGTCTGCAGCCCACACGTCTCACCTAGAAGTGAATTCAAACAAACAATTCCAATGTCCCATGGTGACTCGAGGTCTATCATGAGAGGTGAAATCCAAAAACCCTACTCATGACCAAAAACTTGAGCCTCAATAGTCCTATCTCCTTTCTAGCCTGACTCATCCCAAAATAATAATATAACCTAAAAACATTAACCTCCTCTAATACCATTTTGTCATGAACCGAATCTGGACACCATCAAAACCACAAACAAACCCAGCCTATGGCAAGGCTCAAAAAGAATTCCCTATCCCCATGATTTTGAAAAAGTTCCCAGGTATCATAACTATTGGTTTGGGAAGGATTTACCTAAGTATGGATACATAAAATAACAAAAAACAATCAATAAACCGAATCTGAAAATTCATGCCAAACAAGCCTTTAATAAAATTCAAAACTGAATACATGAGTCTAAACATGACAAAATATATCCAAAGATACATAAAAGTAGCAACAAAATATCCCAAAGAACTCCACATGACAAGGGGTCATCACCCACGAGCCATCTCTACAACACTGCACCATGGAAGGAAACTAACAACCCGAACCACCACCACCTAAGGCCTTGACATTACCTGTGTCAAACATGATCAAATATACTTTAACCCAAGGGGTTTAAGTAGGGTGTGAGACTAATAACAATAGTATATCACCCAAAATATTCCATATAGTAATCAATACAAGATAAAAATCATGCAAGTTTTAATAAATAAGAAATGGTGGCAATAATTTCTAAAGAACAAAACTTTTAAAAGTAAGCAGTTTTCAAAGAGAAACTTCAAAGAGTGAACACATTTCAATAAAAAATGTATGCTTCTAAATTTTCCAACCAAACACATCATAATCTAATTATAAATACCAAATAGTCAATGGGCACTAATCTCGGGAACACTCCTAGGTACTAGTTAGTTTTTTGGGCCCCATGTACCTCGTATCTCGGTGTAAAGTAACAATAACCATATTTCGTTATCATGAACGAGCCAATAGTAGGGAACATAAAAATAACATATTGGTCCCCAATCATCATAATTATAGTTTTTTTAGTGTTTTCAATGTCCAACTTTCTAAGTGAAATAAGGACAAAACCACTCTGGATCACTAGCGTATTAGTACACGCCCGCCCACCTAGATACCAAGATTTCCCCCATTGTTCTCAAACAATTTCCACATGTTACCAAATGAAATTTTCATATAAAAAACCATTTATGGTCATACACACTCAAAACATTAGCTACACATGCTTTGCACCATTTATATAACTCAATAAACCATTTAGAATTTCCACAAAACATTTTCAAGGAATATAACCTAACTTTGCACTTAAAATCCACCTAAAAGTGCTCATTGAAAACCAAATTCACTCCAATATTACCCAAACTAGAATTTTTATTAGAATAACATTTTAATAAAACCCTTTCATTAATTATAAAACAACTCCAAATGGTATAACATGAAATGCACATGTAAAACACTCATTTTCACACAAAAAATGGCACTTAAAACCCAATTGCTTAACAAATTCCACCAAAAATAATTTTCACAGAAATAAAAATGAAGTATGAGTAGTCTAAAAATAGAAATAAATCAATGCTAACTCATCTAGTAGTGATTACACATGGAATCACCTACCACAAGTGTCAAAAACACCAAATCCTTGCGCGAAAGTTCAACTGCACCACCACCACACCACAAGGGAGTTAAATCAAACCTAAAACCACAATATTAGACCAAGAAACCCAAGATAAAACCCTAGGTTCAAATCCCTACTTTATGGACATTAGTAACTTCAAGAAAAATGGAACAAACCCTAAGCAAATGGGAAGAGGAAGGAAGAAAACCCACTTACTTGAGAGATCTTGAAGAAATCACCCCAAATACACCAATAGTTGAATCTCCAAGCATCAACAAATGATAAGGAGTATCTAATAAGTCTTATCAGGTCAATTGGGGACTCAAATGGGGTAAAAAGAGTAAAAAATGAATGATTTATGAAATAAACAAATTACCTTCTCGAATCTGGATGATTTGAGAAACCTTGAGATATTTTTCCCTAATCCGCGATGAATATGAGCTCTAAAGAGGAAAAATGGAACATGAGGGTGCGACTATGGTTCTTGGGCTCTAGTTAGAGGTGTAATCACTAAAAAATATTAATAAATTAATGAGATATTAAAGAAATGAATTATCTTTTTTGAAACAGAAAATGGGCTCACGGGTTTCCTCAAAGCCTGAATAAATCACCCAAATCCACCATGACAATGAGTTCTTATGGTGTCCAAATGGATATGGTGATTTGAATAGGTCAATGGAGGACAATTGGGAAGTTAAATGGGTGAAAAATGTTAAAATATGAAGGAGTTATAAAAAAACAAATTTTGTTTTTAAATCTGGAAATTGGCTCATGGTTTGGCCCAATCATGATGAAACCACCCATTTCTCCAAAAATACATGGGAAACCCCCACAAAAAAAAGAAATAATAGAAATTAAATGAAAAATACCTTTAAAATAAGTCATGTATGTGACATTAATTTTTCTCATGGAAGCTTATTTAATTAAAATTACAAAGCTTCCCAAGGAAGCTAGTTTAAAGCTTCTCTCACACTCATGTTTTTAATAAGTATTACATTAATATGGGTTTATATAAGTGATATCTTAGACTATAAATAGTAATTATAAGGATAAAAATATTTCCTACATCATGGTATTTTATTTATAATTTTTAGACATGAAATAAATAAACATATTTTTGACACAATGATGATGCAGTGATTACCTTATTAATGAAAGATTTAAATAAATAATATTATAAATATTAAAATAAATATAATATGAAATTTTGATGTTATACATGAATTTTATGGATGATTATGAAAATTTATCTTTGAGTTATTGCATTTGGTTCGAAAGAATGAAGTTTTTAGGATATTTAAAAAAAATCATGTTATGAATAATGTCAAAATTAATCTAGGATGAATTTTTAGTAGTTTTCTAAGAAGTTCCATTTTTTAGTATTTGATGAACAATATTTTATGAATAGTGTTTTTTGATGAACATTAAAAAAATTATTATTAAATAAAATTTTCTATGAAATTATTTTTGAAAATCGGACATACATGGTTGTAATCAGGGTGAAAAATGTGGTTCAATAAGATTAAAATAATTTTTTGGTGAATAGTAACTTTACCCTTTGGAATAGTAATTTTACCCTTATGAATGGTAATTTGAATAATGAAATATTAACCTTACCTATGGAAGTATAAGTATATTTTAGTCATCTTAAGTGGTAATGTGATATAATTATATCATAGTATAAGTAAATAAATGTTTTAGAAATTATTAGTTAAGTATTAGTATTTTATTTATTTAATTTAATTTAAAATTTAATAAATTTTTATAAAATGAAGTTTAATTTTGAATTCTACACATCAAAAAATGGTAAGGGTGAATTTTTGGGATTTTTTTGAAACAGATGAATTTTTTATGAATAGTAAAAATATATTTTTGGGTTTTTGGTATGTTTAATGACATCATAACTATGTCATAATGATGTAATTAGTAAGATAAGATTTCGATAGACTCTTATGGATTAAAATATGACATTAGGTGTCCCAAGTGGATAGTAACATGGGAAAATACCATGGAAAAGACCATGGTTTTTCAAATACCACTAATGAGGTGTCCTTTGAAATTAATAAAATATTCCCTCACTTTTTCTATAAATACCCACTCATTCCTTCATTTTATTTCATTAAAAAATCATTATACACAAATTTATGCTATTTATACCTCCTAAGGATTCCTCCCAATGTGTTATCAATCCCCCAAGTTCCCGATCTAAGAGTTTTAGAAGTTACTCTTGATGGTAAGGGAACCTTTCACCCTCCTTTTTTTAATTAGAGACTTCTTTTATGTTATGTATTTTAATTTCCATTTGTTTATGTTTGGGTATGTTATTATATATACTTATTCTTTTCCATTTTATATCCAAATGATGAGAGACCATTTTCTCTCTCTTCAACTCATTTTCTGAATTTTTAAGAGACGCCGTTAGACTGCCGAATTTTCATAAGGGAATTCTCAAACTTCTCTTTTCCTTTCAAGTTCTCTTTTATGTGGAATGTCTTTAAAATTTCCATACCATGTTCTTATTTTCATTTTATTCTATACCTATAATGAATTATTAGTCATTTATTAATGGGATACTCTTGTACCCTCTCTTTTTAATGTTTTCTAAAACCACGTTTCATAGTCATTATGCTGCATATTTTTCGTCTAAAAATCTCTATATTTTTCTCAAGAAAATTCTCTTATTTTATTTACGTGAATACCCAAACCTATTTAATTTCCTAGGGTATTCATCAGGACATAAAAATGATATATTTTATTCTGGAATTTACATACATAAAACCCTCAATCCCTTTCTTTGGGTTATAAATGACACAATGATCATATTTTTAAGCACTTTTTAAAATGTCACGATTTTGATATGAAACCCATTTCTTTAATTCTATTTTGTATTATTTATGAAATGTTTTATTATGATCTATGTGGTTCACATGAAAATAAATACATATTAAGGGTGCGCCCTGGTAGTGCTCGAATGCATTGGGTAAAGAAAGTAATCTCTAGAGATGGTAAGTTTTACGATACCTTGGTGAATAACCTTGGTAATTTTTACGATACCTTAGTGAATAACCTTGGTAAATTTTATGAAACCTTGGGGATGGAACTTTGTGATATGACACCTTGGGGATGGAACTTGGTGATATGCTTATAAATGTCTAAATTAAATGTTATAGCCACATTTTTAAGTTATGATCCAAGTTCTTATTATTATGATACTCCTCTTTCTCTTGAATTTATGAAAGTCCTCGTGTGATTATTTATATCTCTCAAGATCACATGTAAAATGTTTCCCTTATTTTCCCTTACTAATCTTTTTGTGATCATCCCAGGGTTTTAAATGATTTTCATAGGTCTTAGGATTGGTAAGGACAAAAAAGATGCTATGATGAAAGTATTTGAAGATTTGTCTTGAAAATAAATCATGTTTCATTTTAATAATTTTTGTTTTATAAAAAAAATGGATGGCATGTAGACTTATCTACTTTGTAATATTAAAAGTTTATGTAATATTTTTTCATAATCCTCTAAAAATCTAGACCTAAAAGATATTTGGGAATTAATGAAAATAAATTCTAGTCAAAAGTCACTACAATAAGTTATGTTTAAGGCTAGATCCTTATAGTTGGTATCAGAGTAGGGTTTAGAAAAATTTGGAGATTAGGATGTCATATTATGGGTTTATAAGTATATGGTTGATCCTAATTTTATTTTCTTAGAAACCCTTTTGAGTCTTATATTATAAAATTTCAAGGTGATTAACAGTATTTTCGGAGACATTTATTTATTTTGGTAGTTTTGAGTTATTACTTTTTTAATGTCAAATGAAAGGTATGAGATACAAATTCTGGTTAAAACATTGTATGGTTATTTTTGAGGATGTTATCATATTTTGGGAATGTTATAATACTTATATAGTTTTAGAAAAAGGGATAACATGCAGACTGTGTGACAACTCGTCACATCAGACAAGGCTATAGTAATCGAACCCAGAATCAAAGTGTGATATGCCTTTATTGCCTACCACTAACCTACATGAAGTCCCTGGTTAGTATGAATTAATTATTTTTAGTTAAACGAGTTGATGAAATAAGAATAATTTGATTTTTGAGACATATATTTTATTGAATAAATAACCATGGGATTGGAAAATGATTTGGGGATTAAGTGATAAATGTTATTTTGGAAGATGTTCACTATTTTGGAGACTTTATATGATTAAGGTAAATATAATACTATGGATTTTTATTTGAGGGTTAAAGTTTGAATTATTTAATTGTGGAATTATAGGAATTATGAAATGATTAGCCTATCTTGGAGAAAATGTAATTAGGTTAATTACTTTTTGGTATGAGACATTAAGAGTGGTTGATGTTATTTGGAGATAAATGTTAAAATTTATTTTGGAAGATTATGTGATCAAATCCTTCTAAATTTTGGGTTTCAATCTTAATTTGGATTATTTTGAAGAATTTTATGGACAATTTTTTATTGAATGGTCTTTTTTTATCTTTGGGTATTTTTTGTTGAATTTTGGATATTAAGAGTATTATTTATTTTTATAAAGGATTATTCTTTTTTGGGATTATCTAATCTTGTACTAAACATTTTGGTTTTGGTTAATGTCTAAAGATAGGGGAAACATATAGTTCATCTTTTGTGGATTATGTGATTCTCTATAAGTTGATTCTAGCACTTTAGGTGTGACCAATTCATTTTGAATACTCATTGTTTGGATAAAAGTTGAGTTTGTGGTAGATATTTATTAAAGGATAAACCTCTTCTTGACAAGTAAGTTTGTTTCCTTATATTCTTAGTCAAGCTCATAAATAAATTTCTCAACTTTATGAAAAGGACCTTAAAACAAAAACATTTTCCGTTTACTTTTCCTACTACAAAATCAAATACCATTTAACCCATCACAAGTTTGTGGTTTTCTGGTTGTTAACTTTCTCCTGATCATGTTTTCTATTACTCTCTATCAGAACAAGATGGTTAGTTTTTATTCTATATCTGTGTTTTCCTACATGGAATCATAGTATGTGTTATCTTAGGTGACCTTTTTTACTTCTCTTTTTTTTCTTTTAAAGTGACAGTTTTATTGACTCTTTTTTTGATGTGAGATTTTCAATGAAGTTTCTAAGCCCAATTTTAAAATTGTGAGGATGCAATTTCCAAAAAGGGGGATTGATGTAACATACCAGGTATTTATAGAATAATAAATTTTCATATCTATTAATATTTTTTAATTTAATATTAATTTTAGTTTAAATGGGACACTATATACGATAGCGTACCCAAACACAACAATGGGTTTCTTCAAAATCTTACGTTGCACACAACACTGAGTTATACCAAAAAATAATACAACAATAATATTATTATTTTAAATGGTAGTTAACACCTAGCCGTTTTATTGGAGGTAATGAATAGAATTAATTATATTATGATTTTACATATTTGTTAAATGTTTTTACATTAATCCAATGAATTTTAGAGGCTTAAAATGAGAATGAATCCAATTTTAAGTATAAAATATTCCAATATTTTTAAAAGGTCGTTTTACTGCCTTTTGATGGAGAACCCTTTTTAAAAATAGTTTTGTCACTTTTATATATTATATTTGATAAAATAAGCTTCTTATTTAGAAGAAGGACATCAAAATTTACTCCGGTTGAAACTTTGGTATTTTTCTTATAAAATCCATATTTTTATGAATAGTGAAAAATACTGCATTTTAAGTCAAAACTGCCTTTTCATCTAATTTATTTATATATTTAGATTATATTTTTATTGGAATTAAAGTGTAATTGTATTATGTTTTTATCATTTAATCCAATATTGTTCATTGGTAGTAGTTTCACATTTAAATCGAACATAAACACATGTCAATCTTTTGATAGTTTTTATTTTTTAAAAACCCGCTCTCTGGTTTTGAAAACAAGGATTAATTTTAAATTAATTTCTGATAATTATTTGTTTTTAATTTGTAAAAATAGATTCCATATTTGGAATCATAAGGTCCAAATTTTTTAAATATGAATCTTTGGAAATTATGAATAACAACTTCAGTAATTATTTTTAATTACCACGATTAAGGATAAATCAGGTAATTAAGGGCAAAAATAAAATTATAATATTACCCTAAAATGTGTCATAATTTTATTGGATGATCTAGTTTAAATGTTATCATAGGATAAAGCTTCCCATGGAAGTAGGTATAAAGCTTCTCATAGAAGCTTGTTTAATTAAAAGTATAAAGCTTCCCATGGAAGCAATTTTAAAGCTTATCATAGAATATTCTTTAATTAAATATACAAATATTCCCATGGAAGCTAGTTTAATTCTTCTCATGGAAGATTCTTTAGTTAAAAGTACAAATCTCCCTAATGAATCTAGTTTAAATCTTCTCTCACACTCATGTTTTTAATAAGTATTACATTAATATGGGTTTATATAAGTGATCTCTTCAACTATAAATAGTCATTAGAAAGATAAAAATATTTCCTACATCATGATATTTTATTTATAATTTTTAGACATTAAATAAATAAATATATTTTGGACACAATGATGATGCCAGGATTACCTTATTAATGAAAGATTCAAATAAATGATATTATAAATATTAAAATAAATATAATATGAAAATTTTGATGTTATCCGCAAATTTTATGGATGATTATTACATGTTATCTTTGATTTAATGCATTTGGTTTGAAGAAATGAAGTTTATAGGATATTTTGAAAAAAGTCATGTTATGAATAGTGTCAAAATCAATCTAGGCTGAATTTTTAGAAGTTTTCTAAGAAGTTTCAATTTTGTTAGTATTTGATGAATAGTGTTGTGATGAATAGTATTTTATTAATAGTGTTTTTTTGATTAATAGTAAAAAAAATATTATTACTAAATAACTTTTTTTGTGAAATGGTTTTCAAAAATCGGACATACATGGTTGTAATCAGGGTGAAAAATGCGGTTTAATAAGAAAAAATATTTTTTTGGTGAATAGTAACTTTACCCTTTGGAATAGTAATTTTACCCTTATGAATAGTAATTTGACCAATGGAATATTAACCTCACCTAAGGAATTATAAATATGTTTTAGTCATCTTAAGTGGTAATGTGATATAATTATATCATAGTATAAGTAAATAAATATTTTATAAATTATTAGTTAAGTATTAGTATTTTATTTATTTAATTTAATTTAAAATAAAAATATTTTTTATAAAATGAAGTTTTCTTTTGAATTATACATGTTGAAAAATGGTTAGGGTTAATTTTTGGGATTTTTCTGAAATAGTTGAATTTTCAATGAATAATAAAAATACAGTTTTGGGTTTTCGGTTTGTTTAATGACATCATAACTATGTCATAATGATGTAATGAGTAAGATAAGATGTTAGTAGACTCTTATGGATTAAAATATGATATGAGGTGTCCCAATTTTCCAATACCATGGGCAAGCCCATGGTTTTGTAAACACCACTAATGAGGTGTCCTTTAAAATTAATAAAATATTCCATCACTTTTACTATAAATAACCACCCATTACTTAATTTTATTTCATTAAAAAATCATTCTCCACAAATTTATGCTAGTTCTACCTCCCAAGGAGCCCTATCAAGATGTTCTCAAGCCCCTAAGGTCCCGATCTAAGAGTTTTAGAAGTTACTCTTCAAGGTAAGAGAACCTTTCACCATCATCTTTTAGTCAGAGACTTATTTTATGTTATGTCCTTTAATTTACATTTTTTTACATTTAGGTATGTTATTATATATACTTATTCTTTTAAATTTTATTTCCAAATGACGAGAGACCCCTTTCTCTCTCTTCAACTCATTTTCTAAATTTTTAATGACGCCATTAGGCTGTCGAATTTTCGTAAGGGAATTCTCAAACTTCTATTTTCCTTTCAAGATCTCTTTTATATGGCATGACTTTCAAATTTCCATACCATGTTCTTTTTTTTAATTTTATTCTATCCATATACTATATTATGAGTTATTTATTAATGAGACACTCTTTTCTCCTCTCTTTTTAATGTTTTCTAAAACCATGTTGCATAGTCGTTATGCTGCATAATTTTCATCTCAAAATCTCTCTCTTTTTCTCAAGAAATTATCTTATTTTATTTATGTGAATACCCAAAGCTATTTCATTTCCTGAGGTATTCATCAAGACATAAAAATGATATATTTTATTCTAGAATTGACATACATAAAACCCTCATTCCCTTTTCGTGGCTTATAAATGACATAATGATCATGTTTTTAAGTACTTTTTAAAATGTCACAATTTTGATATGAAACCCATTTATTTTATTCTCTTTAGGTTATTTATGAATTTTTTGATTATGATATATATGGCTCACATAAAAATAAAGACATATTAAGGGTGTTCCCTGGTAGCGCTCTAATGTATTGGGTAAAGAAATTAATCTCTAGAGATTGAAAGTTTTATGATACCTTGGTGAATAACCTTGGAAATTTTTATGATATATTGGTGAATAACCTTGGTAATTTTTATGACACCTTGGAGGTGGACCTTGGTGATATGAAACCTTGGAGATGGACCTTGGTGATATGCTTATGAATGTCTAAATTAAATTTTGTATCCACATTTTCAAGTTATGATCCAAGTTCTTATTGTTATTTTATTTCTCTTTATCATGACTTTATGAAAGTCCTTATGTGATTATTTATATCTCTCAAGATCACATGTAAAATGTTTCCTTTTTTTCCCTTACTGAGATTTTTGTGCTCATCCCAAATTTTTAAATGTTTTTCACAGGTCTTAGGATTGGTAAGGACCAAGAAGATGCTATGATGAAAGTATTTGAAGATTTGTCTTGAAAAGAAACCATGTTTCATTTTAATAGTTTTTGTTTTATAAGAAAAATGGATGACATATAGACTTATCTACTTTGTAATATTTAAAGTTTATATAATATTTCTTTTGAATCCTCTAAAACTATAGACTTAAAAGATCTTTGGGAATGAATGAAAAAAAATTCTAGTAAAAAGTCATTACAATAAGTTATGTTTAAGGTCGGGTCCTTATAAAAATGAACCTAATACCTCCCTAGAAAACCTTGAGAATGATGTGTCAAATCTGGACATAAATGAAAAATCATATGAACTTGCTGTTAAACAATCTGTAAATTCATCCAATTTTGGAAATTCTCCAGAATACAACCATAATGAACTTGAACCTATTGAAGAACTCGAAATCTCTAGCCCTTCCTTTTATATATCTGTTAAACCCCTTAAGAACCATCCTTTAGATTCTATAGTTGGAGACTTAGATAAAGGAATTAATACCAGAGATTCTCTAAGAAATTAGGTTGAAAATCAAGATTTCTAGTCACAAATTGAGCCTAAGAACATCAATGAGGCAATCAATTATGACTTTTGGGTAATGTATATGCAAGAAGAGTTAAATAAGTTTGACAGAAATAAATTTTGGAAACTAGTGGGTAGACCTAGAGACACCTTTATTATATACAGTAAATGGGTGTTTAGGAATAATGTAGATGAATCTAGTAATATTGTGAGAAACAAAGCTAGATTTGTTTCATAAGTTTATAGTTAAGAAGAAGGGATAAATTATGAGGAAAATTTTGCACCAGTTGCTAGACTTGAAGGCATTATAATATTTCTTGCACATGCAGCTCATCTAAATTCCAAACTATATCAAATGGATGTTAAGAGTTCATTCTTAAATGGGTATATAGTTGAGGATGAACAACCCCTAGTTTTACAAACCCTCATTTTTAAAATAATGTTTTTAAATTAACAAAAGATTTATATGGTTTAAAACAAGATCCAAGAGCTTGGTATGATATACTAAGTAGTTTTATTATTTCTAAAGGTTTTACAAAAGGTATAGCTGATATTAATCTCTTTATAAAAAAAATTTCTAAAGATGTTTTAGTTGTTCAAATCTATATTGATGATATTATTTTTGGATCTTTTAAAAATTCCTTATGTGTTGGTAAATACACTAAAGATATTCTAAAAAGTTTTGGTTTGGATAGTAATAAAAGTAGTGAAACTCCTATGAGAACCACCAGTAAATTGGATCTTGATGAGAATAGTAAATTTGTTGATCAAACCACTAACATAGGAATGATTGGGAGTTTACTCTACTTAACTACTATCAGACCTGATATTATGTTTATTGTGTGTATGTGTGCTCCTTTTCAAGAAAATCCTAAAGAGTCACATCTTCTTGCTGTTAAAATAATTTTTAAATACCTCAATCATATTACCAACTTAGGATTGTTCTATCCTAGAGGACAATTATATGACTTAGTTAGTTATTTAGATGGTGGTTTTGGTGGTTGTAAGTTAGATAGAAAAAACACCTATGGAACATGTCACTTTTTGGGGAAGTCACTAGTATCATAGAGTAGTAAAAATAAAAATTGTGTTGTATTATCTACTGCCAAAGATGAATACGTAGCTACTAGTAGTTTTTGTACTCAGATTTTTTGGACGAGACACACTTTTCTAGATTATGGATATCAATTTAGACACGTCCCTATAAATTGTGATAACACAAGTGTTATTAACATCTCTAAGAATCATGTTTCTCCTTAAAGAAAAAACATATTGATGTAAGACATAACTTTTTATAATTAATTAGAACTAAACATAAGATTACTGACATTTTCACTAAGCCTTTAAATTCTGAAAGGATGAGTTACATCGTACATAAATTAGGTATGATCATCCTTGAGGGACCATGTCACAAACCAAATCTGGTCGCCCTCAAAACTGGCACCAAACCCAGCCCGTGGAAAGACCTGAAGGTTATTCTCGATCTCCATGGGCTGGCACAAGTGCCCGAGTATCACAAAATGGAATTTGGGAAAAATTTACCCAATTTTATAAACATAAAACAACAAACAAATTCAATATAAAAAATCTGGATTTTTCAAAACAAACAATCTTTTACAAAAATTAATAATTGAATTACATAATTTAAAACAATTCTCAAAGATTATAACAAATGAATAAACTAAAAATGGACAACTCAAGAACCTTCTCATGGAAAGAGGCACTGCCCTCAAGCCATCTCCACAACACTGCATCACAGAGGACCGCTAAAAACCCAAACCATTGGCACAAAAAGTTGTACCCAAACCTGGGACAAAAATAACCAAGTCTACTTACACCCAAGGGTGTAAGTAGGGTGTGATCCAAAGGCTAGTAGGATTCCACCACTAAAAGATTCCATGTGATAAACATTCAAAGATTAAAAGCTTGCAAGTTTTCATAAACATGAAATGTTAATAAGAATTTTAAAGAGATGTAACTTTAAATAAAAAACAGTTTTCAAGTGGGTTACTTTAAAGAATCAAATATTTTAAATAGAATTATAAAGATACTGAATTTTTCATCCAAACATACTATATTCCAATGGTAAGCATAAAGTATTTAATGAGCACAAGCAACGGGAAATAGCCCCTAGGCACTAGCTCACTGTGGGTCCCAGGTACCTCGTATCTCGGTGAAAGTAACCATCACAATATCTATTCTTGTGCACACGAGCCACTAGTAGGGAGCATACCAATAACCTAGTGGTTCCCCATCATAATCATCATAATCATCATAATTTAGTTAGTGTTGTCTTTGTCAAACTTTCTATGTAAAACTAGGGCCAAACCCCATGGGATCACTAGCATACTAGTACACGTCCACCCACCTAGATACCCGAGTTTTCCCTCTAATGCTCAAACAAGTTCCATAAGCCATGAAATACTATTTTCACTTTAAAATATCATTTCTAAATCCCCCACACACCAAAATTCCCCACAAATGTCACATAATCCCCTTTCTCATTCAAATTCATTTTGAAACCATACTCAGACCGAAACAGCCCACAACATGTTTCATATCTCTTTCACAATTCGATAAATCCTTTAATAAATTTTATAAAATGTTTCCAAGATGGTAAACATCACATAAAAGACCCTTAATAACAAAATGTACCATTTTAAAACATACACCCACCCAAACAATACATAAAATTCCTTTACACACTTTGTGTAACTCAATAACCCATTTACAATTTTCATTAAACACTTTCAAGAAGCATGCCAAGGTTTTTCAACTAAAACCCATTCAAAAATCCTATTTTAAATCCAAAATCACACCAATACCCTAAAAAATAATAATTGGAAGCCCAAACAACATTTAATAAACCACTTACATATGTTATAAAATAAACCCAAATATTACCACAAGAGTTACACATGGAAAACACCCAATTTTGAAGAAAAAGTGAAACTATAAAATTAGCCGCTTAAAAAACTACATAAAAATGGTTTTAATATACTAAAAAACATATAAGGAACATTAAAAATAATTAAATCAAGCATGATAACTCATCAATAAATTCTTACACATGGAATCACCTACCTTTTGTGTCAGAACACCAATTCATTGTGCGAAACTTCAACCGCACCACCGCCGCACCAAGAGGGAGTGAAATCCAACCTAAAACCCAAATATTTGACCAAAAAGACACCAAACCAAACCCTAGGTACAAACCCTAACTTCTGGACATTTTAGAACTTCATAAAAGAGGGAGGAAACCCTAAGGAAATGGGAGGAACATGAGAGGAAACCCACTTACTTGAGATATCTTAAGTAAAATGATCCAAATACACCAGTATCTGAATTTAAAAACATCTAAAAATGAAAGTGAGGTTTGAATAAGGTTGAGGAATTCATGTAAGAACTATAATAGGGGAAAAAGAGTAAAAATTAAAGGAGTTATTAAAGAAACAATTTACCTCTTCAAATTTGGACGATTTGAGAAATACAGAGAAGTTCTACCCTAATTCGCAATGAATATGAGCTCCAAATAGGGGGATAAGAGCATGGGGGAGCACCTTGGGTAAGTGGTCTCGGTTGAGAGTTGTAATCACTAAAAAATCTTAAAAATTGAATGATATATTAAATAATTAAAAAAAATTAAAGTAAGAAATGGGTTTTCGGGCTGGCCCAATACCTTAATAAAAAACCCAAATCCATCATAATTATGGATTCCTATGAGGTCAAAATGGATATGGTGGTTTTAATATACTAGGGTATGCCAATTGTTAAGTGGAATGAGTGTAAAATTTTGAAAAATTAAAGAGTTATAAAAGAAAAAAAATTAGTTTTTAAATATTGAAATGGGCTCACGGTTTGGCCCAAATCATGAAAACTCACCCTTTCCTCCAAAAATGTATGGGAAACCCACAAAACAAAGTAAGAATGGAAATTAAATGAAAAAAATAACTTTAAAATAATTCATGGGTGTGACATACCAATTTTCCATATCACAGTTACTACCTCACAGTTAGTGTCTCTCAGTTACTATCTCTCAGCTTATTGTCTCATGTTTGTTGTCTTACTAGTTACAGTCACACCGTTTAGAGTCACATCGCAATGTTGATACCATGACTGCTTGTTCTGGTCTCAACATTATGACTTAATTTTTTTAAACCTTTTTTCTCGTATTGCTGTATTGATTATTTTATACCACGTTTTTGTGTTTTGCAACGTTTGAACTCCCTAAATGATAAAAACCCATATTTTCACTTCTCTCTTCACTTGTAATCTCTAACATTAAATCAAATCTCTTTTCTCTAAAAATAATATTATTTCTTGATCCCATGTTTAATTCCCAGGATGAAGCTTCCATCTTCATAGTCTCCTAGAAAGCACCGGTCTTCAAAGAAACAGAAAAAGGATCCAATTACCATGCCTAAGAAACTGCTAAACCCAGGTCTTGAGGATCGTACAACCATGCCAGAGAAATAAATTTGTGTAAAGTGTCACTTGTCAAGTAAGTTACTTGTTCTAAAATTCTTGGAAGAATAGGTATAGTTATAGAGGTTTACATAAGATAAAATACCTATCTATCCAATGATAGTTTTTGAATTTTAACAGCATGTTCAGTTCTCTTTCAATTCTCAAGATGATTTTGTGGTTAGAAGATGGGTGAATGGATAAAGATGTATCTTTTATTTGAGGTTGTGGGATACCTACTTAGTAATGCCACATTAAGGAATTTTTGAGGACTATCAAAGAGGTCCTCCACCTCCAAGTGACATATTTAGCCTAAAAGAGGCCTTGGGTGAGTTGACTGGAAACAAAAAGAAAAGAAGGATTATTGTTGCTGAACTAGATAGAGATACTAGGTTGTTGTTAACGTTTATTCAACACCTAATACGTCCAAAGAAAAGAGAATTTTCCACTCTCAATTATCTAGATGTTTTTTTGATACATCTTCTAAAGAATGGTCATAAGGTTAATTTGTGTAAGTACATTATCCTTCACATATGTGACATGATCAAGAAAACATAAAATTCAAATTCTCTTTTCTATTCAAGGTTTATCTCTGAAATCATACTAGCCAATGGTGTGGTTGGTAAGAATGAATAAGTGGTTGAAGATTATGATTTTTTTATATCTAAGGATACATGCAGACAAATGAAGATCAGTTGGAATACATGGAAGAGATCATGGGTAGAAGATAATGATAGATTGTATGAGGGTTTTAATCCTATTATGCACCCTTCTAGACCTAAGAATGTCACTGACCCCAGTTTAGAGTCATATGATCTTGTGGGATACTCAGATGAAGGAATAAATGTTGATAGATCTTAAGGATAAAAAGATGCTGGTGAAAGTGAATCAATTATGAAAGAATCTCGTGAACCTTAAGATGTTCCCTCTAGAGAATATCCTTTCTCTAAAGGTGTTGAAGATGCTAGAAAAATAAGTGAAGTTGTTGATAAAAGTAAAGTTGCTATTGAAAAAGAATATTCTGTTGTGGAAGAGCATGCTGCTACTGAGGAACAAACAAAAGAACTTGTAGAAACAAAAGTGATTTTATCTACTGAAGAAAGAATGGAGAAAACTTTTCAATTACCTAGAGATGTGGCTAAATATGATAGAGCAGAGGGTGTGGAAACTGGTCAAGAGATTGAATCTCTTAGTCCTCTAAGAGATGCATATATTTAGGGGGAGAAAAACCCCAACTTGGAAAGTATTGAAGTTCCAAACCCTGTGGATTCAAGTTCTGTGGATACCTGGTATAGGTTTCCAAGGTATTTTGATATTGACGAGTCTCTAGGAATCTCAATTCAGGGATTGGATCTTTCAACCATGTTTTAGCTGAAACCAATCTCTGAATTTGTGTTTTCTAAGGAAGTAATATCTGCTAAATGTTTTTGGAGAAAATATATTGTCTGGTTTTGAGAAGCTCGTGAAGTCTCAACTTGATCCTATAACCAATCTCAGTGAAAGGGATGTTGCATTACTTCTAAAGAAAATCATATGGAAGATGCAACCCAAGATGATTCATGAAATTCAGGAAGTCTGGATTGAGAATAGACAGTTGAGTGATGAGGTGAAATCTTTAAGATCTCTGGTTGAGGAAATGAGGAAAGAATTTCAAGTTGCTCAATCCCCTATTTCTCATCCCAGTGAGGACGATGTTGATAAGATCCCATAGAAGTTTGTATCTCTAATTTAATCTAATTTGATTACTGTGTATAAAAAGGTGGTTGAGAACAACACCAAAATAGAAAACGAGATGCATGGGCTTGTCGCTGGAATTAATAATCTAACCACCGAATATAAAGAATTTTTACAGACTATTCTAAACCATCTTAAAGCTCTCACATTAGCTGTTTATGCTCTATCTTCTTCAACTTATCCATCTTAGCCCTTGTACAATGAAATGGTTATATCTTTAATTATAGAAAATTTTTAGTCTTTGATTAAAGGTTTTGATAAGGAAAGTCTTGATAATGTTTTTAAGAATAGCGACCATTTTCTTGACCTAGTAAGAGTTCACTAAAAAATTACAACTAATGCTCAAGAAAAAACCTCTAAGAAAGTGGATTACTACTTCAAGAGGATCTATTCCAAGCATGAGTTGAAAAATAATTTCAAGTATCTTGTGGAGAATTTAAAACCGCCTCCTGTAACTCAAGAGTTCAAGGATAAAGTTCATAATATAAAGGACTTCACACCTACTCTAGATAAGTTCATGGAAAATAAAGATGAATTTGAAAAGGCCTTACAGTATGGTAGTGAAATCATCAAAAAATTTACCAATCTGTTGAAGCCTTATCTATATGTTAGAATCACAACTATCTTGGCTCCTACAACGGTTCATTTAAGGACTAGTCTACCTTCTTCCACCTATCCTTATACCTCCACTTCTTTTGCACCTGTAACCATATCTGTCTCTCAGGATCTGAGCCAGATCAGACCTATTATTATTAAAAACCCTTTTCCTCAGTCTTCCACCAGACCAACCCTTGCCCCTTCTATCATTTAAGGAGTTCCATTACCTTCCCTTACTATTGCTTCTACCACCTACACTTCTTCACCTCTTGCTTATACTCATATTTTCTCTAACAAGGATAAAGTGAAGGATGTAGAATATGAAGAGAAGTGAAGGCTATTTTTTGATAGGGCTATGATGTATTCTCTTTTTTTGAATATACCTCAACTCTGATTGTATATTCAATGAAAAGTGCTCTTTCTCTCTTATTCACTTGTTATTTTTATTTAGTGTTTGTTTTCTTAATCTCTTTTTGATAATCCCAAAGGGGGAGAAAAGAGTTGGCATTTGTGCTAAAGGGAGAAACACTATTTTTAAATATATTCTCTAATACTTTGATATGACATATATGCTCTAATACCTTGATATGATAAGTAATATGTTTGTTCCTTTCTAAAATGTATGACTTGTAAATTCCATTATTTTTGACCATTAAAAAGGGGGAGATTATTGGAATCCTCTTGTTTTAATGCTCACAAATCATGTAAATCATGTAAATCATGTTTAAATCTTATAAATCATGATTACTCTTATTATATTATGTTTTATTATGATTATTATTAACCTTAATCCATTCTATGAGTATTAATTCTTAAGACAGATGGAATATATGTGACTAAGTATGAGACATCATTTCTTTGCCCAAATAGTCTCATTGTTTAGTCTGGAAATTAGCAAAGTCCATGAAACCGTTTCCCAGACACTGTAACCATGCTACCGGTTCCAGAATTTGCAAAGGACTAGACACCGTAACTGTGATACCGGTTCTAGAATTCACAAAGTACTAAACACAGTTTCCATAACACCGTTTTCGTGACACCTTAACAAGACATAGTCCCAATTCACTTCTTATAACTCACCATGAATGTGACACCGCTTCTGTCTCACCACCAACAGTGACACCATTCCTTAACAATTTTTTTTTCTTTTTTCAAATAAATTTAAAAGTTGATTCTAACGGTCATATTTGAGTCATTTAATGACACTGACATAATTAATGATCTTTTGTAGAAATGACACCTGAAAATACAAGGTATGAGGTGTGGAGATCGTGCTCTTTGTCGAACAAATCACAAACACCCAAAGATTAAATACAAGGTGGTACACAAGCTTAAATGAGTGGCAGTGATAACAAGAAGAGACGTTAGAGTGAACACACATGTATGAAAGAACACACAGAAGAACACATGAAGAACTCTCATTTTATGCGAGCTATATTGATATGGATCAAAACTTCAAACATCCTTATAGAAACAACACAAAGAAGATAAGAAGAGCAACTATCTGAACTGGAAACCAGAACACAGAACTCACGATACTCTATTTCTGAGTCTTCATTCAGAAGAGGACCCGAACATCAAATATGCTACATCCTAGAAGTCCAGAGTTATATAGAACAACACTTAGATCATTTCTAATCTATTTTTATTATATTCTAATATATTGTGTACTATTTCATTAATATTTCAAGTAGTGTGCGTCTTTACTAAAAATACACACTATCTCCTACACTGAACTAGATGATACAATATATCCTCACACAAATATCTTCTTACACATTTTTTCACCCATGTATAACTATGGAAGAGGTCCTATGTGACCTGGTTGTTATATTTCCCACATATAACTATGGAAGAGGTATTGTGACCTAGAAAGTCTTGAGTACTATTTTATAAACCCCAATCTAGGGTTTGGATTAAAGCTTTATATATATATTTTTCTTGGTGGTAGGTGATCACAAAGTAGAGTGGATTAGGTCTCGGCTTGAGACTGAACCACTTTTTTTAATCCGCTATGTTTCCAAATTTAGTTTACTCTATTTTTCAATCATATTTCAGAAAACTAAGTTTCACTTTGATAGTTAGTCTTGGATAGTATTTATAAATTTTTTTATTTAGTAAATTAGTTTCAAAGGCTATATCAATATCTCATATTTCTATAACTGAGAAATAATAAATCTTCTGAGAAATTAATTGAACATTCAGACTATTATAAATTTACAAATTTGATTAACTGACCTATTTTTTTTTTAATTGGGGGATCTTCAAATAAAGTTTTTAACATAAATTTTTATATAAACTCAATTCACCCCCTCTTGAGTGTCCTACTCTGACCAACAACTACTAAAGGAATTATAATCCATCCAATAACTTTTTTTGGGTTTATTTTAAAATACAATTTTATTGGTTACGTGGTAATCCTACCAAAAATTTCCTAGAGATAATATAAATATAATAAAGATACAATAACAAAGAGACGTAAAAAGGTTAATGAGAATAACCCGACCTTGAGATAGGAAAATTAATTTAAAATTTCCATGACAACTTTTCAATGTATAATTCTAGATTATGGAGAAGATTGTTTTCAACGTAGAAGAAAATATAATCCATGGCTACAAAAAAGGAACTATAATCACTATATATTATGTTAAAGTATTTATCTAATGATATATATACAGTTTGAACTCGTACTAATCAACTATAAAATTCTAGATAATTTCACTTCATCATGAGGATTAACAAGATGTCTCCTAAAATATTTATATCAAAGATACATTATTCTAAAAAGAAGTGTTTAAATGAAATGTGAATATTTACATATTTTTATGCATACCACTCAAAACCATTCAAATAATAAATTTAAAAGTTTTATAATGAATTAATATTTTTTATCAAAAGATTTCAATAAACCTGAGATTGACATCAAAATAAAAGAATCAATGAAAATATATATTTTGAAGGAATTCTATGATACAATATCTTGACATAAGTTGATATAGAATTCAACATCTATCCTGTATATAGATTACTATAAAGGACTTTCATACAAAATAACTCTCATTTAATAAAAGAACCCATAATTGATAAAAACAAATAGACCACTCTAACTTGGTAATACCTTTTTTATTTTCCTAAATCACAAATTGATGAGGTATCATCATGGAAAATACATCTACTAAAAAACATATGGGGTATTTTTTTATCAAAATATTTCAAATCTAGCACTTAATTATTTTTCAAACTCCATCTAAAATTATGACTACTTTAGTGTTATTTTCAATTCATTAAGAAATATTTATTTTAATTTATAAAATTATTTTTCAATGTATTAAAAAGAAGGAGAGTGAATTATTCTGAAATATTTTTAGTCTTTCCCCTACCAACTTCTTAGTCATTTAAAATTTAATCTATGTCTATTTGATATGTTAAATCACCATTTATTAATGCTCATTCATTATTTTTAACCTATCTATCCTCCATTGCTTAATTTATTTTGTATTGTGGTATTTTAATTTCTACCATTATTTTTCATAATTTACCCGCCATAATTTTTGAAGAAGAATTAATTTTTTTATAATGGATAGATATCCTAATTTATTTTCTATATTGGTAGAGTTATCTAGACATATCATCTTTCCTTTCCTAATATTTTCAAAAAACACATTGTCAGTAATGATTGAGTTGAAACCATTATTCATATCTTGAGGGAGAACGAGTCAAGAACCTATTTTCCTTATGAAAGTAAACTAAAAGTTTACCCTAATTCATCTTTATAGTTTTAATTGGTACTTTAATTCTCTAATGATGCACAATGAGCCTATTGCATGTTTCGAATTTTTCATACTATACCAAGTCTTATGAATGTCAAAATGGCAGAAATTATTAGTTCATAATCAGGATAAAAAAGTATCATCCTGGATAATGTTGTGTTTTAATGATAAGAAGAAAATTATATTACAAATGATTATAAAAGAATCCATGTCAAGTATAATTTCCATATTTCCAAATGGTCAAATTTATTAAAATATATAAAGGATGAAAGGGTACTTATTTTTGTGAAGAGAAGAGTGTGTGGATATTTTTTGAGTGACTGAAAAGTGATAAAATTAGTACCATAGAGACTTTATGCATCTTAATTTCACCTTTTTTATAAATCTTCATATCTGTTTTAAGACCGAGCTCTTTTTTATGAGATCTGATGTTTTTTCATTTATACCTTGTGTGTTATCTATCCTTGTTTTTTATTTACTTCAAAATAACACAAGGTACCCATTATATAATTCCATTATTTCATCCTCCATTTTATAAAAACTAGTACACGCCCGTGCGTTCACACGACACTATTTATAATATTGTATATATTTAAATCACTAATAATGGGAACATAATATTGGAATACTGGTGGGGTGGAGAAATTGTTGAGACATCATAGAAATAATAGAAAACATTTAGTGGAATTAATAAGGAATAAATATTTATGTTACATGTTCAAGATGGAAAAATAAATGATATGAATGAAATAATTAATTTAAATGGATAATTCTAATTTTGAAAATAAAAAAACAAAGGACTGGATATGAATAAAAATCAAAGTAACAACAAAAAAGAAGAAGAATCATTTTAGTATTATAATTTTTAGGGTCCAATAAGAAGACACTGAAATTATAGTTCTATTAGTCTAATGAAATAATAAATCACAACATGAATGATTAAATATAATTATTCAAGTCAAAATAATATGGATAAAGATAGCATTGGATAGTGTCAAAGGATTGGATAGTGTCAAAAGATAGCATTTACAGACTCACAAAGTACTTGAAATTTGAGTTATAAGATACTGATAAAGAGTTGAAAGTTAGCATACCCAACAACTGAAACATGAATAAATATTTATCATCAAATTTGTCCTTAAACATCACATGTTGGAGTAGGAGAGTCCAAATTATCAACCCATGGAGTTGAATCTTCATCTTTAAATTCATATCCATATTGACCTGTTGAAAAAATAAATAACGTAATCAGTAGATAAAATATGATATGTCTGGAAATTTCATGTTGTAGTCAATGAAAATATCAGATATGTTTTTTTCCCACTTAATAAAGTGATGAGATGTTTTATGTTTGTAATGAGAAAACACCCTATAATAAAAATTAATATAATAAATGTGTAAAACTATTAAAAAATAGATCAAAACAGAAAAGAAGCAAATGACCTGAGTCTGTATACAAAACTTATGAATGATTCTAGGAATAGTCTTTAACACCAAACATTCATTTAAGGGAAGTATATTTACATATAGATCTGAATATCCCTTATGGATGATGAATCTACTACATTGAATTCACTGAAAAGGGTAGATTAAAATTATGAGATTCACTTTTGATTATAAATAGTCAGGGATATATACCATTTTTCTATAAACCTTGTCTTAATCATATTTCAATGTGAAATAACAGATTTATGTGTAGATGAAATCAATTTCAAATTTAACTAACATCTTATATACCTTGCTAACCCTGAGGTGGTATTTGGTAAGTTACAACAGTTTAACACGAAAATAAATTGGTGATAAATGTTGACTTTCAAGTGAATGTAATACCATGTGTGTAATTTCAATTTATAATGTATACTACTTATTTATGTTTTGAATTATTAGGCTGTCTAGAATATGAAATCTTGTATTTAAAATAATTCAGAAAACTCAAAATCTTGAAAAAACTGTTCTCTGACATTGAATTAAGTTTACAAGAATGATAAGAGTTACAAGAAGAAAAGTGTTCTCTGGAGTATTTAATTGTAAAACAGAAATAATGAAAACCTTATTTTATTACCACTATGAACTGGTCAAATTACCAGTATTATATATATATAATGAAAAGACAATTTTATAATTAAATGAAAATACAACTAACTCAAAATTACAATTTAGTTTTCCTCTAAAATATCAAATAAGAACATACCAGATCATAGTAATTGTATGTTCACACCCTCAATAGTTTTGAACTGGTATATTCACGCCCTCAATATTAAGCTGAAGAGTATGGGTACCTGATTCTTAGAAATTTTGACGTAGTTGTTCACATTGTCAACATATTTTTCCTAAATTAATGATACAAACTGTCAATAAAATTAAAATACAATTTCTATCATTTTCAAAAAAAAATATACAATTCATTACCATTCTTAAATTTCATTGTAATGTAGAAATGTAACCATACCAACTCATATAAATTGAGATAAGAATTGATCGATACATGAGCAGAGGCATATTTACAATGCCAAGTTTCTTAAGGATGTCCATGACTTTGCAGATTATGACATAGTAGAGGAGTCCACAATCAACGGCAGTAAGCTTGTATACAATAGAAATATGACAATGATAGTTAATTACACTACCCAAAGCTGCATACCATTCCAAAATAATATAAGAATGCTGAAAAGCAATACTGAATGAAATTAATAAAACAGGCCACATGAAATAAATACATATATCGAATGAATCATAATTTATAAAATAAAATAAAGTAAATATTAATACATATCAGACAACCTGTTTGTAGTTGATGCCTTTGTATTCTCCACTGCAGCTCCTATCAAATATTTGTAAAATTTTCATCCAAAAAGTCCTGAATCATTATAAAGTAATCAATAACACAAAAGTGAAATGTTTTATTTAGAAATTATTGACATGTACATTAAGGAATAACATTACAATGAAATTAAAAATTTACAGAAAAGAGGTGAATTTTACGATGGTAGTTGTATGATGAAATGTAAGTTGAAATGGTTCACATAAGTTGAAATGGTTCACATTTATAAATCCTGTTTATGTTTTCACATGCGTACTGAGGAAATAATTAGAAAACAATCAAATAAAACTGATAATATTTAATCATGAATAGAAGGTGGTTTTTTCATGAAATTAGGATAGAAAAACTTTTTCACAGATGTTGATCTATATAGGTTGAAACTAATGCATTGACATTGATATATGTTTTGAAGAGCAGAATGCATTCATAGGCCTGGATGAAATGTTTTTGAAGTCAAGGATGGAAGCATTATAATCATCTATTTCATATGTTTTTAGTGCATAAAAAACAATATTGAATTCAATAGGGAAAACATGTTACCTTCATTCATATGTTTTACATAAGGGAGGATAACTCCATGATTTTAGGAAAAATTACCTGCATTCATTTAGAAATCCTATTTTTGTATTCACATGCACTAAGACTAATCGGTACATAAGGGGAATATGGCTATACCTACAGAGACAAACATGTTACAACCTAAAGCCAACATTAAATAACAATAAACCCAAGGAAATAAAAGCAATGAATATTGTAAATAGAAAATGAAAAAGGAATTATTGCACTATGAAAAGAGGTTGATGATATACCATGATGTATAATTTGGTGTGCCAAATTTGAGTGAAGTATGTTACCATTATTCTGCAACCTCTTGCTCATCGATGTTATACCCTGGTGTTGCATTTGGAGGGCCAAAATTGTAGTTTCATATTTCAGAACATCTTGAACCTTCATTTCCTTCTCAGTTTCATATGTTGTAGTAGAATATCATATTTGAGAATATCCCCACCATCATAATAAATCATATCTTAATCATTAAAATCAGTTGAACCTGGTAAAAATAAATTACAATCAAACAATCTAACCCTAACATAATGAAGCAGTTTGATATTATGATATCATACTGAGAATATCCTCTCAAAACAACTAATCCATGAATGTAAAACACCAATATAGAATGCAGTGATTACCTAGTAAAAGACATCATGATGGAGGAACCATATTCCCTCAGTGATTATTTGACACACAAGTAGTCTTCCACTCTGTCTAGTGGTCCTCGTATGATTTTCATTTACTGCATTGAGAAAATGTGATCAATTTAATAAGAAAACATATGGGATGATGGAAAGACACTTTAAATTTTCTCTGTATGATTTTCCCATAAAAAGTTAAATAATATGATGACATTGATATTATTGTTATCATAGCAGATAATCTAAAAATTGGAATGCAGTTGTGTGGAAATTTAATTTCATGGAAGTAAAGTCACAACGGGTATCTGATCTTGATCACATCAATGGGTGAAGTTATAGTCTAAGGAATATTGCCAAAAAAGGCCCCCGACATCACATCATCAAACATGATCCTTGTACACATATAAAAGTATTGGGGATGCTCCAATCGACCCGGAAAAGCATAACTATTTTTCTATGTTTTTTTACAGAAAAACTTAAACCACATATGCTTATTTTAACATTGTCTTAATATGAAATAATATAGAAAAAGAAATTATATATAGTTGAAGTAAAAGAAAGATTAAAACAGAGATATAGCGAATGAACAATGAAAGGGTAACATAACAAAGTTTCAATATCAGAAAAAAAACAGATTTAGCCTTAGTAAATTTGCAATAAACATGTAATAGATGCAGTTCGAGGTGACATAGAATACATTACATAGATAGTAGTCAACAAATCTGTACTCGGTTGTTGTGGAAAACCCTTATGTGAGATCATCAAACCTGAAAAATAAACCAGATTATAGTCAACGGATTTTCGTTCAACCGGGTCCCTATAATTCTTTCTGTGGATACCTTAAAAACAACCAATTCCCGAATGGACTCCCAATTGCAGTGAATGGAAAAAGCAACGGACATGAAGATGAAGTAGGTGTCGCATCCGCCTCTCCCAGAAGCACTAACGTGAAAATGTTTTCTTCACACATTAATAATCTACCCTACCCATGAATCTAGATTGACATTTAAATAATTTTTCTTCATCTGTGGCATGCATCATTGACCATATATGAGAAATGTTTCCTCAAAAAAATTAGAAAAAAAAGAGATCTAGAACCTTGATATAGAAAATAATGGGTTTAGATATAGTGAAGAGTATTTGTATTTTTCATGTACATAAAAACTAATGAACTTATACGCTGCAAGAAACATATTTAATAGTTCAAAAATAAATTTCTTAGTTTACAGATAGTTTAAAACATATTAAACACATAACTTGATGTGTATTCAGTGATTAAAATCAAGTAGTCATCGAAAGGCTTACCTTAGTAGCTCCCCTGCACAATAATTTAGTCTCTGGTTGAGCTGTATTCATATCATTTATCATCTCTCTTATCTGTTTATAAATTATTTTAGAAGAAGAAATGATGAAACACCTCAGATGAAAACAAATCTTGGATAAATATAAATTAGTTTAGAAGAACTGAAGAAAAAATGAAGGACAATGGTTAGTTTGCAGTAGATAGTAGAAAATACGGATGAATTGATGGGTTACCAGAGGGAAACTGAAGGAAAGTGGTTGTATAATGCGTTGACAGACTAAGGTATATCTCCAATGAAGTTTTCTCACACAGATCTAGGAACAAAATTAAGTATAAGGGTGGTAATTTCTACGAAATTAGTAGAACATACCTGTTGCAGTCAGTACAGGCCGTAGATTTCAGAAACGATTGTAGTAGCTTCCGAAACCCTATATTGCATATATCCGAAGAGGTGGAGGCCTTGTGTCGACAAGTAGTGTCGGCTGTAGATTTCAGAGAACGTTCTTAGTTAAGACGTCAGGCGGCGATGAAGCAAAAACAATGGAGCTTTTTGAACTAGTGAATCGGAATCTTGAAGTCGCGATGGGGAGGAGATCCGTAGAGGTTAAGATGATGTACGGAAGGACCAACAAGGTGGAGTCGCGGCGAGATATGGGATTTGGGGAGGGGAGGGGAGTGGAGCGGGAGAGTGGATTCAGGGAGGAGGGAATCGGGGAGGGGTGCGGGAACCCTAGAGCAGGGAGAGGTGTATCGAGGAGGTGAAACAGGGAGGGGAGGGAATTTAAAGGGAAAATCCTGATTGGGGTTGCGATGGTTGGGGGTATTTTTGGGATGGATTCCTTGAAATTGGTGATGCGGAGCATTATAGAGACGACAACTCAGCTGGGAAACACCCAACTTTAGTATATATAGTGGATAAATAAGTCCTCAAGACTAGGGTTTTCCATCCGATGATTGTATAATCATAGAAGTCCAAGGGATAAAGAATTTTATATCAATTTATCAAAAATTTGTAAATGATTATACTCATTATAGAAAAAAACTGGGTATAATAACTTCTTATCATTTTAGGTTGAAATATAAAAAGTTGTGGAGATATGGACTTTACAAACACACACAAATAAATTAGGGGTACTAGGGATTTCTTATCCCAAACCTCTTTAACATTTAGTTTTTTTCTATCTATCTAAACTTTGTTTCAATTTATTTATCTAATTTAATTTTGCATGTCACTTCATTAACATAATTTTAACATCATATCCTGATAAATACCAAATTTAGAAAGTAATCATAAGATATAAAATCATTATACTTTTTGAGTTTTTTTCCATTAAATATTTTTATGAATATTGCTTAATTTATTATCATATATTTATCTTTAATGATAATTACTGAATTATAAGGAATAAACTTAACTATAATTTGAAGGATTCTTTCAAGATATCATATTTCATTCTTATTTTAGGGTATAATTTCTTAATCATTTTAAATATCCTTACTTCACTTTTTCCATAATGTACTTAGTTTTATTTATAATTATTTATTTATTTGGGTGAAAATATTTTATATAGGGTTTTTATTTATTTTTAAATTACCCCACACTTGAAATTTACTTATATAGAACTGAAATTGATACTAGTGTTAGTCTTTGAGTGTTTTCCAACTCTAATATTTCAGGTGAAATGATCCAAACAGTGAGCTCTATTTTTATATTCTTAATGGATTTCTATATTTATAATATTATTAATATTTATTCTTTTTTTAATGGAACTAGTTTTTCCTAGTAGAAAGATTAAATACAAATATTTTCTTATCCCTATAAGTCTATGAATTTGAATTATCATTCTTAGACCTTATTGAATTATCATGAAGGTTATAAACTCATTTAATCCCTAAGAAAATATTTTTTTTTGATTAAAATATTTTTTAATAATGTTTAAATATATGGTAGGATTATTGATGCTAAAAATCCCGATTCATCATTTTTACACTACTTATATTATCTGAAATTTTATTGAGAAAAGTTTTTATAATATTCTACCAAAAAATAGCAATACATTTTACATTGAACATATTTCAAAGAATACTACTAAAATATTTAATGATTAGGCTCAATAAAAAAATTCTATATTAAAACTAAAACAATGGAAGAGGATAAATATTGAATGATCTCAACAAAAAATATCTCATTGACACGTCAATAAATGAAATATATGACTTAGAAGTTTATATTTTATAATTGATTTTGAGAAAATAATTTTAAAGATTTAGGGAGGAATGAAAGCGAATGATATCATCTACTAATCAACACAACATGCTTGGGAAAAAATCCATCCTTAAAAAATTTAGATAATTGAGATTAAGATCATTTGGAATTCACTTCCATAGAATATTTAGATTATTAAAATGAGATTAAAATTTATACTATACACATTAAGTCTAAAGATCCTATATAGAGGAAGAAGTAAGCAGAAAAGTTTAGTTTTATGTGAAATATTCATCCATTGAAGAAAATGATGATGAAGATTAATATTTTAATATCATAATTCTAAATAGATATATTCATAATCTATAATCAAAAATTGTGAAACTAAATGAATGAAATAATGAGTTACTAAAGTAATTTGAATATCTATGTAATGGTTATCACACGAAAACATTAGTTTATTTATTTTTGAGTTTCCATTATTTATCTCTCTTCTCAAGTGGAATTTCATTGACATTTTGATGTAGTGAGCATTTACCACATGTCACACTTTTAGATAAAGAGATAGTACTAACCCTATGGAAACTATGTGGTAGGTTGAAAATTTTTAACATAACCAATCATATAGTTGGAACATGATTATAATAACCATGTGTCATGCCCATGAAAGGTGCTCTAGGTTCCCAGTAAAAGGCACATGGTTGGTACATGGATTTAGAAACCATGCAACCAAACCATGAACAATTCCCATGTCATTAAAAAGTGGAAAATGAAAATTTCCCCCTCTTCAGTTTTTTAACCAAATCCCCTTATTCCCTTCCTTTATTTTAACCTTAAAACTCCCATGAATTCTCCCTCTTGATTTCCTCCTCCCAATTTGTGAATGTTTGATGTTATTTAGGATTTAAGGTTAAATCTTCAAGGTGAATCACTCCTAAACTCTCCCCCTTTCCTTATTATCTCTTCTTCTCTCCTCTTTTTTCCCTTTTACGATCATAGAGACCTTGGTTTCCATGTGGATCAATTTTTAATTGAGTATTTGTGATGTTTTAAGGTTTTAAATGGTTCTATAATCCCTTTTGGCCTCCATTGAGGTGATTTAGCACAAGTTTTTTTCAATGAAATAATATTTAAGGTATGTATCCCTTTCCATAGCTCTTTGGAAATTGAACTATGATTGTTTTTCTATTTTAAATTATTTTTAGGTGTTTTTAAAATTTTATCTAGTATAATTAGTTGTCTTGGTTAAATGAGGGTTGTTACTTTTTAGTTTTTATAATAATAGAATAAGATTTATCTATGGTTTTAAATTATAAAATCCATTTTTGAAATCCATACACACCCATTGTTTGTGTAAATTCTCAGGTGTATAATTGGTATCATTTAATCTATATATGAAGGATGATTTTGTTTCCAAAATAAATTAAAATAGTTTTTTGAAAATATATGGGTCTTATTTATCTTTAAATGTAGTGTGAGTATCTTATAAAATTGATGTTTTAGTGACTTTAATGTGTGTGATTTTGGAAAAATGTTTTAAAACTGGGTTTTTATAGATACTAATAATACCTAAATGGTAATTTCTAAATATATTCTTTAGAAAATGAAAACAACTTGAAACATTCCCTCAGTGTTTTTGAGAATGAATAAATATTTGATGTTGTGCATGTGATAGGAACAATGAAGGGGCTTGTGTATTTTATATATGTTCTTGATTTAATTGGAGATATTTCATGTGAGGGTGTTAGTAGTGAGGGTTCGACTCATTTGTAAATGATATGATATATATTATTGTTGATTGAAATGATCACTTGACTCTACACTATTTTTGATTCATGTGTAACCATAGGTTTCTAGGTGGAAAATATAGGTATATGAACTGCACTAGTTTAGAATCACACTTTGAATAATGTCCCTAAGAGAGATTATATTTTGATTATGGGATATGACCCTTGGTTAGGAAAGTGCGGGAAATACTGGGTGTCAGGGAAGGTTGTTGCAATCCATTTCCAATATTATTTGGAAGTTGTATAAGATTTTCCTAGATTTTCTTAATAGATATTAGGTTCCCATGAATAATTATTTTATGTATGTTTTATTTTATAACACACAACACCATTATTTTCAAAAAAAATGGTAGGATGTTTTCCTTTCACCTATATATTTTTTTAATTTATTCTATGACTCTGTTCTTTAAATAAGGTTTCTAAAATAGTTTTATAAATTGGAAATGGTTAATGAGAAAGGAAAATGGTTTATGGGTTATTTAATTTGATACTCACATTGAATGAAAAAAACCAAATGAATACTTTTAAATTTATATTTTCAAATTAGCAAGAAATCATTTTACTTTTAATAGGTATACATATATTAGTGGGTGGGTGACCACTGGGATATATAGCTCACACATATCATCATTATAGGTTTATCATGTTCCTTTGAGTTATAGTGCATGAATTGTGGGTTTTATTTTGAGTATTGGATGGAAGATAATGAACATGATTCACTCAGCACATGAATATAGAAGTTTAGGTTTTGTTTCTTTTGTTTATTTTTGGTATCTTTGATGTATTGGAGTTTTAGTATTTTTTCCTATCCATGTTTTATCTTATTTAGCTGCAATTATTCAGTGGATATTGGATCATGTTGTTTATTTTTCTGTATTCGATTATTTTCATGTGAGTTTTTACATTATTTATAACATCATTTTTATTTTCACTTAATTTTTAACTACTTATTTGGTGATGTGACCATCCAATGTTTGGAATGGACACATTTGATTTCCAGGTGAAAACCCTTTGATTTATATTTATTCTTCAGGAGAAATCATTCCCATTGGTACTCTTTTGATAGCCTTGAAACTTATCACCAGCCTAGAAGGATTGGGGATGCCTCTTATGCCTTGTTATAGGCTGAATCAAGTGCCCTTTATAGGGGATACCTGGGTTGGTTCAAGAGAAAATTATACAAGAGCCTAGGTTCTTATGAGGGCCTAATATTCTCAAGATTACCTTATTATTTGGGATTAGAGGTAGGAAAATTGGAATTCAATTAGTTGTTCATGATTAAATACTTTATCATCATCTATTTGGGAGGGAACTTGAGTTACTAGGGTGGTTTGGCATGTTTATGTCTTGAATTCAAGCTTGTTTCTCAATTTTTTTTGATATTTTTAGCCTTTATTCTGGTTTTTATTATTGGTGTTGAGATTTTATTGTTTGAGTATGTTTTTTTTATGAAGTGGAAATTGTAAGGAAAATTAGGGTCACATGTTTACTATTCATGATCTAGAAATCATGCATCAATTATGCTAATCAATCTTAATACCTTCCAGTGAGCTTCTCACTACTAGTGCAAGGTTTTCCAAACCATGCATATTTATTAAATTCTTTGATTTTTTTAGATTTTATTCCTTATGATTTTTTCCCTTATACATTCTTTCTAGTGTTTTGGGATGGGTATTAATGTTTTATATTTATTATAAATGATATTTTGATTCATTTAAATTTTATTTCCTAAATAAAATCCTTTATTTATTTTGAAAATGAGTTGGAACGTTAAAAAAATTAGAATATTTTATAAAATATTTTAAGAATTAAAATGAACATGGGATTTTATAAGTGTTTTTATTTGATAAGGAAATGTTTTTTTAAAATTCATACAATATTTTTAGAGTTTCCTTGTGAAATTTTCTAAGTAACCCTCCCCTATACTTTTGAAAAATCTATGAATTGAAACTGTTTAAAAAGAGGGCTAAGAAAAACTTAATGTAAAGCATCGAGGGATATCTGATGTTTTGAATTGAATAATGTTTTTAATGGAATGGTCTAAGATATTTTATAAAGAAAAGTAAGGGGTTTTTATATGTCCCCAATATTTGATCGATGAGTATTATTTTGATGCCTCTTTTGACAATTCTAGATTTATTCATTTTTTGTATTTAGTTTTGAGGTATTTTGGGAATTAAGAGTTTTTGAAATGGTATTTTAAGGTTGAATTAATAATTTGTGTTTTGGTTTTGGATGTTTTAATATTCAGTGGTTTTTGTGTGTGTTTGTGTTCCTTTCTTATAGAGTATACCCCAATCCATTAATAATTTATTAACAAGAGGGATCTATAAGTGGTTCAATGCAAGTTGACCCTTCAGTTGATCAATTCCTATCTAAGTCATTTTATCTAATTGCCTTAGATATTAATTGTAGTGGTATTCCTCTTCCAACCTATACTTAGGATTTCATTAGAGAGTTCTAAAATTTAAATCCTATCTTTTCCTCGGGAAACTAAATTCTAAAAAATTAGAGGAATGTTTGCTAAGTATTGAAGAGATATTCACCCCACATGAGATTCCATAGTCTCTCATGATTATTTTTGATTTTTTTTCTTGAGGAATAAAGTTGTAAGTGGTGTAAGTACATTATCTAGACCAAAACACTCAGGTAAATTTCATAGGAAGGATTCAAGACAAAGTTCATCCTGAAATACTATTAAGTGGCGGTGACAGTACTGAAGATCATAGAATTATATTTCCTCCAACAAGGTGATATGATGGTGTTAGACTGTGCCTTTCAATTTGTTAAGCTAACACCATAAATTTCTGATATCTATATTGATGAATTTTGAGAGCTTTGTATTTTGAAAGAGGTATTCAACCATATCTTCTATCGACCGTGTCTTCCCCTGGACTTTCCAATTATGAAGATATAATAAAGTAGTCCATGAGGATTGAAGTTGTCTTGATAGGGATATATGAAGTGATCGATATTTCACCCATACCTAGGAGTGGTGGAGGGGAATTCATTAAAATTGAGGGTAATAAAGACAGGTCTAGGAAGTCCGAAGTTGGAATCAAGAGACCATCTAGATTTATCTCTCTAAAATCCTTTGGAAGCAAGTCTTGGGTGTGCCACCAATATGAGAAGGTAGGTCATATTAAGAATCCCTTATAAGATACACCTAAGACTAGACATACCTATGGCCATCTAGGTTACCTATAGGGGTTTTATAGGGTTTTTTCTTATTATAAATTAAGATCATGATTTACCTCTTCAGAAGATTCTTAGGTTTAACCCACAGAACCTAGAGTTGAAGTAGTGTCTGTTTGAGGTTACCCCCAATTATCTTCCTTATTTTATTATTGGATATTTATATCCATGTGTTATATCCTTTATTATTCTATAAGTCTAATGTTTTTGGTGAATTTTCTTGTGAATTTATGGGAATATAATCTTAATATAAATTTATTGTGGTGAATTATAGATTATTCTAATAGTTATTTATAAATTATTATGTCATTTTATGGTGGTGTTGCTTATGTTGTGCCTATTCTATTTTTATTTCATGCGTTTCATTAGGATCTATAAATTTTTTTGAATTTTGAATATTATAGTGTAATGATATATCATTATACAGTTAGGAGACCACCATAGAAGAATCTATTACTGATTCTAGTGAGTGTTTCCTTTTGTTTTTTCTTTGAGTTGTGATTTCCAGTTGTTAGGTTAGCCCTTTGATCACCACCCTCTAAACCCTTATTTTTTATATTTGGAAAGTGTTGGGTTATGGATCATGTTATGGATAATCCTTAAGACATAGAGTAGGACATAAAAGGATTGTTTTATTTTGATTGTGCTCCAATTGAGGAGCTCCTTGTTTTTTGGATATTTTGTGAAGAACCTAGCCTTCACCCTTTATATGCCCCTGCTTTATTATTTATAAGACCTTTGGTGGGTATTTTTTCAGTCTTAGATCAATATTATTCCCTCTGAATCTGTAGTTTTTTGTCTCTTGGATCATGTCTTCATTAGGAAAGCTGAGTGTAAGATCCTGTCTTTTTCCAGGTACGTCCCTCTTTGAGTTTTTCATTTGAGCCTTAGTGGCTGAGTCTTGTTCAGAGAAGGAGAGCCTTTATTAGGGAAAATGACCTAAAGTTCAGGGATATATGTTTTTTTTGAATTAATGGAGTCCATTTATAAATGTGTTAAATGAGTCTATGAGGGTTTTCCATGTTTTGGAAGGCTTTGTAGGTGTTCCTAGTCCTTATGTAGAATTTGGGATCAAAACAATATACTAAGAAATTACATGTCATGTACATGTTACATGACATGTAATTGCCACTGAACATGTCATGAACTAGTGCATGGTGTGAAACAATTACACATCATGTAAACCATTCACATCGAGTAAAAGTCGATCATGGTTAAAAATAAATATGAGGTGATGGGTTTTTCAGAATATCTCTTTAAAAAGAAACATACAATGTGTAAATGGATTGCATTCCATGTATTTATCATGAGTAGTGGTTTTATGTAAGTAGTGTAGATGATTTTTTTCCTCATTCCTTTGGTAAAAACTTTCCTCTCTCGACCTAGGACATATTCCAGGTGATCTTAGAGCCTTTACATCCCTTCTAGATGTCCTTTTTGAGAAAATAAATCCTTGTTAAGTCATTTTGTTTAGGTTTTCCCTTCTCTCCCTTTATTCTCTGGTCGTTGGGGTGTAATATCTTGACCTTGGTCATTGTTGGTTTTGATCTTGATCGGTTATGATATAGGATCCTTCTTGCAATCAATTTCACCTTCATTATTGTTGGAAAATCCTATTAGAAGCATTGGTTAATCACCAATTTAAGGTAGGGGGTCTAAACATTAACCCTGTGGACTATTTAATTTCAAGTATGTTCAATATTGTAACTGCGCCAACTTAACATGCACCCAAATTAATTAAATAATGAATTTTATCAATTCTTGGAATCCCTTTGGATCTAATTGGTTATCGACTTGGATTATGGATACCGTTTAGGTGAGAAAACCCTTATTTATAAATCAATTTATTAATGGATTAAAGTTTGTTTAGCATGACATGAGTTTTGGGTGATTGCTTGATATAGATTCACCTTGGTTTGGTTTGATTATTGAAATGACTGTCATGTTATTGGTTTATGTCCAAGTGATGAATGAAATGTTTAATTGAATGATAAATGGTAATTTGAAAAATTAACCATTGAGCTTTATGATGTGATATTATGTTATCTTTGCTGCTATGCATAGTGATACATGCTGTAATGCTTATATAGAGGGCTATTCCCAATGATACATGCTGAAATTATTATATATTGGGCTTGAACTTGTTGCATGCTGAAATGCTTATATATTAGTCTTGGCCCTTATGCTTGCTGAAATGATTATATACCAGGATTGGCCCTAATACATGCTGAAATGATTATATACCAATATTATCCTTGATATGCACTAAAATTCTTATATACTGGGCTCAAACTTGATTGATTACTGAAATGATTATATAGCGGGTTTTGACCCAGATTTGTGTGATTTATACCATGGTTATATGGTTATGGTTGGCATGGTTGTGAGACATGCTCAGAGACATTCCGACATAGTGCTAAGGTAGGTTATTTTTACCATGGTTATATGGTCATGGTTGTAATGGTCATGAGACATGCTTAGAGATATTATAGCATAGTTCTGAAGTAGGTTGATGTGGTATTAATTTAATTAATTAACCCACCTATTTATTTCATTATTGCATGCACTTATTATCAAATTGGTTTTGTTTAGACACAATGGTGTAAACCTACTAAGTTATACTCACACCCTATTCAGGACACCATTTGGTACCTGAGAAGATTACATGGATGCGGGATTGGACAAGGGAAAGGGACCTTACTATTTATTGTTGCTTACTGTATGGGTTGGAGTTTGGATACGAGACCGATATGGGGTTCGAGACTAGGGTCTTTGAGTTTTTTTTGAGTTTTATAGTATTTTATTTGTATTAATTATAACATGAAATATAGTTACATTTAATCCCATCATTACATTATTTCCTTATTATTTACTATATTATTCAGTTGGATTTCATTGTTTGATTTTTTCTACTGTCTTGTATTGTTTCCATTATTTTCACTAATCTGCTATTTATTGTTATATGATTATTAATCTATGTTATAACTATGTAACCAAGGGTTATAGTCTCACCACTATACATATCACATCCCAAATACTAGTTAGTATCCTCTGGAATATGAGGAGGTGTGCTTGAGGCCTTGTAACCAACCCGTTTTGGCCACATGAGAGAGTGTCAGATCAGGGAATGTTACAAAGTGGTATCAGTGAACACCATGTTTCTTTTCTATTTATTTACTATTTGTGAAAGGTATAAATGAGACTATGATGTGTTGAGACTTGTTAATGAGATTGTGCATGGGTGTAACTAACCCATGTACAAGGGAAAATCAGATTTCCCAGGGATGGATTTTTGTTTATACAGTTTTCTTGTTACAGTTGATGTTATTTCACCTTGGGTGATTCACATGTTATGTGAGATTATTATTTTGTGATGTTATTGGTTATTGAGATTTATACTCATGGTCTAGTATGACACGATATGAGTATGCATGCACCATGATAGGCACATAGGGATATATATTGACATGCATTGTTCATGATAGGGACATATTTATAACATGTGATATATACTTTCCTATTTGAACTATAATATGAGATAACTGTTATAACTAATAAATGGAATGAAATAAATTGATATTTCATAATAAAATATTTGTAATCTAGGTTTAGAGAGACCAGGAGTTAGTGTTTCTCTATTGTTGTCAACTGTTGAGGTTGACTTGGTTGTTGTTGCCAGTGTTTTAAGGAGTATGTTTATCTTGTAAAGAAAATGACTCCTCATCATTTTCTAGTTGATCTCTAGGAGAGTGGAAATTAGTACGCTCCTAATATCACACCTGAATGTTTGAAATAATGTTATTTTATTATTTTATCTGCATTTGAAATATTTTGATGAGGTGCGGGCCGAGTCTGACTGATATCTTGTGTTTTTGCTGGTAAATGATGGTTCTGGGGTTTGTCAGCACTCAACGCATGAGCATGATATGAGTGAAGCCGCACAGCTTCGCTAACTCACCTTGCAACCTGCCTCATGCACAATTAATTAATTAATAAATAGAATGAAGTAAGAATGGTTTTGATAATAAAAATAATATTGTAATTATTTCAGAATATTATTATTATTATTATGGTTAATATTTTATCAATTTATTAGCATTTTTTTATTATTGTTATTATAAAATTATCAACATCATTAATGTTATTATTATTATAAGTGTTAAGGGGAAAAATTTTATTAAGTTATTGTTATTATTGACCTCCTAAAAATAATAAATATTATTATTATTATAAATATTATATATTTTTTGTCATTATTAACTTCTTATTTTTATTTTTATTTATTTTTTTATTATTTTCTTCCCCCTTGTTTAGGGTTTGGTCCCCCTTCTTCGACCTGCCGCGCGACCACCCACCAGGTGCGCCCCTCTGCCCTTGTGCTCACCCTCCTGTGCCCTCCGCCATCCTGCTTGCCTGCCTCCTGGATCCGTTGTGCCCCACCTCTTCTCCGAACAAACCTTCGTCATTCCTCCACCCTAGGCCAACGCCCTCCCCTTCCTATTATCCGACGCCACCCCCCCTGGCCTCCCTATTTGGAGACCCTCTCCCTCTTCAGCGAGCATACCCTCCCATCTCCGGCCATCCTGGTGGCCGGAACTGCTCCCTGCAACTCGACGCACATCCCCCTTGTTGCGTCCTCTCCATCACGGCACGACCCCCTCCTGGCACGCACCCCTATCCCGATCATGACCCCCTCTCGTGCATAGTTCCGATGCAGCCCTTGATGGCCGACGCGGCCCCTCCCCCTTTTCGGTTCTGCTTTGGCCAGCGAATCCCTTGCCGGCGACCTTCTTTCTCCGGCCAACCGCGCCTACTTCGGCCTTCTTCCAGCCAGCCTCCGATGCCTTTTTTTCCAACCAACCCCCAGTGCACCCCCTCTCTCCCAACCAACTCGAAACCTGCCGGCGTCGCCCCTACCAGCGCGCATCTTACTGGTGCTATTTCCCCCCTCCTTTATAACCTCTATCATTATTTTAACTCTTTTTGTTATATTGATCTTGTTGGGAATTTCGGTTTAGGATTTCGTTTCATTGGTTTAAGGTTTTAGGTTCCACGTGGATGTGTTTTTTGTCATGCCATGGTTTTGATGTAGGTCTCTAATTTAACTTGATTTTATAATTTGAGTTGCATATTTTTCTTGCAATTCACACCTTATATAGATTCTAGGTATTTTTTTGCAACAACTGGATAATTTATTTGGTATGCAAGGATTGTTGTTTATGCCTTGTTTGGTGAAAATTATGTTGTTTTGGTTAAAATGTGCACACTAAGTGTTTGTCTAAATGTTCTGGTAGATTTTTCACCTTGTTCGCAATATGTAAAATGTGGTTCATTATTTTAAATGGATTTATGGCATGCAAATTGGGTTTTTATGCCTTGTTGGGTTTTAATTGGAATTGTTTCAATAATGGGTGCGTGATTTTTTTTGTGAAAAAGTTTCTGATTAGCGTTTATGTGCTAAGTGAGATATAAAATGTTTTATTTGAATTTATTAAAGTATTGGTAGCATGTGAAATGATATTTCTGGGTCCTTTTATGGCTTTCCAAAGTGGTTTTGGTTTTATAAACAAATGGGTAAGGTGTTTTAGCACGTGTTGCCGATAAGTGTTCGTTTGACATTTTTATGAAAATGTTTGTGCCTTGTTGTGAAATTTTTTGGACATGTTCAATCAATTATTGAAGTAGTGTTCCATGTGTTTTTGTGGTTACGTGAGGCATGTATGTGTGGAAAAAGGATATTTGATGGGAAATGTACCACTTTGAGCATGTTTTACTTATTGTGCAATCAGTTTATTCGATTGGTCAAGTCGTGTGTTTTCTATTTGGGTATGTTGGGGATTTTTAATTGATCATAAGAGAGGCTTTGAATAGGTTTTGGGTGTGTAAGGTCGTGGGTTTCTTTTTGGAGTTGTTTAATAAAATTTAAAGTGGTTTATTAAATAGTACAGATGTCGTGAACCGTGTTTTGAAAGCATGCCTAGGTGGTTATTTTACACTGGTTATTCGTTTGGGTTGTTTTGGGTCCATGTTTATGTACCTTTGTTGTTGTGCGTTTATTGCAGAACGTTGGTGGGGTAACCCCACGTTACCATGATCATCAGTTTGCGTGTGGTTGTGCTCCTATGTGAGGCATGTCACATTGTCACCTTCGATTTGCGAGTTGAGGTAGCCCCCCCCACTGCACTCGCCTTTAAATTCAGAATTTATTAATTGCTTGATATTTTATTAATTTTAATAAATGGGAAATATTATAAGATAATTAATTTTTAAATGATTATTTGGTGTAAAGAGATCCGTTTATTTTATACACAACTCTTGAAATATTTTCCTGATGAACAAACACCCAGTAGTGAAAGAATGCCCATTTGGCCTTTAAACACAATTCATGGAATTTCAAATGTTGTTCTGGTTTATTGATAAATGATTTCTTTTGAAGTGTGAACAAATGCTTTGGTTCTCTTGAGAAATTAGTATTTTCTTTAAAATTGGTGAAGGCCCGTTTGGTACTTTAATAAAATAAATTATTTTTGAAAACTCTCTTTGGGGTGACTCAGGGATGATCTTTGGTGTACTTTGACTACATGAGTTGTGTGTGATGTTTGTGCTACTTGATTGAATTTGTTGACTCACACCTTTACTTTTTATTATATGTGTTGGCATGGGAATCTGGAATAGTAAGTGAATCTTCTAAGAACGATTGCTGTACTAGTTTAGATTATGCACTGGCTAGTGGCCCTTAGTACTGATTATACTCTGCTAGGGGATTGGGCCCCTCGGTTAGGCCATGTAGGAAAAAACCGGGCATTAGGTCGTTATGACGTCATCAAGAGTAGGCATTCCTTTAGTATGAGTCACATGTATAGTATGTTCTGGATTTTTCATGAGCTCTTAGGTTTGAACCATGTTTTCTTTAGTGTTTATTTTTATGTGGTGGACGATTAGGAGGCCTAGTTTGGTTGTTGGCCCCTGTGTGCCACTTCTTTTCCATTTCCATTAGCATGTGTTGTGTGTTGTGTCTGGTTTTCCATTTGACTAACAACTAAAATTTGGATTTCTAAATTTTTCATAAAAATGTTTTTAAATGCAATGCACCTGGTCCTTTCAAACATTAAACTTGTTTTTAAATTAAAAAGGGAAATGGACTGTTACTTGTCTTAGAAATGGAAGTGTGTGTGTGGAAAACCATATTGTGTATAATTTAGTTCAAACCTGAAATTGGTAAATTCTTTATTTAAAGGTAGTGCATTGGGAATATTTTTTTGGGCACGCCAACTGAGTTTTAATACTCATGCTTATTCTGTTTTCTTGTTTTTAGTTTCTGTTGTAGGTTTGACTTGAGCTTGCTCACCGTGGGTGAGAGTTGGTTATGGACTGGTGAGCAACTCTCAGAGTCATGAGGAGTTTTGTTCGTGGTCATGTTAGTTTTCTGTTGTTGGTTGTTCTTCCTTTTTTGTGTCATTTATTTGACTTGTTTTATTATACTTTTTTTGCTACTTTATTTATTTTCACTAGGTGAAATCATTCCCAATTGTCCTTTATTGATTCCCTGGCACTTGTCACCAGCCCAGGAGGATCGGGAATGCCTCTCAGGCCATGCCGCGGACCGGCTTAGGTGACTGGTTGAGGGTCTACCTAGGTTGGTTCATGACAAAATGGTATCAGAGGAGGCCCTTGTTATTTGGGGTGTCAGGTAGCTTGGTGATTAGGTGTGTCGGGACTCAAGAGGTAGGTGCGAGAAGGTTTTAATGAACCCTTGCCTGTCTCGAGACTCGAGTTGCTAGGGGTAGTCTGGGGTTTGAGTTTTTCTTTTTCTTATTATGTGTGGATGAGGGATGAAAAAGGAAGTGATTCGGTGTTACACGATGAGATTGTATGGAGTAGTAACCCATGTACGACTCAAGTGCACGGTTCAAAATACTTCCTATGGTGGATGCTCACTCAGATCATGGTCTGCTAAGCCATGTTACCAGGTTGGCATGACCACTAGTCCCTTATTTTTGGATGTTTTGATGTGGGTTATGTTTGGGATTAGTTTTGACTAACTTGGGTGGATTTCAAAAAGGAAAATGATTCATATGAAAAAGTGTTTTCAAAAGGGGAAAGTGGTTTTAAAATGGAAATTTTCTTCTTTAATGGAATGTGCGGTTTCAAAGGAAAAAAATTGGAGGTGTTTTGGAAGTTGTTTTGTGATCTCAGTAACACTTTTTGGAATGTGAATTAAAAAATGTTTTGGAATTTGGAAATGTATTTCTTTAATGATAAGTGACTTTTTCAAATTGGTTGGGAATTTGTGATTTATGCTGAATGATCTGTTTTGAAAATGAGAAGTTTCTTGAATTAACCCTTGGTATTCCTATGAGGGATCACATATATAGAGGTGCACATGTGGCACAAGGGTAATTGGTGGTATGTGTGGATGGGTGCATGAGCTAGTACAATGGTATATGTATATGTGAGACTTCATGGGATACCAAGGGTAGGTACTTAAGTTGTATTGTTTTCTGAAAATTGGTTTTCAAAAAGGTAATTTAAATGTTTTGAAAGGTAAAAAATTGTTTAGTGTTCTCTTCTCGTGTTTGGAATTCTTTTTCGTGGGATCTTGGCTTTGAAATATTGAATTGTGGTTGGAATAGTGATTTGAGTTTGATCTTTAGTTTGTGATTAAGGTGTGTAATTTTGATTTATGATGATTTTTTATTTGGATTTGTGCCTCTTGTTTTTGAGTATGCTGCCCAGAAAAGTCCCAGAGATTTCTAGTGAGTCTCTTCTAGTTTTTGGTTCTACCCAGACTCTTAATGGAGTGGTGAAATTGAATTCTTTTTGGTTTTTGTCCATCTTCCATGGTGATCATGATCTATCGAAGGTAGCAGACTAGCTTGGTGAAATCGTTGGTGTTTTCAAGTTATTGGAAACTCCCAAAGCTATGAGAGTCCGTGCTGGTTTGAGTTCATTGAGGGTTCAAATTTGGATTGGTGTGGGAGAAAATCCCAGCATCATTGCATGATGAGATGTCTTGGAAGGTGTTTAAGACCACTTTCGTCTGATGGTTTATACCTAAGTAGGTGAAATAAAGGAAAGTGGCAGAGCTCGTGAGTGTCTAGTGAGGCCAACGGACAGTAAAGGCTTACGTCAGGAATTTCGAGGGGTTTATTCCCTTTTCTCCGGAGGTAGAATTGTAGAATTAGTTAAAGTTATCTTGTGTGGGGTCTTCATCTAGGGTTCCAGGATTTATTTTTCATGGTGTTCGGGAAGGTTCCCCATCCGATGAGGAGAGTAAACTCGAGGAACCTGTCTCATACAAGTCTTCTGGTCAATTCCATCTTCTCTTAGTTGGGACACCCTCTTGTTTGGTCCAAGTGTGGCCGTGTTGGGTACTTTAAGTCACCTTGTCGTCATCCTTTGAAGGCTTATCACCGGTGTGGCCATTTGGGGAAACATGGAGAGGCTCCGCTAGCGGAAACATTAGAAAGATTCTCGACCAGAAGATGTTAGCTCCTGACTACGGGGTAGTAGATGCTTCAAGACATTAGAGCTCCAGCCACAGGTCTCGGAGTGAAGCCTTTCACGCAGTCAGTAATCATTGGGTGGGGGTCACATTGGTTTAACTTTTATCTCAAGTGCTGAAATAGGGATGATTTAAATTTTCCGGTTCAAGCTTCTTCATCTTTAAAGGTTCTGTTTTGCTGTAAGAGGCATAAAGGTCTCAGTTCCTCATGGTGGTTTTTGTTCTTTGAATACCCCACTTTGGTTGTAAGAAGGTGTGGTGATCTCGTCTTCTTGTAATTCCAGTAGTTGTGCCTCCTCAAATGTGACCCATTTTTTTAGTACATTCTCATTTTGGAGATGCTCATCTATTGTGGAAATGATGAGTCATGGTTAAATTTGCTATTTAGTAGAATTATTTTGTGGGTTTTCTCATGTGTCAGTGGCTTCTGGTTTGGGTTGGAAGTTCTTGTGTTGGTCTGTACTGGTTGGCTTAAGCTGGTCAGTTCTTAAATGGTGGGGAGACCCACCATGAATCCTATCATGCCTTCTTCAAGGTTTGGTATGTGTAGGAGTTTTGGTCCTTGTTGGCGGTTTTTGCTTTGGTTCAAGTTAGTATTTCCAGAGTTGGACCATGCTGTGAGTCTCAATGTTGGTTGTGATAGTTGGGTTCTTGTGGCAAGGATAAACCTCCTCATTTCCTGAGTGTTCTTCTCTTTGCAGTTTCCCTTAAAGTTGGTCGGGTGTGACTGATGGAGTGAAAAGTCACACTGCATCCGTGATTTTGTTGGCCTCATTCAGTTTCAAACTCAAGTTTGATTCCACAGTTGGCTGGGTGACTTTCTGGGGGACGAAAGTTTTTGTGGTGGGGAGAATTATCACACCCAGACATTTCAAATAATGTTATTTTATTATTTTATCTATATTTGAAATATTTTGATGAGGTGTGGTCCAAGTCTGATAGATATCTTGTGTTTTTGCTGGTAAATGATGGTTCTGTGGTTTGTCAGTGCTCAACGCATGGGAAGGAAACGAGTGAAGCCACATGGCTTTGCTAACTCACCTTGTGGCCTACCCGGTGCACGATTAATTAATTAATAAATATAATGAAGTAAGAATGGTTTTGATAATAATAATAATATTGTTATTATTTCAAAATATTATTATTATTATTATGGTTAATATTTTATCAAGTTATTATCATTTTTTATTATTATTGTTATTATAAAATTATCAGCATCATTAATGTTATTATTATTATAAGTGTTAAGGGGATAAATTTTATTAAGTTATTGTTATTATTGACCTCATAAAAATAATAACTATTATTATTATTATAAATATTGTAATTTTTTTTGTCATTATTAACTTCTTTATTTTATTTTATTTTATTTTATTTTATTATTTTATTCCCCCTTGTTTAGGGTTCGGTCCCCCTTTTTCTACCTGCCGCGCAACCACCCACTCGGTGTGTCCCTCCACCCTTGCGCTCACCCTCCTACGCCCTCCGCCATCCCTCTAGCCTACCTTTCAAATCCATCATTCCCCACCTCTTCTCCGGACAACCCTCCGCCGCGCCTCCACCGAAGGCCAGCGCCCTCCCCTTCCTGCTATCCGATGCCACCCCCCTCAGCCTCCCTGTTTGGAGACCCTCTCCCTCTTTAGCGAGCATACCCTCCCATCTCTGGCCATACCGGCAGCCCGAACTGATCCCTACAACCCGACGCTCATCCCCCTTATTGCACCCTCTCCATCATGACACGACGTCCTCCTGGTGTGCACCCCTATCCTGATCGCGACCCCCTCTCGCGCATAGTTCTGGCGCGACCCTTGCTGGTCGACGCGACCCCCCCTTGCCGGTCCTGCTTTGGCCAACGAACCCCTTGTCGATGACCTTCTTTCTCCAACCAACTGCACCTGCTCCGGCCTTCTTCCATCCAGCCTCCAGTGCCTTTTTTTTCCAGCCATCCCCCGGTGCACCCCCTCTCTCCCACCCAACCCGCAACCTGCCGGCGTCGGCCCCTACCGACGTGCATCTTTCCAGCACAATTTTTCCCCCTCCAGTATAAACTCTATCCATATTTTTACTCTTGTTGTTCTATTGATCTTGTTCGGCATTTCAGTTTAGGATTTCGTTTCATTGGTTTAAGGTTTTAGGTTCCATGTGGATGTGTTTTTCGTCACGCTATGGTTTTGAAGTAGGTCTCTCATTTCACTTGCTTTTATAATTTTAGTTGCATATTTTTCTTGCAATTCACACCTTATATAGATGCTAGGTATTTTTGTGCAATAGTTGGATAATTTATTTGGTATGCAAGGATTGTAGTTTATGCCTTGTTTGGTGAAAATTGTGTTGTTTTGGTTAAAATGTGCACACTAAGTGTTTGTTTAAATGTTCCGGTAGATTTTGCACCTTGTTCACAATATGTAAAATGTGGTGAATTATTTTAAATGGATTTATGGCATGAAAATTGTGTTTTTATGCCTTGTTGAGTTTTAATTGGAATTGTTTCAATAATGGGTGCATGCCTTTTTTTGTGAAAAAGTGTCTGATTGGCGTTTATGTGCTAAGTGTGATATAAAATGTTTTATTTGAATTTATTAAAGTATTGGTAGCATGTGAAATGATATTTCAGGGTCCTTTTATGGCTGTCCAAAGTGGTTTTGGTTTTATAAACAAATAGGTATTGGGTTTTAAGGTGTTTTAGCATGTGTTGCTGATAAGTGGTCGTTTGAAATTTTTATGAAAATGTTTATGCCTTGTTGTGAAATTTTTTGGACATGTTCAATCAATTGTTTAAGTAGTGCTCCATGTGTTTTTTTGGGTATGTGAGGCGTTTATGTGTGGAAAAAGGATCTTTGATGAGAAATGTACTGCTTTGAGCATGTTTTACTTGTTGTGCAATTAGTTTATTCAATTGGTCAAGTCATGTGTTTTATGTTTGGGTATGTTGGGGATCTGCGATTGATCATAAAAGAGTTTTTGAACAGGTTTTGGGTGTGTACAGTCTTGGGTTTCTCTTTGGAGTTGTTTAATAAATTTTAAAGTGGTTTATTGAATAGTACAGATGGTGCGAACTATGTTTTGAAAGCATGCCTAGGTGGTTCTTTTGCACTGGTTGTTTGTTTGGGTTGTTTTGGGTCCATGTTTATGTACCATTGTTGTTGTGCGTTTATTACAACACGTTGATGGGGTAACCCCGCGTTACCGTGATCATCGGTTTGCGCGTGCTTGTGCGCCTGTGCGAGGCATGTCGCGTTGTCGCGTTCGAGCTGAAAGTTGAGGTAGCCCCCCACTGCACTCACCTTTAAATTCAGAATTTGTTAATTGCTTGATATTTTATTAATTTTAATAAATAGTAAATATTATAAGATAATTAATTTTTAAATGATTATTTGGTGTAAAAAGAGCCGTTTATTTTATACACAATGCTTGAAATATTTTCCTGATGAACAGACACCCAGTAGTGAAAGAATGCCCGTTTGACCTTTAAACATAATTCATAGAATTTCAAATATAGTTTTGGTTTATTGATAAATGATTTATTTTGAAGTGTGAACAAATGTTTTGGTTTTCTTGAGAAATGAGGATTTTCTTTAAAATTGGTGAAGGCCCGTTTGGTACTTTAATAAAATAAATTATTCTGGAAAACTCTTTTTGGGGTGAATCCGGGATGATCTTTGGTGTACGTTGATTACATGATTTGTGTGTGATGTTTATGCTACTTGATTGAATTTTTTGACTCACCCCTTTTCTTTTTATTATATGTGTTGACATGAGAATCTGACATAGTAAGTGAATCTTCTGATTATGATTGTTGCACTAGTTTAGATTATGCACTGGCTAGTGGCCCTTAGTATGGATTATACTCTGGTAGGGGATTAGGCCCCTCAGTTAGGCCATGTAGGGAAACACCAGGTGTTAGGGCATTATGATGTCATCGAGAGTAGGCATGCCTTCAGGATGAGTCACATGTATAGTACGTTCTAGATTGTTCACGAGATCCTAGGTTTGAACCACATTTTCTTTAGTGTTTATTTTTATGTGGCGGATGATTGGAAGGTATAGTTTGGTTTCTGGACCCTATGTTCCACTTCTTTTCCATTTCCCTTAGTGTGTGTTGTGTGTTGTGTGTGGTTTTCCATTTGACTAACAACTAAAATTTGGATTTCTAAATTGTTCGCAAAAATGTTTTTAAATGAAATGCACCTGTTCCTTTCAAACATTAAACTTGTTTTTAAATTAAAAAGGGAAATGGAATGTTACTTATCTTAGAAAAGGAAGTGTGTGTGTGGAAACCCATATTTTGTATAATTTAGTTCAAACCTGAAATTGCTAAATTATTTATTTAAAGGTAGTGCATTGGGAATAGTTTGTTGGGCACACCTACTGAGTTTTAATACTCACTCTTATAGTGTTTTCCTATTTTTAGGTTCTGTTGTAGGTTTGACTTGAGCTTTCTCACTGTGGGTGAGAGTTGGTTGTGGACTGGTGAGTGACTCTCAGAGTCGCGATGAGTTTTGGTCGTGGTCAGGTTAGTTTTCTGTTGTTGGCTGTTCTTCCTTTTTTGTGTCATTTATTTGCGTTATTCTACTTGTTTTTCACTTCTTTATTTATTTTCACTATGTGAAATCATTCCGAATTGTCCTCTATTGATGCCCTGACACTTGTCATCGGCCCAGGAGGATCGGGAATGCCCCTCGGGCCATGTCGCAGATCGGCTCGGGTGACAGGTTCAGGGTCTACCCGGGTTGGTTCGGGACACCTAATTTAGGTGAACCAAAGCTTCCTATATCTCCTAAGGATCAGATGGATGTTCAGATTCATGATAATTTCCCTAGGGCCATGTAATCCATGGAAAGAGAGATTGTTCACATCATACCTTCGATTTATGAGCCGATGAGAGAGTTCTAACTATAACATCCACCAAATTTTACTAGGGAGGGAGGCCCACAAAAAAATGAGTTTTGGATCGAGTCAGTCCAGATGATATTTAATCATATTGAGACACTGATAGATAGGAGGGTGAAGCTTAATGCATATATGCTCCGTGGAACAACCATGTGTTGGTGGGACATTATGGAGCGGGATGGGTGGTAAGAGGATTTGACTTGGAAGGAATTTGAGATGAAGTTCCCGAGCTATTTCTATCCCAAGAAGTTTAGGGATGAGAAGGATCTTTATTTCATGCACCTGATATAGAAGGGAATGTTAGTGTTGGACTACAATGAACATTTCATTGACTTAAAACACTTTACGTCATCTTTGTTAGCTGATGAGACTTCTAGGGTGAGATGTTTTTAGGATGGTATTTGCTATGAGATTAGGTCATAGGTAAATGTGTTCCATTTGAATTTTTTTATGAATGTGATAAATTAGGCACTCATCACAGAAGGAAATCTGAGAGAGGCCCTGAGTAGTGGACATGTTATTTCATTAGGGAAAAATGAGATCTCTTATTTATGTGGAAAGAAGTGTCGCTATGAAAATTTTCTCTAAGGAAACAACAACCAGAGTAGTTAGGGTAGTGGGAAGACATCTGAAAATGGTGTTCTATTGTAGTTCTATCGATGTGGAAAGATGGGCCACAAATGACCTTAGTGTATATACTCCACTTTGGAGTTTCATGCTTGAGGCAGGATGGGCCACCTAAAAAGGTTTTATAGGGACATGAAACAATAGATTAGTGATAGGGGATCAGGATAGGTACCAGAGTTTGGGAAGGACTCATCTACTCCTTAGAAGACAGGTATCTAGAGTTCCATAAGATGTTTTGGTCAAGGTAAGGGATGTGGTATCCTAGTGCATAAATATTAGTACCATTCATGGGGAATAGTTCAGGAGAGTTAGGCTAGAGCTCAAGATATAGGGGTTGGTCAGTTTCACATTATATAGACAACTCTGGATAGTGTGTATGCATTTCTACCATCATAGGTACGATTCTTGTATCAACTACCCTTGATTGTGTTTTGTTTGATACATGATCATCACATTCCTTTTTATCTGCTATTTTTTTGAATAGGTTGGGCTTGGATGTAGAAATCTTGGATTATTTTTTGAGCATCCATACACCATTGGGAGTGCGGTTAGAGAATATCAAACATTGAAAGGTGTGTTCTTTAGAGATTGGTGGTTATCATTTATTTTGGGAACCATTTGTACTGGAAATGATAGGTTTCAATTTTATTCTTGGTATGGATTGGTTAGTTCTATAATAGGATTGTATCAACTATTATCAGAGTACAATTAAATTTCTATCTCCAGAAAGAGGAAACTATTCTCACTAGGGTGAGTGGGATCTTCAGGCTAGTTGTGTAGGACCAATTTAGTGTAGATTGGATTTTTTCATGGCTCAGATAGCCAATATTATTCTAAATGATGGTGGAATGTAGGAAGATTATTTTCCTCCCATGGTAGACCATTTTTAGGATGTTTTTCCTAATTATTTCTATAGATTACGGCTTGAGCGAGAAATTGAGTTCACGACTGAGTTAGTGTCGGGAGTAGAGCTAGTTTCTATCCCTCCTTATAAATGACACCAGCAAAGCTTTAGAATTTGATAGTTCAATTAGAATATCTATAATATAAAGGTTTCATATGACCTAGTATGTTTCCATGGGGTTCTCCGGTCCTCTTCTCTAAGAAGGTTGATGGGTCTTTGCACTTATGTGTGAATTATCAGAGATTGAACCAAATAACGGTTAAGAACTAGTAGCCTCTTCTACGTATCAATGATATCTTCAATCAGTTGATAGGTGATAAGATCTTCTCTAAGATATATTTGAGATTAGGATACCATCATTTGAGTTCGAGATGATCAAACATACCTTAGAATACTTTTAGGAGAAGGAATGGCTTGTATGAGTTCATAGTGACACCATTTGGTTTGACCAATGCACCAAAAATATTCATGGAATTGATAAACTAGATCTTTAATCCTTTTATGGAGTAGTTTTTGGTGGTTTTTGTCAATGAAATCTTAGTGTAATCCTATTTAGCAGATGATCATTCCCAATATCTTGACATCATCCTGTGTACATTGAGAGAGCATCGGCTTTATGCTAAGCTAACAAAATGTAGTTTTTGGATTGATAAAGTGCACTTCTTGGGACATTTAATCTTAGAGGAAGGAGTGTTATTTGACCTAGAGAAGGTTACAACCATGGTATTTTGGGAGAATCTTAAGAATGTATTTGATATTTAGAGCTTTCTGGATTTAGCAGGTTATTATCGATGCTTTATCTAGGACTTATCCTGTCTGGCATCACCGATGTTAGGACTGACCAAAAAGGGAGTAAAGTTTGTTTGGTTTGATGTTTGTGAGAGATATTTTCAGGAGCTAAAAGGTAGGTTGACCTCAAAACATATACTCACCTTACATGTTTCAAGTAAAGCATATACCATGTACTATGATGCATCCAAATTTGGACTCATAGTAGTCCTGATACAAGAGTATTGAGTGGTTGCATATAGCTCCAGACAGCTAAGACCACATGAGAGGAATTACCCTACTCATGATCTAAAGTTAGAAGTAGTGGTACATGCCCTGAGATTATGGAGTCATTATCTCATTGGTGAGAGTTGTGTGGTATACATGGACCACAAGTGACTCAGATAAATCTTTTCTCAGTGGGTATTGAACCTTCGATAGAGGAGGTGGTTCGAGTATCTATAGTCTTTCGACTTTATGTTGGATTATACAATGGGTAAGGAAAATGTCATTATTGATGCTTTATGCTGAAATATGCAGACATAGGAAGTTTTAGAGTTTTACGATGATTAAAAAATGATGGCACTCTTTGCAGACATGCATCTAGATATTCAGGAGTCCTAGAGATGAGTATCTTTGACTTTGATATATGTTATACCTGTGCTTTTGGACTGGATCAAGACTGATCAGTTGTCTAATATAGAGGTCTTAGTTCTGAGAGACAACTAATATGGTGGGGATACACCATCGGGATGATATCTTAGTATTGTAAATTATCTTCCTTTTCATTGTTGTGTGTCACAAACCAACCCAGGTCGACCCCAAACCGGTCACCCGAGCTAGTCCGCAACATATCCAGAGGGCTGTTCCCAATCCCCATGGGCTGGAAACCAGTGCCGGACATCAAAAATAACATGAGGGAATGATTTGTATCATAAAAATAGGTAAACATATAAATAAAAAAATTGATGATAAAATAAAACTTGTAGCGGAAAGAAAGTAAAACCGCACATACCTTCATATAACCTTCTAGGTCACCACCCAACCAAAGTCCGACCTTGCTCTAATAATGAGAAATCTAGCCAAGATAAACTGAGAAAAGGGAACCTACAACTGAAATGATAAAATAAGCGTGAGCATAAAAATGCTCAGTAGGGATGCCAAAAGTGAACCACAGAATCCATGCATTTTCCAATTCCAAAACAGACCAATAATACTAGTTTAAACTACAATTATAAAAATAAGGTTTTTAATATATACAATGCATTTTTAAAACTAAAAAACACAATTCCATTGACCTTATAATTCAAAAAAAATAAAGAGGGGTGCACACAAACTTTTCCAAAATAGCTACTTTGAAATCCTTTTTAAAATCAACTATACATACAAAGTTTTTTCCAAGAAAACACCAAAACCAAGTTCAAGGGTATGATTCTAGATACATCAATGGAAATGGTACAAATAGTGCTCATATCAAAGGATCACAGAAAACCTAGGAACTCAGAGGAAGACCAGAACAAACTAATACCTGCGACTCCATCCCCGATAGTATGCCACACACGATAGAATCAAACTCCCTAATGCCCAGCCACCCTTTCTCAGATCAGACCGAGGGGCCCAATCCCATAGAAATAATCCCGAATATCCACATACTATAGTCCACTGGATAGTACATGAACTTCTAGTGCAACAATCATTCTCAGTAAACCCCCTTGCTATGCTAGGTTTCCGTGCTATGTTCACAAAGAGGTGTGCCACACATTCAACCAAAAAGCCATATATATATATATAAAACCAAACTTGGTACACAATCTGGTACCACCCCAACCACCTTAAGGTTAGTCTCATGCCTTAAAATAAATATTCTCAAAAGGAGGTCCATAATGAGGACCCTTCTATCTCATGATCAAACTATGAGGCAAGAGACCTAACCCAAGAGGGGTTTTCCAACATACCGTTTCAAAGATGCCAAACAAGCCTTTAGATTTACCTTATTAAACCATTTACCAAAACATTTATAAATGTTTCCAAAATAATAAAAAACATCATTTCTTACAAACAGGGTCATACAGACCAAAACATTCCAATATTCTTTCACGAAAACATGCATTTTCCAAAACATGCATTTACCAAAACATGCCAAACGGGATCAGGTCCACTTTACCAAAACATGCATTTACCAAAAAACACCAAAACAATAAAAATTTAAGAAACATTTTCAAAACAACATTAAACACCAAAACATGTCTCAAACCAAATGGCCAGACCTTAAGGAACCCATTAAAAATCATGTTTTCCAAAACACTTAAAGAAACGCTTTATAAGACCTCATTTAAAACTCTCCTTAGAAACCACTCAAGGGGACCAAACTTATTTGAAAAATAAAATCCATTTTGGAAAAACAAGAAACTTTATAAAACCTTTCAAACGGACCCTTAACCAGATATAACCAAGCACACACCCAAATACCTCACATTTGTAAAGCAGATGGTTTTCCTTTCAAAACTCACACCAAATCATATTCACTATGTCTTTCAAAAACTCTTAAGTGATGGAAACTTTATAAAACAAAACAAACAATTTCTCAAAAATTATACTAACAAGACAAACAATTTATAAACAATTTTAATAACAGAAAAAATGATTTATAATTTTTTTATAAAGAATCAAATAGTTTATTAAAAATTTTACAAATAGACGAGACAATTTTTTAAAAAATTTTATAAATAGACCAAATAATTTACAAACAATTAATTCAAACTAGAAACATGATCACAACCTATTAAGGAGTATTTATAAGGTGAAAATAATGCTTAAAACATTATAAAAACTACCTTTGGCAACCAGTGACTATATTTCTCATAAGCACATACAAACATAACTAGAGCAAACACTTCAAAATTATTTTTTTAACAAAATCAACTAACTTATAAACACTATATAGGTTAAACTAAGTATATTGGGAAGGTACAAATTAAGTCAAAAATTTAATTAAAACACTCAAGTATTAAGTGGAATTAATCAGAAATAAATACATGGATTTTCCTACCTCAAATCAAGCGCTGACGCAACGACGCTTCTACGGAAAGATGAAAAACATCCACAGACCAAAAAAACACCCTAGAAAGTGAGAAAGACACGTGAAACATATTCCTAGATGTTAGGGTTTAGATAAAATGAAAGACCCCCCCCCCCAAACGAAACAATGCACCAACAGAGGGGGGGGGGGGGGTTAGGGCCATGCAGAGAGTTGCCGATGAGAGGGGGGTGTTGGACAGATGGAGGAGGCAGTATCCAGAGTGAAGACCGCTGAAGAGGAGGGAGGTCTCTGGGAGCCGGATCGGGTTCACCGGAGCAAGGGAGCCAGCTGGCCGGTGCAAGGTGGAGCAGCAAGGGCGGAGGTAGCCTGGCTGGAGGTTGGTTGGTGGTCAGGTGCCAAGGGTGGAGGGTCGCTGTAGGGGTAAGAGGTGGAGGGCTGGGGGAGGGGTCTGGTTGGCAGGATGTGCATGCATTTGGAGTAGGGAGGGAGCCACTGCGCTGGAGGTTGAGGGAAAAGGGCGAGTGCGACCCAAATGCAGGAGGGCGTGGTAGAAGCGACGAATGCCAGGGAGCATGAGGCGAGGGCAGAGGTGGAGGGCCTGGTTGCGGAGGCCGGGGCGCGAGAGGGAGGCTAGCAGTAAAGGTCCTAGGCGCGGAGGCCAGGGTGCGAGTGGGAGGCTGGCGGTGAAGGGAATGGGCATAGAGGGTCAGAGCACCGAACGAGAAAACGCAGGGGCTGGTGGGGGGGGGGGGGTAGTTTAGGGTTTGGTTTTTTTATTTATCTTATTATAATAATAATAATATTACAATAATAATAATAATAATAATAAAATAACAATTTGAATATAAATAATAACAATTACAATTAAATTATAATTTATTAATAATTATATTAATAAAAAATTTTAAATAATAAAAATATTATTAACCATTATTAATAATAACATTATTATCTACATGATAATTTATTATTATTATTACATTTTAAATGTTTTACTTATTTTATTTGTGTAAAAATTTATTTATTTCGAGTGATAGACATCTGCACAGCACCTGGGCCAATCATGCGGCTACTGCCCACCGTACGGTGACCGCACACGGGTCCAAAACCCACTAAAAATATTTAAACATCAAAAATTTTAGATCCACGCTCAACTAGAACCTCGACAAGGTTGATCAAAGCCATGAAATAATAAAATAAAAATAAATTAAAAAGTCGGGGTGTGAAACTGTGTATGAGTTCCTATGGGCTTACACAAGGAGATGATGAGAGTGTTTCATAATTCTAGATGGGAAATATATCCTGGTTTTACAAAATGTATCATGATCTATGTAGTAAGTACTAGCGGTTAAGAATAAAGAAAGAAGTAGCATGATTTGTGGTGAGATGTTTCACTTTTCAGTAAGTGAAAGTAGAGCATCAGAGGCCAGTTGGGCTTTTGCAGCCTTTTCCTATTCCTGAGTGGAAATGGGATGATTTCACTCTGGATTTTGTGACAAGTATACTCAGGACAAACCATAAGAATGATGTTATATGGGCGATTGTGGATCGACTGAAGAAGGTATCCCACTTCTTTCCCATCAGAGATACCTTCACAGTTGATGACATTGGTAGTCTCTATGTGTGAAAGATATTTCGATTGCATGGTATTCCAAGGATTATCATTTCAGAAAGAGATCCTTATTTCACATTGTGATTTTAGTAGGGTCTTCAGAAGGCTCTGGGGTTATAGTTTCTTTTGAATATGGCCTATTATCCTTATAATGATGATCAATCTGAGTAGACTATTCAGGTTTTGGAGGATATGTTATGATCCTATGTTTTGGATTTCTATGGTTCATGGGAGAAACATATGGAACTTGTGGAGTTTTCTTATAATAAAATCTTCCAGAAATTGATACAATGGAACCTTTTGAGGCTTTGTATGGTAGGTTGTGATGTTCACCTATTTGTTTGTTGGAGGTAAGTGAGTCAGTGCTTGTTGGGCCTATTCTCATGCATGAGATATCTAAGAGTGTTCAGTTGACCAAGAGGTGGTTGGTGACCACACAAATTAGGTATAAATCCTATGCTAACCATCATAGATGACCTCTAGAGTTTGAGGTTGTTCATTTCATTTTTCTTCATGTTTCACCTTGGTTGGGGAAATATCGTATCAAGAAACAAGGAAATATAGTGCCCAGGTTTGTTGGACGTCAAGGGCATTGATCTTAGTGATGATGCATCCTTTGAGGAGAATTCAATATAGATTGTGGATTATAGTGAGAAGTATCTTTGTGGTAGGACTATGCCTCTAGTTTGAGTGTAGTGGAAACATGGGTGTGTTCAAGAGGATACCTAGGAGAGGGAGTATGATATGCGAGCACAATAGCAAGTCTTGTTTGCTGATACCCCATGGTGATGCTTAGAGAATCTCAGGTACGAGATGTTATATGGTGGGGAGGTTGTATGATCCCATCTTTTTCTAGGCACATCCCTCTTTTAGTTTTTTGTTTGAACCTTGGTGGTTGAGTCTTCTTCAGAGACAGAGGGCCTTTTTTGGGAAAAATGACCTAAAGTTCAGAGATATATGTTTATTTGAATTAATGGAGTCTGGGTATAAATGCGTTAAATGGGTTTATGAGGGTTTTCCATATTTTGGAAGGCTTCAGAGGTGGTCTAGGTTATTATGTATAATTTGGGATCAAAGTCATTTTTTGGGAGATTACATGCTGTGTACATGTTACACAACATGTAACTGTCGCTGGAAATGTCATGAACTAGTGCAGGGCATGAAGCAGTTACATGTTGTGTAAACCGTTCATGTTGTGTAAAAGCCGAGTAGGGTTAAAAATAAATTTGAGGTGATGGTTTTTTTGGTATATATATTAAAAAATAAATACACCGTGTAAGTGGATTATACACCATGTATTTATTACTATCAGTGGTTTTAAGTAAGTAGTAAAAATGAGTTTTTCCTTATTCCTTTGGTGCAGCCTTTCCAATCTCGACCTAGGATTGATTCCAAGTGATCTTGGAGCCTTTACATCCCTTTTTTATATCTTTTTCGAGAAAAAAAATCCTAGTTTAGTCATTTTGTTTAGGTTTTTCATTCTCTACCTTTGTTCTCTGTCCATTTGGGTGTAATCTCTTAAACTTGGTCATTATTGGTTTTGATCTTGATTAGTTATGATCTTGGATCCATCTTGCAATCAATTATGCCTTCGTTCTTGTTAGTTAATACTATTGGAAGCATTTTTTAATCACCAGTTTAAGGTAGGGGGTTTAAACCTTAAACCTATGGTTTGTTTAATTACAACTATGTGAAATATTAAAATTGTGCCAACCTAAAATACACCCAAATTAATTAAATGATAAATTGGATTATTTATCGAAATCTTTTTGGATAAAATTGGTTATTAACTTGGCTTATAACTATCGTTTGGGTGAGTGAACCCTTGTTTATAATTGAATTGATTAATGGTTTGAAGTGTGTTTAACATAAAATGAGTTTTGGGTGATTGATTTATATAGATTCACCTTGGCTTGTCCTGATTATTGAAATGAATAGCATGTTACTAGTTTATGTCCAAGTAATGAATGAAATGTGAAATTAAAAGATAAATGGAAATTTTCATAATTAACCACATATCATTATGATGTGATATTGTGTTATCCTTAATAATATACCTAGTGATACATGTTATAATGATTATATAGTGGGCTATGCCTAGTGATAAATGCTTAAATGCTTATATACTAGGCTAGGCTCTAATGCATACTGAAATGCTTATATACCGGGCTTGGTCCTGATACTTGTTGAAATGCTTATATACCAAGCTTGGACCTAATACATGTTGTAATGATTATATATCGAGTGTGGCCCTGATATATGCTAAGATGCTTATATATTGCGATCGGCCCTTATTAATTGCTAAAATGATTATATAGCAAGTTTTGACTCAGATTTGTGTGATTTATACCATGATTATATGGTTATAGTCGGCATGGTTGTGAGACATGCTTAGAGACATTTCATTATGGCACTGAGGCAGGTTATGTTTACCATGATTATATGGTTATGGTTGGCATAGTCATGAGGCATTCTAAGAGACATTCTAGAATGGCGCTAAAGCAGGTTGATGTGGTATAAATTTATTTTTTTAATTAATTAACCCACCTGGTTATTGCATTATTGCATGCACTTATTATCAGACTGGTTATGTTTAGACACGATGGTGTTGATCTAATGAGTTATACTCACACCCTATTTAGAAAGTTTTTTGGTACCCGAGCAGATTAAATGGATGTAGGATTGGACAAGGGTAAGGAAACTTTCTGTTGATTTCTTCTTGCTATATGAGCTGGAGTTTGGAGATGGGACCGATATGGGGTTTGGGACCAGGTCTCTGAGTTTGTTTGAGTCTGTTATTATTTTATTTTTATTACTTCTAGCATGAAATTTAGTTACATTTCATCCTATAATTACATTATTCCCTTATTATTTACTAGATTATTAATTTGGATTTTATTGTTTGTTTTTTTCTACCGTCTTCTATTGTTTACATTATTTTTGTAACTCTAATATTTATTGTTATATGATTATTCCATGGTGTTATAACTTTGTAACTAGGGGGTATAGTCTCCCCACTATACATATCACACCCTCGCTACTAGTAGGAATCCTTTTACATATGGAGAGTCATGATTGAGGTCTCATAACCAACCCATTTTGGCCATGTGAGAGAGTTCTAGATCGAGGGATGTTACACTGAGCCTCCGGTCCTCAACTTGATCAACTGATAATTACTATGATTTATGGGGAGAAAAAATTATAGTGTATATAATTTTCACACCTATAACTCATATATCTCTATTTTTTAATTTATTTTTGAGTATTCATTTTTTCCTCTCTTAATAGGTTTAATTTCCTTGAAACTTGGAAATTTTGAGCATACAATGATTGTCGCATGGCTAGGCACACTATTAGTACTAATCATGGGACAACCATGTGACATGACTATAATATTTAATAAAAAAAATCACATTGTTGGTGCATAGATAGAATAACCATGTGGTCCACTAGTGATGGGTTCTATAGGTTTCCAATAAATGGTGCATGTTTGGTGCATGATTTGGAGAACCATGTGGACAAACTGTTCACATTACCTAAGTTATTAAAAAGTTGAAATTATGAAATTCTTCCTATTATATTTTAAACCCCAATCCCTTATAATATTCCCCTATTTATCTTTCATGACCCCTATATCTTCACTGCAGCACCCTCGGTTTCAAGCAAGTAACCCTTTATTTATGTTTTTTAAGTATGTAAAGTGTTTGAGTGAGGTTTGGGAGGGTTTGGAATACTTTTGGAATGTTTTTGGGAATTTTATAAAGGTGCACAGTTTGAGCATGGTTAGTAGAAACCATGAAACTCTTATAGGAAACTGTGCACAATGAGGCAAGGGCTAAGGGGAAGGCACACAGTCAGGTGCACAGTTTTTCCAAACTGTGCAGCCACCTATGAGTAACTGTGAAAAGTGGGAAAGTGGTATTTTTCATGGTCAGCGCATGGTTTGTCTAACTATGTGGGACAACTATGTAAGGTGATCCTTAAGGAAGAGGCTAGTGCATGGTTAGCACATGGTTTTCCTAACCGTACAGCTAACTGTGCATGGTTTAAAAGCATGATCCTAAAAATGTGGATATGGGTTGAGATTAAGTTTTAACCCCTTGTTTTTCCCCCATTTCGGCCCTAAATCAAGAATTATTCCTCCCAAAGGTTGTCTAACATTTCCACATAGAATAAAAAGTGATCCATAGGTGTTTCTTGGTGTGTTGAAGCACGATTCCCTTGGTAAGTCTTCGTTTATGGTAGTTTTCATGGTTTTTATTAGATCTTATTTCTTACCTTTCAGTTTCTTATATATAATCTTCTATAGATATCTCTAAGGTGGTTGATTCAAATAATGGTTATATTTGTCCTTATTGTTTATAGGGGAAGATATATAAGGTGGTTTTTTGGAGATTCAACTCAGTTTTGTGGGAGTTTTCATGATTTTATTCATTTTCGCCATAATTCCCAAGGTAGATGGATTCACTATCAACTATTCTTATTATAAATTGAAGGCTTAGTTTCAAATTTATTGGATTGTATGAAATTTATTGTGTAATTGTTGTGAAAATAATGGTATAAACCCTCTTTAGTTATTGTTTGTGGGTTTTATGTTTTTTTTGAAATTGGTTGTTGTGCAATGTGATTTGTTTATGAATTTTAAAATGATGATTTTAAAATTTGTATTTTTTTTGATTTATGAAAAATAGTTTTGTGGAAAGGTTTTCAATAAAAACAATTTTTTATTGAAGTGGATTGAAATGGTTGTTTTATCATGGTTTGGGCATACATGGGTTGGTGTGAGTTCATGTTTTCGATGTGACCCTAAATTAAGGGCATATACAATTGGGGTATAAAGGGATGTGACCCTAGATAAGGGGCTTGTCTCATTGGGACCCAAAGATATTGGCCACTTTGTGATGACTTAGTGGATGGACAAGAAATCACTCATGAGTATGGAACTTTCATTGGAGAATGCATGTATAAGTGTGTTTTGGGAATCATGGAATGGGTATTACAAAAAGGAATTTGAAATGGTTTAAATAATTGTTTATTGATTTACATGGAAAATGATTTTGGTTTGGAAAAATATTTTTCTTAGAAATAGTTTTGGATTTATGATAAACTATTCTAAATCATTTTATATAATTTTTTATATAAATGTGCTAACTTTTTCTATCCTAGTGGTATGAGTAGAGAAGTCATTTGGGGAAAGCCTACCAAGTTTCATTATTCACCTTTGCTTTTCACTTTGTTACTTTTGCATATATTATTCATTGAGACATAAGAAAAATTAAAGTATCACACTTATTTAGTGGTACATCATGATACTTAGGAAATATTTTGAAGTTGGAGCATGGATCATGTTTGGAGCTATGGAGTGATGTCTTTGGAGTCCTTGAGTTTTGTTAGTTTTATCTTCCAATGTGTACTTGTTGTTTAGTTGTCTTCTATTATGTCACTATATTGTGGTTTGGGTTTGATATCAATGGAATTACTTTGATTTTTTTAAATTGTTATAATGCATCATTTAGTGGTTATTTTTTAGGTCATGCTTGGTTGGGTTGTTTTATTTATCAAAGGTAAAATCATCCCCCAACTGTCTTAAAGCCCTTGGAATTTATTTTCATCCTTTGGAACCTTGGCGATGTCACCTAAGGCCAAGTAGGAATTCTGCCTTGAATCAGGACAATGAGGAGGGGAGGGATGTTACAAGTGGCATCAGCTTGTTCAGTCCTTGACTTGTAAGTGGTATTAGACTTGGTCGGTCTTTGACTTGGTTATATTTTCTCGATATTAGAGTTGAAATTCATTCTAGTCTATTTCTTGACTTGGGTCAGTAGAAAGGATTAGGATTGTAAAAATGTAGAGCATAAAACGATGTAGCTAAACTTTTTATTCTAAACTTTAAGTTACTAGAGAGTTGTGAACAGAAGTGTTTTAGAGATACTTATAGGATTTGGAATCTCATTGTCATGGGTTTAGATAATGACATGAGCATGAAATTAATTTTAAAAATTAATTCCCACCAGGAGTATATATTTCATTTTGAGTAAGGATTTATGATTATGTTAAAAAATTTTGATTTTTTAAAAGTGTTGAAATTGTTTTTCAAATGTGAGATTTTGAAAAAGGCATGAAATGGGTATTTTAAAAATGGATTGATTTTCAAAAGTATGGTGGAATTTTAAAAAATGGATGAACATGAAAAATTTTGAATTTTGGAAAGCACTTTTGTGATAGCATTATTTTGTAGGATTTGAAATTGTTAAGCCTTAAGTTTATAGAGAGTGAGACTTATGGTGTTTGTTGTCTGTATAGAAAATGGAACCTGGTAGGAATTGTGGAAACCAACCAAAGGAAGTAGCTAAGAACGTGGTTGCACATGAGCTATAAGTGAACCAAAAACTAGTTCAGAGTATAGTTCAAGCTTTTCAGGATGTGGATAGAGGGAACAAGAGGGATGAACCAAGGCAATTGGATCATTTCATCCAATTCCAGAAGCATAATCTACCCATATTTTGGGGTGATTCAGAACCAGATAGGGAAATGGTGTGGATGAATAATATGAATCAAATCTTTGATTTCCTTGGCACACCACCAGAGTTGAAAGTCAAGATTATGATGTATATGATGGAGGATCTTGCATGCCAATGGTGGGATTTAGTAGTTCAGGCTAAATTAGGCCAAGGCATTGCTTGGGAGGATTTTGAAGAATTTTTCAACAAATAATTATATCCTAACACATTTAGGATTGAAATAATAACAATATTTCTTCATCTTGAAGCAATAAATCCTCACAGTGACAAATTACATGGATAAATTTATGAATTTAGTCCACTTTTCACCTGAAGTTGCTACTAGTGAATCCTTGAAGGCATTCATTTTTGAATTGGGGTTGAGGAAGGAGATTCACTCAAAGATTTCTGTGCTCTATATAATAGATTATATAGAGATGGTCAATATATAAATGGTGTTAGAAAGAGAAATATCACGGGCTACAGGTGGAGAGAGTATGTTGATATATATGGGAAATAGTGGGAACTATAATGTTGGGAGAAAGAGGAAGAGAGATAACTATTTCCAGAGTACATGGATGAATCAGAATCAGATGACTAGATCGATAAATCTTCCACCAAGACCCAAGATAAAGGATGGATGTTTCCAATGTGGTTCGTTCAAACAAATAAAACAAGAGTGTATGAAACCACCTAGAGCATGCCACAATTGCAATCAGATGGGGCATCTTCAGTGCTATTGTCGTAGTGTTTTGAGGCCAGGTGTTCGGGAAACATCTCATGTGTCACAAACGTCATATGATTTGATGGGAAAAGGATAGTAGAATAGTCCTCATTAGCAGAAAAATCTATCCATGGTGATTTCAGGAATTCCATGACTCCTCATCAAGGGCAATCACAACAGTTCAATAAAAAAAAGTGCCATGATTAAGTAATTATATAGAGCTAAGAAAGTTATTGTGGATGATCATTCTGGACCATTTACTGTGTGAGGTAAAATTCTTTAAAATTATACCCTTATGAAATCCTTTTTTGATAAAGGTGAATCTCATTCCTTTATTTCTTCTCATGCTATTGATTTTCTAAGTTTAAATGTTGAGATGATGCCTTCTATGTTGAAACTGTAAACTCATCTTATTCAAGATAATATTGATACTTTATGTGTATATAATGTTCTATAATTATTGATGGAGATGAGATGATGTGGTATTTCTCTATGCTTGTGATGTATGTTTATGATATAATCCTGTGTATGGATTGGTTGACAATGTTTAAGTCTCACATCAACTATTATACCCAAAGGGTAAGTTTTACGACTGAATATGGCATAGAGCATCTCTTTAGAGGAGACCATAATGTAAAGGTAGGTGAAACAAGCTTGTTGACACTATAAGTTGGAATGGTCTCATACCAGTTGGTAGTGTTGACTTTTGAATCAATGGAAGATATCGAGAATAACTGTTTTTCAGCGGTTTTTGATTACTTTCCAGATGTCTTTACCAAGAATTTATCAGGGTTTTTACCCACAAGAGAATTGAAGTTTATGATTGATCACCTTTTAGGGACCAATCCTATTTTCATTATGTCTTATCATATGGAACCAATAGAATTAAGGGAGATTAAAGTGCAGTTGGAAGATCTAGAAAACAAAGGTTTCATTTATCCTAGTACGACTCCATGGGAAGAATCAATCTTTTCTGTCAAAAAAGTAGATGAAACTATTCAGTTGTGTGTGGATTATAGTAAGATTAATAAAGTTATGATAAGGAATCAATATCCACTTCCATGAATTTATGATCTGTTCGATCAATTGAGGGGAGATTAGTGGTTCTCTAAGATTTAATTTCGATCAAGATATCACCAATTGTAGGTTCTGAAGGAGGATATTCCAAAGACAACTTTCAAGAGTAGATATGTCCATTACAAGTATGTGGTAATGCCTTTCAGTCTTATGAATGTACCAACAGTATTTATGGAATTGATGAATCTAATATTTTATAGATATCTGGATTCTTTTATGGTGGTGTTTGTGGATGACATATTGGTGTATTCAAGGACAAGGACTAAGCATGAGAAACACTTGGGTGATAGTGTTGGGAATCTTACAAGATCATAGTCTATATGCCAAACTATCAAAGTGTGATTTTTGGATATAAGAGGTATGTTTCCCTGTATAAGTAATATCCAAAAAAGGATTTTATGTGGATATAGAAAAATATAATCCGTTATCTCTTAGAAACTACCAAAGAATGTCTTTGAGATATTCAGTTTCCTTGGTTTGGCTGGTTATTACCGACGCTTAGTTCATGATTTTCATGACTGAACTCACAAATGATATCTTTAAAAAGGAATAATGTTATATTAAAATGGAATTATGAATGTTAGAAGTATTTTCAAGATATTAAAATTTTCCTTACATCATCAACTATCTTGATATTTCTGGAATTAGGACAAGGGTATGTGGTGTACTATGATGCTTTATGATCTGGGTTGGGATGTATTCTCATGAAAGGAGACCGTATTTTTGCTTATGGATCAATATAGTTATAGTTTCATGATAAGAACTACCCAACACATGATTTAGAGTTAGCTTCCATAGTCCATGATTTTAATACTTGGCATCATTACCTCTTTGGTGAGAAATTTATAGTGTTTATAGACCATAAAATATTGAAATATATTTTCTCACAAAGGGATTTGAACTTGAGACAAAGAATATGGATAGATTATATCCAAGTGTTTTAATTTGAATTGATGTATACATCATGAAAAGGAAATTCAGTGGTAGATGCATTAAGTAGAAATTCATATTCTTAGTTGTAAAAATAAGCTTCAGATCAGTGGTAGTTGATGCTGGTCCTAACCAACATGCACTTGGAATGTGAAGACCGAGGTGAAGTTTTAGTTTCTTTTTCTATTTCATTTATTCCTGATTTGGAGGAGATAGTTAAGGAGGCACAAACATCTGATTCAGAATGTGCTGCAATGAGGTTAAAACTCAATGGTGGGGAGACCATTGACAACTAGAGGCTAGATGGGAGTTTAGTATTCTGGTTCAAAAATATTATGGTTATACCTATGGATTTTTAAGATCAACTTCTTCATGCTTATCACCATTCAAGATGGGATATTCATCTTGGAATACAGAAGATGTATAAGGTATTTAAAGCATAGTTTTTGTGGGTCAATATGAAAAGGAAGGTGGATGAGCTTATTTCAAGATTCTTAGACTATCAGTAGGTTAAATAAGAGCATCGACAACTAACATGTATGCTACAATATTTACCTATTCCTGTTTGGAAATGGGAGAAGATAACCATGAATTATATGATGGTCCACTCAAGAACAATTCAAAGACATGATTCCATATAGGTGATAGCGGATCAGCTAACAAAGTTATCCCATTTCATCCCTATTTGTGAAACTTATACGGTGGAGGAATTGTATAGAATCTATATTTAAGAAGTAGTAAAGAGGCATGGCTTACTAGTTTCGATAGTGTCATACATAGATCCGTGGATTACATATTTTTTTTATAAATCCTTAAAGAAATACCTTGGGACTAAATTGACTATGAGTATGGCGTAACATCCTTAGACGAGCGAACAATCCGAATAGATGATACAATCATTGGAATACATGCTGCGAGATTATGTAATGGATTTTGGTGGATCATGGTAAGAACACATATCATTAGTGGAGTTATCTTATAAAAATAGTTATCAAGCCTCAATACAAATTAATCTTTTTGAAGCATTGTATGGGCATACTTGTCATTCTCTACTTTTTTGGGTGGAAACAAGTGATACTTCACTAGTTGGGCTGAGACTTGTCCAAGAAACAATAGAGAAGATTTAGTTGATAAAAAAATAGATAAAGACATATTAGAGTCATTAGAAATCATATATGGATCATTATAAACATCCATTTTCATTCTAGGCGAGTGATCATGTGTTTTTTAGAATCTCTCTATGGCTTGGACATCATTTTTTGAGAAGTAGGTCAAGTTATCTCCTCAATACATAGTCCCTTTTGAGATACTTGAATGAGTTGGTGAGGTGTCATATCAGTTGGTTTTCCCTCATGGTTCAGTGCCATGCATAATGTGTTTCATGTATCTTAGTTGAAAAATTATCAGTCGGATCCTAACCATGTGATTCAATGCGATCACGTTGACCTAGAGTCAGATGCTTCATTGGTGCATATTCCAGTACAAATTGTGGATAGACAAGAGAAATTCTGTCATGAGAAAAGCATCGTCTTAGTGCGGATTTTGTGGAAACATGGTCAGATTTAGGAAGATAATTGGGAACGAGATAAGGAAATGATCGAGAAATGGTCCGAAATATTTTAGGGAAATGCGGGTTTTCTAATTTCATAGGATAGAAAGGCTAATGGTGGGGAGAATGTAGCACCACCAGTTTCAAGTAAGTAACCCTTTATTTATGTTTTTTAAGTATATAAATTGTTTGGGTGATGTTTGGGAGGGTTTGGAAGACTTTTAGAATGTTTTTAGGACTTTTATAAAGGTTCACGGTTTGAGAATGGTTAGTAGAAACCATTAAACTCCTACAAGAAACCATAAATAGTGAGAAAGGGGCTAAGGTTAAGGCACATGGTTGGGCTCATGGTTTTTCCAAACCATGTGACCACCAAGGAGAAACCGTGAAAAGTGGTATAATTGGCATTTTTCACAGTTGGTGCATGGTTTGTCTAACCGTGCGGGGTGATCCTTAAGGTAGTGGCTGGTGTACAATTAGCACACATATTTCCTAACCGTGCGAGTAACCATGCATGATTTAAAAAAATTCTAAAAATGTGGATCGAGGTCAGGATTAAGTTTTAACCCCTCGTTTTTCCCCATTTTGGCCCTAACTTGATAATTATTCCCCCCAAAGGCTGTGGAACCTTTCCCCATTGAATCAGAATTGACCCAAAGACATTTTTTGGTGATTTTAAGCTTGATTACCTTGGTAAGTCTTCATTTATGGTAAATTTTCATGTTTTTCTTATATTTTCTTTCTTTCTTCTCTCGGTTTCTTAGATATAGTCCACTATAGATATATATAAGGTGGTTGATTCCAATCATAGTTAGATTTGGACTTTTTGTTTATAGGGGAAGAGATCTAAGGTGGGTTTTTGGATATTCAACTCAGTTTTGTGGGCGGTTTCATGCCGTTCTTTATTTTCACCATAATTCCAAAGGTAGGTGGCTTCACTATTGACTCGTCTTGTTAGAACTTGAAGGTATATTTTCAAAATTATTTAATTACATGAAATTTTTATGGAATTTCTAGGAAAATCATGGTATAAACCCTCTTTAGTGATGGTTTTTGGTTTTTGTGGAAATTGGTTGCTATGCAATGTTCTTTGTTTATGAATTTTAAAATTATTATTTTGAAATTTGTATTTGTTTGATTTCTATAAAAGGGTTTTGTGGATAGGTTTTCAATAAAAAATATGTTTTATTAAATTGGATTGAAATGGTTGTTTTGGCATGGATTTGGAACACATGGGGTGGTGTGAGTTCATTTTTTTGATGTGACCATGAATAAGAGGCATGTACCATTGGGGTACAAAGGGACATGACTTGGGATAAGGGGCTTATGTCATTAGGACCTAAGGAGATTGTCCACTTTGTGAAAATTTAGTGGATGAATGAGAAACTTCTTATGAATATGGAACTATCACTAGAGAATGCATGTGTGGGTGTGTTTGGGAATCATGGAATGGGTATGCCAAAAAGGAATGTGAAATGGTTTAAATAGTTGTTTGTTTCTTTACATGGAAAATAGTTTTGGTTCAGAAAACAATTTTTCTTAGAAATATTTTTGGTTTGTGATAAACTATTTTAAATCATTTTATATAAATCATTTTATATAAATTTGATAACTTGTTTGATCATAGTGTCATGAGTAGGAAATTCATTTGGGGAAATCCTACCGAGTTTCATTACTCACCCCTTCTTTAGAACTTTGGTACTTTTTAGATATTGTTCATCAAGACACATGAAAAGGTAAAGTATCACACTTCTTTAGTGGCGCATCATGATACTTGGGATGTATTGTGGAGTTAGATCATGGAGCATGTTTGAAACTATGGAGTGATTTCTTTGGAGTCCTTGAGTTTTGTTAGTTTTATCTTCCATTGTGTACCTGTTGTTTAGTTGTCTTCCGCTATGGTAATTTTTTTTATAGTTTGGTTTTGATATCAATGAAATTAATTTGAGTTGTTTTACATTTTTTTCATGAATAATTTAGTGTTTATTTTGTTATGTCATGTTTGGTTGGGTTGTTTTATTTCTCAAAGATAAAATCATCCCCCAATTGTCTTGAAGCCCTTGACATTTATTTCCAGCCTTGGAATCTTGGGGATGTCATTGAAGGCTAAGTAGAAATTATACCTCGACTCAAGACAATGAGGAGGGGTGGGATTTTACATTCTCCCTCTCAATTTTCTCCTCTTATGTGGTCTATACTTGGTTTTATTCAATATTTAAAGACAAATCATCAAGGTGAATCACTCCCAACATCTTCCTCTTTCCTTATTATATCTTCTCATCTCTCCATTTTCCATTTCATGGTTATAGTGACCTAGATATCCATATGGATCGATTTTTAATTGAGTTTTTTATTTATTTTTATGTTTCTTATTGTCCATTTAAGCCCTATTGGGTTTCGTTGAGGTGATTTAGCACCATCGTTTGTAAAGGCTATAAGATTTAAGGTAGGTGGTCCTTTGAATAGATCTTTTTAAATATAACTATGATTGTTTGTTATTTTAAATTCATGTTCTATATGTTTTATAAAATATATATAGTATAATTAGTGGAATTGGTTAGAGTAGGTTTTTTCAAATTTGGTTTTCATCAAAATAGAATATGATTTCTCCTTGATTTCAATGCATAAAATCTGTTATGGAAATCCTTACAAAACTAGTGTTTGCATAAATGCACGGGTGGATCTTTGGTATCATTTCCCCTCAATATGAAGGATTTTTTGGTTTGAAAATTAAATTAAAGTATTTATTTCATAATATATGGGTATTTTTTGTCCATTAAATGAAGGTTGTGTCCCTCACATAATTAAAGTTTCAACAAAATTCATGTGATTTATTTTAGAAACATTTTTTGAAAATTAAAATTTTAAGGTATAATCATGAGGCATGAATGGAAATTTATAAATATTTTCTTTAGTAAATGAATACCCCATGAAACATGTCCTAGGTGTTTTGAAAATGAATGAATATTTAATGTTATACATTTTATGATGCCCAATGAAGGGGCTTGTGTATTTTATATATGTTCTTATTGGAATTGGGGATGTTTCTTATGAGGTTGTAAGAGGTGAGCACATGAATCATTTATAAATGGTATGATATATATATATATATATGTATATATATTTATTTGAAATAATTTCTTGAATCAAAACCTTTTTTCACTCATGGTTATCCATAGGTGTCTAGGGGGAAGTCTAAGTACACATGCTACACTAGTTTAGAATCACATACAAACTAGTGTCCGTGAGAAAAATTTTATTCTCCTCATGGGATATGTACCTAGGTTAGGCTAGTGGGGGGATATGTGGTTTTAGGGAATGTTTTTATTATCCAAAACTGGTCTTATTTATACATTGTATATCCATGACTTTGATTGTCCCAATAGCTTCTAAGTTCCCAAGACAATAGGTTTTGTGTGTGTTTTATTTTCTAACACCCTGCACCATTATTTGGAAAATATTTTTACTAGTATGTTTTTTAGGTTTCTTATGAATACATTAAAACTTTTTAAACATAGTGGAAGAAATTAAAAACCATTTTCCATGGATATACATTCAAGTTAATATGAAACTACATAAAATATAGGAATGAATAATATTGTAAATCTATCATACCTTACACCGAAGATGTTGCTTCTACCCTTTATCTTTATTTGATGTATTTGATGTATATCACTAAAGTGTAAAATAGAAGTGTACCACCTCCATATAATATCTACAGGCTACACTGAATCATACGATGTTTAAATGGGATCCATCTTCACTCCATAGAATACCAGTACCTCTATTTGTAAAGGAGGAAGATGAAAGAGCTTCGTGTTCAGGGAGTTTCATAAAAACAAGAGGAAGTGATCACACATATACCCACTACCATCACATGGAAGTAGTTTAGATAGGAAATTAAGGATGCTCCTTTGTTTCTGTCTCATTAATTCATGTGCTGAAAAACATGAACAAATACTATGATTGGGTTATGTTCCATATGATTTTACTCCTAATCATTTCATCTAAATATGAAATAATTTCATTTAATGATTTCTAACATGGGTTAATGTACTGGGTGTCCAACACATGGAATAACATATCTAATGCATGAAAATCATATTTTTCATGCAATACAATATACAACCCATAAATATATCATATATAAATACGGATTTAGGGAATATCTCCTTAAATATATCACTTTCATTAATGCCTAATATACTTTGTTCCATTTAACATTATATTGTATCATATATAATAACTTGTGAAACCATATCCAAAAATCCTTTTTGAAATCTTCCAAAACACATTTTGGAAGGCTATCATTCACTTTACCTTGCATTGCATCCTAAGAAATACCTTTTCAACACCAATCCAAAACACTTTTGGATTAAATATAAATTATAATTAGAGTATTTCTTTGAGTCAAATTGAATACCCATTTCATAAACCAAAAAAGTGTGATCACATGGGCCCTTATAGTGTTGGAAATAAATACAAATATCCAGATCCATATATGTAAGAAAAGAATGTCCTTTAGGAAAGTGTCAGTTCTACTCAAGCTATAAAGGGATCTAAAATAATCTTCATTAAACACATGTATCTATATACCTATGTCTGCTAGTATGCATCATATGCAAATTTGTGCTCTCATATTATCCCTTTTTTCTAAAACATCAAGTTACCATAGGATATGGATCATGTCAATACCATATAATCAATTCATTTATTCTAAATTATAAGTGTATATATTGATTTGATCTATGAATAGATAACATTTTATTCATACTTATGGATAAGAACATAACATTTACCTTATAAATATAGATATATTATATCTAGGTGCATCCAAAAACTCCCACATTATATCTCAATTGAGTGCCCTGATGTCATACTTTTCATATGAGATGAAAAATCCCATCATGGTTATTATCCAACTAATGAAATGACCAAAAACATACCCAATCACCCATATTAGCTAAGTTAATATGTATAATTGTATAAGTATGGTATCAAACTATGAAGGTTCTCATGATAGGTATCTTTCCAAACTCAGGTCGTGGAGACTCAAATATGATCCATGCACCCTTAGTATACCAAATACATCTTTATGACACTATATGTGGTATAATTAGTGGGTTATCCAATGAGAACAAAGAATCCAAATATTTTTCTTATGACTCATGATCATATTCGATATCTATATACACAAATCATACTCAAGATAATGATAGCATTTCATCATAACCTATAATACACTATGATGAACATCATGGGTAAAATCAAAGTCATTATTTGAGAGGTAAATAATTATTTCACTTCAAAAAATTTATATCAATATATATATATATATGTATCAAATGAAAAATAATGGTAAAATGGATGTTTCATTTTAGTTTTATACACTTTAGTATTCTTAAACTCCTTAAGAGCATTTAAAAAACCTAACATAAGCCCCAATTTAACATATCATATATGATAAAACATTATATCACCCTTATGTTTTATTCAATTTCGAGATTTGTTTAACACATTACATCATATGTAATCCCTATCAAATTTTTTTATGACTATCTTATAAAATATTCCCACTAAATCTTTAATGAGAAAAATTCATAATGAAATCTTGTTTGAGTAATGGTGAGATTTAAGAATCATATTCCTAACTATTCAACTCGTTAAACATATTCAAACTTATTAACTTCACAACATAAAATGTTACGATGTAAAATTCTATTGTCTACTTAGAAATATTTCTATTTTCATCATCAACATCCTTGTAACCCTATTCCATCAATATTTTTCTTTATAATAATGTAATTTATTACATTATTGTTAATTGTGTAACGTCCCAAATCTGGGTGCCACACAACGGGTGCCCTGAACCCGGTTGGTCACATGATATTAAGTGCATTTACCCAAACACCAGAGGCTACTGACTAGAAGTGAGGTCCTAGGACTGATAGCGGGGAAAATATGCCCTTATTTTTCAAAGTTTAGCACAATGGAAATAAATATAAACATACAAAAGCGGAGGCAGTAAACAATGTAAACCTGAAATGGACAACGGAATAGAATTAAATGATAACCAACTGTCATATATATATATATATGCTGATGAAACATGTATCTAATCTAAGAAAACATCCAAAATAGGATACACTACAATATAATATAGTACAACACAAGGTACAAAGTACAGTAAAACAAAACCAAGGCAATGCAATAGGAACTCAGCAGCATCGCAAGCCTAAGCTTGGTCCCATTCTCTCCTAATCCTCTGCAACAATCATATACCTGTGTAGGGAACCTTTCCCTTATCAACAATTGCAACAATATAATCTGTTTGGACTCAAGACATGACCCAAACAAGGTGTGAGAAATAAATCCCAGTAGGCAACCACCAAAGGCCCGTGCCCAACTGTCAGTGAAAATGTGCAACAACAGTGTGCAATAATGGAATGAAATAAACTAGGAAGTACTCAAAAGTAACTATTCCTACCAGTTACATTCCCATTTTAATAATTATTTAACAATTCCAAGCCTGTGCTTTAGCTTGGCAGGTACAACATAAGAAATCACCACAGTGAATATTCAAAGTAAACCTTGTCCTCAGATATGAAAATCCTTACCCTCAGGCAATAAAAATCGAAACCCTCAGGTGACTGCCCATAGTCATAAAGAATATTTCCCTCAGGCATATGATATATTTCCCTTAGGAAAAAAATCTACTGCCCTTAGGCAAATGAAACATTGCCCTCAGGCTAAACAAAACCTTTCCCTCAGGCTAAAAAAAACACTGCCCTCAGGCGTTCCATTGGGAAAACAAGTAACCGGGCCGAGCCCAATGCATAAGCAAGAAGTTTATATATTTCCTCTCAAGAAAACTCAAATCATGCTATAATCACAGCATACCCATGAGTATCCTAGCCAAATGACTAAACAAGGAAAACACACCCTCGGGGTGGCACTGGATCAAAGCAACGATCCCAAACAGTAGTTTATACATAATCAAAGTATTACCTATGCATTACTAGGTATCTAGATAGTCAAGTCCTCAACCACATGACACCCCGAACATGGGCGTGTGGAACAACAGTGCACAAAATCAACTCGACAGTTGGAAATAAACACAAGACCACCTACCTCGATCTCCTCTGATCGATATATGTGAAAGGCGCCTCCCGAAACAACCAAGAACGACATAGATCTGAGATAAAAGATTACCCATTAAAATCCAAATAACTTCCCTTAGGGAAATAATTGGAAGGAGAGGTTCAAGAAGAGAGAAGATCTCACCCTCGCGGTTCAAACGAGATCGACGACAGAGGAATCAGAGTCCCGGTGAGCGTTCGGGAGCTCCTCCAAGACTCGGCTTCCTCTCCCACAGCTCCTGGTGCATTCTATTCCTCCTCTGCCGATTGAGGAGGCTACTACCTGTTTTTAACAAGAAAACATAACTAAACAACATGTACTATCAAGTACATGGCATGCAATTTCCATTTTTTAACTGTTCCACTAGCGGATTCTTTCCACCGCCTCACTGTTTATCTGCTGACTTGGTTACACAGTGTGTATTACTAAGTACATGGCATGTACTATTGCTCCACTGGTGGATACTTTCACTGCCTTAATATTCAATTGCCGACTGATTACGCAGTTTGCATTACTGAGTACACGATGTGTTGTTAGTTTTTACACCTTGAAACGCCGACATGCCTACATGCCCTGTATACTCATCCCACACGGCCAAAGTAAATGGTATGTGGAAAAGTACACGACGTGTACCCCTAAATTTTGGGATTTTCCCCCATTTCCCTTGTTTTATCAAAAACACTTAAGGAAAAAGGAAAAGAAGAAACTGTACCTCAAGAATAAGAAACGGGTTCTTACAAACTTCCCCCTTAAAGCAATTCGTCCCCGAATTTCCCTTATAAGGGTGGTGAAGATAAAGTTAAGAACAACTCTGGCCACTAAGAACGTACGTTGGTCTCCCACTGCCGAATCTCATCCTACACTCGGCCATGCTTCCATATCACCCGTATGAGAGGAACTGAACAGCCTCGGAGAACCTTCGTGCTCCTATCAACAATACGAATCAGATGCTCCTCAAAGGATGCATCGAACTGCAGTTCAACCTCCTTGGGCTGAAAAACGTGAGATGGGTCTGAGTGATAACGATGTAGCTGAGATACATGGAAGATGTTGTGCATGACCGGATACCTCTGTGGTAACTGCAACCGATAGGCAATCGACCTGACTCTCTCCAAAATCTCAAACATCCCTACATACCTCGGTGAAAGTTTACCCTATCTACTGATCTGCCTGTGCCCCAACCTCGGCGAAAAATTCAAGAAAACCTGATCCCTGACCACAAACGCCAAGGGTCCTCTGTGGCGATTAAAATAAGACTTATGACAAGACTGTGCAGTAGCTATCCACTTCTGAATCAACTAGACCTACTATGAAGTCTCCTGCACGAGACGTGGTCCCAGTAAAGCTACCTCATCTTCCTCCAGCCAGCACAAAGGTGATCACCATGGACTACCATATAAATCCTCATAATGTTCCATCTCAATAGTTTCCTAAAAACTATTATTATAGGCAAACTCAACCAGGGATATGTGCTTCTCCCAAGAGCCCCCAAAGTCTAGGATGCATGCACGCAACATGTCCTCCAGAACCTGTATCGTACGCTCTAACTAGACATCAGTCTGAGGGTGGTAAGCTATGCTAAAAATCACCTGTGTACCCAGTTCCCTCTGAAAACTATGCCAGAAACGAGACATAAAATGGGCATCCCTATTTGAAATGATAGAACGAGGGACCCCATGAAAACGTACTACCTCTCAGATATACTAATTCCAGAGCACATCAACACCTAATGTCCCCTTGATCAGAAAAAAGTAAGCTACCTTCGTAATCCTATCCAAAAAAACCCATATGGCATCATTACCTCGAGGTGACCTCAACAACCCAGTCATGAAGTCCATCGTGACATCATCCCATTTCCACTTCGGAATGGGTAACTGTTGTAACAGTCTGGTAGGCCTCTGATGCTACGGCTTCACCTGCTGATAGGTGGAACATCTTGTAACAGAACCAACTACCTCTCTTTTCATACCCAGACACCAATACTGATGTCTCAAGTCATGGTACATTTTGGTAACTCTAGGATGAACTTCCCAAGCTGAAGCATGAAATTCCTGCATCAACTCCTCGCGTATGTCCCCTGGAACCCACACACTTCCATGGATACACAATACCTCGTCATCGCCTATTGTCCAACCAGGGGGAGGGTCCTCACTTGCCACCGACTCCCATAGAATTAGGCCTTCTGAATCTGATAATTGTCTCATCCTCACTCTATCCAGGATGGTAGAATTCATAGTTAAGGATGAAAGATAGGTTCACCCCTGACTATCATGCACCTCCAAATGCATCTCATAAAACAAATCCATAAGCTGCCACTCACCACTGGCCTCCTGCACTGCCTGTATCTGAGTCCTCCTACTCAGTGCATCAACTACTACATTACCTTTACCAGGTGTATAGGATATCTCAAAGTCGAAGGACTGAAGGTATTCAACCCACCTTCGTTGTCTCAAATTCAAGCCATGATGGGTAAAGAAATATTTAATACTTTTGTGGTTCGTAAACACCACAAAATGTTCTACCAATAGATAATGTCTCCAACAGCGTAACACATGAACAACTGTAGCCAACTTGAGATCATGCGTTAGGTAATTACTCTCATGTGGCCTCAACTATCAAGACCCATACACAACTACTCGATCGCCCTACATCAACACTGATCCCATATGAATACCTGATGCATCACAGTAAACTATATAGCTCTTACCATACTCTGGAAGTACTAGGACTGGTGCTGATGTCAACCTTCCCTTCATCTTCTGAAAGGCTGTCTCTCAAGCTTCTGACCAAAAAAACTTCATACCCTTCTTAGTCAAACCCATCAACGACACTGCTAAGTGGGAGAATTCCTGTATAAAGCGCCTGTAGTAACCAACCATCCCCAAGAAACTCCGTATTTAAAACACATTCTTAGGCTTCTCCCAGGAAACTACTGATCTCACTTTCTCTGGGTCTACCGCAACTCCTGCCTCTGAGATAATATGACCTAATAAGTGAATCTAGTCCATCCAAAAGTGGCACTTTGAGAGATTATCATATAACTGATTCTCTCTTAGTGCACTCAATACGATCTCAAGATGGGTAGCATGGTCATGTTGAGTGTGAGAGTACACCAAGATATCATCCTCGAAGACTACCACAAAATAATCTACATATGGGTGGAACACATGATTCATCTGATCCATGAAAAATACTAGCATGTTTGTGAGTCCGAACGGCATGACCAAGTACTCGTATAGACCATATCTGCGTCAAAAGGATGTAAGCGGTATGTCTGATAGTCTAACACACAACTGATGATATCTGGATCTCAAGTCAATATTCGAGAACACTCGTGATCCTCTAAGTTGATCAAAAAGATCATCAATACTTGGAAAGGGATAACAGTTCTTGACCGTCAACTAGTTCAGCTTCCGATAATCCACACAATGTCTTAGGGTACCATCCACCTTCTTTGCAAATAGGATAGGTGAACTCCAAGGAGAAGTGCTGGGTCAGATAAAACCCTTTGCCTGCAACTCCTCTAACTGTCTCTTGAGCTCTTGCAACTCTAGTGTAGCCATCCTGTAAGGAGGAATGGACACCGATGCCACTCCTGGCACAAGCTCAATAGAGAAATCCACCTCTCGCTCTGGAGTTAGACCTGAAAAGTCATCTGGGAATACATCCTTGAAACGATTAACCACTGGAGGGAAATCATTCTGACAAGTTCCCTAGTCATCCTGATATAAACTCGTAATCTAGGCTGTCACTCCACCTTACCCACGATGCTCGGGTCCAGCTCGACTCGCCTGGACATCCCATTCACCCTTGTATAGAAACTCTCCACCCTCTGGTGACGTGAAACTCACCCTACGATGATAGCAATCCACAAAGGCTCGAAAGGGTACCAACTAGTCCATCCTAAGAATGACATCATAGGCTGTCATCTATAAGACATAAAGGTCCCATAGAAAGTGACACCCACCAACCTCTAGGGGGAACTCCCTGCACTGATGCACACCTTCCATTATAATTCCCAACAGAGTTTATAGCATTATAATATCAGAAGAAGAAGAAACATAGAGCCCAAGGCTCTCTACAATGGGCACAGGTATAAACCTATGTGTAGCACCAATATCCAAAATTATCAAAGATAATACAGAAGCAACTAAAATAGAACCTCTAACAGTGGAAGGTCTGGGATCCTTCTCCTGTTGGGTCTGTTGCAATGCATATGCCTGCCCAGTTCTGCAGCCCTGCGACATAGCCTGGCTACCCTGAGCTGACCCACCCTGCTGTCTCTAAGATCCTGGTGTCTGGATACCATGGCCACGACCACCACCTCAGCCTGAACGTCCTAACGTATTCCAATTACTTGATTGGTAAGAAGCTGTTGGTCCTGCTCCTGCATGAGAAGTCTTCACAGAACCCCTCTCACAAGTCACTGGAAGAAACACCCTGCAAAAATGCTGAAGATGACCCATATTACCGCAAGCTTGACACTCCACTGGGTCATGGGGACACTGAGGTCTCTTGTGCCCCTCTTTACCACACTGTTAGCACATCACCTGGCTACTTGATGAATTCTTCTGGCTAGTACTGCCACCGTGAGAGAAATTCATCTGCCTCTTCCTCTTTCTGGTAGAAATAGTACTAGAGACCGGTACCGAACCGCCCTGGTCCGCACCACTAGTTTCCCGCAGGTTCCGCTCAGTAATAAATGCCTGGTTCACAATAGCCTGCACTATAGGCAACCTGAAAACATTCACCAGTTCTCGAATGTCATATCAAATACCATCCTCAAAGCGTCTAGCCCTCAACGTCTCATCACCCAATAGAAAAGGTGTAAAACATTGTATCTTGGTGAAGCGAGCAGAATAGTCCATCACTAACATGGCGCCCTGCTGCAGATTCATGAACTCTTGAGCTCGATCTACCCTTAGCGTCTCCAGAAATAAAAAGTTATAGAATACTGCCTAAAAATATTCCCACGCCATGTCTTAGTGATGCTCAGTCTGGGTGGTAACATCCCACCATCTCTTGGTGGAATCACGGAACATGTAATTAGCGAGCTTGACCCTCCTCCCAAGAGGCGTCTCCAGATGCTCGAAGATCGTCTGCATAGAACCCAGCCATGAATCCATAGACTATGGTCCGCCATCCCCTGAAAACGTAGGAGGATGCTGCTGCTAGAATATACGCATCAGCTCTGCCATAGATGTGGAAACCGAAGGTGCTCCCTGGAAGGTCTGCATAAACCGCATGAAGCCTTCACAAAACTACACATCCGTGCCTGCGTCCAGTGTAATGGCGGGTGCTGCATCTGGAACTTCTGGAGGATCCATCGGTAGCCCATGGAATACAATATTTGGAGTATAATCGTCTCCACTCTCTTGGAAAACAACTCGAGGTCGTCTCGGCAACATGAATCTACAAGGTCAAATACACACCTTAGTTTAAGATCATCAAGGACTAAGAACCAAAAACGTAAGGATGGAATATGAGAAATAAAACATTCAAGTTCACAAAAAAAGACTACACGACATGTATAATAACTACACGGTGTGTTCTCTTAAGTATTTCACATGGGCGTGTACTCCTTCCAGAACTAGTCGTGTAACACCCCAAACACACGACGTGTTGTCTTAACACATGATGTGTACTTGAATCTTCTTTCCCTGGCTGAATCCTTCTACATGGATAAGCCAAAGAGTTCCCCTTAGAACAAGGTTACACAGCGTGTTACACCTTCACACGGTGTGTACACCACCATGTTTCCCCATCCACACGACCAAGTCCACATGGTCTCTCACCGGTCAAGACTACACGGTGTGTCCCATAGGTACACAGCGTGTACTAGACGGGCTTTACCGACCTATGTTGTTCGAGACACGGCCGGATACACGACTCACACTACATCACATGTTCCAAAAGGACACGACGTGTACTTGAAAAGATAACACTGACCCGTGTTGTTAGCTACATGGCTGGATCCCAAGATTACACTACTTGGTGTGTTCGGATTTGACATGGCATGTATAAGCCAAGATTTCTCCGTCCGTGTTGTTAGTCACACGGACGGACATAGGGTCAACCCTACACGGCGTGTACAACCGGTACATGGCGTGTTTACCCAAAAACTTCCCTATCCCGTGTCTCTAACCACATGGCCTATGACACGGTTAGAGACTACACAGCGTGTACATAAGGTACATGGCGTGTACTTAAGAAAAATAGTTTCTCCCCGAACAGAAGAACACATGTCGTGTATTCAAAACTACACGGTGTGTATTCTGGGTTTTTCTGGACAATAAGCCTCATAAACTACTCCGGATTCCAGAAAAACACTGAAATAAACACCAAAGTGCCAAATTCTGATCCGTGAAGGCCCATACTCCCCCGTGAACCAAAGATTCACATCTTATACGTGTTATAACAAAGTAAACAAGTCAACGATCCACCAAATTCCGGTAGATGAGGGCCCATACTCCTCAAGAACCAAAGTTTGGCATTCATTCACAAAACCTTACATAACAATACCCTATCAAATAGAAGGTATTTTATCAAGGTATCTATCACAATAGCATGCATTCTCTAGAAAAACATCTATCACAACAACAAGCAATTTCTAATGCACCTACATGGCATGGAAACTATGCATGACATGTTTTTCTAACATGTGAATAAATGATCCATGTGATGGAATACCCTCATCTCACCGGGTTTCAACTAAATAGAACCCAGGTATAGTATATAAACAGCACACCACAAGTGTGTCACCCAACGGTGAAAATCAAATCAACTGTAAAATTGAAAAACCAGATAAATCACAATTAAACGAGGTAGATTGGATTTTCCATGTACACAAGTTAGCTACTCCTAGGCACAAATTATTACCAAATACCAATTCTATCCTATCCCTGACTATAGGCTCCAAACAGTAAGTCAAAGAAAAGAAACCCCTATGATACCACTTTATAACGTCCCGAATCTGGGTGCCACAAAATGGGTGCCCCAAACCCGGTTGGTCACATGACCTCAAGTGAATTTACCCAAATTCCAGAGGCTGCCGACTAGTAGTGAGGGCCTAGGACTGATAGTGGGGAATCTATGCCCTCATTTTTCAAAGTGAAGCAAAGCAGAAATAAATATAAAAATACAAAAGCGGAAGCAGTAAACAATTTAAACCTAAAATGGACAACGAAATTGAAGTAAAAGATAACCAACAGTCATATATATATGATGAGGCAACATGTCTCTAATCTATGAAAACAACCAAAATAGGATACACTACAATCTAATATAGTACAACACAAGGTACAAAGTACAGTAAAACAAAACCAAGGTAGTGTAATAGGAACTCAGCAACATCGCAAGCCTAAGCTTGGTCCCATGCTCTCCTACTCCTCTGTAACAATCATGTACCTGTGTAGGGACCCTTACCCTTATCAACACCTACAACAATATAATTTTTTTGGGCCCAAGACATGACCCAAATAGGGTGTGAGAAATAAATCCCAGTAGGCAACCACCAAAGGCCCGTGACCAACTGTCAGTGAAAATGTGCAATAGTGTGCAATAATGGAATGTAGTAAAATAGGAAGTACTCAAAATTAACTATTACTACCAGTTAAATTTCCATTTTAATAATTATTTAACAATTCCAAGCCTATGATTTATCTTGGAAGGTACAACATAAGAAATCACCACAGTGAATATTCAAAGTAAACCTTGTCCTCAGACATGAAAATCATTACCCTAAGGAAATCAGAATCGAAACCCTCAGGTGACTTCCCACAGACATAATGTATATTTCCCTCAGGTATACGAGATATTTCCCTCAGGCACTGAAGCTACTACCCTCAGGCAAATGAAACATTTCCCTCAGGCTAAACAAAACCTTACCCTCAGGCTAAACAAAACACTTCCCTTAAGCGTTCCATAGGAAAAGCAAGTAACTGGGTTGAGCCCAATGCATAAGTAATCAGTTTATATATTTCATCTCTAGAAAACTCAAAACATTCTATAATCATGGCATAAACACGGGTATCCTAGCCAAACGACTAAACAAGGGAAACACATCCTCGGGGTGGCCCTGGATCAAAGCAACGATCCCAAATAGTAGTTTATACATAATCAAAAGATTACCTATGCATTACTAGGTATCTAGACAGTCAAGGCCTCAGCCACACGACACCTCGAACATGGGCGCGTGGCACAATGGAGCACAAAATCAACTCAACAGTTGGAAATAAAAACAATAACACCTACCTCGATCTCCTATGATTGATATACGTGAAAGGCGCCTCCCGAAACAACCAAGAATGACATTGATATGAGATAAAATATTACCCGTTCAAACCCAAATAACTTCCCTTAGGGAAATAATTGGAAGGAGAGGTTCACGAAGAGAGAAGATCTCACCCTCTTGGTTCAAATGAGACCGATGATGGAGGAATCAGAGTCCCGGTGAGCATTCGGGAGCTCCTCCAAGCCTCAACTTCCTCTCCCATGGCTCCTGGTGCTTTTTATGCCTCCTCTGCCGAATGAGGAGGCTACTGCCTGTTTTTAATAAAAAACCATAACAACACGGCATGTACTCTCAAGTACACGGCGTGTACTTTCCATTTTTTTAACTGTTCCACTGGCAGCTTCTTTCCACTGCCTCACTATTTATCTGTCAACTTGGTTACATGGTGTGTATTACTAAGTACATGGAGTGTACTATCATTCCGTTGGAGGCTACTTTCACTACCTTACTATTCACCTAATGACTGATTACACAACGTTTATTACTAAGTACACGGCGTGTAGTTAGTTTTTACACCCTTAAACGCCAACATGCCTATACGCCTTGTATACTCATCCCACACAGCCAAAGTACACAACGTGTGGAAAAGTAAACGGCGTATACCAATAAATTTTGGTATTTTTTCCCCATTTCCCTTTTTTTCTAAAATAAACTTAAGGAAAAAGGAAAAGAAGAAACCATACCTCAAGAATAAGAACCGGGTTCTTACAAATTGGTTCTCCCAAACTCTTTTAGGATATAGTGAAAAGGAATTTATTAAAGTAACTAATGTAACTGATTACATTTCTCATTACCCCCATATTCTAAACTATTTTAGGATATCAATTTCGATTCGATTTTTATTTTTACTAGTACAATCCTTCAAGAAAAAAATTCTTTATTTTTTTCATGATAACTAAATGTAACTCTTTACATTTTTTTCTCTATCATCACATATGCTAAACTCTTTTAAGATGTTGAGTGAAAATAATTTAATCTCAAACTAGTATAATCCTTTAGGAAATATTGAAATCCACTTTTAAATGGTAAGTAAATGTAACACTTTACATCTTTATTTATCATCACATATCCTAAACATTTTAGGATATTAATCAGAAAACAATTTAACTTTTGATTGGTGTTATCCTTTATTTGTTAATTTTGAAGTTATATATGTACAAACATACTCCAACTAGCCTCTTAGGCACTATATTATTCTCATAATATCTTTATAAGGTACACAACCCTTTTATATTAGAAAAAAATTATTCCCTTTTAGTAAGAAATATTTAAAAAATAAACTATTATTTTCATATCACATATGGTGTTCTTTGTGTTAGGAAATTTTTAAATTTTAAAGATGAATTTATTAAAATATACCACCGATGGGTGACATGAATACATTACTATATATTTTAACAAATATTTTAATATAAAATTTTATCTTATTTAATAAATTTTATCCATATCACCTTTTATAATCATTTTATAGAAATTGATGAATCATAAACCATGTGTATACATGTAATCCTAACAACTAATTATTACCAAACATCTTCTATTATAACATAAGTTAAATGAGATGAATATAAACATATTTTATATAGATTCATTTGATCTTAACACTATCTTTTACATTCATATGTATAAACTCTTTTCTTCATGAATGTGAACTTTAATATAAAACAATTCCTCCTTTGATTTTAAGCTCATGTATATTTACAAAAATTATAAAATATACATTTGTTATCATATACCCTTAAAAGATTAAGAATTAATTTCTATAAAATCCATACATGACATAGAAATTCAGTCAAGTTTCACAAACTCCTTCAGGTATATCTTTGATAATCTAATCATATTGAATTATTACTATTCTTACATATAGAATTTTCCTTAGAAAATTTTCTTAAATCACTAATCTCACTTAAAAAACTTTTTTTAAGTTACAATTTTAGGAATTTTATAATATTAAGATTCTCCTTATCAAGGTTTTATCATAAAGTTTATCTTAATGGTTATGATTCTATTTATCAACAACATAATCTTTTATTAGATAAGTATCATATTTTATAACCATTCAATAAGTAATTTTAATAAATGGGATCCCACTGAAATGAGGACCCCTTTAAAATCCAACATAACCATTAACGGTATGAGATCCATATTTTACTATGAAAACGACCTTTATTTTTAATGAAACTCACCATTTAGTTATTTAGGTAAGGAATAATTTGAATCATATCATATATGATTTTTGTATAGTTTATCATAAAACTCTTCTTCCAATCCATAATAAGGATAAAACCAACTCCATTCCTCTAGTATCCCAACCCTTTGGATTTCCAACATTTTGTAACTCAAAGAAAAACTAAAAAATGAACTAATCATAAGAAAATATAGGGTTACCTCTATTTGGTGTCAAACTAACCAAGGGTGATCTGAGATCACTCATTACTTTCTTTCCTTACACAAGATAATCCAAGGACACCCTATGAAGGAAAAACCTACCTAGTTGAATGATCAAGGTCTTGACAAGCGTATCTTTGGAAGGAATCCAATACTTAGTATTTTATGGGTTTTTTAGTCCCACCATCTTATCGCATATTATTCCCTTTATATATGCACTATTCAATTGATTTTATTTTGGAATCACATTCCCTCTAAAAAACCAATATGTTCAAACTATATTGATGTGTAACTCTTTACACAACCAACAAGTTTTTATTACACACCAAAAAATAGAATCCAAACATATTCATACATATCCATATGAATCATATGCATAAGGTACATGAACAAATAATGTAAGGGCATAAAATTATATGAAATTGACAATCTTAACATAAGTAAGTTCATAGAAATTGATATATAAGCCTTCCTAGACAAGGTAGAGGCCTCCAGGTAAGTAGGTAGTCTGATCCCTAGTCCATATACCCGGGGATACTTTACTCAAGAGAGAATATAATTCATCATAACTCTAACACATAATATGAACAAATTATATTTAATAACTAAATTGAATAAAATAAATTCAATTACTAACTCAGGTCAAGGTAGATGAAAAATTAAATTCATTAACATTACCTAACATGTAATGTAATGCTCTATCCTAGAAGTAATTTAATATTTTAAACTAAATCATACACAATATTCACATTTCTTAATCAGTATAATAAACATGAATATAGTAGGAAATAACCTTTAAATGAATGAAAAATTCAAATATTTAAACATGAGATAAATATTTATGAATAATTCCTAAAAAATGATAATTATAAACATTTCATAATTACAGTTATAAAATTATGGACATTCCATAGTAATGAATACAAACATTTTATATTCATTCCAATATGAACTCATTCATATTTATCATTATATGACATTTTCATTTTAAATATATAATATTATAGGAATTATAAACTATTTATAATCCAATTTCTACAATGTAAATATTTTATATAATCTATATATAATATAATTAATTATTTAAACCTTGATCATATCATTCATCAAAACACTTTTTGACGTGTCTTAAATAATTCCCAAATAAGTCCCCCTTTTATTTTACCCAATTTTAATTAAATAATTATGAATAGTTCATAATATAAATGTAAACATTTTATATTTTGGCCTTATGTAATAATTAATAACCCTTTATATATTATCACACATTATTTATAAATAAACAATTTTATTTTTAGATCATAAGTCATGCCATGTAAATTAGTAAAAGCTATTTTAAATTTTAACTTTTAATATTTGGGAATAAAGTGTTTCATAAACATTTAATTAATTATAAAAAATTTATAATTAATTCATTTATATACCTTTTATAAATGAAAATATACCAAAATGTCTTTTATAATATTTTATAAAATTTTTATAAACCATTTAAACCATTTATATTTTTTTTAACAAAATACCCCTCACCCTTACAAATAAGGGATAACTGATGTAAAGGTAAACACTTTTACCTTTATTCCACCCTACTAGAACCACTATGTAAAGTTTATACAATCAGTCACCTTTACATATAACTTCAATATAAAGGTAGATATAAAATTACTTCCATTGTGTAAAGGTTATTCTAAGGCTACCCTTATATATAGTAGCAATTTACATTATGAATACCTTCTATGTAAAAGTATCAAGGAATTTTCTTATGACACATAAATGTAAAATAGATAATCCCTTACACAATTCCTTATTTACATTTACATGAGAATATATGTAAGGGTAATGAGTCAATGACCCTTATACATCTAGGTATAACCCTTACTTAAACCATTCTATTTAATGGTAAAATTTACTGACCCTTATGTAGATAGATCAACGTAAGGTTAAAATGTTATGGAATTTATCGAAAATTATTTTTCATAATGGTAACTCATTTTTGTAAAATAAATAAATAATACTTCTATGTTTTTCATAATTTCTTCATTTAAATGAAATTTTCATAAAACTTAATCATGGGTCCCTCTGATACCACTATTAGGTTTCTTACGAATCTAATAACACTATTTATACATAGAAGAAAAAATTAGAAACCCTTTCCTGAGGGTCTCCATGAAAGATAATGTGAAACTATGTAAAATACATAAATAAAGAATATATTAAATATGGATTACCTTTCACTAATGATGCTTATACCACGCTTGATATTTATTTGATATGTTTAATGTAGATCAATAAAGTGTAAAACAAAATCATCCCACCTTCATAGAATATCCATGGTCTATTCTAAATCATCTGAATTTCATATAGGATCCATATTCACTGAATGGTATTTTAGTACCTCTATATGAAAAGGAGTAAGATGAAAGAGCTTAAGTTTTAGAGAGTTTCATCCAAGCATGAGGAATCATTCACACACACACACCCACACCCACTTCCATCACATGATAATAGTTCAAATAGGAAATTAAGGATGCTCCTTAATTTCCATCTCATTTATTCATGCATTGAAACAAATGAATAAATACCATGGATGGTTAATGAATCATATATATTTAGTCCCAAACATGTCATATAAATATGAAATGATTTAATTTAATTAAAACTTATGTGGGTGAATAGTTTTGGTGTATAACACACATAGAATAATATACCCAATGTATTAAAATCATAATTTTCATTAAATATGATATACTGCCCATAACTATATCATATATAAATATGGATTTTGTATATATATCCTTCATTTTTTCTTTTCCACTTTCTAAAAGTTTTTAATTTATTACATGCCTCTCTTATTTTAAATGGGCTTCTCAAATAGTTTCATAAAATTTTCAATATTGTCTGGAAAGGAAAAATATTTATGAGTATTGAAATATGAATATCATATTAAATAAAAAATATCCAAATGAATACTTTTATATTTATATTTTCAAACTAAAATGATTTTTTTTAGTTTTAAAGTGTTTCCATGGACTAACGGGGTGGTTTCCCACTAAGCTGTATAGATCACGCCTATCGTCAATATAATTTTATCAGGTTCTGCTAAGTTTCTATAGACAACCAATGGGTTATAGTTTAGGTTTTGGATAATGACCAATGAATATGATTCCCCCATCACATGAAGATAATAGTAAAGGATTTGTTCCTTCTATTTATTTTTCGTAGCATAAATGTATTAACCTTTTTGGATTTTTCTCTATGTTCTCTATTTCTTATTTAGATCTGGTTATTCTATTAATGTTTCCTCACATTATTTAATTTTCTATATTTGATTATTATCATGTGACTTTTTTATTACATTATTTATTACATCATTTTTTAACTTATTTCAAAGTTTCTTACTTGGTGATGTGACCATCCAATATCTGGAATGGTCAAATTTGTTTTTTTGGGTTGAAACCCATTGATTTATATTCATTATTCATGAAAAATCATTCCCATTGGTTCACTTATCATTCCCTTGGTTCCTGTATCTATCCCAAGAGGATAGGGAATGCCTATTGGGTCTTTTCATATGCCATCTTCAATTCCTGGGTTAGGAGTGACCCGTGATTGGTTGATATAAGAACATCAAGGATCTATTTGATAATATAAACACTAGTCATAATCAAAGAGACCTACCATAAATTTTTTTAAAATTTGTATTTTTTAAGTAGATTCACAATAAAACCTTTGAAAGACCATTTGATAAAGATAAAGCTCATGTAAAAAATCATAAATTTTAAAATTGAAAATCCAAATAAGGCTATGTATATATTTATAAATAGGTGATCAAATTTAGGAAAAATAATTTGAATCCAAAAACCATGGATTTTCAGATATAGAATAATATGTTCAAATGAAAATGAAATAATTTTTTATCAAATTTACATTATTTAAAGGAGGAAAACTTTTAAATGAAGAAAAATTATTTTTTTTCTATGAATAAAGTATTTATATAAAATAATTGAATAAGGATAAGATAAATTGCAAACTAAAAGAATAAAAAAACTTTATTTCAAATTCTTTTTATGTTATAATATTCAAATATAAGAATATATGGATACAAAAATTCATCATGTTCATTGTTTACCATGAAGAACATTTAGTGAAAAGAATACTCAACAACTAATAGAAGAAATGGGTGAATATGTAAATAAATTTGTACAAAGATTTTAATATTTTTATAATTTTCTTGAAACCCTAATTGATGAGGTAACATCAAGGGCCTATATATACCAAAAAAAATTATGAATCCTTTTTTATTAAAATTAAAAAGTTATGAAACATAGAAAAATGGTAAACTTAATAAAAAATTATGCTTTATTTAGTGTTATTTTCAATTAATTAAACTTTTTTTATTTTATTAAATTATATTTGGTCATGCTATATAGGATAAAAGACCATTATTCTCCCATATTATAAAGATTCTCTTACTGTATTTTTAATAATTCAAAATTTAATCGATGACTAAATTTTTTATCAAATATTCATTCGCTAGAGTTTTCTATTTCAGTTTTTTTCAAAAATATATGATTTGGTTATAAGATTATTTTATAAAAGGGAAGTTTAATTTTGAATATTTTTTCCACAATTCTTCTCCCTTACAATTCATAAAATAAAAAACTTTTTTTATCAGGGGATAAATCATTGTTTATTTTCCATAGGGGTATAATTTTTTCTTTATACTATCTTTAATTTCCTTATATTTTTTATAATCATAATGTGAGAGAAGTTTGAGTTGAAACCATTATTCATCACAAATGGAGAGAGAATGAGTGGAAACCTCCAATTTAAGTGGATGTAAATCAAAATTTCATCCTTGTGCATCTTCGTGGTCTCAACTAGAAATTTAATTCATTAATAAGAATCTATAATCCTTTTATGTTTACAACATACACTTTAATATAACATGTCATATAATCATCATAAATGAGAAGTTATTTAGGTTATCCTCTGATTACAAAAATTATCATTACCTAGAATGACATATTTTAATGATTATGATATATATATATATATTATTATCTAATATATCTTACCATGTGCCTATAGTGAAATAATGATAAAGCGATAGATATATGAAAAATAGAAAAAGGTTGAAAACTATATGGGGAACCTACTAAACTATATATCTATAGGTATATCACCATATAAATGGATAAAACATCTAATTAATGAGTTAGAAATGAAATGATGACTTCACTAGTATCAACTTCACCATATAGATTAAATATACTAGAGTGAAAAATAATAATGGAAGAATCTTATAGTATCTTAGAAATTAATAGAAATTACCCATCACACCTATAAGTAGTTATAGATATACTAGAATTATAATGAATAGAAAATTAATTATCAACAAGTTACTTTGAGGTTTTATTATAATAGTGGAATTATGAAATCAAATGTTTAATAACTATAATTAATTTAGCTCAGTATTGGATCCAATGGTTATATTTTTTTGCATTATAATAAGTTAATAAAGAAAATCCATGAAAAACTCAACAAACAAAACAAATAGAAAGGTAATTGTAATAATAAAAGATATATAATCTATTAGAGTTTGATTGAAAACTATCACATGAGAATCCATGTTAGATCTAATGGCTATATTTTCCTATGCTTGAATTATAATCTCTATAAAAAGTCCAAATGAGACAATAATTAAAGGAATTATTGAGATTCTCAAAATATACCAAGTGAGAGAAAAGGGAGAAATGTTGATCTAAGTAGAGCTCAATAAACTTTATTCCTCTTTTCTTCTTCTTCTTGATCTCTTTTCAAACTATGAAATATTTTTTCTTATATTTAATATATTTTTATTAATCCCTTACGAATCACCCACACTTATTTCATATTCACATAAAAATGTTATAACAAACCCATATTTTTTTACTCCATCCATTTCATTATCTTTTATATATGAATAAATAAGTCATAGTGATTAGGTTTTATTATCTTTTGACCACCTAATTGAAGAATTTTCAGAAATAAGTACTTGTATATCCATTTATTGGAATGTGGAAACTATTTATACTCAGTGTTTTCTAGATCTAGGAATAATATCCTCCTAAAAATTTTGGTTAAAATGGAATAAGATATAAATATATGTTATTTATTAAATATATATAAAATAGGGGGCTTTGGATGTTGTATCCTGAACATATTTAATATATAATATATCTTCCAAATATATAATTTTTTTTAATTTCTTTACCCAGTTTACTTGGGAATGTATTATTGTTTGTTTAACTTCAACATCACATCTAGAGTATAAAAAACATATAATGTAAGAATATATTATATACTCTCCATAATCTGTTTTTTTCATCTTTAAATATTAGTAGTATTTATTTATTTATCTTTTTTTAGTTATCCATATTCATTGATAGTTAATAAATTAGAAGGAATAGATTTATATATAACTTGAATGTTACTTTATATATGTCCTTTATCTGGTATATTTATGAGTATTATTTTCTTTACGAAATTAAATGCTCATGTTTCAATTTTTTCTTTTTATAGTTATTTTTTACTATGTTTTTTATTTAATCATTCAGACTTAATAGAGGGTTTTTATTTATTTTTTTAGTTCTCCCACCAATGGAAGTTTCCTAACAAGGAAAAAATTCACTTTATTTAACTTCTCAAATTAAATTATATAAATAAGACAATATTTTTATATGCACACAAAAATCCTAACATATCCACTCCTTCCCTCTAATTTAATAACAATCTCTATACTAATCTCCCCATGTACACATCTATGTATTTATTAGTTTCATTACAACCATTGTTGTTTTTATTTTCACACTATTTTATACTTTAAAACCAATTTTATCTTATTTTACACTAGAAGTTTAATTTGTATCAATAAAATCCTTAATTTTTATAATAATTTTTAATTTATGAAAACTAAAATTTTCTTTTATGATTTATATTATACTTTTAAAAAATATATTATTTCCATAAAAATCTGAAAACACATTGCAACCATTTTTTTCTTTTCTTAATGAATAAATTTTATAGAAATTATTGACTCTCTAGTCATGAGTCGACCCTATTTGGGCTCCACCTTAGATGAAAACGAGATTGACCCATGCCTTGAAAATCCTACCTCCAATAGTCCATGAGTTGGGGACTAGAACTAAGTTTTTAATACACTCTAATGGGAGGAAAGACCCTCAAAATATAATCCCATAACCACACATATCAATTATATGAAAACCCAAATATCCATAAATGTAACTCTAATAAACATAATGATTAATTAAACAAATGAATGAAAAAAATGAAAAATGCAGTATAAGCAATGAAATCCATATTCTGATTCCCAATGCACACTCTTCCACCTCTATTTAAGAAAATTTATCTCCACATTTACCATCTCACCAAGCTAAAAATTTTATAAACAAATGTACTACCAACTCCCTCAATGAATCTATGAGAAAATTAGGGGAAAAATAATATATAAAAATATGGGTGAGTATATACACATACTTAGTAGTATCCTCCTCTCACCCTTCATGTGTCAATGTGAGAGGAGCTTATAAATTCTTTTATGAGATGAAAAAAAAATAATATAATTTTTTAATAAATAATATAATATAAGTTACTACACAAACCAAAATCACCTACTTCATACTTTTAATAGAGACACATAGTCAACACATTTCCCCAGAAACAACATCATTCCATTATAATCACATCATTAATAACACCAATGAAAAACCTCCACTCAAAACCACTCATTATTGGTTAATTTTTCCTAATAAGAAATATAATCCAACTTCATATATCATGCCTCATATACCCACAAAGAAGGAATTACAACCTACTTGAGGAGAAAATTCAACTTATACCACCACTATAAGAATATTAGTTTCCCCCTTAGCCAATCTGGACAACTAGGTACACTATCACACAATTATATGTTTCCTACATCTAAACATTAGGTGGGAATAATAAACTAATGAGATAGGAATTACACATTATATACCATTTTATATACCTACAAGATCAACACACAACACCAACACTATACGTCACACATCTTTTACCCTTAGGGAGGGAATAATGGTCTACTATATAATGTTATGTATTAACTACTACTAGTTTGTAACTCCTACACTAATGTCACATATCATGACTCTATACCAGAAGGAGGGATAAAATTGAATAAACTATATAGGACATACCATATTTTCATGTCCACTCACAACCACATTTATTAATCCATATATGTCAACCCATTTTTTCAGCACATGTTACCTACCATGTCGTTCCATCATTCCATAATATTAAAGTTTAAAATACCCTTTTCACACAACACATTCTTATTAGTTAAGAATATAAAATCTATCACCTTAAACTCCATAACCATACATTATAATTTTAGTCCCCACCATCTTTCCCTATTAAAGTTTAATATCCAACCACCATGTCATGAAATTCAACCTTGTAGTGTCTTTATTAAAATACAATAAAAATAGTTTATTCTTAATCAAAATAGATATTTATCACATGATTTTACTACCATAGGATAAACCTATACCAAATATTGAAGAAAAAGTAGGATGATAGATTTTGACACACTCCCGTGTCAATTTGGCATGGCCTAACACCAATTTGGAACAACCATGTGTAGAACCCTATGAAATTCAAAGGTACATTGTGGTGAAATTTTATTAAAAATTAAACAATACCCTATTAATTTTTCACACCATTATTCTGAATTTTATAAAAAATTAAATAACACCTTCAACATGAAAAAATATTCTATTTTTCTACATGAAGAATCAACCCCTTGTTTGATCACAATCACAATGAAAATCAATAGAATTTAAATTTTTACAACATAAAATTAGATTACAAAAATACCCATAAAAATCTTTCTCAAAACTCATGGGTAATGATAAAATATATCAATATATTCATAATCCATTTTTTATCCACATTAATCATATTTAATTTGAATTATCATGATTTTGATATTTCACTACAAAAAAATGGGTTACTCCCAAAGAAAATGAAATGGAAGGATTAGAGTCCCCCACCTTGAGGTATCAAAGTTATTCACCATTTTTATTTTCCTAAAATCCTTTATTTTGTCCATACAAAACAAAAAACAATATTAGAGGTTATTCACCATGAAAAATATAAGAGAATAAAAGTTTTTTTTGAATAAATGGATCATCCATTATCCTCTATTTATACACCAAAATCCCCCCAAACATTAATTCTTCTTAATTTTCCAACAATAAAACAATAAAACATTATAACATCTTTCTCAATAGAGTCATGATCTCACTCCACCATAATGGTTTTTATTTATTTCAATTTACCAATGATCTATCCCTTCCACAACCATTTTCTAATTCAACTGCCAACACATAAAAATTAATAAATATAATCATAATTCTAAAACTCCTCTAATGTAAAATAATTCCACCAATTCCACCATTTTATTTCCTTTATAATTATCCCTATTAAATTCTATAATTAATCCATATGTTACCTATAAGGTTAATTTATACAAAATAAAATGTCCTCTCAATTTCATTTTCATAATTCCACACTATTCATAATAAAAACCCATCTTCCTCTAATGTATTCATTCATCACATATAATATATTTTAATTATTATTTTAAAAAATATTATTCCCATAAAAAGGAATAAATTAATTAATTAAATTATAACATGTAGAATCAAGCATCCAATAATTTTTATTCTATCAATTAATTGATTTCAAGAGAATATTAATTTGTAAATATGGTTAAATTTTAAATCAAAATTTGAATAAATAATATTCATTCCTAAAAAATATATAAATAAAATCATTTTTTCTATCCATGTGAAATTCATGTAAATAATAAATATGCAAAAATTAATAATTTCATAACAATTACAAATAAATTCCACTTATATCCTACATTAATGGTCATAATGTGATATTTAATTTAGTAAAAATATCCAAATTAATTCCAGACATGAATTAATTATATTTATCTAATAGTTTTTATTCTATCAAAACTATGTTATAATTATATTATATAAATGAAATTTTATTTAACACAATATTAATAATCAATTAAATAAATATAACATGCCATTAATTTACTTCCTTTGTTATGTAATTTTAATTAATCAAGAACTATATTAATCCACATGCCTAATTAAGGTAATATATAACTATTTACATACCCATATAAAAATATATTTTAATATCGCAATATAATCAACACTACTAATATCACATGTTTTACACATAACAAAAATTATTAAATTAATAAATTTAAACATAATAATCATTTCCACCTATAAAATAATTATTTAAAAAATAATATATTTTTTTAAAAAATAATATATTTTTTAAAAAATAAAGACCATTTATTATATCATCAAAAATAAAATTACCATTTACAAGTTAGAAATTTCATCGAAGTAAAAGACATGAAATTTCAGGTCTCTACACCCCTTATGATATTTTATCATATTTTCCCCATTTATTAAACTCTCCTTTGAACACTTTATTTTATATTATATTTAAATCAATATTTATAATTATTTACTCTAAAATATCACTCCATACATTTTTTACACTCACACCCAGTCATTGTTGGATGCATTTATAGCCATGTGTGCCCTTATGCATGGACCACATGTTTTCTAAGTTTAGATTTATATATTCCCCTTGTTCAAAAACCCATAACTTTTATAAAGGATTTCTTATCTTATTTCTCATACCCATGAATTTAAATCATCTATATAGTATTATATTATCTATTTCCTTAGATATTTGATAAAATTAAATATTATTTTATTAATTATACAATTATATTTATGTTAATATATATTTTTATATATTCTTGGATTTTATGTCATTTTTCTCTCATACTCACAAATTTATCTAACATCACATCAATTTTTCTCTTATGTAAATGAGAATGGTATAAATGAATCACTGAGAGGTGGGTGATAAATTAGTTACCTTTCAATTTTAAAAAATATATGGGCTTCTCACTCAACATTTTTTTATTATTGATAATACAATAGTTAACTCTAACTTCATAGATACATCAATATACCATATCAAAATGAAAATATAAATCAATGAATACGATTCATTTAATTTTTATGAATTTCACCTTCCTATGTGGGTGATTAATTCATTATGTTAATAGATCTCTTTAGGTTACACAGTTTCATTCTTTTTATCAAGAATGTTTTGTATGACCATTATGTATCCTATAAAAAATTTATAAATGTTCCTCCATATGATTTTAATATAATATTTTTTATAATGTATAAAAAATATAGTAGAAATAATACATGACAATATCAATGGTATTTTTTTCATAAAAATGTATTATAATAACCTTTATTTATTAATTAATAAACAATTTCCCCTATAACTCATGTTCATCATACTCTTCATATGTTAATAATTGTAATATTTTATTTTTTAAAAACTTAAACATTCTCCCTCAAAATAGTATATCTCATTTAAATATATTTTGAAGTAACAAATTCTCATAATATCATTAAAAGGGAAAGTATCTCATTCATTTGCTTCTTATTTGACCTCTTTAATTATTTTACTCCACTGAATGACTTATTATTATTTAAATTAAGTCACCATAATTTATATTCATTCAAAAAGTTACCCTTGAAATATAATACACTTTTAAATCAATTAAAATTGATTTGTATCTCATAAATATAAATAATTAATTAGAATATTTATTATGAAAAAATTAAGAAAAAATCATTGGTTATTATGGATAGACATACTGGGTACCCAAAATTTCTCATCGAGTATCTAGGTTTATGGATTCATAATTTTTTAGATACTACTTTTAATTTCATGAGTCCTATCGGGTAATCAAAAATTTGTTTTAATGATTTCCTGATCTATTGTTTCATCTCTAAGATTCTAACATAATGTTATTAATAACCTGACTGTACTTGAATTAGTCCTTCTATAAAAATTATAATTATATATATATTTTAAAAATTATATGATTTGAATTCAACTCCAAAATCATTGAAAATATTATTCTATTTATAATGATCCTCTTGAGAAGTCATTAACAACAAATTTAACACAAATTTACTATGATACTTTTATAATAAGCTTCAATGTCTCTTAGGACCCATATTTTTTTTATCTTAAAGTCATTTTTATAGAAAATTATTAGTTTTATATTTTTTAATTCTTTATAGAAATATTGAGTATTTTTTGATATTTTGAAGCCCCATTCCTCAATGTACATGAATTCATATATTATTGGAAACATTATTTATCTTTATTTAATTTCTTCATATGATAATGATGTATATTATTAAATATATCACATCATTTTTTAGAAACTCTATATCATAAATCCACAATTTAAATTATACGCCTCTTTGATGTCATAGAATCTATCTTATATGATAAGTGTCCCGCTTCTTCAAATATTACTTGTTAAAATAAAATCTTGTTTGTCACTACTTTTTTATTCAAAAATCAAGCATTAGATTTATGTTTCCCTATATATCTTTATCAATAAATTATAAATTCATTAATTTAAAAGGAGATATTATAGTCATCTTTCTATAGAATAAAAGAATATTTACTTCTACACATTAATATAAATCCTTAAAATACCTTCATCATTATAGGGCTTGAGATGATATCCTCAAATATCAATTTTATTAGAACATACACTAATTATAGTTCATTAATTTTCTCTATTTATTTTTGGAATTTGATAATCATATTGGTGTGTTTTTTAAATATAATTTTAATCGGGTCATTTATAAGTTTAATTGTGTGAAGGAAAGCAATTTTTCCTTGATTTTTTTATCTAAATGGTTCTTATGAAACTGATAGGATATAAAGTTTTTATCAAAATATAGGATAAACATAAAAATATATTTAATGAAAATGTTAATTTTAAGTAAGCTAAACAATATATTTAGAGATCAACATTTGAAGAAGTTAAGATAGTTGATAATGAGATAATTTATTATTTCTTCAAAAGAGTAAAATAAATTATCAATAATATTAAAAACATTGCAGATATGTTGGAGGGTTCCCTTTGGTTAGAAATCTATTAAGTTTTTTCCTATTTGGTTTACTACTAAAGTGTCCTCATTAGAATATATATATTGTAACATCCCCAAATGATAAAGGGTTAAATGAATAAATGATATGACTCATGTCAACAAGGTGCACCTTCCTTTTTGGGAGCCTACCTGGTTAGAACTCCACAGTTAAGCGTTCTTGGCCTGGAGTAGTGATCAGGATGGGTGACCTTCTGGGAAGCTTCTCAGGGTGTGTGTGAGTGAGGACAAAACACACTAGAAAGGACAAGTGTTGGCCTGTGGGGACTGTCATTTGTCAGATGACCCGTTCAGGCATGTGGGTGGACCCTGGGGTGGGCCCAACATGTCTGCGGGGCAACTGGTGGTACCTGGTGGGCCAGGACCCGACGGCCATGTTAAGGCGGGGTGGTTGTGCTTTCACCGGGACCCAGTTGTCACATTTGGTATCAGAGGAGGAACCCAGCCTTAAGTGCGGTGCACTACCTAGGTTGAGATGTAGGGCCCACAACGAGGGCGTTGTGCTCTAAAGGGGGGGGGGGGGTGATTGTAACATCCCCAAATGATAAAGGGTTAAATGACTAAATGATATGACTCATGTCAATAAGGTGCATCTTCCTTTTCGGGAGCCTACCTGGTTAGAACTCCACAGTTAAGCGTGCTTGGCCTGGAGTAGTGATCAGGATGAGTGACCTTCTGGGAAGTTTCTCAGGGTGTGTGTGAGTGAGGACAAAACACACTGGAAAGGACAAGTGTTGGCCTGTGGGGACTGTCATTTGTCAGATGACCCGTTCAGGCATGTGGGTGGACCCTGGGGTGGGCCCCACGTGTCTGCGGGGCAACTGGTGGTACCTGGTGGGCCAGGACCCAACGACCATGTTAAGGCGGGGTGGTTGTGCTTTCACCGGGACCCGGTTGTCACATATATCTTAATAAATTATCTCTTAATGAGAAAAATAGTACTCTTGTTCCATATATGATGTGGAAAGTTATAGTTTTTAGAAATATCACTAGAGATGAGAAGGAAATTTATTTTAAGGAAACAAAGAAAAATAAAATTCAAAGATAAGTTAGGAGATTCTTTTGATGACACTCAATATGATAAATAGTATAATGATTACTATGAAATGATCACTTATATTATGAAAAAAATTTGAAAATGAAGAGAAAAACACAAAGGAAAAATCCCTTGGAATTATTTAAATATATTAGAGTTGTAGTTTCAGTAATTGATTTTCCAAAGAAGAAAAATGATGGAACTAAAGATAATGAGAATGAAGAAGCTACTCCAAAAAGAGATGGGATAAATCATCTATTTTTTATAAATTAATTTATGAATGAATAAGTTTTCAGAGATAAAGGGAAGAAGTATATTAAGTAATTATTAGAATGAAAAATCTATATATTGTAGTGAGTTTAGGGATCAAATAAATAATAGAAGAAATAGAGAATTTATGGATCATGTTTAAAACCTAAATAATCTTCAAGATGTGATATGAAGAAAAATAATGATGTATTGAACATATAACTCCCTAAATCTAAAACTTCAAATTTGATGGTTATTTTATTAAATTTGTACAAAATACATTGATCACAATACACATGATCTAACTGTTTAGTAGTATTAGGAAAATTGATACATAAATGAACATTATATTATATTAAAAATATAATATATATCTTTTGGATACATGAAAAATTTGTTATTTCTGCTTGAAAATCCATATGTCACACATAACAATCATCTTGGTTTCCTAAGGAAATGGGAAACACCTTAAAAAGGTTATCTTAGATGCTTAGTAAGGGGTAGTATACATCAAAAGCTATGAAATCATAAGCATGGAATGGATAATATGGAATAAATAAACAAATTGAATAATGTTATAAATTATAAAAATATATCCATGGATAACATAACAATAAATATACACATGTATATCAAATTCGGGTGGGGGCAAATTTTTAGGTTACTATTACAGTACTGTTTTAGGTACTGTGCAGTACTATAGTAGTCAGAACTATTAATATGATTTGGGAATTTGGGCTATCATTTTGGGCCTGTAGATCTCAGGGACTTCAGGCCACATGGACTTCGGGCCACCAAAGGCCTTTGAGCCATCAAGCCTCCGAGCCACAAAGGGCCATGAAGTAGCCCGAGTAGACCACAAAGGAGAATTCCCTAGAAGGGGATTCAAAGTAAGTAGTATCCACTAGAGCAGAGCTAACTGGATTGGAAGAAAGAGAGGGTATGAAAATTTCCATCGATATTAGGAACCATTCATCTCTACAGAAGGAAATTCTATCCAATCATCCATGCGAGTTGGGGAGCTAGGTGCCTTCAAAAATAAAAATGCTAGGGAGGGGTAGTTCCAAAGTAGAGTCAGGTCTTGGGCCTTAAAAGGTCATGTACTGGGCCTTGTGGCTCTTAGCCTTTGGGTCATGAATGGGCCTTTTTTTACTCTAGGCCTATGGGTCATGTAAGGGTTCCCTATCAACCCATAAAGGGGGATTATCTAAAAAAATAAAAATCTAAGGCCTTCAGGATTTTGGAGTATATCAATATATAATCTCATAATGATAGAATTCATAATTTCAAACATCATAATAATACCTTCATGGACTTTTTCTAATAATTTAAACCTTAAATTGCATGGATTATACTAAACAACCAAGCTAAGTTGTCTCATGAGACCTACCAATGCATCTAAGGACTATATAATTCTAGGACCCACTCACCACTAATTATATCCAATGCATTCGTCGAATGAATGAATGAATAAAAAACACAAATCATAATGTTCCCTAAGGAACCTCATTCATATATCACGACTATGTAATCAATAGTTTCCCATATATGAACATGAATATCCAAAATTTCAATATTTACCCATTCAATAGAACAATATGGATATCTAGGTGAATATACCATAGTTAACTTAGAAATAATAGGATATTACCAATGTTATAGAAAGAAACCTTATCAACAGAATGATATTGAGTAATTAGTTATGTGTAATTTCATTATGTAGGGATATCAATAGTAAATAATCCTTTATTATGGTTTGTAAAGAGCTCAAAATTCATCCAAATAATATCCCTTGGGAGTGTCCAACCCAACGTGCAGTTAAGCCCACTATTTGTGGAACGAGTGAGGGTTGAAATAATACCCAACCAAACATTTTCATGGTTATTACCCCAATTTTAATCTATTATAGATCCTAAATATACTTGTTTGTATCCAGACATGGATTTCATTTCTAAAAAACAACATGCTCTTTACTTTACCAAAATTTTAATATGTTTAGTGGAAACAAAGTGTTTGAGCATTATAACGACCTATGAAGTTAGTATAATGAGGGATAGTGGTGATATATAATTGATGTTATGATAAGATATTTATTGAAATTAATTATAATAACACTTCTCATTGACAAATAAATTAAATGGAAAGATAGAAAAAATAAAGGTAGAGAAGAGATTTGGAACCCTTACCTTGAAAAGTAGTTTCTTAAATATTGAGAGGGACACCTTAGAATATTATATTATCCTTGGATAGAATCTATATAGGTTAAATGAGAATGAATTCATAATTAATGTATTTTTAGTTTAGATTAATGGGGGAATTTGTGGAATTAACCTCTATTTGTACGTGAAAAAGATGGTCATTTCATTGGAAAAAATAAGATAAGTAAAGGGTAAAGATTGAATCACATGGGTTATAGGTGAGTTAGGTAAAGTGATGTTTGTGAGATATGTGTGATTTCATTTCCTACCAAAAATGATCTTCTATAAGGTGTTTTTATCATTTTAATCATTGAAATTTTGAACAACTTTAATTTACCCCTTTTTACCTCTATTAACCTTGATTAAATATTTACTATGGTAATTATTCATTTACTAAAAATAAAATATGACCCCAATTATATAATTTCAACGTTATGATTTTGAATTTAGAACTTGTATAATCTAATTCTAATTTTAAATATGAAAAAATTAACTTTTCACTTAAAACATAAGATATAGACAAAAAACTTTTTTTGTAAAAAAATTATTTTATACATTAAGATATTTTATTATTATTTAACATCAATTACTAATTAAATGAGTGTTAATAATGTTTTTATATGTTTAAAAATAATATTATTTTCAATATTTAAAATTAATTTTTTTAAAAAATACACAACAGATAAACAAAATAATCCTTTGAAAATATTTTTTTTGAAAAAATCCCAAAAAATACCCTTAAGTTAATTTTGATATTAGGAATCAAAAATATGATTTCTATTTTATCAAATTTAAATTCTCAAATGTATAAATATTAATTTTAAATATAATTATGAAAAAAATTCTTTCTTATATATTATAATAACGGGGAAATAAAATGTATATTGTGAAATCGTATTAGGGATATAGTGTATTCCTACAATAGATGAATTTCAAGTCTCAATTTACACCCTAAATGATTTCAAACTCAAAAATTTGTGATATAATTTAGCTCAAAAAACTATTGGGTATTTATTCATCACTTCTTCTTTAGTTTCCTTGGTTGTTTCATTTAACTTATTACTCCTCTAGTGTATATTTACCAACCAAGTTTTCTGATTCTGCAATACATTCTCTCTAGTTTCATGAATATAGTCATGACCTTCATTATAAGACAAGTCAGGATTGAAATCTATGTTCTTAGTGGTGATTACATGCATTGGGTTTGGCATCGAGTTCCTTAGTAATGAAACAAGGAAGTCATCATATACTTTAGAGATGTTGAGTGGTATAACCAAATATTAAACCATAACTTTGATCCTCTAAAAATTTTTAGAAGTCCCAAGGTACTAGAGAAATATCTTTAAATTCTTAAAAAACCATATAACTTTATTCTATGGAGATACCTTAAATATGAAATTAACCCCACCTGAACTTCCATGTCCTTCCTTTGAATAAATTCATAGATTTTATATTTTCTATGAGATCTCTTGATTTGATTTTTGATAACTTACTCCTTCTCAGTTGTCTCCTCAATGACATCTAGACCAATTAGATTCCATTAGAAAACTTCTTCCCTGAAATTTAGACTAGGACATTTTTTCCCATATAAGGCCTCATAAGGTTCAAGTTGTATACTCTAGTGGAATATATTGTTGTATATAAATTCTCCAAGATGTATATATGGGTCCCATGTTCCTTGGAAGTTATGTGAAAATTACTATAACATATCCTATAATATTTGGATAGTTTTTTCATGACCCACACCATTGGAAATACTACTAGGATGAAAAATAAGAGAGATATGATAACCTATGAAGACCTCCTCTTTAGTCCATGGCTTTAAGATAAAAAATGAGGGAATATTATGATAAATGGGAGGAATAACATCTCTATATAGGTTTAAGGAATAAGATATAAAATGAGTTACCATAAATCAACACCATGAATATATAAATAAAAATTTACCAACACATGAATTTAATTTCATACATAAATGAAAACTACTAAAAAGTACCAAAAGAAATCATAGGAAGAAACTAAAAAGTCTAAGATCACCTGAATAATAACTATGATATAGTAATGACTAGTTAGTTCAATAACTATATTTGATAGACCTAAAAAATAGTTTATGTACATATAGGGTGATCATAAAATGTATACTCAGAAGTGTCCTCCCCAAAATCTATCTTGTAAAATGTGAATACTGCATACCAAATCTGAGTGAATAAACAAATTAAACCAACTCATCACTTAAATTTTTAATGCTATTTCGTCATACCTACAAGGATCACTCACCAATTAACGCATACAAGTTTTCAAATCCATATCAAAACATATATATAAATGAAGATATCTCACTTCCACTTCCCCATTGGTTGGTCACTCTCACTCCTTAATGGCTCACATCTAGTGCTTATACCTTCCAAAAATCATCCTTTCAAAAATCCCAAGCAATCATATCCTATATATTCATCATGAAATGAATCAAAAAATATCCTCCTCCTCATCATCATCTCAACTCATAAAGAAGTAGAAGTCTTCAAGCTACTATAACACGTGTATCAAGCATTATACCTCAATCCATCATAGCCCATGCACGCACACCCATAGTAATCTATATCCACCATAACTAAATACAAGTATGTTTCATAACCTCAATATTCTAGAGATTGTAAAAAAATTTATAGTAAGAATAATATCCATTAGAAACCAAGTTAGACCATACCTTATACCTTAATCCATCACATCCCTTATATGCCAATATATAATACTATATATTAAGAGAGAACGAAGATGAGGGATAAATAATATACATGTTCCTTCCACTAACCTGGATGTTGGTAAAAATATCCCTAAAAAAATTTTATGTCATTTTCCTTACCAAATTTAGTGGTGAAGTGTAGCTTCCCATTTTTTGACCAGGTAAAATTTCCAATGTAATTTTAATTTCTACTATTTGGTGGATGGGCCATTCTTTAAACCAAGCTATGGAATGTAAATATGAGATTTGGAAAAATTAAAGGTGTTATTTTATACCTTTTTAAGGAATTATTGGAATCTCATGAGTTTAAATGAGTTTCAGGAGCATCAGGATCCCAAAAATAAAAACCAAGACAAGCTGGTAAGGGCACATAGTTTGTCTAAAACTGTGAGTCCCACCAGGAGAAACCGTGCAGCCTCTTCTGAGTGGAAGAGGGTGTTGCATGGTATTGTCTAACCATGCACAATAGGCCATGTGACCATGAAGATATTTTATACCTATTAATAGAGGATAACCACATGGTTTCCACATTTATCAAACTATTCACATAAACCATGCGATCCCCCTGCATAGGTAATATCCCATGCATAGTTGGTTCATGGTTTGGCCAACCATGCAGCCAAACCATGCGCATATTTAAAAAATAAGTGGAATGCCCATTTCCCCCTATCTTCATTTATACTTCCTCCCTCATTTATTCTCCTCCACGTGCACAACTCCTTCCCCTCATCCGCTCGAGATCCTCCTCCCTCCAAGATAGTAATGGTGATATATCCTCCATCAGGACTTTGTTTCAAGTGTCATTCAACATGTTGGAAGCACACCAGTGAGTCTCCAACTCCTCCTTACTCTTTTTTAGTTGTTTTCACCATCTCTCACACTATCTTTGTGTGAGATAATTCACCCTATTTTTATGCTGTTTTTACATTTCTTTGATTTATCTTGAACTAGCTTGATTCAAGCCTTGATATTGGATAAGTGGTCCATCCTAAGCAGAAGGTAGGTGGTATTTTTATTTTCCATTAAATTATCACTTGTTATTTATTATTCCATTTTACACCATAATTTCCATGAATCACATTATAAATGTAAATTTAATTGTGTAGAATCTAATTCCTTTTATTTATATAGCTGTTGTGCGGTAAATAGAACCATTGGAGGTAATCTACCTGAATCTGAACAACCCCTTGGGCAAGTCACCTATATGTCATGGACTACGTTTTTCTAGTCAATTAAACAATATTTATGGATGTTTCTTAAAATTATTAATTTATAATGCATCTACTTCCTCACCCTTGGTTATCATTTAAATGCGATGAATGATTCCTTTTACAAGGATTAATGAAATTAAATTTGGTGAAATTAGTATGATAGCCTCTCCCCATTTATAATAGAACCACCCTTTAGGTATACTATCTTATATAATAAAATGGGAAAATTAAATGGAGTTAATTGAAATGGTAAATGGCATGATCAGAGACATGGCCTTCATTTTTGGCTTATGATTGATTCTATTGAATGACCCTGATGAATCATGTTTATAATGTAATGTTTATTGATATGAACTTATTTACATATTTTATAATTGAGTTGTGATATGGTGTTTTTATGGGAATGGACTTATCATTATTTATAAATGGATTGTATTAATGTCTTGGATTAACACACAAACAATTTCTAAATGTTAATGAGTTATATTAAAAAGGATCCCCTGTGCCTTGAGAGATGCCGATTTCCTATTTACGGAATGTCAGGGTAAGGGATCATAAGGAAAGTAGGATTAACTTATTTTACATAATTTCTAAAGTGAACATGAGGAGGGTATTTGGCTATAACGTGTCACACCCCCTTGGTTGAGGATGATGGCATGAAGTTCACATCACCTGGGTTGCTGGGCATGACGTTCCATGCCCCCTTGATTAGGAGGTTAGGTATGACCCTCCTCATTGTTACTCATGATACTTAGTATGGAGTCTTACATTGATTATGATCCTTAGGAATGAAAACCCTTAATTATTATTATTATACTTTATTATTATTATTATGAGTAGTATTATGCATGGACACATGAGTTACGCCTCGGGTTCTGGCTAATACTATGTAACTATATACATGGATATAAAAATTACTAAATTTATAGTGAATATATATATACATATCTCCCTTCCTCTCTCTCTCTCTCTCTATATATATATTTATATTTATAGGTATTCCAGCTTAGGTCTAAGTATGAATTGTTGTTCGAGTAACCTTCTAGAACTTGAGTCCGACTAGTTTACATTATTTTCATTCACTATTTATTTACTATACCTGCACATTGTCATATTTTATATTCACAAAATGTATATAATTAGATACCATTGGTGGAGGCCTAATAAGTATATATCAAACCCTGTTTGGGTTTCCATTGCACTGGGGTACCCAAACAAACCTCATGGTTGCAGGTTCAGGTCCTTTGGATTATGCATGTGCTGTAATGCATGTACTTGGGAGTTAAGAGCACATGACTGGGCTGGAGATTAGTATGCTCATAGAGTTACCCCTTAAGTATTCTTGTTAATTTTCTTTATTTATGAATTGTATTGTATATCCATATGTATTTTTTCTACTTTTACATTGTAGCATCATCTGGACATGTATGAATGGTTATACATATTTGGCATTGCCCATTTGTTATCTTTATCAGTTATTTCATTTATCTTCCACTACTATGTGTTTTATTCATATAGCTTCTGCTACTAATCTATTTATTTATTATTATATATACCGATGTGATACTCTGATCATGAGGGTATAATCTCCCCACCATACCACCATTAGACCCTCGCTGTTAGTCAGTAGACTCTAGCATATAGGGAGGCATACTTGAGGCGATGTGGTTACCGTTCTGGATACTGGTTTTATAGTTAGTCAGGATGAGAAATTACAAAGTGGTATCAGAGGATTTATTTTCCTTGTCTTACTATTTGGGGTTGGTATAAAAGAGACTAGGAATGTGTCATAACTTGGTAAATAGTCATGTTTGGGAGTGATAAACCTACACATGGGGAAAAGTCCAAGTGCCTAGGGATGGGATTTTTGTTCATGATGTACATTATTATAGTTGGTTATGATTTCATCTTGAGAGTCTAGTGTACTTTCAGATGCTCATCAATTTATGGGATTTATTTAATTTGGCCTTGACCTGATATGGGAAGGTTGTGTTGTTACATGCATCATCATAGACACATATAGATTCACATTCCATACATATACCCTGCCATGTAGATTGCATTGCTAGGTTGTTTAAGATTTATTGATGTGCCTTATGTGTTTACTAGCATGTCTGTTATATACCATGATAGGTATTTTAGCAACATGCTTAGTTTTTATACCATCTCAGGTATTCATTATCATGATTGATTGTATATCACAATGTGTGATTTATTTAGTTTGTTTTCTGTAAAACATGTTTCTGTGATTATTATTCCATGTTTAATTATTATTTAGAATGTTTATCTACACACCATAATTAGGTAATTAATTTCTATACTACCTATATTTAATTTTGGTTATAACATTACTTTTTATAACTACAATACCTAGTTTGTTAAATAAAATGTTTGCATTAACCTACGTGGTGTTTTCCTATATATATTGATGGTGGCATTCTATTTAACCAACTAATTTTGACATGTTTAAGCCATGGACCATTGGTCTCATGGGATGAAACATTTATGGTTGTGATTAAATGGATGACCAAAAACAATTTATAAGGTGTATGGGCCCTTATACATTGGGAAGGGTAACCTATATAATCAAACCATTACATTAGAACTTATTATTTTATGAAATCAAATCCAAAACTTGGTTGCATTTATATGAATAGAAATTATAATTTATAAGGGTAAGTACCTTTGTAACTTGGAAATGGTAATTCAACTAACTGAACCACAATGCTTATATGTACATGCTAAAATGTAAATCTTTTAAAAAATGGCTACCTATATAGAGGATTTTAACTCTATCACTTGGGAATGATGAACCATATGAATAAATTCATAGAGAACAACTGGACCTAAGTAGGCCAGTTGGGGCATGTTCTTTATGATATAACCCACTATGGGAGTTTTGAACTTTTAATAATTAAATCAACTATTGTGGTTTATGGACCCATGTTGGACATTATGGGACCCTCTTAGGTCACCTTTGTTATGTTTTGACTTAGTACTTAACCCCATGGGTCAATGTTTATGTTATACAGGGATGGTTATTTAAAGTGTTTGAAACTGCTTATATGGCGTTACATATAGATGTGTGTTGTCATCTTACTTGAAAAGTACCATAATTAATTAATAAAAGACCTTATATATTCTTTTGAGTTGTACTTATATGAGGTTTTAGTTAATTAAAATGATAATTACAACCTAAAGGGTGTTTTCATCTATATAATAGAATTGAAATTTTCTTTAACTATGCCCAATTATGAGAACCTTATAGATAAAAAAATTCATAAAAGTAATTTATAAGATAAACTACCTAACCATGAAAGGATTTTAGTTAAATAAATAATTCTCAGAAGGCATTTTGATAAAACTTTCCCATGTGCCTTGTGGATTTAGCTAAATAAAGTACCGCATATAGATGTTTTTCATGAGTGGTGCTTAATATTATTTAAAACTATGCCTTGATATGTTTAAGGAGCTAAATTTTAATTAAGGTAATGAACTAAATGGAACCGATATAGGTTTTTATAGCCTTAAAACCTAGGTAAGGGTTAGCTTAACTTTTTTCCTTTATAAGTGATTGGGAAAGGAATGTAGACATTTATCATAGGTCCAAGTTGAATTTATTAGGTTGCGTTAAACCTAAATGATAGGTATTTAAGACTAGATAACTTTTAGGTGCGACCTACTTGTAGGGTATATGTTTTATGTGTTGTTAATGGGATAGCCTGAGGTAGGTAACACTCTCATAACCTTAAAAATATTGCTTGATTCTTATGAATCATTTTAGAAGTGAGGTTCCATTCGGGTTCTGTTTGTCCCGAGTAGGACTCTTAGTTTCTAAGATGACAATTGGGATATTTGGCTGGTTATTTGGTAATTTTAACCTCATAAGGGAGTGAACATTATGAAATGACCAGTTCAGTGGGATATACATGCCTAGGGAACGATCAACTGATGAGTTGGTCGTGTAACCCTTCTTCTTTTAGTGGTGGATGACTCAATAGGTCATCGGCCTATTTTATGGTCGTATGGGATAGTATAACTCTAGTCTAGTTCTTTTTATGGGCTATCAGTGTAACATCCAAGGTAAATAAAGAATAAAACATTTTCATATTTATTAATATTTACAAATTAAATATTAATTTTACTTTAAAGGGGTTTCTATGTTCGATAGCGTACCAGATACGCAATAAAGAGTTTCATTGAAATCTTAAATTGCACACTAGTAATAAAATAATATTATTTTAAATGGTAGTTATCACATACCCATTGTATTGGAGGGAATGGATATAAATAACTAAAATATGATTATATATGTTTTTAAATGTTTTTGCATTTATCCAATAAAAGATAAAGGCTTAAAATATGAAAAGAATTCAATTTTAGGCATTTATACCCTAATTTTCACTAAAGGTTCACTTATCGCCTTTTGATGGTGAACCGTCACTAAATATCATTTTGGTCACTCTTATACATTCTATTGGACAAAATAAAACTCTTTTTTAGAATTGGGACATCAAAATTTACTTTGTGTAAATTTTTGGTATTTTTCCAAAAAAGTTCATTTTTTAATGAATAGTGAAAAATGTTGTTTTTAATTCAAAACCTCTTTTTAATCTAATTTATTTATATGATTAGATTATCATTTGAATTGGTTTTAAAGTAAAATTATAATATATTTTTACCATTTAATCCAATAGTGGTCTTTAGAATTAATTTCACTTTGAAATCAGACTTAAACTAGTGTCAATCTTTTGATACTTATTGTTTCATAAAAACACGCTATTTGCTCTGACAGTGGGAATTAATTATTAAATTAATTAATGCAACTTATATGTTTTTAATTTTGTAAAATAGACTTTATTTTTGAATTTGGAATATCAAATATATCTTAGGGTGAATTTTTGGTACTTTTTTTGAAAAACTTCAGTTTTTGATGAATAGTGAAACCACTAAGTGGTACTTAAAAAACTGATTTTTCGTTTAAATGAAATTTTACCACCTTTGTGTTTTGAATTTCAAAAATCCGACATACAAGGTTGTCATTATGAAGTAAAATGTGGTTCAATGGGATTAAAATAATTTTTGGTGAATAGTAACTTTTATGTTTATTAATCGCGATTAGAGGTAATTAGTGTAGTTTAAGGTAAAAATAATATTTTAATAATATGAAATGAACTTGAAACATGTCCTAACCTTATTGGATGTGTCATGTACGATCAAGAAAATCCATGGGTCAACTAGGGGACCCCATGGAGCCACTTTGGTTGGAAAATGACATTAATATCTCTTTTTTTAATGTTAAAATTAAAATGACACAAACATGAGTTGTTTTACTAAAACAATTTTTAAATGGGGTTATACAAGTTAGAGTTTTTACTATAAATAGTCATTGTAAAGATAAAAATATTTCCTACATCATAGTATTTTTTTATAATTTTTAGACATTAACTAAATTAAATTATTAATGACACCATGATGATGCAACGATTAACTCATTATTTAATGATTTAAATAAAATAGAAAGATAATGTAAAATATGAGACCTAAACATGTCAAAAACCTATTGGATGGGTGGATTTAGAACCCTTATCACCTTATACTATAATTATATCAATGTGGGACTTTTAAAATCCGAAAATCATTTTATAATAAAGTATCTTTTCTTAACTTTCCAAGAGTGCCCCTCCTCTCCTCTTATAAAAGGCCCCCACCTCTACCACCTTACCCACACCTCCCAAGACTTTGGATCGGCCAAGATCTTATATTTATGTCTCTAAACATCCCTCTATTACTCATAGAATCCTCACTTTGGGCATAAATATTCCCAAGGAAGCCTTTGAGCTCAAATATAATAGAGTTACCCGATTTTAAGGTAATGTCTTCACTGGTGTTCTTTTGTTTTATTTTGCTTCTCCAACCCCCTAAACTCTTTTTATTCATTTATTTTGTAAAAAATAAAGTATATTAAATGTACTAGGATGCTATTAAAAGAATAATTCTAGCTAAACTTACACACACCTACATCTAATGGTTAAAGAACATATTGTTTCTGTGGATGGCGAATTTCTGCCTCACAAAATGATGATTGTTCAATATTCTTCTAACACCTTCAAAGGTGGCCATTAAGATGTCACTGTATTTATATATGATATATAATATGTTTATGTTTTCCTAAAGCTTCTGTATTTTTCATTTATGGTACACCTTTATGGATTCCATTATGGGTATACATGATATCTTCATTTTAGGAAGTGCGGACTACCGCCCCCTCAAAGTGATTTGATTAGTTAATGCCATATATGGGACGTATAAAGGATGGATTTAAAGTTAATATATATTATTTTATAGTGGAATTATAATATACCTTTATATCATTATTATTTATTTCCATTAAAGTATGAGATAGAAATGAAAGTAGCGTTCATGCGTACGTACGGCTTACCGTCTCCATGAACGGTGCATTTCATTTCTTATCACCAAATGTAATGTGATATTATAAGTACATATATATAATGGATATAAATGATGTATGTTACATCTAAATGATTAATATAATTCTGTAATTAAAATATACATATCTCTCATTTAGTTTTAATTCCATTAATATGACATAGAAATGAAAGTAGCGTTCATGCGTACGTACGACTTACCGTCTCCATGAACGGTGAATTTCATTTATTACCTATAAATTATTTTGTAGTATTATAATTACATGTATATGTTGGATATATATGATATATATGATATCCAAATCATGAATATCATTCTGGATATAATGAACCTTTGACCACACGAACAACATGTAATTCTAAGAAGTCCACTTTCGACTTAATAACCAAATATCAACAAAATGACCATTATTAACTTAAATAATTACAAAATTTTTATAACATGGAAATAAGTGATATAAAAGGAATAATGAACTTGAAAAATGTTCTTAATCAAGTAGAAATTAACTCAAGTTTATTATTCAGGACATTAAAGAACGATCGAGTCAAGTCGGACCGGAGGTAAGGGACTTCATCTCAATCTCCTTTCATTGAGGCATATTTTGTTTTATACACAACTTTCCTTTATACGGTGTATAAACCCCTTTGACTTTTACTTTTATACAAAAGGAATCTTTTTCTACGAAGCGTTTTACTAAATGACAAAAAGGAATGTTTCTTTTAACGCACGCGGTGACAATGACCTTTTCCGCCGCCGCGGGTATTATTTGGTCTTTAGCTTCCTCAACAAGTCGTGATGTTTATAAAATGAAATAAATACCATATACTCTTTTATGTATTTTGGTATTGAAAATGGTTTTTATAATGGATTTGTTATGTCAATATATTTGAGTGATATATTGTGATCAAAGTGTGGAAATGTTTTCTTTCCATAATATTTGTTTTATGTCTTATGATTTTATAATGGTACTTGGACATTTGACGGGTGGTTACGTGATAAACCATATGATGGGTGGTGCCATGAATACCAGGACAGGTGGTTACGTTATAAACTCCAATGCATTGGGTATGGAAGTCAGCCGTATGGCTATTCCATTAAGTGATATGTGTGGAAGTTGACCGTATGGTTATTCCATTTAAGTATGTTTATGTCCCAAGTTACCTTTATATGTTATGTGTTCTTTATATGGGTTTTATGGTAATCCTTTGGTTACAAAAGGGTAAGTAATGATATTTTATTCAGTGAAGAGTTTTTACTACTACATGAAGGTGAAGGTATTACTTTGATAAAGTATACATGGTTTACTTGATGTTTGAAAAACTAACAGTTTTCATTATTTGTGTATCCCTTACTGAGCTTTTTATGCTCAACCAAAGTTTTTTTGAAATTTTTTTCACAGGACTTAATGTGGAATAGGGTCAAGGATGGGATCAAGGGAAAGTCATGCTATCTAAAACATGGAACTAGACATGTTTGTTTTTAAGAGTTTTTATTTTATGGAAACTTAGTCTACTTTTTAATCTTTTGAGATGTAACAGTTATGTCCTAATTCTCTAAAACTCTAAACCTGAAAAGATCCTCAATGGGAATAATTCATTTAATTCAATGTTAAGTAAGGTCTAAGGATGAGGCCTTATAGTTGGTATCAGAGGTCGGTTTAGACAAATTTAGGAGTTAGAAAATTGTTAAATTATAAATTAATTTATTGTATGATTGAAATGATATAGAATTTAAAGATTACCATGTTGCTTAGCCTAAGATATTTCTTTGTTAAGAATGGTTTTTTGTAGAGGAAATAGAACAACTTTTCTGGGAAGGCATACAAAGGGAAATGACCTTTCAAATCAGTATCCTGGGATGGTCATAATCAAAACTAAACAGTTTGTTGTAGTGATGGTTTAGTTGACTCAGGTTACTACCAAAGGAGTTGAAAAGAAGATTGGTGAATGCTCCAGTTTTGGAACTTCCTTCTAGGAATGGTGAGTTTGTTATATACAGTGATGCTTCGTTGAAGGGACTTGGCTATGTCCTTATGCAGAATGATCAGGTAATTGCATATGCTTCACGCTAGTTGAAAACTCATGAGGTAAATTACCCTACACATGATTTGGAATTAGCTGCTGTTGTTTTTGCTCTAAAAATTTGGAGGAATCATTTGTATGGAGTAAAGTATGAAATATATACCGATCACAAAAGTTTAAAGTATATATTCACTCAGAAAGAATTGAACATGAGACAGAGGAGATGGCTAGAATTATTCAAGGATTATGATTGTACAATTCATTACCATCCAGGAAAACTAAATAAAGTGGCTGATGCTTTGAGTCGAAAAAGTAATGATTCATTAATAATGTTGCATTTGGAACAAGATCCTTTGGTTTTTGATTTGATGAAATTTGGCATGGAAGTTGTTTGTGCAGGAAGTCCTTCTGTTTTGTTTCAGGTAACAATGACACCTTCTCTATCAGACAGAATCAAGAAAGCACAGAAGCAAGATTGTGAGTTGCAGAAAAAGGTAGAGCTGGTTCAGAAGGGTAAGTTTCCTGAATTCAACATTGATAATGATTGTGTTTTGAGATTTGGGAAGAGATTGTGTGTGACTTGTGATTCAAAATTGAAGAGAGAGTTGTTATGTGAAGCTCATAGTTCTCCGTTTTCAGTTCATCCTGGAAGTACTAAGATGTACAGAGATCTGCGAGAGTATTACTGGTGGGATGGAATGAAAAGGGATATTGATGATTTTACTGTGAAGTGTTTGACTTTTCAGCAAGTTAAAGCAGAGCGGTAGTTACCGAAAGGGATGCTGCAGCCTTTACCAGTGCTAGAATGGAAATGGGAAAACATATCCATGGACTTTGTTGTGGGATTACTGAGGACATCTCGAGGTAATAATGTAATCTGGGTTATTGTTGATCGCTTGACTAAATCTACTCATTTCCTTCCAATTCGAGATACATTCTCTCTAGATCAACTTTCTCGATTGTATCTTAAAGAGATAGTCTGGTTGCATGGAGTTCCTCAATCCATTGTATCTTATCGTGATCCCAGGTTTACTTATAACTTTTGGAAAGGATTTCAGAAGTCGTTGGGTACTGAATTAAATTTTAGTACATCTTTTCATCCGCAATCAGATGGGTAGTCAGAACGAACAATTCTGACCTTGGAGGATATGCTTCGAGCTTGCTCTTTGGATTATCAGGGTTGTTGGGACCAACATCTTTCTTTGGTTGAGTTTTCATATAATAACAGTTTTCATTCTAGTAAACATATGTCACCGTTTGAGGCATTATATGAGAAGCGGTGTCGAACTCCAGCTTTTTGGGATGAAGTGGGTGAAAGGAAGCTGATGGGACCAGAATTGGTAGAAGAGATGGGAGGAAATGTTCAGTTGATTCAGAAACACATGAGAACAGCTCAGAGAAGACAGAAAAGTTATGCGGATAACCGGAGAAAGGATCTATCTTTCGAGGTAGGTGATCATGTTTTTCTCAAGGTTTCTCCCTGGAAAAGTGTGATGCGATTTGGTAAGAAAGGAAAACTGAGTCCATGGTTCATTGGACGATATGAAATTCTGGAGAAAGTTGGATCGGTTTCTTACCGAGTGGCTTTACCTATGATTTTATCTTAGGTACACAATGTTTTTCATGTTTTGATGTTGAGAAAGTTTATTCCAGATCCATCTCATGTTTTGGGCCCAGAGGTAGTTCAGTTGGAAGAGAATCTCTCTTATGAAGAACAACCAGTCCAGATTCTTGACCTAAGAGAGCAAGTGTTGCAAAATAAGATAATCAACCAGGTAAAGGTTTTATGGAAAAACCATATGGTTGAAGAGGCAATGTGGGAATCTAAAAATGCTATGAGGGATAAATAACCCCACTTATTTTGATAAGTGAATAAAATTGCGAGGACGCAATTCCCAAAAGGGGGGAAGGATGTAACATCCCAGGTAAATAAAGAATAATTTTTTTTCATATTTATTAATATTTACTAATTAAATATTAATTTTACTTTAAAGGGGTTGCTATGTTCGATAGCGTACCCGATACGCAACAAAGAGTTTTATTGAAATCTTATGTTGCACACTAGTAATAAAATAATATTATTTTAAATGGTAGTTATCACATAGCCATTGTATTGGCGTGAATGGATAGAAATAACTAAAATATGATTATATATGTTTTTAAATGTTTTTACATTTATCCAATAAAAGATAAAGGCTTAAAATATGAAAAGAATTCAATTTTAGGCATTTATACCCTAATTTTCACTAAAGGTTCACTTATCGCATTTTGATGGTGAACCATCATTAAATACCATTTTTGTTACTATTATACATTCTATTGGACCAAATAAAAATCTTTTTTAGAATTGGGACATCAAAATTTACTTTGTGTAAATTTTTGGTATTTTTTCGATAAAGTTCATTTTTTAATGAATAGTAAAAAATGTTGTTTTTTAATTCAAAACCTCTTTTTAATCTAATTTATTTATATGATTAGATTATCGTTTGAATTAGTTTTAAAGTGAAATTAGAATATATTTTTACCATTTAATCCAATATTGGTTGTTGTAATTAATTTCACTTTGAAATCGGACTTAAACTAGTGTTAATCTTTTGATACTTATTATTTCATAAAAACACGCTATTTGCTCTGACAACGGAAATTAATTATTAAATTAATTAATTCAATTTATATGTTTTGAATTTTTAAAAATAGACTTCATTTTTGAATTCGGAATATCAAATATAGCTTAGGGTGAATTTTTTTTACTTTTCTGAAAAACTTCAGTTTTTGATGAATAGTGAAACCACTAAGTGGTACTTAAAAAACTGATTTTTCGTTTAAATGAAATTTTAACACTTTTGTGTTTTGAATTTCAAAAATATGACATAAATGGTTGTAATTAGGAAGTAAAATATGGTTCAATGGGATTAAAATAATTTTTGGTGGATAGTAACTTTTATGTTTATTAATCACGATTAGAGGTAATTAGTGTAGTTTAAGGTAAAAATAATGTTTTAATAATATGAAATGAACTTGACACATGTCCTACCCTTATTGGATGTGTCATGGACGACCAAGAAAATCCATGGGTCAGCTAGGGGACCCCATGGAGCCACTTTGGTTGGAAAATGACATTAATATCTCTTTTTTTAATGTTAAAATTAAAATGACACAAACATGAGTTGTTTTACTAAAACAATTTTTAAATAGGGTTATACAAGTCATATTTTTGACTATAAATAGTCATTGGAAAGATAAAAAGATATACTACGTCATAGTATTTTTTTTATATTTTTTAGACATTAACTAAATTAAATTATTTATGACACCATGATGATGCAGCGATTACCTCATTATTTAACGATTTAAATAAAATGGAAAGATAATGTAAAATATGATACCTACACATGTAAAAAACCTATTTTATGGGTGTATTTATAACCCTTATCACCTTATACTATAATTATATCAATGTGGGACTTTTAAAATCCGAAAATCATTTTATAATAAAGTATATTTTCTTAACTTTCCAAGAGTGCCCCTCCTCTCCTCTTATAAAAGGCCCCCACCTCTACCACCTTACCCACACCTCCCAAGACTTTGGATCGGCCAAGATCTTATATTTATGTCTCTACACATCCCTCTATTACTCATAGAATCCTCACTTTGGGCATAAGTATTCCCAAGGAAGCCTTTGAGCTCAAATATAATAGAGTTACCCGATTTTAAGGTAATGTCTTCACTGGTGTTCTTTTGTTTTATTTTGCTTCTCCAACCCCCTAAACTCTTTTTATTCATTTATTTTGTAAAAAATCATGTATATTAAATGTACTAGGATGTTATTAAAAGAATAATTCTATCTAAACTTACACACACCTACATCTAATGGTTAAAGAACATACTGTTTCTGTGGATGGCGAATTTCTGCCTCACAAAATGATGATTGTTCAATATTCTTCTAACACCTTCAAAGGTGGACATTAAGATGTCACTGTATTTATATATGATATATAATATTTTTATGTTTTCCTAAAGCTTCTGTATTTTTCATTTATGGCACACCTTTATGGATTCCATTATGGGTATACGTGATATCTTCATTTTAGGAAGTGCGGACTACCGCCCCCTCAAAGTGATTTGATTCGTTAATGCCATATATGGGACGTATAAAGGATGGATTTAAAGTTAATATATATGATTTTATAGTGGAATTATAATATACCTTTATATCATTATTATTTATTTCCATTAAAGTATGAGATAGAAATGAAAGTAGCGTTCATGCGTACGTACGGCTTACCGTCTCCATGAACGGTGCATTTCATTTCTTATCACCAAATCTAATGTGATATTATAAGTACATATATATAATTGATATATATGATGTATGTTACATCTAAATGATTAATATAATTCTGTAATTAAAATATACATATCTCTCATTTAGTTTTAATTCCATTAATATGACATAGAAATGAAAGTAGCGTTCATGCGTACGTACGGCTTACCGTCTCCATGAACGGTGCATTTCATTTATTACCTATAAATTATTATGTAGTATTATAATTACATGTATATGCTGGATATATATGATATATATGATATCCAAATCATGAATATCATTCTGGATATAATGAACCTTTGACCACACGAACAACATGTAATTCTAAGAAGTCCACTTTCGACTTAATAACCAAATATCAAAAAAATGACCATTATTAACTTAAATAATTACAAAATTTTTATAACATGGAAATAAGTGATATAAAAGGAATAATGAACTTGAAAAATGTTCTTAATCAAGTAGAAATTAACTCAAGTTTATTATTCAGGACATTAAAGAACGATCGAGTCTAGTCGGACCCGAGGTAAGGGACTTCATCTCAATCTCCTTTCATTGAGGCATATTTTGTTTTATACACAACTTTCCTTTATACGGTGTATAAACCCCTTTGACTTTTACTTTTATACAAAAGGAATCTTTTTCTACGAAGCGTTTTACTAAATGACAAAAAGGAATGTTTCTTTTAACGCACGCGGTGACAATGACCTTTTCCGCCGCCGCGGGTATTATTTGGTCTTTAGCTTCCTCAACAAGTCGTGATGTTTATAAAATGAAATAAATACCATATACTCTTTTATGTATTTTGGTATTGAAAATGGTTTTTATAATGGATTTGTTATGTCAATATATTTGAGTGATATATTGTGATCAAAGTGTGGAAATGTTTTCTTTCCATTATATTTGTTTTATGTCTTATGATTTTATAATGGTACTTGGACATTTGACGGGTGGTTACGTGATAAACCATATGATGGGTGGTGCCATGAATACCAGGACAGGTGGTTACGTTATAACCTCCAATGCATTGGGTATGGAAGTCAGCCGTATGGCTATTCCATTAAGTGATATGTGTGGAAGTTGACCGTATGGTTATTCCATTTAAGTATGTTTATGTCCCAAGTTACCTTTATATGTTATGTGTTCTTTATATGGGTTTTATGGTAATCCTTTGGTTACAAAAGGGTAAGTAATGATATTTTATTCAGTGAAGAGTTTTTACTACTACATGAAGGTGAAGGTATTACTTTGATAAAGTATACATGGTTTACTTGATGTTTGAAAAACTAACAGTTTTCATTATTTGTGTATCCCTTACTGAGCTTTTTATTCTCAACCAAAGTTTTTTTGAAATTTTTTTCACAGGACTTAATGTGGAATAGGGTCAAGGATGGGATCAAGGGAAAGTCATGCTATCTAAAACATGGAACTAGACATGTTTCTTTTTAAGAGTTTTTATTTTATGGAAACTTAGTCTACTTTTTAATCTTTTGAGATGTAACAGTTATGTCCTAATTCTCTAAAACTCTAAACCTGAAAAGATCCTCAATGGTAATAATTCATTTAATTCAATGTTAAGTAAGGTCTAAGGACGAGGCCTTATAGTTGGTATCAGAGGTCGGTTTAGAAAAATTTAGGAGTTAGAAAATTGTTAAATTATAAATTAATTTATTGTATGATTGAAATGATATAGAATTTAAAGATTACCATGTTGCTTAGCCTAAGATATTTCTTTGTTAAGAATGGTTTTTTGTAGAGGAAATAGAACAACTTTTCTGGGAAGGCATACAAAGGGAAATGACCTTTCAAATCAGTATCCTGGGATGGTCATAATCAAAACTAAACAGTTTGTTGTAGTGATGGTTTAGTTGACTCAGGTTACTACCAAAGGAGTTGAAAAGAAGATTGGTGAATGCTCCAGTTTTGGCACTTCCTTCTAGGAATGGTGAGTTTGTTATATACAGTGATGCTTCGTTGAAGGGACTTGGCTATGTCCTTATGCAGAATGATCAGGTAATTGCATATGCTTCACGCTAGTTGAAAACTCATGAGGAAAATTACCCTACACATGATTTGGAATTAGCTGCTGTTGTTTTTGCTCTAAAAATTTGGAGGCATCATTTGTATGGAGTAAAGTGTGAAATATATACCGATCACAAAAGTTTAAAGTATATATTCACTCAGAAAGAATTGAACATGAGAGAGAGGAGATGGCTAGAATTAATCAAGGATTATGATTGTACAATTCATTACCATCCAGGAAAACTAAATAAAGTGGCTGATGCTTTGAGTCGAAAAAGTAATGATTCATTAATAATGTTGCATTTGGAACAAGATCCTTTGGTTTTTGATTTGATGAAATTTGGCATGGAAGTTGTTTGTGCAGGAAGTCCTTCTGTTTTGTTTCAGGTAACAATGACACCTTCTCTATCAGAGAGAATCAAGCAAGCACAGAAGCAAGATAGTGAGTTGCAGAAAAAGGTAGAGCTGGTTCAGAAGGGTAAGTTTCCTGAATTCAACATTGATAATGATTGTGTTTTGAGATTTGGGAAGAGATTGTGTGTGACTTGTGATTCAAAATTGAAGAGAGAGTTGTTATGTGAAGCTCATAGTTCTCCGTTTTCAGTTCATCCTGGAAGTACTAAGATGTACAGAGATCTGCGAGAGTATTACTGGTGGGATGGAATGAAAAGGGATATTGCTGATTTTACTGTGAAGTGTTTGACTTTTCAGCAAGTTAAAGCAGAGCGGCAGTTACCGAAAGGGATGCTGCAGCCTTTACCAGTGCTAGAATGGAAATGGGAAAACATATCCATGGACTTTGTTGTGGGATTACTGAGGACATCTCGAGGTAATAATGTAATCTGTGTTATTGTTGATCGCTTGACTAAATCTACTCATTTCCTTCCAATTCGAGATACATTCTCTCTAGATCAACTTTCTCGATTGTATCTTAAAGAGATAGTCAGGTTGCATGGAGTTCCTCAATCCATTGTATCTGATCATGATCCCAGGTTTACTTATAACTTTTGGAAAGGCTTTCAGAAGTCGTTGGGTACTGAATTAAATTTTAGTACAGCTTTTCATCCGCAATCAGATGGGTAGTCAGAACGAACAATTCAGACCTTGGAGGATATGCTTCGAGCTTGATCTTTGGATTATCAGGGTTGTTGGGACCAACATCTTTCTTTGGTTGAGTTTTCATATAATAACAGTTTTCATTCTAGTAAACATATGTCACCGTTTGAGGCATTATATGAGAAGCGGTGTCGAACTCCAGCTTTTTGGGATGAAGTGGGTGAAAGGAAGCTGATGGGACCAGAATTGGTAGAAGAGATGGGAGGAAATGTTCAGTTGATTCAGAAACACATGAGAACAGCTTAGAGAAGACAGAAAAGTTATGCGGATAACCGGAGAAAGGATCTATCTTTCGAGGTAGGTGATCATGTTTTTCTCAAGGTTTCTCCCTGGAAAAGTGTGATGCGATTTGGTAAGAAAGGAAAGCTGAGTCCATGGTTCATTGGACCATATGAAATTCTGGAGAAAGTTGGATCGGTTGCTTACCGAGTGGCTTTACCTCTGATTTTATCTTAGGTACACAATGTTTTTCATGTTTTGATGTTGAGAAATTTTATGCCAGATCCATCTCATGTTTTGGGCCCAGAGGTAGTTCAGTTGGAATAGAATCTCTCTTATGAAGAACAACCAGTCCAGATTCTTGACCTAAGAGAGCAAGTGTTGCGAAATAAGATAATCAACCAGGTAAAGGTTTTATGGAAAAACCATATTGTTGAAGAGGCAATGTGGGAATCTGAAAATTATATGAGGGATAAATAACCCCACTTATTTTGATAAGTGAATAAAATTGCGAGGACGCAATTCCCAAAAGGGGGGAAGGATGTAACATCCCAGGTTAATAAAGAATAAATTTTTTTCATATTTATTAATATTTACTAATTAAATATTAATTTTACTTTAAAGGGGTTGCTATGTTCGATAGCGTACCCGATACGCAACAAAGAGTTTTATTGAAATCTTATGTTGCACACTAGTAATAAAATAATATTATTTTAAATGGTAGTTATCACATAGCCATTGTATTGGCTTGAATGGATAGAAATAACTAAAATATGATTATATATGTTTTTAAATATTTTTACATTTATCCAATAAAAGATAAAGGCTTAAAATACGAAAAGAATTCAATTTTAGGCATTTATACCCTAATTTTCACTAAAGGTTCACTTATCGCATTTTGATGGTGAACCATCATTAAATACCATTTTTGTTACTATTATACATTCTATTGGACCAAATAAAAATCTTTTTTAGAATTGGGACATCAAAATTTACTTTGTGTAAATTTTTGGTATTTTTCCGATAAAGTTCATTTTTTAATGAATAGTAAAAAATGTTGTTTTTTAATTCAAAACCTCTTTTTAATCTAATTTATTTATATGATTAGATTATCATTTGAATTAGTTTTAAAGTGAAATTAGAATATATTTTTACCATTTAATCCAATAGTGGTTGTTGTAATTAATTTCACTTTGAAATCGGACTTAAACTAGTGTTAATCTTTTGATACTTATTATTTCATAAAAACACGCTATTTGCTCTGACAGCGGAAATTAATTATTAAATTAATTAATTCAATTTATATGTTTTGAATTTTTAAAAATAGACTTCATTTTTGAATTCGGTATATCAAATATAGCTTAGGGTGAATTTTTGGTACTTTTCTGAAAAACTTCAGTTTTTGATGAATAGTGAAACCACTAAGTGGTACCTAAAAAACTGATTTTTCGTTTAAATGAAATTTTACCACCTTTGTGTTTTGAATTTCAAAAATACGACATACATGGTTGTAATTAGGAAGTAAAATGTGGTTCAATGGGATTAAAATAATTTTTGGTGGATAGTAACTTTTATGTTTATTAATCACGATTAGAGGTAATTAGTGTAGTTTAAGGTAAAAATAATGTTTTAATAATATGAAATGAACTTGACACATGTCCTACCCTTATTGGATGTGTCATGGACGACCAAGAAAATCCATGGGTCAACTAGGGGACCCCATGGAGCCTCTTTGGTTGGAAAATGACATTAATATCTCTTTTTTTAATGTTAAAATTAAAATGACACAAACATGAGTTGTTTTACTAAAACAATTTTTAAATAGGGTTATACAAGTCATATTTTTGACTATAAATAGTCATTGGAAAGATAAAAAGATTTCCTACATCATAGTATTTGTTTTATATTTTTTAGACATTAACTAAATTAAATTATTTATGACACCATCATGATGCAGCGATTACCTCATTATTTAATGATTTAAATAAAATGGAAAGATAATGTAAAATATGAGACCTACACATGTAAAAAACCTATTTTATGGGTGTATTTATAACCCTTATCACCTTATACTATAATTATATCAATTTGGGACTTTTAAAATCCGAAAATCATTTTATAATAAAGTATCTTTTCTTAACTTTCCAAGAGTGCCCCTCCTCTCCTCTTATAAAAGGCCCCCACCTCTACCACCTTACCCACACCTCCCAAGCCTTTGGATCGGCCAAGATCTTATATTTATGTCTCTAAACATCCCTCTATTACTCATAGAATCCTCACTTTGGGCATAAGTATTCCCAAGGAAGCCTTTGAGCTCAAATATAATAGAGTTACCCGATTTTAAGGTAATGTCTTCACTGGTGTTCTTTTGTTTTATTTTGCTTCTCCAACCCCCTAAACTCTTTTTATTCATTTATTTTGTAAAAAATCAAGTATATTAAATGTACTAGGATGTTATTAAAAGAATAATTCTAGCTAAACTTACACACACCTACATCTAATGGTTAAAGAACATACTGTTTCTGTGGATGGCGAATTTCTGCCTCACAAAATGATGATTGTTCAATATTCTTCTAACACCTTCAAAGGTGGCCATTAAGATGTCACTGTATTTATATATGATATATAATATGTTTATGTTTTCCTAAAGCTTCTGTATTTTTAATTTATGGCACACCTTTATGGATTCCATTATGGGTATACGTGATATCTTCATTTTAGGAAGTGCGGACTACCGCCCCCTAAAAGTGATTTGATTCGTTAATGCCATATATGGGACGTATAAAGGATGGATTTAAAGTTAATATATATTATTTTATAGTGGAATTATAATATACCTTTATATCATTATTATTTATTTCCATTAAAGTATGAGATAGAAATGAAAGTAGCGTTCATGCGTACGTACGGCTTACCGTCTCCATGAACGGTGCATTTCATTTCTTATCACCAAATGTAATGTGATATTATAAGTACATATATATAATTGATATATATGATGTATGTTACATCTAAATGATTAATATAATTCTGTAATTAAAATATACATATCTCTCATTTAGTTTTAATTCCATTAATATGACATAGAAATGAAAGTAGCGTTCATGCGTACGTACGGCTTACCGTCTCCATGAACGGTGCATTTCATTTATTACCTATAAATTATTATGTAGTATTATAATTACATGTATATTCTGGATATATATGATATATATGATATCCAAATCATGAATATCATTCTGGATATAATGAAACTTTGACCACACGAACAACATGTAATTCTAAGAAGTCCACTTTCGACTTAATAACCAAATATCAACAAAATGACCATTATTAACTTAAATAATTACAAAATTTTTATAACATGGAAATAAGTGATATAAAAGGAATAATGAACTTGAAAAATGTTCTTAATCAAGTAGAAATTAACTCAAGTTTATTATTCAGGACATTAAAGAACGATCGAGTCAAGTCGGACCCGAGGTAAGGGACTTCATCTCAATCTCCTTTCATTGAGGCATATTTTGTTTTATACACAACTTTCCTTTATACGGTGTATAAACCCCTTTGACTTTTACTTTTATACAAAAGGAATCTTTTTCTATGAAGCGTTTTACTAAATGACAAAAAGGAATGTTTCTTTTAACGCACGCGGTGACAATGACCTTTTCCGCCGCCGCGGGTATTATTTGGTCTTTAGCTTCCTCAACAAGTCGTGATGTTTATAAAATGAAATAAATACCATATAATCTTTTATGTATTTTGGTATTGAAAATGGTTTTTATAATGGATTTGTTATGTCAATATATTTGAGTGATATATTGTGATCAAAGTGTGGAAATGTTTTCTTTCCATTATATTTGTTTTATGTCTTATGATTTTATAATGGTACTTGGACATTTGACGGGTGGTTACGTGATAAACCATATGATGGGTGGTGCCATGAATACCAGGACAGGTGGTTACGTTATAACCTCCAATGCATTGGGTATGGAAGTCAGCCGTATGGCTATTCCATTAAGTGATATGTGTGGAAGTTGACCGTATGGTTATTCCATTTAAGTATGTTTATGTACCAAGTTACCTTTATATGTTATGTGTTCTTTATATGGGTTTTATGGTAATCCTTTGGTTACAAAAGGGTAAGTAATGATATTTTATTCAGTGAATAGTTTTTACTACTACATGAAGGTGAAGGTATTACTTTCATAAAGTATACATGGTTTACTTGATGTTTGAAAAACTAACAGTTTTCATTATTTGTGTATCCCTTACTGAGCTTTTTATACTCAACCAAAGTTTTTTTGAAATTTTTTTCACAGGACTTAATGTGGAATAGGGTCAAGGATGGGATCAAGGGAAAGTCATGCTATCTAAAACATGGAACTAGACATGTTTCTTTTTAAGAGTTTTTATTTTATGGAAACTTAGTCTACTTTTTAATCTTTTGAGATGTAACAGTTATGTCCTAATTCTCTAAAACTCTAAACCTGAAAAGATCCTCATTGGGAATAATTCATTTAATTCAATGTTAAGTAAGGTCTAAGGACGAGGCCTTATAGTTGGTATCAGAGGTCGGTTTAGACAAATTTAGGAGTTAGAAAATTGTTAAATTATAAATTAATTTATTGTATGATTGAAATGATATAGAATTTAAAGATTACCATGTTTCTTAGCCTAAGATATTTCTTTGTTAAGAATGGTTTTTTGTAGAGGAAATAGAACAAATTTTCTGGGAAGGCATACAAAGGGAAATGACCTTTCAAATCAGTATCCTGGGATGGTCATAATCAAAACTAAACAGTTTGTTGTAGTGATGGTTTAGTTGACTCAGGTTACTACCAAAGGAGTTGAAAAGAAGATTGGTGAGTGCTCCAGTTTTGGCACTTCCTTCTAGGAATGGTGAGTTTGTTATATACAGTGATGCTTAGTTGAAGGGACTTGGCTATGTCCTTATGTAGAATGATCAGGTAATTGCATATGCTTCAGGCTAGTTGAAAACTCATGAGGTAAATTACCCTACAAATGATTTGGAATTAGCTGCTGTTGTTTTTGCTCTAAAAATTTGGAGGCATCATTTGTATGGAGTAAAGTGTGAAATATATACCGATCACAAAAGTTTAAAGTATATATTCACTCAGAAAGAATTGAACATGAGACAGAGGAGATGGCTAGAATTAATCAAGGATTATGATTGTACAATTCATTACCATCCAGGAAAACTAAATAAAGTGGCTGATGCTTTGAGTCGAAAAAGTAATGATTCATTAATAATGTTGCATTTGGAACAAGATCCTTTGGTTTTTGATTTGATGAAATTTGGCATGGAAGTTGTTTGTGCAGGAAGTCCTTCTGTTTTGTTTCAGGTAACAATGACACCTTCTCTATCAGACAGAATCAAGCAAGCACAGAAGCAAGATAGTGAGTTGCAGAAAAAGGTAGAGCTGGTTCAGAAGGGTAAGTTTCCTGAATTCAACATTGATAATGATTGTGTTTTGAGATTTGGGAAGAGATTGTGTGTGCCTTGTGATTCAAAATTGAAGAGAGAGTTGTTATGTGAAGCTCATAGTTCTCCGTTTTCAGTTCATCCTGGAAGTACTAAGATGTACAGAGATCTGCGAGAGTATTACTGGTGGGATGGAATGAAAAGGGATATTGCTGATTTTACTGTGAAGTGTTTGACTTTTCAGCAAGTTAAAGCAGAGCGGCAGTTACTGAAAGGGATGATGCAGCCTTTACCAGTGCTAGAATGGAAATGGGAAAACATATCCATGGACTTTGTTGTGGGATTACTGAGGACATCTCGAGGTAATAATGTAATCTGGGTTATTGTTGATCGCTTGACTAAATCTACTCATTTCCTTCCAATTCGAGATACATTCTCTCTAGATCAACTTTCTCGATTGTATCTTAAAGAGATAGTCAGGTTGCATGGAGTTCCTCAATCCATTGTATCTGATCGTGATCCCAGGTTTACTTATAACTTTTGGAAAGGCTTTCAGAAGTCGTTGGGTACTGAATTAAATTTTAGTACATCTTTTCATCCGCAATTAGATGGGCAGTCAGAACGAACAATTCAGACCTTGGAGGATATTCTTCGAGCTTGCTCTTTGGATTATCAGGGTTGTTGGGACCAACATCTTTCTTTGGTTGAGTTTTCATATAATAACAGTTTTCATTCTAGTAAACATATGTCACCGTTTGAGGCATTATATGAGAAGCGGTGTCGAACTCCAGCTTTTTGGGATGAAGTGGGTGAAAGGAAGCTGATGGGACCAGAATTGGTAGAAGAGATGGGAGGAAATGTTTAGTTGATTCAGAAACACATGAGAACAGCTCAGAGAAGACAGAAAAGTTATGCGGATAACCGGAGAAAGGATCTATCTTTCGAGGTAGGTGATCATGTTTTTCTCAAGGTTTCTCCATGGAAAAGTGTGATGCGATTTGTTAAGAAAGGAAAGCTGAGTCCATGGTTCATTGGACCATATGAAATTCTGGAGAAAGTTGGATCGGTTGCTTACCGAGTGGCTTTACCTCTGATTTTATCTTAGGTACACAATGTTTTTCATGTTTTGATGTTGAGAAAGTATATGCCAGATCCATCTCATGTTTTGGGCCCAGAGGTAGTTCAGTTGGAAGAGAATCTCTCTTATGAAGAACAACCAGTCCAGATTCTTGACCTAAGAGAGAAAGTGTTGCGAAATAAGATAATCAACCAGGTAAAGGTTTTATGAAAAAACCATATGGTTGAAGAGGCAATGTGGGAATCTGAAAATGCTATGAGGGATAAATAACCCCACTTATTTTGATAAGTGAATAAAATTGCGAGGACGCAATTCCCAAAAGGGGGGAAGGATGTAACATCCCAGGTAAATAAAGAATAATTTTTTTTTCATATTTATTAATATTTAATAATTAAATATTAATTTTACTTTAAAGGGGTTGCTATGTTCGATAGCGTACCCGATACACAACAAAGAGTTTTATTGAAATCTTATGTTGCACACTAGTAATAAAATAATATTATTTTAAATGGTAGTTATCACATAGCCATTGTATTGGCGTGAATGGATAGAAATAACTAAAATATGATTATATATGTTTTTAAATGTTTTTACATTTATCCAATAAAAGATAAAGGCTTAAAATACAAAAAGAATTCAATTTTAGGCATTTATACCCTAATTTTCACTAAAGGTTCACTTATCGCATTTTGATGGTGAACCATCATTAAATACCATTTTTGTTACTATTATACATTCTATTGGACCAAATAAAAATCTTTTTTAGAATTGGGACATCAAAATTTACTTTGTGTAAATTTTTGGTATTTTTCCGATAAAGTTCATTTTTTAATGAATAGTAAAAAATGTTGTTTTTTAATTCAAAACCTCTTTTTAATCTAATTTATTTATATGATTAGATTATCGTTTGAATTAGTTTTAAAGTGAAATTAGAATATATTTTTACCATTTAATCCAATAGTGGTTGTTGGAATTAATTTCACTTTGAAATCGGACTTAAACTAGTGTTAATCTTTTGATACTTATTATTTCATAAAAACACGCTATTTGCTCTGACAGCGGAAATTAATTAATTCAATTTATATGTTTTGAATTTTTAAAAATAGACTTCATTTTTGAATTCTGAATATCAAATATATCTTAGGGTGAATTTTTGGTACTTTTCTGAAAAACTTCAGTTTTTGATGAATAGTGAAACCACTAAGTGGTACTTAAAAAACTGATTTTTCGTTTAAATGAAATTTTACCACCTTTGTGTTTTGAATTTCAAAAATACGACATACATGGTTGTAATTAGGAAGTAAAATGTGGTTCAATGGGATTAAAATAATTTTTGGTGGATAGTAACTTTTATGTTTATTAATCACGATTAGAGGTAATTAGTGTAGTTTAAGGTAAAAATAATGTTTTAATAATATGAAATGAACTTGACACATGTCCTACCCTTATTGGATGTGTCATGGACTACCAAGAAAATCCATGGGTCAACTAGGGGACCCCATGGAGCCACTTTGGTTGGAAAATGACATTAATATATCTTTTTTTAATGTTAAAATTAAAATGACACAAACATGAGTTGTTTTACTAAAACAATTTTTAAATAGGGTTATACAAGTCATATTTTTGACTATAAATAGTCATTGGAAAGATAAAAAGATTTCCTACATCATAGTATTTTTTTTATATTTTTTAGACATTAACTAAATTAAATTATTTATGACACCATGATGATGCAGCGATTACCTCATTATTTAACGATTTAAATAAAATGGAAAGATAATGTAAAATATGAGACCTACACATGTAAAAAACCTATTTTATGGGTGTATTTATAACCCTTATCACCTTATACTATAATTATATCAATGTGGGACTTTTAAAATCCGAAAATCATTTTATAATAAAGTATCTTTTCTTAACTTTCCAAGAGTGCCCCTCCTCTCCTCTTATAAAAGGCCCCCACCTCTACCACCTTACCCACACCTCCCAAGCCTTTGGATCGGCCAAGATCTTATATTTATGTCTCTACACATCCCTCTATTACTCATAGAATCCTCACTTTGGGAATAAGTATTCCCAAGGAAGCCTTTGAGCTCAAATATAATAGAGTTACCCGATTTTAAGGTAATGTCTTCACTGGTGTTCTTTTGTTTTATTTTGCTTCTCCAACCCCCTAAACTCTTTTTATTCATTTATTTTGTAAAAAATCAAGTATATTAAATGTACTAGGATGTTATTAAAAGAATAATTCTAGCTAAACTTACACACACCTACATCTAATGGTTAAAGAACATACTGTTTCTGTGGATGGCGAATTTCTGCCTCACAAAATGATGATTGTTCAATATTCTTCTAACACCTTCAAAGGTGGCCATTAAGATGTCACTGTATTTATATATGATATATAATATGTTTATGTTTTCCTAAAGCTTCTGTATTTTTCATTTATGGCACACCTTTATGGATTCCATTATGGGTATACGTTATATCTTCATTTTAGGAAGTGCGGACTACCGCCCCCTCAAAGTGATTTGATTCGTTAATGCCATATATGGGACGTATAAAGGATGGATTTAAAGTTAATATATATGATTTTATAGTGGAATTATAATATACATTTATATCATTATTATTTATTTCCATTAAAGTATGAGATAGAAATGAAAGTAGCGTTCATGCGTACGTACGACTTACCGTCTCCATAAACGGTGCATTTCATTTCTTATCACCAAATGTAATGTGATATTATAAGTACATATATATAATTGATATATATGATGTATGTTACATCTAAATGATTAATATAATTCTGTAATTAAAATATACATATCTCTCATTTAGTTTTAATTCCATTAATATGACATAGAAATGAAAGTAGTGTTCATGCGTACGTACGGCTTACCGTCTCCATGAACGGTGCATTTCATTTATTACCTATAAATTATTATGTAGTACTATAATTACATGTATATTCTGGATATATATGATATATATGATATCCAAATCATGAATATCATTCTGGATATAATGAACCTTTGACCACACGAACAACATGTAATTCTAAGAAGTCCACTTTCGACTTAATAACCAAATATCAACAAAATGACCATTATTAACATAAATAATTACAAAATTTTTATAACATGGAAATAAGTGATATAAAAGGAATAATGAACTTGAAAAATGTTCTTAATCAAGTAGAAATTAACTCAAGTTTATTATTCAGGACATTAAAGAACGATCGAGTCAAGTCGGACCCAAGGTAATGGACTTCGTCTCAATCTCCTTTTATTGAGGAATATTTTGTTTTATACACAACTTTCCTTTATACGGTGTATAAAACCCTTTTAATTTTACTTTTATACAAAAGGAATCTTTTTCTACGAAGCATTTTACTAAACAAGAAAAAGGAATGTTTCTTTTAACGTACGCGGTGACAATGACCTTTTCCACTGCCGTGAGTATTATTTGGTCTTTGACTTCCTCAACAAGCCGTGATGTTTTTAAAATGAAATAAATACCATACAATCTTTTATATATTTTGGTATTGAAAATGGTTTTTATAATGGATTTTTTATGTGAATATATTTGAGTGATATATTGTGATCAAAGTGTGGAAATGTTTTCTTTCCATTATATTTGTTTTATGTCTTATGATTTTATAATGGTACTTGGACATTTGACAGGTGGTTATGTGATAAACCATATGACGGGTGGTGCCATGAATACCAGGACGGGTGGTTATGTTATAACCTCCAATGCATTGGGTATGGAAGTCAGCCGTATGTCTATTCCATTAAGTGATTTGTGTATAAGTTGACCGTATGGTTATTCGATTTAAGTATGTTTATGTCCCAAGTTACCTTTATATGTTATGTGTTCTTTATATGGGTTTTATGGTAATCCTTTGGTTACAAAAGGGTAAGTAGTGATATTTTATTCAGTGAAGAGTTTTTACTACTTCATGAAGGTGAAGGTATTACTTTGATAAAGTATACATGGTTTACTTGATGTTTGAAAAACTAACAGTTTTCATTCTTTGTGTATCCCTTACTGAGCTTTTTATGCTCACCCCAAGTTTTTTTGAAATGTTTTTCACAGGACTTAATGTGGAATAGGGTCAAGGATGGGATCAAGGGAAAGTCATGCTATCTAAAACATGGAACTAGACATGTTTCTTTTTAAGAGTTTTTATTTTATGGAAACTTAGTTTACTTTGTAATCTTTTGAGATGTAATAGTTATGTCCTAATTCTCTAAAACTCTAAACCTAAAAATATCCTCAATGGGAATTATTCATTTAATTCAATGTTAAGTAAGGTTCAAGGCCGGGGCCTTATAATCAGATACTGGGATGAATAGGGATAATAATCCTATATATATTATCAAGCATATTCCATTTTACTGGTGAAGCCTTGGGGTAGTATACATTGATACATGTGGTACCCATCGAGTTTCTAAAAGAGTATAATATACTGTTAAAGTTCATTGGTAATTGTTAAAGACATGATATGTTATGATAAATTCATGGGTCATATATAGAGTATATTGAACTGGTAATTAGAGGAAATAAGACTCTTCCTAATGTTTGGGATGAAGTCGTAGAATGATTAGGTGTTTTGACATGCTGGTCAACTAGTTTGGATTTTACGCCTGATGCTATGGCACACATAGATATAAATTCAAAGGATTTTTACATGTACATATAAGATGAATTTATTATATCACACTTTTATGTGGATATTTTACTTATATTTTTAGTGGAATCTTAAAAGCATGTTAACCACATCCAGAAAACAAAATTTGTTGTTGATGGAGCGTGTGTCATGGAGGGAGTTTCCTTTTTAAGTAGATGATAAATAGGAAACTCCTAAGGTGGAGAGTGTCATGTAAAACTTGTCAATCATGTACTTAAAATAATAATAATCACTTATAAGTATGAACATTTTTAAATGGTTGGTTCTACTTTTAAATTCCCTTGGAGATGGAGAGTTCAAAAAAGACATCGGTTCCTGTGAGGTAGCACGATGATGATATGGTTGGATGTGTATCCAACCTTTGAAAAAACCATTGACTAGGGATGGACTTTAGTTTTTATACTTGAGTGATCATAGAATTTCCTCATGAATTAAGGAAATTATGGTATGTTAATGATGACACATTGGTAGGTGTAACCGATCTCTTTCAAAGAAGTCACTTAGTAATGGTTCAATTCTTCTTCTTATATGTAATTGGATTAATTTGGTTCGAAACATTACTAATAACTTCATATTGGGTATGATGGGTTTGTCTTTGGTATTCTTGTTAATTCTTGGTATCCTCTTAGTGTGATATTTTCTTAGTGATTATCATGTTCTCTATCTTGATATCATCTAGGATACACTAAGAGAGAGTCGGTTATATGCCAAGATAAAAGTTTAAAATGTCCTTTCTATTTTGATAAGTAGACTCATGGGAGTTGCACTATAGAAGAATGGTTGTTCTTATAGGAATTGTTATTCATAAGTGATACTTAGGTTTTCGAGTAGGAATGCTTTGGATAGACTTACAGATACCAGCTGGTTATTTGACTTGACTACCATTGGGCTCAGTCAGTATTCTTGATACATGGACATTCGACCTTATATCGACATATCACCTATAGAATCATGAGTATGGACTACCTTAGATGATATCCTTAGAATATAGTTGATGAATTTGAGGCCACCTCATACTTCAATCAGGCTTGGATGGGTTGTTTTACGTTTGATGATCCAAGTGTGTTGGATCGGGTATACGCCCATGTTTGTGTTGAGGCATGACACCTTAAATGAACATTCTGTCTTGAGACATCACTGAAATTTAGATACTATATTTGGTGGATGTTTTCAAAGTAAATTAGGGGTTCCTTAGAAGAATGATTCATGTTTTGGGTTTTTACATTCTGGCAGTCTTAGTCGAAAATTTTGAGAATAGTCGACTAGAAGTAGATCGACTTATTTTCCTCTGGTTTCGTTAAATGCAGCCCATGAGAAACCACTTAATGGCATTACATAAAGATGAGGTGAGTGTAGTTTGATTCAGCCAAAAATTTTCATGAAAATTCAGCTAAAACTATCTAAATTAGATTTGATTAGGAGTAGACCATTCTTTCTAGATGAGGATCATGCCAAGAACAGAGTTAGAATGCTAAGGGAATTCTTAAATAGACAATTCTGATGGTGTAGATACCATGAATCAGAATTAGCCTTCAAATGTTATAACCCATGGTGGTAAGAACCCTATCCTAGAAAAGGAGATGATGGAAAGATCGTGTCTCAGGTATGATGGTCCTGGATAAGCATCGTCTCAATGTTTCATTTTTGGTTATGAGTGTTGGATTGAGTTTTACTGGATTATGTACCATATTCTTGAAGTGATGATTGGAGGTGCATTGGGTGCTTGGACATGCAATGTGATCATTTGTACAAAACTTCATGACTAGAGTAGGTTCAGTGTCGTTTTTTTGTTCCCCAAGGATTTTTAGGGATGATAAGTTCTAAGGTGGGGAGGTTGTAATATCTTGTGTTTTGGACTAGGTAAAATTTCCAAGGAAATTTAAAATTTTACCATTTGGTGGATGAGTTGTTCTTTAAACAAAGATATGGAATGTAAATATGAGATTTAGGACTCTTAAAGGTGTTGTTTTATAATTTTTTATGTCCTGAGAGGTTTCTTTGGAGTTCAGATGAGTTTCAAGAGCGTCAAACTTTGAAAACTCAAAACTGAGAGAAGCTAGTAAGGGTGCATGGTTTATCTGAAACCATACAACCCACCAGGAGAAACCATATAGCCTATTCAGAGAGGCTGAGGGTGTTTCATGATTTTATCTTACTATGTGCACCAAGCTTCATTAACATGTTTTTATTGCATACCTCTTAATAAATGATAAAGTCATGGTTTATGCATAGTTTTTCAAATCGTGTGCATGAACCATGAAATCCCCCTACATAGGTAGGAGCCCTCGTAAAGTTGGCACATAGTTTGGACAACCATGAAGCCAAACTACGTGTATATTTTAAAAATGGGTCATATCCCCATTTACCCTACCTTATTTTATACTTCCTCAATCATTTATCATCCTCTACGTGCACATCTCCTTCCCCACTTCCGCTTGAGCTCCTTCTCCCTTCAAGCTAGGAATGGCGATATCTCCTCCGTCCATAATCCGTTTTGAGTACCGTTCAACATGTTGTAAGCATATTAGTGAGTCTCAAAATTCTCCTCCCTCCTTTATTAGTTTATTTTAATGTCTCCTATGTTATATTCATGTGATCTATTCTCCCCTATTTTCAGGAAATTTTTCCATTTCTTTGATTTCTCTCAAACTAGATCGATTCAAGACTTGATATTAGAATAGGGGACCATATTAATCATGAGATAGGTGGTATAATGATTTTCCCTTAATGTATCTCTTGTTATAAATTAAATTATTGTGCCATGTGTTGTAATTTCCATGTGTCACCATATAAATGAAAATTTAATTGTGTGGAACCTAATACCTTTAATTTAGATAGATGTTATGCACTAAATGAAACCATTAGAGGTTATCTACCTCAATCCAAAACACCCATTTGGGTACTAAACCTATATAACATGGCCTATATTTTTCTAGATAATTAAAACATACTTATGGATGTTTATTTTAAATGATTAATTTATAATGCCTTATCTTTCTCACCCTTTATAATCTTTTAAATGTGATTAATGATTACTTTTGATAAGGATTAATGAAATTGAATTAGATGAACTTAATATGATAGCCTAAACCATTTTATAATAAGACCACCCTTGAGGTGCATTTTATTATTTAATAAAATGGAAAAATAAAATGGAGTTAATTGAAATAGTAAATGGAATGATCATGGACATGGCCTTCCTTTTTGGATTATGCTTGATTTTATTGATTGATCCTGATGAATCATATTTATAATGGCATGTTTATTGATATGAAATTATTCACTTATTTTATAATTTATTTGTGATATGGAATGTTTATAGGAAAGAACATATCATTATTTATAAATGGACTGTATTAATGGATTGGATGAATACATGGATAGTTTCTAAATGTTAATGAGTTATATTAAAAAGGATACTCTGTACCTTGAGCAATGCCAGTTTCTTATTTATAGAATGTCAAGCTAAGGGATCATAGGGAAAGTATGATTACATTATTATACATTATTTCTGAAGGGACCTTGATCATGGTCATTTCCCATGATGTGTCAAACCCATTTGGTTGAGGATGTTGGCATGGCATTCATATCACGTGGATTATTGGGCATGATGTTCCATGCCCCCTTGATTAGGAGGTTGGGTATGTGTCACGACCCGACCCAACGGGGCTCGAGCCGCGACTCCCCAAGCCCGCCTCCAATAGGCCAGGGGCTGGCGACCAGCGCCGAGTAGGCTATCACACACATGGGAGACATTAGCCTAAGGTACCTATACACACGCACCCACAAACACCTCCATGCAACAATGCAAAGATATAGAAACTGGAAAGTAAATGCATGCATACACTATCCCACAACCAGAGAGCAACAGAAAAAGTACAAAGGGAAAAATAGGGCCCACCAAAAGAAAACTACAAAGCGCGTCCAACCTGCTCTGAAGAAGGGGAACGCTGCCACAAACACCCGCCGGAAAGCTCCCTCGGCACAGCTCCGGTAAACACCCTGGTCAACTTGCTCACTAAGCTCCGCCTGCTCCGGGTCCTCCTGGGACTCCGTCAAAAGGCCTGTGGTCTGCACAAGACACAAACATGTGCGGGCAAAGCCCGTGCAGGGGTGAGTATAAACATACTCAGTAGGAACCCCAAAACCCAAAACCCAAGGGAGCAACTGAAAGGCAACAGTCTGCTCAACCCAGCCAGAGGGAACCCAGACGAGAGAGAAACTCCATCTCGTGACCATCCTCAGCTAAACACAACTAGTCATCTCAGCTCAGCTCAGGTGTATGCCCATACATACACCTTGAACAATCCAGATATAATCAGCTCACGCAACAAGCCACATGAGGTACCAACCTCAACACCAGCTACTGTCCCAACCAGAAGAGTACACCACATGAACACTGTCATACCGGATGACACTCATCCAAGAGATACACTCCATCGGGTCCCAAAAAAACATCTCAGACGCTCACCCGAGAGACCACGCTCGTTGGATAACATCACTGAGGAAACATCGCTGAAACACCATAACCACCAAACTCCTCGGATAGGGGATCGCCGCTAGGGTCTGCTAGGGGATACCAAGACCCACTCCGGTATACGTAGCTCACAGATAGGGGATCACTCCCAGGGTCCGCTGGGGAATACCATGACCCGATCTGGCATACGTAGTTCTCACAGATAGGTGATCACACCCAAGACCCGTTGGGGGATACCACAACCCGATCTGGCGCTCGACAGAAACTCCACACTCAGATAGAGGATCATCGTCCATATAAAGATGGTCACGACGATACCAAAACCCTATCTGGTATAACTCGCGATGTAGGGGATCGAACTGACAATGCCACAACCCTACTGAAATCACGCGCCGAGTAGGGGATCGCATAACCAACGATACCGTAACCCTACTATAAACCACATGCTAAGTAGGGGATCATATACCCGACGATGCCACAACCCTACTGAGCACGGCCCACCCCATAGGGGATCATATTTCCGATGATGCCACAAACCCTACGGGGTTAACCTGCTAGATAGGGGATCACCGCCCGTAAATAAGCGGTCACATCGATACCAAGAACCCGATCTAGGGTAAAGATGCTAGAGGATCCACTCTGGGCCCACCGGAGGGATACCACAACTCTAACAGTTTAAACATCCCATCGAGAGGATCACAAACCCATACGAAGGTTGTGACGCCACACGAACCCTCATAGGAACGAACCAATGGAGAACCCTCAACCACTGCTGGTCCAAACGTCGCTAACCCGAGCGACCCACCACAACGCCACACTGCGCACCTCCTAGGCCAAAACCGAGGCCACCATCGCGTTCCACGCGAAAAAACACGCAGGATAGGCTGTTTACTCGCCTGAAACAGAGCACTGGTGAAAAGGCACTATTCACTGTAGCTAGCTCGTGTGGGGCCCACACAACAATCCCGAAACTCATCGAGCGGACCATACCACGACGATCCCCTCGAAAAAAAAAACGGAATCGACTACTCGCTCGTCCAAAACGGACACCCGGTGAAAAATGTACTATTCACTGAAGGCCAGCCCGGGTGGGGCCCACGCCTGGATTCCGAAACTCACGGAACGGATCGCACCATTGCGATCCTCTTGGAAAAATACACAGGATCGACTATTCATCTGCCAAAATCGGACTCCTGGTGCAAAAGCTGCGTTTCCCCGCAAACGCCAAAACCCGGCCTCGTGGGGTCTGCATCCCGTTCTCAGTCCCAACACCCGGAAACCATCTCAAAAAGTCCGTCGTACCATCAGGGTCTCAACGCCACTGACGGCACGTCAATCGGACGCTCCGGGTAGAAGTTACAACGACCCGAAGTCGTAAAATAATAAAATAAGATTATTTTATACGACGTCTCTAGCTCCCGGGCCACGATCCCGAACCTTTAAACCCTCGAACCCACACCGGAGGGTTCGCCTCGTCGTCAGGGTCACATCGCCGCAAATGGCGCGCGAATCCGGCTCCCGGTTTGCAAGATACGGGGGTTTAAAGACCCCCGTATGAGAAAAGAGGCCGGACCGGTCGCCGCCGCCGGCAGGCCCTGGCCGGCGGCCTCCGCCGCGCGCCGCCGCGGCTCCGCCGCGCTGGGCGGCCGGGATCTGCCGGCGCCGGCACCGCCGTGCCGGTGCCGCGCCGGCACCGCCGTGCCGGTGCCGCGCCGGCACCGCCGTGCCGGTGCCGCGCCGGCGGAACTTCTTCGGACCGCCGGGGGCACCCCGGGGGTCCGTTTTGCGATCCGGAGGCGTCTACACGACCCTCGGGACCCGATCTACACTGCTATGGATTCAATTTGCAGAAAAACGCAGCAAAAACGGGATCGAGGGTTAAAACTCAAATCCGCCTACCTCGCGGGCGAAACGCCGACGTTCTGCCTCAGATCCGCGCTCCAGAGCTTCCACTGCGTGCTCCTGGAACGTCCGCCGTCGAATTCCGAGCTCGTGGGTGCTTCATTTGCTCGATTCGGTGGAGTGGCGACGAAGAACAGCGGAGAACGTCGAGAGGAACGATAAAGGGGGGGGGGGGGGGGGGGCGCTGATATTTATATCAGCCGCCCACCGGCGCCAAACCCGCCTCGGACCTGACGCCCGATGCGAACAAAAGTAAGGTCACCCCTAGGGTAAACGCGCCGTTCTGAACGCAACGACGGACTCAGATTTTCAATCCGAGACTCCGTTCAGAAGTTATTCGAGCTGACGCTCACACACTAACTTTGCTACTTATATACGGAAACGCCCCTGGTGGCGTTTCTCACCGCAGGCCCGCGCCCGCAAAGTTTACACCCCGCCTAGGGTAAACGACACGTTCCGGACGCAACCGTGCCATCAGATTTCCGTTCTGAGCTACTGTTTAGGAGATATCACACCCCCGCCACATGCATAGTATAAAAATACTTAATATTTTTATAAAATTAATTCCGGGTACACTGGGCCTCGGAATCGCATGCCGTCTTCGCGCCTAGCTCTGGAATTATTCTTAGAAGTATTCCAAAGTCTGACAGGACCAAAAACACGAGTCGCTACATCCTTCCCCCCTTAGAACTTTTCATCCCCGAAAAGCCCTAAGCACAAGGAAAGCGACTGGACTCTCAACTGGGTATCACACACCAGCGAGCTCACCAACCAACACCCATGCCTGAACGCATAAGTCAGAGGGACTCATCCGCCACACCTCAATACTATCCGCTTTGTGTGGCACTGACTCACCCGCATGGTTTTAGTCGCGTCACAAAAACGCGTCTCGGTGGGGGAAGGATCCCTCTTCCTCACGCATTCAAAGCATGTAGAACAACTCCCACACAGGGCCTTACCAACACCCTGAACAAAACTCGAGCAAGAAACAAAAGGAAAGAGTACCGCTAAACAATGTCTATCAAACTACTGCAGTAAGTAGAAAGACACAAGGCGTACCTCTATCTATCCGCGGTGCCTCTGGGTCGACTGCCTCCAGAGCATGAAGCTATCCTCGCCCTTGGCCACCAGCTCCCTGAGCTTGGCGTTGACCACCTGGGGGTGGGGGTGGTGGCAACTGGTACTACCTACCACCGCCTCCCGCTGCACCAGCTCCGCCGCCACGTCCGCCGCCCTACGGACCTCCTTGCTCGAGACGCTGCCTCTGCCAAGGCGGTCCATCGACCGACTCCCTCTCAACAGCACGTCGGGTGGGACAATCTCTAGCAAGATGTCCCCGACCATCGCAAGCGTAACACCGCCTCTCCTATGGCTGACCAAAACTGGCCTGCGAGCCCTGTGAGCCCTGAGGCTCAGATCCTCCATCCTGGGGTCTCCTCCTGAAACGTCGGCCACGTCCAGACCCCTGAGTCTGTCGTCGGCTACCAGATGCCGATCCGACTGACAAAGTCTCAGCTCTCGAGTGCCCAACGCTAACAGGGGGAATCTGCTCAGCCATAAAACTCTCCACCACCAACGCTCGCTCCAGCACTCCAGCATAGGTGGGCAGGCACAGGGAAACCACACCTTCTCGGATGTCCCTGCGTAAGCCCTGCTCGAAGGTCCGAGACCTAAAGAACAGGTCTCGAACCATATCCAAGGAGTAGCGCGACAGGTCTGTAAACCTCGTTGAGTACTCCGACACAGTCATGCTCTCCTGTCAAAGCTGCAGAAGCTCCTGGATCCGCACTGACCTCAGAATCACCGGATAGAACTCCTCCCTGAAGAGCCACTCAAACTCTGCCCATGTGAGCATTTACTCGTCATGGGACTGCGTCACCAAACTCCACCATCCTCCGGCAGAACCATGCAGAAGTCTCGCCGCTAGGACCACCATCTGATCTGGAGGTGCCCTCACTAGGCGGAAAACTCGGGTGACTGCCTCAAGCCAGTCATCAGCTGCCTGGGGGTCTGGATCACCCCGGAACCTCAGAGGTCGCTGCCTCTGGAACTCGTGCAGCGCACTCAGCCTGCGTGCAACCTCGTCCTGCACTGCCGACACAACCAGATGCTCGACAGGTGGCGGCTCAATTGGCAGACCACCTGGAGGTGCAACCTCAGAACCTACGCCCTGCTCCACAGCCTCTACACGGGGCGGGTCGTCAGCACAATCCGGCTGCGGAACCCTCGTTGGCTGTCTTCGTGGAGGCATCCTGAAATACAGTCGAGACGCACCACAGTCAAAGAGTATATCTAGAGAGATGACACAAGAAGGACAAGGAAAACCCAAAAACCCAGTCCAATATGATGCATGTACCATTATGTTCCCTGCGACCAGTGTACGAATTTCCCGAGTCGAAAGGCAGGTTATCAGAGTCCTGGTGTATGGATACGTCGGCTGCCGCACCAACACTGGAGTCCCTGGCCTGAAAACCGAACTCGAAACACCCTAACACTGCCGCTATGCAACCCAAACCAAACTCACAGCTAGACCAGCTACGCTCTAAGATCCCAAAGGTGGAACCTTTTCTGATACCACTCTGTCACGACCCGACCCAACGGGTCTCGAGCCACGACTCCCCAAGCCTGCCTCCAATAGGCCAGGGGCTGGCGACCAGTGCCGATTAGGCTATCACACACATGGGAGGCATTATCCTAAGGTACCTGTACACATGCACCCACAAACACCTCCATGCAACAGTGCAGAGATATAGAAACTGGAAGTAAATGCATGCATACACTATCCCACAACCAGAGAGCAATAGCAAAAGTACAAAGGGAAAAACAGGTCCCACCAAAAGAAAACTACAAACCACGTCCAACCTGCTCTGAAGAAGGGGAACGCTGCCACAAACACCCGCCAGAAAGCTCCCTTGGAACAGCTCCAGTAAACACCCCGGTCAACTCGCTCACTAAGATCCGCCTACTCCGGGTCCTCCTGGGACTCCGTCAAAAGGCCTGTGGTCTGCACAAGACACAAACATGTGCGGGAAAAGCCCATGTAGGAGTGAGTATAAACATACTCAATAGGAACCCCAAAAACCAAAACCCAAGGGAGAAACTGAAAGGCAATAGTCCACTCAACCCAGCCAGAGGGAACCTAGACGAGAGAGAAACTCTATCTCATGACCATCCTCGGCTAAACACAACTAGTCATCTCAGCTCAGCTCAGGTGTATTCCCATACATACACCTTAAACAATCCAGATATAATCAGCTCACGCAACAAGCCACATGAGGTACCGACCTCAACACCAGCTACTATCCCAACCAGGAGAGTACAACACACGAACACTATCATACCAGATGACACTCATCTGAGAGATACACTCCATCAGGTCCCAAAAAAACATCTCAGACGCTCACCCGAGAGACCACGCTCGTAGGATAACATCACTGAGGAAACATCGCTGAAACACCATAACCACCAAACTCCTCGGATAGGGGATCACCGCTAGGGTCTGCTAGGGGATACCAAGACCCACTCCGGTATACGTAGCTCACAGATAGGGGATCACTCACAGGGTCCACTGGGGAATACCACGACCCGATCTGGCATACGTAGTTCTCACAGATAGGGGATCACACCCAAGATCTGTTGGGGGATACCACAACCCGATCTGGCGCTCAACAGAAACTCTACACTCAGATAGAGGATCATCGTCCATATAAAGATGGTCACGACAATACCGGAACCCTATCTGGTATAACTCACGATGTAGGGGATCGAACCAACGATGCCACAACCCTACCGAAACCACGCGCCAAGTAGGGGATCACATAACCAACGATACCATAACCCTACTATAAACCACATGCTGAGTAGGGGATCGTATACCCGACGATGCCACAACCCTACTGAGCACGGCCCACCGCGTAGGGGATCATATTTCCAATGATGCCACAAACCCTACGGGGTTAACCTGCTTGATAGGGGATCACCGCCCGTAAATAAGCGGTCACAACGATACCAAGAACCCGATCTAGGGTAAATATGCTAGAGGATCCACTTCGGGCCCACCAGAGGGATACCACAACTCTAACAGTTTAAACATACCATCGAGAGGATCACAAACCCATACGAAGGTTGTGACGCCACACGAACCCTCATTGGAACGAACCAAGGGAGAACCCTCAACCACTGCTGGTCAAAACGTCGCTAACCCGAGCGACCCGCCACAACGCCATACTGTGCACCTCTTAGGCCAAAACCGAGGCCACCATCGCGTTCCATGCGGAAAAACACGCAGGATAGGCTATTTACTCGTCTGAAACGGAGCACCGGTGAAAAAGGCACTATTCACCGTAGCTAACTCGTGTGGGGCCCACACAACGATCCCGAAACTCATCGAGCGGACAATACCACGACGATCCCCTTGGAAAAACAAGCGAAATCGACTACTCGCTCGTCCAAAACGGACACCCGGTGAAAAAGGTACTATTCACCAAAGGCCAGCCCGGGTGGGGCCCATGCCTGGATTCTGAAACTCACAGAATGGATCGCACCATTGCGATCCTCTCGAAAAAACACACAGGATCGACTATTCATCCGCCAAAATCGGACTCCTGGTGCAAAAGCTGTGTTTCCCCGCAAACGCCAAATCCCGGCCTCGTGGGGCTCGCATCCCGTTCTCAGTCCCAACACCCGGAAACCATCTCAAAAAGTCCTTCGTACCATCAGGGTCTCAACGCCACTGATGACACGTCAATCGGACGCTCCGAGTAGAAGTTACAACGGTCCGAAGTCGTAAAATAATAAAATAATATTATTTTATACGACGTTTCTAGCTCTCGGGCCACGATACCGAACCTTTAAACCCTCGAACCCACACCGGAGGGTTCGCCTCGTCGTCAGGGTCATGTCGCCGTAAACGGCGCGCGAATCCGGCTCCCGGTTTGCAAGATACGGGGGTTTAAAGCCCCCCGTATGAGAAAAGAGGCCGGACCGGCACGGACCGGCCAGTCCGGCCTGCGGCCTCCGCCGCGGCTCCGCCGCGCTGGGCGGCCGGCCGCTGTGGGCCGCCGGGATCTGCCGGCGCCGGCGCCGCCGCGCCGGTGCCGCACCGGCGGAACTTCCGCGGACCGCCGGGGGCACCCCGGGGGTCCGTTTTGCGATCCGGAGGCGTCTACACGACCCTCGGGACCCGATCTACACTGCTACGGCTTCAATTTGCAGAAAAACGCAGTAAAAACGGGATCAGGGGTTAAAACTCAAATCCGCCTACCTCGCGGGCGAAACGCCGACGTTCTGCCTCAGATCCGCGCTCCAGAGCTTCCGTTGCGCGCTCCTGGAACGTCCACCGTCGAATTCCGAGCTCGTTGGCGCTTCGTTTTCTCGATTCGGTGGAGTGGCGGCGAAGAATGGCGAAGAACGTCGAGAGGAAAGATGGGGGGGGGGGGGGGGGCGCTGATATTTATATCAGCCGCCCGCCGGCGCCAAACCTGCCTCGGACCCGACGCTCGATGCGAACAAAAGTAAGGTCACCCCTAGGGTAAACGCGCCGTTCTGAATGCAACGACGGACTCAGATTTTCCATCCGAGACTCCGTTCAGAAGTTATTCGAGCCGACGCTCGCACACTAACTTTGCTACTTATATACGGAAACACCCCTGGTGGCGTTTCTCACCGCAGGCCCGTGCCCGCAAAGTTTACACCCCGCCTAGGGTAAACGGCACGTTTCGGACGCAACCGTGCCATCAAATTTCCGTTCTGAGCTACCGTTTATGAGATATCACACCCCCACCACATGCATAGTATAAAAATACTTAATATTTTTATAAAATTAATTCCGGGCACACCGGGCCTCGGAATCGCACGCCGTCTTCGCGCCTAGCTCTAGAATTATTCCTAGAAATATTCCAAAGTCTGACAGGACCAAAAACCCGAGTCACTATTATATGGCCCTACTCATTTTTATTCATGATACTTGAAATGGAATACTATATTGATTATGATACTTGGGAATGAATACCCTTATGTATTATTATCAGAATCTATTATTATTATGATTAGTATTATGCATGGATGCAAGATTTATGCCTCGGGTCCTGGATAATACTATGTATCTATATATATGGATATAAACATTACTATGTTTATAGTGAATATATATATACATATGTTTATATATATATATAGAGGTATTCTAGCTTAGGCCGAAGCAGGTATTGTCAGCCCGATGACCTTCTAGAACTCGGGTCTGACTAGTTTACATTCTTTTCATTCGCTATTTATTTATTATATCTTCACACTACCATATTTTATATTCAAAGATTTGATATAATTATAAACCATTGATGGTGTCCTACTAAGTATATCTCACACCTTGTTTGGGCTACCATTACACTAGAGTACCCAAACAGACCTCATGGTTTCATGTTTAGGTCCTTTGGATTATACATGCACAGTTATGTATGTACTTGAGAGTTAGGAGCATAGGATTGGGGCAGAGATCAAGAAGCTCTTGGAGTTAGACCTTGGGATTTATAATTAATTTTATTTATTTATGTATTTTATTATAATGCTTTCTGTATTTTTCCTTCTTGTATATTGTAGCATTATCTGGACATGCATGTATGGTTATACATATTTGGAATTTTCCATTTCTTATCTTTATCAGTCATTTTATTTATCTTCTACTACTCTGTATTTTATTCATACTAATTCCACCATTGATTAATATATTTATTATTATATATATACTATTGTGATACTCTGATAATGAGGGTATAGTCTCCCCACTGTACCACTATTAGACTCTCACTGCTAGTCGGTAGCCTCTGGATACAGGGAGGCGTGTTTGAGGCCATGTGGCAACTAGTTTGGCTACTAGTTTTATGGCCAGTCAGGACAAGACATCACATGAAGCATGTGAAGTTAGAAAGTATAATAATATATCACATAAAATGAAACTATGGGAAACCACCCAATATTATAGCCAACTATAGCTACCATCTCTAAAGACACCCAATTTTCACTATTAAGGCACAACAGACTAAATCTCCCACAAGAACACAAGCATCAAGGTTTAATTATCATTTACTAATTCAAATTATAATCTAGTAATTATTAATATTTAATTTAACCATTATAAATCATATTTTAACAATTTCATTTCATTATAATCAATCCATCTTGTTAGTTCATATTAATCCCTACATTCAATATGCATTCTCTTCAAGCATTTAATCTAACAATTTTATGGATTTCATTATTCATATAAACATTTATCAATACCAGATTCAACAACAATTTTACTAATATTTTCATTATTAATCTATATATCATTCAATAATTTCATATACTCTTAGGACTCAAACTAATCTTCTACATGAAAAGAAGCAATTATCATGTATAAACACCAACTCCCACATGCAGTTGAGAATCAATATAACAAATAATTTGAAAATATAACCATAAAAAGAAACATCAAACAATAATAAATGATAATAACCATCTCATAACTCATTCATACCGCCCAGTGTCATCCCAGACATTGTTACACATATCCAATTCCATTCTTCTATCACTGATAACAACCATTATTCAAAACCTGGAAAAAACATCCCATTGTTCACTAATTTACCAACCATACTAGGTTATCAACATATATCCTCAAATATCTCACATCCTAGGTAAATTATACAAGGTTTAAAAATGAATTTTCAATACGATACACTCATGGTTAAACTATGGCGGTAAAACTAATACATTCAAGACTTTATTAAACACTATTTGGGTCGCTCATCCCCAAAAATTTATCTTTAGAAACAATGATATAATTAACATCATGAATTAACTAGTTCATTATAAAATAATTTTCAACATCAATACTTCATAATTACAGTAACTAAAATGTAGCTGGATATATATGAAGATATTCTTCAAGATATAATTCCAATTTTAGTAGTTTTAAGGAAAAAATCAATTAAATTACCATGTATCTTTCGTTAATCATTACATTATCTTAGATTTACCTTTTTAATCAATTTCAAGAACTTTGACCAAGACCTGGAATATAAATAATCACAGTATGGTAAAAATCACACTATCTAGGAAATTTCAAGAAAAAATAGCAATAATAACATGCGATGATCTCTCATTTCATTTATTTAGTTTCCCTAAAATAATAATTATCAACTACATGAGATAGTACCTTCCCCCTGCTTTCATTTAATCTTTATAGACTAGTATTTTCATTAAGGTTGATTACACCATTACCCAATGAAATAAAGTATTACACATTCAACCCTTGCATAGAAAAATGAATGATAGATAACAAGTCCCCTACCTGGAAGGAAAATTCACAATGTATTTTACAAAAAATAGTAAGAAGAAGGTTGAGAATAAGTATAGTAATTATATAAAGATTGAAATATATCATAAAAGGAATCTCAAAACTTGAATGGTGAATCCTTGATCATCCAAGATTGAGGAAACAATAATAAAAACAAATAAGGGAGAAATAATCTCTGATTTTAGAAAATAAAAGATAGAACCCCTAAATTATAGAAAGATTTAATAGTCAAATATTATATTAATCACCTTTGTATATGATATTAAATCAACTTTTTTCAATTAATGTTCCCTTTTTATTAAAATATGTTGCAGAGTGAATCTAGGAGAAATAAGGAAACATTTAATGAAAAGTGATACCTATGCATAAGAGGGTTATATTATGCAGTGTTAGATTCAAATGAACCTCACATGTGTAAAAAGACCCAGATGCAAGACACTACCCTTATGTGAGGTAAAAAACTACCATGATTCAAAGCTTAGATGACCTTTATATAAGGAATAACTAACCCTGATGTGAGAAATATACCTTGATGCGACACAAGCTATGTTTATGTTGAAAATTATATACCTTTACGTCATGAAGGTTACCATGTTTCAAGATCATATTCCCTCATGCATGATACCATCTACCATTATTGAGCCCTGTTACCTTGAATTAATGAAGGGAAACTTGATATGTAAAGGTAAGGATGTTTACAATCATTCAAAAATGGGGTCTTACATAAGGATCAAATGAATTTTGGAAATAATTATATTTAAATTAAATAAAATTATAAATAATCATGATAATTACTCCAAAAAACCTCTCAAAACCTCTAATCCCTAGAAAAAAACAATGGGATAGATTTGGAAATCAAGGTTCATATATTAGATATATCTCAAATGATTCTCCCCCTTAATAATCAAAATAAATCCATAGAAGGAAATGGAAAAGGGTATAAAAAAACACCTTATGAGATCTATCTCAAGGAACTCATTAGATCTGGAACATAACCAAAACTCTATAGGAAAAATACCTATAAAAAATCAACAACATCAATAATCTATCAAAACTCTCTAGAGGGATATAACTCTCAAAAAATTATAAAACCATCCACAAGAACCACATCAAGGAAGAGAAAAAATATCATCAATTAGAATAAAAATATCTTATTAAGGATTAAAAAAAGTATCAAAGATAAAAAATCTAAAGTTATTGAGAGCACATATATGAATACCACTCCCAAGTTCTCCCCTCCACCTCACTATTCCACTATAAGGCACAATCAAAATAAATAGCACGCCCATGTAAAAACTTCTTCGGATGGACTTGGATCTCAAAAAGCCCCTCCTCTAAGGTAATATCATCCGAAAATTTGGGTCACCCTAATAAATGATGTGTGAATAATCATGAGGATACCAGAGAATCAATGATACATGGAATATTCCATGTATTTAGCTCATCTGTGGGTGGAGTTCGACCTGATACCCCATATATCCAATACACCCGAAAACCTAAAAAAATTCAATAAACTAGGGGAAAATATTACTCTCATGACCAAACCTTTAATTCCCATGATGAAGAGACACCATAAAAAAACATGATATCCAATTTAAATCTCTAAAGGCCTCCTCTAATGATCGACCTTAAACTTATGAAAATCCTGCACTATCTTCATTTTCTTCCAAATCACTTGTACTTTATCTATCATGCTCAGTATCAATTGTTGACCAAGAACAACTACCTCTATGAACTTGGTCCAAACAAATGGATATAAACATGGTCATACATATAGGGATTTGAATAGATCTATACAAATAGTGGAGTGATAAATGTTGGTTTAAGAAAACTCCATGAAGGATATCTGAATCACCCATGAACCACCGAAATCTAGAATGCACAAGCACAAAATGTCATCTAGAGTCTAGATAGTACACTCTATTGAATAGTACATCAAAGAATAAATGAATGTGTTAATGATAAAATAATATAAAAAAGAATACTGGATACCTCTCTAAATAATGGAGGTAAAGTAGAGATCATGATCACATATGACTATCATTGGAACCCCATGAAGTCTCATAATGTCCTCCTTCTAATTCCTTGATAGAACCTCCACTAATCATGAATAATTAAACCCTAATAGGTGAGATGAATTTATTATGTGGTCCATGATCACTCATATAACATCACAACCTCTTTGATATTGAGGAAAACCTATAGAAAAGTTCATCAAAGAGTACTCCCACTTCCAATGTGGTAGATCAAGTGGTCAAAGCCAATAATCAAGAATAAGATGATCAAACTTCAACCTCTTGAAAATAAAACACCGAATGAAAAATTATATAGTGGATATCATCATGGAAAACCACCTTATTTAAACTCATAAATCATGATGAATATTTTCCACACCAATATTTACTACAAAGGAATAACTATGAAACTCATAGAGAACCACATCAAATATCACTGAAATAATGAAGTTACTTAACTAAAATAGTACTTGATACCAATTATCATTAGACCATCCCTTTGGGGAATCACCCAAAAAATGTTATCACACTAAACATCACCCTTAGAGTCCCTCATCTTATACTCCTCCACATACTTCACCAAAGATGACTGCATGGTCATATGATAAAGAAACCCTATCCCATAAACTACTCCCATATCAAGATATAACACAACAAGATCTTATATCACTCACCAATAATATCTATACTTATAGAAAATGGTACCATGTGAATTCATACTCAAATAATCAACCAAAATATTCAATTTTAACAATGTGTAAGAAATATTAAAGTCACAGTCCTGAAAGAATTTCAGAACCCATCTCTTCTAAAAGTTTAATCCATTTTTGGAGAAGACATGCATAAGGTTCTTGTGATATGTAAAGACCACAAAATTTTCAATGATGAAGTAATGACACTAAAAATTCCATGAAAAAAAATCCAAAAAATATCAAGATCAAGGTTGGAATAGTTACATTCATTAGTCCATAACTACCAAGTCCCATATGAGATAACCACCCTCTACTACATCAGATGGCAAACTAAGACAAGATGTGAATATTCATAATAAACCTAAAATAAAATTACCTCCACTAATAGATGATGATATAGATCATTTACCACCTTATACTTTAAATACTCAATGAATCCTAACATTGGTTTGTCTAAATGAAAACCCGATCCTTTATGATCAAAGATGCCATTTGAGTTAAAATCAGATATATTTCAAGTAAATTGATCCTATAATATCCAATGAGGTAAAGGAAACTCTGAGCCTCTACAAAATTCTTAGGGGATACCCAAGAAAAAATCTCCACAATCTTTAAAGCATCAAAAACTACTACATAATGAGTCACAACATGTCAGATGAAAAGAATATTATGATCCCAGAACTCACACTTTTTAAAACTTAATGAATAACATTTGGAGATGAAAAAAACCAAAATAGCTCATAGATACTCCATTTTATCCTCCTATAATTTATATAACACAAGAATATATCGATAAATACCATTAAAAACTGATCCAAAAAACCATAAAATACTTTATTAATAAATCCCATGAACATAGATGGAGTATTCATAACACTGAACAACATCCTAATGAACTCATAATTCCCCTAACAACATAAAAAATTATTATTTGGGATATCCTAATCCTTCACTCATATATAATGATATCATGAAGAAACCAATCTTCAAGAATCAGCTAGCTCCTTTCAACCTGTTGAATAAATCTTCAATCAATGGGAGAGGACAAAGGTTCTTCATGGTCCCCAGATTCAAATGGTGAAAACTAATACAAAAATACAGAACACCATTTTCCTTATTTACCAATAGATTTGGATTACCCCATGGTGACACACTAGGTAAAATGAATTCTCTCTATTGAAGAACATAAATTTGATTCTGAATCACCCACAACTTAGAAGTTGAAATCCTATACGAAGGCATAATTATATGAGCGATACCCAACCACAAATCTATCCTAGACTCAATATATAATCAAGGTAATAGAATTTGAACTAATTAAATAAATACATATGGATAATCCTTAAATACCCTAAGAAACTCCACTAGTTGATCCTCTATTTAACTTGATATCATCTTAACCTATAATGAATACAGAGACTCAATATTCCTCCAAGACATTTAAGGATATTGCTATCCAAAAAATATAGACTTCTCTACATCAGTTTCATATAATAGGACACACCTCCAAAATAAATCCACTATATCCTATAATGAATATATATAATCCATGTAGAGGATGATGTTGTATAGATATATATTAAAACATAGCTAGTCTCCCTAAGATAGATTCTTACCTAGCATAAAATCATAGTTAATGAACACATCCTACAAGTTATCTCGACCTCTAAATAGAATATCCAATGCCAAGGGTACTAGAATTCACTCAAGTTAAAGTCCAAAATCATGTACTAGGGTAGATATAATAAAGGATTTCATAGATCTAGAATCGAAAAACACATATAGTAATGTATAAAGAAATTATATAGTACCTCACATGATATTTGGATCGCCTGATACTAGAAAATATAAGGCATACATCTGACCATGTATGGATCCATGAAGTCTTTGGCTTAGATGGAAACCACCTCTATGATATTTATCTACTCACTATCCTTGAGGAAGCTAGACATTATGAGGAAACTATCTGCCTACCCTATCCCCTTTCTACTAATCATAGACTGGAGACCCCTGCTACTATTTCTAATACCTCAGAGGACACTAATGTTGAGACATATCCTTAGGAGGGACATATCTATGATTATTATCAAGTAAGGTTACAAAATATCACTTCTAATGGCCATACAGTATAAAATAATGAAAATACATGCTATCTCTATGGACAGGGGTCTGAGAACTATGATCTCTACTAAAATGAGATAAAGAAGGTTGGAACTGACTCCTTACTATCTAAAAATCCCTCTAAGGTGAAAAAATGAACTTTTGGATACTGTTATACTCCACTAAGAATATTGATGACTCCAATATTGAGATAATAAAGTCCTAGATAGTATCCTATTAATGACCTATTTACTTTAAAACAACTCAATGTATAACATAAACATATATGGGGTGACTTGGTGTAGGATATCTTGAAAAAGATCCTCCTAGAAATGCCTCATCCTGGCCTCCTCATCTAGAAGAGGGTCTAAAGCATAACATAAGAGATTATTATAATATATAATTAACTCCCATATATTGTAACTCCCTTAAATAAGGGTATTAATCTCTTAAAAATAAACCACATTCATGTTTGAACAAATAAACTCAACTTAAAACCATTCTATGAACATCTCCCACACAAAATCTGACTCTTCGCAATCCCTAAGGAATAAGAACCACCACTACTGGGCTACCCCATAAAGAATAATCATAACCAATGAAAACCAACACTCCCTTATATAATTAATAAAACTAAATCCAATCTCCACCTCCTTCAACCAAGGATTGTTCCTATGATCTAAAATAGACCCCTCATACTTCTGTAGACATCGGTACTAAAACTATCAGAGTTTCCTCCCACAAGTATCTCTATATTCAACCTATACTATATAGTGATATTCTAGAACTTATTACTAAACATATTTTAAATTAAATTGATGTGGATATTGAAATAAATAAATTCATACAAAATAAAAAATTCTATGGAATCCCTAATCCCAAAATATATAATATTTATGGCCAATTAATTAATTAAATTTCAACCCACTTCTTATTTTCACCCAATTCAAGCATATGCATAGAAAATTATGATGAGTGATCCATAATTAGGTATCTACACTATAAGAAATATTAAATAACTTATCAAGTTCAGTGAGCATAGAGGTATAAATGTTAGATCCAAGGAAGATCTAAATAACCATTTCCTAGTTATTTCCTCATGTTTGCATTATATAATTAGTCCATCTAATATTGTTTCCCCACCAACCCATGCATCATCCCCAGTGCCTATCACCAAAATCCATGGTTATATAATCATAAATAAGAGGCATTTAACTCTTTATATAAGTTTAAGTAATATGAGATAAGATGAGATACTGCCAATAAAAAAGTTAATCCATAAATAAGTAGTACCAATACATGAATATTGTAACACCCCTGAACCCACACTCCTATATCCAATGATAAAAAATAACTTTAACATTTCTGACTTTGATAACGATAAATGTGACCCAATTTTAACCATTCAAAATTCATAACATCAAATTGAATTATTAGACCTCTTTTATACTAAAGGGCCATTTAGGTTTATAGATTTATAGAATTTATAAAAACACTTATATAATGACTTTGATAAATAAATATATAGTTTATAAAAATCTACATTATCTCTAACTATGTTCTTTATGACTAGTAACCTTTTTAGTAATAATATACTTAAAATATTTCTATTCAACCTGGGGAAAAAGGAAACATGAGAATGGAGATCTTAGATTCTCAGTAAGGGTAAACATAATCATTAATAATTAAATTTTATTAGTGTACATAAAATGATCATAAGGGTAGGATAAACTAATAAAAGTGCATGAGTATAATATAATAGAATTCATATCCATCAAAATATGGATCATAAATCATGAAACACAGAAAAAATATTTAACATAATATAAGAGTCATATAATTCAATAATCCCGAGCCATGTGAAAATAATCCATGATAAATGGACACATTAGAACATGATGTAAGAATAAATAGAACATGTTGGTAACTTGGAACATCATTATCATATCACTATTAAAATTTCTCTTTCAAATGAAATAACCAAAATAGTAAATTCTAATAATCTCTTAGGAGAAACCTATAATTGGTTAACATTATACCTTTATCTAATGCATTGGATATCAATATCAGGATCAAACATTATTATAATAAATTTCCAAGAACCATAATATAATTATAACATATTAAATCTTTCATTTTTTTACATAAAAATAACTATTGTTCTTTCATAGCTTGATTTACCCATAGAAAAAAACAGGTTCTAATATAGTCTCTTTTAAAGAATCATAATCCATCCTAATAAAGAATAAGGGAGGCATCATTACAAAAAACACCCATTAGACCATAAGTATAATCAAGGGTTGTTTCCATTGATGAATAAAAAATATCATTAAAAACATTCTTGAGGAAAATAACCTTTTTACTTTGAAAATTAAATTAAAAAGATAAATATTTCCGTAATGTTAGGAAAAAAATACCTTAAAAATAACCATACAAACATATGAATGGAGCTCTAAATTATTAAGTGGTTATGATAGTGGGAAATGTTTTTTAGTTTGTAAGTGTTAAAATAAATATTTTATTCAAATCTTCAGTAAAAAGTGACTTGTTTAGAAAACAAGAAGAAGATTATTTTTAAACCTTTTTGTAAAATATCAAAAATTTGTAAAAATGAATTTATAAAATCACTCAATAATAGTAAAAAATACTCTTGAAAACATTTTAGAAATCATGGATATAGTAAGAAAATTCATTATATCCGAAATAAGAGAAATAATGTATTCTTTTCATAAAAACATTTTACGAACCATTTTGAGAATCAAAGAGAGAAATATGGTACTAGAACATCAAAATTTGAGAAATATAAAAAGGATAATAAAAATTAAATGGGTTTAACAAAAAATTATCACATAATTTCCTCAATGTAAATTCAATCATAAAAAATATCAATTAAAATGGGATTGTAACATAAAACCCTTACCACTTCAGTAACTTTTAAATCTAAGACCCACAAATAAATAAATTAAAATGAAACTTAAAATATAATGAAATCATGGATATTCATGATATTTTTTTTCAAAGGGTCAGTATATACACCTCATAAACATAAATAAGTGAATAACATAAAACATGACTTAATGAAACAATATTGAGATGAAAAATCCTTATAAAGAATATATCATTGAATAAAAAATTAATCAATGGAGTGATTATATGTAAAAAATATAAATCCATAGAAAAAAATGAAAATAAAAAATAAATCAAAAAATTTTATTTTAACAAATAATCTTGGAATAATATAATCAATAAAAAATGATATAACCCAAGGAAAGAAAATTGATTTAAGAATCCCCTTACCACTTTATAAATTTCAATTAAAATTCCCTTGGTTGAAATAATTTGAATTTTAACTTAAAATACCCTAAATTTTTAAGGATTAATGATATAAAATTTAAAATAGGAAGTATATCAACCATATAAAATAAATTAAGTTCATAATAATAAAATATGCCTCAATGAAGGGAAATTGAGACGAAATCACTTACCTCGAGTCCAAACATTCCATGTATGTCCTTTAACTCCTATATAATAAGAATATATCAATTATTTAATTATTTAAGATCCATTTAAATGTTTATTAATTTATCATTAAATAATTCTTTTCATTTATTACAATGAAAAATTTAATTAATTAATCATTTATGTCCATATAAGGTGTTTTGAGGATGGTCAATTCAAAATTTCAAAATAGCTTTGGTATGTTAAACATGATCAAAGGGGTCATTGTTCCATCATAGAAAAAAATAATAATCATAGAATAATTATATTTTTTATACATTAATTAAACTTTTATAAAAACTTTAAAAACAAGTTTATGAAAAATGAATTACATTACAGTCTTGGAGTGGGTAGGCTGTACGTACGCATGAGTAACATTTCCATTTTTAAGGGACATGAAGAAAAGAAGGTACATATTATTTTATCTTAAAATAGTGAATATTATATCATAAAAATAATATTATATATTTAAATAAACTTATATATATCATACATGTGATGTGGTGATGAAAGACAAATCACATTGCTTCATAGAGGTGGTAATTCACACGTTTTCACAAATGACAATATAAATTTTCCAAGGATTTAAAGTTAAGAAAATAGATGATATATTAAATTTATAGAATTATAATAATGTCATTAATATAATATATATACATTAAATCAACTATCATAACCATCCTTGAGAGGCTGTTATAGAAAAAAATTACACACTACTATAAATTGAGGCTATAACCATAGACCTATAACCAGGGATATAAGGACTGTGGATATAACTATCATATAACCAAAAATAATTTTATAGATCATGGTAGTATCCACCCCCATTTCTCCCTTGAACCACCCTACCCTAGTGATATTTCTCCTCCTTGCGACCCTCCTCCCATGCTGCTGCCACCCAATCTCCTGTGATCCTCCTCCAATGATGTGGCCACCCATCCTCTCCATGATCCTTCACCTCAGATGTGGCCACCCCAAATCTCTACTCATGATAATATAACTCATCCATCCCACCTCTTACTATGAATCATCTACTATGTGGCCACCCCACCACCTAATAATCCTCCCCCTCTGATGCGGCTCTGATGTGGCTTTGACGCAACTACCCTACCTCCCAGGATCTTTATCCTTCGATGCGGCCACCCCCAATCCTTATACTCAAACATGACCACCCCACCTCCACGTTTTATAAATTTAAATAATACCTAACCTCATAATTCTCCTCCTATTATTTCCTAGTAACCCTATTCAGATGACCCTGAGGAAATCCTAACTTTTATAATTTCTCATGAGAAATCCCTGCCTCCTGCTCTTCTACCGAATTGCATCTACATTTCTGGTTAGGGTTTACATCACATTGTGTTTTTCAGGCATATAGATGTCCATGATTATAGGTAACATGATACTTATTTGTGTTTCCCCTATTATTCCACTATATATGGATTTCTATTTATGAATTTCTCTTTCCCCCATTCTCCCCTATAAATATATTTTTATTATATTATAATATGTGTTTAGTTAGAAATATTTTTTTCATGAACATATAATTTCATTATTTTCTCCCAACAAAAATGGATTAATTAGTTCACATTTTTTTTGCATAATATGGTTTTTACACTTTTTATACATGCTTAAACTATGTTAGAGGTATGAATCAGTTATATTTATTATTCTTCCATGTTTATATTTATGAGAGTTTATAGTGGTGAATGAAAATCATGTTATGTATTCCATTATCCAATATTATCATACCTAAATAGAAATAATACCAATATTACATGGATATTATAGGTACAATAAATTTTCTAAGAAATACTTCATGATATTTATATCAATAGGGTTTATTTGATATCACCTACTAAAAACTGATTATAAAACTTTTCACTTATTGGAAGTGTTTTTTTAGAAGTGTTTCCCATTGAATAAATCATTTTATACAACTTATTTATTCATATTTTTAGAGATAAAACAAAAAAATCTTATTTTTTAGACTGATTATCATATGTGATAAGTGAATAAATAGATTTTAGTAAGTATAGTCAATAAGACACTCAATATTTTTTTGTTTAAGTGTTTAAAAAAGTTTTCAATAAGTATAAATAAAATTTTCATGTAATAAAAGATTATAAATCTTGTGAATGAATTAATTATTTTTTGATATAATATATTTTTCATGCATTTTTGATAGTTTTCTATGTCATTTTAATATCAATGTTTTACACTAATCTATATTATTTTATTATTTATTATTTAGTTTTTTCTTATAACAGGATACATGACAATGTGACATGCAATTCAAAATCTGGAGAAGGATTTTGTAAGTTAATGAGGTGTTATTTATTCATGAATAATTTTTGGGGAATTTTTTTTAATGGGAAAGAATAATTTTTTATGACCATTATATAATTTTAATTTTGTTAATTATATGTTCTAAATTTATAATTCTTTCAATGTTGTATAGAATTAATATGTGTTAATAGTGGCTACCTTCATGGGATAAATTATTTCAGGCTTAATATTTGTTTCATTGATTATCCATTTCCATGGACTTTTACTATGAAATCATATTCTATTATGGAATAATGTATTGATATTTTAATATATAAAGGTGGTTAAAGAACATGTGTATGTGTAAATTCATGTTATTTTCAAGTTGGAATCATTTTACATTCAGCCTTGACATAAAGGTTAGTAAATGTAATTATTTATTTTTTATCTTTTTCTGTTAATTGGAAAAATTATTCTCCAATATTTTGTTATTATTATGGGAATTTATTCCTTATGACTTGGTAATAATTCTTATCCATCCATTTTTATATTTATATAACTTTATAGCAGTGGATAATAGTTTTTTTGGTATTTCCTATTATATTATGATCATTACCACCTTGAGATATTACTGATATTATCTATATATTACAAGTATACTAAAATTTTTGGGAATTACTATAATATCTGCATCTTGATAGGAATTATTAGATAAAAATAATAAAAAACTATATATAATATATATGGATATGTTAATTTCTTCAGTATAAGTGTATCACATTGAAAAAAAAATCATTTTATGCCACTTATTTAAATAATAAATGTTGAAAACTACTATTTTATGTTATTTATATATTTAAGCAGGTATGTTCTTGATAAAGTAATCCGATAAATTCAAGTAGGTATATATTTTATTACAAAACTACTATTTATATATTATTTATATATTCAAGTAGGAGTGTTCTTGATAAAATACAATGATCAATTCAAGTAGGTATATATTCAAATGGGTGTATCTGTTATTGTCTTGATATATTTCCTTTCATAAATACTATTTTTCAGGCAGGTATATGCTTAATAAAGTACCTTTTTTAGAAAAGTATCTATTCTTGATAAGTAATATATCTTGAAAAACCCCTATTTTATGTTATTTATATATTCAAGCTAGTATATTTTCAATAAAATACTATAAGAAATGAAAGAAGGTATATATATTCTTGAAAATATAATATTTTTATGTTATTTATATATTCAAGTAGGTGTGTTCTTGAAATGTTATATGATCGATATGAACTGGTGTATATTGAATCAGTTATATAAGTTATTATGTCAATATATATCCCTACATAATTACTTTTTTCCATCTATCAATGATTGTATATTCTTGATAATACTCCCTTTACTATGTGTTGGAGAATCCCTAACACCTTCCAATAATTATTTTTAAATGTAGCCTAAATGTAAGTGTTTAGTCAAAAATTAAACAATCACATTTTATATTTGTATATATCGTCACAAGTTTTATATGAATAAAATATTATAAAAATTTTGGTAAAAAAATTACCTATTTATTATAGTGAGACAACCCATTAAATCCTTGACTTTTTTTTTATAAAAAATATATTAGAGCATCGGATTAAAAACACTCTACCTCTTCCATGACATGTAATATCATCATTCTTCTTTGAACTATCTATGTATTACTAGCCAAAATGAATGGATTTTTCTTCATACCAAGGTTTCAGTGATCATTATTATGTCTCTACTCGGTTTCCCCTTCATGGGTGTCCCTTTCAGAATTTTGGATGCTCTAAAACACCACATGAGGTTGAAAATGTTTGTGTGTCATTATAGGTAATAGTTTTTAGGGAAACATTTGACCATATAATTCTTGAATGAAATTGTTAGAAATAAATATTAGGAAAGTATATTTTTTCAATAAGAAATATGGAAATATTTTCATTGATTCACTCGAGTGATAAGTGTTACAACGAGTTTTTAATAAGTTTCATCAAGAAAACCCTAAGCCTTACCCATATATTCTCCCATTTTCATTATTTGATTTTTAGGATTGGGAATAAAAGTAGGTCTTCTAATTTTCATGAATTCTAGAGTTAAAAGTTGGGTGAATCATTTTGGGATGATAAGAGCATGACTAAGATTCCCAGTTTCCCTTACAAGTTTTTTTGTATAAGATGTGTGTGTGTATATATATATATTCTGAATATACATCCTAAAATATATATTATGACATTTTTTGAATAATATTATCCATATATATATATGTATATATATATTGTAAATATTTATATTCTTATATATATTATGTACATTTGTAATCTTATATATATTTTGAATATATTAATTTAAACATACTCTTACTTTATTCATTCAAATATTTATAATTTTTTTCCAAATATATAGTTTGTTTTTTTTGTTCTAGAAGCTACTATGTCCAATGAAAATGAAAAATATGATATAAGATAATGATTTCCCTTTCATTCACTTGAGGTGATTTCCCATACATAAAGGTCATTTCTCTTATAATTTCGCTAAAATTTTATATTTTAACATTATTGAATGATTTTTACTAACCACCTATATGTACTTCCTATTATATTAATATTTTAAATGATTTTTACCAACCACCTGATGTTTTTTTTATTTTTAATACATTTACAAGAATTTAAAAAAAATCACATCTTAAAAAACATGATTAGATTAGACACTTCATGTTATTATGCTAAAGAAATTATTATTTTAAAATGTAATATATTAATACCAACATGTGAGAAATACTTATGGTCACTCCTGTAAAAAAGATCAACAGTTTTCCCTACATTTGTATTATTACATGTAGCTTCATTTAGAGAATATATTTTATGTTATCATGGACCATGGTTGATTTTATATTTATACTGAATCCAATATGATTGGAGAAGGGTATCAAATATATTCCAATAAAATTAAAATAAATATTTTTCAAGGTTGCTTCTTTATGTCGAATTTCCATATTTTAATTCCTTATTTTTTGTTAGAATTTAATGATTAAAATTTTTAGTTGATTATCTAGACTAATATCATGTATTTTATTAATTATGATGTATTATATATGAATTTAATGGGTTTAAGGTTTCTGTTTGTCCATTCAAGTGGTTCTATTTTAGACCATAAATTGTTTTCTATTAAAAAAATAGTTGTGACTTTTATTATGATATAATAAGTTTTTAGAAACTATAATATGAGTGTTATAAGAGGATTTAATTTTTTTTCTAAAAATAAAACATGGGATATTGAACTTCCTTCAACATTTTTATCAACTGGATGAAGTGATTATCATAGTGTACTGACCAATTTTAAGTTTGACAATAGATGTCATTTTAAATGAACTTATTTTTTTATAATAATAGTTCTATCCATGTTATCGGGTGTTTATTATGTACCTCATTGGATGAAACATTTATTATGATGAAAAAGATCCATGTCAAAGTATTCTTTCATGCTAGTTATCATATTTATGGTTTTCATTGATACAATAATTTTGGTTCCCATTAGAGTGTGTTTTGTGAAGGAAGTTTCAAGTATAATGCTTTATTATTACAATATTCTATTTTTTATGTGAACCCCTTTATTGGTGAAAAATAGATTCTGAAAATACTAACAAATTTAATTAAATTAATAAAAATAAATAGAATATGAATACTCAAAGTTATAGTGTTTATGGACTGATGAACTGTTGATCATGATATCTGTGATTAATATTTCTTATGTTTGTTTATTATTTCAGTGTAGCCTTACTACTTCTATATCCCTGAGATTTTTGTAAAATTGATATTATATTTCTATTATAATCATTTTTATTTCTTCCAATCTCTTCTAATCAGGTAATTTTTAGGTTATGGTCTTATGATGTGAATATCTTATCAAAGAATCTCGGGGGTTAAGAGCTTGATATTTTTATATTTTGATTGAAGAAAACCTACAATAGGTTATTTATACTATAATATCTTAGATCAAAGAGGTTAAATATAATAAATTACTAATTTTGGATTAAGGCATTAATCCTTTTATTTATTTGGATTAAAATAAAATAATTTTTGATGATAGGAACTTAAATATCCATTAATAATTTTTTTCTATTACATAATGTAATGGTAACACCATTGCATTGTTACATTTCATACTTTGTACATTATTATTTCTATATATTATATTTATATACTATTTGGAGTGTGTTACCATCTAAATATTTACTTTTTTTATATTGTTCTTTTTTACATTACTTTTGGTTGTTTATAATGAAATCTACATCAATCCATTTGAACTGTATTTCTTAAATAGGGGATTTGTTTGTAATAATTTTTTTAAATATTCAATTCACCATCCACACCCCTCTAGAAGCTTCTTATCTTGGAAAAAATAATCTTTATCATGCATCCAAATATATATAAAAACATTATTTAGTCATATTCTTATTTTTTTAATTAAAAGTTGAAAATACAATTTTAATGACCCATTAGAATATTTCATGTGGGGTTATATTTTTGGAAGAATAGTATATTTTTCTACCAATTACCCTTTACGTTTCAACTTTTTATTGGTTAAGATTTGAGTAGAAAAATGTTTCACTATATTTATTGGTAAAATTAATATAAAATATACTAAAAGCCTCTAAATATACCTATCTATCTTCATTGTAAATTCATGATTTGTGAAAAAAATTAATTAGATATAAATAAAATTTAGATCAATTTCCATGATACTCCAAAAATTCAATATTTCCACTGTAAGTTAAAACTAGTACTACATAACATTTGAATTATTGGGAAATCATTATTTATTTGAGATCCAAACATCTGCATATAAGTTACATAGAAAATTATATATCTTCAACATATATTAGGCGCCTTAAATTCATGTTAATCATCATTATCCATGCATATTTGCATATGTAGTTATTCTTCATTAAGTTTAACTCATAATGCCTCAAGATAGTATCCTGTTACTTCATGAAAGTACAAATCAGGTACAAAATTCCCCTTAACACTAAGTTCACCTGTGGTCTCATTCTTTAGAAAGAATCTTCATTCAATTTCACATATTCATTAATAATTATATGGAGTACACCCATGGTATTTTCCTCTATAATAAATATTTTCATTTTATGAAACACAATGACATTATGTTACAACTCAAATAGACGATCATTTTCCATAAATAGTTTCTTAAAAAATGGAATATCCTCTTCACCTCCTAAAAGTACAAGTGAAACTCCAAATGTATGTGCAATATTCTTACAATGATGCATAATCCTCATGTGTCATATCTATGATACTTTATTGAGTGTAGATCACTCTTAATGTATAAAATCCATCATACTTCAACAATTACATCATGTTCATCTTTATTCAATCAAGTTATTATATGATGAACCTTAACAATATATCTATTATAAAAATGTATTCACATGTATGGTTTTCATATAAATATGATTTTTACACTTCCAACAAAAACCTTAAAAATATATATGTGAGATCATGAACTTTGTGCATCAAATATAGTTCTTGTTTTAATCTTAGTAATTGAAAAACATGAAACTATATATCAAAATCACATGTTTTCCTCTCTTGATTTCATAATGGGAGGTTGGAAATTAATGTCATGCAGTCTTTGAGAGAACACCATAAGTTCTCAAGAATTCTCAATGTATGTCAAATGTGTGTCTTTATCATCATGAATCTATAAGAAAACCTATGTAAAATAAATAAAAATAAATGTAATGTGATTATGTTACCATGATATTGAATGAATTGGTAAATATTTAATTTTTTTATCAAACAGATATGATATATGGACAATTCTCAAAGGGAGTTTCTCACTACTACATCACCAAATAGGGAGATGTTTCTTAGAAATACCCATTCCTTGATGTGTGAGAAATATTGTGGCACTTGGAAAAATTATTTTATTCTTCTCATAAAGTTATTCACTCCATTACTTTCTTCTTTATTCAAGCTATCCTTGATGCAATTATTCTATGGTCATCATGTTGTGGTCATGGAATGTGGTGCAATGACATTAATATTCATTATTTTCATCTTTAACTAGGATTTCATGGGATATTATTTATTAATATCTTCAATATTATTCATTATCATATTTTGATATCAATACCCAAAAAAATAACAATTGAGATAATATATATTGACAAACATGATTATTATTTAGCATGGATATTTCCCTGCATAAAAATTCACACAATATTTCTTTTATAGATTATATGTTAATAGATTTTTAATTTTTCTAGGATTAGGGTATGATAAAACAATAAATAAATGTATCATGATCATATATTCATATTATATGTAAAAATAAAAATATTCCATAATAATAACCAAGATTAAGGTGAGATCATGGACTCTATGGATCTTTCTCATAATGATAAAATTGATTCTTTAAACTCTGGTTATTATTTGGTGGTCCATATTTATTATAATTATTTTAAGATTGTCAACAATGATAATGAAGTTACCATCATTTAATCAATGAGTTATGACTTTGGTCCAATGATATTATTCACACTATGAAAATGTTTAATGTTTTATCTTCCTCTTTACCTTTAGGTAAAAAAATAATATCAAGTTTTTCATGAAAATGATAAGCTATTTACCAAAAATAATATTGATTTTTTCCTTCCTTTATTATCTAGTTAAATTATATGTGTTGAAATATAGTGAACTATAGATTATGTGTTCTATATTTAGTATGATTATTTGATTATTAAATCAACCCTGGTTTTATATTTACATTTTATTTATTTAGTTTAGAGTTTGAGTATAATTACTTTTTGTTTTATCTTTATAATTAGCTATAGATAAACACTTTGATAATCTATCAATAGGAAAGAGGGCTCTTTCACATTAGTTTAGTATTATTAATATAATTAAAAAATAATATCAGTGGGGTATTTATAGTTTTAGTATATATAGTGAGTGAAATATATTGAGAAGAATCCTTATAGTTAATCAAGAATATATTTTCTTGGGAATTAAACTATGAATTGATATACTTTTGAACACTTTTTAGAAATATTTGTTTCATTGAACTTGCTTCCACTGTTTCATACTCAATTACAGTTTTTAAATATATATTCCCAATCTATCTTTTAAAATTATCTATTTTTTTTAAAATGTTCAATCAATGAGAGAATAACCATATAAATGAATTAATAAAAGAAATTTACAAAATATTGACACAAATTATACCTAGGAAATTCATTATTATTTATTAATTATCTAATTTTTTATCATCTTTTATCACCATATTCACTCATCAACAATATACATATAACATATTCATAGAATACATAAAATTTCATAAAAAAATACACTTTGGAATATAATTCATTAAAGAATATCTAACAAAGGATATCTATTAAATTTACAGACAATGAAATAATTCATTATGATGTAATCAAGAAAAATTAAGTAATAAAATCATTTATAAAATTTTTCTTTCATTTTAAAAATGGTTATATAGTTCAATAAATAATTTATCAATTACAAAAATACACATGGTATGAAATATTTATTGATATCAATACATAATAATCCATTAATTTGATACTATTTTGGGAACTATGGCTTTATATTTTGTTCCACTACACTGATACTTCATTACACAACACACGTACAGATTCACACACAAAAATATAGAATAAAAATACTAAATATTGATAGGGTTCAACTACTTTTTAAATTGATTGTGTATGATCCAAATTTAAAATAACCACTAGATAAGTGGATTAAATATCATATTCTCTCACTAATACCTAATCTATTTTATATGATGGGGAATCCCTCCCTTCCATAGCTCAATATTTTTATCTAGTCATGGGAATTACTAAAAATTAATTTTCATCTTAGAATAACATAGTCTCATAGTATAAAAAAGGATTCCACATCATTTTGAAGGAAAATATTCTCTTCAAGGATTTGAACATGATTTATTTTGATAATTATGAGTAATAATTACTTAACTCTAAATTTATATTTTTGGAAGTGGGTTAGTTTAATACTATTTACCATAAACTTATAGTCATAATGAAAAGAATTTAGTTAGTTGGATTAGTCATGTTTCCCATTATATTGATCAACCCTTAACATTGTATTCTTAATTTGTTTTTTATATAAAACTTATAATTGATTGATAAAAAAACATGGACCTTCAAATCCATTCAATGAATTAGCTAAAATTGTCCATGTATTTTCATCCTAGAAATTAATCTTTAATTATTCTTATTTGGGTTTAGTTAAATAACATTCATAATCACAATATGGATGAATATTTTCTAATGAATACTAGTAAAATTATTGGTCATCTCATTTAAGTTGACACTAACACTATTATTGGACATCAACCCTAAATTTCCCGCATATATGATGAAGTTGGTTTCCCTAAGCCCATTTCACATTTCATATAGATTAAAACATTTAAGAATGTGTTTCTCATAATGAATTCCTTGATGAACCCCTTCTTACTATTTGATATGCCATATCAAATTGGTGGAGTGTGACCTATTGAATTTTCAATATAATATTTAATTTAAAAATTATTTATATCAAATATGTGTATCAATAATAGTTCATGTAAATAAAAATGTGTTATATCAAATATGTTTATAAACTTTTTATGTTTTCATTAATTAAATTTTTTCTCATTTATATGTGTTTGATTTATAATAATTATTTTCTCCTTCCACTTATTTAGGTATATATTCTAATGAATATGTTTATGCTCTTGAAAATTATTATACTGGTATTATGTGAGGAGATGATGGTGTTTCTATAGGAGATGATGGGGGTTGTTATAGTTCCGGTGATATTGATATTATGGTAAATTTCATATATACATTTTATTCTTGGTTTATACATTTAATTTTATCATATAATTTTATTTTAATCCTATGATATTGATATTGAAATTTTATATATTTTATCTTAGATTATGTTTGAATTATCATGATATAAATTTTATTTTATTTGATTTATGTTGTAAGATATAAGTTAGGATTTTTTTTGGTAGTTGGAGGATGTGAGTGCTGATATATGCTATAACATTTAGCAGCTGGTGGGTTTTAAGTGAAATTGGGTAGAACTTTTTTAGTGGTATCTAGAGGATATATCCATGGTTTAAACCATGGATATAACTTTTAATTACCATTATTTCAGCTGTGTTATTAGGATTTAATTAACATGGTTATAGTTAAAAATTTCCATGGTTAAAACCATGATGGTAGCTATAATTTTATATTGTTTATAACCGTGGATGTAAGGTCTAATTGTAACAGTTTTAACCATGTTATTTGGAACCAATTTCCATGATATAAGCATGGATATAGCTAAAAATTTCCACAATTAAAACCATGGATATATCCTTAAAATTTCATGGTTTTAAATATGGAATTATAATTTCATTTTAATGGTTAAACAATGGATAAAAATGGCCTACTACCTCAATTTAAACCATTTCTATACATGGCCTACTACCATGGTTTAAACCATGGTAGTTGAAAACCCCCATTACAATGAATTTAACTTCCATGGTTAGGGAAACAATGGTTATACCCTATTTATATAGTATTTTCTCATATTTTCACTATTCCAAACTATGGATGTAGGATAATTTTCTAGTTGTGACATCAATCCATGAGATGGTAGTCCCCGATACACATGAACGATGGTTTTATTTCCCATTTGATGGAAGAGAAGATAGACATGTGTTATTACATTAAAAAAATAACATTTCAGTCTATGGAATATACTAATTTTATTATTTAATCATGTTTGAAGATCATTTTAAGGAGGAAAACGATTAAATATAATTAAAAATTTGGTTAAAATCTGTGCCTTTTCTTTAGACAACCTCATTTTCTTTACACCTTAATACATCTATGGTTGGTATTAAACCAAAAATAATAAATTTGGATCTGGTGGAGGGATGTTAAGAACTAATTTATATAGGTATTTGACAAAATAAATAGAACTTTAAGTGTGGAGAGTATAGGTTAGGTGGTTTCCTTTTTATGTGAAGGGAGACACTTTTGGAAATACATGAAATATTATTATATAATATGTGTCTAACTAATGTAAATTGGTTAAAAAATGACATGGATTAGAAAAAAGAGAGGATGTGGTATTTATATAATCATATAATAAATTTTTTATGGGTTTATATACCATTTTTAAACTTATCTTTTGGATTAACCCTTCTATCATTCATTTTTAACATTAACTGCAGTAACAACTTTTTCAACGTGAAAGGGTTATAAATTTACATCTAAGTTAAAAATTAGATAATCAATGGAAAATGTGTAAAATTATATACTATTTATCATCATAATTTTCCTCTTGAAATATATTTATTATTTTTAAATAATTTTAAAAAATATATTTAAAATAAAATACTATTAATTTTATTTTAAGAAATATTCGCATAATTTTACTTAAAAAAACAATTGAAATAGAATTAGAACACAATATATTCCACCATAAATAATACATTATTATTAACTATTAAATTCATTTTATATGATATATCATCCAAAAAATATTACTAATGGTATTTTTAAAATCATTTACTTTAATTTTCTATTACTTGCATAAGCACTATGCCAACGTTGCATAAGCATTTAAGGTAATTATTTGATCACTAAAAATTTAAAATAAATATCCATCATAAATATAATTTAAATATTATAAAAAATAACCTTATGATCCATTAAAAACATCTTTTTATCCCTATATGAGCTTATAATATAAATTTAAAAGCAAGAGCGTGATATTTTTAATTTTTCTTTACTTAAAATAATATATAAGTCATTTTCAATGAAAAATGAAACAAAATTACTCTAACATAGAATATTTGATAATGATGATGATAGTAAAACCTCACTAATAAAATATATTAATATCATATTTTGGGACATTTTTATTCCTTATCATATTATTTTTAACCTTAATAACTCGATTTACCCTTACCAAGGAAACACATATTTACTATGGTTACTATTCATAATGATAAAAAATAATAGAGAACTATTTAAAAAAATAAACATAATAATTCCAAATATGAGATCCATTTTATCAAATTAAATTTACATAATTGGAAGAATTTATTTTAAATGAAATTCACAAAATGTGATAAACAACAGTTTTTTAGAAAAATTCTTTTTATGTTTAAAAATATTTTTATACCAAATTCAAGAATAATTTTGATTCCAATATATTTTAATGGATTTTTTTAACCAAATGGTACTAATTAAATTTTTAAAATAATCCAAAATTTAATTTTATGTTGTAAATAATTTAAAATAAATGATATTTTCAATAAAAAATAGTATTTTTTACTATTCATTGAAAAATAAAACATTTCATAAAGTTCTATAAAATTCATTTTAATATTATTTTGAATCCTGATTTCAAAAATGGAATATTTTTTTTCAAATTAAAATTCTATAATTTGTAAATAATTCTTTTAAATGAAACCATATAAGGGATAAAAACCCAATTTTTTTAGAAATAAAGCCTTTTAATTTTGACTGATAAATTACCTAATATTCTTATAATGAATATAAATATGTAAAATATAATAAATTAATATTAATAATACATGAATACAATTTATCTTAACATTACCTAGGTTATACCATTCTTCCCTCCTTTTGGAAATTTCATCATCACAATTTTAGCTCATTCCTGATAGAAAGGGTTTATATCAATTTCAAAATCATTTCCAAGGAGTGGAAGATAGATTATTAGGTCATGAAAGGAAAAAATTTTAGTATTTGAAAATACCTTTATTGAAATCCCACATCATATAAAGAGGTAAAAATTTTCCTTTTAAAAATAGGAAAAGGGAAATACAAAATTCATCTTGAATAACACATAAAAAGGTACCCAAATAGAAGTGTTAGTGGGCAGTGAATATATGGACATAGAGGAAAATCATAATGTCAAAATAATTATAGAGAATGAAAGGGAAAATTGATTATAATAAGTTGAATCATCATGATATGGTTAATGAACACAAAACCATAAACCAATTATTTATGAAAAAGACAATCAATTAATATGTAATGATGGAAGTAGGATAAATATTTTATTTCAAGATATTTTTCCTTGAGTTTAGGAAATACTTTACCATATAGAAAAATAACATAAGGAAATACAATAACTTGAAAATTAGAACTTCATCCTTTAAATAATTTCCACCACAATATCATCTTTTGATCAAAATGATGAGTATTGAAGAGGATTTTTTCATGCATGGAGCACTAAAATAAATTTATAATAGATAAAATAATTGATAAAATGATAACAAGGTATTCCCCCTATCTTTAGATATTAACCAAAATTGAAATGTTAGTACAAGGTAATATAATATCCAATAAGTATAAACCTTTATCTGAATAAATAATTCATTAATCCCCAAAATTCATCAATAACACTAAAAGTTCAACTTAAAATATTCCATAAATAAATAACCATACATCCCAAATCACCTAAATAAACTTAATGTTAAAGAATGTTTTAACCTCAATGGTTATATAACACCCTTTATATCACATCCCCCAAAATTTAATATAATTCTTCCCAAATAATCCTTCATGTTAAACCACATGATACAGCTAAGAGTTACTTGTATGTCATCCCAATAAAATGTCTCCCCAAAATATCATTCATTAATTTAAAATCCCATCATTTAAAATCTACAAATGGGTTCCTATTTATTTGAACATATGATTAAACCTAAACTTATAAAACCATAATGGTATCTATAAATATCAAGTTAACCTTACTTGAAAACATCATAATCTCCAAAGTAATCTTAACCTTTACTATGATACTAACTATAATAGCCCCATACCTTTACTCCTAGATGAGTTGTTAAAACATAATCATTACATTTATAGATTTGATACCGATAAACATGACCTAATTTTGACCCTTGAAAACATATAACATAAAACTAAATAATTATACCACTTATAGAGCAAGAAACATTTTAGGATTAGAGTTTTAGAGGATTGGGACAAAGTATTATATAACAACTTGAGTACATAAGAAATTGGTTCATAAAAATATACATCAACTCCAAATAAGTTATTTACATCTAGAAAACTTCTTAGGATAACATACTTAAAAATTTTCAACAAAAATTGGGGAAAAGGAAACATAAGAAGAATGAGTTAAAATTATTAGTACGGGTAAACATAATCATTAGTAAACAAATTTTATTAGTGATCATAAGACAAACATAAGGTTGTAATAACATAATAAAAGTTAATTAGAATAACATAAGAGAATTAATACCCATGAAAACATGGATCATAATTCATAAAACATGCCATAAATCTTTAACATATGACAAGAGTCATATAATTAAATAATCATGATCCATATGAAAAAAATTCTTAAGAAAAGTATACATTATAACTTGATGCAATCAAAAATAAAACATGTCAGTGACTTGGAACATCATTATCATATCACTCTAACAAAGGAAATAACCTACCTGGTAAATTCCAATAATCTATTAGGAGAAACTGATTACCTATTTAATATGTACCTTTTCCACATGAATTATAAAGCTATATTAGGCTCTCCCTTTATCATGAGAAACATCAGGCTCACCCGTTTTCATAAAAATGTTCAAGAACAATATAATAATCATAAAAAATAAATTCTTGAATTTCTCAATGTAATAATAACCATTTTTCTTTCATAGATTAATATACCAATGGAAAATAAAAAGGTTCAATAATAATTTCTTTGAAATAATTATAATTAATCCATATAAATAATAAGGATGGTGTCATTAAAATATATCCCTAGTGTAGAATAAGTATAATGAAGGATTTTTTTATGAATAGAAATACTATAAAAAGATCATTAAAATCATTCTTAAGGTAAATACACTTTTCAGTTTATAAATCAATTTTATAAAATAAGAAATTCTAGAATATTAGGAAAAATATTTTAATTTAAAAGAACCTTGTAAACTTGTAATGTGGGCTTCAAATCATGGAGAAGTCATAATGGTGATAAATTATGTTTATAGTGTAATTTCTAAAATAAATATTTTTATCACATATTCAGTAAAAAGTATGTTGTTAAAAAAATTATGATATTTTTTTAAATTTTTTTATAATAAATAAAACATGGGTAAAAATGGATTTAAAAAAACATTTATAAATAGTAAAAACCATTATTGAAAACAATTTAGAAATAAAGGATATCGAAGAAGAAGGTTTTATATCCAAAAAGCAGAAATAATTCTATATTTTCTTAAAAACTTTTATAGAACCATTTTGAGTACCAAAGAGAGAAATATGGTATGAAAACATCAAAATTTTTTAAATATAAAAATTATAATAAAAATGAAATTGGTTTATCAATTAAGGGTTGTATAATTTCTATAATGTAAATTCAAGTATAAACAATATCAATTAAAATTGGATTGAAACATAAATCCCTTACCACTTTAATAACTTTTGAATTGTAATCCCCAAGAAATAATAAAATCAAATAAATCATAAAATATCATGAACATAAATATATTAATGATATAATATTTCAAATGAGTATTATACACACATCATAAACATATATAGATGCATAACATTAAATATGTTTCAATGAAACAATACTTAAACAAAGAACCCTTACAAAGATCATATCACTGAATTGAGAATTAATTAATGGAGAGATTATTTGTAGAAAATTTGAATACAAAAAAAACAATTATAAATATAACATAAATAAAATAAATGTCATTTCACACATAATATTGGTATAATATAATTAATGAAGAAGTGATATAACCCAATGAAAGAAAATTGATTTAAGAAACCCCTTACCACTTGGTAACTTTCAAGTCCAATCACCATAGTTAAAATAATTTTAATTATAACATAAAAAACCATTAAGTATTAATAATTCATGATATAAAATGTAATATGGAAAGTATATACACCATATAAATGAAATTATGTGCATAAAATTGAAATATTACTCAATAAAGGGAAATTGAGACGAAATCCCTTACCTCAAGTCTAGAATTTCCATGTATGTATTTTAACTATTGTATAATAAAATTATATAAACTATTTAATTATTTAAAAAAAATTTAAATTTTTATTAATTAATAATTTAACAATTTTTTATTTATTTATTACACTGATATATTTTATTACTTAATCGGTTATGTCCGTGTCAGGTGTTTTGAGGATGTTCGATTCATAATTTCAAAATAGATTATGTATTTTGACTGTGGTCAAAGGAGTAATCATTAAATAATCTCAAGATTAATAATATAGAAATATATATCATTTTTCTACATTAATTATACTTTAAAATCCAATTATAAAACATGGTTATGAAAAATGAATTACATTAAAATCATGGAGAAGGTAGACCATACACACACTTGATTTACGTTTCCATTTTTTAATGAACATGGGTAAATAAAGGTAAGTATTATTTTAATTTTATAAAATTATTATTAAATCATAAATATAATATTATCTCTTTAAATAAACACATATATATATACAATCCATGTGACAGAGTGATGAAAAATGAATCACATCACTTCTTGGAAGTGGTAAGGCACTCATACACCTGAATGATGGCATCATTTTTCAAAGGATGGAAAGGTAAGAAAATATATGATATATTAAACCTATATAATGATAATAATGTAATGAATATCATACACATACATGAAATATATCATTGTAACTATCCATGAGAGGTAGTGATGGAAAACGAATTAGACCAGTTCATGACTTTGTAGTCTTCCATACACACGAACCATGGTTTCATGTCCTATTTAATGGAATAGAAAATAAATATAGTTTATGAAATAAAAATAATAAACTATCATTATATTTATGATATTGATGTTTTTATTTCATCATGGTTTAGGAATATTTTATTTAGGTATAAGAAGAAACAAAACTAAAACATTTGGTTAGAAGATATACTGTTTCTTCAGATAACTTGATTTACTTTAAAAATTATGGCCACTATGGTTGGTATTATAGAAAAAATAAGAAGTCTAGATCATGGTGAGGGATTTTATAAAGGTATTTAGTATGGTTTTTTGTGAAACAAAAAGATATTGAAGTGTGTAGAGGAGAGGATAGAGGGTGTCCTTTTATAAGTTAGGGGAGGGGCATTTTTGTGAAAGAAACATACTAAATACCAGTGAATAAACAAATGAAACCAACTCATCACCTTGATTGGTAAATCTATTTTCTCATCATCATAAGTATCAATCAATAAGTAACACATAAAATTAATCACATATATATATATATATATGTATATATATATATATATATATATCAAAACATATATATAAATGAAGGTATCTCGATTCCACTTCATTATTGGTTTATCACTCTCATACGCTAATAACTCACATCTTGTGCTCACCCCATCCATGAAAAAATATTCCCAAATTCCAAGGAATTGTATCCTAGAAATTATGTATTCATTTCAACCTAAAATAACCTCATCTTCAAAATCTAAGACCATTTAGAAGTCCCAAATCCACTATATCCCATGTATCATGTATTATACCCCAAGGCATGACAATCCAAGAATATACACCAATGGGAAGCGATAGCCACCATGATCAGATACAAGTATGTGTTATAACCATATAACAACACAACCCACAAATAAATTTATAGTTAGATATAGATCCATCATATCTTAATTTAGACCATACCATATACCTTAATACATCATAACTCAAGTTTTACCATATAGAGTACTACAACGAAAGAGAGGGCATGAAGAGGAATAAGAAAACAATCCATTCCCTTACTAACTTGGATGTTGGGGAAAAAAACCCAAAAATATTTGGGTATGATTTTATATACTGACTCATGTGGTTAAGTGTATGAAACAAGAAAATATAAGACAATATCACACACAACCAAACTATGTACATATACCAAGCCTTAGAATGAACTGCAACTATCATCTCTCAAGACACCCGACTACCAGTACTAAGGCTTATGGAAATAAATATCATACAAGAACACAAGAATCAATATTTAATTATCATAAAGAAATTCCAATATAAATTTATCAATTACCAATATTTCATTAATCCTTCATCAATCTCCATTTAACAATTTTATTTCATTACAGGCCATGCAAATTATTAATACATATTAATCCCCAAATTCAATTCCCATGCACTTTGAGAATTAATTCTAAAAATTCAATAGTTTTTATTAATATCATAAAAATTTATCATTATTTCCATCAAAAACCCACAAAACATGAGTTCGTTATTAATCCACTTATCATTTTTTGATTTTAGGTACTTTAGGACTCATCCTAAGCTACCCAATTCAAAGAATAACTTTCCATATATAGAAGCAACAATAATCCATTGACAATCAAAACAATTAATCATATGAAAATACTATACTCAAATGAAATATTAAGAAATAATAAATGATAAATCCCAACATATAACATATTCTAACCATCCTGGTTTCATTAATGAAACCACTTCACATATCCTATTATATCTAGTTGTCACTAACCCTAATAATTACATTAACCCCTATAGTAACAACCCATTGTTCACTAATTTTACCAACCATAACATGTTATAAACATATCACATCAAGGATATAAAATCCTAGAAAATTTATACATGTAAAATAAAAGTATTTTTATCACAAAACACTCACAAGGGAACTAATAACATAGAACCAAGGAATTCAAGACTTTATTAAAAAATATCAAGTCTACTTAACCAAAAACATTTACCTTTATAAAAAACCATTTAATTCCCATCTTGAATTAATTGTTTTATTATGAAATAATTCATAAAAATAATAATTCATAATTATATTATCCAAAAAGTATCTAAATATATCTAGATACATTCAACAATCTATACTTCTAGTTCGAGCAGTTGTAAGGACTATTGTAATTAAATTATCATGCCTCTTTTGTTAATCATTACATCATGATTACTTTACATTGTTCAACTAAATTCCAAAAATCAAATCAATAAAAGGAAAAACTATAATCAAATTAATAAAAAATTCACACTATTAAAGAAATCATAATAAATAATAGTAACTACAACATATGATAATCTCACATTTAACATATTTAATTTCTATGAAATAATAACTATCAACTACATGTGATAATAAATTCCTATTTATTACTTTTAATAATTCTATATTATTATATTATTTAAGGTTGTATCCACCATTATTGAAGGATCTAAATCATGATACATTCATACATTCACATAAAATGATAGAGAGATGAAAAATCCCCTACCTAGAAAATGGTTTACAATATGTTGTATAAAAATGAGGTTGAGGAAGTTTGAGTATGGGTCTAGGCATCACAGGAATAATTGAGGGAGTCACAAGAAGGTTATAAAAATTTTAATATTAAATTCATATTCATTGAGTCTTGTAACAACCTGAGATTTTAATATAATTCTTTGTTCGATAGTGTATACAACACACAACACCGAGCATAAATGAACCATGAAATATTATTATTTAAATGTTATAGTTATAACCCAAATGTTAAATTTAAGGGTATGAATAATATTAACTTCATTATTTAATATATATTTATAAAATTCCTACTCAATATAAATGTATTGATTAATTCTTATGAAATAAGCACTTAATTTTTCAGTAAAGTCATTTCATACTTCCAAAATATGTTTCCTTCAAAAATGGTTTTATGTATTTATGACTGAATATTATAATTAATTTATATAAGTTTTAGAAATTTTATTTTATAAAAGGTTATGTTTTATAAATTATAATAACAAAATTAACTTAGGCATAATTTTTCATAAAAATTGATTTTCTAGTGAATAGTGAAAAATAATGATTTTTATTGAAAACTATATATTTATTTTAAGCATTTAAAACGTTCCATTTTTTTAAAAATGGATTGAAAGTATAATTAAATCTATTATATTATTAATAATAAAATTAAGTTAATTTGAATTGGTTTTATGATTGAATTTAGTATAAAAACATTTTTATACTTAAAAATAAATTTTTCTATAAAACTATTTTTTATTGAATTTTGTGTTTTTATATTAAATTAATTTATAAATTTTTTAAAAATTGAATCATTAAAAATAGATTCATTATTTTTAAATAGGATGTATAAATTTTGTGAATAGAACCCCTTTTTTTGGTCAATATGAATAGTAACTATAATAATTTTTTTATAACACACTAAAGGTAAAATATGTTTATTAGGGTTAAAACTAATATGATAAGGCTTCAAATTCATTAAAAAAATTAACTTTATTTAATTGTATGAGTTTATTTCACCAATAATCATTATAAAATTGAAAATAAGACCTTTTTTCTATTTATATTTTATTTTAAACTTTATAATATTTAAGCAAGACATAAATTAGAAAATGTCACTTTCTTTTTAATAATTTTTATAATATTTTTTTGATAGTGATAAAAATTAAACAAATTCAGTTATAAGTGGTTATTTTAAAAATGAATGATTTTTCATTATTTTAATTAATTTTTAATTTTTAGTGATGAAATAACTACCTTAAGTTCTTACGCAATGCTGAAATAGTTATTGTGAAAGTAATAGAGAAATCAAGTAAATTATTTAAAAAACTCTAAAAATAATATATTTTGGGTGATTTAAAGTGTAATAATATTTTTAAAGATAAATATATAATATTAGATATGTATTAAAAGTTTTTATTTTAATTCCATTGCAATCATATTGTTATCAAAGTTAAATTACGTGAATAGTTATTTTATTAAATTATTAAAAAGTCAAGAAAATATAAAAAGATAAAAATTAAGATTATAAAATGGTTTAAAATTTTATTCATTGGATATTTATTATAAAATTTTCACTTTATAAGTAAAATTATAACCCTTTAATATTGAAAAATTCATCACTACGATTAAGGACAAAATTGGTTAACCAAGATGTTAATCTAAATGATAAGGCTTAAAATAATATCTAAAACAATAAAAATTTAATTGTATGTTTATAATAAGACCATAAATTCTTTGTAATTGGATCCTTCCAATTTTTTACCATTTTACAAGAGTTTTACATGTATTATATTATAATATTTTATGTCTTTAAAAAATGACACTATTGATATTTTATTATAAACAATATTTTATTAAATGATTGAAAATTACTAAAAATCCTATAATCATACAAGTTAATTTTATATTATTTTAAATATCAAACTTGGTCCATTTACGGTCCAATTTTCCTTTTTTAGTAACTTTATTGGCTCATTTATGTTAAAATAATTTGATGTCATAGCAATTGTCAAAAGGGTTAACGAGGGTTAAAACAAAGAGATAAGGGTGAAAACTTCAACAAAAATTGTATAAATTTTATTGTATGATAGGATTTGGACTCATAATAATATTATTTTGGATTTATATCAATTTGGATTCCTTTTTGTTACTTGAAAACTAATTCATATTAATTTAATCATTTATATAATTCCAATAGTGCCCCTCCACTCACTTATAAAAGGGAACCTACTCTTATACATTATTCACAATGTTTTAGCCTTATAGATCAATCAATACATACCATAATATTATCATATATTACTTCAACACATCCTAGAGATTCTGATATTTCTAAAATACAATACTTTCAAGGATTAAGGTGTAATCTAAAAAAGATTTCTCAACGAAGAGGTATAACTCTTAATCGAGTAATTTAAATTTTATTTATTATTTTAACCCTTATAAACCAATTTTATACATTATAAAATAATTAATTAAGTATTTAAGTATACTTAATTGTTATCATTATGATTTAATGACCATTATCCACCTTATTTCCATCATTCGGAATGTGAAGACATCGCTCGTGCGTACGTACAACTTACCGTCCCCACATAGCGATGTAATTATTTTTTCACCACCACTTTACATGGATGGTTATTATAATGTTTTTAAAGATTATATATTATATTTATGAAATAATTATTCTTCTATAATTACAATATCACATTTACCATCTTAAATTCCAATCTTTTGGAAAATGATAATGTCACTCATGCATACATGCACACTACTACCTCCATAAAGTGATGTAATTAATTTTTCATTTACTCATTTTCATTGATTGAAAAAAGGGTATATTTAATGAATATATATTATATAATAATTATTTTATAAAGGTTAATTATTACTCACCTTTCTTTCATTCCATCTTTTGAAAAGTGATAACAACGTTCATGCATATGTACGACCTACCATCCCCATAAATGGTGTAATTAATTTTTATATCTCTATAATTTATGGATGAATATATATCTATATAATGAAAATATATAATATTTATATCATTATTAACATTCTAGATATTTTTTAACCATGATTAATGTATAAATACTAGAACTATCAAACCAAAACTCTCATGAAAAATGAAATAGTTAACACTTGGAAGTAATGATTTTAATAAGGAATTATTAATTAATTGGTGTTAAACTGTTATAAGTGGAAAATATATGGTAATATAAGTATGTAAATTATTCTTTTATAAAATTATAATAAATTTAAATTTTATATAATGTATTTTAGAGTTCTTTCGATGCAAGGTGAACTTGGGGTAAAGGTTTCTCATCTCAATTTTATTTCTATGTGACATATTCCATATTTAGCACTTGTTTACTTTGTGTGGTGTATATAGAGATCATGAATGAATTTTATGATTATTTTAATTAAAATTATAGGGATTTAAAAATTCATATATTGTTATATCTTTCATGAGGTTTTGATTCAGATATTACCAGATTGATAAGGGTTATTTATCTCAAGATTGGTTCGTTGAGACACATTTGATGTTATCCACCTATTTATATTTATGATGTGTATATACTTCCCATATGACATATTATTTCATAATTATACTAATTTTCGTGAAATTTAATGTTTTATTTCAAGTTATTATTTTATGGGTCTTATGATTCAAAAGTTATGAAAGTGGTAAGGGATTTATGTTACAATCTCATTATTTATCAGGATTTTTTATGATTAAGTTTATGATGAGAAAATTTTATAGTATAAATCTTAATAAACTCATGAATTTTCTTATACACAAATTATTTTTTGGGATTAATTGTTTTACTTTCATTTTCCCCTCTTTATTAACTCATGATATCAAAATATTTTTTTTAATGAAAACTAACTTTATTTATCTCTTTGGTCGAAAATCCTTTTTCTTTCATATCCATGTTTTATAAAAATGTTTCCATAAATGTTTTTAATAATATCCTTTGATTGTTTAAATTAATTTTTAACCTCTTTTATATTTTTAAAAAATGGTTTAAAAATAATCTTATTATCATTTTTTAAATGAGGTACTTTTTTTTAATTTTTACCAAAAATGTGTAAGGAATCCTTTTTAATGTATACGACATAAAAAAAATCCCTCACCTTCATGATCAATCAATGCATTGAAGCTTAATTTAAAAGTGTCTAAGGTTCTTTTAAAATAAAAGTGTTTACTTAATAATTTGGAAATTTTTATATTTTTTAGATTTTATTTCAAAATAAAAGATAGCTTTTCCTTAAGAAATGCTCTAACTGATCTTTCAGAGGAATTTTCATCTATGATTACATCCTTTAATGTCACTTATGTATCATGGGGGATATTATTATATGATACCATCCTTATTTTTTTATGGTTTATTGTTATGATAATGAGATTTTTAAAAAAATATTTTCTTTTCTATGGGTTAATTAGGTTGTGTTGAACCCTTTATGAAACCCATTTCTTTTTCACGTGTTATGCTATGAAGAAATGATGAAATGTTTATGAAAGTTGTTTCTTTTCCAAATTTTATGATTTGATGAATGTTTTATGATATTTTATAACATATATGTATGATTATGATTATGTGATGGGTGATCCTAGAATTATATTGACCTCCAATGCATTGGGTAAAGATGAATATCTCATGAGACAACAAGGACTAAAATGGGGCTGAACCTAGTTCAATGTGGGTCTGTGTCCATAATGATAGTCTTGAGAGTTATCCTTGAAAAAAGATATTATGGAATGGGGAGAGAACTCAATCCACTATTATAATCTTATCCGTGATCCTGAACTACTTAGGAAATGATTTTCTATGATTATGTGGATGCCAAAAATCTATGTCTTATGGAAATTTTATTCTCTCATGGCTCATGTTATTTGATTCCTTTATGATTTATGTCTTATAAACAACCAATATTTATTCTATAAATCATAATTATGATATATGATATATAGGTATGGTTTTCAAATGTTAATCTCATGTTCTCATTCCCTTATGCTCATGTTTTTTCTTAAGTGATCATTGATATCTGCCTTTTTTACCCTTAATGAGAATATGATCTCACCCTTTCTTATGTTTCCTTTCCCCAAATTATGAAGAGAGTTTTTAAGTAGGGTAGATCTAATAAGTTTACAATGTGGAAAAATATTTATGGGATATGTATAAGTTCTTTCATGAAATAAGAATATTTTGTATCTATTATCCATAGACACCAAAAAATTATTATCCTTTGGGTAAGAATTTATAAAATATAATGAATATCCTTCTATTAAGATGTAATATAAATATATGAGACTTATGGGTTTCTATAAGTCTTTAGTAAAAAAAAAGAAAAGCGAATTATTGAGAAATTCACTCTAGTTTTAGAAATTATAATATAACGATTTCTCTAGATATTTCCAGAATACATGGTCAAAAATTCAATTTTAGATTCCTATTAATATAATTTTGATTTTATTCCCTTGTATTCCATACATATATCTCCTAAATTATAACAAAATTTAGGAGAGTAAAATTTTTATTCATATCCTTTATATATGACATTAAATCCACTATTTTCATTTAATATTCACTTTAAATTCATTAAAAAACATTACATAATAAAGGTGGTAAAAATATATAAATTATGAATAAAAAGGGTTACCTATATGTATATGGGGGTGTACTGAACAAGGGTAGGTTTGAATGACCATCATGCGAGTGAAGGAAGGACCCTAAAGGTAGGATCTAACATTACTAGAGTTTCAAAACTACATTGACATAATGATCTAATAACCTTTACCTAAGGTAAGACCCACCATGGATTGGGAGATATACCCTAATGAAATAGAGGATAACTTTACATAGGGAAGTATACACCTTGATTAATTGAAGGTTATATTAAAATAAGATTATCTACCCTCATGTGAGATACCATTTTCCCTTATGTAGCTAGGTTACCTTGATGCAACAAAGGGAAAAAATAACTATGTAAAGGTAAGGATGTTTACCTTTCTGTAAGAATGGGGACTTTTGTAAGGGAAAAATATTCAATATAACTAAATTTCAATTAAATAAACTTATAAATAATCAAGATAAAGGCTTCTAACACCCTCCATATGCTTCCATGTGTCATAAAAATTCCATTTTAGGGATTTGGAAATTTGTGCCCTTATATTAAATACCATTAAAAAATTTCTTATCGTTGAGAATCAAAATAAATCTCAAGAGGGAAAGAGAAAAGGGGTGAAAAAAACATCCTTATGAAATAACTCAATAAATTCATTACATAAAGAACAAATTTAAAACACCATAGGAACAATTTTTATTAAACAAATAACATCATATATCATCTCAAATCACACTCTCAGGGGAGATACCTATCAAAAAAGGACAAATCCATCCATAAGAACCACATTAAGGAAGAGAAAAAATTTCATATATTAGTATCAAAATATCTCAAAAAGGATCAAAAAAAGAATAAAAAATTGAAAACCATGGGTTATTGATCAAATATTTATATATATATCTCTCTCTCTAAAGTTCTCTCATATAACCCATCATGCCACCAAAAGAAACAAACCAACAAAATAACGCACTCATGATTCACCTTATTCTAATGGTTCTGGATCTCAACAAGATAATCCTAGATTGTATCATCATCCTTAACATTCATCTATACCCAATAATTGACATGATAATTGTCATAAATATATCAATGAATATATGAAACATGGAATAAATCATGTATCCAAATCATTTATGGGAGAATTTCTAACTGATACAACATGGGCCTAACATGCACCAACACCTCAAAAAATCCAAAAACTAGAGATAAAGCTTACTCGCATGACCAAAATTTCACCACCCATGATGAGGAGACACATTAAATGACACGTGTTATCTAAATTTAAACTCTAGAGGGATCTTATTATGACTTTAATAGGGGAATTTAGATGATCCTTCAATTTCTTCATTCATTTATAGATCTCCTACACCTTTACTGTGATGCTTGGTACCAATTCTTATCCATGAAAAATTGACACTCTATACTCAAATGAACACAATGATGATCATAATGGTTTACCATACTGTGATTCATCACAAACCATTCTAATAGTAAATTGATAAATATTTTTTTAAGAAAACTCTATGAAGGGAAGGTTCCCCACCCACGAACCTCCAAAATCCAAAATGAATGCATGAAACATGTCATATAAATTTTGGATAATTCACTCTATCTATTCATCTATATATAAATAAAAAGCAGTTTTAAGTTATAACTAAGATCCAAAATAATACTAGATACCCTTTCAAATACTGTATATGAATAAAGGATCAATATCAAATATTATCCTCTTTAGAACCCCATGATTCCTTAACACCTCCTCCAGATACTACCTCGATAGAACATTCACCGTTCCAGACTCCTTCATCACGAAGAAGTGAGATGAATTTATTAAGAAAATTATGGTCACCCTAATAGAATAAAAACCTCACTAAGATCAAGGAAACCTAATAATGAAGTCTATATAAATGTCCTACCACTTCCTTTTGGGAACATCAAGCGGATGAATCAAACCTCTAGGAACACAATGTTTAGCCTTTACCCTCTTAAAAACCAAACACCAAGTGATAAAGTCTAAAATGGATCTATTAATTATAGACAAACAAATAAATTTGAGATATATTTCAAAAAAAAAATATATATGATAGATCTGTCCAAATTAAAAAAGGAAGAAATGTCATTTGTGAGACTTGTTAAAAGGAAAAAATGGTGAAAGAAAGTCATAAAACAATGAAGATGAAATCCACTAGTCTACAAAAAAGAATATATTTTTATTTATATAGTCTTATGATACATTTTGAAACTAATAGTGATCTTTTCTTCATTACATTCTTGTAATATTTCACTAGGATTTCTAATATTATGTTTATGAAGAAGATGTCTAAGGCTATAGAAAAATTCAAAATTTTAAAAGAGTTGTTGAAAATGAGTTGAAATTGCTTATCAAGAATTTTAGGATAAATAATGGAACACATTATATAATAAATTAATTTAGATTATAACTCTCAAAACATGGAATTAAATATGGGTAAAAAACTCATACACAACCCATCAAAATTGTGTTTCAAAAATAAACATTATATTACTTATTGAAATGGGAATAATCATGATGGATAAATTCAAAATTTGAAAGTTATTTCAGGGATTGGTTGTTTTAACATATATATAGATTTAAAATATATTTCTTTCACCTAAATAAAATTTTACAACTTATGTAATATAATACAATAATTACCCATCTATGAAATACATTATCTTTCCTGACAATCAATGTTTGATGGAAATTATATTTTTGAATCAAATAATGTTTGATGAGAGGTATGGAGAAGGATTTTTAATTGGATAAATATGAAATGTAATATACTTAAAAATACTATAAAATTGATGCATAATATTTTGGACTACTTTGATGTGGTCATTATTTAAAATTAATGTATTAAAGTAGAGAAAGATGACAATGTCTCTAAAAAATGGTTGAATGTGATATAAAAATTTCTAAAATGATGAGTGAAAAATAAAAAAATAAAAAATAAATAATGATCATATTTATTCTTATCATACCAATGATGATGAGGTTACTGATAATATTGATAAATATAGGTACATAATAGTACGTAAATGTGTTAAAACTAAAAGTATTATAAAAAATTTATAATCATTTATATAAACTAGAATAAGACCAGGATTTGATAATAAAAATAATTTTATTTTATAAATTCAATTACATTATATATATGAAGTAACTTCACATAATGGGTGTGGTATAAATAGAGTTTGAACAAACTGAAAATAATGAAATTTGGGATTTTATTCTATGAAAAAAAATAATTTAATTGCAACTAAGTGGATGTAAAAAAAGTAACTAAATGGTAAATGGTAGGCTTTTAAAAAAGAAATATAAATTAGTGTTCAAAGGTTATTCTAAAATTTAAATCATTTCTTTTGAAGGAAATTTTAAATAATTTTCAATATATGAGATAATTAGAATGTTTTTGGATATTTAAAAACATAGGAATTTTAATTTTTATCAATTAGATATGGATTATATTTTCATAAATTTTAATATTGAAGAGGTGTTCATTGAATAGAATATTTTTTTTGTAGTTAATGATTATTAAATTAAGGATTGAATATTTATGAAAGATTTACATAGGTTAAAACAAGCCCCTAGAGTATGGAATCTAAAGATTGATATATATTTAAAATTTGTGAAGTTCATTAATATAAAGGTTCATAATAACCTTTATGTCACAAACCAAGACAGGTTTCCATCCAATCTAGCACCTGAACTGGTTCATGGCATGGCCCGAAGGGCATTCCTGATCCCTACAGGCTAGCACAAGTGCTTGGGTATCACAAGTAAAGTGTGGGAATGACTTACCCAATTTAATAATAATAATATAACAACCAACATTATAAATAAATAAATAACTAAAAATTACAAAACCAATAATCCCTTAACAACTTTCATATTTTTAAGTTTACAACTTGAATAAAAGATCCCAAAGGAACTAAATTAAAGGAAAAATAAAGATCCTACACAAACCTTTATGCAACAGGAAGAGCCAAATCCATAAGCCACCATAACCAACCCACAAGAGAAGGACACTAACCACTCAGACCACCATCACTAATCATATTTCCTTTACCTAGAATACACAAGAAACAAGGTCTACATACACCCAAAGATGTATGTAAGGTGTGAGTAAAATCCCAATAGGATTCCACCCAAATGAAGAGATTCCATGCCAAAAAATTCATAAGATAATCTAGCATGCTCATTAAAGTGGAGGATTTTTAAAACATTACTATGGAAATCATTTTTATACGTAAATGTTTTAAAAACTAACCCTTCTAAAGAAAACCATTTTCTAACCTCTTACTTAAGGGAAAAAAGGAGTTTATAAAGACACAGAAAAATACACATGAGAGGTCCACTGTATGCTAAAGGATGACACACCAACATATAAATTAGAGCAACATGGGTAAATCCCCTAGGGTTAATCTAGCTCAAGTGGGACCCCATAATCTCTTACCTTAGTGAAAGGTTTTTTAGTAACCACAACCGTTAGCGTCCTCATGCCCGAGCCACTAGAGAGGAGAAACATAAAATGTTATAGTGGAAATTATCCATAATCATAGTTTTGTTAGTGTTGTAAATGTCAATCCATATAAGTGAAACTGGGACAAGCCACTTCTGTATCACTAGCGCACTAGTTCTAGTTCTACCACCTAGATACTTGGGGTTCCCTTGTGGTTGAGTTAAAGTTCACACATCACACATATCACCACTTCCAAAAACTAATTCCAAGAATTTCAAAGAAATTTTATTATTTTACATAAAACAAACTAATTTCTATTTTACTCACACAAAAACCTCCTTTTTAGACACATTCTCCATCACTCACAGAATTCATAATCCCTTCTTTAACAATCATGATAAAAACACATTAAAAAAAACAATTAAATGGGATAATCCCCTTCACTAACCCCCACATAACTTAATACAATTTTAAAACAAGATCTTTATCTTTCAAATAATTCACAATTCAAACAAAAAATGCATACCAATGATAAAAATAAAAAAATTATCCATTTTTCATTTAAAATACCCATTTAAAAATACAATCACCTCAATTGAATTTGAAAATACATTCTACACTTTCCAAAAAACACTTAAAACCTTTTTTAGAAACATTATGTTATAACACACAAAAAACATATCAATTTCCTTTGTAAAATCCTTACCATCCATACAAACTTGTCAAACCACTTAAAAATTACCTTTCAAACCCCAAAATTAAACCATTGAACCCATTTATAAACTCAAAAAAATATATTAAATTCATATAATAATGTTTAGGCATAGAACTACATACCTCTCATGAAGAACCTTCCATAAAAATGGTGTGAAATCCCATCTGCATCTCAATTGCTCCACAAGGAGGCAAGAAGAAACCCAAATAAAGAAGATAAAACCCAAAAAACCAAGATTAATACCCTAAATCAAAACCATAATTGTGGGATAGAGAAGATCCCAAAGGAAAAGAGGTAAAAACCTAGAATTAAGAGGGAAAACAAGAGAGAAGACACTTAATGAGGGTTACTTGAAGAATATGGGCCAAAACCACTAAGAAAAGGGATATCTAAGGGAGCCATGGGAGGGAGAGGGAGAGCCTAGGGAAGATGAGGCTGATGGAGGAGGAAAAAATAGGGGGGTTGGGGTTTAAACTGAGAGGAGAGATGAAAAAAATCACAAAATTTTAATGACTTTATAGGTCACACAGTTAGTTTTCATGGTTTGTTAAACCATGTAGAGGTTGTGTGGCCACCTCTTCCAAGGGAGACACCTACTGCACAAGCAATCTTCAAGTTCTGAATAATCATGCAGAAGATTTGTGGTCACTTCTAGATGCGACCCAGACCTACCACATAGTTTCTTGGGTCGTGGTGCACGGTTACTCCTAACCACGAGCAAACCATTCACTGCAACCTATATAGCCTAAATTTCATAATTTTATCCAAAATTCAAAAGGAAACCCAAAGGAGGAAGCTAAAATAAGGATAGATAGAATGAATACCTCAAAATTTTAAACTCGTTACTCCCGTTTCTTGAGAGAACAACCAGGTACTTGGACCGAAATGGAATAAAGGAAAACTTAAAAACCTGGGTGTGACAATTCTCCCCATCATAACGTTTTCTACCCCCAAAAAGCCACAAAAAGGCTATACCAAAAAAAACAATACTACTTCATAGTTCAAGAAGATTCCCAATGAACATCAAATGGGAGGAGGACCAGAACTCCACCATCGAAAATGAGACTTACAAATTTAAGGACTTACTGCTATGTGTCACCGCCCCAAAAGTTAAATCACTTCCAGTTAATCAATTAAAGGAAAATAAAATTTCCACAATGCACCATCCCACTTATCAACCTGAATCACCTCATACATCACTATAAAGAACCCACAAAATCTTTATGAAATAAAAAAAACATCAAATCATATTCAAGTAACACTCCCTCAACATTAATTAAATGAAACCGTTGGGGTTAGATAGCTCTAAACGAGACCACCTACCATCAAGACAACACCAGGAATGAAACCAAAGTACCGACATGGGGGGGCTTGAATGGAATCCCCATCACATGAAACAACCTAACACCTGAGACAGGACAAGACACCAATATGGGGAGGCACGAATGGACTCACCATTATAAATAATTGGAAAACATCGATTTACTCTTGGGAAATTTCAGAGAGACCCATAGTGGGTCTCCCCACCATAATAACTTACCAACTAGCTTACCTGACTTGCATAGAATGATGAAAGAAACCTGTTATGGTCTCGCTCTAGAGCTTCTTTCATGAACTAACCTCCCACTATTGGGGACCCAGTTAACAAAAATCCAAACCAAATAGAATACATTACGGGGTTCTCTACTCCCATGGGAATTACCATCCTCAGATGTGCCCAACCAAAACCAGGATCAAAAGGGAACTACAAGGATGTTTGTACACGAAAAACCATATGTATATTTACTCCCACAAGGGTATAAGCACTATGATTCAAGAAAAAGAACCAATCATGCTTCCTTGTAACGAAACACTTACATTCAATAGATTACAACATGGAGGAATAGGGTCCCCATGTCTCTTTCTACCAAATGAGACCATACATGATGAAACAACTACAAGGGAGGCTTAAATAATTTTACCTCCCACATAGAAGATAGACACTATAACAGAATCCTTTACACCCATGGGGGTCCCTAAATATGTGCCAACTTCACTTCGAAACCTATGGCCAGAGCTCTATTGACTGAAGCATCTCCTGCCTCATAGTCAGGCACCAAAAACCCCCAATAGAAACTTCTTCTTCTTGTTCCACAAGAAACCATACCGCAACCTAGAAAACACAACACTCTCATTAAGGCAAGGGTTTAGAAAATGCACATGCACCACCACTTGTTACTTTTAATGAGAGACATTGGGGAAAATGGAACATAGAAGACATCTTCCCCTAAAATAGAGGAATCTAAAATTTTCTAAAATAAAACACCCTTTTTTCAAAATAGAGGTTATCAGGAGATTAATCGACCTTAATCTTTGCAGTTTAGAGAAAATAAAATGCCGAAAAGCATAACTAAACATGACCATTATGACCAATAGAAACATTAAAAAGAGAGGGACCTTAATATGAGTCCCAAACAGCATGTGATCACTATAAATGTCCAAAACAACCTCTTATAACTAGGTTTTACACACTGGTAGACTGACACAAACCATTGATCATATGAAACTAATGAAAGGTCCAAAGACTATTTTAAAATAGTGGTCAACACCAAGAACCTAGACTGTTTTTTTCTTTCCCCACTAGATTTCCCTTCACCACTTCTAGGAAGGATCTTTAGAGACAATAGTGTCAAATCACATACATGAAAACTCATACAACTCAAATATATCGAATCTTCCTTCAACTCCTCTCACATATTCTATCCCACTGTGAGAGGAATCGCCTAAAAAATACAGAAAGGAAGAAGACTCGTCTTCTGAAATTCAAGGAGAGAGTCCTTATATTGTTCAATTGGAGGACCTACCAAAGGTGAATAACCCATGGTCGTACTTCAATCGTGCGTTAACTTCTTTATGGGGGAATACACTATATAATAAGGAAAACCAAGGACCTAATCAAACTGGTCCATTGGTCAAAAATTTCCATAAACTAGAACAAAAAATGCAAGGGAAACCATTGTAAAGGCCTCCCAAAATACTTCTCAAAAAAGAACACTAAACAATACCACAGACTAACTTACCAATGAAACACATGCCTAGAATTTCATTCAAATGAGAGGGGTTTTCGAACTTAAAACACCCCATAATAACATCTAAAAATACAAAAAGTTTACACCACACCATCATCGGTTATCAAAACACCTCATATTTTCTTGAAAACACTTTTATAAATAAAACAAGACTTGTGGTTTCACATTTACCAAGGGTTCCTCATGGGTTTCACACATGCATACTCTCATGGCACATTGGGCACCCATCCAATTCCCATACATAACCCATGAATGTGGTCACCTATGAGAAAAACAAGGTTTAAAACAAAACCATTACACTTTCAGAACACTTCATGTTTCACAACAATCCAAATTTCATCATTAAAATTTTAATTAGAACTCATATTTTCTCATTTAAATAATGTTTCCAATACCATTTGAAAATTAATTTCCTTGGAATCATTCTCATTTTTACACAAAAATCATTTTATAAAAGTCCACATTTTCAAACCTCATTCAAAACAATTAAAAAATTTCATTTTTCCATCCTTTAAAAATACGATCATTTCCACTTTAAAATCTAGATTTCTTAAATTTTTCAAAAGAGGGTTTTTAGATTAATTTTCAAAACCCAAGGAGACATTAGATAATACAAGAAGAAATTAGTGCCGGTGGGTGACTTGGAAATATGGTTGGAAGTCATATAACAATCACTCCACTGTCATGGAGAGTGTTTTAGGATAATGTCTCCAGCTCCATATGGCTTGCCAGGCCCTGTGATCTCACTGAGACTGTTGACTCAACTCCCATTTCATTTCCTAGAAAAAGAATAACCACAAGGATCAAATGAATTAGATGAAACCCAACTTCCCATGGTAACTTGAGCCCCATCATGAGGTGTGATGACCAGGAACCCTACTCATAATAGTAATGTCAAGTCCCAACAATCCTAACTTTAGTCTACCCTAACTCTTCCCCAAGAAACATGACCCATATGATCCAACCTGGATTTGATACAATTTTTTCATGAATGAAGCTGAGCCACCATTTGATCTGGTACCCAACCTGGTCCGTGGCATGGCCCGAAGGGAATTTATGATCCTCATAGATTGGCACAAGTGCTTGGGTATCACAAGTAAATTTTGGGAATGATTTAACTGATTTAATAATAATAGAACAACCAACATTATAAATAAACCAAAAACTGAAAATTACACAACCAACAAGCCCTTAACAACTTTTAAATTTTTAAGTTTACAAATTGAACCAAAAAATTTAAAAGAAACTACATAAAAGGAAAAATAAAGCTCCTACCCAAAACTTTATGCAACATGAGGAGCCTCATCCTCAATCCACCATCACCAACCCTCAAGACAAGTCCACTAACCACCTGGACCACCATCACTAATCACATTTCCTTTACTTGGAATACACAAGGAACAAGGTCTATATACACCTAGAGGTGTATGTAGGGTATGAGACAAATCCCAGTAGGATTCCACCCAAATAAAGAGATTCCATGCCAAAACATTTGTAATATAATCTAACATGCACATTAAAGTGGTTGCTTTTGAAAAAATTACTAAGTAAATAAGTATTATAGGTAAATTTTTTAAAAAGAACACATTCAAAGAAAACCATTTTCAAACCCCTTTCTTAAGGGAAAAAGGGAAGTTTACAAAGACACAAACACATATATATGAGATATCCACTATATATTGATATATGGCACCCCAACATATAAAGTAGAGTACCATGGGTAAATCCACTAGGGTTAATCTAGCTCAAGTGGGACTCTAGAACCTCATTCCTTGGTAAAAGGTGGTATAATAACCACAACTATCAATATATTCATGAACAAGACAATAGAGAGGAGAAACATTCAATGTTCTTGTAGCGATCATCTATCATCATAGTTTTTTTAGCATTGTAAATGTCAATCAAACTAAGTAAAACCCAGACAAGCCACTTCTATATCACTAAAGAAATAGTTCTAGTCCACCCACCTAGATACCTGGGGTTCCCTTGTGCTCGAGTTAAAGTTCACACATCACAAATATCACCACTTCCACAACCCAATTCAAATAATTTTAAGGAAATTTTACCATTTTCTATAAAACAAACCATTTTCCATTTTACTCACAGAAAAACTCCTTTTTAGACACATTTTTCATCACTCAAACAATTCATAAGCCCTTATTTAACAATAATGTGAAACACATAATAAAAACCAACCAATTAAATGGTATAAATCCCTTCACTAACCCAAAAATACCTTAAGACCATTTTTAAAACAAGCTCTTCATCTTTAAAATAATTCATGATTCAAACACAAAATGAATAATAAGGCTAACAATCCCAAAATGATCTATTTTCTATTTAAAATCCCCATTTAAACATACGATCACCTCAAGTTACTTTGAAAATACATTCTGTACCTTCTAAACAACCCCTAAAACCCTTTTTATAAACATTACGTTATAACGCACACAAAACATAGCCATTTCCTTTTTAAAACCATTCCCCACCATAAAAACATGTCAAATCAATTAAAAATTACCTTTTAAACTCCAAAATTAAACCATTGAACCCATTTATAAACTCAAAAAAACATATTAAATTCATTTACTAATGTTTGGGCATGGAACCACCTACCTCTAATGAAGAACCTTCCAGAAAAATGGTGTGAAATCTCATCCTCACCTCAAACACACCACAAGGGGGCAATAGAAGACCCTAATCAATAAGATCAAACCAAAAAACCCAATATTAAAAATCTAAATAAAAACTCTAATCACGAGGGAGATAAACCCCCAAAGGGGAAGAGGTAAAAACTTAGAATAAAGAGGGGAAACAAGAGAGAATACACTTACAAGAGGGTTCCTTCAAGAATCCAGGCCAAAACCACCAAGAAAAGGGAGATATGAGGGAGACATGGGAGGGAGAGGTGGAGCCTAGGTCAGATGAGGTTGAGGGAGGAGGAAAAAAGAGGGGTTTGGGGGTTTAAAACAAGAGGAGATAGAAAAACACCCCCAAATTTTAATGACATGGAAGGCCACACAGTTAGTCCAGATAGTTTTTCAAACCATTCAGAGACCATGCGATCACCTCTGCCAAGGGAGACACCTACCAGATGAGAAATACACATGGTCTGACTAACAGTATGGAGGCTTTTCGGTTTCTTCTGGCCATGACCAAGACCTACCACATAGTTTCCTGGGACGAGGAACATGGTTACTCCTAACCATGTGCCAACCGTGTGCTATAACATGTCTAGCCCAAATTTCATAATTTTCTCCAAAATTCAAAAGGAACCCCAAAGGAGGAAGCTAGATCAAGGATAAATAAAAGGAATACCTCAAAAGTTTAAATCCGTCACACCCAATTCTTAAGAGAAACATCCAGAGACTTGACCCGAACTGGAATAAAGGAAAAATTAAAAACCTGAGTGTGACATTTATGTGAATGATATTAATACAAGTAATATAATTATTATTGTTTATGTTGATGACATAATTTTTATAGGATATAAGGAGTGCACTTGTGATGAATTTTAAAAATAAATTATGAAACATTTTTAGATGACTTTTTGGATTATATATTGTGAAAAAAGGAATATATTTTCTTATATCTAAATAATATTATATTTAATTTTTGAAGAAATATGGTATATAAAACTTAAATAGGTATCCAAACCTATGGAAATTTATGTGAAATTTATGAAAGATGTTATAGAAAAACAAGTGCATTAAAATTATTATAGGTTGTTTATTATAATCATATTGTATCTAACTATATCAAGTACATAATTAGTCTATATTTTTATTTATATAAAATGATTTCAAGTAACCATATAGAGTCACATATGAAAGATGTTTAAATATTTTAAATTGAATTTGAGCTATGATCAACTGTATCAAAGAGGTGAGAAAATAAACTTTATTAGCTATTGAAAATTTTATTTTCTTGGAAGCATTCATGAAAAAAATCATCGTCAAGGGGTGTATTTTTTTCACAGAGAAATATGTGTGAGTTGGAATTGTTTTAAGTGAGATTTAATGACATTTTGTAATTTAGAAGCTGAATATTTATCTTGGACACTTGTACACTTGTAATGTGAATGAACATTAAATTCTATGATTTGATGGTTAAAGTTGTAAAACATTGAAAACTATCAATGATAGTTAAAGAGAAATAAAATTTATCAAAAAATATAATGAAACACTCAGGGTATAAATTTTTTTATATTAAATATCATTTTATCATAGATAAAGTTACAAATGGATAATTGAGATATGATTAAATTTCATCATTTAACAATTATATATTTTTTTTAAAAATGATTTTCTAAAAGAAAAATTTGGAAAACTAATGCTAATAATGACGATTTTGCCTTTAAATCTTCCTTAAGGTATAATGGAATTGTTTTATAGTTCTATAGATTCTAGTTTTAAATGTGTATAATATATAGAATTTATTAAGGATAATTAAATAAAATTCATAAACCATAGGTTAATTTAAACTATAGGATACAATTACCTAAAAATATATAATTTTCCTAATTATTATTTTTAGGATGTTTTCCTTTGGGAAATGGAATGGAATTTATTTAAGTCATTAGAGATGATAATAAATAAATGGGGTAAGTCTGATGAAATAGGGGAATTGTTAAAGGTTAGATTTATTTTATATGAAAATCATTTAAAAAGACTTTGGATATATTTTTTAAGATTATTTGAGAAGTTTTAGAAAGTCTAGAAAGATAAATTTATAGAAAATGTGAGATTAAAATGTTGAATATTATATCTTAGATTTAGTTAGAATTTTTGAAGCTCACATAAGTGAGTTTTTGAGGTTGAATTGATCAAATATGATTGATCTAGAGTTTTAAATGACCATGTATAATTATATTTAAATTTAATATATTTGTATAACATTTAATTTTTTTGAAATAAAGCTTATTATGGTTGAATAAAAAGTAATAAAATCAATGTAAAATAGATATGAGATTACATTTGACTCTCTATAATCCCTTCATTTTAACATTGAAAAATCTACTATAATTGGTAAAATTGAGAACCTTTTCATCAATAGATCCTTAGTAGTTTGTGATGTACCACCCCTGGTTACTCAATTGTTCCTAAGTTTAGTTATATATAGAGCCTTAGGCTTCCCCATATGTTGGAGGCTACCAATTCAGGACAAGGGTCTAATCCTTAAAGTGGGGTGATTATGATCTAAAATTAGAATAATATAATATTGGAAATAAAAAAACCAAAAATCAAAATTCATAAACATCATAGTACACATAATTAACCCTCAAATAACATATAATAACAAATTATGTTTTCATACATAACATACCCTATTCTCCCATTAGGATGAACCCAAATAAAAAATAAACCCCCAAAAAATGAAGACACTTTCCCCACTACCATCTGTGATATTTATCCTAATCCACAATACCACTGAGATATCCCTACCCAATCCACTACTTTTACCATGCTCTGACATAAAATTTAGATATAAGGTATAAACACTCATTGAGATTCCCCTGAATGGTGTGATCATATAACTCATAAGGGTCAAAAAAACAACCCTAATATATATCTTCATATACATGTGTATGCATGATGTAATGAAAAAAATAAACAAACATTCTCATCAAGTCATTGGGTGCCAACCATGCTATCACAACACCTGATGAGATAAACATGCCCATCGATCCACTATGTGCTATCTAGACCAATATAGTGCCAAAAAAATACACTCTTTGGTGACATACTGAAATCCACTCATCATGTCACCTTGACCCACCATAACTGATGCCTAGCTCATACTTGATGACTTAGGTTTGGGATACATATAATCCTCAATCCACTACTCTAAAGAACTGGGAACTGTCATATGTCTACAATCCATGACCTATCCCTTATCACTTGAGTGAGGTCCATCAGTCTCATCTCACATCACACAATAATGAAACACTCTCATGGGATATCTTATTACCAAGCACACTCAAGGTAAGGTATTATTCATGTACACTATCCCATTCCTTCATGCTCTTGGGAGATCACAAAAGTAAATAGACCCATACCTAAAGACTTTGGTGGTGTCATAAGAACCCCAAACTATTACTACAGACCCTAAAGATGTCACAAGCACACTAATCCATTCCTAATGACCCAAGGGAGGTCACAAGTACACCTACCCAAGCCTCTGAGGGAAATTTCAATTAAGTACATGAAAAACATACAGGTCCACAACCTTCCACAAATCTTATGGACTGGTCCAAGTGCGATAGTCACTTAAGAACTATCCCATCATCAAAAACATCATACCTCCAGGGTTTCCATTGGGTTTTATATACCCTTCACAGTCTCTTATCATCGATAATAGCTCAAGACCATCACCCTATAGTGAAATCACTTCCCAAGGATCCTTTGAATCAAACCTCAAGGTGTGATCCAATATTACAAAGCCCTATATAACTCCTCATCCCACTACCCTGGGATCTTCCCAATCCATCACATTATACCCAATATAAGACTCAACAAGTGGGGTACAAATTCTGACCAAACCCCCTTGTAATATCAATGCTAAGTCCTAAAAAACTTCTATAACTTTCACCCGGGTCTTATCTCACATCACCCAAGGGAGATCTATCCACTGGCCACCCAAAGAAATCATATACCTACTAAACTTATCAAGTTCTAAAGGACTTACCCATCTCTCAATGTAAAAAATGACTAACCTCTGACCTTAGTTGGGATTTAATAATTTCTTACGAGATATACCACCATCTCACATATCTTTTCTTGACCCTACTCCTCCCACGCCTTCCCACTAGTTCTAGATACACATCCTAGGTAATCTTTCATCACATATCACATCTTAAGACCTCATAGAGTGCTCACATCAATTAAACTGAAGTCCTCTTCCCTTGGTGACATATTATCGAGGTGACCCCAAGTTCACTTAAGTGCTTAAGATCAATTAATTTAAGAATAAGTGTACTAATGCAATCCAAAATATTTATTGAGGTAACTCTTGTCCATAAACCATATTCCTGAACCACATTCAGTATTTTATCATGCACAAGAATGCATAAAACATATATATGAAATTGTATTATATGGGGAACTTACTATGATAGTGGATTTAACCCCTCACTAAGCTATGTAGAGAATCACCAAGCAAACCAAGACTCTTCCACTCTATTATGAACCTATATCAAGCCAATAATCCTAGAAAATTAATTATAAATACATATTAAATATAATTTAATTTGTTATAAATGCATAAAAATTCACTAGGTTTATTTCTCTTGTAAATAATTTGACAAATAGGGTGCTGAACACTCCCAATACACAACAAGACACAAGACATGAAAAATACCCAATTATTATTATTGATTACATGGAGAATTTATCCCAAAATCCAAAAAAGTAATATATAAAATAACTAGAAAACCTATCCAAAATAGAGTAAAAATCAGACGAAATTGATGAAATTAGAATGAAGGGAGAGAAGAGGGAGATCTTACCCAAAACTGCCATTTGATCAAACCAAGAACCATCACATCTAAATGGAGAAATAAAGTAATGGAAAGTATGGATTTTTATCCCCTCCTAAATGCACTCCTCCATCTATAATAAAGGGGGAGTACCCCAATTTTTTTTTAAAAAAAAATACCGTGACACTTTTATTGAGTGAACATCAGTTCTTTCCTTGAATCATGAATTCATGGGGACACAACCCCATTTTCTCGATATTTCATGTTGTGAATCCCTAATTCATGCCATGAATGTCCTACAACTATTTAATTTTAGTATCCCAGCTGACTATCCCTTCTACTATGCCATACCAAACCCTCGTACTACCAATCAGTTTTCAAAACACATACAAAACCCTAAATTTGAGATGTCTAGACATTCATATTCCTAATTTGAATCTATGTTTTTTAAGAAAAACACCCAATAGATAGAATATTAAAATTCCTCCAAAATGAAATGACCTAAAAATCCCCATTGTTTCACAAACTACCCACTATAATTCTTATCTTCCCTAAAAAGACAAGTTAATACTTATTCTATGTCTCCAAACAAACCTCTATCATCAAAACACATAGATATTATTGTGTTATACTTTAAATCACCACACATGCTTCCACTGTGAAACTCCAAACACTAAGCCTAGATTTACCAGGAAGCCCCCCAAAATACCCTCTTGAAACTTTAGATGTATTCTTTTAAATTTTCTCCTCCTATAATTTAGATATTTTTATACTGTATATTTATATCAATTTTCTCAATAGAAATATTTTTCTCTTTATTTATTATTCTTTTATTCCCTTTGGAAATAAATATTCTTGAAATAATCACTCTTATAATATGTTTTCTAAGAATAATATTTTGTGGGTACATATTCATTATATTCATAATTTTAAAAATCTTAAAAAATCACAATTAATAAAAAAATTCATATTTTAAAGTATTTAAATAATTTTTCCCTTATATATAACTCTACCACTTTATAAATTTCTTAAGATAGAAGAGATGATATTTTGTAATTTTTGACTCCATATTTTTCTTTGAAATTAATTAGATATTCTTTCCTTTTATCATTAAATTAAAACATCTTAATTGATTTGAAGGAAAATTCCTTTTCAATTTGAAATTTCATATTTAATTTCTAATATTTCCTTTTATCATCTGAAATCAATACACTTTGAATTTCTTTATGATGTAATTTTTTCATTTCATAAAATTTGAATGATATAATTTTATAAAATTCAATGAGAATAAATTTTGGAATTATCTTTCAAAAATAATTTTTCTATGTTTCTTATAAATTTTTCTTATAGAATATATGATTTAATTTTCCGATGTAAAGCGATAATAAAATAATTCATCTTCTATTATATAAAAATATTAAAATTAATTAAGTAAAAAATTATATTTTAGCCAATTTAACATTATTACCTCCTTCATTGAAATTTTATATCATGATTTACATTTCCTTATATATTTTACATAAAATAATATTCATTATATTTTTTATAATTTTAATATAATAATACTTTTTATTCTCTACCACTACGCTCAATATTCATTCAATTAGTAAGATTTAAGGATTATTTAAATTATAGCGATGTAAAACATATGGTTTATGAAAAAATAACATCATAAATAATAGTATAAACATAGTAACATAATATTATTCAATATGTGAAAACATGTCTCATAAAAAATATTTCATCCCTTTATAATTAAAAAAATGTAAATGAACCATGATGAAAAATGAATAATGGAATATTAAAAAAATTTCAATATAAATCTTCCTTTTAATATTTGAAGGTATTATAAAGCTTTGATAATAATTAATGAACTTGGGATAAAGAAATTATTTGGAGGGTTGAATCTATGATCATGAAATTTAAATACCTTTTCAAGTTCTCACACTCAAAATTCATTATCAGTAAAGATAAAAATTTTATGTAAAATTTATTACTAGTGTGAATATATATAATATAAATGTAAAATAGAAAAGGATGAATGGAAAAAAGAATTTCTTTTATACGTTTCACCTCTCATTTTGGGTGTTTAATCATTTGTGTAACTATATCCTTATTAGTAAGAAAAATTTACTATTTTTAAAAAAAATTCAATAATGTAAAGGACCATCAATAAACTATTTTACAAATTATTTCTCCCAATAAAATCAATATGATTCCCACATGATTTTAATAGAATGAATGTTTTATAATAAAGAAAATGAATAATAAAAAAATTCATAATAATAATGATTATTAGACATATCCATTATTATATAATAAACAACTTTAATTTAATAAGTTTATGGCATTCTTTTGAAATTTATTTTCATCATAATCTTATTATACTAATGCCTCTTCAGTTTTAATTTTCACACATTTTAAATTTCATTCTATAGATATAATATTTTTTTAGTAAAACTAGTGTAATTAATTCTTATAATTTAATTGAACACATAATTAAATACTTCATTAAATTTAACTTTAATTTCATCAAATGTTTTCTCTCTTTAGATCCATACATTTTAGATATAAAATTGATCCTCATTAGTTAAATTTATTTTCAATAGCTATACATAGGAGATGTTAACATTTTAAATTAAATTATATTGTGTCAAATTTCATGAATATTATGTATGTGTTTATATACATATTAAGTCAAAATTTGAAATAAATAATTTATAGATATTATATGATCTTCCAGGTATGAAAAATGCTTTTTCAAGTACCTAATGTACTGGATAATCTTCTAGGAACCCAATGAGAGATTTTTACTGATAAATAAACAAATAAAGAGATTTATTATCTTTATATGTAGATAAAAAGAACCCAATAGAGGCCTAAAAAGTACATTTTGTTACCTCAAGTGGCTCTCCAAAAAAATTCTCCCCCTTTATTTAATTTTTTTCATAAAATATCATTTTAAATTCAAAATATTTGAATATATTCATGAATTTATAATGATCCTCTATAAAATTAATTGATAAAAAATTCAATACAAATGAACCATTATGTATCTCTTAATTATATTATTTATTATATTAAATTAATTTTTAATGAAAACCCTAAAAAAGTTGTTACTGTTACCGCATCACATTCTAGAGTAACATTTTTTAATAACTTGTTTCTTAATTTTCCAACTATTCACATCTTAGTGGATATTTTCATACTCTATAATGTTTTATTTTTATTATAATATCATGGTATCTTTTAATTTATATCCACAACCTATATTTATTACAAATTAAATAATTTTGATTCATTTTATTCATCATGAACAAATATATATCATTTTATTACATCGTTGTTACTCATATTAACCAATTTAATATATATTTAATTTTATTTAATTTCATAAATACTTTTTATCTCAATAAATTTATGATTTTATATTAATATTAATTTTTAATTACACTGAAATATGAATTAATTTTACCATATTATGTTTTATAATTTATTAATTATCAATTTAAAATTAAATTATTTTCACGACTAGTATAAAGAACTAGTTGTGTAGTGGTGCTCCTAAAATGAAGATCAAAGTGTCTTGAGATGATTTTTCCAAAAATATTGGTAAATGTTTAGTGACATGAAGTATTATGTGATACACATTTCCTCGATTATGTTATCTTTTAATAAAATATTTTTATAACCATATGTAAGATCTTTATAATTTATCACACTAATTAATACAAATTAAAAATTATTGAGATCAGATTTATTTGTTATGGATGTTTCAAAAAATCCTAAAACATGTAAAATTATATTAAATTTATTTCATAAAATGATCAGGAAGGACATTGTGTAATTTTTTATGAATACAATTTTAATTTTCATGTAAAATTTATATTATGGTTGTTGTAGTTTTTTTTTGAAATTTCATATAGAATTTATATAAAAAAATTCCTAATGTCTATGTTTTTAAATCACATTAAAAATAATATTTCATTTAAATATAAATTAAGAATGATTATTTATAATTTATTAGGTAAGATATATGATTTTATTTTAAATTTGATGTTATCAAAAAGGATTTAAATTATATTATCATGTTTTTTTAACTTTTTTTACTTTTGTTACATTGAATGTTAAATGAGAGTGAAAATTACTTTGGGCTTGATTTGAATTTTTTTTTTCACTCTATTTAACCATTCCAAAAATCTATAACTCTATAAAGTAATTTATTTTTTATTAATATATTATATATAATTCAATAATTAAGAATTTATATAACATGTTATTATGAGAATCTAGGAGGTCCGGGAGTCGGGTGAACCCACTCATACTAAATATTATTAAATAAAAACAAATTCATGACATCATAAGGGAGTTTAATAATATGAGTAAAAAGGTCACCATGTGAATCCACCTCAACAAATTGTGAGTAGAAATCTGGGGCCATAAAGGAACATCTTGAGCTTGCCTCCACAATGTCTCTCTTTGACAGAGTATCAACAACCTGGTTGGATTCCTTGTAAACTTGTGTGATGTTTAGGATGATATAGTTGATGAGTTGGAGGAATTTAATCCAAGGTGTAAACATTCTCCATGGAACATTCCTGGACCGGGTTTTCAAGATATCAATTTCCATAGTTGATTCAGACTTGATACAAAAGGAATTTATAGCCATAGTGAATAGAATATTTAATGGCCTTGATCATTACCCATAATTGGTCTTCCAATTTGACCAGTGAACCATTAAATAGACTGGGTAAGAGGTTCCCATAAAACTTTTAGAATATTTTAGCATTTGGATCAGTCTGAACATAGTTAGATAACTGGTTTTGTGGGTGAACTGGTGAAAAGGTTCTATTGAAGTAGAATTATTTTTTAATATTTTATCATTAATTTAATTTTATTTCATTAATAAATTTCACCCCCAAATTTCATTTCTTGACTAAATTTTGTTAACCTAAATCGAAATTTTTTTGTTTATAAAACCGATAATTTTTATAATGGGCTTAGAAATCAATGATTTTAATAACTTATTTAATTTATTAAAATTAATATAAAAACATAAATTGTAATGATTTAATTTAATTTTTATATAGTGATAATTAATTTAATGATGTTATATATTTTGAATATTTTAATAAAAATTAGGACAATAGATATTTTTATTAATCAACTAGTTGAACTAGTGAATCATGAACCTTTTATTTCAATGGTTTAGTGACCTATAAAATTATGATAAAAATGGAAAATATTATTGGCAACTCATACTAGCACACCCTTGAACTTTACATTTGAAAAAACAATAATATATAATCAATTAAAGTTTAAATAATGAAAAAAGTATTCTATTAAATATTTAGCATATTTATATTCATAAAAAATTCATTTTTATTTTTTGTTTATTATAATATTCATCCCATTAAATTAATTCAACACTAGAAATGTCTTAAATTCACAAGAAAGAGTGATATTTATAAAAGAAAAGAAGAGGTGGTACAAACTAATTTTTCTTGTTATTTTATTTGTATTAATGAAAAAAAATTATTATATCCCATAAAAAACATATTTTTTTTAAAATGGTTAATTTAGAAATATAATTAAATATAATAAAATGAAAAAATAATATTAATGATTAATCACTAATGAAAATTTCTAAATAATATATACAATTTTGTTTTACTTTTTTGAAAAGTTTTTATGGGCCATCTCTTATGGTCTATTTTAATTAAGATATTTATTCATAATTACAAAAAATAAATATTTAAAAATATAAAAAATATCATATTATCTTTATATATATATATATATATTTGTGTGTGTGAAAATCATTTTGTGATATTTACTTAAAGAAAATATAAAAACAATAAATTTTGATGCGCTTTATCTTCAATGAATTAACCTAAAAAAACTCAAAAAAAACTACAATATAATTTTGATAAATAGATCGCAAAAATGTTGAAAGTTCTAAAACCACTTTCCTATTTTTTGAAACACACACACAAATATATATATAATATTATATATATATGATAGCATAATGTTTTTAGTGATTTAGTGTACCATAGAAATTATATTCTTATATGTTTTGTTCAAACATGTCTCATACAATATAAATATTGTTATCCTAAAGTTAAACACACAATAGAGTGTGTTTAATAAATTTTTCATTTTTTGGATCATTTAAAACTTATAAATTAATATGTAATAATAGAGGATAATTTAATTTATTTTTAAAATAATATATTTTTATAAGTGTTAAAGACACACACATAAAGAGCCAATCCAATTTAAGTCTAGGAATTATATACAACAAATATTTATTTAGGTCTATCCAATAATAATTTATAAAAAATCCTTCAAAATAATTGAATAAAATTTCACTATTATATAGTCACAAATTCTCAATTTTTTTAAAGTATTTCATTCTAGAATTCCTCTATACGTTTTTTCACAGATAGAGTAAATGAAAAAACTTTAAAGACACTTAAATGATTTGTGTTGATATATCCATGATAGAAATATTAGTTAACTAATTTTATATGAAAATAATGTAGGTTTTTTTGTATAACTTCAAGTAAAAAAATTAAATGAAGACAAATTATAATAAAAAAATTCCATAAGATCAGGCACAATAGATTTTGAGGAATAACCTAAAATATTGATGAACTTACCTTATATTGATGAATCTAAACCTCATCCTATTTTTATGAGGATGTATACTTAGTGAAAAAACAACCTACCATATCCAAAATGTTCTGATAGTAGTGTGAATCACTAAGAACACTAATTAGTAAGTTCTCTCCATCATTTCATGCACAACTAGAACATTATCCTAAAAATCGTGGTAAAAAAATTCTCTTCGAAAATAGATATTCTTGATCAAATAAATCATCTATAAAACCTCTTAGTTTAGAAAATTTTGTCTAGTATACACTTGGACACTTAAAGTATTGATAGAATAATGGATAAACATTAAATGCTTATAACATACAATAATAACTCAATAAATTATGTATGAGTATTTAATTCCTAAAAATTTCATTATAAACTAAAAATATCATCAAATTATTTAATTAAATTATTTATAATGTAAAAAATTAGAAAATATGAGATACATCACATAATATCACATATCACATGTATATCATAGAAAAATATATATATATATTTTTCCCCTCATAGGCACTAACAACGTATCACGTTTAGTGATATGATTCTATCACAAACCATGATAGAATTAAATATATCCCAAAGGTATTATCATACTATGTTCTATAACTATATCTCATATAAAAGTAGAAAAATAATTCAATCCATACCGAATGGTTTTTATAGAAAACTTCTAGCCCAAAAAAATGAAAATATAAAACTCATTTAAAAAATAAAACATAATAGATTAAGAATAATAACACAATATTAAATTAAAAACAAAATAATTTATTAATAAAACTAAAAAAAATTCTATCTAGATAATGAATATTCCTCGTGAAAATTATTGACATCTCAAATATTATAGTATCGTTAGGAATATTAAATCCCCAAAATCATATTCCTAGTAAGATTTTTTCCTTTACTCTATGACCTTCTTGATTCATTGTTCGATGGGAAAGGAAAAATGAGTGATTTTTATCCCAGTAATCTTAAATATGATACAAATCATGTACTAATCTTATATCATATTAATTGGGTTACCATACTTTACATATGCACCAAATATATCTAAAAAGAAACAATACCATGGGGATGTGGATTAAATCAGGCTATAAAATGTACAATTTCTTCCACTCCAATGATCATTTTTATGGCTAGTCCTAATATAACTCTAATCGTCACTGATGTGTAAGAGATAAATAAAAATTAACAAGTTATTTTACATGGTTTACTTACACTGTGATTTTTCTATAAAGTATACACATGGAGTTGTTTTTCATGTAAAGACACACACTAAAGTGTGAAACTTATACAATTTATAGGGCAGACTCATTGTACCTCTTATTTCATAACCCCTAAAAGTTTTAGAACTCAATTAACTCACACTCATTGAATACTCACTTCCAATAAAGAGTGAAATTTTGATCTCATAAAAAACTAAAATTATCACACCTATGTTGGTATAGAAATATGCACCAAGTTCATCAAGATTGATGATCTCCACTTCCCCTTCTTTATCTTTTACTTGATATATTAATGATAACCAAACTCCAATGTTTTTAAATATTCTCTATCTATTCTATTTTCTCTCTATACTCTATCCATATTCAATATTATTTCTCTAATGCAATAGAAATTAAAAATATTTCCCTTGATTCAAGACTTATCTCCATTCATTAATCATAAAAAAACTATTTATAGGGGAATTCAAAATATATTTCATTGTCTGAACATAGAGTCCTAAAAAAATTATCCTTTTAAATATATCTTCAAATATTTAAATAATATAAAAATTAACCCAACTATGACATTAAGAATATAACCATTTATTTTTTTACTTTGTCAATATGTTGAATAAAAAAAAAGTTAAAATAACTACTTTCTTTATTAAATCAGATAATTTCCATTGAAAATCCATATTTTCAACTCACCATGATATAGAGTGAAACAGACCACACCATGTTAATGTCATTTTTAATTTTTCCGATAAAGCACCCAATTAATTAACTATAACTATGGGAATATTACCATTTCAAATTTTAACTATGATGGCCACGACATCTATTTTTCATTTCCTTGTATCATTTAAGGAGAATGAAAATTTCATACAAAACTGTACTATATAAAATTCCATCAACCATGATAAACCTACCGATTTTCATTTAAAATTATCTATACCATGCCTTCTTTTTTTTTCATCCCATTTTAAAAATAAAATTCAAGAATATAATAGTTAAACCATTTTCCCCCACCACTATGTGTTTCACTGGCCTACCCCATTTTCCCTACCATATTTGAGAACCATGAGGTCCAAAATCACTTAGCATCAAATCATGGTGGGAAAATATATGTTTGAAACACATCTATGAACAAAAATAAACATTCTATATACTTATTAACTTTTTAAAACTAAGATATTATTAAAAATATTATGATATGGCTGAAAATTTTCAACCAAACATCAATAAAAAGTTCTTCAAACTCCCTACAAGAAATGTATAAAACCATATAATTTATTATATATAATAAATTATAACTTTTATAGACTTTTCATAATTGTTTTTTTCAACAAACACATTCCATAAATTCTTATAAGGATTTTTACTAACAATATCCCCATTTGGGTTTATCAATAATGAAATAGTTGAAAAACATAACTTTTTATACCATCCTTAGTACCTTTGGTTAAAATCAATATAACTACATGTATCATCTTGACAATGTATTATATTATTTGAAAATCATTCAACCTAACCCCATATAACCCATGATTATTGTTATAAATAGGAGTTAAATGAAGAGTTTATCAATGAACCACTTCATTAACCTCAGTATTTGACACTACTTTTTATACCAAAAACTCTCCAAAACATTTCAAAATCATAAAATAAAAACTCACTTTTGGATAATGAATTCACGAACTCCCCCCTAATCCACCTTCCTCATCATAGAGTAATCTTCATCTTGAAATGTTACCATATAGAATTCTTCCCCATTTTATATTATTAAGAAAATATTTATGTACTTAGCACCTATTATATTGAGTATTTCCACACCTTTAGAAATAAATCTAAATTTAACTTCTTTTATGGCTACAATAAGAAATTAATAACTCAATAAATCAATGCATAAGGGAAAATATGTTTTTCATGAGATATTTTTTTATAATAGAAACACCAATTAATATAACCATTTAGTGATAAAACTCATTCAATAACTATTATAGAATGAAAAAAACATTTAGAGAATTAAGGGTACCTTTTCTAAACTATTTAATTAGATTGAGATGTTTGAAGTCCAAGGGAAATATGATAACACTAAATGAATTATTTAGACTGTTTCTTTTTTTATAATATCCATAATTTTATCTTGGGCTAAGAAATATTCTAATTTTAGAAGAACTAGATAAAAATTATTCTTTATGAAGTGATACTTTATCTCAATGTGGTTCTTAATTGAATAATACACACATTTTTTACTAAGATTTATAAATCTTGAATTATCACACTTGATTTCAAAAGGATAACGTCCCTTAAAACCAATACCTTCAAGATGTTATTACATTAATATAAATTGTGTGAATTCTTGAGTAGTGATTATATATTTAGCTTCTAATACAATTAGAAAATGGATATTTCTCTAATTTATAACCATTTAAACAACCTATAAAACTATGATAGCATCCTACAATCATAATTTTGGAAGTTATAGCTATTGGAGATATCATGGTAGTTCTATAGCCATTGTTTTTATCAAAATATACATGCACGAATCCTATTGGCACATTTTGAAAATTGTAAGTATTTTCTAACACCTAGGATCATGGTTTTTGACATATTGTGTTGATTTTAAAACTATATCCCAAGGTAACTAATAATAATGAAAAAAAACATCGGGTTTTGAACCTTCAACCTATTTATTATTATAGAGAAAATATAACTAATAGACTAAATCAAATTTTCAATATATATAAGTATACATGTTTATAAATATGAATATAGGTCATGGTTTTGAATACCATAAAATTTTATAACATAAACATTAATAAAATAATTTAACCTATGGTCATGGTTTTGAAAACCATGACTATAGGTTATGCTGGGGCCTTGGATTTGGTAAACTGTGACCCTTGGTCTATCATACCATTATTGTTTTCTAAAACCTTAACTATTAGTCAACCACAAAAACCTATGTTCATAGTTTTTCAAAATCAATATTTTAGTTCAACCTATAGTCACAATTTCAATAAATCGTGACTGTAGAAAACCTATCAAAACACTTTTCCAAATCAGGGCTTAAAAACTATGGGTGTAAGTTTATTTTCTAGTTGTGTTCTACAATGATCACTAATATTAAAGCATCAATCTTAATCATCCTAAAAATATGTATATCATCGTGATAAAATTTACCAACCAAGGTTGACTACCAATAATCAACTAAACTATCTCAATTTATATTCATATACCACAAACACAATCATTTAAATGTTTATTGATAGAAAAATATGGAATTCGCTGTTCCTTTGATATACCAAAATATTATTTTCATCACAAGCATGTGTATTTCCATGGGATTACTTTAATAATTTATATATTGAAATACTGTAAATAAAATATATGTTCCTAATGTTATTATGTAAAATACACTCAAAATTATTTTATTATACTGTTTAATATCCAAATTTATTCCTTTATCATCAATTGGAAACATTATCAAGGCAATAAATTAGGTTTAAAAAAAATTCTATTATTAATAAAAAATATTTTTAGTAATATAATCATATGTTTGGATTGAGATAATTATGTACTATTATTTCCTTGTATCACCCATAAACAAAGAAACAATATGAATTCCCCAATCATTAGAATTTTTAATTTTATTCTAAAAAATTATTAAATATTCTTTCACTAATCTTCATTTGATCCTTGAAAAAATATTTCAATAATATAAATCAACACCATCATAATTTGAACATCCTAATTCTCAAAATAGTTATTATTATTAACTATAATATGTTATAATCCTTAATTTTTAAGCATTTATCTTTCATTGAATACAAAGCTCTTTATGATTTATTCAGAATATATTGGTTCTTTGTTTGTCGATATAAATGTTTTACACATTCATGATTGAGAAAAAAGCTATTTTTAATATATACTTCCTCTTCACGAACTCTATTGAGAAATATTAATTTATCAACCATTTTGAAATCCATAAACTTTTTTTACTACTATATTTATGAATAGTATAATTATTTCTAATATCACTATCAAATAATTTTTTTCCACATAAATCCATTTAATTTAAGAGTATTATTTACTCATAAGTCAAATATTCATTTTAATAGCTTTTAATTATTCATTCATCTAGTTTTATAAATCACATTTGGTCATAAATAAAGTTTTTATATAATATCCTTGATACTATCTCCCTTTTTTTTAATCTTCTAAATTTTTTCAATCCCATCACTCATATTTTTGATCCAACTCTTATCTTTAGTTAGTAAATTAAAAAATTTATGATAAAATTTATATAATTGTGATTTGCAGTATAGTCTGAATCCTTCTTATTTTCACCATAGATATCCAATGGAAAGTAATTTTTTGTTCATAAATTTCCACCATACTACTTGACTTCCTTATTATATATGAGCGTGATTCATTGTTCTTGTCATCTTGTATCTCATATTTATTAAAGTGTTCCCAATTTTATCCCCCTGATCTACTTAAACAAACAACTATATATTTTTTAAATTATTTAGTTTATATTGAAAAGATTATTAATTCTCCATAATAGTGACATCATGAATTTCAAATATTTTTTGTTCCTTTTTTGTATAATTTATATGAATTTTTGTTTTATGAGTATCCAAAAAATTATTTTGTCCCATTAAGATTAAACCTTTATTGTCTCTAATCTGTTTTGAGAATAAATAATTTACATATAATGATCTGAAATCATTTCAATGAAGTATTCTTATTGTGTTACATCATATAAGGTGTCTCTTATTTAATAAGACCTTATAATGACTTATCTATGAAGTATACTGATGTGGAGAATAATTCCTTGATAAATTTATTTTGGTATTTTTTTAATAAGAATCATCTAATCCATATCATATATTATAATGTTTTCTCTCTCAACAACATTATATTTTATAAGTGTTCTCAAAATAGAAATCTATTATTTTTTTATGATAGTCCACCAATTGGATATTTTTGAACTATATATCATTATTTGTTTTTAATTTCAAGATCATATTTCCAATAATATATTCTAATTATTTTTAATAGTATTTAATATAATTAAACACTTCAAATTTGTGATATATTACCAAAAATTGTTCTAGTTTTCTATATTTATCAATAACGAGTCTATTATACATCCTTACATTAAATTACCTTTGTGATATTAACACAAAAACATTAAATTGAACCAATTATATAAACCTCATTAACTTATTATCTTTTATCTTGTAAGATTTATTATTGATTATTCTATTTTGGAAAAAAATCACACATGTGAGTACAATCATGTGTACTATTTGAGACATCACATGAAACTTATTTATTCATAGAATATTATAAGGATTTTGTACTCAAGTGGCTCAGATGTTTGTGCCCAAATTTGTTTTTAAAATAAATTTATAAAATGTATTCTTTCCACCCAATAAGGTATAGATTCAACTTTTTATTCATAACATTCAATATAATTACACTTTATTTCCATTTTAAAGTGAAATAATTCTCTTTGAAAGTCATATTATGTCTTGATTTAAAAAATTTATAGATAATTATGATGTTATGACCAATAAAATTAATGATCAATTCATCTATCTTCTTGATGTAATTTGAAAAAAAATTGACTTATCAAAACTAAAAATATTTAGGAATTAATCATTACCAATACTTCTAACTACCTCATTTCTATATTGGATTCCCATCACAAAATTACTATGTACCTATATTTTATAAGTAAAATTATAATAAAGATTAAAAGTTATAGATCAATCTATTTCGTTTAATGCAATTTATACTCTATTATATTTTTAATTTATTTTCTTCTAGACCAACACTTTTCATTTCATATATGTTCATGTTGGAAAAGTATATTCCTCCTCCAAATATTTTGGATCCTAATAATCAGTTAAATATGTACAACTATTTTCTATTTTTTTATTTCTCAATGATTATATGAGTTACTTTGTTGAATTATATTTATTATTAATTTACACATAATTTCACATTTATTTTAATAAATACATGGATTATTTTCCCTAATAATTTCTCTAAAAACATTAGGTGTTAAATAAATACAAATTGTATTGAATACTACTTAGTTATATTCATTTATCTTATTCCTTGATGTTCCTTTGTAACTTCCCAGTCATGCCCAACTATGCTTCTAAGGTGAAATGTCACATGGCCTCATGAGTTCTCCCCAATCACTAGTGGCTCATTACTAGTATTGAGGATATGTAAGTATAACATGTTTAGTACTTTAAACACTAATGATTAATTCTAAGGAAAACCAAAGTATAAATAATATAATAAGAATATATAACTTAAATCTATAAATACATCTCCTAAAATTCTAACATGATATCCTATAAGATCATAAATGATATATATAACCAATAAAATATTAAATAGATCCTAGGTACTATATATTAAGTAATACAATAGAAATTAATTTAAAATTGATAAGTATAATGTCCCTATACATGACTCTAAAATCATAAGAAATCATTCTTATGTTGTCTTAAAATATCAAAATTCAACTATGGGGGCCTATTTCTTTTACCTAAAACATTTTTAAATTTTTTTTCATGATCACTAGGTGTGAACATACATAGAGTGAGAAATAAATCCTCAATAGAAACTAATTCAAATCGACACATCTCATGGAGTATTACACGATCATATATAAATGGTTTAAATTCATTAAATTATTTAATAATATGATTTACAATATGTAACATATATAATTATATGCAAACCAAGTCACATATGGAAACATTTAATTACTTAGGTCAATACCAAAGGATTCTCTAACTATAATATAAGGAATAATGTGGCTAAGGAATGACCTTATATGAATAGTGTACCAAACACATTGAAAATAATTTAATCATAAGACTATCACATGGTATACCATCAACCCATGGTGAACATACCATAATCCTATGTCATAGATTAACCTAATTCTCAATATAAGTTAGTAAACATCATGGATTTTTACAATAAAAGATCTAGATTATAATAACACAGATAAAAATTTTAAACTCGCCACCCCAATATGTCAATAATCAACTAATTATCTCACATAAACCACTCACTTTTTTTTCAATTAAAAATTCACAATCTCAATTATCAAACACACCTTTAATTTGTTATTACAGAAATTATAGCAAGAAAATTTCATATTTAAATCATTATTTTATAAATTTAAATCTAAATTTCTCAGTTAATTATTAATAACCATTCATATATAAATTTATTTCAACTTTTAATTTATTTAAATAAAATTTCCTATATTTATATATAATTTTTCAATACAAAAAACATGGTAAAATCCTGTAAACATATTATTAATTTCTCTAACTCGCTAAAATGGGGTTTGCATAAACCTCATCCATTAACATGTAAAAAATATTTATTCTAGCACTAAATCCCAATCCAAACAAGAATAATTATATTCAATTTATTCTTAGATATTCATTACAATTTATAAAAAATAGTATGAATTTTATATATCATCTAATAATACATTAACAAAAAAACCCCAAAACACAAATTTTAGCACAAGAAATTAATTATTTATGATTTTAACAATAATGAAATTAAATTCAGAAATTTATCCACCATTCCTCCAATTAAATTATTATTTTCTACATTTCAATTTACTTTTCTATCTATGAAATTCTTATATAAACTATATTTAACACATACAAAATCATAGAATATTATTTCCTTTTAAATGAACAATTTTTTTAATATATTATGTTTGTGTATAACCAAAAATCATACTAGAAACAACCAAATTAAAAACAATTAATCAAATAAATTCCAATAAATATGATATGGTGAAGAACTCTTATTTGATGAAAAATATATTCAAAAAACGAACCTCTAATTTAACATAAAATATCAATAAATATAAGGACATGACTATAAACATTACATAATCTTATTAATTCAACTAGAAATTCATTTTCATACATTCACAAATGTATTCTCAGTTTAATGTTTTATATAATTAGATCATAACTCATACATGAAAACCCATAATCATACAAAGTGGATACTACTAAAACAATATCCATTTCTTCCATAATACAAAAGTTTTAATAAAACATGAATTATTTTCATGAAAAATATTCACAAAATTCATCTTGGTTTATTATTTTCTCTTAAATATCCTTAATCCCAGTGATTTTTTAAAACTTGGGATGAGTACAAAAATCTCAGTAATGGATTTAGAAAGGAATAAAGAAATCATTAGTCCATGAATGAAAATATTTTCACAAAGTAAATCATATGATCTTTATCTCACCTTATGAAATCATAATTTTCCTATAAAACCATAGAAAGAATACATAGATCATAAAAGGTAACTTGTGTAATCATTTTCATATCAGTCTTATAAATAATTTAGCTCCCCCGACTACACAAGGGGTAACCAACATGGTTACACTTTGAATAACCATCACAATATATTCCCATAATATCTTAAGAGAAACCTAACCAGTTAAATTCTTCCCTTTACCTAATCTATTATAGATATATATGGGATCAAAAAACCTAGATTTATCATATAATCACCCATAATAATAACAATTCCCAAGAACCATAACATGATCATAACACATAAATCTTTCATAAAATAAATATTCTTGAGAAAAATAAATTTTCCATTTTGGAGATAATTTTTAAGAAGTTACAGTCTTATAAATAAAAAACATTTTTTTGAAAATAAAATTGTAAACTTATAAAGGAAATATAAAATCAATAATACATCATGAAATTGGGAAAATCCACTTGTTATATATAATTAAAAAAACATTTATTTAATAAAAATAGTTGTAATTTGAAAAGAGATTTTTTAAAAAGAGATTCCCTTACCTCAGGTTTTAATTACTTAAAAAGTATTCAAACCTCCTATATAATATTTAAGAGAGTGTTATTAATTTATCACATAACTATTTTATTTTTATAATATCTTACATGGTCTTCTTATAAAATATTTCCACCCATTTATTAACAATATTTTGTTATTTCTATTGTTTTGGGTGAGTTCATTTCATGGTTTCTATGGTCGGTCCATTATGGATTTTCTTTTCAAAAGAAAATAATACTCTATAAGTGAGAAAATATATATTTAAGTCATTTTAAAAAATTATAAGTGAATATTAATTTTCCGTGAATGCGGTAAAGGGAAATGAAAACTCACCATCCATAAAGGCGGTGAATTGACACACCTTGGACAACCATTTAATTTTTAAGAATCAAAGAAGAAAATAAGAGATTTTATGGTTTATATACCATTAACACAATAAATTTATAGTATTTATTTTATAATGGAGTTATCATGAAGCATGGGACAAGGTTTTAGGATAAGGTATAAGTGAGAAATAATTTAAAAGAGAAAAATAAGAAATTTACCTCTTGAAAATTTCTCCTTGAGAACCTCCTTAGGCACTTGGAAGTGGTCTTTTTGTGAGACCAGAATCACTAGAATGTGTCAAGAGATGAGGATAATGTAATTTTGTAGAGTATAGTCAAGAAATATGGCTTATGTGGATGAAATTTTGAGAAGGGATGAGTCTCCTTTAATAATTAAGTTGAGGGGAAACTTAAGAATGACTTAAAATATTAAAATATAATTAGTCTAATATAGGTTTAAAGACTTCAAAAGGCCTAAAAATCACATGATATCGCATTTTTGAAGGAATATTTTATGTTTTGGAATTATCCATGTTTTTTTTAATTTTTAAATAATTTAATAAATTATTTTATTCATGAAAAATATTTTTTATCAAATTAAAAACAATTCATAACTATGAATTTAAAACATTAAAAAAAGTTTCAAATTAAAATAATTTTTTATTAAATCTTAAAAATATATATATAAATATTTAATTAACTTAATAATATGAAATTATATTTATTTTATTATTTTTAATATCATTGATTTGATTTATTCATTAATTAAATAAATACTGCATCATCATTGTGAAACCCATTAAGGTAATTATTTATTTCTTAAAAATTAAAAATAAAATTCAATGAAAAACATAATTTTATTAGCTTTTAAAACACTATTTATGTTAGAAAACACACTTCTGGGAAACCATATATTAAAATATTATACAAATTAAAAGCTATAGTGTGAACAACTTGACTTCCTTTTAAATAAAATATTATAATGGGATTAAAGTGATTCTTGTGGGTCCAAAATCTCTCAAATTAGAATAAAATTAAGATAATAGTAAAAAATTACTTATATAAAAGGATTTAGTAATGTTTTGGGTCACTTCATGGTACGTATAATTTTAATTCAATTGTTTTTATTTATTTTTCTTCTACTTTCTCAATCACTACATCAACATTGCATAAACATTAATGTTAATTATTTAATATATAAAAATTAAAAATAAATTAATATCATAAAAATAAATTAATTAGGCTCAATATAAACATTTATATTACTTCAATAAGTATATCTACTCATTTCCATGTCAAGACAACTTATTTAATTTGTTATTTTGTATTTTCTTCCTTGTGCAAGCATTGTACATATATTTGGATAAAATTAATGTTATATAAGTTGAAAATTAAAAAATATTAGAAAAAAACATAAATAATATATAATAATTAATAAAAAAATTCATGAAAATACTCTTTAACACTCAATTATTAACTATAAGGAATCAAATTTGACATTACCAATACTGCACAGGTAGTGCACCGGCACTGACAATAATTTTTATACTGATAATGAAATAATTTATAATTTACATGTTCTGAATTATTTTTTTACAATATTTCTATTATAAAATAATAATTTAGTTAATCAATAAATTTAATAAATTTTATATCATAATTATGTCTTCTCGACATCATTAAAAATGACGTATTTTACAAAAAGACTGTATTTTTTACTATTGACAAAAAATTTAACATTTTCAGAAAATTATAAAAAATTCATACTAATATAATTTTGACAATATAAATTAAAAAATGAAATTATTTTTTGTCAAATTAACATTATAAATTTTAAAAATCAATGTTTTAAATAAATAACCATATAAGAAATTATTTATTTTAAGAATTATTTATCATAATAAATATAACTATTTAATCTAAGAATACTAATAAATATAAAGACAAATTATTCAATTTTTACCTGGTTTTTTATAATAAATCATAATTTCACTAAAATAAAAGGATGAAAAAAATATTTGAATGAGGTAGAAAAACCATGATTCCTTTACAAAAAGTGATAGGGAATTCAAATTTAGTACCATTTCAAGTATAAAACTATAAAAAAATCATAATAATCTCTTATATTTATGGGGAAATTACCTTAAGAAGATAGGTAAAGAAGGGAAGAGATTTTAGATAGAGTTATCATAGAAATATTCCACTATATTATAAAAATAAATAATTTAATCAAATAATCATGACTGTATGTTTAATAAAACTCCCTCACAAAAAAATTGACCGACCAAGGCACCAACCATCCAGTGGGGGTCCACCATATTTTTGGTAGCTTACATATATCCTATTGCCCTCTAATAGGCAATTGATGAAATCACCTAGAGCTATTATAAGGGCACCAAACTGAAATTGAATTCTATTAATGTTCCAATGGAATGATCAAGTGAACTGTAAAGTCCCAGATTTTCCATATAATTTTTTTTAAAATCATTTGGGATTATTATGAGTATGTGAAAATTGACGACATGTGATTTTGAGTCCTAGAGAGCTCGGAAAATTTTTTTGAACTTTTTTTAAGGTACGTTCATTAAATGTACGAGCATCGATTTCTATATTTTGAACCGGTGCTCAGATTAAAAATCTGAGGGCACCATTGAATTTGCAGCACCGAGATTTGCTTAAGGGAAGCTTAGCTTTGACCAGTAAGGGTTGGACAAAAAAGTTAATTTTTGGAATTTACAAAATAATAATAATAAAATAACTCAACAAGTTATTTTTTTCCATCTTTGTAACTATTAAGCGATGGTGGCAGGACCGCTGGGTTGTCAGAACATTTAATGGCCAGTTACACTTGGTTGTGTAACCGAAAAATTTAGAGAATTAATAGGTTCATTAATTAAATTTATTAATGAACCTCATTAATAGTGCGGTGGGTTGATCTTATCTTTTCTTCTAGTTAAACAAAGCCCAGGCAGGGGTTTTTGGAACTGAAGAGAGGAACCTCTAACGAAGTGATGGTGACGTCTTCCACCAACGTAGAATGGAGCTTAGACGACCGTTGGATGATTCAACGACGAGCGCCAAAGGACGTGAACCTTCTCCTTCATCAGCAACACCCTCAAACATGGACACACCTTCCTTATCCACAATAACTTCCAACGAATTCGAGGTAGGGGGTTTCATTGTTTATCTAAGATTTGTTCATTCTTGAAAAGATTCCCTTGTTATTATGCTAATGCGGAGGGCGCTGACCAAACGAATAAGGCCTGGACCCTCCCCCGATCTCGGTATTGGTTGCATTCCTCATGGAAAACTAGAAGATATATAGGTAAGGTGGAACCAAGGGCCGCGCAGCATAGACACCGTCCCGAGAATCCCGTAGGCACATACAAGAATAAAATTGGACCACCGGAGCTTCACCAGTGGCCTGTAGAAGCTCCACCAGCTTGGCAGCACCAGAAAATGAGGGAGGCGGCGACCGACACCCATTGGTCGTGAAATGACGGTAGTTCCCGATGGTGCCATGATGGACAAGGGGCGACTAGACTTTTCCTGCTGCATTGGAGCCGGAGGTGTGCTGCAGCGGTGTGCCGAGGGGGAGGACCGCAGCTTTGAGCCATGAAGGAGGGTGGACCTGCGGTCCGCAGGTTCCACAGAAGGCTGGTCCACATGGACTGGCTAGGCGGTGTGGCACCATCTGGCCCCACTGCTTTGAAGACCCAAACTACTCGGCTGTTTGGGAGGGGAACAGACCCCCACGCCTGGCTAGTGGGCTGAGCGGTTTCGCGGCTCGACGGGCTGGGCGGTTTCGCGGCCCAGTGGGACGCACCCAAACGGGTGTTCCAAGCCAAACCCTCAGCCCAGTAGGCCAGAAAAGGCCCATCCGAACTGGGCTGAGTCCATCCCCTTCAGGTTGGGCCTAGTGAACCAGGTCGGGTCGGTCTGACCGGGTCGGACTGGACCCAGACCCCTTTCGGTTTAGTTATGCTTAAATGGGCATATATCCTAAACTGGATGTCCTTTTTATGAACATTCTATGGTGCCAAAACCCTTAGGAAGAGGTAGTCCTTTTGAGATAATCCACTTGAGTTTTATAGAAAGTTAGAGTACGTCCAGGTTGGATCATACACAAATCCAACCGGGTCCTCAGTACTAAAATGTCTATAACTTACAGACATGACATCTGATTGATGTGATGTCTATTGAATTTTAACCCTTATGACGTGAAAAATAATTGGGTTAATTATTAGTGGGACTTCTTGCCAGTTGAAATATGACTGGTGTCTTGAGGAGAAGATCCTCTCGGAATCAAGTGTGCTTTGCACGAGAATCCAGTGGTAGGATGTGACGTGAAGAATGAATAGATATCCTGTGTGGGTCCGTACAGAGAAATCCTATGTGGGTCAGCTCTGAGAGATTTTGTGTGGGTCAGCACCGAGTGATCCTATGTGGGTCAGCACCGAGCGATCCTGTGTGGGTCAGCACCAAGCGATCCTGTGTGGTTCAGCACCGAGTGATCCTGTGTGGGTCAACACCTAGCGATCCTGTGTGGGTCCTCACCAAGAGATCCTGTATGGGTCAGCACCAAGTGACCCTATGTGGGTTAGCAGCATATCCTCTTGACAAAATAAGGTGATTTAGATTTAGTACTAATCATCTTTACTTCTATATTTAAGTTATACCTAGTGTGAGATATCTTTTGATTTGTGCTTTGTGATTGAGAACATGCTTTGTGGATTTTCCTTTGTGAAATTCTAGAAGACCATTAGGGGTGTCAGGTTCCCTACTTGGTATTGTTATACTCACCCCTTCACTGTCTTCACCCACACCATGTTGTGTCTTATGAAGAGAAAAACATCTAGAACGAGTCTTGAGGAGGCAAGGCTTTATAGTGCTCGGAGGTGATTGACAGATGGTGTACGGAGGTGATTAGTAGACGTGGACAGATGTGGTGACGACCTATACCTACCCTTCAGGTAGGAAACTTAGAAGATGACCTCAGGAGCTATTTTACCTTTTTATGTACTTCCATTTCATTTGGGCTTGTATTCTGGCCCCTTTACTTTCATTACTCACTTTTACACTGAGTGGTAGTTTTTAGTTGTGGTTGTACCTCTCTTATTCCGCTGTGTTTACTTGTGCGCAGTGTGCCCTGTCTCTATGTGTACAAGTTCTTGAGGAAATTCCTTACCATTTTAGGGATATCCCTTTCTGGTGATAGTCACCAACCCTTATCCTATGGAAGGTGGGATTGGGTTAGTCACAGCACGGGCCCCGGGGGACGGGTCATGACAAAGTGGTATTAGAAGGGGTCAGTTCTACTAGAAGAACTAAGAGTTTATATTTTCAATGGATCGATAGTGTTAAGTGTCTTGAGTTCGGGGTTCAGTTCGGGGAGTCCAGTGTTGATGCACCGACTGATGTATCAATACACAAAGACCCTGAATTCTGATTTCTGACTTGGTACATGAAAACACTGTTTTCAGGTGTTTTGAAAATGATGTTTTTCTTTTGATCTCTTTGAGTCAGATCACCGGGTATAACTTATTAACTGTGGAACACCTGTTTTATTTCAGGATGACACCGTGTAGACAACCAACTAGGATTCGAGAGAGATATCGTGATGATGGACCACCGACTGATGAGGCATCGGTGCAGGGCCCTCTTATGGTGATGGAACCTTCGGGTGGTGTACCAGCAGCAAAACCAATCGTAGGGTAGTAGTTTCCACCAGCCCCACTAGTAGACCATGCATGCCGACTGAGTGCATTTCAAGAGTTTGAGAGACAGAGGCCTCTAAGATTTTGAGGCAATACAGATCCCCAGGCAGCTGAAGACTGGATGGAGGCTGTGGAATGGGTTTTTGCTTAGTTGAGACACCAGCAGATTAGATGGTGATCCTACCTGCTAGCCTCTTCCAAGGCACAACAGGGATATGGTGGAGTATGACACTCTAGATGCATAATGATGTGACACTCTCCTGGTTGGACTTGAAGACCCTCTTCAGGGTGGATTTTGTACCAGAAACTTTACACTCAGTGCGTATCCAAGAGCTGCTACACTTATAGTAGGGAAGCCTGATAGTGGACTAGTACTCGGTGAGATTCACTGACCTCTCTCGCTACTCCACCAACATGGTATGATACCCATTATTCAGGGCCCATACCTTTGAGAAGGGTCTCCAGTGGGAGATCAGAGTGTCGATGATATCACTCAATATCCCAATACAGGCTGGAGTGATCGAGCAAGAATTATTGGTGGAGAGATTCTTAGCTAAGCAGGCACCGACGGTGAGAGCCACCACTGGACGATGGGTAGCCGATTCATCTACTACAGGCATTAGGCATATGACGTAGAGGTCCAAACAATCCAGACCTTTCGGAGGAAAACCCCAGGACGCAGGGTCGGAGGTACAGATCTTGCGATGCATGGGAGGTCATCTGATGGATAAAGTCTATTACTCTAGTGGAAGATAGGGACACATGGAGCACGACTCTCTGAATACCCATGTGGATGATTATTAGATATTCAAGGTACCACTAAGACAATGGCCAAGGTTCAAGTGAGGAGTTCCGTAGGGTGGTGGACATGGCAGAGGAGTAGGCCATGCAGCTAGCGGTGGGTGATGGTTTGAGGTACTACCACCACCACCTCCAGGTGGTCCACCCCGACCACAGAGAGCAGGTGGACAGGGGCGAGCTCAACTTTTGGTGCTAGAGTCCTACAACCACGGTGCTCCAGAGATGATTAGAGGTACGATCTATGTATACTCCACCCTAGATATAATACTTATAGAAATAGGATCTAGTCACTCTTTCATTTCCATGGCACTCATTCAGAGATCGAAGATTCTAATGGAGCCGTTGGATCGATCCTTACAATTAGATACTCATACGGGAGAGGATTCGACAATTACACATTGGTGTAGGTAGTGTGAGATAACTCTAGGAGGTGATAGATTCGACTGCGATCTCCTAGTAGCGGTGTTGAGGCCTTACGATGTCATCTTGGGTATGAACTAGTTATCCACAGTCCATGCTCAGATTGGCTGTTTTAGGTGTAGAGTGCGGTGTGTCTGTGAGGATGGGAATAGGTTTTCCTTCACTAGTGAGAAGGAAACCATTGTAGCATAGGATGAGATTTCTCAAAGGAGGGTGTAGCCGATCACTCATCAGTTGTCTAGCCTCACCCTCAGTGTTGTGGACAAGAGGAGTCCGAGATATCCTGTTGTGGTGGACCAGTATGTTGATGTCTTCCCTGATGATGTTCCAGGACTACTTCTTTGTAGAGAGGTAGACTTTTACATCAACCTATACCCTAGGATGACACCAATATCTACACCATCATATCAGATGGCTCCTGTGGAACTTCGTGAGTTGAGGGTATAGTTGGAAGACTTTTAGAGGAAGGGGTTAGTAAGGCCCAATGTTTCTCCATAGGCAGCCTCAATTTTGTTTCCCAAGAAAGAAGATGGGAGTCTAAGGATTTTTGTAGACTATCGATGCATGAATTAGGTGACTGTGAAGAACAAGTATCCTCTGCCGAGGATTTATGATCTCTTCGACCAGCTAAAGGGAACATAGTGGTTTTCGAAGATAGAACTCAAATCAGGCTATCACCAGCTTAGGGTACGGGATGAGGACATACCAAATACAACCTTCAGATGTCAGTATGGACATTACGAGTTCTTGGTGATGCCTTTTGGCATGACCAACGCTCCAGCAATGTTCATGGGACTCATGGACTGGATCTTCCACCCTTACCTCGATCGCTTCGTGGTGGTCTTCATTGAAAACATTTTTGTGTACTCGACGATAGAGGAGGGTCACCCCAAGAACCTGTAGATAGTTATGGATACACTTTGAGAGAACTATAATTATGGAAAGATCTCAGAGTTCCAGTTTTTGATACAGGAGGTCCTCTTCCTGGGGCATGTTATCTCAGAGGATGGAGTTGCAGTGGATCCTCAAAAGATAGAGGCAATGCTTACTTGGGAGCCACCCAGAAGTGTGACTAAGGTGTAGAGTTTCCCAGGATTGTCTAGGTACTACCAGAGATTTTTATATGAATTTTCTTGGGTCGCAGAACCCTTTTCATCTTTTATGAAGAAGAGACAAACTTTCTTGTGGAAGAAGAAGTTCCATCAGAGTTTCCAGAAGCTGAGGCGGAGACTGAAGAGTGACCCCATCTTGAGGCTACCGGAATAGGGCGTTGGGTATGTAGTCTATTGTGATGCATTAGGGATCATAAAAGTATGTGTCCTAATGAAGGAGCGAGTGGTGATCTCCTACAAATCACGATGGTTGACACAACATGATTAGAACTACGCAACCCATGAGCTGGAGTTAGCAGAAGTGGTATTTTCCTTGAAGATGAAGCAATACTACTTGATGGGTGAATGATTTACTGTCTACTCTGATCACAAGAGTCTCAGGTATATTTTCTCATAGAAGGACCTGAACCTGAGATAATGAGGATGGATGGAGTTTCTCCAGGACTATGACTTTGAGATAGTCTATACTTCTGGGAAGGGGAATGTAGTAGCAGACACACTCAACCTGAGATCTGGTCTACAGTTGATGAGTGAGGTGACAGATCAACTAGCCGCGTTGCCGATATCCTTTTTGGATAGTGATGGAGCAGCTTACCTCCAGTATATGACTGTCACTCCCCCAATCCTTTAGTGATTTTGAGAGGTACAACTTGGGGATGTGGACTGCGAGGCCTGACGTGCTCAGATATCCTTAGGATAGGCTCCTGAAGGATTTTCTGAAGGTGGGGAGCACGTTGTCCTCTTCAGAGGATGCACCATGGTACCAGTGACACTACGAGAGGAGGTGTTGAGGGAGTTCCACACATCCCCTTTGGTAGTATATCTGGGTGTGGTGAAGAAGTACCAAGATCTCCAGCATTAGTACTGGTGGCCAAGGATGAATAAAGCAATGGTAGAGTTCATTTAATTGTGCCTCACTTTTCATAAAGTGAAGGTAGATCATCAGATTATAAGAGGATTATCACATCCACTTGAGGTTCCAAAATGGAAGTGGGATGGCATCTCCATGGACTTCATGAAAGGGTTACCACGTACGTCCATGGGCCATGATTCCATCTGGGTGATCATTAACCTACTCACCAAGTCGGCCTACTTCCTACCCATATAAGAGAAAGGATCAGTAGAGGGATTGGGATGCCTCTAAGTACATGAGATTGTATAGATTTATGGGTTAGCATCGATGATCGTCTCAGATTGTGATGCTTGTTTTACCTTCCAGACATGGAAGGGATTGTAGGAGGTTTTTGGGACTCAGTTGTGCTTAAGCACTGCCTTTCATCCTCATACAGATGGTCAGACTGAGCAGACCATATAGTCACTCAAGGAAATGATTCGTGCTTGAATCCTAGAATTTTTATGTAGTTGGAAGAACCACATGAAATTGGTATAGTTCGCATACAACAATAGTTATCACTCCACCATCGACATGGCTCCGTTTGAGGCCCTGGACGGGCAACCATGAAAATCACCTCTATGCTGGACAGACCCAAGGGAGTCAACACTTATGGGTCCATAGTAGGTATGGGCTACCACTAAGAAGGTGTAGATCATCTAGGAGTGGATGATGACTACACAGATCTAGCAAAAGTCTTATGCCGATAGGATACGGAGAACCTTGGAGTTCAAGGAGGGAGATCATGTATACCTACGAGTCTAAACCCGGTGAGGATTGCAGAGATTTGGTTGGGGCAGAAATATATCTCCGAGGTTTATCAGACCTTTATAGATCCTTAGTAGAGTAAGTGAGGTGGCGTACCATCTAGCGCTTCCCCCATAGATGCACCAGGTGCATAATATTTTCCATGTGTTGCAGCTGAGGAGGTACGTGCATGATCCATCACACATTATCAATTAGGTAAATCTGAACATCAATGATGGGGAGACATTTACGGAGTTATTGGTGGAGATAGCGTATCAACAAGAGTGGGTCCTTCATGGTCGGTCGATTCCTCTACTGCAGGTTCGGTGGCAACACAAGAACCTCCTGGAGAGCACATTGGATCGGGAGGCTTAGATAAATTATAAGTTCCCCCATTTGTTTCCCAAGTTTTTATGGATTTTGGGGAAGAAAATACCTAAGGTGGGGAGAATGTAAAGACCCATATTTTTCATATAATTTTTTTAAAATTATTTGGGATTATTAAGAGTTTGTGAAAATTGACAACATGTGATTCTGAGGCCCAGTGAGCCTAGAATAGATTTTTGAACTTTTTTAAAGTACATTCAATAAACGTATGTGTGGTGATTTCTATCTTTTGAACCGGTGCTTGGATTAAAAATATGAGGGCACCGTTGAATACACATTGATGATATTCGCTTAAGGGAAGCTTAACTTCGACCGACAAGGGTCAGACAAAAAAGTAAATTTTTGGACTTTACAAAAAATGTAATAAAATAAATCAACATGTTATTTTATTTATTTCTTTGTAACTATTGAGAAGCCGTGGTGGGACCACTAGGTTGTCAGAACTTTTAATGGCCAGTTACACTTGGTTGTGTAACCACACCTTTGGTAGAATTAATAGGTTCCTTAATTAAATTTATTAATGAACCTCATTAATTGTGCAGTGGGTTAATATCCTCTTTTCTTCTATTTAAACAAAGCTCAGGTAGGGGTTTTTGGCACTGAAGAGAGGAACCTCTGATGAAGTGTCGATGATGTCTTCTAATAGCATAGAATGAAGCTTCGACGACCGTTGGAGGATTCGACGACAAGCACCCAAGGACATGAACCTTCTCCTTCGTCCGCAACACCATCGAACATGGAAACTCCTTACTCATCCATAGAGACTTCCAAAAAACTTGAGTTAGGGGGTTTCTTTGTTTATTTAAGAGTTGTTAATTCTTGAAATTATTCTCTTGTTATTATTCTAACATGGAGGGCGCGGGCCAAACGAACAAGGCCCAGACCCTCCGTCAATCTCGGTATTGGTTGCGTTCCTCATGGAAAACCAAAATATATAAAGGCAATGTGGAAACAAGGGATATGAAATGTAGGTATCATCCCAAGAAGCCCGTAGGTGCAGAAAGGAATAAAATCGGACCACCAGAGCTTCACCGGTGGCCTGCGGAAGGTCCGCCGGTGCGACGACTCCAGCGACCGAGGGAGGCGGCGACAGACACCCACAAATCGTGAAGGGATGACAGCTCCTGAAGGTGCCGTAGAGGACATGGGGTGGATGGTATTTTACAACCATTTTGGAGCTGGGTGGTGTGCTGTGGCGGTGCACCGTGAAGGAGGGCCGCGACTTCGAGCTGCGGCGAAGGGTGGACCCACGGTTCGCGGGTTCTGCAGAAGGCTGGTCCACGCGGATGGGCCAGGTGGTGAAGTGCCATCCAGAATCACTGCTTTGAAGAACCAAATGTCTTTGAAATTCATGAGGGGAGTGGACCCCCATGCTTGACTAGTGGGTTGGGCGATTCTGTGGCCCGGTTGGCCGCGCCTAATCGGGTGTGTTGGGCCACACCTGCAGCCCAGCGGGACGAGCCCACAACTGAACGGACCGAGCCCGCGGCCCAATTGGCTGGAACAGGACCAGACAAACTAGGCTGAGCCCATCCCCTTTGAGCCGGTCCCAACGGGCTAGGTCGGGTCGGTCTGACCAGGTTAGAGTGCACCAGAACCCCTTTTAGCCTAGTTACGCTTAAATGGGTATATCTCCTAAACCGGACGTCCATTTGACGAACCGTCTATGGCGCCAGAACCCTTAAGAAGAGATGGTATTTTTGAGATAATCAACTTGATTTTTGGAGAAAGTTGTAGTACTTCCAGGTTGGATCGAACCCAAATCCAACCGGGCCCTCAGGACAAGAATTTCTATAACTTACAGACCGGGCGTTTGGTTAATGCGCCATCTATTGAATTAGAACCCTTATGACTTGGAGAATCACTGGGTTACTTATTCATTGGACTTAGTGCTAGTTGAAATATGATTGATTGCTTGAGGAGCGTATCCTACCGGAATAAATCATGATTTGTGTGGGAATCCGGTGGCTGGTTATGATGTGAAGATTGAATAGAGATTCTGTGTGGGTTAGCACCAAGAGATCCTATGTGGGTCAGCACCGAGCGATCCTATGTGGGGAAGAACCTAGAAATCCTGTTTTGGTCATCACTGAGCGATTCTATGTGGGTCAGCACTGAGTGATCCTGTGTGGGTCACCACCTAGCAATCCGGTGTGGGTCAGCACTGAGCGATCCTGTATGGGTCAGCACTGAGCGATCCTATGTGGGTCTGAAGTAGAGCCTCTTGATAGAATAAGATGATCTAGCTTTACAAATAATCATATTTACTTCTGTATTTAAGTTATACCAGGTGTGATATGTCTTTTGATTTGTGCTTTGTGATTGAGATCATGCTTTGTGGCTTTTCCTTTGTGGAATTCTAGGAGACCATCAGGGGTCTCGGGGTCCCTACTGGGTATTTTTATACTCACCCCTTCATGGGCTTCACCCAAAACTTGTTGTGTCTTGTGCAGATGACGAAAAAATAGACTGAGTCTTGAGGAGTCAGGGCTTGACGGTGCTCGGAGGTGATTGATAGATGGTATACGGAGGTGACCGGTAGACGTGGAGAGCTACAGTGACGAGCTATACCTACCATTCAGGTAGGAACCATGGTGGACGAACTCATGAGCTATTTTACCTTTTTTGCTGTACTTCCATTTCAGTTGGGCTTGTATTCTGGACCCTTTACTTTTAATACTCACTTTTACACTCAAAGGTGGTTTTAAGTTGTGGTTGTACCTTTATTCTTTTATTGTGTTTACTTGTGCGCAGTGTGCCCTGTCTGTGTCTGTATAGGTTTTTGAGGCAATACCTTCCCATTTTAGGGATATGACTTTCCGGCGCTAGTTGCCAACCCCTGGCCTATGGAAGGCTAGCTTGGGGTAGTCATGGCACGGGCCCCGAGGCCCAAAGTTCTCCATATGCCGTGACTACCCCAAGCCCACATTCCATAGGCCAGGGGTTAGCGACTATCATCGAAAAGGCATATCCCTAAAAAGGGAAGGAATTTCCTCAAAACCTATACACACACAGATAGAGAACACTGAACACAAGTATAACACTATGGAAGAAGAAAGGTACAACCACAACTAAAACCTCTACTGAGTGTAAAAGTAAAAACTGAAAGAAAAAGGGGCCAGAATACAATCCTAACGAAAACGGAAGTACAGGTAAAAGGAAAAATAGCCCCTGAGGTCACCTGCCAAGGATATTACCTAAAGGGTAGGTAAAACTAATCACTGTGGCTCTCCACGTCAACCAATCACCTTCGTACACTGTCAAGTCCTGGCTCCTCGAGTCTCAGTCAGAGCTTCCTGTTGCATGTACAAGACACAACAAGGTGCAGGTGAAGCCCGTGTAGGGGTGAGTATGAAAATACTCAGTAGGGACCCCGAGACCCCCATAGGTCTCTCAGAATTCTATAAAGGAATAACCACAAATTATGATCTCAATCACAAACCACAAAGCAAAAGACTCAACTCAAACTAGGTATATAACTTAAAGAACATAAATAAAGATGATTAGTTATAAAGCTAGATTATCTTATTCTATCGAGAGGCTTTTTCTGCTAGATTTCACAAGGTCTCTAGATGTGCTAACCCATAGAGGATCACTAGGTGCTGAACCACACAGGATCACTAGGTGCTGACCCACGGAGGATTGCTAGGTGCTGACCCACACAATATCACTATGTGCAAACCCACAGAGGATAACTAGGTGCTAACCCACATAGGATCAGTAGGTGGTGACCCACATAGGATCGCTAGGTGCTGACACACATAGGATCACTAGGTGCCGACCCACACAGAATCTCTAGTTGGTGAGACACATAGGATCGCTAGGTGCTGACCCACACAGGATTGCTAGGTGTTAACCCACAGAGGATCGCTATTCTTTCTTCACATCATAGCCAACCACTGGATTCCCACACTTAGTACGCTTGATTCTGGAGGATCCGCTCCAAAATCCATCAGCCATATTTCAACTTCTATGAAGTCCCATGAATAAGTAACCTAGTGAATCATCATTTCATAAGGGTTCCAACACAATAGGTGGGGCGTCAATCGGACACCCGATCTGTAAGTTATAGACATTTTAGTACTGGGGGCCCAGTTAGATTCGAGTCTGATCCAACCCGTCCATACTATAACATTCTCCAAAACCCAAGTGGAGTATCTCAAAAGGAAATCCTCTTCATAAGGGTTCTATCACCACAAACGGTTCGTCAAACAGATGTCTGGTTTAGGAGTTACACCCATTTAAGTGAAACTGGGCCGTAAGTGGGTCTGGGTCCGGTTTGACCCGACTTGGCCTGCTGGACCCAACCCGAAGGGGCTAGGCTCTACCCAGTTCAGCTAGGCCCAATCTGGCCTACTGGTATGGGGGATTAACCTATTGGGTCATGAGTTCGGTGTGGCCCACCGGGCTGCGAAACCACCCGGCCCATTGGCTGGGTGCGGCCTGCGAGCTGGGCGCGGGTCCACTCCCCTCCCAAAGAGCCAAGACATTCAGGTTTCATCCATCAGCAGCACTGGTTGGCATCACTCCACCTGGCTGGTCCACTGGACTGGTCACCTATGGATCCCGCGGGTTTGCCCTCCACCACAGCTCGAAGCCATGACCCTTCTCCACGGCGCGCCGCCACAGCGCGCCGCCCAACTCCAATGTGGCCGGTGCTGGCCAGCTGCCGCCATTGTCCACTACAGTGCCTTTGGGCACAGCCACCATCACGCAGTTGACAGTTGCCAGCCACCGCCTATTCTGGTCACCGGCGCCGCTGAGCCAACGGTGATTCACCGACCACCAGTGAAGCTCCGGTGGTCCGATTTCTTTCCTGTCTGCGCCTACGGGCCTCCCGAGACAAATCCTACACCGTGTGACCCTCTGTTTCACCTTGAATCCATATTTTACAATCATCCATGAAGTACACAACCAATACCAAGATCATTAGAGGGTCTGGGCCATGTTCATTCTACCCGTGCCCTCCGCATTAGCATTATAACATGGAAGCTATTCAATCATCAACATGAGTAGAAGAATTATAAAAATATTTGAATAAAACCCCTACCTCGAATGCATTGAAAGACGCTACAGATGAGGTAGATGAACCCGTGCTCCAAGGTGTTTATCGTCACTTGACGTTGTCCAGTTCTAATTCTCCTATGGTCATCGAAGCTTCATTTTATATTGGTGGAAGATGTCGTTGGAACTTTGGTAGAGGTTCCTCTTGTGATTCCCTAAAAATCATGCCCAAGCTTTGTTTAAATAGAAGGAATAGGAGTTTAACTCACCAAAAAATTACTATTGTTTATTAATGAATTTAATTAATGAACCTATTAATATTCCGATGGTGCAGTTATAAAACTAAGTGTAACTGGCCATTAAATGATCTGAAAACCCAGTGGCCCCACCACCATCTCTCATCGGTTACAAATAAATAAATAAAATAACTCATGTATTTATTTTATTATTTTTTGTAAAGTCCAAAAATTAACTTCTTCGTCTGAATTTTTCTAAAAAAATTTAAGCTTCCCTTAATAAAATATCGGCGCTGCTAATTCGACAATTCCCTCAGATTTTTAATCTAAGCACTGGTTCAAAAGATAGAAATCATCGCTCACACATTTACTGAATATAACTTAAAAAAAGTTCAAATATTATTAATAGTCACCCTTGACCCGCACCGGTCGAGGTTAGGCTCTGCAAAAGGGAAAATTCCCCTCACGATCTCAAAGGTACTCTTGGATTTCCAATCAGAGTTACCATTTATGAGTTAAAGAATTTAACAATAAAATAATTGTTACTTAATTATTTTATTTACGGCCAAAAACTAACTTTTACTATTGGCCTGCACTGGACAAGGTTAGGATCTACCTAAGGAAATCATACCATTAAGAGCTCAGCAGTGGTCTCAGATTTTTAATTCGACTCACCATTTGTGAGTTATAAGCATTTGAATAATAAAATAATTTTATTTAACTATTTTATTTATGGTTATCCCATTTTAGTTTTTCTCACTAGAGGCTTGTGTCAACAAAACTTAAGTTGCACGTAGGGTAAACCCACTATCCTGAATGCAACGGTGCCATCATATTTCTGATCTAGGAAACCGTTTAAGAGTTATTCCAATTTTTTAAGAAAACTACTCATGCATGCTATTTAAAGCTCAACACTTTTTCGACAGATCATTCCATGCACTATGGGTCTCAGAATCACGTGTCGTCAATTTTCGAAGTCTCAAAATAATCCCATATAATTAAAAAAAGCTATACAGAAATTTTGGGTCTTTACATCCTCCCCACCTTAGGGATTTACGTCCCCGAAAGCCATAAAAAATCTAGGGAAACAAATGAGGTACTGAGCACATATCTGAGCCTCCTGCTCCCATGTTCTCTCTTAGAGGTTCCCATTCTACCACTGAACTCACACAAGAGGAATAGACTACCCACGAAGGACCCTATCCTGTCGATCCTCTATCTCCATCGGGAACTCCACGAACGTCGCCCCATCGTCAATGTACAGATCTCCCCAGTCGATAATGTGTGATGGATCATGAACATACCTCCTCAGCTACGACACACGGAAGAAATTATACACCCAGTGCATCTATGGGGGAAGAGCTAGCGGTATGCCACCTCGACTACTATGCTGAGGATTTGGAAAGGTCTAATGAACCTAAGAGATAGCTTTCCACCCTAGCCAAATCTCCGCAATCCTTGTTGGGGTGAGACCCATTTGAAGACATGGTCTCCCTCCTGTAACTCCAAGGGTCTCTGTCTTTTATCATCATAAGACTTCTTCCAGCTCTGTATAGTCTTCATCCACTCCTGGATGATCTGAACCTTCTCAGTGGTAGCCCGTATCAACTCTGGACCCATAAGTGTTGACTCCCTTGGGTATATCCAGCATATAGGTGATCTACATGGTCACCGATAAAAAGCCTCAAAAGGGGCCATTCTGATGGTGGAGTGATAATTGATGTTGTATGAGAAATCCACCAGTGGTAGGTGGTCCTCCCAACTATGGCCAAAATCAAGGACACAAGCATAAAGCATGTCCTCAAGAGTCTGTATGGTCCGTTACGTCTGACCATCTATCTGAGGATGAAAGGCAGTGCTCAAGTGTAGATGAGTCCCGAAATCCTCCTGTAATCCCATCCAAAAACAAGATGTAAAAAGAGCATAACTATCTGAAACAATTGTTAATGGCACCCCATGAATCCGTGCAATCTCCTGTACGTAGAGGTGTCCCAATCCCTCTACTGATCCCTACTCTTGGATGGGTAGGAAGTGAGCCAACTTGGTGAGTAGGTCAATGATCACCCAGATGAAATTGGGGCCCATTGATGTATGTGGTAGCCCTGTCAAAAAGTCCATGGAGATTCCATAACACTTCCATTCCGGTACCTGGCTAAGTCAAGCCTACTAGAACTTGGTGCTCGACCTTCACTTACTAACAAGTGAGGCACCGTGAAACAAAATCTGCCACTACTTTCTTCATCAATGACCACCAGTACTGACGCTGGAAGTCCTAGTAAATCTTCGCCACACCCGGATGTACCTTCAAAGGGGATGTGTGGAACTCCCTCAACACCTCATCTCATAGTGTCACTGGTACCATGGTGCTTCCTCTAAAGAGGATGACGTGCTTCCTATCTTCAAAAAATCCTTTAGGAGCCTATGCTGAGGATATCTAAGCACGTCGAGTCTCGCAGTCAGCATCCCCAAGCTATACCTACCCAAATCGCTGATGAAGTGGGTAAGTTACTATCATAGATCAGAGGTAATCTTCTCCATCACTATCCACGAAGGTTAACTGTAACACGATTAGCTGCTCTGTCACCTCACTCAACAAATGTAACCTATACCTCCTACTGAGTGTGTCTTCTACTACATTTCCCTTTGTAAGAGTGATACCATCTCAAATTCATAGTCTTGGAGGAACTCCAACCATCACCGATGTCTCAGTTTCAGGTGATTTTGTGAGAAGATATACCTGATACTCTTGTGATCTGAGTAGATAGTAGACCATTCACCCAACTATAATCTCATCTCCTAGAGCTCCACAGAAGCCATTTGATATGCAATTTTAGATATTTGTTTCATCCTTGGGTATAAGAAAATATAGAATTCCCTCTCCCTATAAGTATTTAATCCTAGAAACATCTTTTTAAAGGATGTTTACAAACTCTGCCACTACTGTTGGGAACTGAAAACTCAAAACACTTGCTACCATGAGGGAAAGGCTAGCCGACTCAAGAGTGATCAGCTGCACCCTCCTATGCATGAGTCTATCCCATGATTCCTAGGTTTCATTTTTTTTCCGACCAAGGAAAACCCCATTCCAATGCTGTAGATATACCAAAACCTTTTTTTCTTATAATAGTCAATCTGTGCATGAACTGTGGATGACTAGTCCATACCCAAACTAACATCGTAAGGCCTTGACACTACCACCAAGAGGTTCCAAATGAAACTCTTTCTTCAAGGGTCAGATAACACCATCGACATAAGTGTGATTATAGAGTCTCCTCTCATAGGTATCTCCTGATGTAAGGGTTAAGTCAACAGTTTAACCATAAACTCTAGGTCTCAAACAATATTCATGAGAAAAGGAATGATTATTAGCAATGTCTATTAATTACGGCAGCTATTAGTAGACACATACCATACCTCAAATCATTCATGGAGCCATTGGGTCACACTCCTTGACCGCATGCATCAACTCCCTTCCCATTTCCTCCATCTCCCTAAGCCTGGTGGGTACCACATTGGGGTGATGGTTATAACATGTCGAAATGTACACCACCTCATCCTACTCTCTTAGATTTCCTTCCATGTATGCTGCCCTACATATTCATCTATCCCTATCACTTTCTCTTCCCGAAACATTTTACACATCTAAGCCTTTGATACTGAAGTCAGTTTCTTGCTTTCCCACTGCTGATATTCACTAGATGCATCTACTCATCCAAATAATTTTCAAACATAAAGGTTCTCTCTAGCATGCTAACATAAGTAGGAATTCATAGAGGAATAGTGCTAACTCGAATTTCCCTAAAAACATCTCTCTCAGAGGTCTGAGCCTTCAAACACTGGTCGTATCGTATTCATCGAGTACTTGGAATGGTCGGTACACCTCGATGAATACTCAATTAATGACATGTCATCCTTTCAAAACTATAGAAGATATTGGGAACACAAACCCCTTATCTTTTCATGGAAAGACACCCCCTTACCTGAGGAAGGTCTCAAGCTCTTTCCATGGAAAAATTCACCTCATCGTAAGATAGGGGTAATCTAAACCCTACCATCGCCCTACTGAGCCACATAAAATGCTCACTTCCAGGACCACCATCTGATCTAATGTTGCTCTATCTAGATGGTAACTTGATCACCACCTCAAGCCAGTCCTTTTCCGCCTGTGAGTCGGGCTCGCCTCAGAACCTGAGGAGTATCTGTCACTAAAACTCGTGTAAGGAACTAAGACTATATTTGTCCTCTATAGGTAGCACCAATAGTAACTACATGCCAACAGGTAGTGGTATCACTAGGACACCACCCAAAGGCACCACCTCAGGAAACAATCCTTGTACTAAAGCCTCATCACATTGTGGACCATCCTCATTGTCACACATTGGAATCCTGGCTGGAAGTCTATGTGGAGGCATCTTGAAAGAGAATCAAGATGAACCATGGTCAATAATTTATACCTAGTGAGATGACTCAAAGATATCAAATAGAAAACAACATTTTTAAAACACACACAACTAGTGTTTCTGTGTACTGAGTCAGAAATTAGAATTCAAGGTCTTGATGTTTGGATATGTTGATCGCTGCACCAACATTGGACTCCCCAAACTGAAACCCAAACCCAAGACACTTAACACTATTCCTACATTGAAAACATAGACTTTTAGTTCTTCTAGTATAACCTACCGCCCTTTGATACCAATTTTTCATGACCCGTCCCCCGAGGCCCATCCTGTGACTATGCCAAGCCCACCTTCCATAGGACAGTGGTTAGTGACTAGCACCGGAAAGGCATATCCCTAAAAAGGGAAGACATTGCCTCAAAACCTGTACACACACAGAGAGGGTACACTGCACACAAGTATAACACTACGGAATAAGAAAGTTACAACCAAAACTAATACCTCAACTGAGTGTAAAAGTAAGCACTAAAAGAAAAGGCGTCCAAAATACAAGCCCAACTGAAATGGAAGTACATGTAAAAGGAAAAACAAATCTTTAGGTCACCCTCCAAGGATCCTACCTAAAGGGTAGGTACATATAGTCACTACGGCTCTCCACATCAATCAGTCACCTATGTACACTATCAAGTCCTGGCTCCCTGAGTCTTAGTCAAAGATGCCTGTCATTTGCACAAGACACAACAAGGTGTGGGTGAAGCCCATGTAGGGGTGTGTATAACAATACTTTGTAGGGACCCTGATACCCCTTAAGGTCTCTCAGAATTCCAAAAAGGAATAACCACAAAGAATGATCTCAATTCCAAAGCACAAAGAAAAAGACTCAGCTCAAACTAGGTATACAACTTAAAGAACAAGAATAATGATGATTAGTTATAAGGCTAGATCATCTTATTCTGTCGAGAGGCTTTTTCCACTATACCGCACAATGTCACTAGAGGTGTTGAACCACAGAGGATTGCTAGGTGCTGACCCACACAAGATCTCTAGGTGTTAACCCACACATGATCACTAGGTTCTGACCCATGGAGGATCGCTAGGTGCTGACCCACACAAGATCGCTGGGTGCTGACCCATAGAGGATCGCTAGGTGCTAACCCACACAAGATTTCTAGGTGCTGACCCACGGAGGATTGCTAGGTGTTGAACCACACAAGATCCCTAAGTGATGACCCACATAGGATCGCTAGGTGCTGACCCACACAGGATCTCTAGGTTCTTACCCACATAAGATCTCTAGGTTCTGACCCACACAGGATCGCAGGTGTTGACCCATGGATGATCACTATTCTTTCTTCACATCACACCCAACCACTGGATTCCCACACTTAGTACGATTGATTCTAAAGGATTCAATCTATAACCCATTGGACATATTTTAACTGCCATGAAGTCCCATGACTAAGTAATCTTATGAACTGCCATGTCATAAGGGTTCCAACGCAACAAGCAACGCGTCCATCGGACACCCGGTCTGTAAGTTATATGATTTTTAGTGCTGGGGACCCGGTTGGATTCGAGTCTGATCCATCCCAAACATACTACAAATTTCTCCAAAACCCATGTAGAGTATCTCAAAAGTACCACCTCATCCTAAGGGTTCCATCAATGTAGATGGTTCCTCAAATGAATGTCCGGTTTAGGAGTTATGACCATTTAAGAGAAACTGAGCCGTAAGTGGGTTCGGGTCTGTTACAACCCGGTCGGACCGACCCAAATTGGCCCGCTACACCTAGTTTAGTTGGGCCCGATCCAGCTTACTAGGACACGGTCTCAACCTGATGGCTGTGGGCTAGCCCCGCTGGGCCGCAGGTTCGGCCCGACCCACCCAGCGGGGTGTGGCCCGTTGGGGTGTGGAACCGCCCGACCTGCTGGCTGGGCATGGACCACTAGCTGGGTGCGGGTCTGCTCCCCTCCCGAATGGCCATGACCTTCGGGTTTCATCAATCATAAGTGCCGGTTGGTGCCGCTCCACCTGGCCGGTCCACTGGACCGGTCACCTGCGGAACCCGCGGACCATGAGTTTGCCCTCCACCGCAGCTCGAAGCCGCGACCCTCCTCTACGGCGTTGCGCCGCAGTGTGCCACCTAGCTCCAATGTGGCCGGCACTGGCCAACCACTTCTTTCGTCTGCTATGTCACCTTTGACCACCACCACCTTGTCGCGGTCAGCAGTTGCTGGCCGCTGCCTCCTCCGGTCACCGCCGCTGCCGCCCTGATGATGCTTCCACAGGGCACCGGTGAAGCTCTAATGGTTGGATTTATTTCTCGTTTGCGCCTACAGGCCTTCCGAGACTGCGCCTACACTGCGCGACCCTCTGTTTCACCTTGCTACCATATTTTCCAGTCTCCCACAAAGAACTCAACCAATACCGAGATCAGCGGAGGGTCCGAGCCTTGTTCGTTCCACCCACGCCCTTCGCGTTAGCATTATACCATGGAAGCAATTCAATCATCAATAGGAGTAGAATAATTATAAAAATATTTTATTAAAACCCCTACCTATAACATGTTTGAAGTCACTATGGATGAGGGAGAAGAACTCGGGCTCGAAGTTGTTCATCGTCACTCGACGTTGTCTAGTTAAAATCCTCCAACGGTCATCGAAGCTTCATTCTATGTTGGTGGAGGACATCGTTGGCACTTCGACAGAGGTTCCTTTCGTGAGACCCTAAAACTCATGCCCAAGATTTGTTTAAATAGAAGGAATGTGATTTTAACTCACCGCACAATTAATTTGGTTCATTACTGAATTTAATTAATGAACCTATTAATCTCCCGATGGTGTAGTTATAAAACCTAGTGTAACCGACCATTAAATGATCTCACTACCCAGCGGTCCCACTACCATCGCTCATTGGTTACAAAGAAAGAAATAAAATAACTGATGGAGTTATTTTATTATTATTTTTAAAGTCCAAAAATTAATTTTTCATCCAACTTTTTCCAAACAAAGTTAAGATTTCCTTAAGTGAATCCTAGTGCTTTGAATTCAACGGTGCCCTTATATTTTTAATCTGAGTACTAGTTTAAAAGATAGAAATCAGTGCTTGCATGTTTACTAAACTTAACTTAAAAAAAGTTCAAAAATTATTAATAGTCACCCTCAACCTGTGCTGGTCGAGGTTAGGCTCTGCCTAAGGGAAAAACACCCTCATTAGATCAATGTTACTCTAGGATTTCCAATCCAAGTTACCATTTATGAGTTAAATAATTTAACAATAAAATAATTGTTACTTAATTATTTTATTTATGGCCAAAAATTAACTTCCATTATTGGCCTGTTCCAGCCAAGGTTTGGATCTTCCTAAGGAAATCATACCCTCACGAGCTCAGCGGTGGTATTCAATTTTTAAATTGAGTCACTGTTTGTGAGTTATCAACATTTTAAAAATAAAATAATTTTATTTAATTATTTTATTTAGGGTTATGGCATTTTTGGGTTTTCTCACTGGCATCCTGCACCGACTAAACTTAAGTCATGCCTAGGGTAAACCCTCTATCCTGAATGCAATGGTGCCCTTAGATTTCTGATTCAGGCACCCATTTAAGAGTTATTCAACTTTTCAGAAAAACTGCTCATGCCAACTATTTAAAGATTAATTTTTTTAATGGATCATTCCGGGCACTCTGGGCATAAAAATCACATTTCATCAATTTTTGAAGTCTCGTAATAACACCATATAATTGAAAAAAATTATACATAAATTATGGGTTGTCAAGACCTATCCCTCGAGGACCATGATTTGACTACCCCAATCCCGCCTTCCATAGGCTAGGGGTTGGTGAATAGCACCAGAAAGGCATATCCCTAAAATGGGAATACATTTCCTCAAAAACCTATACACACATAGATAAGGCACAATGCGCACAAGTAAACACAATGGAAGAAGAAAGGTAAAAAAACAACTAAAACCCACCACTGAGTGTAAAAGTGAGTGCTGAAAGTAAAGGGGCTAGAATACAAGACCAACTGAAATGAAAGTACATCAAAAAGGGAAAATTTATCCTGAGGTCATCCACTAAGGTTCATACCTGAAGGGTAGGTATGACTCATTACAAAAACTCTCCACCTATACTGGTCACCTCTGTAAACCATCTGTCAATCACCTCTGAGCACCATCAAGCCCCGACTCCTCATGACTCAGTCTAGCTGTCCATGATCTGAAAAAGACACAACAAGGTGTGGGCGAAGCATGTGCAGGGTTAAGTATAACAATACCCAATAGGGACCCCGAGACCCCTAAAGGTATCTAAAAATTTCACAAAGGAATAACCACAAAGTATGATCTCAATCAAAAATCACAAAGCAAAAGACTCAGCTCAAACCAGGTATAGCCAAAATACAGAAGCACAAATTATTAGTCGTAAAGATAGATCTTCTTATTCTGTCAAGAGGCTCTACTAATAACCGACACAGGATTTCTTGGTACTAACCCACACATGATCACTTAGTGCTGACCCACACATGATCGCTCTATGCTGACCCACACAGGATCGCTCGATGTTGACCCACACATGATCACTTGGTGTTGACCCAAATAGGATTTCTCGGTGCTGACCCACACAAGATCGCTAGGTTCTAACCCACACATGATCGCTCGGTGCTGACCCACACAGGATCACTCGGTGCTGACCCACACAGAATCACTATTCATTCTTCACATCATAGCCAACTACAGGATTCTCGCTCAAAGCACACTTGATTCAGAGAGGATCCGCTCCTCAAGCCATCAATAATATTTCAACCATCATGAAGTTCCATAATTAAGTAACCCAATAAACCAAAAATACATAAGGTTTCCAATGCAACATACAACACGTCAACCGGACACCCGGTCCGTAAGTTATAGAAATTTTAGTGCTGGGGGCCCGGTTGGATTCGGGTTTGATCCAACCCAAACATAATCCAAAATTCTCCAAAACTCAAGTGTAGTATCTCAAAAGGACCACCTCATCCTAATGGTTCTGGCACCGTAGACGGTTCGCCAAATAGACGTCTGGTTTAAGAGATATGCCAATTTAAGCATAACTGGGCCAAAAGGGGTCCAGGTTCGATCCAACCCAGCCTATTGGGTCTGGCCCAAAAAGTAGGGCTTGGTCTGACCTTTTGGGATTCAGGCTAGGGCCAGTGGCCACGGGTGATGCCTGTTAGGTTACGGGGCCAGCCCGGACCACCCAGTTGGGTGCGACCCGCCGGTTGGGTGTGGGTCCGCTCCCCTACCAAATGGACAATCCGTTCGGGTTTCATCAATCAGTGGTGTCGGTTGGCACCGCTCCACCTAGCTAGTCCATTAGACCGGTCACCTGTGGAACCCGTGGACCACGGGTCCGCCCTCCGCCACGGCTCGAATCCGCGGCCCTCCTCCACAGCTCGAAGCCGCGTCCCTCCTCCGCAATGCACCACCGCAGCATGCCGCCCAGCTCCAATGTGGCCGTCACTAGCTAGATGCTACCTTTGTCCACCATGGTGCATTTGGGCACCACCACCTTCTTGCAGCTGGTAGTTTCCAGTGGCTACCTCCTCCAGTCACCGGCACCGCCACGTAGGCGATGCTTCTGCGGGCCACTAGTGACCTTCAGTTATCCGATTTCTTTCCCATCTGTGCTTATGGGCCTCCCAGAACGACACCTATACTACACAGACCTCGTTTTCACCTAGCCACCATTTTTTTTGATCGACCATGAAGAATGAAACCAATACCAAGATCGGCGGAGGGTCTGGGCTTTGATCGTTCATCCCACATCCTCCGCATTAGCATTATAACATGGAATCAATTCAATCATCAACAAGATTAGAAGAATTATAAAACTATTTGAATAAAACCCCTACCTAGAATATGTTGGTAGACAATGCGGATGAGGAAGACCGGTCCACATTCGAAGTGTGTTCATCGACGTTCATTGATCTCCAAATTGAATACTCAAAGGCCTCAAATATCTATTCTATGATGGAGGAAGATGTCGCCATCACTTCCTCAAGAATTCTCCCATGTGTTCCCAAAACCCACACCAAAATATTGTTTAAATAAAAGAAAGGGGAGTTTATCTTGTTGCACAATGAATGTGGTTCATTAATGAGTTTAATTAATGAGACCATTAATCTCCTGACGGTGTGGTTACACAAACAAGTCTAACTATCCAATAAATGATCTGACAACCCAGAGGTCCCGCCACCACCACTAATCAGTTAAAAAGAAAGAAATAAAACAACTCATGGAGTTATTTTATTATTTTTTATAATGTCCAAAAATTAACCTTTTTGTCTGAACCTTACTGGTTGAAGTTAAACTTTTCCTAAGTGAATCCCGACACTACGAATTCAACGGTGTCCTCAGATTTATTATCTAGGAAATTGTTTAAGAGTTATTCCTCTTTTTCAGGAAAACTACTCATGCACCCTATTTAAAGCTTAACATTTTTTGACAGATCATTCTGGGCACTCCAGGCCTCAGAATCAGGTTCTGTAAATTTTCGCAGTCTCGTAATAATTCTATATATTTAAAAAAATACAGAATTTCTAGGTCTTTACATTCTCTCCACATTTAGGATTTACATCCCCAAAATCCAAAATAATGTTAAATAAAGTAAGTGGGGGTACTAAGCATGAATCTGAGCCTCCCATTTCAATGTGCTCTCCTGGAGGTTTCCGTGCTACCAACAAAATTGCACCCGAGGAATCGACCATCCATAGAGGACCTGCTCCTGTCAATCCTCAATCTCTACTAGGAAATCCACAAAATTTTCCTCATCATCAATGTATAGATCACCCCAATCGATGACGTGTGATGGTTCATGCACGTATCTCAACTATGACACATAGAAAAAATTATGCCCCTGGTGGATCCATGGGTGAAGAGCTAGGCGGTATGCCACCTCGCCAACTCTACTCAAAAATTGAAAAGGTCTAATAAATCTCAGAGATAGGTTTCCGCTCTGGCCAAATCTCCACAATCCTTTTCGGGGTGATACTCAAAGAAAAACATGGTCTCCCTCCTCAAACTCCAAGGGTCTTCATATCCTATCAGCATAAGACTTCTACCTACTCTCTGTAGGCATCATCCACTCCTATATGATCTATAACTTCTCGGTGGTAGCCCGTACCAACTCTGGACCCATGAGTGCTAACTCCCCTGGGTCTATCTAGCATAGGGGTGATATGTAAAGTTGCTCATAAAAGGCCTCAAATGGTGTCATGCCAATGGTGGAGTAATAGCTATTTCTATATGTAAACTCCACCAGTGGTAGGTGGTCCTCCCAACTCCAGCCAAAATCAAGGATACAGGCATTAAGCATGTCCTCGAGTGTCTGTATGGTCCACTCCGTCTGACCATCTGTCTAAGGATGAAAGGAAGTTCTCAAATGTAGGTGAGTCCCGAATGCCTTCTATAATCCTTTCCACAACTAGGATGTAAAACGAGCATCGAAATATAAGACGATCATCAATGGAACCCCATGAAGCCACACGATCTCTTGTACGTAGAGGCGTCCCAATCCCCCTACTGATCCCTGCTCTTAGAGGGGTAAGAAGTGGGCCGACTTGGTGAGTCGGTCAACGATCACCCAGATGGAATTGTGGCCCCTAGATGCACATGTTAGTAATATCACAAAGTCTATGGAGTTACTATCCCACTTCCATTCCAGCACCTCAAGTGGTTGTACTAAGCATGTGGGAACTTGATGCTCGGACTTCATTTGCTGACAAGTGAGGAATCGTGAAATGAACTCTACCTCTGTTTTCTTTATCCTTGGACACCTTTACTGATTCCAGAGGTCTTGGTACATCTTCTACACTCTAGGATGTACCACCAAAGGGGATGTGTGGAACTCCCTCAACACCTCCTCCCACAAAACCTCCTCCCACAACACCACTAGTACCATGGTGTGTCCTCTAAAGAGGATGACGTGATCCCCACCTTTAGAAAATCCTTCAGGAGCTGTCATGAGGAAATATAAGAATGTTGGGTCTCACAGTCAATGTCCCCATGATGTGTCTTCCTGACTCATTGAAGATGTGGGGGAGTGACTGTCATAGACCAAAGATAACCTTCTCCATCACTATCCACAAAGGATAATGGCAATGCTGCTAGCTTCTCTATTGTTTCACTCAACAGTTGTAAACCAGACCTCCTACTGAGTGTATCTTCTACCACATTTCCCTTACCAGGAGTATAGAATATCTCAAAGTCATAGTCCCGGAGGAACTCTAACCATCACTGTTGTCTCAACTACTGAAAAGCCTACAAGCACCTTTCCATCCACGTGAAAGGCTATCCCCTTTAACCGATTGATGTTCCCATCGATCCTTTGGTAGTTGGTACTCTCTCTTCACTACCACATAGATAAGGTGTCAGTAGTCCACACATAACCTTGAACACTGGGTCTTACTAATCCATTCCTCTTCAAGTACTCCACCTACGCACCCTACTTCTGAAGCTCTAAAAAATCCCTTCGATATACTGATGCTGATATCGGCTCCATCTTTGGGTGTAGAATGATACAGAACTCCCTCCCCCCCTATGGGGAGGTAATTCTAGAAACATATTTTGAAAGGATGTTCTCGCACTCTGCCACTACTATTGGGAACTAAAAACTCAAAACATCCTCTTTCACGAGGGTAAGGCTGGAAGACTCAAGAGTGATTGGATGCACCCTCCTATGCATGAGTTTATCCCGTGCTGCCTAGGTTTCCTTTTTCACTGACCAAGGAAAAACCCATTCCAATGCTACATATATACCGCATCTTTTTGCCTAAAATAGTCAATCTAATCATGAACTTTGGATGACCATTCCATACCCAGACTAACGTCATAAGGCCTCGATGCTGCCACTAAGAGGATCTAACTGAAACTCTCTCCTCAATGGTCAGATCACATCATCGGCGTAAGTATGATTATCGAGTCTCCTCCCAAAGGTATCTCTAGATGTAAGGTTCAAGTCAACAGTTTAACCAGAAACTCTAGGTCTTGAACAAGATTCGTGATAAGAAGGAATTATTAGTACCTATGTTTATTAATACACTAGCTAGTAGTAGACACATACCATACCTCGAGTCATTCCTGGAGCCCTTGGGTCATACTCCTTGACCGCATGTAGCCACTCCCTTCCCCTATTCTCCAGCTCCCTAAGCCTAGTGGGGACCATGCTGGGGTACTGGTTGTAACATGTCAAAATGTATACCACCTCCTGCTACTCTCCCAGCTCCTCTACCACGTCTACTTCCCTTCAGGTTCATCTATCCCTATCACTTCCTCTTACCGAAACATTTACACATCCAAGTCTCTAAGAATGACATTTGTTTCTTACTTTCCCACTACCGACATTCAGTGGATATATCTTCTCATCCAAATAATTTTCAACCACAAAGGTTCTCTATAGCACCCTAACACTCTAACATAAGAAGGAATGCACAAAGGAATAGTGCAAGCTCGGATGTCCCTAAGCACATATCACTTGGAGGTCCAAGCCCTGAAGCATTGGTCATATCATATTCATTGAGTACCTGTAATGTTCAGTACACCTCTATGAATATTCATCTATAGATATGTTGTCCCGGTGAAGCTGTATAAGCACTTGGGAACACATAACTCTTAGATTTTTATTACAATAGACCCCCTTCTATGAGGATGGTTCTCAAGATATGTCCACAGAAAAGTCACCTCATCGTAAGATAGGGGTAATCTACAACTTGCCATCACCTTGCTGAGCCACATATAATGATCACTGCCAGGACTACCATATGATCTAATGGGGCCCTGGTTAGATGGAAACTCAGTCACCACCTCAAGATAGTCCTTAGACGCCTGTGAGTTGGGCTCACCTCAGAACCTAAGGGGTATCTATCACTAAAACTCTTGTAAGGCACTGAGACAACATGTGTCCTCTACCAGTATCACCGGTAGTAATTGCTGACCATCGAGTAGTGGTATAGTTGGGACACCGCCTGAAGGTACCATCTTGGGAAACCATCCTTGTACTGAAGCCCCATCACACTGTGGACCATCCTCATGGTCGTAGATTGGAATCCTAGCTGGCTATCTATGTGGAGGCATCTTGAAAGAGAATCAAGATGAAAACTGGTTAATAATTTATACCTAGTGAGATGAATCAAAAGAGATCAACAATTTTTTTTTCAAAACACACACAAATAGTGTTTTCATGTACCGGGTGGGAAAACAGAATTCAGGGTCCTGTTGTATTGATACATTGGCTGCTGCACTAACACTGGACTCCCTGGACTAAAATCTGAACTCAAAACACTTAACACTATTGCTCCATTAAAAACATAAACTCTTAGTTCTTCTAGTAGAACCAACTCATCTGATACCACTTTGTCATGACCCGTCCCCCAGGGCCCGTGTCGTGACTACCCCAAGCCCGCCTTCCATAGGCCTGGGGTTTGCGTCTAGCACCAGAAACGAATATCCAAAAAAGGGAAGGTATTGCCATAATACCTATACACACATATACAGGACACACTGCACACAAGTATTACACAACAGAATAATAAAGGTACAACCATAATTAAAAACCACCACTGAATGTAAAAGTAAGTACTGAAAGTAAAGGGGCCAGAATACAAGCCCAATTGAAAGAGATACAACAATAAATTAAAAATAGCTCCGGAGGTTGTCTGCCAAGGATCCTACCTGAAGGGTAGGTACAACTCATCACCGTGGCTCTCTACGTCAACTAGTCACCTCCATGCACCATTTAGTCCTATCTCTCTAACCTCGGTCAAAGCTTTTTGTCATCTGTACAAGACACAACAAGGTGCGGGCAAAGCCCATAAAAGGGTGATTATAAAAATGCCCAGTAGGGAACCCAAGACCCTCGAACGTCTCCTAGAATTCAACAAAGGAAAATCACAAATCATTGTCCCAATCACAAAGTAAAATTAAAGACTCAACTCAAACTAGGTATAACTTAAATACAGAAGTATGCATGATTAGTCATAAAGCTAGATCATATTATTTGGTCAAGAGGCTCTACTGCTGACCCACACATGATTGTTTGGTGTTGACCCACATAAGATCGCTCAGTGCTGACCCACACAAGATCTCTTGGTGTTGACCCATAGAGTATCACTCGGTGCTGACCAACATAAGATCACTCGGTGTTGACCCACACATGATCGCTCGATGTTGACCCACATAGGATCGCTCGGTGCTGACCCTAATAGGATCACTCAATGCTGAACCACACAAGATCACTCAGTGCTAACCCACATAGGATTTCTAGGTGATATCCCATACAGGATCACTCAGTGCTGACCCACACAGGATCGCTAGGTGCTGACCCACACAGGATCGCTCGGTGCTGACCCACACAAGATAACTATTCATTCTTCATGTCACAGCCAGCCACTGGATTCCTGCACAAAGCACGCTTGATTCCGAGAGGATCCTCTTCTCAATACATCGGTCATATTTCAACTGGAACGAAGTCTGAAGAAGAAGTAACCCAATGAACCTCCAAGTTATAAGGGTTCCAACGCAACAGATGGCACCTCAGCCAGACACCTAGTCTATAAATTATAGACTTTTTAGTGCCGAGGGCCCAGTTGGATTTGGGTTTGATCCAACCTGGCTATACTCCAACTTTCTCTAAAACTCAGGTAGAGTATCTCAAAAGGAATGACTCTTCCTAAGGGTTCTGAAACTACAAATAGTTCATCAAATAGATGTTCGGTTTAGGAGATATGCCCATTTAAGCATAACTGGGATGAAAGGGGTCTGGGTCTAGTCTGACCCGGTCGGACCGACCTGACTTAGCCCACTAGGCCATGGGTTCAACCCGGAGCACCCGGATGAGTGCGACCCATTGGATATGTGTGGCCTGCCAGTTGGGCGTGGGTTCGCTCCCCTCCCAAACAACCAAGATGTTTGGATTTCATCGATCAGCGGTGCCAGTTGGCGCCACTCCTCCTAGCCGGTCCATTAGATAGGTCACCTGCAGAACCTATGGATTGTGGGTCCACCCTCCACCATGGCTCGAATCAATGACCCTCCTCCACAGAATTCCACCGCAGTACACTTCCCAGATCCAATTTGGCTAGCACTAGCCATCCGCAACCTTTGTCCGCCGCGATGGCTTCAAGCACCGCCCCCTTCTCGTGGCCGACGGTTGCCGGCTGCCGCCTCCTCCATTCGGCGGTGCTCCATGTCGACGATAATTCCAAGGGACACCAGTGAGCTTTGGTGGTACGATTTCTTTCCCATCTGCGCCTACAGGCCTCCTAGGACAATGCCTACACAGCACGACCCTCGTTTTCTCCTTGCCACTATATTTTCTGATCACCCATGAAGAACGCAACCAATACCGAGATCGGTAGAGGGTTCGGGGTTTGTTTATTTGGCCCACATCCTCAATGTTAGCATTATAACATGGAAGAAATTAAATCATCAACATGAGTAGAATAACTATAAAACTCTTTGAATAAAACCCCTACCTCGAATACGTTGGTAGACGGTGCAGATGAGGAAGACAGGTCTGCATTCAAAGCGTGCTCGCTGGAATTCATTGATCTCTAGATTTAATCCTCAAAGGCGTCAAAGCTCCATTATATGATGGAATAATATGCCATCAGCACTTCATCAAGAATTCTCCCATGGGTTCCCAAAACCCACACCAACCTCTTGTTTAAAAAAAAGAAAGGGGATTTTAACTTGTCGTACAATTAATGTGGTTTATTAATGATTTTAATTAATGAACCCATTAATCTCCCAATGGTGAGGTTACACAACTAAGTGTAATTGGACATTAAATGATCTGAAAACTTAGCGGTCCTTCTACCATCGCTCATCCGTTACAAATAAAGAATTAAAATAACTTGAAGAGTTATTTTATTATTATTTTTGTAATGTCCAAAAATTAACTTTTTCGTCCAACCCTTACCAGTTGAAGTTAATATTTGCCTAATAAAATCTCAACACTGCGAATTTAATGGTTCCATCAGATTTTTAATCCGGGCACTGGTTCAAAAGATATAAATTTCCGCTCACACATTTATTGAAGGTACCTAAAAAAAGTTCATAAATTATTAACAATCACCATCGACCCGCACCGGTCGAGGTTAGGATCTGTCTAAGGCGAAAACGCCCTCATGAGCTCAATTATACTCTCATATTTCCAATCTGAGTTACTATTTAGGAGTTATAGAATTTAACAGTAAAATAATTTTTACTTAATTATTTTATTTATGAAAAAAAACTAACTTCCACTGTTGGCTCGTACCGGCCAATGTTAGGATCTTCATAAGGAAATCATACCCTCACAAGTTCAGCGGTGGTCTCAGATTTTTAATCCGAGTCTCCATTCGTGAGTTATAAGCACTTGAAAAATAAAATAATTTTATTTAATTCTTTTATTTATAGTTATGCCATTTTTGGGTTTTCTCACTGGAGGCCTACGCCAACTAAACTTAAGTCGCGACTAGGGTAAACCCGACATCCTAAATGCAATAGTTTCTTCAGATATCTGATCTGGGCACCCATTTAAGAGGTATTCTACTTTTTCAAGAAAACTACTAACACATGCTATTTAAAGATTAACATTTTTTGACGGATCATTCCAGGCACTCCGGGCCTCAGAATCACATGCCGTAAATTTTTGCTGTCTCTTAATAATTCCATATAATTTAAAAAAAATTATACAGAATTACTGGGTCTTTACATTACATTTTTTCACTCATCTCCATATCCTCTCCAAAACCTTATCTGCTCATTAAAAATCTCAAAACTAAATTTAAATTTGATCAAAAGAAATATTAAAACACTAAAAATTGATAGTTAAAACATTCCTCAAAGGCTATAGTATTTAAAAACTACACAGACTAGGGATATTCATAATTAAGAAGTGTCATAATGAGTATCTAAATAACAATAGAATTTGAGACATTATTTTTTATTTTCATTAAGGTAATGCTAAATTACAAGTAAATTTTCCAACACTTTATATGATCTCAAATGCTCCAATGAATCATTAATCCAATTTAAATTTATTTCAAAATCATAGATGCCCCAACCAAGGTGAAACATGAATAGAGACATGTTATCCATGAAACAAATATAGTGGCAAGCATATTATACAAAAATATGACTTCTACCAACATTTATTCATATATAATCTCTACTCGATCATCTGTAACTGATCAAAAGTCTCTTTCACTATGATAGTCCCAACAAAATATCCCTTGGTAACTTCCATACAACCCAAGGGTGATTGAAATTTACTTCCATTTAAATATTTAATTGGATAAATTTGAATTTATACTTGGAAATTTGTTTTTTAAAAAAATATACCAAAGAAAAATGGTCTTTCCATACACTAAAAAAATCTACGATACATGTAAAAATCATATCATTAAGAATTTAAATAGTTCATTCAGATTGGTGGTCCAAATATAGATAATAACCTAAGATTAACTTGACATGAGTAATGGAAAATATTTCTAATCACTTTCATAATCATGATATGAATATCACATCATAATTAAAGGCAACTTTCTTTGGATTCACAAGAGGTGTCATAATATTTCATGCATTGATCTACCCAAGTTAATTGAAAAGTTTAGTTCCTTTAATTGAATGAAAATGGTAATAATTAGTTAGTTAATCAATAACAAATCGAACTTCATCTATAAATTTTAGTTATCTAAAATATATAGTCATGAAATCATGGAAACAACATCTAATTTCTACTATATAATGGGTAATTATTGTAACACACATTTTATACAAGGATTTTTTTCTTTTACTATTTAAAAGGAAAATAATTTATAAATGGATCTATCTAAGTCCCATTTCATATTTATTTACCAAAAGTTTCATCAAAACACTATTATATCATAATCATACATGGTTGGACTTCTTATTGAGAAAAATGTAATTCCCTCACAATTTCCACTCAAAAAGATATATAAAAAATGATTCTGATGAAAATAAAAAAATGATTCCATTTCAAGATTCCATTTGGGTATCTTCTTCTCACTATAAAAAAATTCTCTATAAACCTAATGCTCAAAATAATATCATTAACCCTTTTTATTCACTCTATAAAGGATGGAGTAATGGTCAATAGTAATAGGATGACATGAACATCCTCATAACATTGATAAAGATGAAACTATGAGAAAAGTGATATAGGATACTATTTATCCTTAGATTTATGACCACTATACACTTAATATTTCTCACATAAAGAATCCATAATAGAATTTTCTTCTATAAAAGTATTTATCATCTCAAATTCAAATGATTAACTATATTCATCATTACTTTATCATAAATTTAAATATCACTAAGAGAATATATAATTTTAAAATTTATGATTATTTTATATAACAAAATTCTCATTGATTAGATAATTACTCCCATTATTAAGAGTAATATCCACCCATTACTATCTCAATATTATGAGTTGAGTAATTCTTATCATGTGGATAAATATTATGAGAGCCAAATTTCTCCACCCTTACCCCTTTATTAATACATAAACACCATAAATATACATTGATAGTTTCATAAGAAACCTCATAGAACTTCCATGGATCTTGTATAATGAGACTAGTTACTGATTCCAACATCCTCTTCAACTTATGAAATATAGCCTCATATCTGTATTCCCATTAGAATTTACATCCCCACTTAGTCAACACTATCAGCAGTATAACTTGGTTAGATAATTCTCATATTAATAAACATAAATAAATAGTGAAACCTAAGAAATATTATATATTAAAATAATTCTTGGAGTTTTTCCTGTAAAATCCTAGTTTCCAAATATTTAGGATCTACATGTATTCTATTTATAGAAACAACCAAGGAATTTCATCACTCAGATCTAAAAATGTGTTATAATATAACCAATGAACACTCAATGTGTCTAAGAAAATGATATTTTTTCCCATTATCATTGTAAGGTCATGAGTTTCTCAATAATTCATTGATTAAAAAAATCAAAAATAAATCCAGACAAGGATGAAAAATTAGTTCATCATGGACATTAAATAAACATTGTATTTGTTACGCCAGATGATATCCCTAATAATTTAAAATGCCCATATCAAGTTTGAAAAGCTACCTTTTGAATGTTATCAACTTGCACTCATAAATAATGATAACCTAATTGATGATAAATTTTAGAGAACCACATATTTCTCCTTAGCTGATTAAAAAAATTAATGTTCCATTGAAAAGGATATTAGTTCTTAATGGAAACTTGTTTTAGATTATGATAACCAATATGAAAGGGAAATCTTTATTCCACCTTTTTGGAATAAATAATTGTATAAAACCATGAAAACACAATTTTAATAATAATTAATTTTGATATTATGTATTTTAATGTTTTATTTTTAATTATCCAACCTTAAATAATGATATTTTATATCATGGTAAATATATGGTATCAATATATAGTATAATGTAAATAAAAAACTACACTTATCTAGTCAATGAAAATATTGATCATTCCTTTGTAAACACATCCTAAAATCTATCAAACACTAGAGAAAAACAACATTTCCAACCCTATTAATTATTCTAAGAACTATACCTTTTATCTAATATGTGATCACCCTCAACTTACCCAAATCATATTAGACTCTATTGGCATTATATTCTAATTATCACAGAAAAATAAGGTTACCCATATATAGTAATAGTCAATATATTATTTGAAACATATCAACCAATTCATTTCAATAATCATATTAATTTCCTTTATCCCAAAAATAGAGAAGTTTAAATGATGTAAAAATTTTCTAGTGAAAAAAAGAAATCTTATAATATTATAATAGGATCCTATGTTCTTACCAATTGTGTATTCATCGTAAAAAATCTTGGTAAAAAAATCATCCAATCCTAGGTTATATACCAACCAAGTTGAAATAAAATAATGACAAAAAATAGTATAAAATAACACACTAACCAAAGTATATATTTTCCACATTGTACCTCTAACTATAAAATAAACCTCCCCAAGATCCATTTAACCTATTACACAACAATGAACACATGATACTCTTTACCTCAAAACTACCCCTAGGTTTCCTAACTCCCCTACAATATATCTCAACATTAAAATTTTCCCCTAGAAGCCCTTCCAACTCTATGATCAAACCATTAATTTTACATTTGACTAGAATAAAGTGTGGTCCACTATCCCATTAATGAGTTATGTAAGTCCAAGAAGAATCTTAAACCCTTAACCTTTATGACCCCCTTAGGTAATCTTTTCAATTATGTACCATTTTCCCCAAAAATAGAATTCATTTATCTCACTTGGACATACATATCAAGTATAGCCTTTTTATCCAAAGTGATCACACTATAATGGCACCCTTCCTATAGGAGTATGAGATGAAAATTTATTCACCTAAACACTAAATTCCCCACTATACTTCCAATATTCATTCATCTTTATTATATTAATACCCTATGATACACCACTACCCATTAAAGCCCACCCTTAATCTATAAGACCATTGTATTCCATGTGATCCTTATTTACAAATTATATGAGGGTTGGTAAAAAAATTAGTTCAACCCTGAAATGAAACTCTAAAATCACATCATTGTATAAATTATTAGATATAAATGACACATTTCCACCAACAGTACAAGATAAATCATGTAATCCCATAATATTAAATCCAAAATTATTGATGGAAATATTCCCCTACTTTAATTCCATAAATTATTATCTCATAACATTCTATAGAGTAATCAACCCATAATTACATGATTTATAAGAAGGGTTTAAATATCTTATATTTACATGATATTTTAGGTTTATCATTTTAAAGAATTAAGAAAAACCAAACATAACAAAGTGGATATTTTTATATAGTGTGAATTTTTCTTCACAAAAATATATTCTTTTGTTTATACTCATGTTTCAACCATGAAATTTTTTCTTCATTAAATTTGTGTCACTATTTACCTTTCTAAAATTACTACACATCATAGTCCCTATGAAGTTTTTTCTAAAAACATGGTATAGGAACAAATCATAACAAGGGATATAAAAATTAAGGAAACCTATTAGTCCTATTAAAATCAATAAAACCCATAATAAAATTTTACTTTTTTTTATATTACAAAAATTGATCTCAAATAATTATTTTCTTCCACATAAAATCATCTTTTTTTACAAAAATATTTCATAAAATATCTTATAAGCAAGAATAAATGAAAAATAATATTCATGAGGGTCTATTAAATGGCATGTAAAAATTCTATTAAAGGATAACCTTTTTTAAAAAAGGTCTTAGTATTTATTTAAATCATAAGGTCATTTTCTTACCTTATGAAATCAAGATATTTCTATAAAAACTCATTTAAGTAGACTGGATTTTATATTGGTATTTTGGAAAATTAACTTCATATCACTCTTAAAATCACTATTATAATAAACCTAACAAAGGAATAACATCCACCATTAATTCTATTATGTCTTCTCTTGGGGAATATATCATTACCCAATGCACTAAAGGGTTATATCAGACCCACCCAAAATCATAAATTTTTCTGAAGAACCATAACATGATTGAACATATAAAATATTTCATTTTCACCATAAATATAATAAGAATTTTCATTTTATCCTATATATAAAATCAATTTCAGTTATCTCATGAAAATGGAAAGAAATTTCCTTTCCTCTTGAAAAGATTTAAAAACTAAAAATTACTAAAATAAAAATAATAACATGTTCTTTGAAAAACTATAGAAACATATTGAGGAATATTGATAATGGATAATAACTATGATGGTGGGAAACAGTACCCATGTGGTAAAAATTAAAATATATATTCTTTTTTAACTTTTATAAAGAAAGTTAAAACCAACCCATATGGTAAACTTTGAAAAATTACCTTTTAAATATTTGTAAAAAAAGTGAAAAGTTTTTGAAAATTACATTTGAAAATATTTTATGTATAAATAATAAAATTAATGAATCATTTTAATGAACATGTATATGGATTAAAAATAGTTCAAAACATTTAAAACATGGTTTTAGAGAAAAATAACTTACTATGCATCCAAAATTTCCACATATGAATTTTATTTTCATGAATAATAAAATTATATTAATTATTTACATTATTTAAAAAATAAATTCATTTTAATCCCCTTTTTATTATCTATTTTATTTCATTTTTTCACCATGTTATTTTTAGTTACTAAATCAGTAAAGTTCATGTCATATTTTTTCAAGTCATTTGGTCCTTAATGTTTAAAACTGTTCAGGTAGGATGAGTGAAGTAAAAGGGGTCCTGATTATATCATCTCCAAAGTCATAAAATCTTTATAATGTTCACATTTATACATTTAGTTTACATTTATAATAGTCTATGGTAGGTGTTTATGAAAAATGAAATACATCTTTTCTTGGAGGTGGTAGTCTATACATACACATGAGTGATGTTTTCATATTTATAATGGATGAAAAAGAAATAAATTAAATTAAGATTTACCTATATAGAATGATAATAATATTTTAAAGATAATATTTATTCATTAAATCCATCCTTATGGACACCCACATAAGATGGTAATGAAAAAAATTGCAACCTTTATGGAGGTTGTAGTCTGTACCTACACATGAGCGACATTTCTATTTTCCAATGAATGATATTCTAAGAAGGAATATGGTTTCAAATCATTATAAAATCATAATTATTTCATAAATATCATATATATATATATATATTCATTAAATTCATATTTATTACAAGATATTAAATTCGATGATGAAAAATAAAATACATAGCTTCATGGAGATGATAGTTCATATATACACATTAGAAATGTTTTCATTTCACATTAGATGGAAAGGAGGTGGAAATATATTGTTAAATAAACAAAATAATATTTAAATATAGTAAAGATACTCATTTAATTATATTAGGATGGTTATAATTTAATTTATATAGGAAATAGAATAAATTAACATGAAATTATTCTATTTATACTTATACCTCCTCCTTGGATATATACCGTTGGATTACACCTTAAGCCTTATAATATTGGTATTTTTGTGTAGCCCAAACCTCTATGAAGTGGGAGGATATTTGAGGTGATATTTTCAATTTTTTTCATGATATGACTAACAATGTGTATGGATAAGGGAGGAGAGAATGTTCTCTTTTATAATTGAGAGGAGTGGTGACCCTATAAATATTAATATCTTTACAATTCAATAAATGTTTTTATCCTCAAAATTGGAATCAATTTATTCAATTTAATAATATAGGATATTTTAATGTCAAAATACACACACTAAATAATATTTAGATAAGTTTTATATATATTTAAAGCTTTATCTATTAGTTTAACCCCCTTATTAACACTTTTATTGTTGTGGAAATTTTTTTCCATTGTAACTATTCATTATAATTGAAAATGAGATTGTTCTCATTAAAAAATTAGAACAATATTATTCAAAAAATGGGTCCATTTTCTATGATTTTATTTCTTAAAGTTTTAAAAATTACTATTAACATAAGTTTACAAAATTCAATGAAAAACTATTTATTTAAAAATGCCTTTTTAAAGCATAAAAATGATTTACCCTAAAATGAATAATAATATTGATTGTTAAGAATTGTTTTTGGGTTGGTATTAGAAAAAATAATGTTATTATAATTTTAGTTAATAAAAAATATGAATTTCACCTTCTAACCACTCAATTAAATAGAATGAAATAAATTATTTTTATTATATTAAAATATAACATAGGTTCCAAAAAGTCACACATGAGTTTCTAAATTAAGTGTAATACTTTTAAATGATCTATTATACTCCTTAAATACATTTTTGGTCATTAAAATCGGTTGATATATATTTTTTATGTCATGATTATATCATAATGATTTGATAGAATTTATGGTATTTGTAAAAATAGTATTTTTCACTATTCAACAAAAAATTATACCTTTCAAAAACATACCAAAACAAATCACCCAAAGATAATATTGATATAATGGAAAAAATAAATCAATTTAATCAAATTAAAATTCTAAAATTAAAAAATTTAACTTTTAAATAAAAGAATATAATTTAGGGAAAACAATACATTTAAAATAAAACTATTTCATTTTTGATTGAAAAATAACTTAAAATTATTATAGTCAATATGACTCCATAAAATCTAACCATGAAAACTAATAAGATAATAAATTTATTTATTTTTAACACTTTTCGGTTTTTTAGATTCTTCTACACTTAAATAACTTATATCCCCACAATTTTATTCATTAATTAATCAATTTAAGATATTTTTTCCTCATAGATTTTTTAGATTCCAAAGTTTCTTATTACATCATATTATTCTCCATTAAACATTAACTAGGTTGGTTACCTTATTCTATAACACCTTCTCTTTGTGATCAAGAATCTAAAATTAATTTTCACTATAAGAAATATTTTCCTCCAATAGATGTACTTCAGGGATCAAAACAAGAGATTCATCTTGTATATATTTCATTGACATCGAAACAATAAACACATCATGTACAAAATATAGACTCATAGGTAGGGAAATACATGGTAAGAAACTAATCTCACTTTCTCTAAAATTTCATATATACCAATAAACCATGTATTTAATATTCCTTTAATTCCAAAACACACAACTCCTTAAAATAGAGATATTTTAGGAAAAAAATGATCTCCTACCTCAAACAAGAGATTATTTCTTTTGTTATCTATACAAATAATACGCCTACTCTAAGCTACCCTCATATAGTGCTAAATCATATTTACCTTCTCAACTATCACTTTATCTATTTTTGGCCCAAAAACATTATCTCATTGAAATCTTCCCATCGTATAGGAATTTGACACTGCATCCCATATAATGCCTCAAATAGTGACATCTATATAATGGAATGAAAGCTATTATTATTAGAAAATTATATTATTGAAGGTTAGTAATCCAAACTTCCTTGATTATCCAATGAGAGTTCCTAAATAATATCCTAAAAATTCTAAAATATCAGCAATAATTATCCATTAGATTGAGGATGGAAATATACATAGAAACATATCCCATTACCCAATGACTTTTTAATTCCATTTAAAAAATATAATGTAAATATGGGATCATGATCTGATAAAATAGAAAGGGGAACTTGATATATCCTAACTATCTATTAAATATAGAATCTAATAATCTCATCCAAAGACAAAATATCTCTAATAGTAATAAAATGAACATATTTAGTAAAATGATCAACAATAACCCAAATAATATTATTACCTAGTGATATCTTCGGTAATACCACCATGAAATCAATGGACATATTCTACTATTTTCCCTAAATAATAGAAAAAAATTAAATAATCCCATTTGGTACTTTTCTCTCATCATCAACCTATTGACTAGTAAAAAATTTCATGATAAAATTATCAATATCTTTTATCTTTCCTTTTCACTAATAATATTCATCATGGTCTCTAAACATGTAAGTATTTCTAGGATTAATAGAAAATGGAGGTCTTTGAGACTTAGTCAATAATTCCTTTTTTAATAGGGAATAAATTATATCACACAACTATTTTCTAAACCATATAGCACATTCATTATAAAAGGTAAACTCATGTAACATATCATTATTAACCAATTCTTTCTTTCCTTGAAAATAAGACACAAAATATTTATTTTTTTCCATATAAAGTAATATTATAGGAACAACCTTGAAAAGATAAGGAAATAGTTCAAAAAGGGGGAGGGGCACTGAGAAATCATGGGGGTCTAAAATAGTGAAGTCTGAGGGAATCAACCCTAACCAGATTGAATCCCTTAGTAGGGAAGGACCCAAGACCTGAAAATTAAGAAATAATATCACTATGAGTTACCTTGGAAGATATGAAATCCATGACTGCATTCCCTTCGCACCATGTATGTAGGATATCCATGTTACAACCCATGAGATCCTTGCAGTGTTAGATAATATATTCAATAGTACATGGGATGTTAGAATTACCTCGAATGGAGTTGAAAATGGTTAATGAGTCAGTATCCATAGAAGACAAATGAATATTCTTTGATTACATACCCTAAGACCCATCAGTAACGCCTGTGATTCTTGGAGAGAGTATCCCCTTCATAGGAGAGAAGAGAAATAAATATAGAGTGATCCCCATGGATCACAGATCAATCCTCCCCCCTCACGACCCCCTAATTGAGCGAGCCATCGATCTTCAGCTTCAGGCATGACTTATTAGGGTTCCACCTTACCCAATTTCCATGCTCAGATCTGGTAGTTGGATGGGGTTCCATGTTGGAGGCCCAAAACATCCTTACAAATAACAATATTCTCTTAGATCCTTTATAATTATTTCTAACAATGATGATTTTTTATATCTGAGCCAAAAGAGATAATTTTTCAGGATACATAACATAAAATCCAAGATTCCTTAAATCATTTACTATTGCATCATGTTCAAAATGTATATTTTTTAATGATATATTATCCTTTCATCTAAATGCATCAACTATCTTGTTTTCTTTAGAAGGATGATTGTGAATCATGAAATAATAATCCTTTATCAGTACTATCTATCTTATTTTCCACATATTTGACTCTTTTGGGTGAATATACACTTTAAAAATTAATTATTTGTATATATTTCAAATTTACCCCATTTTAAAAGATTACTTAAAATTTTTCATGCAAATATTACTGCTATAAAATCAGAATCATGCATTGGAAAATTATTCTAATAGAGTTTCAATTTTCATGAAGCATATGAAATGAACCATCATCTAACATAAATACTCATACAAGGCCCTTCATTAAAGAATGAATATAAATAAAAAACTCCCCATTTCATGATAGATATTCTATCACTGGATCATTAAAAAATATTATTTTAAATTCCTAAAAAAACATCTCATTTCTTTACCCAAATGAATTTAACTCCCTTTTAGGTTAACATGGTTACTAAGATAGAAAAATGATCAAATTTTTCAAAAAATGCATCATTAGTAACATGATAATACAAGAAAACATCAAATATTAGTAAAATTCATTGGTCTTGGACACTCTTTCCCCAATTTTGTTTTTACAATATAAACTATTATAAAATTTTTGGCTATAATGTACCAAATAAATGAAATCTGATGCAACCAAAATTCACATTTACTGATTTTTACATATAACTTAATTTCCTTTAAAATTATGAAACACAATCTTGAGATGATTCTCATGATCCTCATAACTTTTAGAATATACCAGAATATCACCAATAAATATAACCATAAATTTTTCCAAATACTCATACAAATATCTATTTACAAGATACATAAATAGAGTTGGTGCATTTTTCAACCCAAAGTTCATAACCACTAACACATAATATATATAAATAGTATGAAATGTTGTCATTATAATTTATTCTTCAATTAATTTTAGTTTATGGTTTCCAGATCTGAGGTTAATCATTAAGAAATTCTTAGCACCGTGGAGTTGATCAAACAAGTTATTAATATGATGGAACATATACTTTTTCTTAACAACAATTTTTTTGATTAATATTTAATCAATAAAAATCCTTATAGAACCATACTTCTTTTTAACAATCAAAATAGGATATCCCAATGGGAAGTGTAAAGGAGGATGAATCCCTTGTCAATTAATTCTTTTACTTGCATTTTTAACTCTAATAACTCCATCCAAGCCATTAGATAAGGTGGTTTTGATATTGACATAGTATTGGGAACTAAGTAAATGGCGAATTTAACTTTTTTATTAGGAATAAAACTAGGAAATTCATCGGTAAATACACATGAATATTCAATTACCATATGCATATCACTAAGATGAATAATTCCATTCATTTCAATGATATGTGATAGATATCATTTATCCCCATCATCAATCAACTTCTCAGCTTCTAGATATGATATCATAGGTTTGAAATCATTCTTAAATAAAAAAGGAAACTCTTAATGATAATTAAATATAAATTCATTAGATTCTCAATCTATTTTATAATGATAAAGTTAATTTTAATCCATAACTGAAATGAAATAAATTTCCACTAAGGTTAATCTATTGTGATGTGAAGGAAATACATTCCAAATATTATTATAGGAAGGTTCCCACAATTGTTTTGTTTAATACTTCCACTATAAGATTTTAAAAAAGTTATATATCTATTAATTTAGGTGATATTTCAATTTTTCTAAAAAATATCTTAGAAATAAAAGAATTTGTAGACCACGAATCGAACAAGACATTGGAATAATCTGAATAAACAAGTAATGCACCTTTCAACACTTTTTTGATGGTTTAGAATTCATCGATGTAATAAAAAATTACTTTTCCACAACCTTATGCTTATGACCTTGATGATTTGTGTCCTTATTTATTTTATTCAGGCACACATCATAATTATGAACCATATCATTAAAATTAAAACTTCTTACTGCTAACTTATCATTCTTGTTCTAACCATTACTATTTCTCTTTTTATTACACTCACAAGCCAAATTTCATGGCTTAATATATCAATAATACTATTGACACTCCTTTACGTCCTAGAGTCTAATGAATGAAAAGGGAAATACATTAACACAAAGTGATTCATCCTTTGAAAAAACATCAAAAATTGACAAAGGCATGAACACAGATTTGTTTACACTTGGTTCGCGCAAGTTTCATCATGGCCGCGCAAGTACACTTGCACGCCTCATATTGGTCGTGTAGGTGACTTGCACACCCTACTTGATTTTTGCCCAGGGTATTTAGCTGCCTATAAATACCCCTTGTGGCCCCCCCATTTCAGGACGGAAAAATTCAAAAAGTCATATTTAAGCTATGGTCTCCCTAGCCTTTTCTTGAAGTCTTTCGGTCACTTCTAAGGTAATTTCTTACCTAGAATGGAAGATTTAAATAGAAAAAACAAGGCCTAAGTGTTGAAACTCATCAAAACTTGCGCACCTAAGTGGCCAACCCTTAAGGGAAATGGCCACACTTGCGCACCGACTTATCCCTTCAACAAAACTTGCATGACACTTTTTTGGAAGCCTTTAGGGATAATACTAAGGGCTTGCTCCAAGTCTCTCCCAAGTATTACCATAAGGGTTGACCGTCACTCAAGTACCCATGTGTCGTGCAAGTATACTTGCGCGACCATGACTTGTGCGCCTACACAGGACTTGCATGCCCACACAGGACTTGCAAGCCTCTCTCCTTTTTTGGGTGCCCCTCCTACCTATTCACTTGCTTTCTTCAAATCCACCTCTCCTCTTCAAGATTTAACCTTCAGAACCATCTTCAAAACAATTTATGGCATGGTTCCTTTGTTGGTTTCATTATCTGAAAGGAATTCTGTGGAAAATCTCTCAAAACCTAGTGATTTACATATCTTCATGTCACTAAGGTGAGAGATTTAATTCATTAAACCTCATCCTTTAAGATGAGAAGTTCCCTAATCCAGGCCTCCTTTTCAGGAATAATCCCTAGTCATAATTTCTCTAATTTGGGCATCTTCCTTAGGAGTAAGCCCCACTCATAAATTCCATTAACTTAGGCCTCCTTCTCAGGAATAAGCCCTAAGTCTCAAGTCTCCTTAACCCGAGCCTCCTATTCAAGAGTAAGCCCCAGTCATAATTCCCCTAACCTAGTCCTCCTTTTCAGGAATAAGCCCCAAATCTAAAATCCCTTTAACATGGGCCTCCTTAGAAATAATCCCCAGTTCTCAAGTCCCTTTAACCTGGGCCTCCTTCTCAGGAATAATCCCCAGTCATAATTTCTCTTAACCAGTCTTAATTTCTTTTGGTTTTGACTTCCTTATTAGGAATAAAACCCAATCATAAGTCCTCTCTAATTTGGGAATCCTTCTAAGGATTAAGTCCTATGTTAAGTATTTGAATCTCCATAAAGCACATATACCTTTATGGACCTTATTCCCGGGTTTCTTCCCTGAAGTAAATCCCATCTATCTTGGGTATTAATACATACATAAGCCCCACATCATTTCTTATGATTACATCTTTCATGGCACAATTGTCAGGTTTTACCAATACCTCTTGTTTCTCACATCGATCATGACTCACATGAGCTTAGAGCTTAAAAGTAATTATGAAATCTTTCATTAAGCCATCAATCATATATAAAACTCATACTTCTTTACTTGAACTACATGGGTTCTGATTCCTTTTCTAAACAAGGATACGTACTTAGACCATATGCGGGTACGATCCCAACTCTGAAATAATCCATGTCCTTCTGAATGAAAATAAACTTCAAGTGCCCCGCTGAGTGGCTTTAAAACCAGTATGGTTATCATAATAACCAAGAGATATTTATACAATGTATTGAAGTATACCATTGAATAAGAATCTCTAACAAATACAGATGATTATCTATCAATGAAGAACCTAGAATACATATAAAATATTCTCTAAATATTATAAATATTAATCATTGATTGTCAGATCTAAAGGAAATATCATTTTCATACTTCGTAATGTAATAAGGATTCACAAACATAACTTAAATCTATAAATAGAATCCTGGAGTAGACAATAATTTCCTTAAAAAAGGTGTGATGAGTCTGACCTCCCATCCTCTTGACCAATGCGAATTCTTAAGCCTCATCAGTTCACAACTAGTGAGCACCTACCTTTGGAAAGTAGGTCCAAATGGATATAGAATCATTGGATGTTTCTGGTTCTATGAAAAAACCCGTTAGAAACCGATTGGAATGTTTGAACCTTAAAAAAACAAGGTCATCCCCATTTCCAAAGGAAACAAAAAACGGTGAACCCAACGTGAATCCTTAACCAAGTTAAAATGATGTTTTACTTATTTGTTAGGCCCCTATTTAAACTCAATGAGAGGGATAACAAAACAATCAATAATATATGTGCTCATCTAAAAGATGTAGTGGCCGAACGTATCTGGATTATCTTTGTTATATCAAACATGCACTCTTTTCTAAGATCTTCTACGTTACAGAAATGGCTTCTCTTAAGTTCACACCTATGAATTCCTCTGCTGTGAATATTTCTACTGCTACTCCTGCTGGATCATCGTCTGCTCTGAGGACGACAGAACCTACTCATCATCTTCAATGCTGGGTATCAAATGCACTGGTTAAGGAATACCATCGATATGGTACCATTCCGACTCTGGAGGCTGCTCGACAAGCCCTCCAAGTCAATAATTCACCCTGGTTGTCCAGACAGCGACGACCAGCGATCAAGAAGCAGGTGGTACCAACCACCATTTCCAACCATTTCGGGTAATTATCCCTGGAACACGACAACCATTCCCTCCCATATTCTGAGGAGGTAAATGATAAGGTCACTCAAGGCCTTAATTCAAGGAAACAAGAGTCTTTCCCAAGGGATCCCACCAATAATCACCGCTAGACTCGTGCGACAGTGCGCCCTCAACATGATGAGGGTGTTGTCTCCAGGCGTTCGACTCAGGTTCCTCGAACCCAAGAAGGCAAGATGAACCACCAGAGGCGACGACCGGTCAACAATGAGCAGGTTCTTATCTCTGCCATTTTTAGAGAAGTCCACCAACCTAAATTGGTGGAAAGCAACGAGCGGGCACACACACCCATCCATTTTAATTCCGCTATATAGTAGACTCGTCTGGCAGCAGCATGCCATTCCCGCTAGGAAATTCCAGTGGAGTATTATAGAAAAGAATGTACACCTGTTTATAAATCATCAGCTAGTCAACAGGCTCGTTTGACTAGATATGATGAATCCCATTAACCCAATGTGTTGACGACTGGTAGATTGGCACATACACCTGATTACACTCATCAATCCCGCGAGCAGTCTCGTCTTCCAGTATTGAAGTAAGTTCTTTAACCACATTCGGCAGATTGCAATCAGCAGGCACATACACCTACTAGTATTGATCAATCCTACCAACAGTCTCTTTTGGTAGCACCCGGAGAAGTCAATTGGAAAGCCCCAATGACAAACAGGATGCAGACTCAACTCTCTACCCCACACGTGAGTACTGTCAGAATTCACTGACAAGAAAAGGAGGACAGGAGTAGGAACACACACCTACTCCAAGCACAGAATGGATGAATATTCCCATTCCGATAGATGAAGTCACCAAACACATTCTAACAATGGTGAAGGAGCAGAAGCAAATCCCTGCTCATATTCTGGATGCCTGCCAGAATATTATAATAGCTTCAGTAGCATCACAGGGAAAGAAATGGAAATCTATCCCTACCAGTGGAGTGACACATCAACAATTTACTCCGGAACATACAAACACCTCTGTTCCAGTCCAAGAGGGTTGTGGGGAATACTCCCCCATGCCATACGAACAACCAAGTCAGGCACATACACCTGATTTTATTGGATATAATCAGTCTAACCTGACTATTTCTCCTGAGCAGACACATAAACTTGCCCATAATAACCACTTTTGTTAACAAGTGGTTCCAAAAGTGAGTATGAAGGCGTCTAAGAAAAAGACTCGTCCAGCACAGTCAAGAAATCAAGATCCAATCTGTAACAAGGCCTTGCTCGATGCTGGAGTTATTGATGCACTTTGACAATTATCTATTGCAACTCAAGATTATACTCTCTAAGTTCCCAATATTGGGAACATTAATTCCGAAGTTCAACATAAAACACTTCCTCATGAAGGCTTACTTCATGACAGTTCGGTAGATCTCGAAGTATCATATTCAGATGAGAGCCATGAGAACCTTCTGCATGGCCAGAAGACTAAGGAGCAAGAGGTTTCATCTTTTGCTATAACCCACCATGGTGGTCCTCCCCATGATGATGAATTTAGCTGCGAAATTCCTCTCTGCAGTAATAATTCTCATTGCCTGGAAAATTATTCAAAGGACAATCTAGTGACGAGAAATCCCTCTTATCTTGAGGCACTTGAAAATGTGAATCCAGTCATGTATGATGCTTTACCATTAGCAAGTGAAATACTTTCTTAATTAGAAGATAGCCCGAGGGGTAGGTCATTCTCCAAACCACCCCTATGTCATTTATCTTTTAGTTTGATAAGTGAATTCTCTACCGATCTTGTTGAATCTGATGAAGAAACAAGGAAGTACCAACTTTGGTCTAAGCAAGTAGAAGAATATTCATTGAATGATAAAGAGGAAGTGCTGAATATGAGAAAACAACTGGCGAAAGGTGATGTTCCAGTCATGTTTTGGACTTTGGCTGACTCTCAGTATGACATTCTAGAGATGTTGGCAAAAGATGGTATTCAAGATATTCGTCTCAACATGTGGAAAGCACTTTGTAAATTGAAAAAGAAAATATTATCTTATGATTAATATGAAAATCATGTCAAGATAATAGAAGGTTTACAATGCCAAATTGATTTGGCATCTCTTTGAGTTTCTCGATATTCGAAGGATGAAAAGCAGCAGAGAGCCCTTCAACGTTCATGCCTTGGCGCACTAAGAAGATTGCACCAGTTAATTTCCAATGCCCCATCTGGTATTCATATCAGGGGATGGGGTGTCCATGGAGTACTACATTTCAATGTACTCTCCAGCCAACAAAGCCCGCCGAAAATGGTCTCATGCAATGTTATTTCCCATGGATGGCCACAACCAATTGGCTTTGTTTGTAATCAATGGCTCACTCAAGAACATGCCTCAACTAGTTCTTCTCAAAATCAGGAATACAGAGAAAAAGTTGTTGAATTACTCTTGTATCAGGCAAATGAGAATATCTAATAGGCTTCTCATTTAGAGCAAGCACATCATCAAGTGATAGAAGTGTCATAAATCATCCAACGTTCATTTGAACCAGGTGATTTGAGTGGATTTCAGTTGATGCAACCAGACAATTTCCAGACTAAAGTCCGTAAGATAAGGAGAGATTTTAAGAAAGTCTCAGATATAGTAGCTCAAGAACCACCCCGGATTTCCAGACTGAGGACTCTTTTAGCCCAACCCTCAGAATCATCAAATAGGATTCAAGGAGTTGAGCAGGAAAAGAAGGAACAGCCCCAGTCCACAGGACTGGGGACTTTTTCAAATCCCCAATCTCTTCCTCAGAGAAAGTTAGTCTTCTCTTGATTAGGGAAGAAGCCACAAGAGGAACTAGGAGACGAATTATCAGAAGATTCCCTCCAAATTACGATTTTTCAATAAGTTCCTGAGGGATCAAATCAACAAAAGGCAATATCTCTTCAAGGACATGGAAAAAGACAATATCAAAAAAATGATAATGGAAGGGATGCAATGCGTTATGAATCAATTAATGTCATCAATGCATTTGTTGCTGATCCCCCAGATGAGGCTCACTCAGAGGGATCAGATGAAGAAGTTCCTGCCCAAGAGGCTGTGCACACAGAGACAAATGAAGAAGGTGTGCGTACATGAAACCAAAGGCTCACCCAGAATCTAGGTATTCCTTCAAGTAACCCACTTCCCCCTATCCAAAAGTGATCAAACAAGGGGAAAGTAAAGAATCAGGTTACGTCCCATCCTTCCTATGGAGAAGGCTAATTGCTCTCACTAGAGCAAAGATTTGCACAATAGGAGGAGGAAATAATGGAATTAAGGAGGTTGAATGCAGAACTACTTTAAGGTAGTTTTCCTCCTAAGCGTGCTGGAGTCATTCAGCCAATGTAATTTGTTGCAGCTACTGAGATGGATCAAGAATATCCTCCTCTATCATTACACCCTCACAGGTCTAATCCTATGGGTCATGCACAACAACAATCGATGGTGCTACCATTAGTTGCAGTACTAGCCACCACACCTGTCCATGCTCCAGTGGTTGCACCTGCTCAAGTCCAAGCTCAACTGGATGTTTCTCAAAAGTTAATAACTACTATTGAGTCATTAACAGCTCGGTTGGATGCTATAGAGGGAAAATGAGCTCAAATTCAACCAGAAAAGAGAGCTTACCCCGAATGGGTTGATGCAATTCCTCCCCCATCAAATTTTGCAAGTACCACATTCCCAATGTTTAATGGTTTGGGAGACCCAGAGAAACACTTAACACATTTTGTTTCTCATTGCGATCCTATGATGGGAACCCCTCAGCAATAGGAAGCAGTTAAGCTTAGGTGTTTTGTAGAGTCATTACAAGGGCCTTCTTTTTTCTGGTATACAAGCCTGCAATCCCGGTCAATTACCAGGTGGGAGGATCTCCGTCAAAGATTCCTTCTTCAATTCAGCTCAATGTTGCCAAAGAGAACAATTTTTGATCTTACAAACTATAAGAAAAGGGAGAATGAAAGGGTTTCAGATTTCATTGCTCGCTGGAAGGGATTAACATATTCCCTGAGCTTAGAACTCCCTCAAGAAGAGTTTTTGCCAATCTGTGTGGCAAATTTGTGTGATTCGTTGTGCACAACATTGATCCCTGTGAAATACATAGGAGGGTTTAGAGACCTTACTTTGATTGCTCAATAGATTGAAGACTATCTTATGAAGACTAAGGATAAAGCTCATGTAATTCCATCATCTCCACGAAGGAGAATGGGTAAAGAAGAGACTGCTACAGTTATGCTTAAACAAGCACCTGTACCTGCTTCTACTTCAAAACCTTCATCTTATCGAAGGGATCCACCTCCTGAACATCAACAACAGAGGCTGTTTAGTCAAGATGTTTAAAGAGATAAAAGATAGAAACAATTTGAGGATCTGAAGAGAAAATTTTATTCTTTTCGAAATGAACAAGTTCCTGGTTACTTCATTTCAGATCTGGAAAATAATGTGGTTCAATTTCCAAGGCCTAAAAGGCCAAATAATGAAAGAGATGAAGACTGCCCCAATTATTTACCATTTCATTAGATGTTAGGGCATCCCGTTCAGGAGTTTTTTGTCTTCAAATACCTCCTACAAAATATGGTGGACTCAGGAAAAGTCAAATTGAAAGGTTCTTTAGCTCAGGTAGCATGTGTTACTACTACAAATCCAGAGGAAGAAGGTGAGTGGAAAGAAGTCAAAAACAAAAGTGCGAAAAAATATGATGATTGGATGGTCAGAAAAACGATCAAGTGAACTCATTCCATTTTGTGAATGAAATTGAAGAAACCAATTGTGTGTTCTGCTATGAATGCCACAGAAAAACCCACTTCCTTAGAGGGAAAATCCTCAAAGAAGCGGCATAATTCAAAGAAATAGGAACAATCAGAATAAGATGAGATCGTGTCAAAGACCAAGTTGTCTTTGACTCTGACAGATTTTATTCCATCTACTTCAAAGCTACGGGCACCGTCCCACCAAATGGAACAACCTAAATTGGCTAATCAGGCAGAGTCTTCCTCAGAAGAAGAATTAATATTTGGTTCTGTTAATATTATTTATTTAACAGATCCTTATGCCAGTCATAGTTTTGATCCTGATGAGCCTGGATTCTCTGTATCTAAAAGAGGAATTAGAGGGATTTCTAGAGGTCTGGGATATATAGGAAGACGTGGATATCCTAGAATACACTATTCCAATTCTACCCCTGCTAGAACTGTATATGCAATAGAAACTCATGGCAGAGCCCTTCAGCGGGCTCAACAAGAACAGGCAAATTCTTCCACCAATATCAGATTCAGTCCTAGTACAATTATTCTGGAGGATCGGTTAGAGGTTCCACCTTCTTCCTCTAAACAATTAAATAGACCTATTTAGTCTAATCTTCTAAATCTAGGAGTATTTCCAACTCCTAGCTCGATACAAGAAGCATATACATCCAAAGCATAAACTTATAAGGCACCTGCGAAACCACATGTTCCTGTTGGGAAACAGAGACCTTTGCAACAAAAGTATGATTTATTGAAAAATTTGGCCCAAGTACCATCCAAGTTATCAATTCTAGATGCCTTGAATCTATCAAAGGATCTTCGAGAGGCACTCATTGAGGATTTGTCAAGTCCTCAGGAATTTGAAACTGAAATTGCTGCGGTTGAAGTATACCATGTTGAGAATGGTACTGCAGAATTCCATGCAGTGATATATTTCATAGATGAAGATAAAGAGGATGTTGTGCATGGACATATCAGAACTTTGTAATTATCTGGAAAGGTCAATGGTGTAGATATCCGAAGAGCTTTCATTGATAATGGTTCAGGTGTCAACCTCATCCCCATTCATACACTTCGTCGATTGGGCCTCACAGAATCTGATTTATCTACTTCTAATTTGATGTTACAAGGATATGATAAAAACGAACAAGAACCACTGGGCGAGATTACACTAAGAGCTCAGTTTGGAGACCTTGTATCCAATTCAGATTTTATGGTTGTTGATCATGACTCATCCTTCAACATCTTTTATGAAAGACACTACTGGAAAATTGCCCTATACCCACGGTTCAAAACCGTGGGTATAGCCCCCAAAACCGTGGGCTGGAATGGCGTTGGGATAGGGGGGTCACCCTATACCCACGGTTTGGAGAAACCGTGGGGATAGGTTTCACACAGCGTGGCAAGTGCGTGGCCACGCTGGCAACACATTGACCCCACGGTTCTCAAACCGTGGGGATTTTAATTCTCAAAAAATACCTGCTGGGTATCGAACCCAGGTCTCCTCCGCATTGGACGAATTATCAGACCAACCAGGCCATTGTTATATTTTAATATATAAGCATATATCTGCGTATATATATTAATAGGCCGAATTGAATTATAAAAAAACCTCCAGCGGGAATCGAACCCGCGCTTCTTCTAACGAATCTCGCAGGAGAAACTTCACCGCACCAACTAAGCTGTAACTCATTTTAATATATAAGCATATATCTGCCTATATATATTAATACGCCAAATTGAATTTTAAAAAACCGTCCAGCGGGAATCGAACCCGCCCTTCTTATAAGGAATCTCGCAGAAGCAACTTCGCCGCACCAACCACGCTGTAACTCGATTCTGTTATATTAATATGCATTTTTATATTTATATTCATATTATTCACACGGTGCATATTAAAAATAAGCGGCCAAGGGGTTTTGAAACCGCGACGTCCAGCATACGAGCCGCGCGGATGGACCAACCAAGCTGCCGATTTTTTCTGTATACTAATTTTTATAAACCTAAATATATGAATTCAAATCATTGGTAAAAATTTCCCCGCCAAATTGTTTTTGTCTTCCCGCGCTATTTTTTTTTGCCGCCATAGGCTATCCCCACGGTTCTACAAAACCGTGGGGATAGGCCTTCGATTTTTTTTTTATCCCCACGGTTTTTGAAGAACCGTGGGGATAGCCCTAGAAATAAATACCTATACCCACGGTTTTACAAAACCGTGGGTATAGGGCTTCGAGAAACACTCTATCCCCACGGTTTTAGAAAAAACCGTGGGTATAGGTGACCAATACCCACGGTTTTCTAGAACCGTGGGTATAGGTGACCAATACCCACGGTTTTCTAGAACCGTGGGTATAGGTTCCCACACTATACTTATACCTACGGTTTTAGAAAACCGTGGGTATAGGGCACCCCTATACCCACGGTTTTTCCCAAAACCGTGGGTATAGGTCTCTTTTCCAGTAGTGAGACCCTGACTACATCAACATGCATCTATCCCTTCATCATACCATCAATGTCTTAAATATTGTTTCGATGGTCAAATTGGGACACTGTATAGTGATAAGGCCCTGTTCAAGACATGTGAATCTCAATACATTGAGGCGGAATTCTATCACATGAAGGGAAAGAAGAAATCCACAACAAGGGAGGTTACCAAAGTTAATGCTCCATATGGTTTGGAAAAGATTCGAGTAAACCCATTCACACATGTGAGTACAGATTACGTGTTTCCTATCAGTCAAATTGACAGGATAAACCCAAATCCAAGTACTCTTATGGAAACTTCCATAATATTAATTACAGAAATCAAGCCCGACAGCATGGGAGAAATTGGTGATTCACCAAGAAATGATGAAAACTCAAATGGAGATGTCTTCATTTCATCTGCTGAAATCCAGAAAGTCTATACTTCACCAACCAGGTCAGAAGAAGTTATAGAAATGTCAAAGGTGAATGATGATGTTGATTATCAATCCATCATCTCCTATTTATTACCCAAGGAAGACCCTTCATCATCAATAGGGTCAGAAATGGAAGCCTCTTCTTCAAGATGTTCAAATTTTAACATCTCTTCTGATCATGGAAATTACGCTTCTTTATCTAATATGCAAGTAGAAACAGAAGAAATAACACATGTTGAAGAAGAAGAGGAAGATCTCATAGATGCTCCTCCATCATTTGAATAGGGTATCACTACCACTATGGATGAACTCAGAGAAATAAATCTGGGTACAAAAGAAGATCCACTCCCCACTTTAATTAGTGTGTCCATGACTCTTGAAGATCAAGAGATGTATGTTTCATTTTTAAAGCAAAATCAAGATATATTTTCATGGAAATATACAGAGATTCCAGGGATTGATCTTGATGTTGCTACTCATCATTTGGGTTTTCCAGAAGAACATCGAGGATTTAAGCAAGCCACTAGAAGAACACACCCAACCTATGCTTCCAAAATTGAAGCTGAAGTGGATAAGATTATCAAAGATAACTTCATCAGAGAAGTTCAATATCCCAAATGAATGGTTAATATTGTCCTTGTGAAAAATAAGAATGAACAAATTAGAGTTTGCATTGATTTTAGAGATCTTAATCGGAATTTTCCTAAGGATAATTTTCTAGTTTCGACAAAAGAACTCTTAATTGATGAAACAGATAGCTATGAAGCACTTTCCTTCATGGATGGATATTTAGGATATAATCAAATCCAAATGGCTCCATAATATGAGGAATCTACAGCCTTCAGAGCCCCTCAGGGTGTGTTTTTTCTATAGGGTAATGCCCTTTGGCCTGAAGAATGCAGGTGCAACATATCAGCGTGCCAGGCATCGTATCTTCAAACCCTTTTTAGGGAAGTTTGTTGAATGGTATGTGGACGATTTGGTGGTTAAATCCAGGCAATGTTCTAATCACTTGTATGATTTTGAAATCATATTCCACAAACTTTGGCAATATAATTTGAATATGAACCCCTTAAAATGTGATTTTGGGGTAATTTGAGGAAAATTTCTTAGTTTTTTTGTACGCCATCATGGTATAGAATTCGATCCTGAGAAGACAAAGTCAATCCTTGGTATGTCACCTCCTCGAAATTTGAATGAATTGAGAGGACTCCAAGGACACTTAGCCTATATTCGGCATTTCATTGCCAATTTGGTAGGAAAAAGTTTACCCTTCACCAAATTGATGAAGAAGGGATTCACTTACCAGTGGATTGAAGAATGTCAAGAGGCATTCAATATTCTCAAGAAATATCTCTTGAGTCCACCGGTATTAATGCCACCTGTTGAAGGAAGGCCATTGATTCTTTATGTGACAACTCTAGAGCGATCATTGGGTGCCTTCCTTGCCCAGAATAATGATGCTGGGAATGAAAGCAGCCTCTACTATCTCAGTCAGACTATGCTTGAAGCAGAAACCCGATATTCAAATATTGAGAAGTGATTCCTTTCATTAATCTTTGTAGTTCAGAAGTTGAGACATTACTTGAAACATCATGAGGTCCAATTGGTATCTCGTAATAACCCGCTCAAATTCATCCTTAGTCGTCCAATGCTTACAGGACATCTGGAAAGGTGGGAAGTTATTTTACAGCAATTTGATATCCAGTACGTGTCTTAAAATGAAATAAATGGCCAAGCTCTAGCATATTTCCTTGCTGAACACCCTTCAGTAGAAGATACATCTTCAGATATTGAAATTCTTGATGAGTAAGTCTTCTCTATTCAAGATAGTCTTCAAACATGGGAAATGTACTTTGATGGATCTTCCAGAAGTCAAACAAGGAAGAAAATGGAAGATCCTAAATTCAACAAAGTTGGGTTAGGAATTGTGCTCATTTCTCTTAAAAGGCATTGCTACCCTATTCCTTCTCATTGTTGGGAGGTGGGATAAATAATGAAGCAGAATACCATGCTCTCATCGCAGGATTGGAGTTGACACTTCAGGCACAAGTGAGTCACTTAAAGGTGAAAGGTGATTCAGACCTAGAAATAAAACAGGTCAATGGGGATTATGAAATCAAAAAATAAGAACTAATCCCTTTGTATGATTACGTCAGAGAGTTAATGATAGAATTTCCTTTGGAACTGGAATTTTTTTATGTCCCACAATCACAAAATTCCCAAACCGATGCACTGGCTAATATAGCTACAACTCTGGAAGATCCAAATCGGGACGAGACAATTATCAGTATTGACCACCGTTGTACAATTTCACATTATGTTCAAACCATAATAGAGGAAATCAATGAAATTAGTCCCATTTCTGAACCATATGGTCATACTATGGGATGGATGACACCTATCAGGGAATACCATCAAAATGAAACACTTCCACCTGATAGAGCTGGGAAAGAACAAATCTGGCGACGTGTGGAAATTTCACTCTTTATGATAGCCCAGATCACCTAGAGAAAGTTCTCTACAAAAGAGGTTTTGATGGAAGTCTCTTCAGATGAATTGATGGTGAAGAGACAATGGCTGTCATGAAAGAAGTGCATGCATGAGTCTGTGGTGCCCATCAGTATGGACATAGACTATCTGATCAAATTCGAAGGCTTGGATACTTTTGGCCTTCAATGATACAAGATTGTGTTGATTTCAAAAAGAAGTTTCATTCTTACCAAGTATATGCCAATTTCATTCATCAACCCCCAGAGTTGCTTCATACAGCTAAATACTCATGGCCATTTACCACATGGGGAATGGATGTAGTAAGACCTAATCATTCGGCTATATCCAAGCAGTTTAAGTACATTCTCACTGCTACTGACTTATTTTACAAATGGGCAGAGGAAATACCTCTCAAAGAAGTTAGTTCTAAAAGCATTTTTAGCTTCATCAAGTCTAACATCATTTCTAGATTTGGTGTCCCTCATACCATATTGACGGATAATGACACCAACTTCTGTTCATCCGAGGTAAGGAAGTTGTATCAAGAATACAACATCAAATCCAACCATTCCTATCAGTATCATGCAGCGACCAATGGTCAAATAGAAGCCTTAAATAAGACTCTTTCAAATATACTACAAAATATGGTGGATAAAGATAAGAAATCATGGCCTAATAAACTATTTCATGCTTTATGGGCTTATTGGACCACCACCCGCACTGCAATGCGGTCAACTCCATATTCATTGGTATATGGAACAGAAGCAGTCTTGCCCATTGAGGTTTAATTACCCTCACTCAAGGTAGCCATTTGTGATCATTCATCTTCAGATGAACAATCTCAAAAGTGATTGGATGAATTGAAACGATTAGATGAGAAAAGATTGTGCACCTTGCACCACTTGGAAGTCTATCAAAATCGAATAGCATGAGATTTCAACAAAAGTTTTTGTCTTCGTTCATTAATTCAGGGAGAATTGGTATTGGCTCTCAGAATTACAATGATACCAAGAAAGAAACATCCCAAGTTGGAACCAAAATGGGAAGGACCTTACTAAATACATAAGGTCTAATCCAATGGAGCTTATTCTTTAATCTCAATGGATGGAGAACTCATCACTACTCCAACCAATTCTAGATTTCTGAAGAAGTATTTTGTGCAACACAAATACTTATACATCCAACAAGACGTTAAACTACACCATCGACAGTCCATGCATATGACCTTAAACTATTTTCACTTACATCCAACATGACGCTAAACTGTGACGTCCTAGATACATGACGCTAAACTGTACAGAAGTCCCTTACGTCCAGCAAGACGTTAAACTGCACCATCGATGGTCCATGCATATGACCTTAAAATATTTTCACTTACATCCAACACAACGCTAAACAGTGACGTCCTAGCTACATGAAACTAAACTGTATAGAATTCCCTTACGTCCAGTAAGATGTTAAACTGCACCATTGCTGATCCATGCATATGACCTTAAACTATTAGCACTTACGTCCAACACGACGCTAAACTGTGACATCCTAGCTACATGACGCCAAACTGAACATAAGTCCCTTACGTCCAGCAAGACATTAAATTGCACCATTGACGGTCCATGCATATGACCTTAAACTATTCACACCATCATCCAACATGACATTAAACTGTGAAAAAGTCCCTAATACGTCCAACATGACGTTAAACTGTTTCCTCTTTTGTCCTTACTACATGAAATTAAACTGCAAAGTCCCCCTTTAATCCAACATGACATTAAAATGTATTTTCCCCATCATCTTAGCTACAGGACGCTAAACTGTACAACACCCTTATTGTCCAATATGATGCAAAACTGTGTTCACGTCCAACATGAAGTTAAATTGTGTCCCTATATTTGTCATACATGATGTTAAAATGTACTGCTCATTCATCCTACATGATGTAAAACTGACAAAGTTTCTTAATACATCCAACATGATGTTAAACTATATTTTTTACCTGATACATGACACTAAATTGTGCAGCACCAATAGTTCTGACTGCAAGACTTTAAATTGGATAGTCCCTTCATATGTCCTACATGACATTAAAATTCACATCATTAAGGTTGTTGATACCTCTTGTTTCTCACACCGAGTATTACTCACGTGAGATTAGAGTAAACTTCAACCATAACACCCTCTCTGGGCCGCTAACCATGCATAAGTCCCAACACCATTTTGTTTTGGGTTGTTGTCCTCAAGAACAACCTGATTACCAATTCACTATTTAATTAAACTATGCGGACTTTGATCCTTGCCTTCTAGGCTGGGTACGTAGGAAACCTTATGAGGTTCAAGACCAAAATCAATCTCTTCATATCAGTTCACCTTCATCTCATATGATGTTGATTTGTGAAACCGCCCCCAGAACCAATATTTTTTACATTGGTTCACCATCATCCTTGCTATATGACATTAAACTATTCTCACTTTTGTCCTGTATGAAAATAAACTACAACATTCTTTGAAACCCTCACCTGAGAGGGAATCATTACTTACATTGATTTCCAATTATGTTATATTCCAAAGAATACGTGCATACATGGAAATGCCCGAAGCTTTTATCTTGGGTCAAACCATCATTTCACTAAAGTCCCCTTTCACCCTTCACTTGTATGAACCAAATCTGTACAAAGGGTATTTCAAGAACTACATGTGGCTTGATTCCCATCCTTATGGGATACGTAGGAACATTCGAGCATCCCTCGAATCCATCCATAAGTCTTTGGGACTAACCTCAAATTCCACTTTTAGTCCTGGCTGAAAAGTCCCTGTGAAAACACACACTGTGTATTCATTATTATGGTCCAAGATATATGAACCTAAACGAAGATCTCCCATACTTTTGTCCCACATGACGTTAAACTATATTTCAATAAATACGTATGGCTTGATTCTCATCCTTATGGGATACATAGTGAAGTACAACATCTCAATTCGGGACCCAGCCACAACATGATTATGGTTAGCATTGGTCTGTGTATCTCTACATACATTGAACAATGCCCATTTTGATGTGTCATACTCCTAACCTTAAATACTTACAGATCTCAATAACCTTTTCCGTGAGTTCTGGTCATAAAATGTTTGATACCTGAGAGTTATTTTGCCTGAGTATGCAACACATTCTGTTAGGTGGCCTTGCATAAACAGTCTATATAACAGACATGTCAGCCAAAAGATACTATTATTTGACTATGAAGCCAATGCCCTTAGGTGGACCTGCATAATTCAACCCCCTAAGGAGTTTGTTAAATAATGGTAACTTTATTCTTGGGAAGAAAACCTCTTTTGTCTTTAGTTGTCTTAACGAAAATATATAGGGATCCGCAAAAAATAGACATCCTTAACATATTTATCCCATGTTCTTTTTCATGATATGAAAGTATTCAAGTCTATGGTTTATATTTTCCCTTCCCTACGTTTGGGTCAGACCTTTGTAGGAGTGACATTCATCAAGTTCTTAGACAATCTTGTTTGGAAATATCTTCTCCATATTCATGTACCTCCCTCCATACAAAAAACTCTATGATTTGGAAAATTTGAATCTCCATAAACTTCCACTGGCTTTTTAGCCATAGAAAAATAAATTTCTGAGAGTTCTTTTTCCTGACTATGCAGCACGTGCCCTTAGGCGGCCTTGCATAAGTAGTCTACATAATGGACCTTTCATCCAAAAGATTCTATTATTTGACTATGCAGCTAATGCCCTTAGGTGGACCTGCATAATTTAACCCCATAATGGGTTTGTTAAATATTGGTAACTTAATTCTTGGGAAATACTTCTTCTAATGCCTTTTAGCCATTTTTCATATCATTCCTTAGATTCAAAATTTCTTAAGTCATAGTTTACATGTTTTCCTCCATATTTGAATATGGTAATATGTTTTCAGATAAATTATCAAGTAATTGAGTAAATTTTAATCCATTCATTCAAAGCTATTTTGACCTTAAAACATTAGCATTTTTTTATGTCCGACGTACATGACTTTAAACTGCCTATGAAAGACAAGGGAACTCTAAACAAAAGTCGAGTCCTAGCTCACTAGACATAAATTTTGTATGATTTAGGTAGTAAAAGAAGGCATGCACAAATGATTTAAGATGAAAGTGTTTTTCATTGATTCACAAGAGTTATAAGGACATCCAAAGATTGGAGTCTCTTCTCTTAGTCGAGAATTACAAGATGCTTTCAACATAACACATCATTTGATTTACGGCATCTCGAGATTCATCAGCAACCACCTGGAATTAATTCATTCAACTGGATAAAATAAGAGATGCAGTGATTCTAGCTCTTCTTGGAACAATTGTAAAAGACTGTTCTTGAGTGCGGTTTGAGAAAATTTTCTACTGATCAAACAGTGACTCTGTTTCTGTCCAAGTGACTTGGAAGATGGATACATGGATTAGATAATGGAACATTGGAAGTAAAGAGCCATTTGGAGAGAGTAATCTTTTCAGATATTGTTTCTAATGTCATGATAGTCTTCTCTCCATCAACCGGCATCAGAAAACATATCAGCCCATGGTTTTCCATTTTCATATCTGTAAGGAAAAGACATGAAGGAAAAATTTGAAAGTTCACACCATTGTTGTTTCTCTTAATGAACAACATCACTGAAATAGAGGAGTAGCAGTGCGACTGCATCTCGAGCATATAATTGTTTGCATTTGGAATGTTGACTCCTTGTAGATGACCATGACCATACAGAGGCAAGTAGATGCTCTGTGGAAAGTTATGATGATACTTCTTTAAGTACATGGCCAAATATGGAAGAGTGTTGTTGCAGATATCATAGTAATCATGGCCAACAATTTTCATCAGGTCATCAATTCTCTTGCTGGCCAGTTCATCAACATTTCTGATTCTTCTAGGAGCCATTGAATCTGCACAAAGGTCAAATAATTAACTCTTAAGTGAGTTGATTTTTCATAAAATTTGTGAAGAAAAAGTAAAAAAAATGGCTAAGGCATTAAGGCGAGAAAGTCTAATTTTGGAACGCAAGTATAGTTGTGTCGCACAAGTTTTTGGCATGCAGGTATCACCGTGCAGGTCAAAATACCTCTATAGAAGCACAACACAAAGAAACAGCAGAAAACAAGATACTTGCACGGCGAGAGCAACTTGCACGACGAGAGCGAGAATCCTGCAGAACCGAATTATTTGCACGATGAATGAGGCGCATATTTATAGGCAATGCCGCAGCCCTACGTGCCGAAGCTAGCGCACCAAAGCCTGCATGACGCCACCATCATGTCCCGCACCTACACGACGCCATCTGTGTGATCAACACTTGCACGTCGAAGTTCCTTGGTTTTCTCTTTTTTCTTCAGAGTCACATCCTCCTTCTTTTGGATCCAATTCTGAGGGGGGAATTTTGTTGACACTCCTTTCTGTCATAGATTCTAATGAATGAAATAGGAAATATCTTAACATAAAGTGATTCATCATTTGAAGAAACATCAAAAATTGACAAAGGCATGAACAAGGATGTGTTTACACTTGGGTTGCGCAAGTACACTTGCACGCCTCATATTGGTCACGCAGGTGACTTGCATGCCCTACTTGATTTTCGTCCAGGGTCTTCAGTACCCTATAAATACCCCTTATGGTCCCCCCATTTCGGGATGGAAAAATTCCAAAAGTCATATTTATGCTCTGGTCACCCTAGTCTTTGCTTAAAGTCTTCCGGTCACTTATAAGGTAATTTCTTACCTAGAATGGAAGATCTAAACAGGGAAAACAAGGAATAAGTGTTGAAAATCATCAACACTTGCACTCCTAAGTGTCCATCCCTTAAGGGAAATGGCCACACTTGCGCGCCGCCTTATCCCTTCAACAAAACTTGTACGCCACTCTTTTGGAATCCTTTAGGGATAATACTAAGGGCTTGAGCCAAGTCTCTCCCAAGTATTACCCTAAGGGTTGACCGTCGCGCAAGTACCCATGTGTCGTGCAAGTATACTTGCGCGACCAGGACTTGTGCACCCACATAGGACTAGCACACCCACGCAGGACTTGCGCACCTCTCTCCTTTTTTGGGTTCCCCTATTACCTATTCACTTGATTTCTTCAAATCCACCTCTCCTCTTCAATATTAAACCTTCAGAACCATATTCAAAACCATTTATGGCATGGTTCCCTTGTTAGTTTCCTTATCTGAAAGGAATTCTGTGGAACATCTCTCAAAACCTAGTGATTTACATATCTTCATGTCACTAAGGTGAGAGATTTCATTCATTCAACCTCATCCTTTAAGATGAGAAGTTCCTTAACCTGGCCCTCCTTTTAAGGAATAAGCCCCAGTAATAATTTCTCTAATTTGGGCATCTTCCTTAGGAGTAATCCCCACTCATAAATTCCATTAACTTAAGCATCCTTCTCAAGAATAATCCCTAAGTCTCAAGTCTCATTAACCTGGGCCTCCTTTTTAGGAGTAATCCCTAGTCATAATTCCCCTAACATGGGACTCCTTTTTCAGGAATAAGACCCAGTTCTCAAATACCTTTAACCTGGTCCTCCTTCTCAGGAATAAGCCCCAGTTCTCAAGTCCCTTTAACCTGGGCCTCCTTCTCAGGAATAAGCCCCAGTCATAATTTCTCTTAACCAGTCTTAATTTATTTTGGTTTTGAATTCCTTCTCAGGAATAAAACCCAATCATAAGTCCTCTCTAATTTGGGCATCCTTCTAAGGATTAAGTCCTAAGTTAAGTATTCTAATATCTATAAAGCACATATACCCTTATGGACCTTGTTCCCGAGTTTCTTCCCTGAAGTAAATCCCATCTATCTTGGGCATTCATACATACATAAGCCCCACATCATTTATTATTATTTCATCTTTCATGGCACAATTGTCTCGTTTTACCAATACCTCTTTTTTCTAAAATCGAGCATGCCTCATGTGAGCTTAGAGCATAACAGTAATTATGACATATTAATTTATGACATCAATCATACATAAACCTAATATTTCTTTACTCAAACTATGTGGGTTCTGATTCCTTTTCTAAACAGGGATACATAGGTAGCCCATCTGCAGGTATGATCCCAACTCTGAAATAATCCAGATCCTTCTGAATGACAATAAACTTCAAGTGCCCCGCTGAGTGGGTTTAAAAACAGTATGGATATCATAATAACCAAGAGATCTTTATACAATGTATTGAAGGATGCCATTGACTAAGAATCTCTAAAAAATATAGACAATTCTCTATCAATGAAGAACCTCAAATACATATAAAAGATTCTCTAAATCTTATACATATTAATCATTGATTGTCAGATCTAAAGGAAAGATCATTTTCATACTTGGTAATGTAATAAGGATTCACGAATATATCTTAAATATATAAAGAGAGTCTCGGAGTAGACAATAATTCCCATCAAAAAGGTGTGATGAGTCCGACCTCCCATCCTGTCGACCAATGAAAATTCTTAAGCCTCATCGGTTCACAACTAGTGAGCACCTACCTTTGGAAAGTAAGTCCAAATGGATATAGAATCATTGGATGTTTCCGGTTCTACGAACAAACCCGTTAAAAACCAATTGGAATGTTTGAACCTTAAACAAACAAGGTCATCCACATTTCCAGAGGAAATAAAAAATATCTAGAATTAATTTGATATTCCTCAGAATGATTTTTACACCGTTTATTTTAAGTAGTAAGTTAATTTTTTTGTAACTTTATAATTTTTGGTGGATTATTCCCCATTTCATTCCACTTGTACCACTTCAAATATTTATTTATATTAAAATCAACAAACTCCATATCGACCTTCTCAATAGATCAAACAACATTAACATAAATTCTAAACTCATGAGAAACCAAATCCATTCCCAAACTTGGTTTTGAATTCGAAGTAAAATCTACAAATTTTACTATCACAGACTCGAATAAAATTTAGTTCATACCTATAAAAATCATAGTAAGGGATATAAAAATTATGGAAACACATTAGTCAATTTTAATATCATGAAAACCCAAAATAATTTTTTCCTATAAAGGTAATAAAATTTGATCTCAAATAATCATTTACAAACACATAAAATAAAATTTATTGCACAATGTTTTTTTATAAAATCTCTCATGATAGATCTGAAAGAAAAATGACAATAATTGGGGTTTATTGGAAGACATAAAAAAATTTCTTTGAAAAGATACCTTTTATTTAAAATGTTCATAAAAATTCTCTTAATCATATGCTCATTTTATTACATTATGAAATAAAAATATTTTAATAAAAACCAATTTTAAAGAATTTAAAATCATGTCAATAACTTGTAAAATTATCTTTATATCACTTTTAAAATCACATTTACCAAGGAATAACCTCCACATTTAATTATATTTTTTCTCTTGGAGAAAGAATCATTATGTAATCCATTAGAGGGGTATATTAGACCAACTTATCCTTATAAAAACTATACAAGAACTATTAAATGAATTAAACACATAAAATATTTCGTTTATATCATGATGTTCATAATAATTTTCATTTGACCCCATAAGTAAAATTACTTTTATTTATCTCAAAAAAATGAGAAGAAATATATTTTTCTTTGGAAAGCATTTAAAAACTAAAAATTTATAGAATAAAGAGAATTAGATATTATTTTAAAAAACATAAAAAATATAGTTCATAATTACTATATAATAATGGCTATGATTGTTATAAATTTTGGTCAGGAGTTATACAATAAAAAATAAATTCTTTTTTCAATTTTCTAAAGAAATCCAAATGAAATATATGTTATATATTGAGAAGATTACTTTTTAAACCACTGTAAATAAAATAAAAAGTAGTTGAAAATGAACTTGAAAATATTTGATGTATAAATAAGTGAATTTTTGAAAAAATTTAAGGATCATGGACTTGGAGGAAGAAGAGTTTAAAACATTTAAAATAATTATTTAATGAAGAATCTTTTACAATGAGTTCTGACTCACCACATACATCTTTTACTTTAATAAATAATAAAATTATATTAATTATCAATTATATTCAATTTTTTTTTCAAATTAATTAAATTTTTATTATTAATTTTATTTTATTTATTACAATATTAATTTTACTTACTACTCTAGTTAATTTCATGTCAGATTTTTTGAGGTTGTTTGGTCCATAACCTTTAGAACAACTTAGTTAGGTTGACTGAAGTCACATGGGTCATGAATCCATAATTAATAGAATCTTATAAATGTTATAATTATAATTTTTATACTTTAAATATACCTTTAAGACCATGCCTATAATTTTATGGTAAAAAATTAGAAACATCATTTCATGGAGGTAGTAATCTTTACGTACACATGAGCGGTGTTTTAATTTTTCAAATAAATCAAAAAAATAAATTCTACATATGTTTAAAAATACTAAATCATAATAATATTATAAATATAATTTTTATTCAAAAAATAAATCCTTATTACCATCCATTTTACATATCAATGAAAAAAATGAAACACATTTTTCTTGGAGGTAGTAGTTTGCACATACAGATGTGCAATATTTCCATTTTCAAACAAATGGGAGGTCAAGAAGGTAGATAAAATACTATCATTATAGAATAATAAATATTTCATTATTATAATTTATATCAATTAAAACCATATTTATAAATATCTATTAGATTTGGTGGTGTAAAATAAAATAAATTGCTTCATGGAGATGGTAGTCCATACGTGTTCATGAGCGATGTATCAATTTTCTATAAGATATAAAGAATTTATAAAATAGTACTTAAATTAAAAAAATAAAATTTTAGTATAGTAACAATACTTATATACATATAGTAATATGCTTATAATATATTTTAAGGGGTTATAGGAAGAAATAAATATGAAAGAATTTGGTTAGGACTTATAACTCCTCATAGAAATCTTCCTTTGGATTACACATTAATCCTTTTAGGATTAGAATTTTTGTGATATTGGGACCTATAAGAAGTGGTTAGTAGAGTTTGGGAGGAATTTTTTTAGATAAATGTTTGTCTAGAGTGCTTAAATATTATGGATAAGTGAAGCGAGGAGGTTCCCATTTATAAGGGAGAGGAGTGGAAACCATGTAAATATTTAGAACATTAAAATATAATAAATTTCCTTCTCAGGTAAAGTAGATCCAATTTAGTTCAATTTATAATATATGATATTTTAGGGTTTAAATATACTAATAAAATAATTTTATACAAATTTTAGAGATATTTTAAGCCTTATATCTTCATTTAACCCCCCTCGTTAACCCTTTTAACCTTTACCGTGCAGAAAAACTTTTTCCATGGTAACTATTCATTATAACTAAAAATGAAATTGAATATATTAAAAAATTATAAAATTATTAATAAAAATAGGTAATCCATTTAAAATTTAATTTCTATATGTGTTAAAAATTAATTTTAATATATATTCACAAAACCCAACAAAAAACCATTTTTAGAAAAAATGCATTTTTTATGCATAAAAATGATTTCACACCAAAATAAAGTATAATTTTGATTAACATATTTTTTTGGTTTATTATTAAAAATATTAAGGTTATTATAAATTTATATCAATATAAAAATAGAAGAATCTTTCCTACCACTCAATTAAATACAAAGAACCAAAAATAGTTTTTTAATAGATTAAAATATAACTTTTGTTCTGAAAAGTCATGCATGAGTTTCAAAAATAAACATAATAATTTTACATGATTTATTTTACTCCATAAATAAAAATTTATCTGATAAATTGTTTTATATAATTTTAATTCATTATTATATAATAATAATTTCATAAAAGTTAAATAATTTGTAAAATTCGTGTTTTTCACTATTCACCCAAAAATCAAACTTTTATGAAAAATCAAAAAAATATAACCCTATACTGAATTTGATGTTATGATATCAAAAATTAATTCCATTTCAAGAAATTAAAATAATAATATTAATAAATTTATCTTTTAAATAAAACCACATATTTCATGGAAAAAAATTTAATTAGAATAAAACTATTTATTTTTCTATTGAAAAAGTACATACAATTATTATAGAGAATATTAATCTATAAAATATAATAATGAATATTAATAAGTTGCAAAATTTATTTATTATTAATACTACCTTCGTTTTCACATATCCTATTTATAAGCACCCAACCTTAAACATTACATATTATAGTGACTTTAAACTAGAATTTACTTTCTTACATTCCCAATGACATTTTAGGTTTAGAGTTTTAGAGAGATATGTCATAATTATTACATAAAAAACCCACATATAAAAAAATGGACACTTCTAATCATTATCTATTTTTACACAATATACAAATTTTAAAATAAAACATGTTTTTATTTTCATGAAAAATGTTCACCAATTTCAACTTGACTTCGTCATTATTCCTACCCATCCTTAAACCCTATGAAAATAATTTCAAAATATTGGATTTTCATAATAATATCAGTAAGGGACATAAAATAAAATAAATAAACCCATTATTCCATGATTATTTATAAACATTTTCATTCTCAAAGTAAGCTTCGTGCTCAAAATAAACATTTTCATACCCTTTAAATCACCTTATTTGAGCATAGATTTTTATAAAACATTTCATAAGAAAACTTAAAGGAATAATAAAAATAAAAAAGGTTTATTTGAAAACATTAAAAACACATGATGTTTTTCACAAAGTTATATGATTCACCCTTAATAAGTATTAAATAATTTATTTTCAAAAATAATTTCAATGCATACCTTTTTGGAAATCATAATATTACCATAAAAATTCAAAGAAAGAATAGATAAAACATGACAGTTTCTTGGAAAATCATTTTCTAGATCTATCTTACAAATATAATTACTATATGGTCGACTTACATACCCAATGATTTAGAGGTCTAACATAGATCCACCCATCCTTAGTTTGAAACATAACCACATGTCCTTGGTTCATTACATAACCACCCATCCTTGTCTTATCATAAAACCAACCATATTTGGTTTATAACAGATCCACCCTTATCATAAATAATTTACAATAACCATAACATATTCACAACACCTAAAATCTTGTAATTTTAAACAGTATACTCATAAAATATTATTTTCACCCTTAAGAAAACATTTATGGATATAAAAATATAAACTGCATTTAAAAACCCATTTTCAATACCAAAATACCCAGAAGAAGGGAAATAGGGTTTTTATTTAAAGAAAAAAAATTAAATATTGTAACATAGGCCAAAAATCAAATAATGGTTATGGTGGAAGGTAAATTCATTGTTGCAATATACGTTAAAATATAACATTCCTTTGGTATTTTTGTCAAAAATGTTCTGTAAAAAAACACGTAATAAGATTCCTTTTGAAAAATATTTAGAGGAAGAAAAAGATTTCATTTATAAAAATTTCATGTTCATATAATTAAATTCATAAAATCATTTTAAAATAACATGTATATGGATGAATAAGAGTTTTAAGGGAGCTTTAATATATGAATTTTTAAAAAAAATCCCCTAACCAATTTTGAAACGTTTCTATCATACACAATATGAAAGAGTAACATTAAAAAACTTTAAATATCATGATAATAGAAAAATTAACGATATAAAATGTCAAAGGGTTTATATATACACCTCATAAAATAATATAGGTTCAAAATATAAAAATATGCCTCAATAAAAGGAAATTGAGATGAATTCCCCTACCATGAATCTAACTTATCACGTATGTTCCTTATCTTCATGAATAATAAAATTATGCTAATTATTTAATTACTTAAGAACCTTTCACAATTTTATTATTCCTTTTATTTTATCTCTTACCATTCTATACACAATTATTTAATCTTTTTAGTTCACTTTGGAAGATTTGATGGTATTTGGCTTATATGTCAAAAAAAATGTCTTTAGTAGGTTGACTAGGGTCAAAGAGTCATTAATTGAACATATATATAATAATAATACTTAAATAATTTTAATATTTATAAATTAATTATACTTTTAAAACCAATCATAATAGATGGTTATGAATAATGAACTACGTTACAATCATGGAGACGGTAGGCCGTACGTACGCATGAGTAAAATTTCCATTTTTCAACGACCATTATAGAAATAAGGTAAGTAATATTATATCTTTATATAATTGTAATAATATAATATATACCATATTATTTATTTAAATATACTTATATATCTCATAAATGTGTTTTGGTGATGAAAAAAATTATATCACTTCGTGGAGGTGGTAGTCCACACAAACACACGAACGAAATTATCATTTTTCATTGAGTGAAAAGGTAAGAAAGAAAATGATATATTATAATTTTAGAATGATAAATATTTTATTAATATCATAATTATATCTTATATTTCACATATATTAATTAAATAAGTCCTCACTACCTTCCATGTTAAACGTTAGTGAAAAATGAATCATATCGCTTTTCAAGGTGGTAGTCCACCGTACACACGAACGACATTATCATATCCTCCACAGAATGGAAATTAAGATGGTATATATGATATAATATTTATATAAGTATAATTATGTTACATATTTAATATATATACTTTTAATACATCATTAAAAAATATTTGGGAGGCAATGATGAAAAATGATTGACATCGGTTCGTGAGGCGGTAGTTCTCTGTACACATAAATGATGATTTAATTTCCCAATTGATAGAAGAGGATATAGATTTAGGTTATGAAATTAAAATAATAACATATAAATATATGATATATAATGGTTTTATTATATCATAATAATTTAATTTTTTTAAGTATATGGAAGTAGAAATAAAATAAACGTTAAGCACAATACCTTTTCTTTGGAAAACCCCCTTAGGTTAGAACCAAAATATTTCATAGGATGAATTTATGATAAAAAAGGGATCTAGGTCATGGGTATGGAATTATGTAAGGTATTTGGGTGGGTATTTTTGGATCTAATTTTCTTTAATGTGTGATGAGGATAGGAGAGGGGGTAGCCTTTTATAAGTGAGGAGAGTGGAACACCTGTAATTTTTGAAAAGAAAAAGGTGTACACACATTTTTCACATTCCAAAAGGCCCTAAAATGAACCATTATCTAGAATTAGACACTATAAAGTCAATATATGGTCATAAAATATATTTTTTATAAGTTTTTATGTCATTTTAACCCTTATATTTTAAGTTTAACCCCCAATAAATCTGTTTTTACCTTAACCACAGTAAACTATTTTTACTATTTTCACTATTTATTATGACTAAAAATTGAGTTTACCTTATTATATAATATAAATTATGATTTATTAAAAATATTTAATCATTTTTATTAAATTAAATTAATATAATTTGGATAATTTAATTTAAAATAAAACTTGTAAATGTAATGAAAAAGTAGTTTTTCAAGTAGTGTATTTTTCAAGAAATTGATGATTTTATATTAAATCAATGAATAGTAATAATAAATATATGAATTAAAATTAATAATTATTTATATTTAATCTATAAATTTCACTTAAATAATTACAAATTAGTGGGTTTTTAATTAATTAAAATAGAGAAATATTATAATCTTTAAAATAGTTTTCCGAAAAACTAGTTTTTTAAACCCAAAAATAAAATTATAATAAAATTAAATATAAAGTTGATTAAAAAGTAATTAATTGGATTAAATATAAAAAAATAATACTTTTGTTACCTGAAATAATTTTTATAAAATAAATAGAATATAAAATCACTTTATTTATTGAAAAGAAATGGCATTTTCACGAAAATCTGTATTTTTCACCATTCACCAAAAAATAAGCATCTTAAAAAAATACAAAAATGTCACCCTATGATAAATTTGATATTATGATTTCAAAAATGAAATTAATTTTTTCAATTTCAATTTATATAATTTATAAATTAAACTTTTAAATAAAAATATTATAAGAAAATAGTTTAGTTAAAAATATTTCTTTTTTGATTTTAAAAAAATACTTAATATTTTTAAAATAAATATAACTATGTAATTAATATTAATAAACATGAAAATGATTTATTCTATCATCATCTGGGTTGTTACATTCTTCCCCCATTTTTGAAATTGTGTCAAAATTTTATTCACTCATTAAACAAGTGGGGATATCTTTCCCTCATAGCATTTTCTGATTCTCATGTTGATTCTTCAACCATATAGTTTTTATATAAAAACCTAACTTGGTGAATAAACCTATTCTACAACACTTTATCTCTATGGTAAATAATTTGAATTGTTTATTCCTTATAAGAAATATTCTATTTAAATTGAACTACTTCAGGGATTAAAACATGAGATGAATTTGGAACATACTTCCTTAACATTGAAATAAGAAAAACTTTGTATACTTGGGATAAAATCAGAGGTAAATCCACTTGGTAGGAAACTATTACAAGTTTATCCAAGACTTTATATGGACCAATAAACCATTGACTTAACATTAATTTTTTTCTAAAATAAATCACACTTTTCTATGGAGATACTTTGAGAAAAACATGATCATCTACCTTGAAATAAAGATATTTTCTCTATTTATCATCATAACTTTTCTACCTACTCTAAGGCATCATCATATATTACTAAATCAACCGAACCTTATTAGCCATTTCCTATACCAACTCTAGTCCCATAAGGATCCTTTCTCATAATTCATCCCAAAAATATGGTGGCCAACACCGATGTACATATAATGCATTAAATGGTTCCATATATATACTAAAATGAAAAACGTTATTATAAGAAAACTCAACCAAATAAATATGTTGATCCAACTTCCCTTGTAATCCATTGAACATGTAAAATGCATAACTTCCATGGTTTTAATCTTTTTCTTAGACTGTCCATTAGATTGAGGATGAAAAGCTACACTGAAATTTAATTCATCAACCAAAGAATTCTAAATTCATTTCCAAAAATTAGATGTGAACCTGAGGTTATGGTTTGAAACAATGGGGAAAGGAACTCCATGTAACTTGACTATCTCCTCTAGAAAAATTCAGGAAAGCTGATCCAAAGATAGAGTATCTTGAATGGGAAGGAAATGTATATATTTAGTTAATCAATCTATAACAAGATTATATAAACATAAAATATAAACACACACACAGATATATATATATATATAAACTATAAAACAATATATATATATATATATAATATAAACATAAACATATATATATATATACATAAACAAAAAATAAAAACATATAAACACATACACACATATATATAATATAAGATTATATATATTAATATATGTATATTAATATAAATATATAAATATAAATAAATGTATATATATATATATTAAAATTTTAAATACTGAAATCTATTTATATATATACATATACATATAATAAAATGAAATTATATGTTCATAATTTAATTTGGTGAGTTGGTAGCTTTTTTAGTTGTGAAGTTGGAGGTCTGGCATTTGATTTCTACTCGATTCCATTTTCTATGGTGAGGGGAGAGGGGGATGCATAAGGTGTGAGGTAGGTGGGGTGGTATGGGATTGAAGGGGTGAGGGGGATGTATAGTGCATGATAGATGGGGATGTATGGGACTTGAGGGGGCATAAGGTAGGCAGGGTGATACAATAATGAAGGCGAGGGGGCTATATAGTAGGGCATGTGGGGGTCGGAGCGGTATGAGACTCGTGGTAAAATTTTTATTATTAAAAAAACATACTTTTAAAAAAATTATAATTTTAAAAAATAAATATTTCATATAAAATTACATTTTTTCTAAAAATACATATATTTTAAAAAAATTAATTTAAATATATATATATATTTCAAAAAAAATCTGATGTTTTCTAAAAACGTCAGTAAATGAGGTGTTTTTAATTAGAAATGTCTATAAAAATCATTAATTTAGCGACATTTATTTACTAAAGTTTCTAAAAAATGTTGATAAATGAGGTGAAAAAAATAACTATATTTATAAACATCACTAAATTAACAACTTCTTATTTAGTGACATTTTTCAGAAACATTGATAAAATGAATTAGTGATTTTTAAAATGTTGATAATGAAAAAATGTCACTAATTTGAATTTTTTAGTGAATCCTCTTGAAACTATCTTTCATTTAAACAAAAAAAATAGGGGAACCCCATGGTGAAGTGCTTGGGAGAATGAAACCTTTATCTAACAACTCTTGCAATTAATTTTTCACTTCTAAAAGTTCTACTTGAGACATTCGATAAGGGAGTTTTGAAATATGATTAACATCATGCACTATGTAAAAATTAAATTCAACCTCTTAAGCATGAATAACAACATGAAAATAATCAAGAAATACATCCATTTATTCATTCACTACTAGTACACAATTAATCTGAATAATTTCTTTCTTTTTAACAATATGATTTAGGTAACTTTCACTACCATACTTAATCAATTTTTTCAGCTTCTTGGTATGTTATCAAAGGTGTAAAATTAATGAATAAAAAATTATTAACTTTGAAATCTATCTTAGCATGATAAAATAAAATCCAATCCATACCCAAAATTATATCAAACACTACTATGGGCAGTTCAATAAGATTTTAAGGAAAGACCATTCCACTAATAACAGTAGTAAAATTCTTATAAATCTTTTTTACTTTAATATTTCCAATCAGAGTTTTCACAAAAATTTCTATCCTATTTTCATGTGGTGATATCCCCATTTTACATGAAAATTTATAAAAATTAAATAATTATAAGATCAATATCCAAACAAGGTTTTGGTATAACTTGAATAAATCGGTAACATACCCATCACCACTTCATTTGATGGCATAATATCAACCATAATAGTAGAAAAATATTTTTCCAATCTATTTATCTTTTGATCTTTCTAATTTATACCCTAAGTTACCAATTTAAAACACACATTGGAATAATTCCCCATTTTATTACAATTACAAAATATTATCATTGGATTTTCATTGATTATATGATAATTTTCCTTGTATTTATGACCCATATGACCAAACATACCACATAATATTCACTTCCCAAACTTTATAATACATTCCCCAATGTTCTTTTTAACACACTTATCACAATATGGGAACTTCATTTTCTTAAATATATACTTCTTTGATCCATTCCTCCCATTTTCCTGTCACTTAGATCTCTATTTCTGGTTGATTTTATAGAATACATAGTCATAAAAAAACTCCATTTCTACCTTATAGGCACATCAGATTTTATAATAGCTTTATAATCCATAGGAATAAAATTCCATTTTATATATTATCCTCAATACTAAGTAAAACCAATTAATATTACTATCAACATCCTAGATAAAATCTGGTATATACCTAGATAATATTGTAAAATTTTCTTCATTCAAATCTATATAATCTTCATCATTACATCTCAATTCCAAAATTTTTTTCAACAATAAGGGTTAAAAAAACTTAGGTAAATATTTCTCAAGTAATATATTCTTAAATGTGATGCATTCTATGGAATAAATCTAATCTCTCTCTTTGGTATTCCTAACCCAAGACCACCACTGATCAACTTCACCTTTAAAATGATAAATGTAAATGGTTACCTTTTTTACTTTAGAAGAACCCCATGACTTCAAATATCATTTCCAAGTAATTGATCTATCCTTTATCTACCACAAGGTTATATGTTCCTTTGAATTATTGGTGACGTTGTCCCATGAAATTCTCCACTATTGATATGTTACTTTGTGGTAGATTTGGCTGCTCCCTAGCATGGATACCACCACCATTTATAGATTTTATCAACTAATCCATCACTATAATAGACTATTCTATTTCAATTAAAACTTTTTAAGGATGATTATTTGAAATTATATTTTCATCTCAATACCTTACCACAATATCTTCCCTATTTACTCTGTAGAAAACCATTTTGAAAAGACATAGTTTAGATAAAGAAACATGGAAAACTTAACATTCTATATCATTTCAACTTATCCATAATGTAAAATCTTTTAAGGGAATGATATTAACATTATCTTATCCTTTAAAATTAACTAAACTTTTCTTTGATACAAACTATAAGTAACCAGAATTAAAAATTACATATTCTAGTGACTTGAAGCTAAAATTAACTTTCTTACATTCCCAAAGATCTTTTAGGTTTAGAGTTTTAGAGATATAAGTCATAATTCTTATATAAAAAACCCATATATGTAAAAAGTGGAAAATTCTAATTAGTATCAATTTTTCCTAGAATATAAAACATTTAAAATAAAACATGTTTTCTTTTCATGAAAAACCATCATGACATTCAACTCGACTTCTTCCTTATTCTTACCCAACCTTAAACCCTCCGATTTTTTTAAAACATGGGATAATAACACCAAGCTTAGTAAGGGATATAAAATAAAAAAAACTATTTAGTATCTGACTACTTATAAAAATTTTCATTTTCAAAGTAATATTTTTCCTAAAAATAAACATTTTACTACTCAAGAAATCACCTTATCTCCCAAATATTTTTATAAAAATTTTCATAAGAAAACATAAAGGTAAAATAAAACCCATAAAGGTTTCATTGAAAACATGAAAAACTCATGCTTTTTTTTTGAAAAAGTTATACTTTTTTCCCTTATGAAGTTGAAATACTTTATTTTAAAAAATAAGGCCATTTCTTAGATTTTTGGAAATCATAAGATTAAAATAAAAAATCATTGAAATCATAGATAAAACATGATAGTATCTTGGGAAATCATTTTCCATATCACTATTCCAAATGGAATAACCAAACGATCAAATTCCTTACCTAATGCATCAGAGGGCTATCACATACCCAAGTATCCTTGGTTTATTTTGTAGCCAGCTAACCTTGGTTCATAGTGTAACCACACATCCTTGGTTTATCATAGAACCACCTATCATTAGTTTATAACAGAAATAACTGTCATCATATATAACTTTCAAGAACCATAACAAAATCATAAAACATAAAAGATTTCAATTTTCAACATTACACTCATAAAATATTATTTTCACTCAAAAGAAGACATTTTTGGATGTTGAAATATCCAATCCATTTAAAAACAATTTCCAATTCTGAAATACCTAGAAAAATGTAAATATGGGTTTTATTTGAAGAAAACATGAAATCTTGAAAAAGAATCCAAAAATAAAATAACAGTTTTGGTGGTGTGAAATGAAATTGTTGTCATATATATTAAAATAGAACATTCATTTTGTCTTTTTATCAAAAAATTCCATTCAAAACACCTAAAATATTTTTTTGAAATCCTATAAATGAAAGAAAAAAATTTCATTTATAAAAAATTTATGTAAATATGAGTATATTACTAAAATTATTTAAAAATAATATATATAGAAAAAGAAGAGTTTAAAGGAGCTTTAAAAAAGGATTTTTAAAAAGAAAGTCTCTCACCACATTGGAAACATTTCAATCATAAAATCCATGAAAGAATAAATTTAAAAATTTAAATATAATTATAATTAATAAATTTATGATATAATATGTCAAAAGGGATATATATATACCTCATAAAATAATATAGGTTCATAACATCAAAATATTCCTCAATGAAAGGGAATTGAGACGAAGTCCATTACCTTGAGTCTGATTCATCATGTACATTATTTATATTCCCAAATAATAATATTACATTAATTATTTACTTGATTAATAACTTTTTTCAAGTTTATTATTACTTTTTTTTTCATACCATGTTATTCACAATTAGTTAATCGTTTAAGTTCACTTCGAAAGTTTTTACCGTATTCATATTATATTTCAACAAAAGACTTTGGTAGGTTGGAAATGGTCAAAGAGATAATTTCATAAGCATATAAAAAAAATATTAATGACATAGTTATTATATTCAAACATTAATCATAATTTTAAAGCCAATCATTAAATATGATTATGAAAAATTAACTACATTATAATCATGGAGATGGTAGGACATACATACACATGAATAATGTTTCCACTTTTAAAGGATCTTTATGGATAGAAGGTAAGTACTATTTTTTCATTATAGATTGATAATAATATAATAAACACCATATTATTTCTTCAAATATACTTATCATAGTTTTTTTGGAGATGAAAAAAACAATCACATCATTTTGTGAAGGTTGTAGTCGAGATGTATGTACGAACAATGTTATCATTTTTTAGTGAGTAGAAAGGTAAGAAATAAAACAATATATTATATTTTATGAATGATAAATCTATCATGAATATAATTAATATATATCTTATAACATATATATTCATTAAATTTATCCATATTAACTTCCATGTAAATCATTTGTGAAAAATTAATCACATCGCTTTGTGAGGTGATAATCCTCCACACACACACGAGTGACGTTATTATATCCCCAATAGAATGGAAATTAAGAAGGTATATGTGATATAATATTTATAGAAGTATAATTATGATTAAAATATCATATATATACTTTAAATAAATCATTATAACAGTATTTAAGATGCGATGATGAAAAATGAATGACATTGGTTTGCGAGGTGGTAGTCTGCAATGCAAATAAATGATGATCTTATTTCCCATTTGATGGAAGAGGAGATGTATCCGAGCTATTACATTAATATAACAACATATCAGTATATGTGAGATAATTTTCATATTATATCATTATAATTAAATATGTTTTGAAGGATGTGGAATAAGAAATAATATAAAAATTATTGGTTAAGCACGATACCTCTTCTTCAGACAACCTCCTTAGGTTATCACCAAAATAATTCTTAGGAAGGATTTATGATAAAAAAATGGGATCTAGGTAATGGGGAGGTATTTATAGAAGGTATTTGGAAAGTTATTGGCTGATACAAAGGGATTTTATATTGTTAATAATAGAGGATATGGGGTGGCCTTTTATAAGTGAGGTGAGTGACACACTTGTAATTTTTGAAAAGATAAAGGTGTACATATGTTCTTCACATGAAAAAATGATAAAAAATGTAATTTTATTGATCTATATACATGATAAAGTCAAAATATTTTAATAAAATAGATTTTATTAAAATATTTAGGTCATTTTAACCCTTATATTTTTAGTTTAACCCCCTAGTAAATCCGTTTTTACCCTAACCATGGTGAAATATTTTTACTAGTTTACTATTCATTATGACCAAAAAATATTTTTCCCTTATTAGATACTAGAAATAATACCAATTACAAATATAAAATATATTTTACCAAATTAAATTCATTGATCTAGCACAATTTAATTTAAATTTAAACCTGCATATGAGATGAAAAATCAATTTTTCAAGAAGTGTATTTTTCAAGAAAATGATGATTTTATATTAAGTTTATGACAAGTAATAATAATTTTATGAATTTAAATCATTATATATTGAAATATAATATATAAATTTAATTTAAATAATTCTCTATTAGGTGTTGTTTTGATTAATTAAAATTGAGAAATATTATGCAATTTAAAATAATTTTCACAATAACCCATTTTTGAACCCAAATATAAACTTCTACTAAAATATAATATAATGTCTATTTAAAAGTAATTAAGTGGATTAAATATGAATTAATAATAATTATGTTATATTAAATATATTCAAAACATAATTATACTTTTAAATTAATTGTTTTTTTAATAAATGACATTTTCATAAAAATCATTATTTTTCACTATTCACAAAAAATCAATATTTTTCAAAAAATACCAAAATTTCACCCTAAGTTAATTTTTATATTATTATTTTAAAAATGAAATTAATTTTAAAAAATTAAAATTGTATAATTTTTAAATTATGATTTTAAATAAAAACATTAAAAGAAAATATTTTAGTTAAAACTATTTTCTTTTTTATTTAAAAAACCACTTAAATTTTTATAATGAATATAAATAAATAATTCATATTAATAAGCATGAAAATGATTTATTATACCAATACATAGGATTCACACACTTTTTAACCTCACAGTATATGAGTATAATTTCTAAAAGTGCAGACCATAAGAAACATTCCATATCAATCCATTAGTCCTGTCCACCTAGATTAGAATATCCAAAAAACACCACAAAGGTTCCTTAATGTAATATCCAAGGACTTTATATATGGATTTTTTATATCTTGAGAAATAGTTTTTCACATTTTAAAATATAAATACTATAAAAAACATACACTACATAATAAAATACCAATAATACTATATTTTATTAATTTAAAACATTAAATTTAGAGAATAAATTTTACCAATAAAATTAAAATTAGTAAACCCAGAAAATAAGTAGAATAAATTAAAATAAATAAAATTTTAAAATTTTTATCATTTTTAAATACTAGAAACATAAAACTCATGAAAAATATTATATAAATAGAAATAATATTTTTAATGTAATCCAAATTGTGAAAATAAATAATATATATAATTTAGTGTAATTTAAGTGCATGATGATTAAAGGAAATATGAGGCATTTATTTATAGAATCAAATCAGTATTCCCATTGTAATAATAATATTACAATTGGAATAATAACTTAACTATTAAGAATAGTAGTCAGAATATTAGTATATCGATCTAACAATTATAATATAAACTTAATCAATAAAACATTAATTTAAAATATAAGTAATATATAAATAGACTAAATTAAGTAAATATAAATTTTATAATCAAAAAAATAAATATTAAAATTATAAAATCAAAGAAATTATAAGTGAATTTTTGAAAAATGTGTTTTTTAATGTATTTAATAAAAATCAATAATTATTATTTCAATAATTTTAAAAAATAAAAATAGGTACTAGGATAAGGATTACATGGAAAAAAGAACCCCATACATAAACAAAAGAAATCCAAAATAAAATCTTCAATTTCCATCATCACCCAAAGTATGTTGTAAAATAGTTGACAGACCATCCTAGCCTGAATTATAATGAGCATATTGATTTCAAACCACCCATAATGCATCTGTTGTACCCCGAACAATGAGTATCATCGATGAATACACATTTTTATCATATTGTACATAAAATCCCTATGAAAGATGCTAGTGGATTCATTAGAAAAACACCCTAATCATGATGTTAGAGACCATTCAAATCCTACTTCCCTACAATAATAATGAGATACTGACAAAACATAACTATATCACACATTCATCTAATGAATGAGTTGAAAACAACCCAAATCAAGGGATTTTTACCTTATTGGTAAAAAATACAGGTAGTGAGAACCCAAGTAAAAGAAATAATCCAGAAAACCCACCTACAAAAAATGAATCCTTCAAATGTCAAGCCCAAATTAGGGTCTTATATAATAAATTTGGGTAACATTTAAAATCATTCATAACAGTTAAGAGAATTCAATTATATATCTCATGATATGTATAAAAAAAATAAAAAAATATTATATTTCTTAAGTGTTCTTTCATATTTCTCATCAATCCATTTGTCTAAGTGATAACTGATATCATCCCGAAGGCTCAAGGCTCCTTTCAACTTTTTAGCTTGTTCTTGTTTAGAAATCTCCGAAAAAATTCTAGATCCTTCTTCCCAGGACATAATAACCATTGTTTTTTTATATATTTTAACATTCCTTACATGGTTTTATTTATTTGGTTTTATAGAGTAAGAAACTCCCACATATATAATTTGATTATTACCCTTGGTGGTACTAGAGCAATAAAATTTCTCTTCCTTCTCATTATTATATGACTAATTCCCTTTATCTAACTCATCAGCATTGGAATCAAATTTACTTGTGTACTCTAATTGAGAATCATATTTTTGGTGTATGTCACCATATTTATCATAAAAAAATGGTATAAAGACCTTCCATCCAGTCTCTTAAAACACCCACTTAATTAGGAATGGGGGTGTCCTTCTTTTCAGCCCCTAATAGAGTCCTTGAGCTTACTAAACATGAAACAATAAACATTATCTCATCCTGAACATGATAATATAAATAAACTTACAACTATGAATCTGAACCATTGGAGGGACCAACATCAGGTCTCTTATCAGTCCTCTTTCTATCCATGATCAATTTATGGCCAGTTGAGACATACATTGCAATAAATTATTTTCATTTCTTTCTTTGAATCTATATTTTCTTCCTAAATTAATCTTATTTGTGGCTATAAAAATTTAAAAAATAACACATAATATTTCTATTTCTTCAAAAATTATTATCAGAATGCCCAACATTTTTCCAATGACCAAAATTTCATACCTTTTTATCAAACTACACTTTAAATTAAGGTTATCATCAATAATAGATAAAAAAGATAATGAATAAAGTTTGATGATAAATAAACTTAGATTAAAATCCTATAATAATGTCTTAATATGAATTTTCTAGTCTCCCTATCCACTTTTATGGGGATTACAATTGATGAATCAAAATCCATTAGAATCATATAATGATAGTAAAACCAACTAAGTAAAAAAAATTTATACATACTTGGTAAAGAGATGTATGATCTTTAAAGGGTTTGAAAGATAGATATAACTCCTTAATGAGCAGCATACCTAGTTTCAGCAGGACAGAGAAAAAGTCTTAAGCTCTACTATTTAAATATTCAAAGGAGAAGATGATATGAATGAACCTGCTTCTTATCGATGTCATCTTCCAATTTTAGAAACCCCACACTGAGGATATTCTCATCGACAACTCATCAAACATCCATTTATTTTTACCTTTAGGTATAATGAGTCTTATAATAATGAATTGCATGAAATACTCATTTTTTGTGCAATAACATCCTGATTCACAACCATATGTGTAATGTTACCTTTCTTGACGACATTTCAATTACAAATATCATTCTCTGATGAAAAATTCATATAGTCAATCACCCTAGTTTCACATAAGAAATGAACCATAGGATTTATACACACTGATAAATTTTCATGTTGTTAAAAAATCCCACTACCTTCACCTCTAGTGAAATAGTGAGAGTTATGATTTGGATCACGCTCATGCTCATGATCTCTCTTAAGGGAAATAATCATCATATTTTTATGAAATCTAGTCAATAATTAAAATTAACCAATATAGATTTTTTTTGATAAAATAAATTTCATCTTTGTAATTATCAGTTCAAAAATATATTTGGGTGATTTTTTATAGTTTTTTAGAAAACATGGATTTTTAGGTGAATAGTAAAAATATAGTTTTAGAAAAAATTGATATTTTATGATGTAATTTTGATTTAATAAAAAAATTATAAAATAGTTATCATGAAGAAAAATGAGTTTAATAATATAAATTATAAAATTCATAATAATAAACATATATTTGAAGCCTAAAAAGTAATTTCCAATGTCATAATATGTAAAGTATTCTATTAAATACAAAAAATTTTAATTTTATTATTTAAATTTATATAAAATAATAACATTTTATTATAAATGTATTTAAACCCCTAAAAATATCTTTAATCCATTATGACTCATAATTATAGAAATATAACTATTGAATATTTTTTCCTTGGAAATAATAACTTATTCAACAGTTTATCCCACAAATACCCCTCTCCTCTAGTAAAAATATTCTTTATAACATATGTTGGAAAATCACATCCTATATACTTATTTATAATAGCCTAGGATCCGCAATCCTATATCCTATTATGAAATCATGAACTTTTCATTTTCGGATTTGATGCCGATAATTGTGACCCATTTTTTTCCATCTAAACATTACAAAAGAAAAAGGAAAATGGGATCAATTAAATCCTTAAGAAACATTGAGGTATAGAGTTTTATAGAATCAAGACCAAATCATATAAAAATGGACTCATAAACAACTAGTTTATAAAGATAAACATCATCTCTCATTATACCCATACCTTCTTATTTCAAATTAGGTCATAAACGCCATCCTTGTAAAATCATTTATAGACATAATTCATTAAACATTATTCTTTATAACCCAGGGAAAAGTAAATATAAGAAGGGTGAGTCAAATTCTTAGTAAGGGTAAAAATAAGCATTGAAAATTAAATTTCATCAATGAGAATAAGTATAACATATGAATATGATGACATAATAAAAGTGAAGGAATATAACATAAGAACACTCATACCCATAAATACCTAGATCATGAAACATTAAAACATGGAATAAGGATTTAAAAAAGTAAATATTTATAATAATTAACAATAATGAGCCATGTGATATAAATATTGGTCAAATGAAACATCATAAACCCATAGCAAGTAATTAGAACACTTATTTATAACTTAGAGTATCATTTTCATAAAACCCTATCAAAACCATTTTAATTAGAATAATAATATGAGTGAATTATAACATTATCATTACCCAATTAATTGGAGCACTATCTGGGAGCACCTATCATATATTCTACAACGGGCTAACCTGATGCTATCTGATCCACCCTATCACCTAAGCTATAACGGGCTCACCCAATGCTATTTGGGACACCCCATCATTTAATCTGTAATAGTATCAACTGAAACTATCTAGTACACCCCATCATCTAAGCTGTAATAGGCTCACCCGATGATCTCTAGGCTTCCCCATCGTATAATATTTCCAATAACCACAACAATAATAAAACTCATAGAAATAATTATTATTACTTTTATAACTTCATTAAACCGTGGAAATGAAATAGGTACCATGAAAATATCTTTGAAACATGATTAAACCTTGGAAAATAAATGGTTTCCATGAAAAACTCATTGAGACATGATTAACCCATGGAAAAGAAATGGGTTCCATAATAATCTATTTGAAACATGATTAACCTGGAGAAAATAAATAAGTTTCGTAAAAATCTATTTAAAACAATCATATTCCATCTAGAGAAAGAATGAGGTTGATATCAAAAAAAATATCCCCAGTGGGGGATAAGTAAAAACAAGTATTTTTTATGTTGGTGAATGGAAATACTATTAAAAATCATTAAATATATTTTTAGGAAAATACATTTTTCATTTCGAAAATCATATTTTTAAAACATAAAACATTTTGAGAGTACTTTTATTTGAGAATAAAATTGAATGATTATAAAGGAATATTTTAAAAATAATTTGAAAAACTTATTGAGGAAAATATCCTTTCATCTTTGAGAAAAAAATTTTAAAACATTTTTGAAAACATTTTTAGAAAACATGGTTTTGGATGAAAAAAAATTTCCAACCGAAGAGAGAAATGATGCCCAATTTTTTTAAAATTTATTTCTCAAAACTTTTAAGTAAAAAAGACTATAAAAATTGTACAATTACTTAAAATTATAATTAATAACTATATGATAATATAATTCATTAGAATTATAATATTTCAACATTGGACACTTAATCATACACAATCCTGATAGATGATGTGATTGTAAAAAAAATATTACAACTTTTATTACTTTGAATCGTAAAACATAAAAAATAATAACATTAAATGAAACTTATAATATCATGATAATGAGGATATTCATGATATAAAATGTTAAAGGGGATTTATATATACCTCTTAAAATAAGGTAAGTTAATAACATGGCATAAGTCTCAATGAAGGAAAATTGTGACAAAAATCCATTACCAATTTGGTAACATTGAAACCGTAAAACACATGAAATAGATATTCTAAAATAGATATGTAAATCCCCATAAATTTAAGTATAATAATCATCAAATATATTCACGTTCATTATATACACCACACACCCAAAATAAGTGGTTAATATGTCTTATATCCCATAGAAATAAAAGTGAGATGAGAAAAAACCCTAACCTCACACTTCCTTTTGGTAAAACATACTTTAAACTCATGTATAGTGGTTTTAAACATGTTATTAAATTATTAAAGAACCATATAAATATTTTTAATATCATATATGACTTTTTTATGACCTTTTATTATCTGTTTATTAATAAATCCCTGTTAAAGTTACGTTTCGAGTTATAACCACTTTATTTTTAATATATGTTTTGACTTTTTATTTTTGGTCCTCTTAATTAAATAATTGATTCATACTCTCCAAAATGTAATAAATTATATAAATATAATATATATTCTATGAGAACCCCAGTTTTAATTTTATGTGTGGGTGTTTTTTAGGTAGTTTAGACCCTAGAGTTTTAGGTGTTTTGGGATCAAAGAATGATTTTTGGGACATTTTCTAGGTCACATGGTTAAGGAGCATGGTTAGTTTAAGTGTTCAGCATAAGTGTGTATCTTGTTCAACTCTTGAAGGTGGGGATTTTCATAGTTAGTACATGGTTTGTTTAATCATGTGAGCTAACCATTCAACCCACCCAAATAGGGGTATTTATGTATCTTTGGATTGTTTTTATGTGGGGTTTCTTATCTTAGACACCCCACTTGATTTCCCCTAACATGGACACCTTACTTGGTGGGTTTTACCTCTACAAATCTCCCCTAAGTGGGTTTTTAAGGGGTTACTTTGTGATTCTTCAACTGGATTGAAAGGTTAGGGATCCCCTCTCTTTCTCCTTTGATTTTCATCTATTCACCCCTATTCCTATAACCCTAGTATCCATTATTGGATGATTTACAAGGCTAAAATGGAGATAAATTGGGGGATTTTATTTGTAAGGGTTGTGATCCATATTAGGTGTATCTTTCCAGAGGATTTCATTAAAGGTGACATGATTCAACCACTTAAGGTAGGTGTTTCAAATCCATTTCATTTTATTTAAGTGTTCCTTGATTTCTTAATTCTTTAATTGAGTTTTTAATTTAAATTATTGATATATATGATAGCTAGTTTTAATTTATTGAAGATATTCCATGTTTGGATGGTTTTTTACTTAGTCAATAATGGATGGATTTATTTGTGTAATGGAACTTGGTTTTGAAATGGGGTTTTATGCATTCATCATGTTTCATAAAATAACAATGAGGGTTTTCCTTGTGAAATGTTCTTATTCCATGGTATTTAGGTGAAATTGGGTTTTTAAAGTGGGATTCCTTTTGTGATAAAAGTTTTCCTTTTTTTAAAGTGGTGGTTTCTATTTATAATGCGAAAATTGGAGTTTCCCTTGGATTGTTGAATGTGGTTGTTGATAATCATGATTTGTTTTGAAATGGTGTTCGAATTACAAATTGTTTTAAAAGGGTATTTCCAAATGAATGTGATATAAGTGAAAAGCCCAATTGGATTATTTAAAAGTGGTAGTATGAAATGAATTGACTTGGGAATTGTTTTGGTTTTTCAAGAGTTATACCCATGTGTGGTGGGTGGTTTTGTAATTTTTTGAATTATTGGGTGATTCAAATCATTTTAGAGAAATGTTTTAAATTGGTTTCATGAATTATAGAGACTAGTATTGACATTCCAAGATGCGTTTGGGGTATTAAAGGCCTGGTTTGAAACGTAGTTTTTAAAGTGGGTTCTCCAAAAATTAAGTGTCTTATTTTCACTTCATTTTCTTAATGAAATGGATCAAATGGGTTTAATGGTTTAGAATGGATCTATAAAATGATTTGAGAAATGGTTTTACTTTGTTGAATTTATTTTTTAAATGGGAATGTTTTTGTAAAAATGATTTTTAATGTGAGTAATGTAATATTTTTGGGATTTTGGACTGATGCTCCACTCCTGTGGGTGGTCCTCACTAACACCCAATCACCACTGTTCATAGTAGTTATTCTGAAAAAATAATGATGCCCCAAAACCGAATGGTATGGAAATGGTGTTCTGTAACATAGTGGGGATGGTCAGACATGGTGTTCAGTGTCCCGGTTGGATTCATCAAAAGATGCTCCATGATTTAATATTTATGACTACTTTTATATATGGTATGGGTACCCAGACTAATGAATTGTGGAATAATAGTTTAATGTAATGGATTAATGTAAAGGATAGTGGATTCCCTTATTTTATAGTTTACTTTTGTTGGGTTTGTAAAATATGTTAATGAAAAAAATGGAGAAATGGTTTTCAAAGTGGAATTATTGGTTGGTATGCTTTTGAAATGTATTCAACCATGTGTTGGTTGATTATTCAAAAGTATGGTATTTTAAAAGAGACACAAATAGAACTTTGTATTGGCATGTGTATTATTTATTTCATGGATGGATTGATTTGGGTGTCAACCCTTTTGTGGGTTAGCCTTGTTTTTTTCTAGTGTCATTCCATCCATTTATGTAGCTTTTCTGATTTTGATTATCTAACCTTATTTAATTTGTTTACCCCAATTTGGGTGTGTTCATAATATTTTAATGTAAAAAAGGGAAAGTAGTTTTCAAAAGGACTTTATATTATCATACTTTTAAAGTGTTTATACTACGTGTGGGTTAATTCCTAAAGCATGATGTTTAAGGGAAAATTTTTGGTTTTCCTTAGAAATAAATTTGTTCTTGAATAGAAAAAATTTTGTGAAAGGGTTTTATAAAAAGAGATATTTGAGGTTGTAAATATTTTAAAACCTTATTATGGAATGTTTTAGAAATTATTGTGCTTTGGAGAAAAGTATCTTTCATATTGGTTTTCCTTATATATGCAAGGGAGAATGAATACCTATTTGTCTTATTATTTAAAAACTATAAAACTTGGTTATTTATTAAAAATAATGAATTGGAATCATGGTGGTATACTACTATCCTTGGCTCACACCCTACATACTCATGTTGGTGGGTATGTATACTTCATGTCCGGTATAGGTTCCTCCAAGTTTTAGATTTCATGTTAGAACTGTTTCTATCTTCCTTGAGAAGTGGGTGTTGTTTGAGTGGTGGTGGCCACCAGAGAGTCACATGGACTTAATGATCATAACTTTGGTTCTATGGAATTGGTTGGATCAATATTTATGTTGGAATCATCAGTATTTTTTTAGCTTCCGTTGTAGTTTTCTAGCTATGATTAGTTGTTTGTTTTTATGCGATGTGTCTTGTATTTTATCTTTTAATTTTACTATTATGACTTATTTGGATGTTTTTAATTGTTTTCATAAGGGTGAAACCATACCCAATGGTTTTATATGATACTCTTGATGCTAATCATCATCCCTATGGGATTATGGATGCTCCTCAGGTATGTGGTAGGCCGACTCAGGAATCCAATGGATGGATGTACCAGTTCGGGTCATTACAAAGTGATATTAGATCTATAGGCTTCTTTCAATGGGGCCTAGGTTATTAAGTAACCTCTTTGTCAAATTTGGTGTGTTTAGGTAGTATGGATATCAATATTGTCATAGAGGATTGGGTGGAGTGTTCAGGAAGGGGCATGACCAGCTCTTCATCTCACCGAACCTTGAGTTTCTATGGGAGTATCGGGAGTGAGTCTTGATCTTGAGTTCAGATTTAGAAGTTTTGATGGATTTTTTATATGTTGTGATGATTCCTTAATACCTGTTGAGTATACCAGTGATTTTGAGGCCCCATTTTTAGTTTTATAGGAGAAAATGGTGAATGGACAAGGGTCTCATGGTTGGCATTCATGGTCTGGTAAACCATGCACTGCCCGTGCAACATGGCTATATAAACCATGACAGTGCTTGTTGCATGGTTGGCACACAGTTTATTGGCCCTTGTGTCTAAACCATACATAGTGAATTTTACCCTTCAGAATTATTGTTTTTCCACCCTTTCTTCTTGGATTGACTCCAATAGAGTATACCAATTGAGTAGTATCATATAGGGGAGTTTTAATGGGGATTGTTATGGAATGTGGTGTCAATAATGTGGTTGGGTTTTATATGTGTGCTTGTGTTCTTGGTTTTTAATCTTGAGAGACTTTTTTTTGGAAAGTAAAAATTTGTTTTTCGAAAGGTAATGGTTGTTTCATTCTTGAAAACCATTTTATGGTGGTTTGATGACCATGCGTGTTTCATTTCGAAACCAAGATCAGGAAAAAAATATATTTAAAAATCATATTTGTTAAAATAAATGAAATTTTTTAAAGTCCTTAAATTATTAAAGTGAATGTTTTGATAATTAGTTTATGAAAGTTTTTTCTTGAGACATGTTATTTCAAAGAGGTGTTTTGAATTTGTTTTAGAAAAGAGTATGAAATTTCTTTTTTATGAAATGTTATGTGATTATTTTTAAATATAAAAGGGTTGAATCTTGATTAAATAACTTTTGAGACCAGTGGGTCTTGGAGATGGGTTGTGTTCTTGAGAAGAGTGGTTGAAAACTTTTGTGTTTTCAAATGTGATTTTCAATGCGGTTCGAAAGTTGTATTCAAAATATATTTTGAAATGGTGTTTTTATTGGTTCCCTTGGTTATGGGACTTTTTGTATTGTTGAGAATCATTGGTGTTTTGGTTCATGTATTATTTTTTTTGTTAAGTGTGTTCCAGAAAAGTCCTAATGGAAGAGAGAATATTATTCTTAGGTTGGTCTCTTTTGATGTTTATGATCCTTGGGTTTTGAACTTCTCAATTTTTAAGGTCATTCCTTGAGTTCTCAATAGTTTTAAAATGACCAATTATTAATGTTACAATCATGTGTGCTGTATTTTTTGGGTTTTTAAAATGTGTTCAATGTGATTTTTTTCTTGAAAGATGGTTTTTACATGGAATTTCAACTGGGACTTGAAATAAATAGTAGTGTTAAATTTTAATGGCTGTTTTAAAAATTTTATTCATAATTTTAAATGGGTTTTGACCTTGTTTAGGTTATGAAATGAAATTTAATGTGTGGTTTTCAACTTATGAAGTTTTTTATTGGATAATCCAAGAGGGTTTTTTAAGTCCCTAGTACTTTGGAAATTTTTAATTTTTTTAAGAGTGTGATATTTTAAAAATTTTTCGACCCCAATTAGATAATGCTGTGAAATTTTAAATGGTGTCTTAAGATAGCTGAGGATTTATTAAAAATGTATTAGTTTTTGGAATTTTTCTTCTTTGGGTTGTTGAAAACTCATTTCAATGATATTTTCCAAAATGGATTTCAAGATCATGTTTTTGAAATGATGGATTAAAGGGGGACTTGAAACATTTAAAAAGTGTTACCTTTAGTGTTTTCAAAAATAGAGTGGGTGATTTTTTATTTAATCAATGTTAAAATTATAACATGGAAACAATTTTTAAAGTGGTTTAGAAAAAAAGGTATGGTTATTTGACTTGTTTTTGAGGAAGTGTTTGAAAGTGAACAAAATGGAATTTTTTGGTTATGTGTTTCTCTTGAAAATGGTCCCCATTGGGTGTTTTTTTACAAAATGGGTTAAAGACTGGAAAATTGATTTTCAAGTGGTTGTTAATTTAAACTAGTTAGATAATTTTTTTGAAATGATTACTTGGTTTTGGATTTTAAATTATTGTGGTTTGTGTGATTACCTTCCAACTTGGTTGATGCCTTGGTTTTGAGATTAGATGTACGCCTTGTTGTTCGGTTGACTTCTTTTTAGGTTTCCAGTTTTTTCTTAGGTTGTGACCTATTTTAAGTACATATTCTTGTCTATGTGGCTATAAGTGACCTTAGGGTTGGTACATGGGTAATAAGGATGGATGTTACCTTTATAACTTTGAGCACTCGACAGTGCTGTTTTTATGAGGTTCACCATGGGATGGTGTTCCATTTTGGGGTCCTATATTACCCCTTGAGTATGGTGACATAGGTCAAGGTACCATGTTATATATTAATGTGGAATGCCTTGAAGTTATCCCTAGTGGAGTTATATAATAAGTTTGTTGATGGCTTGACCATATAGGAGTGGATTCGTTTAGGTTGATTTTCTTTTAAGGGACTAAAATATTGTGTTTAAGTGTTTTTTTGATCTTTTTGGAGATGTTTCCCATAGTGTTGGTTTCTATTTGAGGTGTTCTATTTTGTTACACAATTTAAGTGAATTATAAATGGAAGGGAGTCCCGTGATGAGTCGCCATTTCCTTTTGAATCATATACCAAAAAGTGTGGTTGTGTGTTTCTTGAATACTCTCGGTATCCTTGTGGATTTCATGGTTTGGTTTTATGAATTTTTTCCTTGGAGTTTCTTATTAGGGACCTCTCTAGTGGTTTGTCATTTAACTCACCTCACTTTATAGAATGTGTATTTCAGCTTGATCTTTTACTCTCATCTTAACATAGTATGTTTTGGGGTCAAAAAGTTTCATGGTGGGGAGATTGTGACCCCCCTAGTGTCACTTTTATTTGTGAGTGTTTTTTAGGTGGGTTATACCATTGAGTTTGAGGTGATCTAGGATCAAAGGATGATTTTTTGGGACTTTTTCCAGGTTTCATGGTTAAGGCACACTGTTAGTTTAAGTGTGCAACTTAAGTATGCTTCCCGTGCAGCTCTTGACAGTGGGGATTTTCACGGTCTGTGCACGGTTTATTTAATAGTGTGAGATAAATATACAACCCACCAAAAGGGGGGTATTTTTTTTATCTTTTTATTTATTTTATATGGGGTTTCTTCCTGTGGAAACCCCACTCAAGTTCCCCTGACTTGGATGCCTTCTATGGTGGTTTTTCCCTCTCCGAAGCCCCTCTAAGTGGATTTTGAAGGGGTTTCTTCGTTATTCTTCACCCGAATTGAAGGTTTAGGGATCCCTTCTCTTTATAATTTTTTTATTCCATTTTACCCTTACTTATCTAACCTTAGCATCCATTCTTAGATTATTTACATGGATAGGGTGCCGCAAAATTCAGGGGTTTTCTTTCTAAGGGTTATGAGCTATAGTAGGAGTGCATTTCTAGTGTATTTTTTCAAAGGTGACATGATTAAACAACTTGAGGTAGGTGTTTCCAATCCATTACCTATTATTCTAGATTTAATTGATTTCATTATGCTTTAAGTGTGTTTTTAATTTAATGTATTGATATATATTATATCTAGTTTGTATTTGTTAAATATCTTCCATGCTTGGATGGGGTTTTCCTTTGTCAAGAATCAGTGGATTGATTTGTGCAATGGGACTTGGTTTTGAAATGGATTTTTATGAATTCATAATTTTTAATAAAATGAAAATGAGGGGTTTACTTGTGAAATTTTCTAGTTATTGGTATTTAGGATAAATGGGGTTTTTAAAGTGAGATCCCTTTTTTGTTAAAGGGTTTCTTAGTTTTGAAAGTGGTGGTTTGGATTTATAATGCGAAAAATAGAGTTTCCCTTGGATTTTTGGTTGTGGTTGTTGATAATCACACTTTCTTTTGAAATTGTGTTATAATTAAAAATTATTTTAAAATGGGATTTCTACATGAATCTAATATAATCAAGAAGCCCAATTTGGATTATTTAAAAGTGGTTGGATGAAATTAATGTCCTTGGGACTTATTTTGGTTTCTCAAGAGTGAGAACCATGTGTGGTGTATAGTTTTTTAATGTTTTGAATGCTTGGGTGATTTCTATAATTTTTGAGAAATGTTTTAAATCATTTTCATTAAGTATAGAGATTGGTATTGGCATTACAAGCTATGTTTGGGTATTAAAGGCCCGACATGAAATGTAGTTTTTAAAGTGGGTTATCTAAAAAGAATGTGTCTTCTTTTCACTTAATGTGCTTAATGAAATAAATCAAAGGGGTTTAATGGTTTATAATGGATTTATAAAATAATTTTAGAAATCGTTTCACCTTTTTAAAGGTATTTTGGAAATGGGCATGTTGTTGTGAAAATGGTTTCTAATGTGACTAATGGATTTTTTTGGGATGTTGGACTGACGCTCCACTCCCTTGGATGGTCCTGACTAACGCTCGAGAACCCCTGTATATAGTAGTTATTTAGGGAAAGGACTGATTCTCTTGAACCCAAGGGTATGGAAATAGAATTCCATATCAATGTTGGGATGTTCAAATATGGAATTTCAAGTCCCGATTGTATTCATGGAAATATACTCCATTATTTCCAACTTGTGACTCCTTTTATATATGATATAGGTACCTAGACTGATTCTTTGAGGAATAATTGATTAAAGTAATTAATAAGTGGATTCCCTTGTTTTCTAGTTGATTTTTTTTGGATGCGTAAAATATGTTAATTGAAAAAGGGAGAAATAGTTTTCAAAGTCTCATTATTGGTTGGTATTCTTTTTAAATGTGTTAAACCATGTGTGGTATGATTCATCGAAATTATGGTATTTTAAATGATACAAAACTAATTTTTTTTATTTACATGTGTATTATTTATTTCATGGATGGTTTTCTTCAGGTGTTGATCCTTTTTTGGTCTAGCCTTGTTTTTGGATAGTGTCATTCCATCAATTTTCCTAGATTTTTTATTTTGATTATCTACCCTTATTTCCTTTTTTACCCTCATTTGGTTGTGTGTGTTATATTTTAAGGGAAAAGGGAATGTGGTTTTCAAAAGGAATTCATATTAGCATACTTTTTCAGTGTTTTATACCAGGTGGGGGTTAATTCCTAAAGCATTATATTTAAATACAAATGTTTGGTTTTCCTTATAAATAGATTTTTTTAGAATAGAAATTTTTTTATGAAAGGGTTTTATATAAGGAGATCTTTGAGGTAGTAAATATTTTAAAAACCTTGTTATGTAATATTTTAAAAATTGTTGTGCTTTGGAGAATAATGTAATCTATATTGGTTTTTCCTTATATATGCAAGGGAGAATGAATACTTATTTTTCCTATTATTTCCAAAATATAAAAATTAGTTTCTTTATGAAAATGAATGAATTGGAATAACAGTGGTATCCTACTAGTTTGGGCTCACACCCTACATACTCATGTTGGTGGGAATATAGCATTCATGTCCTATGTAGTTTCATCTAGGTTTTGGATTTCATGTTGGATATGTTTCTATATTACTTTGGAAGTGGGTGTTGTTTGGGTGATGGTGGTGACCAGAGAGTCATATGGAGTTGGTGATCTGTGGAACTGGTTGGATAAAGTTTTGTACCAGCATCACCGATCTTTATTTTGTTTTAGATTTTGATGGATGGATGTATAGGTTCAAGTCATTACATATTCAGTATATATTTATTTAATGTAATCCATAAAATTTAGTGATAGGAAATGAAATACACCTTTTATGGAGATGGTAGCTCGTATGTACACATGAACACTGTTTCAATTTTCATGTTGTATTGAATGAAATAAAAGTAAATTATATATATATATATATTATAATTTTAGTTGAATTATAATTTCATATATATGAAATATTTTTATTAAATCTATCCTTAATACATTCTATGTAAAGTGTGAATGAATCACATTGCTTCAGGAGGAGGTAGCCCGCTATACACACGAACGATGTTATCATATTTTCACAAAATGGAAAGCATAAAGGTATGTCTTATATGATAATTTTGGAAAAATAATAAAATAAAAAATATTATAAATATCATATATAAATATTATTTCCATTATTATTCCCAGCCTTGAAAATTGGTAATAGAGAAATGAAAAACATCATTTTGCAAGGCGACAATCCTCCTTACACACAAACGATGATTTCATAAATGATTTGATGGAAGTGTGTGTGTTTTTAGGTCATGAATTTTACTTAAAAAAATAAATATATTTAGAATACTATGGTTGTTATATAATCAAGTTATAAAAATAATTTAAGGAGGTGAAATAAGATGTAAAACAAAAATGTTCATTGATGAATGTTACCTCTTCTTTAGGTAACTCCTTTTGGTTTAAACAAAAGGCCATCCTTTGTTTTATTTATGCACAAATTTATAATTACATGATGATAATATTAAATTTTGGAAGTTATTTGGTTAGATTTTTGATGATATAAATTTCATTATATGTGTGAAGAGAGGAGGAGAGGGGGATGCCATTTATAAGCGGGGGAGAGGACACACTCGATATTCTTCAAATGAAATTGAGGTAAACCCACATTTTTACCTACAAAAGGGAAAAATAATGCATATAACTCGATCCTAGAATGTATAAGGTGTAAATATGGACGTAAATTTGGGTTTTTCAGTTTCTAGTCCATTTGTACCCTTAATTTTAAAGTTTATCCATTAAGTAAACTCATTTTTACCTTAATCGTAGTAATTAATTTTAATTTCTTTTACTAACCTATTTAGTAAAATAATTAGTTAATACTATTAGAAATTAGAAATTATGATGATTAAAAATATTTAATTCATTTTACCAAAATCAAACCACAAATGTGAAAAAAATTTAATTTTATATTAATCCCACAGACGTGGCGAGATAATAGGTTTTTTAGAAGAGTACTTTTTAGAAAAATATGATTATTTACTAAATCTATGAATAATAATAATAATTGTATTAAAATAAATTAATATTTAATGATATAGAATCTATATATTTCATTTAAAACATTCCCTATTAGGTATTATTTTAATTAATTAAAATGGGGTACATTATTAATTTTAATGTTTTTAGAAAAACCTGTTTTTAAACCCAAAACAAACTTATACTAAAAAACAATTTAAATTTTATTAAAAGGTAATTAATTGGATTTAATATAACTTAGGTTACCAGAAAAAATACTCAAAATATATTGGGAGTTTGAAATTAAATATATAATTGAAATGAATTTTTTTTATAAAAATCAGTATTTTTTACTATTTACCAAAAAATCAATATTTTTCAAAAAATCTAAAAATTTAACCCAAATTAAATTTTTATATTTATATTCCTAAATATAATTTTATTTTTTGAAAAATTAATTTTATAAAAGTGTTAAAACTTAGTTTTAAAATAAGTTCACCATAAAAAGGTGAAAACCCGCCTAAAAAAACAATTTTAAGCACAAAATAAGATTTTTACATCATATTTAGAAAACACATAGGATTAATGTGAAATATTACATTGAATATATTATATATAAATATAATTAATATAAAATAATAAGGTGGATTTATTTAATTTATTAGTATAGAACGCACTTATGCGCTTTAAAATGATTTTTCAGAAAAAATATTTTCTTTTATTTTCAAAGGGGTTTTATTTTCATCTCTAATTAATTAGTGACAAAAGAATTAATTATATATACATGTGTAAAATATATTTTCATAATTCAATTAATCCTATTCATACCCAGCATTCCCATGGAAAGGTTATAGTGGTAATATATATCATTGGTTATTTAAATTTGGTGTTGCGTGTTGAATACACTATCAAATAAAAAAATCTTTGGGTTGCATGTAACACAAGCCAAAATGGGTGTTTCATGTAATGTAAGATGAATATAGTGTTTCATGTACTTTATGTTATTGAATTTAATTTTCTTATTTTTAAATCTGGAGGTAGTACATTCTTAATGTCCATGATCTACCCAATTATATCCAATTAATACTTCTAATATCCTTAGGGATGTTTTGGTTCCATTCAACGCTAATTTATCAGGGATTTAGTCTCATAGAAAAGGAGTAGGATTCAATGCTGGGGTAATCCCACAATCTTCTCTTTTCATTATTTCCACATTTTCATTGTACTGTCTAAAACATGTTTCTTACTTTTATGAACTATTTAATTTATATGTATATAACATAAAAATGTTAATATGATTTGGAATGGCTATTTTAATACATTTAATTTATATATACTATCTCTACACCTATATGACATATCCCATTAATGGTTGGTTAGATATGGCTACAAGTAAATTTCAAATTCTTTACTTATCACTATTTTCATGACTGGTTATCAAAGGATATATTTTATATTTATAAATATATTTTAATATATTCTAATCTTTTGGATGTAATTTGAAAAAAATATAAAATACAATAAATAGAAACAATAAATTCAAAATGAAAATATGACAATTTAAATGAACTAATAAATCAAAAAATTTCATATTTTACTAAAATAGATAAATAAATATATTTTAATGGTCATAATTTATCCATAATAATATAAATTAATATAATAATATAAATTAATATAATAATATTTTAGATTGGTGTTTTAATAAAAATATTCTTATTATAAAATAGTTGAAAATGTGATAAAACAAATAGAAACCTAAGTTATGGGACCCTCGTCCCAAATAATTCATTTTTGGTTTATCAAATATTTCTCTTTGATTATAGCATTATTCTTATAAATTCATTTTTAATGTATTTACATTATTTCTTATGGGGATACACAAGTTCTGAATTGATTGGTATTAATGATAAGACACCTTCATAGATTTTGATCATAGAATTTTATTGAAAGACTCTCTTCAATTCCACTTAGGTTTATTCTGGTTCAATATAATAAATATGATCTCTTGTTTTCTAATTATACCCATTATTATCTAAATTTTTTCCCTTCCACGTTTTGTAATCTATAAGTGTATTATTTGACATATTCTGCATGAAAACACTATGGAACCCATCCTTTTCCCATGGGATCATATCATGTTAATGATTGGGGGTTTGATTCCCTTTCTTTGTGGAGTGTTTGATTATGAGAATGTTATGATGTGATGATTGGGAATATAATTATATATCCCTACAATTCATTGGGTAATGTGACATATCTCATGAAATTATTTTTATTATGAGTGAATATACTGCCCAATTTGTTCACAATTTATGCAGTGGGTATTTTTACACAAATGTTATGTGTGAACATAATACTATCTTCATTCATAATGTATTTATGGGATTTGAACAAAATATTAGTGATGTTTTACTGTTATGAATATTCCATAACCTTTTTCCTTTTATAATGATTCCCTAATGGTTATGATGATGACCCCTTTCTTTTGATACGATGAAGATGAATTTTCCCACCTATGTATAATATTAATTCGTGTTTCATGTACCTATCCTATTATTCGTCCCCTTATATAGATTTTATATCATCCTTTTATTTATGTATTTACTTTGGTGTCTATCTATATTAAGTGGATTAAGTATGACTTTAAGAGGAATATGATAGAGGATTTAATTAATGTTTAAAATTTCATATTTAATCATTTTTCATGAACTGAATTTATTTGAAACACTATATATTTTTATTTCTTATTGTATTGTTGTTATTTTATATAGAATAAAAATTATGTAATAATAATTTATTAATGTTGTGGTTATTTATAGTCGGTATTAAAAATTTTATAGCTAATTTGGAAATTAGGATAATAAAATATAACTAAGGTTAAACATAAGGATCCCATAGGTGAATTCATTAGAAATTTATTTTCACATGTGAATGTGTTATTTATATATTCTTCATTAGATTATTTTTTTTATAACCATTTCTATTTTAGAAAATATTTGGAACTAGGAGACAACCGACCCAAAACCCATGTGAAAGAAAATGCAATGACTGTTTGAATGACATTCCTAATGAAATGGGAGGTGAAATTCAGAAACCTCAAGGTGGTGATTAACCTATTGTTCAACGTTCTGAATAATAACCTAAATAATGTGGAATATCATGATTCACCTAATAAGAAGAAATTAACCATTAGTAAATTCATGAACCAATGACCATTAGTATTTTTTGGATCTTTCTATCCACTTGTTGTATACAGTGGATCGATACCATTGAAAGGATCTTTTCAATGATTTATTATTTTAAGATTAGGAATGTTACTCTAGGAATCTATCATTTGTAAAGATAGCTTAAGTAATTTTTTAAATTTATGACGAATAAAAATTCATTGGATGAAGGTAAATCTATGGAGTGGGGTGATTTTATGAAAAAACTACATAATAAGCATTTCCTTCAACCTCTTCACACCAATAGGGAGAGTGAATAATTGAAGCTTAAGTAGAATTAGACCAATTTATTTGCAACATGTTATGTGGATTTAATAAGGCCTACAATGTATAACATGATTTTTTTGTCAATAATTATTTTAAAATAGAGACATTCTTTAGTTGTTTAAAACAACATCTCTAAAAAGATCTCGGAATCTAAGACTTTGCGAGTTATGTTGAAGTTGGTTAGTGTGATCTAAAAGTATAGATAATGTTTTTATAATGGTACCATAGATAATAAAACAATAATTTAATGTTGATTTTTTTTATGTTTAAGGATCAAATGACAACGTTGGTAGGAAAATATAACCACTCACATGTTATAGACGAGGAAAGAAACACCACAGAAATTATAAAGACCCAAAATTTCACTATATATATATTTTTACATAAATATTATGTTAAAATAGTAGTCTATATGTAACACTAAACTAAATAAAAATTTTTATATAATAATATTAAATTCAACCATTACAATAGAGACATTAAATTAGATGGTACAAAAAGAAGTGATCATATTACGAAATCTACTAAAAAAAGAAATTAAATCAAGTGGCAGAAGTATCCCTTATGATAAAAATTTCTCTAAGAATTATAAGGATGTATCTTTGATAGGTTTTTATCTTTTTTCCATTCCCATTCCAAAACCAAAACAATTATGGTATGAGAGAAATCATACATGAGATAAATTCAAGCTCATTGAAGTTCCCATAAGATCTATTTTACCAGAATCACCAGCCTCGACTTCCACCAAAGAATAAATTATGATTATATATTCTTCAGAGAATAATAGGGTTAATATAACAAAAAATCAGGATGATAAAATAAGGTAATTATTAATGTAATAATTTATTTATCACATGTATTTTACATATTTCACATTTTGACTTTTAAAGAAAAAAATCACTTATTTTTCTAAAAAGAATTTTTTATTTATATTTAATTTTTAAAAGATAAATTTATAAATTATCGAAATTTAATTTTTTTAAATTAACATAATTTTAAAATTAATCATCTTAATATAAACTTAGGGTACTTTTTTTTGTGATTTTTTTATAAAATAATGGATTTTAGGTGAATAGTGAAAAATATTCTAATTTTTTTTAATAAGATCCTTCTTATGAATTTAGGTTTTAAAGATATTTTAATGTTATAAAATATATTTATATATTAAGATAAATAATTCAAAAAAAACTTTATTAAATTTATAAAATCAATGTTAATGTTTTAGAAACATAAGTAATATTTCACTCTATGAACTGTTTTTATTTGCTTATATTAAAAATTAGATTTCATCACTAATAGAAATATAATATGAAAAAATGGATTTTATATTTTAGATAAATATTTTAATATTATTTAACAAGTTAAATTTAATTTTTATGGATAAAACTATTATTACAAGGATTAAACTCAATTACAGTGATAATGATAAATCTATTAATTTCAAAGAATTATTTTATTAGCATTGTGTAATTATTGAACAACAAATTATGTTAATATATTTAAAATAATTATTATATTATTATTTTTAATAACAAATATAATATTATTAATACACATTTAATTGGTTATCAATGATAAATAATATTAATATCACATAATGTTTAAAACATAAGATTTCTACAAAAAATGTTTTTTCAATATATGAAAAGATTTAATATAAAAGTTAATTTTCTATTATTATGAATTTTTACTAGATTAAATGGATATTAAATTTTATTTCATAACACCCAAAATTTTCAAGAGGGTTTATTTTATATGTTTTAAAAAAGATAAATTACTTGGATAAAAACTAGTTAACCTAGTACAAAAAAGGAGAAAGTAAAAATATTAGAGTTAATGAATACAAAAAATGTTTAAAAATAATTTATTTAGGCTATTTAAAACCATTAAAACCCCAAAATACATTATTTAAACCTTTTTGAGTAATTTATCATTGAATATTGAAGTTATATCACTGAAAAGTAACCAATATTCACAAAATTGACCTTTTATTCAATTATAAATGGGGATCAATTCCCCCAATCAAATACTCCACATTATCTTCTAGATATTTTTAAAACCCTACCAATTTTTCAATACCTTGATATAAATTTTATTTCCTAAATATATTGTTCAATATAAGTTATCATATGTCCACAAATTCCAAGGATTTCATCAAGAGAATGATCATGGTCTCGATTTGCGTACTGCATACTCCTTACGGTTTCTTCATTATATATTTATTCCATATGTAACCTAAAAATATTAATATAATGAAATAAATATCATTATTATACTGAATTGATATTATACTAACGTAATAAACCATATTTGGTCCTTCAAATCCACTTATAAAAACAAAAGAATGTTGGACTACCGCCTACACAATGCGAAGTCTTCCATTTTTATACACCGTATTCCATAGTTATAAGGATTTAATTGAATAATAAATGTTATATATATAATATATTTATTTATATGAAGAGAAAAATTATAATCCACCTTAATTCCCCCTTATTCATCAGGAAATGAAAACCTTGACCGTGCGTTGTGCACACTAGCACAACCCCAAACTAACATCTTTCATTTTACATATTGATTTTCATTCATTATCAAAACATCTTAAAATCTGATTAAAAAAAATAAAAACATATAAATAATATCATAATTATTATTTTATAATTATATTATATAATTCCATAACAATACTGACCCATTGAGTCATATCGTGTTCTTGTTTCGGTCGGTTTGACCACTTACATTAATGACATAATAAATTCTATAATGGAAGACTATGGGAACTAAATTAATAATAATATTATAATTGAATAATAAAATAATTATTTCATTTCTATTATTTAAATTTTATATTAATATTTTATCATAGTATTAAGTTATCTTTTTTGATTGCTAAAATTATCGAATTAAGCTGCCTTTGATTCAATTTTCATAAAAAATAAAAAACATAAGATAAAAATACATAATAAATAAATAGAATAAATTATTAAATGAAACTTAGTAAATGATATATATATATATATATTCTAATAGGGTATCTAATAAACACAATTTGATTATTTAAGAAGTTAGGAACATGAATAGAGTAAATGGGGACCATGGTAAGTGTTTCTTCTTTCATTTTTCAATCCCTTGTGACATATTATAATTACAAAACATGTTTCATTAATAAAGGCCTATTTAATTACCAATTAATATTTCGTATCATTATCCTATAATTATTCATGTTATTTAATATTTCATTTGAAATTATTTCCTTGAAATGGTTTTGATTGGAAAGTCTCATATATTGTAAGGGTTTATGCTAACAAATCTTTTCTTTTACCGAGTTACAAATTTTATTATTTAAATTTATTGTTAAATGTTCTAATTATTATAAATAAGTAATTATTAATATTTTAATTCATAATTATATTCTATGATTTTTTAATTCTTCCTCATATCATCATTGTTAAATGATTCTTACCTCAATGATTATGTTGCTTAAAAGGGGATCTTGGTCTCAATTCCTATTTCTTCAGATATACTTATTCCTATACACCAATATAATTTTATATGATGTATATACTCAATATTATTTTATAATATATCATGGATTATCTTTTGTTCATGGTATTTGAAGTTTTATTACCAGATATTTTTCTTTTAAGGGGTTTTGATTTAAATGTTACTCGAGCCGTAACCAATTCTTGATTAAAATTATTTCTCCTTAAGTGATAATTTCTATACTTGGTTATGATATTATAACCCCCAATTTTTATCCTTCCCATTATTTATTACAATGGTAATTTATATATTTTTTCTTTATGTAAGTTACATCACATCATCTGAATCATACTCTTTGATGAAATACCTTCTCAAATTAAAATTTGACATTGGTAAGAATAAATCCCATTCATTAAAAAATATCCTTTTATTAAATGTATATATTTTATTCCAAAAATTTCTTCCTCTATTTTTTATGAACTAAAATATGGGTTAATATATATCACCGTATTACTTCTCATCACCACTTTTCAAATGGGAATTTTATTTCCCTATTTATGGTATCGTTTTTTTAATAAAGGTGTTTTGTAGATTTAAAAGGTTTTACATATCATGGTTATATTTTAATCTTCTATTAAATTTTTTCTACATAAAACCTTTATTAAAATTTAAAGAACCTATTAATGTATATTTCATGAAAATTAATGTTTTAATATATCTCAAAGTTATTCTTTTAAATCTTTTTTAAAACGAATTTTCAAAAGAAATAGAGGATTTTTTCACATAGAATTTCATTATAAAAATCAGAAAAGGAACTTTTTTTTTAATTTTTTTGGATTTCCCCTCATTTTCAAACTTTTTTTCCATGTTTCATGATCTTAAAATTTATATTAATTTCCCTTTATTATATGATTTTAATTTAATACTTTTTCATGGAAAAGAGACATTTTCACCATTCTATTCAAGGTAAAATTATACTATTTTTATAAAAGTACTCTTAAAATAAAATTTAATTTTTTCCCTAGGTTTTTTTAAATGGAAACTTTGAAAACTATATAAGATAAATTATATATCACTAACTTTGGATTTCTTAACCATATTCAGTGTATAACAATAACTTCTATTCTATTTCCTTTCCTTTTTGAATTCCCTATTTTGATTACTTTTATTGAAGGGTGATCAGAGTCACATATATTTATTTAATTGGGTAAGTGTTGAATAAAATATATCCCCATTATATATACCATATTGATACAATATAATTAATTTCCCTAGTTTAATGGTAGTACTAAGAAAATTACTTGATGTTATTTGATACCCATTTATTTTCCATAGGTTTATCATGTTCTCATTATTGATGGGTATGAAAATATTTCATTTTATGAATCCATTTTGAAATGAATATGAAACATATTTTCTTACCATATAGTCTCTATGATATGATGATTATTGATTTTATATGGAATATATATATATATATATTTGTATGATGATGGGTTGGGTCCTATATCACCCTCTTAACCTATTTGTTAAATGTTTATATATCACGAGTCATGTATACATAGGAAAAATTAAGTTTCACATAAGCATGGGTGAAAGTTTGTGACTCTTAAATGTGATATTTCCCTATGATATTTTTTAACCCACATTTCTATAGTAAACTAATGTTATAATATCATGGATCATGTTTACTAAAAAATGTATCCAAACTCTTCTAATTCATACATTATTCCATTCTAAGCATTATTACAAGGAACATGATTTGTTATATATGATTATTTGGGAGTGATTTACTTATGTTATGTCATTATACCTAGATTATACCCATTTTATAATCATATGATTATTTATGGGCTTTAATTACTATCACTTATTTTTCCCATATTAAGCGCTTGAGATCTCCCCTTTTACTACAGTTCCATTTCCCTAGGTTATGTGAAATTTAATAGAAAAGATATATATAGAATATTTTCTTGTGTAGATAATTTTTGGGAGATGCTGAAGTCTTGTTATTGATTAAAAAGTTTCTTATATAGATTGAAAATGTTTGCGAGTTAAAAAATCCATGTACTTTGATAGATAATTTTTTGTACTAATTCTATGAAAATATAAAGCATAAGGATTGTGTTTGTAAGGGATATAATCCTTATAGACAATTACTTTATGACATAGGTATTAGAGGCGTTGAGAGGAAGCTCAGAGGTGAATGAATTGGATTTAATCTAAAATTTCAGCTACCAAGAAGGATTGTAGTGTGGAGGATTATACTAATCCATAGAGACTAATTGAGGGATTAAAATGTGAAATAGGAGGTAGAATATTATTTGGACCTTGAGGAGGTATATTTAAGAGGTTATTACTTTTTTGGGTATCTATTCCATATACATGAGTTGCGACATAACTTTATTCTTTGGAAATTATAATTTTACGGTGTGGTGGTTCTATTTAATCGTAGTTATTTTCCTAATAAAGAGGATATGCGACATGTAATATTCTGTGTTTCTTAGTGTGGATTTAACTAGGTGTGTTGTGGCTTGGAACCAATTATGTTATCCCATTATCATTTTAAGAACATTGAAATCCTTAAGGTAGGTGATTCGTTTCTTCAAATGTTTTTATGGGAAATTGTGAAGTTATCATTAGTTATCTCATTTGGTAATGGTGTAATTAACCTCAATGAATATTAAACTAGAAATGAATAAAGTATTGGTTTTGGTTTTGGTGATCAAATGTAGCTTTTTCAAACTAAAAGTTAAATCCTATTTTTCTAGATAGTGTGATATCTTTTATTATTTTATAGTTTATTAGGTTTCTTATGCTTAGAAATTAGACAAAGAGAGTAAATATTGTAAGGTTTTTTGAATAAATAATAAAGATATATGTTTAGTTGTAATTATTTTTCCTCATAATTTATAGAAATATAAGTGGTTTTTGGAGATTTTTGAATAAATTAAAGCTATTAATAGCTGATTATTTATGTTTCATGTGGTTGTAACATATGTTAAATTAATCAGTTAATTGAAGATGGTATTTTTTTTAAAATATAATTTTGATGGGGTGAGATAGCCTATTTTATTATAAAGGATGAATTACTTGGTTATTAGGAATGAATACCCTATTAAATTTTAGTTCATTGATTACTATCTTATGTTTTTTTATATGGATGTGATAATTTCCATGTGATATGATGTGATCTTGGAATAGTCGATGGTTTAGAAGGAATTGAGATGGTATTTGTAGGTTTATTGGAGAAATTAGTTCCTATAATATAAAAATGGAATGGTATATACATGGTGGTTTCTAGGATGGAACTAGGACTGATGGAGTGGATTAAAGTTCGGCAATCCCATTATCTGTTGTTTTAAAATATGGGATTATAATATGTTAATAAATCCACTTTAACGGCTAGATAGTCGAATTTTTTTGTTTCTAATTTTCATTTCTCCAATGCATGATGTAGCTGGATATTAATGGCTTATGAAACTTTTATGGTATCTTAGAAAAAATACATGAGTACCAAGAATTATGTAATTGTAATTTTAAATAATTTATCTCATGGGGTTAGAGGGTTAAAAGAATTATGAAATGATGAATTTTTTTGAGGAACCTTGTAAGAGGATAGTTTATTATTTGAGTCTATAGAATGAAATTGATAAGTATGTAAAATGATATTTTTATCTTAAGAACTAGACAAAATTTTCTTGAAATGTTTTTGTGTTAATAGGACATCCAGTCATTTGCAGTTGAAATAGTGTCTTCTAGGGATGATAATTACAGTTGAGGGTAAAACCATGTAGTTTCCCAGAGTGTGGTTTGTGAGCTATATATATCTACATGTTATGTGATTTGATATAATACCCCAGTAATTTAAATAGGTAAAAAGAAAACTAGTGGACTATAGATAGAGTTTTCCCACAAATCTAGGTTGGTGAGGAATAGATGGTTAACTACCCCTTATTTCCATACACTCTTATCCATGTAGTATTATATGAATAAATGCATGGTGGTTACTTTCACATATATGTGTGTAGAGGTATGAATTTCCTATAGTTATTTCTACACACATGTATCTATAGATATAATATCTGAATGATTTATATTGGAATACTATTTATGGGATTTGATGGATTTAGGTATAATACCCAGTGCATGGCCTGTGGAGGCTCTCTAAAAGATACTTGGTTACTATATTGAGTTATGGATATTGATAATGAGATTATGTTATGAAAAGGGTGATGGTTTTTATGTAGTTTCCTTTAATGCATGTGGATTATTTGGGGACATATGGCTTAGGATGTGCAATTTTAGCAAAGATTAGCAAACTAGTGGGGAAGTGGTAGTAGGGTACCTTAATTTTTTATAATATTGGATATTGTTGTTTTACTCAATTTATGATATTTTTTATTAGTATCTTCTGTGGTTTGGAATTTAATATATATATTTATGTGGTAAGTTAGTTTCATTGTTTTTTCATTGTGATTTAGTGTACTTAAATCACATTTTCATGAGAGGATCCAAGGAGGATCCCACTAAGTATACCTATTATGATCACCCAATATCTATGTAGATTATTTTTCTGGTATAAAGGATCTTATTGGTGATTAGGATGGATATTAATAGGTTGTGGATTTTTTTAGTAGCTATTTGGGATTTTAGGTGGATATCAAGGATTTCTTTTAGTACTTGTAGTTTCCTTATAGAATTTTAGTTTGTATGGAATTACATACATTTATTTTGATCTTTTTCTTATTATGAGTTGGATTTGATTGGGGGTCTCATATTATATCTTATTACTCATATTGTTTTTATTGGGTAATTCCTCTTATTCATTAGTATGATATTCCCTAAGTGTTAGTTTCCAACACATGACCTATTGGAGGTGGGAATATGTCATCATTATTTAACTTCTCTCATTACCAATATATGAGGGTTAACTTTTTAGGGTGTGGGTCATGATAGAGTGGCATCATAGGTAATAATGAGGGATAATATGACGTTTGAAGGTATCCAATGGTGAGTAGTATAGAGGTTTGTATAGAAAATAATGTCAAATAATTTTACTAAGAGTTTTTAAAAAGGGAGATCGATAGGACATAGGTATTTAGGGCCCCTTGTTATCTGATGAAATGAACATTATGTTCATTGAGTCTACTAAGAGAAATGATACTGTTTATAGGGTAGAGACATTGGAAAGGATAATGCATCATTATTGTTTCAATCTATGTTTGAAATGGGTTGATTTTTTGCGTTAGGATAAAAGTAAATTAATTAATAATAAATATTTCATAATCTAGGTTTGAGTTTCACTAATAGTTTTTTATTTCATAATAATGGATCCAATGTTATACCCTTATTAGGTTCATAACAAATTTAATCTTTAGGTTGTTGCTGTAGAATGTCATAGGGTTAAATTCAATGGTGACCACACTCAAAGGAAGCGGAGGACTCTCTGAGAGTTTTGGTGATCGAGTGTACAAAAGTATGAGGGATCCATTTTAGATTTAGTGACCAAGTATTTACTAGTGGAGGTGGAGATAACATTCAGTTTTAACTATGAATGGAAGGAACATTGAGTTTTGTTGGTGGTGACAATAATGCATGGTATAACTTGGTAGTGGTAGTTCTTATTCCTTAGGGATCATGTGGATTCAAATATTTCATGAGAGAAGTTATGAAATTAGTACAAATATATGTTTTTATTCAATCATAAAGGTTGAAAGTCATCAGTAGCTTCACACCCTATAACTGGGAAGTTCCAATCAGTAAGAGTTTAAGATACATCTAGGACACTTCTTTTATATGCTTAAGAACTATTTCTAAAAGGGGAGGATGGGGTGAGTCTTTTGAAGAGGCTTAACATTTAGAGTTATAGTGCCAAGTCACCCCATTTATACTATTGAAATATCATGAGGTTGTGGAAAGAATAGTGGTTTTCAAGAGTATGTTAGTCTAGACCAGGTTTTCATTAGAGGTAGTTTTTAGGATTCTGCATATAGTGAAGTAGTGGTCTACAACACCCAATTTACTATAAATAAGGTTTTTAAAATAAATATGGGAAGGTACCATCACACTTCATCTAATTTATTTGAGGTTTGTTTCTTTCAAGATATAAAGACCCAAAATTTTCATAAATAAATATTACAACTTATTAAATTAATATTCATTACATAACATAATGATCCACACTATATCTTATAGGTCTAGTGCCTTTGGAAACTTGGATACATAAAAAACAGGTTCATAAGAGTTCTACATCATATACCACTTAGTTATTCACTACAAGCATCCATAATAGGCATATCATAAATAATAACTTTCTTTAAACCCTGGGGAAAGGAAACATAATAAAGGGTGAGATCTAATTCTAATTGATGATAAACAAGGGAGATATCAATGATCACATAATCATAATAGGATGATAATGATATGGGAACATGTGAATAAAAATTTAAAAACAAACCTTGTATATAAAAGAACATAAAATTGAGCCATAGAATAAATATTGGATGTTTATAATACATGAATCATAAAGGAATAAAATAAAATGATCCATGAGAATATAAAATAGGCATAACACATGGATTTTTGGCTTACTCAAAAGAATATAAAATCATTTACATAGTATACAAGGCTCATTTACAATGATATCACAGTGGAATGGGTTCACTCCCCAAACCATAATAGTAATAAAGTTTCACTCCCATGAAAATCATAGTGGAAAACGTCTCTTACTGAAGTGGGATCACTACCCATTATAGTTCTATTTATCTCATGATATATCAATATTTATCTTATTAATTTAAGTGAGATATAGGTATCACCCATCGTTAGTTACAATGTAACCGCTTTCACATAATAAAAACCACACATAAGTATGCCTAAATATCGTAAAACATTCACAATAAAAAAACCCATGAAAAGAATAGGTTTCATAAACCTTTCATCATAGCATAAACAATGGAAAAGAATTGTATTTTATAAACATTTCATCATTTCTTATTAGCATAACCCATGGAAAAAGGAAAGGGTTTCATAAAAATATTGTCCTAATAAACATAAAACATATAGAGAAATAATATGTATGGTATCCTTGTATTAATTCACTACTAGCACATAATTAATTTGAACAATTTCTTTCTTTTCAACAATATGAGCCAGGTAACTTTCACTACCATCTCTAATCAATTTCACAGCTTCTTGTTATGTTATCAAAGGTATAAAATTAATGATTAAAACTTTATTAGCTCTTAAATTAATCTTATAATGATAAAATAAAATTCAATACATAACCAAAATGATATCAAACTCTATTATAGGTAGTTTAATAAGATTTCAATGAAAGACCATTCCACTAATAATAGTAGGCAGATTATTATAAAATTTGGATAGTTTAATATTTCCACCTGGAGTTTTCACTAAAAGTTATTTCCTATTTTCATGTGGTGATATCCCCATTTTACATAAATGTTTAAAAAAATTAATTAATGCAAATATACATAGTCAAACAATGTATTGGAAAAATTTGAATAAACTAGTAACATACCCTTCACCACTTTATTTTATGTACCAATATCATCCATAGTAGTAGAAAAATATTTTCCCACTCCCTTTAGTTTTCAATATTGCTAATTTATACCCTATGTAACCAAATTTAGTCACACATTAGAATAATTCCTCAATCATTTCAATTAAAAAAATCTTACCATTATATTTTCATTGCTTTTCTAATCATTATCCTTGAATTCATGATCTATAAGACCAAACATACCACATCAGATACACTTCTGAAAATTCAAAATACATTCCACAATGTTCTTTTTACCACACTCACCTCAAGATGGTAATTTTTTTCTCACCTCCATACTTCTTTGATACATTCCTCCCATTTTCTTTCCACCTAGATCTCTATTTCTGGTTATTTTGAAAGAATACATAATCATCACAAAACTCCATTTATACCTTCTAGGCTCATCAAAAAAGTTTATCATATTTTTATAATTCATGGGAAGAAAATTAAATTTTATATCTTGGATTAAATCCTAATTAAAACTAATTTATATTACGATAAATATCCTGGACAAAATTTGGTACATACCTGGCTAATCTTGAAAACCTTTCTTAATTTGGAGCTATAGAATCTTCATCATTTTTCCTCAATTACAAGAATTGTTTCAACAATAATATTTGAAAAAACTTTGGGTAATATATCTCTAGGAATATATTCTTAAATATTACTTATTCCATATAATTAATAACATCTATCCTTTTAGTATCCTCAGCCCAAGACCACCATGAATAAACTTCACCTATAAAATGATAAATGTAAACGGTTACCTTTTAACATTATGAACACCCCATGACTTTAGATATATTTTCCATGTAATTGATCTATCCTTAATCTACCACAAGGTTAGATATTACACTAAATTATGGGGGATGTTGTCTCATGAAATTCCCTACTATTGAAATATTCTTCTATGGTAGATCCAGATGCTCCCTATCATGGCTACCAACACTATTTATAGTTTCTATCAACTGATCCATCACTAAAAAAATATATTATTTTCCAATTCCAACCTTCTTAGGATACGTATTTGGAAGAATATTTTATTCTCAACACCTTCCCACAATATATTCTCTATTTCCTATGTGGAAAACCATTCTGAATAGGCAAAGTTTAGATAAAGCAACATGGTAATATTAACATTGTATATCATTTAAAATTATCCATAATATAAAATATTTTAAGGGAATTATATTAAAATTATATTAACCTATAAAATGAACTAAACCTTTCTTTGATATGAACTATAAGGACTTAGACTTAAACATTACATATTCTAGTGACTTGAAGTTAGAATTCACTTTCTTACATTCCCAAATATCTTTTAGGTCTATATTTTTAGAGAAATAGTTCACAATTATTACATAAAAAACCCATATATATACAAATTATAAAATTATAATCATTATCCATTTTTCTCACAATATAAAACACTTAAAATAAAACATGTTTTATTTTCATGAAAAATATTCATGACTTTCAAATTAACTCCTTACTTATTCTTATACATCCTTAGATCCTATGGAAATCATTTTGAAATATGGGATGAGAACACCAAGATTAGTAAGGGATATACAATAAAATAAATAAACCTATTAGTCCATGGTTAATTATAAAAATTTTCCTTTTCAAAGTAATATTCAGCGTCAAAATAAAATTTTCCTACTCATGAAATAACCTTATTTCCCAAAAAGTTTCATAAAAAATTTAGAAGAAAACTTGAAGGTAAAATAAAAATCCTAAAAGTTTCATTGAAATCACGAAAAACTCATGATTTTTTTTCAAAAAGTTATAATTTTTACCCTTAAGAATAATTAAATACTTTATTTTGAAAAATAATCTATTTTTTTTACCTTTTTTGGAATCATAAGATTACTATAAAAACTCATCAAAAGTATTAATAAAATATGATGGTATCATTAGAAATCATTTTTTATATTACTCTTACAAATAAAATAACCATACAATTGACTTCCATACCCAATTAATTATAGGGCTATCGCATACACACCCATCCTTGGTTTATTACATAACCACATGTGATTGGTTCGTAATGTAACCAACCATCCTTGGTTTATCACATAACCACTTTCTATTGGTTTGTAACAGAACCACCCATCATCATAAATAATTTCTAAGAAATATAACACTATCATAACAAATAAAAAATTTTAATTTTCAACATTACACTCACAAAATATTCTTTTCACTCAAAAGAAAACATTTCTAGATATTGAAATATCCAATCCATTTAAAAAATAATTTCCAATACCAAAATACCTAGAAGAAGGAAAATATTTTTTTATTAGAATAAAACATGAAATCTTGTAAAGGAATAAAAAAAGTAAAATAATAGTTATGGTGGCTTGAAATTTCTTTATCGTAATATATGTTAAAATAAAATATTTCTTTTGTCTTTTTATCAAATAATTTCATTCAAACAAATTAAAGATTATATTGAAAAACTTTAAAATAAAAAATAAAATTATCCTTTGTAAAACATTCATTTACAGATTAGTACATTCCTAAAATAATTTAAAAAAAACATCTACATGGAATAAAAAGAGTTTTATGGGTGCTTTAAAACAAGTTTTTATAAAAAAATGTCTCTTACCTCTTTGGAAACATTTCAATCATAAACCCCATTGAAGAATAACTTTAAAAAACATTAAATATAATGATAATAAAGAAATTCATGATATAATATATAAAATGGTATGTATATATACCTCATAAAATAATATAGGTGCATGAAATCAAAATATTTATCAATAAAAGGAAATTGAGATGAAGTCCCTTACCTTGAGTCCGATTCATCAAATACATTCTTTATCCTCTTAAATAATAATATTATGTTAATTATTTAATTTCTTAATAAACTTTTTCATTTTTACTATTCCTTTTATTTTTTCTCTTAACATGTTATTGACAATTAGTTATTAATTTAAGTTCACTTTGGAAGTTTTGATAGTATTCATATTATATCTCAAAAAAAGACTTTGGTAGGTTGAAAATGGTTATTGAGGTAATTAAATCAACATATAAATAAAAATAATCATGAAATGGTTAATATATTTATAAATAAATTATACCTTTAAAATGATTCATGAAATATTTTTTTTAAAAATGAACTACATTACAATCATTGAGATGGTAGGTCGTACATGCACATGAGTAAAATTTCCATTTTTCAACCATCATTATGGAAAGAAGGTAAATAATATTTTTTCACTCCAGAATGATAATAATATCATAAATACAACATTATTTCATTAAATATACTTATATATATATATATATCATCCTTGTGTTTTGGAGATGAAAAAAATAATCACATCGCTTGATGGAGGCTATAGTCAACATGTACGCACGAAAGATGTTATCATTTTTTAGTGAGTTGAAAGGTAATAAATAAAATGACATATTATCTTTTAATAATAATAAATATTTAATGAATATAATAATTATATCTTTTATAACACATTTATTCATTAAATTTATCCTTATCATGTTCTATGAAAAGCATTTGTGAAAAACGAATCACGTCGCTTCGTGCGGTGATAGTCCATCATACACACGGGTGACATTATTATATCCCCAATAAAATTGAAATTTAGAAGTTATAAGTGTTATAATATTTATTTAAGAATAATTATGTTTTAAATATTTTATATATACTTTAAATACATCATTATAATAATTTGTAAGATGCGATAATGAAAAATGAATGACATTAGTTCGCGAGGTGGTAGTCTGCTGTAAATACAAATGATGATTTTGTTTCACATTTGATGGAAGAGGAGATGTATTATAGTTATTAAATTAACATAATATCATATAAGTATATGTTATAAAATTTTGATATTATATAATAATAATTAAATATGTTTTGCATGATATGGAAGAATAGATAATTTAAAAATTCTTGGTTAGGCACGATACATCTTCTTTAGACAACCTCCTTAGGTTTGAACCAAAGGCCTTATTAGGATATATTTTTGACAAAAAAAGGGATCTAGGTAATGGAAAGGTATGTATGGAAGGTATTTTGTAATTTCATGGCTGATATAAAGGTATTTTACTGTGTGAAGATGAGAGGATAGGGGGTGACCTTTTATAGGTGAGGTGAGTGAAACACTTGTAATTTTTGAAAAGATAAAGGTATACCATTATTATTCCCATGAAAAAGGATAAAAAATGTACCATTATTTATAAATAGACATGATAAGGTCTATATTTATATAATAAATATTTTAGTAAAATTTTTAGGTCATTTAAACCCTTATCTTTTTAGTTTAACCCTAGTAAATTCGTTTTTACCTAAACCAAAGTAAAATATTTTTACTAATTCACTATTCATTATAAACTAACATTAATTTTACCTTATTAGATAATGGAAATTATTATGATTACAAATATTTAATTATTTTTAAAAAATTAAATTCATAGATGGGGAAGAATTTAATTTAAATTTAAACCTGTAGATGAGATCAGAAATCAGTTTCTCAAGAAGTGTATTTTACAAGAAAATGATGATTTTATGTTAAATATATGACAAGTAATAATCATTATATAAATTTAAATTAATAAATATTTATATAAAATATATTAATTTAATTAAAATAATTTCTAATTAATGCTTTTTTAATTAATTAAAATTTAGAAACATTATGAACTTTAAAATAGTCTTCAGAATAGCCTGTTTTTCAACCCAAAAATAAACTTATACTAAAATACAATATAATGTTTATTAAAAAGTTATTAAGAGGTTTAAATATGAATAAATAATTATTATGTAAAATTAAATAATTTTCAAAACATAATGATAATTTTAAATTACTTATTTTTTTTTGAAAAGAAATGTCTTTTTCAAAAAAATCAGTATTTTTCACTATTTACAAAAAAATCAATATTTTATGAAAAATCCGAAAAATTCACCCTAATGTAATTTTTATATTTTTATTTAAATAATTAAATTAAATTTAAAAAATTTAAATTCTATAATTTATAAATTATTCATTTAAATAAAAACATTATAAGAAAATAGTTTAGTTAAAACTATTTCCTTGTTGATTTTAAAAAATTACTTAATATTTTTATAATGAATATAAATATATAATTATTGTTAATAAACATGAAAATGATTTATTATATCATTACCTAGTTTTTTATACTCTTTTTATCCTCATGTTATGTAGGTATACTTTCTAAAAGTGTTGACCATAAGAAATATGCCGCATCAATCCATTAGTCCTGTTCACATGGATTAGAATATCCCACAAACACCATTATGGTCCCTTAGTATAACAAATAATGATTATATATATATATATATTTACATTTAGAGAAATATTTTTTTCGTATTTAGAAATATAGTATAGTATAAAACACATGCACCACATAATAAAATACCAATAATACTATATTTCATTAATTTAAAACATCACATTTAGAGAATAAATATAACTAATAAAATTGAAATTATTAAACAAGCAAAATAATAATAATAAATTAAACTAAATTGAATAAGAAAATTTTGATAATTTTTAAATCCTAGAAATATGAGACTTATGAACAATATTATAAAAAAAGAAACAAAAAATTTGTAATGTAATCCAAATTGTGAAAATAAATAATATAGATCATTTAGTATAATTTAAGTGCATTATTATTAAAGAAAATATGAGGTATTTATATATAGAATCAAATTATTATTCCCATTGTAATAGTAATATTACAATTGGAGTAGTAATGTAACTATTTGGAATAATAACAAGATTATTAGTATATCGATCTAACTGTTATAATAGAAACTAAACCCGTAAAAGATTAATATAAAATATAAGTAATATATACATGGAATAGATTAATTAGATATAAATTTTGTAATTCTATAAAAATAATTCAATTTAGAAACTCAAATAAAATATAAGTGAATTTTTAGAAAAAGTGATTCTGAATGTATTTTATAATTTTTTTTGTCTATGTCAATAATTAAAAAAAACAAGTACAAGGTCATGGATTTTATGACCAACAACCTAATACATAAACATAAGAAATAAAAAATATAATCTTCAATTTCCATTATCACCCAAAGTATATCGCAAAATAGTTGACAACCTATCCTAGGTTGAATTAGAACAAGAATGTTGATTGCAGACCATACATAATGCATCCTTTGTACACCAAACCATGGGTAGAATCAATAAATTCACATTTTACCATGTTTTACATAAACTCCCCATGAAACATGTAAGTAGAATAATCAAACAGACACCCTAATCATTATGTTAGATCACATTCATATCCTACTTCCCTAAAACAACAATGGACTGCTGACATAACATCATCACATCACACATTCATGTGATGAAAAACAACCTACATCAAGGAAGTTTTACCATATTAGTAAAAAATTAAGGTAGTGAGAATCCGAGTAAAAGAAAAAATTAGGTGGATAAAGAAATCATCCTGAAAACATAGCTGCACAAAATGAATAAATCAAATGTTAAGCCCAAATGAGGGCATCATAGTCTAAATTTGGGTTATGTTTAAAATCATTCAAAATCTTTGAGAGAATCTGATTATATATGCCATGAAATTTATAAAAAAATCAAATAAAATTATATTTCTTGAATGTTCTTTCATATTTTTCATCAATCCATTTGTCTAAGTGATCACTGATATCAGCCTAAAGGTACACATCTCCTTTAAACATTTCATCTTATTCTTCTTTATAAAATTTTAGAAATATCCTAGATACTTATTCATAGGACTTTATTAAAATTATTTTTTCTATATTTTAATAGTACTTAAGTGGTTTGATTTCATTGGTTTTATAGAGTATGAACCCCCAATATCATGAAATTGATTCTTACCCTTGGTGGTACTAGAGAGATAAAATTTCTCTTCCTTCTAATTATAATATGACCAATTAACTTTATCTAACTCATTCTAATTGGAATGAAATTTACTTATATATTATAATTGGGTATCATATTTTTGGTGCATGTCACTAGATTTATCATAAAAATAGTATAAAGACCTTCCATCTTATAAGATCCCAAAATTATAATGTGGTATATTATTTTTTATGTTTTGGTTTAAATATATTTAAGTTGGTTAATGAAATGTATCTTGAATTCATGAGGATGATCGGGGGTGTTCCAGGGGTATGGGATAAAAAATAAGTGAAAATAGGTCCATAAAGTGCATGTTTCATGGTTGGAACATAGTTAGTAGCAACCGTGCACCTTAAACTTGCTTGACTAGGGCAGAGGTTCATGGTTGGTAAAACCATGCAAGGGGGGATGTGAAGCCATGATGCATTGGACAGAGCCATCCCACAAAACTACTGCATGTTTTTTCAAACCATGTAGGCTTCCCGGGACACTGTACGACATGGACCCCCTCTTGGAAAGATGGTGAAACACGGTTGGCGCACGGTTTGACCAACCATGCATTCAAATCGCACACCTCATTAAATATGGTAAATTTACCATCCCCCCTCAGGATTTATATTTCTTCACCCGAATTTCCACCTAATTAATCTTCCAAAAATAAGAGTGACGAACCAAATCCCCCTAAACTTCCCAAGGATCGATCTATTTCATTTCTATGTCATTTAGAGAAACATTGGGTGCATATCGAAGCTTGTGGTGAGTCTAACACTTCAATTAGTTCTATTTTCTATTTTAGGGACTGTGTTCTCATTATTCTTCTTATGAATCCCTAAAACCCTCTTTTTCTAGCGGTTTCTAGGTTGGATCTTTAAAGGTGGTTTGTTTTTGAATCAAAGGATAATTTTGAGCATGTAGTTGTCTATGGAATCAAGGTAGGTGGTCTAGAATGTAACATCCGAGACTTTTATGTTATATAAATCATCCAAGGAATATTTTTCTACACACAACACTTTCTTAGCTTGCTTTACACGAAATCACAACCTTCCTCGATAGCATGCGTCGTACGCAATACCGTGTTTCACTAAACAATGATATAATAATAAAATATTATTAAAACTAGCCATTATGAATAGTAATAACCACTTTTTGAAATTTTATAAATTTTATTTTTCAAAAAGGACTTCATTTTTGGATTTGGAATATCGAAATTAGCATAGGGTGAAATTTTGGTATTTTTCTGAAAACTTTCAATTTTTGATGAATAGTGAAACCACTAAGTTGTAGTTAAAAAAACTGAATTTTTCATAAAACTTAATTTTACCACTTCTGTGAGTGGAATTTCAAAAATCCGAGAGACACGGTTAATATCAAGGACTAAAATGTGGTTCGATGAGATGAAAATAATTTTTGGTGAATAATAACTTTTTACTTTTTTTACCACGATTAAAAGTAAATAGGGTAATTAAGGGTAAAAATGATATTATTATTACCCTAACACATGTACTAATTCTATTGGTCAAGTGTAATTAGACAAAAAACAAACTTAGGAATAAAATATGACCATTTAGGCCCACTTGGATTAGATTAGGACATTTATTATTAATTTATTTAAAGAAGGGTTAAAATAGTTAAAATCAAAGTTTAATAAGTAAATAATTTTTAATATAGTGTTATACATAAGATAAATTCGACTATAAATATTCATTATAAAGCTAAAACGATTTCCTACATAATGATATTTTATTTGTAATTTTTAGACTATAAATAATTTAATTTATTTATGACACAAAGATGATGCAGTAATTATCTTATTAATGAAATATTGACATAATTGATGTTATAAATACCCAAATAAATACAATTTGAGACTTTTTATGAATTCCAATAATTTTCTAGGTTACTATGACATGTTAGTATTTATTTAATTAGCTTTGTTAGAACTAATAATTCTGTTATGATTTTCACAAAAATCAATTACTAAATAGTGTCAAAATTGACATAAAATAGTTTTTAAAACAAATATTATATTAGTAATTGTAATTTTATTCCTAAAAATCTAAGGTTCTGCCAAATGACTTATATAAGGTTATATATATTAATAATAAACAACTTGGGGTTCGTTTGGCTGATTATAGTAAGTTTATTAACCTTATAGTATAAGAACACAAGAAGACATGGTAAAAGTAAAATTATTTAACTTAATGTTAAATCTAAATGATAAGGTTAAAATAGGAACCTAAACATGTATAAATTATATTGGATGAGAGGAGTTAGACCCATCCCCACCTTATCTTTGAAATAAATCAATTTGGAGATATTTAAAACCGAATTTGGATTTATAATAAAATAATATTTTTTGTTATTACAAAGGTGCCCCTCACCTCCCTTATAAAAGGGAACCTCCTCCCTCTTTTCCTCACACCACTTTGATCCTTCAAGCTCGGCCAAACCCTGCCAATTTCTCATCTCCACTTCCCTAGAAACATCCTAGAGGTTCTGGTCTTCTTCAAAGACCTATTTTAGCTCCCTAAAAGGAGGTCTCAAAGAAGCACTTCAAAGAAGAGGTAATGTCCATTACCGATTCTTTCATATTTATTTCTTCTTCCACTTCTTCTTCTTTAGTTGTTTCATTATGAAGTAATAACATAAGTATCAATCATATACTGATATGTTATTATTAGTATGAAACAACCCTATTTCACCATCTTTCCATCCTACGGAAAAAGAAATCACCGCGCGTGCGTACGTACGGAATACCGTCTCCACGCCGTGGTGTAATCTATTTTCCCCCACCACCTTACTTGGATGGGTATAATGATGTAAATAATTACTATATATGATTATTGTAAAGTGATATTGATTCTGAAATAGTATACATACACTCAAATACAATTCCACGATCATGGGAACGATATCATCGCTCGTGCGTACGTACAGAATACCGTCTCCACGATGTGATGTGATTCGTTCTACATGATCTTCATTGCATAATGATTATATAAATGAATTGAATGAATAAATATGATATATAGTACATTAATACCATTCTGCAAATGATGTATCTATAACCTAAAGAGAAGAATAAGAATTTATTCGACAAAACATGCATAAGAACAAAAAGTTATAAACACCCGAATAACAAGTAGCAATGAAATATTACTACCAAGAAGCTAATAATATGACCATATATGATATCATAACAATAATTATGATTCTTTAATAAGTAAATAACATTATTTAAATCATTATACAGGAGGTTCAGACACTTATGAGGCAAATTGGACCTAAGGTAAGGGAAAATATCAAAATCTCATTTTTATCTGAGATTGTTTATACTTTGGTATTTACTGGGGTGTATTTTATCATCCACAACCATGTTTCCTCAATATGTAATATTATTTACATCCACCTAAAATTGTTTAAATACAATTTTACCCTTCGGTGAGTTTTTAGTAAAAGATAGGAAGGGAATCTTTTGTCATTTTTCGTACGAGGTACTTTTTGACTTTTCTGACAAAAGTACGAGAAGAATGTTTTTTTAACTTATACGGAATGAATGGATTTTTAAAACATTATTTATAATAAGCTTACTTTACAAGTTTTCAAGTTTATTTTTAATCAACTTCTTTTAGTTTAAAATTGTAAGACATGTTAAGAAAGGAAAAATTTTTTGAAGTAGAAAGGATATTTTCCTCAAGAATGGAGTTCAAGTGATTTATCAAAATTATTTTCCATCTAAGATAATAAAGGGTTCTATTTATATCTCTATTATTACATTGATTTTATTATGTTGTGATAGAATTATTTTTAGGAATTCCTTTATCTTATATGAATTGTTTTATGATGTCACGATGTTTAAGATTCCCATTTTTGTTACATGGGTTATGCTATGATGTATGGTTTATGATTTTGTGGCACACATAAGAATGATATAATTATGAGATGGGTGAGACCTATATCACCCTCCAATGCATTGGGTAAAGATTTTATATCTCATGAGATAGACATGGCTGGAACGGTAGGTTATACCAGTTCAGTAAAATAGGATTGAAACGAGGAGTGAACTCGGTTCAGAAATGGACTTTGTCCACTAAGATAGTCTTGGGAATGAGTCTTGACTAATAAGAAATGATTCTCTATGATTATGTGTGTATGCCACAAAGTTTCATGTTTTAAGTTATGATTATTGGTATTACATTTCACTACTATGATTTATGCCATGTTATGAAATTATAATCTCTTTTGCAGGTTAAGATTTCCAAAATTTATGTGCTTATGTATATGATGTGATTGATATTTCTTTTGTTTACCCTTACTGAGCATTTGAGCTCACCATTTTTTATGTTTTATTTCCCCAGGTCAGGAAGAAGGTTATTAAGTAGAATATTCCAAAAAGGGACTCTAGATATGATGAAATAAATGGGAGGAAAAGTAGATGATTTATTAACCAGTTGTTTATGTTTCCCAGTTTCTAAAGACACTATACCTATACGGTCCTTTCTTGGTTTTGTTATATGTTGTAATAAGAGCGCTTCAATTTTGAAGTAATAACAATGTATGTAAAGTATGGGTCGTTATAGTTGGTATCAGAGGAAAGGTATAGTCAACCTTTGGAAACTAGGATGTGAAAGCCTTAGTAAGAACCCTAAGGATAAGTCTAAGCATAGAACACAATATTAGTGTTTTAGAAATGGCCATGAATAACCTAGGATAAGACCTTAAGTGTGAAATTTTATTCTTGATTATGTGGTTTTCCTGTTATAATTAGTGTTTCTCACACTATTCTTCTTGGTTTTAGTCAATGGCTGGAACCCGAAGGAACCGTGTTAATGCGGAATGCGACGGGAAATGAAATTATTGTCCCCCTGAGCAACCAAACGTTATGGGATCTGGAATGCAAAATCTTGTAGCCATGCTCACACAACTTTCTCAAGATATGAATCATGCAGGACTTCCAAACAAGCAAAGGAAGGAGAAACATTCAGTTGAATCCTTCATGAGGCAGCGTCCACCTTCTTTCAGTGGGTCTACTGATCCATTAGTTGCTGAACAATGGATTAGTACTACTGAAACGATATTTTCAGTTCTTCAATGTTCTTAACATGATAAAGTCATCTTAGCAGTGTATCGTTTGGAAGGTGATGCTGATCAATGGTGGAATCTTATTAAGAATACGAGGCAAAGGGATGAAATTGAGTCCATGGAATGGGACGATTTCAAGAACTTATTTTTCAATAAATACTTCCCTCGTATTCTCCGAACAAAGATGGAGAAGGAGTTTCTTGAACTAAAGCAAAAGGATGATGAATCTGTTGGTACCTATGAAGCAAATTTTACAAGACTTGCAAGGTACGCTTCTGGTATTATTATCCAACCTGAGAGTAAGATCGATCGATTCTTTAGTGGCTTAAAACCAAGTCTTTGAAGGGCCTTAGCCATAAGGGACTTCAATAGCTACGCGGAAATCGTTCGATGTGCTCTCAAAGTTGAGATGGAGATTTGAGTAACCCATCAGTCATATGGGTTTGATAAGAAGAGGAAAATGGAATTCAAAGGAAAATCTAAAGAGCACACTGAAAAGAAGATGAGATTTTACTTATGCTCAAAGTGTGGAAAGAAACATGGAGGGAGTTGTCTTAAAGGGACAAGTAAATGTTTCAAATGTGGAAAGGAAGGTCATCGGGCATTTGAATGCCGTGATGATGGGAAGAAGATGTCTAATGATGAAAACAAAGGAAGGGATACACAGAATGAACCTAATACACTTCAATGTTTCAAGTGCAAGGAGATGGGGCATTATGCCAATAAATTCCTTAATCCAAGGGTTGATGATGATGGTCGACGTCAACAAACTCTTAAGGCTAAAGACAAAGGAAAGTCACATGCAATTTCTATCAGCGATGTGGAGTATGATAACGATGTGGTGAAAGGTACACTTACCATTCACTCTAAAGTAGCAAATGTTTTATTTGATTGTGGATCCACCCACTCTTTTATTTCTGAAGATTTTTCTAAGGGTATCACCATATTACCTCAACAATTAGATGTTGAGTTAGCTGTGACAACACCTAATGGCACAACAGTCACATCAAAAGTTTACAATTCTTCTCCGATTGAAGTTTGTGGGAAAGTGCTTCCTGCAAATCTTGTGATCCTCCATATAGTGGAATTTGATGTGATTCTTGGCATGGATTGGATTTCTCTACACAGATCTCATATCAATTTCCAAATAAGGGAAGTCACATTTCATATTCCAGATCAATCTATGATCTTCTATCGATGCAAGGATGAACATAACCTTCCAGTGGAAATTTCTTCCATTTTATGGGTATTGATTCCACTAAATGAAAGTTATTTATCTCAAATGGTTGGTGAGAAACTCACGATTAAGAATATGCCCATTTTATGGGAGTTTGATGATGTCTTTCCAGAGGAATTACCGGGTCTTCCACCGAATCGTGAAGTTGAGTTTTCAATAGAACTTGTTCCGGGTGCTTTGCCTATTTCAAAGACTCCTTATAGAATGGCCCCAATTGATTTGCAGGAATTGAAGAAGCAACTCCAATCGAATCTTGATAAGGGTTTCATATTCCCTAGTGCGTCACCTTGGGGAGCACCTATTCTGTTAGTTAAGAAGAAAGATGGATCAATGAGACTCTGCATTGATTATCGAGAACTTAACAAGATCACTATCAAGAACAAATATCCTCTCCCGCGCATTGATGACCTATTTGACCAACTACGCGGAGCTCAATACTTTTCCAAGATTGATCTTCATTTAGGGTATCATCAATTAAGGGTCAAAAGGGAGGATATACCAAAGACGACTTTCCGTACAAGTTATGGACACTATGAATTTATAGTGATGCCATTTGGTCTTACTAATGCCCCTGCTATCTTCATGGATCTAATGAATAGAGTCTTTAGAGACTATCTTGATTAGTTTGTGGTAGTCTTTATAGACGATATTCTTGTCTATTCAAAGAGCAAGGAAAAACATAAAGATCACTTGAGAATTATATTGAAGACCCTAATAAAGGAGAATCTTTATGCTAAATTTACCAAGTGTGAATTTTGGCTTCAAAAAGTTGCATTTTTGGGTCACATAATCTCAAAAGAGGGTATATCTGTGGATCCAGCAAAAACAGAGGTTATCGAAAGATGGTAGAGACCAACAACAGTAACTGAGATCCGAAGTTTTATTGGTTTGGATGGATATTATCGACGTTTTGTGAAATATTTTTCACGATTATCTAATCCACTCACCAAGTTGACTCGGAAAGGAGTTAAGTTTGTTTGGACGGAGGAATGTGAAGAGAATTTCAAGGAGTTGAAAAGAAGGTCATCCAGTGCACCTGTGCTCACACTACCTTGTAGTGGAGAAAGGTTTGTGATCTACAGTGATGCATCCAAGAAGGGTTTGGGGTGTGTTCTTATGCAAAATGATATGGTGATAGCTTATGCCTCACGATAGTTGAAAATACATGAGAAAAATTACCCAACTCATAGTTGATCGTCTTACCAAGTCTGCACACTTCATTGCTATTAGAGAGGATTTCTCTCTGGATCAGCTTGACATGATATATGTAAAGGAAGTGGTAAGATTGCATGGAGTACCACTTTCTATTATATCTGATCGGGATCCGATATTTACCTCGAAGTTCTGGAGAAGTCTTCAGCATACTCTGGATACAGAGTTGAGTTTCAACACTGCTTATCATCCTCAGACAGATGGTCAGTCTGAGAGAACAATTCAAACTCTAGAAGATAAGTTGAGAGCTTACTCTATGGATTTCAAAGGTGGTTGGGATCAACACCTACCTTTGGTGGAATTTTCTTATAATAATATCTTTCACTCCAGTATTCAGATGGCTCCTTATTAAGCTCTCTATGGAAAGAAATGCAGGACTCCAACTTGCTTGGATGAAGTTGGGGAAAGAAAGCTATTAAGACCTGATCTCGTTGATGAAATGGCAGAAAAGGTCAGATCTATTCAGCAACACATAAGAGCAGCTCAGAGTCGACAGAAAAGTTATGCCGACAACCGAAGAAAAGACCTAGAGTTTGAAGTGGGTGATAAAGTGTTCTTACGAATATCTCCCTGGAAGAGGGTTATGAGATTTGGAAAGAAGGGGAAGTTAAGCCCTAGATATATCGGTCCTTTCGAAATACTGGATCGTTTTGGGAAGGTAGCTTACCGATTGGAGCTTCCACCGAATCTCTCTCAAGTTCACGATGTGTTCCATGTATCTCTCCTGAGAAAGTACATACCTGATCCTTCACATGTACTCATCTCAGAAGTTGTACCACTGGAGAAAGATCTTTCTTATGAAGAACGACCGATAGAGATTCTGGATCGTAGCGAAAAAGTCCTACGAAACAATACCACTCGATTGGTGAAAGTTTTATGGAGGAACCACCAATTAGAAGAAGCTACATGGGAGCTTGAGGATATGATGAGGAAGTGGTATCCTCATCTGTTTGTTACAAAGTGACGAATTTCGAGGGAGAAATTCATTTTAAGGGGGGTAGAATGTAACACCCAAGACTTTTATGTTATATAAATCATCAAAGGAATCGTTTTCTACACACAACACTTTCTTGGCTTGCTTTACACTAAATCACAACCTTCCTCGATAGCTTGCGTCGTACGCAATACCGAGTTTCACTAAACAATGATATACTAATAAAATATTATTAAAACTAGCCGTTATGAATAGTAATAACCACTTTTTGAAATTTTATAAATTTTATTTTTCAAAATGGACTTCATTTTTGGATTCGGAATATCGAAATTAGCCTAGGGTGAAATTTTGGTATTTTTCTGAAAACTTTCAATTTATGATGAATAGTGAAACCACTAAGTGGTAGTTAAAAAAACTGAATTTTTCATAAAACATAATTTTACCGCTTCTGTGAGTGGAATTTCAAAAATCCGAGAGACACGGTTAATATCAAGGACTAAAATGTGGTTCAATGAGATGAAAATAATTTTTGGTGAATAGTAACTTTTTACTTTTTTTACCACGGTTAAAAGTAAATAGGATAATTAAGGGTAAAAATGATATTATTATTACCCTAACACATGTCCTAATTCTGTTGGACAAGTGTAATTCGACCAAAAACAAACTTAGGAATAAAATATGACCATTTAGGCCCACTTGGATTAGATTAGGACATTTATTATTAATTTATTTAAAGAAGGGTTAAAATAGTTAAAATCAAAGTTTAATAAGTAAATCATTTTTAATATAGGGTTATACATAAGATAAATTAAACTATAAGTATTCATTATAAATCTAAAAAGATTTCCAACATAATTATTTTTTATTTGTAATTTTTAGACTATAAATAAGTTAATTTATTTATGACACAAATATGATGCAGTAATTATCTTATTAATGAAATATTGACATAATTGATGTTATAAATACCCAAATATATATAATTTGAGACTTTTTATGAATTACACTAATTTTATAGGTTAATATGACATGTTAGTATTGATTTAATTAAATATTTTCGAACTAATCATTCTTTTATGAGTTTCACAAAAATAAATTACTAAATAGTGTCAAAATTGACATAAAATAGTTTTTAAAACAAATATTATATTAGTAATTGTTATTTTATTTCTAAAAATCTATGTCTCGGCCAAATGACTTATATAAGGTTATAAATATTAATAATAAACAACTTGGGGTTCGTTTGGCTGCTTATAGTAAGTTTATTAACCTTATATTATAAGAACACAAGAAGACACGGTAAAAGTAAAATTATTTAACTTAATGTTAAATCTAAATGATAAGGTTAAAATAGGAACCTAAACTTGTCTAAATTATATTTTATGAGAGTATTTTGACCCATCCCCACCTTAGCTTCGAAATAAATCAATTTGGAGCTATTTAAAACCGAATTTGGATTTATAATAAAATAATATTTTTAGTTATTCCAAAGGTGCCCCTCTCCTCCCTTATAAAAGGGCACCTCCTCCCTCTCTTCCAAACACCACTTTGAGCCTTCAAGATCGGCCAAACCCTGCCAATTTCTCCTCTACACTTCCCTAGAAACATCCTAGAGGTTCTGGTCTTCTTCAAAGACCTATTTTAGTGCCCTAAAAGGAGGTCTCAAAGAAGCACTTCAAAGAAGAGGTAATGTCCGTTACTGATTCTTTCATCTTTATTTCTTCTTCCAATTCTCCTTCTTTAGTTGTTTCATTATGAAGTAATTACATCAGTATCACTCATATACTGATATGTTATTATAAGTATGAAACAACCCTATTTCACCATCTATCCATCCTACGGAAAAAGACATCACTGCGCGTGCGTACGTACGGAATACCATCTCCATGCCGTGGTGTAATCTATTTTCACCCACCACCTTAATTGGATGGGTATAATGATGTAAATAATTACTATATATGATTATTGTAAAGTGATATTGATTCTGAAATTGTATACATACACTCAAATACAATTCCACGATCATGGGAACGATATCATCGCTCGTGCGTACGTACGGAATACCATCTCCATGATGTGATGTGATTCATTCTACATGATCTTTATTGAATAATGATTATATAAATGAATTGAATGAATAAATATGATATATAGTACATTAATACCATTCTTGAAATGATGTATCTATAACCTAAAGAGAATAATAAGAATTTATTCGACAAAACACGCATAAGAACAAAAAGTTATAAACACCCGAATAACAAGTAGCAATGAAATATTACTACCAAGAAGCTCAGAATAAGACCATATATGATATCATAACAATAATTATGATTCTTTAATAAGTCAATAACATTATTTAAATCATTATACAGGAGGTTCGGACACTTACGAGGCAAATCAGACCTAAGGTAAGGGAAAATATCACAATCTCATTTTTATCCGAGATTGTTTATACTTTGGTATTTACTGGGGTGTATTATATCATCCACATCAATGTTTCCTCAATATGTAATATTATTTCCATCCACCTAAAATTGTTTAAATCCAATTTTACCCTTCGGTGAGTTTTTAGTAAAAGATATGAAAGGAATCTTTTGTCGTTTTTCGTACGAGGTACTTTTTGACTTTTCCGAGAAAAGTACGAGAAGAATGATTTTTTAACTTATACGACATGAATGGATTTTTAAAACATTATTTCTAAGAAGTTTAATTTACAAGTTTTCAAGTTTATTTTTAATCAACTTCTTTTAGTTTAAAATTGTAAGACATGTTAAGAAAGGAAAATGTTTTTGAAGTAGAAAGGATATTTTCCTCAAGAATGGAGTTCAAGTGATTTATCAAAATTATTTTCCAGCTAAGATAATAAAGGTTTCTGTTTCTATCCATATTATTACATTGATTTTATTATGTTGTGATGGAATTATTTTTAGGAATTCCTTTATCTTATATGAATTGTTTTATGATGTCACGATGTTTAAGATTCCCATTTTTGTTACATGGGTTTTGCTATGATGTATGGTTTATGATTTTGTGGCACACATAAGAATGAAATCATTATGAAATGGGTGGGACCTATATCTCCCTCCAATTCATTGGGTAAAGATTTTATATCTCATGAGATAGACATGGCTGGAACGGTAGGTTATACCGGTTCAGTGAAACAGGACTGAAACGAGGAGTGAACTCGGTTCAGAAATGGACTTTGTCCACTAAGATAGTCTTGGCAATGAGTCTTGACTAATAAGAAATGATTCTCTATGATTATGTGTGTATGCCAAAAAGTTTCATGTTTTAGGTTATGATTATTGGGATTACATTTCACTACTATGATTTATGCCATGTTATGAAATTATAATCTCTTTTGCAGGTTAAGATTTCCAAAAGTTATGTGCTTATGTATATAATGTGATTGATATTTCTTTTGTTTACCCTTACTGATCATTTGAGCTCACCATTTTGTATGTTTTATTTCCCCAGGTCAGGAAGAAGGTTATTAAATAGAATATGCCAAAAAGGGACTCTAGATATGATGGAATAAATGGGAGGCAAAGTAGATGCTTTATGAACCAGTTGTTTATGTTTCCCAGTTTCTAAAGACACTATACCTATACGGTCCTTTCCTGGTTTTGTTATATGTTGTAATAAGAGCACTTCAATTTTGAAGTAATAACAATGTATGTAAAGTATGGGTCGTTATATACAAATTATATCACATAGTATTGTGGTTAAATTTATGTGTATGTGGTTGTGCGATTGTGATGTTGTGATATCCATTTGACTTTCTATGGTTAAAATGGTGAATTAATTGGTTAAATGATGAATTGAACCCCTCATGATCCCCGTGGGGTGCATTGAGGTTGATTAGAATAGGAAAGAGGATACCCATGGAGTGTGCTCGATTCATGAACATGGGTTTGGGATATTAAATATTATTTGATGGGTTTTTGAGATATAACTAATGTTAGTTATTCTTAGCATGTTAACTTGGGTTTATAAAATGAAATCAATGAGAATAGTTTTTAACTTGTAAACATGGATCGTGGAAGGAAATTTATGTAAATTTTGTTCAATTGAAAACATGATAGAAGGGGGAATTTGGTATAATATTAATTTTTTAATGTGTTATGAAATGAAAATAGAAAATATATTAATGGGTTAAGGCCTGAAGATAATTTATGCGTTAAATGAAATGTGAGTTCTAAATGGTATGTGTGTTTAATGAGCATGGTTTGTGAATTGGTATATGTGTTAAATGGTCTGGGAAGCATGTGCACATGGATTGGTGGTATGTGGGGTATTTAATTGAGGTTTTATGCCCATGGGTTGGGTTAGACTAAGGCTCTAAACCCCACGCATTTAATGCATGGGATATAGAGTTGGACTGAGGCTCTATGCCCCTAATAGATGCATGGAATGAGACTACCTGGACTGAGGATCCAAGGAAAGTAATATAAAATGTTTTTTGTAATGGTTTCCCTAGTTATGTATGAACATTATTATTCCCCTTATGTATAGTTTATATGAACTATGTAGGTTGAAGTTCATTTGATGAAAATGCATAACCCATGGAACAACGGAAATGTTTTAAGTGTATATTGTTAACTAATGGAACCTAATTCATCTTTTGTTTATCTTGATATCCTTTTTGTACATTAATTCATTATATGTTTATACTGTATATTTTGTAGACACCATTGGTGGTGTCCTACTAAGTTGTACTCACACCCTACTTAGGCTGCACTTAGTACCCGATAAGACTTTATAGTTGCAGATAGGGAAAAAGGGAAGGGATACATGCTAGATGGTTGATTGGGGATCAGGATGTTCATTGATGAGGGATATGAACCTATATTTGGGAAGCATTTTTGGGATTCATCAGTTTTTCTTTATTTTGTATTTCCTTAATCTTGGAATTATATGAGATGACATAACATATTTACGGTTTGGTTGTGGTCTTGTACCTAGTTTTGGGAAATGGATTTGTGATGCAAGTTTAATGTTTATTTGTTTATTTTTTTTCATCTGTTGTGTCTTACTCTGATAAATAGGGTATAGTCTCCCCATATGTTCTTTATTCCCTCACTACTAGTCAGTAGCCTCTAGAATATGGGGAGGCGCGCCTGAGTTCATATGGTGAACCAACTTGGGGAACCAGATATTGTGGTACCCGGGTTGGGTACGTTAGAAAGTGGTATCATAAGAGGGTTTTATTTTTTGTTTTATTACTATTTGTGGATGGTAGATAGGATACAAGGATGTTTCAGGCCTTGGAAATGAGCTCATTCATGGTAGTAGCTAACCCATGTATGAAGTAAAACCCAAGTACCTAGGGTGAGATAGTTTTTCTTGATGTGTGTTGTTATGGATGGATGATATTTCACTATTGGGTGATATACTTGTTGTGTGGTGTGAATATTTTCTGATATTTTCTTCATGTGTGATGTGGTATAAGGTTGTGCATCCATACATTATTTCAGGAACCTAGGGATATATGTGGCATGCATCATGGTAGGAACATAGGGGGATGATGTGTGGGATGTGAAAAATATAATTAATTTATTTTCCTTGAAAATTTGAAAGACATTATGTCTAATAAAGATGATGCAAATGGGTTAATGGAATGAATTTGAAATAATGATTAAATAATAGACCCTAATGAAGAGTCATGAATGGGATAAAAATCTGGTTGTGATGAGTTATAAATATATAAAGGGGCCTTAATGTGAAATACTCATGATGTGAAGGTGAAATGGTTAAAAAGGGTGTCTAATGAAAGACTTGTGACTTTGTAACTTGGTTTACCCCATGTTTCCCTTAGCCTATAGAAGAGATCTTTGAGGTCAGTGATAGAGATGTGACTGTATCTGTTGGGATAGTGATTGAGAAATGGGTTGTCTATGGCTAGTAGAGATACTAATTTTGAAAAAACTGTATAAGATTTATGTTATGTGTTTTGAGATGTGTGTTTGTTATTGTAGAGATATTACACCATGATAACATGTGCTAGTTGGGTGACATGATGAAATCACAAAAAACAATCCTCCAGTATCGGAGCAGGAAACCCCATTGATCTGGGGTACTAGAGGGTAAGATATGTTCTGTGAGAAATTTGATCATTTTATGTAGTTTATAGAGTGGGATCTGGGGAGGGTTGTACTGAGTATGTTTGAATTGATTATGGAGATTAGGTTTCAACACCCTATGATGTTTGTTGGAGAGGGTGGACCCAAGTGCTGACCGTGAAATGTGATGGAACATGAAGGGACACGAGGAACATGTGTCCCTAGTGTTGTGATCAGACCCTGTGTATGGGTGGTTTGGAAATTTGGAGTTCCATGGCTAGGATACCTTTATGAGTTTCAATGTGTTGGATAGAGGGGTTCTTTTTGTTGTACCCTTGGTTAGGCTATGTCCTTGAAGTTAAAATGTATCTTCTAATAACATAGATGTGATAACCCTTGTGTGTTGTGATCATGTGGGTTGCGTTGGGGTTTTGGAATGGATGTCTTGGTCAATAGTGCTGTTAGTGGTGGTTGTGTTTTTATGGTCTTGGAACCTAGAGTAAATTCTTCCTTTGAAGTGTTGGATGCAGTGTGTTTTGGAACAGGGGTATGAGTTCCACCCATGAGTGGTGACTTGTTCAAATTTTGATGTATTTTGTCCAAGAGAGAGAGACTAGTGACTTGTTACCCATAAACCTATATTGTGGAGTTTGTATTCCTCAACCTTTGATGGTGACCCATGAGAGGGGTTATCCATATTATGAGTGCTCTTGGATGCATAAGGAATAGTTGGACGTATTGTATTTGGATAGTGTAACACATAGATTTCTGTCTAGTGTGGGTATGGACAAGAGGGATATGTGGGAAAGTCAATGGTTTGGGAGATGAAACACAAGTCATGACTAAGAGTGGACAGTCTTAGAAAAAATTGAGGGTGACCTTAAGGGAGGTTAACCTAGTGTTGTAGGTTCCTTGGGATATGAATCATGTGAGATGATTCAACAATGGAATCGATGCGTGGTGTGTACCATCGAGTTTTGGTAAATGGTATGGATGTGACTTGGTTTCTTTTTCATAGAATCACTTGTGTTCTTGTGGTTGGTTTTAAGGATTCCTTCAAAGGGTTGGAAGGTTAGAGTACCTAACACAATGAAATTGAAAATTTTTGATGAAGGTATCATGTTGAATATGGGTGGACAAGGTGAGGTGATAAAATAGTGGATAGAACATTTTGGTATGGAAGTTACAACCAGGGTGAGGGGTGAACATGTGGTTGGGCTTGTTTGTGCGAAATTTTGAGTGGTTGGAAGGGGATGTTACAAAGGGGTATTAAAGTGGGGAAGCATTGGTGATGCAAGAGACTAATTATTTTTGGATCGATGTGTTTCTGCTATGAGTTTCTAGGGCCATGCTGGAAGAACTCAAGAGGTGTTTGGCAGTAGTTCCATGGGAAGCATTGGTTAAAGGATTTTTGGTAGAGAGTAAAGAAGTGGTGATGAGTTAGGTTGGAATCCCAACTTGAGTTATGGTGGTCAAGTGTTGATGAGGTGTTTTTAGGTAGGGAATCCTTACAATTTCAACAACTCAAGGTGTCCTAATTGTGGGAGGCGATATTGATGATGTATAAATGTGGAAATGTTTGTTGATGACTTCTAAATATACTTTTATCTAGTAATGATCATTCCCAATATATTGAAATTGTCCCAGTTATGCTGAGAGAGATCATGATTTACTCCTAGCTACCTAAATGTGTTTTCGTTGGATATGGGGGATCTTGGAGGTTAAGCTCATGGAATGGTATATATGGAGTTGGATGGTGGGAAGTACACCATCGACTGATTTGGGTGAGGTCCTCGAGATGGACCAAATTTTGATGAATGCCTTAATTTCCATTCTCGAAATCCAAGAATGGGTAGAATTTGGGGATGTTTTGTTCTTCTAGTGGAAACTTGATAGCCACATATACATTTTTTAGGTTCATCTTGTGATAAAATCATGAGTTATGGTGGTTGAAATTTCTTGAGGAAAGTAGTACTAACGACCCTATTAAGGCGGAGAGAGGTATATTAGTCATGGATGTGTGGAGCTAACTATGGAGAGGATGTGGTGGAATTGGGATTCCAATAAGAAACCTATGAAGGACATGTTTGGATTCCTCAGGAAAGGATGGGTAGGAATTAGATGTGGTGGTTGATTAAGCCAAGAATTTTCTTTAGGCTCGAGGTGGTTTTAAAAGAAATTTGAGATGATGGTGTTAGAGTCATTGATGGGTGTGATAGGGAATGCACGATCGGAGTCAGGTTGTGCGATGCGAGGAGACTCATCAACTGATGCAGTGATGATTGTTTTTGTTTTTAATTTTAAATTTGAAACATTGAAACTTTGAATTTGTGCTCAATGGGTGGTGCGGCATGGCGATGTGGATGTGACGATATATGGAGTGGATGGATGTGACGTGGCATTGACCGGGATATGATTCTCTAGCCTCGTTGATTTTCCGCTTAATCCTTACAACGTTTTATTTTAAGATTGAATTTGGCACTATGTATGTTTTGAATTTTGAAATCTTGAATTTTGAAATCTCTGTTCATCTGTGAGGTTAACACTAAACTTAAATCGGATTTTAAAAATATTAAAAAAAAGGATTTGGATTGGTGTGATAGGGAATGAAAAAAATTAATGGAAATGGAGGTCTGGTGTTATAAAATCATCAGAAATTAGGCATGGTATCGATTAGGTGTGTTTTGGTGTCCTTGGAATGTCATTAGGTGTAAAGGAATCTTGGTTATGTGAAGTAGTGACTTGAAACCTGTGAATTTGGGAATTTCTAAGATGATTCGGCCAGGTAAAAATCAACTTGGCTTGGAAAATAAATGAAGGAGGTGGGTTGTAAATAGCCTTTGGTGGATATTTTAGAATTATAACTGAATTTATATAATAGAATTGGGTTTTGGGTAAGAGATTGATAAACTTTAGTCTATATAGAGATGGAAGAGTTGCTTATGATAGGAATGTTAATGGGTGCGATGGAAGACAATGATGACAAGGAAAGTAGTAGATTCCTTAATGATAGAGTTTACTAGATTCTAGAAAATGACTTCAATAGGTTCATCGAATGATGGTGGTATGCCTTGAGTGAGAAGGCACTATGGGTAGGCAAAATGGGAAGAGTTTCAATAGAGTAAGAAGGGTGTTTGGGATAAGCCAGTTGGGGATGGTCTGACATGGTATGGTTAGAGGAACATATGTGGTAAGTTATAATCCACCACCAGTTTGATATTTTATGGAAATTTCATTTTTTAAATGAATGAAAACTTGAGAGTGGTCAAGTTCTTGGTCTGAAAATTTATGGAATAGGTATTTCTATTCTTAGTGGTTCTGATGGAAAGGATGGATGCCAAGGATGGGTGAAGTTCTTATGGATGTTTGGGTGCAGTGAGTTGGGAAACACATCAGGCATGTTTTGAATATAGAGCTGAGGTTCTTGTGGTATTTTTCAATAGTGGAGGTGCCAACCACTGGAATATTGTGGTGGTGAGATAAAGTGTATTCTGGTGAGAACCATAGTGGGAAAGTGTCCGGATGATGGCGTGGACAATGTTTTGCATTGGATGGACCTAAGTAAGTACCATTCTAGTGTTTTGGACTTGATAATGAGTGCTGGAACAAATTTTGACTGGTTGAGTTCCTTGAGTGTTTTGGTTGTGTTTTGGATGTCCAGATATGAAATGAGACTATTGGACCTCAAGTTGTGGACCAACATAGGTCCAGACATGTGGTTGTAAAACATTTTTTTTCTTCAGGTGTTGCCAAGCTTGGGTCATTTTTATAGATTAAAAAATAGGGTAATATTGAACCAAGTGATTTTTTCCATGAGTTCTGAAGAGTATTGGGATGATGGAGTGAATATTATATCTTTCATGAAAATATGATTCTATGTGTGATGTTTCCAGGTGTAAGAAGTTAGGAAGAGTTTCCTTAGATTCCTTATGAGGCTCATGTGGTTGATGTAGAACTTGAGGCTAATGCACTATTTTAGGAGAATTTGGTTCGTATTTTGGATCATAGTGATAAAGTCATGTAGGGAAAGACTGTGCCATTGGTTTGAGTGTTATAGAAGCATGGTAATTTTTAGGATGAGACTTGGGATAGGGAGATGGATATGCAGGCCTAGTGGGTTGATGTCTTTACCTTGGAAGCTCAGTGATGCCTAGGATGTGCGGCTTGATGGATATCTTTTATAAGGTGGGGAGATTATAGGATCACATACTTCTAATAAGGTAATTTATTATTTAATTTTTGGTTTAAATTCATTCAAGTTTGTTATTGAAACTTATCTCGAGTTTATGAGGAGTCTTGGGGGTGTTCCAGGGGTACAAAATAGGAAATAATGGAAAAATGGGCCATCCAATGAATGTTGCATGGTTGGCGCATAGTTAATAGTAACCATGCTCCTTAACTATGATTTCCTAGGGAGGCGGTGCATGGTTTGTAAAACTATGAAAGTGGGGAGGTGAAACCATGTTGTCTTGGACAAATCCTTCTCTCATGACTACCACATGTTTTTTCAAATAGTGCAGGCTTCCGAGGAGACCACGCGGCCTAGTCCACCTCTTAGACAAAGGGTGGCACATGGTTAGAACATGGTTTTTCCAATCATGTTTCCAAACTGTGCAGCTCATTAAATTTGGTAAATTTAGCATTTCCCCCTTTGGTCTTTATGTTTCTTCACCTAAATTTCCTCCCCATTTCTCCTCCAACATCAAGAGTTACAAACAAAATCACCCTAAGCTTCCCAAGGATCAATCTCCTTCATTTCTAAGCCATTTGGAGTGCTGTTGGGTGCAGATCAAATCTACAAGTGATTATAACTCTCAAGTTTGTTCTATTTTCTAGTTTAGGTCTTGTGTGCTCATTCTTATTCTACTAAATCCATAAAACCACCTTTTTTATAGAGGTTTCTAGGTTGGGTATTTGAAGTTTGTTTGTTTATGAATCCATGGATATGGTTGAGAATATAGTTGTATACAGAATCAAGGTAGGAAATCTATAAGTTATATCCTACAGTTTTATAGTTAAATTTATGTTTATTTGGTTATGTTCTTGTGTCGTTATTTTTTCTATTTTGTTTTCCAGGGTTGAAATGGTGAATTAATTGGTTAAATGATGAATTGAACCCCTCATGATCTCCGTGGGATGCATTGAGGTTGACCAGACAAGGAAAGAGGCTACCCATAGGGTGTGGAACATTTTTGAACATGGGGTTGGGTTATTAAATATGATTTTAAGGGTTTATGAGATAAAACCAAATTTAGTTATGTTTAGAATGTTAACCCTGGTTTATGAAATGAAATCAATTGGAATTGTGTTTAGATTGTTAACATGGATTGTTGAAAGAGATTGATGTAAGTTGTCTTTAGTTGATAACATAGAATAAGGGGGAATTTGGTATAATGTTAATATGTTAATGAAATATTAAATTCAAATGGTAAATGTGTTAATTGGTTAAGGTATGAAGATAATTTATGCATTAAATGAACTATAAATTGTAAATGGTACGTGTGTTAAATGAGTATGGTTTGTAAATTGGTATATATGGTAAATGGTAAGACAAGAATGTGGACATGGATTGGAAGGATGTGGGGTATTTTATTGAGGTTATATTCCCATGGATTGGGTTATACTGAGGCTCTAAACCCCACCCCCTTCAATTCATGGGTTGGGGAGTCAGACTGAGGCTCTATGCCCCTAATGAATGCATGGAATGAGTCTACCTAGACCGAGGATCCAAGGTAAGGGTTATGAAATTATTTGTTTACTATTTTACCTAGTGGTGTAGGGTACTTGACTATTCCCTTATTCATAGTTTATATGATCGAAATGGTTCTAAGTTCATTTGATGAAAATGTCTAACCCATGGAAAAATGAAAATTGTTTAAGTGAATATTGTTAAATAATGGAACCTGATTCATTTTTTATCTTGTTATTATTTTAATACATACATACACTATTAGTTTAGACTGCATATTTTTTAGGCGCTATTGGTGGTGGCCTACTGATTTTTACTCACACCCAACTCAGGCTTCCACTAGCTACTCGGGGAGGCTTCATGGTTGCACATTAGGACAAGGACAAGGGCCCTATGGTATATGGTTGATTTGGGCTAGGGATATGCATAGATGAGGGATATATACTTGGAGTTGGGACCCATTTTGGGAATTATACTTTTTGTCTTTATTTTGGGTTTTCATACACTTGAAATTATATGACATGACATAACATATTTACGGTTTAGTTGTGGACTTGTACCCTGTTTTGGGAAAATGGATTTGTGATACATATTTAATGTCTATTTTTTTACTTTATTTCATATTTCATATTCTATGTATTACTATGATAATGTGGGTATAGTCTCCCCATGTGTTCTATTAGACCCTTGCTACTAGTCGGTAGCCTCTAGTGTACGGGGAGGAATGCCTGAGGTTAAGTGGAAACCCAGATTGGGGCACAAGATATAGTAGCACTTAGATCGAGGTCATTAGATACCCGCTCTCTTAAAACATTCCCTTCATTTAGACTGGGTGTGTCCTTTTTCTCATCCTCCAATGGAGTCCTGGAGCTTCATTAAACAAAACATAAGAACCATTATCTCATATTGAACTTGATAATATGAGAAAACTTATAACTGTGAATCTCAACCATTAGAGGGTTCAATATTAGGTCACTCATCAGTTCTCTTTCCATCCAAGATCAATTGATGGTTAAGTGAGACATTAGTTTAAATAACCTCTTTTACTTTATTTATTCAAATCTATATTTTCTTCCTATATTTATCTTCTTTACGGTTAGATAAATTGAAAAAAGAACCAATAATACTTTTATTAATTCAATAAGTATTATCTTAATGACCCAAATTTTCCCAATGACAAAAAATGTATACATTTTATCAAACTCCTATTTTAAATTAATTTTATAATCATCAATAGATAAAAAAACTTGATGAATCAAGGGTGATGATAAATAAGATTGTATTAAAATCCTATCAAAATTACCGAATATATCTTTTCTAGTCTTCCTATCCATTTTTATTTGAATTACAATTTAAGAAGAAACATCCCTTAAAATCACAAGATTCTAGTAAAACTGACTAAGTCCTTAAATTTTAACACGTACCTATGAAAGAGATTTTTGAGCTTAAAAGGGGATAAAAGAAGTATCTCACTCCATAATAAGTATCATTACTAGATTTAGAAGGACCGAGTGAAATCCCAAATCTCTCTTATTTAAATATTCAGAGGGGAAGATAATATGAATGAACCTGTATCCTATTGATATCATCTTCCAATTTCATGAAATCCACATTGAGGAGATTCTCCTCGATAAATCATCAAACATCCATGGATTTTAACCTCTTAGTATGATTACCCATGTAATAATAAATTGTATGAAATATAAATTCTTTGTGAAATAACATCCTGATTCTCAACCAAATGTGTAGTGTTCCACTTCTTTATGATATTTTGAACAAAAACATCATTCAGTGATGCAAAATTCCTATATTCAATGACTATGGTGTCACACAAGGAATAAAATTTAGTCTTTCTACACCATGATGAAATTTCATGGTGTCCAACAATCCCACTACCTTCACCTCCTATGAAATTGTGATAGCTATGACTTTGACCAAACTCATAATCTTGATATCTCTCGAGGGAAAACCTCACTATATTTTTAAGAAATAGAGTCAATAATTAAAATTACACAATATGGATTTTTTTTATAAAATAAGTTTCATTTTTGGAATCATCATGTCAAAAATTTACTAGGGAGAATTTTTGATTATTTTCTTGAAAAACATGGGTTTTAGGTGAATAGTAAAAATACAGTTTTAGAAAAAAACAAATATTTTATGATGAAATATTGATTTAATAAAGGCATAATAAATTTTAAAATGGTTATCTTGAACTAAAATGAATTTAATAAGATAAAATATACATTATATAACTATAAAAATATATTTTAAACCTAAAAAGTAATTTCCAAATAAAAAATATGTAAAATATTATATTAAAAACAAAATTTTCAATTTTCTTCTTTAAATTTTTATAAATTAGAAAATATTAATTTAAATGGATTTAAATCCCTAAAAAATATTTTTAATCCAATATGATTCATAATTACAGAAATATCACTATTGAATTTTTTCCTTGGAAATAATAACTTATTCCATATTTTATACCATAAACACCCCTCTCCTCAAGTACATATATTCCTTATAATATCTCTTGGAAAATCACATCCCATAAATTATTTATAATAGACAAGGGCTGATACTCTTGGATCCTATTCTGAAATCATGAACTTTTCATTTCATGATTTTATGCCGACAATTGTAACCCATTTTTTCTATCCAAACCTTAAAACATAAAAAGGAAAAGTTGGATCACTTAAATTATCTAGGATGCTTTAGGTTTATTGTTTTATATAATTAGGACCAAATCCTATCAATATGGACTCATGAAAAAATGGTTCATAAATATGAACATCATATCCTGTTATACCCATGTTTTTTTATTTCGCATTTGGTCAGAACATCATTATTGTGAAATAATTTATAAACATATTTTTTTCAACCTAATTATTTATAACCTGGGTAAAAAGAAACATAATAAAGATGACCTCAAATTCTCAATAAGGGTAAAAATAAGAAATAACAATTGAATCTCATTAATAATAATAAGAAGAGCATATGAGTATGATGAAATAATCAAAGTTCATGAGTATAACATAAGAATGTTCATACAAACCAATACCAAGATCATCAAGCATGAAAACATGGAATAAGTCTTTAATAAATGAAAGAGTAATAAGAATTAATAATCATGTGCCATGTGATATCAATCTTGATAAAATGAAACATAATAAACCCATATAAAGTAATTAAAACAATTATTAATAACTTGGAACATCACTTTCATAAAAACCTATAAAAAATTTAATTTTGATAATAATACATCTTATATCCAACATTATCATTACACAATGCATTGGATCACTATCTAGGCACACTGATCATATAATCTATAATAGGCTCACCCGGTGCTATCTGGGCCACCCCATCATCTAAGTTATAATTGGCTCACCTAGAGACATATAGTCCACCCCATCATTTAAGATTTAATGGGGTCACCCAATGATATCTGTGGCACCCTACCATCTAAACTATCATGGGCTCACCAGGCTCTATCTGGTCCACCCCATCATATAATATATACATGAACCACAACATGAATAAAACTCATAGAAACTATCATTATTACTTTTATAACTTGATTAACCCCTGAAAAGGAAATGGGTACCATGAAAATAGCTTCGAAACATGATTAAACCATGAGAAATAAATGGGTTCTATGAAAATATTTTTGAGACATGATTAACCCATGGAAAAGAAATAGGTTTCAAAATAATGTCTTTGAAACATGATTAACCTGTTGAAATGAAATGAGTTCTTTGAAAACATATTTAAAAAAATAATAATCCATCCAGAGAAAGAATAAGGATGGTGTCAATAATAAATATCCTAGTGGGGGATAAGTAAAAAAAAGGATTTTTGAAGTTGGTTAATGGAAATACTATTAAAATATTGTTAAATACATTTTAAGAAAAATATGATTTTCATTTTGAAAATCATTTTTTTAAAACATAAAACATTTTGAGAATCCTTTTCTTTAAGAATAACATTGAAAGATTATAATGAAATATTTTAAAAATAATTTTAAAAAATTATAAAGAACATATATATTCATATTTTAAAAATAAAATTTTAAAACAATTTTCAAAATATTTAAAAAAAATAGTTTTAGAAAAAACATATTTCCAACAGAAGAGATAAATGAAGACATATTTTCTTAAAAATTATTTACCAAAGAACTTAAGTAAAAAAGAGTAGAAAAATGGTACAATTACTTGGAGTTTTCATTAATAAATACTGTATAATGTAATTCATGGGAATTATAAGATTTATAAATCAGAGACTTAATCATACATAATCCTAATAAACGATGAGATTGTAACAAAAGACTCTTACAACTTTTGTAACTTTTAATCAAAATCCCAATGAAATAATAAAATTAAATTAAACTTATAATATCATTATAATAATTATATTCATGATATATCATGTCAAAATGGATGTATATACACCTCATAAAAGAAGATAGGTTCATAACATGACATAAGTCTCAAAGAAGGTAAATCTTGACAAAGATCCATTATCACTTTGTTAACTTTGAAACTGTAAGCCCTATGAAAGATGGATCCTAAAATTGAAATGTAAATCCAAATAATGTTATTTATAAGAATCATAAAATACATTCATGGGAATTATATACACCACAAAACATAAATAAGTGGTGAATATGGATTATATCTCACAGAAATAAATCTGAGATGAGAAAAAACCCTCACCACACACTTTATTTTGGTCGAATGTGATTTAACCACATTATTAGTGGTTTGAAACATGTTATTAAGTTATTAAAGAACCATTAAAATATTTTTAATATCACATATTATTTTCTTATGACCTTTTATTACCTGTTTATTAACAACTCTATGTTAAAGTTATGTTTTGAGTGATAACAACTTTGTTTTTCATATATGTTTTGAAATTCTATTTTTTACCTTCTTAATTCAATATTTTTTTTAATTTACATAATATAAACAATAATATTAATATAATATATATTCATTATATATTTATTTGATTAATATTTAAAATTTAGTGATAGGAAATAAAACACACCATTCATGGAGACGGTATGTCGTACGTATGCATGAATGTTGTTTCAATTTTCATGTCATATTGAAATAAAGAAAAGTAAATGATATATATATATATATATTATAATTTTAGTATAATTATTATGTAATATATAAGAAATATGTTTATTAAAACCATAATTAATAAATTCCATGTAAACCATGAACAAATCACATCGCTTTGTGAGATAATAGTTCATCGTACATATGAACAATGTTATCTTATTCCCACAAAATGGAAATAATTAATGTAAGGAACCATCCTTAAACATTAAATAATCTTTAGTTAATTCAAGAATTTGACATTGAGGATATTTTTAGGTTTATAGTATTATAGAATTAGCACATAACAGTTACATTACAACTCTAAAAATTACAAAGTAAACAATTCTACTCTATCCAATTTATTTCACAAAAATAAAACTCCTTAAATAAAAAATAATTATTTTCTTGATATAAAGCTTCCTGAATTATTCCTTTCTCTTAACCTTCCTTATACCCTAATAAAAAATTTCAAAAACTTGGGATGAGTATAAAAAGCTCAGTAAGGGTTATAAAATATGGAAAGAAAACATTAGTCCATCAATGCATAAAAATTAGTGAAATCATACTTTTCAATCATAAAACATAATCTCTTTAACACATCTCATGAAATCATGAGATATATGAACAACACATAGAAATCATAAATCATATAGGTAAATTTTGGAATCCATAACATACTTACATTGTAACTTTCACAGCTATATTGGGAGTTACGTTTGGAATACCCATCACAATATATTCCCTAAATCTATTAGGAGACACATTAACATTTACCTTTGTCACATTACCCAATGTATTGGAGAACTATCTCGGGCTCACCCACCCTAGGTTTATCATGGAACCACCTGTATATATAAACAATGGCCATGAATAATACCATACTCATAAAACATAAAACAAACATAAAGGAAAGATAAAATTTGCACATTGCAATCATAATGAATCAAATAAATATATTGAAACATTCAATCCATTTTCAAAACCATTTAAAACATTTAATAAAGACATTTTTGAATCAAAGTGTTCCATAACACTTTGAAACTTTTAAAAATTTAAAACATTAAAGTCCATATAAATAAATAATTAAAACAAATTTTAAAACATGGAAATTACTGATAATTATTTACAAGATTAAATCATTAAAACATTTAAAACAATGTATTAGTTAAAATGTCCCTTACCACTTGAGAAAATACTTAAATAAAAATAATTTAAGAATAAAATTAAAAGAAACCTATAATATCATGAGAATAATGAGATTAATTATATAATATGTAAAAGGATAGTATATACACCTTATATAATAATAAAGGTGCACAATATCAAGATATGCCTCAATTAAAGGAGATTGAGACGAAGTCCCTTACAAAAATTTGACAGCCTAATGATATAAATTAAAAATTTAGAAGTTGAGTTGATGACAGAGAAAATGGTATCTCATAACTTGGTCATAAAATTTACATCAATAAGGATATATAAGAAAAAATCCCAATATAAGAAAATGGAAATTAAAATACATAACATAAAAGAAGTCTTTGACTAAATGAGAAAAGTGAAAGGTTCCCTTACCTTGAGTCTGAATAGTCACGTATGTTCCTTGTTCTTCCTGAATAATAAACTTAAGTTAATATATACTTTATTTATAATATTTTTCATGTTTTTTATTCCTTTTATATCACTTATTAACATGTTATAGACATTACATAATTATTTAAGTTAATATCGATCGTTTTGTTGATATTTGGTACTTGAGTAAACAATAAACTTGTTGTAATTAAAAGTTGTCCATATAGTCAAAAGTCCATTTTCTCCCAAATGATATTCATGCTTTAAATATCATATAAATCCAGTATTTATATGTATTTATAATTGTACATATCATTTGGAGATAATAAATGAAATGCACCGTTAATGGAGATGGTAATCCGTACGTACGTATAAACACTACTTTCATTTCCTTTTCATAATTAAAGGAATTAAAAATAAATGATACATATTTATATTATAATTCTAGTATAATATCATATATAATTTATTAACTCCATCCATTATATGTTCCATGTATGGCATGGACGAGTCATATCACTTTGAGGGGGCGGTAGTACGCACTTCCTCAAATGAAATGATCATATTTACCCTTTATGGAAACCATAAAGGTATAATATAAATGAAAAATACATATAAATAGAGACAATATAAATATTATATATATCACATATAAATACTTTTCCATCATAATTTACACCATGAGAGGTGGTAGGGGAAAATCGAACAATCATCGTTTCGTGAGGCAGTAGTTCGTCGTACACAGAAACAGTATGTTCGTATCCATTAGATAGAGGTATGTGGAAGTTTAGTTATAATAATTATCATATAAAAATCCAAGTATATTTAATATACTAATGTTTTTATGAAATAATGGAATAAAGAGATTTTAGGGGGTTGGAGAAGGAAAATAAATGACAGAAGCTTGAGAGAAGACATTACCTCAAATCAGGTAACTCCTTTTGATTTAAGATAAAAGGATTTATTGAATTGAATTCTTCCCCAGATGAGGATTCTAGGAGGAATAAATGGATGTTGGGATCTTATTTAGGCAGAGTTTGGATGAGACAAGGGGACTTAGAGGTGTGATTAAGGGTTATAGGTGATTCCCATTTAAAAGAGGGTGAGGGATTCTTTAGGAATGTCTTGAAAGATTATTTTATTATAAACTGAATTTAGATTTAAAAAGGTCCAAATATAATTTAATTAGAATTTAATATTTTTTTTAAATACTATCAAAAAATAGGTTTTCGAGAAGTTTTGGTTTCAAATTTAATCTTATATTTTAGATTTAACCCTGAGTTAACTAATTTGACTCTTACCATGTCTTCTTGTAAGTCATACTATATAGTTAATATAGTTACCATAAAACGAAAATAGAACCTAAAGTGGTTCATTAATGAAATTTTAAAAATTATCAAATTAATTTGGTAGAATGTTATATTTTTAGGACTATTATATCATTTAATAAAATATTACTTATTTTAAGAACCCATTTATGACAATTTTTATACTATTCATATCATGAGTTTTTAGAAAATCCATAAAAACTTGATTCTTTTGAAATAAAATCATCAATTCAAAGTTAACAAGTGATAATAATCCCTAAATTTGTGTATGGCTTAAAAAGTTTCAAAATAAATTTATTTTAATATTATAATATCATTTATTTAAATCATTCATTAATAAGATAATCACTACATCATCATTGTGTCATAAATATATTTATTTTTTTGATGTCTAAAAATTATAAATAAAATACCATGATGTAGGAAATAGTTTTATCTTTCTAATTACTATTTATAGTCGAAGATAGATCTTATATAACCCCATATAATTTTTTAGTAAAAGATACATGTTTATGTTATATTTCCCTTATCTGTAAATTAAAAGTAATTAAATGTCATTTTCACACAAAAGTGGCTCCATGGGGTCCTAAAACAGACCCAAGGATGATAGTGGTCGAAAATATCTCATAAAATAGGCTTAGGACATGTGTTAGGATAGTTTAATATTTTAATAATATTATTTTTTACCCTTATTTACCAGATTTACCTTTTAAGCATAGTAAATAAAATAATTACTGAAGTTACTATTCATAATGTCCAAAAATAAAAGTTAACTATTTACATAATTTAGACCACTTGATTTCAAATATGGAATCAATTTTTCCAAATTCAAAACCTAGAAATTGCAAAAATTAATTTAAAATTAATTCCCATTGTCAAAACCAAAAAGTGTATTTTTAAGAAGTAAAAACTACCAAAAATTTGACATGTGTTTATTTCCAATTTCAAAGTGAAATTTATTCAAATGACCAAAATTGGATTAAATTATAAAAAAAATTATATAATTAAACTTTAAAACTAATTAAAAATACATTATGTACATATAAATAAATTAGATGAAAAGACAGTTTTGACATAAAATGCATTATTTTTCACTATTCATTTAAAAATAAACTTTATCAGAAAAATATCAAAAAATTACCGAAAGTAAGTTTTGATGTAACAATTCTAAATAAGAAGTTTATTTTTTCCAATGGATCATATAAAAGTTACAAAAACTATATTTAAAAAGGGTTTACCATCAAAAGGAGGTAAACCGACCTTTTAAAATTATTAGAGTATTTCATGCATAAAATACAATTCATTATTATCTTGAGCCTCTAAAATTTATTGGATAAATGTAAAGACATTTAAAAAACATGTATAATAATATTTTGGTTAGTTTTGTTTATTCCCATCAATACAATAGCTAGGTGTTAACTACTATTTAAAATAATATTATTATAATTTTATTTTTCAGTATAACTCAAAATTGTGTGCAATGTAAGTTTTCAAAGAAATACTTTATTGCGTGTTGAGTGAACTATAGAACATAGAATCCCCATTAAAGTAAAAATAATATCTTATTCATAAATATTAATAGAAATGAAAAATTATTATTCTATAAATACCTAGGTCGTTACATCCTTCCCCCCCTTTGGAAATTGCAACCTTGCAATTTTGAAATTGGTCTCTGAAACTTCTTTGAAAGCCCCACATCAGAAAAAGAGTCAATAAAAATTTCACTTTAAAAGAAAGAATGATAATTATAAAGGTCACCCGAGAAAACACATATTAGGATTCCATGTAGGAAAACATGGATATGGAAGAGAAACTAAGTGTCAAGTTCTGATGGAGAGTGTTAGAAAACATGATCAAGAGAATGCTAGCCACCAAAAAATCAAAAACATGTGATAGGTTAAATAGTCTTGGATTTAATAGTAGGAAAAGTAGACGAAAAATGTTTTTATTTTAATATCCTTTTCATAAATTTTAGGAATTTAATTTTTTAGCTTGACTAATATCATAAGGAAATATATTTACTTTTCATATAGAATTTCATCATTTACTAAATTTCTACCACAAACTCATCTTTTCTCCAAATGATGGGTATTCAAGATGAATTGGTCACATAAAAAGTGATAGAATCAACTTCTAGATAATCCCATAATCCACAAAAGATGAACTATATATTTCCCCTATATCTGGACATTATCTAAAACCAAAATGGTTAGTACAAGATCAGATAATTTCCAAAAGGATAATACTTTATAAAAAGAAATACTACTCTTAATCTCCTTAATTCAACAGAAAATACACAAAGTTAAACAAAAACCATTCAATAAAAAATTGTCCTTAAAATTATTCAAAGTAATCCAAAATAATATTGAAACCCAAAACACAGAAGGACTTGATCACACAGTCTTCCACAGTAAATCTCAACATTTATCTCCAAAATAACATAAACTACCCTTAAAGTATCATACTGAAAAGTAATTAACTAATCACATAATCTATATGATAGGTTAATCATTTCCAAAAATAACCCAAATCACCATATGTCCAAAATACAAACATAAATTATTCCAAAATAATATTTTACCCATCACTCCATAAATTAAATCCCATAGTATTCTATTTTACTTAGGCATATAGTGTTTCTAAAAGAGAAAACATCTTCCAATATAACCTTTATCACTTAATCACCAAATAATTTTCATATACTAAGGATATCCATTTGATAAAACATAAGTTCCCAAAATAAACTTATTATTGATCCATAAAATCATTTAACTAAAAAGAACAAGTCATACTAACCATGGACTTCATGTAGTCTAATGGTAGGTGATAAATCCCTATCGCACTTTGGTTATTGGTTCGATTCCCACAGCTTTGTTCGACATGATGGTTTTTCACATTGTCTACGTATTTTCCTTTTTCAAAAACTATATAATTTTATAACATTCCCAAAAAATAAGATAAATTCTTCAAAAATACCCAAAACATTTTTTAACCTCAAAGGTTATCTCAAACCTTTATTTTGTATCCAAAAAAGTAATAACCCATAATTACCTCAGAAAAAAAAGATTGCATGAAACCCTAAGGTTATCCATTATGTCCACAAAAGAAAATATAATTCTTCCTTGAATAACATTTTTACATATCAAAATTAATGGTTACACATACTAAAAAAAGTCTTCCAAAGTAATCTTATCATTAATACATTTAAACATATCATCATCTATAGATCCAACATAACTCTTCAATTATTAAAATGTAGACACATTAATCATCAAAAAATTTTCATGACCCTTTATCCATATTTTTACATATTGTTATTTTATACTTATTTCCTATAAACAAAATCATGTATAATGTCTTAAGATTTCAATAATGTCAAAAAATGAGTTAAGAAATAATCCATAATTTTCGTAGGTAATGTTCAGTTTCCTTATCTTCAATTAGAATGGAATTAGGTATTGGTAAACATATATTTGTATGGTCCTACTAATCCCATTATTGAACCTTCTTCATAGGACATCTTTTTGTATAATAACCATGCACACCACATTTAAAACATTCAATTGATCCCCCAGAAATAACTTCTTTCCCTTTCTTAGAGTCAATTGGATGCTTCCTTTTTTCAGGGAAAATTATTGTGTTATGACCTTCATTACCACATTTGAAATATCTTCCTGTCCCTTTGAATCATTTTCCTAGGTGTTTATTTCCACATCCTTAACACATAGTTTTTTGAATATACTTACCTTTATTATTATTACCTGAACTTTTCTAAGGATTTTTTTCTCACATATATGATGCCTTAGATAAATCACGAAGGTTAAAGTGGTCAATCATGACACCATATAGTTGGTTGAGAATAAAAAAATAGTTCTCATGGAAGATCCCATTTCATTTCCTTTCTTATTCAGAAAAACACCAGAGTTTCCTTCACATCCATTGTTACTTTAGTGCCTGCTATATCCTTCCATTTACTAAAACCAAAAAGGTCAGTGTGAGTATATCTGTAAAATCATCATATAATATCTTTTGAGTAGGGTAAACACTAAGATATACTTATTCATGTTATCTTAAACTCATTTGATTTATCTAAAATAACTATGACTCTTTCTAATATGATAACCACTGCGGTTATATAAAACATTTCACTTATGCTCAAATAACACCCTAACCTCTAAAATTATCTAAACCAACCTCTGATACCAACAGTAAGGCCTGAGCCCTAAACATTACATAATCTTTATTTATGTCAAGAATTCAACATTGATGATCTTTTTAGGTTTAGAGTTTTAGAGAATTAGGCCATAACTATTACATTACATCTTAAAAAATTACAAAGTAGACACTTATAATCTATCCAATTTTTTTCACAAAAATAAAATTCCTTAAATAAACAAGAATTATTTTCTTGATATAAATATTCTATAATTATTCATTTCTCTTACCCTTCCTTATACCATGTGAAAAACATTTAAAAAACTTTTGATGATCATAAAAATATGAGTAAGGTTTATAAAATAAGGAAAGAAAGCATCAGTCCCTCAATACATACAAATCAATTAAATCACACTTTTCAATCATAAAACATAAGCTCTTTAACATACCTCAAGAAATCATAAGATTTATGAATAACACATATAAATCATAAAGGTAAATTGTGGCATCCATAATATTCTTACATTGTAGCTTTCATAGCTACATAGGGTGTTACGTTTGGAATACCCATCACAGTATATTACCTAAATCTCTTAGTAAAAACATTAACGTTTACCTTCATTGCATTACCCAATACATTGGAGGGCTATGTCGGGCTCACCCACCCTAGGTTTATCATAGAACCACCTGTATATATAAACAATGCCTAAGAACAATAACATAATCATAACACATAAAACAAGCATAAAGGAAAGATAAAATTTACACATTGTAATCATAATGAATCAATTCAAGATATTGAAATATTCAATACATTTCTAAAACAATTTAAAACATTTAATTAAGAGATTGTTGAATCAAAGTGTCCCATACCACTATGAAACTTTTAAAATTTTAAAACATTAATTTCCATAAAATAAATCATTAATTTTTTTTGAAAACATGGAAATTATTGATAATTATTTATAATATTAAAACTTTAAAACTTTTAAAATAATATTTTTGTTAAAAAGTACCTTACCACTTGAGAAAATACTTGAATAAAAAAAATTTAAGAATTAAATTAAAAGAAACATATAATACCATGAGAATAATGATATTCATGATATAATATGTAAAATTATAGTATATATACCTTATAGGATAATAAATGTGCACAATATCAAGATATACCTCATTTAAAGGAGATTGAGACGATGTATCTTACAAATATTCGGCAGCCTAATGACATTACTTAAAAATTCAGAAAATGAGTTGATGATAGAGAAAATGGTATCTCATCACTTGGGAATAAAATGTACATAAATAAGAATATAGAATAAAATATCCCAACATAAGAAAATGGAAATTAAAAGACATAACATAAAAGAAGTCTTTGACTAAAATAGGAAAGTGAAAGGTTCCCTTACCTTGAGTTTGAGACGTCGATTTTGTTCATTTTTTTCCTAAATAATAAACTTAAGTTAATTTATACTTGATTCGTAAACTTTTTAATTTTTATCATTCCTTTTATATCACTTATTACTATGTTATAAACCTTACATAATTATTTAAGTTAATATCAATCGTTTTGTCGATATTTGGTAGTTGAGTAAAAAATGAACTTGTTATAATTAAAAATTATTCTTGTGGTAAAAATTCCATTTTATCCATAAATATATTCATGATTTAAATATAATCTCAATAAAATATTTATATTTATTTATGATAGTACATAACAATTGGAGATAAGAAATGAAATGCACCGTTCATGGAGACGGTAAGCCGTACGTATGCATGAACACTACTTTAATTTCATTTTCATATTTAAAGGAATGAAAAATAAATGATACATAGGTATATTATAATTTAATTATAATACCATATATAATTTCATTAAATCCAACCTTTATACATTATATGTATGGCATAAACGAGTCATATCACTTTGAGGGGGCGGTAGTCCGCACTTCCTCAAATGAAATTATCGTATTTACCCATTATGGAAACCATAAAGTTAGGCTATAAATGAAAAAAAAGAATAGAGAAAATATAAATATAATAAATATCACATATAAATACAGTTCCATTATAATTTCCTCCATGATAGGTGGTAGGGGAAAATCGAACAATCATCATTTCGTGAGGCAGTAGTTCACCGTACACAGAAACAATATGTTTGTATCCATTAGATGGAGGTGTGTGGAAGATTATTTAGAATAATTCCCATAAAAACATTGTATTATATTTAATATTCTTGTGTTTTTATATAATAATGGAATAAATAGAGTTTAAGGGTTGGATAAGGAAAATAAATAAAAGAATCTTGAGAGAAGACATTACCACAAATCGAGTAACTTCTTTTTATTTAAGCTAAAATGATTTCTTGAATTTTCTTATGAACAAGGTGAGGATTATAGGAGTAATAAAGGTATTTTGGGAGCTTATTTGGGTAGAGTTTTGATGATCCATGGGGATTGAGAGATGTGACTAAGGGTTAGATGTGCTTCCCTTTTATAAGAGGGAGGAGGGGTGATTTAGGAATGTCTTGAACGATTATTTTATTATAAACATAATTTCGATTTCAAAAGGTCCAAAAATCATTTAATTCAAATATATTATGATTATTTTTAGAAATAATCTCAAAAAATAGGTTTTAGACAAGTTTTGTTTTCAAATTTAAGCTTATCTTTTAGCTTTAACCATTAATTAACTAATTTGCCTCTTACCATGTCTTCTTGTATATTCATACTATATGGTTATTATAGGTTCCATAAAATAAAAATAGAACCTCAAGTGGTTCATTATTAAAATTTTGAAAATTATCTAAGTAATTTGGAAGAATATAATATTTTTAGGACTATTATATAATTTAATAAAATATTATTTATTTTAAAAACCCATTTTGACAATTTTTATACTATTCATATCACAACTTTTAAAAAATCCATAAAAACTTGATTCTTTTGAAAAAAATTCATTAATTCATAGATAAAAAGTCATAATAATCCCTAAATTCGTGAATGGAATAAAAATTTTCAAAATAAATTTATTTTAATATTATAATATCATTTATTTAAATCATTCATTAATAAGATAATCACTACATCATCATTGTGTCATAAATATATTTATTTTTTTGATGTCTAAAAATTATAAATTAAATACCATGATGTAGGAAATAGTTTTATCTTTCTAATTAATATTTATAGTTCAAGATAGATCTTATATAACCCCATATAAAAAATTGTTTTAGTAAAAGATATATGTTTAGGTTATATTTTTCTTATCTTTAAATTAAAAGTAATTAAATGTCATTTTCACACAAAAGTGACTCCACGGGGTCCTAAAATCGACCCAAGGATGATAGTCGTCGGAAATATCTCATAAAATAGGTTTAGAACAAGTTTTAGGGTAGTTTAATATTTTTATAATATTATTTTTACCCTTATTTACCAGATTTAACTTTTAACCATAGTAAATAAAATAATTACCGAAGTTACTATTCATAATGTACAAAAATAAAATTTACCTATTTAAATAATTTGGAACTAATAATTAAAAATATTTAATCCATTTTTCCAAATTAAAAATACATAAATTTCAGAAATTAATTTAAAATTAATTTCCATTGTCAAAACTAAAAAACGTGTTTTTAAGAAGTAAAAACTACCAAAAGTTTGACATGTGTTTATGTTCTATTTCAAAGAAAAATTACATAAAATGAACAAAATTGGATTAAATGATAGAAAATAATCTAATTACACTTTAAAACCAATTAAAAAGATAATATATTAATATAAATAAATTAGATGAATAGACAATTTTGACTTAAAATGCAATATTTTTCACTATTTATTAAAAAATGAACTTTATCAGAAAAATACCAAAAAATTTACCTAAAGTAAATTTTTATTTCCCTCTTACAAAAAAGAAGTTTATTTTCCCCATGGAACATATTAAAGTGACAAAAACTATATTTAAAAAGGATTCGTCATCAAAAGGTGGTAAACAGAATTTTTAAAATTATTAGTATATTTCAGGCTTAAAATCAGATTCATTCTTATTTTAAGACTCTAAAATTTATTTTATAAATGTAAATACATTTAAAAAATATGTATAATAATATTTTAGTTTGTTATGTCCATTCCCTCCAATACAATAGCTATCCATTAACTACCAATTAAAATAATAATAATAATATATTATTTTTTGGTATAACTCAATGTTGTGTGCAGCGTAAGATTTCAGAGAAATCAGTTGTTGCGTGTTGAGTATGATATCAGACATAGAATCCCCTTTAAATTAAAAATAATATCTTATTCACAATTATTAATAGAAATGAAAAAGTATTATTTTATAAATTTATGGGCTGTTACAATTAAGGTATGTATTATATAATAATTAAAGGAGAATAATAGAATAATAAATTTCATAAATATAATATTTAAAACTATGTCCATTATTATTTCCAGCCTTGAAATGTGGTAATGAAAAAATGAACGATATTGGTTCATGAGGAAGCAGTCTTCCGTACACACGAGTAATAATTTAATAACCCATTTGATGGATGTGTGTGCGTTTTTAGGTCGTACCCATAACATAAAAAATTTAAGTATATTTATGATACTTAGTTTATTATATAATCATAGTATAAAAATTACTGAAGGAGGTGGAGGAATATATAAAACAAAAACATTGTTGATGAATGTTACCTCTTCTTCCAATAACTCCTTTTGGATTGAACCAAATCCCTTCCTTGGTTTGGTTTATGATAAAAGTGAGGATTCTAGGATGATAAGAGGGAAGTTGGTAAGCTATTTGGGAAAATTTTGGATGATACAAATAGATTTAGATTTGTGAATAGAAGAGGATATAAAGAGGTCTTTTATAAGTAGGGGAGATGACACAATTGGTATTTTCAAAAGAAAGTTAGGTGAACCCATATTTTCATCTACCCAAAAGCTCTAATAATGAAAAATATATAATAGAAGGGTTAATATCTAAATATATTCATAAATGTGGTTTTTATAAGTTTATTAGTTATTTATTTCCTTAATTTTAAAGTTTAACCACTATGTAAACTCATTTTTACCTTAATCATTATAATTAATTTTAATTGATTTCACTAATATATTTGGTAAAAAATTATGTTGAACCTATTAGGAATTATAAATTATGATTATTAAAAATATGGAATATATTTGTACAAAATAAAATCATATACTTGAAAAAAATTAAATTTTATATTAATCCCACAGATGTGGTGAGATAATTGGTTTTTAAAAAGATTATTTTTTTTATAAAAAGATGATTCTATATTAACTCTATGAATAATAACAATAATTTAATGAAAATAAATTAATGTTTAATGATATTTAATCTATATATTTTATTTAAAACATTCCCCATCAGGTATTATTTTAATTAATTAAAACACTGATACATTAGGCATTTTAAAATAATTTTTAGAAAAACCAAAATTTAAACCCAAAAATAAAATTATACTAAAAATGAATATAAATTTGATTAAAGAGTATTTTATTGGATTAAATATGACATATGTTACTATGAAACAAATTGAAAAACATATTGGTAGTTTTAAATTCTTTAAATTATTGAAAGTAGAAGACCTTTTTGACAACAATCGGTATATTTTGCTTTTCACCGAAAAATCAATATTTTTCCAAAAATCCCAAAATTTCACTCAAAGTAAATTTTGATATTCCTATAATAAAAATGAAATTATTTTTAAAATAAATCTTATAAAAGTGTTAATAATTATTTTTAAAATTAGTTCACCATAAAAAGGTAAAAAACCGATTTCTTTGAAAAAATATAGTTTTAAGTGTAAAATTTTATTTTTTATTTCATATATTGAAAAAATAGGATGAATGTTAAAAATTAGATTGATTTTATTATATATAAATTTTATTAATATAATCCAACATGATTGATTTGTTTAATATATTGGTATAGAACACACTTGTGCTCATTAAAATATTTTTTTAGAAAAATATTTCCTTCTATTCTTAAAAGGATTTTATTTTCATTTATAATCAAATTATCACCAAATAATTCATTATATATACATGTGTAAACTATATTATCATAATTCAGTTAATACTGTTCATATCCACCATTTCAATAGATACATTATAGTGGTAATATATATCATGGGTCATTTAAGTTTTGTGTTGCGTGTTGAATATGCTATCGTACATAAAAATACCAGGGTTGCGGGTAACACAAGATAAACTAGGTGATGTAAGTAACAGAAACTGAATATAGTGTTACATGTGCTTTACACTATCAAATATCATTTTATTCATTTAAAATATTTGGGTGTTACATTCTTGATGTCTATAATCTACCAAATTACATCCAATTTATCCTCTTAGTATCCTTAGGAATGTTTTAGTTCTATTCAATCCCAATTTATCGGGGATTTAGGCCCATGAAAAAGTAGTAAGATTCAATGTAGAGGTAATCTCGTGATCCTATTTTTTTTTATTGTTTCATATTTTTCATTGTACTCTCCAAATCCATTTTTTTCTACTTTCATAAGCTATTTAATTTTATGTTTATAACATAAAACTCTTGATAGTATTTAGTATTACTATTTTAATACATTTAATTTATATATTTTTATCTCTACACCTATATGACATATCTAATTAATGGTTGGACTGATATGCCTATAAGTATTTTTTCAATGATTTACTTATCATTATTTTCATAACTGGTTAGTGTAGGATAAACTATATATATATAAATATATTTTAATGTACTCTAATAGTTTTTGATGTAATTTAAAAAAATATAATATAAAATGAATCCAAAAAACAAAAACAAAGTGAAAATGAGTTAATTTAAAGAAAACTATCAGTCAATAAATTTCATATTTCACTAAAAAAGATCAGTAAATACATTTTAATGGTTATAATTGATCAATAATAAATTAAATTAATATAATAATCTTTTATAATAGTGTTTTAATAAATATATTCTTATTATAAAATAGGTGTAAATGTGAAAAAATAAATCAATACCTAAGGTAATGGGAATCCTGACAAAACTACTTTATTTTTGGTTTATCAATTATTTCTTATTGATTTTATCATTATTCCTATAAATTCATTTTTATTTTATTTAAATTTTTTCTTATGTGGATACAAAAGTTATGAATTCATTGAAATTATTGCTATAAAACCTTTATGAATTTTGTTCATAGAATTTTCTTGAAAGACTCTCTTAAATTACTCTTAGGTTTATTCTTGTTCAATACAATAAATATGATATCTTGTATTCTAATTATATCCATTCTTAACTAAAATTTTTCCTTCCCCTTTTGAGAAACTATAATTATATTATTTAACATATTATATATGACATCATTATGAAACCCATCCTTTTCCCATGAGAGAATATCATGTCAATGATTGGGATTTGATTCCCATACTTTGTAGAGTGTTTGATTATGAGAATATTATGATGTGATTTTTGGGAATAAAATTATATATCCCTATAATTAATTTGGTTATGTGATAAATCTCATGAAATTATTTGTATTATGTGTGAACAAGCTGCTTGATTTGTTCACAATTTATACAGTGGGTATTTTTATACAAATATTATGCGTGAACATGTTTCTATCTTCATTAATAATTTATCTGTGGTATTTGAAAAAATATAGGTGATGTTTCACTATTATGAATATTTTATAATTTTTTATTCTTTTCTAGTTATTAACTCATGGTTATGATGATGATCATCTTCTTTTGATATGATGGAGATGAATTTTCCCACCTATGTACAATAATAATTCATTTTTCATGTACCTACCATGTTATTCCTCCCTAAATTGGGATTTTATTTTATCCTTTGATTAATGTATGTCCTTTGGTGGCTATATTTATTTAGTGGATTAATAATGGTTTTAGGAGGACCATGGTGGAGGATTTAATTAATGTTTAAAATTTCATATTTAATCATTTTTCATGAACCTAATTTTTTCAAAACACTAGATATTTTTTATTTTGGATTGTATTATTGTTATTTCATAGGGAATAAATATGATGTAATAATCATTTATGAATATTGTGGGTATTTATAGTTTTTATGGATAATTTTATAATTAATTTGAAAATTATGTTAATAAAATATAACCTAGGTTAAACACCAGGATCCCATTGGTGGATTCATTAGAAATTTATTTTCACATGTGAATGAGTTATTTATATATTCTTTATTAGCTTATTTTTTATAACAATTTATATTTTAGAAAATTTTGGGAACTATGAGAAACCAAACCAAAAACCCAAGTGAAATACTATGTAATGACTATTTGAATGACATTCCTAATGAAATGAGAGGTGAAGTTTAGAAACCTCACAGTGGTACTTAACATCTTGTTCTAGGTTATGAATAATAAGTATTTCCTCCAAACTATTCACACCCATAAGGAGAGTGATTTTTTGGAGATTAATAAGAATCGGACCAATTTATTTTTAACATGTGAGTTTAATTTAATAAGAAATTAAAATTTAATAAGGACTTAAATTTATAACTTGGTTTTTTCCAATAATGAAAGTAAAATAAATAGATTCTTTAGTGGTTTGAAACCATATCTCGAAAATGATCTAGGAAACTAAGACCTTGTGATTAATGAATAAGTTGTTTGGTGTGCTCTAAAATTAGAGATTGAGTTTTTATAATAAAACCAAATAGAATAAAATAATAATTTAATTTTCATGTTTGAATTTTAAGGATCAAATGATAAATGTGGAAGGAAAATCTAACCACCCTCATGTCATAGATAAAGAATAACCACTATATAAATTGTAAAGACCCATAATTTCACTATATATTTTTATTACATGAATATTATGTTAAAATATTATTATACATATAAAAATATACTAAATATTTTTTATATAAATTAAAATTAAAATTTACCATTATAATAGATCCATTAAATTAGTGGGTACAAAAGGAAGTGGTCATATTACGAAATCTATGAACAGAAAAAAATAGATGACATAGAGTGAAGGAAGTATCCCTTATGATACTCATTTATCTAAGAATTATGAGGAAGTAGATTTTATAGGTTTTTATCTATAACATCCCTACCTGAAACCAAAATAATTATGTTATGAAAGAAATCACACGTGAGAGAAATTTAAGCTCATGGAAGTTTCCATAAGATCTATTCTACTAGAATCACCACCCTTGACTACCACCAGAGCATAAATTATTCATAGATATTATAAAAATATCAATAGGGGTAATGTAACAATAAATTGGAGTGATAGAATAAGGTAATTATTAATTTAATAATTTATTTATAACATTTATTTTTCATATTTCACATTTGGAATTTTAAATAAAAAAATTGTTTATTTTTCTAAAAAAATGTTTTTCTTTATATTTTATTTTTGAAAGAAAAATTTATAAATTTTAGAGTTTTAGTTTTTTAAAATGAAAATAATTTTGAAATTAATCATATTAATATAAACTTGTTGTAATTTTCTTGTGATTGTTACTAAAATAATTGATTTTTAGGTAAATAGTGAAAAATATATCGATTTTTCTAATATGGTCCTTTTTATGAATTAAGGTTTTAAATAAAATTTTATATAATAAAATATATTTATTTAGTAAGATAATTCATTTAAAAAATTTACTATATTGAATTTATTAATCCTATGTTTAATGTTTTGGAAACATAAGTAACATTTTACTCTATGAACTATTTTTATCAGCTTATATTAAAAATTAGATTTCATCACTTGTATAAATTTAATCAAAAAAATGGATGTTATATTTTATATAAATATTTTAATATTATTTAAAAGGATCAATTTCATTTTTAGGAATAAAACTATGGTTACAAGGATTAAACTTAATTACTACAATAATGATAAAACTATTAATTTCAAATAATTATTTTACTAGCATTGTGTAATTATTATCAAATAAATTATATTAATATATCTAAAATAATTATTATAAAATGATGTTTTAAAAAATATAAAATAGCATTAATAAAAATTTAATTGGTAATCAATGATAAATAATATTAAGAACACATAATGTTTAAAAAATAGTATTTCTACAAAAAATAGTTATTAAATATATGAAAGGCTTTAATTTAAAAGTTAATTTTCTATTATTATGAATTTTTACTAGATTAAATGGATATTAAATTTTATTTCATCACACCCAAATTTTTTGGAGGGGATATTTTATATATTCATAAAAACATAAATTACTTGGATAAAAACTAGTAAACACATTAAAAAAAGGTAAAAATGAAAATATTAGAATTAATGAATAATTTTTTAAAAAAATATTTGAAAATACTTTATTTAGTCTTTATCAAACCATCGTCACCCCCAAAATACATTATTTAAATTTTTTTTGAGTAATTTATCATTGAATATTGTAATTATATCATTGAAAAGTAACAAGTATTCAAAAAGCTTCCCTTTTCAACAATTATAAAAGGGGATCAATTCGACCCATTAAATACTCCACATTATCTTATAAATATTATTTAAACCCTACAAATTTTTATTTTCCTTGATATAAATTTTATTTCCTAAATATCTTTTTCAATAAAAGTTATCTTAAGTCCTCAAATTCTAAGGATTTCATCAAGATAAAATTTTATCTCTTGAAGTACGTACTACATAATCCTTACATTTTCTTTATAATATTTTTCTTCCAAAAATAACATAAAAATAGTTATATAAGGAACTCAATATAATTATTATACTGAATTCATATTATATCAATGTATCAAACATTATTTTTCCCTTTAAATCCACTTATAAAAAAAATAATTTCGATCACGTGTTGTGTTGACTACGGCCTACATAATGCAAGGTCTTCCATTTTTCTACATAGTATATCTCTACTAGTTATGCTGATTAATTTTAATAATAAATGTATAATATATAATATATTTATTAATACTATTATAAAATTATATTCCACCTTCATTCCCTCTTATTCATTAAGAAATGAAAACCTTAACTGTGTGTTGTGCGCACTATCACCACCACAAAGTAACATCTTTCAATTTCCATATTGATTTTCATTAATTATCAAAACATATTCAAATATTATTAAACAAAATAAAAAAATATAAATAATATCATTATTATGATTTTATAATGATATTATAAAATTCCATAACAATACTCATCCATTGAGTTATAGCGTGTTCTTGTTTGGGTCAGTTTGACCACCTACATAAACAACAAAATAAAATTTGTTAATGGATGAAAATAGGACCAAATATTATAATATTATTATAAGTGAATAATAAAATAAATATTTAATTATGTATATTTAAACTTTACATTAATCCATTATCTTACTATTAAATTATAATATTCGGTTACTAAATTTTTTGAATTAAATTCACACCGATTCAATTTTCATAAAAAATAAAAAACATATGAAAAACCAATATAATAAATAAATAGAATATAATAATAAATAGAAATAAGTAATAATATATATAAAAATATTATTTCTAATATGGTATACAGTCAACATAATTTGATTATTTAGGACGTTAGGCACATGAACAGAGTAAATTGGGACTATAGTAAGGGTTTCTTGTCTCAATATTCAATCCATTAATACATACTTAAAATTACACACCATGTTTGCTTTAGAATGGTGTATTTAATAACACATTAATATTTTTTTATCATTATCCTCTCATTATTCTTGGTATTTAATATTTCATTTTAAATTATATTGTTCAAATGGGTTTGATTTGAAAGTTTCTAATATCATAAGGGTTTGTATTGACAATAAAATTATTTTTCTGAGTTACAAATTATCTTATTGAAATTTATTATTCTATGTTTTAATTATTATACAAAACTAATTATTAATATTTTCATTCATAATTAGTTTCTAAAAAATTTAATTTCTTCCTTATATCTTAATTATCAAATGATTATTATCTCAATGATTATGTCACATAAAAGGAGATCCTAGCCTCAATTCATTTTTATTCATATATAAATCTTTTTAAGCACCGATATTTTTTTTTATGATGAATATACTACCTATGTTTTATAATATGTTGTGAATTATATTTTTTCTTGGTATTTGATGTTTAATTAAAATATTTTATTCATTAAAGGGGTTTTAATTTAAATATTACTTGAGCCAAAACAAATTTCTTGATTGAAATTATTTATCATTAATTTATAAGTACTGTAATTGGTTATGATATTACAATCCCCCATTTTTATCCTTCCAATTATTTATTAAAATGGAAATTTCTCTGTTTTTTCTTCTGGTAATTTACATAATTTCATCATTATCATCTTCTTTGAAGAAATACCTTCTCAAATAAAAATTTTACTTTGGTAAGAATAACTCCTATTCATTTGAAAATATCATTTTCTTCCATGTACATATTTTATTTCCACCAATGTCTTCCTCATTTTTTATGAAATGAAATATGGGTTAATACATGTGACCCTCTTACTTCTCATCACCACTTTTCAAATAGGAATTTTATTTCTCTATTTATGATCTAGGTTTTTGATAAAGGTGTTTATCAAATATTGAAAGGTTTTACATATCATGGATATATTTTTTATCTCCCACTCAACGTTTTCTATATAAAAAATTTATGAAATTTTAAGGAATATATTATTGGATATTTCATGAAAATTAATGTTTTAATATATCTCCAGATTCTTCTTTCGTACCTTTTTTGAAAAATAATTTTCAAAAGAAACAAGGGACTTTATTGCTTATAATTTCTTTATAAAAATTAGAAAATATACTTATTTTTTAAAAGAATTTAGTTTTCGGCTGATTTTCAAAATTATTTCCCATGTTTCATGGTTTTAAAATGTGTATTATTTTTAAATTATTCTATAATTTTAATTTAAAATTTTACTCATGGAAAAGGGAAATTTTCATCGTGATATTAAAGGTAAAATTATACATTTTTATAAAATAATTCTTCCACCACTAGTTGATTGTTTACCCATGTTTTTTAAAATTGTAAATATGAAAAGTCAATAAGATAAATTTTAAATAACAAAATTTGGATTTCTTAACCATATTCAGTGTATAACTACAAATTCCCTTCTATTTTCTTTCATATATGAATTCCCTATTTTTTATTCCTTTGATTGAAGGGTTCCCTTCAAGTCACCTATATATCCATTGATTGGGTAAGTATTGAATAAACTATATTACCATTATATATACTATGTTAATACAATATAATTTATTTCATCGACTGAATGGAAGTATCAATAAATTTACATAGTGTTATTTAATACCCAATTATTTTCCATGGGATTATAATGTTCTCATTATTGATGGGAATGTGAATGTTCCCTTTTGTGAATAAAATTTACAAAGAATACTTTTTTTCTTACTATAGATTCTATATGATATGATGAATATTGATTTTATATGGAACATATATATATGTATGATGATGGGTTGGGTCATATATCACTCTCTAACCCATTCATTAAAAGTTTATATACCACGAGTCATGTATACATGGGGACAATTAATTTACACAATAGCATGGGTGAAAGTGTGCGACTCATGAAGGTGGTCTTTCCTTATGATAATGTTTAACTCAAATTTCTATAATATCCTAATGTTACAATATCATGGATCATGTTTACTAGAAAATGTTTCTAAATTATTTTGATTCATGTCTTAGGCTATTCTAATCCTTATTCCTTGGCTCATTATTTTTGATCTATGATTATTTGGGAGTTATTTCTTTATGTTATATACATGTAAACAAATTATACCCATTTTATATTCACATTCTCATTTATGGGATTTAATTATTATCACTTATTTTTTACCATATTGAGTGCTTGATATCGCCCCTTTTATTATGGTTTTATTTCCCTAGGCTATGATAAAATGTAATGCATAAGATATATCCTGAATATTATCTTGTGTTGAAAAATTTTGGGAGATGTTTAATTTTTGTTATAGATTAATAATTTTCTTATATATAGTGAAAAATTCCACTAGTTGAAAAAAGAATCTACCTTTTTAGTTAATGTTTTTTACTAATTATCTAAAACTACAAATCTAAAAGATTTTTGTGTGTTAGGGATGTAATATTTATAACCCATTACTTTTTCTTCTAGGTGTTGTAGGTGATGAGAGGAGGCTCAAAGGTGGAAGTGGGGGAGGTAAGCTAAAATTTCATCATTAGACCAGGATTATAGTGTGAAGGATTATACTAAACTATAGAGAGTAATCGGGGGACTAAACTATGATGTAGGGGGTTAGGATGTTATGTGGAACTTTATGAGGTAAGTTTAAGTGGTTCTTCATTTTTAGGGTCTTTAATCCATAAAAATGAGTTACAACATAGATTTTTTACTTTGGAAAATATAATTTTATGGCGTGGTGGTTCCTTTTCACCAGGTTCATTTTTCTAATTTATAGCATATGTAGCATGGACTATTTCATGTTTATCATATGTGGATTTAACTATGCATGTCATGGATTGAAATCTTAAATTATTCTATAGTTTTTTTCGTAAAATCACAAAAAGTCATTAGGATTCCTTATTCTTCAAATAGAACACACACAAGCTTCGAACTTCATGTAACCACTTTCTTCTTCATATAAAAACCCCTAAAAACCATATAAATACAAAAGGTGCAAGCAAGAGGGTGTTTCTTCTTCATAAAAATAGGAGCCCGTGAGATCTTCTCCTTCACTCCCATGAATCACATGGGTATACTTCACAGAACTGAGAAGATTAATTGTTTCTATATTTGTGGAGTACCACAAGGGTGTAAGTGCACCAATTGTGTACACATGGGATTCTCCTCACAAAGGCAGAATTAGGGTTTGAAAGAACCTATAGCATGCTCATGGGGTTTTTCACATAGGGGTGTGTTTCTTCTTTAAAAGACAAATTTGAGAGTGTGTAGCACCTATCAAAGGTCGGTGGTTCTTCTTCACATAGCAGGGCTGCACGTAAAATTTCCTCTCATAGTAAGGCTGTGCGAAACTCCTTTATGTAGTGTTCTATTTCTTGGAGAAATGAGAGCTTTATCTCAATGTTTTCAACAACTATTCCTTGATCGTGTGATCTGTATTTATAGGAAAGGATCACCAATCAAATCATCATGAGAAGCCATCTGATTCAAAACATTCAATAGATGAGATCTTCAAATTTGCATATTTTCAAATGCTAGATAAAGATATGTTCAAGTCTTGATTGTTTCCTTTTCAACCATGGGTTCCATCTCTCTTAGTGATTATTATCCTCACGTGCACGTGTTTTCAAACGCATTGAAATAATCTCCCAAATTCATTGAGCTTTATGATGTGGCCTCACAACTCCATTTTCTTCAGCCATGTACTATCTCTTTATTTCGGTGCCTGTATGCAAATGAAATTACATGCATGTGTTCTGTATATTCTAACGATCACTATGGGCTTGAAATGAGCTCAAATGATTCCTAGAGTGATGAGATCTTTGTTCAGATCGAGTACTGTTTCGCAGGTGGTGCTCAGGTGTCTGGAGGTTGAAAACAACCTTGGTGGAGAGATTATATGGCACTAGTTCAAACCTGAACTGTAAAGATTATATGGACGGACTTGATTAGAACATGGGATGTGGGATGAAGCATGTATCTGAAATTAGCACGGGATCAGATGGACAGTGCAGATCACATCCGTGTTTTTAAAATGCCATCCCATATCAAAACGTCGCAATGTTTTAGGCTTCTTTAAATAACAATCCTTGGCCGAAGGAGTCTAGAATTCTCCCTTCTCCCTCCACGGTACTGCCCCATACCATGTTCACCCTATGGGTGCGCTCTTAGTGCCCACTCTTCTCCTTGGATGTGCACCTAGTGCCCACTATGCATGCTATAGAGAACGATTTGATCACCATGCGTGCACCTGCAGGGCTATACATTACCCACACACCCTGCCTCATGTGGGGATGGCCTTGAGGTATTCCCTTAGGTGTGAATGACCCTCGGGTCCTACATGTGCTTGAGGCGAGGTCCTCGGCTAGCCCTCCATGGTTGGATTATTTTTTAGCAAAGGCACCCAACAAGTACACTTTGTTAAATACCAAGTATAACCAAGATGATATTCCATCTTTATACACCAATCCCCTTATTCATTATCACTAGAATTCCAAACCACCAACCTTCTTCTCTTCTTCTTCTATTCTTTTTGGAATGAAAATTCCAAATATCTTCTCCAAAACATCATCTTTCTTTTCTTCTTAGGTGATGAATCAAAAAGATCTTCAATATGTTGTTTTTATCCAATCATGAATGATGCTTGGATCATTTCTTCATTCCTCACAAATTAAGGCATAATTCATGGTCTTCAATGTTGTAATGAGTGATGTGTTCTCTTTAAAACACATGTCTTCTTCATTGAGGATCAGTAAAAACAATCATCTGATTTCTAAACTTCCACCAGTTAGATTCAATGGATGGATCTTCCACACTTCATCCACTTAGTGACTATGGATGGATCTTTACTTTTTTCCTCATGAAATTTAGTATTGCATAGAATTATTCAAGTGTTGTAACAATGTATCACCTTGATACATGTCTTGTAATTTAAGACCAGTTCTACAATCGTCAGATTTATATAGTCTTGGAGAAATGATCCAGTGTAGAATTAAATGCTTTTAATCAACAAAAATTCTCTAAGGATTCACCAAATTCTTAATAAATACATTTTATTCACATATTGACTTCTCACTAACAACTTATTGACATATTTTTGAAAAGAATGAAAAACCATGCTAAAAAATCCCCCATTTGTATTTTGTTTTCAATATTACTTAAGCACACTCTGATTGGGTCAATATGCGTGCCAAAATTTTCTCACCCTTATTGGAAACCAAATTAAAAGGTTTAGTGGGGTATTTTCAAAACATGTTCTCCTCCATTTGAATAATGTCTTATTAAATTTTTCTAATAGATAAGGATGATGTCACATTGTTATCTTAGAAAAAATCCTTCAGTTAATCGCCTCTAAGTCTACTTGGGATAATCCACTGTAGAAAAAAATATAGACATGACCAAGGTTTTTAGTCATGTCCATAAAAAACCATACATGTGAAATCTTGCTCAAAATGTATCAACTCTTATCCTAGGGGTTGGAAATAGTAATATTTATCAATGAAATGCTAAATACTGCACATACTTCACCAAACATATTAAAAAATTCAAGTGAAAAGATAAAACTCCCCCTTTTATACCATATTGTCATCAATCAAGCACTCCCCCTTAATTGAAATGATAAATACAATTAAGAACAAGGGATGAAAGTGTGATTGGAATACCTCAACTTCAACTTCTTGAGATGATCGGATTTCAAGGTTTATCTTAACATAATCCTTGATATCATATCCTTTATTTTTGATCCCCCTCAATGGGTGAACTCCCTTTGATTTTCCTTGGTGGTAAATAATCATCATATAATCTTAAAGATATTCATATTGATAATCTTACCCTATGAAACACTTCAAGTAATCATCAAATAAATAATAATGAGTCTAACTTGTATTTCTCTACTTTGTTCATTCAATTATCATTTTGAGAATGAACTTCATCTTCAATTCCCTAAAATGTAAGCACACATATAAAAAAAATATAAGGGAATAAGATGGAACACTTTTGATCTTCTTAATAGAAGAAATCGGGCTGAGAATTTTCTCTCAAACCAAGAACTCCATTCCTTGCAGCTCTAAAGTGTTTGGTACTATTCTTGCTGGTGTTTCCTCTCTATTTGAAATTTTAATCTTTCTTTATCATCATGGACACTTTAATTCCATTTATCTTCAAATTGTGTGGATTATTTGTCTTTACTTCTGCAAGTAGTGAATTAGTTTCCACTGGTGCATGTTCGTCAATTTTCTGCATCTCCATTTAGCCTGGTAAAATAGTAATACATTTGTTTGCATGATGTCTAGACCTCTTGAACCTTACACATTGTAGTTGTGAGACACTTGGGTTATCATGTGCTGAAAAACTCTCATGAAATTAAATGTATACTTCATGTGTAATGACTTGTTTCCCCATTTCCTTAGCTTTAGATAGTGCTTCATTTTCATATCTTTGTAGTTCTCTAGGAATTTGTAATTTATTAGGCCAAAAAACTAAACACTCGTTCACATTTTCTGATTTGGATCTTCTACATGGATTCTTCATTGTCTTCATGTTACTTTTATTAGGAAACATATTAATATTATCTTCAGAAATATCTTCAGTCAATATCATATTCTTCTGGATTGATTCTCCTTTTAGTTTCAGTTTGCTTCAATTAATTCCCATGGATTGTTTACAGTGATCCATGGTATGACTGTTCTTTCCAGAGTAGAAGCATCTTTTCTTGGTTTAGATGAAATTCTTGGAATCAAGATTGATATTCTTCTGGGGAATAGTTTATTTCACTATTTTCTTGACTTCAATGTTTTTCGTATTCCCAATGGAAGACTTTTCAAATATTTTTTCCTTTCTCCTTCCTTTTCTATGGTCTATGATTCTTGTCAACTGCCTGAGACACAGTAAGACTAAACCATCACTCATTATAAATATGACCACTTCTGTTGCAATTATCACAGAGGTCTTCAAGATATTCAAATATATTCTTGATAGATAAATTCTTCTTCATCAATGTTTTCTTTCTTTTATTTGCAGGATGCTTCATTTATTCACATCTACTTTACCTAAATGTAGGCCTTCCAAAATTTCCATATGCTGACATATTATTACAGAAATCATTGGAATGATGCCCAAACTTCAAACAATGCCACCAATAGCCTAAAAATCTCCTTATTTTACTTTTAGTATTAGTCTGTCAAGATTTAGTGCATTTTTTTCTAGAATTGTCTCTCTTACTTTGGAGTATCCTTTTGGGATTTTCTCTTCTTAATCATTTTCGTATCCACCATTTATGTTTTTATGGATATATTGACGTTTTTATCAATCCAATTATTCCTAGATTTTGGATTTGAACATGTACTTGTATATGAAACTGCATTAGTAAGAACAGAAATAAATGGGTTATGGGATACCTTCTTCTTGGAGGATGTTGAAATTAGATTAGATGATGAACTGATGTTCCTTTGGGAATCATATTCCTCAATTAAAACTTGAGTGGAAACATATGTTATTTCAAATGATTGGGAAGTTTAATCTTGGGTTGATTGCTGATTTTCAATATCACCTCCAATTCTAAACATTTCATGTTGAGAGAGTTCTTCTCATCCTCAACTGATCCCATCTTATTTTACCAATTCTTCTTCAGCATTGTTTTTTGATCTTCATGAACATTTCTTAATTATTGCAAAGATATGTCAAGATCCTTTAGTTCGTTGTATTTTTCTTCTAGTTGAGTAGCTTTGATTACCATATAAACTATGTGAAACTTTTCAAATGCATGCAAAGATTCTACAAATACAATCTCAAATAATTATTTCTCCAAAACACTTCCCTGCAATTCTTCAGTAACATGATCATGTCTTTCATTGTAAAGAGGAATTTTTTCTTCGTTTTCCTTCACTACTTTTGTGAGAGTTTTGGATATGCTAATCCTTTTAGAAAATACAAATCCTATGCCATCAAAATTCTTCTTCTAGTTGTAAATTTTCATCTTGAAGAGTACTAATTCTTACAACAATATGTTTTTCCACTTCTCTAGGGACATTCTTTATATGATATTTGAGTACAAGTTGAAGATCACTAATTGATCTATCATCATCAATACTTAAACAAGCTTCATCATAATAATAATAAGTATTATCACATGTTGTACCTTTCAGATTACCTTCAATAGAAGGTGTCTCTCCATTAGTAGTAAGATTCGTCTTCATCTTCCTTGCCTGTTTCTTCTTTATCTTTTTTTAATCTTGCCAGAAATATCCATTTGAGGTTGCTCAATCATTTCTTGAAATACACACTTCATAAAGACTCCCTTGGATCTTTTATAGGTAAATTTACCTCTGATACCAATTGAAGTTCCCATATCAGTGTAATATTTTGAGAACACACACTTTCTCATTCCTTTAATCACTTAATATCACACAAAGTTTCTTATATTTGGTTCTTTTCACACACACACACACTAATTATTTAATTTTGGTTCAATATGAGTGTGTATCTTCAAATCCGAATGGGTGTGATCCATAGTTTGGATTTTTTCTTGTGAACTTGAATGGATGAAGTCTTTTTGGCATGCATTGCCTATTTTATTCTCACATATGAGTGCATGTGTTCATGAATTTATTCTTACCTCATGAGTCTTATTCTTTGCACAATCACACAAAGTCCTAGGGATTCCTTCTTATTCAAATAGAACACACACAAGATTCGGCCTTCATGCAACCGATTTCTTCTTCAAATACAAACCCTTGCAAACTATATATATATAAAAGGTGTAAGAAAGAGGGTGTTTCTTCTTAGTGAAAACAAGAGTGCACAAGTTCTTCTCCTACACGCCAATGATTTGAGTGGGTATCCTTCAAAGAACCGAGAAGGTTCATGGGTTCTGTCTTCATGGAGTAAATCAAGGGTGAAAGTGCACTAGTTGTGTACACACGAGATTCTCCTCACAAAGACACAGTGAGGGTTTGAAAGAACCTATCGCATGCTCACGAGGTTCTTAACATAGGGGTGTGGTTATTCTTCACAAGACAACTTCGAGAGTGTGTAGCACCTATCAAAGGCCTGCGGTTCTAATTCTTCATGTAGCAGGGCTGTGCGTAAAATTTCCTTGCATAGTAGGGCTGCGTGGAAATCCTTTGTGCAGTGCTATATTTCTCATAGAAATGAGAGCCTTCTATAAATATTTTCAACAACCAAGCCTTGATAGAGGGCACTGTATTTATAGGAAAGGGTCACCATACAAATCTATGGGATATTCTATGGGATTCAAAACTTTAAATAGTAGAGATCTTTAGCTTTGAATATTTTCAAACGCTGGATAAAGATATGCTCAAATATCAGTTGTTTCCTTTTTAACCATGGGTTCCTTCTCTCTCGGTGATTATTATCCTTATGTGCATGTGTTTCCGAATGCATGAAAATCATCTCCTGAATGCATCGAGCTTCATGACATGGCCTCGCAACTTCGTTTTATTCGACCATGTGCGATCTTTTTATTTCAATGAATGAATTCAAATAAAATTGCATACATGTGTTATTTATATTCTAATGATCACTATGGGCTTGAAATGAGCTCAAATGATTCCCCGAGTGATGAGATCTTCGTTTGGCTTCAGTACTGGTTCATGGGTGGATCTCAGGTGTCTGGAGGTTGAAGAAAACTTCAGTGGAGAGATCGTACGATGATAGTTCAAACCTGAACTAAAAAGATCATATGGATGGATTTTATTAGAACATGGGATGTGGGATTTAGTGTGCAGTTGAGATCAGGTGCGAGATCAGCTGGACGTCGCAGACCTCGTCTGTGTTTTTAAAATTCCATCCCACATCGAAACATCGTGTTGTTTTCAGGTTCTTTAAATAAACATCCATGACAGCAGGAGTTCATAATTCTACTCTCTCCCTCCATGGTGCTACCCCGTACCATGTTCACCATATGGGCGTTCTCTTAGTTCCCACTCTTCTCTTCAGGCATGAACCTAGATCCCACTATTCATGCTATAACGCACGGGTTGATCACCATGCATGCACCTAGGAGAGTATACATGGCCCACACACCCTGCCTCATGCGGGGTTGGCCTCGAGAGGTTCCCTTAGGTGTGGTTGACCCTCGAGTCCCACATGTTCTTAAGGTGAGGTCCTCAGCTAGCCCTCCATGGATGCCTTATTTTTTAGCAAAGGCACACAACAAGTACACTTTGTTAAAAAGAAAGTATAACCTAGATGATATGACATATTTAAATACCAATCCCCTTCTTCATTATCACTAGAATTCCAAACCACCAAACTTCTTCTATTATTCTTCTATTTTTTTGGAATGAGAATTCTAAAAATCTTCTCCAAAACATCAGCTTTATTTTCTTCTTAGGTCATGAATCCAAAATATCTTCAATATGTTGTTTTTATCCAATCATTAATGATTCTTGGATCATTTCTTCATTCCTCATGAATTAAGGAATAATTCATGGTCTTCAATGTTGTAATGAGTGATGTGTTCTCTTTATAGCTCATGTCTTCTTCATTAAGGATCAACACAAACAATCATCTGATTTATAAACATTATCCATTTAGATTCAATGGATGGATCTTAAAAACATCATCCAATTAGTGACTATGGATGGATATTTACTTCTTTCCTCATGAAATTGAGTATTTAATTGACTTCTTCAAGTGTTTTAACAGTGTATCACCTTGATACAAGTCTTGGAACTTAAGACTAGTTCTACAATCATCAGATTTATATCCTCTTAAGGAATTGATCCACTGTAGAATTCAATGCTTTGAATAAAAAACAATTCTCCAAGGCTTCACCAACTTCTTCATCAAAACCTTTCATTCAGATATTGACTTCTCATTTACAACTTATTGACATCTTATTGAAAACAAATGCAACACAATGCTCAACAAAATAGGATGAGGTTATAATTTGAGAGAACTGAGGGAATGGGGGTGAACCTGATGGACCTATTTTTAGTTTGGATCGATATGGATGGGTGGGAGTTATAGACACCCTTAGTTTGACTCAGAACATGGTAGGATAATGATGTTGTTTAGTTAAGGGAAACCTTTTATAGTGGGTGACCCAAGGTTTATGTATTCCTTAAATTAAATGAGCTTAGTTTTAAGATTGTTTTGAGATCAATTCAGGGTATATGATCAAGTTTTTCAATATCTGCATGTTGATTCCCTGGTTTTTCTAGAAAAGCACCCTAAGTTCTTAGTTAATGAGACTGGCTTCATTGAGCAGAATTGTTTGGGATCTTGTCCCATTATACCAATGGTTGTTCCATTTAAATTGTAAATTCCAAAATGAAACCATAATATGGGAGTTAGTTTGATTAATCATGGAACAATAGAGGTGCCCAATTTTGAAGAGGATTTACAAGGGAGATCCTAGCGGTTTAGTGATGACAGGAAAAGTAACAAAATTATCTTGGTCATGTTGATGGATGAATCATAGAAGTGTGAGTCAGATCTTAAACTTGGTGGTATGGGATTTTACAGATATTGTGTATAAAAAGTTTAGTTCACACCATAGGTGCATGGCAAATTATTAATATAGAACATTGGTGGGAGGCCAGGTGTAGACAGAAAAAAGACAGTTTCAAATTCGATGGTTGTGGTCATGGTGACCTATATCTTTGAAAAAATCAAAGGAAGTTCCCTATGATGGGGGATATCTTGGAAATGAATTGGGTTCCATGAGATAAATGACCCATTGATGGACCTAGACATGAATGGTCAAGATAAATTGTGTAAAAACATAATTAAAGGAAAATATATCTTGTTTTAATGTGAGTGTGACATAGAAAGATCTATACATGCATGTTGATCAAATAATTTTATTCTAATATATTAGAGGTGATCATTCCCAAAAACTTGACATTATCCTAAGTACTCTAAGAGAGTGTCCTAAATACCCCGATCTATCCTTTTATCTTTTATATTTAGATGGAGACACTCCTAGGGAGTTTTTGTTGAGGGGAGGTTCAAGGTAAGATAGATGGTGCTTGCCACACCATTAGCTATTTGGGTGTTGTAACCATCATTATGGTTCTAATTTTGAAAATTACCATGAGAACCATTCTAAAAAGAGGGAAGAAATGATGGGTTACATTTATTTTATCTCTTGAGGATGGGCCAGTTCTTAGGAATTTTAATTGTTCTATTAGGGGATAGATAGAGAAAATTTTATGGTAATTAGGGATTTTTTCTTTGGGGTGATGATATGTATGATCCTAATGTGGGGAGAGAGACATAGATCAAAGATGGGTGACCCTCATATGATAAGGGTCACGTGGCCTCAAGAATTATTTTGTATTGGTCATTTTAGTTCATGAATTCCATTGGATAAATGGAACCATGTACAACTAGATTTATTTACACATTCCATGTACATGTTTGAATATGGACTTGAGGAAGTTTGAGTGTGGGTGTTAGGATTAGTGATGGATTATGGGGATCCAAGTATTTTGGATTGGGTTTTTTATGCATGTGTTGTGTCATGGTAACAGTTTAATCAGAATATGGATCAGATAGGTGACATCACTAAACATCATGTATGGGATTCAATGAGCATTCTGAGAATGACCTCAGTATGCCTTGTGATAAAAGGCTTCAGAATCTGGGTTTGATGATGCATCATTTATTTAAGTTTAGTGTTTTTAAAGTAGTCAAACAAAAGTGGTTTTCCTTGAGTTTCCTCAAATAGTTGAATATTTTTTATGAGGAATTTCATTTATCATTCCTTTTGGATGATATGGGTGAAGTCTAAGAGTTAGTCATGGATTTTTAATGAAAAATCAGTGAAACCATTAAGAGATTGGTCAATTAGAGTTTGACCATTTTGATCAAATTGATGACAAAGGGTAGTTTAATCATCTTTAATCTGTTAAATATTTTGGGACATTCATTAAGACATAGGGGTAATATTTAATTGGGAACTCTAATGGTGTGAGAAACATGGTTTTTAATTTTCCTTTCATGACTGAAACCTATAGTGGGGAGTGCCATAGGCTGGTTGAAGAATGTGAAAATGATGTGACCATTTCTTAGTTTAGGAGGTATTATGTCAGATCTCACTTAGTTATTCATTTATGGTTATGATAATTTATTATAGTTCTAACATCTTTGTACCATATTCTCAATGTGAATCTTTGAGGTGTGTTGAGTGTTTATAAAGGAAACACAACCATTTCGGTAGGAAATTATTGACCCACGGAGGTTGGGTGATGTTTTCATTGTCCACTAGGGATTCCCAAGGCCCATAATTTCTATGATAAGGAAGTATTATGGTCCCATGTTATGGAAGAGTTAAATTTTTAATGTAATTTGTGTTTTTCATTTAGTAGATGGGATAAATGTTAAATTTTACTTCAGAAAATAATTTATAATGATGGAACACCAAAATATGTTGTTTTTAAATGTGAAATGAGCCTTTAAAAGAGGATTATAGGTTTTGGGAGGGTCTTGAGGGTTTGGAACCTAAAATTTATATTTTGGAAAAGATATCCTAGTCTCATAGTTAGTGCCGATTAGTACTAACTGTGTGGTAAAAATATGTGGACTATTTTTTATGGAAACCCTATTTGGTTAACCATGTGAGATGTACTAGAAAACCATTTAAAATAGTGAAGAGGTTATGAGAAACTCACATGATTATTTAAACCATGCATTGCAACTATGTGGGGTAGAAGTAAATTAAAACAATATATCCCCATGGTTTGAGAATAGTTTGTAAACCCTGTAAGAAAACCTTGAAGCTTTGTGGTTATATAGATAGTACAACTGTATGGTTGGTTCACTATTTTCCTAAATTTCAGCCTACCCATTCACCTATTAAAAATGTGAAAAATTACCATTCCCCCCTTATATCCTTAAAGAGTATTACCCTCATTTTCTCCCCTATCTCTCAAGAAGATCCCTCTGCATCCTCCTAACCTCCATCCTTACTCCATGGGTGGATATCTCCCTTTCTTGGTCTATTTGGATCTTATTTATACCTGTTTTAATCATAGTGGTAAGTCTAAAAATTCACCTCCTTCCTTTAGCTATTTATCTTTCCATTTTGGATTCTATTTCCATGCGAGCTCATATGCCTTAGTTTCAGGGTGTTTGTCTCAAAATAAAAGCTAGATAATAGATGATTGAATATTTATAATCATGAGGTATGTGGTATGCATTCTTTCCCCTAAAATTTTCATCATTCATAATTTTTTTTAACACCCAAAAATTCTAAAGTACAACTTTATATTCAACATTGTTTATGACATGTAACACCATGCGTAAAAAGGGAATATATTAACCTGATAAATTATAATATATTTATTATCTTAATTTAATATAACATATTATCTAGCCTATAATGAATGAAATACCGAGTTATCTTGTGTTACACAAAAGAGGGACTTTCCATGACAACTTGCGTTACACACAAAAACGAGTTTCACTAAATAACAATGTATTATTAAAATATTATTATTTTATATAATATGATATAACATAGCCATTATATTTGTGGTTATGAATATTATTTAATAACTTATGAAAATTTTTGGTTTATATAAATATAACATTAAATCATTGGTTTCCAATTAATGAAAAACAAAAATAAGAACCAATTGGATATAGAATGAAATATTATTATTTTTATGATTCCAAAGGATTTTTGTCTAAATAAACATAATTAATTACAATTAGTTAATTATTTTAATGAAATATTTATGTTATATATTTTATCAAATATTTTTGATATTCATCCATTTGGTTTTACTAGCATAAGATAAAAACAAACCCAATTTCACACATAAAAACAAAAATTTTTATAAAAGAAATTTTACCACCTTTTAATGGAGAAAACATTTTAAATTGGAATTTTTAAAATTTAATTGATTTTAAATGTAAAAATAAACATCATTTTTTAACTATAAACATAAAAATTAGGTTAGGGTTAATTTTTTATATTTTTATGAATCACTTAATTTTTTAATGAATTGTGAAAAATACTGAATTTTAGTTCAAAACTTCTTTTCCATATAATTTATTTATAAGGATAAAATACGTTTTTTGATTGGTTTTAAATAATAATTAGATCATATTTTTATCAATTAATTAACTTTAGGCAATTATTATCAATTTTACTTTGAAATTGAATGTAAAAACGTTTCAAACTTTTTGATGTTTTTACATTAAAAACCCGCATTAGCATCCCACCTAGGGGATGAATTTTAAATTAATTTATCCAATTTATATGATTGTAATTTGAAAAAATGGATTAAAAATTCATAATTATAATAATTTATAATGTCTAATAACACTAACATTGTTTTGGACAAAAAATATTTGTAAATGTAATTAAAATTAATTACAATTTTTAAGGTAAAATAAAGATTAATAAAGGAATAAACCTTTAACTTAAGAACCCAAATGACATATAAAATTTTACAAAACCCATTGGATTAAAATAATTCGGCCATGATACTTCCATTATTTATTTATTTTGTTTTTTAAGACTATTTTAGGTAAAAACGTTGGTACACCTAACTTGTTTTAAAAAATACCATGTGAGCCCTTTTATTCCCTTATAAAAGGCCACCAACTCTACCTATTCCTCACACATCACTAAACACTTAGTTTCAGAAAAGATATGTCCATATATCTTCCAATAATACCTCCCCAAGATCTTTAATCTTCCCTTTGGGCATAAATCCTTTCAAGTAAGCCTTTTGGTAGAAACCAAAAATAGTTACCCGGTTAAGAGGTTACGTCTTCTCTCAAGCTGTTTAATTTTACTTCCATTCTCCAGCCACTAAACTATAATTATTTAATTCTTATATAACAAAAATAGTATAATAAATATATTAGGATGTATTTATTAAAAGTTTTATACCTACAATCACACACACTGCCATCTAATGGGTAACAAACATACTATTTCTGTGTACGGAGAACTACCGCCTCACAAATTGATGATTGTTCATTTTACCTTTAACACATATCATGATGGCCATTATGATGGAAACTATGTTTATATATGATATATATTATATTTATAATGTCTTTATTCTTATGTAATTTTTATTTTGAACATACCATTATACTTTCCATCTTGTGTAAATATAATAATTTCGTTTGAGGATGCGTGGACTACCGCCCCCTCAAAGTGATATGACTCATTCATGCCATACATAGAATGTATAAAGGATGGTTTTAATAAACCTATTTAACATATATAACATATACATGATATTTTTATTATAATATACATATGCATCATTTATTTTCATTCTTTTGATACAATAAATAAATAAAAGTAGCATTCATGCGTACATATGACCTACCGTCTCCATGAATAGCACACTTCATTAATAATATCCAAATACTATAGACTACTAAAAACAAATATATACTAAATATATATGATAATTATTTCATGTTTTACATTTTGAATATGATGAAATAATTATCTAATTAATTAGAACAATAAATCACAAGTCAAAAGATACTTGAGAAAACTAGGAAATTAACACCCAAAATAGTCAAAACAATGAAATATTGTTAACAAGAGGGTAATAAGACATTATTATAAGTTAATATATGGTATTATAAACAATAGTATGATTATGGTATAATTTAGTAACATATTATAAACCACTATACTATAGGATAAAATAACACAAAAAAGGAAGGTTAATGTAAGGGAATTTCCTCTCAATTTATATTCCATTGAGACTTAATTGTTATTACGAACCAATTAAATTTTATTTTCTGTATATAATACCTTTTTCTATTTTATATCAAGAATACCATTATTCTCATGAAATTATTAGTTTTAATTAATTTCATACCTTTCTGGATATTATGATTCAAATGTTTCAAAGTGGTATGTGACACTTTAGAATGTTTAAAGATTATTCTCCTCAAGAATGTAATGACTATCTATGAAATATCACTTACTATTATGATTTTTAACTTTATCTTGAAATAGTAACTTTATTAGAATCATTTTTCAATTTAAGATACCTTTAATATCCATAATCTCACATAATGGATGTTATTATTACCTAAAACAAATATCATTTTACATAAAGTGCTCACTTTGATAGTTAATTGATTAAATATGAATTATTGAAAAATCCATATCTTCTATTCAATAAGAATAGATTTTTATATGGAAAATTGTTTTTTAAATATATGAGTAATGCTTTGGAAATGAAATATATGGGTTATCTTCCATTTAAATAAATCCCTATGGGTTGAGGTCCAGTTAATGCAAGCACCTCGATGCATCAGTAGTCTCAGGAGTAGAATTAGTTATCCAAATAGTTTAAACTGTCTCTTGATGGTAAATGTATCATGTTCCTGGGAAAAGGGTTGTTTGATAATTAAGAATTTCCTTCATATATAATTCAATTATTATTTACCCATGATATTTTGTGTCAATATATCTTTGGATGAATTTAATTTTCAGTTCATTGATTTAATGGAATGTGTTTTCAGTTTCTTACCTTTACATAATGATATTTCCTTATCTAGTTATTTTAATGGCATGAGTTATCTAATTTTTACCTTTCCACGTTAAATTATTTCCATTGATTCAATATTTATTCCACTTTACTTACCCTTACTGAGCATTTGATCTAACCCTTATTATGTTTCCTTTTCCCAGGCTATGAAGAATAAATATTTGAGTAATCTTTCAAGGATGTAGTTTATTTTCTTCTTATGTATCATGTTTGTATTTCCTATTTCACAATGTATTATGGGTATCATGTATGCAATTTGGATTTCCAAGACTAATAAACTAATTGTTCTTTCATGTTTTTTCCATGTAATCATGGAAATGTAATAAAATAATGCATTGACAATAGGCTTCTGGGGTTGGGGAATTATAGTTGGTATTGAAAGAAGTTTAGAAACAAACTTGGAAATTATATTTAGAATCAGACAGTGAGGAAAAGTATAATAGGACATCCTAAAATTTTGGTAAGGTAGAGATTATGTGGGTATTCCTAGAAATACATCTTTATATAGATACTACAAGTGGATGTGGTTTTGGCATAGATGTAACTAGGAGAAACAACTCTGGCAAGGTGTTCTGGGCCTGACTCGAGGTGACCTAGTACACGAAAAATGTCGTTAATTTTCACCTGGTTTGAAATTCCCTAGCGATACGCTTAGGATGGTTCACATTTTCTTTATCTACCATTATGGAGGATTTACAAGTAAATATTTTTCAAAAGTTACCAAATTTTATAATTCCAGGATTCAAGATACAAAAATTCATATTAAATACCATATTCTGAATTATAAATTATGTTATGATTTAATCTAGTATATTCCATTATTTAGAAATAGAACCTAGTAGAAGGAATGTGAACCTCACTGACACACATGATACAAAGAGTTATAAGGATCAAATCTTTTTGGGTGTTAAGACAATATTTTAAAGGGAAATATTCTCCCAAATATTCTCATCATATGAGGACATAGTATCATGTGACAATCATATGGGTAATGAATTATCCAAGTCATTTTTCTTCGACAGAAACCAAGATAAGAATTGACCATCTTATCAACATGAAAAATAGAATGAGTTGAAGAAGATTAAGGGAAATAAGGATTTTACGACATGTGATAATTGTGTAAAGAAACCCTCCAATACTTTCTTGAAGGGAATGCGAGTTTTTTATAAGTGTGAAGAAAAAGGACACTAAGTTTGTGATTTCATGGGTAAAAAAATATTTATAATGTACAATGAATCAACTGGAAAGAGATGTGACACTATATGAATCAAAATACCAATTATAAAATTTACATACCCCATATGATGATATTGGATAATGGTCAAGTTATGATACTACTTCAGATGAAGGGGAATGATTAATATTCATATTCAAGAATTATCTAATTTGAATATTTTATCTATAATGTAATGGTTAAAAGAATTTGGGAATATATAAGGATTGTACTACAATACCTTTTAAGGATTTGAGATCATATGTTGAATGGTACTAATAAAACTTATTTAGTAGAAAGTTAATTTTTTTGGAAAACACATGATTGTGGGGAAGACAACACTTAATATGTTTCTGGTGTTGAGATAATGATAAAGAAATGATTGATTTGGAAAAGTGATGGCTACCATGGAACACATTAATGGAATGTTGAAAAATGGTCCATGATATCATTTATATAGTTTAAAACACTTTCAGATGTATGAAAAATATCCAATAACATGTGTCTTACAATAGGGATAAGGAAGAATTCATGTTTCCAATAAGGTTTTAGGGTAATTCAACTTATTACTATATTTTAAGAGGATAAATGTTGAAGTTATTCACATGTTTGGAATAAGTAAATTTTGAGATGATTCATGTTGATTAAAGGCTAATGATATGTAACACCCCAAGCTTCAACTGTACACTTTTTTTTTAAATAATTCAGTAGCTTTCACAGTACGCAACACTGAGTTCGAGCACACCATGACCTATCAAAATAGCTGTTTAAAAAATGGCTATGAATAGTATTAATGAAATTATAAAATTTATATATTTTATTTTTGAAAATTGACTACATTTTTGAATTTGGAATATCAAAATTAGCTTATGGTTAATTTTTGGTATTTTTCAAAAAAATTCAATCTTTGATGAATAGTGAAAAATACTGTATTTATTGTTAAAAACCAATATTTTAATTTAAATAATTATTTTATATTAAATTAAATAGTTAAGGAACACATTTATTAACCCAATTTAGTTTATTGGAATAATTTTTATAATAGAATTAAATATAAAAATTTATTGAACTTTTGAATGTCACTTTTACCGACCTTTTAACCACATCTGCAGATTGACATTAAACATAATTTTACAAATTTTTTGGATTGAATTTTGAAAAACCAACCTAAATGGTTGTAATTAGTATGAAAAATGTGGTATAATAGTATCAAAATAATATTTGGTGAATTGTAGCTTTTGAATTTTATTTACCACAGTTAAATGTAAATAAGGTAATTAAAGGAAAAAATAATAATATAATAATATAATATTACCCTAAAATTTTAATAATTTAATTGGATAAGTTTTTTTCAACCAAAATAAACCTTAGGTCTAAAATATGATTCTGTTTAAGCCACTTGTGTTGTAACATCCCAGGTAAATAAAGAATAAGACATTTTCATATTTATTAATATTTTTGAATTAAGTATTAATTTTACTTTAATGGGGTTTCTATGTTTGATGGAGAACCCTATTTAAATATAGTTTTGGTTACTATTATACATTATATTGGAACAAATAAAATTCTTATTTAGGATCAGGACATCAAAATTTACTTTGTGTAATGTTTTGGTATTTTTCCTAAAAAGTTCATTTTTAATGAATAGTGAAAATGTTGTATTTTAAGTCAAAACATCATTTTATTTATATGGTTAGATTATATTTTTAATTGGTTTTAATGTGTAATTAGAATATATTTTTACCATTTAATCCAATGGTGGTCATTGGAATTAATTTCTCTTTGAAATTGGACATAAACAAGTGTTAGTCTTTTGATAGATATTGTTTCTTAAAAAATGCTATATGTTTTGACAACAAGAATTAATTATAAAATTAACTAATGAAACTTATATGTTTTGAATTTTTTAAAATAAAAATAATTTTTGAATTCGGAATATCAAATATATGTTAGGGTGGATTTTTGGTATTTTTCTGAAAAAACATCATTTTTGATGAATAGTGAAACCACTAAGTGGTAGTTAAAAAATGTTTTTTTCGTTAAACAAAACTTTACTGCTTCTATGAATTAAATTTAAAAAATATGACATACATGGTTTTCATTTGTAGGTAAAATTTCATTCAATGGGATGAAAATAATTTTTGGTGAATAGTAACTTTTAAGTTTTATTAATCGTGATTAAAGGTAATTAGTGTAATTTAAGGTAAAAATAATGTTATCATAATATGAAATTGCATTGAATCATGTCCTACCCTTATTTGATAAGTCACGGCCAACCAAGAAAATCAATGGGTCAATTTGTGGGACCCCATGGAGCCACTTGGGTAAGATAATGACATTAATACCTTTTATTTAAAGTAAAAATAAAAATGTCACAAACATGTATTATTTTACTAAAAAAAATTTAATATGGGGTTATATAAGTTATATTTTTGACTATAAAATTTAATTATAAACCTAAAAATATTTCCTACATCATGGTAATTTTTTTATAATTTTTAGACATCAAAAAAATAAAATTATTTATGACACAATAATGATGCAGTGTTTACGTCATTAATGAATGATTTAAATAAATAAGAAGGTAATGTTTAAAATAATATCCAAAACTTGTCCAATTCTTATTGGATGATTTTATTTCGAACATGGGTCACCTTATCTTTGACTTTAATTATTTTGGGACCTTTAGAGACCGAAAATCATTATATAATAAAATAATAGTTTCATGCTTTCCAAAAGAGCCCCTCCTCTTCCTTATAAAAAGATCCCACTTCATACCCATTTATCACACTCCTCAAGCCCTATGGCTCATCCAAAATCTTCTAAAATAATCTCCCAATGTCCCTTTCTTCATCCTAGATGCCATAACTTTGGCAGAAAGCTCTTCAAGGAACCCTTTTGGTTCAAACCTAGAGGAGTTACCCGATTTAAAGGTAATGTCTTTTCTTATGTTCTTTTGTTTTATTTTGCTTCTCCAACCCTATAAAATCTTTTTATTCCTTTATTTTGTAACAAGAAAAGTATCTAAAATATACTACGATGATTTTCTAAGAATTATTAGCGCTACACTTACACACACCTCCATCTAATGGGTAAAGAACATACTATTTCTGTGGATGGCGAATTACTGCCTCACGAAACGATGATTGTTCAATATTATCCTACCACCTCTCATGGTGGCCATTATGATGGAACTATATTTATATATTATATATATTATATTTATTTCCTCTCTATTCTTCTGTATTTTATATTTAAAACATACCTTTATGCTTTGCATGTTGTTCAAATGCGATAATTTCATTTGAGGAGGTGTGGACTACCACCCCCTCAAGTGATGTGACTCGTTCATGCAATACATGTAATGTATAAAGAATGAAATTAATGAACATATGTGACCTATATAACATATATATTATACAGGAATTATAATATATATATCTCTCATTTAGTTTTAATTCCATTAATATGACAAAGAAATGAAAGTAGCGTTCATGCATACGTACAACCTACCGTCTCCATGAACGGTGCATTTCATTTTTTATCTCCAAATGTTATGGAGTAGTATAAAATGAATATATACTGGATATATATAATATTTAAATCATTAATAATATTTTAGAGATGATTTACTTATAACTATGTGGACAATTCGTTTCAAACAAGTTCATCTTTTTGACTCATGTACCGAACATCGACAAAAACATCTGATATGAACTCACATAATTAACTAATTATTAAAAAATTATAATATGTGATATGAATTGAATAATAAAAATTAAAGTAGGTCCTTAATAAATTATAAATTTACCAAAGTTTATTATTCAGAAATATAAAGAAACGAACAAGACAGGCCAGACTTGAGGTAAGGGATCCTATCTCTTTTTTTTAAGTACACTTTTTATGTCATTTCTTTTAAGATCCTCTTTATTATGTTGGGGGATGTTCTATTATTACTATTACTGTATGTTTTAAGTTCATATGATGATAGACCCTATTTTATCTCAACAATCCATTTTTTTGGAAGTTTTATGTGGCGCCGTTAGGCTGCCGAAATTTCATAAGGGATTTCTTATCTCACTTTTAATTCCGTGATATTTCAATTGTTCAACACTTATTTTTTTCATGTGGTGTATTGTGTTCTTCCCTTTCATATAAATTATCATGATTCTTTTTATATTCATGGTATTATGTGATTTATTTTGTGTTTATTATCTTTTGGGCATACGACTCGATTGATCACAACGAGGTAAGGGGTATTTATCTCACTTTTTGTTCCCTTGAGATTCATGATACATTTGCCACTATTTCCTTTTGTGTGGTGTATGTACTTACCATGATTTTATTCTTTTTGTAATATAATTTAATTTATGGGTGTTTAAATCTTCATTGAATGACCCTTCTTTCATGGGGTGTACATTTTGAAAGTTACCCAAATCGGTAAGGGAACCTTTCACCCTCCTCTTTTTAAAAGAATTATTTTGTTATGCCTTTTAATTTACATCTTATTATGTTGGGATATATTATTCTATATACTTATTGATGTAAATTTTATGTCCAAGTGATGAGATACCATTTTCTCTCTCATCAACTCATTTTATGAATTTTAAAGTGACGCCGTTATGCTGTCGAATTTTTGCAAGGGAAATTCTTAACTCAATTTCAATTCTTTGGGTTAAACTTTTACTCCTTGAATATTTCCTTCTATGAATATGTGTGAATGAATCTAATTGTTTTACAATTACTATCCACTTATATTGGGTGTATTTTTATTTTCCACACATAATTATGTAATTGATTTATCCTTAATCTAAGGATACCGTATTTGTAAGGGACTTCGTCTCAATCTCCTTTCATTGAGGAATATTTTGTTTTAATTCAAGAATTTATTTTATACGGTGTATAAAACCCATTGAATTTTAAATGCATTCAGAAGGAATATTTTTATAATAATTATTTTACTAAACGAAAAAAGGAATGTTTTTGACTTATGTATGTGGCGACAACGACTTCCCCACCGCCATGACCATTATTTGAGTTTCAGTTTCCTCTACAAGCCAAAACTTTTCATTAAAATGAAAAATAAATACCATGTTTTAATTTTCTTTTATTTTGGTATTGAAAATGGTTTTGATAATGTTTTGATTATATCAATGTGTTGTATTGATATCTTGTGATTGAAATGTGGAAATTTTATGTTTCCTTTATGCATGTTTTATGTGATACGATTATGTTATGGTTCTTGGGCATTGTTTATGAAGACGGGTGGTTCCGTGATAAACTAAGGGTGGGTTAGTTGGAGATATCTCTCCAATGAATTAGGTAACGCGAAGGAGTTAGACACTAAGGTTTCTCCATAGAGATTTATGGAATATACTATGATGGGTATTCCAAACGTAACCATGAGGGTTAATCCCTACGTAAGAATGTTATGAATGCCTCAAGTTACCTTTACGGCTTATGATTTTTATGAGTTATTCATAAATCTTATGATTTCCTGAGGTATGTTAAAGTGCTTATGTTTTATGAGTAATGTATTATTTCATTGATTCTTATGTATACATGGACTAATATTTTGTTTCCATATTTTTATATCCCTTACCGAGCTTTTTATGCTCATCCCAAGATTTTGAAATGTTTTCCACATGACTTAAAGATGAATAAGGTCAAGAATGGGATCATGGAAATGTAATGCTGTCTAAAACATAGAACTAGAAATGAATCTATTGTTCAAGAGTTTTTATTTTGTTAAAAAAATGGAAACTGAGTAGATGAGTCTACTTTGTAATCATTGAGATGTAATATTTATGTACTAATTCTCTAAAACTCTAAACCTGAAAAGATCCTCAAAGTGAATTATTCATTTAATTAAATATTATGTAATGTTTTAAGGGAGGGGTCCTTATAGTTGATATCAAATTTTGGTTTAGATAACTTTGGAGGTTAGGGTATTCATTAATCATAAGTGACAAGTTGTGTCTAACCACAATGGTTAGTATATTAGATAGAGTCATTGTTATTTTTAAAAGATGAAATGAGTTTGATATAACTTGGATAAGTATATCTTAGTGTTTATCTTCCTCATTAGTACATGATGATTTTGTTGATATACTCACAATAAAATTTTTGGTTTTAGTAAATGGATGTATCTAGCAGGAACCAAAGTGACAATGGGTTTGAAGGAAACTGTGGTGGTTCTCTGATTAAGAGACTGGATGAAATAGGGGATTTAATGAGAAATATTGTTTTTATTATAAACCAAATATAAGGAGTCATGATTAACCACTTGAACCTTGGTGAGTTCTCTAAATGCATCATGTATGAGAGAACCAACTCAATGTGAAATTTTAGGTAATAGTTATAAAGGTAACCATTAGGGTTTATATGATCCTTACTTTTGAGGTAATTATGGGTTACTATATGTTATGATGGAAGATGAAAGGCATGAGATAAAATGGAGGGTAAAATATGTTATGTTTATTTTTGTTGGATTTATCTCTTTTGGGAATGTTATAAAATTATATTGTTTTTGAAAAAGTACAACATGCAGACCGTGTGACAACCCGTCGCGTCGGATGAAGCTGTAGGAATCGAACCCATAACCAAAGTGCAACTGGTGTTTATCGCCTATCACTAGACTATGTGAAGTCCTTGGTTAGTTTGAATAATTATTTTCAGTTAAATGATTTTATGAATCAAGAATAAGTTGATTTTGGGTTATCTAGGGAAATATTTAACCTATCAGGGAGGATATGTGATTAGGTTAAGTATTTTTCAATACGAGAGAAACTGATGTCATTTGGAGATAAATGTTAAGGTTTACCTTGGAAGACTATGTGATTAAATCCTTTAAAGATTTGGGTTTCAATCTTAGTTTGGATTACTTTGAAGAATTTTATGGATAACTGTTTATTGAATGGTCTTTTTTGAACTTTGGGTATTGTTTGACAAATTTTGGAGATTAAGAGTAGTTTTTCTTTTTGTAAAATATTATCCTTTTTGGGGATTATATGATCTTTTACTAACCATTTTGGTTTTGATTAAGGTCTAAAGACATGCGAAATATATAGTTCTCTTTTGTGGATTAGGTGATTCTCAAGAAGTTGATTATAATGCTCTTAATGTGAAAAAGTCATCCTAAATACTCATCTTTTGGAGAAAATTTGAGTTTGTGTTAGAAATATAGTAGGAGATGAAAGTCTATATGACATGTAAGTATGTTTCATTATGTTTTTAGTTAAGATCATATATAAATTCCATAATAAAGAGTAACTTAAAACAAAAATGTTGTCTTTTAAATTTTCCTACTGGGGAATCAAAGACTGTTTAACCCATCACAAGTTTGTGATTTTATGGTGGTTAACTTTCTTATAATAATGTTTTCAATAACTCTCCATCAGACCTTGATGGTTTTTTCCTCCATATCCATGTTTTCATGGAATCCTAATATCTGTTGTCTTGGGTGACTTTTGTACTTATTTTTCTTTCTTTTAAAGTGATAGTTTTATTGACTTTTTTTTTTCTGATGTGGGACTTTTAATGAAGTTTCCAAGACCAATTTTAAAATTACAAGGATTCAATTCCCAAAATGTGGGAAGGATGTAACATCCCAGGTAAATAATGAATAATACATTTTCATATTTATTAATATTTTTGAATTAAGTATTAATTTTACTTTAATGGGGTTGCTATGTTCGATGGAGAACCCCCTTTAAATATATTTTTGGCCACTCTTATAAATTCTATTGGACCAAATAAAATTATTCTTTATAATTGGGACATCAAAATTCACTTTGTGTAAATTTTTGGTATTTTTCTGATAAAGTTCATTTTTAATGAATAGTGAAAAAATATTGTATTTTAAGTCAAAACCTCCTTTTATTTATATGGTTATATTATCCTTTTAATTGGTTTTTATGTGTAATTAGAATATTTTTTACCATTTAATCCAATGGTGGTCATTGTAATTAATTTTACTTTGAAATTGGACATAAACAAGTGTCAGACTTTTGATAGATATTGTTTCTTAAAAACACGCTATTTGTTTTGAAAACGGGAATTAATTATGAAATTAATTAATGAAAATTATATTTTTTGAAGTTTTTAAAATAGACATCATTTTTGAATTCGGAATATCAATTATATCTTAGGGTTAATTTTTGGTATTTTTCTGAAAAACTTCATTTTTTGATGAATAGTGAAACCACTAAGTGGTAGTTAAAAAACTGAATTTTTTTGTTAAACAAAACTTTACCGCATCAATGAATTGAATTTCAAAAATATAACATACATGGTTGTCATTAGTATGTAAAATTCCGTTCAATGGGATGAAAATAATTGTTGGTGAATAGTAACTTTTAAGTTTTATTAATCGCAATTAAAGGTAATTAGTGTAATTTAAGGTAAAAATAATGTTATAATAATATGAAATTACCTTGAAACATGTCCTAGATTTATTGTATAAATCATGTCCGACCATGAAAATCCATGGGTCAATTATTGGGACCCCATGGAGCCACTTGGGTAAGATAATGACATTAATACCTTTTATTTAAAGTAAAAATAAAAATGTCACAAACATGTATTGTTTTACTAAAACAATTTTTACATGGGGTTATATAAGTTATATTTTTGACTATAAATATCCATTAGAAATCTAAAAATATTTCCTACATCATGGTAATTTTTTTATAATTTTTAGACATCAAAAAAATAAAACTATTTATGAAACAATGATGATGCAGTGTTTACGTCATTAATGAATGATTTAAATAAATAAGAAGATAATTTTTAAAATAATATCCAACACTTGTAAAATTCTTATTGGATGATTTTATTTATAACATGGGACACCTTATATTCTAATTTAATGATTTTTGGACCTTTAGAAACCTAAAATCATTATATAATAAAATAATAGTTTCATGCTTTCCAAAAGAGCCCCTCCTCTCCCTTATAAAAAGACCCCACTTCCTACCCATTTATGACACTCCTCAAGACATTTAGATCATCCAAAATATACTAAAATAATCTACCAATATCCCTCTATTAATCCTATATTCCTTACATTAGGCATAAATATCTTCAAGAAACCCTTTTGGTTCAAACCAAGAGGATTTACCCGATTTAAAGGTAATGTCTTCTTTTATGTTCTTTTGTTTTATTTTTCTTCTCCAACCCTCTAAACTCTTTTTATTCCTTTATTTTGTAACAAAAACAGTATATTAAATATAATAGGATGATTTTATAAGAAGTATTGGAGATACACTTACACACACCTCTGTCTAATGGGTAAAGAACATACTGTTTCTGTGGATGGCGAATTACTGCCTCGCGAAACGATGATTGTTAAATCTTCTCCTACCACCTATCATGGTGTCCATTATGATAGAAATATATTTATATATGATATGTATTATATTTATTTCCTCTCTAGGCTTCTTTATTTTATATTTAAAACATAACTTTATGCTTTTCATGTTGTGCAAATGCGATAATTTCATTTGAGGAAGTGTGGACTACCGCCCCCTCAAGTGATGTGACTCGTTCATGCAATACATGGAATGTATAAAGAATGAAATTAATGAAATTATGTGACCTATATAACATATATATTATACTTTAATTATAATATATATATCTATCATTTAGTTTTAATTCCATTAATATGATAAATAAATGAAAGTAGCGTTCATGCGTACGTACGACCTACCGTCTCCATGAACGGTGCATTTCATTTTTTATCTCCAAATGTTATGGAGTATTATAAAATGAATATATAATAGATATATATGATATTTAAATAATTAATAATATTCTATATATTATGTACTTATAAATACATGGATAATTCTTTTCAAACAAGTTCATTTTGTTGACTCATGTACCGAACATCGACAAAAACGTCTGATATAAACTAACATAATTAACTAATTATTATAAAATTATAATATGTGATATTAATTTAATAATAAACTTTAAATGAGGTCATTAATCAATTATAAATTGACCAAAGTTTATTATTCATGAATATAAAGAAACGAATAAGATAGGTCGGACTTGAGGTAAGGGATCCTACCTCTCTCTTTCTTTTTAAGTACTCTTTTTTTTATGTAATTTCTTTTAAGATCCTCTTTCATATGTTGGGGGATGTTATATTATATTCCTATTACTATAAGTTTTATGTTAATATGATGATATACCCTATTTTATCTCATCAATCCATTTTTTGGAAGTTTTAAGTGGCTCCGTTCGGCTGCAGAAATTTCATAAGTGATTTCTTATCTCACTTTTATTTCCGTGATATTTCAATTGTTCACTACTTATTTATTTCATGTGGTGTATTGTGTTCTGAACTTTCATATACATTATCATGATTATTTTTATATTCATGGTATTATGTTATTTATTTGGTGTTTATTATCTTTTGGCCATACGACTCGATTGATCACAACGAGGTAAGGGGTTTTTATCTCACTTTGTGTTCCCATGAGATTCATGATACATTTTCCACTATTTCCTTTTGTGTGGTGTATTTAATTACCATGATTGTATTATTTGTGTAATATAATTTAATTTATGGGTATTTACATATTCATTTAATGACATTTCTTTCACGGGGTGTACGTTTCAAAAGTTACCCAAATCGGTAAGGGAACCTTTCACCCTCCTCTTTTTAAAAGAGTTATTTTGTTATGTATTTTAATTTATATATTATTATGTTGGGATATGTTATTATATATACTTATTGATGTAAATTTTATGTCCAAGTGATTAGATACCATTTTCTCTCTCATCAACTCATTTTCTAAATTTTAAAGTGACGTCGTTAGGCTGTCAAATTCTTGAAAGGGAACTTCTTAACTCAATTTTAATTATTTTGGTTAAACTTGTACTCTTTGAATATTTCATTCTATGAATATGTGTGAATGAAATTGATTGTTTTACAATTAATATCCACTTATATTGGGTGTATTTATATTTTTCACACATAATTATGTAATTGATTTATCCTTAATCTAAGGATACCGTATTTGTAAGGGACTTCGTCTCAATCTCCTTTCACTGAGGCATATTTTGTTTTAATTCAATAATTTATTTTATACGGTGTATAAACCCCATTGAATTTTAAATGAATTCAAAAGGAATATTTTTATACAAATAATTTTACCAAATGACAAAAAGAATGTTTTTGTCTTACGTATGCGGCGACAACAACTTCCCCGCCGTCGTGACCATTATTTGAGTTTTAGCTTCCTCTACAAGCCATAAATTTTTTTAAAATGAAAAATAAATACCTTGTTTTACTTTTATTTTATTTTGGTATTGAAAATAGTTTTGATAATGTTTTGATTATATCAATGTGTTGTACTGATGTCCTGTGATTGAAATATGGAAATGTTATGCTTCCTTTATGCATGTTTTATGTGATACGATTATGTTATGGTTCTTGGGCACTATTTATGACGACGGTTGGTTCCATGATAAACTAAGGGTGGGTGAACCCCAGATAGCTCTCTAATGCATTAGGTAATATGAAGTATTTAAACACTAAGGTTTCTACGAAGAGATTTAGGGAATATACTCTGATGGGTATTCCAAACGTAACCATGAGGGTTACTCCCTATGTAAGAATGTTATGAATGCCTCAAGTTACCTTTATGTCTTATGATTTCTTTGAGTTATTCATAAATCTTATGATTTCATGATTTATGTTAAAGTGCTTATGTTTTATGAGTAAATTATGATTTCATTGATTCTTATGTATACATTGACTAATGTTTTCTTTCCCTTATTTTTATATCCCTTACTGAGCTTTTTATGCTCATCCAAAGTTTTTGAAATGTTTTCTACATGACTTAAAGATGAATAGGGTAAAGGATGGGATCAAGGAAATGTCATTCTGTCTAAAACATGGAACTATACATGACTCTTTTGTTCAATAGTTTTTATTTTGTTAAAAAATGGAAACTGAGTAGATGAGTCTACTTTGTAATCATTAAGATGTAATAATTATGTCCTAATTATCTAAAACTCTAAACCTGAAAAGTTCCTCAATATGAATTATTCATTTAATTCAATATTATGTAATGTTTTAAGGTCGGGGTCCTTATATGTGTTATATTTGGACATTTATTATATTTTATTTAAAGAAGTGTTAAAAATGTCATATTCAAATTTTAATAAATATATCATTTTTAATATGAGGTTATCTAAGTTATATGATTGAATATAAATTGTATTTATAAATCTAAAATTTTTATATACATAATGTAAATTTATTTATTATTTTAGTAAATAAATAATTAAATTATATGGTAACACAATAATGATGTAGTAATTGAATTATTAAAGGAAGAATAAATTAAATGATATTAATAATATTAAAATAAATATAATTTGAAATATATGATTCCATACATGATATTTTTGGATTAATTTTACATGTAAGGTCTAAGTTAATGCATTTATTAAGGAATCATGTTATTATAACTTTAACAAAAATAATGTATTAAATAGTGTCAAAATTGACATAAATGAGATTTTAAAATAAATAGTATTTTATTAAATGATATAAAAATAATAAAAAAATAAAGTTCTTACAACTAAATTGGGTAGTGTTAAATATTATATAAAGGATACAATTGGTTTTTTTGTTATTTTATAGTAATTATATTAACCCTATAGTGTAAGAAGGCAAGTAGACACGGTAAGAGTTAAACTGTTTAACAGAGTTAAATCAAAAAGATTAGGATAATTTTGGGAGTTAAATTATATAAAAAAATTGTTTGAGATTATTTAGATTCATAATAATAATATCCTTAAAATAACTCACTTAATATCTATTTAAAATCGAATATAAAGTTATTTTAAATTAATAGTTTTGGAGTTTCCAAAAGTGCCCCTCCCCGCTCTTATAAAAGGAAATCTCTCACTCTCTTATATTAACACCTCTAAAGCACTTTTTATCATCCAAAATCTACCAAATTATCCTCATAAATTACATAAATTCATTATGGGGGCTATAATTTGGGAAAAAATCCAACATATGGAGTTTTTTTGTTCAAATCCAAAGGAGATACCCAAAAAGAGGTAATTTTTTATCAACTCTTTCGAAGTTATTTTCTTATTCTACTTTCTTTTCCAATATTGTTTCCATAAAAAAGTAATAAATATAGTATATTATATATGGTGGTATTTTATTATGATTATGTTAAAACCATATTCCTCCTTTTATCCATCCTACGAATAACAATATCACCATGCGGGCGTACGTACGACTTACCATCTCCTCGTCGTGGTGTAATTTTTTATTCAACAATAAATTATTTGGATAGGTATAATGATGAGTATATTGGATTTAAATAGTTAATATAAAATTATTATGATTATTTATAATTAACATACCATCCAATTTCAAACCATTTAACCATTAATGGACTGATATCATCACTCGTGCATACATACAACCTACCGCCTCCACGACGCGATGAGATTATTTATCCACGTTTACCATTGAAGAATGATTATAAAATTCATATGATGAGTAAATATAATTTTTATGAACTTAATATCATTATTTATATGAATAAAATACATCATGTTTATAAAAAACATGACTTACATGACAAAACATGCATAGGAAAACTAAGAAGTTAACACCAGAAACAATGGTAATACTAAGATAATATTAACAAAATGATATAAGAGGATCATATATGATATCATGAATATGGATATGATCCTGGTATAGTTTAATAACACACTATAAACATTATATGATATTTTAACGCACCCTATAGTAAAGGAAAGTACATGGTAAGTGTTAATTTCACAATCTCATTATTATCCAAGGTAGTTGATATGTAAGTATCTACTAGAAAATATTTATCATCCATGTCCATGTTTCTTAAAATATAATTAAAAATAATATTGAAAACTATTCAAAGTCAATTTCACTCATGTTTTAATTTTTATAAAATGTTTTTAATGGAATATTTCTGTCGTTTTCCAAATGTGGTAGTTTATGACCTTTTCAACAAATTAAGGAAAGAATGATTTTTAACTTAGATGGTGTGGGGGTATATTCTCTTCCATCATGGAACCTTAACATTTTGAAGATTACATTGTAATATTATAAGTATATTTTTAAAATAAATGTTTTATTTTATAATTTTGTGGCTTCTAAATGATTTCAAAGTAAAAAATGATATTTTTCTCAAAGAGTTTTAATGATTTTGTTAAATTATTTTCATTTATGTCAACATCCTTTATTGGATTTTATGCTTAATTGCGGTAGATTTATTATGATAAAATTTTCCATATTTTATTGAAGGTGTTATGATATGTTTGATTGTGGATGTAAAATTTTGATTCCATTCATGGTTTACAGTTAAAGTGTTAACATTTCATATGCAAGTTTTAATACAAATGTTTATGTCATGTTTCACCCTTTTAATATAAGGAATGCATTAGACTTATTTAGTGATGGTCATGGTCCATGATATCCCCTTGATGAATTGGTAGGTCTCATGAGACCAATTATTTTGTGTTTTTACTTGTTTTTGTATAGTTTTGGCACAAGACCTTAATGGTATTATTATGATGCTTGACATTATGAATTCCCTCATTCTGAGATTAGTTGTTTATATTACATGTGATTATTCGATTAGTAGAATATCCATGTGAATGTTTAAATGACATTATTTGATTTATTCTTTCCATATTATATTTAAAATTATGTTTATAAGGCTTGTGTTTTAGTTTTACACCTTGCCTTAAAATTTTATACTTATTTATGACATCTTCTGCTATATTGTTTATCCATACTGATAATCTGAGCTCACCCATTTATTATGTTTCATTTTCCCCTTATATTTGGAGAAGTATATCATGAATGAATTACAGGGATATTCTTAGGGATATGAATTTTTTAAAAGTAGATACTATGTTCTTTTTCATTTAAGGATGTAATGTCAAACATATATTTGTATCTAGTTTTTTCAAGGATACGAAACTAATCATTCCTTAGAGACTTGATTTCTTATGATCATGCTAATATAACAAAATAATGCAATGACTCTGGGAAACTAGGTTTGAGGTGTTACTGTTGGTATCAGAGGAACTGTAGCACAAGCCTTAGAATCTAGATTTAGAAAAAAATTGATTATGAAACATTACCCAAAGACAGACTTAGAGAATAAGTATAGAATAACATCCTAGAATTATTGTAAAATAGAGATTATGTTAGTTTTCCGAAAAAAAATACATCCTTGTCTAGATATTAAAAAGGGTGTGGTTCTAGCACAGATGTACCTAGGAGTAACAACTCCAACAAGTTATTTCAGGCCTAACTCAGGGTAACCTGGTACACGAAAAATGGCCTTACTACACACCTAGTTTGACACTCATGGTGGGATATTCTTAGTATAGTTCACATTTTCATTACAAACCATTATGAATGATTTATGAGTAAATATTTCCCCAAAGATACCAGTTTTATGATTATGGATTAGCTATGCATAAATATTTCAATTTATGTTAATTATTTTACTACATTAGAATTATGAATTATGATTTATAACCTAATATAGGGTATTTCATTGTTTATAAATGGTGCATACTAGAAGAAATGGAAACCGTATCAACATACAAAATCCAAATAGGAATTTCCCTCCTATGAAAGATAATGATAGTGGAGTTGGGGATAAAACTGGTGATAAAAAACTTATAATCGTACTGGGACAGCTAACTCATGTTACGAATAATAACCCTACCCATATGGATCACCCTAATACACAACATGGAGGATCAATGTTAGAATGTTTCATGAGACAACAACCTCTAACATTCAATGGGACTACAAATACATTTGTAAGTCAATAATGGATAAGTTTGTTTGAGAAAATATTTCATGCTTTGGGGAGTAACAAAATGTAAAAAGTTTTCATAGAAATTTATCATCTCACAGGAGATAAAAATAAATGGTGGTCATAAATTCAAATAAATAAGGAATATAGAGAAGTAGAAAATATATAATTGAGGGAATTTATAGATATTTTTTTAGAAAAATACTTTCTTCGAGAATAGTGAGCTAATGTAGAGAGGAAATTTCTGAGTCGGAGGAAAAAGATGGATGAGAATGTTGAAAAGTATGAGGTTAACATCACATGGTCAATAAGGCATGTTGTAAACTAGATACATAACCTAAGATGTTATATTGATCAATTAATTGGTGGTTCAAAACCATTCCTTCAACAAAAACTGGTCTCACAATCTTTCTCATCGTATGAAGATATAATCCCAAGTGCTATCAAGAAAGAAAATTAATTCTCGATGTCTTATGAATTTAAAGGAAGTCAAGATAATATGAGGTATTTTGAACACTTTAGAAAATGAAATAATGGGAATAAGGAAAATTTTGAATTTCCACCCTTCAATAATTGTTGGAAGAAATACCCCACTAATAGCCTAAAGGGGATGATAGTTTGTTACAAGTGTATAGAAAAATGCCACCAATCTCATGATTTCAAGGGGAATAAAAAGTCTCCCAATGTTCAATTCTACAATTTTAAGGATATCAGAAATTATGAAAATGATTTTCCTAATCCTTAATCAAACTTTCCCTAGAAAATATCAAGGGAGCATGACCAAGATTTTGCGATCAAAACTATTGAGGTTGAATTACCTAATGAAGTGGTGGAAGGTATTTTAATCATCTCCTCAAATTTTCCTAAAGAATTATTTGATTATGTACCATCAATTTCATTTATATCTTCCCAGTTTTCTTTAAAAATTAGATATTTCCAATTCACATTAACAAGGGAGTTGTCAGTAAAAATCCCTAAGGGAAGTCTCATTGAAACATATATTTGTCAGAAAGTTCCCATTATGGCATATAAACGTGCCTTATCAGCTAAATATATCATCATACCTATGGAAGACTTTGATATAATCCTCAATATGGATTGAAAATAAAAATATGAGGTGAAAATATATTGTTATAATAAGGATGTTATGATTTATAAGGAAGATGTAGAATCCATTATCTTTATAGAAGAAACTTCATCATCTGATTTTGATCTAGATCCACCCTCATTAGCTTTACTGAATTAGATTCTTCGGTAGGAATTGGAAATATAATCTATATATGAAGGAATAAATATTCAAATTGAGTATGTATCTATTGTAAAGGATTAAATTGATGTTTTTACCAAATATTTACCTGGACCCGCCCAGAACATGAAACTGAGTTTTGTATTGATTTAATCCCTAATGTAAGAATAATATCCAAGACTCTTATAGAACTGATACAGTGTAATTAGTTGAGCTGAAGAAACAACTAGATAATTTGAGTAATAAGATATTTATTCTCCCTAGTTTTTAACCATGGGGAGCCCCTGTTCTTTTTGTTATGAAGAAAGATGGACCAATGAGGATGTGAATTGACTATTGAGAAATCAATGATATTAAAATAATGAACAAGTATCATCTACCTCACATTGATTATTTGTTTTAACAACTTCATGGATATCAATATTTTTATAATATTGAATTTATTTAAAGATATCATAAATTGTGTTTAAGGAAGGAAGATATCCCAAAGATAACATTTTGAACCAGTTTTGGACAATATGATTTTATAGTAATGTCGTTTGGACTAACTAATACACACTATGTTTTCATGGATCTAATGAAAAGTTTGTTCAAGGAATATATTGATGATTTTTTCATAGTATTTATTTATGATATCTTGGTATAATACAAAAGCTACGAAGACCATGAGATCCACTTTTAGATTGTTATGAATACTTAAAGAAGAAATAAGCTATAGGGGAGTTTTATCAAGTCTGAATTTTGGATTTAGAAAATTTATTTTCTTTTCCATATTGTCTCGAAGGATGGAATCACTATCTATCCATCAAAGAAAAAGGCAATCTAAGAATGGTTATAACTGATGAGCATAACCAAGGTACATATTTTTATTAGTTTAGAAGGTTACTATTGGCATTTCATTCCTATTTTTTCATGATTGGATAACCTATTCACCAAGATCACACATAAAGAAGTTGAATTCATTTGGACAAAAGAGTGTGATGAATGTTTTGAATAATGGAAGAGAATATTAGTCAATGATCCTATCATGAATTTACCATATGGGAATGAAGGTTTTGTGATTTATAGTGATGCATCAAGGAAATTACTTGGTTGGGTGATTAAGAAAAATGATAGGGTTATTGCTTATGAATCAAGGAAATTAAAAATTCATTAAGAAAACTATTCCACTAACAATCTTGAGTTATCACCTGAAATATTTTCTCTGAAGATATGGATACACTATCTCTATGGTGAAAGATGTTAGATATATAGCGATCACAAGAGTTTGAAATATATTTTATCACAGATCGAATTCACCATGAGACAAAGGAGATGACTTGATCTATTCTAGGATTATGATTTCACAATACACTACCAACCAAGGAAGGAAAATAAGGTGGAAGATGATTTGAGTATAAATGAGCTTGGAGTTATAAACAAAATGATATTTTAAAAGGATCATATGTTCATGTATCTGGTAAAGATAGACATGGGAATTATCATAGAAGGTGAAATATAACTACTTTTTCAAATGGTTTCGAATCTATTTTCAATAGAAAGGATAAAAATTTATCAGTATGATGATGAAGATTTTCAAGAGAAAATTAAAGCTATGATTGATGGGATATTGATTTACTTCATTTATAAATATGGAATTTTGAAATTTGGGAAGAGGTTTTGTATTCCTGCATTACATGAGCTAAAAGGGGAATTATTAGATGATTCTCATAGCTCTAATTTCTCTATAAAACTTAGTGGAACTAATATTTATAGATATTTGATGGAAAAGTTGTAGTGTGGTAACATGAAGAGGGATATTTTTGATTATGTGTCATGATGTTTGGTTTTTCAACAGAATAAGGTTAGAAGACAACATCCTAGAGGAGTCATGCATCCTCTTCCTACACTTTTGTGAAAATGAGATGATATTATGATGGATTTTTTCATGGGGCTATGAAAGACTGCCTGAAGAAATGATGTGATATGGGTTATTGTTGATCATCTTACCAAATAAATACATTTTCTTTCTATAAGAGAAGATTTAACACTTGAATGTTTAGTAAGAATTTTACATTAATAAATTTGTAAGACTTCATGGTGTACTCCTATCCATTTTTTCTAACCATGATCCCCATTTTGCATCAAGATTCTGGAAAATTATTCATAAGGCTGTAGATACTGAGATTTGTTTGAGCACTGTCTACCACCCTCAAGTTATTGGAAAATCAAAATAGACTATTAAAACTTTAGAAGACATGATGAGATCATTATCACTAGACTTTCAAGGTATGTGGGATTATTAGTTACCTCTATTATAATTTTCCTATAATAATAGATTCTATCCAAGTATTCAGATGGAACTATATAAAGCATTATATAGAAAGATATGTCGTACACCAACTTACTGGGATGATGTTAGTGAAAGAAAGCTTGTAGTCCTAGAAATTGTTGAGGAAATGACAGAAAAGGTAAAGACTATTCAAACCCATATCAAAATATCTCAATTTAGAAAAAATATCTATACTAATAACTGAAGGAAGGATTTGGAATTTCAAGTGGGAGATCATGACTTCATGAAGGTATCTCCATGGTAGGGTGTTTTATGATTTGGTAATATGGGTAAAATAATTCCTAGGTATAACCGACCATTTGAAATTCTGGAATAAATTGGAGATGTATCTTACCATTTGGCAATGCGGCCAAGTCTCTCCAATGTTCATGATGTGTTCCACGTATCAATGTTAAGTAAATATATGCCATAACCAACACATGTACTCACCTTGAAAGAAACAGTACAGGAACCTGATACGTCTTACTATAAAGTTCCTATCATGATTCTTGACACCAGAGAACAAGTGTTGAGAAATTGGACGACTTGTCTGGTAAAAGTTCATTGAAGAAACCATAAAATGGAAGAGATGATGTGGGAACCTGAGGAACTTATGATGAAGAACCACTCGAACCTTTTTATAAAGTGATATTCTAGAAATTTTGAGGATGAAATTATTTTAAGGATGAAAGAATGTAACACCCTAAGCTTCCAAATTATTCCTTTTTTAAATACTTCAATAGCTTACATTGCACACAACACTGATTTTGAGCGCACCATGACCTATAAAAATAGCCATTTGAAAAATGGTTATGAAACGTTTTAGTGAAATTATGATATTTATAAATTTTATTTTACAAAATAGACTTTATTTTTGAATTTGGAATATCAAAATTATCTTATGGTGAATTTTTTGTATTTTTCATCAAAATTTTAAATTTTGATGAATAGTGAAAAATACTGCATCGTTGTTGAAAACGGACATTTAAATTTAAATAAATATTTTACATTAAATTTATTTTAAAATCAAAATAGACTAGGAATAAATTTATTAACCCAATTTAGGTCATTGAAATAATTTTTTAATAGAATTAGATATAAAAATTTATTGAACTTTTGAACGTCACTTTTTCCCACCGTCTAACCACATCTGCAGATTAGCATTAAATGTAATTTTACCACTTATGTGAAGTGAATTTATAAAAATGGTTTTAAAAGGTTTTAATTAGTATAATGAATTTGGTCTAATAGGTTCAAAATATTTTTTTTGAATAGTATATTTTCGGTTTTATTTACCATTGTTAAAGGTAAATAGGGTAATTAAAGGTAAAAATAATGTTATAATAATATAATATTACCCTAACACTTATCATAATTTCAATGGGTATGTTTTTATAGATCTAAATAAAACTTAGGTAGAAAATATGATCCTTTTTAATCCACTTTTGTTAGATTTGGACATTTATTATATTTTATTTAAAGAAGAGTTAAAAATGTCATATTCAAATTTTAATAACTATATCATCAGGTTATATAAGTGATATGGTTGACTATAAAAATTATTTAGAAAGATAAAATATTTATCTACATAATAGTAATTTATTTATATTTTTAGGAATGAAATAGTTAAATTAAATGGTGACACAATTTTGATGAAGTAATTGAATTATTAAATGAGGAATCAATTAAATGATATTAATAATATTAAAATAAATATAATTTGAAATATATGATACCATACATGTTTTTTTGGAAGAAATTAAATTATTAGGGATAATTTAATGTATTTTTTTGGAAGTAATAAAGTTTTTATGACTTTAACAAGTATCGAAATTGACATAAATGAGATTTAAAAATAAATAAAATTTTATTAAATAATATAAAATTCATAAAAAAATATGTTTCAAAAAAATAACTTGGGTAACTTTAAATATGTCATAAATTATTCAATTGGGTTTTTTGTTTCATTTTATAGTAACTATAGTAACCCTATAGTGTAAAAAAGATAAGTAGAGATAGTAAGAGTTAAACTATTTAACTAAGAGTTAAATACAAAAGATAAGGTTAATTTTGTGACCTAAACTTGTATAAAAATCATTGGTTGAGATTATTCCAACCCATAATAATATTAGACTCTAAATAACTCACTTTGAAGCTATTTGAAATTGAAAATCAATTTTTATTAAATTAATAGTTTTAGAGTTTCAAAAAGTGCCCCTTTCTTATAAAAGGCCTCATTCTATTTTATTCACACCTATAATGCCGTTTGGATCTGCCAAAATCTTCCCAATTTTCCTCAAAAATTCCCTCACTCTATATTAAAGGCCATACTCTAGGCATAAATCCAACCTAAGGAGTCCTTTTGTTCAAATCATAAGGAGATACCTGAAAAAGAGGTTATTGTTTTATCAACTCTTTAAAAGTTATTTTCTTCTTCTACTTTATATTCCTATGTAGTTTCCATAATAAAGTAATAAATATAGTATAATATACAAGATAATATATTATTATAATTATGGGATAACCATATTCCTCCTTTTATCCATCCTGTGAATTATAATATCACTATACATGCGTTTATACAACTTACTGTCTCCACACTTGTGTGTAATTTTTTATTCAACACTAACTTATTTTTATGGGTAAAATGAAAATTATTTTGGATTAAAATAATTAATATGACACAATTATGATTATATATAATTAATATACCATCCATTTTCATACCATTTAGCTTTTAAGGGAATGATACCGTTGCTTGTGTGTACGCAGGGCCTACCATCTCCACGATGCGATGAGATTCATTCTCCATGTTAACCATTCTAGAATGATTATAAAATTAATATGTAGAGTAAATATAATGATTATGAACTTAATATAATTATTTATATGAATAAAATAAACTTTATCCATAAGAAACATTACTTACATGAAAAAACATGGATAAGAATACAAAGTAGTTAACATTGGAAATAATGGTAAGACTAAGATATTATTAACAAAATGATATAAAAGGATCATATATGATATAATAAATATGGATATGGTCTTGGTATAACTTAATAACATGATGTAACCAAAATATAGGAGGTTAATACACCCTCAAATAAAGTAAATTACAAGTTAAGGGTTAATTTTACAGTCTCATTATTATCCAAGGTTGTTCAAACATAAGTATCTACTGGGACATCATTATTATACAAGTACATATTTCTTAAAATGTAATTCAAAATATTATAAAAAATTGTTTAAATTCATTTTTACCCATGTTTTACTTTCTATAAAATGTTTTTAAAGGAACATTTCTATCATTTTTCAAATGAGGTACTTTATGAACTTTTCATCAAATTAAGGAAAGAATGTTTTTTAACTTATATAGAGTGAGTGGATATTTTACACCATTATGATTCCTAAAAATTTTGAAGCTTCCATTACAATATTAATAGGTTATTTTAAAAATTAATTTTTCTTTTATAATTTCATGGCTTTTAAATGATTTCAAATTAAAAAAAGGGATATTTCTCTCAATTTTTAATGATTTTGTTAATTTATTTTCAGGTTTTTCAACATCATTAATTATATTATATACTTAATTGAGGTTCATTTATTATGATAAAATATTCTATATTGTATTTAAGTATTTATTATATCTTTTACCATGTATGTGATATTTTTATACCATTCATGGTTTATGGTTAAAGTATTAACATTTTTTTGTTGGTTTTAATATAAATGTTTATGTTATGTTTCACCCTTTTCATATGAGGAATGAATTAGACTTAGTAAGTGATGGGAGAGGTCTTCTATAGCCCCTCGATGCATTGGTAGGTTTCATGAGACAAACTATTTTGTGTTTTTACCCATTTATGTTTGGTATTGGAATGAGGCCTTGACAATATGATTATGATTTTCAACATTATTCATTCCCTCATTATGAGATTAGTTATTGATATTACATATGATTATTCGATTAGTAGAATATTTTTTTGAATGTTTTCATGTAATTATTTGATATATTATTTCTTATTATTCTGAATATTATATTTTAAAAGTTTAATTTTTAGTTTTATACCATGCTTTAAAAGTTTATGCTTATTTATGATAGATTCCTCTATATTGTTTATCATTACTGAGCATTTGATATCATCCCCTTATTATGTTTTGTTTTTCCCCAGGATGAGGATAAGTTTATTATTATGGAACTAAATGGATTTTCAAAGGGATATGAGTGTTTTAAAAGGAGGTACTATGTTGTGTTTCATTTCATGATGTAATGTAAAACTTATGTTTATATCTAGTTTTTCCAAGGCTACTAAACTGATTAGTCATTTAGGATTTTATTTCTTGTGATCATGATAATATAATAAAATAATGCATTGAATTTGGGAAACTGGGGATGTGGAATTACAAGATAAGTCCAATGAAATTCTTTATAAAGTATTTGATCATAATATTTTAGAAAATTTAAAAATTAATGAAATGGTTTATGTTGTACATTGGATGTGGTTTTATAAGTTTATATATTACATCACTATATGATGAATCTTGTTCTAAGAGATAAAGTAGAAGTAGTAAAGGCATAAAAAAAGGATAATAATGTTCTTATAGAAGTGTACCATGTAATTATATTTACTTATATTATTAGAGAGTGAAATAATTACTGAACTCTATGAAAAATGATATTGAAACAAAAAATGTTGTCCCAGTACCTTCATTTCCAATGAATCGAATGGATGGTCAGATCCTCACAAATTTATGGCCTTTTAATTATTTACCCTATTATAATCATGTTATACAACACTCTCTATCATAAATTTATTTTTAAATTTTTCCTATATATCCATTTTTTCATTTCCCACCTATGCACTCATACTAGGGAATCGTACATGACCATTGTACTTTGTTTTCTCTCATATTAAGAGGATGTGTTATTAAACCTATTTATGATGTAGAGTTTTCAATAATATTTATATTCAAATATAAATATCTTGATTATTGATATAAATTTTAAATTTAGAGGATGAAATTTAATTATGGTAGGGAGAATTTAACTCCGCAAAATTATAAAGTACAACTTTATATTCAGTAGTGTTTATGACACATAACACCAAGTGTAAAAAGGGAATATATTAACCTAATAAATTTCAATAATTTTATTATCTTAAATAAATATAATATTTTCAATATCTTTTAATTCATATAACACTGAGTTTTATTGTGTTACATGAAAGAGTGACCTTCCACAATAGCTTGCATTACATGCAAGACCGAGTTTCACTAAATAACATTGTTTTATAAAAAAATTATTATTTAATATAATAAGACATAACCTATCCATTATGTTAGTAGTTATGAATAATATTTACTAACTTTTGAAATTTTTTGGTTATTATAAATTAAAAATTAATTCATTGGTCACCAATTAATGAGAAATGAAAATAAGAACCAATTGGATATAAAAAGAATTATTTTTATTTTTATGCTTCCAAAAGAGATTTGTATTAATGAAAATAAGTAATTACAATTATTTAATTATTTTAGTTAAAAACATAAGTTATATATTCAATAAAATATTTTTTTTATATTCATACATTAGGTTTTATAGGCATAATATAAGAGCAAACCAATTCCACACATAAAAACCTATATTTTTATAAAGACAATTTTACTGCCTTTTAATAGAGTACACATTTTAAATATGCTTTTTTACACATTAATTGATTTAAAATTTCAAAAAAAAATTAAAAATTAAAATATAAATATAAAAATTAGGTTAGGGTGAATTGTTTATATTTTTCTAAAACATTTCATTTTTTAATGAATAGTGAAAAATACTGGTTTTTTGTTCAAAACAACTTTTTCATCTAAATTATTTATAAAGCTAAATTTTTTTTAGATTAGTTTTAAAGTATAATTAGATAATATTTTTATCAATTAATCAAATATTGGTCATTAGGATAAATTTTACTTTGAAATTGAACGTAAAAACTTATCAATCTTTTTGATGTTTTTACGTTAAAACTTGTATTGTCATCCCGCATACGGGATGAATTTTAAATTAAATTCTACCCCTTAAATGATTGGAATTTGGAAAAATGGATTCCATATTTTTAATCAGAATAATTTATAATGGCTAATAATACCAACTTTGTTTTCAAAAATAAATACTAGTGAAAGTAAATAAAATTAATTACAATTATTAATGAAAAGTTAATCATGATAATGGACTAAACCTTTAAATTAAGGGCCCAAATGACCTAGAAACATGTCCAAAACATATTTTTTGGACATAATTAGTCCATTAAACTTCCATTATTTAGTTTTTTTTGTTTTTAATACTTTTTTAAGTAAAATCATGGGTGCACCTAACTTCTTTTCAAAAATACCGAGTGAGTCCTTTTCCTCCCTCATAAAACACCACCAAATCTCCCCATTTCTCACACCTCTCAAAGCACTTAGGTTCAGACAATATATACTCATATAGTTTCCAAAAATACCTCTCCTTGACCTTTAATCCTATATTTTTGAATAAATAATTCCATGGAAACCTTTTAGTACAAACTGAAAGTTGTTACCTGATGAAGAGGTAACTTATTATCTCAAATTTTTTAATTTTATTTACATTATACACTTCCTCAAATCTCTTTATTTCATGATTTTATGACAAAAAAATCATACTCAATATGCTGTTATAGTTTTATTATAAGGTTTTAACCTAAAATTACACACATTTCCATATAATAGGAAATAAACATACATATATAATGAATATATATTTTAATTAAATCATGGTTTACATTATGGATATGATAAAATCATGATCTCATTAATAGGAACCAAAAATCACATGTTAAAACATGCTTGAGAAAACTAGGCAATTTACACCCGAAATAGTCAAAATAATGAAAGATTATTAACAAATGGGTAATTAGATATTTTAATAAGTTAATATATAATATTATAAATATGATTATGGTTATGGTATAAGTTAATAACATATTTTAAATCACCATAAAAGAGAATAAATAACATAGAAAAAATGAAGGTTATGGTAAGGGAATTTCATCTCAATTTACATTCCATTGAGACTTATTTATTATTATGCGCCAATTCACTTTTTTTGGTGTATGTACTTAATTTTTTCATGTTTTATCATGAATAAACTTATTATCATGATATTATAAGTTTCATTTAATGTCATAACTTTCTGGATATTAGGATTCAAATAGTTCAAAGTGGTATGTGACACTTTGGAATGTTTAATGATTATTCTCCTCAAGAATGTTCTTAATGATTATCTTTACAATCTCACTTCTTTTTGTGATTGTAAACTTTATATTGAAACAATAACTTTATTTTAATCATTTTTCATTGGAAATTACCTTGAATATACATAATATTACACAATATTTATTATTATTACATAATCCATATATCATTTTACTTACGGTTTTCACTTTCAGAGCTATTTGATTTACTGGGAATTATTGATAAATCTATATCTTATATTCAATATGGATACATTTTGATAAGGAAAATTGTTTATTAAATATATGAGGAATTATTTTTAAATGAAATACATGGGTTGGGGACCGTTTAAGGAAAGCCATATAGGTTGGGGATGGGTCAATTAAAGACCCTTGATGCATTGGTCGTCTCATGAGGTAAATTAGTTGGCCAAACAGTTTAAAGTGCATCTTCATGGTAAGGGTGTCATTTAAATAGGAAACATAATATATTAAAATAAATAATTGAATTTATAGAGAATTCAGTTATTATTTATCTATGGTATTTTTCGTTGAAAAATCTATGGATTCATTTCATTTTCGGTTCATTGATTTAATAGAATGTGTTTTTAGTTTCTTACATTTCTATATTGATATTTCCTTATCTAGTTATTTGAATGGAATGTGTTATCAGATTTTTACCTTTCCATGTTAATTTATTTACATTTATTCACTATTAATTCCTATATACTTTCCCTTAATGAGAATTTGATCTCACGCTTATTATGTTTCTTTCTCTAGGCTATGAAGAAGGAAAACTTGAATAAGATTTTAGGGATGAATTTTTTTTATATATTTTGTTTTTATTTACTATTTCATAACTTTTTATGGGTTTCATATTTTTAATATGGATTTACAAGACTGCGAAATAGATTGGTCCTTCGGGATTTGTTTCCTAATAAACATGTGAATGTAATAAAATAATGAACCGGCACCAGAATTATGGGGTCTAGGTGTTACAATGCACCATAATTCAACACATGAGACATTCCACATGTGGTTTTTTAAATGTTAAATTACTTAAATTAAATAAATAAACCATAACCATTATGTTCCTTAGACCCCTTAACATAGTTGTAGATCGATGACCTCAACAAAAACCACCACATAAGGTTATTCTTATAAATTTTTTTATCATTACCATTGTTTCATACTTTACCAAAACACCCATATTAGTATTTTGAAAATACCCTTGATAGGTAGTTCATTAATGAATTAAATGGTTTAGATAAACCATTGTTACTTGGTTACATATTTTATTATTCAGTATTGAATCATCTAGTAAAATAAATTGAATTGAATTTTAGTATGTAAAGTATTCTACATCTTACCCTCCTTATCACTTCTTAGTGATTTGTTAAATTAAATAATCTAATTTTATAGTTTAAATATTATTATGGAATGGATGTTCTGATGTATTTTGGTAAAATATTAAATGAAATATACTAAATGAAAGTACACTAAGCCATGATAAATACATGGGTTCCTCATTATGGAATGCATCAGTTATATGATTATAGGGAAAGTGTGATTACCTTAAACTAGTTTATTCCTAAGAGAAAATTGTTAGGGTTGTTGGACATGATGATTCACACACCCTTGGTCTAGGATGGTGTATATGGAATTTTACATAACATAGGCTTGTTGAACATAAAACTTTACACCTTTTAGTCTAGGATGACAGACATGTTGTTTCACATCACTTAGGCTAGTTGTACATGACACTTCACAAACCTTGATTATAATGTTGGACATGAAACTTTACTTTTTTGTTTGGGAGCATCGGGTATAGAGTTTCATACCCCTTTTTTAGATGCATGGTATTATTCCCTTTATATCATATGATGCCTGTATTATATTATCATTATGTAGATTCCTTAGTCTTGTGCCCCGAGTCCTCTCTGTTGCATGTATATATTTTCATATATAAGTTTACATATATGTATATATATACATTATGAAACATATTTATTGATTTTTTAGTTTAGGCTGATATAGGTATAGTCGGCCAGGATCCTTTCCATGAAATAGATGCTAACTTAATTATGTTGATTAATTACATATTTAATTATAATAAATGAAAACTACTTTATTTTATACTCATAGACTAAATTTCATGAGATTACATTACTGGTGGTGTACTGATTTTATCACATACTAAGTTTTTGTCGCAGTTTGGTACTTAGACAGATCTCATAGATTTAGGTTCAGAATTGGGATGTGATCTGTGATTTTTTTCTTCATGGACTAGTAATAGACATGGAAGCATGGGAGTAGTGGTCAGGCATGTACTCAAGATGCATTTCAGAGTTGGAGTCCTAATTTATTTATTACATTATTTAGTCTAGACATGGTTATTATATTACATGTTGTGTTTTTTTATTGCATTATGAATAAGAATGTTCATGCATGGATGTTTATTTGGAATTGCGTAGTTTATAGGGTTATTATTTCTTATCAATTATTATTATATTCTAGAACTTTTTATTTTATTTCATTAGGCTTATAATTTATTCATTACATAAATAGAGCATATAGTCTCCCCACCATACTATCATTATACCCTCACTGGTAGTCAACAACCTCTAGAATATGGGGAGGCAGTCTTGGAGCCAGGTGGTTCACATGTTGAATTAATTCATTTAATAATAAGTTATTTTTTTTATTATTGCTTTTATTTATTATAAATATGTTTTATTTATTAAATAAATGATTTAAATTATTTTTAATCATTATCTCAACCATAAATGTGATTTTAAAAAGTATAAATAATTTTTTTTCAACAAAACATATTTTCAATTCCTTATATTTTACAATATATTAAAATGATTCCATTAATTTTTTGATATTTAATATTCAATTAAACATATTTTTATTATCAAATTTTTGGGTTTTGTATAAAATATATTCTTCAAAAAAATTAGTAATTTTTATAGAAGAATTTTTTATTACGAATATTCTAAAGTTTGAACAAATAATTATAAATTTTTTCTTCCTATTTCAGAATAAATAATTACCTCACCATATTTTAATATTAACCTATAATATTATTTTAATTCTTATACCCGCTTTTCTTTTGTAAATTCTCCCTTAATGTGCTCCTATTTTTTCAATATGTGCTCTCTCAATTTATTGATAAACATCAACAATGGTAATAATTTTCTATATTTATCTTTGATTCTTAATATAATTTTATATGAAGGGATTTCAAATTAAAATTACTATTTTTTTCTTTTATATACATTTAAATACTGTTATTTTCAATTTCTATTAATGATATTTTTTGAAATCTTTTTTTTAATACCTGTCTTGATTCTTAAATTTTTGTAGAATAATTCTCTATCATTGTATTTTTTTTATAATATATACTTTATGATTTATTTTTTATGCTTTATATATGGAATTATTTTAAGAGGGTATCTATATTTATTGATATATGACATATCTGATTTATCCTTTATATTGAAATGAATGGTAATACCATTTATATTCGAATAATTTTTCCTTTTGTATCATTTATATCAATATTGAGAATTTATTCTTGAATGAGTTTTTATATGAAATGAGAATAAAATATATGTGTTAAATTTTACTAATTCTAGATTTTATATACCCATAATTTACCTTTTTATGATTAATTACTATCCTTTACAAACTATAATCCATATATCGAATAAATTTTCCAGAAATATCTTTAAAACAAATATATTTTTCATAATCATAATGAAAAACCATTCACAAAATTACATTAAACCATGATAAAAAATTTCACTATGAGTTTACCCATTTTAAAATACTATTTATTAAAGGGTAATATTATCCATATATTATAACCCTTTTATTGGATATTTATATAAAATAAACACCCATTTTTTATGGTACACCTATCATGACCATTCCTATATAATGAATTTTTTATTTTATGAGATCATGTATTTGGAATCATTTATGTATTTTATTTTCTAAATGAACATTTATTTGAAGTGTGTTCCAAGAATTTTATATATCCTGAATGAATTATTTAATGATTAAACTAGATACTCTATGATATGAAGTCTTAGAAATTTCCCTTTACTCTACAATTCCTTTTCAATTAGCCTTGGTAATGTGTTTAAAATAAAATTAGGAAAATACATAGTAAATTTACAAAAATACTTTAAATATAAGCCTTAGTACTAGGTTTATAATTTAAATATTTATGAAATTTATATTCATTTAACTATTTTTTTATTATATACATTCTATTTTGATTACTTAATTATCTATGGATCATGATGATTCCTTGATTACCCATGTAAAATTCATGCATTACATTTGTTTCATGAGGAATCATTCATTACTCATGTTATATGATGATTACTTTATTACATATGTATTAGAATTTTGATTTTCATTCCCATTTTTAGGATTATATGCTACTATAACCCATGATTTATAGAGAATTCTTTTTTAACACACAAAAATGTTTTCATAAAATCGTTACTAGTATTTCTAGCTCACTGTGCTTTTTTATTTCATGTAAATCCATAGGTTGTGAAGAATATTATAGTTATCAGAATACTGAAAGACCTTGTTCAATTTATGGATATTATCTAAATAAATTTCATTATATTTTATCTATTAAATATCTTGTTCCAAAATTCAATAGACACAATTTTTTTGGGAAATTAAATAATTACATTTATTAATTGTAATGGAATACAATTATATATAATGAAAAATCTCAAAGTGTGGGTTTGGTCTGTTTCCAAAACTGATCAAAATATGGAATATCAAATGCATAGATCTTTTTAATAATTATTATTTTGTTATACCCTATAACATTGAAATAATAATAAGTTATTAGACACATTGAGTTGGATGAATCATGGAATTTTATACCAAAAGAGGATGTAAAGTGGTATAATTCTTAAAATCATTTTAATGGTGGACTTGGCTGTTATGAGAGAAGTGGAAACATTATTCATTCCCAATGTAATTTTCTTACCATCAATATTATTAAAGATACAAAAATGTATAATACGAGGAAAAGAGTTTAGAATAGAAAAATTAATGATAATTTTTTTTTAAAACTGATAAAATTTAATATTGATGATGAATACATGATATTTATAATAATTTATGTATACTATTTGTACCATATCTAAAGAAAGAGTTATTAGACAATGTACATGTCATAAATATATCGATACAACCAAGTATTATGAAGATATAGAGGGATATATCGATAGGTGAGATAACAAGAAGTGAAAAATTATTGACTATATGGTGAGATACATTAAATCTTAACAAGTGATAAATGGAAGAAAACCAATCAACTAGGTAATGTAACACATCCCATTCTAATGTGAAAGTGGGATAGTATCAAGGTGGAATAATTCATTGGACTTCCTATGTGTCCCAAAAACAGAGAAATAATGTTGTATAAAAATGATTATCTTATAAAGATATTTTATTACATATAACTTTGAAATGATTTCAAACAAGAACAATTTGAAAGATATTATATTAATAATTTATTGAGACTACACATTGAAACATTATCCATAGTATATGATCTTAAGACATGATTTGTATTATTTTTTTTCGAGAAGACATCAAAATGATATAAACATTGAGGTAAGCCTCACGATCATATATCATCCTAAAAAAATTATTATTTTGAAATTATCATACAAAAATTAGAGGATAAAATAAATCCATGTTCACTTGACTTATAAGGAAGCACCAAGTAATATCATCCTTTATGGGATTTTTTGTACATAAATAGTTTTCACAAAAGTATGTAAGATGAACTTTATAAATAATTTCATGGATGAATATTTTGAACTCTAACATATTTCTATAATTAAAATTAATGGATTTTTTTTCCAATCTCAAACTTGTGGATGAGAAAGTAAACAAATAATGAGATATGTAAAATAATATAAAGACTTCACAAAGTAGACATGAAATGTATGGCATTAATCAAAGGAAAGATCAAAAGTTACAAGTATGGGAACATTTATTTTTAAATTCATTACCATGGAAGTGAGTGATAAGGTTTTAAAATATTGATAATATTAAGACAAATTATATTAGGATTTTTGAGACATTGGTGTATGAAAGTGTTATATAATATAGTTCAGAAATATTTCCCAACCTCTTTAAATTTCATGATAACTTGTGACAGCCACAATTTTTCATGTAATATTTTCTTATATTATTGATGTATTCTTGGTTATATATAATGGAATGATTTGTTTTTTTGGAAAATACATTGTTTTGTTTTAGGTTAACTAGCTATATAGTATAATCATAAATTTTAGAAAATTTATGTTAAAGGAAATTATTATTTTGGTTCAAGATTTAGAAATCATATAGGATAATAATTTATTTTAGAAAATTTAATGAAAAATATATTTTTTATTAATGATTAAATAAACTTGAATTATAGTCATATATTTTTTGAAAATAGGGGAATTTGAATTACATGTTTAGTTTCATGATTATCAAACCTTTCATTTAATTAAAAAGATATATATTTATTTTAATGTCACTTATTTTCTTGTATTAACCACTATTATGTCCATAAAAAAACGTTTTCATGTTTTTCCAAATATATGGTTATTTTAATCATTTCTCAGTACTTAATGATGAATCACTCATGTGTGTTGGATGCTGCAATCTCGAATTTATTGTTAGGGATCCAAGATTTAATTTACAAGTGATATATTTATTTATAATTAAGATATATCTTTAATAATAATTTATATATCACAAGGATATTAAATATTAAGGTTATTATATTTAATTTATTAGTGATAGAAAATGATGGGTAAGATTTAGAGTGTTAACACCAGATCTATATCTATGTGATTCATTAAATTCATGGTTAAGGCAAGTGCATTTCATTCTTTATGATTATGGTTGTTTCCACATTATTTATAAGATTATGTTATATTTAGTAATATAACATGCATTTAAATTAATATTTTTACTAAATTATTGAAATATATTTAATAACTCACATAAATTAGATTTATGAAAACTAGATTTTATTTTGATGAATATTATGGACATTGTGTTTGTAAAATAGTGATATTTTTAGATAAATTATCATTTCTTGTAAACCCATGGAATTGGAATTAAATATTTATTTTGGGTAATTATTGAAAAATTAATTTCGTATATATTTTTGTATATTTGTCATTTTATTTTAAATAAACCCATTACATTTATGCATATACATCAGTTTTAGTATTCATCCATTTTCAATCTTGGAGTGTGATTACGACCAATAGGTGGCCCTAAATCATGTTTCTGAATACACATATCTATGTAGGGTAATTAGAAAATATTATTATATCCTTGTTTTTAGATGAACCAGGACAATTATTTTGTAGAAATAGAAATATGATTGTAGATAATAGATAATTACCAATAAAAAGGCATTTATAACCCATTTTAATGTGAATCTTGAGTTTCTAGAGTATGAGTATAATAATCGACTATGAAAAATTTTACATTATTTCTTAATCCCTATTATAGATAGGTATTAAAACCATGATTGTTTGAGATGAAAATTATATTACATAATTATTGTATTCATGTTTTATGAAAACATGAATGTAAATATATTTTTTATTTTTTTCACAACATGTGATTTTTTAGAATGGTTTAAAATGAATCCTTATTTTGAATGTGACTTTAATAATTTTTTTATAAATATTTTGGTTCTAATTATTTAAACTAAGAAATATAAAAAAATAATATTAAATAAAGGACCATTGGAAATTGAATAGATAAAAATTTATATATAATTATAATGTTAATAATATTAGGATATGTGATTTGAGTTTTCGATGACTATTGGGATTTTTGAATTTATAATTATCATATAAATGAGATATTGTTTAGTGGATTTTCCACTATTTTTTTGGAAATATAAGAATATCTCACTGAAGAGAACCAATTCAGGGGTAGGGATATATGAATTTAGTACTTACCTTAGAGATATTTTACTCATTAGTCCATGTCATTTATGTGAATAAAATGGAAACAAACCAGGATAGACTGAGAGAAATGTATTGTGGATCATATTTCAATTATAAGAATATATTTATGTTTAGTAGTGTTAGTGGTGTTTAATTATATGAAGGGTTAGATTGAAATGGGAATCCAATTATTCAAATTCATATATAACCATGATTCATAGAAGGATGAGGTTTCTTATAACATTCTATAGAGACATATATATAAGTGATAGGAATACTAAAAAAGGTGAAGGTATATCAATATCCTTAAACAGAGGTGTTTTATAAACCATTTAATCAAAGAATTTATCTAAATAAGTTTATGATCATAAATTCTCCGAGTTATTAGAATTAAAAAAATGTAATATGGTAGTTCTTGACTATTACAGTTACTTTGTGTTGTTTTTCAATTTTTCCATGTAGTTTATAATCAATATGATTCCCAATGATAAGATATTTGAGATTTGAATTTTGAAAAGAGATTTATTTAAAGGTCATTATTTTAAATTTTCTTACTAATTCCAAGGTAGTGAATAAGTAAACTAATGAATAATCAGATATGATAGAGGCTTGGTTTGAGAGAACTTTTATTCTATGGACAAATAAGGGTATACATTTCTATAATGGTCATAAAAAGAATTTGAAATTATTAAATTAGTAAATTAATAAAAAGAAATATATGAGTTAAATTTTATCAAATGTATGGATCTATTAGAGGTTATATCAGTGTGTTAGTATATGATATTTAATATAATATTGTTCTTATAGACCTATATCATGTAACTAGTGTGGGAATATGGGATATATGAAGTGATTTTTTATATTTTTATAATGAATATCAAATATGGGGGATTAAAATTAGGTTAAAATATTGATTAAATCAAAAAATAACAAAAGAAAAATTGATATAGATCATAGGCTACAATTGATACAAATCTTTAATAAAGATATATGTAAGAGATTCAATAGTATTTGTGTACTATGGATTCCACACTAGAGGTGTTAAAGTCTAATCCTATGATAGTATAATTCAATATAATTGAATATTTTTCAATTATTATTTTTTATATGAGTTCCTTTCACATATTTATATTTTCATAAGTATTAGATCAGTTAGGTTTTCATGTCATGTTAATTTCATACTCTAAATATATTTTTACACTAAAAAAATTTGTGGGAGGATTCAAGTAACCATATTATTTCATCATAATATTTTATGTTTAAATAAAATTATATATTTATGTCCTTATAATGAAAATGTTTTTCTGTATCATTTGTAAATAATTATTATAGCCACTAAGTTTCTTTTTTATATCTATATTGAAGTGTTAAAATTTTTTGTAAAGAGTGAACAATTAATGGAATATTTTACGGTCTCATCATTTGATAAATTAGTAGATCGTGTTTGAATTTTTCTAATTTTGTAATTGAAATGGAAGAGATTAGAGATTATGTTATTTTGTTATTAGTGGTTTATATGTACCCATATTTATTCATGAAGGCCTGTGATTGTAAAAAAAGAGGTGTGTAGATTTATCAATAAACTTTTGTCATGGGATTATTCCAATTTTTTTTGATTGAATAAAAAGTGTGATGAGAGCTTAAAGTATCTTTAGATAACTTAGAGGATACGAGATATATTTAGTAGAGTGTTTTATATTAGGAAGTTACTATTTTGTGTTCCAATAATAAATACCATTTCACATGTATTAATTAATGATTAAATAGTTAATAAGAGAGAAAAATTCTTTTTCATAGATTGGATTGAGATCTATATATCACTATTCATGGGTGAGGGTTTGAGACATTATAAATATGGATAATCAAGGATGATACGAACAATATAAATGTTGTAATAAAAGAGGCTCAGCCTCTATCTTCTTCTTCTAATTATTCGAATTAGTGTTGATTTTTTTGACTTGAAATGTTATGGTGTTTGGGTTGTATGAGTAGTGAAATATGGTTTTTATTAACTAAAGAAAATATACAACTCAAATATATTGTGGATATTTTAGGAGTCTAAAAATGGCTTGGTGGTGTAGTGTGATTCATTGGGAGTGGGTTTAGTATTTTTTATCAAAAAATGGATTAGTATAGTATCATTTAGTTTGATATTATTTGGTATAAATGGGAAGAACCATCCAATTCATTAACTATAATTTATTATCATTATTTACGACTTGAAGGATTAGACACATTATATATTTAGTGAGATATTCATGGTATATTCTGATCATTGTGTGAAAATAATTAAATTGTTGTAAAAACATCTATTTATAAGGAATTAGATCAACAATAATGTCTTAAAAAGTTATAAATACATATGTGATATGAATAACCCATTTCTTATTCATTTAAGAAAACAATATTATTTTAATAACAGACACACTATTTTTCATTTTTATCATAATATATCTCTAAAAAACATTATTTTATATTATTATTGTATGACTAAAATATCCTAAATTATTTAATTACAGAACCTCATATATTTGATCAAAATATGTATTATTATTGTCTTGATGAAATTTACTTTAATTTTAAACCTCTAATATTCAAATATTGGTAAATTCCTATAAAAATCCATTTGATCACTTTCATAATGTTTTTATTTTCCTAAAAATTGCTTCCTTATCATGGTGTTTTTACCTCTTAAATCTCATAAAACATAGGGATTTTTAAATATACTTCATTTAATATACCTTCTAAAACAATTTTTTATTCTTCAATTCATTGTATCAAACATATATAACTATGTTTGAGTAAAATTCATAAAAAAAATTCATAAATAGAATATTTCATCCTTAAAATTGATAGTGTAATAAATCATAAAATCTACCATAACAAGATTTTATATTTATTCAATATTCATATTCATTAAATCCATTTTCTTAACTCCATACCTGTACACACACACATATAATATTTCTACTCAAATTTTCAACTAAAAATATATAATCATCATTATGAAATGTGGTTACACATTATTCAAATATTTCAACCATTTCCCCACTTTGGGATTGTTATAGTTTCCTTTTTTATTTGATAATGCAATCTCCATATTATACCATGAGAAGAAAATTTCCCAAATTTATAATTAGAAAATGAAAAATAATATAAAAATTCTAATCCTACTTGAATCATTATTAAATTCCAAAAAAATAATGATTAGAAATATACCTAATAATAACAATTAATAACATCTATATATACCTAGTCCCACATATCATATCTCCCATATCTCTCAATGTTCTATATTTATTATTTATCGACCTTCTATTACATTATCCGTATGTAATATACCACCCTTTATTTAAAATTTTATCGATATTGATTGTTAATATTCTCCCCCTTTTTTTAACGTCATTCTATCATTTCTTTCTTATGTCTTCCTTTCAAATTAAACACAAATAGTACATTTTAAAGAAAAATACATGAGAATATACATATAGTACTTATTTAATATGGGGAGAGTTCATTCCAAACAAAATTGTTTTGATTGAATTTATTAAACTCTAAAACTCATCCAATGATTATAACATTGTAGTTTTTATAATGGGTTAGAGAATATATATGTTATCTAGTATCTTATTTAAATGTTTTAAAATTTAATGACATCATTATATTTATTATATTTGATCAAATGATATAGTTTCTCAGTATGTATAGAATGTGTTTGTTTAAATGTATTTTTCATAGGAACATTTTAACATTTGTTTCACTATAAAATCACCATTAAAATATAAATTTACTCTTTGATACCCACTAATTTTTTTTCATAATAATTAGTTGAGTATAATAATTTAAAGTTATAATTAAAGCTACCTAAATAGTATCATATAAAGTACTCTCACATTGTGTACTTTTCCAACCAACATATTTGTCTATGATATAAAATTCTTCTCTATGAATGAATTTCTTATTCATTATCTCTATATCTTAATAAATATTAATATATACCATAAATTTGTGACTATTCAAAACTTAACTATTCAAACCAAAATTATTTCTTACTTTTATATAACTCAATATTTTTTTATGTTCATTAGGTCTTATTCCTTCAGATCACTAGGAAAATGTGTAACTAAACTGGTTGTGTAATTTATGTCAACTCACATTTCCCTAAAATAAAGGATGATTCATATCACCATTTAATAGAGTATCATATCAAACATTAAAAATTTGTGGAGTTAAAAAAATAAAAATAGTTACAAAATATCTATTCAAAAAAAACTTCAAGGAACTATATAGTAGTCCATTTTGATATCTTATGTGGTGGATAATGGAATAAGAGTTTTATTTTATTAGACTATGTATCATTTGGGAGACCTTAAGACATATTTAGTTGATTCAGTGATGTTTTGAGACTACCTATAGAATAAAATGATTATATGAAAATAGATGATCCCAAACTGTGATATTTGAGGTAAGTGACCAAGTATTATGAAGTACATTTCATTTTTTTAAAACAAAGGATTTGGAGACAAGTAATACTAATACCAAATATTTTTGGAAACATTAATAGATATTGAGAGGGTAAGCACAATGTAATAAAATTAAGTGATTCATTAGAGATACCATTTTATTCATAATATAATCATTATATCTTAATATTAAAGACACTCTTTAAACCCTTCTTATATTATAAGTATATAGTATTTGGAGAGATAAGATGATACATTTTTCAATGAATGACTAGTGAGTAAACTAGAATATAGAAAGAAGATTATTTATGGGAAGGGTGAACCTATATTATTTGTGATGTTGTAAAAAAAGTTATTTATGAAGATATAAGGTATGATATAGTGGGTGTGTTAGAATAGTGGTTCATGTTTCTCACCAAGGAGGATCTGTGATTTATATTAAGAACAAAAACATTTATAGTGGGGGATTTTAAAGACACATATCCATTTAAATTGAATTTATTTTTAATTAAGTTAATTCATGTTTTTTACATAATATTTATTCATTAGTTGGTGGAATAGAATAAATATTGAATTTTTTTAATGAATGGGGGAATATTTAAAATTTGACATTGTAGTGGATTTTGTACCCAAATCCTAGGAGGACGATATCAAAATTTTGGTGGACTTAAAAAGGGGTATATATGTTTTTCACAATTATTAGAAGTTAGGTGGGGATCCATAATTTTTCAGGTTGGACCTAGACTAAAAATAATTTAATGGGTGTTTTGGTATTTTTTTCATGATTCTATTTATTTAATACAACCATTTTAATCCCCTTTAATCCCATGAATAACAAAATACTCCCTACTTCCTTCTTGGATAAAACTTTCACCTAATACCTTGATTTTTAGTGTAATCATGCATTTTCCATTGAATTAGAACACCATTGGTAAGGTTAATCCCATATGAACATATATATATATATATAGTATTTTAAACTGCTTATTTACACTTAATTCTAAATCCATAAATTAGGGTGGGGTCATATATTATTGGGATTTACTTTAATTGACTATGATTCATCCAATGATAGTTAATAAATATAAATCTATAACTATAGGGTAGGAGGTTCAAATATTATTCAGTTTTGTAGATTATTTCATGTGGTATAAAGTATATGGGTGTTGGTGGGTAAATTAGGGTGACTACAAATGGAACAAAACCATGTTTTATTGATTATTGAGAGATTATTATGAACTATCTATATCATGATATGTCCTATAAAACATTTTCTATCAAAAAAGGATTCCAATATAAATGTTTCCCTAGGAAGTGGCAGGCAATTTACGTAATGGAACCCAAGAAGGGTATTACTTTCCATGAATTAAATTAGTTAGACTAGTTATGAATCATTAATCACATATTATCAATTTAAATATTTTGTATGAAATATTTTAGTGGTGAATTAACCTGTTAATATGAGCTTGGAATGATTAATTCCCATTATAGTGATAAACTTATAATATGTTTTTTCATTTTGGATCCAAAGGAATACCAAGGGGAGTTAGGTACTGAAATATGTGTTATAGTTGTATAAAATCATAGGAATGGGTTTCACGGTGAGTAAACTCTATTTTTTGGACCAATTACTTGGGTGAAAACCCATTAAACATTGTTATGATTATATTATAAATTTAGATATCCTAATTATGAATATCAGGTCACCTTTTTTATATTTATGCTTATAGTTACTATTTTTTAACCATTGTTATGATCATACTTATTGGTGAATATTTTTCCACCCAGGTTATTATGTTATTGGTGATTATCCATTCATAATATCATTATATTATTAGTGATTATGTATTTATCATTATTATCATTATATATATGGTGATATTTCATTCACCTTTATGATATGTTGTGGTGATAACCCATTCAACCTTGTTATTATTGTTTGAAGGTATCATACTCACTTTAGTTATTAGGTTATTATAAAAATAGGTTTAAATTTATAATTAGGTTGTGAATAAACCAGTTATCTTGATTTTTTAAGAGTGGTGTTTATTTTTCTATCCATACCTGTGTGATTAGTGATGATCACTCATTTTCATTTTAATTTTTTTGGTAGTGATAATTCATTCACTTTAATAATATTTATTGTGATCATAACATATTTACAAATACATTTTATGTTATAGTGTTAATATTTCCCCTTATAACTAATTATGGTGATAAATTTTCACCATATTATTTATTTTGGTGATATATTATTTAACTTAATTATTAGGTTATAGGGATAATACATTGATATTTATTATTATACTGATTATATTCCATTCAGCAAGATTTATTTATTAGTGGTGATGATCCATTCCCCCATCCTCATGTGATTAGTATTGATGAACTATTAACATTTATTTTTATGTAATATTGATAAAACATTCACTATTATAATTTATGGGATGGATATAATCCATTATCCTTCATTTTTAATGTTATATCTACATCATATTAATCGTATTATTGATTATGGTGATTTTTTTCTGGTGGTTTCACCAGGAAAACTATATTGGACTACACAGTAGATTATCATTGTCCTAGTCATATATTCCCTCCTTCCAAAGGAATGCGTAATGTCCCAATCAAGGTTAATGGTGTTATCTAATTAATTGGAATGGCATGATATAATGATGCCACATACCTGAATAGAGTTTATTTCCTAGTCCAAGTCTCACTCATTGATTTATGTTATGCTTTTGTATCCTATCCCCAACACCATCGGGATGATAACATTAGTTAATTACTTCAATTGCTTCTTTATCATGATGAACAAATTTAGTTGGAGAGTATTGGTATATCAGGAATATTTTCCACATTTGGAATCATTTGAATTTGTGTTATCTTCCTTAGGAAAATCCATAATGACATTCTATATTTTTTACATAATACATTTTAGGCTCTTCACCTGAGGCACCCTAAGATTGCCACCTAGGGAGTGTCATTCTAACCATAGGTGGCATGTTGTTATCATCTCCCAAGAAAACTATGAAATATCACATAAGGAATCACATAATAATTACATAAGGAATATTATAGTCACAAAAAAAGGTATATTATTCTCCACCCATCGGGAAAAATTGAATATTAGTCATTTCACTTAAGGGATGAATAATGAGATCCTTTGATCATCACAATGTCTTCATATACTCATCACATATGTAAAATTAGGCATGTATCCTATGGAATATTTGGAGAATCACTAAAGGAATCCCATTATTATAAAATGTAGATTCTTATGATAATAATATAAGGAATATTAGGCTTATAATAGAAGAATTATTTTTTTAACGTATGAGAAGGGGGTTGTTCTTTGCTCATCACATAAGACTCATAATGTTCATCATATGATTAAATTAACCCATTAGTCTCATCTTTTAATAGAAGGAATGGTTTAATGTATAGTGTTTATGGATTCATAAATTCTTATCATGCTTTGGAAACTATATATTAACATAAAATTAGAAGGCCAAATGTTTTAGAGCCCTGTAGATACTTTATAGAGTTTTGGTGTGAGGTTTGGTTTAATCCAGGCACTTGATCAAGATTTGGGGGTACATCCTACCAAGGGTGTGATGGAAAGGTGATGGTGATAATATTGAAACTTAAAGAGGTGTCCTATGTATCCTTCATGAAAAAACAATAAAAAGTCACCTAATAAAAGTTTCACAACTTACAGTCTTTTAATAGATCTAGTTAGTGTAGTTTAATGTGATTTAGTTATGATTACTGAGTTGTGAATGATATGACATAATGGTATTAAATGGGGATTATACATTGGTGCTTCCAAATAGGGGGATGACTCATTAAGTGGACTCGAGGTCAAACAATCAATGAGCATAATGACCATGTCTTACACCAAATAGATGATACAAGGGATTTCTTGGGATCCTTAATGATACCCAAGATCTCACAAGTATGCTTCCTAATTTGTAACTATTATTTAAAATAAAAGTAAAGGTGGTGACTAAGAACATTCTTGGAGTAAAGGTTTTGGGGATGGGGATTGTTGATATGAGTAGTATTTATGGATTTTTTCTAACAAAATCTAGATCATATGGGTGCATGTTCCACATGTCATCAATATTATTAAAATTATGTTTGTTGAAAAGATAACATAGAATGGGTTTCCATTACATGTGTCTCATGTATGTTTAGTGTTTTCAAAAAGCATTAATTATTAATATTTAGAGATTTATTGAATTATATTGTTTTTAAGGGAGTTGTTTAAGAAAATATGAAGAATAAATCCATAATATAAATGAGTTGTTATAGATAATTCTCATATGTTTCTCATATTCAAGTATCCTTATATGAGTTTTTTGGTTGTGTGAATCATGGATGTTGATGTTACGAGTGATGAGATCCTAAAAATTGGAAATTAAAATCTCAAAAGTGAAGAATACATAAAATAATTAGCTGAATGGTATCCTTGAGCATTATAGTCATAAACTATAGAAACTCATGGAATTATTTCTTTCATGTGACTCTAAACATGATTGTAACCTATTCTTATAGATTCTTGAAACTCTAATTCAGGTGAAATTTTAACTTTTTCTCCAAAATTGAAACTTTCACATAACATTATTCTGAGATGTTTCCAAGGTGTGTTCTTTTGTTCCCCAAAATACCTCACCCCTTGAATTGGATTCAATGTGGAAGAGGATATTTGAATTATAAGTAAAAGTCAACAAATTTGGTGATTTTCTCCATAAGGATTTAATAACTTGTGTCAATTATTTTCTCATAAATTGGGAGTGGGGACCCCAATGGGGATACGAGATATTATAATAAAATTGAGTATTTATCAATTTTTACAAAACTCAGCTTTGTGATAATGGCCTATGAAATATATCCTTGGATTTTTTTTCCTATTTTAATTTCTATGAATCAGCTTCGGTGACCAGTGGTTTCAAGAAAATAACTTCATCAAACCATCCTAAAAAACATGCATGGGATAAGTTACAAAGATATTACATGTGAGAACTACAATATTTTAATTTAAAAGAACACACTAGATAACTGATGATGGTGGTGAAGCCATTTTCACTCATGAAAATGATCATTCCTAAAATATTGTACTGAAATAAAGGAAGAGGATACAAGACTAGAATCATATTATAGACTATATGTTGATTGAGGCGAAGAGGTAATACCCATAAGGATCTTACTTTCCACTATATGGGTTCAGTTTTCATTATGAAGTTGTCATCCCAAATTACAGTCAGGAATATTTAGGGAATTTTTTAGAAGTTGAAACCAACTCCACTAGTGGAATATTACTGTTATTGTCCATGCGGTGAAGAACCATATAGTAATGACCATATTCATACTAGAAAACCGAGAAAAAAGAATCCATGGAACATCATTTATGGTCAAGATCTTTCCACCAAACTACTTTTGTATTTTACAAGAAGATAATTTGAATAAATAATAGGGTTAGTATGATGAATTTAACTTGAAGTTGGGAGGAAATGTCATTAATTAATGGGAAATGTTCTTCTTGGGAAGCCAAACATATGAATTGTTTGGAGAAGATCTTTGTAAATTTGGGTTGTGTGATTCTTTTTGGACTTAATAGTTCCATGTGTATTGCTATCTGGATTTTAAAATAGATCAACCAATCCAGTGACCTCCTAATATATACTAATTCTTCCCCAACCATAGGGAGTTTAGAATTATTATGTGGGATATCTACTATATTATAATATTATTATTCCTCAGATAAATATATTTGGAGTTCCTCTTGGAAGTAAATTCATGGGAGGCCATAGAAAATTTCCTTTTCATTCATCACTAAAGATACAATGGAGGATACATACAGAATCAACCTAGTCATACTGATATTGGAGAAGATGTATGATCATCAATGGAATATTAGATGAAATGATATTCAGTTACAGATTTAAAAACCCTTTAAATGTTAGTATGGTTGGGTCAGTGTGCTTTTCAGGGGGGATGAATATCCAAACTTGATTACCCCTAGAAATATTTTTCAAGCCATCCCTCCTCAACATCACAAGTATTCAATATTTAGATATTGATAAAGGTGGGCCTGTCAATATGATTATCTCCCAACATTGGTTTATTTTCTCTTATTTCCTGACTCTGGATGAAGAAGTAATGATTTATTGGAAGAATAAAACAAATATACTACCTGATGGCCTTTAAGGGTGAGGTTTAGGATGAAAAAAATTAATATGACACCATTTATGAATTTTACATTTCACACAAGTTCACCCAGTAATTATGGCACTATTAATGTCTTATTGCACATGTGCACACTAAGTTTCATTGGGAGAGGCACCCATTGGTTATGTGAAAACGATTATGTACACTATTATGTGAGGTATTTGGTGATAAGATCATTCTTTTGATGGTCAGTTATTCTATTAGGATAGTCCAATATTATTAATAATATTGGATGGTGGAATAACCTTAAGTGGTGATAAGGTAGCCATAGATCTAGGAGGATCCATTAGATCAGGTATAGTGGTGTACATGAAGAAGAAACATTGTAGTTAGATTAGCATACTAATAGATATGGGAATCTATCACAGATGAAACTATCAATGATGAAGTAGCTCTGATACCTCCAACTGATCATCAAGGTGAGGCCTCTAAAGAAAACCTATATTAAAATAGGAAGCTCTCAAGGAATCAAGTTTTGATGTTGGGAAAAGTTTCAAGAACTATTGTTAATGGATCTCGAATGGATCTAGGAAAACACATGAATGTTTTAGAAAAAATTCATATATATATATAATTTTTTCATAGGTTTATGAGTGGTGGGACAATATATGGTGGATCTTTAATTAGAGGAAACAAAATTTGTACCTAAAATAAAATGAAATATCTTTCCAAAATATGGAACTACTAGGATTTAATGAATTACCAATCAATTATAAATTATTTTTTATTTCACTAAGCTAGAGGATCTAGCATACTAACGGGTTAATTTTTACCCTTCCAACAATCTAGTCTATGAAATTTTCTACTATCAAATGGTTGAGAACCCAAAAGGTACAACATAAACCAAGGAAATTTCATCTAGGTAGGTTGATACCATGGATTATAGTGATAAAAAACTCATGGGAAATAACTATAGATAGGGATAATCATTATTGAAGATAGAAGAGTCCTCACTTGAGGATGACTCTGAATAAATCACAATAAGAGAGTTAATTTTATTATTTTATAGTTCCATGGTGTCACAATTGGTCTTTTTGAAATACTAACATAATTTAAATATTTTTTAATCGATATGTGGTGATGCTTTATAAATATGTAAGGAGAATTTTTTTTTAATGAAAGTGGACATCCCACAAGTGGTTAAGTGTTGGAAGTAGGATGACAACATGAAGTCGTGGGGGTTCCTCCATCTTCCATTAATGGGCGATGTCTACTAAATATGGAAATACATTGGTCGTGGGGATGAGGATAAAATTTCTATTCACTTTTTCATTTTGATAATTTTAATATATTTTTATGACATGTTTTATTTTAAATTATAGAGCTATCATGTTGACCTGAAGAGACTACTGTGGTTAATATTAATGTATATATCGTCTCAGAGGGGTCCCAAATGGTTGAACTAACCAACAACTCTTTGAACCATGACCTAAGAATAAGAGTAGTAACCATGAAAGGTAAAGCATCTAAGACACCCATCACTCTAATAGATAGTGATATTAAAACATTATATACAAAAAATAAGTCTTTAACTTATATCCTTTACCTAGATTTAATACTTTCATAGCATTATTTATTTACAAAATTTTTAATAATAGTTTTTCTCTTAGAGGAATTTCCTCTAAAAGAGTAGTGACTTATTATACTTGTAGTCCATGTATATCCCATCACACCTATAATGAACAATTCAACATATTGGGAAACTAAAGTGCAAAATTCATATTATAGTTATTATATCAACACATTATAGGTTAGATATAATCTTGGGGAACCTAAAACTCTATGGTATGTACTATGAATCTTCAAGTGGTGCCAACATCTATTGAGGAGGTTGCAATAGAGATGCCTCCTAATGAAAAAGAATTTGTTTAATTAATAATTCACGTTTTGGATCCTATACTATAATAATTAAATATCGAATCTTAGTAGTCTTGTGTAACACCCCAGGAAAATAAAGAATAGGACATTTTCATATTTATCCATATTTTTGAATAAAATATTAATATTACTTTAAAGGGAATTCTATGCTCGAGGGAGTACCCAATACGCAACAACGAGTTTCTTTGAAATCATACGTTTCACTCTAATAATAAAATAATATTATTTTAAAAGGTAGTTAACGCCTAGCCGTTGTAATAGTAGGAATGAATGGAACTAACTAAAAAATGATTATATATGTTTGTAAAATATTTTTACTTTTATCCAATAAATGTTGGATGCTTAAAATGAAAATGAATCCAATTTTAAGCATAAATCTTCTAATATTCTTTAAAAGGTCGATTAACCGCCTTTTGAGGGAGAACCCTTTTAAAATATAATTTTGGAAATTTTATATTTTTTATTTGACAAAATAAAACCCTTCTTTAGAATCTGGACATCAAAATTTACTTTGTGTAAAATTTGTTATTTTTCTGATAAAGATCATTTTTATTGAAAATGTTGCATTTTAATTCAAAACCACCTTTTAATCTGATTTATTTATATGGATAGATTATATTTTTAATTTATATTAAAGTGTATTTATAATATATTTTTACCATCTAATCTAATGGTGGTCATTGGAATTAATTTCACTTTGAAATTGGACTTAAACTAGTGTCAATCTTTTAATAGATATTGTTTCTTAAAAACACGCTATTTGTTTTGACAGCGGGAATTAATTATTAAATTAATTAATGAAACATATATTTTTTGAATTTTGTAAAATAGACATAATTTTTGAATTTGGAATATCAAATATATCTTAGGGTGAATTTTTGGTATTTTTCTGAAAAACATCAATTTTTGATGAATAGTGAAACCACTAAGTGGTAGTTTAAAAACTGATTTTTCGTTTAAATGAAACTTTACCACTTCTGTGATTTGAATTTCAAAAAACCAAAATACATGGTTGTAATTAGGATGTAAAATGTGGTTTAATGAGATTAAAATATTTTTTTGGTGAATAGTATCTTTTATATTTTTAATCGCGATTAGAGGCAATTATTGTAATTTAAGGTAAAAATAATGTTTTAATAATATGAAATGACCTAGACACATGTCCTACCTTCATTTTATGTGTCATGGCAGACCAAGAAAATCCATGGGTCAACTTGGGGACCCCATGGAGCCACTTTGGTCGGAAAATGACATAAATAACTTTTTATTTAAAGTTAAAATTAAAATGTCACAAGCATGAGTTGTTTTACTAAAACAATTTTTAAATGGGGTTATACAAGTCATATTTTTGCCTTTAAATATTAATTTGAAATATAAAAATATTTCCTACATCATGATATTTTTTTTATAATTTTTAGACATTAAATAAATTAAATTATTTATGACATCATGATGATGCAACGATTACCTCATTAATAATGGATTTAAATAAAATAAAATGATAATATTAAAACTATTACACAAACTTTTCAAAGACCTATTGTATGAGTATATTTCGAACCCTTACCAGCTTATCCTCAAAATACATCAATGTGGGACCTTTAAAATCCGAAAAGCATTTGAAAATAAAGTAACATTTTGTAACTTTCCAAGAGTACCCCTTCTCTCCTCTTATAAAAGGACCCCACCTCTACCACCTTACCCACATCTCTCAAGCCTTTGGCTCGGCCAAACCCTGCTCATTTTGTCTCTCCACATCCCTCTATTACTCTTAGAAGCCTCACTTTGGGCAGAAGCCTTCCCAAGGAAGCCTTTGAGCTGAAATCAAAGAGAGATACCCGATTTTAAGGTAATGTCTTCACTTGTGTTCTTTTGTTTTATTTTTCTTATCCTACCCCCTAAACTCTTTTTATTCATTTATTTTGTAACAACTCCATTATCTTAAATATACTAGTATGTTGTTATAATAAGTATTCGAGCTACATTTACACACACCTACATCTAATGGTTAAAGAACACATTGTTTCTGTGGATGGTGAATTTCTGCCTCACGAAACGATGATTGTTCAATATTCTTTTAACACCCTAATAGGTGGACATTAAGAGGTAAATATATTTATATATGATATATAATATGTTTATGTTTTACTTAAGCTTATGAATTTTTTATTTTTGGCATTCCTTTATGGTTTCCATTATGGTTAAACACGATATCTTCATTTTAGAAAGTGCAGACTACCGCCCCCTCAAAGTGATTTGATTCGTTAATACCATATGTGGTACGTATAAAGGATAGATTTAATGGTATTATATATGATAAAATACTGTAATTATAATAATATTATGTATCATTATGTTTTAATTCCATTAAATAATAAATATAAATGGAAGTAGCGTTCATGCGTACGTACGGCTTACCGTCTCCATGAACGGTGCATTTCATTTCTTACCTATAAATGTTATCTAACATTATAAATGCATGTATATAATGGATATATATGATATATATGATATCTAAATAATGAATATAATTCTGGATATAATATATATTTTACCACATGAACAACTTGTAATTATAAAGAGTTTATTTTTTGACTCAAGTAGCAATGATCTACAAAACAACCATTATTAACTTAAATAATTACATAGTGTTCATAGCTAGGTATTAAGTGATATAAAAGGAATAATGAACTTGGAAAAGGTTCTTAAGAAAGTAGAAATTAACTCAAGTTTATTATTCAGGAGGTTAAACAACGATCGAGTCAAGTCGGACCCGAGGTAAGGGATCCTACCCCTCTCTTTCTTTTTAAGTACACTCTTTTATGTCATTCCTTTCAAGATCATATTTCTCATGATTGGGATGTTCATTTATATTAATCTTACTTTAATTTTTATGTTCATATGATTAGAGACCCTATTTTCTCTCATCAACCCATTTTGGAAGTTTTAATTGGCGCCGTTAGGCTGTCGAAATTTCGTAAGGGGCTTTTTATCTCACTTTGTGTTTTCGTGAGATTCATGCTACATTTGCCAATATTTCCTTTTGTGTGGTGTATGTACTATCCAATATTCTACTCTTTGTGTAACATACTTTCTTTTATGTGTATTTACATCAATTTTTTATAGTCCTTCTTTCATGGGGTGTACGTTTCGAAAGTTACCCAAATCGGTAAGGGAACCTTTCACCCTCCTCTTTTTAAAAGACTTATTTTGTTATGTCTTTTAATTTTTCATCATATTATGTGGGGATATGTTATTATATATCCTTATTTCTGTAAATTTTATGTCCAAGTGATTATATAGCCTTTATCTCTCTCATCAACTCTTTTTCTAAAATTTGATGTGACGCCATTAGGCTGTCAAGGGAACTTCTTAACCTAATTTCGATTTCTTTGGGTTCAACATGTAGTTATTGAATATGTCATCCTTTGAAAATGTGTGAATGAACTTTGATTATTTTAAACTTAATATTCACTTATATTGGGTTTATTTATATTTGTCACACATAACTATGATATTGATTTATCCTTAATTTAAGGATACCTTCTTTATAATGGATTTCATCTCATTTTACATTTCTATTAAGACTTCATTGTTGTTATGCACCAGTTCACTCTAATATGGTGTATATACTATCCTTTGGAATATTATATCATGAATCCCTTTATTCTCATGATATTATAAAGTTTTGATTGAATGTTATTCCTGAATTATTGTATTCAAGTGTCTCTCATTTTGTTAAAAACCCTTTAACTAAAATATCGTTTTAAATGTTTTAATGATTTATTCTTATAAATATTTCTCCTTAATATCCATGTTTTCAAAATGGTTTTAAGGATTTATTTATATGGATATTATTGGTTTAAAATTTTAAAATCTTCAATGTGGTATGGGACACTTTTATTTAAAAATCGCTTTATTAAATGTTTTAAATGGTTTTGAAAATGGTTTTAGAATGGATTAATTATTTCAATTTCTTAAAATGTTATATTTTTATTGCAATGTGGGAATGTTATCTTTACTTTATGCTTAAGTTATGTGCTATGATTATGTTATTGTTCTTGGGAATTATTATGAAGACGGGTGGTTCCGTGATAAACTAAGGGCGGGTGATCCCGATATAGCTCTCTAATGCATTGGGTAACATGAAGGAGTTAGACGTTAGGGTTTATCTGAAGAGATTTAGGGAATATAGTGTAATGGGTATTCCAAACGTAACCTAGAGGGTTACTCCCTACGTAAGAATGTTATAAATGCCTCAAGTTACCTTTATGTCTTATGATTTCTATGATTTTTTCATGATTTTAGGAGGTATGTTAAAGTGATTATGTTTTATGGGTAAAGTATGATTTCATTATTATGTATATATGTACTCATGTTTCCTTTATATACTTTTTATAGCCCTTACTGAGCTTTTTATGCTCATCCCAAGTTTTTGAAATGTTTTCATAGGTCAAGGGATTGGTACATGATATGATGATAGTGTCAAGGAAGTGTCAATAAAGAATCCATGTTTTATTTTAAATATGTTTCCGTTGATGGGAAAGTGAATACTATCTTTTATGTAACCACTTTTTTAAATGTGGAATGTAATGCAAGTTTTATGATCTAATTCTCTAAAACTCTAAACCTGAAAAGAACCTCAATGTGTAATCTAGTAATAACTCAAGATTAAGTAAGGTTTAAGGCTGGGGCCTTATAGTTGGTATCAAAGGTCGGTTTATATAACTTTAGAGGTTAGAGTGTTGTTTAAGAAAAACTGACAAGTTGGGTATAACCAGAATGGTTTGTATATTAGATGGATTCATCATTTTTTTGAAAGTTAGAATGAGTTTGAGATAACTTGGATAAGTATATCTTGGTGTTTATCTTCCTCTTTTTTATTTGATGATTTTACTGATATATGCACACTGACCTTTTTGGTTTTAGTAAATGGCTGGATCTAGCAGGCACTAAGGTAACAATGGATTTGAGGAAAACTGTGACGGTTTTATGAAAGAACAACTGAATGATATGGGAGCTGCAATGAGAACTCTTGTGGTTATCCTCAACCAACTATCTGGAGTCATGATTGACCACCTGAACCTTAGTGATTTTTATAAGGCATTGTATATGCGAGAAACAAATCCCTACGGAAGTTCAGGTAATAATAATAAAGGTAAGTATGTTCAAAAACCTATGTGTCAAATATGTGGAAAGAAACACATAGGAAAATGTTTCAAAGGGACAGAAAGATGCTATAGATGCAGAAATGAAGGTCATAAAGCAAGAACCTGCCATGGAAAAAGGAAGTATCTAGTTGACTCTAAGAAAGAGAAAGAAGTTCTTTCTGAAGGATCAATTGAAAGTTTTAAATGTGGTGTGAATGGTCATTATGAAAACACATGTCCTGCGAAGAAGTTTTAGAATGGGGTCACCAAAATCGTACAAATATTCATTTACCAATACCTAATGCCATTCTGATTGAGGATGAAGAAACTGACAATGAATAATGAAAGGTATGGATTATTTATTAACATATGTTTTCCGATTATTGGAATCTTAGGATATGATTCATGATTTTGTTTGTAGGAAATAATTATTTCAGAATAAGTTGAAAAGGAATGGATAATGGATCATGAAGAATGTTGAATGAGTAAGAAGTCATCATATAAGGGATTCAAGAGTTATGGTAGATTTTAGGATGGTGAAATTATTAGATGTATTAAGTCTCTTATGATGATGGGGTTACATTAGAAGACTTTTTATAGTAACCCTGATGTTTGATATACAAAAATTTTATTCAAGGAATAATTATCCTTTCTTTTGTGGATATAGTTATAAAGAACCATTTGGGTTTATATGATCCTTCAATTTGAGGTAATTAATGGTTAATACATTTTGGGTTCCAAAATGGAAGTTATCAGATAACCTTTGTGGTTAAAATATGTTATGGTTATTTTTGATGAATTTATCTCTTTTTGGGGAATGTTACAAAATTATATAGTTTTTTGAAAAGGGACAACACGAAGACCATGTGACAACCCGTCGCGTCGGACGAAGCTGCAGGAATCGAACCCACAACCAAATTACAACTAGTATTTATCACCTACCACTTTACTACGTGAAGTCCCTGGTTAGTTTGAATGATTATTTTTAGTTATATGATTTTATGAATTAAGAGTAAGTTGTTTTTTTGATTAAAAATGGAAATGATTAGCCTATCATGGAGGATATGTGATTAGGTTAATTAAATTTCAGTATGAGACTGTATGAGTAACTGATGTTATTTTGGAGAAAAATTTGAAAATTTATCTTAGGAGACTATGTGATTAAATCCTTCAGAGAATTGGGTTTCAGTCATAGTGTGGTTTACTTTTTAGAATTTTATGGATAGATGTTTATTGAATGGTATTTGTTGAACTTTGGGTTTTAGTTTTGGTTAAGGTCTAAAAACATGGGAAGTATATAGTTCTCTTTTGTGGATTAGGTGATTCTCTAGAAGTTGATTATAGCTCTCTTAATGTGAACAAGTCATCCAAAATACTCGTCGTTTGGAGAAAATATGAGTTCGTGTAAGAAATATAGTAAAAGTTGAAAGTCAACAAGACAATTAAGTATGATTCTTAATGTTTTAGTTAAGATCATAAATAAATTCCTCAATGAAAAGTAACTTAAAACAAAAATGTTGTCTGTTAATTTTTCCTACTGGGGAATCAAATACCGTTTAACCCATCACAAGTTTGTGATTTTCTTGTTGTTAAATTTCTCCTAGAAATGTTTACTATCACTCTCCATCAGAACATGAACCATTTTTTTCTCCTCCATATCCATATTTTCATACATGGAATCTTATTATGGGTTAACTCCGGTGACATTTGTACTTCTCTCCCATTCATTTAAAGTGATAGTTTTACTGACTCTTATTACGATGAGGGATTTTCAATGAAGCTTCCAAGCCCAATTTTAAAATTGAGAGGACGCAATTCTCAAAAGGGGGGAAGGATGTAACACCCCAGGTAAATAAAGAATAGGAAATTTTCATATTTGTCCATATTTTTGAATAAAATATTAATATTACTTTAAAGGGAATGCTATGCTCGAGGGAGTACCCAATACGCAACAATGAGTTTCTTTGAAATCTTACGTTGCACTCTAATAATAAAATAATATTATTTTAAAAGGTAGTTAAAGCCTAGCCGTTGTAATGGTAGGAATGAACAAAACTAACTACAAAATTATTATATATGTTTGTAAAATATTTTTACTTTTATCCAATAAATGTTGGAGGCTTAAAATGCAAATGAATCCATTTTTAAGCATAAATCTTCTAATATTCTTTAAAAGGTCAATTAACCGCCTTTTGAGGGGGAACCCTTTTAAAATATACTTTTGGCAATTTTATATGTTGTATTTGAAAAAATAAAATCCTTCTTTAGAATCTGGACATCAAAATTTACTTTGTGTAAAATTTTGTTATTTTTCCGATAAAGATCATTTTTATTGAAAATTTTTCATTTTAATTCAAAACCTCCTTTTAATATGATTTATTTATATGGATAGATTATATTTTTAATTTAGATTAAAGTGTACTTAGAATATATTTTTAGCATCTAATCTAATGGTGGTCATTGGAATTAATTTCACTTTGAAATTGGACTTAAACTAGTGTCAATCTTTTAATAGATATTATTTCTTAAAAACACGCTATTTATTTTGACAGCGGGAATTAATTATTAAATTAATTAATGCAACATATATGTTTGAATTTTGTAAAATAGACATCATTTTTGAATTTGGAATATCAAATATAGCTTAGGGTGAATTTTTTGTATTTTTCTGAAAAACTTCAATTTTTGATGAATAGTGAAACCACTAAGTGGTAGTTTAAAAACTGATTTTTCGTTTAAATGAAACATTACCACTTCTGTGATTTGAATTTCAAAAATCCGACATACATGGTTGTAATTAGGCTGTAAAATGTGGTTCAATGGGATAAAAATAATTTTTTGGTGAATAGTAAGTTTTATGTTTTTAATCGCGATTAGAGGTAATTAGTGTAATTTAAGGTAAAAATAATGTTTTAATAATATGAAACGACCTATACACATGTCCTACCCTCATTTGATGTTTCATGGCCGACCAAGACAATCCATGGGTCAACTTGGGGACCCCATGGAGCCACTTTGTTCAGAAAATGACATAAATAACTTTTTTATTTAAAGTTAAAATTAAAATGTCACAAGCCTGAGTTGTTTTACTAAAACAATTTTTAAATGAGGTTATACAAGTCATATTTTTTACTTTAAATATTTATTATAAATCTAAAAAGATTTCCTATATCATGATATTTGTTTTATAATTTTTAGACATGAAATAAATTAAATTATTTATGACATCATGATGATTCTGCGATTACCTCATTAATAATGGATTTAAATAAAATGAAAAGATAATGTTAAAACTATAACATAAACTTGTCAAAGACCTATTGGATGAGTATATTTCAAACCTTACCACCTTATCCTCGAAATACATCAATGTGGGACCTTTAAAATCCGAAACTCATTTGAAAATAAAGTAACATTTTGTAACTTTCCAAGAGTGCCCCTCCTCTCCTCTTATAAAAGGACCCCACCTCTACCACCTTACCCACACCTCTCAAGCCTTTGGCTCGGCCAACCCCTGCTCATTTTGTCTCTCCACATACCTCTCTTACTCGTAGAAGCCTCACTTTGGGCATAAGTCTTCCCAAGGAAGCCTTTGAGCTCAAATCAAAGAGAGATACCCGATTTTAAGGTAATGTCTTCACTTGTGTTCTTTTGTTTTATTTTTCTTCTCCAACCCCCTAAAATCTTTTTATTCATTTATTTTGTAACAACTACAGTATATTAAAAATACTATGATGTTTTTATAAGAATTATTCGATATACACTTACACACACCTACATCTAATGGTTAAAGAACATACTGTTTTTGTGGATGGTGAATTTCTGCCTCACGAAACGATGATTGTTCAATATTCTTTTAACACCCTAAAAGGTGGCCATTAAGATGTCACTATATTTATATATGATATATAATATGTTTATGTTTTACTTAATCTTATGTATTTTTCATTTATGGCATACCTTTATGGTTTCCATTATGATTAAACGTGATATCTTTATTTTAGGAAGTGCGGACTACCGCCCCCTCAAAGTGATTTGATTCGTTAATACCATATGTGGTACATATAAAGATAGATTTAACGGTATTATATATGATACCATATTTTAATTATAATACTATTATGTATCATTATGTTTTAATTCCATTAAATAATAAATATAAATGGAAGTAGCGTTCATGCATACGTACGACTTACCGTCTCCATGAACGGTGCATTTCATTTCTTACCTCTAAATGTTATGTAACATTATAAATTCATGTATACAATGGATATGTATGATATATATGATATCTAAATAATGAATATAATTCTGGATATAATATATATTTTACCACATGAACAACTTGTAATTATAAAGAGTTTATTTTTTGACTCAAGTAGCAATGATCAACAAAACAACCATTATTAACTTAAATAATTACATAGTGTTCATAGCATAGTAGTAAGTGATATAAAAGGAATAATGAACTTGAAAAAGGTTCTTTATCAAGTATAAATTAACTCAAGTTTATTATTCAGGAGGTTAAAGAATGATCGAGTCAAGTCGGACCCGAGGTAAGGGATCCTACCCCTCTTTCTTTTTAAGTACACTTATGTCATTACTTTAAAGCTCATATTTCTTATGATTGGGATGTTATTTTATATTAATATTACTATAATTTTTATGTTCATATGACTAGAGACCCCATTTTCTCTCATCAATCCATTTTGGATGTTTTAATTGGCACCGTTAGGCTGCTGGAATTTCGTAAGGGGCTTTTTATCTCACTTTGTGTTTTCGTGAGATTCATGATACATTTGCCAATATTTCCTTTTGAGTGGTGTATGTACTGTCCATTATTATACTCTTTGTGTAAAATACTTTCGTTTATGAGTATTTACATCAATTTTTTATAGTCCTTCTTTCATGTGGTGTATGTTTCAAAAGTTACCCAAATCGGTAAGGGAACCTTTCACCCTCCTCTTTTTAGAAGAATTATTTTGTTATGTCTTTTAATTTTTCATCTCATTATGTGGGGATATGTTCTTATATATCCTTATTGCCGTAAATTTTATGTCCAAGTGACGAGATATCCTTTATCTATCTCATCAACTCTTTTTCTAAAATTTGATGTGACGCCGTTAGGCTGTCAAGGGAGCTTCTTAACCCAATTTAGATTTCTTTGGGTTCAACATGTTGTTATTGAATATGTAATCCTTTGAAAATGTGTGAATGACCTTGGATTATTTTACACTTAATATTCACTTATATTGGGTGTATTTATATTTGTCACACATAATTATTAGATTGATTTATCCCTAATTTAAGGATACCTTCTTTATAATGGATTTCATCTCATTTTACATTTCTATTGAGACTTCATTGTTGTTATGCACCAGTTCACTATTATATGGTGTATATACTATCCTTTGGAATATTATATCATGAATCCCTTTATTCTCATGATATTATAAAGTCTTGATTAAATGTTATTCCTCAATTATTGTATTCAAGTGTCTCTCATTTTGTTAAAAACCCTTTAACTAAAATATCGTTTTAAATGTTTTAATGATTTATTATTATAAATATTTCTCATTAATATCCATGTTTTCAAAATGGTTTTAAGGATTTATTTATATGGATAATAATGGTTTAAAATGTTAAAAGCTTCAATGTGGTATGGGACACTTTGATTTAAAAATCTCTTTATTAAATGTTTTAAATGGTTTTGAAAATGGTTTTAGAATGGATTCATTATTTCAATATCTTAAAATGTTATATTGTTATTGCAATGTGGGAATGATATCTTTACTTTATGCTTAAGTTATGTGATATGATTAGGTTATGGTTCTTGGGCATTATTATGAAGACGGGTGGTTCCGTGATAAACTAAGGGTGGGTGAGCACGATATAGCTCTCCAATGCATTGGGTAACGCGAAGGAGTTAAACGTTAAGGTTTCTCTGAAGAGATTTAGGGAATATACTATGATGGGTATTCCAAACGTAACAAAGAGGGTTACTACCTACGTAAGAATGTTTTGAATGCCTCAATTTACCTCTATGTCTTATGATTTCTATGATTTATTCATGATTTTATGAGGTATGTTAAAGTGATTATGTTTTATGGGAAAAGTATGATTTCATTATTATGTATATATGTACTCATGTTTCCTTTTGCATACTTTTTATAGCCCTTACTGAGCTTTTTATGCTCATCCAAAGTTTTTGAAATGTTTTCACAAGTCAAGGGATTGGTACATGATATGATGATAGTGTCAAGGAAGTGTCAAGAAAGAATCCATGTTTTATTTTAAATATGTTTCTGTTGATGGTAAAATAAATACTATATTTTATGTAAACACTTTGTTTAAATGTGGAATGTAATGCAAGTTTTATGATCTAATTATCTAAAACTCTAAACCTAAAAAGATCCTCAATGTGTAATATTGTAATAACTCAAGATTAAGTAAGGTTTAAGGCTGGGTCCTTATATCTTTACTTCTAATTGTGTTGTTCCTTGAGAAAAAACCTATGAATTAAGATGATATGGACTTTAGGTTAGATACAACTAAGGAGAAATGGGTGATCCAGTGAAAGGAATGGAATAATATCTATAACTTCATATATTTCACACCACAAGTTCATCTAGGAGGTTGGATTAGAGTCCTTAATTACTTTTCGGTTAACCTCATGATTGGATGGTTCGAATAACATACCCTCCAAGTGTTGGTCTGTAACTTCCTATTGTAACGTGTGAATTTGGAGGTGTGTAAACTCAATTCATACACAACTACATATAAGGACTGTAGTGTAGATAATTTTTATGTAGACCAGTAGAATTTTGTTGAGGGGTATGTGGTATAGTTTTCTATATAAAACCATTCCATGGTATAGAAGGAATATTATTAGGTTTGAGAGATTAGCTAACCAAAGTTGAAGAAAAACTAGCTTAGACTAGATCACAAGTGGTCGAGCATAGATCCTGGAAAGAGGAACTCTATATGCATGTGGAAAATTCATGATCATATGTAAGAGTAAATCATTTAGAGAAAACCTTGTTTTTGGAGGTTATATATTCTTATCAGTTGAGGATGGATAATATTGAACATGAAATGGTCATGAAAAAGTATTAGGTCACATTTTTATATTGAAGGAGAGGCTCCAATCTATGGATAACCCTTAATATTTTTCCATGTAATAAGATTTTCAATTGATTATATTTACTATTTATATCTATCACATTTTAATTTATGAAATAATCAATTAAAAATATCCAATACTTGACGAGTCATGCTCTGGGCCATCAACAAGATATAATAGAATATTGAAAATATTACATAGGAGTGTAGAACCAGAGTATATGAGTCAAGATCAGAACAATAAATCAATGACCCTAAGGGATACCCATGATACTGTGGGAATCATATTTATGTGATTAAAAGAGTTTTATTTTCACTATGAAAGTTCACAACACATGTGGGTGCAACATCAAGGGTGATATAAATCCATGTGAGTAAGAAAAATATTGGGAAAGAGAAATAGTGACTCTAAGAATATTAGTCGATAATTGAAAAGGATTAGATTTTTTGAACATGAATGTTACCCACATTTGAAAAATGGGCCAATATCAAACTTTTTTTTTGGAAATTACCACTAGTATGTGTACTATATACATGTGGTAACCTACGAGGCATAATTCCATACCAACAGGAGATCCAACTAATAAGTAATAATATTTGTTAAACAAAGAAATATAACTTTTATGGGATGCAAGAAATAAATAATTGTTAAAATATATCAGGGGATTATATTTGGATATGAAAAAGTATGTTGATCGAAATCAAGGAATAATAATTTCACATATAAAAGAAAAAATGCTCCAGAAGGGGTTGAGAACACTTAGGGTTGTGCCATCATGAATTAAACATATCTATAGTGATGAAACCACTGAAGCCTAGAGTCAATTCCTACTACCATTACATTGGCATAACATAACAGAAGTCTCATCCTGAAGTACAATCAGTTTAGTAGTCTTGTTAAAATAGATACATACTATAGACTTGGATTAAATTTGGATACAAAAATTTCAAAAGAATTTTTTTTATTTAAAGATAACTTTATTAATTCTAGAATATACTTGCATACAAGTCATATTAAACTTTATAGAATCTTTGGAAAAGGATAAAAATAAGTGTGAACACAAATTATCAATAAGGGTTACGTAAAATAGAATAAATAACGAATCAATGAGAATAATCCATATGGAAAGGTAAAAAAATGAACACACATTCCATGTAATCAATAAAATCATAAGGAAGTTTGTAAATAATTTGAAAAGGTAAATAATTGAACATATAATCTATATAATCAATGAACTGTGATGGAAGTGAATACATAATATGACAAGGTAAATAACTAAAAACACATTCCTTTTAATCACTAAACTGATAAATAAGTGTGTAAATAATATGGAAAGGTAAATAACTAAAAACAAAAGACATTTAAATAACATTTCCATCATGATTATACAAGGAATAATCAATATGAAAAGGTAAATAACTGAACACATATTCTATGTAATCAATAATGTATGAATGAAATGCATCCATCGATTTTGTCATATTGAAAATCTCAAGGACAATAATAATTTAATTCTGAATTTAGGAAATGCTTAATTATTGGATTCTATGTTTCTAAAAGGTATATAGAACAATTAACATCAATATCTTTAACAAGGAATTTTAAAACATACTGCTATCAATACCATTCAAAAGGTATTTTATAACATACTTGGTTACAAACACGATGGGTTTTCTTCCAACTAATTTCATCCCATTAAACTGCTAATGTATTGAGTGGATTACATTAAATGGTTCCCAACACATGTCATAATGGTTCAAATAATTCCTCAAATATATAATAATTTATTTAACTCATAAAAAATGTGCCTTACCAAATATCTGTATTGAATAAAGGATAAAAATTTATCAATATTTTCCTAGTTAATCAATAATTATCAAAGTAAATACTAATTGTAAAAATGGTATATGTTTCATGAAATAAATTTTTACTTGATAAATAATATTTATATTTTTGGTAAATTTAATTTTCAAAGGAAATTGAATAATTGAAGGTAAAGTTAATCACATCAAAAATGAATCAAGGAGGTGAATGTTAATACATTACTTGGTCAAAGTGAGCGTAAACCATCCAGAGGAATATTAAGGATATAATCAATACAATATATATACCCATTATGATAAAATAAATGGTTTTTTTAATTTATGAGTAGAAATACGAAAAGAAATATTTAAAAACATTGTTGATGAAAATATCCTTTTCCATTGGGAAAATATTTTGAAAATCATTTTAATTGAAAACAAATTGTAATACTAAAATTTCATAATTTTTGTAAAAATAATTTTCTTTTAAAAATAACCTTTTAATATTATAGAACAATCTTCATAAAATTTATGTTGTCATGTTTTATGTAAATTCCGTTTATATTGTACACATTAAAAAAAATTCCTTCACTTTTTTGGTAAAATACAGATTGGAATTGTTTTGAAAAACATAAAAACCTTCCTTTTATATTTTAAAGATAAAATATAAAAGAAAATTCCTTTACTAAATCATTTTTAAATGTTTAAATATTTTTTTAAAACATTCTATGAAATCATGGTTTTTGAGGAACACATATTTCCTACTAAAGAGAGTAATGGAGTTGGATTTTCTTAAAAAAACCTTCTAAAACATTTTAAGTTAAAAAGAGTGTAAAAATGGTAATATTAATTTAAATATTTCATTAATAACTATAGTAGAATAAAATTTATGGGTTTATTATAAAATATTCATGTAATTTCCTTCAACTGATATTCAAGAATTAAAAATCTCAATTAAAATGAGATTGTAAAATAAACTCTTAAAATGATCATAACATTGAATTGAGAATTTCTAAATGAATTGGTTATTTTTATAAAATATAAAACCACATAAAATATATAAATACTATATAATATAATCAAATTTCATTACACACATAATCTTAGTATGGCATAATCAACAACATATAAGTTTAACCTAATGAGTGGAAATTGAGTTAAGAAATCCATTACCTTACACTTAATTTCAGTTGAATGATGTTTAAACTCGTTTATAGTGGTTTTAAACATGTTAATAATTTATTAATTAACCATATTAATATTTATTATATCTTATATTATCCTATTATAACATTTTATCATATGATTTTTAATAATATTTCATTATTTTCACTATTTCAGGTGTTAATTGCTTTGTTTTTCAAGTTTGTTTTGACATGTTATTTTTTTACTATTAATTATTTAATTATTTAATAATATGTATTATGTAAAACATGATGTAAATATCATATATAATCAATATATATTTATTTATTTTAATCCATAATATTTAGTGATAGGAAATGAAATACAACGTTCATGGAGATGGTAGGTCATACGTACACAAGAACATTGTTTTCATTTTCTTTTCATATTGAAGAAAAGTAAATTATATATATTTTTTATCTTTATAGAAGAATTATATGTCATATATATATCATAATTTTATTAAAACCATCCTTAATACTTTCCATGTAAATCATGAATGAATCACATCGCTTCTCAAGGCGGTAGTCCGCCGTACACATGAATGACTTTATCATATTCCAACAAAATGGAAATCATGAAGGTAAGTGTTATATAATATTTATTTTAAGAATAAAGGAATCATAAATATCATAAATATAATATATAAAATATATTTTCATCATTATTCCCAAACTTGATATGTGGTAATGGAAAAACGAAAGTCATCGGTTCACAAGCTCGTAGTCTGTTTTACACACGAACGATGATTTCATAACCTATTTGATGGAAGTGTGCAAAGTTTTAGGTCATAACCTTAACATAAAAACATATTAATATATTTAATATATTTATTTAATTATATAATAAAGATTTTAAAAAAATTTAAGGTGGGGAATAAAGAAATAAAATAAAAACATTTTTAGATGAACATTTCCTCTTGTTTGGGTTTCCTCCTTAGGTTTTCACTAAAACCTTGAAAGGTTTGATTTATTAAAAAACTAAGGGTAATAGGATTAGGGTATGTATTTTTGGGAGTTATTTTTTAATTAATATTTCAATCCAAATGTCTTTAGTGGTGTGAAGGTGTGGGGGGAGTGAGTGTCTTTTTATAGTTGAGGATGTGTGACATTCTTATAAATACTCAAAAGTATTTACTATTGGGAGGTATCAAAAATCTCATGTGACTCAAAAATTGACAAATAACTGAATTTAGTGAAATTACGGTCAATAAACACCTCCAAAACTCAAAAATAAGAACATTTTCTAAATTTTTTATTTAATTTCAAAGTTTTCCTATTTTATCATTTTCGTTTTTCATTATGGTAAGTAGTTCTCTAAACTAATTATTTTATCTATTAAGACTAAAATAAAATAATACATGATATATAATTTTTACTTAATAATTATAAATTTTATATATAATTTTTAAAATTATAATACCATTTGTTTGTGAAATTAATTTTAATAGATGTGCATGTAATGCACAGAAACACTACTTTAACCCTAATCATGCTAATTTTTTTTACTATTTAGGGGCCAATGTATTCATTATAAAATATCAATTAGTCCATGAATAGAATATATTTTATTTTTTTAACATTTAAAAATCACTTTGAATAATATAGGTTTTTAGTAAATTTAAATCATTTAATAAAATATCATTTAAAATAAAATAACTTTAATGTCAATTTTGACATTATTCGTTTAATGTGATTTTAAAAATATCAAAAAGTAATGGAATTTTAATATTTTAATTTCAAATATATGTAAAATTACATATTAATCAAAAAAAATAATGTAACACAACAATTCATTCAATTTTATTCACTTTTAATATTTTAGTATCATTTATTTTATTTATTTATTAACTAAAAAATTCTGGTGTTGGTGTTTCATAAGCATTTAATGTAATTATTTAATCTCTAAAAAATTTAAATAAATTATCATGATTAAAAAAACTCATCTAAATTTCAAATTAATATTTACAATTGAAAATATGATGTTTTCACCTATCTTGAAGATTTATAAATTCTAAAGGCAAGGAAGGTTCATTTTTTTCTTTTCTTCATTACATGACTTATTATATAGATAAATTTAATGTAATAATATTCAATTAACTCTTAAAATTTGATAATATGGTGTTATGGCTTTAAATAGGTCCATAAAATGGGTTTTGGAAAAGTGTTGAGTAATACATACACCTTTTATACTATGTTTAACTACTAAGAAAACTCATTTTCTCCTTAATTGATGTAATTAATTTTAATTTTTTTCACTAATCACTTTGTTAAAAAAAATAATTTCACCTTATTGGGTAGAATAGATTATTTTAATTCTAAATATAGAACCCATTTCTCCAAATTTAACTCAAAAAAATGGAAAATTTTATTTTAAAATTTATTCCACAAACTTGAGGAGAAAACAGGTTTTTAAAGTGAAATTGTTCAAAAGTTTGAAATGTTTTTTATCTAAATTTTACATAAAAATGATTTAAATAAACCAAATTGTATTAATATATGTATTATTTATGTTATTTTACTTTAAAACTAATTTAAAATTTAATCTAATGTTATAAATTATTTATACGAAATGTTAGTTTTCTTTTAACATTCAATATTATTCACTATTAATCAAAAAAATGAAACATCTTATAAAAATAAAAATCCTAAGATAAAATTGAAATTCATATTTCAGAAATTATTATTTCTTAAATTTAAATTTTAAAATGTTTTAAAATTTTGTTTTAAATTAAGTGTTTCATAAAAAGGTGGAAAAAAACCTTTAGAAAAATATAAATTTTATGCGCAAAATTGGGTTTATTTTTATATTTTGTCTATCAAATATATAGTATGAATCTTATAAAATTTTATAAAATATATAATATATAAATTTTATTAATATCATCCACTAATATTATTTAATTTAATTTATTAAGATAAAACACCTTTGGCACATAAAAATATTTTTTTTAGAGACAATTAATTTATATTTAATTGATATTTATATTCATTGATAATTAATTATTAACCAATTAATTCAATCATATATTTTATTAGGTTTTTTATTACTATTTTAAACTTCAAATTAAATATCTTGGAGATAATTATCATTTTAAATAATAAGATTAATATTATTCAATAAAAATCAGTTTTGTGTGTAACAAAAGATATCAAAGAATCTTGTTATTGCATATAGTGCAAGATAAATCAATATTGTGTGAATTTTAAGATATTTAATAAATTTAATTTATTTAAAATATTAAATATATCATAAATTATTAGGATGTTATATTTTTTTTCTACTCTTAGTGTTGCGTGTCATACACCCTATCAAATAAAATGTTATTCTTTTTAATTTTTTGGGTGTTACAATCTCCATACCTTAAATAAATTTAATCCCACTATTTAAAATTGATCTAGGAAATCAATGGTTTGACCTTTAGAAATACTATTATTGAAAAACTGCATCTTAAATTTTTTTAATGAAATATCCTGTTAATAAGAGATTAAGTTAAGTACTAAAGTCATATGGAAGACCACATATATAGGTTTCTTAATAGGAGAAGAATGGTAAAAGGTGAAGAAATATTCATAGAGAAAAAGTGTAAATATTTATAGAGAGTGATTAAAGAAATTCATCAGAAGAAAGTGGGTGAACAATAGAGGGCTCAAAAACAAAAATATCTGATGATTTAAGAGACCAACAATTCAATAAAAATGAAGGTTTTAGGATAAAATTTTTGATTCAAGGAATTTTTTTGAGGAATTCTATCACTCCATTAAAATATAAGTTAATAATCTTAATTAATATGCATCAATTTCATAATAATTATTTATCCTTTTGGTTATGCTTTGATAAAATTCTAATTCATCCCTTACACCAAGAAATGGATATCAAAAAATTAACTTTTATACCGAATGAAATTAAACTTACGTTCATTGGATCATAAGATACATAAAGGAGCAGAAAATATTTCCCTCTATCCCTAAATATTTTTCTAGAACCAATATGGTTAATACATTAATCTCTAAATCACAAAAGTAATAATTCTAGTTTATCATTAAAATATATATTTTTCAAATAGTTTACATAAAAACAAGTACATTTTAACTAGTAAATTGTGTAAGTTAGTGGTAGGTAAAAAACTCTTATCATCCTTCGATCATGGTTTAAATCCCCACTGCCTTATCAGATGTGCTGGTCTATCACCCAACATACTAGTAATCATTTTTATAAAACCACATTAATATAATTCCTATGACATTACCCAAAAATATAATTTACATTAATGAAATAAAATTAATCATTAAATAACAAATTTTCTAAGGTTTTCAATACAACCATTTTAAGAAAGTCTAAAAATCTTATTTGAATATTTTTACAATGTCATTAATGATCGTATAAATCCTAATAGTTATAAATACTTCTAAACTTATATCTATAAAATGTAAGGGAACTATTACCAAAATAATGTTTCCACTAAAATATATACTTTTGATATATTTCTCAAAAAAATCTTTAATATTGTTAGAATCCCATCACGTAAAACCCCAAACGTGGTGTTTAAGTATTTGAACTTATCTTCAATCTTAATCTCATTAAACCATGAAACTATCTAGACAGGGATGTATTTCTAGGAAAGAACACATAATAACTACCTTACCAAAACATTAATATATTCTTCTATTCGTATCCTTGAATTCTATTATAGGTTCATATTCCCTAATATATGTTTTCCTTAATCTAGTTTCTAATGTTTCTACTAAACTTCATTTAATACCAACTATACTAAAAGGACACTAGAAGCCCAGATTTGGTGCCTACTACTATTAAATTGCCATAAGATACAAGTAATATCATCTCTTGGGACCGATCAATTTAGTATAATTTTTAAAATATATATATACTTGAGGCTTACATTACATTTTTATACAGAAATTACAAAATATTTTTTTTCTTTCAAGGGAAACTTTATTCTTTCTAGCATATCCTTGAATATCAGTCCTAGTAAATTTCATTGAATCCCAGGGAAATAAAACTAAATAAGGGAAAATTCAAATGATCAGTAAGGTTTAAGCACATCACAAGAAATAATTAATCAAATAAACTAAACAACTAAACATAAATTCTATATAATCAATAAACTGAGAAGGAAGTGTGTAAATAATATAGAAAGGTATATAACTGAACACACTTTCCAAGTAATAAATAAACTAAGAAGTAAGTGTGTAAATAATATGGTAAAGTAAATAACTAAAAACACATTCCATTTAAATAACATGACCATTATGATAAGATAAGTCAGAATTAGTATGGAAATGTCCATAATTTAAGATACGCACAATGTAATCAATAAAATGAGAATGAAATCCATCCATATATTTTGTCATAGTGAAAATATCATGGAAAATAATATATGAATTTTTAATGAATGTAATTATTAATTATTATATTTCATCTTTCCAAAGCACATGAAACCTTTACCTTCAAGACCTTTCACAAGATAATTTAAAACATACTACTTTTAAGACCATTCAAAAGTCATTTTAGAACATGCATGGTTACAAATGTAAATGGTTTTATTATAACTTATTTCATCTCATGAGAATACTGATTCATTGAGGGGATTAATTTAAACGGTCCCCAACCCCTTTCATACCATTCCAAAGAATTCCTCATAATTCAAATAATCTATTTAACTCATATATAATATAACTTATAAAATATCTCTATTGAGTAAATGATACACATTTTTCAATATTTTCCTTATTAATAAATAAATATAAAACTATATACCATATGTAAAAATGGGGTATGGTTCCGGAAATAAATGTATACCAGATAAATAATATTTTCAATTAGGGGAAAATTAATGTCCACGGGAAAGTGAAGAATCCAACGTAAAGTTAATGACATAAAAAATGTATCAAGAAAGTGAATGTTAATACTTTTCTTGGTCTAAGTAACCACAAACAATACAAATAATGATAACGAAAATAATAAATATAATATATACACATCAGGTTAAGAATAACGTGTTTTGGTCAATGATGAATATAAATAAAAAAATAGTTCTTTAAAAACATTCTAAATAAAAATATCCTTTTCATTTTGAAAAATATTTTCCATGAAAAAAACTTTTAAAATATAAATTTTAGAAAAAAATTTGAAAATAATTTTCTATGAAAACAACCTTTTATACATATAAAATATATATGAAAACATTTTAGTGGTCATGAGGTCTAGAAATACTATTCATTCCATACATGTTAAAATAACGATTTCTTTCACTTTTTTTGTAAAATCCAAATGGGCATTGCATTGAAAATGAAAGAAAATATTCCTGTGAAATTTTTTGTAAAGATTAAAATTTTTTGAAAATTAAATTAATAAATAATTTTGAAAAGGTTAAAACATTTTTGAAAACAATTTTAGAAAACATGGTTTTAGAAGAAAACATATTTCGGACTGAAGAGGGAAATAATGTCGTATTTTCTTGATTTTTTTTTCAAAAACATATTAAGTAGAAAAGAGTTGGAAAATAGTACCAATACTTAAAAGAGTTCACTAATAACCATATTATAATATAATATATGGGTTTATTAGGAAATTTTCATTTAATTTCATTCAAATTATATTTAATAATAAACAATATCCCTTAGAATGAGATTGTGAAATAAACCTTTAAAATGGTCATAATGTTTGAATAGTAGTTAATAAATGAATAAATTATGTTTATACACTATAAATACACATAAAAAATATCAAATAATTCATAATATAAAAAAAATTCATTACACACAGAATCTTAGTATGACATAATCAGCAAAGTTGATTTTTAACCCAATGAGTGGAAATTGAGTTGAGATATCCCTTACCTTACGTTTTCTTTTGGTTGAATACAATTTAAACTCATGTATAGTGGTTTTAACCATGTTTTTAACATATTAAAATACCATATTAATATTTATTATATCATATATGATCTTTTTAAAAAAACTTATCACCATATTGTAAATAATCTTTTATTAGTTTCATTATTTTGGGTGTTAATTGCTTTGTTTTTCGAGTATATTTTTCCATGTTATTTTTTGTTCCTATAATATCATTATTGATTTAAAAATATCTAGAATTTAAACAATGATTTAAATATCATATATAAAAAAGTATATATCTATTTAGAGTAATCCATAATATTTAGTGATAGGAAATGAAATACATTGTTCATGGAGACGATAGGTCATACGTACACATGAACTCTATTTTCATTTTCTTATCATATTATAGAAAAGTAAATGATATATATATATATATATATATGTTTTCAATAGATTATTATTTAAATGTAATATATGACACATATTTTTATTAAACTCATCCTTAATACATTCCATGTAAAGTGTGAATTAATCACATCGTTACGTGAGGCGGGAGTTCGCCGTACACAGGAATAACATTATAGTATTGAAAAAATGGAAATCATGATTTTATGTGTTATATAATAATTATAGATAAATAAAGACATAATAAATTTCAAAAATATCATATATAAATAGTATTTTCATTATTATTCCCAACCTTGATAGGTGGAAATGGAAAACGGACAACATAGGTTCGTAAGGTGGTAGTCTTCTGTAAAAACAAACAATGATTTTGTAACCCATTTTATGGAAGTTTGTGAAGTTTTAGGTCCTAAATTTAACATAAAAAACTCAATATATTTAATATAATATGTTTATTATATAAGAATGATATAAAAATTATTAATGGAGTTGGAGAAGGAAATAATATAAAAAAACTTTTTAAAGAATGTGAACTCTTCTTGGGGTTTCCTTCGTAGGTTTTCACTAAAACCATAAAAGGTTTTCTTTATAAAAAAAGGTTCTAATATGATGGGATGGATTTTGGCGAGCTATTTTTTCAAATCTTGTTTGATCCAAATGGCTTGGCTGGTTTGAATAAGTGGATGGAGTGAGTTCCTTTTTATAGTTGAGGAGGAGTGACATTCTTGTAAATACTAAAAAATATTTACTATTAGAACGTATAAATTACCTAATATGACTAAAAAATTGACAACTAATGGAGTTTAGGGAAACTATGGGGAAGAAACACCTCCACCACATAAAAAAACATTTTTTTAACATTTTTTCCCTTAACATATTTGTTTCCCTGTTTTATCATTCTAGTTTTTCATTATGGTAATTAGATTTATAAGCTTAGTATTTTATCCATTAAGACTAAAATAAAATGATAATTTTAATATAATTTTCACTCATGGATTCTAAATATTATATTTAATTTTTAAAATAAAAATTCCATGGGTTTTTAAAATTAATTTTAATATAAGTGCATGTAATTCTAAAAACCACTACTTTAACCTAAATCGTGATAACAATATTTTTACTATTTAAAAGTAAGTACGTTCATTATAAAAGATCAATTGGTCCATTAATGTACCATATTTTATATTAATTAACATTTAAAAATTAATTTGTGGAAGATATGTTTTTAGTAATTTTAAATCATTTAATAAAACATCATTTATAATAAAATAACATTAACATTAAGTTTGACATTATTCATTTAATTTGAATTTAAAAATATCTAGAACATAATGGAATTTGAATATATTAAGTTCAATTATATATAAAATTACATATTCATCTAAAAAAATTACGGAACACAATAATTCATTCATTTTTCTTCACTTTTAATATTTTTAGTATCATTTATTTTATTTAATTAATAACTAAATAATTATCATGTTGGAGTTTCTTAAGCATTTGAAGTAATTATTTAATCTATAAAAAATTTAAATAAATGATAATTATAAAATAAACTCATTAAAATTTAAAGATAATATTTATAAAAAATATGATGTTTTTCCATATCTCGAAGCTTTATAAATATTAAAGGCAATGAAGGATCCTTTTTTTTCATTTTCCTTACTTAATATTTTATATAGGTTAATTTCATGGAATGATATCCAAATAATTCATAAAAATAGATCTTAATGTGTTAAGGGACAATATATATTTATAAAATTGGGTTTTTATAAGTTTTGGGTCATTCTTACACATGATATTCTAAGTTTAACCGCTAAGTAAATTCGTTGTCTCCTTAATCGCTGTAATTAATTTTCAATGTTTTTACTAATCACTTCAGTAAAAAAATAATTTATCCTTATTAGACATTATAATTTTTCTTCTTATCAATATTCTATCCATTTTTCCAAATTAAACTCACATAAATGATATAATTTAATTTAAAATTAATACCATAGACGTAATGAGAAAGAAGGTTTTTAAAGTGAAAATGTTAAAAAGTTTGAAATGTTTTTATATCTAAATTTGATAAAAAAATATTACAATGACCTAAATTGGATTAAAATGTTTATAATTAATCTAATATTTCTTTAAAATAAATTTAAAATTTAATTTTAAATAATAAATTATTATGATGAAAATTCAGTTTTCAAATAAAATTTCATATTTTTCACTATTCATCAAATAAATAAAATTTTTTAGAAAAATACCAAAAATTAACTCTAAAATAATTTTGAAATTAAGATTTCAAAAATAAATTTTATTATTTAATATAAAATTTATAATATTTTTAAAATTTAGTTTTAAGTCAAGTGTTCCATTAAATGATGATAAAACTACCTTCCGAATAATATAGATTTTCATGCATAATATTGGATTTTTTTCTTATCATACGCATATCAAATATATTGGATGAATAGAGTATTTTTATTAAATATATGATATATAAATTTCAATAATATCATCTACTAATATTAGTTAATTTAATTTGTTAATATAAAATTCCTTTGGAACACATATATAGTTTTTTAAAAAACATTTCCTTTATATTAAATTGGTTTTTATATTCATTTATAATATATTGGTAACCAATTAATTCACCCATATATTTTCATAAGTTATTTAATCTAATTTATAACCACCAATTTAATGTCTAGGAGATAATTGTTACTTTAAATAATAATTTTAATAATATTCAGTAAAACTTGATGTTGTGTGTAACACAAGCTATCAATGAACATCGTTGTTCTGTGTAATTAATGTTAACCCATTATTTCATGCATTACAAGATATAATTTTTTTTCAATTTATTTAAAATAATAAATATATCATAAATTCTTTGGATGTTATATTGCTTTATACGCTTAGTGTTTTGTTTCATACATGCTATCGAATAAAATGTTATTCTTTTATAAATTTTGGGGTGATATAATATAAAAAGTTATTAAAAAGATAAATCATGGAATATAATCCATATAAAATTTTAAATTCATAGGATACATGGTAATTGGGTTCAATTGTGTTCATTGGAGGTGACTAGTTTGGTCTTTGAGGCTACTTTGTTTATGGTCTCATAAAATTGGCCAAATATATTCTAGTGGATTATGGTTATCTATATTAAACCATAGGGTTACTAGAATTTATGGTTGTAGTTCTTTGAAAAAGGGGGTTTTACTAGTTTATGTTCATAGAACATGAACAAATGGGTCTTAATTTTAAGGTAATTCATCCAATACTAAGGTTATTCCCTTTTAAAGTTATGTAACATGGACCAAGGGTTAAAAAATATTATTATATAGTGAGAACAGAGGGGTTAATATAGTATTATGTAATTATTTTAGGATATAATGGGGGTTTTCCTACTATTATACACCTAAAATGGGTTATTAAATGATCGATCAAAAACCCTAATCCCACATGAGTTGTTCTCATGGTGGGAAAAAGTGGTTATAAATGGTTGACTATGCCACCCTGAAGTGATATGCATGAGAGAGTTCGATCATGCGTGAAATATTTCACTGACCACTAATTAAACCCGTCAATATGGGGGAAACCAGTAAAGTTAGAAACCAAAAGACTGATCCACTCATCCAAATGGATAGAATCTTGATGTTTTAACAAAAAGTGTGTTAAAACCTTATTTAAATAATAATGGTTCATTCATGGTAATGTATGACCTCTATGGATAAAAACATGAGGATAAAGGGATATAGGTTGAAGATGACTACTAACCCTATATTTTAAATGAATGTTGCACTACAACAATAAAATAAATAATGGAAAACTAGTTAGGGATAACAACTGAGCACCTTTGAAACATAGGTTATATTAGATGTTTTTTCCAAGAATAATCTAGGATGTATACCCTTAACAAGTGGTGGGAATTTTAGGTGTTATTCTATAACTATAGGGGAGCCTATTTAGAAATGAATTCTTTATGGGGATTTAAAAATTAGAATCCCAAATTATCTTGGTGAAAGAAAAGGTGATGATAAATTATAGTTTATACACACCATGCGATACATTGTTGCATATTTTTGGTATGAACGCGACATAAAATTGAAGTGGTGTGATAGAAAATGTGGTTTCTACCTAAATGTGAGTTCAAATCCCATGAGCTGGAAAGAGTGTGGAAATTGAATATTATTTGGGGGCCTATATAATCCTTAATGAAATATAGTTAAAGGTTACATAACTTATACATGGGTGTTTAATATTTTAAGGTCATACATATTAGACCAAAGGAGGGGAAGAACTATCTAGCAAAGCTGACAAGAGTCCTACACTATTATTGGTAGCCTTAGAGGGGAATGATAACTATTTAATTTTATGATTTATAAACCAAGTGTGGTTCATTTTCATGTAATGTATCTAAGACCATTTCTATAAATTTTAATACCTTCTAGTGATAATTGATGAGGTATTAATTTAATTTTCGTAGTTACACAAGTTAAGGATAATCCCAATGTTGACTGGAATCTTGAATTCTAGTACATAAGCCTCCAAAATGATCAAACAAAATTTTTAAATGAATCTTTGACCATAGTTTCTATTTTGGGGTTGTGGAATGGAGACCATACCCCTGAACTATAATGTCATCTCAGTGCATTGTCAATGAAGGTGACTAGCTGCAGGAACCAAACATCATGATAAGATTGGAGTTATGTGGTATTTGTGACCTATCCTAGGATAAGAGATATTGGAGTCACTATGTATCCTTTGGATGGGGAATCAAGCCACAAAACATTCTTCAGATACTTCTATATAGATTTATGCCACAAATAAGGAAAGGGACATTCACCTAGGGTTGTTTAAGAATGGGTATCAAAATGAGTCAAGGGAATTGCCCATGTGATAGGAAGGAATGGGGTGGATTTTTTGGTTCATTTTGGGATAAGTCATTTAGAAATAAATATATATCTCATGTATAGGGAATCAAGAAACCTATATTTATCTAAAAGGTGTAGCAGATGATCAACATTTAATGAAGGGTATTATTGGAGGCCAAAAAAGTATAATTTGTGTCCTTTAAATTGAGGAAAAAACATCATGTAGTTTTAATTATTATGAGAAGGATGATACTTTAGTGTTTAACATAATGTAGAGAGGATATTTATCATTTTGTTTAACAACATATGGTGAGGTTCAAAATTATATAGTTTAATGTCATGTTACTAACACTATATAGGGAATCATAATCATTCCAATTAGGTATCCAACAAGAACTTAAAATCTCACACAATCTATGCTTAATAAATGAAGCAAAGGTAAATGGAATGATACTCATAAAACATGAGAGTGCTTGATATTGATAGTGGGGTTGTGGTCGAAATGCTACATCAATCACCAAGGAAAAGAATAAGGATGATGGAATCCAATAGGGTTGTTCCATAAGACCAATTCACCGTGGGGAAATACCTAGTGGGATTAGATGGTTACATTGAGGGTGTTAAGACTCTACCTGAGAAAAGAGGAATACAATATGCTAAATCATGATCCCCATAATTAAAATTGATAAAATGTTGAAAAATAGGCTAAGGATAACCGTTGACAATGTTTGAATCAATTATTTTACCAATATGGGAAAAATGACTTTTTGCGATGGGAATAAATCCCGTCGCAAAAAGTCCATCCAAGAGGTTATTTGCGACGAGGGTAACAACCCGTCGTAAATAACCGATTATTTGCGATGGGATTTCCTGTCCCGTCGCAAAAGGATTGGTGTGGGTAGCGTGCCAAACCACGCGAAGGTTATTTGCGACGCGGGGATCCCCCCGTCGCAAATAGTGAAGTATTTGCGACGGGGCCCATCGCAAATACATGGTGGCGGTTAATAGCTTTTTGCGGCAGGATGTCCTCCCGTCGCAAAAGGTGTGTCGGTAGAGACTATTTGCGATGGGACCCGTCACAAATAACTTTTTAACCGCTGACAGTAATTAATGTGGGTGTAGGTATTTGCGATGGGTCCCATCGCAAATAATTTATCCTATATATACCCCCATCCGTTTTTCTTCTCATTCCTCTCAATTTCTAGATTTGGTTTCTCTCAGAACTTTGATTTCAGAGGGAAAATTTTTCTAAGATAATTTTTTTGGTCACGACAAAGATATGAAGTCGTCTACATCAATAGCAAATCAAGTTTAAAGGTATTTTTGTTTTATTAAATTTATTATTTATTTCAATTTTTTATGTTAATTTTTTTTATTGTTGATTAGTTTTAATTAAATTGAATTTAAATTGTTTTGTCATGACTATTTATTTGTACTAATAAATTGAAATTTTTAGTATTAATTTTTAATAATTAGTAGTAATTAGTAATTATTAACGTTAATTAGTAATGTATATATTTAATTTGAAGTAATTAATAATAATTGGTAATAAATAATAATAAATACCAATAATTAGTAATAAATATTAATAATTATTAATAAATAGTAATAGATAGTAATAATGAGTAATAAATAGTAATAAATTATAATAATAAGCAATAAATTGTAATAATTAGTAATAAATTGTAATAATTAGTAATAAATTGTTATAATTAGTAATAAATTGTAATAATTAGTAATAAATTGTAATAATTAGTAATAAATTGTAGTAATTAGTAATAAATTGTAATAATTAGTAATAAATTGTAACAATTAGTAATAAATTTTAATAATTAGTAATAAATTGTAATAATTAGTAATAAATTGTAATAATTAGTATTAAATTGTAATAATTAGTAATAAATTGTATTAATTAGTAATAAATTGTAATAATTAGTAATAAATTTTAATAATTAGTAATAAATTGTAATAAATAGTATTAATTAGTAATAAATTGTAATAATTAGTAATAAATAGTAATAAATAGTAATAAATTGTAATAATTAGTAATAAATTGTAATAATTAGTAATAAATTGTAATAATTAGTAATAAATTGTAATAACTAGTACTAAATTGTAATAATTAGTAATAAATTGTAATAATTAGTTATAAATTGTAATAATTTGTAATAAATTGTAATAATTAGTAATAAATTGTAATAATTAGTAATAATTAGTAATAGATTGAAATAAATTGCAATAAATTGTAATAAATTGTAATAATTAGTAATAAAATGTAATAATTAGTAATAAATTGTAATAATTAGTAATAAATTGTAATAATTAGAAATAAATTGTAATAATTAGCAATAAATTGAAATAATTAGTAATAAATTGTAATAATTAGTAATAAATTGTAATAATTAGTAATAAATTGTAATAATTAGCAATAAATTATAATAATTAGTAATAAATTGTAATAATTAGTAATAATTAGTAATAAAATGTAATAATTAGTAATAAATTGTAATAATTAGTAATAAATTGTAATAAACTGTAATAAATAGTAATAATTTGTAATAATTTGTAATAAATTGTAATAATTAGTAATAAATTGTAATAAATTGTATTAATTAGTAATAAACTGTATTAATTAGTAATAAATTTTAATAATTAGTAATACACTGTAATAATTAGTAATAAATTGTAATAATAAGTAATAAACTTTAATAATTAGTAATAAATTGTATTAATTACTAATAAACTATAATAATTTCTAATAAACTGTAATAATTACTAATAAATTGTAATAATTAGTAATAAATTGTAATAATTAGTAATAAATTGTAATAAATTGTATTAATGAGTAATAAATTGTATTAATTAGTAACAAATTGTATTAATTAGTAACAATTTGTAATAATTAGTAATAAACTAAAATAATTGGTAATAAATTGTAATAATTAGCAATAAACTATAATAATTACTAATAAACTATAATAATTACTAATTAAATGTAATATTTAGTAATAAATAGTAATAAATAGTAATAATTAGTAAAACATATTAACAAATAGTAATAAATAGCAATAATTGGTAATAATTAGTAATAATTATTAATAATTAGTAATAATTAGAAATAATTAGTAATAATTAGTAATAATTAGTAATAATTAGCAATAATTAGCAATAATTAGCAATAATTAGCAATAATTAGAAATAATTAGCAATAATTAGCAATAATTAGCATTAAATAGCAATAAATAGCAATAAATAGTAATAAATAACAATAAATATCAATAAATAGCAATAATTAGCAATAATTAGTAATAAAGAGAAATTATTGTAATAAACAAGAATAATTAGTAATAATTAGTAATAATTAGTAATAAATTGTAATAATTAGTACTAAATTTTAATAAATTGTTATAAATTGTGATAAATTGTATTAATTAGTAAGAAATTGTATTAATTAGTAATAAATTGTAATAATTAGTAATAAATTGTAATATTTAGTAATAAATTGTAATAAAGAGGAATAATTAGTAATAATTAGTAATAACTAGTAATAAATAGGAATAAATAGGAATAATTATTAAAAATATAAATAATTAGTAATAATTAGTATTAACTAGTAATAATTAGTAATAATTAACAATAAATAGGAAAAGAAAGGAAAAAATAGGAAAAAAAGGAAAAAATTGGAAAAAATTGGAAAAAAATTCGAAAAAATAGTAATAGTTAGTAATAAATAGTAATTGTTAGTCATAAATAGTAATAGTTAGTGATAAATAGTAATAGTTAGTAATAAATAGGAATAATTAGTAATAAATTGGAATAGTTAGTAATAAATAGGAATAGTTAGTAATAAATAGGAATAATTAGTAATAAATAGGAATTGTTAGTAATAAATAGGAATAGTTAGTAATAAATAGGAATAGTTGGTAATAAATAGGAATAATTAGTAATAAATAGGAATAATTAGTAATAAATAGGAATAGTTAGTAATAAATAGGAATAATTAGTAATAACTAAGAATAATTTGTAATAAATAGGAATAATTAGTAATAAATAGTAATAATTAGTTAGGAACAATTTGGAAAAATTTGAAATAAATTTTAATAAATTTTAAGAACTTGGCACAATTTCCAGTCGATTGACGACACTCCTTTTTCTCGATGACTTTTCTCCTTTCAACTCTCACCAACTCAAAAAATTATGAAAAATGTTTTTCTATATAGTCTTATTCAATCTCATATGCATGAGATTAGATATGCATTCATATGATCACATTTTTTATAATGTTTTCAGGTGGTGACAGTTGGAAGAAGTCGATTCATCGAAGAAAAGGGGGCTCTTTTGTCCGACAGCTCATTTACATGCATCTTTCTCACACTAAAATCACAATGAAGAATCTGGTTAGAGATACACATATTCATTCTCATGCATATGAGAATGAATATGCATACCTCTGACCAAATTCTTCATTGTGATTTCAGTGTGAGAAAGATGCATGTAAATGAGGCGTTGGACAAAAGAGTAGCCGTCAATCCACTAGAAATTGTGTCCCCCTTAATTAATGGTAATTATTAAAAAGTAGTAGAAATTAGTTATATTTTTTTAGATAGTGTTTTTATAATTTAAAATTATTCAAAAACTATGATGATTTTATATTTTGTAGAAAAATATGGAACAAGGAAGTTGACATCAGTCATTATTAGATGATCACACTTGGATAAATCAGTGTAAGAAATTCCAATGGTTCTAGTTTAAATCCTGTATATATTGTGGGTGTTGAAGCTTTCTTAGAATTTTCATCATCAAAAAAAGAATATGTTTTAGAAGGCACAATCAAGTGTCCTTGTAAAAAATGTGCTCTGAGAAATTTTGACACATTTGACAAGGTTGTGGGACATCTCTTGCAGTTTGGTTTTCAACCATATTATGTTTTTTGGTATCAACACGGTGAATGAAATTCCAGAGAAGATACTAATTACTTGATTTCGGATCCATCACAGTTCCAAAATTTAGTACATGATGTTGCAGGTCCATCTCTTCAACAAACTGAAACTCACGATGATATCGATTTAACACCTAAGTAGGAACCATCCGATTTTTATGAGTTGTTGAGGTTTTATGGGGATGAATTATATCCTAGTTGCAAGATAAGAAAATTATAAGCGGTTGCAAAATTTATTCCTATCAAATCAGATAATGCAATGTCAAACAACTATTTTGATCAGATATTTTCTTTGGTTAAAACATTGTTACTTGAAGGAAATGTGTTTCCTATAAATTACTATGAGAGAAAGAGGATGGTTCGTAATCTGGGACTTAGTTATCAGAAGATTCATGCATGTGAAATTTATTGAATCTTATATTCTGGTGAAAATGAGTTGTTGGATAGTTTTCCCACATGTGGACAATCGAGGTATAAAGAAGCTCAAACGGGGAAGTCTGGATCAATTCCTGTAAAATAGTTGAGATATTTCCCCCTTACACCTAGGATGGAATGTTTATTTATGTCTCATAACATAGCATCAATGATGTCATGGCACAAAACCAATATTTCAACTTGTAAAAGCTTGAATCATCCATCTGATGGTGATTCATGGAAATATTTTGATCGTATACATCCTTCTTTTTCTTTCGAAGCCCGAAACGTGCGATTGGGTCTTTCTACTGACAATTTCTGTCCGTTTGGTTCTTATGGTAATCAGTATTCATGTTGGTCTATCTTTATATCTCCGTACAATCTTTCTCCATGGATGTTGATGAAGGAGCATTATAACTTTTTGAACTTATTAATCCCAGGACATCCGAAAATTAATATTGATGTTTATTTGAAACCATTGATTGACGAGTTAAATGCATTGTGGATTAATTGTGTTAGTACATATGATGTTGCTGCGAAACAAAATTTCACATTAAAAGCTGCATTGATGTGGATTATTAGTGACTTTCTGGCATATGGCACGTTATCTGGCTAGAGTACACATGGTCCGAAATCATGTCCTTACTGTATGAAAGACAACAAAGCTTTTATGCTCGTCGATGGAAAAAAACCGTGCTATTTTGACTATCATCGCATATTTCTTCCAACCGATCATCCTTTTCGAAGGAACAAATCTCATTTCAGGAAAGACACAATTGAAAGGGATGAACCTCAAAAAATGATCTCAGTTACAGAGTTAAAATTAGTTGAATTTTCATTACCTCCCATCACATTTGGGCCAACAGTAAACCAACAAAAAATTCATGGCTTTGGGAAAGAACATAATTGGATAAAACGAAGCATTTTTTGGGATCTCCCATATTGGTCTGATTTTTTGGTCTGCCACATGTTTGATGTCATGAATATTGAGAAGAACTATTTTGATAATTTATTTCATACAATTTTGTATACACCAGGTAAGACCAAAGATACTTTAAAATCATGATTAGATCTTGCCCAAATTTGCAGGCGACCATAACTTGAACTAGTTGAAAATGTCAGATCACAGAGGTTAATGAAGACAAAATATTCTTATAAACTTTCCAAAGAGATTTGATTATTATTTTTTCAGTGGATTGCAGATTTGAGACTTCTAGATGGCTATGCTTCCAATTTGGGAAGATGTGTTAAGAATTTCCATATTACCGGATTAAAAAGTCATGATTGTCATGTTATAATGGAAAGACTTATTATGATTAGATTCAGAGTTCTGTTGAATTCTATGATTTGGGATTCAATAATAGACATATCATATTTTTTCGAGACATTTGTGCAGAAACAATAGACTATGATGCGCTAAGAAAATTTGAAGAAGATGTTGCTGTAATTATATTTAAACAGGAAAAAATCTTTCTGCCTACTTTATTTGACTCAATGGAACATCTGATATTACATTTTACACATAAATCTAAATGTGGAGGTCCAGTACAGTTTCAATGGATGTACCCATTCAAGAGATGCATGCATAAATTGAAGAAAAAAGTACGTAACAAATAATCAGTTGAAGGCTGAATTGCTGAAGATTATTTGAAGAGGAAATTGCTTTTTTCTACTCTCACTATTTTGAATATGAATATCCCTAAAAAATACCACATGGGACAGAACAAGGGAAATTTTAATGATGAAATGGAAAATCAATTATCAGTTTTTAATCATCCAAATCTTGTCTTTGGTAGAGTTGACGAATGATGGATTTCAGACAATGAACATCACAGAGCTTATCCATATGTTCTAATAAACTGTGAAGAAATGATAGAATTTGTACTGTGGGTGATTCTATCACTTATTTTATAATTTCTATTATAGTATTTAAAATTATTTTATTTATAGGTTATATGATAATCAAATCAAGAAACAACTTCCCCAAATAATAGCAGTTGCTCTTGAACAACACATACAATTTTTTTTCTCAATGGTTTCAAAAACTGGTAATATAAAATATTGATGGTTTAATATCAATTCAGTTTACTATTTATTATATTGATAATTGTTTTAAAAAGTTTCAGGTCTCTCAACATGCTGATAAAATTGATAAGCGACTGTGTATATTGAGTATCCCAACATCCAAAATGATTAAATCTAATAATACATATGTGGTGAATGGTTTTCTATTTCATACATGTGCATATAGGGAATCAAAAAAACAATGAACATTGGAGTTTTTTTGAGAGGATCACATAATAGAGAAACTAAAGTTGACTTTTATGGAATTCTGGATGAAATTATTGAGCTATGTTATCTTGGATAGAATTATATAATGATGTTTAAATGTCAGTGGTTTGATTCTAAGAGAGTCTTGCATGTTCATCCAACTCATGGAATTGCCGATATTAAATATAAAAGTCTTCTTATAGTAAATGAACCATTTTTACTGGATCAACAGGCACATCAAATTTATTATACAAAGTACTGTTCTACTTCAAGAGACGTGAGTGATTGGTGGAGCATAATAAAAATGAAATCTCAGGAAAATCAATTTACTCAAACTGGATGTGGTTATGCTGAAGTGGAAGGAATTGAAATTTTTCAAGAGACTACTCAAAATCCATCTTTTTCACAAAGAAACATGAATATCGATGATGATACACTACAATTAAGGGTCAATGGTGATGAAGATGTTAATGATGTTACAAATAAATTTGAAATGACAAGGGATGGTGAAAGTGAAACTCATATGGATATTGATGATACCGAGGAGGAATATAAAGACATTGACATCGTTAGATATGAAGATGATGATGAAGATGAACATTGACATAGTTAAATTATATTTATGATCATAACTAATATATAACTATATATGCTAGTTATTTTCAACTATCTGCTAACAACAATAATTTTGTGTTTCAGATGGATCCTGATCTATTTCGTGAGTTGTAGGAGGCTGATCTACCTTTGGATGAGGGGGATGTGGGAGCATCTGACCCTCAGCCTACTGGGTGTTCAGGAGGTACACGGAGGGGGCGCAGTCTTTCATGACTGATAATTCCTAACCCTATCCCCGAGTGACTTCCACGCCTTGGCTTCGATCCACGCACATGGAGGTATGATAACTTGTATATTTTAGTTAGATTTTTCATTAATTTATTTATATATATACTAATTGATTGATTATTTATTCTTTTTTCACAGTTTGGTGCATGTAGCTATTGGACAGGGGAGCGTTATCTTGCGCAATTATTTTTCTCATCCATGGATCACATGGGAACATATTATCGTTGATGTGCAGCTCGCCATGTATAATTATTGGCCGGTACGTAAATAAATAATATTTATTTTGAAATTTATATTACTTATAACTTGATATTATAAATTATTTGTAGGTTTTATGGTATCCCATCAATGATAGCATTTGTGACGCTCTCCATGCAGTATGGGAGGTGTCTATGTGTGAGCGTTTGCATCAGTTTTTTCACAATTTGAGAAAGAAAGCCATTAAGAAAGTAGGAGCAACAGTATTTGATGAGTCCCGTAGAGCCCACCGACCAAAGTAAATTTCATCTCAGGTTTGGGATGGATTATGTGAACACTGGTTGGGTGGTGGATTTCAGAGGAGGTCTTCATTGGGTCAGAAGAACCGGGGGAGACAGGAGGTGACGCATCGAGCTGGTAGTCGTATATTCAATACGCATAGAGAGCATCTGGTAAGTATTTTTTTTAATATTTTATATAACTTCAAATATAAACAGTTTATTTTATATTCATATAGGAATTCAAGCATACCGATATTATAGAGTATGATGTTTGTCGGAAGATGTACAGTGATCCAGCCACCAGAGAGATTAGAGGTGATCACCAACGTCAGATTGTGGTTAGTCTTATTTTTTTCTATTTGACAATTAACTGCATATAATATTTTCCCAATTTTAATTTCAAATTATAATTGAAGGAGTCATATGAGGCTACAACCTCTCAGACATAGGCTGAGGGTCAGGACGAGGTGACTGATCAGACTAGTGCACACCATTTCGACGAGGCAGCATGGATGCAGACGAATTAGTATGGATTTGAGAAGGGCCGAGTCGTTGGTATCTGCTCTCATGTGACTCCTGGTACTTATTATGGTACTTCTGCGATGTCGGGGTCCATCTTGAGAGGAGCTCGTGGAGAGGCATCATCTTCTGCCTCCCAGTATCCGGAGCAGTTACGAGCTCAGAATGTCATTATAGAGAGTTTGCAGAAGCAGCAAGAAGAGATGCGTCAGCATGAACAGTAGCATGAGGATGAGATGCATTGATGTCAGCAGCAGCATCAGGAGCATATGGATTACATTCGCCATCTGACTCGTAGTTTGGGGATGGAGTTTCCTCCATCATCTCCTTCAGCTCCTCCACGTCCTCCAGAAGACGACGCCCAGTGATTTTTTATGTTAAAAACATTTGAATTTAACATTTGTTGTAATATGAACTATTTACAATTTCTGTCTTTTATATTGGTGCAAATATTAGATAATTTAATTTTAAATATTTTATGATTTTTTTGTGAATATTGAGAATTTTAATAATTTTAATAATTTTAATTTTTTATTATTTTAATAATATTAATATTATTGTTTCATTAATCATAATTTTATTAAATATATTTTTTCAATATTATATTTTTAATGTTTTTTATTTTACTAATAATAATAATAATAATAATAATAATTTATGATTTTTTAATATTTTTTCTGAATATTGAGAATTTTAATATATTTTAATATAAATTATTTTAATTCTATTAAAATCAAGTTTTTATTAATCATAATTTTATTAAATTTATTTTTTTTAAATTTATTTATTATTTGCGACGGGATCTGTTGCGACGGGTTCCCGTCGCAAATAGTCTAAATATTTTTTTTAAAAAGTATTTGCGATGGGATTAGGGGCCCGTCGCAAAAAGTATTTGCAACGGGCTCGTCGCAAATAGTCTAAATAAATTTTTATTTAAAAAATTATTTGTGACGGGACTACGGGCCCGTCACCAATACTTTTTGCGATGGGACCGTTGCAAAAAAGTTTTTATATGTATATAAATTATATAATCGGAGACTTATTTGTGATGGTGAAGTTGCCCGTCACAAAAAATATTATTTGCGATGGGCCCGTCACAAATAATAATTTTTGCGACATTGTTTTCTACAACGGTATATTTGCGATGGGACCCTTTCACTAAAACTTATTTTCGACGGGATCTCCTCGCAAATAACCCATTGCAAATACCTAGAATTCTAGTAGTGTACTAACACATCATAAATAGTGGTGGTAATAAATTTTTTGACCACTAAATACAATAGAAACATGATATCAATCAAATTTTAACCAAGAATGATTCCTCCTAGATGTGAACCCTAGATGAGAGGTGGGTCTTCATGGCACTATGCATTTATGGTAGGGGATTCTAATTGAAAAAAGGATGATTAATGGGGAATGGAAAACTCTCTGGACATGAATTTTGGAGGTTAAATAGAGGAAATATTTAAAGTGAATGTCCAATCACCCTAGGGATACACTATTAGGCATTGGGCATATTTATAGGGAGCATCGGGATCAATAGCAGTCCAAACCCTTGGGAGACACATAGCAAGTTCAACTATGATCAAGGGGAAAATGAGTTGGTCAATGGTGCTTTTGAATTTTAATGGAATTTATATTTAATTATAAATTGAATCGTTACTCATATCAAAGAGGATAATAAAACCCAAAAGGGGATTTGATTATCAAAAGTAATGTTAAAATACTTGAGGAGAATAGTTCATAGTTTAAGGTCTTGAAATTTGGACTAAGGGTTTCCACTAGTTTAGGGTCATGTAGTTTAGATCATGGTGGTAGTGTTAATATAGAAATCACTAAGTGGGGGATAAAAAATGTTCATTTGAGATACCAACACTAATATTGATGAACTCTAAAGAAAATGAACCCATTTTTACGTCTCACTGTCTAGAAAATTGTTATTCATTTAAGGACTTGGAATTAATACATATGGAAGTTTCATTTTAAAGATGTGATATCCTATATAAAATGAGTTCCAAGACCAAGAATAGTTTGTTAGAAGGAATAAAAATAAACCAAGTCCAAGGATAACCCAAAGCTATCATGTATCCCAAGTTTTAATGACGCGAACCAATGGGGCTCAATATACAGCTACCCCAATCCCACCTCCATAGGTCAGGGGTTGGAAAAAATCCCCAAAAGTAATTATTAGTATAAGAGGACTTTTCCTAATGTAGCTATAGACACACACCTGACCATGTCCACGTAGAAGTTCAAAGGAATAATAATAAAAGAATAAATATATAAAGAATAAATATTCTTGTAAAACCTCTATGGAGTATAAGAGTATAACCATGTAAGATGAAAAGAAAAAAGTGTAAAATACTCACCTAACCATAAACATATCTCAACCTAACAAAACTAGAAAAGTAATATGCTGAGAGAGCCTATCTTCTGATATCTAATCTCTAACCACTGTACATAGTCAAATGCACTAGATTATCACTACGTTTCTCTATAATCACCATCAACCTGTTTGTCATTCGAATAAAACACGACACATGGGGAAAAAGCCAATGTAGGGGCAAGTATATACATACCTACTGTTACTACTTGAAATATTAAGGGAGAGTAGTAAGAGACATGATAGGAATAGATAGCTCAACCCAATTTAAGAGAGTAACAACATCCAATGACACACACACACACACACACATATTCTCAATACAAAAAGCCTAAACGAGAGAGAAAGGTGTTATCCATCTCACAAGACAACCAAGGAAAGAGTGATATCATTTATAATAGGTCCATCCATGATTCCCAACATCTCACACATATATATAAAGAGACATCCAAGTCAAGCCACACCTCGCCACTATGATGCATAGTTGAGGTGCCAAAATCTCTAGGCAGAGGACTCATGCCTTGGTATAATAGGAGGGTTCCAATCAAGTAGTCATTATATGACCCATGACCTAACTATGGAGGAGGGTGACCCTCTAGTAGATAAATAAAGAATCCATTACCTATCTCAACATGAGGGTACCACTCTAATGGTCAATGAATGATTCCCTAAATCTATAGGAGGGTGACACTCAATATAAGATAGATGACCCATGACTTTCCTAGAAAGAGGGTTCCACAATAGTAATTGGTAGAGGCCCCATTCCCTACCTAGAAGGAGGGTGAAACTCAAGTAATTAGTAGAGGACCCTGCCATTCCCAGTAGAGGGCTTCACTCTAGTGGTAAGGGATCCATTCCCTAATATCTTAGGAGATTGACACTTAGATAGCATATAGATGACCCCTTCCAATACCATCAGAATGGTTCCACTCTAGTAGTTAAGGAAACACAAACTAATATGCTGGTGGATGCCACTCAGTGGATCGGTAGAGGACCCATGCCCTATCCTAGTAAAATGGTTCCACTCTAATGGTTGATTGAGGACTCATGCCTTACCCATCAAGAGTATGCATCTCAAATTTATCTGATGGTCCCACCCAATTACTTCCATCTTACTACATCACCGAAATAAGTGTTACACGTAGAACATATCACATAATATCTAAAAATAAACTATAAAATCCACCATTGTGTTCTGCATAGAAAAAAATTAGGATATAATACACATAGTACAACATCTGAGTGCAAACGGGGGAGATATGAGAGGTAGGAGGTTTACTCAAAATGGAGGTAAGTGTACACAGCCTATAAGGGGACCCACACAATGTGTTTTCCCACCCTAATTCCTGGACATGTCGTAGATAGTACATGGTTCACTACTAATGTATCCTTACATGATGTGTAAGGAGCCTGCACAACAAGCCTCAGCCACTGAGGGTCTTTCCAGTGCTCCATTCTATGTTACACTTCCCATGCTAGTGTAATTTGGTACAAAATGTGTCCTCCCACGCGGGGTCCTTCCCTTATTCTCTTCCACATGTCCTGTCTACTTAGGGAGGGTAACACTACATTTGGTCTAGACTCATGATGTGTGATCCTTAACTTTTATAAAACCCTATCACCACAACTGCATGGGTAATATATAGAATGTGTTTATCCCAATAAATGACGTATAATAATGATTTTCATAGAAAATCAAATCCATTCCATAGATTGAATATCCATGTTCACTACTTCAAATATCTTGTCCAGGATGCTTAAAATTTAATCGGAAACCTATGTTTGTCATTTCCATCCATTCGAGCACTAGAAAATGGATTTCCATTAATCTGTATAAATCCCACATGAGGACCCCTAATACTAACACACCTATGGACATCTCCCATCACCTCACTTGTATTAAAATCTCTAGTGGAATCACCCAAATCCCTAAAATCATCACAATCCATTCTATGATCACTGATCCATTCATCACACTTGAATTTATTATGAATTTGGGGGTTCGATCGTGCTCGATCCGTCCCAGAAATGTTGAACAATGGCCATGTTTTCCAATAGTGAAGAACACAAAGAATGGGTGGGGGAAAGCACACAAAAAGGTGTAATAAACATTGGAAAAGAGTTATTGTTCAATGAATGCATATTAGGATGCCTAGGGTGAGAAACAAGGCATATCACAGATTAGTTTAATAATGAATTGAAAACCTAAACATTGGCGCATGGAAAGGCTTGATTTAATGAAGATAAAGAGATAGATTTGGTCATGATAAATATATTTAATCAATTGGGTTAGAACCAACAATTTGATAAGTCCTAACCAGATATTGTATCATTCGTTGATGAATAACACAATTTCTATTAAATGAGAGAATTCATTGCATTCGATTCACCTCGATTCTCTTAAATATGAAGTCACCTTATCTTATGGTCTTGATATTCTAAAAAGAGGTGGTAAAACTCTTCTTTGAATGATCCTAGGTTATGTGGATAACCTTGGAGATCCAACATAACATTAATTAAAAATAGGGAGTCTAGGTCTTGGTTATTTGATAAAATAAAATAAAATAAAATATTTATTTTAATTAAATACACCCGCTAACTATCTATATATCTGAATGACCCATTTCAACTAACTTTATGTTGTTCCCATCGTAAAACTCGCATTTTGGACTCAACAGTTTTCTCAAATTTCTGATCCAATAATTTTTTTTATGATTTATCCCATTTTATTTATGAAATCATGTGCACACGAAATACAGTATATTCAATATTTTTATAAAATTAATTTTGGGCACACCAAGACTCAAAACCAAATGTCGCCTCAATGTATAACATTGAAAATATTTTTAGATATATTTCAATGTCTTAGAATCCAAAAAAGGGTCTCTACATCATTTACTCTAAGATTTTTTCCCCAAGAAGTAAAAACTAAACAAAAAGATCAGGATACTGAGCCCGTATCTAGATCCCCCACTCCCATGAGTTCTCATCCATGCTCCCATGATACCAAAATACATGAACAAAGGGGACGGTCCATCCATGTTGGATCATTTCATCCCAATGATCGATATCCATTAGGTGATTTGTAAAAATGGATATATCCTTGATATCCAGGTCGCCACAATTGATAATGTGAATGGGTTCTTGAGCGTATCTCCTCAGTTGTGACTGATGGAATACATCATGAACCTAATACAACTGTGGGGGTAGGGAGAGGCAGTAAGAAACCTCACCAAACATATGAAAGATCTTGAATGACTTGATGAACCTTGGGGATAGCTTTCCTACCCAACCAAATCTGTACAATCATCATTGCAGGAAGACTCTCAAGAAAATATAAACTCCTTTCTTGAACTCGAAGGGATAAAAAATTCGGTCTACATAATATTTCTTCCTACTATGAGATATCCTCATCTACTCAAAGATGACCTAGACCTTATCTGTCGTTTCCTACTCCATCTATGGCCCAAAAATAGATATATCACCGATCTCAGTCCAACATATTGTTGACCTATAGTGTCTCCCATACAGGGAATCAAAAGGTTTCATTCTGATAGTAGATTGGTATATATTATTGTACACAAACTATACTAGTGGGAAGTGATTCTCCCAACTTTGGATAAAGTATAACATTAAATCCCTTATAATATCCTCAAACAACTCAATAGTTCCTTTAGTCTACCCATCTGTTTGGGGGTGGAAGGTTGTACTCATCCCCATCCGGGTCCCAAATACATTCTATAGGCCTCTCCATAATAGTGATGTGAACATAAGATCATGATTGAAGACAATAGTCAATGTAATCCCATGAAGGCAGAAAATCTCACATACATAAAACTTTCTTAAACTCCCCACTGAACTCTACTCCCTGATAGTAAGGAAGTGTATTGACTTCGTGAGTTTGTCAACTATCACCTAGATGGCATCTTAGAATCCTTTTTTACATGGAATCCCTATAAAAAATTATATGGATATTCCATCCCGTATCCACTCCTATATTTCAAAGGGATAAAAAACCTTCCAAAACTTGGTGCTCTGCCTTTACTAGTTGATTGGTGGGGAACCGAGAGATGAACCCAGCCATGCCTTGTCTCATGCCAACCCACTAAAATTGCCCCTGAGGGTCTACGTACATCTTTCCCACAACAGGATGCACAAACAATGGAGATGTTTGAAGATCTCTCGTAACCTCCTCCCACATCATGTGTGGGACCAATTTTCATCCCTGGAAAAGAGCGATGTGATTCCCACCATCAGAATATCCATATGGTGAATCTCCCAAGGATATGTGTTAACATAAGTACTAATATTCAATTTCTCACAACTAGGACTCTCTCACATGATGTAGAAGAGGAAGAGTAAACACCATTGATTAAATAAAAGATTAACCCTCCTACTTAACTAAGGTAAGTTGCATAGAATTCAACTTCTTAAATGCATCATATACCAAAATATCCTAGGACTTACTACTAAGGGAAGTTGATACCATGTTTCCCTTCCTTAGAGTATAGACTATCTCAAAGTCATAGTCCTCTATGAACTCCAACCTAGGCCTATGCCTCAAGTTTAGGTCTCTCTATGTGAAGACACACCTGAGGCTCATATGGTCTGAGTAAAAAACAAAGCGTTCTACCAAAAGATAGTTCTCCCACATCTATGGAGCCAAAACTACCACTACCTACTCTAGGTCATGAGGTGTGTCGTACTTCTCTTGGGGTCTCAACTACCTCAACCCATATATAAAAAATTCCCATATCTACATCTACTTGAATCTATTCATAGATCACGGGGCATCAAAATACACCACATACTCTATGTGCTTCTTTTATAGTAAAAAAACATGAGAACTCATCTACCTTATACTCAGCCTAAACTCCTAGAAATCTCTCGGAAAATGATTAGCCCAAGTAAATTGGTTCCCTTTCTATGTTATGATAGTCAAAAGGGACACAATCCTAGATAATTCTACCAAATACCTCTAGTAGTACCCCACCATAATAAGAAAACTTAACACCTCTAACATGATCTTAGGTGGTTCCTTAGAAAACACCACATTGACCTTCAATGGGTCTACAACTAATCTATGATTATAAATGGCATTCCAAAGTAGGTGAACCTCATGGATCTAGAATTTAAACATAAAGAACATACCATAAATCTAGTATACCAATGAAAACCTAGGACCATCCTCAAGTTCTCTCCATGCTCCTCCTCTGATTTAGATTGTATGAGTATGTAATCAGTGAAGAAAACCACAAACCAGTCAAAATACGTTTAAAAGATCTGGTTCACCAAATACATAAACACAACAAAGTCATTCATCTCATTGAAAGGAATCACTAGGAACTCATAGTGTCCATAAGAACACAAGATTTCTATATTTGGAATACCAGCCACAAAAACTCTCAACATGTGTTATCTCGACCTAATATCAAACATCAAGTACCATATTACATCTCACAACTGGTCAAAGAGGCCATTAATCCTTATAAAGGGGTACTTATTCTTTATTATGGCCTAGTTTAGGTGATGATAATCCACAAAAGTTTTAATCTCCCATATGATTCTTTCATGAACAACACTAGATAGAGTTGGTAAGGGGGACACACTAGGTCTGATGAAACCCTTTTCTTTAAGGTCCTCTAACTACATCAGTAGCTCTTATAGATCATTTGGGGCCAGATGATATACCAAAAAAGATATTAGAGTTTTTCTAGGAAGTAATTCGATGAAAAAATCCATCTCCCATCATAGAGGTAGTCCCAAAAAAACCTCCGAGAAGACTTCCATAAAATCCCCCATGATTGAAGTAATCCATATAACTAAAGAGATAGATACAACAAGGGATACAATCATTAATTTATGGGTAATGCGCTACATACTACTACTCTAAAAACTCACTCGCCCTGTCATGAGATCTCTCTCACCCATAATGGAGAATCATTTCCCTTCAGTGCAAAGTCATCTGACTCATGTATGGTGAAAGTTAGTATAGGTTCAGACTGTGGATAGAAAATCCATACCGAAGATTATTTTATAGGGTTTCATTGTGAAATATAAGAGGTACTATGAGAACCTATCTCCACTATGCTATATCTTGTAATTGTAGTGGATAAATGACATAGAAGAAGCATTTCCCATAGAAACTTCAAGATGAAGCTACTAGGAACATGCCTCTACTGGGGGAATCATATCTCACACCCTGATTAAATAGATGAAGGAATGACTCAAAAATATGTCTAATAATACTAAATTAGGTGTATAATAAAAAAATATCACACCTCTAATCAACTCATGTGCTGCTTTGTCATACACATCCATAGCCTAAAGCTATCATCATCCCTGACCACTAGCTCCCTAAGCCTATCATGGGATTCTTGGTGGTGGTGGTGGTGGAAGGACATAATATCATCATCCAACAACCAAATCTCCTCCTCTTAGAGCCCCACCACCACCTCTTCTATCTGTGCCTCCTTGGGGGCCACTCTACCCTCTCCTGGGAGATCCGTAATCAGGGTGATTCCTCTTCTGTGGTGGTCTGTCTACTATATAATTGTCCTTCTTAGCATGTATAGTTTGGAAAACATGCATCATGTGACCTAACCCATAACATTAATAATACCACCCCTATCTGGGATACCAAGGTCCCCTATTCTGTCCTTAAACATGTTCCCAAGTTGGATCCTAGGAAGATCACCTACACTTGATCTTTCAATCGAATTCCTTATAGCTACTATTAATTACTCATACCTATAATTCCCACTACCATCTCTAGATACTTGGCTTCCCTATGACTAGAATATCTCTTCCACCATCACTCTCTCTAACACCCTGGTATAGGTTGGAATACATAAGGGTACTACACTGACACATATGTCACTCTCAAGACCCTGTTCAAAATTATGTGCTTAGAAGTGGCCATCCCAGATCATATCTAGGGAGTACCATGAAAAGTATATGAACCTCACATAATACACAAACACTATCTTGCCTCCATACTACAAATCTATTGGCCTCTGAACCCTAACTAGTCCCAAGAATAATGGGTATCAATCATCATGTAATAACTATTGGAAGTCAGCTCATGAGAGTTCCAACTCATCATGAATCTGCATAACTACACTCCACTAGCGCCCAACTACGCCATGGAAATGTATAGCTTCTAGTGAAACCACAAGAATGGTTGGTGTACAGAAAAGACTAAAAACATAGATCACTGAATCTAGAAAATACTATGCGGCCTGGGGATATAGATCATCATGGAACCTAAGTGGCCTCTAGTGATGGCACTTGTGGAGTGTGCTAAGATAGTGCACATCCTCCGACTACACTACTAGTGTAATATTCTTCTCAATAGGTGGGGGTGTGGCTACCCATACACCTGGAGGAATAATCTCACATGATGATCCCTAAACTGAGGCCTCATCACTACTTAGATAGTCATCACAATACTAAAGAGGTAACTTAGCATGCTTTCATCGTAGAGGAATATAAAAAGTTAAATCAGGATGTACCATGATCAGATTTTCATATATATATTGGAATATGACTCAAGAATGATTGTCAAAAGACTCCATCCAATGTGATTAATATACTGATGATCCCTTCAACCAATGTCTCAGTATTCTAATTCATAAAGATGGTAGTCAGAGTCTTGGTGTATGGATGTTTCTATCACCACACGAACACTAGGTTCCTTATCCTAAGATCTGCACTTGAGACACTTTGATACTGGTTCCCTAAATCCAAACCAAATCTTCATAAGGAGACTACTCCAAATATAGTCCCATGGAAGGGACTACTTTGATAAAAATAATTCATCACCCAACCTAGTAAGGCTTGAGCCGAAACTATCCCAAGTTCACCTATATAGGTCAAGGGGTAGTGACATGTTCCGAAAGACATAACTTGTATGGTAGGAATTTTCCTAATGAACCTGTACACACACACCTGACCTTCTCCATGTATAAGTGAAGAGGATAAATAATAAAAAATGAAACATCTACAAAATATACCATGAATGTAAAAACTATAGCGAGTAAAAGAATATGATAATGTAAACAGAAAAGTAAATGGGAATAAATAAACTCCTAACCAGAAATATGTCCCAACCTAAAAAAACTAGAAAAGTAATATGATGAGAGATCTCGGCTATAGAAATCCCAGATCCAACCACCATATGAGGCCAAATTCACTATGGTATCCCTATAATCATTTATAATCCCCATAAAAATATCCATTATCTACATAAGACACAACATGTGTGAGAAAATCCCATACAGGGGTGAGTATATATATACCTAATAGGATGCCCTGAAAGATGAAGGGGGAGCAGTAAGAGACATTGTAGAAATAAAAATCTCAACCCAAAGAAAGAGAGTAACTACATCCAATTCCTTAGATATATATATATATATATTCTCAATAATAGAATCCTAAATGAGAGAGAAATGGGATCTACATCTTACAATCCATCATAGGAAAGAGTTACATCTATTCCAAGATGTCCATACATGATGCCCAACATCTCGCGCATATATCCAAAGAGACATCCTAGATTAGAAACACCTCACCACTAAGCTACATAGTTGACGGGAAAAAATATCTTGGTAGAGGACACATTACCTATTAAAACAAGAGGGTGATACACAAGTAGCTTATTGAAGGCCCATGCCTGGACTCCACAGGAGTGTTCCACTCAAGTAGATAGCTAGAAGACCCCTAGCCTGTCTCCGTAGAAGGGTTCCATTCAATTTTCGATAGAGGACCCATGACTTGTCCCAATAAGAGGATTAAAACGTAGTAATTAGTAGAGGAACCATTATATACCAACCATGAGGGTTCCACTCTAGTGGTCAAGGACCCATGTATTCATACCAAAGTAGGGTGACACTCGTATAAAAGATAGAGGTCCCATGCCCTGCCCAGTAAGAGGGTGCCACTCTAGTAGTCAAGGACCATGCCATGACTCCACAAAAGGGTTCCACTTGGTGGATAGGTAAAGGAATCCTACCCTATCTCGGTAGGATGGCGCCACTCTAATGTAAAATTGAGGACTCGTTCCCTACCTAGTAGGAGGGAGACACTTAGATATCACTATTAATCATACCCAATCACTTCCATCATCAAGAAACCCCTAAATAAGCTTAATGCCTATAATATTTTTCATCAAATCTCACAATACACTACAAAGGCCACAATCACATCCTACATGAAAAGATACTTCAGATAGGCTACTCAAGGGTCAAAATCTAAGTCCAAATAAATGAGATATGAGAGATAGAACTTTTTTTCAAAATGAAGTATGGGTACAAAAATTGTAAGGGGACCCACATGGTGGGTGGTCCCACTCAATTGCATGGTCATGTCCCTACCAGTACATGGTTCACTACCCATGTAGACATAAATACTATGAATGTAGCCTACATAGCATTACATAACCATCGAGGTCCTACCCATGCTCCTGACCATGTCTGTGTAATGCTGACTAGAGCTATGTACTTAGATACATGGTGCACTGTCCAACTTGGGGTCCAACCCATGTTCTCCTCCATTCAACCTATAAAACTGGGGAGGGTTACACAACGTATAGGCTAGCCACATGGTGTGTGACCCTTAACTTTTTTAAAATCCTAGTACTGCATCCATAGGGGTACTATACTATGTGTGTTGATATTAGTTGACGTAGTGTAGTCATAGTTTTCACAAAAATCCAGATATGTTATGCGGATCCTAGATAAATCTGCCTTCATCGCTTCAAATCTCACCTCTCAGCCACCAAAAAGTGAAGGGAAGCCTCCATTTTTCATTTTCAACCATCTTAGGGATGGGAAACTGATTTATGTTGATCTATAAAAATATTTCATGAGGCATCCATGCGCCGATGAACCTTCAAACATCTACCTTCACATCACAAATATTTGGATCCTTGGTGGAATCACACACATACATCAAATCATCCCACTCCATCCTCTGATTTCTGATCCATTCATCCCATATGAATCCATAGAGAATTTAAGGGTTTGATATGGATCGATCCCACCTAATAATGTTGAACCATGACCCCATTTCCCAATGGTGAAGAACAAAAAGAAATGGTGGGGAAAAAGAACAAAAATGTTATAACAGTTGTTTTCAAAATGTTCTTATCCAAAAAACCCAGATTGGGATACCTGGGGTGAGAAACATGACATATTTATAGTATCGAATTATGAGATATAGATACTCAATTACAATGTGGGGGGGGGGGTGAATTGTAAGTCTAAAAAATTTCTTTTTTAACCTTAAGGAATATTTTTTTAACAAATTTAAAGAAACAAGATTCAAAACATATACTATCTTTAACAAAGAGATTAGAAGGGCCCACTATATGAATATAAAAATAATGAAATAATATAAGAACACATGTATACTTAAATAAGATGCTACCTCAAAGTGTATAAAATCTTATATCAATGTTAGAAAAAAAGATAAAGTGTATGAAAGTTAAAATTTCTATTAGTTACAGATGCATTGGAAATTTAAAGTACATGTAAAGTATACAAATACTTTAACCTAAAGAGTAGGGTATCAAAAACACATCAGATAAATTTACCTTGATTTATACATTCAAGAAATTATGTCTTACCAACACTAGGGTAATCCCATAACAAAAATATCAGAATCTATGTTGTTATCTCTGCAATCCCTCGATCAACAATGTGATCAGAACCTTTGTATTTATTTAACTTGGAAGACCTCTAATAAGTAGGTAATCATAACCTATGTCTTCCTAGACATGGTATCCCTCGATCGTAATCAGAAAAAATCAGAATGACACTAAGTAGAATAAATATTTTTGATGATCCTAAATATGTTGAACAACTTATTCACAACATAATTTCTTCTGAGATTTTGAACAATGTAGATTCTTGGCAGAGTTCTTGGGTGTCTCAAAAATCCAAAAATATACGATCTCTTCCAAATGAATGGGTATTTATAGGAAAGATCTCAAATGGTCACAATTTTCACCAATGGTCATTTTTTTCTTGAAATTTTAGAGGGACGTGGATAGGGCACATTCGTAATGGTCAAATTGTAACTGAAACAATGACACCATTTAGATAAAAAAACTATCACATGTAACATTAGATTTCCTATAATAGGTAAGAATATGACTGTAAGAAACATTACATTAAGGAAATAGTGTATCTTTAAGAAAGATATAAAATTAGGCCCCTAAAGAAAAATTAGAATCATAGAACTATGAGAATCAGATAAAAAAATTATTAAGAATTAGAATATAATAAAACTTAGAATCATAATCTAATAAACATGGTAAATTTGATTTGAGAAATTTATTCAGATAAAATTTTTTCTTGCAATTCAGTATCTATGTAATGTAGTGTTTCAAAATTGAAGAAACACAGTAGGTCACAAATTTTGAGTGATTTGGAATCCAAGAAAAGCGGTGTTTTGGAATTTAAGAAACACAACAGATCCAAAAATTTTAGTGATTCAGAATCCAAGAAATGGTTGGATTAGGACTATAAGAGACATCAAATTTGATAAAAATGTGTAATAAAATAGGTCTTCTTGTATTACAGTGTCTATTATATCTAAATGAAAACTATGTTAGAATTAACCATAAAGAAACACAAAATTCATATATGAGTATAATTCTATCAACCATAAAGTCTCTCAAATAAAGAAATTATCTTTACAAAAAATATTTTTGTGATTTACAAAACAAAATGGAGTGAAAAAGTTTTAAGGAAACTTTTGACTCAATAATATCCCACTTTTTTGGATGAAAAAACAATATTTATTAGAAGAATAATATATAGACCTAAAAACTTTATATCAAAACTTAAAAGAAATACTTATCTCTTCATGATTATATGACTTACAGTGAATATGACTAACCCCCCCTTAGGTTAAACAATCCCACCAAGGATCATATTCTTTTCTTTGTAAATTTTTTATATTTTCTTAAGAAAAAACTCCCACTTTTCTTAAGGATAACTTCATTAAGTAATCTCCCCCTTACTTATACTTTATCATCCCTAGATTTATATTATTTTTATAACATCTTATCCTTTCCCCCTGTTGGTATTTTCAAAAAGGAATGGATAGAAGTATAAGATACCTGGAAAATTTAGGAAACATACATTTCTAAATAATAGATAAAAAAATTTTAATATTGAAAAGGTTTTAAAAAACAAAATATCATATTAAAATAATAATTAATCATTTTTTGGAACAAATTTATTGACTATGGATTTCAGCTTCTTTAACTCCTTATTTTCATATTGGAAGTTATCTAGATGAACTTCATGCTCTTGATTATTATTCTCAAGATTCTAAATCTTCTATTACTGGATTTGAATCTTCTCTTCTTAAGACTTAAACATTTCTTCTAGAGAGTTGAGTTTCTCCACCAACTCATCTCTTCCTGCCTTTAATCATTTTATCTCAAGACCAAAGAAGTTCAGTTTACCATTCAGATCTTTATATTCTTGACTGAAAATTTATTATTCCTCCTTTAAATTCTCAGATAAGATACTTGAAATAATTTTCCATGAGGATTATGATTATTTGAAGGCTCCCTTAACTATCTTGAACATGTTATCAAAAATCATATGATCACTATTAACTTGTTTTGACCACTTTTTTATTTAGTTACAATATATTCTATGTGAATTGTAATTTCGCACAAAAGATTTTAAATCTTATTTTAGCTTTATAAAGTTATCCATGAATAGGGTTGAAGATTTTGACTTCTGATTCACTAATTATTGAATAAGTTGTCATATTGACATGATGTTGGTTAAGTAAGGAATGGATTCAGCAAACTTATTTAAAGAAAGAATGAAAAAGTCTTATTATAAGGAGGAGGAAGAAATTTCTAATTCTGAATCATTCTTATTAGATGTACCAACAACTATTTATTTTCCTTTCTCTTTATTAGAGCCAAAATTTTCAGACTTTTGAGTTTTTTTCCTTTGATAAAGGATTTGAACAATCCTATTATCACCATTATCATCATCATATTTACTACCAACATTATTACCATCAACATAAACATCCTTATCAACATCATCTACATTTGATAGAATTTTATTGACCTAGGTGTTGGAAAAAATTTATCCTTAATGAATAGATTTATGAACTTATTCAAACTTAAAAGATGAGGAATGGGAGGTTCATATGGAAAACTTATCTGACAAACTTTTCTTCTGAGTTTACTCAATCTGTCTAATATCATCATAACTTTATTTCTCTTTTAATTCTTTCTTCTTCTTCATATTCTTCTTCTTATTCTTCTAATTATTATTATTAATGTGTTTTTTCATGAAATTATGAAGCTGAACCTTGAGCAACTTATTTTTTCCTTTTCTGAATGGGTTACCTCTATTTCCATTTGATAAGAGGGTTGAGGAAGTTCTATTTCATTGAGAAATTATTCTAGAACTTGAATCTATTCTGAAGATCTTTCCAAATTATTCAACAATTCTTGAATAATTTATTATTCTAAAAGATTATTCTTAAGATTATTATCTTTAGCCTGCTTCTAAAGTGGTTCAGTAGCTTGAAATTTCAAATCCTTAGCTTCAACCAGATCTAAACCAAACATTGGTTCTAATTATTTACTTTTATCTTTTATTTTTCTCCACCATGCTAAAAATTCATTAGAGTAAGTATGTTTTTCATGGAATTTGGATGTTCGGATGCTTACGCTAGTTCAGATTCCTGAACTTTTCTTTTCATCAGTTCAAACATTGAAATTTATCCTATATGGCCTTCCTTTCCCACAAGATCAACAAATTCATTTTTCTTATCACTAAAATCATATTTCATTCTCTTCAGTGTGTCATCACTTAAAAAAATAATATTAAACTTCCTTAGATTAAACTTTAAAGGAGTATTGAAAAAGTCTATGTATTTCAAATTAATCTTTGAAAAAATTACTGGAACAATAATGATTTGTGACTTGATAGACTCATCCTTTATTTTAATGATAGTTAGAAAGATAAACATGACCAAGTTAATCTTTCTTAGATTAACTGGAAAGTATATTATGAATATTTTTGTGATTTTCAATGTATCCTTATCTGATTTCCATGGTATCAAAAATTATTGTAACTAGAAGGTTAATATATAGTGGTTCACTAAAGGATTATAAATCATGGGTTACTTAACTCTCTAAAGGCCTAAGGATTAAATTTCCTTGATTATGTCAAAAGATCCTTTGAAATCTGGCATCTTATGGGAATTATAATACTCTTCTCCACCATAAGGTATTTCAATAATTTTAGTAACTTTATTATAGGTTGTTGAATATGTCTTCCCATAAGAGATGAACTTAACCATGTCCTTACCACCTTTGATTAAGAATTTAATTGTTAGATAAAATTATATTTCTATGTTAGCATATACCAGATCTTTTTCTCCCTTATCCTTTGCAATGCATACATTTTCTCATTCTTATAACTTGATGATATTTCTTATCAAGGAGTTATACTTATGAAATAAAATATGATCAACTAACCTCTCTATGAAGATTAAACCATCTTTACTCTATTTTTATATAGGCATTATGGACTGAGAAGATATCTCTAGAGACATTAGGAAATTTAAGGAAGATGAAGGAAAGCCGAATAGAGGATTTGAAGGGTAGAAGTGCTTTGGTGAGAATTTCTATGGAATGTGATGTGGGACTGGGAGGGGATTCCCTCATTTATATAGGAACTACAGTAATGGTGGGTCTTCCAAGATTTATCCAAGGTTTAATATTAAACCAATCTGGTCCAATTGTTTAAATTGAGTTGAAGAAGATTTATATGTTTCGGTCTTTTGGGGTTTTAAGAAAATAAAACGGATTTAAGGAAAGACAAATCCTTTGAGGTTGTTCTTAAAATAGACTTCAAATACCAAAAAACATAAGTGTAATATAAAAATAATAAGTAAGAAAATGTACCTTTTTGATTCGTCAAAAGATTTTTTAGTATTAGTTAAGAACTATTTTATAAATCGTAGATTCCGAAAATTTTGTTAGAGTCCAAAAAAATTATTAGGTTCAAAAAAAATTATTATGTTCTGAAAACTTTATTATGTTATGTAAAACATTATTTGGTTCCAAAACATTATTAAGAAAACAAATATACTCCCCCTATGAAAAGGATTATCTTCATTTTTGGAGAATGATTTAAACCAAAAGGGGATATGAATGATTACCACATGGTTATCATTACTATTTTTTTAAATATAATCAAATCTATTAGAAGGTAATGATTTTGTAAAAATATCAAAAAGTTGTACATACATTTTGATAAATTGTAAAATAATATCTCCTTTCAGTGGGTGATCCCTAAGGAAGTGATGCCTAATATATATGTTCTTTTCCCAAGGGTGACGTATATCATTTTTTCTTATGGATATGAAACTAGTGTTATCACAAAGTATATTAGTTTTAGTAAAACTAATTCCACAATCTGTGAGTGTTTGTTGCATCCACAAAACTAGATCACAACAACTTCTAGCTGCAACATATTTAGCTTCAGTAGTGGAGAGTTCTACAAAATGTTTTTTCTTACATGACCAAGATACTAATGAATCTACTAAGAAATAACACGTTCCTTATATTCTTTTCCTATCTATTCTACAACCACCAAATTCAGTATCTCAAAATCATTTTAAAACGAAATCATTTCCAAAAGAATAAAAAATTCCTAAGTCTATAATTCCCTTTAAATAGTGAAAATTTATTTACACTTCTTTTAAATTTGATTATTTTGGATTAGATAGATATATTGAACATTAGTATACTGAAAACATTAAGTTTGGATGACTAGATATTAATTATAGTAAACTTCTTATCATACATTTAAAAGATGTTTGATCCACAGATTTCCTAGCCTTATCAAGATCAAGATTATTCAACGAATAGATTGAAGTAATTATACATTTAGTGTTTTCATATCCATACTTTTTAAGAAGATATTTAATATACTTATGATGAGATATATAGGTTCCTTCTAGTTTCTGAGGAATTTTAATGCCAATATAGAATGTTAACTCACCCATTATACTCATTTCAAACTCTGATTACATAAGATTCACAAATGAAGTAGTTAAGGATTTCTTATTTGATATGAATATAATTTCATCAACATAAATTTGAAAAATTAAAACATTTTTATTTTCTTTATTTATAAAAAGGGTTGGATCAGTAGTTCCCTTAACATAATTGTTTTGTAAGAAAAATATTGTAATTCTATCATACCAGGATCTAGGGTCTTATTTAAGAACATATAAGTCTTTGGTATGTTTAAAAATATTTGTCAAGATGTTTTGTGTCATCAAAACAAGGAGGTTGTTTAAAATAAACTTCCTCTGGAATATATCCATTAATGAAAGCAAAATTCACATCCATTTGAAAAAGTTTTAACTTAAAGAATGTTGTAAAGGCTAAGATAATTAAAATATATTCAAATCTAGCTACTGAAGTATAGGTTTCTTAATAGTATATTTCTTGTTGTTGATTATATCCATTAGAAACTAATCATTCATTATTTCTTACTATGATTACATTTTCATCAAATTTATTTTTCAAGACCTACAATACTCCAATTTTAGAAGATTTGTCAGGTCTTTTAACCAAAGTCCATACATTTTTTCTTTCTAATTCATTTATTTCATCTTGTATAGTTTTAACCTAATATTTATCACCTTAAGAATGATTAGTACTTTTAGGTTAAATTAAAAATGAAATTATAGATTCTCTAGTTCATTTCATAAATAACTTCTAGTCCTTATAGGTTGGTTTACATCACCAATGATACTATCTCTAGGATGATTCTATAAAAATAAATGACATGTTTTTTTGTAAAACCTATTCATCCACATAGGGTAGAATTCTTTTTGAGTAAATACTTTAGAATCATTTTCTTGAGTAGTCACCTTATTAGAAGAATTTTCTATCAACGGTTGATAATCAATTTTTTAAAATATATATAAATGTATAGGTTGTGGTTATTTAAAAACAAAAGGACCAATTTCATAAAATTTATCATGTACTAACTCCTCAATAATATAAGAATTTTTTTTAGAATTTATAAGCCTTAGAGTTTTTGGAGTATCCTAAAAATAGTCTTTAATCAGATTTGGGGGTGAATTTGTGTAAGTAATATTTGTTATTCAAAATTAAAACTTTCCATCCAAATACATTGAAGTATGAAAATTTTTGTTTTCGATCTTTCCATAACTCAAAAGGTGTTTTATTAATAAATGACCCTATTAATAAATGATTTATATTATAACTAGCAGTACTTCCAGCTTCAGCCCAAAAGTGTTTAGCAATTAAGTATTCACTCAATGTGGAAGTTTTTATCTCTTGAATAATTCAGTTTCTTCTTTCAACAACACCATTTTTCTTAGTATTTAAAGGAGTTGAGAATTTATTAGTAATTCCTTTGTTACAGAAAAAAGTTACAATATCTGAATTTTCAAATTCCCCTCCAGGATCACTACAAAAAGTTATCAATTTATGTGTTTTCTCATTTTTTACTTTGGCTAAAAAATATTTGAAATAAGAAAAGAGTTCATATTTCCTTATTAGAAAATATACCCATATAAATCTTGTGTAATCATCAACTAAAATAAATATGTAGTATTTGACTCCAATAATTCCAGTTTGTGTAGGACCAAACAAGTCAATGTGAACTAGCTATAATTCATCAGAATTTGAGACTTCACAAGTAGATTTAAATCTTGGCTTATGTTTATTTCCATATTGATAAGGATCACATACTTTTGAAGAATCAAATCAAAGATCCAGTAGATCCTTAATAAGTCATTTATTAGGAAGTTTACAGATGTTCCTTTGGTTACAATATTCTATCCTTATATTCTATAACCATTATTGGTCTTCCATTGCACTAAGGGAAGGTAAGTCATGGATCCTACTGTCTTCTTAGTTAAGTGTAAAAACATTTTCATGCCAATGGGTAGAAATAATGAACTCATCCTCGAAATTACATACTAAGCATTTTTCATTCCTAGAATTTAGAAGTTAACCTTTATCACATAATCGGATTATGATTATAAGGTTTTGATTAAGACCTTTAACAAATAAAACATTTGAAATTAAGACTTTTTAATAAGAATAATGAATCCTATACCAAAAAATTATCCTTTAGTATTATCTCCAAAAGTGACTCTTACACATTTTATCTTAATAATAGTCTCAAAGAATTTTTTGTTTCTAGTCATGTGAAGAGAACATCCACTATACATGTACCATATATTATTGTGGGTACTTCCTTTGCTTTCCTAAAAATGAAACAGTTAGTCTTTCAGAATCCATACTTTCTTGGATCTAAAAATGATAGAAAATAAAATCTTAGGATTCCACATCTGCTTAGAAAAGTGAGATTTATGAAATCCTAAGGATTAGATATTATTTAAAGATCAAATTTTCTCCCAAGGTCCAACAGTTTGACACTTAGTGAAGAATGGGGCACTTTTAGGAACAAAAAAGTTGTGATTCAAAATATGGTTTGAATGAGAATAACCAACTCCTGAACTATTCCTTAGAGAACCAATTTATGAATACATTTTATCAAAACCTTCCTTTCCAAAAGTAATGTTTGAAAAAAGTTTCATTATGTAATACATTTCAGATTTTAGTCTAATCACTAAATTCTTATCCTTATAGTAATCAGTCTTAGGATTGGGGTTTGTCTCTAAAATAGTTTTCTCAGAAATATCATTTTCAAGATCCTTAGAATGTTTATCCTTTTCAAAATTAACTTCCTCAAGGGTTTTGAGGTAGAAAAATTTTCAAAGGTTTTTTCGTCAAGATATTTTGATGGATATGACACATATTTTTTTAAAACAGTGATTCTAGATTTTTCCATGTCATGTTTATAATTGATCATACTATTTTCATTTTAAAACAACTTGGAAAACATAGATACTTATTCAAAATATGGTAAATTATCTTCTCCTAAGGAGGATTATTCATTTGAAGAAATATATACATCATTATCAGGATAGTTATCATTTAAAGTCATATTGGATAAGTATTCCGTAGTATGTACTTTATCCTTGAAACATTGTTTTTCAATAGGTATTATGGAAATTAGACCAATATTCATCTATCCAAAATATTCATTATATGAAGATTCATTAGATGAGTCTCCACCGCTTTCACTCCAAGAATCATTTTCCTTCAAGACATTCTTTCATTTAGGATTGTAATATATTTTCTAATTCCTCTCATAATGACTATCTTTCCTGTCCTTTCATTTAAGCATTGGAAAATCAGGTCTGATATGTCTAACTTTCTTGGATTCATAACATGTGACTTCAGAATATATCTTAACCTTCCAGTCCTCTTTATTATATCTATATTGGAAATCCTTCTTGCCAACAATCATGTTCATCCTTCATGCAAGATTGGACAACTAATTTTTTAACTTTTTAGATTCTCTTGAGTTTGACTGAATAACGTCTTTCTTAGAATTTTTTGACTTAACGAATTTCTCAGGAGTCCTACCTTTAATCTAATTCTACGTAGTAATAAAATAAACACTCCCATTATTTTTCTTTATATTGTCATTATCTCTATTTAATCTATTCTCATGTTATAAAAGAGTTCCTAATAACTCATCAAGAGTAATAGTTGAAAATTTTCTGGACTCATCAATAGAAGTTCTCTTGGATTCCCATTCATTAGGAATGATTTCTATAATCTTGTCTACATGCATCTCATCATCTAGCCCTTTTCTCCCATTTATTTTAGACTATTCAGAATAGTCATCAATATTTGATGAACATTAACTATTGGTTCTTTATAAATAAAAAAACCATGATAGTCTACTTTAAGAATGAATCTTCTTGTTTGAATAACTTTCGATGTACCAAAATGTGTAACTTCAAGTTTTTTTCCAAATTATGTCATCAGATTCACAAGAATATATCACGCTATATATATTCCAGGTCAGGGAATAATGTAATATATTACATAACTTATAGTTTAGCTGATATTCTTGATTTTCTTGATTAGTAAAAGTTCTGACTTCCTTTTCAGGTATCTTATAATCTCTGGTAATCATAACAAAATTATCTACACCTCTATTGATAAAAAAATATTCATTCTATGTCTCTATTATTCATAATCATTCCCAAAAAAATAGGTGGTCTTGTAGGGTTCAAATTATGTAAGAATCCAATATTCATTCCATCCATCATAAACAATTCTTTTCCCACAACACAAGTTATTTTAGCATGTATTTATAAATAAAAATTTTATAAAAGAAATTTTCAACAACTTGTAGAATATAATAAAAATGTTAGTAAACTAAGTAGTGAAAATCTGACTACGATAGTAAGTGTAAGTATTAGTATCTCCAAGACATCCTCTAATACCAACTGTTGGATCAAAATATTATATGTAGATACTTAATTAAAATGGGGGCGGTATGAATTATACATTTAAAAACATTAGTTTATAATATTAAGGAAACTTTGTTTAACAATGTTAAACAAAAAAGATTCATAAAACCCTTTACTATCTTTAATAAAGACATCAGAAGGGCCCATGGTTTAAATATAAAGATAATGAAATGAAATAAGCAGATAAGTATAATTAAGTTATATTCTACATTAAAGCTTATAGAATATAATATCTGAGTAAAATCAAAAGATAATGTAGAATAATGTAACACTTTATATTAGTTACAAATATAGTGGAAATTTATAGTACATATAAAGAATACAAATATTTTAACCCAAAGAGTTGTGTATCTAAAAAAACATGGATAAAAGTCCCTTGATTTATAATTTCATGAAAATTTATCTTACTCACACTAGGGTAATCCATCAATACAAAGATTAGAATCTGTCTTGTTATCCCAACAAGCCCTCGATCTGTAAGGTGATCATCACCTATGTCTTTCTCCAACTTGGAATCCCTCGATTAAGCAGGTAATCAGAACATCTATCTTCCTATCCTGGGAATCCCTCGATCGTAATTAGTAACAATAAGAATTTCAATAAGTATAACAAAGATTGTTTAAGATCTTTAATATATTGAACAATTTGTTCACAACCTAATTTCATCAGATCTTTCGCACAAAAGGAGATTTTTGGTAGAGCCCTCATGTGTCTCAAAATCCAAAAGTTATGAGCTTGTCCAAATGACTGGGTATTTATAGGTGAGATCTCATACAATAGAAATTTTCTCCAACGGTCATATTTCTCAGGAAATTTTGGAGGGACTTGGACATGTGGTATTCGTAATGATCATATTATAACTGAAACAATGACACCAATTAGATTTCAAAAATTGTCACATGTAACATTAGCTTTGAAATATTATGTAAGAATCTGAATGTAAGAAACATTACATTATGGAAATAGAGTAACTTTAAGAAAGATATATAATTAGTTCCTTAAGGAAAAATAAGATTTAAGGAACTATGGGAATCAAATATGAAAAATATTAAGAATCAGAATCTAATAAAATTGACAATCAAAATCTAATAAACATGGTAAATTGGATTTGATAAAGTGATTCAGATAATTTTTTTTGCGATTCGGTATATAAGAAATGATGTTTTTGGGAATTTAAGAAACCCAAGAGATACAAAATTTTGAGTGATTTAGAATCCAAGAAATGCGGTGATTCAGAATTTAAGAAAAACAGAATATACAAAATTTTGAGTGATTCAGAATCCAAGAAATTTTGTGACTAGGATTCTAAGAAACATTTAATCTAATAAAAATGTGTAAGAAAACCGGTCATTATGTATTAAAGATCTAGTCAGTCTTAATGAAAACAATGTTAGACTTATCCAGAATGAAAAAAAATCATATATGAGTATAAGTATAAAAACTATAATGTTTCTGAAAGAAATAAATTATCATTATGGAAAACAAGTTTGTGATTTCCAAAATATAACAGAGTGAAAATGTTATAAGGAATATTTTGGCTCAAAAATATCATGGATTAATTTAATAATCATTTAAAAACTAATACATTGGAACATGCAAAGGATTATTTTAACATAGATCAAGAGATAGATTCGATCATGATCAATTAATTTAGTTAATTAGGGAAGAATCCACAAATTGACTAGTAATACCTGGATATTGGATCATTCATTGATAAAGATAATTCTCACCAATGAATAAGAGATTCCATTGCATTTTTTGAAAATAAATTCCCCTTGACCCAATGTATCCTTGTCTTCTAATCTCAATCTGACAATAGGAGGCAGTAGAACTCTTTTCTTAATGAACCTATGGTTAGGTAGATATTCTTCACGATCCTCGATAATGTTGATCAAAATGGGGATACATAGTCTTTGTCATTTGATAAAATAAATAAAATTTAATTATTTAGTTTTAATTAAAAACACCTTCCAACAATTTATATATCCAAATGCCCTCTACCAACCAACTTTAGGTCAAGACTAGGGTAAATCTTGAATTACAGACTCAACCGTGGTCTTTGATTTCTGATCCAAGACATCATTTATGAGTTATCCCATTTTATTTTAGAAATAATGCACGCATAATATAAAATATTTTTAATATTTTTACAAAATTAATCTCGAGAACACCGGTCCTTGTAATTGCTCACCATCTCCGTACCTAGCTTTGAAAATATTTTGGGACATATTTCAAAGTTTTGAAAGAAAAAACAAGGTCTCTATACAAGTATAATTAAGAAACATATCTAATATGGATAAAAATAGAATAAGGTAGTAATTATAAGGATAAAGAGGCTCTAATTTAACATTATAAAACATTGGATTTATCCTTTTGAGTGAAATATTATCTCTTTGTTCAAGGGGAAAAGTAATCTTGGTAAAGGATATGAGAACCATTCTGGGTGGAAAAAATAAATGACTTATGTCTACGAAAAGGATAGAAGATCCAAGAATGTTCTATATATAACATGAGATAATAATAAATGTATAGATTTAAAGGATAAAGAATTATTAATAGGCCATACTTATTTATAGAATAGGGTATATGAATTGGTTGGGTACTCTTGCGGGAAATATAACGACTAAAGCCTGATCGGTATCAATAAATGTATAAAAAACACGATAAATAGGGTTAAATAGATGTAGAGTCCATTTCTAGACCTAGGATATGATATCTAGGTGTCAATATATTTCCTATGAGATGTGAATCAATCTACACATAGTTCATGGGGGTGGTGTGGAAGGAGAATAATACATAATAAAATGGAAGAATCCTCTCATGAGAGGGTCCAAAACTGAACACTATTTTATTAAATGTTATGGGGACTAAACCATTCAGTTTAACATTATATGATAAGGATAATAACATAATAGTTTAACATCATACAGTAAGAACAAAAATTGATTACTTTAATTTTAGACAGTGTTGAAATTTATCACTCTATTTATAATCATATGGTGATTTTGAGTGGGGATATATATTAAAACATAAAAAAACCAGGACTATACGACATGGAGTTTAAGTCCGTGTGATAATAACCAAGGATGAATTGTAATTTAATTTTATATAGAAAGAGGTTCCTTTTAGTTTAAATTAATGAATACAAGAGTCAATTTCATGTTTATTTAGTTCATTCAATGGGGAAAATCCTAATGAGTCTAAAGTCATGTAGACTGGACATCTATGAATCCACTAAGATGTTAGTTAAAATAATTCTTTTGGAACCTCATGTGAGTGGGAGGTGTGATAAAGTCTCCATACACGGTGTTCTGTGAGTACACATTATTCTAGGAGACATTGTTGGTTATAACACCCCAATAATTTAAATTATATATTTTCTATTTAAAACCTAATATGTCCAACATCTTATTTCATGCATAAAACCAAACCAAATCAAATAGTGGAATTTTATTTAATTATTAAGATACAATCATATAATTATAGGGTAAAAAAATCTAACTGAATTATTAATTATATTTGTAAATAAAAATAAAGGTAATTATTGAAACTATAGAATTGATCAAAAGTCAAACAGTGTTACTAAATAACTAATATGTTTGGGTGATTCTTTAAAATGTTACCTTTCATAAAATTTTTTTGTGTGTGATTAATTTCAAGAACCAAAATATATTATAGATAATAATTTTTTTTATTAATAATATATTAACAATAGTTAGTAATTGTTAGGAAATAAAATTAAGTAGGTTTATTATTTTAAAAAGGTTATTTTCGTATGAAAACATTTTTCATTATATTTTAATTTCTTTATGTAAATAAAATTCATAAATTTTAGAATTTGGTTTTGAAAAAAATAAATTTTTTATTTATTTAGAATTATCATATTATCTTAGGATATTTTTTTATTTTTCCCAAATAGAATATTTTTAAGTGAATAGTGAAAAACTATTTTAACCAAAACTATAACTTTATTAAAAATTACGAAAGAAGATGAAGTGTAAAAAACCTTTTAATTTTTTGAAGTGGTATTTTATAAGTAAAAATATGAATTTCAAATATACTATGTATAATTTAGAAAACCTATGTTTAAAATTTTAAAGACTTTAGTATTATTTTATAAAAGAAACTGTTTTTTATATTTTCCTTTAATTAAAAATTATTTGGATAAAATTAGATCTATTATTTTTTTGTAATCCACCTAATTTTTTTTATAATTGCCAAATTTTTTATTTTAAAAAATATTTATAATTTTATCGGAATCTTAAATAGTATACTTAAAAATACACTTTTCTAAGAAAGGATTTCTACACGTTACATGTGCTAAGGTACATGATGATTTTTATTACTTAAAGAAATTTTATATAATAATAAAATTTTACTATTTTTAATTACTATATCCAAATTATCTAATATAGAAAATTATATTATACATATAAAATTATTTAAATAGGTAAAAACTAGTTACCATGGTAAAATACAAAATGGAAAAATTGAAAACTCTTAGAGTAAAGGACATAAAAATATGTTTTAAAAATGTATTAAAATAAATTGATGAAGAATTACTAATCTTATCACACCCATCACTTCATTAATTCATTTTTTTTTGTATTCTAGGCACATGAAAATTATGTCCTCATATATTAATTTGAAATATTTACGAAAATTTCTTTCACACCACTTATTGAAGGGTACTATCAACACCCATTAATAGACCCTCCAAATATTTTTTTCTTGTTTAAATGATACCATATTTACATCCCAAATAATAATATTACTTTTCTATTATCCTTTAGTCATAAGCGATTGGCCAAAGACAACCATTTTCATGGAGTTTTCAAAGTGAACACTAGAGTCATCAACATGAGTACTTTTCCCTTAACATACTTTATTTTCAATATTACATTCTCAAATGTAATTTTTTAATTGTTATATACTAAAATAATTATTTTTTATGAGCATAATTTTATTCATCCAATAGAATAAATATAAATCACATTTCCCCTTTTCTATTAAAAAAAGAAACTATGATTCGTACGTTTTACAGACTCCTTCATCCATATACTGAAGACTTCCATTTTAACCACTTCTTCTAAATGCGGGTTATCCGGGTTATATTGAAGAATACATGGGACATATATAATATTAATATGATTATAAAGATAAAAATTATAGTATATATTCTTTTCCTCTAATTCTTAGGGAAATGGAAACTTTAACCATACATTGTGCAGACTACCTCCTCTACAAAGTAACATATCTCATTTTCCCTAAAGTTTCTTTATTATTTTAAAAAACCTCTTGAAATATGATTAAAATAACATAAATGTTATAATTAATATAATTATTATTCTTTAATAATGATATTATTCCAAAATAAACCTCTTTCATTATCACAATCATCAATTAATTATGGGTTGCTCTTGTTTGGGTTGGTTTCACCACCTACCCGAGGAATAATATAAAATAACACAATTGATGAAAATAAAGAGTAAATAATGGATAAAAAACGATATAAATTAATAATTAATATTTTTTTATACTTGAATGGTAACATTATTATTATAATCATTAATTATGATACCACATTTCATTTATATAAAATCACCAAAACATGACCACTGCAAATTTTATGTTTAAGGATCATAATACAAACTACAAGATAATGAAATTATTATATCATAAATAATTAAAAATAATAAATTTTAATACATTTTATTATCTTTTAATGATTAATTTAGGGATATTAATTAAGAAAAACATTTTTATTACAAAAGTAGTTCAAAACGACAAGATTACTCATAACTGATATTGAAAATAGATTTTAACTAACTAATATAAATATATAGAATATTTATAAAGAATGTTTATAAATGACTATTTTAAGGATAAGGCCTTAAAAATTACATATTATAGTGTTTTTGAACTGGAATTAACTTTCTTAAAATTCTAATGATCTTTTCTGTTTATAGTTTTTGCGAATTAGGAAGACATTTTCATAGTAAAACAATAAATTACAAGAGGAAAATTCAACTCAATATCTATTTTTTAAAATAAACCCCTTTTAAAAAACAATTATATCTTCCTGAAAAATCTGCAAAATTTTCATATTCACCTAATTATTTTACCGAATCTTCCATGAAACCATTTAAAAAACATTTTAAAAATTTGGATGAGAAAAAACTGATAAGTAGGGGACATAAAGGAATAAAACTATTATTTTAGTGAAAAAACTTTTTAATTTTATTTGAGCTTTTGAAATAATTCATTTCCACATGAAAAACAGACACACTATTTTCTCAAATAAAACATTTAAAACCCATAAGAAGAAAATAAAAAAATTTATAGAAACATAGAGCATCACATTCATAAAACCATTTAAAAAACCCTTGAAATAAGAATAAACATACTGCTGATATCCAATATAATTTCCCAATGAACATAATAATTATCCAATGAATTTGAGAGCTATAATGAGGATCACCCTTTATATAAGATATATATGTATCACACATTTTTCCTGAGTTATGATGGTGACTAACCCTTCATATAAGATATATCAACCTCTCACATAACATATAATGGGTATCAAACCTTTTTATAAGCTTTATCAGGATCAACCATTTCACATATAATTCTCAAGTATCAAATCATGAATAAAACATTTTTTTCTTTCAATTTACATCATAAACCACTGAAAAAATCATTAAATCCCATATAGAAAACAATTTCGAATATCAAAAGGCCGATTTTCTTTTAAAAAATAATTTCAAACACCAAAATACCCAGAAAAAGGTAAAGAGGGGTTTTTTGAAGAAAATATTTTTAAAACAATTATTGATGAAAATATAATTTCATTTGGAAATCATTTCATTTTTTAAAAAGATGTCCAATTATAAATGAAAAATTTTATTTGAAAATAAACATGTATAATTATAAAGGAATAATTAAATAATTAAGGTATCATGATAGTGGGAAGATATTAATCTATCATATAATTTTAAAAAAATCCTTTTGACTTTTGTAAAAAGATTTGAATAAGTAACCATAAAATATTATTTTTAACATAAAGTCCCATAACCTATGTCTGAATCGTCACATACATTATTTATCTTCCTAAATAATAAACATAGGAAAATGTATAATTTCTAAAGAACATTTTTTAATATTTATTATTACATCTATATGTCTTATTATTATGTTATATACAATTACTTAATCATTTATGTTAATGTTGAATGTTTTGATGACATTCAATTTATAAGTACAAATGAAATTGGAATGTGGACTATGTTCAAAGAGTTCATTATTCCACCATCTATAGAATAATAATCATAAAATAATTACAATATTTATACATAAATTTTAATTTTTATCTATTCATTAAATATGTTTATAAAAAATGAACTAAAGTACAATCATAGAGATGGTAGGTCATACATGCTCATGAGTAATGTTTCTATTTTCAACGATCATTATGGAAATTAAAAAATTATTATATTATATTTTTATAATAATAGTAATATCATTTATATCATATTACTTATTTAAATATACTTATATATATTATCCATGTGATGTGGTAATGAAAAACAAATCACATCACTTTATGGAGGCGGTAGTCCACACGTACGCATGAACGCCGTTATCATTTTCATGTACATGGAAAGGTAATATAATAGGTGATATATTATCTTTAAATAATAATTAATATTTCATTAATATCATATATAAATATTAATTGCATCATTATATAAATCCATGATAAGATGAAATGGAAAACAAATGGCATCGACTTGCGAGGTGGTAGTTCTTTGTACACACGAATAATGATTTTGTATCTCATTTGATGGGAGAGGAGATAGATTTAGGTGATGATATTAATGTAATAAAATAAAATTGTATGGGGGATACTAGTCTTTTTTAATATTGGTTGAGTAAATTTTTAGTGATGTGGAATAATAATGAAAACTAAGACATACAGATAAAAACAATACCTCTTATTTCTAAATCATCATTTCTTTAACATCTTAAGGCTACAAAGGATGATATTATACCTAAAAAAAGGAAATAAATAATGTGGGTGGGGATTATAAATATTTATTTTTGAATGTATTTTATGAACCAAAAGGGTATTTAAGTATTAATGATTTTGAATAAGTGGTTCCCATTTATAACAGAGGGGAGGGGTACTTTTGGAATTTCTCAAAAGATTATACTATAATATGACTATTTTAGAGAAATTATTTAAAATATCCTATAAATTAGCAGGGGGATGAAATTTTATAACATATATTATAACCTTTGTTCTTATTTAATTTATTTATTATTTGTAAATAATTTAATAGAACATTAATCCTATAAAATATCATTATTTTCGATTTTGATACTATTAATTACTTTGACATTAAAAACATCAATGAAAGAATTAAATTTATAAAAAAATATTTAATTATATCCTAATTATCTCAATTTAATCTATAAAATTATTTTATTACATCAATTATCTAAAATTTTATTTATTTTAATATTTTTAATATCATTTATTTGATTTTTCTAATAATTAAAAAAATCCTACATCTTTTTTGTGAATCCATTTAAGGTGATCATTTATTTATTAAAAATAAAAAATTTAACATTATGAATATAAATATATTATATTTAAAAATAAAATTTATAATCAAACATAATCTTTACAAAATGCTATATTAAAAATACCACGTTTATTATAAACAAGAGTATGACATGATTGAATTTCCTTTAAATAAAATAACATAAAGGACATCGTCCCATCCATTTGACTACCAAAGGTCATATATTCTACACTTGTATGATTGTGGTCATGATATAATCAAAAAAAATATTTATTCATGTGCTTGGGTCATTTAATGGTTCTGACCATTTTAATTAAAATCATTTTATTAAATTTTATTCTCCTTGCACAGGCACTGCGTCAGTGTTTCATATGGATTAATGGTAACTATTTCAGATATAAAAATTAAAAATAAATTAATATAATTAAAATAAATTAATCAGGATCAATATTATCCTTTATTATCATTAATAAATTATATATACTCATATCCATGTTAATATAACTTATTTAATCAGTTAATTTGATTTTTCTTACTTTACACAAGTATTGCACAATCATTTGGATATGATTATTATTATATAACTAAAAAAATTAAAATTTATCCATATAAATAAACATTTATAGATTATATATAATAATAATTTCATGTAAATACGCTATACCTCTCAATTATTACCAATAAGACAATGAATTTGACTTTTTAGTATTGCGCAAGCACTGTGTCAACACTGAAAATTATTTTCATATATATCATGAAATAAATTATAATTTACATTTCATGAATTACTTTTTTATTATATTTATATTATAATATATTACATGTTTCATTCTGTAAGTTTAATAAATTTTAGTATCATAACTATTTCTTGAATATATAACAAAAGATACTATATTTTAAAAAAAAACTGCATTTTTTACTATTCACCCAATATTTATGTTTTTCAAAAAATTATCAAACCTCAACAATTTAATAATTTTTATATGATGATTTTAAAAATAAATCTCACTATTTCAAATACATTTTCTAAAACTTCCCAAAAATAATTATAACATTTACACATAAAAATCAAGAAAACTCATTTGTGAAGAAAAAATATTTCCGAATATTAAAATGGATTTACTAAAAAAATTTATTACTTTTAATCATTTACCAATACATTTATATTGATTTAAAAAATTATATATATTTTTTTCATAAATCAGTAATTCCAATTTATACCCACCAATTTAACGGCTCGGTTATGACTTCCACATTTAAATAATATTATTTATTAGTTCGTTTAAGCTTTATGTGGTTTATCTTGTATACTATCGAACATAGAGTTTTATTTTAAAATATTAAGATGTTAGAATAATAGATATTTAATATAAGGTCATGGATCTACATAGACTGACCATTTGCGTGTTTCTGAGGCTTGTGGATCATGGAAGAGGCTTCGAGGAAGTCTGGAGGTGTTCAGATGTTGAGAGCTCGAAGCTGGGAGCTTTCATGGTGTAAAAGTGGGTTTAATGCCATGTATAAATATTTCACAAAATAAAAGTGGTTTTCATGACCTGTAATAGTTTTTGGTTCAAAAAATAAAATAAAATTTAAAGGAGATGGTTTTTTCTATGAAAACCGACCTTTTGGCATTAGACGGCGTGAAAGGGGATTACACATCGTGTAATGCCCCATTACTGTAATGTTTTAAGTGTTTTCCAGCCATTCAGGTTTGTCAAACCCTATGGCTGTAGTGTCTCTCTATCGACTCAAGGTGACCTAAAGACCCCTTCTTTAATGTTCTGGGGATTATTTCATCAATAATCAATTCATATCTCCCTCCTTCAATCTGTAGTGATCTGTCTTTGTAACACCCCAAGATTCCACAGTACGCTTCTCTTTGAATAATACAGTAGCGTGTGTTGTACGAAAATTTGAGTTCTAACACAAACCACAACCAATCAAACTAGCCGTTATGAATATTAATATCCATATTTTTAAATTTTATAAATTTTATCTTTATAAATGGACTTCATTTTTGGATTTGGAATATCAAAATTAGCTTAGGGTGAATTTTTGGTATTTTTCTGAAAACTTTCAATTTTTGAGGAATAGTGAAAAATACTGAGTTATAGTTTAAAATTTAATTTTTATTTAAATAATTATTTATTTTATTTAAATTTAAATAAGGTAAAAATAGATACATAATACCTATATAAGTTCAATGTAATTCATTGGATTTAGTTTAGAATAATGTTAGATATATAAAACTTTTACTGAACTTTTCACCCTCTTTTACCCACCTCCTAGGAAAACTTGTAAATTCATATAATACATAATTTTATCGCTTATGTGAGTGAAATTTTGAAAATCCGAGATACATGGTTAATATCAAGGAGTAAAATGTATTTCAATAAGATAAAAATAATTTTTTGGTGAATAGTAACTTTTTAATTTTATTTACCATGGTTAAAAGTAAATATGGTAATTAAGGGTAAAAATGATATTATTATTACCCTAAAACATGTCATAATTATATTGGATAAGTATATTTCTTCCAAAAACAACCTTAGGAATAAAATATGAACCTCTTTGGTCCACTTGTATTAGATTAGGACATTTATTATTATTTAATTCAAAGAAGAGTTAAAAGAGATAAAATCAAAGTCTAATAACTAATTTTTTTTAATATAGGGTTATACAAAAGATAAATTCAATTATAAACATTCATTAGAAAGATAAGAATATTTCCTACAAAATGGTATTTTATTTATAAATTTTATACATTATAAAATTTAATTTATTTATGACACAATAGTGATGCAGTAATTACCTAATTAATGAAATATTAAAATAATTGATATTATAAATATCCAAATAAATGTAATTTGAGACTTTTTATGAATTAAAATAATTTTCAAGGTTAATATGACATATTATAGTTCGTTATATGAATTTTTTTCTAAGTAATAATGCTGTTATAAATTTAGAAAAAACAAAATACCAAATAGTGTCAAAATTCACATAAAAGAGTTTTTAAAACCAATATTATATTATTAATTGATATTCTATTCCTAAAAATCTAAGGTTCGGACAAAGGACTTATATAATGATATTTGTATCATTAATGAACCACTTGGGGTTCCCTAGAAAGTATATAGTAAGTTTATTAACCATATAATATAAAAATACAAAGAGACATGGTAAATGTCAAACTATTTAAATAAGAGTTATATCTAAAAAATAAAGTTAATATAGTGACCCAAACCAGTGTAAAACCTATTGTTTGAGTGGTTTTCGACCAATCCGCACCTTAGCCTTTAAATAATCTATTTTGGAGCCATTAGAAATGGAAAATGATTTTATTATAAAATAATATTTCTAGCTTTTCCTAAGGTGCCTCTCACCCCTCTTATAAAAGGGCACTCCACCTTCTCTCTAATTCACACCTTCAAAGCCATTTCGATCAGACAAAATCGACCCAAATACCGTCTAAACTTCACTCACTTCACCATAGATGCCTTACTTTAGTCATAAATCCAACTTAAGGATCACTTTTGATCAAATCAAAAGGAAGAACCTGAAGAAGTGGTAATAATCTCACCACCCTCTTTCAAGTTATTTTCTTCTTCCACTTCTTCTTTCCTTGTTATTTCCATTCTAAAATAATAACTCGAGTATCTTATATATACTGTGATGTTATTATAAATATGGTAAAACCATATTCATTATTCTATCCATCCTTTGAATTACATGTCACCATACGTGCGTACATACGGATTACAGTCTCCACATCGTGGTGTAATTGTTTTTCAATACATTATTACTTGTATGGGTATAATAATGATGTGTAATTCATATAAATAATAAATATAACATGATAATGATTCTATATTTATGATATACCATCCAATTATATATTATTTTAATATCAAAATAATGATATTGTCGCTCGTGCGTACGTACAGATTACCGTCTCCATGAACACGAAGAGATTCATTCCCCATCGTATCCATTCAAGAATAATTTTCATTAGATGATAAAAAGTAATGTTTAAAGACTTGATATCATTTTGGATATGAATATGATACATCCCATCCACAACAAAAATGACTCACATAACAAAGAATATAAAGGAAAATGAATCCGTTAACACCCGAAACGACGATAATACTAAGATATTATTAACAAAACAATGTTAAAAGATTATATATGATATCATATTAATGTATCTGATTCTTGTATAATTTAATAACAATTATTTCACCATTATATAGGAGGTTAACCTACCCACTACCATGTAAATTTACAAGGTAAGGTGTTTCTTATCTCACTTGTAATTCTGTGAGATTTCCATTGTTCACCACATATTTATTGCATATGGTTTATTGTGAACTGCCATTTGATATATATTATCATGATTGTATTTATATTCATGATATTATATGATTCATTTTGTTTTTATTGACTATTTTTCATATTAATCGATTGATTACAATGAGGTAATGGTTAATTTTACAATCTCTTCACTATCTGAGGTTGTTTATACATAATTATCTATTGGGACTTCTTTACCATCCACATAAATGTTTCTTAAAAATGTATTCCAAAATATTTTTAATATTTAATAGACTATGGGTCAATGTAATTTATACCTTTTTTTACTTTTATAATACATTTATAAAGGAATCGTTCCATCGTTTTCCAAACAAGGTCCTTTTTAACCTTTTTGACAGAATTAAGGTAAGAATGTATTTTTTAACTTATATAGCAGGTGCGGCTATTTTTTGCCATTATAAAATCATCGAATCTTCACTTAAAATATTTTAAGAATATTTTCAAAGTAAATTTTTTCTTTTATAATTATGTGACTTTTAAATGACTTCAAAAAAGAGATATTTCTCTAAAATAGTTTTAATTTCATCTATGTCAACATCCTTTGATGGAATTTAAGCTTATTTGAAGTTGATGTATTATGATACAAAACTTCTATATAGTATTGATGTTTTTTGATATGTTTGACTGTGGATGTGTTATTTTTATACCATTCATGGTTTATGGACAAATTATTGACATTTTGTATGGTAGTTTTAATACGAATGTTTATGTTATGTTTAAATCTGTTCATATGAGGAATGCATTGGACTTAGTAAGTGATGGGTGGACCCCGCTATAGCTCCTCGATGCATCGGTAGGTCTCATAAGACAAAATAGTGTCTTGGAACAAGGCCTTGAAAAAATATTATTTGTAGTCATGGAACAAGGCCTTGACTATGTGGTTATGATAGTCTGGCATTATGCATTCCATCATTATGAAAGTGGTTACTGATATTACATGTGATTGTTTGACTAGTAGAATATCTGTGTGAATAATTAAATGAAATTATTTCCTTTTGTTTTTTTCCATATTATGCTTAAGTTCAAGTTTAAAAGGCTTTTGTTTTAGTTATACATTGCCTTAAATGTTTATTCGTATTTATGAAAGTTTCTGCTATATTGTTATCCTCACTGAGCATCTGAGCTCACCCCTTTCCATGTTTTATTTTTCCTAGGATGTGAAGAAGTATTTTAGGATTGAACTGTAGGGATAGTCTAAGGGGATATGAGTGTGGACTATGGATACTATATTGTTGTAGTTTTTCACTTTATCATGTAATGTAAGACTTATGAATGTATCTAGTGTTTCTAAGGATACTAAACTAATCGGTATTTTGAGACTTGATCTTTTGTGATCATGAAAATGTTATGTAATAATGCACCGACTCTGGGTAACTGGGGTCAGGGCGTTACAGTTGGCATCAGAGTATGTTTAGTACAAACATTGGAATCTGGATTTAGATAAACTCTAATTAGAGCACATAAACCTAAGATGAACTTTGAGGATTAGTATAGAAGAACTTCCTAGAATTTTGGTATTGTAGAGATTTTGTGAGTTTTCCGAGCAATATATCCATGTCTGGATACGAGCAGGTAGAGGCAGCTCTGGCACAAATGTACCTATGGGTAAAACCTGAAAACACCGCTTTGAGCTAGACTCGAACTGGAACTGGTGCACGACAATGGGCCTTGCTGCACTCTTGGTTACGACACTCCCGGGGGATATGCTTAGGATAATTATCATTTTATTTACAAACCATTATGAAGGTTTTATGAGTATATTCTTACTCAAAGAAAACATTTTTATGATTATGTATTATATCCTTAAACTGTTCAATTTATGTTAAGTGTTTTACATGTTTGGATTTATGTATTGTTATTCATAAACTAATCTAGTGTATGACATTGTTTAGAAATGGCACCTAGTGGAAGGAATGGAAACTATATCAATTCACACACTCTATGTAGGGATTTCCCTCATAATAAAGATAATTATAGTAGAGCTGGTGATGCAACTGGATCTGATCAGCTAATCAACATACTCAGACAACTCACCCAGGTTATGAATAATAACCTTACCCGTATAGAGCACCCTGATCCGCAGCATGGAGGATCAATGTTGGATCGCTTCATGAGGCAAAAACCACCAACATTAAACGGGGGTACAAATCCACTAGTAGCTGAGTAATGGATAAATTCTTTAGAGAAAATATTCCATGCCTTGGGGAGTAGTGAAAGGGAAAAAGTTTTCATGGCAGTTTGCCACCTCACTGGAGATGTTGATCAATGGTGGTCATTGATTCAAAACACGAAGGAAGATGATGATGTATCAAATATTTAATGGAAGGAGTTTAAAGTTATTTTATTAGAAAAATACTTCCCTCATGACCATCGAGGGGACATGGAAAGACAATTTCTGAGTCTGTGGTATGAGGACGAGAATGTTTCAATGTATGAGTCCAACTTTACGAGGTTAGCAAGGCATGCTGCAGATTATATAAGTAACCCAAGAATTAAGATTGATCGTTTCTTTGATGGGTTAAAACCAATTCTCCATTGATAATTAGTCTCAAAATCCTTCTCATCGTACGAAGATATTGTCTCATGTGCTATCAAGACAGAAAATGAATTCTATAAGTCTTACAACTTTAAAGAAAAGCAAGAGAAGAAGAGATCTGCTGATCACTATGGAAATGGAAATAAGGGGAAGAAGGGAAAATTAGAATATCCATCCTGCAGTAAATGTGGGAAGAAACACCCCGGTACTTGCTTGAAGGGAATGAGAGTCTGTTATAGGTGTGGGGAAAAAGGCCACCAAGCTCTTGATTGCAAGGGGAATAAAGAAGCTACATATGTTCAATGATACAATTTTAGGGAGATGGGACATTATGAGAATGAATGTACTAAGCTTTAGGGGAACTCACCTTAAAAACGCCAAGGGATAAAGGACATGCTTATGATATCACTACAGCCGAGGTAGATGCTCCAAAAGACGTGGTGGCTGGTAATTTAATGGTTTCCTCAAGTTTTGAAAATGCGTTATTTGATCTAGATCATCACATTGTTTTATATCATCCCAGTTTTCTAAGAAAATTAGATATTTCCAATTTGATTAAACAAGGGAGTTGTTAGTCAAAAATCTTAAGGGAAGTATCATTGCTATAATTTTTTGTGAATCAGTTCCCATTAGGGATTATAAATGTTATTTATCTACTGATCTCATCATCATACCCATGATTGAATTTGATATAATCCTTGGTATGGATTGGATTTCGGACCATGATGCGAATATTTATTGTAAGAATAAGGAGGTTACTATTTTTGATGATGATGATAAAGAACGACTTATCTATAGAGCAGAATCTTCACCACCTAATTCTTATCTAGATCCACCCCCAGTAGCTCAAATAAATTCAATTATTGGGGAGGAATAGAATGAAATGATTTTGGGTGAGGAAATGAATGTTCAAATAGAGGATTTACCTATTTTTAGAGAATATGTTTATGTGTTTCTAAAAGATTTACCTTGACATACTCCAAAACAAGAAATTGAGTTTTCCACTGATTTAATTCTTGGTTCAAGGCCTATATCGAAGACTCCTTATAGAATGGCCACTATATAATTAGTGGAACTAAAGAGACAAATAGAGGAATTTAGTAATAAAGTATTTATTTTCCCTAGTGTTTCTCCATGGGGAGCCCCTATTCTTTTTGTTAAGAATAAAGATGGATCTATGAGGTTGTGCATTGACTACAGGGAGGTCAATGCTATAACAATAAAGAACAAGTATCCCCTACCTCACATTGATGATTTATTCAACCAACTTCATGGAGCTCAATATTTTTCAAAGATTTACCTTCGATATGGATATCATCAGTTGATGTGTGAAGAAGGAAGACATTCCGAAAACAACATTTCGAACCAGGTACGGGCATTATGAGTTTACAGTAATGCCTTTTGGGCTGACTAATGCACCCGCTATTTTCATGGATATAATGAACATAGTTTTCAAGGAACATCTTGATGAATTTATAGTGGTATTTATTGATGATATCTTGGTATACTCCAAAATCTACGAAGATCATGAAAATCACTTGTACATTATCCTGAAGACTATGAGAATACATTAATTATATGGGAAGTTTAGCAAGTGTGAATTCTGGCTTCAGGAGATTTCTTTCCATGACCTTATTGTCTCTAAGGATGGAATCTTTGTTGATCCTTATAAGACAAGAGAAATCCAGGAATGGCCAGCACCAAAAAGTATAACCGAGGTATACAGTTTTATTGGTTTATTAGGTTATTATCGACGTTTCATCCAAAATTTTGCCTGATTGGCTAACCCATTAACGAAGCTCACATGTAAGGGGGTTAGATTTGTTTTGAAAAAAGAGTGTGAAGAATGTTCTGAAGAACTAAAGAGAAGATTAATCAATGCTCTTATATTGACTATACCATTGGGGAATGATTGGTTCGTTATTTATAGTGATGCATCGAAGAATGGACTTGGTTGGGTTCTTATGAAGAATGATAGGGTTATTGCCTATGCATCATGACAGCTGAAAATTCATGGGAAAAACTATCCTACTCATGATCTTGAGTTAGCAGCTGTAATCTTTGCTTTGAAGATTTGGAGACACTATCTCTATGGTGAAATATGTGAGATTTATACTGATCACAAAAGTTTTAAGTATATTTTCCCACAGAAAGAACTCAACATGAGGAAAAGGCAATGACTTGAACTACTCAAGGATTATGATTTCATGATACACTACACCCGGGGAAGGAAAATAAGGTGGAAGATGATTTGAGAAGAAAGGATCATGGAGTTCTGAAAAATATGAGAGTTTAAAGGGATCCTATATGTATGGATCTATTAAATATGGTTATGGGAATCACCATGGAAGGTGAAACATCAAAATTTTTTCAAATGGTTTCCAAACCATATTTACTAGAAAGGATAAAGATTTATCAGACTAGTAATGAAGAGTTTCAAAAGAAGATTAAAGCTGTGAATGATGAGATATTGAGTGAATTCATATATGAAGATGAAATTTTGAAATTTGGGAAGAGACTTTGTGTTCCCGATATACCTGATCTAAAAAGGGAATTGTTGGATGTTTCTCATAGTTCCAATTTCTCTATACACCCAGGTAGCACTAAGATGTATAGATATTTGATGGAACATTTTTTTGTGGGACAACATGAAGAGGGAGATTGCTAATTTTCTGTCAAGATGTATGGTTTGTCAATAAGTGAAAGCTAGATGGCAACATCCTGGAGGAGTATTGAAACCTCTTCCCATATCTGAGTGGAAATGGGATAATATCACGATGGACTTTGTCATGGGACTACCAAAGACTCTTAGAAGGAACGATGCAATATGGGTCATTGTTGATCGTCTTACCAAGTCAACATATTTTCTTTCTATAAGAGAACATCTACCACTTGAATGCCTAGAAAGACTATATATTAATGAAGTAGTGAGACTTCATGGAGTACCCCTATCGATTGTTTCTGATCGTGATCCACATTTTACATCAAGATTCTGGAAACGTATTCAGAAAGCCTTGGATACTGGGCTTCATTTGAGTACTGCTTACCACCCCCAAACTGATGGACAATATGAACGGACTTTTCAAACCTTAGAAGACATGTTGAGATCATGCTCACCTGACTTTCAAGGTATGTGGGACCAATATTTACCTCTTTTAGAATTTTCCTATAACAATAGCTTCCATTCAAGTATTCAGATGACACCATATGAAGTGTTATACGGAAATAGATGTCGTACACCAACCTGTTGGGATGATGTTAGTGAAAAAAAACTCATAGGCCTAGAACTTGTGGAGGAAACGATGGAAAAGGTGAAGGTAATCCAAACCCACATCAAAGCAGCTCAAAGTAGGCAGAAGAGCTATGCTGACAACCAAAGGAAGGATTTGGAATTTCATGTAGGAGATCATGTTTTCTTGAAGGTATCTCTATGGAAGGGAGTTATACATTTTGGTAAAAAAGGTAAATTGAGTCCCAGGTACATAGGACCTTTCGAAATTCTAGAACGAATTGGGGTTGTAGATTATCTTTTGGAAATGCCGCCAAATCTCTCCCAAGTTCACGATGTGTTCTACGTACCATTGTTGAGAAAATACATGCCTGACCCAACACATGTAATCACCTATGAGGATGTAGAATTGGAACCCAATCTGTCTTATTGCGAAGAGCCCGTCAGGATTCTTGATACTAGAGGACAAGTGGGGAGAAACCGGACGACTCGTCTGGTAAAAGTTCTATGAAAAAACCATTAGATGGAAGAGGCAACTTTAGAACCTGAGGAACTTATGATGAAGAACCACTAGAGACTTTTTATGTAGTAATATCCTAGAAATTTAAAGGATGAAATTATTTGGAGAGGATATTGTAACACCCCAAGCTTCTATGGTACACTTCTCTTTGAATAATACAGTAGCGTGTGTTGTACGAAAATTTGAGTTCTAACACTCACCACAACCAATCATACTAGCTGTTATGAATAGTAATACCACATTTTTGAAATTTTATAAATTTTATCTTTCAAAATGGACTTGATTTTTGGATTCTGAATATCGAAATTAGCTTAGGGTGATTTTTTGGTATTTTTCTGAAAACTTTCAATTTTTGATGAATAGTGAAAAACACTGAGTTATAGTTTAAAACCAAATTTTTATTTAAATAATTATTAATTTTATTTAAATTTAATTAAGGTCAAAATAGATACATAATACCTATATAATTTTAATGTAATTCATTGGATTCACTTTAGAATAATTTTAGATATATAAAAATTTTATGGAACTTTTCACCGTCTTTTTCCCACCTCCTAGAAGAATTTGCAAATTCACTTAAAATTTAATTTTACAGCTTCTGTGAGTAGAATTTCAAAAATCCAAGAGACATGGTTAATATCAAGGAGTAAAATTTTGTTCAATAAGATAAAAATAATTTTTTTTTGTGAATAATAACTTTTTACTTTTATTTACCACGGTTAAAAGTAAATAGGTTAATTAAGGGTAAAAATGATATTATTATTACCCTAACTGTTGGAACCACTTTGTGTATAAGGTTGTATTTGTTGTCAATAGTTGTCAATGCAGATCAAAATGAAGAAGATCATGAAGTACTCCGATGAAGTAGAGGAGTGGTGATTCAGATGATTGTAGTGCTGATCTTAAGTTCAAAGAACATGTGTCAAAGGTGATACATTGTTTACAACAATGAAGAATGTGAGGAGTAATCCATTCGAGGATGATTAAAGAAGAATGAGGTTTTTGGATGAAGACCATGCAATTACTCATGATTGCATGAGAACGATGCTAGAGACTTCTTGACGGATTGAATCACATGTTTTGCATGAAGTTGATCATGACAGCCATGCTAGAGACTTCTTGACGGATTGAATCACATGCTTTGCATGAAGTTGATCATGACAGTTGATGAAGAAGAAAATGTGCCATTGAGTTGACTTCTGAGATGGCCATGCAGAGATTGCAATTATGAGATGGCCATGCACATCACATTGTATCAGAAGATAATGGTACTAAAGTTGTTCCTTCAAAGAATACATATCACAATAGTGGAGTTTGTGATAAAATCCAAAGAGTTGCTCAAGGATACAGATCACCAAGAAGAAGTGCTGTTGAGGTGATCGTGCTTGTTGACAAAGCAAACAAACGACATACAAATTTGTTGACAAAGGAGATTCCACGGTGACATGTCGAGTTCAAGAGTTGTGGTCAACGATCTATGTTTGATTCATGAACATCGACAGAGGAATGGATGATCTGGAGGCGGTACAAAAAGATCAGATACAAAGTGGCGCCGTTTTCCAGTGTTTTCCAAATTTCAGGGCCTCAAAATCAACAAATGAAGAATAGTGATTTTGGCAAAGGGACTTGCGCGCCATACTCTTGGAGGATAAAAGACTTGCGCGCCATATGTTTTTGAGGATCAGAACATCAAAATTTGGCTAAGGAAAGAAGGTCGCACAAGTGTTGGTTGGGTCACGCAAGTGAGTTGCGCGACAGAGGTTACTGGAGACAAGACTTGCGCACCGTTGAGGGACTTGCGCGCCTCCACGCAGGGGGTCCAGTTTGCCTATAAATACTGGACCACCCCTCCTCATTTCCTACAGAGCTCAAGACTTTGAGATTGTTCGAGCTCTCGTCGCGCAGGTGGTTGAGCCGCACAAGTGGTAGTTTGGTCGCGCAAGTAGAGGTTGTGCGCCAACTGATGGTTGAGCGCCCTAGGTGATTTGGGCAAGGAAGGAAGTGAGTCGCGCAGGTTTGAAGTTCAAGAAGGAAGAGTCGCGCAGGTGCTTTGGAGACACTTGCGCGCCAGGTTATACTTGCGCGCCGGGGGAGACTTGCGCGCCGGGCTTGAAAAGAAGAGCCAGATATTGTTAAAGTATGCCCGCCTTTATGGAGCTGCACAAGAGCTGAACTATTGCCTGATACTACTGGTGCAAAGTGATATTGAAGAAGAAATCTAAATGATACATGCATGCTCTCATGCATACATGGAGAACTGATTCTGACAACGCCGAGTAAGCTGAGCTTCATTAAGTAAGCAATCACATCAGTGATTGTGATTCAGGCAAACAAAGACAAGGGGATCTAGTGCATTCATTCATTGCACTAAAGAAGAAGGATTGAACTAAAAGGAGCATCAAATCTGAACCCTGATGCAAGAAATGTCTCATGCTGAACAGGAGACGAAGAACTTCAATGTACACCTATTGAAGAGACCTTCACATCTATAAACTGAGTGAGACTTCACCAATGGCAGTGAGCCAGGGGGAGTCAACGGGAGTGACCCGAGGGACGCAGTGAGCTATCCCTGAACAATTGTAAAGGCAGTGAGCCTGGGACAGAGTGTCTGTACCCGAACATTTGTAATCTGCAGCTAGTGAAGCATAGTGGATTTAGGTACGACCGACAACCTGTCGGCGTATGCTCCTTGGACGTAGCCCTTAGTGGTGAACCAAGTAAAAATAGTTGTGTCATCTCTCTGCATGTGAATGTTTAATTGCCGCTCATATCCATCATACAGGTTTAAGTAGTTCCTACCAACGTGGGAACAAGATCCACAACTAAAAGAAGAAAAAGTTGCCACCCTGATTCACCCCTCCCCTCTCAGGGTGTCCCGGGGTCCTACAAGTGGTATCAGAGCCAGGTTAACGTATGTTGGATATTCTCCAGTAATTCTATTGAGAAGGGGATTTGAGTTTCTTTCCTAGAGTCAACAATGAAGAGCAGTCTTGATAATGAAGCAGTCATTTCTGAGCAGAAATCTATATCCACCACGACTTTGACAAATAGGAAAAAGAAAGATAAGAAGATGATGAAGAAGTCCCCCACATCCAAAGAAGATGTAGTGTCTTGTTCTCCATGCCATTCCAATAATGAAGAAACTTTAGGCCTGGAAAGTATCAAGCAGGTGGCTCAGAACTCATCCAGTGGAAAGGATGATACCCCTAATTTAAGCTTTCAGGAAAAACTTAGAACATATCTGCATGATATTCCAGAAGAAAGGGTTGCTATTATTTGTAGCCTATTCCAATCTATGCAGGTTGAGATCAATCGATTAGAAAGGGAAGCTGACAATATGGAAAAAGGGTTGGAAATAAAAGTTATGGAAAGTATGAAGCTCATCAAATGGGTGAAAGTATTTGAATAAGAAGAGGAAGTCAATAAGACTTTAAAAGAAAGGATCCATGCACTTGAAGTTGAGCTGAAGAAGAGCAATGAAGTCAAGAATTTTTGTTTGGAAGAAACTTCCATTAAATTCAGGGAACTTGACTCTTTGTTACAAAACAAAGTTAAGATGCATGAAGATGAGGTTGAAAGTTTGAAGAAGACTTGTGAAGAGAAGATGATCACGATTGAAGATCATAAGATCATCCTCAATATTGTGGGTCAAAAATTGGAAGCTCAGTTGACCAAGATTGAGAACACACATATTGAGACTTCACAAAAGAATGAAATGAGTGATGCTTGCACTCAATGTTCGTTGGAGGAGTCTAAAGCTGAAATGCCTCCAACATGTGATAAGAAGATTATGACAACTCTTGATTATCCACATCAAGAATCAGTTGCTATTGGAACTCAATGCTCACTGGAAGATTCTATTGTCAAAAGACCTCCAACATGTGATAAGAAGATCATGACTTCACTCTTTGATCTATCACAAGCAACTGAGAAAGTGAAGGTACCATCCAATCCATCTTGTACTCATATTTCTAAATACACTCCTACAATCAGTGAAGGTGGGAAGAAAAGATCTAAACAAGTATGGATGAGGAAAGGTGAGAAGAAGAAACCTACCACCATGGCTAGGGTGGATGGGAAGAAAAAAGAGGAAGTGGTTTCCTCAAATAGAGCACAAAAGATTAAGCAGATGACCCAACAACTTAATACAGAAGACACAAAGGAGAAAAGATTTGTGGGTCAATGTTGGTGCTGCAACAGATTTGGGCACTGTGCACTGGATTGTTTCTATAATCCCTTTCATGGAAAAGCACAGGGAAAGCCTATATCCAAGGGGAGGAAGCCAGAGAAGAAGAAGCAACATCCACAGGTCCAGAAGCATCTGTTTACAGCAAACCGATTTGGAATGCTTGATAACATCTGTGATGTATGCAACGATAGTAGTCACAGGAATGGTGCATGCCTAGGTCAACAGATATCCAGAGCTGATAAGAACAGAAGACCACAAAATCCATCTAAGTATGAAGAAAGTACCTTGGGAAGAAATCAGAAGAATATTGCAAACACACCTCTCCCTAAGAAGATTTCAAGTAGGAAAGCTGAGAAGACCCAGGATTTTAGATCCATGAAATTGAAGGGTCATTCATCCAAAAGAAACACTAAGTGGGATGAATCTCGGATGAACCCATGTGGAAGACCTAAACCAGCTACAAAAGTTCCACATGACATATTGGTCATCTGGCCAGAAGATTTGAAAAGAATAAGGAAATTTGAAGATGAGAAGGCCAAGGCTGGTGAAAAAGGAAAAGGAAAACTTTCACATGATGTAGACACAGTGCAGGAGAGATTGCAAACAAAGAGAAACACAAGTGTCAAAGAAGTTCTGTGTGAGAGATGAAAGAAGTCTGGCCACATTGCAAAAGGTTGTCTAACCTTAATACCAGAGCAAGAAGCAGTCTTTAAGAAGAGTAAGAATGTATCATTCATGATGGCTGCTAAGCAGAACAATTCTCCACACAAAGCAGAAGAGAATGTGAACAGAGCCATGCCACACCGACAGATGTCAGAACATATGTTCGAACGTGCAGGCATGAAGACTGGAGTGAACAGAGTAACTTTGTTGAGAAAAGAGCCTCAACCAAGAAAGTCTTCTTGATGAAGCAAGAAGAAACCACCTTATTCCCGTAATCATTTCTGTATTGTATTTGTACTAATAATGCAGGGAATTGAAGGTGAAGCATGCTCTCAGGGGGAGAACCTGAGAAGTAGTGAATGTTGTCAACTCTTGATAGCCAAGCTGAAGAAGTTTCCATCCTTAGTAGATTCTTCAATTGATATTCAAAGAATATGATGATGAAGGATCACTCTTGATGAAGATGATGAGGAGTGTTTCCCTTGCAGGGGAGAAGAATGAAGAAGCTTCCATAATCACTGTTTCAATCAATATCAACTCCAGCTGGACTCAAAAGTAGTTACTCTGTGAATTTCTTGAAGAACATGCCAATGGAGAAGGTATGTCATTTCTCAATCACTATCCCTTGGTTACTCAGAACAAATATTATTTTACAAAGGGGGAGTAACTGAATTGATCAGTGACATAAAGAGAATGGAAGTTCCCCAAGGTCACTTATCCTGCCAATTGCACTTGAATGTTTTTGATCTATTTGCTGAAGTGAGTGCAGGGGTTTCAGGTTGATTATTCTCTATCATAGTTGATCTTCTTCTACCTGGAATTAAAGTGGTAAACCCTTGAAGACAAGATACACGAGTTATCATCTAATGTTGGTATCATGATCTGTGGATAATGGACAGCCTTGTTGACTTAATCAAATCCTCTTGTTTTCTACATCGAGCATTGCTCAAGTAGACTTAGAGTGAAATGATTAATGAAACATTGCTTAAGTGTGGATTGATACCCTCCCTACCATGTGCTTTGTATTTCTTGTCAATAAGGGGGAGAGAAAGTGAAATGAAAAGAAATGTTGATTTGCTGAGAAGATTCTCATTTTGACATTGACAGATTCATTTCAGAAGATGTATAAGGTATTGACAACAAAATACAAAGGGGGAGATTGTTGGAACCACTTTGTGTATAAGGTTGTATTTTTTGTCAATAGTTGTCAATGCAGATCAAAATGAAGAAGATCATGAAGTACTCCGATGAAGTAGAGGAGTGGTGATTCAGATGATTGTTGTGCTGATCCTAAGTTCAAAGAACATGTGTCAAAGGTGATACATTGTTTACAACAATGAAGAATGTGAGGAGTAATCCATTCGAGGATGATTAAAGAAGAATGAGGTTTTTGGATGAAGACCATGCAATTACTCATGATTGCATGAGAACCATGCTAGAGACTTCTTGACGGATTGAATCACATGTTTTGCATGAAGTTGATCATGACAGCCATGCTAGAGACTTCTTGACGGATTGAATCACATGCTTTGCATGAAGTTGATCATGACAGTTGATGAAGAAGAAAATGTGCCAATGAGTTGACTTCTGAGATGGCCATGCAGAGATTGCAATTATGAGATGGCCATGCACATCACATTGTATTAGAAGATAATGGTACTAAAGTTGTTCCTTCAAAGAATACATATCACAATAGTGGAGTTTGTGATAAAAGCCAAAGAGTTGCTGAACGATACAGATCACCAAGAAGAAGTGCTGTTGAGGTGATCGTGCTTGTTGACAAAGCAAACAAACGACATACAAATTTGTTGACAAAGGAGATTCCATGGTGACATGTCAAGTTCAAGAGTTGTGGTCAACGATCTATGTTTGATTCATGAACATCGACAGAGGAATGGATGATCTGGAGGCGGTACAAAAAGAGCAGATACAAAGTGGCGCCGTTTTCCAGTGTTTTCCAAATTTCAGGGCCTCAAAATCAACAAATGAAGAATAGTGATTTTGGCAAAGGGACTTGCGCGCCATACTCTTGGAGGATAAAAGACTTGCGCGCCATATTTTTTTGAGGATCAGAAAATCAAAATTTGGCTAAGGAAAGAAGGTCGCGCAAGTGTTGGTTGGGTCGCGCAAGTGAGTAGCGCGACAGAGGTTACTGGAGAAAAGACTTGCGCGCCGTTGAGGGACTTGCGCGCCTCCGCGCAGGGGGTCCAGTTTGCCTATAAATACTGGACCACCCCTCCTCATTTCCTACGGAGCTCAAGACTTTGAGATTGTTCGAGCTCTCGTCCCGCAGGTGGTTGAGCCACGCAAGTGGTAGTTTGGTCGCACAAGTAGAGGTTGCGCGCCAACTGATGGTTGAGCGCCCTAGCTGATTTGGGCAAGGAAGGAAGTGAGTCGCGCATGTTTGAAGTTCAAGAAGGCAGAGTCGCGCAGGTGCTTTGGAGACACTTGCACGCCAGGTTATACTTGCGTGCCTAAGACTTGCGCGCCGGGGGAGACTTGCGCGCCGGGCTTGAAAAGAAGAGCCAGATATTGTTAAAGTACGCCCGCCTTTCTGGAGCTGCACAAGAGCTGAACTATTGCCTGATACTACTGGTGCAAAGTGAGATTGAAGAAGAAATCTAAATGATACATGCATGATCTCATGCATACATGGAGAACTGATTCTGACAACGCCGAGTAAGCTGAGCTTCATTAAGTAAGCAATCACATCAGTGATTGTGATTCAGGCAAACGAAGACAAGGGGATCTAGTGCATTCATTAATTGCACTAAAGAAGAAGGATTGAACTAAAAGGAGCATCAAATCTGAACCCTTATGCAAGCAATGTCTCATGCTGAATAGGAGACGAATAACTTCAATGCAGACCTATTGAAGAGACCTTCACGTCTATAAACTGAGTGAGACTTCACCAACGGCAGTGAGCCAGGGGGAGTCAACGGGAGTGACCCGAGGGACGCAGTGAGCTATCCCTGAACAATTGTAAAGGCAGTGAGCCTGGGACAGAGTGTCTGTACCCGAACATTTGTAATCTGCATCTAGTGAAGCATAGTGGATTTAGGTACGACCGACAACCTGTCGGCGTATGCTCCTTGGACGTAGCCCTTAGTGGTGAACCAAGTAAAAATAGTTGTGTCATCTCTCTGCATGTGAATGTTTAATTGCCGCTCATATCCATCATACAAGTTTAAGTAGTTCCTACCAATGTGGGAACAAGATCCACAACTAAAAGAAGAAAAAGTGGCCACCCTGATTCACCCCTCCCCTCTCAGGGTGTCCCGGGGTCCTACACTAACACATGTCCTAATTCTATTGGATAAGTATAGTTCGACCAAAAACAACCTTAGGAATAAAATTTGAACCTCTTTGGTCCACTTGTATTAGATTAGGACATTTATTATTATTCAATTCAAAGAAGATTTAAAAGAGATAAAATCGAAGTTTAATAACAAAAAAATTTAAAATATAGGGTTATAAATAAGATAAATTAGATTATAAATATTTATTATAAAGCCAAAAATATTTCCTACATAATGGTTTTTTATTTATAATTTTTAGAAGTTAAATAATTTAATTTATTTATGACACAATGGTGTTGCAGTAATTACCTAATTAATGAAATATTAAAATAATTGATATTATAAATACCCAAATAAATGTAATTTTAGACTTTTTATGAATTATACTAATTTTATAGGTTAATATTACATATTAGTGCTGGTTAGATGAATTATTTTCGAATTAATAATGCTGTTATGAATTTTTCAAAAACAAAATACCAAATAGTGTGAAAATTGACAAAAAAAGAGTTTTTAAAACCAATATTATATTATTAGTTGATATTCTATTCCTAAAAATACAAGTATTGGCCAAAGGACTTATATAATGATAGGTGTATCATTAATGAACAACTTGGGCTTCTATTGGAAGTATATAGTATGTTTATTAACCATATAATATAAAAATACAAAGAGACAGGGTAAATGTCAAACTATTTAAGTAAGAGTTAAATCTAAATGATAAAGTTAATATAGTGACCCAAACCTGTCTAAAACCTATTGGTTGAGTTGTTTTCGACCCATCCACACCTTATAATTTAAATAATCTATTTTGGAGCCATTATAAACATAAAATTATTTTATTACAAAATAGTATTTATAGCTTTTCTTAAGGTGCCCCTCACTCCTCTTATAAAAGGGCACTCCCCCTTCTCTCTAATTCACACATTCAAAGCCATTTTTCTCTGCCAAAATCTACCCAAATACCCTCTAAACTTCTCTAAATTCATCATATAGGAATTCATTTAGTTAGTAATCCAACTTAAGGAGCCCTTTTGATCAAATCAAAAGGAAGAACTCGAAGAAAAGGTAATAATTTCACCACCCTCTTTCAAGTTCTTTTCTTCTTCCACTTCTTCTTTAATTGTTATTTCCATTATAAAATAATAACTCCAGTATCTTATATATACTATGATGTTATTATAAATATGGTTCAACCATATTCATTATTCAATCCACCCTTTGAATGATATGTCACCATACGTGCGTACGTACGGATTACCGTCTCCACGTCGTGGTGTAATTATTATTCAATACATTATTATTTGGATGGGTATAATAATGATGTTTAATTCATGTAAATAATAAATATGACATGATAATTATTCTGTATATATGATATACCATCCAATTATGTAATATTTTAATATCAAAAGAATGATATTTTCCCTCATGTGTACGTACGGATTACCGTCTCCATGAATGCGATGAGATTCATTCCCCATCTTATCCATTCAAGACTAATTTTCATTAGATGATTAAAAATGATTTTTAAAGACTTGATATCATTCTGGATATGAATATGATACATCCCATCGATAAAAAATATGACTCACATACCAAAGAATATAGAGTAAAACGAATCCGTTAACACCTAAAACGACGATAATACTAAGATATTATTAACAAAACAATGTTAAAAGATCATATATGATATCATATTAATGAATTTGATCCTTGTATAATTTAATAACAATTATTTAACCATTATATATGAGGTTAACCTACCCTCAACCAAGGAAAAGTACAAGGTAAGGGGTTTCTTATCTCACTTTTAATTCCATGAGATTTCCATTGTTCACCACTTATTTATTGCATGTGGTGTATTGTGTACCACCATTTGATATATATTATCAAGATTCTCTTTAAATTCATGATATTATTTTATGCATTTGGTTTTTATTGACTATTGTTCATACAACTCGATTGATTACAATGAGCTAAGGGTTAATTTTACAATCTCTTCATTATCTGAGGTTGTTTATACGTAATTATCTACTTGGACTTCTTTATCATCCACATACATGTTTCTCAAAAATGTATTCCAAAACATTTTTACTATTTACTATACTATGGGTTAAAGTCATCTATAACCTTTTTTGACTTTTATAAGATGTTTATAAAGGAATATTTCCATCGTTTCCCAAACAAGGTCCTTTTAAACCTTTTCAACAAAATTAAGGTAAGATTTTCTTTTATAAATTATATGGAGGGTGTAACTGTTTTACGCCGTTATAAAATAGTCAAATATTCCCTTACAATATTATAAGAATATTGTCAAAGTAAATGTTTTCTTTTATAATTATGTGACTTTTAAATGATTTCAAAAAAGATATATTTCTCTCAAATAGTTTTGATTTCATCTATGTTAACATCCTTTGATAGATTGTAAGCTTATTTGAAGTTGATTTATTATGATAAAAAACCTCCATATTGTATTGAAATTTTTGTGATATGTTCGAAAATGGATGTGTAATTTTTATACCATTCATGGTTTATGGATAAAGTATTGACATTTCATATGCTAGTTTTAATTCAAATTTTTATGTTATGTTTAAACCTGTTCATATGAGGAATACATTGGACTTAGTATGTGATATGTGGAGCCTACTATAGCTCCTCAATGCATCAGTAGGTCTAATGATACAAACTAGTGTCTTTGCACAAGGCCTTGACAAAATCTTATTTGTAGTCTTGGCACAAGGCCTTGACTATGTGGTTATGATAGTCTGGCATTATGCATTCCATCATTAGGAAAGTGGTTATTGATATTTCATGTGATTATTCGACTAGTAGAATATCCATGTGAATAAGTAAATGGCATTATTTCATTTTATTTTTGCCATATTATGCTGAAGTTCAAGTTTAAAAGGCTTTTGTTTTAGTTATACATTGCTGAAATGTTAATGCTTATTTATGAAAGTTTCTGCTATATTATTATCCTTACTGAGCATCTGAGCTCACCCCTTTCTATGTTTTATTTTTCCCAGGATGTGAATATGGATTTTATGACTAACCTGCAGGGATAGTCTGAGGGGATATGAGTATGGACTATGAATACTATTTTGTTGTTGTTTTCACTTTATCATGTAATGTAATGATTATGAATGTATCTAGTGTTTCCAAGGCTACTAAACTAATCAGTATTTCGAGACTTGATCTTTTGTGATCATGCCAATGATATTTAATAATAGACCGACTCTGCGTAACTGGGTTCGGGGCATTACAGTCATCAATTCAAGGTATGATCTACCTTTTTTCTTTCAGTTTCTTCAATATATTTCCTCTATTATCTCTTTACCATGTGATGGAACATGATCTCCATGTTTCTAATGGGGTTTCCCTTTGTTGTTGTTGGTGCGACGTTACCTGGAATCCTTAGATGGATGCAGATCTTGTGGGAGAGGTGATTGGGCTCCATTGGGTTGATCCGTTCTCATACAAAGAAAATCGATTACTTTTTGAGGTAGGGGATTTGTTTCATATCTAGTTATTTACATGAAATCATATCGCTAGCATAATTTTCCCCTTGGATCTCAACAAAATTGACATAACAAATATTTGAACTGGTTTAAAGAATTGATATCGATTGCCTAGAGATATAGTTGCTTTATATCGTGATAACATATTTCCACTTGATTCTCTAGATAGTGTGATATATATTCCTTTGTTGGTTAAAATATTTTTCTTTATGGAAATTGTTAAAGATCTTAAATCCATAATTAATTGATAATTATTTATCTATGGGTTTAAACAGGCATGTTTGATGAATCATGATGTTGTTCCTGCTTAGGATGTCCATAGTTGGAACCTGTGAATAATGAATCAGTTAATTCAAGATGGAATAATAAATCAGTTGTGGGATTAAATATAATGATTTTGTGGGGCCTCAGTTTCCTACTTTTGGTAAAGTACAAGTGCCTTATGCTTTGGAGACTTAAGAGCTCATTATTTGGGAAGCATGGATGCCTTGTTTAGATCCAAGAGCCCAATTTTTATGTTTGTTTATTTCATGCTGCTTGTGATGTGATGGCAGAATAGGATGGCTGAGCTTGGAGGCATGTTGTAATATGTGGGGGTGGTAGGCCCGATTTTTGTGGTAGTATTTTATTCCTGGATTGGAGAGATGCATTGGTTTATTCATGTGGGTGTTGGGGAGGGCACCAAAAATCATGGAATTGGTTGAATCTATGATTACCTATTGATATGAATATTGGATTCAGGATGAAACTATTATTTTTATCTTATTTACTTTTCCCACTGCTTTAGGCAACAGGTTTTTTCTTACTCTCCTTCTAAGGGAGGCAACGATGCATGGGGTTTGCCCCATGCTTTTTGTTTTTAGCTTATCATGGTTGGATGGGTCTATGTTTTTGCAATAGGTTGCAAAAATTCGATGGGTAGTTCATCTACTCACCATATTGAGCCCCTTGTGTTTGTTATCTTAGAATGTTTTGTTAGAATACCTAGAAATATGGAAAGTGGTAATGATTTTTAAATAAAATAATAAATGTTTAACAAATGGGGTTGGAGCTTGCTCTGATGCAATCATGGGGTTAAAATTATGAGAATCCATAGACTCTGTTTGGTTATTCTTAGAGGGTGTGGATATTTGTTGAGATGAAAATGAAATGTAATGTATAAATGATGATGGTTAATTAATGTTTAAAGAATTAATTAATGTAAAGTGAAACAAATAAAAATTATAAAGTAACTTAATGTATCTATTTAAATGGTTGTGTACTTATAAGACATATAGTCTTAGCAGTGGCAGTCAGGCGTTTGAGAGATGTTATATATAGCTGAGTCTAAGAATAGGTTATGGCCATAGTGTGGTTGTGAGATATATCATATCATGTAAGTTTATTTATTTCTGTACACTACTCCAGCCAATCAGATAGGGAAACTGACACCCCTAGGATTCAGAGCCTTGGGGGGGGGGTGAGTGTTTTCCCCACTATCATGGTGGGAGGATGGATGGCTGACTACCCCCATTAGACTAGCCCTCTTCTCTTGGTAGTTACTTGTGATAGTCTTCCCAACATTTAGTTTTCCCCATATATGTGTGTTGAGGGATGTAATGGATTGTGTTTATTCACACACATATATTCTTAATATATTTTCTAAAAGGATACTATAGGTATAATGTGTATGGGTTGTGATGGATTTAGTATCCTTACTCAGTGTATGGGCTGCAATGGATTTAGGTATAATACCTGATGTATGATATATGTTATGTAGGATATGGTGGATCTTGGAAACTACCTGGTTGCTTTTGGTTGGGTGGATTTTGTGGTGATTTTCACGAGGTGCATGTTTTGGTGCTTCTCCCAGGTGTTTATGGGCTAGCCTTTTTGGAGAGAGATTCTCAGGACGTGTGACATTGGGGAAAAGTGGAAAACAAGTGGGGAAGTGGTAGCGGGGTACCCTTGACATTATTTATTATATTATATACACTTGTATATGATACTTGGTGAGAGTAGCTATGTTGAGGATGAGAAATTAGTATAAATGTTTAGGTGACTAGTTAGTTTCACCTGTTGTTCATTGTGATTTAGCATGCTTTATTTAATTTTGCATAAGAGGATCCAAGGAGGATCCTACCAAGTATACTATTATACCAACCATACATTATATAAATTATTTTTCAGGTCACTTAGGGGAGTTTAAAGATTTTGATGGTTAATGCTAGATTAGGGTTTTGCAGGAGTTGTTCAAACTTTGTGGTTGCAACCGTTTTTCTTTATATCAGTACATACAGTTTTCCCTTTTATTTGTAGTAGTTCTTCCGTGACATTACATATAAAAACTTGGGTTTATTTTTCATAGTAGGTATTGGTTGGTGTCTATATTATATCTCTCATTCATGTCTGTTATCTTAGAGGTCAATGCCTGACATCTATGTGTTTACTATACACTTAGATCCAGTCTCCAACTCAGGGCCTACTTGAGGTGGGAATCAGGTGTCATTATCTCTCTTCTACCATTGATGGCCCATGAGGGGTACATTTTGTGGGGAGGGGGCCATGACATACTAGCATCAAATCATTGGTTGAGGGATAGGACGGTTTTTGGAGCTAGGTATAGGTGAGGTTTCATGGGTTGGTAGGGAAATAGTGTCAGATTGGTTTAGAAAGAACTATAAAAACGAGATACTAACTGAGGAATGGGTATTTAGGGCCCCTGTGTTTCGATGCATGAAACTTTAATAGTATAGTGGCTACTAAACGAAGTGATACTAGTTTTAGGATAAATACCTAGGAAAAATTCATGCATCATTTTTCTTTGCATCTTTTTTGAATGGGTATACATTGGGATAGGTTAAGCTAAAATGAATAAAAGAAAAAAAAAATAATGAAAGTTAAAATCTTCCATATTCCATTTTTAGGGGCTCTAAATGTTTGTTATTCTTCAGGTACGGCTCCAGGTTAATTTCCTCATCAGGTTCACAAAGAAGATGTTCATAAGGTTGCACCAACATATCTCCACAAAGTAAATCTTGACAGTGAATACACTTAGAGGAGGACACTCTGAGAGTTTTAGTGATAGAGTATGTAGAAGTATGAGGGATCCATTTCAAATGAAGTTATAGGATACTGGTAGAAGGAGTTTGAGATAGCCTTCAGTTTGATCCATGACCATAAGGAGCACTGAGTGTCATTGGTTGTGATGATGCTGCATGGGGAAGTGAGGAAGTGGTGGTTCTTGTTCATCAGGGATCACGAGGAGTCGGAAGTATCGTGGCAGAAGTCCTAAGATCAGTTTAGGGCCATGTTTCTTTCTTTGACTCTGAAGGAGACCAGTCGATTGGAGCTTCTTACCCTTTGTCAAGGAATCTCATGTGTGCAAGAGTTTGGGTTCCATTTCAGGAAGCTTGTGTGATATGCTTCGGACCTCATGCCAGATAAGGAGGCAAGGGGTGACGCATTTCAAGGAGCCCTTGCATCCAAATATCTAGTACTCTGTCACTCTATTTGTGATGAAGACATATCATGAGGTATTATTAAGGGAATAGGTTATCTAGGGGACGCTCTCAGGACCATATCATCATGAGAGGGGATTAATCAAGATTTATCATAAAGAAATGATGTGGTTCGGGGTTCCTTATTTCTAGGGAATTAGAGTTTTTGTTTGGCCTGGGGTAGGTACCATCCCTCAATGTCGCATTTAACTTGGAGAAATGGCTCTTAGTAACATCATAAGTAATAATGTACTTTTTTTCTTGTGGATGTTGAGGTCATTAGCAACATGAGTGCACGACCTTGATGGGAAGTCAGTGTGTGCCAAGTGTTCCGCTCCAAGTTCCTCTATTGAGGCACTTTCAGTGGTGGAAGCAGTAGCAGGTTGCACCAACTATAGATCAATAGAGATTTGATAGGGTAGGTAGAGGAAAACCTCAGGACACTCCACATCCTTGAAGATCAGAGTGAGTCTGTGGAGGCGGTCGTCAGTAGGGTTCGAGAGGCCGTGGAGCCTATCGTGATCAGCTTCGTGCGTCAAAATTGCCAGCACCAGGGGAGACAAACATTGTTCAAGGTACCCTTTTCTTTTTTTCTATGTGGGTTTATACATTATTTGATTTAGGGGTGACACATTTCATCATATCATCTTCCCTTTTTCATGCCTTGGTACTTGAGGTTGGGATCCTTCTAGTGCCCTTGTAATTGGCTATGCCAGTTGGAGGTCGACCTGACTTGTTTGAAGTATGTAGAGACCATGATCTAGTGTTGGGGAAGAACCAGTCTTGGGAAGATTTCCTATGTTTATGAATAGAACCATATGATTTAATCACTGGTATGGATTCTTTTATTCGATGTAGGCTGTCAAGGATTTCTTCTAGTGGAAGGTGGTGTTCTTCTATGTTAATGGAGAGACAGCTGTGTTTTTTCGAAAGAGAGAACCTGAGATGGTTCAGAGGTGTGTTACTTCTTTATCATCCTTGATGGATGAAATGATTATGATTTCTTTTTTAGGTTCATTTATCATCATTTCCAAGGGTCATGGAAGAGTACCCTGATGTCTTTCTAGAAGCGGTTGTAGCATTACCCCCATGATTGGAGATCGAGTTCAGGACTGAGCTACAACTAGGTGTGTCTGATATCTCGATGTCTCCATATATGATAGAGACTTATGAGTTGTAAGAGATGGGTATATATATCTATGGTCTATTTTAGTGTGGTTTTGTTCGGATGAGTGTGTCACAATGGGGTGCACAAGTTTTGTTCGTGGAAATGACTGATGGAATTTTGAAGTTTTTTATTGATTATAGCCACTTAAACTGTGTGACCATGAAGAACTGCTATCCTCTTCCATGGATTGATGATTTATTCAATCAACTGAAGGGTAAAATTTGGTTCTCAAAGATCTATTTGTGGTAATGATATCATCAAATTCATGTGAAGGATGAGGATATCCCGAAGACTGCTTTCTGTTGTCATCATGTGCATTATGAGTTTGGTATGATGCCATTAGGTGTGAGGAATTATCTAGTTGTGTACATGGTGTTAATGAATGTTGTGTTTAATGAGTTCCTGGATAATTTCATCGAGGTTTTCATCGATGACATCCTTGGGTTCTCTGTATTTGAGGAGGAGCATGCAAGGCATCTGCATGCTATTTTGGGAGTTTTTTCTATGATAATCCATTTGAGAAGTTATTGAAGTGAGTGTTTTGAGATCAAGAAGTAATATTTTTGGGAAATTTTGTACCCCAATAGGGAGTATCTATGGCTCTGTCAAATATATAAGCATTTGTGTCTTGGGAAACCCCCATGATAGAGGCATATGTTTAAAGTTTCCTTAGTATTTCCGGATATTACAGGAGGTTTGTAACCGAATTTTATTGGGTTGAAACTCCTATGATATTGTTGACCAGAAAGGATTAGTCATTATTTTTGATTGATCAGTGTCAAGAAGTTCTCAAGAATCTAAAGGAGAAGTTGCTCCGTTCTGTAGTTCTTTGTCTGCCAGTAGAAGGAGTTCAGTTTGATGTTTTCAATGATACTCTACTTATGGGGGTTAGGTAGTGTTCTGAAGTACTATAGATCAGTTGTTTATTATGGGTATCCAAAGTTGCATCCCAATGAACATAAAAATTCCACCCATGATCTCATGTTGGAAGTGTTGGTGTTTTCCCTGATGTTATAGAGACATTACCTCATTAGCGAGTGTTTGGAAATCTTCACCGATCATAAGATCTTGAGGTACATTTTCTCCTAGAATGACATGAACTTATGACAATGTCAGTGGATTTAGTTCTTACAATATTAAAACTTTGAAATTTCATATACATCTATAAAGGGGAATGTTATAACTGATGCACTGAGTAGGAAGTCGTGTAGTGATTCAGTGCATGAATCAGGTGATTCCTAGGGGCGATGAAATAACTTTCAACATTACAACTAGTAATGGGATAATATGTGGCATAGTTTGTCTTTTTTAGATGATGGTGTAGTCATATCTAGTGGAACAAGTATAATAGTCCCACTTGGGTGATCTTGAGGTAGAGGTATAGAGAGACCGAGTTGTTTGTGGTGAGGCCCCTAACTCGATTGGGGAGAGATTGATGTTGAAAATGATGCGACCTTCAAGGAGAGGCCTGTAGAGATCTCGGACTGCAAGGAGAAGGTGGTTCACAAGCATGCTATCCCCATGTTTTATGTTTTGTGGAGTCACAGTGGTGTGAAGGAGAGTACTTGGGAATGTGGGTGGCAGATACATGCTCAATAACCCGATCTGTTTGATGTTTATCTCTTCTTTAGTAATGTTTTTCATTTGGTGGTTGTATACCCTTCTCATTTATGATATAGATTTCTCTTGCTTCTTGTTGTGGCTTGCTCTCTTTTGAGAGGTATCTACCCCAGGAGAGTGTTTAGGATTCAGTTGTGGTTGATTAATGGTTTTTTCGCTTGTTCCCCTAGTGAGGTGGTGAGATAGTGTGGTGGTTAAAGTTTTGAGAGGTATCTCATGAGGTGGCTGTTCAGACACCCCCTTTTCTGTTTCCTCTCAAAGTTGGATTTGAATTTTAGAGGATGATAATGTTTTGAGAGGTATCTCATGGGGTGGTTGTTCAGACACCCCCTTATCTGTTTCCTCTCAAAGTTGGATTTTAATTCCAGAGGATGATTATGTTTTGAGAGGTATCTAATATAAGGGCCTAAATCCATGTGGATTTATCGTTTTCATGTTTTAGAGGCTTGAGGGGGATTGAGGAGGCTTGAAGGAATTATGGAGATGTTAAAGTGTTGAGATATCGAAGCAGGGGGCTTTCACGATGTGAATATGGGTTTCATGCCTTGTATAAATATTTCACAATGTGAAAGAGGGTTTCAATCCATGTAATATTTTAGGGTTTTAAAAAGAAAAAAAGGAAAGTTGATGATTTTTTGGGTGTAAACTCACCCCAAGGAATTACAAGATGTTAAAGGGGACTACACTTTGTGTAATTCCCCACTATTGTAATGTTTTATGTGTTTTCTAGTAGCATGGGTTTTTCAAAGCCTATGGTTGTAGTGGATATCTCTCGACTACAGGTGAACTGGAAACCACTTATTCAATTTTCTGGGGATTCCTTCATCAAGGAATGATTCCTAGATCCCTCCTTTGATCCATAGTGATATGTCTTTGATCCAAGGTATGATCTACCTCTATTCTTATAGTTTCTTTGATTGGTTTCCCCCATTTGTCTTTTCCATGTGATTGAACATGATCTCAATGTTTCTAATGGGGTTTATCTTGGTTTTTTTAGTGTGGTGGTGGCACAACATCCCCATATGGATGCAGATCTTGTAAGAGAGGTGATCGAGATCCATTATGTTGATCTGTTCTCATGCAAAGAACATTGATGACTATTTGAGGTAGGGGATTTGTTGCTTCTCTAGTTATTTATGTGAAATCATAAAGCTAGCATGATTTATCTCCTTGGATCATAGAAAAATTCACATAATAAATATTTGATCCAGATTAATGAATTGGTATTGATCATATAATGATGTTGTTACTTTATATCATGATAACTGTTTGCCTCTTGATTTTCTAGATAGTGGATATCTATACCTTTCTTGATTAGAATTTTGTTCTTCAGGGAAAATTTTCAAGAATGTAAATCCATAATTAAGTGATAATTAATTGTAAAATGGAATATAGATTCATGTTTAAAGAATTTGGTTGTTGTTGTTTAGTTTTCACGTAGCTATAACCTATGAATAATGAATCATTTAATTCAAGATGGAATAAAGAATTGATTTTGTGACTAAATATAACTATTTTGTGGGGCATGAGTTTCCTTCTTGTGTTAAAGGACAAGTGACTTGTGCATTGGAGCTATGAGATCTTGTTGTGTGGTAAGGCTGAATGCCTTGTTTAGGGCTAGGAACCCAGTTGCTATGTTTTTTTGTTTCTTACTACTTGTGATGTTATGCGAGCCTAGGATGGCAGATCTTGGAGGGATATTGTGATATGTAGGGTAGGTAGGCCCAGTTTGTTTCCTAGTAGTTGACACATGGAGTGGTGAGACTCATCAGTTTATGCATGTGGGTGTCACAGAGGACACCAGAGATAATGGAATGAGTTTAAGATCGGCTTACCTATTGATATGAAACTTGGATGCATGATGAATATCTTGTTTTTTTATCAACATTACCTTTCCCACTGCATGATGTAGTTGTTTTTTCTTACTCTCCTTCTAAAGTAGGCAAATAATTATGGGATATGCCACATTCTTTCCATGTTTAGCTTCTCGTGGATGGATGGGTCTATGCTCCAACTATAGGTGGAAAAGAATAAACAAGTAGTTCATCTACTCACCGTGTTAATCCCTTTGTGAGTAGTATGTTAGAATGTTCTCTTAGAATATCTAGAAACATGGAAAGTGGTAATGATTTTTTAAGAAATTAAAAAATGTTTAACCCATGGGGTTTTAGCTTGCTGGGATGAAATGCTGAGGTTATAATTCTGAGAATCCATTGACTCAGTTTGGTTATACCTGGAGGAAATGGATCTTTTTTGAGATGATAATGAGATGTAATGTGGGAATGATGATGGTTAATTAATGGTTAAAAAATTAATTAATGTAAAGTTCAACTAATAAAAATGATAATGTAACATAATGTAGCTCTTAAAATGGTTGTTTTCATATAGGATATATAGTCTTAGTAGTGGAAACTGGGAGTCTGAGATATGTTAGATATAGTTGAGTATAAGAATTGGTTATGTCCATTGTGTGGTTGTGAGATATATTATATCATGTAATTTTTTTGTTCCTATATGCTACTTCACCCAGTTGGTTTGGGAAACTGACATCCCAGGGATTCTGAGCCCTGTGGGGGGGGGGGGGGGGGTGTTTTCCCCAACATTCCAGTAGGAGGATGGATGGATGACTACCCGCTTTGGACTCACTATCTTATATTGGTAGTTACTTGTAATTGTATGAACTATAGTTAGTTTTTCCCATATATTTGTTTAGAGGGCTTTAATGGATTTCAGTTATTCACACACAAATATTATGGATATTGTTTCCTAAAGGATATTATAGGTATAACATGTATGGTCTATGATGCCTTGAGGATCCATACATGATGTATGGGATGTAATGGCTAGAGGTATAATACTTGATATATGATATACATTATGTGGGATGTGGTGGCTCTGAGAAACCACTTAGTTACTTTTGGTTGTGTGGATGTGATGGCAAGTCATAGGAGGTGCATGTTTGGGTGCATCAACCAGGTGTCTGTGGGATAGCCTTTTCGGAGAGAGATTCTCAGGATGTGAGACATTGGGCAAAAGTGGAAAACCGGTGGGGATTTGGTAGTGGGGTACCCTTGACATTTTTTATTATATTATATACTCATATATGAGTTACTTGGTGAGAATAGCCATGGTGAGGTTGGAAAATTAGTATACATGTTTAGATGATGATTTAGTTTCACATTTTATTTACTTTGATTTAGAAAGCATTATTTAATTTTTTTTCATGGGAGGATCTAGGGAGGATCCTAATGATTATATTGTTATACTCACCCTATGTTATATAAAATATTTTTTAGGTCACTTGGAGAAGGTTGGAGATCAGGCTAGTTACCACTAGCTCAGGGTTTTGCAGGATCTTTTCAGGATTTGTGGTCACTATCATTTTACTTTATTTGGGTACTTGTAGTTTTCCCTTTCAGTTGTAGTAGTTCTTGCGTGATATTACATATGTTCACTTGAGTTTATTTTACTTTGAAGTCTGAGTAGGATTTTGTGGGGTTAATCATATATCTCTATTTCACATGTGTTATCTTAGAGGGTAATGCCTCCCATCTCTGTGTTTACTATACCCTCAGTGCTAGTCTCTAACTCAGGGCCTAGTGGAGGCATGACTCGGGATTCATTATCTATCTTCTACCATTTCTGGCCAAAGAGGGGTAAATTTTGTGGGGAGGGTCATGGAATTCAAATGATTCTAAAATAGGTTATTATGATATTTCTTGTACCATATATTCAAGCACATTATAGGATGTACCAAATTATGATAAGGGTTTCTTATATCAATCTTTCAACCCTTGATACATATTTCATATTATTGATAGATTGGAATATACAATGTAATACACAGGGGGGGTGAATTGTGTCTTTTAAAAAATCATCAATAATTCAATCTTTTAACACCAACTATAATGTATGTGAATATGCAGAAATATTCTTCTATATGAAAATATGAAGCCGATAAAGTGAAATAAAGAGAACATATTTTTATAGTCATTCGTGGCACAAATATCCCTACTCCACTAAAACAATTACTCTCTCAGAGAGATTCGTAAATTTCACTAGAATGGCCCTTTTATCACAAGATCAAGATTCCACAACTGAGTTCAGGTAGTTTAAAGCTTTATAAAATTGAATAAAAATCCCTATAGTTATATAATAGAGAACCAGTTATCCATATATTAGATCGAGAAGATGATAATCTACCAAAACCGAGTATGAGTAGTTGAAACTTGAATAAATAAAAAAGAGATTGATTTTTGGAAACTGGTTGAACATCACAATTGAGTTAGCACACAATTGATAGTAGATGGATCTCTTTCTTCAGAAATAATAGTCATCAAGAGAGAATGAGTCTGAAGTGATCTAGGTTGCATATTGTTCTTCAATTTAAAAGCAGCAAAAAAAAGAGCAGTCACAAGCTTACAATAGAATAAGATAGAACATGTATATCTCCAAAATGTAGTCCTTTATCATAGTTGTTCATTTTCTGTAGTAATGTAAAGAGATTTTTAATAAAGGATTCTTATATGCGAATCAATTATCACACTTATATGAAGATGTATTATGAAATAATATATCTAATTGAAAAACATTCTTTGGTATTCCAGATCCAAAAGAATATCTTGACTGATCATGGAAATTAAAATTTCAATTGACTTGGAGAGTTATAAATTACCTTTAGAATAGAAAATATTTACTCTGATGAACAAAGTTCTTTGAAATAATCACAAAAATCCTTGAATCCATCTTTAATTCTCACTTGACCATTGCAGTAATCTCAGATTGAAAAAGATGTATGAAGAACTTCACTATTGAGAACACAACATAGGGTTGAGTTGCATAGTGTAGGGTTCCTTTGTGTAGCGTAGGGTTCCATTGAATATCATAGGGTTCCTTTTCATAGAATAGGGTTAGTTTTCTTATCATAGGGTTTTTTTCATAGTGTAGGGTTACATTACATAGAGTAGGGTGCCTTTATATAGAATAGTGTTTTTTTTGTGTAGCATAGGGTTCTTTTTCATTGCATAGAGATGATGATCTATACATTTATCATTGCCAGCATAAAATCTAGAATGTAGCATTGATTAATCATAAATTCACATTTACATAATGTAGGGTTGAAAATAGTAAATCTAGACTCCAACGTAGGTTTAATGATCTATACACGTGTCAATTTTCCAAACGTAAAGATGACAATCCGTACACAAACTCTTTAGCGTAATGAAGGGTAGACACAATATGAAAATATTGGATTTTCATCATAACCTAGGGATGAAAAATATGTTTCAAGAATCATTAACATAATGAAAAATTCCTTTAAATAGATTATACATTCCTATTAAACTCACATAACAAAACATCATTAGAAAATAAACATGGGTATTTGTGAACATCAAAATCATCATAATTTATAGAGTATTTTTGAGACAATACATTCCCAACAATAAACCCCTTTTTATGATCATAAAACCCATAAAATAATCCATAACAAAAATTAATGAAAATATAGGATTTGTAAAACAAAAAAGTAGATATAGAATTATTTTCAAAATTACAATTTCACAGAATTATTTCGATAAAAACAATTTATAAAAGAAAATGTTGGGGTTTTAAATATTCTCCCCATATCCAATAGAGATAGTTTCCATTAGATAAAAATAAACATTCTCCCCATATTTTGGGATATATAAAATATGGTTTGAAAGAATAAATGAAATAAACCACAAATAACATAGCACACAACTATAAATGAATAATAACGAATTCTGGCATAAGGAAAAAAATATATGATTCGTAGTGAAGTATTAAACTGAGAAAATAAATAAATAAATATAAATATGAATAAATGAATTTTAATAGGCATTAATTTTTTTTGAAAAGTTATAGTACAATAAAAAATCAACAAGGGTCTTAAAAATGAATGGTTAAAGTTCAGTTTCACTAGGGACAGATGGTTCTTCTGGATGAGGAAGGGCATCAAATACACTGCTATGATCAATAAGATTCAGCAATAGGCTCTGGAAATGGTTGTTGAACACTTATTTATAGTGCTGATGTAGCTTCCTTGAATCATTTCCAACATTCAAACATTCAACCAAATTGACCATCACAAATGCATTCATAGCTTCTTCTGAATGAATGAAAGAGATCAACTAGTCTTTCACTTGATTAATCATTGGTCCCAACCTAGATTCACTCAAATTCAGTTGAATCACCAGATGTATTTTATTTTCAAATAGATCATTCGAAGTAATTGTATCACACCGATGAGTGTATAACATGTCATTAAAATCAACTAGTATAGAGGTAATTACTTCAAACTTCCTACGATATTCTGGTGGTGTTTGTTGAGAATAATTAAATTCTTGATTTCTTGCTCTAAGAGACTAAAACTCTCCCCCTATCATCAAATTAAATTTATTAAAATATATATTGTTGATAGGCTCATCCTTTAATGAACAAAATTATCTTGATATCTTGGACCCAATATAATTAAGATCTTCAATATAAATGATATTTTCTTTGAATTATCTTAAAAAATATTCTGATCTCCAAAATATGATCTCGATACTGAAAAAACCCTGTATTATTCTAAATTTTTCTTCTCAACTTCTAATTGTTCTATTAGAAATTAATTCTGAGTCTCCAACAGTTTGATCTTTATAACATGGATATTAGCCTTTGAATTTGATGATTTTGGATAATTAGCACCTGCTGGATCAACTTCAATTAAATCTAGGAATTTCTCACGAGTACCTTTTGGACTATTTCCCAAATTGGATCTCCCAAAACACCAAGATCAAGAACAATTTGGTATCCAAGGTAAGGGATATCTTCCATATGAAGTTCTTGACTTTGATCCCCCTGTAAAACATTCCCATTCACTTGTTAATCACTTCTAGATTCTCTTTTCTCAACAAGTGGAGTGGAATCAACTTCTCTAATAGGGGCTTAAACAACAACTTTTTGAAAATTAACAGTAATTCTTATTCTTTTATAAACAAGAGATTACTCTAGCCTAAAAATGCTTTCTTCATCAGGCCTCTGATGAACTAAACCAACTGAATGGATAATTCTTTGCACCCCCTGAGCAGCTGCTCAAAAATTATGTTGTTTCTACACACCAACTAGCAATAAACTATTACATGAGTTGCTCTAGACCAAACCAAGATTCTTAACTATTCCAGCATTCAATGTATTTCTATGATGAGTATTTTGTTAGAAAAAACATATTAAAAATCATTCCTTTTCATCATAGAAAGAAAGAAGGAATCCTAATAGAGGGTTGATATCCCATTTTTTCATCCTCATAACACTAATGGTTTAGATATCTAATCATAAACCAAATATAATTAAATATAACATTGTTCAAAAGTAGAAACATGACATACATTTATGGATAAAGGACCTTTTCAATCTCCATAGTCCTAAGAGATATTCCTAATTGAATAAACATCTTCATCATGAAACGGTTAAGAGAATGTTCTTTCATAAACAATTTCTTGACAATTATTATTCCAAACAATGAAAACATAAAGTTCTCATACATATGTCTTCCATTACTGATATGTCTTAAATCGAATTGAAAATCCCCTCATGGGGACTACGAGGCATCTCTTCCATTTCCACAAAAGATAAAGAAGATTCATTATTATCAATTGAAGAGATAATAATGTCTTCATCAAAACCAGGACTTAAATAAGCATCTTTATAAAATTATTTAACTTATATTTCTTAAACCATCATCATGTTATCTTCAAAAAATGAAAAAACTAGACATTTAAAACACATTTCTTTCTTAAGTGACATATTTTGTTGAATCTAGATAACCAAAATCTAAAACATTTCTATACAACAATTTGTGAGATTTTTCGGAAGCATAGACATTGTTATCCAACTCAGCATCCACAGATCTTCATGAGGTTTCCATCTCTGAAGGTTTTTATACTGATGGGAATGAGGGTTTAAGGTTTTCAGTAGATAGGAATTTAAAGAGTGAGGTACTCTATTATCCAAAAGGACATGTAAGAGAGGAGAAAAAGAGAGGTAGAAGGCAAAATGTTTTCTCATGCCGATTGAGTATGTACTCATTAAATTTTTTATTTTTAAAAGATAACTATAATTAAAATCGAAATGAAATTATTTAAAAAAAATCATAAAAAAATAAAATAAAAAAATTATAATAGGTTAAATAATGTTTACTTAAAATAAAAATAGATATTCTGGAAAACAATTAATAAACAATCACTTAAACTCAAATATTCATAATCCCCCTAAATAAATTCAAAACTAGCATTGGGAATTTGTTTAGTAAAAATATCAACTAATTGATATTCAGTAATAAAAAATTCTAAATTCATCTCCTTTTAAGGACATGATATCTTAGAAAATAATGCCTTATATTAATGTTCTTAGTCCTAGAATGAGTTATAGGATTTTTAGAATTATTAATACCACTATTATCATCACATAAAACATGTATACTATTAAATTTTAGTCCAAAGTCTATTAGAGTGTTTTTCATCCCCAATACGTGTGCACAACATCTTCTAGAAGAGATATATTATGCCGTAGTAGTTGACATGGAAACATAGTGTTGTTTATTTTTATACCATGAAACTAAATATTTTTTTTAAAAAGTGACAGTGTTAGGTCCACTAGGTCGAATACCCTGAGGGGGGAGGGGGTGAATCATGGTATGGTAGATTAAAACTTCATCCCTTTTGGATCTTGTTTCGTTGTTAGTAAAAACTCAATTCTCTCATCCTCTTGTGGTAATATACAGACTGATATAAAATCATGCATAGGACACACCAATTTTTACTTTGTTCACCTTTACCGGGCTACGTCCATGGAGCTTAAAATAAAAATGTGCTGATGTACCAAATTCACTAAGGATCAAAGCCAATAATGAGTAAAATGTTCCGGCTAGAACTTCTATACCTAGGATCATTATCTTTACAATGTTTAGGGTCTTCTCACTGCATTCCCTAGGGTCACTCCATATGCCTCTTTCTCTAGATCACTGCTAGTGGAAAGGGTCACCATCTTACTCTTACGTTTCTCACTACTCATGGAATGGAATTCACTCATAGTTTATGGACTTTTAAGTCAAACACAGTTTATAGATTTGTAGTTCCCTTCATTTTCATGAATTCATGCATCCTCAACTATTGGTAGATGCTCTGTTGAAGTTAATTTTTCACCCATAGATGAATTACACCTTCTCGGGTACTATTAGGTACCAAAAAATACTTTTGTGAAATGAATTGATGCCTTTTCATGCATCCATGGAGAAACTGTGAACAACTTTCATCCTCCGCGAAATGTGTAGCGGGTTTGGTATGCGGAACACCTCTCCACGTATGCCTTCCGAAAACTGTTTACAACCCCGCATATCACTGCATCTGTTATTCCTCTATGAACTACCCATGTCTGCAAAAAATTTCTCTATTCGTAGACTGTCTACACCTCCGCGTACTGGAGCTCCCCCTCCGCGTACCGCTTGCAAAATTATCTTTCTTGCATACCGAAGATTATTTATAATGGCCCAGACCTCTCTGGTCCATTACTTTGAAAAAATATGGTGTCTAAGGTGTTCTTGGAGGTCAAGGTTACTTATCCCCATCACTTTTCAAAATTTCCAATTCGATGAACATTTCCAACTATAGTGTTGTGAACAGTTCCAATGGTAGCCTTGTGAATAGTTCCAAAGGTAGACCACTGTGAATAGTTCTAACGGTAGACTTATGAACAGTTCCAATGGTAGAATTCAGTGAACAGTTCAATAGTACCCTTAGGTGAATAGTGCAATGATAACCTTATATGAACATTGTCATCGGTAGGCTTTTGTGAATAGTGAAACGATGCGGTCCAATAGTAGCCTCTTTCGTTTTCCAAATTTGGAGTTCCTTAATAGTGTTTCCAGAATGGTGAGTTTCTAATGGTGACCTCTTTCCTTTTCCAAATTTTGAGTTCATAAACAGTGTTTCATGAATGGAGAGGTTCCAATGATGACCTCTTTCCTTTTCCAAATTTCGAGTTCATGAACAGTGTTTCCAGAACGGTGAGGTTCCAATGGTGACCTCTTTCCTTTTCCAAATTTTGAGTTCATGAATAGTTTTTCTAGAACGGTGAGCTTCAAATGGTGACCTATTTCCTTTTCCAAATTTTGAGTTCATGAACAGTGTTTCTAGAAAGGTGTGGTTCCAACAGTGACCCCTTTCCTTGGCCAAATTTTGAGTTCATGAACAGTGTTTCCAGAATGGTGAGGTTCCAACGGAGACCTCTTTCCTTTGCCAAATTTTGAGTTCATGAAAAGTGTTCCAGAATGGTGAGGTTCGAACGGTGTCCTCTTTCCTTAGCCAAATTTTGAGTTCATGAACAGTATTTACAGAACGGTGAGGTTCCAACGGTGACCTATTTCCTTTTCTAAATTTTGATTTCATGAACAATGTTTCCAGAATACTGAGGTTCCAATAGTGACCTCTTCCCTTTACCAAATTTTGAGTTCATGAACAGTGTTTCCAGAATGGTGAGGTTCCAACTGTGACCTTTTTTCCTTTTCCAAATATCATATTAATGAACAGTGTTTCTAGCTTCGTACAGTTTCACCCTTTTAACATTTACTTTGACGTAAAATGATTTTAAAGCCTTGTTTTAAGGTCTATAAGGTCGATTCAAAGAACATAACTCCCATATTAATTTCCATAAGGCTCATGATTATTTTACTTGGTCAAAACATGTTGTTTAATGTGATCCACTTTTAATGGAAAATCCAGCATATCTTAAACCACTACTCCATTAAATCTTCTAAAGGGTCGATATATCTTCCTCTCTAGTTCTTCCTCATCATTCATGGTTTTGAGATGATCAAACCATTAATTCTATCCCATAGGAGTTGCACAATCAAACATTCCTCATTGGATTGTTTCCACTCTGGTTTGATGCGAACAAGCAGTATCGATCAATATTCAATATAAGGTATGATCTATCTTCATTCATTTGGGTTCATCTCCTTCTAGTTCTACTTTCCCTTTTTTAGAATGGTATCTTCATGTTCCTAACAAAATTTTCTTAGGTGTTAACCGATGTGGTGGTGTCTCTACATCCTCGGTTGAATACAATGTCACTGGGGGAGGTGATCGTAACCGGTTGTGCAGATCGTTCTCATATAAAGAATGTAAAGAACTATTTGATGCAGGGGATTCATTGCTACTCTTTTATTTTACGTGAAACTATAGAGTTAGCATGTTTTATCTCACTAGATCACAATGGAATTGACATAATAAATATTTGAACTGGATAAATAAATTGATATCAATTGTATGTTATTGCCTTATGTTTTGATAGATAGTGTGATATCTATGCTGGATTTTTTTAGCTTTTCATTATTGATGGAAATTGGTAAAGAAAATAAAGCTAGAATTAATTGATAACTATTGGATAAGGATAAAGAGGCAAGTGAATGAATTTGATGGTTGTTTTTGTAATTTGATGTTAATAAAATTGATACAGTAAGCAAGTTAAATTCATTTGTGTTAGCTTACATTTTAGGTTTCTTGAAGCAGGAACCCATCAATAATAAATTGGTTAATCCAAGATGGATTAAACAACTGGTTGTTTGATAAAAGATAATTCCTTGTAGGGTTCTAAGTAACCCTCTTGCTTGTTTAAGGGCCAAGATACCAATTGGAATAATGTTTGTTTTCCTGCTTCTTGTGTTGTGATGTGATCCTGGATGCCTGTTATGATATGTGGTATAGGGATACCTACTGGTTGTGGAAACAATTGACACCTAGAGTGGCGAGATGTATCAGTTTATGCATGTTGGTATCGGGGAGGACACCAGAGATGATGAAACAACTTAGATGTAAATGTTTTCATGCTTGATGATTCTTATTGGTTATTTATCTACTTTAAATTCCCCACAGTTCAAGGCAGATGGCCTTTCTTACCCTTATTTCAAAAGTGGTGAGGATGCGTGGGGTATGCCACATGCTTTTAATGTTTAGATTCTCGAGGGAGGATGAGTTTATGTTCTTGCAATAGGTGGAAAAGACTCGACGGGTAGTTTATCTACTCACCGTGTTGATCCCCCTGTGTTTAGTAGCATAGATTTTTTTCTAGAATGCCTGGAAATATGGGAATGTAATGCTGTAAATAAATAATTGAATAAATGTTGTTAACCCATGGTGTTGGAGCTTGCTGGGGCACAATGATGAGGTGGAAATTTGATGGAATAGTGGACTTTGGGCGCGATTCAAATGAAATATAATGTGGAATTGTTGATGGTTAATTAATGATTAAATAATTTATTAACGTAAAGAGAAACTGATAAAAAGGGAATGAAGTAATGTGTTAAAGCTCTTTAAATGGTTGTGTGCTTATAGGATACCTAGTCTTAGAAGTGGCAGTTGGGAGTTTGAGAGATGTTAGATGCAGTGGAGTCTAAGACTAGTTTATTCCCATTGTGTGGTTGTGAGATATAGTATATTCTGTTCATTTTGTGTTTCAATACGTTACTCCACCCCATCAATTATGACAACTGACACCCTGGAGATTCTGATCCTTGGGGGGGGGGGGGTGTTTTCCCCAATATTCTGGTGGGCGGATGGATGGATGACTACCCCCTTTTTCCCCACTCTCTTTTCTTTGTAGTTACTTGTGATAGAAGGCACAATGCTTATTTTTCCCCATAGATGTGTGTAGAGGGAGGTAATGGATTGTGGTTATTCACACACATATATTCTGGATATAGTTTCCTATGGACTACTATAGATGTAACATGTATAGGCTATGATGGATAAGGATCCTTACCCGGTGTATAGGCTATAATGGATTGAGGTTTAATAACTGACCTATGATACCCATTATATGAGCTGTGGTGGATCCCATAAACTACCTGGTCAATTTATTTATGTGGATGTGGTGGTTTTGTTGCACTAGGTGCATATTGTGGTGCTTTTCCCAGGTGTCTGCGGACAAGCCTTTTTGGAGAGAGATTCTTAGGACGTGCGACATTGGGGAAAAGCGGAAAACCAGTGGGGAAGTAGTAGTGGGGTACCCTTGATATTCATTATTATATTATAAACTCTTATATGTGTTACTTGGTGAGAGTATCCATGGTGAGGTTGGGAACATAGTTTGCCTTTTTAGGTGACGAGTTAGTTTCACTTGTTGTTCACTGTGCTTTAGTATGCTTTATTTACTGTTGCACAAGATACTCTGGGGAGGATCCTACTGAGTAAAACGTTATATTCAACACATGTTTATATAAACTATTTTTAGGTCACTTGGATCAGGTTGGAGATCATGATGATTTTTACTAGCTTGGGGGTTGCAGGAGTTGTTTGGGCTTCATAGTTGCTGTTGTTTTTTTACTTTCTTTTTTGTACTTGCAGTTTCCCATTTTAGTTGTAGTAGTTTTTCATGGCATTACATATGTGTACTTGGGATTTCATTTATATTTATGTCTGAGTTGGAGTTGGTTGGTGTCTATCTTATCTCTCTCTTTCGCATGTGTTCTCTAAGAGGGTAATGCATCCCATTTGTGTGTTTACTATAACCTCAATGATAGTCTCCAACCTGGGGCCTACTGGAGGTGGGACATGGGGGTCACTCTCTCCCTTCTCACATTTCCGGACAAGGAGGGGTACACCTTAGGGATAGGGGGTCATGACAGAGTGGTATCAGAAGTTTGGTTGAGAGATAGGATTGAGTTTGGTGTTAGGCACATGTGAGGTTGCATGGGTTGGTAGGGAAACAATGTCAGTTATGTTTAGAAAGTGATGTAAGCACTGGGGACCGGCTGAGACATAGGCGTTTAGGCCCCCCTATGATCTGATGTACGAACCCTTAAGTTTACAATGGATAATAAATGTGGTGATACAAGTTTCATGGTAGAGACCTAGGAAATTATCATGCATCATTCTTCTTTGTTCCTGTGTTGGAATGGGTAGACCATGGGATTGGTTAACCTAAAATGAATAAAATAAAATAGTTAATTAATTAATGTTGAGTCTTCCATATTCCATTTCTAGGAGCTCTAACTATTTCATATTTTATAGTTATGGATCTATGTTGATGTCCACGTCAGTATCACATAGAAGATGTCCAGTAGGCTGTGCCAGTAGATCGCTAGAGGGTATAGGATGACGATGAAGAAACTTGGAGGAGGACACTCTGAGAGTTTCAGTGATAGAGTCTGTAGATGGATGAGGGATCCATTTAAGATGCAATTATAGAAGACTGGTTAGAGGAGGTTGAGATAGGCTATTGTTTGATCCATGCTCGGAAGGAGCACTGAGTGTCCTTGGTTGTGAAGATGTTGTGTGGAGAAGAGAGAAAGTGATGGTTCTTGTTCTTTGTGGATCACGGGGAGTCAGTGATCTCATGGGAGGAGTTCTGAGACACGTTTAGAGTCAAGTTTCTTTCTTTGACTATGAAGGTTTCCAGTGTCCAGGAGCTTCTTATCCATCAATAGGGGAGATCCAGTGTGCGAGAGTTTTGAATCTATATCAGTAACCTTTTATGATATGCTTCAGACCTATTTTTAGATGAGGAGGCCAGGGAAAGGCATTTGGAGGAGGCCTTGCATCTAGAGATCCAGTTCCAGGTCACCCCATTTATGATAAAGACATATCATGAGGTGCTGGTGAGGGCAGAGGTCGTTGAGAGGAAATTGGCCATAACCAGATCATAATGAGAGGGGGTCATCATGATTCCTCACAAAGCAGAGCTCTAGTATGGGGTTCTTGGTTTTTAGGGCAGAAGAGTTCCTATTCTTCTGGGGGAGGTCCCAACCCTCCACATCTCATTTCTCCGGAGGTAGAAGCTCTGAGGCCTACATCAAGGGATCAGGAACTTGTTTTTCTTATGGTGGTCAAGTTCATCAGTAGTGAGAGTGCCCAAACTTTTATTGCAGTCATCATACACCTGGTGCTCTACTCCAGGTTCCTCTGTTGAGGCAGTTCTAGATGAGGCAGCAACAGGAGGTTTCACCAGCCTTGGATCAGTAGAGGGTAAATGGGGAAGGAAGAGGACAACCCTGTGATGCTCCCCGTCCTCAGAGAGCAGAGTGCATCTGTGGTGGTGGTCTTCATCAGGGTTAGAGAGGCCGTAGAGGAGGTTGTGTTTAGCTTCATGCTTTATTGTTGCCAGTTCCAGATGAGCTAGATGTCGTTCGAGGTACCCTTTTCTTAATTTATACCTTGGTGTATGCATTTTTTGATTCATTAGTGACACACTCATTCATATCACCTACCCTTGTCCATACTTTGGGACTTGAGGTAGAGAGTCTTCCAGTTCCCTTGGCATTGACTACACAGTTGGGGGTCGATCTAACATGTTTTGAGTATGTAGAGAGTGTGAGATAGTGTTTGGGCAGCACCGCTCTTTGTGAGATTTCCTATGTTTGTTAATACAACCATATTATGTAATCCTCAGCATGAATTGGTTATATTCGGTGTAGGCTATCGTGGAATGCTTCAGGAGGCAGGTTGTGTTCTTCAATGCGGGTGGACAGCCAGTGGTGTTCATTGGCGAGCGAGACCCTCGGATGGGTCAGAGGTGTGTTTCATCCTTATCATCTATGATGGATGACTTAATGTTTAGTTCTTTATAGGTTCAGTAGTTGGAATTTCCTAGTGCCATAGAAGAGTACCCAGATGTCTTTCCAAAAGATGTGGTATCATTACCCCCTCGACAAGAGAACGAGTTTGGGATTGAGCTACAACCAGGAGCATATCCTTTCTCTAAGTCTTCATATAGGATGACCCCTTATGAGTTACGAGAGTTACGTATACATATTGATGGTCTATTACAGTGCGGTTTCGTTTGGCTGAGTGTGTTACCGTGGGGTGCACCGGTTTTGTTTGTGAAGAAGGCTGATGGCAGTTTGCGATTGTGTGTCGATTATCGTTTCTTAAACAAAGTGACAGTGAAGAATCACTATCCAATTCCATGGATTGATTATTTATTCGATCAACTGAAGGGTGCAATTTGGTTCTCAAAGATCGATTTGTGGTCAGGATATCATCAGATGCGTGTGAAGGATGAAGATATCCTGAAGTCTGCTTTCCGTTGTCGTCATGGGAATTATGAGTTCATTGTAATGTCGTTCGGTGTGATAAATGCTATAGATATGTTCATGGGATTAATGAACGCTATGTTCTGTGAGTTCCTGGACAAGTTTGTGGTGGTTTTCATCGATGAAATCCTTGTGTACTCCATGTATAAAGAGGAGCATGTAGAGCATCTACACGCCATTTTGGGAGTTCTTCGTCAACATAAACTGTTTGAGAAGTTTTTGAAGTGTGAGTTTTGGGATAAATAAGTTTGTTTCTTGGGGAATGTTTAGTCCCAAAAGGGAGTAGGTATGAATCCATCGAATATTGAAGCAATTCTGTCTTGTGCATCCCCCAAGTTAGTGTAAGAGGTGTGAAATTTCCTTGGTCTCACAGGTTACTACAGGAGGTTCATAGCTGATTTCTCTCGAGTTGCGACTCCTTTGACAACTTTGACAAGGAAGGATCATGCGTTCATATGGACTGATCAGTGTCAGGTATCTTCTGAGTATCTAAAGAAGATGTTAGTAAGTGCTCTAGTTCTTTGTCTTCCAACAGAGAGAGTTCAGTTTAATGTTTTCTACGATGCTTCGCATCTAGGGTTAGGCTATGTTCTGATGCATCAGAGATCAGTTGTTTCTTATGGGTATCACCAGTTTCATCCCCATGAATGTAACTATGACACCCATTATCTTGATTTGGTATCCATGGTGTTTTCTCAGAAGCTGTGGAGACATTACCTCATTGGCTAGCGCATTGTGGTTTTCACCGATCATAAGTGTTTGAGGTATGTTTTCTCCCAGCATGACTTTAACATGATTCAACATCAGTGGATATAGTTATTACAAGAATAAAGCTTCGAAATATCATATACACCTAGAAAGGGGAATTTTGTAGCTGATTGGCTGAGTCAGATGTCATGTATTAATGTAGTGCATGAATCTGGCGAGTCAAGGAGAGTAATGGAAGAAATATCAGCATTACATCTTGATATAGGAGAGGTTGGGTACAGAGGTTGTATTTTTCAGATGAAAGTGTAGTCATCTCTAGTGAATCAGGGGGAAGAGTCCTAGTTGGGGGATCTAGAGGTGGAGTTCTGGAGAGACTGAGTTGTTTGTGGCGAGGCCCCTGATGGTTGGTCTGAGGATGAACAACCCCGAGTGTTGTATCATGGAAGGATATTTGTTCCTTTGGCGATGTGAGAGACGATGCTTAGAGAGTTCCATAGTTCACCTTTAGCGGTGCATCCTAGAATGAAAATGATGTACCAAGCCTTGAGGAGTCAGTTTTTGTGGCCTGGGCTAAAGTGTGCAGTTGTGGAGTTTGTGTATCGATGTTTGGTCTTCCAGAAGGTGAAGGCTGAACACCGTGTTCCTGGTGGTCTGCTCCAGCCATTAGATGTTCCTCAGTGGATGTGGGAGGACATCTCAATAGACTTTTATACTGGTTTACCTCGAGATCAGGGAGGACATGATTCTATTTGGGTGGCAGTGGACCGTTTAACAAAATCATCCCACTTTATAGCAATCAAGGAGTCGAGCTCAGTGGATGTTTTTTTCGAGGAAGTATCTGGAGGAGGTTGTGAGACTTCATGGAGTCCCAAAGACAATCATTTCTGATTGAGATCCTCATTTTACCTCTAGGGTGTGGAGAGGTCTCAATCATGCTTTCAGTTCTCAGCTATGACTTAGCACTGCTTTTCATCCGCAAATGGATGGTCAGACAGAGCGAACCATCTAGACTCTTGAAGACATGTTACGCTCTTTTGTCCTGTATTTTGGAGGTTTTTGGATGAGGCCCTTATCCTTTGTGGAGTTCTCTTATAACACTATTTTTCATTCCACCATCAGTATGGAGCCGTTTGAAGCCTTGTATGGTCGGCCTTGCAGTTCTCCGTTGTGCTGGAATGGGGTCAGAGAGTCAACAATTCTCAGACTGGAACTAGTGCATAATACAATAGATATGGTTCATGTGATTCAATAGAGGATGAAAATAGAGCAGGATTGTCATAAATCATATTCCAATCAAAGTAGGAGACCCTTAGATATTGATGTTTGGGATTACATGTTTCTGAAGGTGACTCCCCATTGTGGGAAACGAAGGTTTGGTCATGGGAGTAAGCTTTGTCCCTAGTTTGTTGGGTCTTTCGAGGTGTTAGCACGTGTTGGAGCTATGGATCATCAAGTAGCACATCCCGCCATAGATGATCTAGATACATGATGTTTTTGATGTGTCACAACTCCATCGTTATCTTCATGATGACTATCACATCATCAATTGGGGAGAGGTTTCTGTTGATGATGATACGACCTTTAAGGAGAATATTATGGAGATTCAAGACAATAAAGAGAAGGTGTTTCACCGGCATTCTATCCCCTTGGTTCATGTCTTGTGGTGACATGATGTCAGGGAGGAGAGTACCTGGGAATGTGAGTCACAGATACATGCTCAGTACCAAGAGTTGTTTGATGTTTAACTCTTTTTATGTAACGATGTCCCCTTTGTGGTTATAGAATTGTTTTGTTTATGATATGGCTTTCTTGGTTTGATTCTTGTGTCTTTATCTCTTTTGATAGGTATCTCGATGGGTGGTTGTTCAAACTTATTTTATGTTCCCTTTTAGGTTGGTTTTGAATTTTCAAGGATGAGAATGTTTGAGAGGTATCTGATGTAATGGCTCAGACATCTCCGGTCCATTCCTTTGTAAAAATCTGGTGTCTGAGTGTTCTAGGAGGTCAAGGAGACTTATCTCCATCACTTTTCCAAATTTCCAATTCAGTGAATAGTTCAAATGGTATCCTTATGAACAGTTCCAATGGTAGACTTCTGTAAATAGTTCCAACGGTAGCCTTGTGAATAGTTCCAACAGTAGACCACTGTGAACAGTTCTAACAGTAGCCTTGTGAATAGTTCCAATGGTAGGCTTAGGTGAACAGTGAAACAGTAGCCTTAGGTGAACAATGCAATAATAGCCTTAGGTGAACATTGCAATGGTAACCTTATGTTAATAGTGTCACCGATAGGCTTATGTGAATAATGCTATGGTGAGGTCCAATGGTAGCCTCTTTCCTTTGCCAAATTTTGAGTTCATGAACAGTGTTTCCAGAATGGTGAGGTTCCAACGATGAACTCTTTTCTTTGCCAAATTTTGAGTTCATGAATAGTGTTTCCAGAATGGTGAGGTTCCAACGGTGACCTCTTTCCTTTGCCAAATTTTGAGTTCATGAACAGTGTTTCTAGAACAGTGAGGTTCCAATGGTGACCTCTTTTCTTTTCCAAATTTACAGTTCATGAATAGTGTTTTCAGAATGGTGGGGTACCAACAGTGACCTCTTTCTTTTGCCAAATTTTGAGTTCATGAATAGTGTTTCTAGAATGGTGAGGTTCCAATGGTGACCTCCTTCCTTTTCCAAAATTTGAGTTCATGAACAGTGTTTCCAGAATGCTGAGGTTCCAACAGTGACCACTTTCCATTTCCAAATTTTGAGTTCATCAATAGTGTTTCCAGAATGGTGAGGTTCCAACGATGACTACTTTCCTTTGCCCAATTTTGAGTTCATGAACAATGTTTCCAGAATGGTGAGGTTCCAACGACGACCTCTTTCCTTTTCCAAATTTTGAGTTTATGAAAAGTGTTTCCATAATGGTGAGCCTCCAACGGTGACCTCTTCCTTTTCCAGATTTTGTGTTAATGAACAGTGTTTCCAAATTCCTACAGTTTTCCCCCTTTGACATTTCCTTTGATATAAAATGCATTTAAAGACTTGTTTTAAGGTCTCTAAGGCCAATTCAAAGGCCCTAAATCCTACATTAATTTCCCTAGGCCTCCAGATTCTTTTACTTGGTCAAACCATCTAGTTTAATGCAATCCTCTTTTAATGGAAATTCTAGAATATCATAAACCACTACTCCATTAACTCTTATAAAGGGAAAATATATCTTCCTCCCTAGTTCTTCCTCCTTGTTCTCAACTGTGAGATGCTAGAACCTTTTATTTCATCCCATAGGAGTTTCACAATCAAAATTTCCTCCTTGGATTGGTTCCACTCTATTTTGATGAAAACAAGTAGTATTGATCAATCTTTAATATAAGGTATGATCTATAATAATTCTTTTGGGTTCATCTCCTTCTGTTTCTCCTTTCCCTTTAATGGAATGGTATCTCTATGTTCCTAATAGACTTTTCTTGGGTGTTGACCTATGTGGTGATGTCTCTGCATCCTTGGTTGAATACAGTTGTCACGAGGGGAGGAGATCGTAACCTTTTTTCTGACTCGTTCTTGTACAAAGGATGTAAAGAACTATTTGAGGTAAGGGATTTTTTCTTCTCTTTTATTATATGTGAAATTGTAGATTTAGCATGTTTTACCCGACTGGATCACAATTTAATTGAAATTATAAATATTTTAACTGAATAAATAAATTGATATTGATCGTATGTTATTTCCAATTGTTTTACTAGATTGTGTGATATCTATGCTTGATTTGTTTATGTTTTTGTTCTTGATGGAAATTGGCAAATAACCTAAGGCCCAAATTAATTGATAATTGTTGGAAAAATATAAAGTGGCAAGTGAATGAATCTGATGGTTATTGTTGTAATTCGATTTTAATAAAATTGATGTTGTAAGCATGTTTAATCAATTTGTGATAGATTACATTTTATGTTTCCCAAATTTGGAACCCATTAATAATAAATCAATTAATCTCAGATGGATTAAAGAAACGATTGTTTGATAAAAGATAATTCCTTGTAGGGTTCTGAGTGACCCTCTTGCTTATTTAAGGACCAAGAGCTCAATTGGTATGATTTTTGTTTTCCTACTACTTGTGTTGTGATGTGAGCATAGATGGTTGTCATGATATGTGGGGGTAGGGCGGCCTATTGTTTGTGGCAGAAATTGATGCCTAGAGTGGAAAGATGCATTAGTTTATGCATGTGGGTGTCAGAGAGGACACCAGGGTTGATGAAACAGGTTGGATGTGAATGTTTGGATGATTTTTGATTATTATTGGCTGTTTATCTAATTAAAATTACCCACTACTCATGGCAGCAGGACTTTCTTACCCTTCTTTTGAAAGGGGTGAAGATGCACAAGGTATGCCACATGCTTTCTGTATTTAGATTCTCAAGGGAGGATGGGTATATTCTCTTTCTATAGGTGGAAAAGACTCGACAGGTAGTTCATCCACTCATCGTATTGAGCCCTCTTGTTTTTAGTAGCATAGAATGTTTTTCTAGAATGCCTGAGATAATGGGAATGTAATGTTGTAAGTAAATAATTGAATAAATGATGTTAACCCATGGGGTTAGAGCTTACTGGGGCATAATGTTGAGGTGGAAATTTTAAGGAACAATGGACTTTGGGTGTGATGATAATGAAATATAATGTGGAATTATTGATGGTTGATTAATGTTTAAATAATTAATAAACGTAAAGCGAAACTGATAAAAAGGGAATGAAGTAATGTTTCAAAGCTCTTTAAATTGTTGTTTTCATGTAGGATACATAGTCTTAGAAGTGGTAGCCGGAAGTCCAAGAGACATTAGTTGTAGTTGAGTCTAATACTAGGTTATTCACTTAGTGTGGTTGTGAGCTATAATATATTCTTTACTTTTTGCGTTTCTATACGCTACTCCAACCCTTAAGTTAGGGAAAATGACACCCTAGGGATTCTGAGCCCTGGGGTGTGTTTTCACCAACATTCTGGTGGGAGGCTGGATGATTGACTACCCACTTTGGCCCCTCTCTTCTCTTGGTAGATACTAGTTCTAGAAGGAAAAATGGTTAGTTTTCCCCATATATGTGTTTAGAGGGATTTAATGGCTTTTTTTTATTCACACACATATATTCTGGATATAGTCCCCTATAGACTACTAAAGGGGTAATGTATACAGGCTATGGTAGCTTGTGGATCCTTACTCAGTGTATGGGCTATAATGGCTTGAGGTTTAATACCTAAAGTATGATACATGTTATGCGAGATGTGGTGGATCCTAGAAACTACCTGGTTACTTTGATTATGTGGACGTGGTGGTTTTGTTCTAGGAGGTGCATGTTGTGGTGCTTTTCCTAGGGGTATATGGGTAAGACTTTTTGGAGAGAGAATCTTAGGACGTGCGACGTTGGGGAAAAGTGGAAAAATAGTGGGGAAGTAGTAGCGGGGTACCCTTGATATTCATTATTATATTATATACTCTTTTGTGCGTTACTTGGTGAGAGTAGCCATGGGGTGGCTGGGAACATAGTATGCCTTTTTAGGTGATGAGTTAGTTTCACTTGTTGTTCACTGTGCTTTATCATGCTTTCTTTACTATTGCATGAGAGGCTCTAGGGAGGATTATATTGAGTATAATGTTAAAATAAACCTATGTTTATATAAACTATTTTTCATATCACTTGGAGCATGTTGGAGATCAGGCTGGTTTCAACTAGCTTGGGGGTTGTAGGAGCTATTTGGACTTCATGGTTGCTGTTGTTTTTACATTATTTTTGATACTTACAGTTTTCACCTTTCAGTTGTAGTAGTTTTTCATGACATTACATATGTGTACTTGGGATTTAATTTATATTGCTGTCGGATTTGGAGTTGGTTGGTGTCTATCTTATCTCTATCTTTCGCATGTGTTCTCTTAGAGGGTAATTCCTCCCATTTGTGTGTTTTCAATACTCTCAGTTCTAGTCACCAACCCGGGGCCTACTGGAGTCAGGACTCGTGGGTCACTATCTCCCTTCTAACATTACTAGACCATGAGGGATAAACGTTGTGGGGAGGGGGTCATGATATTCCTCCTCCACGTACTGAGTCTTAAGTGGTTACAACTTTCCTCTTAAATCCTTCGGCAAAAATTCCTCTACACAAACCAATCTAGCCCTTGGGGTATTATCCCTTGAAAAAATTCTTCGGACATTTCCGAAATCCTAGATCAAAAATATTTTCTAATGATATTTGATCTCTATAGTAGTAGGTGGGATTAACGTTTCATATATAGACAAAGATACCTGCTCAATCTGCTGAATCAAGATTTACACAATCTTCAATTTGGCCTCCACCGCCAACCAATCATTTTTCCATCTACATACCATTTTTCCTACCTGGTCTGTATACTGCCTTCACACTTACATGGTTGATCTCATCCACCATCAACACGCCATCCACATACCGCACAACCATCTGCCATAAACCATTGCCGCAGCCGTCTCCATTTCCATGAACCATTCCCACGTACCATTCCTACCACTCTGCATACCGTTCCCCGAACATGGTATGTGACCCATGAAATATGGTTTGAAATTAGTGTCATTTTGAAAATTTCTTCAATTTTATTCATATCGTTCAATCCTATGAAGAAATCCTTCCTTTCCAACATCAAACTCCTAATTTTGAGGCTCAAAAATTTGGAAAACACTGGGAAACTACGCCACCTTAAAAACCTGTCTTTGGAAAAAACCATCCATACTCACTTGTGGTCATTTGGCTTTGTCAACAAACCCAAATACACCCAAAACATACCAAGAGAACACCTTGAGGGATTTTTTCCCAACAATCACCCCCTTTGGGTTTTTTTAAAACTCTTCTCAAATTAATTCTTCCATATTTTGATACCTCATTAAAACTTCTTCCATCTTTAACAACCATTTTCTTTACGCGATTAAGATAGAGATCAAGGATTTAATCAACACAAACTCTAAGCCCATACGAGCCATGATCAGCATGAGAAACAAGTGTTTAATGAAAATATCATTAATCAATCACTTCATTTCTAATCAACTATTAATGATACCATACTAATAAACTGATACCAATGAACTTATTTCATCACGAACCTCAGCCGTCATAATATTTAATCACTGATCGATCACTTCTAGAATCATCATATTTAATACTCCCACTATCTTATAGCTCTTCCAAAAATAGCTCCTCCAAATAGCTTCATCTTAGATTCAACCCCCCTATCTCGCGGATCTCTACTAAAAAGCTTCTCCCCATGTCTTTTCCTCCCCCAGAAACAGTCATACATTCTCCCCCTTTGTCAATGAACCTGAAGGGCACTTCAATATTTTCTACAATAGGGTAAAGAACACATATCAACAAATTTTGGAAAGACACACCATACCTTGGGGATATGGGGATCCAAATCCACCATATTTCATGTACGGGACGTCAACTGGACTCCTAGAGCCTATCGATGCCTTTAAAATGCTTCTTTGGGTAAGGCCTTTTGTCAGAATGTCTGCAACCTATTGTTCTATAGGCACATAATCCAACTTCACAAGCCATTACTCCACCTTCTATTTGATAAAATGATATTTTATTTCAATTTAATTTGTCCTTGAGTGGTGGAATATATTTTTTTCTCAGATTTATAGAACTTGAATTATCACAATGAATTCCAATTGGAGACTTCACTTCAATTACCATATCTTCAAGTTGCTGCTTCATCCACAATAGTTGTGTGCAAGCCTGAGTAGCTGTAATGTATTCTGATTCTATGGTGCTCAATGAAATACAATCTTGTTTCTTACTTAACCTAAAAATACACAATCCTCCAAGATAAAAGGCACCTCAAGATGTTTATTTCCTATCATCTGCTGAACTATCCCAATCCGTATTTATATATCCCAATAACTTTGGCTGAGAATTATCATTATACATTAGGCCAAAATCTATTGTTCCCTTGATATATCGAAGAATTATATTTTACTCCAATCATGTGAATCTCTTTGTCATTTCTTTTTATACGTCACTACTTGGAATGTGGAAAATACAAAATTAGGCACTATTTATATTAGGCACAACCAACTTCCAATGATTTGCCTTCATTTTGTGATATTAACTAGCTTACCTTCATCATCTTATGAAAATTTCAAACAGGTAGCAACCAGAGTCTTTATCTCTTTGTAATTATGGATTCCAAAACTTCTCAAAACCTCCTTGGAATATTTATATTGAGAAATAAATGTACCATTCCTTCCTTGGGTCATATGTAATCCAAGGAAAAATCTCATCTCTCTAATCATCAACATTTCGAACTCGCTTTTCATGAATTTAGATATTTTTTTCCATTTTTATTCATCTGATCTACCCAAGATTATTTCATCGACATAAATCAACACCATAACTCTTTGACTATTGTAATTGTTGAAACAAAATTTTTAATCAACTCCACCACACTAGAAACAGAGATTCTTTAGAAACTAATCAAGCCTTGAATACTATGCTCTTAGTGCTTGCTTCCAGCCATATAAAGCCTTATTCAGCCGACAAACTCTATTCTCAGCTTTATGAATGAGAAAATCATCTGTTTTCTCATTGTAGTGTAGAGACCCGAAGCTTAACGTACAAGGAAATTACATTACATTTGAGGAATACTTATTACATAACAAAAACACACACACAAGGACCGTAATAGTTTAGTGTCTTTGGAAACTCGGAACGAAATCGTCTAATCATGGTGAAAGATCTTCAACATCTCCCATAAGGATCTTCCCCTTTTTTTATTACCTAAAACCTTTCTTTATATCCTGGGGAAAATAAAACATACAAAAGGGTGAGATCAAATGCTCAGTAAGGGTAAATAAAAGAAATATCAATCACATCATATATATAAGAACATAAATTTTGGAAATCTTAACCTGAAAAAGAGATCATAATATCATAACATGGGATAAATCATAGAAGTGAAATGTAATCCCAATAATCATAACTTAAAACATGAAACTTTGTGGCATACACACATAATCATAGAGAATCATTTATTATTAGTCAAGACTCATTGCCAAGACTATCTTAGTGGACAAAGTCCATTTATGAACCGAGTCACCCTCGTTTCAGTCCTGTTTCACTGAACTGGTATAACCTACCATTTCAGCCATCTCTATCTCATGAGATATAAAATCTTTACCCAATGCATTGGAGGGAGATATAGGTCCCACCCATCTCATAATGATACCATTCTTATGTGTGCCACAAAATCATAAATCATACATCATTTCATAACCTATGTAATAAAAATGGGAATCTTAAACATCGTGACATCATAAAACAATTCATATAAGATAAAGAAATTCATAAAAATATAATTCCATCACAACATAATCAAATCAATGGGGATAAAAAAACAGAACCCTTTATTATCTTAGATGGAAAATAATTTTGATAAAACACTTGAACTCCATTCTTGAGGAAAATATCCTTTCTGCTTCAAAAACACTTTTCCTTTCTTAACATGTCGTAAAATTATAAACTAAAAGAAGTTGATTAAAAATAAACTTGAAAACTTGTAAAGGAATATTCTTGGAAATAATTTTTTAAAAATCCATTCATGTCGTATAAGTTAAAAAAAACATTCTTCGTACTTTTGTCAGAAAAGTCAAAAAGTACCTCGTACGAAAAACGACAAAAGAATCCTTCCATATCCTTTAATAAAAACTCACTGAAGGGTAAAATTGGATTTAAAAAATTGTAGGTGGATGGAAATAATATTAAATATTGAGGAAACAAGGATGTGTATGATAAAATACACCCCAGTAAATACTAAAGTATAAACAATCTTGGATAAAAATGAGATTGTGATATTTCCCTTACCTTATGTCCGATATACTCTGTACGTATCCGAACCGCCTGTATAATGATTTAAATAATGTCATTAACTTATTACAGAATCATATTTATTGTTATTATATCATATATGGTTCAATAATGACTTTATATTACCCGTTCTTTTGTGAATTCCATGTTAAAGAAGTGTTTTGGGTAAAATCATTTTATTTATCGTAGGTGTTTGGACTTGTTGTTCTTGACATTATTATTACTTATATCATGATTTACTTACTTATAGAATATAAAACATGATTTATATATCATATATATTCAGTATATATATATATATAATAGATAGATAAATGAAATGAAACACACCGTTCATGGAGACGGTAGTCCGTACGTATGCATGAACGCTGTTTTCCTTTCCTTATTGTCTTGAATGGAAGTAAGTAGATGAAATACATATATATATATATATATACATAAATACAGTAGATTTAACATGTCATATATTTCATTATTATTCATTATATATACTTTATAATCATTCATGAATGGTTAATGTGGAGAATTAATCTCATCACGTCGTGGAGACGGTAGTCCGTACGTACGCACAAGCGATGATATCGTTCCCATGATCGTGGAATTGTGTTGAAGTGTATGTATACTATTTCAGTATTAATATCACATTATAATAATCATATATAGTTACTCATTATACCATTATACCCATCCAATTAAGGTGGTGGTGGAAAATAGATTACACCACAGCGTGGAGACGGTATTCCATACGTACGCACGCGCAGTGATTTTCTTTTTCCGTAGGATGGATAGAAGGTTAATTAGAGTTGTTTCATATTTATAATAACATATCAGTATATAATAAATACTGATGTTATTACTTTATCATGAAACAACTAATGAAGAAGACGTTGAAGAAGAAAGAAATTGGAAAAGATCGGTAATGGATATTACCTCTTTTTGACGCGCCTTAACTTAACCTCCACTTAAAGAACTAAGGATGGTCTTTGAAGAAGACCAGGACCTCTAGGATGATACTAGGGAAGTTGAGAAGAGATTTTGGAAGGGTTTTTCCGAGCATGAATGCTAAAATTGGTGTGAGGAGGAGAGGGAGGAGGTGCCCTTTTATAAGGGAGGAGAGGGGCACCTTAGGAAAATCTCAAAATATTATTTTATATTAAGGTCAAATTCGGTTTATAACGGTTCCAAAGGGTCTTATTTCGATGATAAAGTGGGGATGGGTCTAAATCCTCTCATACAATAGGATTTAGACAGGTTTAGGTTATTATTTTAACCTTATCAATTAGATTTAACTCTAATTTAAATAATTTAACTTTTAAAGTGTCTTTTTGTTTTCTTACACTATATGGTTAATAAACTTATTATATCAAGCAAAACGAACCCCAAGTTGTTTATTATTAATATATATAACCTTATATAAGTCATTTGTCCGAACCTTAGATTTTTAGGAATAAAATAACAATTAATAATATAATATTTGTTTTAAAAACTAATTTATGTCAATTTTGACACTATTTGGTACATGATTTTTATGAAATTCCTAACAGAATGATAAGTTCGAACCAATTTAGTTAAATCAACACTAACATGTCATATTAACCTATAAAATTAGTGTAAGTCATAAAAAGTCTCAAATTACATTTATTTGGGCATTTATAAATCAATTATGTCAATATTTCATTAATAAGACAATTACTGCATCATCTTTGTGTCATAATAAATGATAATTATTTAATCCCTAAAAATTCTAAATAAATTTCTATGATGTATATAATTGTATTAGATTTCTGGAGACTATTCATGTTCGAAGTTTAATGAAGTTTTTCACTAAATTAAAATTATTATACTTATAAGATTTAAGAACGTGACATGTTGTCACATTCTTTGGTTTTAATAATAATTAAATTATTGTCATGGAAAAAAGTCCATTAAATGAATCTAATCCGACCCTTAGGTGATATGGGTCGACTTTTAGACATCCAATAGGATTTTTACATGTGTTAGGGTAATTTTATAATATTATATTTACCCTTAATTACCCAATTTACCTTTAACTATGGTAAATAAAATTTACCGTAGTTACTATTCATAATTCCCAAAAATAAAAAGTAGCTTATTAACATAATTTGGGCCCAATGATTCTAAATATGGAATCCATTTTTCCAAATTTAATACACAATAGTTTCAGAAATTAAATTAAAATTAATTCCATTGTCAAAAGAAAACGGGTTTTTCTTTAAAACATTGCAAAAGATTGAATTGATTTAACCTACGAATTCAAGGTAAAATCAATGCTAATGACATAAATTATATTAAATGGTAAAAATATATTCTATTTATACTTTAAAACCATTCAATATTATAATTTAACCACATAAAATAATACGATGAAAAAATTTGTTTTTAATTAAAATATAGCGTGTTTTTACTATTCATTAAAATATAAAAGTCATCAGAATAAAATGAAAAATTTATCCAAAGTAAATTTTTATTTCTTGATTCCAAATAATAATTTTATTTTGTAAAATTTAACTTATAAACATGTCAAAAACTATATTTAAAGTGGGTGCACCATCAAAAGGCGACAAAACTACATTTTTTGAAAAATACTTATTTTACCCGAAACATTTATTTTGTTCTTATACCATGTTTTAGAAAATGCGTAAGACGAATAATAATGTTATAAGATTAAAAATTTAGTTAATACTATTCATAACGGCTAGTTCATAATAATATTATAATAATATATCGTGGTTTAGTAAAACCCGGTATTGCGTACAACACACGCTATCGAGGAAGGTCGCGATTGCGTGTAATGCAAGCCAAGTCAGGGTTGCATGCTGTGCAATAATTTTTTGTTGTTTCATATAACAGAATCCAACCATATTTCATTTATACATGGAATATATATATATATATATATATATACTCAATGTTGCATAGAATAACAATTATCAAAATTGTGTGTAACACGATCCAAGAATAGTGTTGCGTATACTGCAAGCTAATACGGTGTTGCATATAGCGCAAGGTAATATTGGTGTAGCACAAGAAATTAATGAAATTAAAAGAATATTTTTCATAAAATCTCGGGGTGTTACATTCTAACCCCCTAAAAATGAATTTCTCCCTCGAAATTCTTCGGGGTTATAAATGGTTTACTACTCGAAAGTTTGTTTAATAGAAACCCACATCGTAAAAAGGAATACCAAAACATGGCTTTTAAAAACTAAAGTATGAAATGTAACGGTTACCCAAATTAACTCATCACGGGGTTTCCACGTAGGAGAACATAGGTGAAAATATAGATATGGAAGAAAAATCTAACCATCAAGTTCTGATGGAGAGTGGTAGAGAACATGGCTATGAAAAAGCCAACAATCACAAAGCTATTGATTTGTGATGATCTAAGGTACCATTTGATTAATCGGATATAAGGGAACTAGGACAAATTTTTTGATTTTCAAGATTATTTCCCTAAAGTTGATGAATTAAAAGAAATACTTACATGATTTTGGTACAATCTCACTGTTGTTTGTTAATTTAACAATTTCCACTTCATCCCTTAATGAAATGAAGTTGAATTTGTTATTCGTGATGTGTTAGCAGATCATGTGATAGAATGATGGGTCATTCCATCTGTCTCAAACAAAAGGTTATAAAAGTTATCAAAAATACATAAGTCCATCTATAGTGAGATTAATCATATATGGTTCCTAAAATGGACTTATACTTCATATATCATACTGCTTAATATAATAAAACTAGTTTCTACTAAATGGGGACTTACTGTAGGCCAGTGGTAGGCAATAAAGGCCAGTCGCACTTCGGTTGTGGGTTCGATTCCCACAGCCTTGTCCGATGCGATGGGCTGTCGCCCGTCCTGCAGGTTGTCCTTTTTCTAAAACTATATTACTATAACATCCCATCAACAATATCAAAAAAGTTTTATCCTTAAAAAATACTAACTTATGTCCAACATAATCCATTCCAATCTTTAGGCTTATCTAAAATACTTCGGTCCAGGCTCATAATATAAATAAAATGATCACGTGAATGCCATCATTTACCCCCATATATCATAAGATATATCTTGTTGGTGAAATTACAAACAAGTGAATACCTTAATCATGTATTCTCTTGAAGAATGAATACCCATTGAACCTTAGTGAAAACATGAATGCAGTCAAAATTTAACTCTTTCCACATCCCAAAATACAAAAATTCTATATACTCAAACCATGATATAACCTTCTCTTTATATCAGTCATGAGCTCATGAATTTAATTTTCTCCTTATCCATTCATTATGCGCATATCATCTACATTCCAAAAATATCTGAATAAGCTTTCATGGATACTTGTACCATTAATCATACACTTTCAAAAATCAAGGAAAAACAACAGTGTAACAATACTTAGATGTCTCTTTATTCCATAGTACCATGAGATTACTTATACAACATTACACATTATAAACATGTAATCATTCCACTACATTCTTAAAACATTGACCGAGCTTCAAAAATTCTTTCATCTCACATATCATTTGTAGTCTCTTCATCATCATCAACATAAATACTACCCATACGACCATACTGATTCTCTTCATGAGACTTTCCCTTAGGGCATTGGTTTTCATAATGCCCGTACATTCCACATTTAAAACATTTAACCACTATTGATGTCAAAGCAATACCATTATCCTCATCCCTGGTGTTAACTGAACCTTTTCCTTTGCACTTACTGGCTTTGTGTCCTTCTTTTCAACACCCAAAGCATCTTCCAGTTCCTTTGAAACATTCTCCATGATGCCTCTTCCCACATGATTTATAGAGGGGAAATTGAACTTTCTTTCCTCTATGATCATCATGAAACTCCATCTTTCTCTTATTAGCTGAGTCAGGAAACTTACCAAATTTTACTTTATTGATCATATTATGAGATTTCTAATTCGGCATAATAATGATGTTTGGACTTTCAAATCCCATTTCATTTTGTTGCTCATTAAGAATATCATTCCATTGTCCATCATATCCTCCACTATCATGAATCATCTTGTTTCCAGCCATTTTCTAAAACCCAAAAAGAATAGTGTGAGAGGAAAAAATCATGCTAGGGAAAGAAACATAGTAAAGGGGGAGTACCCTCAATATCTAGCTTCTTAGGTTAAATTCTAAGATCGTTACCATAGTTCTAGGACCATATCCTATACGTATACTTATTCTTAGAGACATCCCTAGACATACCTTAGAAATATCTCTAGGAATCTCACTAATGTTTTCGCATCCTAGTTTCCAAAGGTTGACTAAACTTTTCCTCTGATACCAACTGTAGAGACCCGAAGCTTAATGTACAAGGAAATTACATTACTTTTGCGGAATACTTATTACATAACAAAAACACACACACAAGGACTGTAATAGTTTAGTGTCTTTGGAAACTCAGAACGAAATCGTCTAATCATGGTGAAAGATCTTCAACATCTCCCATAAGGATCTTCCCCTTTTTTTTCTTACCTAAAACCTTTCTTTATATCCTGGGGAAAGTAAAACATACAAAAGGGTGAGCTCAAATGCTCAGTAAGGGTAAACAAAATAAATATCAAACACATCATATACATAAGAACATAAATTTTGGAAATCTTAACCTGCAAAAGAGATCATAATATCATAACATGGGATAAATCATAGAAGTGAAATGTAATCCCAATAATCATAACATAAAACATGAAACTTTGTGGCATAGACACATAATCATATAGAATCATTTCTTATTAGTCAAGACTCATTGCCAAGACTATCTTAGTGGACAAAGTCAATTTCTGAACCGAGTCACCCTCGTTTCAGTCCTGTTTCACTGAACCGGTATAACCTACCATTTCAGCCATGTCTATCTCATGAGATATAAAATCTTTACCCAATGCATTGGAGGGAGATATAGGTCCCACCCATCTCATAATGATACTATTCTTATGTGTGCCACAAAATCTTAAATCATACATCATTGCATAACCCATGTAATAAAAATGGTAATCTTAAACATCGTGACATCATAAAACAATTCATATAAGATAAAGGAATTCATAAAAATATAATTCAATCCCAACATAATCAAATCGATATGGATAAAAAAACAGAACCCTTTATTATCTAAGATGGAAAATAATTTTGATAAAACACTTGAACTCCATTCTTGAGGAAAATATCCTTTCTGCTTCAAAAACACTTTTCCTTTCTTAACATGACGTACAATTATAAACTAAAAGAAGTTGATTAAAAATAAACATGAAAACTTGTAAAGGAAGCTTCTTGGAAATAATGTTTTAAAAATCCATTCATGCCGTATAAGTTAAAAAAAACATTCTTCGTACTTTTGTCAGAAAAGTCAAAAAGTACCTCGTACGAAAAATGACAAAAGATTACTTTCATATCCTTTACTAAAAACTCACTGAAGGGTAAAATTGGATTTAAACAATTGTAGGTGGATGGAAATAATATTACATATTGAGGAAACATGGATGTGGATGATAAAATACACACCAGTAAATACTAAAGTATAAACAATCTTGGATAAAAATGAGATTGTGGTATTTCCCTTACCTTATGTCTGATATGCTTTGTACGTATCCGAACCTCCTGTATAATGATTTAAATAATGTCACTAACTTATTACAGAATCGTATTCATTGTTATGATATCATATATGGTTCACTTATGACTTTATATTACCCATTCTTTGGTAAATTCCATGTTAAAGAAGTGTTTTGGGTAAAATCGTTTTATTTATCGTAGGTGTTTGGAATTGTTGTTCATGACATTATTATTACTTATATCATGATTTACTAACTTCCAGAATATAAAACATGATTTATATATCATATGTATTCAGTATATATATATATATATAATAGATAGATAAATGAAATGAAACACACCGTTCATGGAGACGGTAGTCCGTACGTACGCATGAACGCTGTTTTTCTTTCCTTATTGTCTTGAATGGAAGTAAGTAGATGACATACATATATAAACATACATAAATCCAGTAGATTTAACATGTAATATATTTCATTATTATTCATTATATATACTTTATAATCATTCATGAATGGTTAATGTGGAGAATGAATCTCATCGCGTCGTGGAGACGGTAGTCCGTACGTACGCACGAGCGATGATATCATTCCCATGGTCGTGGAATTGTGTTTAAGTGTGTGTATACTATTTAAGTATCAATATAACTTTATAATAATCATATATAGTTACTCATTACACCATTATACCCATCCAATTAAGGTGGTGGCGGAAAATAGATTAGACCACGGCGTGGAGACGGTATTCCGTACGTACGCACGCGCGGTGATTTCCTTTTTCCGTAGGATAGATAGAAGGTTAATTAGAGTTGTTTCATATTTATAATTACATACCAGTATATAAGAAATACTTCTGTTATTACTTTATCATGAAACAACTAATGAAGAAGTTGAAGAAGAAAGAAATTAGAAAAGATCGGTAATGGATATTACCTCTTTTTGACGCGCCTTCACTTAACCTCCACTTAAAGAACTAAGGACGGTCTTTGAAGAAGACCATGACCTCTAGGATGATACTAGGGATGTGGAGAAGAGATTTTGGCAGGGTTTGGCTGAGCTTGAATGCTCAAATTGGTGTGAGGAGGAGAGGGAGGAGGTGCCCTTTTATAAGGGAGGAGAGGGGCACCATAGGAAAATCTCAAAATAATATTTTATATTAAGGTAAAATTCGGTTTATAATGGTTCCAAAGGGTCTTATTTCGAAGATAAAGTTAGGATGGGTCGAAATACTCTCATAAAATAGGATTTATACAAGTTTAGGTTATTATTTTAACCTTATCAATTAGATTTAACTCTAAGTTAAATAATTTAACTTTTACAGTGTCTTTTTGTTTTCTTACACTATATGGTTAATAAACTTACTATATCAAGCCAAAAGAACCCCAAGTTGTTTATTATTAATATATATAACCTTATCTAAGTCATTTGGCCGAACCATAGATTTTTAGGATTAAAATAACAATTAATAATATAATATTTGTTTTAAAAACTAATTTATGTCAATTTTGACACTATTTGGTACATGATTTTTATGAAATTCATAACAAAATGATACGTTCTAAAAAATTTACTTATAACAACAATAACATGTCATATTAACCTATAAAATTAGTTTAAGTCATAAAAAGTCTCAAATTACATTTATTTGGGCATTTATAACATCAATTATGTCAATATTTCATTAATAAGACAATTACTGCATCATCTTTGTGTCATAAAAAATGATAATAATTTAATCCCTAAAAATTATAAATAAATTACTATGATGTAGATACTTGTATTATCTTTCTTGAGACTATTCATGTTCAAAGTTTCATGAAGTTTTTAACTATATTAAAATTATTATACTTATAGGATTTAAGAAAGTGACATGTTGTCACATTCTTTGGTTTTAATAATAATTAAATTACTTTCATAGACAAAAGTCCATTAAATGAATCTAATCCGACCCTTAGGTGATATGGGTCGACTTTTAGTCATCCAATAGGATTTTTACATGTGTTAGTTTAATTTTATAATATTATATTTACCCTTAATTACCCGATTTAGCTTTAATTATGGTAAATAAAATTTACCGTAGTTACTATTCATAATTCCCAAAAATAAAAAGTAGCTTATTAACATAATTTGGTCCCACTGATTCTAAATATGGAATCCATTTTTCCAAATTCAATACAAAAAAGTTTCAGAAATTAAATTAAAATTAATCCCGTTGTCGAAAGAAAACGAGTTTTTCTTTAAAACATTGCAAAAGATTGAATTGATTTAACCTACGAATTCAAGGTAAAATCAATGCTAATGACATACATTATATTAAATGGTAAAAATATATTATATTTATACTTTAAAACCATTAAATATTATAATTTAACCACATAATATATTATGATGAAAAAATTTGTTTTTAATTAAAATATAGCGTGTTTTTACTATTCATTAAAATATGAAAGTCATCAGAATAAAATGAAAATTTTATCCAAAGTAAATTTTTATTTCTTGATTCCAAAGAATAATTGTATTTTGTCAAATTGAACTTATAAACATGTCAAAAACTATATTTAAAGTGGGTGCGCCATCAAAAGGCGGCAAAACTGCATTTTTTGAAAAATACTTATTTTACCCGAAACATTTATTTTGTTCTTATACCATGTTTTAGAAAATGTGTAAGATGAATAATAATGTTATAAGATTAAAAATTTAGTTAATACTATTCATAATGGCTAGTTCATAATAATATTATAATAATATATCGTTGTTTAGTAAAATCCTGTATTGCGTACAACACACGCTATCGAGAAAGGTCGCGATTGTGTGTAATGCAAGCCAAGTCAGGGTTGCGCGCTGTGCAAGAATCCTTCATTGTTTCGTATAATAGAATCCAACCATATTTCATTTATACATTGAATATATATATATATATATATATACTCAATGTTGCGTAGAATAACTATTATCAAAATTGTGCGTAACACGATCCAAGAATAGTGTTGCGTATACTGCAAGCTAATACGGTGATGCGTATAGCGCAAGGTAATCTTGGTGTAGCACAAGACATTAATGAAATTACAAGAATAATTTTCATAAAATCTTGGGGTGTTACATGTAGACTTCTTATTCCAAAACTCAATTCAAAAATGATGACTTGAAATCCATCTAGAAATCATTAAATTTGCATTGCACAACTATTTCCAAGAATAATATAATTGTTTCTAGCCTTGATATGGGTGAAAATTCCTCATCTACATCAATAACCTCTATCTAGGAGTATCATTTTCACACCATGAATGCTTTTCTTCATATCCCAACACCTTCTTCATTCATTTTGTTGAGAAAGACCCATTTTGTTCCTATCAAATTCTTGTCTTCCGGTCTCGAAACAACTTCCCTTGTTTGATTCTTCTCAATTTGGTCAAGCTCTTCATTCATTGCCTGAAACCAATTCTCATCTCCAGCTACTTCACCAAAGCATTTAGGCTCTACTTGTGATAATTATGACGGTTTCTATGGAGAATTCATCCTTTTTTTCTTACATTGGTGCTATCTGATCACCAATTATGTTCTTCCTATCAATTTTTGATCTTCTTGGTGGTCCCTGGGAAGGCACTGATTTATTATAATCATATGAATCTTCTTCTAAATCAATATATGGAGTTGGAGTGTCTCCAGATCTTCTCATCTCTTCATCTCTATCCTCCTCAGTCCGATCATGTATTTGCTGATGATTCTATTCATTTTCTACTATAGTAACTTAATAAATTTCAACTACCCTTCCCAGCTGCTTAATGAAGAATTTGTATGCTTTGCTTTTCTTTGAGCAGCCAACAATTATCACTTCATCCCCACAGGATTCAAATTTCCTATTTTTCTCCTTATTGTGAATGAAACATTTACTTTAAATATTAAAAATTAATTTAATGATGGATTATTTCCATATAATAACTCATATGGAGTCTTCTACTCTTTTGGAAAATGTAAATATATATTTCAATTGTACACTGCAGTCATCATTGCTTCTTCCCAAAATTTATCTGGAAGGTCTTTCTCAATGAGAATTGTTCTAGCCATGTTTTTGACAAACTGATTTATTCTCTCAACCAATCCATTCTGCTATGGATTTCTTACAACTGAAACTCTGTGCCTTATCCCATATTTTTTGAGATAATACTCTACTTGTATATTTTTCAGCTCTGTTCCATTATCTATTTGAATAATTTGATTTTTCTAACCAAGCATATTTTCATATTCCCATCGATAACTTGTAATGCAACTGAACACTTCATATCTGTGGGTGATTATTGAAACCCATTCCATTATTCTATAGTCATTAATGAATAGAACATAATATATCATCCCATCAATATCCCTTGGGGAAATTATCCCACACACATAAATATACACCAACTCAAGCAGTCGCCACGACTTTTTCTCCTTCGGCTTATATGTCTTTCGAATGATCTTCCCTTGTTGGAATGCATCACACATATGAGTATGATCATGTTATAATATAGGGAGATTTTGGGTTGCATCATATTTTACCAGATCTTCCATGGAACCTTTTCTTATGTGCCTAAGAGGCTTATTCCATAACTTGTTTTCTTCATCCCTGGATAGAAAGCACATATCTTCTTCTCCACTCACGAGGTAGAAATTCTCTTTCGTACACTTTCCTTGAAACATAACAGCACCATCCTTTTTCTTTGATGATACAAAATTTCATGGAAAAACATATGGAATGCCTTGAGTCACACAATTGACTGACACTAAGAAAGTTGTGACCAAGTCCCTCAGTAACCAAGACATTTTCTCATTTCATGTCTTTTACTCTAAACTTGGATTTTCCTAAACCAATAATTTTCAAGACCCCATCCTTACTGAATCTTACAATACCTTCTTTATCATACCTGTTTCCAGTTACTAGATTCGTATTTCCCATCATTTGGGAAGTACATCCATTGTCAATTATCCCTATCGCTGTGTGATCTGATTCCTTGAACGCAATATCTACAACCATGACCTACTCGGCCATGTTCTTTTTGACAAAATCCTTTGAATTCCTAACCAACATGGAATGATAATCTTGATCTTCCTCAGCATATAATGGGTCATCTTTAACCTATAGAGATACAAATCTATTTTGAATTTTCATCCCACTTGATGTTACTTTTGGCATTTTCTTAAGAAAAAATTCAGTTTTCCTCGGCACATTCCTCTGCATTGTTGATGTGAAATATCTTTCCACATGTTTGAGATATTTAAACATGAAACAATTATTGTCAAATTATTACCTATAATTTTGAACTCTGTATGACCACCTCTTTTGGTCTTGTTCAATTTTCTACCTCTTTGCTATGGAGCATATATTTTGAGAGTGTCCCATCTTACCCTAACAATAGAATCTTATGTGAGGTACATTCCTGTGTGGTAATGATGCACCATTAGTTGTGCATTGGGTTCTCTGAATCTTATGATTCTGCATCATACCCAAATCAGTCATCAATCTTGGAGTGGGTGCTTGTGGTATGAAATGAACCATAACTGCTTCCTGTTTTAGATCAAGCCCCTTTTTTTTCTGATGGACCATTCCACTCAAATATCATTTTATTTGTTTTCTATATGATCTTCTTTCCTAATATTGAACCAAGAGTTAATATTTTCTCTTGATCATCAATTGTTCATCATAGATTAACGGCCTATTCTTCTAGTTTCTTGATATGTTAGATTTTATCTTTTCCAGTTTCATTCAAACTATCTATTTCAATTTTCTATTATTCAGTTTTGAGTTTGTACTCAACCACCTCTTCGAAGCTTTCTAGCATAGAAGAACTCATCTTTTAAATTTCATCCTTCATCCTAGAATTCTATTCTTACTGCTATTTCATAAAGAGTTTGGCATCATGAACAACTTTGTTAGATTTTTTCATTTAGGATCTCAAAATATCTACCTCTTCAAGGGAAGATTCTATGTTATCCTGAAGATCAATTATTCTTTCAATTTATCCTTCATTGTCAAGTTCATATCTTGTTAAATAATTTCTATAAACTGCCACCAAAGCATATAATTTAGGATCCATGTAGTCCTCCAACTCTTTTGCCTCAAATTATTCTGAACTTTCATACTCTATGGAAGGAAGATTATTCTTTTTGACAAACATTTTCATAGTACTTCTCCTCTCAATCACATTTGATGAATACTTCTTTTGGAAAATTTTATCATTTTCTTCATTTTCATCATTAATCTTATTAGGAAAATTTGATGAAAAATGACCAATCTTTCCACATAGAAAGAATGAAATTGGATGTTTACCTTTGAAATTTCCTTTTCCACTTCATAGATTAGAGGATAGAAATGACCTGACATCATTCATATTGTCTTCCTCCGATTTATATTCAACGGATAGATTCTTCATGTCCTCGAAAAACACTCCCTCTGACTTACCCTTTTGCACTAAATCATTTTCATAGTTTCTCATTTGATATGCTACAAGTTTACTATGCATTTTATCTAGTGTCAGATCGTTTGGGTCATTGTCTTCCAACACTGAAACTTTCGGATTGAACTGTGGTAGAAGTTTCAGGAAGATTCGTTTCACAATCTTTATATCTTCAACGACTTATCCAAGATACCACATGTCTTCCATGATAAAATTTATCATGCTAAATAATTCATCAACAATCTCATTGGGATTCATTTTGATATTCTCATACTTGTTCCATAGAACCTGCAGCTTTGCTTATCATACTTTTGTGTCACCCTAAAAAATGTTTAACAATTTTTCCCACATTGCATGTGATGTTTTACAGGACATCACCTTCATGTAAATTTCATTTGATAGGGATCTCCCTAAAGCATTGATCCCTTTAGCATGAACATCCAATTCCCTTCTTTTAGCTTTTGATAAAGAACCTCTATTAATGTCTGCTGATATTCCATGCATAGATGCTGTGAAGAAATCCATCACAACTGATCGAAAGTAGTGCGGCATTTGATTCTTCCATAGTTGAAAATTATTTCCATCAAAGATCGGAATTATTTTATGATTGACCACCTCCATTTCATCATCTGAGAGAGAACCACTGAATTTCAACCTTTTTCTCTGATACCAATTGTTAGCTCCACTTGGTAAAATACCCTGGGGGTGAATCAGGGTATGGTAGATTATAAATTTCTACCTTTTGGATCTTGTTTCATTGTTAGAAAAAACTCAATTATATCTTCCTCCCATAGAAATATACAGACTGATGTGAAATCATGCATAGGAAACATTTTTTTTACTCAGGTCACCCTCATCAGGCAATGTCTAAGGAGTATACAACAACAACATGCCGATGTACCAAATTCACTAAGGCTCATAGAAAATATTGAGTACAATGTTCAGGCTAGATATTCTATACCTAGTCCCACTAACTTTACAAAGTTTAGGGTCTTCTCCCTACATTCCCAAGGGTCCTCCCTATGCCTCTTTCTCTAGCTCACTGTCGGTGGAAAGGGTCACCATCTTCCTCTTCGTTCGCTCACTACTCTTATAATGGAATCCACTCATAGTTTATGGACTTGTAGGTCAAACACAATTTATGAACATTTAGGTCCCTTCATTTTCATGAATTCATGGATCCTCAATTATCATTAGATGCTATGTTGATGTTACTTTTTCACCCACAGATGATGTCCACCTACCCGGGTACTGATAGGTACTGAAAAATACTTTCACAAACTGAATTTATTCCTTTTCAAAATTCCTTGAGAAAAAATGAACCACTTTCACCCTCTGCGTACTTTATAGTGGGTTTATTATGTAGAACACCTCTCCGTGTACTGCTTCTGCCTTCATCCAATCATTTACACCCCCACCTATCACGGCCTTCATTCTGCCTCTGTGAACTACCCCTGTCCACGAAATATTCTCTGTTCACAGACCATCTTCACATCCGCATACTAGATATCCCCCTATGAGTACTACTTGCGGAATTATCTTTCTTGCGTACTAGAGATTCCTGCTCTATGTACTGAGTCATAAGCGGTTACAACTTTCCGCTTAAATACTTCAGTAGAATTTCTTTGGTGGGATTAGCATTTATTATATAGACAAAGATCCCTGTTTAATCCTCTAAATCGATATTTACCAAATCTTAAATTCAACCTCCACTACCTACCGATCTTTCTACCACCGCAAACGGAAATCCACCAACATACCGTTTTTCCTACCCTGTTCGTGTACTGCCTTCGCTCTTACATGGCCGATTTCTTCCATCGTCAACACTCCATCTGTAAACCGCACTTCCATCCACTACGAACCATTGATGCGACCATCTCCGTTTTTGTGAACCTTTCCCGTGTACCATTCCTATCGCTCCACATACCATTCCCAGGACATGGTACGAGACCCATGAAACATGGTTATCAAATCTCTTCCTTTTCCAAATTTCTTCAACATTATTTATATCATTAACTCCTATAGATAAATCCTTCCTTTCCAATAACAAACTTCTGATCTTGAGGCCCAGAAATTTGGAAAACACTGGGAAAATACACCACTTTAAAAAAATGTCTCTAACAAACACCATCCATACTCACTTTCAGTCATTTGTCTCTTTCAACAAACCCAACTACACCCAAAACATACCAAGATAACACCTTGAGGGATTTTATCCTAACAGACAGGTTCCTAAGGTACTTTTTCTATCTAATCTACATCCTCCATAGTTATCATCTAAATATGAAATTAAATTAAAATTAGATGTTTTTGGGTAAAGTAGAGATTGAAAAATTGTTCCTTTTAAATATCTAAAAATTCATTTAATAGTAGTAATATTGGACTCTTTGGGATGTGATTGAACTATAGCACAAATAAATACATAAAACATAACATCTGGTCTGATTGTAGCATGATATAACAAACTACCAATAATACCTCTGTATATCATGTGGTCAACTAGTGTTCCAGCCTCAACGTAATGAAGTTTTTTATTGGTAAACATAGGATATGTATCTATATTTCTATTCTCAAGAACAAACTTCTTCAATAAATCAATAATATACTTACTTTGATATAAATAGTTCCATAATCATTTTGATAAATTTGAAATCATAAAATGAAATTTATTCCAACCATCATACTCATTTGAAATTAATTTTTCATTATATTTTAAAAATCATGATAAATATTTCTATTAGTTGAACCAACAATAACATAATCAACATAAATTTAGACTAATAAAATATTAGAACAAACATTTTTATTGAAATGTGTGGGATCTTCCAATCCAAAAATGAATCCATTATTCAATAGAAAAATCATTATCATTCATATAAGGCTTTAGGTTCTTATTTAAAAACTTATAGAGCTTTAGTAAGTTTAAAAACAGAATTGGGTTTTTGGAGATTTTCAAAACCAGGAGGTTGTTCAACATAAACTACCTCTATTAAAAATCTATTTAAAAAGGAAGATTTAATATCCATCTGATATAATTTAAAATTAATATGAGATGAGTAAGTTGAAAGTATTCTTGTGGATTATAATATAGCTATAGGGGAAATGGTTCCATCATAATATATACCTTCTTCCTGATTATATCATTTAGCTACTAATATATATTTATTCGGGGTAATGATCCCTTGATCATCATGTTTATTTCTAAATACCCACTTATTTCCTATAATTTGATAATTGGTTTTTATTTCAACTAGAACCCAAACTTTATTCCTTCTAAATTGATTTAGTTCTTCTCACATAGAAAACATCCAACTTTCTTCATCTGAGGCTTCTTATATAGTTTTAGGTTCTACCAGGGATTAAAAGGAAAACAATTCTGCTAGGCATACCACATTTCTTCTAGTTCTAATTTCTGTGTCTAGGTCTCCTATAAAAATTTATAAAGGATAGTTCTTTAGGGTTCTAGACTATCTAGGCAAGACACTTTCAGGTTCTTCAGTATCATGTTCTTATGAACTAGACTGAAATTTATTAATATCATTTTCAAAATCATCTTTTGGGGTTCCAAGTCTCATGTTATCCAAAGAGACAACAAATTTACCAGTTTGATTTTTTTATTTAGTTAAAAGGCAAGTTTAATCAAACATCACATGAAATAATTCTACAAAAATCCTTGATTATTTATTTAAGACTATATAAGCTCTAGTGGCTGTAAAATATCGTAAAAATATTCCTTTACCAGCTTTTAGATCAAACTTACCAAGTTTGTCCTTCGTATTCAAGATATACATCTTGCTTCCAAAAACATTAAAGTACTTTACTTTTGGTTTATATTATTCTAAAGTTCATAAGGTGTCTTTTTGAAAACATTCCTAATTAAAACTCTATTCATGATATAGAAGGCTATTATTATAGATTCTTCCCAAAGATAGGTAGGAATATTGTATTCATTCAACATAGTCCAATCCATTTCATGAATAGTTTTATTTCCCCATTCAATAATTCCACATTGATGAGGTGTTCTTGGTATAGAGAAGGTGTGTTTAATAACTATATTTGAGAAAAAGGAATTAAATTATTTATTCTTAAATTCTACATCATGACCATTTCTTAATGAAATTATTTTAAAACCTTTTTCATTTTGAATAATATTACAAAAACTTTCAAAAATAGTGAAATATTCACTTTTGAGTTTTAGAAAATAAACCCATGTAAATATAGAATAGTCATCTACTAAAACACAGATATATAATTTACCCGCCAAACTTGGTATCCTTGATCGTCCAAAAAATCCATATGGACAAGTTCTAATGGTTTAGATATATCAATTTATTTAATAAATTTGAATGATGGTTTGTGTTGCTTTCCAATTTGGCATGCATCAAAAAATATATAATTGCCAATTTTAAGACTTGTTAAATCAGAAACTAACCATTTCTTAGAAAATTTATGTAAATATTAAATATTGGAATGTCCAAGTCTTCTATTCCAATTCCATGATTCAATTGTCTTATTAGTTAAATAGTTCACTTTCTGTTTACATAAGGAATTTAACTCAAAAGTGTAAACATTATCAGTTATAGGTGCTATAAAAGGAAGAAACTTATCTTTAAACATAGTACATGAATTGTTAGATAAATCAACATAAAAACCATCACCAAAAAGTTTAGAAATAATTATGAGATTTTGATTTAGACCTTTCTTATATAGTAATTTTTTTATTGAGATTGTATTTGGATCTCCATCAGTCCCAAAACCAATTATTCTTCCAAAGTCATTATCACCAAATGTGACAAGAACTTTATCCATTTGTGTCAACATTTGAAAATTTGATGGATCTCTACTCATATTCCTAGAACAACTACTATACATATATCAAATATCATTTTTTTTCCTATAGCTTGTTACCAGCAAAAGAATTTAAACAAATTTTTATTTTGGTAACCATATTTTCTTGGGTTTAGCACTGTTAGATAGAAATTATATGTTAATATAGACCTAATTTGTTTCTATATAAATTTCTTTAAACAAACTTTTAGAATTAAAAGAGATTTTAATTCCACTTATTTGTGGATTTTTCAAATAATAGTTACTAGTGACATGGGATTTTTTCCACAATGATAACATGTTGAATATTTAGTATTGGTCAAGAAATAGTTTTTATACAATTTTGATTTCTCACCCATACTTCCAATTCCATATCTTTTTATTTTAATGAAATTATTTCTAACAATGTAATTTAAGATATTTTCTCTTTTAGTGAAAACAAGAGCACCACTTTTATAATTTTATACTTCATCTTGTAATGGTTTGATCTTTTTTCATGATCAACATAGTTTGTTGTGGATGAATTGAATTTTTCAATAAACTATTGATGTTGTTTATAGAAGTTATATCTTTCACCTAAAAAAACATTATGAATAATTTTTAAATAATTTTTCTTCTTTATTAGAGAATCATATTTTTCCTCTAACATTGAACAATAGGTAAATAGTTTATTATCTAAAGAACTACAAGTGTCAGAATCAGAAGAATAATAAGTTTGTACCTTTTCTTATTATTTATTGGCCATAAAGAACATGTTGGCCTTTATATTTGATTGGTCCTTTTATAAATTATAATTTTATGGAATACTAGAGTCTTTATATGACCTCCCGCATTTTTATAACATAAACGTTCAATTACATTATACAAAACCGAGGATTTTTAAGGTTTAGTGTCTTGGAAACCGGGAACGTAATACATGATAACATAAAACATTCTTCTTAAACACTTGAAGGGATTCTTCATTGTTCATCCTAAGTTAATTACATCATATCATAACCTGGGAGCATACATAAAAGGAAAGGGTGAGCAGAATTCCGAGTAAGGGAAACAAGGGAAACATTTTACATGTGAACTTGAGATACATCAAAAGGTTATGAAAAATAACATTAAGGCATGAGAAAGAGATCATGAGGAATATAATAATAGAAAGAACATGATTCATAACTTGAATATGTGGCTACAACATTTAACTTAGACAATCATGAACATATCACCAAGGTCCATCCCAAAGGTGTCATTTGAAATTACCAAGGTTATTCACCAAGGTATCATTAAAATTGTAATCTCTAGTGGTTACATCATTACCCAATGCATTGGAGTGCTATCGGGGCGCACCCTTAAAATTTTCATTATGATTATGTGATCCACATATATCATCATAAAAAATTTCATAAATAACCCGTATATCATAAAACAAATGGGTTTCATTTCATAATCATAACGTTTTAAAAACGGCTTTTTAGTACATGATCTTTATGTCATTTTAAACCCACGACAAAACGAAATGTGGGTTTCATGTATGTAAATACCAGAATTAAAACAAAACATTTTGATATACATGCGAATACCCCTGTAGAAGAAAAAGATTTGAGTATTCACTTAATAAAATAAAAGAATCTGAGAAAAAGAGAGAGACATTTTGAGACGAAACATTCTGCAGCATAATGGCTATGTTACAAGGTTTTAGAAAACATTGAAAAGAGAGGGGACATGGGTTACCCACTCATAAATGATCCAAAAAATAGTAGAGGGATAGAATATAAAGGATATAATAACATGGTAATGAAATTGGAAAGACATACCATATGAAATGAAAAACATGGAAGGAAGACAAAAAGAAGATTTCTCTTATGAAAATTGGGCAGCCTAACGACGTCACTTAAAACAACAAAAAAATGAATTGATGAGATCGAATAGGGTCTATCATAATATGAACATAAAAGAACAGTATGATGGATATAGATGTCATACTCCAAAATAATAAAAAGGAACTTTAAAGACATGATATGAAAATAGAACTTGAAAATGAGAAGGGTGAAAGAATCCCTTACCAAAATTCGGCAGCCTAACAGCACAACGTAAACATTCTTAAAATGAATTTATGAGAAAAAGAGGGGTTATATCATCATAAGAACATGAAAAGGATAGTAGGATGAATATAAAAGAATATCCTCCAATATAAGAACATGGAGAATAAAAGAAATGACAGAAAAGAGAGTATTTGGAAAGAAAGAGAGAGGTAGGATCCCTTACCTTAAAACGTAACTCTTAAAACTCAAAGGTTGGGACCTTGAGGGCTTAGGGGAACCTTGGGAGGACTAATTGGGAGGTAATGAGACCAGAAATTAGTTGAGTATGATTTTGTAATGGAAATAAAGAGAGAATGGCTTGGTATTTATAGGGGAAGTGAGGGGACACGACATTAATGGCCGAGAGACGCCTCATTGGTGGTATTGGAAAAACCATGGGCTTTCCCATGGTATTTGCCCACGGTATTGTCCACTTGGGACACCTCATAACTTATCTTACTATTCATAAGTCGACTAGAATTATTACATAATTATTACATCCATAATGATCTCATTAAACACCCGAAACTCTAAACTGAAAATTAACTATTCACCAAAAATTCAACTTTTTCAGAAAAATCCCAAAATTTCACCTTAACCAAATATCAATTCTCTGAATTAAAAAATAAACCCCATTTTATAAAAATAATTTTTTAAATATTTTTAATTAAATTTTTAAATAAAAACACTATTCACCAAAATTCATTTTTTTCAGAAAAAACCCCAAAAATTACCTTAACATAATATCGATGTTCTGAATTCAAAAATAATGTTCATTTTATAAAAATAATTTTCTAAATATTTTTAATTTAATTTTTAATTAAAAAAATACTATTCACCTGAAAAAATTAATACCTGACTAATAATTTCTGAAATAGTTATTTACCTATTTTATTGAATCACATTACTTAATCAAGGTGCCTATATTATATTAATACTTTATTTAAGTGATATTACTAATCCATTTGGTCACATTACTAATCCTAAGCATAAAATCACTATTCATAAATCACTATTCACTAAAAATTATGTCGATCTTATTAGACTCCAAATTTCTTACTGAACACATTTGCAAAAGACCATTTTTTTAAATCATTACACATAATTAATTATTTAAGGTTTACAAAAATATTTTAAAATATCCTTTTTCTAAAATTCATCAATAATATACATCCTAAATTTATCCATACATTTTAAAATTTAAAAGCTTCTCCATAAGAAGAAAACACAATTTAATTAATCTCAAAGGATTACACAAAGCATTTACTGTCTCCTTACATAGACCCTTATAACCCCAGCATAGGACCTAAGTGTAAGGTGTGCTAAGGTGATAGAATATGAGGGCAGCTCAGACAACTTTGCATGAGTAGTAATTTCTATCAGTTTGAACTTCTCGCGAAGGCGATTCCATTCTAGCTTCCGACGATGATGTTTGGCTTTGGTTTGGTCCAGAGAAAAGCCTAGTGGTGCTACCTCCTTCCCAAGTTCTGTTAGATGGGATTTGATTGGCCCAAGACTAGTGGATGAGTCCATCAAATCTTCTTTCTATATTAATTAACCAAGATTACTTGTATTCGGAGACAATAATCGCAAAATTTAGTTTCCAACGGTCGTATTTACCAATGGTCATATAACTGTTGAAACCCAACGGTATCATTCTAATTATACTAATTTTATGAAATGAAATAGTTTTGTTGAGTATAAAATAAAATAACAGACAAATTTAGGAAACAAAATTTATTCAAAATTTCGTGTCGTTACACTTTATATACACTCCATATAGATTTCATTTCCCTTTTTCCATTATTACCATAATCATCATTTTTCTAGTAACTATTTTTAGCCTTTTTCTATCATTATTCAGTCGAGGAAAATCTGGTCTGATATGAACCAATTTTTTTCACTAATAGCAACAAACATCTCTTAGTTCATTATCATCCTTATTGAAGGATTTTCTAAATCCACTTTTCATCTTGTATAACGTGGTATATGATTTTGGATACATGGGCTAGTTCCATTTCATAATCAGATGAGTTATAGTAATTCTCATCTTTGAATTCATTCTTTGATCTTCTACTATGTTTCTTAGATGTCACCTTCAGAGTAGTGTTTTCATTCTTCACAATTATAATATGATCTTTAGCATCATCCTAAATTTCTTCATCTTACATAATTAGTGTCCCAATTAGTTCTTTTATTGTCAGATCTTTTATTGTTGATGATTATCAAATATCAATAAATATGAATTTCTATTTTTAGGGTATTACTTCGAGTACTTTCAAAGGATGATCAGCATGTTTGATGGGTTCTCCTAAGGCTGTAATATTGTTGATAATTTCTTTGATCCTTCCATTCATTTGAGTATTTCTTTCTCCATCGAATATTATAAAGGTTACAACCTTCATCTTTTCTATTTTATACCTCATATGTATTACATCATCTGTTCCTTCATAGGCAACTACAATAGTTTTCCACATTTCATAAGGAGTTTGACATTATGATACACGATTGAATTCATCTGGTAATGATCACAAATAGAAGCATCTACTTCCTTTGAATTCATATCAAATTTGACTTCTGTTACAACATCCCATGTTTCTGTTTTCTCAGTAATATTTTAATGTTAATGATTTTTGAGTAAACTTTGAACCCAAGATTTTTATGACAGATAATCATCCATGATTTCTTGCATTCATAATTTTTACCATTGAATTATTAAGCTCGAACAATTGAAATTCCTTCTCTTGGATCGACATTTCTATATTTTTATAGACCTTATACTTTTTAGCTTGCAATAACTTTATCCAATAGCTCACATATGATATTAATTTTTGGGTCATAATATACAAAGTAATACATAAGATGGGATGAATTATTTCTTTTAAAATATCCACCACAATTCTATATTTTAACACCAACTATAATGTTTGCAAATATGTAGTGCTATTATTCTGTACGAAAATATGTAGTGGATAAATAGGAATCATGAACATAAACTTTTATAGTGGTTTAGGGAACAAAGTTACCATAGTCTACTATACCAATTACTCTCTTAACATGCTTGGAAAATTTCAATATAATGGTGCTCTTATCACAAGACTAAGAATCCACAATTGAGTGTAGGTAGTTGAAACCTTTATAAGACAAAATAAAAAGCCTTATGGTTCTATAACATACAACTGTTTATCCATATCTTAGATCAAGAAGCTGATACTCCACCAAAACTGAGTACGAGTAGTTGAAACTCCAATAAATCAAAAGATCTTAATTTGTGGAAACTGGTTCAACTTATCAATTTTAGTAGCACAAAATTGATGGTAGAAAGATCAACTTATTCCGAAATAATAGTTTTCAAGATAGAACGAGTCTGAAGTGATCTAGGTTTCACATTGATAATCAATTTAAAAGAATCAAGAAAACATAGTTGTCACAAACATAGAGTAGAAAAAGACAGAACATGTATATCTCCAAAATATAGTTCTTCATCTGAGTTTTTCTTTTTATTTAGCACAGTAAAAATATTTTTAATAAAATAGTTATATATATGAATCACTTATCAAAATTATATGAAAAGATATTCTAAATAAATATATAGAACAAAAAAACTTTCTTTAGTATTCCAGTTTTAAAAGAATAGCCTCATAGATCATAGAAATTCAAATTTCAATTGATTGTGAGAGTCGTAACTTCTATTTAGAATAGATGATATTTTATCTAATGAAAATGGTTCTTTGAAACAATCAAAATGATTCTTCAATCAGTATCTAATTTTTTCTTTACCATTTTAGTATTCTCAGATTATAAACACATCATGAATAACTTCACCATTGAGAACAAAACATAGTGATGAGCTGCATAGTGTAGGGTTCCTTTGCATATCATAGAGTTCCTTTTCATAGTGTAGGGTTCATTTGAATAGTGATGGGTTCCTTTTTATAGAATAGGGTTCTTATGCGTAGAATAGGGATGATGATCCATATGTTTATCCTTGCCAGCATAAAATCTCAAACGTAGCATTGATTAACCATATGTTCATCTTTACATAACGTAGAGTTAAAAATAGTAAATCCATACCCCAATGTGGGGTTTCTGATCCATAGGCATGTCAATTTTCTAAAAGTATGTATGATGATCCAAATGAAAACTCTTTATCATAACATAGGGTTGATACCATATGAACACATTAGCTTTTCAACATAATGTAGGGATGAAAATAGTGTTTCTAGAGTAATTCTTGTAATTCTAAATTCATTTAAATAGAATATAAATTCCTGTAAAACTCACTTAATACAACCTCATTAGAAAACAAAAAGCGGTTTTTTTGAACATCAAAATCATCATAATTTACAAAATATTATTGAGACAATACATGCCCTACAATTATACCCCATGTTTTCTTTTAAATGTTATATATAATAATCCTTTAATATTTTTTAATCATCCCCTAATTAATCATTTTTTATTAATTTTTTATTCAAAATATTACACATCAATGGGGTTTGACTCATAATTTTAAATAGTGGTATGGGATTTCATGGTCTCAACTCTAAATCATTGCGACATGTTTCTTGTTATGCACCATGTTTCCCTTACAATTGGTTCTATTGATTTATTATCCTTTGAATGTTTTGAAATTTATCTCATTGTAATTATTTGGATATACTATGCTAATTCATTTTATTTTATTCAAATGGATTCTGAATCCAGTTCCCCACTATTCAATAGATCTTTTGATGACTCAATTTTTATTAATTGAGTTATGATTGTTATATTAGACTTATTTCATATAAATTGTTCAAATTCTACAATTTTATTTTATGATGAGTTATTATCTCATTGTTTAATTTTTTTTACCATATAAAACATTTTTCAATTATTTTATGATTCATGGAGTATATTTCCCATTAGGGATGTTAATAACTCAAATATGATTTGATTTAGATAAAATTTTTCATCATGATCATTTATTTTATATACATGGGTTCTCCCACCCAAATATTTTATTATATGGTAATTATCTTCCTCTCTTTGGAAATTATATTTTAATAAAAAATAATGTTTTAAAACCATTTTTAATTATGATGTGGGTTTTAAATATATATATATTTTAAAATATAAAAAGGGTTTCCTTTTTTATGATAAGATGTTTTATATTCCAGACAACATTTCGTTAGATTTGTCTTTTTATTTTTTAAGTATTAATTATTGTATATTATTATTTATAGTTAATATTTTCAAAATATTCATTTCAAATATTTTAAAATTACATTTTAACGTTACACGTATCTTTTTTATTATGTTACCATTTTTTTCTAAAAAATATATTTCATTTTCAATTATATTTTCCTTTTCATATTCAAAATGATTTATCCTCATGGGACATATGTTTCCTGATATACGATTTATTTTATTTTATTCTAATTATAATTTTGGGGGATGAAGAAAAATTATCAAATAATCCAATTCATGATCCCTTGTTGCTTGGTACCAATCAAAGAATTATTCTTTCAAGGGTTGTATCACTATATGTCAACATCCTTCTATATTTGTTTTGTTACACAAGGAATATCCTCTATTAAAATAAAATTCAATAGTTTTCAATATGTCTTATTATAATTTATTCAATTTATCTTTTAGGGAATTTATTAATATTCCATATTTTTGTTATCTCTATAGAGACAATGATTGATTTATAAGGTAAATTGATTATATATTCACATACCATATATTTATGATTCTACTATGTTTGATTATCAAAATCATTTATTATCTATTTTTTATTTATTTTCATATATAATGAATTCATCAGACTCAATTAATGATTTTTGGGACCCAATTATATATAGGGAATTTATACATCGATAGGTGTGATGTGAAAAACTATCATGGGTATTTTTTTGTATATATATTGAGAAGAAATATTTCCTTAATACAAGGGATTTATGGTAGGATCATGATATCAATGATCATGGTATATTTATTTAGGTAATGGATTTAGCTATATGATGTTATGTATTTCATCACCAAATAACCAATTATTATTATCCATGTGATTTATTTTTTTCTATTATTATCCAATGATATATAGTTATTTCAGTTTCATTTTATCATTCTATTATGTTTTTATCTATTCTGAGATTATTATTTATGATAATATTATGCTCACTTATGATATTTTATTATTATCCAATTTTTATAAAATTTTTGGGAATTTTTCTCACTCCTTCTTATGTTTTCTTTACCCTAGGTATTAAAAAAATGTATTACACTTCATATGTTTAAAATAATTATTTTTGATGATTATTTTTAGGATATATTAATGAATTATTATATATTAAATAGTTTCTTATATAGTGTTCTATTTTCCATAAATTAAAAAAATATAAGGTCTTTATTAGTTTATAACTCTTCCTAATTCTATAAAGATCCAAACATAAATAATATTAGGAATATTTGTAATGAAATATTTTCATAATTTCATGTAATTATAGGATAAATATGTCTGAGAATTGATTGTTTGCATCAATTACAATATGAAAAGTATGTATCTTCATCACCAGATCAAAAATTGTGGGTTTGTGGCACAATAATTGGTATGAGAGAAGGGTTTAGATATGTTTGGAGATTAATATGTTATCAGTTGACGATGTAAATTCCATTAAGGAGTGATATATTAAGGATGATCAAAATTTCATGTTATATATAACCCTTTGGTTTAGTATAATATTTTATGTTTTTTGGGATTTGAATAAGGGATTTTTTAAAAATAATAGGGATATGATTAATGAAAAATCATAGGTATAAGACATTGTTCAAATATTACTGCAAATTATAGAAGGTGTGGTTATCCTAGAAATTACAGCCCTATCGGGATACATGAAAGTTGATGTAGTGGTGTCGTAGAAGAATGTTGGGGTAATCTGTAAGAAAAAGGATAGTTGAGTATTAACTCAATATTATCATATGGTGTAAATTTTTCATCACTCAAGTTAACTCCATTTAGCTTTAGTGATTTTTGAATCCTAAAGAAATCAAATTAATAGTGGATTCCAAGGAAAATAGGGTGATTTTCCCAAAAAAACCTAACAGAATAAGAAAAAAAGTGTAAACCCATTTTATTTTGATAAAATAGAAAAAAAAATCATTAATAACTTTGGGAAAAGATTTTAATTCCCAAACATACAAAATAATAGAATTATGAACTATCATGGTTGTTTGGGTGATAGAGATGATGAGGGGAAAATGATCAATTTCAAACATGTTAAAAATGTGTGATGAAGCACCTAGGTAAATTTATATATGAAAATAGAAGAGGTGTCATGTGTGGAAAAGGTGTGAATAAAAAAAATATTAGAGAGGAAAAATGAAGTAATCAATTAACATGATAGAGGAAAAAGATGTGTTCCATATTCAGACATATGATATTAAGGTGGAAAACTAATTCGAAAATATATTCAGAGTTATACCTATCTTCCCGATAGCCTTAACTAATGATCATCAGTGAGTGATAATTAAAATTATGGGGAAAAAATTTATTTAATGCAGGAGAACGTAACACCTTTAAAATTTGAATTATATATTTTCCTTTAAAATATAATTTGTTGAACCAATTAATTCAGACTAAACGCCAAACAAAAATTCACCATGGAAAATTGTATACCCATTATGATTTATCCATATAATTAGTGTGTATTAAAAAATAACTAAATTATAAAATACATGTAGAAATAAAAATGATGGTCATTACTAATACTAAGGCATTGATAAATATTTAATTAGTGTAGCTAAATAAATAATAAAACTGAGTTATTTAATATTTCAAAAAATATGTTTTATATGATTTATTTTAAGAAATTTAATATTTTATGGGTATACTATTTTTTATATTAATAATATATTAACACTAATTATTAATTGATAGGAAATAAAAGCTAGAACTATTAATATTTTAAATAGGTTATATTCCTATGAAAATAATTTTCATTATATTTTTATGTTTTTATTTAATATTTATATTTATAAATTATTTAATTTGAACATTATAAATTAATACTATCTTTTAATTTATAAAAATAATAATAAATTTGGATCGATTTTTTGTGATTTTTTATGAAATGGTCGATTTTTAGATGATTAGTGAAAATAAAGGTTTTATAAAAACTATAAAATTATAATTAAAAAAGAAAGTCCAAGAAGTGTATGAATATTTTTAATTACTTAAATATTTATTTAATAATTAAAATATTAACATTTTAAAAATAATATGTTGAATTCCAAAAACCTATGAATAAATTTTTAAGACTTTATTAATATTTTTTAAAAGTTACTAATTTTTATATTAAATTTTAATTAGATATTATTTAAATAAATATCTATTTTTTATTTATATTGAAGTCATATTAATTTTATTTTTTTATAATAAACTAATTTTTATTATGAAAATTAAATACATTATTTTTTCTTAAACATAAATTTTAACCATAAAAATATACTTTTTCAAAAAATAGGGTTAGACACGTTACATGTGCTAATGTTAAATTTTATTTCTCATAAACATTTTACTTTATATGATAAAATGGATTACAAATTTTGAATAATAAGTTTAAAAATATCTAATATTGGTTATTTTATTTTTAGGCATACATAATGATTTACATAGATAAAAACTAGTTATCATGGTAAAACCAAATATAGAAAAAGTAAAAATTCTAAGAGTAATGGACAATAAAATATATTTTAAAAAGAATTAATGGATAATTATTTACGTTATCTCATCAGAAAATCCATTATTTTCCATTTTTGAATTTGATACTCATTTGTAACATGTTCTCACTTAACATTATGTTGAAATATTTATAAAAATGCCATTCTCACCACTCATAAAAGGGATCTCTCACCACCCCTTAAAGGCCACTACCAAAATTCGTTTTCCTCTTTAAATTAAAACTTATTCTATATCCCTATAATCTTTTTTAGTTCCATTTAGACTTTGTTTAAAATTGATTTTCCCAAGACCTTAATGTGGGTGTTTTTTCTAAACTTATTTTAATTTCATTACCATCTTTCCAAATCTAATTTTTTAATTAATAAATAAGGAAATCCATATTTTTTGTTTAATTAATAGTATTATTCCATGGTAATAAATATTAAATACTATTCATATTATCTTTTATGAAAAATAAAAATGTAATTCACGCATTGTGTGGAGTACATCCTCCATTAAGCAACGCCTTTCATATTCCCAACCGCCTATATTAGATAGTTATAAGTGTGAAATTGAAGAATAAATTTAAAATATACAATATAATTATGATTATTTTGAGAAAAATTATAATATACCTTATTTATCTCTCTATATATGATAAATGAAAATGTTAACCATGCATTGTACATACTACCACCCCCATAAAGTAACATATATATTTTATCATCTAGTTTATTTTTTATTTGTTAAAAAAATAGAAAATATGATTAAAAACCATAAAATTATCTAAATAATACATCTATAGTTCTTTTAAAATGATATTTTTCCAAAATAATACAAATTATAAATAATAATCATCTTTTAATTTTGGTATGTTCATGTTTGGGTAATTTTAACCACCTAAATGAACAATATGAAAAATTAATATGATGGATGAATATGAATGAATAATTTCTGAAAATATATGAAATAAATAAGTAAATAGTGTATTTATTCTGTTTTTTAGTTTAAAATTTAATATTAAACCAATTAATTATGATACCACCATTCATTTGTTAAAAATCATTGAAACATAATCATCACTAATTGTTTCTTTAAGGACTATAAAAAATCACATTGAATGAAATTAAAACATTATAAATAATTAAAAATTATTAATTATAAAAGCTTGTATTATTATGTAATGATGAAATTTTGGATAAGAATGAATAATAACACCATTATTATGATTCATGTTCAAAACGATCAAGATTGATCACACCTGACATTCAAAATAGAAAATAGCTAACTAATAAACATGTATAGAGAAATCATAAATAAATATTATAAAAGGATATATATTTGAATATTTTTCAAAAATTTCAATTAAGATAGTTATTTTTTATATGGAAGATTCATGTACTTTAGTGGAATTTAGTAATTAAGTTAAGGGTTTTAGGACTCAAATTTTCACCACTTGAGACATATTTCTTATTATACACTATGTTTTTTTCGAAATGGTGTATCTCATTACCTTTTAATATTTTATATCATTATCCTATAATTATTCATTGTATTTAATGTTTCATTTAGAATCATATCATTCAAGTGGTTTTGAATCGAATATTTCTCATTATGAGGCTTTTCTTGGTCTCAATTCTGATTCATTGAGACTTTTTACATTATATGAACCATGTTTCCTTTGATGGTTTTATATTTATTTACATTACCATTAATTTATTTTAATATATTTATATTTAATTTATGGTATATACTAATCCAATTCAAGTTCATTTCATTAAATTTCTTGGGACAAAAGTGCTTCCCTAGTCATAAGAGTTTTTTGTAACGTAACTTTAATTTACTGAGTTATAATCATTCTCATGATATTATTTCATATTAGTTGGTTAAATTCATCCATTTTCTTTTATTATGTATCATTCTATAATTACCTAAATTTATTCACCATAAACCCATTTTCATGTATTTCATGATTCATGGAGATTGTTTCCTGAAAGATATATTGATAACTCAAACCTCCTATCATTGATAAATAATGTTCCATCAAAAAACATTCTCTTCCATAAATGGATTCTAAAACCCATTTGTTTTATTATATTTCAATTTCTTTTCTTATATAGGAAAATTAAAATTTAATATAGAATAATTTGTTGTAATATTTTTATATGGGTTTTCAAAAAATATATTTTAAAAACATAATTTTTTTCCATTCATGATCAAATTATTTATCTTACAGACTATATTTCCTTGGATATATTTAGGTGTTTTAGAGGCACTATTATTGGATATTATATTTAAATGTAAATCATTTTAAAATTTTCACTTCAACTTTCTTTACATGTATTTTGAATGTGACCCATAAATTCATCTTTATGATAAAGTTAAATATGTTTTCTAAAAACTCAATTACCATTTTACATTAATTTTCATTTTCATATTCAAAAGGATTTACCCAAAAGAGACTTATATTTAATGATATAACTTGTATTTTATTTTATTTTATTTATCTTTTGGGCTGATTAAAAACACAATATCAGCTAATTTGATTCCAGATCTCTTCATGTGTGGTACTATTTGAAGAATTCTTCTTTAGAGGGTGTTTTCCACTAGACTCCAAATACTTATAAGTCTCTTTTATTAAACTATGTATATTATTTTTTATAACCATCCAAATTATTTGTCTAGATATATTTTGATCATGTGATTTATTTATCTGGGAACATATCAATATTTCATAAATTTGTTTACCTCCATACAAATGATTATTGACTCATAAGAAGGTGGAATATGTATTGACATACTATATATCTCTTATTTCAATATGAATGATTATTTTAATTTTTTTTATATAAATTTCATTAATTTTATCATATAATGAATGAAATGGAATTAATGAGTGTGATGTTAGGCCTGTATATAGATAGCCCTTTAATCCATTTATAGATCTTATGAGAGAAACTATCTTGGTTATTTTTGTGTATGATTTCATAGGAAAAAATATTTTTTAGACATAGGTCCATGAAAGTGAGATAATCATGTCTCGGTATAAGCAATTAAATTATATTTATAACATTTTACATTTCATCACTAAAGAACCAATTATTTTTATCCACGAGATTAATTCATTTCTATTTGTTATAAATGGATATAGTTTTCTCCCAATTTCATTTTTTATGAATTTTATTTTTGGTAATCTATTACTACCAAATTATTTATTCTCACTTATGATATTAGACTACTATCTATTATTTCTACCCTCACTGTGCATTTAAGATCACACCTTGTTTTGCATTTACCAAAGTGATGAATAAATATATTACACATGGTATGTCTAAAATAATATCTTTTATAGAGAATTTATCGGATAAGTCAACAATTTTTTAGGGATTAAGTAGTTTCCCAAATAGTTGAAAAATGTCCATTAGTTGAGAGAGAAATGTGTTTTTTTTATTTTGTTATTTTTCCTTATTTTTTAAATCTATAATCTAAAAACATTTTGGAAATTTGTGCAAGGAAATATTTACTTTAATCCATGTAATTGTTATATAGTTATTTTTGGGAATCTATATTCGACATCAAAGATATTATTTAATGTTAATATTTTAAGAACCAGATCTAGGTGTGTTGGTTTGAGGCATCACATTGATGGAAAATGTGACTTCCATTTGGGGATTCAGGTTATGCGGTTTCCTTTATAGTATCATTGGAACTCTTAATTCTAGTACTGAATCATCTTAGTGGAACAAGTATAGGTAAAACATACTATCAAATGATCGAGCCACCAGATTTTGGAAGGCCTAGAAATAATGAGTCAATGAGAGACATTTTTTACAATGGGCCTCTAATTCATCCAAAAAATGGAACCCTTTATCCGACATCCAATAAAAAAAGATGTACATTAAGGGTGATGATTTTTTACCTAAATGGGTTTTACTGCTTCCTTTACACACCATGGAGTGTGAGGATTCTCCAAGTTAGAACATAGAGTTATCATGCAATATTCCCAAAATTTATTAGAGAGATTTCTAGGCTTACATCCCTTTTTCATACCATTATCCTATAAAAAAAGTTTATTGGAATTTTTTAATGTGTCAATATATCCATTCTCTCATAGATAAAAATAGGTTATATGAATAGAATAAATGTTATACTTGGTATATAAATTCTTCAACTTAAAGGCATAGATGATAGTTCTGTTGTTTAAGATAATGGTATAAAGGATCCAAAACATGTGAATGTTAAGGGATTTCCTAAGTTTGATCAAACACTTTCTCTTGAACTCCTTGATAGGAATAGTTTCAAGTCACTTAATAATGAAATCAATGGAGGTAAGAATGAATATTAAATGTCACACAATATCAAGTGTGTAAGGACCTAGGACATTTAATAAACCCATCAAAAAAGGTAAAGAGTTCAAGGTATTCTATAGAATACCGGAAGAAATTTTCAAGATTGTTTTAGGAAACATGAATTCATGAAATTTAGTGTTGGATTCCGTCCAATTAAAACCATTGTAAGAAAAAGTTTTCCAACCTTCATATCTAGTGGGATTTCTACAATACTATTTGGTGGTCCACACTTTTCCCCACATGAACCTCCAACAAGGCCTATAGAATTTCCTTAGATTTAATATATAATGATTCAATAAAAGTTGTGATTCTAGATGATTCTACTAGAATTAAGGACCTTATAAATGAAAATATTCACTATAATAAATATGGTTTAATATTTTTTATATCGACATGACATTATGTTAGAGGTAATCAATAAAGAGAGTTTTACAGTCAATTTTTTAATAGACCAAATGGTGTTTTGAGAGACCTGTTCAAGAATATCTATAAGGGAGTTTATTCATGTTGAGGTTTTACTCATTAAGATAAATGATGGTAATTTGATACCAATATTCCATGTGAATTGTAATTTATTTATGGTATATATCAATAATAGAAGCAAATAAATTTCCTTGTGAATGAAACCAATCGTTATAGTAATGTTGTACATGATACAATATTGTATTGGTTAGAATGTGAGACATCATTTCATGGGTATGATCAAGAAAGGGGGTAATATTTTTCTTTTTTATAGTATAGTCATAATTTATTTTCTTGTTAAGTAGCATGAATTCAAACCTTATATGTGACTGTGGGACATAAATTCTAAGGGACAATTCAAGGATAGTTTTAGAGATTGATATTTAGTTCCATTGATGGTGAATACCTCTGAAATTGGGAATACATACAACATGAATACTTATGAGGGAATGAAAAAACTCTATAGGAAACCATATTGAGATTATTATTGCTCATCATTCTTCAATTCAGTCCTTAGGAGGAACTATCAATTTTAAATTAACCATATGAATTAGATTTAGTGATGGTAGGAATATCCCGGTCTAGGAAGACAATTTTTATGGGTAAATCCACTCATACCTAGTGTATATAATGAAAAGATACTAGTTTTTATCCTTTAATGGTATTCTAAGGATTCATGTAATATTTAACTATTTAAGGATCTCTAACCATTTCACTGGTCATGTAATCAACATGGGATAATTGTGTAAATAACTTAGTGGATTGATGTGAGAGATCAGTTGGACCTCATGATGTTGCAAATAATACAACAACATATGGAATGAAATTAATATGGTAAGGTGATTCTTTTCAAAGGGATAATATATAACCTCAGTTTCTGTAATATTATATCTAAGGTAGTAAAAATTATGCTCTTTACCCTTCTTCTTCTTATGGGGAAAATGTATATTGGGGGATTTTTCCACGGAGCCTATATAGAGGACAATTGTTTTCCCCTAGATAAGTGTCATGAGAACTAGGGGACATAATAGATATAGCCTTATGTCATCTAATTTTGTCTTTAATTATTCATCCCCTAGATATTTGATGGATTTATTCATTTATATGAGAATGAATTACATTTTCTAACCTGATTACTAATAAAACACAATGTGTATTTTAGTCATCACTGGAATCATTTTATCTCTTATAGGTGTTGTGGAGGGGTAATTTAAATAATTAATTTATCATTTATTGGTAAATATTGATCCCTCTTTAATAGATAATTAACTTGAGTAATTTATCATAGGTGACCCCAAATTCAAACTTCAAGGGTTTTATCTTTAGATGATAGGAATAAATCATTTTGAACAATTTCTCATGATATTTGGGATGGTCCTAACATTAGTGGGATTTTTCCACCATATAATCCACAAAACACTTCAAAATTTTAGTGATAAGGTTCTTGAGGATGTGTTTCATCACCCCTGGTAGGATTCTCTTGAATTCATTAAGATGTATGGTGTTTCCTAGTTTTGATGTATTTCTTAGGCATCCTTTAATGTAATAGAATATTCATCTGTGTGGGATATCTAGATTTAATTTTATTAATATTACCTATATATGAAGGATAGATATTGGAAAATAAGGGCTTCATCAATTATATATACAATGACTAATATGGGGATGACCTAATTTAATATTGGGAAATTCTGTTCCTATAATTTGATAGATAAAGTAATTTATCTATTCTTCTTCCAAATTGGGATAATATTGGATGGAAATTTGGGGGTGGGTACTAAATGTCCCAATTAATGTTTTATTTTCTAATATTACCAAATTCGGCCTTGAACATGAAACAATGGGCATGATGAATCTCTCAAAGTGCATGTTTGTATACATAATGGCTGATGGGAAGTCTAAGATATTTTATGGTGAACGGGTGATCCGACCATTGTATAGTTTTGTAGTTACATGAAAATACGTCACAATGTCCATTTAGGAATAATATTTACTCCTTTAATTGATTTGAAGGACTCTATAAATTAAAAATTTTAGTTTTGAACTTCTTTAGTTCTGAGATTCACCTATATTAGCTCATCAATGCTTCTAGTAACCCCTTCTTTAAAGGATATTGGGGCCTCATCCATGTCCTCATTATTAGAGTCATGAGGACTGGAGGGAGGAGATAAATCCTCAGAAAATGTTTATGATATGAAGGAATAATATTAGTATGGAAGTGAATAATCTTCATAATCATAATCTTATATTTATGATTCCATGATGTTTGTGCCAAAAGATATCTTTCCTCCAATCCGATGGGATATTTGATGACATGGTCAGGTTATGACATCGAAGCATGAATGATCAGTTGAACACCCGTGTATCGATCCTACTATATGGTATAAATGATAGAGACCCTGATTTCTAAATATAATAATAAATAATTGGCGAATTATTGGGGAAAAATTATTGAGCCTTAGTGGATCAGGCCCTTTGTTTGAGTAGTAGGTGATATGATTACACTTTTATTTCCAAGGAACAAAGATAGAGTGCCTGATTTTTGGGGTTATTATATCCAGACACTGGATAGGTTGGATTAAACATCTCTTCAATTCATTCCATGGTTCTTTTAATGTGGGTGTCATGTCATTGGGAGAATTTATGCATTTGGTTCCTTTAACCAAAGGTTGACTCCCATCCCTTTTATAATACACGACCTCAAGGTCATAGGTTTATAAGAATTAAAGTGACCAGAATCACTATAGTGTGCCACTACTTGACTATTGTTTGAGTAAATGAAGAAAATATGATATTATAAAGGTTTGGATTCTTGGAAATAGATTTACGGCCTTCCCAATAAGTATTTTAAAGAAGTGACTTTTAAAAAATGAATTATGTTTTTGAAAACAAGTCCCCAAAGAAATCCTTCAGTTAGATTTTTCCGAGTGGATTCCACATTATCATTTCATATTCAACATACATAATGTTGGACAAGGAGGGTAAATTATCTATATAACCCATCTTATAAAGTCCTAGGTTCAGGATAAGACTGATCCCAAAGCACATGTCTTTTATGAACTAGTGAACATCGATCTTGTTATGATTTCATAAGATGGTGTAACAACCCTGGTTCAGACGTGTAATTTATCTTCTAAACATTACAGGTCTTACATTACAGGATAAAACAATAATGATGGTGTGAAATAAAACTATTATTAATATGAAAATAAAACATTAAATATTATGATTACTAGTACAGTCGAAAAATAAAAGTATGTTTACATAAAAATGGAAACATTGAAAATTTCATCATCATGACCTCCCATGTTAATGACTCCCCAAAGTTGAATATGGATATAATGAATAGAATTTGAAATATTGGAATCATTTTTTGGATGATGTTAGAGGATATGATGCATGGGTAATTAAAGGGAGAAAATATGACCATTATAGTTGTTCATGATATTGTAGTTGATATAGCTATTGGTGGAAATCATTACAAGATTTTTGATGATAAAAGTTAAGATATTATTATATGTTGGAAATAAATTAAAAAAATTATATAATAATATAATAAATGAATATTTAATTTTTTATTCATAATCTAAATGATATTATAAAATTACATACAAAAAAATTATTTTTAGTCATTTACTTATTATAAAATATTTGTTTAAAATAAAATAATTATTTAAACTTAGGTGAATTTTTATGAATTGGAAATCAAAATATATTAGTAGTATATTAAAATAATAATTGGATAACCCTAGAAAACAACATGAGATAGTTCCTTCCACCATGAGGCTATGGTCAGACTCAACTGCTGAAAGAATAGGGTGTTGGAGGGAGAGTAGTTATAACATAATGTTATTGCTAGCATGAGCATAGTGGGAGATCGTGTGGGGGGGTATTAGAAATGAAGTTCTCTGTTTCTTCAGGAATTTGATTTTTTAAAAAGGTATATCAGTTTCCTCAAGCACATTATTTCTAAAAAGTAATTTTTTCCCTTTTCCCAATAAGTTTTTTTCCTTGGGAACAATTTTTTTAAAAAGCATATATCAGTTGATCATAATAATATTGTAGTAGTCATCTACAATAATTCACTAAATAATTTTTTTTAGGTATGAAACATTCTAGTATTAGCATTTAATTATTTTTATTTATCTAGAATTTATCAAGGCATGATTCTCTTATGAATTCTCTATTGAGAAATATAGTTTCATTCTCATGGAATGATGACAGTCAAAATTTCTTTTTATATCAAAAATTTCATCTCAACTACAAATGCATCATTATCTTACCCAAATGAGGTAATAGTTATATGGTATATTGTGATGTTTCTAGATCTATTCTGGGTTTTGTTCATAAAGGGGAAGATCATGTTGTGGCCATGGATTGAGGAATTTTTGAATGTATAAGAAGAACTATCCAACCCTTGAATTGGAACTAGTTACAACAGTACAAGCTTTAACAAAACATGGCACCACTATCTATTTAGATAAAATTTCTTAGTGTTCATTTATCAAAAGAGTTTGAAATACATCTTCTCTCAATAATACTTGAACATGAGGCAAGGAATATAGATGGAGTCTCTCAAATGTTTTTGAATTAAACATGGTATACACACCTGGAAAAGGTAATTCAGGGAGATATTCTTTGATTCATAAGTTTAATACTGATGTTTTTAGGGATTCACATAAAAAATGGTAGTTGATGAGTATTATTACTGATATGAATTTGGATTGTGTTGAAAAGGATGAGAATAAAACTTGATTCCATGTTAAGGTTGTTCTAGACTTGGTAGATCAATTAAAAGAGGATCATAGATCATATTCTGATTGCATCACCATTAGTAAAAACCAAAATGGTGGAAATACTTCCAACAGATGGATAGAGGATGAAAATTCATTTATATATTTTAAAAAATTAATCGTGGTACCTTAGTTATTCCACAAATATACTCTTACATCATATCACCATTCAAAATTGGCTACTCATCTGGGTTTTTATAAAATGTAATATGTGATGAAAACTCATTTTTGGTAGGCATGAATGAAACACAAGATTTATAATTATGTTATGAAATGTATAAATTTTTATGAGGTAAAGGATGAGCAATAATGAATGTATAGATGCTACAATCAATTCCCATAACTATATGTAAGTGGGAACAAATTTACATGTATATTATCACATATCTACCAAGGAAGATTTGGATGCATGAACCTATTTGGGTTATTGTGTATCCACATGCAAAGTCTGAACTCTTTCTCCCAAACAGAGAGTCTAACATGGTAGACGATTTAGAAAGGTTATATCTTCGAGAATTGTCCATGTTAAATAGAGTTCCAGTTTCAATTGTATCTGATAGATTTACTCGATTCAATTATCTATTCTAGTGTTCGTTGTAACATGATCATGGAACTCAATATTCCATGAGTATAATATATCATCCATTGATAGATGGGACATCATAACATATAATTAAGATATTGGAAGATATGGATAAAACTTGTTTTATTAAATTTGGTGGCTCCTTGGATTATCATCTACCTTTGGTTGTGTTATATTATAATAAAATGTTTTTGGATATGACACACATGGACCCATTTGAGTCATTATACAGTCATCCTTATAATTCTCAACTATATTAGATGGAAAGTGGAGAAACAACTCTAATTAGACCTAGTTTTGTCCATGAGACTATGAAGATGATCCAAATGATCTACATGGTGATGTCTATGGATCATGGATGACAGAAAAAGTTTATAGACTATCATCATTGAAAATTGAATTTCAAGGTGAGTGGCCCCATCCTCTTAAAGGTTTCACCCATACTTGGTCATCTATGCTTGAGGAAACAAGGGAAATTTGATCCATGGTAAGTTTGTTTGTTCAATATTATTGAATGTATTTGTGATGTTTCATAAAATTTATCTATACCACTAATATTTAGTGTTATCCAAAATATCTACCAGCATTCCCAAATGATGAAGTATCACCCAGAAATAAAAAATGAGATTCTTTGGGACCATATTAATCTTGAATTAGATTCTAAACTTTTCCTTGAATGGGTCAAATTCTAGATAAACATAATAAAACATTAAAAGGGAGATCTATTTACCTAGTAATATTACTATGGAAGCATGGTAATATCTATGTGGGATCATGTCAAATAGATATTTTTATACTATATCCACAACCTTATATTTTTAAATTTGAAAAATTCTTCCAGATTTCTAAGAACATAAATCCCAATGGGGGGGGGGGGAATATAACATCCCCCATTTGGAGGCATGTTTTCCTTTTATGACTCTTATTTTATGTTTGGATTTGACAGGATTGATTTTTGGGGGAGTTAAAAGGAATTATGATGAACAATTTATCAATATTTCTAAAGTAATGATTCACTCTATGAATGGTGATTCAAGATTAGAATGTGTTCTAGGATGATGTCATGAGTTTTATCAAGGCATGAATGGGTAAAATTTTGAGGATGGATAATACAATTAATGAAATGGGATTTTATTAATAATTTTAATGAAATAATAGGTTTTTAATCTAAAGAGATAGATTTTTTATGTGGAAATCCATAGATTCATGATATGAATTTGAAATTCACATCACGAATGAGGTGTTCCCATCAACATTATTTTAATTTAATTGGACTATGATTCTCAAATTTCTATCTCGGTTGTTTCTAGAACTCCATACCTTCTATAGGATGTTTTGAATGATCTATTCAATACAAATTATGTTTCTAATATATATTTAAGGTTTTAATCATGGAAATAAAAGGGTTTGAAAAGGATTTTCAATGGAAAACTTGAGAAACCATTTGGGGTTGGTGAATTATACATTATTAAAATTTTGGTGAAAGGTAAGTGATATATGGGTTTTAAGTGATTTATATTTATATTTTTCAATTTTTTCCCATTATAATACTCTAATGATATTGTCTTTTTCTGATTTTATTTTGAAATTTTTTTGGTGTCACTGACAGCATGTTTTATGAATAGATTGAATGGTTTTTATTAAATTAAATATATTTTTGACACATGTTCTTTGAATAATTGTGTTTTCAATGATGACTAGAAAGAAATAGTGTGAATGTTTGTTAATGATTTTAATGGTATTATTACTTGTTTAATGGGACTTAGATCTTAGTGCTTACTAGAAAGGAACATTTTTGGTGAGTGCTCGTGATTTTCATTATATGAGACCTTGTTGAAATATAAATGGAATTAATTTCTATATAAAAAGGAACATAGTAAGTGTTTGATCAAAATTTTAATTGTATGAGGACATGTTGAACTAGACCTAGTGCTTAGTACTGACCGGAAAGGCACATGGTTGGTGTGTTTTTATGATTTTCATTATGTGAGGCCTTATTGAAATAGGCTTGGTTTTTTGTGTGGACTGAAAAGTAAAAAAAGAATATTTGGATTTAAATGATGGATTGGATGAGGACACATCACCTATATAAAGTATAAGGATTTAAATTAACATGAATGTGTTTGTGTGTGTGAACATGGATGATTATACCAAATTTTAATTTTTGAACAGCTTCTTCTTCTTAAAAGGGAAAATATTTTGGTTTAACGACTATTGGAAACATATTAATCTATTATATTTTAAATTTGGAAAACTATTTTAAATGATTTTTATATTATTATTACCCATTTTATACTCCAGTGAGGTAACCTATGTCATATCATAATTGAATGTTGGAAAATTCTAATTGGGGTTTTCTACTGGGTATGACTACTCATACCTTATATATTCACTTTGGTGTTCATGAAAAGTTTGCTTTCCATGATATAGGAAATAACCTGATTTCATACATAACTATTTTGGATCCTTAATATCACTCTCTAGGTTACGATAATTGGATATTGGAGTGTTTGTGTCTTGGTATAGAGTGGTTTTATCTTTTTTCCATGTTACTTTATTACATTAGAGTTTTATTTTCCTATATCACTCTATAATATCTTTACTTTGATATTAATAATTATTTCATTATTACTTTAATATTTATCATTTTTATTTTGTTTATTTATTAAAATATTTTTAGATGAAAAATATTACTAGTATAGAGAACATGAAACTAGTGAGAGTAAGAATATTAGAATATGGTTGCAAATAAACCACATGTTAACCACGATTTGTGTCATAGTATTTTGAAATCCTTATTGGAAGTTGAAATGGGACCTAGGAAGAGTAAACTCATTATATTAATTACTTGGTAGAATTTCATCAGCAGAACCCCTCAATGCTTCATGGTGATTTTAGGCATGAGCATATAGAGGTATAGATAAGAAGGACATATAATATTTTTAATGTTTAGGGAGTTGAAATGAAAAGGAGGTGAATATAAAAATGTATATGCTTGAGGACCTAGTGATTTCATGTGGGAACATAATTACTGAAGCTATGTTGGGTTGATACCTCACTTAGATATGATTTGTGGAATTATTTAATAATGAATTCTTCCCAGAACCCTTCCAAATAGTGAATATTATAGACTTATTTCAACTGGAAAAAGAGATTATAATAGTTTTGGAGTATGATTCTAAAATTACTCACCTTGTTTGCTTTAAAATCAAGGTATCTATGAGAAATATACTAAAATATCCAATTTTAGAGGTGGTTCTTTGACCTAATTTTAACTCAATGGTAGTAATGATATGTATTACTATGTACACAGAGTTAGTGATTAAGGATGTTTTTAGAGAGAGAGAGAGAGAGGAATTTCATATAATCACAGTGTAGGGGATACCTTTTCCTATCTAGGTGTTGGTTGGAGCATCAACATGGGAAATAAATGCAAGAGGGAGAGTTATTCCCAAGGATGCAAGGAAACCGAAAATAAATCCATGAGGTCCATTTCTTATCAACCATGTTTTAGAAAATAACCAAGATATCCCTAATTCTATTTGATTACATACAAGATAAAGGGATGTACTTCACCACCATGGAATTTCCACCACTTCAGAAATAAATGGAATCTCATAAAGTGTTGTCATAATATTCCAATATCAATAGGTGGAACTATCTTGACTCATCCATAGGATATATATTCTTGGAATGAATAGTACCACCATACTAGTTCTCATCCATAGACTACGGTAACCTAGAATACCACTTGGAACAATTTGGTTGTTTGGTCAGCACCTCTGAAGGGAAGCAAGATATATCACATGGTAATTAAGAGACAATTATATAGAGAAGAACAAGAAATATTGACCGAGTAACTCGGTCCTTCCATAGTTTGATGTTCCATTATTCCAAAAAAGACTATATTATTTATATTTCTTGATACATCCGAATTACATTATATTTGTCATCTTATTTGGTTAGACAATTGGGTTTACCTAGGGAAAGGTTTCCTTACATCATGCTTATAAAAAAACCCCTCAGAGAAAGGGAGTGCAAAGGATTCAAATGTCATGTATGTTCCTTTTCCATTGATAAAGTAAAATATCTCTAAGAGTTTCTAGTACTAGAGATGGATGTTTTCTCTCTAATACCTTAGATAGATTGGATGGAGTAATTTAAAGCTCATATTGACTTCTAGTGTTTGAAAGTTTCATTCATATCACCATATGGAACTCTTAATGTATTAAAGGGGGTTAGAGATATAAATTAAAGTAAATATAGACCTTTATACTCAGTGGAAAAAACTATCTTGGTTCAATTATTATCAATTTATTTAGGTGGTACATAATAAATAGTAAATGAATCTCTTCCGACTATATTGGACTGGTAAATGGATGCCTTTTTAAAATATTTACATGGGCTGCCAACTGAGTGGGTAATTGAATTTTCAATCAATATACTCTTGGGAACAAGATCTTTTTCACTTATGTCATATAGAAAGGCTCTAATAGAATTTAAAAATTTAAATTCTAAATAGTAGTATTAGAGAATGAAGGATTCATCAGACCCATAACCTCAACATGAGAGACACCCGTTTTATTCATAAATAATGAATTTGGTACCCTCTATTTATGTGTTGATTATCATAAACTGAGTCACGATATGATCAAAATTAGCATCCACATCCTCAAATAAATTTTCAGCAATATTATTTTAATGGATCCCAATTGTTCTATGTGATTAATCTATGATAAGGGAGTCATCATCATAGATTTAGGAAAGATGATATGCTTAAGGCATCATTTTAGGGCCACTATGTCCCATTTGAATATGTAGTCATGCCCTTTGGTATGAAGAATGCACTAAAAGTCTTGATGGTATTAATAAACTATTTCCTCCATAGATACTTTGATTCATTTTTCATTGCATTTATTAATGAATTTTTTTACTCTCAAAGCATTAATGAACATAAAGAGAAATTCAAAATTTCACTAACCACATTATAGGAGCATAATAGTTATGCTATGTTTTCTATATGTGACTTAAGGATAAAACAATTATATTGGCTTGGGAAAATAATTCTTAAAATGGAATATTACTTGACCCTGGGAATATTGAAGTAATTGTCTCCTTGCTGTTACTTTTGAATATTTTCTCGGTGCATAATTTTTTGGGGTTCATATTTTATAATCCATGATTTTTTAGGATCTATCAAGGCTATATCATACTATAACTACTCTAAAAATAAGTTGAGTTTCATTATCATCAAATTATGACTATCAAAAATACTTTCTATAGCTTAATGTTTATCTCCCCTCTAAAGCCATCCCAATATTTGTAGAACAAGGTAATGGTTATATGGTATATTATGATGTGTCTAGATTTAGTATTGGTTGTGTTCTTATGGAGGGAGATCTTGTAGTGGCCTATGTTTTGAGGTAATTATGAACACAAAAGAATAACTATCTGAAGAGTGAAATTGATTTTTTTGTTAATATACAACAAATAAAAATATGGGGAAACTATCTCTTTAGAGAATAGTTCATAGTTCTCACTGATAGTAATATTTTGGATTACATCTTTTCCTAGAAAGACTTGAACTTGAGAAAACAAAGATGAATGATGTATCTCCAAATTTTTGACATCATCATGGTACAAACACCTGTAAATGGGAATTTAGTGGAATATTATTTATGTCAAAAGATGAATAATGAAGTTTTCATGGAATCTCTTAACCATTGGAAGCTCATGAGTATAATTATTGATATGTATATAAAATTTACTCTAAAGGATGATAATGAAATTTTCATCCATGTTAATGTTATTCTATACTTTGACGATCTTATAAAAGAGGCTCATAGATTAGATTCTAACTTTATCTCCATCTGGAAAAAATTAAATAGTTTGGATAATTTTTACATCTAGAGGTTGAATAAAAAATTCCTAGTTATGTTTTAGAACCTAATTATCACGCCTTAATATTTACACAAACAACTTATTTCTATGTATTACAGTTTGAAATAGAAAATTCAAATAGATATTTTGAAAATGTAGAAGTAAATGAAAAATCATTTTAGGTGGGATAGTGTGAAACCCATGATTTAAGATTATGTTATGAAATGTATTACTTGTAAGTAGGTAAAAGCTATGTAATGACCCTTACATCAGTAACCCAAAGCCAATGCCTACATTATTACATTATCATAGATGCACGAGGTAAATTTCTAAAGGAACAATCCATTTAGATGTTTTTAGAACTATATACATACTTGATACTCATTTTATAAAATAAAATAAAATAAAAATCATAGTAAAGAGAAAAATTTGGAATCCTTGAACTCATTACAAGAATTATTCTTAATATCCTAGAGAAAGAAAACAAAATAAGGCAGAACTCAAATACTCAGTAAGGGTTATATACAGTAGATTATAACATGAATCAATAAAGAAAAATCAACATGGAAAAGTAAATAGTTAAAAACACATTCCACTTAATCAATAATATGAATATCATAATTGGAAAAAGAAAAATCAATATTCTAGGATAAATAAATGAAATCACATTCCATTTAATCAATAAATTGAGAATAAAATGTGTCCAAAGAAAATATCATAGTGAAAATATCTTGGATAATAAAAAAAGAGGAATTATAAATGAAGTAAATTATTAATTATTAAACATCATGATCTCTGGAATTATAATACCTCTATTATCAAGACCGCTCATAAGACATTTTAAAAATATGGTTAATATACTATCTGATTTGGCCACCTGATTTGTATCATGAGAAATATTGATGCATCATGGGGCTATCTATAACTGGACCCTAACCCCAACCACTTTTCAAAATCATTCCTTATATACACAATAATTGATTTTATTCATTAATGAATATAACTTATCATCAAATATCCATATTGAGTAAAGGAAATATATTTATAAATATTTCACCAATTCTTAAAATAACATTAAAAGTAAAAGATATATTTAAAAAGAGTTTATAGTTTAGGGAAAAAAATATCCACCACACAAGTATATTTATATTTAATATAAATGTAATGTCTAATAAAAAATAACCATAAAAAGTGTCTGTTTCAAGAGAATGTAAACAATAAAAAAAGAAAGTGAGATTGTGCTATAATTCTTACCACATTGCTGACTTTTAAATAGTAACTCATTGAAGAAGAAAAATGAAATGAAAAAAATTAATCATTATGAATAAATACGTATTCATATAAAATACATCAATTAGGAAATATATACACCACGTAATAGTTGATAAATGAAAATTAAAAAATATAAATCAATGAAATTAAAATTGAGAAAAGTACCTTACCTCATGATATTTTTAATATGATTTTACCCCCATACTGTAACTCCCTTTGTTTTTAAATTGAAAAAAACATTTTTTGATTGTGTATGTGATACACAACACCGAACCAACAAAAAACCATGATTATTTATATATTACTGTTATAACATAGACATTAAATTGGTGGGAATTAATAAGATTAAATAATTTATGAAATATGTATAAATTTTCTAAAAATCATAAATTCTTTGATTAATCTTACCAAATAATCCCTTATTTTCAAGAAATGTCATTTTATTCTTTGGAAATGTGTTTTCTAAAAAAATGTATTTTATGGATTCTTATGAGAAAGTATAATAATTAATTTCTAGAAAATTACGTAAAAATATTTGATAAAATGAAATAAAATTTTAAAACAATCATATCATAATTAGCTTATGGTGATTTTTTTTGAATTTTCAGAAAATATGAATTTTTTCTGGGAATAGTGAAAAATACCTGTTTTTATATAAAATTGTTTTTTTCTTTTATATATTAAGTAATTTAAAATTAAAATTATAATAATAATTTTATTTGAAGGTAACATAATTAATTTTTATTTAAATTTATTTCAATTATTCACGTTTAAATTATCATTATATTGAATGATAATTGTAGTTTATTTTTAGGCTTAAAAATGCATTTTTTCTAAAAAATGTTTTTCAAATGAAAAATATTTCTGTATTATAATTAAAATAACCCAATGAGGAATGATTTAAATTATTTTATTTTAGATTATATATCTATGATTTTAAATTGAAATCTATATAATTAATATTACTAGTTAAAGATTTAAAGTGAAATAATATTTTCCTTAATAGATCCATTTTTTTAATAAAACTACTTTCCATATTCCTTATAGGGTTTTATAAATTAAATTAAATTCCTCCAAATATATGAATTGATTTTGATAAAATTTATTCCAAATTTGGAATCATAAGAATTAAAATTCTCTAATAATTTCAACCATTTTTTGGAGAATTTGAATAGTAAACATAATAAATGTTTAATACCACAGTAAAAGGAAAATAGGTTAATTAAGTGTAAAAATAATTTAACAAGGACTAGAAAAAATATGACCCCAATGGAATGAATATTTTTATTTTCATTTCAATATAAATATTATTATATATTTTTTAGATTATAAATGGTTGAATAAATATTTTTATAATATTATATCATTGATATGTTAAACAAAATTTTTATTTCCAGTAATATACGATTTTAACAAAACACCATTTTTATTAGTTAAAGATATTTTTCAATAAATTATATTTTAATTATATATTATTTTTAAATTTATATAGTAAATATTATTTTTTGAGTCAAAATCCTTCTTTTGACTTCTCTATTCATTGTTCTTTGGAAATCACAACCTCTTTTTTAAATACCTAATTATTAACTCCTTTATATTCAAAGTAGTTCAAGAATAGTATAATATATCATTTTACCATAAATTCTTTAATTTTTTTTATTCACATTTTGTCAATACGATTTTTTCCATATTCATATGATAATAATCATAATCATGAGTATTGTAGAAATGATTCAATGCATGATTATCATAAAGATCCCAGATATGACTTCGATCATACACACTGAATATGATTTTAATCATACACACGATCCAGTTTATGTACTAAAAATATTTTTGTAATGATATAAATTATAGAGAAAATCATCGAACTAATTTTTATTAAGTTTTCCATATCTAGAAAATTATATCGCAATGAATAGAAATATTTTAAATAAAATTGATGTCATGTATTTTGTTTCAATATGAATTATAAAATGATATTGTTGTTTCAATTATGAGAAGACCATTGGGGTGCTAGGTGTCTAAGTCCCACCAATATTTCAGGAGAAAATCTGATCATTGGAGTAAAATATGACCGTTGAAAAAACTCTTATAATACGAGATCATTTTAAAGCGCATATATAGGATGTTATCTAGATTTTTAAGACATCACGTGAGTGCTCTGCAAAATATGATATGTGTCCAACATTTGATAGTTTACAAGCCAAGAACTATTTGTTCTATATACTAGTAATCCTCAATATTTTTTTTCTTTTTTTGATGTTGCTCATTGTGATTATGATTGAAGGCTTCCAAGGATAAGAAGACAGTGGTGCCAATCTTTTATTGTTTGAGGGCTTCAAAGTCTTGGAAGACAGAGGTTATGATTACCTTTTTGATTAAGGGATGATAGGGATACATAGACAAACAAAAGATGATCATCGTATGGAGGGCTTACCCAAGTGTGGGTAAGACATAATTTCTTGAAAGTATAAATCAAGGGACATCTATCAAAGGTTATTAGATACACTTCTCTCTGGGTTAAAGGAATTTTATTCATTTAATTTTTTACATTTTCTTCTTCATTATAATAGAAAGTGAATCATTTAACATATTCATTTTTTCTATTCTCTATTCTATGATTTTGATCTTTTTAATTCTGATTTCTATGATTAAGATCACTTATTTTACTGAATATTCTTCTATATGATTTATGATAGAATCCTTAATTATTTCAATATGTTTATCGCAACCATTATGATTAAGATCCATATTATGAATAACTGGTTAAATTTTTTTCTTACTGTGAATACAATTAAATAAGACTAGTGAAAAACATATCAGAATTTACCTGATTATGATTGTTTTATATTACGATAGTTTTATAACCAAATCCAAGGGCCATTCCGATTAATTGTTTTACCTTATAAGATGTTTTTTGAATTGAATTAGTTTAAATTATTTTATACTAAATTCATTTTAAGGATAGAAACAAATGTTTTTAAACCTAAAATTCACCCTCTTATATTTTTCCATCTGCATATTCATTATGATCCAACAATCGGTACCAGAGAAGGATTCTACTAATCATATATTTTACATAAATATTCTATTATTCATCTTTTTCAAGTTAGTTTTTTTTATTTTATAAATTTTTTGTTAACAAATAATTGTTACAGTAATGTGTATTATGGAAAAATAATTTTTGTATTATTCTAAAGACAAAAGTTTTAAATGTTTCTTCTATTTACAATATAAATTCTACAGATGACATATTATTAACAACAACAATTGTGAATTCTAGAGAGGAATAATAAAAAATTTTGTAATCAACACATGAGTTGATAAATTTGTAATGCTAAAAAGAGTTAATAAAATTACTAACAAATATGTTAAAACCTTTACAAATAAGAGAAACAGTAATATTAATTGAATTATAAGGTAAAATATACTTTAATTTGTTTTATGACTAGAAACATGTATACCCAAATTTTATCTTTTGAAAAATCCAATAGTATCTAGAAAAATTTGGAGATATCATTTTACAATTTATCAGAATTCAAGAACAACTTGTTGATATATTTACAAAATCATTACATCCAGATAGATTTGAATACATTAAATAAAATCTAGGAATGATCACCATAATGTAACCATTCATATATACTTATTGTTTAAACCATATCCTCCTAATAAGTTACTTCTTTTCAAAGGGGGAGTACATATGTTCGATGTTTTATAAAATCATTATTCTTTAAGGTTTTTTCACTCAATTTATTTTTTCATACCCAATATATTTTTTAATAATAAATATGTTTTTTTGTACTCAAATATTTTTTCATAACCAATATATTTTTCCATACCCAATAAATTTATTCAAACTCATAAAAATTTTCTTACTAAATTTTTTATCATATTCAATTTCATTCATATCGTACTCATCATACTCAAAATTTTATCATATTTAATTTATTTCTTCTCATAGTAAGAAAATTTTTCTTACCTAAAATTTTATCATATTCAATTTATTTCTTCTCATACTTAGAAAATTTTTCATAGTAAAAAATTTATCATTTTCAATTTCATTCTTCTCATACTCAAAATATTTTTTTTGTATTAAAATTTTTTTTATGCGCAAAAGATTCATAGAAAATTATTTCAAAACTAATAGATCTATCCCGAGACTCTAGAAGGTAAAATATCATAACTTAAACATTATTTTCCAATTCTAATTTTTGTTATTTTAATTTTTTATTTGTTTTAAAACATTATCAGATACATGATGAATATGATAAATCTATTTTATTATTTTATTAAAGACCTCAAGAGTTACACTTTTTTCAATTGTTTGATATTTTTTTATCTAATATAATCCATAGAATCTCAATAGTTATATTTATTCTTCTAAATAAAGGGACCCACCCTATCCCACCTTAAATTTACTTATATTTGTGCAGAACCTCTTCCACCATTCAAGTAGCAGAGTCTGATTATTTTTATTTCTTATAAGATTTAATCATACTATGGTTACAATCAATAGCTATGTCCCCTAAAACAATGCTGTCAAAATATTTCTCCAAGATGCAATTATTTAGATAAAGGTTAGTAATTATAGATTTCTATGATATGTACAATTCTTATTTGGAATTAATTATTAAGTTTGAAAGAGGGGAGTCCATTTTTGTAGAAAAACCCAACACCAATCAAGATCTTATTCTTCATGATGATGTTTAAAAATTTTATATAACTATAAAGGTTGATGCTGATTTAAAAGTAAACTTTTCCATCTATGATAGAGAGATAAGAATGTCTGAAAAACAAGAGACAAACTAATTAGGTTTACCATTAGAGGGTGATACCTTTTTACTTTTTTTACATGATTCTAAAGGAAAAGGGAAACTTAATTAAAAATAGAGCCAAATAATATATTTTTGAAGTTCATGAGTCTAAAAGAAAAGGGACTCATCACTCATAGAATAATCTTCTTACTTCTCTCTGGATGAAATATTTTTTAATTATAAGAAAAGGTGATAGAGAAACTCTTATGGCTCTTGATGTGTTTATTCTTTATTATTTGGTGAATATGAAAAAGATAAATTTTATGGGTTACATTTTGATTACCATAAATAATTTGAAGTCAGATGCTATCTAGTATCAACTGATTATCTTTCTAGTGATTTTTAGCAAGTATGTTTCAGAAATTTTATGTTCTGTAATATTCCACTCAAATTACTGATGAGAAATTTGAAATTTCCTTGTATAATTTCTGATATGATAAAGTGGATGAAATTTCATTCTCTTTCAGAATAAATGAATTTTGTTAATGATTCAAAATATGGACCTTCAAAATAAGTAGTTAGAGGAAGTCGTAGTGTTGAAAAACAATCAGTGATGATTTTTTTTAGAATGAAAAGAATGATAAGACTGAATATGCATTATAACCAAAGAATAAAAAGAAACAAACTGATGAAATATCTTCCGAATAGAGAAAATATAATGCTGAAATAAAATAAGGAGACCCACATTTTGGTCTTAATCCACCAGAAGCCCCACTTGAAAAAATCATAACTGAAGAAACTATCAAATATGAGGAGAATAAAATGATGTTGAAAAAGATAAAGGCTAATAGTTTTTATATTGACAATTTATTAAAATGAGTATAAAAGGAATGTGTTGGAATCTTCATCAGGAAAACTGTGCGAAGAGAATCAATCACTCCCTCTATCTATGGAAAGAGAAGGAATAAAGAAAATTTTGGTGAATAATTAGCTCGACCAAAAATACCTCAAGAAAATATTTTAGATATAAAAGAATATATTTATATGAGAGTGATAAAGGGGTATATCAGTGAAGAAGATGAAATAAATTAAGAAGAAGAAAAGAAAGAAGAAGAAGAAGAAAAGTAGGAAGTTGAGAATGAAAAAAGAAGTTGATCAACAACAAGAGTCTCAATAGGACATGATACCTGTAAGATCTTATCAAGAAAATTCATGCAAGATAACATCTTCAGTAATGAATTCTTTGTAGCAAGCTAATCAATGAACCAAATTTTATAAAATTATTCATACATCATATAAATAAGAAAAGACAAGATCTGATGAAGAATGGAAACAGAATTTGGATGACGATAATACCAAAAGTCATTTGGGAGGATATACTAATTATGAGGAAGATACTAATTCATAAAATAAAATCTCATTGAAAAGAGATGAATATATTATTCAATACCTTATGAGAATTGATAAGACAATTCCATATTTCCCAAAATTGAAGGGAATATTGATTTGGTTAGGGAAAACAAAAAAAATATCGAACTAAATAAATATTCTATGATGAATATTGATAAGGTTAAAAGAAAATTTTAAATAGATTGATGAACTTAATAAGGAACATAGAAAGGATTGTAATAAAGTTGTGAAATGTTTACATAAATATGAATCAATTATCAAACTTCATCAAGATTCAAATAAAGATATTATAAGGATTCTAAATAACATCAATGTTTCATTCAACAATATAGCTAATGATACCACTTGAAAAATGAAAGACTTTAAAAGACCATTTGATTATAAATCAAAATAATTCAATGATTTTGAAAAGAATCTAATTGTCATTCAATCTGATGTTTCAATGTTGATGTTTTAAAAAAGATAAGAAAATATATTTGATAAATAAAAATGTATTAATGACTGATAGAGTTGATGTTCAGGACTAGAAAATCAAAATACCAGGAATTTAGGATTTTTTATCTGGAAGAAATGTTGTAATCACAAGAGGAAAGGATTCATACCCCAAAACAATTGTTTAAAGAACATGATATTTTTTTCAGCCTCAGAATTAATCTCTTAATAAGATGATGAATGATAGAAAGGAATTCAAGAAGATTAATATAATCATCTTGGACCTCTTAAATAAGTAAAAGAAGAAGGATAAGTAATTATTTGTTTTTAACTCTTGTTCTTTTTATTTTAAAATAAAAATGAATAGTTTTTTCATCTATTCATACCTAGATTTAGTGTTTCCCAACTCTTTTGGATGGATGTTATTTTATTAATAAAATTCATGATTTCGTTAAAAATTTATTTCTCTAACCCTTTTTATGGTATTGGTAGATCTTCTCTATTCATTTTTGTAAATCACAAAGGGGAAGAATGATTTTTAATTGGGGAGAATGTTTTTGATAGTTGGAGAGTGGGAGAATGATATTAATAAAAGGAGAATGAAATTAATAAGGGTGAGTAATTTTTTTAATAAAGAGAATAAAAACCATAGGGATTTTTCTATCCTAAAGGGGATTTTTCATATTCAAAATAATATTTTGAAGATTTTTAAAACTCAAAGTGAGATAATAATAAGTGTTTAATTCTGAATATGATAATTCATTATTTTTTAAATCAAGTTTTACAAAGTAATTTTCCATTTTAGAATTAAGGTTTCTGCTTTCCTAAAAGGGGATATTGTTGAGTCAAAAGCCTTCTTTTTACTTCTCTGTTAGTTTTGTTTTATAAATCAAAAAATCTTCCTTAAATACCTAATTACTAACTCATTTATATTAAAATTAGTTTAATAATAGTATCATATATCATTTGACTACACATTCATTAAGACTTTTGATTCATATTTTATCAATATGATTTTTTCAAATGCATATGAAAATAATCATACTCATGAGTTCTATAGAAATGATTCATTCCATGATTATCATAATGATATATGATATGATTTACATCATTAACACAAAATACAATTTTTATCATTCAAACTATCTAGTTTTTGTACTGACAATATATTGATATTGATATAAATTGTACAGGAAATCAACAAACCCTTTAATAGTTAGTTTATCGTATCCAAAAAATAGTACCATAATAAAAAATAATATTTAAATCAAAAGGATATTGAATATTCAATTTCAATTTGCATTATAAAACAATGTTGTTGTTTTAGTTATATGATGATCATGGGAGTTCCATTTGTCCATTTCCCTCCAAGATTCTAGTAGAAAATATGACCGTTGGAGGCCAAGATGATTATTGGGACAAACACCTATAAATAACTGATCATTTGAGTGAGATCATATAGGATGTTAGCTTCATTTTTGAGACACCATGTGAGAGATGTACAAAAAATGATACGTGTAAAAACTCTGATATTTTACAAGTCAAGAACAAATTTCTCCATATACTTGTAATCCTAAAGTGTTTCATCTTTCTTTGTGAGATGATGATCATTGTGATTAAAATTTAAGGCTTATGTGGATAATAATAAAGTGGTGCTGATCTTTTATAGATGAAGTGATTTCAAGGATAGGAATATATAGGTTCCAACAACATTCATGATGGAGGGATTATGAGGATAGGAAGAAAGAGGTTCTGATCACCTTCTTGAAAAAGGGTTACTGATGATAAGTAGACATACCAAAGATGATAATCACATTGAGGGCTTACCCTAGTGTGGGTAAGATATACTTGCTCGAAATATTAAATCAAGGAACCTTTATCCTAGGTATTAGATACCCTTCTCTTTGGGTTAAACGAATTTCATTCATTTACTTATTTTACATTTCCATAACATTATTATAGATAGTGAATAATTTTATATATTCATTGTTCTATTCCCTATTCAATGATTCCAACCATTATATTTATGATTTTTGTGATTACAATCACTTCATTTACTCAATACAATTTTATACACTTTTTTATAGAATCATTAATTGTTTCACCCTATTTATTGTAACCATTATAATAACGATCCATATAATGCTTACTATGATTAAATAGATTTCTTACAATGAAAATGATTAAATAATACATATGGAATACATTGACATGATTATGATATTTATATATTCCAACCGATTTATAATCGAACCTAAGGGCCAATCATATTAATTTTTTTTACTTCATAAGAGGTTTTTGTGAATATAATTAGTTTGAATGCTTTTAAACTAAATTTATTTATGGATAAAAACATATTTTTTTAAACATAAAATTCACCCCTCTTATATTTTTCCATCTTCATATTAATTACGATCCAACATAGTTGATAATATAATTCTATGAATTCAAATTTAATTGTTAAAACGATTCAAAAACTATTATTGTGAATAAAAAAATCATTCCACAATAAATAATGAATATTGTTTCAAAAGTTAAAATTAAATTTTTTAGAATTTTTTTCTGACAAAATAAATATTTTTTTTGGAATCCGAATTTCAAAATTATCAAATAGTTAATTTTTCATAATTATTTTAGACAGTCAAATTTCGGGAAAATTCAATAATGTATAAATATATAGTGTGTATTATGAATTCATAATGACCCAATAGTGATGTAATAAATGTTTTAAATGGAAATTATGATCAAATATATGTTTCCACTTTAAAATAATGTGTTTTATGTTATTTTATTAATTTTATAAAGCCTTTATGAATCCTCTGAAACCTATATTATATTTTGTGGTTTTAAAATCAATTCTTTATGAGCAGTAATCACATCAAAATCACCAAGGGTAATATTTTATTAAAATAATCACTTGGAAATATAAAATATTTAAAAAAAATCTACATTAGAAGAACGCATGGTAAAAAACCATGGTAATGTTTTTGGTTTTGATTAATTTATTATATAGATTTAAGAACCAATATTTATGAAATAATAAATGTCTAACCTCTTTTTTCTGATATAAACCCACCCAAGAACTCATTACTCTTCACTAAAAAACCTTTTATAAAATCCTTAGATTACAATAATTTCTATATAGTCCTCTTAATATTCCCCCAATATTTCAAGAAGCTACTCCCAGTATATTAGATTCACCCTCTCAAGGTAAGATACCTTACTCTCTTCGTTTCAATTATAGCACCTTCTTTGAAAATTAACATTTTGAATCTCATTTGGTTATATTTTCATTCATATATAAACATTTTTTACTGTAAAATTTATTTTATTTGAATGAGATATCTTTTATCCTCTCTCATATTTACCATTACCTAAGATGTTACCATGCCAAAATTTCATAAGGTATCTCATTCTCTTATTTTAATTCAAGCACCTCTTTTATGTTATGCCTCTTTATAGCATCCTGGACCTTTGTTACATTACTATTAAATAATTTTAATGTTTAAAAACATAATAGTATTACACATAGATGATCCAACGTTTTAATGTCTTGGGAAAACTAGGACCATACATAACAATTACAATATCAAGCATAAACATTTATTTAATTTCTTCTTCTTGAGATTCTTATTGTCACTTGTCCTCTCCTTAGTAGATGTAGCCACCTGAGGATATACATTTAAAAGGGGTGGGATGAAATCCCAATAAGAGGATATATAAGAAGAATATAGCATGGGGTGAGCATAATCATGACATAGGTAAAGAAATCATGAACATGAGAGGAACATAAATAAAAGACTGGAAATGTGGCAATGTATAAAAATGAAATATCACGTTTTAGTGGTTAACTACAACACATACTTGTGAACCAATATAGAAAATTATTCACACATCATTTCACATTTACTCATGAGATTAATCACTTTACCCAATGCATTGGAGCACGGTATAATTCCGGGCGCACCCGTCACTTTGAAACATTCATATTGCGCTATATAATTCCGGGCACACCCGTCACATCATAACATTATAATTATCATGATTTACACATAGAACACATATCAAAAGTGAACATTACTAACCCATGTAAAGTAATGGGTTTCATCACATAAGAATACATTCATAAGATTTGGGTTCCCAAAAGAAAGAGGGAACAACATACTTGATACAAGAACCATCAACCATGAATGAGAGGTAAACGTTTAGTTCTTAAAAGAAGAGTTCTTTTGAAAAAAAATTGGTTTGACATAAACATTATTATAAAACATGTATATCCAATAAAAGTTAAGATAATTATGAATAAATAAAATTTAAGAAGTAACCATATCAAAATGGAGTGAAAGAGGGAGAACCCGAAGGAAGAAAATTGGGTTCGAGATTTCCCCTTACCTTGTATCTGAATGCTTCCTTCCATTTAATGTCCTGTATAATGAAATTATATTCATTAATTAGAAATAAAGAACATTTTGTACATTAATATGGTTCATTATGATTACAATAAGTGATTTAATGTGCCGTTGAATGAGTTATAGAGTTTAAAAACATTGTTCGAGATTGTTTGTTTTTTTGGTTTTCTTGAGTGCTTCACTTGTATTCTTAAACTGATTTTTGGGTAGAACATGGGTAAACATCCATAACTGATATTACATGTTATTAATGAGATTAACAGAGTTTTAATGATCTTATAACTAATCATATTATATCCATGTGGATGAATCATTAGATAAGAATTAAATAAAGATTGTTTGGGTTAATTTGGGCGGTTTTTCAATCACAACGAACTTGTTTTAATTTATCACTAAGTAATATGTTCATAAGTCTATTACAGAACTTTAAATAGGACATAATACATATAAAATATTCTGGTTCAACCATAAAAATGGTTTCATGACAATATATAATGGTAGAAATGGGAGAAGAAAGCATGTCATTCTTGAAGGTGATAAATTAACACCTCACGAACAACGTTCTTTTTATTAAAATAAAAGGAATACGAAAAGGGGGTTGGATGATATAATATCCCATTAGAATAATAAAATTACATTATATGTATAATAATGGAGTTACAATACCATTAGGATGAAGATATTTGGGGAGAGACCAAGAAATGAACTTGAACTTGAAAGGAAATTAAAGGAGAAGAGGGAGAGAAATTACCTCTAGAATCCTTCTCTTGAGAACCTTTTTAAGGGCCTAAGATTGGTATTTTGATGAGACCAGAAGCTCTTGGACGTGGGGTAGGGGATAAAGAGGATTTTGGGTAGATTTTAGAGAAGTCTTGGAGCTTGAGAGGTGCGAGGGAATGAGGGTGTGAAGGGTGGTTTTTATAGTGGAGGGGAGGGGTAAATTTTGAATATTTAATTCATTATTTTATTATAGCCCTCAAGAAAACCAATAGTATCGTTTCATGAGACACATAATAGTAATACATTCATGTTAGTTAGAACCTAGTGGCCTTGTATCACTTGCGATGTCATTAATAGTGTATTTAACTGTTAAATTGTATATACTATATTTTACCGGATTTCACTATTCATAAAAAATCGAGTTTTTCAAAAAAATACAAAAAATTTACCCTAACAATTTTTCGACGTATAAAATTTAAAAATGAAGTAAATTTTTCAAAATTAATTTTATAAATATTATTAATTTAATTTTTAAATAAATTCATAGCTAATTTGAAAAATAACAATCTTAAAGGTGCACTTAGTTTTATTTCCCATTGAAAAATTAATTAAGATATCATTATCTTATTTCATTAAGAAAATAAAATAATATTATTATTTAAAATTCAGAAGGGTCATATTACTATTCAATTTTCTATTCATAAGGGCATGTTACTATTCACCAAAAAAAACAATTTTGTTCTATCAGACTCCAAAAAACATCTTGAACACAACCGTGTATGTCAGATTTTCAAAATTCTGAACACAGAAGTGAAAAAATTATGTTTAAAGGTCACTTATCACTTAGTAGTTCATTATATTATGCATTCATAATTTTAAGAAGGGAATGTTTTTTGAAAAACTTTAGGTCATTACATTCTTCCCCCTTTAAGAAATTTCTCCCTCTAAATTTCACTTTACATAAATAGGTGAGGGTACTTCTCCTTCATCGCCTCTTCCGGTTCCCAAGTTGCTTCCTTAAAATTATGGTTCCTCAACAACACTTGAACAAGGTGGGTTTTCTTGTTGTGTATAACCTTATTACTTCATTCTAGAATCTTTACTGCCTGCTCCTCATATGAGAGATCATCTTCCAGCTGAACCACCTCTGAGTTTAGTACATTTGAGGGATAAGGTATGTACTTCCTCAGGATTGATACATGAAAAACATCATAAACTCAAGCCATATTTGGTGGAAGTGCAAGACGATAGGCCATGTTTCTTATGCGGTCAAGGATTTCAAAGGGGCCAATATACCTTGGGCTTAGCTTCCCTTTCTTCCCGAATCGCATGACTCTCTTCCATGGAGATATTCGAAGGAAGACATTATCTCCAACGTCAAACTCCAAGTCCCTTCGATGGTTGTTAGCATAGCTCTTTTTCCAACTTTGAGCAGCTTTGATGGGTTTCTGGATGACTTGAACCTTCTCTGTCATCTATCGAACAAGATCAGGTCCAAGTAGCTTTCTTTCTCCAACTTCATCTCAATAGGTTGGAGTTCTACCTCACTTTCCATATAGAGCTTCATATGGAGCCATCTGAATACTCGAGTGGAAGCTATTATTGTATGAGAACCTCACCAATGAGAGATTCTGATCCCATCCACCTTTTAATTCTAGAGAGCAGGCTCTAATCATATCTTCAAGCATCTAAATTTTCCTTTCAGATTGGCCATCAGTTTGGGGGTGATAGGCCGTTCTGAAATTTAATTCAGTACTCAAAGCATGTTGAAGGCTCCTCTAGAATTTAGATGTGAACCTCAGATCATGTTCAGAGACAATTGAGAGTGGAACACCGTGTAGTCTCACCACTTCCTTCACATATATCTTTGCAAGTTTTTCAAGAGAGAGATCTTCCCAAATAGCGATTAAATGGGCAGTCTGGGTGAGTTGGTCAACCACAACCCATATCACATTATTTCCCATTGACGTCTTTGGGAGACCCCTGACAAAGTCCATAGCAACATTTTCCCATTTCTACATGGTTATAGACAATGGCTTCATCATACATTTGGACTTTTTTCACTCATCTTTGACTTGCTGACATACCAAGCAACTTGATATATATTCCGTAATCTCCTTCTTCATGTTATCAAATCATAATTGTTCCTGGAGATCACGGTACATCTTTGTACTCCAAGGATGGATAGAGAAATTTGAGCTATGTGCATTTTCCAATAGCTCCTTCTTTATCCCAGGTGATGAAGGCACACAAATCTGCGTTCCAAACCGAATCACACCATCATCATCGATATGGAAATCTTACATCTTCCCATCATTTATTGCATTCAACCTCAATTGTATCTCCACATCATCCCTTTGTGCTTCCTTAATCTTCTCCTGGATGGATGGTTTCACAGTCATTTGGGAAAGGTAGGATGTATCCCCTACCCTTATGATTTCCAAATCCATTCTTTGCATATCCATGAAGATAGGGTATTTCTCATTCCATAGCATGGATAGATTAACAGGTTCTTTTCTTCTTAGAGCATCAGATACCTTGTTCGCCTTTTCAGGATGAGAGTGAATAGATAAATATTAATCCTTGTTTAGATCTAACCATCTCCTTTGACACATGTTGAGCTCCTTTTGTGTGAATATATACTTTAGGCTCTTGTGGTCAGTGTATATGTCACACTTCTCACCATAAGGTAGCACCGCTAGATTTTCAAGGAAAAAATCACGACTCCCAGCTCTAGATCACGCGTCGGGTAGTTCTTCTCATGGATCTTCAACTGCCGTGAGGCGTAGGCTATCACTTTGTCATTTTTCATGAGTACACAACCCAAGACTTTCCTTGAAGCATCACTCTATATCATAAAACTTTCTCCACTTTTCGGTAGTGTGAGTACAGGTGCTGTGATTAAACTTCTCTTTCTCTCCTTGAAGCTTCCCTCACATTCTTCCATCCAGACATACTTTACCCCTTTCCTTGTTAACATAGTTATCAAGATTGAAAATCATGAGAAGTTTCTCAAAAAACGTAGGTAGTACCCAGCTAATCTAAGAAAACTACAGATTTCTATGACACTAGAGGGCCTGAGCCATTCCTCAATCGCCTTTTTCTTTGAAGGATCCACACATATTCCCTCACTTATGATCACATATCCCAAGAACATGAATTGCTTCATCCAAAAGTCACATTTGTTGAACTTCGCATATAACTTCTCCTTTCTCAATGTCACCAACCCAAGTCTTAGATGTTCTTCATGTTCCTCCTTGTTCTTGGAGTAGATGAGAATATCATTGATAAAAACTGCCAAAATTTTTTCGAGGCAATGTCTAAAAACTCTATTAATCAAATCCATGAAGATTGCAGGGGCATTAGTAAGTCTGAAGCGCATCACCAAAAACTCATAGTGCCCATACCATATACAAAAGGTAGTCTTCTGAATATCTTCATTATTCACCTTTACCTGATGATATCCAGAACGGAGATCCACCTTTGAGAAGTATTGAGCACCTCTTAACTGATTGAATTGGTCATCAATACTTGGAAGAGGATAATTGTTCTGTATGGTGATCTTGTTGAGTTCCCGATAATCGATACACAACCGCATTGTTCTATCCTTCTTATTCACAAAAAGCACTGGTACACCCCAAGGTGATGCACTAGGGCATATGAACCCTTTGTCCAAATGATCTTGCAACTGCATCTTTAACTCCTCCAGTTCGATAGGAGCCATCCTACAGATAAACTTCAAGATAGGAGTTGCTCTGGGTATGAGTTCAATTGAGAACTCTACTTCACGATCTGGGGTAATTTTGGGTAACTCTTCAAGAAATACATCACTATATTCCCTCACGATGGACATTTCTTCAAGGTTGGAGCTTTCCTTCAACTCATCCATTTGGGCGAGGTGTGCTTCTTCATAGGGAATCAACACCGACACCATTGAAGGATTTTTCAAAGGGGATTCGTGATCTTCCTTGCATTTGTAGAAGATCCTAGGATGGTTCAGAATATGAAAAGATAATTCCTTTTCACGATAGTTGATATGTGCTCTATATAACGAGAGCCAATCCATTCCAATTATAGCGTCAAATTCCACCAAGGGAAGTATTACAAGATTTTCCGGAAGAATCCTCCCATACATGCCAACAGGAGAAGAGTCAAACACATGGGTTGCAATGATTTCACCACTTGGTGTTTTTACAGATATCTCTACTTAAACATTTCAGGGCTTCGATTCTATAGTTCTAGAAAACTTGCATGATATAAAGGAATGCGTAGAACAAGAATCAAATAATACTTTTTTCATTCTTGAGTGAATAGAAAGTGTACCTTGTACGACTTCATTATCATGCTCCACATCCACAGTAGTGATGGCATAATCCTTCCCTTTTTTCCTTTGGATTTGGTGGTTGTTGATGCTGATTACCCTCAAGAACTCGAGGTTTAGTAAACTGGTTTTCATAGTGCCCTAGCTCCCTATAGTTGTAGAATTGAACCATGAGTGGTTCTCTCCTTTCATCGGCTACATTCTCCTTCCTTTTCATTTATTTTCGACACTCTTGGGAATTGTTTTCTTCCTTCCCACACTTGAATCATTTCCCCATCCCTTTGAGGTAGTTCCCATGGTGAAACTTCCCACATTTTTGGCATGCGGGTCGTTGATTTTTCTTCCCACCTTTGTCATTAGATCCACCAGCTTGAAACTCCATCTTTCTTTTCTTATCACCATAGCCATGGGACTATTCTCCAAACTCCATCTCCACTTTGAGATCACATCGAACAACTTCTTTATAACTCCCAAAGTCTCTAATTTTAAGAGCCTTTCAAAGGTTTGGTTTTAATCCACTAAAGAATCTATCAATTTTTATATCATTGTTGATAACAAATCCTGAAGCATACCTTGCAAGCCTTGTGAAATTAGCTTCATAGGTTGTGACAGATTCTCCTTCTTTTTGCTTGAGATCTATAAATTCTTTCTCCATCTTCGTATGAAGAGTTTGTGGGAAATACTTATTAAGAAACATTATCTTAAAGTCTTCCCATTCCATCTCGTCAATTTCCTCCCTGGGCTTGTTGTTCTTAATCAAAGTCAACCATTGATCATCTTCTCCATCTAAATGATAAACAGCTAGGTTCACCTTCTCTGTCTTAGAACAGTTAAGAACAGAAAAGATCTTCTCAATGGAGTTAACCCACTATTCCACAACTAGTGGATCGCAAGATCCACTAAACGTTGGTTGTCGTTGCCGCATAAAACATTCGATAGCCAGTTGTTCCCTCTTTTGTGAAGGAGGATGTTCCCAATTATGATGGTTATTGTTCATAACCTGAGATAATTGGGTAAGCATCTCCATGAATTTTTGAACTCCACCTCCCAAATCATTGGGGATTTCATTCGGGCAATCGTTTCATTGGCCCTCACCCAAGTTGTTGGCCTAATTTCTCTTGCTTCCCACCATTTTCAAGAATAGAAAAGGTTAGAAAAAAACATAAGTAAACAAGTTATTAATAACTTATCAATTTAAAAAATTTATACCAAAAACATAACATATGGGATCCCTATGTATATTTTCTTGTGTGCCTACTTGTACTTAGTCTCATGTTAGAGGCTTTCTCTAGGGTTCACTAATCCTAATTCCACAATTAACTAAACCATTCCTATGATACCAACTAAAGCATCCCATCCCTTTCTTACATTACTGTTACGCCATTTTAAAGGTAAAAAACATAATAGTATTACACATAGAGGATCCAATAGTTTAATGTCATGGGAAAACTCAAACCATATATAACAATTACAACATCAAGCATAAACTTTAATTTAATTTCTTCTTCTCTTGCTTCTTATTGTCAAATGTACTCTCCTTAGTATATGTAGCCACCTTAGGATATACAACAAAAAGGGGTGAGATAAAAGACCTGTAAGAGGATAGATAATAAGAATATAGCATGGGGTGAGCATAATCATGATATAGGTAAAGAAATCATGAACATGAGAGGAGCATAAAAAAATACTTGAAATATGGTAATGCATAAAAATGAAACATCATGTTTTAGTGGTTAACTACCTCACATACTTGTGAACCAAGATAGCATCTTGTTCACACATAATTTCACATTTACTCATGAGATTCATCACTTTACCCAATGCATTGGAGTGCTGTATAATTCCAGGCCCACCCATCACTTTGAAACATTCATATTGCGCTATATAATTCCGGGCGCTCCCGTCAAATCATAACATTATAATTATCATGATTGACACATAGAACACATATCAAAAGTGAACATAACTAACCCATGTAAAGTAATTGGTTTCATCACATAATAATACATTCATAAGCTTTGGGTTCCCAAAAGAAAGAGGGAACAACATATTTGATATAAGAACCATCAACCATGAATGAGAGGTAAAAGTTTAGTTCTTAAAACAAAAGTTCTTTTGGAAAACATTTGGTTTGAAATAAAATTCATTAGAAAACATGTATATCCCAGAAAATATATGATAATTATGATGAAATGATTTTTATGGAGTAGCCATATCAAAATGGAGTGAAAGAGGGAGAACCCGAAGGAAGAAAATTGGGTTTGAGATTTCCCCTTACCTTGTATCCGAATGCTTCCTTCCCTTTAATGTCTGTATAATGAAATTATATTCATTAATTATAAATAAAGAACCTTTTGTACATTAATATGGTTCATTATGGTTCCATTAAGTGATTTTATGTTCCTTAGGATGAGTTATAGAGGTTAAAAACATTGTTCGGGAATGTTTGTTTTTATGGTTTTCTTAAGTGGTTCACTTGTATTCTTAAATTGAAGTTTGGGTAGAACATGGGTAAACATCCAGAACTGATATTACATGTTATTAATGAGATTACAGGAGTTTTAATTATCTTATAATTAATCATATTATATCCATGTGGATGATTCATTATATAATAATTAAATGATGATTGTTTGGGTTAATTTGGACGGTTTTTCGATCACAACAAACTTGTTTTAATTTATTACTTAGTAATATGTTCATAAGTCAGTTACAGAACTTTAAATAGGACATAATAAATATAAAATATTCTGTTTCAACCATAAAAATGGTTTCATGACCATAACTGAAGGTAGAAATGGAACAAGAAAGCATGTCATTCTTGAAGGTGATAAATTAACACCTCACTGACAACGTTCTTTTTATTAAAATAAAAGGAAAAGGGAAAGGGGGTTAGATGATATAATATCCCATTAGAATCATAAAATTACAGTATATGTATAATACTAAAGTTACAATACAATTTTTAAGAAGATAGGTGTTGAGAGATCAAGAAATGAACTTGAACTTGAAAGGAAATTAAAGGAGAAGAGGGAGAGAAATTAGCTCTTGAATCCTTCTCTTGAGAACCTCCTTAAGGGCCTAATATTGGTCTTTTTATGAGACCAGTAGGTCTTGGATGTGGGGGAGGGGCTAGGGAGGATGTTTGGGAAGAGTTTAGAGAAGTCTTAGAGCTTGATAGGTGTGAGGTAATGAGGGTGTGAAGGGTGGTTTTTATAGTGGAGTGGAGGGGTAAATTTTGAATATTTAATTCATTATTTCATTATATCCCTAAATACAACCAATATTATTGTTTCATGTGACCCCTAATAGTAATAAGTTTATGTCAGTTCTAACCAAGTGGACTTATATCACTTGTGATGTCATGCATAGTGTATTTAACTGTTAAATTGTATATACAGTATTTTACCGTATTTCACTATTCATAAAAAAATTCCAGTTTTTTTAGAAAAATACCAAAAATTTACCCTTATCATTTTTCGACGTGTCGAATTAAAAAATGAATTCCATTTTTCTAAATTAATTTTCTAAATATTATTAATTTAATTTTTAAATAAAGTCAGCTAATTTGAAAAATAACAATCTTAAAGGTGCACCTAGTTTTATTTCTCATTGAAAATTTAATTAAGATTTCATTATCTTATTTCCTTAATAAAATAAAACAATAATATTATTTACTATTCATAAGGGTCATATTACTATTCATTTTATTATTCATAAGGGTATGTTACTATTCACCAAAAAACAAGTTTATTCTATCAGACTCCAAAAATCATCTTGAACACAACCGTGTATGTCAAATTTTCAAAATTCCAAACACAGAAGTGACACAATTATGTTTAAAGGTCACTTATCACTTAGTAGTTCATTATGTTGTGTATTCATAATTTTAAGAATGCAATGTTTATTCAAAAACATTGGGTTATTACACTATTTATATCCATTTGTTCATATTTGGGTATGTATTATATACACTACTATTACTTACCTTATAATTTCCATGTGATTATATAACCATTTTTATATCATTAATCTCTCCCACGATCGTTATTGTACACTAGTTATGCTACTAAAATTGTCCTGTGATTTTTCGTACCAAAAGTATGGGAACTATCCCTCTTATTTTCCATTCATGATCATTACATGTATTTAGACTTTTCAATATAAATTGGATAGATTGTAATTCCATTATAAATGTCCCTTTTACTATCCAATTTATGTTATTATAACAAGATATACTTTATTCTCTCTCGTTATAACCTTTACATAAGCCTTTATTATAAAATTTTTTTAGTAAGGGACTTTCCTATTTTCTTTCTATTTAAACACCTTCTATGTAATTATCCTTTTTAATCATAGGTGGTTATTTCGTCATGAATTTTTAAATATAACTCTACCATAAAATTTATTTCCTAACAATGAGAAATAATTTATTACCTCTTATTATATAATTTAACTAAACTATTACTATGTCAAAATTTAGTAAGGGAGCCTCTTCTTCTCCTCTTTATTCAAGCATCTTAATTATCTTATTCCTTTTATATACAATTCATGATGTTTAGAAATGTTCTTAAATATCCACATTTCTACCCTTATGATTTGTAAATTATAAGAGACCCATTTCGCTCTCATTAATCACTCCCATGAACATTTATGTTCCCCTGCTATGCTGCCAAAATTTCACTATGATTTTCCACACCAAACAATGGCATTGTGAATACCCATTCCCATTTCCTATCAAGGGTGGTAAACATTATGAAATTATACTTAATTCATTGGGGAATTACATGTATGTAATCAACACTCCATTATCATGGGATTAGATTTGATGGAATATGTTCTTAGGTTATATGATCTATAGGGAACCCATATGCATGTACAATATGTGATTATGATGGGTGCACCCAAATAGTGCTCCAATGTATTGGGTAATGTTTTATTCTCATGACATTCCATATATAGTGTACGAGAGGTTATCCTAAGTACATTATGATATGTTGTCTTGGTGGATAAACTTGAATTATACTTATGATTTCATATTTAATGTTTTTCCCACATTCCCATGTTGCCTTTAAGTTATCATGCTATATAATTCTTCATTTTTCATGTTTATGATTATCACCCCTTTTATGTCCCATTGATATTCCTGTTGTACAACATGCAATACCTTCTTCATGTTATGATTTTCTTATTCCCTTACAAGGATTTATTTCTCACCCATTTTTTATGTTTGTCCATAGGTTATCCTGTGTAATTGTAAGAAAAATGGAATAATATTAGCATGTTGAGGAAGTTTTCAATAAAGCTGATGTACCCCATATTTAAAGTTTTTATTTAATGTAACTAATTTCTAAAGAAACTATACTTATTTATCTTATAGGTTATATTATATTTATTTTTATGAAATACATCATGAATTAATGTGTGAAAAAAACAATTATTATCATAGTTGGTATCAATGGAATGTTTACTTATTTTTGGGAATATGATTAGAAAACTCTAGAAAAATCCTTTTGGATAAGACTAAACAAAAGAAAAAATCCATAAGTTTTGATAATGTATAGTGTAATTGGTTTCCAATCAAATATATACCTGTATACATACTACAAGTGGATACGGCTTTGACATAGATGTACCAAGGGGTGAAATACACAAAAAAACTATATTGAGACAGACTCGATTTAGAACTAGTGCATTAAAATGGGACTTTATGCACAACTTTTTTGACACTCACAAGGGATATGCTTTGGTAAATTGAAAATTTCTTTATGAACCATTATTAATGGTACCAAAATTCACATAATAATTTATGATAGGAAATAGATTATGGAAGACATAGATTAAAGCCAAGAAATTCACAAGTTGGGGAATATAATTCATTTAAAAGTTACCAATTTTATGTTATTGGATTCTCATTTGTGTGTTTAATAGTTTAAAATTAATCATCCCTAATTTTCACATTATTGGATTAAATGGCTAAAAAAAGGAGGAACCGAATGTACAACCAATGTGATAGACAGTGTGATGAATTCCCAAATGAGATACCTATCTTGGTGGGAGAACATATAAGACATCTTGTGATAATTCCAAACCAAATATCAAAAATCACAATTAATAACACGAAAATATTTTAATGTCAAAAGATATTAAAGAACAGGAGGAAAAATTCTAATGTAAGTTTATAAGTTAAAGATGACAAAGGAAAGATGATTTGATTTCCAACATGTTAAAAATGATGAAGGGATCACCAAGGGAAATTCCACAAAGAAGCTCAATGGTGTATTAGGTGTTTGAAAAAGATCATAAAGAAACTAGTTTCCACAAAAAATTGAATAGTAGGATGAAATGGGATAAATTACATCCTACAAAACCCTTTTTTATTCAATGTATTTAGTTTGGAGAATATGGGAACTGTCTGATTCAATGCCGTAATACAAGGGTAAAATCCTACACTAAGGAAGGTCCTATTCTATAAACATTTATGATGTGTAATGATTAAAGTGTTTATGTAATGGTATTTTGGAATTACATTATAGATTTAGTATATGAATGTCATTATAAGTATATGAATCATAAAAAAAATTAGGATTGATCAAAAATAGTTTTTCATTAAGGATTAGAAACAAATGTCGAGTGGTTACAATAACATATAAAAGTGATTTAGTGATAAGGTGATATTTTGGAAAACACTCCATTGAAGGATTGATAACAATTAATATGTGTTTGAAGTTGGAATAAACCAGAAGAGTCTCGGTATGGTCTGTTTAAGTCTAATATTATGTTTAAAAGAATTGATACAACTTTTAAAGATTTATGTTATGGATGTTTAACATGATTAAGGATATTTTGGTAAAACATATTATAGGATAAAATATTTTTTATTTTTGACGTGATTAATGAGATTTCAAGAGGTTATTTTTTTGGGTTGAGTTATATATAACCATTAGGTTTAATATAGAGGATTATTTGAAAATAGTTTTCTTATGTTTTTGGAGGTCTTATCTAAAGGGTATCAGAAAAACTTCTAGGTTAAAATATTCTTTAATGTTGAGGCTATTTGTGTTATTTTGGACATAAGGGTATTTATTTAAGGAATGATATATGATAAACCATTGGTTTTTTATTGAATTTTGTAGATTAATGTTTTATAATTTATTAATTTTAAGTATTATCTGAATTTTTCTAACCATTTTGGATTTATTAAAGATAATATGAATATCTTGTTATTATATAGTGGGTTATGTGATCTATTAGATGTTTATATTAATGATTTAGGCCTAAAAAATTATTCTTGAGTGTTTATCATTTATAGAAAATATGATACTAGTAATAATTAAATAAAGGGTGAAAATATACTTATTAAGAATGTGTATTTTCTTATGATCATAGTAAATATGGTAAATGAATTCATTAGAACATAGAAACTAATCTTGAAATAAAAATATTTTCATATTTTGATTATTTTGAAAGAATTGATGGACATTTTTACCCATTGTAAATTTACGGTTTTGTGGCCATTGGAATTTTACTGACAGTGTATTATATCACACACTATTAGTTATTGGGTGTTATTTTTTCATCCATTTCTATATTTTTAATTTCTACCAATTTTATCGTACTTAGAAACCCATTTATGTGACTACCTTTACACATCCTTTTCAATCATTTCAAGTGGATATTTTATTAACCCATTTTATGATGAAGGGTTTCAATAAATATATTGTTAATTTTAAAAACCTTGATTACTGAGATCAAGTTCAAATTTATATGATTCAATCTATTAAAGGGTGGAATGATGTGACACCCTATGTTTTTAAAAGAAAAAAAATCTTCTATTTAGTGTATGCTACACACACCATTGAACCCAAACAAACCATGATTATTTAAATATTACTACTATCCATTAAATTGGATGGAGTAAATAAGATTGAATAATTTATGAAATATGTTTAAATTTTATTTTAATCTTTAAAGTGTTGATAAAATATTATAAAAAATCACTCAATTTCTTGAAATATAATTTGATTCTCCAAAAATGTGTTTTCCTAAAAAATGTTTTTAATTTATTATTGTGAGAAAATATAATAATTAATTTCTAGGATTTTTTTCGAATGTATTTGATAAAATGAAATTAATTTTTTAAATAATCATATCAAAATTAATTTAGACTAAATATTTTGGTTTTTTCATAAAATTTTATTTTGTAAAGGAATGCTGAAAAATTACGGTTTTCATTTAAAATTGATAGTTATTGAGATAAATTAAGTAATTTAAATGTATGATTATCCTTTTAATTTTATTTCAAGGTATGAAACTTTTTTATTTATATTTAATATAATTAATTATATTTAAATCATCTTTATACTAGATGTGATTATAATTTAATTTGTATGCTTAAAAATTCTATTTTATGAATTTTTTAAAAATGAATAATATTTCTATATTATAATTAAAAAAACCCAAATGAGGAATTATTTCATTTAAATTATTTTATATTATATATCATCCATTTTGAATTTAAATTCATATAATTAATATTACTGGATATAGAGTTAATGTAAAATCATATTTTCCTTGAAAATTTATTTATTCAGAAAACTTCTTTCCATAATTCTTGGGGGTTTTTATATACTAAATTAGGTTCTTAAACACATTTGAATTTATTTTTATAAAATGGATTCCATGTTTTAAATAATAATAATTAATATTTGGTAATAAGGTCATCTTATGTTTTTGGACAGTTGGAATAGAAATTATAGTAAATATTCATTACCATGGTAAAATGAAAATACATTAATTAAGTGTAAAATTAATTTAACTAGCAATAAAAAATGTAACCCTAATTTTATGAATATTTATATTTTATTTTAAATATATTAATTATTAGTTTTTTTTACTTTATAAATGATTAAATAATGATTTGTGTAAAACTATATGTTTGATTCGGTAAAACATAAACTTTATTTGGGGTTATATACGGTTTTAATAAAAAAAACTTTTGATTAATTGATTTTTTTAAAAATAAATGATATTTAAATTAATTAATTATAATTAAATAGATTATATTAAATATAATTGATTATAAAATTCTTATGAAGTCGGATTTAGTTTTTATAAGGGTTTAAAAACTATTATTATTAATAAAATAAGCATTTTTCAATAAATTTTGATTATTCTCTTAAAAATTAAAATTTACTTTTTTAGAAAAATATTTCGATAAAATAAATTTTATTTTTGGAATGCCCACAACAAAAATATAAAAAAATTAATTTTACATAATTTTCTGAGACAAAAGAATTTTTAGGTAGAAATTAAATATGATATAAATATAAGATGTGTATTATGAAATCATAATGAACCAAAAGTGATGGAAAAAATTATATAAATGGTATTAATGATCAAATATATGTTTCCACATTAAAATAATGTGTTTTTTTGTTATTTTGTTGATTTCATTAAGCCTTTTTGAATCCTCAACAACCTATATTATAATTTATGGTTTTAAAATCATGTCTTTTTGAACATGATTCACTTCTAGATGACCAAGGTTAATATATTATGGAATTCAACCCCTGAACATAAATAATAATTAAAAAAATCAAATTTATTATATAAAATGTGAAAACCCCATGGTAATGTTTGTGGTTTTGATTACATTATTATATAGAGTCCAAAACATATGTTTAGGAAATAATAAAGAGCTCCCATTTATTTTCGTATATTAACCCCCTAAATAAATCCTTCCTATTCTCTAAAGAAACTTTTATCAATTCATTACTATTTTGTACCCTATCTAGAGTCCAACAAATGTATTTACAAGCTCATAAGAAGCTCATCACAAGCTTTTCGATTCACCCTCTCTAGGTAAGGGGCCTTCTTCCGTTTTTTTCAATTCAAGAACTTTATTTATAATTATCCCTTTGAATATAAATTGTTTAAATTGTCATGAATTTATATACATCAATTTACTCTTAAATTGATGTTATTTTATTTATATATCATTTATCTTCAATCATTTTTACCTTCACCTAAGCCGTTACCATGCCAAAATTTAGTAAGGGTTCACTACTAGAAAAGAATGTTATACCAACAGTTATAAACCGTTGGTATAGGCTAAAAAACTGTTGGTATATCCTATACCAACGGTTTTCCAAACCATAGAGTAGTAAGCCGTGAGGAGATCCCTATACCAACGGTTTGATCTAAACTGTTGGTATATCCCACTGTATATATTGATATACCAACGGTTGTAGGGAACTGTTGGTATATATTTGTATAACATTTTTACCAATGGTTTCCAGAAACCATTGTTATATATTGAATACTAACACTATACCAATGGTTTAAACCATTGGTATAGTTTTTAAATTTCTATCATAGTATACAAATAGTTTAAAAATGTTGGTATTTTGTTTTTTCAGAACTATTATACCAATGGTTTAAAACTGTTGGTATTGTGGTTTTCCAGAACTGTTACACAACAGCCCTCCTGTAGCCCCTCCAGTATACACCTGCATAAAAAATATCAAAAAAAAAACACATACAGACTTAAAACATCATAAAAACACCTAAAATAGCACAAAAAGAAACACATAAATCCATCTAACTCTTCCAACCATGTCATGTACTACAATTCCCTATTTAAATCTTTATATGACAACAATTATCCAGTAGAGTTAATAACAGTTTCAATAACTGAAACATTATTTACACCCATTTCAATATTCAAATGACAACCACTCTTCTAGTAGTAATTCACCTCACCCCTGCACAACCCCCAACCAGTACAACCCCCCCACATCCCCATCAAATTCTAATAGGCATAATAGTCTGAGAAATACTTATTAGAGTTGAATAAGATTTTGGAATTGGCTCAAATCCCAATTTTTTTTGATCCTAGATTTGGGTATGTAATAATTTCTGATGAATTTTTCATTGAACTTGTATTTTTTATAAGACATGGTGAAAATGTATTTTCTTAGGAGTCTCGTCACTTATGACCCCATGAGTGAAACTACCCAACTCATGAAAAAGAGTTTTGACTATAGTTGATGACTGTAAATTTTAGTTGTTGTATTCACTTAAAATGATGTCCTTTTGAAACAAACGAGAGACACTTTGAGTGGTTCCAGCCACACTGTGACTCATATTGGGGTGGGGTTGACTTGTACACATCACAAGTGACCCATGTATCGTTTTCCTAAAGTGTAAACACAATCTGAATGTGTTTGGTTGGTTTTCCGTATGCCGGTTATTTTTTACTTAAAAGCGTATCCATTTTAAACAAAAGAAAGACAATTTGAGTGGTAACATCCACACCATTCCTCAGATTGATGTGGGGTTGACTCGTACACATCAAAAATAACCCATGGATCCTTTTCCTAAAGTATCAACAGAATCCGAATGCGTTTGGTCCATTTTCCATATGTCAGTTGTTGTTTTCACTTAAAATGTTGTCCATTTCAAGGAAAACTGAGATTATTTGAGTGGTTCCAGCCACACCGCACCTTATATTGAGGTGGGGTTGACTAAAAAATATCAAAAATAACCCATGTATCGTTTTCCTAAAGTTTCAATAGAATCCAAATTCATTTGGTCAGTTTTTCGTATTTCAGTTTTTGTTTTCACTTAAAATGATGTCTGTTTTAAACAAAAGTGAGATATTTTGAGTGGTTTCAACCACACTGTGCCTTGAATTGAGGCAAGGTTGAATCATACACATCATAAATGACCTATGTATCATTTTTATAAAATATCAACACAATCCGAATGCATTTGGTTGGTTTTAAGTATTCCAGTTGTTGTTTTCACTTAAAATCTTGTCCATTTCAAACAAAAGAGAAAAACTTTGAGGGGTTTCGGCCACACCAAACCTCGTATTGAGGTGGGTTTTACTTTTAGTCGTCAAATATGACCCATGAATCGTTTTCTTAAAGTTTCAATGGAATCTGAATTCATTTGGTCAGTTTTCCGTATGTCAGTTATTGTATTTACTTACAATGACGTCCTTTTGAAACAAAAGAGAGACACATTGAGTGGTTCCAGCAACACCGTGCCTCATATTGAGATGGGGTTGACTCGTACACATAAAAAATGACCCATGTATCATTTTCCTAAAGTATCAACACAATATGAATGCATTTGGTCAGTTTTCCATATGTTAGTTGTTTTTACTTAAAAGCATATCCATTTAAAAAAAAAGAAAGAAAATTTGAGTGGTACCGGCCACATCGGACCTCATATTGATGCAGGATTGACTCTTACACATCACATATGACCCCTGGACTGTTTTCCTAATGTTTCAACAGAATATGAATGCGTTTGTTCAGTTTCTCATATGCCAGTTGTTGTTTTCACTTAAAATCATGTCCATTTCAAATAAAAGTGAGGCACTTTGAGTGATACCAGCCACACTATGGCTCAGATTGAGGTGGGGTTGACACATACACATCACATATGACCCATGAATCTTTTTCCTAAATTTTAAACAGAATTAGAATGACTTTGGTTAGTTTTCCGTATGTCACTTGTTGTATTCAGTTAAAATGATGTCCTTTTGAATGAAAAGAGAGACAATTTGAGTTGTGCCGGCCACACCGTGCCTCGGATTGATGCGGGGTTTAATTTTACACGTCAAAAATGACCCATGGATCGTTTTCCAAAAATATCAACACAATCCGAATGCATTTGGTCTGTTTTAATTATTCTAGTTGTTGTTTTCACGTAAAATCTTGTCCATTTAAAACAAAAGAGAAACACTTTGAGTGGTGCCAGCCACACCGGCCCTCTAATTGAGGCGGGGTTGACTCGTACACATCACATATGACCCATGGATCGTTTTCCTAAAGTTTCAACAGAATCTGAATGCCTTTGGTCGGTTTTTCGTATGTCAGTTGTTGTATTCACTTAAAATGATGTCCGTTTGAAACAAAAGGGAGACATTTTGAGTGGTACCGGCCACACCACACCTTGGATTGAGGAAAGGTTGACTCATACACGTCACAAATGACCCATGGATTATTTTCCAAAAGTATCAACCCTATCCAAATGTGTTTTTTTGGTTTTCCGTATGCCAGTTATTTTTACTTAAAAGCGTATCCATTTTAAGAGAGATAAGATTGGGATCCAGGGTCGAGGGGGGAGGGTTGGGGGGGGGGGGATATCCGTGGGGCTATCTGGGGGGCTGTCTAGGGTCCAGGGAGGATGGTGCGGGGGGGGGGGGGGGATATTCGTGGGGCTATTCGGGAGAAGGGCCAAATCACGTCATTCCAGTGGCATGACGGTGGCGTGACCGTGGCGTGACCGCGGTGTGACCGCGGCGTGACCACGGCGTGACCGCGGCGTGACCGCGGCGTGACCGCGGCGTGACCACGGCGTGACCACGGCGTGACCGTGGCATGACCGCGACTTGATCGAAGTGTGTTGGCCAGATCCAGTGACATCTATGGGGAAGCATCTTCCGACCAGGATTCCAAATAAATCCTATATAGTTGTCCTTCACATTATAGAAACTGATCTTATGTTACAGAAAATAGAATCTTGATTCGCGATTATGGTATGATAAAGATATATATTTTATATTCATTGTTTTTAAAAGTGGTACTAGGTAGTTGAAACTACTGATTGAGAGTCAAATTATCACATCGTAAACTATCACTATGAGTTTTCGTAGACAGCGCACCTCCGCTGGAGGGGTTTTATTATAAAAACATGACTTTATTTTTAAATGAAACAATTATATTAAAGAAAACTTATTCAAGTTATGCAATTCAATATAATTAAGCAGAATTAAGAAATAAACTAAATTAAATTTAAAGCATTCTTAAATTAAAGAGGCTACGAGAGGGACTCTACCTCAAGGGGTGTCTCCCATGGGTGTCTTGTGGTGTGTAGTGTCTATCTATGATTTTTGTGGTGCTTCCATATTGTGGGAAATGTGTATTGCATGGTTAGTTTAATAAATACATTAGTCAATTAGAAAATAACCCCATAGTAAATGGAGATATACCCAATTTTGATTGAGAATACCATCCAAATAACCAACTCGGAAATCTGAGACCAACATTTTACTTTACCAATTCCAATTAAATAATATTTGTAGCACCATCTTATGTTTTATGAACCAATTAATTAAAGGGAAAGAAACTCCTCACAATAAACCATAAAATCTCATATAGCATCACTCACCTCCAAACCATTATAACATCATTAGGCTTCCATATTTTGTCGAAAATAAAGAGTTATACTGAATTCAAAAATATCCATACCGGAGTGAAAAACCAGGTTCAAAAATAAAGATTTATACAGAATTCAAAAATGAAATGGATAAATCTGCCCCTGATCACCATCACCATCACCACTGTCATCATTAGCCTCATCCTTGACACTATCTTTTCCCTCATCATCATCCTCATCATCATCTCCATGGTCATCTTTGGCCCCATCCTCACCCTCGGCCCCATCCTCTCCCTCAGCCCCATCCTCACCCTCGTCCTCATCCTTATCGTCTCCCTCATCCTCTTCAGCATCCTCGTCATCACCAGGAAATTCATCATCTCGACCGCCACTAGAACTGCCACCTGGTGCATTGGACAAAGCACCCATCGATGACAAAAATGTATGACAAGCCGCACTGGCCTCTAGTGGAAGTGTTGAAGATAATGCTTTCATCAGTTTCATAAATTCTTTGTCCCTCGTTTGAACTTCTTCTTCCAACCCTGTAAACCTTTTATCATATTGTCTTGCATGCTCCTTGACCTATTCCAACTCGATGGTACTAGAATGGGTACCTGGAGAGGGCCAATACCTCTTCAGGACTATATTCTTACCAGGTCGGCAGCGTACTCGACCAGAGTTCTCATCTCCCAAAACCTGATATAAATGACCGTGTGGCCCAAAATTTTCAGTCTCCTGGGCATAAAGGTCCTCTAATGCAGCCTGTTAAAAATATTAATAGATTATTAAATTTAAAAATTGATCTTAAAATTTGAAATAAACAAATTAAAACATACAATCTTTTCTTGTGTCGGTTCATTAACTGCAGTTCCGTCTTTTTTCCTTCTACTCGAGCAAAACAATTTTTCTCAAAGGATATGTCCTTTAATAATCAATTTGTGCTTCTGTAATGACAGTGAAACAATATAAAGTGCAAGTATAATCATATATTCAATATTCAATAAATTAAAAAATTTAAGTAGAAATAATAAAAAGGGGAAGTCCTAAAGAAAAATTATAAACAACTATATCATATCAGCTACCTCTCATGATCTGACATAGTCATGCGCCCAAAAGTCTGGAGGTATTGCTTTGAATAAATGTTTTTTTTGTTTTTTTCAAAAGATTTATAAATAATGTTTAATAATAAATTAGATAATATTAATGCAAAATATGAAAACTGTCATTTAAATACCTCAAATGGGATTAATACCTTAAATTTGCTAGTCAACCAATGGGTAATCATTTGGTGATATTACTATATCAGGAAGTCATCCATGATAGGTAATGTCTCCAAATCCATGCCCACTCTATCACACCAGCTAACATACATCTCATGCTTATAATCTCTCCAAATCTCTCCTAACTCCTTTAAACATTCCTGTCGTGCACCTTCGCCATCAAGGAAGTTATACCAAAGCTAACACCCAATAGATTAATTCATATAAATACAAAAAATACTACATTAAATCCAATATAGTTTTACCCATATTTGTGCCCAAGAATTATCCTTGACTTCGTGTGGCAGATGTCTCCAAGAGAGAGGGCTGACCGGAATGATGTCAGAGTATTTGGCTAGCCTCACCAAAAAAGTCCGACATTCCTTCCCATATTTATCAATCATCTGTCCATCATCATTGTATTCTACCATAAACTATATCTAGCGGCTCCATACCGCATGCAAGTGAGTATTCCCCCTCCCCCACCTCCAATCAGTAGATGAATCTGTTCTTAAAGAAAAAAAATACCAGTACAAATTATAATAAAAATAAATTTTTGTATAAAAATTTGTTAGAGTTATATAAATATACCTGTGGTAGTCTGATCAATGGGCGTCAATGGATATGTAGAAGCTGATGGAATATCTTGTACAGGTGGAGTGTCCCTCAGGGTACGCTCCTTAGCCACATACTGTGTCAGAGTAGGAGTCGAAGAAGGTGGAATATAATAGCCTGGAGATAATGAACCAGAAGCAAAAGATGACGACACAGATGTATGCCCAACTGGTAGTGTAAATATCGGTGGCCTAAATATCTCGTGTGTCCATAAAGACACACCAGGATCAAAATGCAGCATATAAGATACGTCTGTGGTAGGGGCATAATCTAATCGGGTAGGAATAGTGGATCATCTAACTCTCTCACCATGAGCCCTCGTACCACCAGCCTCAGTAATGGGACCACAAGATGGTTGTCTAACTCTGACACCCCCCTCCTACCACCAACCACTGTACTGGGAGCAATATCAGGCTCCTCATAGGATATCTATCATCTAGGGGGTGGATCCTGAAAAAAAAGTTTAACACAAAAGTAAACACATGATATTATAAGTTATTGAAATATATATATTTGAAATAAAATACTCACAACAGGGATGAGTGGAGGATTTCCCATCTGTGTCATGCAATGATTATTTCCTGTCATCTTTTTATGCCGCCTCTCTTCAATGGGTGTCATTTCCTGCAATGAAAACAAATATTGAAGTAATTAGAAATAGATAACTAATGTGTAACCCAAAAAAATATATAGAAAAACCATTCTGATAAAAAAAAACATACAGAAACATAATATTTATGGTGGTTTGAAGGTTATGTAATAGGATACACACTCTAAATGATATAGGTGAAACATGTAGGTGAGAACACAACTTGATGATTCTATATATTTCCCACCACAACTTCGGGTTCATAATCAACTCTGAATTTTGAGATATTGGATTCATCATAAGTAATAAACAGATTGTATCCAATTACAGTAGGGATAATGTCAACTTCATCAACACCATAATCAAAATCATGTCTTGGATTTACTTCAATAATTACACTGAATTTAGGATGATGATGATCTTTGACATAAAAAACATGTTTAAACATTGATTCCAATACATATGGTTCATCGGTGGCTAGAGTGTGAGTCATGTCAATAAGTCGAAATCCACAATCATCAATAAAGGTTCCTTGCCTCGTCATTGAATCAAACCATTGACATTTCATCATCGTGACTCGACCATGCGAGTAATAATCCAAAATTATTATTATCTCCATGACTCCATAATAAGATACATTTTCAGAAAGAGGTATATTATCTGATGAGCTGGAATAACAGTCTGTTGTGGCAGCTAGCATAACTCCATCATGTTGTGTTCTCATGTTTCTTCCTCGTTCAGTGATAATAAATTTGATTCCATTGACCACAAGTGATTTACAAGCACGAACCATGGTATTAGGACCAAAAGCAAAAGCTCTTATTTCCTCAGAAACAGAGTCTGCAGGCAAAGTCGATACCAGAAATATAAACAAATAGTAAACTTAGTTAAATATTATTTTTATTTAGTTATTACATAAATATTTTTACCATCAATTTCAACCAAGAAGAAAACACTTTTCTATGAAAAGTCTCATTCCTTCTCAAAGATAATGAATGATGCTTTCTATATATCAATTCTTTATGTTCCCTATAGATAAAAATAATAATAGTTTAACAAATATTTAAAATTAAAAGAGATAAGATAAGAGATACATGTACAATTTACTTAATTGATATACTCATCGAACAAATCACAATTGTACAACACTGTGTGATGTGCCATCTTACGCTCTTTAAGGATTAATATCATCAATGTATATGATCCCAGAATTCCTCCTGTCTGAGAAAGTGATGGAAAACTGGGTTCAATTTTCCCATGCTGTTCTTCTTCATTTCTCATTGGTCTGTTTATTCTTGTAGTAAGATCAGAAAAATACATTGAGCAGAAATCCATACATTCTTGAGCCAAGTAACCATTCACAATAGAACCTTCAAGATAATTCCTATTCCAAACATATTATTTCAATGTGCACATGTTTCTTTCTGTTGGATAAATCCAATAGAAAGCAACGAGTCCTCCAAGAAGTATTTCGTTTGGAAGATGGATAGTCAAATGCATCATGCTTGTAAAAAATTATGGAGGGAATATTTTCTCTAACTCAGACAAAATTAATGGTGTCTCTGCCAAGAGATTTTGAAAGAAGGATTTGGACAACCTATTAGCAAAAATATCCTTAAAAAAATAGCACAACCAAATAACTAATACTATTACATTATTGGACTAGAGATGACAAATTGGTATTAGAATCAACTCATGCAAAAGGACATGATAATCATGAGTCTTCAAAGATTTCCACTTCAACTATTTTCTATTTAACTGTTTTGATATATTGATTGAATAGCCATCAAGAAATTTAATAGTCTCTATCACTTCTAAAAATTGATTTTTTTCAGGAGGTTTCATCACATAATAAACACATGGACGATTCCATTTATTTTCACTGATACAGATAGGATGCAATTATGGTCTGATCCCCCAATATACAAAGTCATGCTGAGACCATAAATCATATCTTGTCTTCCCCTTTGCATTTAGATTAATCGAAAGTATCATTTCACATATATTCTTTTTAATGTGCATTAAGTCTAAGAAATGACGTAACAAGTTGGTTGACCAATACAACAACTTAATGAATATACTCTTCTTCTCCCAATTGTAACAGGTATCATTGGAAACATTTTTCCTCTTTTTATATTTAATTACAACATTCCCAATTAAATAACTAAAATATTTCAATTCATTAAGCACATCAGTGCTAGACATACACTGAGGTGGATCGTCAGTCTCCCTAGAATTTTAAAATATTTGATGATTGTTTCTATATGGATGGTTCATTGGCAAGAATCATCAATGTCCCACAAAACTAAAACTATGATGATATTTCACTCTTCTCGATCGAGTATTCTTCATACAAACAAGACATGAAAATTTTCCTTTTGTGCTCCATCCATACATCATTGCATAAGAAGGAAAATCATTGATCGCCCATATAAGCGCAACATGCATATGAAATATGTCTTTTGAACATGCATCGTATGTGGGCACACCCACATCCCAAAGAAGTTTCAACTATTTTATTAAAGGTTTCATATATAAATCTATATTATTTTCGGGATCAGAAGGGCCAGATATCATTATACTCATGAAAGTGTAAGTCTTTCCCATACACAACCATGGGGGAAGGTTATAAATGTGTCTGAAAACTGGCCATGTACTTTGTAAAGTAAGCATCTTTCGAAATTTATTAAAACCGTCACATGAAAGACCCGGTCTCACATTATGCACATCGGCTGCAAATTCAGGATACCGAGCATCAAATCTCTTCCATAAAAATCCATCTTTAGGGTGAACCAACTCTTCATTATTCTTTTTCTCTCTTGGTTTCATGCCATCACATTTTTGCTGATATTTCATCATACATGAAAAGGTTGTATAATATGGGGATCAATGGAAAGTTCTACATTACGTTTTATGGCACACAAGATGTTGTTCCACCATCTTTTGGCTTCCATCAGGAGGTTCCACATTTGATAGAGTCATTTCTTTCAATAGTTTCCTCCCAAAATAAGCTGCAATCAATCGGGAAAGCATGATTTTTTTCGAGAATCAAAGTTCATCAACTAACTTCCATTCCATATAGGGGTTTGAGGGAATATCTGCATCATCTGGAAGTAAGTCCTTCAAGAAGGTAAGAATGTAATCAACTACAGTATTCAAAATCCCATACATAGTTTTCCCATGAAAAAATCAGATAAAGAATTCCAACTTTCTCATTTTACCACATTGCCGATATACTAGATTCGTCACAACATCATTAAATTTGTTCACCCTATCAACATCATCATTTTCATTGGATACATCATGTGTGATTGTATCAAAATATTGTTGGTTGGACATCCTTTACTTCTCATGATGCTGAATAAATGGAAACCGATCATATATCAAACTCTTCAATTCTGTCCTTTCATTTGGATCATCAACATTTTGAGATTCCATTTTCTCTCCATTGTGATACCACACATAATAGTTTGTTTGGAGACCATATTTGGTTATATGATTGATAACTACTTCACGACTCAAACAAGGTCTTCCAACACTATTAGAACATGGGTAGTGTATATGAAAACTATCTGAAGCCTTGTCAAATGAAAAATCTAGAAATCTGTTAAAATTATTTTGAAAATCGGTTGAAATCTGATTAGTTTCTTACATCCAACTTCTATCCATTATGTAAAAGAATTTTAATAAGTCATTTCAAAGAAATTCAATAATATTGAAGTTCAATCAAAAAAATATTTAGGTAAATGACAATTGATTACTTTCAATAAAATCATAACTAACACATTACTCTATATGAAAATCATATTAAGAAATACAACAAAATATAGTGTATATAAGAAAAAATAGATATAGAATTTATAATTCCTATATTCAAGGATTTCCCATAAAGATATTCGAAGTGGATAAAGAAATACATAATCCTTAAGGGTCTTCTTGGGAGTACATGAGTTTTATACTTTAACTTCTTCAGGGAGATCAGGATGAGGAGTAGGATGAGGATCAGGGGAGTGGAGGGACTATCCAAGGGGGGTGCGGGGTGTCCAGGGGGGGGTGGTGGGGTCGTCCGGGGGGTTGGAGTTGTCCAGTGGGTGAGGGGCTACCTAGGGGGGTTGGGGTGTCTAGGTGGGCGGGCTGTCCACGGGGGTGGTCAGGCTGTCCAAGGGGGTAGGGGGAGTCTAGGGGGGGTGGGTTGGCTGTCCAAGGAGGTGAGTGGGGTGTCCAGGGGGTGGGTGGGGATGTTCGGATGGGGGGGGATATGGGGTGTCTAGGGGGGGATACCCATGGGGGTGGAAGGGTTGTCCAGGGGGTCTGGGGTGTCCTGGGGGTGGGCGGGCTGTCCGGGGGGTGTGCGGGCTGTCCACGGGGGGTGATTGGGCTATCCACGGGGGGTGGTCGGGCTGTCCATGGGAGTGACGGCGCTATCCAGTGGGGTTGGGGGTGTCAAGGGGGTGGGGGGGGGGGGGCTTTCAAGGGGTGGGGCATCTGGGGGGATGAGGGGTATCCGGGGGGTGGTGGGCGGGTGTCTGGGGGTGAGGTGGGCAGGCTGTCAACATGGGTGGGGGGGGGGCTGTCCAGGGGGAATGAGCTATCCAGGGGGTGGCCGGGCTGTTCATGAGGGTGGAAGGGCTGTCCAAGGGGATCGGGGGTGTCTAGGGGGTGGGGGTCTTTCCAGGGGTGGGTAATCGTCACAGAATGTCTTTTAGTGGCATTTTTGGTTTTAGCGACGGTTTCACCTACCAAAAAAGGGAAAGGATATAATAGTGGCTTGAACCACCATTATATCCTTAGTATTTTTTGTCATGGAAAACAACTGTTGAAATAAAAAACGAAAAAAAAATATTGACCTTAAATAGTGGTTCTTTAAACCACTACTAAAAAACCATTAGGCATATATAGAATGGGTTTAAGACGTTGCTATATATCACTTTAAAAAACACAACTGCAAAATTTGCAACCCTAGAAGATAAAAATAAAATTAAATAAATTTGTTTAAAATTATATCTATATTCACCACACCCACCTATGAGATCATATAATCATGAAGGTTATCAATATGGTTTACTAGAATGTAAAATTTAATTGACTATTCCAGGAATACATTACATTATTTAAGCAAGGAAAAACATTCAAGTCGCTATTAGATTTCTAAGACATACTTGGAAGACATTAATGAAGGAAGAAGTGACCTCATTAAAAAATCTAATGAGATGTACACAATCTAAAAATGTTATTAAGCTATTGGATATTAGTGGTAATGCTCAAACATGGATCCAAACTTTTAAAGTATTCACTAAGTATAAATATGTTTAATGAGATTTTAGAATAAAATAAAAATGGGTTATGTCTTGGTATAGTTCCAAATAAACCAATTAGAAAACATTTTACCTATTTTATGAACATATATTTAAAAACAACTCATTTATATCATTAAAATATAAATAGGTTTCATTATTAAAAAAATTAGACGTTGGAATCATAAAAACATAACCAAATAGTGACTCAGTGAGTCGACACCACCTACAAAAAAATTAGGCACACTTTATGAATACAATGATCTCTAAGAAAAACGTAAGAATAACTCACCCGAAATTCATGACCAAAGTAACCCAATACATAATCACTATAAATCTATAAGAAAATAAAATACATTAAAAACCACCACTACAAAATCTATAGAACAAAAAAAGATGAAGCCCCATGATCCTAGGAAAATTCCATCATTCTTAGGTGGAATCACCATATTAGGGGTAGTATATGATATGTTTAGTTACAAATGATATATGAATCCAATTTCAACCCTAGTCACAGAAATATACCAATAATTTATTAGTCATTGATTCAATATCAAATAGTGTGAATTATAAAATTTTCCAAAATCCCTAAAATAGGAAAAAAATAAAGTGATCTTTCTAGATATTGAAATAAATGTATAAATATAAGTAAGAGGGCTTATATTGTTTTGTTTGGGAATAGGGTTAAAGAGTCTAACCTAGATGGGGGAGTTACAGTAGATTAGATGAAAGAACTCGGGTTAGGGTTCACCTGTGCATCAGGGCTTCTGGAAATCGGGGGAAACAAGTTTTGTGCTGTACTGCGGGGGATTCTGGAAATTATGATTATTTTAGGAGACCTTTCCCAATAGTTTGTAAAAAATGTTGGTAAATAATGACTTTTCCCAAAGGTTTGTAGAAACCATTTGGAAAAAATGGCCTTTAACTACGATTTTCTATAAACTGTTGGTAAAGGGTGAAAACATTTTGGCTTTCCCAACAGTTTCTTCAAACCATTGGGAAAGCCTTCACAAAACCAAGATTTACTAACCCTTTTTACAAATTGTTGGTAAAAGAACTTATACCAATGGTTCTGGAGAACTGTTGGTATACAAGTGTTGGGAAAACACAACATTCCAGTAGTGGTTGTCCCTATATTATTTTTATCCAAGAACCTCTTTTATGTTATGCCTCTTCATTTTAATTGGTTCATATATTGGTATATTTTTTATACATATCAATTACTTCTCTATTGATTTAAATTCTATTATATACCCCTTTAAATATCATTACCCCCTCCTATGAATCTTAATGTACAACTATTTTAATGCTGAAATTGTCCAATGATTTTTTTGTACCAAAAGTTAGAGACCTCTATCTCTTCTTTTCCATTCTAGATCATTTCTTGAATTTATCATTTTTATTATCAATTTTTTATGTTTTAATGAATTTATAAACATTCCTTTTACTATCCAATTTATGTTGTTATAATTATATAAAATTTAATCCCACTCATTATAACCTTTCCCTAATCCGTTTCTATGTCGAAATTTTAGTAAGGGCCTTCGCACTTTTCTTTTCCTTTCAAGAAATATATTTATAATTAGAATTTAAAATCACAATTGTTTATTTTTTCATTACTTTATAAATATACATCTACTATCCAATTTATTTCCTCACAACTAGAGATCTTTTATTCCCTCTCATTATAGCATTTAGCTAAGTCATTAGTGTGCTGAAATTTAGTAAGGGATCCTCTCCTTATCCTATTTATTTGAGTGTATTCATTATATTATACCTTTTATATCAAGTTTATATTGTTGTGATATGTTCTTAAATACCCCTTACTTCCCATATGATTTTAAAATTATGAGATACCCCTTTCACTCTCATTATGAACTGCTAAGAACTTTTATGATCCCTTATTATGCTTTCAAAATTTCACTATGATTTTCCATGCCAAATTTTTTTATAGTGAATTCCCATATCCATTTCCTATCAAGGGTTTCACCTTCATGGACTTATAATTATTTTATTGGCGACTTACATGTATGTAATCCACACTCCTTTATAATGGGATTAAATGTAATGAATTATGTTATGTTATATTATCTATGTTGCAAAATTAGACAGGTACATCATTTGATTATGAAGGGTGCACCCATATAGTGATTCAATGCATTGGGTAATGTTTTAGTCTCATGTGATTTCATTTATAATACACATGAGGTTATCCTAAGCACATTATGATCTGTTCTCTTAGTGGTTAACCATATATTATACTTATGATGTTATGTTTAAAGTTGTTACCACATTCCCATGTTTTCGTTATATTATCATTATATATCTTACCTCATTGTTCAGGTTTATGATTCTCACCCCTTTTAAATCCCATTTATATACCTATTTTATAACATATTATATATTCTTTATGTTATTCTTTTCTTATTCACTTACTGGGATTTATAGATCTCCCCTTTCTTATGTATTTCTTAAGGTTATCCCATACAATTTTAAGAATGATGGAATAATATGAGAATAATAATGAAGTATTGAATTAAGATTATGTAACCCCCTTTTTAAAGTTGTTATTTATTTTATATAATTCTAAAATACACTAGAGTTCTCAATCTTCATGGTTGTGTTATGTGTATTTTTATGTAATAAATCATAAATTACTATTTAATAAAGAAAAGGGTTTTCATATATAAAATGGTTTTAAGAATATTATTAATTTATACCAAAACCATAATAATATTTATAATATCATATATGACCCTTTTTTAACATTTTACCAAACTTTTGTTAATAATATTTTATTATTTTCATTGTATCGGGTGTTAATTTTCTTATTTTCTTAGTAACGTTTTACTATGAGAGTTCCAGTTATTATACATAGGATATAAATATATAATCTCTAGAATTATAATAATTTTAAAAATATCATATTTAATAATTATATACATTATTTTAATCTTTCTTTAATGTTTTCCATGAAAAACGTGTCACATTGCTATGTGGAGATGGTAGGTCGTACACACGCATGAGCGATGATGTCATTCCCTTAATGAGAAAATGTGAAAGGGATTTTTTGATATATTAATTTTATATAACTTATATCATGATATATATATCATATAAATTCACTATATTTTTAATTATTACCTTTAATTTAATGAAAAGGTTAAAAATGATTCACGTCGTTTCGCGAGGCGGTAGTCTACCATTCACATGACCAACATTATCAAATTTGAAACAGAATAGAAAGTAAAAAGGATCATGTGATATTATAATTCCATAAGTATAATTATATCATAAATATTATATATATATATATATGTTGAATTGAATATAATATTTTACCATAAGAGGTGTTGATTGAAAACAAGTTCCATTAGTCTGTGAGACTGTAGTCCGTTATACACACGATCGATAGTTTGATTTCCCATTTGATGGAATTAGATATGGATATAAGTTATTAAATTAAATTAATAATATATTATTATATTTTAATTATTGGTGTTATTTTATTATCATTATTTAGTAAAATTTAAAGTATATTTAAGAAGAAATAAAATACAAATGACAATTTAAGAATGTTACCTTTTATTATGACAACCTATTTAGGTTTGCATCAAAATCCTCATTGGGATTGATTAATTTTTAAACCAAAGGATCAATGATGTTTGTAGGGGAGTGTTATCACTAAAATTTACCCAAGTTTTTTTGGTTAATAGGTTTCTTTTAGTGTAGATTTTGAGACCAAGTTGGATGGAGAAAGAAGTAAAAAGAGTTTTTATTTTTTAAAGTGTTGTCTTTTGTCGTCAAAGAGGTTAAATCAACTAAATTTGTAAAAGTCTTGTAAAATAATAAGATTATATTCTAATTTTAATTTCAAAAATATAATAAGTTTTATGAACTATTGATAAAAGCATTATGAAGGAAAGGGGGTGTAAATGTGCTTCCTGGAAAATTCAGTTTTGATTGGAAGGAAAGATACTAGTTGAAGACAGAGAAGTTTCAGTAATTTATATTGAAAATATGATGATGATAAAGGAATTTTATAAAAGACTATATATCACATAATATATGGTTAATAATGAAATAAACTTTTTGCTGAATAAGACACATGACAATGAAGCATCATTGGTTTTCTTTCCGAAGAATACTTTAAGGTGGCACCGTTTTCCAGGGTTTGAAAACTTTTTGGGGATGAAAATTAAGGGATAGAGAAATGTGATTTTGGAAAAGGATATTTTGTGAATGTTTAAATATGGATTGGTATGTTTTTCACAAGTGAAACTCTAAGATATAAACATAAAAATCTGGAAAAGTAAAGACTTGCAAGAATGATTGGTTTTTGCATGGAAGATTTAACAGTGTTTAGAATGTTGCGCGCAACACATGATTCAATTTTAGAACATCAAAAAATGAAAATGGAATGAAGTGCAAACAATATTCAATAATTTTTCAAAATATGAGGTTGGCGCAAAAGAATACTTACACACCAAATGTGATGTCAAATTGGGTTTCGTGCGGCACGTCAGGATCTTGCACGACGCATCAAGGTTTTTGCGTGTAGGGGTATACTTTTCCTATAGATAAGAGGTGACCCCATCTCATTTTATGTGATCCTCACTTAGATAAATTCCAATCTATGAAGTGTGGAATAATTTTATTTAAAGGGAGTTTTGTGAAATAAATATATTTACACATAAGAATGGGAAGTTGTGCACAATAAGAAAGTTTCACGCAAGACTAAAATTGCACTCAATAGGTGTTTTGTTAAAAATGTGAAATCATGTGCATGTGACATTAATGTTTCACGCAAGACAACTAAAAGGTTATGTGAATGATTCGAGTTTATAACAAGTAGTAAGTTTTGTGCAAGGTAGTTCTTACCAGCTTCTGGGTAGGAGAGAGTATAATGGTTTTGAATGATCAAACTATGATAGCTGATTAAGAAGCACCAATACTTTGTTTTTCCCTATTTGTGCTAAGAGGGTGCGCACATGCTTGCGTATTTTTTCCAAGTGAATAATGAGTGAAAGGGTATATTGTAATCATTGTATTATAAATCAAATGATTATTTTCTAGTGGATTGTGTGGTAATGGATTGTTTTTGTACCATATCAAGGACGTAGCTACTCTTGTTGAGTAGTAAACCACATAAATCTCATGTTCCAAAGGATGTGTGTTTTGATTGTTTTCATTAGGTGAAGAACTCTTTAATAGGAGGAAAAAGTTTTTTCAAAAAGAAGGAAATATAAAAGAAAAAGGTAACATTGATTCACCCGTCCCCCTTTCAGTGATACTTGGATCGTCACTGGGTGACTTTAGTAGCTCGGGTTGTCGAATCCTTAGAGACCTAAGAAAAAACCTACTGAAAAATAAATTATATGGATTTTTTTGTGGCTATAAAGTGGAAAACATTATTTTTTATTTTTCATTAGATTATTAGAGAACTAAATATCTAAGTGAATTAAAATTAATAGAATGAGTTGATCCTTAGTTATAGCTTGGGGGTGTAGTAGATGAATTCCTTTTTAGAATATTTCAATTTCATTAACTTGAGAAAGATTCATTCAATGAAATCAATGAAAACTCATCACTTATTGGTTTGAAACCTTCAATTTCACATGATAATCACTATAAAATTGGAGGATCATATTCATGAGAAATCCTAGTTAAAGAATCTTATTAGCACATGAAAAGTGTGGTGATACAATTCAATAAGGAAGTGGAAGATAAAAGATCATTGAATGAGAAAATCAAATAAATGAAATTGTTGAATGATTACTTAATACAAAATAACATGAAATCCAACCCCTTTATACTCCCTTGGATCAACCCATAAGAGAGTTATCCATACTTTGATTCTATTCTTGCAATAGAAGTAGGAAGTAGACTCACAATGGAGGAATTGAAGAAGTGAAAATAATAAAAATAAAATGATCAATCCACCATTATGTGAATAGTGTCACAAGGTTTGGTGTAAACTAGTTCACAAATTATGGAAACAGTGTCAATTTTATAAGAAGAATAATATAATAAGATATGATAAATAACTTTTTTAAGAATCTAAGGTAATTTTAGAAACTTAAAATTGAAAAAATGTGATTACAACATCAAATCTGAAACATAAAATTTAAATGAAACAAAGCTCAAAATATTGTAAACTCATCCACAAAAAATACCTTAAATCGGAATTTAAAGAGGTCTAGGTAAAGACTAAAACATTCCAAGTCTCCCCAATTAATGGTGGTAGGCCAAGGTGGGTGGAATGTTAATGGAGAGTGATCTTTTCTACTATTTACAAAAAATCCGCGCCAACTTGCATGCCTCTGACAGGTGTGCCGAATTGAAATTCTAGATGGAAAAATTGGAGTGGGCCATAGAATAATAAAATTAATCTCTAGATGTAACCTAACATTATTTAAAACTTCTTCCCAAAATAGTTTCTTTTTTTACATATGAATTAAATGGTGGTCTGTTTTTCTGGGCCACAGAATCTGGCACAAAATTTCATCTTTAAATTGGGCCATATAAAAATCTATTAAAACATAAGAATTAGTTATTCAAAATATTTAATGAAATCTTCCCCATGATGTTATATGTATCCAGTTCAAATGTGATAATAATTGGGATTTTATCTTTTCCTCTACATTAGTTTTATTGGGATTCTATCCAGTTCACTTTCTCTAGAATGTTTTTGGTTCAAGTCCCATTTGGGCGGCCTTCCAGTGGGAATCATCACGTCCTCAAAAATCCTAAACTGTTCATTATAGAATGGGAGACACAATAATAAAATATTAAAATAAAATCAAGACCATTATATATTTTATGAGGAGTTCAATAATGTACCATGAAATAGAAAATTTTAAGAAGGAATTACAATCATAATGTGAAATAATTTTCAATTTGTAAAATGAACTAAAAATCGTGTTTATGAATAATTAATCACAAGAATAATATAATAAAAACAATGAATATTAGCCTCTTATAGTGGCTAATCACACCCCAACTTGATTTTTTCTAATCCTAAGAAATATTTATCTCAAAAATATGAAATTTTAATTCCCTTTTCCCAAAACATTTTAATACCCATTTATGACCAAAAAACCTCATAACAAACAATTATGCAACCCATAAAAATCATTTAAAATAATCTAGTTCTGGAATCATATCCCAAGTATAATCTAAGTACTTTGTAAAAATTCATCACCACATTTCCTGCAATTTCAATTGAGTATGATGATGTGTTGTGCATGAAAACAGAAATGGAGGTTCATCTTTATTCACAGGGGAAAAGATGGAATCACTAGGTGGAATCACATTTTAATATTAATATGAGTATTAATTTTTTTATTTTTTTTATTTTTTATTTTCTTGTTTCAATTTTATATGGTAATTGAAATTGAATTCAATCAATTCAACCCCTTTAACAAGACTATTTCGATGAATCCCAAGATCAAAGACCTTAGGGTACCAAGTGAATCTCACATAGTTGGGAATTATCTCAAGTTTACTCAATAAAAAAAATTAAAATCACCACAAATAGAGAAAAATTCCCTACTCTAGTCCATAAAATATTGGAGTGACAATCCCCAAGTGCTAAAATCGAAGCATTAGGTGAGTCCATTTCTCTATGCAAAATTGATTTTTTTTTATTTTTTTATTTAATTATTATTGAATACTCATTATAAATTAAAATGATCCCCAAACCTATTCCATTTATTATGAGACCTCAATAACTCAAACTAATACCCTGCAATCCAATAGACGTGCATTATTTTTTATAAAATAGATAAAAATAAAAAGAGTGAAAAATCGTATTGGACAACCACACATTCTAAAATCGATGCTTATGAAATTAAACTTAAATTAAAATCAGAATGAATTCTTGAAAAGTTATTTTATATTTAGTTTCAAATCATTAAATGTGTATTATCATGTTCAAGGTTAAATGAAATTTTTTGTCGTTGCATTTTTTTATTTCAAAACATTTATTTAATTTTTTTTAATTTTTATGCACATAAAATATTTTTTTTATTTCATTCCCCCCAACTTAAAATAACAATGTCCCTCGTATTTAAATAATAAAAAATTTATAAGGGGGTTAAGGTTGAGGTAGAGGAGTTATAAGAAGAATTATAAATAAGAAACATAAAACAAAGTCACCTGGTTTTTGAAGTAGAAGTTCATGATTAACCTGATTACTCCTTTGATCTCAATCATACTCAAAGAAGCCTCATCAATGATGGTAGTTTTTATTTTTAAACCTATGATATGGATAAAAATTCATGATTCTCTGAAGCCCCTAATATTACACACAAAAACATATAAATCACAATTGGAACCCCTTGAGGTTCCCTTAATAAAAATAGCATAAAAAACACAAAATAAAATCAATTCACAAGTTGGGATGCCTTTTGGAAAGCACTTAGTTTAATGTCGTTATCTCGACATGAACCCCCCAAATTACTCAATACCAAATTTCAATATCTTGAGGATTATATTTGTCACCAAATAAATTATATCATAATTGGTTCTCCATTAGTTTTGGCAGGAAGATTTAAAAATTGATTAAAGAAAAATCATATAGCTCCCCGGGAATAAGACAATCCCATGAATATAAAAAAGGGTCCATACAATTACTTATTTATTCTTTTTTAAGACATCAAGGTATATTTTCTTATCATTATAATTGAGAGAGGATGAAATGGAAATTGATTTTTTGTTAATCCTATTATTTAAGACTTTATTGAGTATATAAGGACTTTAAATGTGATCTCGAGATGGATAACAGATTCAAATACAGGTTGGGACTTTGAATCAAACTCAATTTCTTTTCGATATATCTCAACAAAATTTGTTCTATTGGAACACAATATTCAACCACCAAGTTGTACATATCAATTTTAGGAATGGATATAGAATTGAAATTTTTTATATCTCCAAAATTTTTAGTGTTTTTTTGGTTATGAAAAATCATCAATAGAGAAATATTTAGGATACTCAATCCACGAAGTCAAATTTCCATCTCATGAATACAAAAAATCAGTTTCCTATTGATTTAAAAAAACATAAAAAATTTCATCATGTTCTTTAAGTCTCTTAGATTCAAATGATGATTCTTTAAAATTTTCATGAGAAGTTTCTAGGTAACATGATTCTTTTATGAATGATGAGGAATGAAAAACCTGATTAGGAATAGGTTCCATAACTATTTCAATGCTTTGTAGTTATACTCTCAAGGATGAAACCTACGAATTAATTCTCTCCATTTTTTGAAACAATTTCTCAATTAATGGTTGTGAATCAGTATTGATAAGGGATTGATGTAACACCCTGAGATTTTATGAAAAATATTCTTTTAATTTCATTGATGTCTTGTGTTGTAAGCTACAATAAGATTGCCTTGCGCTATACACAACACCGTATGAGCTTGCAGTATACACAACACTATTCTTGGATCATGTTACACACAATTTTGATAATAGTTATTCTACGAATGATTGAGTGTATAAATATATATTCAATGTACAAATGAAACAACGGAGGAGTCTTGAACAACATGCAAATCGGACTTGTCTTGCATTACACGCAATCGTGACCTTCCTCGATAGCGTGGTTTGTACGCAATACCAGGTTTCACTAAACAATGATATATGGTTATAATATTATTATGGACTAGCCGTTATGAATAGTATCAACTACATTTTCAATTTTATAACATTATTATTCATCTTACACATTTTCTAGAACATGGCATGAGAACAAAATCAATTTTTCGAGTAAAATAAGTATTTTTCAAAAAATGTAGTTTTTCCACCTTTTGATGGCACACCCAATTTAAATCTTGTTTTTGCTAAGTCTATAAGTTCAATTTGACAAAATCAAATTCTTATTTGGAATTAGGATATAAAAATTTACTTTGGATAAAATTTTCATATTATTCTGATAACTTTCATATTTTAATGAATAGTAAAAACACGCTATATTTTAATTAAAAAAACTTTTTTCATCGCAATAATTTATATGGTTAGATTATATTTTTAATTGGGTTTAAAGTGTAATTAGAATATATTTTTACCATTTAATCCAATTTTGTTCATTGGAATAAATTTCACTTTGAAATTGCATATAAACAAGTATTAATCTTTTGATTGTTTTTGTTTCTTAAAAACACGATATTTGTTTGGATAATAGGAATTACATTTAAAATTAATTAATTCCACTTATATGTTATGAATTTGGAAAAATGGACATCAATTTTGAATTCGGAATATCAAATAATGCTTAGCCTGAATTTTTTGTATTTTTCTAAAAAACTTCAATTTTTGATAAATAGTGAAACCACTTAGTGGTAGTTAAAAAATAGACTTTTTTTTAATTTAAATTAAATTTTATCACTTCCGTGAATTGAATTTTGAAAATATGAGAGACACGGTTAATATCAAGGACTAAAACGTGGTTCAATGAGATGAAAATAATTTTTGGTGAATAGTAACTTTTTACTTTTTTTACCATGGTTAAAAGTAAATAGGGTAATTAAGGGTAAAAATGATATTATTATTACCCTAAAACATGTCCTAATTCTATTGGATAAGTGTATTTCGACCAAACACAACCTTTGGAATAAAATATGACCATTTAGGCCCACTTGGATTAGATTAGGACATTTATTGTTAATTTATTTAAAGAAGGGTTAAAATAGTTAAAATCAAAGTTTAATAAGTAAATCATTTTTAATATATGGATATACATAAGATAAATTCGACTATAAATATTAATTATAAATATAAAAAGATTTAATACCCCATGGTATTTTATTTATAGTTTTTAGACATTAAATAATTTAATTTATTTATGACACAAAGATGATGCAGTAATTATCTTTTTAATGAAATATTGACATAATTGATGTTATAAATACCCAAATAAATGTAATTTGAGGATTTCTATGGATTTAAATAATTTTATAGGTTAATATGACATGTTATTTTTGATTTAATTAAATTTTTTCGAACTAATAATTCTGTTATGATTTTCACAAAAATCAATTACCAAATAGTGTCAAAATTGATATAAAATAGTTTTTCAAACAAATATTATATTATTAATTGATATTTTATTCATAAAAATCTAAGGGTCGTCCAAATGACTTAGATAAGGTTATATATATTAATAATAATCAACTTGGGGTTATTTTGGCTTGTTATAGTAAGTTTATTAACCTTATAGTGTAAGAAAACAAGAAGACACGGTAAAAGTTAAATTATTTAACATAAGGTTAAATCTAAATGATAAGGTTAAAATAGAGACTTAAACTTGTCTAAATTCCATTTTATGAGAGGATTTAGACCCATCCCCACATTAGATTCAAAATAAATCAATTTGGAGCTATTAAAACCGAATATGACTTTATAATAAAATAATAGTTTTAGTTTTTCCAAAGGTGCCCCTCTCCTCCCTTATAAAAGGGCACCTCCTCCCTCTTTTACTCACACCACTTGGAGCCTTCAAGCTCGGACAACCACTACCAAATTCACTTATCCAATTCCATAGAAACATCCTAGAGGATCTGGTATTCTTCAAAGACCAATTTTAGTGCCCTAAAAGGAGGTCTCAAAGAGACGCTTCAAAGAAGAGGTAATGTCCATTACCGATTCTTTCAACTTTATTTCTTCTTCCACTTCTTCTTCTTTAGTTGTTTCATTATGAAGTAATATCATAAGTATAAATAATATACTGATATGTTATTATAAGTATTAAAAAACCCTATTTCACCATCTATACATCATACGAAAAATGAAATCACCACGCGTGTGTACGTAAGGAATACCGTCTCCACGCCGTGGTGAAATCTATTTTCCACCAACACCTTACATGGGTGGGTATAATGGTGTAAAGAATAACTATATATGGTTATAATAACATCATACTGATTCTTATATATTATACCATCCACTCCAATTCTATTCAATAATTATGGGAATGATATCATCGCTCGTGCGTACGTACGGACTACCGTCTCCACAACGCGATGAGATTCATTCTCCATGTTAACCATACATGAATGATCATAAAGTTTATATAATGAATAATAATGAAATATATGAAATAATAATTCTAATAGATTTATGTATATATATATATGTATGTCATCTATTTAGTTTCATTCAATTTAATAAGGAAATGAAAACAGTATTCATGCGTATGTATGGCCTACCGTCTCCATGAACGGTGTATTTCAATACTTTTATCGGTCTATAATATATATATGTATATGATGAATATATATTATATATAAATCATTTTTTAAATTATGGAATTATGTAAATCAGTATATAAGTAATAATATCAAGAATGACAAGTCGAAACACATACGATAAATGAAATGATTTTACCCAAAACGCTTCTTTAACATGGAACTTACAAAAGAATGGGTAATATAAAGTCATAAGTGAAACATTAATGATATCATAATACTGAATATGGTTATGTAATAAGTCAATAACATTATTTAAATCATTATACAGGAGGTTTGGATCCATACGAAGCATATTAGACCTAAGGTAAGGGATAATTTTGCAAATCTCATTTTTATCCGAGATTGCTTATTCGGAAGTATTTACTGGGGTTATTTCTATAATCCATGTCCATGTTTTATAAAAGTGTTTTAATGTATGTTTAAAGTCATTTTTACCAATTTTTGACTTTTAATACATGGTATGTAGGGAATATTTCTTTTGTTTTACATTATGAGGTACTTTTTGACTTTTCCGACAAAAGTACGAGAAGAATATTTTTTTAACTTATACGGAACAAACGGATTTTTACGGTTTTATAAAGCCTTATTTTCATGAAGATTCCTCCAAAAGATTTCATGGATATTTTAAACAAAATCTTTTTCTTTTAAAATTTCATGATGTTTTGTGAAAAGAAATTGATTTTTAAGAAGAAAGGATATTTTCCTCAAGAATTCATTTCAAGTGTTTTATCAAAACCACTTTCCATCTAAGATGACATTATTTCATATGTTTATGTTTCAAGTGTAATGTCTCTATGATTTACATGGTTTAAATTTTCTTATTATGAAATGATATCCGTTTCTTTTATATGGATTATGTGATGATGGTATGATGTTTATGAAACCCATTTTATTCGCTGGGTTATTATGAATGATGCATGTTTATTTTGTGGCACAAGTAAGAATGATTTCATTATGAGATGGGTGGTAATTATATCTACCTACAATGCATTGGGTAATGATTTATATCTCATGAGATAGACATGGATGGAACGAAAAGTTAATCCAGTTTAGTGTTACAGGACTGAAACGAGGAGTGAACTCGATTCAGAAAGGGAATTTGTCCACTAAGATGGTCTTGGCAGCAATGCCTTGTCTACTATGGAAATCATATCATGTTCTGAATGGTTTCCACAATTACATGTTTTATTCCCATGCTATTTTATCATGATTGATGTTCCATTATGATATATGCCTTACGAACTTCCACGATTTATGTCTTTTCTCATGGTTTTGATGTTTAAATTTCATGTTCATGTTTTTTTTCATTCAAATGTCTATGGATTGTTTTATGTTCTCTATGCTTACCCTTACTGAGCATTTGATCTCACCGTTTTTATTTTTTATTTTCCCCAGGAAATAAAGAAAGGTTTTAGGTAAGGAAACAAAAAGGGGAAGATCATTATGGGAGTTGTTGAAGATATTTCAACATGGTTAGAAGTTTATATTCCGAGTTTCCAAAGAAACTAAACTATTATGATCCTTGTGTGTCTGTTTTTCTTATGTATTAAGTATTCCACAAAAGTAATGTAATGTCCATGTACGTCAAGCTTCGGGACTCTACAATTGGTATTAGTGGAAAGGTTTAGTCAGCCTTTGGAAACTAGGATGCGAGAACTTTAGTGAGATCCCAAGAGATATTTCTAAGTTATGTCTAGGGATGTCCTTAAGGTTAAGTATAAGTATAGGTTATAGTCCTAGAATTCTGGCAAAGATCTTAGAATTAAACCTAAGATGATATATATTGAAGGTACTCCCCCTTTACTATGATGTTTTCCGTAGCATGATTTTTTCCTCTCACACTATTCTTTTTGGGTTTTAGAAAATGGCTAAAAACAGGAAGATTCACGATAATAGAGGATATGGTGGAAAATGGAATGATATTCTTCCTGAGAAACCAAATGAAATTGGATATGGAAGTCCACATATCATTATTATGCCTAATCAGCAATCTCATAATTTGATCAATAATCTCAACTCTAGTATGTTTCCCGACTCAGATAATAAGATAAAGATGGAGTTTCATGATGATCATAGAGTAACGAAAGTTCAATTTCCCTCATGTAAATCATGTGGGAAGAGGCATCAGGGAGATTGTTTCAAAGGAACTGGAAGATGTTTTGGGTACGGAAAAGGACACAAAGACAGTAAGTGCAAAGGAAAAGGTTTAGTTAACACCATTGGCAAGGATAATGGTATTGATACGATATCAGCAATGGTTAAATGTTTTCAATGTGGAATGTATGGGCATTATGCAAACCAATTACCTAAGGGAAAGTCTCATGAAGAGAATCAGCAAGGTCATATGGGTAGTATTTATGTTGATGATGATGAAGAGACTACAAATGATATGTGTGATGAAAGATTGTGGAATCTCGGTCAATGGTTTAAGAAGGCAGTGGAATGATTTTATGTAATGTTGTATAGGTAATGGTACTATAGAATAAAGACACATCTAAGGATTTTTACACTATTGTTTTCCTAAAGTATTTGAAAGTATATGTTTAATGGTACCGGTAACCATGGAAGTTTATTCAGATATTTTTGGAAAGTAAATGATATGCGCATAATGAAGGGATAAGAAGATAATGAGATGTTTGATTGTATTCATGAGCTCATGACTGATATAAGGACTAAGTGATAATATGGATTGATTATATAGATTTTTTTTGGGATTTTAGTATGTGGAAGGAGTTACTTTCTGACAGTATTCATGTTTTCATTATGGTTCTATGGTAATTTATGTTTCAAGAGAATATATGAAAAAGGTATTCATGTGTTTGGAACGCAACCAACAAGATATATCTTATGATATATGTGTAATAAATTATTTTATTCACATTCTTGGTAGATAACCTTTCTAGTAATTATTTTCTTATACTATGAGCTTGGACCGAAGTATTTTAGATAAGACTAAAGATTGGAATGGATTATGTTGGACATAAGTTAGTATTATTTAAGGATATAACTTTTTTCGATATTATTGATGGGATGTTATAGTAATGTAGTTTTAGAAAAAGGACAAACTGCAGGATGGGCGAAAACCAATCGCGTCGGACAAGGATGTAGGAATCGAACCCACAACCGAAGTGCGACTGGCCTTTATCGCCTACCACTACCCTATAGGAAGTCGCTAGTTAGTAGAAACTAGTTTTATTTTATTAAGTGGTATGATATATGAATTATAAGTTCATTTTTGGAATAGTATATGATTAAACTCACCATAGATGGACTTATGTATATTTGATAACTTTTGCTAACCTTTTGTTTGAAACAGATGTAATGACCCATCATTCTATCACATGACCTATTAACACTTCAGGAATAAAAAATTGAACTTCATTTCATTAAGAGATGAAGTGGAAATTGTTCAAAGCACGAACAATAGTGAGATTGTACCAAAATAAAGCAAGTATTTCTTCTAATTAAAAATTTTCAACTTTAGGGAAATGATATTGAAAACCAAAACTGTTGTCCTAGTTCTCTTATATCTGATGAATCAGATTGTACCTTAGATCATCACAAATTTATGGCTTTGTGATTGTTGGATTTTTCATAGCCATATCCTCTACCACTCTCCATCAGAACTTGATGGTTAGATTTTTCTTTTATATCCATATTTTCACCTATATTCTTCTATATGGAAACCCAGTGATGAGTTTCTTTGGGTAATCGTTACATTTCATACTTTAGTTTTTTAAATTATGTTTTAGTGTTCCATTTTACGATGTGGGTTTCAATATATAGTAAACGATTTATAACCCCAACGAATTTTGAGGGCGAAATTCATTTTAAGGGGGGTAGAATGTAACACCCCGAGATTTTATAGAAAACATTCTTTTAATTTCATTGATGTCTTGTGTTGTAAGCTACAACAAGATTGCCTTGCGCTATACGCAACACCGTATGAGCTTGCAGTATACACAAAACAATTCTTGGATCATGTTACACACAATTTTGATAGTAGTTTTTCTACGAAACATTGAGTGTATATATATATAGTCAATGTATAAATGAAACAACAGAGGAGACTTTCACAACACGCAACCCTAACTTGGCTTGCATTACACGCAATCGCGACCTTCCTCGATAGCGTGTGTTGTACGAAATACCAAGTTTCACTAAAAAACAATATATGGTTATAATTTTATTATAGACTAGCCGTTATGAATAGTATCTACTAAATTTTGAATTTTATAACATTATTATTCATATTACACTTTTTCTAGAACATGGTATGAGAACAAAATCAATTTTTTGGAGTAAAATAAGTATTTTTCAAAAAATCTAGTTTTGCCACCTTTTGATGGCACACCCACTTTAAATATTGTTTTTACATTTCTATAAGTTCAATTTGAAAAAATAAAATTCTTCTTTGGAATCAGGATATAAAAATTTACTTTGGATAAATTTTTCATATTATTCTGATAACTTTCATATTTTAATGAATAGTAAAAACACGCTATATTTTAATTAAAAACAACTTTTTTCATCGCAATAATTTATATGGATAGATTATATTTTTAATTGGGTTTAATGTGTAATTAGAATATATTTTTACAATTTAATCCAATTTTGTTCATTGGAATTAATTTCACTTTGAAATTGGATATAAACAAGTATAAATCTTTTGATTGTTTTTGTTTCTTAAAAACACGCTATTTGTTTTGATAACAAGAATTAAATTTAAAATTAATTAATTCCACTTATATGTTATGAATTTGGAAAAATAGAAATCAATTTTGAATTCGTAATATCAAATAATTTTTAGGCTGAAGTTTTGGTATTTTTCTGAAAAACTTCAATTTTCAATGAATAGTGAAACCACTTAGTGGTAGTTAAAAAACTGACTTTTTTAATTTAAATTAAATTTTACCACTTATTTGAATTTAATTTCAAAAATCCGAGAAACACGGTTAATATCAAGGACTAAAATGTGGTTCAATGAGATGAAAATAATTTTTGGTGAATAGTAACTTTTTACTTTTTTTTACCACGGTTACAAGTAAATAGGGAAATTAAGGGTAAAAATGATATTATTATTACCCTAGAACATGTACTAATTCAATTAGATAAGTGTAATTTGACCAAAAACAACCTTTGGAATAAAATATGACAATTTAGGCCCACATGGATTTGATTAGGACATTTAATATTAATTTATTTAAAGAAGGGTTAAATAGTTAAAATCAATGTTCAATAAGTCAATAATTTTTAATATAGGGTTATACATAAGATAAATTCGACTATAAATATTCATTATAAAGCTAAAAAACTTTCCTACGTAATGGTATTTTATTTACAATTTTTAGACATTAAATAATATAATTTATTTATGATACAAAGATGATGCAGTAATTATCTTATTAATGAAAGATTGACATAATTGATGTTATAAATACACAAATAAATGTAATTTGAGACTTTTTATGAATTTAAATAATTTTATAGGTTAATATGACATGTTAGTTTTTATTTAATTAACTTTTTTGGAACTAATAATGCTGTTATTAGTTTCATAAAAATCAATTACCAAATAGAGTCAAAATTGACATAAAATAGTTTTTAAAACAAATATTATATTATTAATTGTTAATTTATTCCTAAAAATCTAAGGGTCTGTAAAATGACTTAGATAAGGTTATATATATTAATAATAAACAACTTGGGTTTATTTTGTCTTGATATAGTAAGTTTGTTAACCTGTGTAAGAAAACAAGAAGACATGGTAAAAGTAAAATTATTTAACTTAAGGTTAAATCTAAATGATAAGGTTCAAATAGGTACCTAAACTTGTATAAATTCCATTTTATGAGAGTATTTCGACCCATACCAACATTAGCTTATAAATAAATCAATTTGAAGCTATTAAAAACCGAATATGACTTTATAATAAAATAATATTTTTACTTTTTCCAAAGGTGCCCCTCTCCTCCCTTATAAAAGGGCACCTCCTCCCTCTCTTACTCACACCACTTTGAGCCTTCCAGCTTGGAAGAAACCTGCCAAATTCTCTTCTAAACTTCCATAGAAACATCCTAGAGGTTCTTTTCTTCTTCAAAGACAAATTTTAGTTCCCTAAGATGAGGTCTCAAAGAGGCGCTTCAAAGAATAGGTAATGTCCGTTACCGATTCTTTCAACTTTATTTCTTTTTCCACTTCTTCTTATTTAGTTGTTCCATTATGAAGTAATAACATAAGTATAACTCGTATACTGATATGTTATTATAAGTATTAAACAACCCTATTTCACCATCTATCCATACTACGGAAAAGGAAATCACTACGCGTGCGTACGTACGGAATACCGTCTCCACGCCGTGGTGAAATCTATTTTTCCACCACCACCTTACATGGATGTGTATAATGGTGTAAAAAATAACTATATATGGTAATTATAACATCATACTGATTCTGATATATTATACCATACACTCCAATTCTATTCAATAATTATGGGAACGATATCATCGCCTGTGCGTACGTACGGACTACCGTCTCCACGACGCGATGATATTCATTCTCCATGTTAACCATACATGAATGATCGTAAAGTTTATATAATGAATAATAATGAAATATATGAAATTATAATGCTAATGGATTTATGTATATATATATATATGTATTTTACCTATTTAGTTTCATTCAATTCAATAAGGAAATGAAAACAGCGTTCATGCGTACGTACGACCTACCGTCTCCATGAACGGTGTATTTCATTCCTTTTATCGATATATAATATATATATGTATATGATGAATATATATTATATATAAATCATGTTTTAAATTCTGGAATTATGTAAACCAGGATATAAGTAATATTATCTAGAATGACAAGTCGAAACACATACGATAAATGAAATGATTTTACCCAAAATGCTACTTTAACATGGAATTTACAAAAGAACGGGTAATATAAAGTCATAAGTGAAACATATATGATATCATAACAATGAATATGATTATGTAATAAGTCAATGACATTATTTAAATCATTATACAGGAGGTTTGGATCCATACAAATCATATCAGACCTAAGGTAAGGGATAATTTTGCAAATCTCATTTTTATCTGAGATTGCTTATTCGTAAGTATTTACTGGGGTTATTTCTATTATCCATGTCCATGTTTTATAAAAGTGTTTTCATGTATATTTAAAGTAATTTTTTCCCATTTTTTACTTTTACTACATGGTATGTAAGGAATCATTCTTTTGTTTATATTACGAGGTACTTTTTGACTTTTCCGGCAAAAGTACGAGAAGAATGTTTTTTAACTTATACGGCACAAACAGATTTTTACGGTTTTATAAAGACTTATTTTCATGAAGCTTCCTCCAAAATATTTCATGGCTATTTTCAACAAAATATTTTTCTTTTAAAATTACATGATGTTTTGTGAGAAGAAATTGATTTTGATGAAGAAAGGATATTTTCCTCAAGAATTCATTTCAAGTGTTTTATAAAAACCACTTTCAATCTAAGATGACATTATTTCATATGTGTATGTTTCAAGTGTAATGTCTCTGTGATTTACATGGTTTCAGTTTTCTTATTATGAAATGATATCCATTTATTTTATATGGATTATTTGATGATGGGATGATGCTTTTGAAACCCATTTTATTCGTTGGGTTATTATGAATGATGTAAGTTTATTTTGTGGCACAAGTAAGAATGATTTAATTATGAGGTGGGTGGGACCTATATCTCCCTCCAATGAATTGGGTAAAGATTTATATCTCATGAGACAGACATGGATGGAATGAAAAGTTAATCCGGTTCATTGTTACAGGACTGAAACGAGGAGTGAACTCGATTCTGAAAGGGACTTTATCCACTAAGATGGTTTTGGAAGCAATGATTTGGGTACTATTGAAATAATATCATGTTCTGAATGGATTCCACAATTACATGTTTTATTCCCATTCTATTTTATCATGATTAATTTTCCATTAGGATATATGCCTTATGAACTTCCACGATTTATGTCTTTGCACAAGGTTTTGATGTTTAAATTTCATGTTCAAGTTTTTTTTGCATTCAAATGTTTATTGATTGTTTTATGTTCTCTATGCTTACCCTTACTGAGCATTTTAGCTCACCCTTCTTATGTTTTATTTTCCCCAGGAAATAAAGAAAGGTTGTAGGTAAAGAAACAAAAAGGGGAAGATTGTTATGGGAGTTGTTGAAGATATTTCAACAGGATTAGAAGTTTATATTCTGAGTTTCCAAAGACACTAAACTATTACGATCCTTGTGTGTCTGTTTTTGTTATGTATTAAGTATTCCACAAAAGTAATGTAATGTCCATGTACGTCAAGCTTCAGGCCTCTACAGTTTAGATAGATGATCTATTCCAGGAGGATAATTAAGTTGTTGAAATTCCACAGGAGGATGTTCAGATCGACCTTATTAGGATGGGAACTCATAATAGGTTATAATGTTTTGTGGATCATATGAGTTAAAAAATTTTGGCTCAATTTATTATTGATTTTACCACAAATATAAACTAGGATAGTCATTCTCCATCATAATTGGTATTGGGTTGTCAATGTATGGAGAGGTTCCCCATGTTTGGGTTTGTTCAAAATGGCATTAAATGAGAATGATATTGAGGGTGAGAACAGAGAAGTGGGGTGAGAATAATATGTGAGTGTCCAAGTTAACTTACTTATTTTCCTAGAAATGGTGCCAAAATTTGGCCTCACCCAAATTTACACTATTTTTTAGGGTTATGCAGTTTCTTGTAGTGTACCATGGGTTGTCAAATCCGCAGAGACCAAAGAAGAAACCTATAAACACAAACATTATAGGGATTATTATTGTCTATGAAGTGGATATATTTGGGGTTTGTTTTTGGTTGTATTACTACAGAACTAAAGATCTTTTTGAATTCAAATTAAAAGATGGATTTCATCCTCAATTATCTCTTAGGATTGGATTGGATGAATTCCCTTTTGGAATACTTATTATTCATTAACTTTAGAAATATTTATTCAATTAAATCAATGAAACATCATCACTTATTGGTGTAAACAATTCACATCCACATTATTATCACCTATAAAATTGGATGATCATATTCATGAGAACTCCTATGTAAATGATCTTATTAGTTTATGAAAAGTGCGGCGATGAAATTCAATAAGGAAGAGGAAGAGAAAGGGTCATTAAATTAAAAAATAAAAAAAATAAATTTTTGAATAATTATTGAGTAAGAAATAACATGAAATACATCCCATTTATTCTACTTGGATCAGAACATAATAGGGTTATCCCTCTATTGTTCTATTATATAAATGGAAGCAATAAGTATTCTAATTTGGGAGGAATTGAAAAAGTGAAAAATAATAAAAAGAAAATGATCACCCCACCATTGTGTGAATAATTTCACAAGGTTTGGTGCAAACATATAACAACATGAGACAACGGTATTAATGTAATAATAAGAATAATCGAATAAGATAATATGAATAATTTTTATTAACAAGCTAGGGTAATTCAAGAAAATTAAAATTGAAGAAATGCAATTATAACATCATATTGGTAGAATACCATTAAAATGAAAGAAATATCAAAATATGATTAAATCCTCCACCACCTATACATTAAATGAGAATTTCAAGAGTCTTGGGTGAAGAATCAAACAATCCTTCGATCCTAAATTAATGGTGGTAGGATAAGGTGGGTGGAAAGTTAAGGGAGAGTGGACTTATCCACCCTTGACAAAAAAATCCCAACCAACTTGTATGCCTCTAACAGGTGTGATGAATTGGAGTGGGACATATAAGAAGAAAATTATGCTCAGAATGTCCCCTAATATAATATAAAACTACATCCCACAAGAATTAATGGTTTTATAGATATGATTTAAATGGTGGTCTATTTTCTGAGGCTATAGAATCTGGCCAAGAATTTCATCTTCCACTTGGGCGGCATATAAATCCATTAAAACATTATAATTGTTTATTTAAACTATTTAATGAAATGTTAAACATGATTTTATTTATCTCAAATTCAATTGTGAGAATAATTGGGATTTGATATTGTCTTATATAGTATTATTTAGGCCTTTGTCGAGTCCACTTCTTCCAGAATGTTCTTGGTTGAAGGCCCATTTTTGTGGTCTTCCAATGGGGGTTTTCAAGTGCTCAAAAGCATGAATTGTTCCTTATATCATGGGGGTCCTAAAAAAAATAAGAAAATAAGATCAAAACCATTATTTTTTATGATGTGTTAAAAAATATTCCATGTAATAGTTCATTTCAAGAAATAATTACAATCATAATGTGAAATAATGTTCAATTTGTAAAATGCACTAAAAACGGTGTTTATGAATAATCAAGCACATGATTATTATAATATAAACAATAAAAATTATCCTCTTTCAATGGATAATTAGGTTGTAAGAAAGTTATATTTTTAGTGTTTGGATGAACCAAATGGCTTTCGAAGTGTGAATAACGGAGGAGGGAGGGTGACCTTTTATTAGTTTGGGGGAGGACACACTTGGAATTTTTGAAAGAATCGATTACATCAACATTTTTATCTGAAAAAATCCACCAAAATGGGTCATTATTGACCCATAAAAAGATAAGGTATAAATACAGACATAGAATTAGTGTTGGATATGTTGCTATGTGATTTTGATAATTAATTTTTAGTTTAACCCCTAATAAATCAGTATGTACCTTAATCAAGATAATTAATTTTTTACTTGATTTAATAATCATAATTGTCCAAAATTAAGTTAAAAATTTTAGATAATTATGATTCCAAATATTGAATCCATTTTTTTCAAATTCAATTCAGTGAATTGGAAGAATCCTTTTAAAAATTATACCCGCAAATGTGGTGGAAAAGTAGGTTTCCAATGAGAAAATTCTCATAAGTGTAGAAGGGTTTAATATAAAAATTTAATATGAAGTTGATTCCATTGACATAAATTTTATTAACAATAATATAATTTAACTAATTTTAATTTTTTAAAAATTTAAATTTAAATTTATTTTGTAAATTATTTAAATATTTTTTGGAATAAAAAATAGAAATTTTCACAAATAATCAAAGAATTAATCTTTTAATGAAAATGTGAAAAATTCCACCAAAACTAATTTGGATTTTATTTTTTAGAAAATAAAGTTAATATTTTCAATTAAATAATATATAATTAGTAAAAATTAAAATTAAAATTTGTTTTTAATACACAACTAATCTACCTTTCATAGAATTAAAAAATATTATAATTCATATCTTTCTATTTCAAATGGTTTTATTTAATTTGAAATCAATAAATTACTATTGAATTTATTTTATACATGTGTAAAATAAATAAATTTCCAAATTTAATTATTACCATCTTAATAACTAGTTTATAATGGTAATGTTTAAATTATAATATTTTAACAATGTATCATATTTTGGTCAAAACAGTGTTGTATGCATCATAAGTTATCTAAGAGATTGAGTTTAAAGAAATAAATCATAAATTCTTAGGGTGTTATATTATTAAATAATCTTAATGTTGTGTGTCATATATTCAATCAAACATTATGTTCCTTTTTTAAAATCTTAAGGTGTTACATTCTTCCCACCATTAAATAATTTTCATCCTCATAATTTAATATATATCTTAATAATCAATAGTTTTACAATATAAAATTCCCTTCTATAAATCTAGATTAATAAGAAGGGTTCATAAAAAACCTTCGTGATAAAAGAGAAAATAATGTATTAAGTCCTTTTAGAATAATCAAATAACTACTTTTACATGTAGGAGATAATAAGTGGGAAGTGAATATTTGAACATTGAAGACAAAAAATAATTCCCAAAAAATTATAGAGGGTGATATAGGTTATTGATCATAGTAAATTGAATGATCATGGGAAAGAAAAAAAACCATAAATATTCGATGAGTAATGGGACCATTTGATTCCTCAGAAATTAAGGTACTACGAAATTTTTTTTGTTTCAATACCACTGTCCTATAGTTTAGGAATCCATTTACCATATAGACTGAGAACAAATGAAAATATACTTAATTGAAATCTTTTTATTTAATAGACACATTTTCATCCATTGGTTGTTATTCAATCAATTCATGATTCTTACTTTACTAAAATAAGTGAATATCTAGTAGGAATTTTTATTCTTGAAGAACTAACATTATCATTTAAAATATCATTAGATGAATAAAATAATGACAATTCATTACTATTTTATCTAGATATGTTCCAAAACCAAAATGGATAGTACACATTATACAATAAAATACCTTAATCTCTAATACCACAATTGTAAATCCCTAAATTCAACTAAATCCATTTCCTGAATGTTTATCATTTTGATTCATCTAAAATATTTTTGAACAAATTCAATGTCCAAAAAATTAAAACGAAGGTAACTAAATCAATATAAAATTATGTTCCCTAGAAAACATAATGTTTCTATTAATTTCACATTGTAAATATTTGAATATCCTGATCATCATAAACCCAAAATGGAAACATGAATTCTACCCAAAATTATTATTCTCTTTATTCCATAAATAAAATATATAATTACAGAATTTATTATGTAATTCAAAAAATCTAGTAAATTAATAAAGATAATACTAACCATTAAAGAGACAATAATTTTTACTCTTTGGATTATGTCTATTAATATAGTTCCCTTTCCCTCTACTATGCAATATTTCTAAACAATATAACACACAATATTTGATCATCACATTATGAAATATAATGTATAATCTCAATAATTGTTAAATAAAAAATATAAATTGACAAATTTATGCATGGCTAATCTCATAATCATATACAAGGTTTCTTTGGTATTGTTTTAAAATCCTAAGAATATTTTCAAATCCTTCATAATGGTTTGTAAAGAAAATTAGAATTATCTTAAGCATATCTATTGGGAGTTTTAACCCAGGTGTATAGTAAGGCCCATTTTCACATACCATGTCATGCTCAAGTCAAGACTAACATGCATTTATCAGAGTTATTTATCCTAGGTAAATCTATACCATAAACACGCCCACTTGTAGTATCTATATAGAGATATAGTTTTACAAAAAAATGATGTAATATATATATTAAAAAAACATTAGGATTTTATTATATAAATATCATCAATGATTATCAAAAGTTTATATAAAAAATTCTATATTTTCTTAAATATAATTCCCAAGGTTTCTACAAAACCTTCTCTGATACTAACTATAAAGATCTCGACTCTAGTAACCTGGAGTCTGTGCCTAATTAATTACATAGACATAGATACTAGGGGAAAAATCCTGAAGAACATATTAATTCTATATTTTTAGAAAACTAGATACATACACGATACCCATTTTACATAGGGAAATAAAATAAAAATAATATTAATGGAAATTATTTGGAGTCCTTAAACTAATTCCTTTAATTCTTTTTCATATCCTCGAGAAAGGAAACAAAATAATAGTGAGATCAAATTCTTAGTAAGGGTTTCAAACATTATAAGTTATCTTGAATGACTAAATGATAATAAATATTGCATCATAAATAAATGAACACACATTATATTTAATTGATTACTTGAATATCATAATTAAATATAGTATAATCAATATAGAATTGTAAATAACTGACCACACATGACATTTAATCAATAAACATAGAGTGAATTTTATCTATATATAATATCACATTGAAAATATAATTCATTATAAAAATTAATAAATTATAAATGAAGGAAATTCTTAATTATTTTACATCATGATCTTAGGCATCGTTATACCTCTACTATTAGAGCCTTTTATATGAGAGTTTGAAACTATGGGTCAAAACTCATATATTTTGGCCAACTTATCTGTCAAATGTGACCTATTGATACATCAATGGGATATCTATAAATGATCCAACCTGTAACTATATTTCCCAGAAAATAATTATATTCTAATAATTTATTTAAATATTGAATAAATATTCCTTATTATCAAATATCTATCTTGGGTAAATGTTATAGATTTTTCAACTTTTCCCCAGTCAATCAAATCACTTTCATGATAAAAAAACATATATAAAAATGAAATATGGTTTTGGAAATAATAATATCTATCATAAAATAACATTGATATAAAGATAAATGCATTTTACAATGAAAAATGACAACAATAAAATAATTGTTTCAAGAGAAAGTAAATAATCACAAAAGAATGTGAGATTGTACAAGAAAATTTTCCTCTTTAATAAATTTTAAACAGAAAACCCATTAATAATAAAAAATGAAATGTCATATTAAAAATCAGTACTAAATATTTATTCTTGCTAAATACATCAAAGTGGTAGTATATACACAAAAAAATGTGAGTATGTGAATAATAACATGAATGTATCAATGAAATGGAAGTTGAGATGAAATCCCTTACATTACTCTTTCCTTTTTTTGAATGTAGTTTAACCTGCTATATAAAATTTTTATGAATGTTAATAATTTTTCAAATAATAATATTTCAATTTATAATATCATACATGATCCTCTTATAACATTTTAATGACTATTTATAAATAATATTTCATTATTTTTATTACTTGGTGTGTTAATTTACTTGTTTTCTCGGGAATGTTTCATCATTAGATTTTTGGTTCTTGTAAGTAGGATATAAATACAGAATATATAGAATTATAATAATGTTATAATTGTCATATTTACTAATTTTATACATTATTATAACCATTTAGAATGTTGGGAATGGAAAATGAATTTCATCGCTTCGTAGAGACGTAAGGCCATACATATGAATGAGAAACTATATCATTCCCTTATCTGGTGAAAGGTTAAGGAAATTCATGATATATTAATTTTTCAAATTTATATTGCTTAATTTATATCACATATAATCATTAAATTTATCCCAATTACCTTCCATGTAATGTTTATGTGAGAAACAAATCATGTTGCATTGTCAGGCGGTAGTCTTCCATACAATGACTGAAAATTATTATTGTTATTTGTAAAACACTTTTAAGTGAAATGTGTGAAACCTGAGTTCAACTAAAAAAATAAATAAAAGAATAATTAAATGAAAAATTAAGCATTCTATAGTTATATTCTCTAAATAGTTTCCACGAAATATTGTTTACCTGGGTGTCTGGTTCATCCATGATAAGATCTTCAAACCGAGAGGTCATCTTATCCTAGGCCTAAATATACTTCTCTAGAAATATCTTCCCACCATTGAAACTCCCAAATAGATTCATATCCTACTTGTCTATCCATATATATTTCTTCTTATTGAGAGAAATCCATAGATATCTCCCCATCATCTTAGCAGATTCTTCTTTAGTAGAATTAAGGGACAAAATCGGTTCCAGCACAACATCTTCTGAAATTAAGAGAAATTTAAAAAATTTCTAGATCACATCCTCTGACTTTACCTATTAATTATAAAAACCATACTCATAAGTTGTACCTCATTCTGATTCATAGTTACCATGATTGAGGTATTTGAATGCCACATCATCACTCTTCCTTAACATTGCGGATCTGGTGGTCACGGTCCTTGGAGTATTGGAGTAGTCTTTATGTGGCCTTCTCTTCGGGGGATCAGATATGAGGACTTCATTGTCATTCAATTTCGACATCACTTTTTCTAAAATATCATTAAAGGAAAATTTAGTGGATTACAGGGCCTCAGGGTGATTTCTTTCCATTTCATTGCCATGAATCTAATTCGTCAAATCATACTCCAACTACACAAAGACACTACCAATGAATTATAGTTGAACATTAGTGTCCTCAAAATCCAAACATCTAGAGTCTACATAATTGTTTTTGCCGTCATGTTCCTTGCCTTTCTACTTATTGAAGGATCTAGTTACCATTGATACTGGTATCTAAGAGTAGTCCTTTCTCCCATTTTTAAAGCCTTCCTCAATTGGCTTCCCCTTCGGACTGGGGATCCTACTGTCATGGAAGTCATCGGGGCTTCCTCATGATTATTTGTAGGACACTCATCAATGGGATCATAAATAGGAACTCCTTGCCCCTCCAAAGGTGCTTCCCAAGCTGTTCCCTTCTCTAATGTCAGTTCTTCATTTACTAAACCCACAAATCAATTTACAAGTTCAATACTTGGCAGCTCTTTCCATGGACTCAAATTCCTCTTATTTGTGAACTTCACTATATCACTGATACCTTCATTTGATCCACCTTCCAAACAGGAAATGTCTTTGGGTACCACCATGCCTTCAATTAAAACACCCATGTCCATTGTGTTATCTTTTCTCACCATTTCCCTGGGATTTCACACCCCCAGATCACACTTCAATCTGCAAAAAAAAAACAACTACACTCAAGTTTCTAGGGGGAACCAATATTTTCTTCAATGTGTCCTATGCTGCTAGACCAAGACTAGACCATGTCACCTCCTTCACTTATTTCATACCAGCTTTAGGCCCACTATTTAACTTCAATGTCTCCACTTCCAGCACATTGCTGCTACATTTACCTATACCCAACCACTTGTCATAGCCTCTTCACTCCGTAAACCTCTGAGGAGAAAGTCCCTTCCTACAAAATCTATAGGCAACCACAATATGTCCATATTTTTTTATAGGAAAGAAAGAAGTGGAACCATGTTTCATAAACTATGCGTTTTTTTGTGTTGAAACTCTCCCTCCACTATAATCCACAAAAAATAGGGAGGAATTCTACAGACATAAATTTCCACACAGATATGGGGATATACCAGATGATAGAGCACCCTAGTTCTTGAATCATCACACAAAAATCTACTAATAGGGTTCCCTAACATTCTCAAAATCACATGATTCTAAAATTGTAAAGGAAGTTTCATAAAAATGACTCAAATCAGAACTGCAGAGGAGTCAAGTTACCAGTGTAAATCATACGAACAATGAAAGAGGTAGAATCAAAGACTGTTTCAACTACATGTTGCACTGGACCAAGCCTTAAACAGATCATCCTCTAATGTAAACTAAATTTAAATGTGTCTAAAATCATGAAAACCCACCGTTGATTTATCCTATAAACCCCATGACCCAAATATGCATTAGTCAAATGAATCCACCAAAGGATGCCTCTTCTTGAAACATCCCATCAGGGAGAGATTCAGAAGACCCAAATCCTTGTTGAAATCTGGGGTCAATATTGAATTGTTTGGAAGGCCATTAATCAAATCTGAGACTTTAGGGAAAATATAAATATGAGGAAACATGGGGGAAAATCAGCGTTCAAGAAAGGGGATAATTATGGAGCCGCTCCCGTGAATAAAATAAGATGTCCCTCCCCTATATGGGGTGTAGGGATCAGCTCTGAAGACATCGCCATCACCAGAGGGGAAGGCCTTGTGACCTCTCAAACCCTTTCTCCCACCTTTTCCTTTGTGGTCTATAGTCCGCCATACATAGGAGCGATGTTATCATATTTTGATTAGAATGGAATGAAATAAGTTATATGAGGTATTATAATAATAGATGTAATATGATATCATAAATATTATATATATATATATATTCTAACTAACATTATATTTAACAATTATAACTATTGATGGAAAATGAGTCCCATAGGTTCGCGCCACGATAGTCCACCGAACACACAATTGATGGGTTCTTTTCCCATTTGATGAAATGGGATATGAATATAGGATATTAAATTAACATAATAAAATATCAGTATATTTTATATAATATTGTTAATATATTATAATTATTTAATAAAATTTTACAGATCTTGAGGAAGAAAAAAAATAAAAATGATTGTTTTAGAATGATACCCCTTTAGGTTTGCACCAAAATAATTCCAATGATAGATATTTGATCAAACCAGGGGATCTAAGATGTTGGTTTGGGAGTGATGAATTGATTTATTAAGGGATTATATCAACCAAATGGTATTGTAAGTGTGAAGTGGGGAGTATAGTGGTGGACTTTTATAAGTTATTGGGGGACACACATGGAATGTTTGAAAAGAATCAATTAAACCCACATTTTTATAAATGGAAAGCCTCCAAAATGGACTTTTATGGACCATTAGAGGTTATAAGGTCGATATATTGCTATAAAATGGGGGTTTTACATGTTTTATGGTCATTTAAACCCTTATAGTTTTAGTTGAACCCCACTGTAAATTATTTTATACACTGATCCCAATAAATAATTTTTTTATCTATTTTAATATTCATAGTGGCTAAAAATTAGGTTGAACTTTTTATATAATATAAATTATTATTATTCTAAATATGAAATCCATTTTTATAAATTCAATTAATAGAATTTGAATAACCCAATTTTAAATTATACCTCTAAAGACATGATGAAAAAGTGGGTTTTTTGAAAGAGAAAAATAATCATAAGTGTATAAGGTTTTTATCTAAAAATTCAACATGAAATTGATCCCACTAAACAAAATTTTATTTTTTATATTATAAATAAACTAGTTTTAGTTTCAAAAACTTATAAAATATAATTTAACTTTTTAAATAATTTATTCCAAAAGAAAAATTTTCAATAAAAATCAGTTTTTTTGTACTATTTATCAAAAAATGATTTTTTTTGAAAAATCCCAAAAATTATCAGTAAGATAATTTTAATATGAAAATTTCAAAAAATAATTTAATTTTATCTATTTATTCTTATCAAGTTTATAAAAATTAATTTTAAATTATATTCTCAATGCACAACTAACCCACCTTTCAAAAAAATATTGTTTTGAAGATAACATTTCATTCTCTTTCAAATGGTTCTTAATTAATTTATAATCAATAAATAAGTATAGAATTTAACATATATTTTTGTAAACCATATAATTTCCAAAAAAATTGTTACAATACACACCCACCATCTTAATAGGTAGGTTATAATGGTGATGTTTAAATAATAATATTTTAATTGAGTACAATATTTCATTTAAGCCCAGTGTTGCATGCTTCACAAGATATTGATGAGATATGATTTAAAGAAAAAAATACCATAATGTATTAGGGTGTTATATTATTTTCTAATATTTATGTTTCATATCATACATGCTATCAATAATGATGTTCCTATTTTAAAATCTTGCGGTATTACAAGCTGACCATCACTTAGTAACTGATACCCACAATCTATGCCTTACCTATATAGATGTCAGAACAGATTTCCATAAATGATGTCAAAACTCTACCAATGGTTATTTGGAATCAAGATTATATTTGAGTGATTTTGGATTTACTAACAATGTTGACACACATTCTCTCCCTATAGAGTCCCACATAGTTGGCTATTTTACAAAGCTATATATTCGAGAAGTAGTTAATTTACATGGAATCCTAGTTACAATTTTCTCTGATAGAGATCCTTTATTCACATACTAATTTTAGAGATAATTGTAATAGGCACTCAGAACAGAAATGGCCATGAACATGGAATATTTTCCACAGATAGATGAAATATTAGAACACAAAATTTTGATATTAGAATATATGATCAAATCCTGTGTCATGGACTTTGGCAGCTTGTTGGGTGTTTATATACCTTTAGAGGAATCATCTTATAATAACAGTAATCAGGTTGTGATATATATGTCCTCATTTGAGGCATTATATGGTAATCTTTATTTCTTTACAAATAATTTTATTGGAAACATGGGAAACATCACCTATTGGACATAGTTTACTACATGAGACTATGTAAAAGATCCAAATGATCTAGATGAAAATGGATATGGATCAAAGCCCTAAAAAATCATTTGCAGACCTTCCTCAATAACCATTATCACTCAATGTGAGGTATTGCGTCTTATTGAAAGAGTTACCAAGACATGGTCATAGATGTTTTGGGTGGTATGTGAAATTGGATCAATGGTATATTGGACCACTTGAGATTATTGAATGAATTGGATCTATTTTTCATCAATTATACTTACCAAAGAGATTTAGTGTTTTCTATAATAACTTCTATGGTCCTCAACTAAATAAGTATCATCCAAATATCAGTCATGTGATCATTTGGAACCATGTTACTCTTCAACCATATGCAATGCCTATCCATGAATAGATCTAAATTATGGATAAATAAGAGAAAAATTTATGGGTTATATTTATTTATTTGGTAAAAGAACTATGTAATCCTAGAAATATATCAGAAGGAACTTGGGAAAGAGAGAATTTAATCCTGCAGAAGGGGAAAAATATTTTCCATTTTATAAAGACCTTTTTCTTTCTAAGGACTAAATTACAAATGCCAGAGATAATATAGAACCATTGGATTGAGTTATACTTTCATTTAATTCTTCTTAATTTTTTTTGGAGTTGTTAGGGTAAATCATGGGAGGATTTATGAGTAATTAAGAGAATGGGAGTCTGTGATATGACTATAAGAATAATTCACATTATGAATAGTGTTTGACAAAGTAAATTTGTTCACTTAAGATGTCATGATGTATTTCAAGTTGTAGATGGATATCATATGGAGGCTGCCTAAATCCATTCATGAAAAGATATTTTATTCATGTAGTGAATGGAATAATGTGTTTTTAAGATGAGGTGGATATTTTTTTCTAGTGGATATATAAAGATTCCAAAAGTAAATTCAAAATTCACATTTATAATTGGTCATAAAAAATATAATTGTTTTCATTTCCTGAATATGATTCACAAATTTCTCTCTGTTTTCCATGAAAATATATCTCAACAATTGGTGATTTTTGAAGACCTATTAAATCTATAAGCTGGTTCCATCAATTCTTCATGAAATTATTTTTGGGAATCTAAGGCTTCATAAAAGACCAAAAAGGTATGCATGGATAAAAAATTCAAGGTAGGTGGGTTTTCCCTCTTTTATATTTTATTAGAATGCAGAGGATCATAGGTCCTTTAATGACATATAATTTTATTTTTGGTGTTTTTACATGTTAATACAAATCTGTAATTTCCTCTTACTAGTTTTATATAGAAATTATGTTATGGGTGTCACTCATAACAATTTTTATTAATTGTTTAAAATTGTTTTCATAAATGAGAGATTATTTTGACAAATGTTCTTAAAAAAACTAGGTTGTGGGTTCTGATTAGAAATCCACATGGTTGGTGTGTGTTCATGATTTTCATTGAACAAGTTCATGTTTAAATAGAATTGGTTTTCAATTTTCGCTAGAAAGTTAGATATTTTGAGTGTGTTTATGGTTTTTTATGTACAAGGCCATTCTGAAATAAACATGGTGCTTAGTGCCTATTGGAAAAGTGCAAGGAAGAATTTCCTATGAGAAAAGGATTATAGGAGTGTGTATCACATCTCATGAGAACATGGATGTCATTAATCATGCATGTTTGTTTGTGTGAGAACATAAATGATTATAAAAACTGGAATTTATGAACTACTTATTTTGCTTAAAAGGGAAACTATTTATAACTTCTTTTCCAAAACATGTTCATCTATTATATTTTATATTTTGAATACTATTTTACATGATATTTATATGATTCATACCTATTTTATACTCATATTAGTTAAACCATTTTTTTTCATAGTGGTATGTGGGAAATGTATCTTGGTGGTTTCCTGGTTATTATGATTACCCACCTCCTACACATGCACATTTGTTCAAATGAAGATGTTGCTTTCCATGAGACAGAAAAGGGACTAGTGTCTTACTTAAATATTTATATTCCTTGATGTCACTATCTATATTTCTATTGGTGAAACATAAAGTGTTTATGTCATGTTCTATAGGGGTTCCACCTCTATACCAGAGTCTTTTACTACTTTGGAGTTATAGTTTTCTATTTTACTTTTTGATGATGTTACTGTGTGTTGTTCTTTTTTTCATAATTTTTATTAAATTTTTTATATTTATTATGGTTGGGTTAGAGCATGAATTATTTTTAGTGATGTATTTTTTCAATTAATTTATATTTATCTTTTCTTATTATTGTGTCTACTTATATAGGGTAAATCATTCACCTTGTATCTTTATATTTAAACCTTGGAATTTATTTTCTACCTTTGGTGTTCAAGGAATGAATCCTAATGTTAATAGTACCTATAATAATTTATATGTAAATGGGACAGGGGTGGGATGTTACACACAATATTTATTATTTATAATTCATTGATTCATTAGATGAAATGACACCATTATCACCCACCATCCACCTTGACCTGTTTTGAGTAATATTCATAATGCTATTCACACCATTTATGAAGTATATATCTTGTGATATAATTTACATTTAAAGTGAATAAATTAAGAGGATTATAAGGTATAATATTGTATTTAAGAAATTTCCCATAAAATTGATTTGTATAGGGATCCTTTGATGAAAGAGTGGGATACAATGTTAATAGTGGTGGAATAATATTTATGTTTTTTTTTATTTTTGTTTTTGTAATGATGGAGGAATTATTTAATATAAATTATTTTCATTGAAGGAAGCCTCACACTATTACTGTTTCATATATAGTTGTTTTAAAATCCTTAACATAAGAATATGTGAATCTATCCTCCATTAATGCAACATGCCTAATAATTATAGAATATTTTATAAGGAGAACATAAATGTCAGGTTGAGTGGAATCATAATTGAATCCAGATTATTATTTGATATAGTTGATTCCATCAATTTATATAGACATATTTATTATTAGATATTATAAAATTTTTATTTATTTTAATTGATTAATTGAAGTAAAGGAAATTAATAATAGTGAGAAGTCATATTTTAAGGAAGCCTCTTTAAAAGAGATTTTATAAAAAACATTTAAACCAAGAAAATGAGGGGTTGATGAATATGTACTATATATATATAATTGATGAATAAATTACAATTTTACAATAACATATTTAATATTTGATTTTTTATATATTGTTCTTGTTCACCTAAAAAGGGTGGGGAACTTTCTATTTCGGATATTAGAATATATTTATTCAAGTTTCCATTCCTATTCTGCAATAAACCCTCTTATAAAAAGATAAATCCTTTAGTTTTTGATCAGGTGAATAAGTCCTCAGTGTTTTTTAGAAATTATGATCCCTAAAGTATAATTAATCCTAATTATGGGACATAAGTTAAGAGTTTTTTTTATTAAAATAGTGTATGGTTTAAAGTATTTCATTCTTAAGAAATTCCTTTCTCTAATTTTCCATAAATGAAACATGTATTCTCTATACTGAAAATCCCTTTATGGGGTTTTTTAATAATGATTTTAATGTATTTTGAATGATTTTATCACATAATTTTAATATGATTATGACTTACAATGAATTCTTTCTATGGAACACATATTCTAATACATATCGTGATGTGATGGGTTACCCTATAATTATATAGCCCTCAATTGCAATTGGTAATTTTTTCACCACATAAGATACCTTGTATGATGAACACAGACTAATAAAAATACTATATTAGTATCAATGTATTTATGAAATTACTTTTTTAGAATATAAATAATAAAGATTAATGTTATTTGTTAAATAATATATTATGTTAAAGTGATATTTTTAAAAATAACTTGTTTTTAATTTTTAGGTATTTTTTAAAATAATCTACACTAAATGATGATTCTAATGAAATTTATTAAAAACAAATAAAATAAAATAAATAAAAATCCATAATTTTTTATATGAGTTTAGAAAAAATAAATAAGTTTTATACATAAAATATATATTTCATTAAAATAATTTTTTACATGGGTCTATGTTAAAATGTTTCGTTACGAGATATAGAAATTGAGTATAAGAAAGTATTAATAATTTTTTTAATATTGATAGTCAAATTAGGTAATAATATTATTTTCATTATTATTATAAAAATAATTAGCAAAGTAATTTTAGGTTACTATGATAGAATACATATTTTTTAAAAAATATTTTTAAATGGTTTAGTAATTCTAATTTAAATAAATTTCACTGATATATTTTTGATGATTAAAAAATTATGTTGAATAATTTTAAAAAATTTATTAACATTAATTAAATTAAAATATATATTTTATCACCCAATTTTAGGATTGAAATAGTGTATATAAAAGCTCAATTACAAGGTGGGGGGGGGGGTGAATTGTATGTTTAAAAACATTCATCTATTAGTTCTATGAAACCAACATTCTTAGGGTCTAGAAATATGAATCCAGAAATGAAACTTAAGAATAATTTTCTTAAATGAAGATTCTACCTTAAAGAGTACAGAATCTTATTTATCAGAGTGTGTAATGTATAAGAAAGTATAATAAAGTTACACTTTATTACTTTATCAAAATACCATGGAAATAATAACTTGAATAAAAAAAGTAAAAAGTAGGAAATATTTTCACTCAAAGAGTAGGGTATCCAACAACCTTGGATAAAGGTCCCTTTATTTACTCTTTTAGGAAAGTCTTTCTTACCCACACTAATGTAATACCTCGATAGGAATATCCTAGTCGGTCTTTCTATCCCTGTAATACCTTGAACTTTGAGGTAGTCAGCATCTCTGTCTTCCTATCCAAGGAAGCCCATGATTGTACTCTAAAACGATCAGAGTCCCATGAAGAAAGATGAACAAGATTTTCACTACTAAAGAAGATGTTCATGAAAACACACAAAGCATGAGGGTTTTTCTCTCTATATAAATCACTTCACAGTATCACAACATGTAATTTGTAAGTCGATCGACATTTTGTGAGATCGATAAAATGAGATCCTATTTATAGGAAAAACATCAATGGTTGGATCCCTCCTCCAATAGTCATATTTTCCCTTGAATTTTGGAGGGACTTGTACATGTGTCACTTAACCAATGGTTAGTTAGAAACAAAATGTATGACATCATTTTATGCATACAAAATCATGTGTAAGGGAAAAAATTAATTAGATTAATAAATTAAAAATATCCGTAGTCTAAGGAAAAATTAAATTCAGAGTCTAATTAAATTAAAAATCTGATTATAGAAGACATGGATATTCAGATTCTGTTTTACAAAGAATTTTAAATTGGAATTCTATAGATTCCATAGTCAGAATTCCAATGAATTTGGAGTCTGAATTCTATGGAATTTGGTGTCTGAATTCTAAGGAATTTGGAGTCTGAATTCCTCAGAATTCAAAGAGTGAACTCTCCAAACTCGCATGTTATTTCATCATTACCCCTCAACTAACATTAGTTTCTAAGAAAATTTCCCCCTTTTCCACTTATCAATGTGGATCACTTCCACTAACTTCAAGGAAAACATATCATAAAAAAATATCTTGAAAATATTCTCATTTTACCTCCACTAAATATATCTTCCACGTGTGAAAGACATATTTTTAAATAATGTTTTCCAATTACTCTAATTACATGGTGTTTTTAAAAGAATATTCAAGTCCTCAAAGTGAGTGTTATCCACTCCATAACATTTTTATTATCTGTATTTATCTTTTAAATTTACTGAAATAATTTTATAATTATAATAATATAATGAAATTTGTATCATTAGTATAATTAAATGCTATTATATTAAAGGTAAAACCATTATTTATCTCACACTCTCCCATTGGGAAATAAAAACATTAATGTTGTTATCTGATAACTGCTTACTACATGAATGAAATATTTCATTTTTTATCCCCACCGTATATAAATAGATTCATGAATTTATTTAGGGAATAAATTTTATATTTATGACATTATTAATGATATATAAATATAAATTAGAAATTATATCACTATCTAATCTATTATTAATGCACAACAATTTTATGAGTAAAATATACCAAAACATGCACATCACTGCCTCTTTTTGGTGAATCATAACTAAAACTATAATGGAATAAAAATATAACTTTATAAGTAATTATATAAAATATATTATATTAATTTAAAAAATAATAATTAGAAACTTTTTGTCAACATGTAAGGAATATAAATGACATGAAAAAAACTCTCCAAAGAAATAAAAATAAGTAACATCTGATGTTGAAAATAAATAATAAATAACAAATTAATGTTCAATAAATGATTTTATTTAAATATTATAAATGAAAATATAATTGAATAATGTTATTAAATAAAAAATTAATATGGTTAGTTTTCTGATATATGTGTTTATATTAATTTAGACGAAGTAGTAATCCAATGTAAGGGTTTTCATCTCAATTTATCTTATTTGAGACATTATTGTATTATACAACAATTATCATTTATAATATTTATATAAATACTATTTAACATAATATGTCATGTTTATATTTATATTTTTTTATTTGAAATTTTATTTTATGTTCTCTCTTTCAATGTTATTTGATCTAATGATTACCAAAACAATACAGAGTTATTTCTAATCTCACATTCACATAATGATTTTATATGATAAAGCATCTATATGGGGAAATTATTTGTTATCTATCTCTTAAGACCATATATTTTCTTATCTTATATATAATTCTGGGATTTACAAGTATTAATACCATTTAACCTCCCTTTGTTTTATAATACTAAAAAAAGGATGTTTCTAAATAGGAACACAAAATTTCCCTCCATTTCAGTTGGTAATAAATTTCCTCCTAGAACATATTCTTTCTTCCCAAAAATGTTTTAATTTCATATTTTTAATTATAAATATGTACTTTATATTTTAATATTTATACTTCTCTTTTCTTCTTTTAAAATTATTTTTTAAGGATGCATGTTTAATTATTTTTATTTAAAGGTTAAAAGTTAATTTCTCCTCATATTATCTATTTTTTATTGTAATCCAAGATTCATCTTCATTACCATTATTTAATTTAAAGATTCCACTACTGAGAATTATATTTTTAAATAATTATTTAAAAATATTTATGATGATATTTCTAAAATTTTTTTCAAAAGTTTACTCATGGTTTCATTAACATGACATTCTTAAAAAAATGTATGAAATAAATATAATTTAAATGCTTTCTATATGTACACCTTTTCCAATTTTTAATCATTCTATATAATGAATCTTATTTGAAAATTTTTATTCTTTTTTTCTAAAGTAATTTCTATTTCTTTTTTTGAATTTTTCATTACAAAATAAAGTATATCAAAATAAAATGATATTTATTATTTCAAATATAATTTTTCAATTCAGTTGAATATATTTTTTTATCCATTTCAACATCCTTTATTATTTTTTATATATCATGGGGAGATTTTCTAATCATACCATCCACCTTTTCTATATATTTTATATGTAATCATGTTATGAAAATTTTCCAGAAACCATGTCATTTCCCCTGAGTTCATTAAGCTATGATGTAATTATGATATATTTTATATTCCTTTGGAATAAAGATATATGATTTATCATTATATCTTGGACGTGTCTAATGTAACCATCCAATTCATTAGGTTATTTTATATAAATCATTATACAAATAGGGTAAATGGGTTTTCAACCCATGCCTTGGGGGTACATGGGTTGTTATTCCAAGACCAAGATGGTACATGGTTTGTTAGCCCTAGCTAAATAGGGTACATAAGTTATAATCCCAAGATAAAGAGGTACAAGAGTGGTCATTCCATGTTCTACTAGGTACCACAACTGGTTTCCCAAGCCTACTATATTACATGATGGTTGATATCGTATCCCATTAGGTGAAAATTTTCTAAATAGTTAATCGTGATACATGTTATATGATCATATTCATTCCATAATTCTTTGTTATTCATCATCCCAATATCTTTCTCTATGATTAATGATAGTTTTTTCATATCATTAAACACATATTTCATGGTATATGTTTGATCCTTTGAGGTTATATATCCATCCATCATACTTTTTATAAAAATATTATGAATCTATGTTCCATTCAATAATATATTTCTCCCAGGATCATGTATTTTCATTTTCTCATGATTTACCCTTAATGAAACATTGATAAGGTTTTAAATTATAAATAATTTGAGATCAAACCTTCTTTTTTTCCCTCATCCATTTAGATATATATGTAGGATAATGTTTATATGGATTACTTATAGAGATACTTTTTAGGAGTGTTTAAAGAAATTATGTGAAATAAATTTTTAATGTAACTAATATCCAATGACACCAAACATTTGGGTTCATTGATTGATTGATTTTTATGAGAGGAAATAATTAAATTCTGAGGTGATATCTAAAATGATGTTCATATTTTTGGGTATTATCACTTCTAATAATAGCTAAAAATTTATAAATACATTTTTATCATTTTAACTGGGAGAGAGGGTCTAGATCATCGTAGCATTGATCCATATAAAATAAGAGTTTATTGTTGAACTATTTCAAGGAGGTTTAGTGATAACATAATTAAGGGAGCTCTTTACAGATTGATTAACTAAAATTGTGGAATATACTGTTTTTTTGTGTGAAGTGTCTTGAGATTTTATCTTATTTATGTAACACTTACCAATTATCCTATGTAGATCCTTCATTATTCTGTGGTTCAACTCACAACATGTGGGATCTTGAGAGGAATTTTTGATTTATAGATAAACCCTTATATATCAAAGGGGTAAAATACATATATTTTGATACTTCCATGTGTTACCTTTTCAACTTAAGTGATCATAGTGTTAGGTATGTATCCAATTCTATGATGTCCTAGAGGTTGAGTTCCTTGGTTATGAATTTTTCAGTCTTGATGTGTCATGGTTATTATGTTTCTTTTTATCCTGCTCAATAGTTGTTTCATGTTTATAAAAGGTATTGTTTACATAATGTGCCCTCATGGTCAAATTATTACCTTCTATATCCCTATCATATTAATATAGTTGATAGAGTTTTTTAAAAGGGGATTATATAGATAGTCGTAGAGTGATTTTTGAATATTAATTCAACTAATAAAATTCCCAGTTTGACTATAACCTATCATGATGTGATGCCTTGAAATTTTATTTTTAGTATAAATTTACAATACAATATGAATTCAAATATAATAATTCATTTTTACCAAAAACCTAATAGATAATAAATGCATCCCTGGAAAAATTAAATTATCTTTGACTGGATTTAGACAACAACTTCAAGCGATTAACAACATTATTATCTCATGTGAGTGCATTTTCTTTTTATTAGGGTTATATTTCAATTATTCATCTTATAGATATATGATAATGAGCCTTCTATAGATATTTTTTCATGTATATTATATTTTATAAAGTATTACATTATATAGTGTATTTAGGTTTTTTAATGTTATTTTTGGATTTTTAATCATCTATGCTTCTGGTTTATGAAAAGTAGTTCGGGAAGATTCAGTTGAGGTTTGGGATTTGAAACTGATCATTATATATCTTGAGTTAATTCTGGATGTAACATTATTTTTAATTAATTTGGAGTATAGTAAGAATAAAATTAGTAAATACAATGAAATAGACTAAATAAAATTAAAGCGGGTGTGTTATTGTATGTGTTTTATAGGATTTTTTGAATTTTTGTGTGATTTATGGGTATTGTGGTTTTGTTTTCTCCAATGATTTATTTGGTATTGTTAGAAATAAATTTTTTTAATCTAATTCAATAAGGGGTTTATCATTTAAATATTAAATGAAACCGTTATATTAAATAGGGAATTGAGGTGAAAAAACTTATGAATTAGATGTTGAATTAATTTGATGGCTTAATTAAAAAGGGAAATATTGATGTGTTTCATTTTTAAATTTATTGTTGTTTGCTTATGGTTGGAGTCATTTATATTGACATGATTCGTGTGGTAACAATATTCTTTTTCTATTAATGGAAGGGCTGTGTAGATTTATTGATGTTGTAATGGTGGAAATTTTAGTTGTGATATTGCATTGTTGTAGTAGATAGATTTATGGGATTAATGTGGAATGAGGAAGATAGATGTTATGGTTATCAGTTTGGGATTTTATGGTGTCTATTTAACTTGACTAATGTGATGGTTAATGTGGGAATTGGTTTGTTTTCATATGGATGGGATGGAGATTTTTGGAAGAATGGAATTTGGAGAATAATAATGAACACTGTAACGGTTATGGGATAAAATTTAATAAATGATCACTGTTAATAAATTGTTAATGTTTTAAATGAAATAGTAATATCTAGAGTATATATGGGTTATTTATAATTAATTTTTTGGAATTATATATTTAAAATTAATCAAATAATGAATATAATGTGGAATATAAAATGATAAATCTGTTAATTTTTTATTGACATGATTATATTTGAAAATAGTGTTGTGTTTCTATGAGTGTTTTGTGTCAATTAGTGGGCATGGTTTGTTCTATAGTGATCATAGAAGTCTCAAGATTTTAGATGTGTTGGTATGATGATATTTAAGATTATTATTGGTGTATTTTTGGTATGGACCATTAGTTTTTAATTTTGTGTGAAAATGATATATGAAATATTTTCCCTGTTATTTCTCTTCAACCCTACCTAATATGTATAACCTTAGTAATGTGAAAATGTTTTTGGTTCTGATTGTTATATCCAACATACAATTTGGTTGGGGAATAGGTGACCAACTAATCCCTTGTCCTCGATCTCTTCTATTGATTTTGACTATGTGATAACTACCAAAGGTTATGATGTATGGGATGCTATTTCTAGAGGTTAGAGCATAATCGATGTGCTATGATAACAATGTAGTGATGATGTGATTATGATGTGATAAAAGATGTGATATATGGTGTTGGTCATTCATGGTAAGAGCAAGGAATGAAATTTATGTTAATAATATTCACGGGACCCTACTTTGATAAATATGTGATAAGTGGTTATTATGTGATGATTTGTGATTGTGATATAATGTGGTTTTTAGTATGTGGTGGTGATTATGATGATGTATTTATGAGGGAGATACAACATGTGGTTATGTGGATATGTGGTATGTAGTCACATGGAAGGCATGCGATCACTAGGATGTCCTTTTTTTGGAGCATGAGATTAAAAAACAAGGGGGAAGTTGTTATAGATTACCATATCATTAAATTAATTTGATAATATGTTATTATACATGGTTAAAATATTTGGTGTGGGAGAATTACTATGGATGGGTGGCATTTTACCCAGAATAGATGCATGTATGTTTTGTTGTTTTCTTATTGAGGCATTAATATAATTCGTTTACATTGGTTATAGAGTTTTTAAGATGATTCTATCGAGTATACAAGTATCCTCACCCAAATAAATAAATATGTATGTTTATCATTTTAAGGAGGGAATTACTGATTGTCCTATCCATTACTAGCTTAATTATTTAAGTTTCTATTGGTTTCATTTATATAAAATATTTATTTTTTAAAAATCTTTTAGTTACTTTATTTTGAATGACATTACATGATTTTTTGGATAATTTAATTCTTCTCTTTTTTAAGGATTTTAATGGTGGTTTATTCATTGATTTCCTTAGATTATGAGAGTAATTCCTCTCATTAATATTCTTTATACCCTCATTGCTAGTGAACAACCCATTACCTCTTAGAGGTGGGATTTAGGGGTCACACATGACTTATCTACAGGTCTTGGAGAGATTCCCAATGGGTGAAGGTGATGAAATTTATTTTTTATGGATAAGATCCAAGATCTCAATTTCATATTAACTCCATAATTTTTTTTAGTTATTTAATAAATTTTATATAAAAAATATTAATTTTAATACAGATGAATATACTATTTAAAGAAAAAGAAACACATAAAGAAACTATAATTATATCATTATCATGAAATATTACATACAAACGATAAATGCACTACATCCAAAAAATTATTGAGACAATAAAAAAACAAAATGAATTTAATTTTTAAATATATAGGGTCATGTTCTCCAAGATATATCATTAGCTTGAAAAATACTATGAATATAACCAAAACATTATAAAAATGATTGATATTTTTTAAATGATATAGATAACCATGAGTCAAAATTAAGGAAATGAAGAATGATGGAAATAAGGGGAATTTATATTATGTGTAGCTATTATAAAACGTTTAAAAATATTATTTTGTAGGAGTCACACAATGATAGAATTTTAAAAATTCATTGATATTGAAGAATAATCTTTAGAGTGTATAATTGAACCTTAGGGTTTTTAATAAATTGAAATTATAAATAATGATTACCAAAAATTAGATAAATAAAACATAAGTATCAAAATACATTAAAATAATTATAAAATCATTATAAAAGTAAATGTATAAAGTTTTGAATCCATGTTTTATATTATTTAATGAAATACTACATTTTATATTATAATTAAATATTATAATTATGATTTTCTTTTGAATTTTTTTTGTATCAAAATATCGAATTTTTGTAAGTGTCAATTTTTTATATTATCCACAAATAGTGGAATACAAAGGTAAATTTTGTAATATAGTAAAATAGATTTTACTACCTTATATGTTAATTACATAATTAATAACATTATATATGATGTTAGAAACCATTATTTTTGCCACACATTCATCAATTAATATACTTATTCATAAGAATAAATAATATTAATACTCTTCAAAAAATGTATACATGAATAAATATTTTATTAAAAAAACACCACCACTTCACCTATAAGTGAACACCACATTCACTAAGTTCTCATTACATTTAAAATAACTTCCCCTACCAATGAAATACAGAAATTAACACCAAATCCACCCAGTCCCAATTTATCAATGCTTAATTTGATAAAAATTCCATTTCTAGTAGACTTTGAGTGTAGTTTTCAGGAGTAGTCTCTAAGAGGAAAATACATCTTCTAAAAATAAATCCATTTCCCATTCATTATTTTTATTTATTATTAAAAATATTTCAAAATATGATAAAATATTATTAAATCATGAACATAAGTAGATAATTCAAATTTAATATTAATTGTACTATCATATAATTTTTAATATATATTTTAATATTTCTTATAAAATTCGTTCAGTCACTGTGGACTTTCACCACCTACATGGATAATGTCATTATTATGGTGTTACCGCCATTAATGGTTGGTTTAAAAAATTTATATTATAAATAAATATAATATATATTATTATTTAATGATATAATGATCATTATATTAATAATAGAAAAAATCTACAACTATAGTCATTTTAATCTCTTAAAATGAGTATATTGAGGTATATTTAATAATATGAAACCATTTTGGACTATATAATCAGAAAAAAATTCTATACCACTAGGATAAAATGAATATCAATTAATTAAATATTCTAGATATTATATAAATATGGAAAAATACCCATTACTGTTACTAATATACTAAAATGACATCATAATGTGAAACAAACAAAACCAATTGATAAACATGAGAAACCTGAACATCATAAATCTATAGCATAAGAAGAAAAGTAAACAATAAATAGTTAAATAAAATTTTTTATTGTTAAATATTTTCAAATAAAACAATTTAATTGAATAAATTCGGATAATAGCGGAGTGCCGAAGTGAGTTTGGTTTCTAGGAAAGAGAACACCTTCAACTCTCATTCTATAGTCTAGTTCATGATTACTCTTTCAATATATTTAATATAAATTTTTACTAAATTATATCTAAATTAATTTATAAATTAATCTATTTAATTTTTCCCTTCTTTCTTATGGGGATGTTCATACATTTCTACTCTATTTCAGAAAATTGCCTTTAATATAAACTATTTCAATGTATATATGGGTTGGTTTTGCATAATTTTCATATTGTCCTTTATCCCTCCAATAATTATTATATTCAAATTTATTTTTTCATTCATTTTTTTGTTACCACATCCTAAGTATTTGTTTTCCCAATCTATAATTTTCATATTTAATTCATATCTTATGAAAATACTAAGGGACTTTTTATCATAATAAATTTCTTTTGAATATTGTTCCCTATTCATTATGTTTCTCTTCTATTTCTATGTTCTTTATCTCCATTATGTATTTTATTTTTCAAAGTATTTTTATGGTTATTTATAATATATTATTATAAATAAACCTATTACAGTATTGAATATGAATACCCTATATTTTATAATTTATATTGAAGGGTGTTTATTATGAATGTTTTATAATTCATTAGAATGGTTAAATATTAATAATTAGCATTCTCATTATTTTAATTTAAATAAATATTTAGTACGAATTTGATAGGTTCCTTTGGAATAATTTTGTACGGTATTACATATAATGTTTTTCTTTTTACAAGATGAATATTTCTAACTAAGAAATTAACAAGAGTAGTTGATAAGATAAATTTATATATACATTTTGGATACATTTATTTAAGGATAAATATTTTTAATTTGATAATTCAATCGGTTTTGGTTTTCTTTTGTACAAATTATGAATTTAAATCTCACTGGAAATATTACTCAAAATGAAATAAATAGGTTTTATAGGTCAAGAAAGGAGTTAACAACATGTATTCCTCATTCACAGAATCCATGTGGACTGAAGACCATCTAGTGAATATTTACACATCCCGAACCGGTTACACGTTGTGTAGATACATTACACATCGTGAATTTTTGAAAATTAAAATGATTATGGAAATTCATGATGGGAATTTAATAAAATAAATGTATCACATACACAATGTGTACAACTAACACAATGTGAAATGTTTGAGATCTCATCCTATCAAAGATACAACCCAAGTATACTGCATGATTTATGATTTTTTGGAGAATAATTTGGATCTACTGTACAAGACATGATATCCCCTTACATGTCATGTAATAGTTGAGATATAATAGACTTGAAGTCATTTCATGAGATTAAGACTTTAGAAATCAAGTAATTTTCTATCGTATTAATATTTCAACAGCTCTACTATGTACATAAGTTTACATTGACATTATTTTATCTAGTTTTATTCCTCTTCTTCTCTAATGATTCTATTAAAAAATAGTTTTACTTCATTCCTTTCCTTGTTTTATAAAATAATTTTCATTATTTATAGTTTTATGCCTATTTTTTATTTTGTTACCATCTTCCGTTTCGACATCTATTTCGATACCAATCATCATTCGAATTCAATGAATGCACTATTTCACTATCTTTTATTCATATAAAGTATGTTTTTGATTGATTTTTTTATTTTGGATTTCATATTTCTAAATTGTTTTATGATTCTGAAAATCATGTTTCCCAATTTCTTAGTTTCGATTACCACTATATTTCTTAGTTAACCTACATAGGGTTAAATTTTGAGAGTATGAGTGGTTTGAAGTTAACGAATATCTAAAATAGATATTTGTAAACCTATGGCTAGTAACCCAGTTTAATACAATTGTCATTATCAATTGATTTCACCTTCCCTGACTATAATAGGTTTCATCAAAAGACTATGAACTAGTTGGAGTTAATCCAGATAGGAACAATAGCCTATTAGTCTTTCTTCCAAGAAGATAAGCTTCATGTGCATAGGTTTTTAGCTACTATAGAAGAAGGATTAGTTTCTATCTTTGATTGATATAATTGTTTATACCAAGATCTATTGGTTTATTTTTCACAACATTGTATCATATTCAACAAGTCCATCCTAAGTATGATTTTGGATTATCCTTTGCCTAAACAAAGAAGTTTACCCTGAAACTTTCTTTAATTTAATTTAAATAACAAGCTATGTTTTTTTGAAATAATAAAAACTGGAGAGAGTAAACATGTGGAATATTTCTCAATAGTTTCTCACCACTGGGATACTTCTTGATAGGTTTGACCCCAAAATTACATATACTACGACATAATAGTAGAGTGTAGTTTTGGATATATATTTCTAATCAGATCATACTCAGAGTATTTAATGATGAATTTGGGTGGCATCAAATTTTGGAAAAACTTTTAGGGAGATATATGATTAGGCACATTGACCAATGGTATAAACCTCAAATGACCTCACCCCTTATCATTTCTTTTTTTCTCATTAACCTTTCATTTTAAATTCTAGTTTCTTGTGGACTAGAACTAATGTCCACTTATTTTCTAGTTAGTGAATGTGTTTGGGTACCGTGAATTTATCAAGGATACTGGACACACAAGAACATATTCCATTTATTCCCAAGGTTGATATAACATTTTCTCCATATCAGCTCTTATTAATGTATAAACAAAACAATATTTCTCCACCTCCCTGACCAAACCTCTAATATTCACCCTCTAAATGTTAGGTATATTGACCAGTGATATAAGAGAACTCTATATTGAATTAAAAATTCTTATGCATTGGTGGTGTTTCAACCAGCATCGTGCACCCTTATATTCAAGCACACAAATTATAAATTATACCTAGACTCATTCATATGATACATATCATTGGTAAATTTAGTGGACATAAAAGTGAATACCCCCTAAGAGAATATTTAAAATTTCATAGAGGTTTTCGATTCCTTTCTCAAATAAGGTGTTTCATTAGATTCTATCAAACTAAGAGTATTCCCATTATCCTTTTGTGATAGTGTCATGAATTTTATTAAGATTCAAGCTCTCAATTAAATCACAAATTGAGACATATTAGCAAAGAAATTCCTTGATAAAGTTTTCCCACCAAACTGATCCTAGATGATCAGAGATGAGATTCAAAATTTTAATCTGGGGGATGAAAAATCATTATGGGAATCCATTTAAAGGAGATAACCCACAAGTTCCAACATCACAAACTTTATGTGTGGCTACAACTCCAAACTTCTTATCAGGAACTCTAACCTACCACCTAAACTACTGTGGATTCCACTGATGATGGTGGGATAACACTAAAGACACTTAAAGTCATCATAGCATTTTTAGATGAGACATCTCAAAATTCTAGAATGTGAATGATTTTTATAGGAGCAACCTTACATGGAATCCATATGGTTTTGGAGAATACCAAACTTACAGCCTAGGTAGAATCCCTTACTAAGAAGCTGTAATCTTTTTAGCTTCCTACCTCACTTCCTTTGGATCCAATTGTAGAGATACAATCTTGTGATATGTGTAGAGGCCCTCATCATTATAATGACTATATAGAAGGATTAGAAGATCCAAAGGGAAGGTTTTTACTATGTTAATTACAATCATTAAAATAAGTAGTAATTACAACCCCATCCCTAACAAAAAAATATTATTAGGAAAGGATGGACCAGTAGCCAAAAACCTAATCAAGGTTGCTATTAGTAGAGGAGTGGCCACATTTGACCAAGGAATAAATAACCACATGGGTACCCTCCACAAGGTTCATCTCCAATACCTAAACAAAAATTAAAAGAACCTTTTCCTAGAGCTCAATAATTTACACCAACCAAGCATCAAAATTATCAATAAGATCAACTATGACCACCATAAAAAATCCAAATTATTTAGTCCAATATTAAAAATCTCCCCACAACCTTCATGAAAAAATCAGATCAATGGATGAAAACCCAATATACTGATTTGAAAATATAAAGGGAATGCTTATGAAACCTTGACCATAATGTTGGAAAAATATCAAAAACCCTGTTAGATAAATTACCGAGTTCACTTATCGATATTACAGACACTCATCCAACATAAGAAGATAAATCTATAGTTCTTAGGAGTGGAAAAATACAGGACGTTCATTATAGAATCTTAGATAATAAAAATAAGTTAAAATAATATCATTAATTTAGTTAGGAGAAACCCTTAGAGGTAGAGTTAAATGAAAAATATCCCGTATAGGATTATATTAAAAAGGAAAATTTCAATGTGGAACTTCCACCAAAAAATCCATCTCTCCCCTTTCATGAGAGTTTGATAAAATATATAAGAGAGGGATAATACAAAAAATTTATATAGTTTTTTAAAAATCCCACATAAAAATTCCAAATTTTGAATAAATTTTTCGAGTTCCCACCTATACAAGATTCTTTGAAGGTTTTATTTCCATAAAAAAGAAAATGGAAGGCTAAGGAGTCATCTCCCTAATTGAGGAATGCTCCATTTTTGTTCAGTGTATGGTACCTACAAAGATTCGATATCGTAAAATCTTCTCAATTCATTGAACTATAATAACATGAAATTTTGAAGGATCCTTGTGAGACCTTCGTGAAAGTATAAATATCATGCGAAAAAGTGTTTTAAAAAATATGGGGCTCAAATGAATTAAAATAAAAAAGAGTGCCACTCCATCTATAAATTCAGATAGTAAAGAACCCTCAAGTAATTCTTGAGGAATTATTAGTAAAGGTTGGAAAATTCATTTTCCATTCTAATTTGCACATCAGGGATATGGAGGAAGAAGGAGATGTCCCCATAATTATATAGTGACCAATTATCACAACTAGGAAGGAGCTGATTGATGTGAAATAGGGAAGGATTATATTTAGAGATGGAAATTGTGAATTTGAGTTTGATTTAGTGAAGGTATAAATGAAAAATTGAAAGTCATCATAATGTTATGCTATCTCTCTTACTGATAAGACAAATCATTTTGTGAACGGTTTGGATGGAAAAAGAAACTACATATGGTTGGAGAAGGATACAATGCTCATAAGAACATGAATAACACTGAACCTATGGCATGGAATTTCATCGCCCATATTCCCCCTATATTTTCAAAATCAATTCTAAAAAGGGAACTTCCTCACATTTAAATTCATCTAATTGGATGTCAATCTATCTAGAGAAAATAAACAAATCACTATTATGAGACAAAAAAAGATAAACTAGATTAGACTTTCTTAAAATTATGGAGTTATAATAACACCAGATAGAGTTTAGAGTTATTTCTTTCAAAAATTTCAAAATATAAAATTTAAACATAAAAAAATTCCACATCATGTAAACTAAATACACTATGTACAATTTTCTTGATCCAAAAATAAAAACCCTGATCTTTACATGTCATGTACTAAATACTAGACCAGAAATCATTGACACAATTTTAAAAATATATGAACCTGAGGTTCACACTCACAAAACCTTCTTGACCTTTGGCCTCCATTATCCCACATGAACCCCTTATCATGACCACTAGTCTCTGCCTCGTTATGCCTCCCTTCCAATATTACTATCCTCCCTCATTCATCCTCCCAGAACCTTCGGTCTACTCCCCATCCCAATTCCCCACATCCTTTCATCATGGAACACAAAAATGGTGTGTCACTAGGTGACAATCCTCCACCACCAATGTGCCAGGAATTTAATCCTACCCCACCACCATCACACTTTACTACCTCACCTTCTGATTCCTATTCAACCTATCCTTAAGCCTATGATGACTCATAGTCCACTTCCAGCTCATCCAAGGGCATTGATTAACAACCACACCTACAACTGTACCATCATTTATCTGTTCTAGAGAATCCTGTTATGATGGACCAAATCAAGTAAAATCCTATATGGTCCAAAAATACCATATACCTCATCGTGATCGAGATGATCCATCTCTACTAGGAGGTGATTGACCTCACTTGATACTCTAACATCTCTATCACCACCAAGGTTCACAAGGAGACATTTAGAGAGATCATCCTTGAGTTCCTGGACACCATCGAGATGTCCATCCCCCACATGAATTTTTTGCTAGGAGGAAGGCCATTGGATCTCAAACGTATAAATTTCAATGTAAGACTTGGCATTTACTCCACCAACTTCTTCACCCCCTAGTTTTCCCGTCCTTGTAGCATGATCTAGAAAATATGGAGGTGGCATGGAATTGGGAATTTATCACTAATGATCTAGAGTGTTTATGATCTATGCATGATGAAGAGAACCTAAGTCCATAGTGATTCCCTATAGATCCTCCATCGGGTTCTATCTAATTCCCATATGACCCAAGGAGATGATCATGGGAGAATTAGTCATATTGAGGTCATCATATTAGCCTTATATATGGGTGGACCCAATGCCAACATGACTAGAACATTATACCTTTGTTAACAGACATAGATATGGTGAAATCACAACCCCTTAATGAGTTAAATCATAATTATATATCTTTCCCAGCATCTCAGTGCCATTGATTTCGCCCAACCCATGCTTCTATTTGGTAGATTTATCCCATTGATGTACTTATACTCCACAATATGGGACTATTGGGGAAGGACACAATTATCTATAGGTGGGCGTCATAGTATATTGAGGAGGAAGATGAGGAACCCACCCATCATTCCATAGCCCCTAACCAGCTTAGGATCCCCCTACCCAGGCAGATCCTTCATCCATATCTTCCACCTCCACTCCAACTCCACCATATACTACCAAAATTTCACCACCCCTTACACTATAGCTTATCCACAAACCACATATGCACCCTCCCCACTAGATCCATCTAAACTATTACTTTTTTCCAATTTCTTACGGAAAATCAGTGCTAGAATTTCCTCCACATATGCATTCCTTTCACCACACAATCCTTTTCCACCACCCCCATACCACCACCAACCCCTAATTATTACAATCCACCACATTACACAACCACTACTTCATTTTCCATTCCCAATCCATATAATAGTACTACCAAGCTCCCACCCAAGATCATAGTCCCTCCTTCTAGGCCAAAGTTCCTTTATGAGAAGGAATAATGGGTAAAGGGCCCAAACCTTCAATATTCCTTTGAGGTGTCACTGATTGATCAAGTTTATAGATGTGCAACCTTAGTAAATATTACCACCTATCCCCCTCTATCCTCAAATTATTATATTTCTAGCATCAAAACATCCAACGAGGTGTTCGATCCACCTAACCCATTATCCATAGATTAAATTGACCGGTCATGCAAGTTATAAGTACCCACTATTCGGGAGAGGACTCCTAGTGCATATAAGGACAGCAATATATATACTATCTAGTTATGTCCCTACCCCTCCCCAATTGTACAAAATTTTGAGTTACACTTATTTTTATTTAATTTTATATTCCTTGATGTATAATTTATTATATATACGGATGTGATATCATTTTTATCTTCACTATGTGGTTTTCATATTTTCATTTCACTACTTCATTAATTTATCCATGTATACCTCCACTGAATCTTTTATGTGCACTTCTGACTCAGTCAGGCCACCATATGGAATCCTACTTAAGATCTATCATTATGTGGGTGTCCTATAGAGACATATTGAGGAGCTCCTGCTTCAAATCCATACTCAACATGAGTACCCTCTACGAAATTCTATATATGATATTCCTACCACATATGCTTCATGGCTGATAAATTTTTAAGGTTCTTAATCAATCCAAAAATCCATGTCAGAATGATGAAACTGCCACTAGTTCCTATAGGAGTCAGCAGTCCTATGAGCCAATTGATGACACTAGTTGATCTTTTTATCAATCTGTATGAATGATGATGTCATACTTAGCTCTTTATGGGAGGAAATATTTTATTAGTTCTCTTTTTTTATTCTTTTCATAGGACCGATTTTTTTCCTTTTCCATAATTTTATATCCACCAATCATCCCAAACATCCTATGTAGTAAATCTATCATTTTATTTGAGTTGCACTCTCATAATGTTGACTGTGTGCACCTGCCCATTTTTATAATTCCATATTGGATAAACTATGTGTAATAATGGATTATCTAGTATAGGTATTTTGTTTATAATAAATTTTGTAGGTAGCCCAATTTTAAATCAACATCCTACAAGTTTCCCCATGAAATAAAAACTTCTATAAGGAGCACTCAATTCTCTATTTAAAATCCATCAATTTTGATTTCATTTTTGTCTACATTTCTATTGATATTTCTCCCATGATGATCTTCATTACAATGTTGATACTGTATCATTTTTTTTTCTGGGGGAGTATTTCTTGAGACTTATTGGCAATACACTTGAATTAAATCCTTTTTTCACTAATCCATGAGACATTTTTCATTGAAATAATACTTTAAACATGAACAATATTTACACCCATTTTTAAAAAAATCCAATGTTTGGTTGGATGTCATTGAAATCCATTTTGATTCATGATTATATTTTTAGCCTGATTGTTGAGTTAATTAGTTTTATTCTAAATCTATATTCTTAAAATTTCTTTTGATTGACATATTTCTGGATACCGTGCCATGTTTAATTTCTAGTTATTTCATATAATCTGATTCCCAAGAGAATTACTAACCTAAATTGTCATATTATTTTCCAAGAATATTTATTTAGAGACACTAAATACATATAAACCTATCATATAGTGCACTGATATCTTATTGAGGCTTCGATAGAACAAATAAACCGTTAAAATTAATGATAAAATATTTTTGAAGTCCTTTTTTCTAATACCCACCTGTACATAGATTCTTTTTTAGTCCATAGTATCCATGAATAAGCTTGCTTTGATATAAGTGTTTAAAGCCTATTATCCCTTCCTACCTAACACTTGTTACTATAAATAATTTTATTTTGAACAAGTGTGTAGGATTTTATAACTTTTCTAGGAATGAGATGTTTTTATTAAGGATATGTATGGTGGTACCTTTCATGATTAGTTTTAAAATTTTATACACTTACCCAGTTACTTTTAAAAAAGAAATAATAAAAAATTTGTTAGGTATTATGAAGGAAAACAATCACCATTACTAGACCGATGATTCATATAATATATTATATATGGTTAGGTGATGGATGTGAGATCAATCCTAGAAATTATTTTCAAAAAAGGGCACACGATACATTCTTCTTGCTATCTTGACATATTTGTGGACCCACATTGAGCTGTTTAGAGCCTGGCACCTTTTTTCCCAGAGGAGTTATTTCATTTCCCAATTCATTATTATTATACATTATAATGTAGAGATTACCCTCCCATTAGATCATATTTATATTGTTTTCCCAGTTTCCCTCTGTCAAAGATACATTTAAAACTTATTTATGAAGCCCTGTTGATTAATTTTTTATTTGGATTAATAGAGTAGAGATGATAGAACCAATGCAACATTATGGTTAAGAACATGTATTCAGGGTATGATAATAAATGTAGTTTTATTTTACCTTGAGTTATGATATAAAATATATTGTTAAGTAAATGAAAAAATGGGTGTAGAGTTTAAGGAGTTGTTATGAAATTGTAATTAATGGAAGAAAGAATCAGAATAATTAAATTGACTATAATGCATGACTTATATTTTTTCCTGTAAGATAGATTCTAGAAGACTTTATTTTTTTCACTTACACATAGTTTTATATTCTTTGTTAGGATTCATGTTTCTTCTTCAAAAATTTTTTCTTTTGGAATACCTATTGAGATTCTTTTTTCATGAGGAGAATAAATTATTCAATATTGTGGGAATTTGATAATCCAAATTTATATACACATTATAGACACATTTATTTAAGTTTTAACCCTGATTTATGCTATAATTCACTAGTTTTCTATTTTTTAATAGGAATTATAAATTTAAGTCTCAAAGGAGGAATTGTTGAAAAATGGAAAAAAGAGGTTTTACACATCATGAATGGAGTTCATGAGACGTATTCCTTTTTAAAATCATCCCTGAGGACCAAATACCAACCCATGAAAAATTAAATTTTGTGAAGATATTATGTGATGTGTAGATACAATACACATCTTGAGTTTTTAAAAACCCAAAACCCACTAAACGTTCACAATGTGAAGTTAATATAAGATGTGAGTCACATACACAATACATATAATTTACATGATTCTAGACGTTCAAGAAATCACACCATCAGTGATACTGCCTGAGGATTTGGAAATATTTTAGATTGTTGCGAGAAGAACAAGGATTTACAGTACATGACACGAAATCAACTTGGATATCATGTAAAAGTCAAGACTAAATCCACCTATAGTCATTACATAATGTAAATACTGTACACATCATGTACTTTTTGATCCTATTAATATTCTATCACCTTCATCGTGTACAAAAGTTTATACTAATGTTATTTTATGTCATTTTATTCCTATATTTCTCCTCTTTTTTCTTCTATAATCTAGTTTTAGTTTATTCATTTCCTTATTTTATCAAATACTTTGAATTTTCTACCATTATATTTCTATTTTTTCCATTTCATTTCTTCTTCCTGTTTCAATGCCCGTTTCGATAATAATCAAAATTATAGTTCAATGCATTTACTATTTATACATTTTTTCATCATTCAATGTATGATTTTGATTGATGCATAGTTGTTTTAATTTTTGATTTATTATTTCATAATTGTTTTATGATTATCAAAATCATGTTTTTAGCTTTCTCACTTTTTATTAACATAATCATGTGTGGCTAATCTGTTTAGGATTAGGGGTCGAGAGTAGGGGTAGTTTGATCTTATTGAATATTGAAAACCAATATTGGTAATCCTATGGCTTGTAAACTAGTTTATTTTTTTTAATCTCATTCTATTGCACCAACTATGACCATACGAGGTGTAATCAAATGACCATGACCTAGATGGATTGATCAGGAAAGGACCAATAGCTTATGATTATTTTGTCCTAAAATCCAAGATTACAACACATAGGTTTTCAACTAATCTAGACCATGGTGTATTTTCCAGCTTATGTTGATCCAATTAGTTGGAACAAGATCAATTGGCATTTCTTTCACCGCTTTTCAGCCAATTATGTAGGTCTATCCCAAGATAGATTTAGGAATATCCTATTACTATACCCTAGAAATTTGTCCAAATCCCTTCCTTTAATCTAATTTAAATCCAAATAAATGTAATTTAATAAAATAAAAACCCAAGAGAGTAAAAATGAGGAATCCTATCTAATAGGTTCTTACTGATGGGATGCTTGTCTGCAAGCTATCACCATGGGTTTGAGCTGAAACTTCTAGTTACTATGCCATAATAGCTGACTATAGTTTGGGGTATAAATTTATAATATGATAACTCCTAAAGGATTTAATGATTCCTTATGGTTCATTAATGGTATATAAATTTATACCATCTTGAGGTATTAGTTAGACTCATTATATAGAATAGGGTTGCTAGGTCCTCCTTACACTTTATTTATGATTTCATAGCCCAATTCCTTTTTGGTATTGTTATGAAGGTTGTTATTATTAATTCCATAAATATGATATATATTATTGTAAACCGTGTGATCATTTATTTCAATTACTATGGATATGATATTCTTTTAGATAATAATATAATATAATATATTTATGTATTTATTCTTGATATATTATGTATGTCACATATGTTACATAATTTTATTCCTTTTGATGAATCCCATTACTAAATGTATATTATCACCACATAATATTGTTTCCTTATTTCCCCTAGACACCTTTATGATAGGTACATGTTATTAATGTATAAGAAATCATAGAATAAAAAGCTCTTCATTTTTCATTATATAATATTTTATATTAAATTTTAATTTAATGTTTATGTTTTTATTTTTTATCATGAGACTAATATAATTTTAATATAGTTTACTATGATATATGTTTTTTCTAACAACTTAATAAATATATTTCTACTTTGGGTTATTTGTTATATGGTTTCAATTTCAAATATTTCCTTATTGTTCATTGATTTTGAAAGAAATGGTTTTGTAGATTCTATTACTGAAATGAATTTCCTAGGTTGTTATAGATTATTTAAGGGCTTAGGTTGGACTTGAAACTCTAAATATGGAGATATCCCATAATGTCCCAGACCTCTGTGGTACATTACATTATGAAAATCTAGTGTTTGGGGTGTTATGGTAGGCAAGGATAGATCATTTCAAGAGTTTTCAGAAATTCAAATTTTTTCAATGGTGAGGTAGGTATCGTCAAGTTGTGTCAATAGCTTAGCATCAGTAGGTTAGCATCAGTAGCTCACAGAGGTTGCTTGCATTGGGATCTCATCATCGGTGACTCAGAGCATCGATAAATCAAGGCATTGGTTAGTCAAGGCATTGGTAGGATGAGTGTTTGCGCATCTTGTCAGTGACCCGCATTAGTGACTCGTGTTGGTGATTTAGGTGTTGGTGACTCTCATCGGAGAGTCATGTGTCATTGACTTAGGTTAGTGAGCCACATCAGCGAGTCGTGTCGGTGAGCTAGGCATCAGTGAGTCATCTCGGTGACTCACCCATCAGTGAGTCATTTCAAGTTTTCTCCAATTCATCTAGTTTCTCCCCTTTGAAATTTCCTTTAATTTTAAAGTAGTTAAATTCCATTAAATGAGTTTTTGGGCCATTTCAAATTGTATCTATCTCCTAAAAACTTGAAGCTACATTTTACCACTAAATCAATTTGTCTTGATCATGATTTCTATTTAATGGCATTTGAAACCATTTCCTTATAGATATAGGATCTAGAATTTATAAATATGATATCCTCTCTTCCTTCGAACCCTTCCATTTTCTGTTGGTTCTCTAAGAACTTTTCTTCCTCAAGGATCCTTGTTCCTATACTATATAATTCTGTTCAAATTTCCCCTAGAGTCTTTCCTACTGCTCGTGTGACCCCCTATATTGGTGCATGGAGGAATTTTTGATCGCCCGTTATTTAAATTAGGGGTTTACATTGCATATCTTTTACTTGTGTATCATGCGGGGTGGGTGTACTCATGTGTCCTTGTGAATATGGTTCGGCCAATATTTAATAAAGATAATAAGAAGTAATAAATGAAGGGATGTGAAGATGAAGATGATGATCCATTGGGTTTATATTTTTTCCTTGATCCGTGTTGTGAATTGTATGGATTATATTCTTTAAACAATCATACTCATTGGTGGTCTCTATATTCACACCTATATGGATTGTGAATAGTATTGTTTATAATCTGTGAACGACCGTATGATTATTAAAATTAGTTAACCACATATATTAGGATAAATAAATTGATTCCCCTAGATCAAACAAGTTCTATGATAACCCCTATTTTATCAAGTGTAATTAAATAATGAGTACTACTAAATTTGAATAAACCTAACCTTGTTGGTGTGGATGTGTGTGGTTCTATTTGTCCTTGAGTTTGTTTTGTTCATGTGGTGTTGTGGATGGGAGTGTGGTTGTGATTATGGGGTGGTACGGGTGGTTCAATGGAATCTCAAGCTGAGATATTGTTTTATTGTGTAATGGATGAACATGTTATGTAGTGGGACTACATCTAGGTAGACGTTATGGTTGGGAATCATGGATGTAGGTTTGGGTTGTGTTATGTTTCTATTACTTGGTGTGGTGTTGTTATGATGATGGGCTACCAAATATGGTTAATGAGGGATGATTTTGAAGAAGGATGGTGTAACCATGTGTGGGATTTTTTCTCAGAGTTTCCTTAGGATTTTATTTAATGAATTGGTGTTAGAATGGATTCTTTTACCTTGGTCATTCTTTACTTATTTGTATTTGGATGTGGATGGTATGGTTGCTTCGGATTATAATATTTTAATTGTTTGGTAGTTTCTTAGGTGGGGATGGAATAAATAAATAAATAAATAAATTAATAGATATTATAGACTGAGAATTTGTTAGATGAATTGGAAGGGGGTATGTTTCATGCTGTAGCTTATTCGGAAGTGGTGATCATTTATCGACTTACGGAAGTGATTGTTGTTTGTGGTGGTGAATGCATGTACGGTAGGAAGAAATGGAATTTTTTGGTGTGCGATGGTTGTTATTTAAAAAACCCATAGGTCGGGATGAGTTTTTGGTACCCACATATATATAAATATAGATCCTTTTGATTTCTATATGCACCCACCCGTGTTGTGCGCTACGTGATGAACACCCCCATTGTTATAGGGGGGTTTCCTTTCCCAACATCCCAGTGGAAGGATGGATGGATGGTTATTGGATCTTCTGTTCTCCCTCTTCTAGGAATTAGAATCCCAAGACTCTTTGGGCTTGTTGTAGTGCGGTTGTGATGACCAGGTGTATGCGGGCAAGGTGTGCTTCCCAGGTGTCTGAGGGAAAGGTTTTCTTCCCAAGTGTCTTTGGGATGAGATATGTGGTAAATTCCCTAGTTTCTTCAGGATGTTATTTGGTTGTAGACAAGGTGTTTGCGGGTATGATGTGGTATGTGGCCTAGGTGTGTGTGGGAAGGTTGTGACGGTGGGTCTTGTGGAAGTGCATGGTAGCGGCATGACATTAGCTGTTAGAGATGTGAATTTAACCAGTGGAAAGTTATGTGGGGTACCCAAATATCAATGTGCTTACTGCATAATTTACTTGATGTGTGTCATTTTTTGAGCATGCCTTGGTGAGTTTGGGGTGGATAGTATACACTATTAGGTGATTTTTACTTTATGCTGTTTTTATCATAGGGGAATTTTTATGCTTCTCCCACTTGTGCAAGAGTGAATTTGGTTTTCCAAATGAGTATACGTGTATGCCCAACCTTTGTATATAAATTTTTTTCAGGTTTCCAGGAATATTATCCAGATCATGTTGGACCTTACAAGCTCATACATTGGGGATGGTTGTTGTGCCATTTCTTAGTTTTATTTTGGTACATACTTTGGAGTTTTCTTATATTCTAGCAGTTTTACTTTAATCATTCATGTGGGATTGTTTTTTTAGTTTCTTATATATATACATATATGAGTTTTTTTTGATATTTATATATATTTTCTCTAGATCTTGGTTAGTTTAAAAAGTGTAATGCCTCCCATTTTTCTGAGATTAAATTTCTTTGGCGCTGGGCGCCACTCCAGGGCCTATAGGAGGCGGGTCTCAGGGGGTCATTATCTATTTTTTCTCTTGAATAAGGAATTTCATGACATGTTTCAATCCATTACCTCATCTTGAATAATGGGGGTCATGAAAGAATGGTATTATTGGCTGATGGTTGAGTGATGGGATAATTTTTGGAGTTAGGCACTATGAGGATTGCATGTGTTGGTAGGGAAACAATATCTGGTGATATTGTTGTATGAAATATTCTATGGATGAATTTCTAGGACATGTGATTTTATGGACCCCTATGATCCGATTCAAGGACTCTGAGCTTAACTAATGACCAAGTGAGGCAACACCGATTGTGGGGTAGAGACCATAGGGAAGGTACATGCATCATGATGACTTCTGTTCCTATTTTTTGGGAGTTCTAGGTATTAAAATGAACAATTAGTTAAAATGATTCCTAAATTAAATTCCATACTAATCAAGATTAGGAATTACCTCTTTACCTTTCCAACTGTAACACCCAACCATCATCCGAGTGTGGTACTAGTAGTGGTGGCTCAGCATGCCGATCCTGATGATTGGTGGATGGTTGATCAAGAGGAGGAGGACAATAAATTGTAGAAGTCATTTCATTATTTTCATAGAAAGAATATGGGAATGTAATAAGGTATCGTTTTAGATATAGAGAAAGAGAGTAATCTTGAGGAGCTGGTGATTACATTCATCTTGATCCAGGCTCTGACAATGTATAGTATTCCATTGGTGTTTAGTCAGATGAGGGGAGTAGCATATTAGTGGGGGATGCTTTACCTAGGGGAGAGTAAGGATACTAATGTTCTGTGGGCTGATTTTGAGAATGCGTTCCGAGAAGAGTTCCTCTCTTTGATGATAAAGGATGAGAAGCGATAAGTGGTACTCTACCTCCAGCAAGGGAGTATGTCGGTATGGGAGTTGGGGATCAAGTTCAAGGATCTCGTTTGCTTTGACCTAGATCTCTTTTCATATGAGGACTCTCTGAAGAGATGTTTATAAGAGGCACTCCATCCATCACTCCTGTATGTGGTAACTCCATTCAATATACCGACATACATAGAGGTCCAAAAGAAGGATAAGGTAGTGGAAAATATGTAATCATGAAGAGGTATACCCCAAGAGGGGGGAAAAGAAGAGTTCTTCAAATGGGAATGCTATTATGAGAAGACCTCTAGCATTAGGACCTTCTAGGTTTCGGCTGGTGGGGAGCCAACCCCAACAATTTTAGTTCTAACCTTTTGTCCCTTGACCTTTTATGGTAGGGTTGGGACTAAGGTGTTTTTCTTGTAGAGGACATAGGAACCTTCAGATCTAGTGACCAGTTCGAGATTAATATTGTGGAGGTGGTAAGGTTTAGTGTCCACCTCAAAAGTAGTTGCGGGATAGGACATTTTAGTTGGACAAGTGGCTTCAACTCCACCAAGGGGAGACAGAGTAGGTAGAGGCTGACCTTAGGGTGTTCCACAAGGACCTCAACCCAATAATGGTCGGGGAGGAAGTTGATAGTAGAGGGTTAGAGGATCAGGGCATGGTCAGTTTTATTCTACAGTGGTAGTAATTCCAGTAGGTCCAGAGACCATTTGCGGTATGACCAGTTTGTTTAGTACTTTTGGTTGCACCTTGTTTAATTCAAGATCTTCACACTACTTTGTTTCACCCAGTCTAGAACATTATTTGGGACTAGACATAGAGAAAATTTCTATTCCCCTAGTGTTGAGTATGCTAGTAAGAGGATAAAACAACTTTTTTGATGTTTACTAGGGACATTGACTGATGATGGGGCCACACCATTCTAGTGGGGATCACTTTTTTCTACAGATAAAATCATACTCTGTTATCCATGGTATTGAACAATTGTATTCCATGAAAGATGTTATCGACTAATTTTGGATAAGTGTTGTGTTTTCAGAAGTGGATTCCCAATGTGTGGCTTTCATTAGTGTGTGAATTTTTTTTATGGGTAGTCGATGTATGGAGTGTCTTATTTCCATGTTGGTCAAACTCTCAGTGGAATCGATGGATCTTGGGATGGTGGGGGTTCCCAGAGTTTTTGGAGAGTTCTTGGATGTTTTCCTTAACGAGGTTGTGACTCAACCTCCTCGAAGTGTCATTGAGTTTAGGATTTATTTACAACTTGGTGCTACTCCGATTTTGATGGCTTCTTATAAGATGGTGCCTTTTGAGCAGTTAGAGTTGCAAGTCTAGATTGAGGATCTGAAGAATAAGGGCTTTATCTGGCCTATTGTGTCATCATGGGGTGACCTAGTCGGGATTTCAAATAAGGAAGATTGTGGTCTAAGGCTGTGTATAGAATACCATAGGTTGAATAAGTTAATGGTTTGGAACCATTACCCTCTCCTGAGGATATAATATCATTTCGACCAGGTGAGGGGAGAAATATCGGCTTGTAATATTGATCTACGGTCTAGTATGACCAGTTGAGTGTAAAGGAGGGAGACATCCCAATGACTTCTTTTAGGTGTAGGTATGAAAACTTTGAGTTATTTTTTATGATGTTTTGTGTTACAAAAACACTAGCCATGTTCAAGGGGCTTATTAACTCCATATTTTCATGAGTTCCTGGACTGGTTCTTCATCAGATTCATCGATGATGTTTTGATCTACTAAATGTTAGAGGAGGATAATACAAGGAAACTCAAGACTGTCCAGGAAGTCCTTTAACTCCACTATCTCTACGAAAATCTATCCAAGTGCATGTTCTGGACATAGGGGGACTACTTACATGGTCATTTGGTGTATCAACAGGGTGCATCAGTGGATCCATTGAAATTTGACGCCGTTATTTCTTCGGAAACACCCACGAATGTGGTATATGTTCATAGTTTTCTGGCTCTAGAAGGCTATTACTGAAGATTTGTACCTGATTTCTCTTGAGTATTAACTCAATTGACAACTCTATGTAGAAAAGTACAAGTTTTTGTGTGGAGAGAGTAGTTCCAGGAAGCATTTGACTATCTGAAGGGGATGTTTTTTCATGCCCCAATGATTAGGTTTCCAGAGGAAGGGGTGATGAATAGGGTGTTTTTTGATGCTTCCCATCTACGCATAGGGTGTGTTCTAATGCAGGAATATGGATTTATCTCCTATAAGTCTATGAATTTATGTCCCCATGAATGTAGCTATGGCACCCATGATCTGGAGCAAGCAGTAGTCATGTTTGTGCTAAATTTGTGGAGAAATTACCTCATTGGGGAGTGATTTATGGTCTTCAGGGATCGCAATAGTTTGAGGTACAAATTTTACTTAAAATATATGAACTTATGGAAGTGGAGGTGGAGGGAGTTTCTCCATGATTATGATTTTGAGATCTCCAAAACCTCCAGAAAGGGTAATGTTGCAGTAGATTATTTGAGTTGGAAGTCACAGAGAGAGACTGTTTTGGAAACTCTGGACACTTGGGAGGCGATGGTGGAGTTGGATACCTTGCACATAGAATCAGGGATCGATGGACATAGAGGAAATATGTTTCAGATGATGATGAATTCATCTTTAAGGAATCAGGAGGAGGAGTCTTAGAGGGGAGACTCAGAGGAGGAGGTGATGCTTAATTGCATTGACCAAGGCGATGCTCTGGATGGGTGGTTAGAGGATGGTCAGAATCAAATGTTTTTATATGATAATATGTTTTTTCTAATGGTTATGTGTGAGGGAGTTCTATGTGAGTTTCATAGATAACCCTTAGCTGTACACCCATGATTTTTCATGATGTACTACAGCTTGATGAAGCAGTTTTGGTGGCCCATGATGAATAGGGTTGTGGCGATGTTTGTGGCGAAGTGCTTGCTATACCTGCTAGTGAAGGCTAAGCACAGTGTTCCTATTGGTTTTTTAATACCATATATGTCATTCATTCTAAGTGGGATAGAATCTAGATATATTTCATCATAGCACTACCTAGGTCTTAGGGAGGTTATGATGCGCTATGGGTAGTAGTTGATCAGTAGAAGAAATCATCTCAATTATTAGCGATCAAGGAGTTGATTGAAGTAGATTCCATAACATAGAGATATATGGATGAGTTGGTATGTATTCATGGGGTTACATGGTTCATCTTCTCAAATCAGGAGAGACTTTTTACCTCACAAATCTGGAGGGGATTGCTGCATTCCTTTGGCACTCATTTACACCTCTGCACTTCTTTCCACACTTAGACGAATAGGAAAATAGAGAGAACCATATAGAAGATGGAGTACATGTTAAGCCATGTGTTTCTAGACTTGTGTTGGTCTTGGGTGAGACCCTTACCTTTGGTAGAGTTTTCATAAAATAATAGTTATCACTCCTCAATTAATATAGCTACATTCGAAGCCCTATATAGGAGACCAGATTGTTCACCTTTGTGTTGGACAGAAGTTGGGGAGTCAGCTATTCATGGTCTATATATGGAGTAGACTATGATTGAGAAGGTGAATCTAGTTAGTCAGAGGATAAAGGGAAGCCATGAATGGTAAAAGTAATATGTCGATCGTAGGAGAATTCCCTTGGAGTTCGATGTTTGAGACAATGTATTCTTGAAGGATTCCCCCTGTCATGGGTAGCAGAGGTTTGTTAGAGGGATAAATCCTTAACCTAGGTTCATTGGACCATTCAAGGGGTTGGGAAAAGTTGGAGATGTGGCATACCAGTTGGAATTTCCACCATAGTTGAGGATGATCCACGACATCATTCATGTCTCCCAGCTTCGTCGGTATCTTCATGATAACTCCCATGTCATTAACCGAGGAGAGTTGGATATTGAGGATGACACAATATTCATGGAGAAACCATTGGGAGGCCATGTTCCTCAGGAGAATGTTCTTCATGGATAAACCATTCCTTTGGTTTGTGTGTTTTAGAGGCATGGCAGCCTGGCGGAGAGTACTTGGGAAAGAGAGATAAAGATGCTTGCCCAGTACCCGAAGATGTTCTGGTTATTTCCATACAATTTCCCCCTTTTAATGAAATACGTGAACCTTGTTTTATATGAGATGAGTCATTTCCTTATTATGTGATGTGTTATATATTCATTACCATGAGGAGAGGAGGACTTGATCCATAATCGGGTTTCATTAATACAGATGTGATTAAACCCTTGAGGGAAAGTCAGTTCCATCCAAACCTGATAGTATCTTGACCTGGAGGAAATAATTCCTTGATTCATGTGTTTTGGATGTGTGTATTTTAGTTATTGTTTGGTGTGTCTTGTAGTCAATTGAGGTAGTAGATGTCAGCGGATGTGTTCTGGGATATTGACAATTCAATCTAGCTTTTGAATAGAATAAGGTCGTTTTTTATTGAGAGGTACCTTACATGGTGGTGGTTCAGACCCCTATTTCTTCTGGGTTAGGTTTTGAATTCTCTTGGGAGAGAATATTTTGAGAGGTATCTTATATAATTTCTCGAACCTCTATGGTCTATTACATTTTCAAAATCCAATTTTGGGGGTTCTATGGGAGGCAATGATATCTCATTTCAAGAGTTTTCCAAAATTCCAATTTTCCATCGGTGAGTCAGGTATCAGTGTGCCACATCAGTAGATTAGTGTTGGTAGGTTGGAATTTGTAGCTCACATCAGTAGCTCAACATTGGTGAATCAAGGAATCAGTGATTTAGGGCATCAGTAGGTTGAGGCATCGGTAAGATGGGCATCAATGAGTGGTGTCAGTGAGTCATGTTGGTGAGTTATGTCAGAGAGTCACATCAATGAAATGTGTTGGTGAGTCAGGTGTTAGTGACTCGCATTAGTGATTCATGTTTTAGTGACTTTATTAGGTGAATTTAATTGGTGAGTCTAGAATGATTGACTCAATGTTGTTGACTCACAATGGTGACTCACCCATCAGTGAGTCATTTCTAGATTTCTCATGTGTTTTCAGTTTCTCCCCATTGACTTTTTTTGACATCAAATGAGTTAAATGCCATTTAATGAGTTTTTATGGCGTTTTAAAATGGTATTTGTGTCCTAAAAACATGAATATTACTTTGAATCCAAAACCATGTGGTCTGGATCGTGATCCTACTTTATTGGCCTTTGAAACTGTTTCACCATAGATTTAGGATCTAACCTTTCTAAAGCTAAGACACTATATTCCTTTGAACCTTTCTATTTTCTCTTCATTCCCTGTGAACCTTTCTTCCCCGAGGATTCGTTCACCTAATATATAGTGGTATATTTTGTTTTTCCTTTTGAGTATTTCGTACTGAATAAACAACCCCTTATTTTGGTGCAAGGAGTAATTTTTTATTTTCTGTTAATCCATGTTGGGGGTTCCTTCATCTCTCTCTTAATTGTGTATCATGCGGGGTGGGTGTACTCATGTCCCCTTATGAAAATGTCTGGACCCAAATTTAATAAATATAATAAGAATTTCGAAAATAGTGGTTTAAAAGATCATGGTGATGATATATTTTCTTTATATGTTGTCCTTGATCCATGTTGTGAATTGTATGGGTTTTATTCTTCTAAAAATCATGGTCATTGGTGGTCTCTATCATCACACCTGTATGGCTTGTGAATTCTATTGTTGATACTCTATGATCAACCATATGATTTTGAAATTTTCTTTACCATGTATATTTAGTTAAATGAATGTATTCCCCATGATCAAACTTGTTCTATGATAACCCATGTTTTATCAATTGGAATTGAAGAATGAGTGCTGCAAAATCTAAATAAAAATTTCCTTGTTGGTGTGGTAGTGTGTTGTGTGCAGTTCGGTTTAGCTGTGTGTCTGTGTTCTTAGTTTAGTGCTATGGATGGGAGTGTGATTCTAAGTATGGGGTGGTATAGGTAGTGTAATGGAATCTCAAATTGTGATATTGATTTATTAGGGAATGGATGAACTTTTTTTGTGGTGGGGATGCATCTAGGCAGTGTTTGTGGTTGGGTAGCAGGGCTGCAGGATTAGGTTATGTTATTTTTTTGTTACTGGTTGTGGTGTTGTTATGAAATAAAGGTGCCGAGGATGGTTTATGAGTGATAATATTCAAAAAATATGGTGTAAAATTGTGTGGTCCCTTCACCTAGAGTTTCTAGAGTTCATTATTTTATGAATGGGTGTTAGAATGGAATCTTTTACCTTAACCCTTCTTTCCATGATTGGATTTGACAATTGTTGGTATGATTGTTTCTCTTAATAAATTTTTCTATGTTTGGTAGTTTCTTAGGTAGGTATTGAATGAATAAATGAATGAGATGATAATGAAGATTGATGACTGGTAAAATGAATTGGCTGGGGTATGTTTTGAGTTGTGTCTTGTAGTGAAGATTCATTCATTTATTGACTTACAGAAGTGACTTCCATTCATGGTGGTGCGTACATGTAAGGTTGTAAGGAAGGGATGTTTTAGTGTGGGATGTTTGTGGTTTCGAAAACCCATTGGTTGGTATGAGTGTTTGGTAACTATATATATACATGTAGTTCTTTGTGATTTCAATATGTACCCCACCTATGTTGAGAACTACATGTCAAACACCCCCATAGTTATGAGGGAGGGTTTCCAATACCAATATCCAATTGGGAGGATGTATATATAGTTATTGGATCTTCTCTACTCTATCTTATAGGAATTAGTAGCACAAGACTCTTCGGGAAGGTGTGGTATGGTTGTGAGGCCCATGGGTCTACGAGTGAGGTGTGCTTCCCAGGTGTCTTCAGGATGAGATATGTATAATTTACCTAGTTTTTTTTGGGATGTGATGTTGTTTAAACCTAGGTTTTTGTCGGTGGGATGTGGTATGCGTCCTAGGTGTGTGTGAGCAGGTCGTGGAAGTGGGGATTTTGGATGAGCATGATAGCATTAAGACATTTTCCATCAGGGATGAGCAGTTAACCAGTGGGAAGTGGTGTGGGGTACCCAAAGATCAATTTTCTTACTACTTACTTTACATCACATGTTTTTTTGGTGAGCATGTCTTGGTGAAGGTTGGGTGGATAGTATACCTTGTTAGGTGATTTTCAGTTTCTATTATTTTTTTCACAAGGGAATTGGTATTATTCTCCCAATTTTGAATGAGTGACTTTGGATTTTCTACTGAGTATACTTGTATGCTCACCATACATATATAAAACTATTTTCACATTTCTTGGGAGATTATGCAGACCATGATGGACATTACTAGCTCAAATGTTGGGGACTATTGATGTGTCACTTCTTAAATTATTTTGGTACTTTGGATTTCTCTTGTATTCTAGAAGTTTTACTTTAAACATGCATGTGGGATGGATTTTTTGGTTTATCTAATATCTATATTGGAGTTGTTTTTATGTTGATACATATTATCTATTGATCTTGGTTACTATAAAAGTGTAATTCCTCCCATTATCATGAGATTGAATAACCTTGGTGTTGGTCACCACCATAAGGCTTATTGGAGGCTGGACTCAGGGGTATGTATCTATTTTTCATCTTGAAGAAGGAAGGTCACGAAACTTTTTCAACCCATACCTCATCTTTAAGAAGTATGGTTGTGACATATCCATGTTTTATTAGAAATGGTTAGTTTTAAATATAAACCTGAGTTTGGATACCTTGTTGGTGTAAGGTAAGGTTGGAATGGAAACTAAAATTATGTTTGGGGTCCTCATCATGTTAGGAATGTGTGAGTTTTAAGAATTACTTGAGTATGGGGCCTAGTTGGGAAATGTGAAGTTTGGTTGAAAATACACTACTGTATAGGGTTCTATTTAGGTTGGAAAATCATGGTTTGAAAATCTCATATGGGTTCTCGGGGTTGTTAGTAAGGAATGATAGTTTCAAAATGGGTTTAGAGTTACCTTATATGTGATGTGGAATAATGTGTGTGATTTGATTGAAATGAAGTAAAGCGATTCATAATTTCATTTGTTATTATTTTCAATGAATTTTTCTTGTTCTATTATATTCATAGGTATTTATTTTCTTAAAAAAAATCCTTGGGTTATTCATGTTTTTTTAAATTTCATATGCATGATTTGGCTTTCACATCGATGATGGTGTTTGAGAAGTAAAAAAGGGAAATCCTACCATGTTATCACACTAATTACACTAATTTAAATCTTATTTCACATGTAGATGTGGTTTACTTGAGAAACATGTTACAAGATTTTTTTATAAGTTGGACTAGATGAAGTAGTAAAGGTTGAGTAGCAGAGAAATTTTTTTTTTGTTTTTGACTTGTTGTTTGTATAGAGTTTCTTTTTTACAATGGATAATATTTTATTATCATTAATTTTATGTATTACAATTTTAATTTACATTTATTCATTATTTCATGGTGTATGATGTATTTTAGTTATGTTATGGGATGTGTGAGTTGATACTGCATTACATTTGGAATGTAATATTGTTATGTTATTTTATTATTCTGTTTTTGGTAGTTAAGAGATGATGAAAAGAATTGAGTAAGATTTCAATTTTTACTCAGGTTGTGTTCTCATAGATAAACATGGTTTGTATTTTATAATATTTATAATTTATTTTCTTGAAATGTTGATGATTTTTGATCATGCTAGATTTCCACCAAAGTATACTCTATAATATGAAAATCTCAAAAAATGAATATCACTAATATAAATTATTTTACTATACTATAATGTTAAAACAAGATTATATATTTTCATAGTATAGAGGTAACTTATTATTTTCCTATAATTTGGATAAATGATAATTATATGAGTGTAATTAGTTAGTTAATTTATGATGTACATTTATTTTAGTATATGTATTCTTATAATAATTATACATATTTATAAATACTATTTGTATTAACAATATATAATTAATTTATTATTCTTATTATAATTTTGATTATTAATTTTTATTTATTATTTTTTATTTAAAACCATATTTTTATTATTTTTACAATAATAATTGTTACTAATTTTAATTCAATATCCACAAAAATATATTTCTAACTACTCTTATCATTATTTTAACATAATTTTTTGTATACAATCAGATTTATATATTTTTATATACTAAAATTCAAGCTATATATATAGATATCTTCATAATACTTATTTAGGATTTGAAATTTATACATTTATTTATTATTAATTTTTGATTATTTTGATAAAATATAACTATTGAGAGTATAATTATTGCATTCTAATTTTTGTGGTGTTAATATATTTTAAATTTATTATTATAATTGTATTATAATTATATTATAACTATATTTTTTTTTACTTATAATAATTTGGATTATTATATTTGTTCATATTATTGATGAGGAAGAATGTTTTGAAGGTAAATTTTTTAGGGATCGATCAAGAGTATAAGAGAGTTATAGAAAATAAGTAAGATAATTGAATGAAAAAATTTATGGAAAGGAGAAGACAAAAATGACAATGTTTTTAGCGGTGGCCATATCATGTTTTCTAGAATACCAACCAACGACGAAGTTCAACCACATTGTTAGAGATCTGATGGTCATAATAGAAGTGATCTAGTTTAAAAGAGGTTGATTAATGGATATTAATAAATGTAGATAAGAATGCCTTGGTTCATCAGGTGATGTCCTTTCACCTAGTTAGATCGAATGGATACAAAAAATAATATAAAAGGCAATTACATTGTGTTTTTACATATTTGATTTCAAATATCAATATTTGTTGAGTGTATTTTTGAAACTTAATCTTCCACAATATGGAATTCACATTATATAAATTTTTATGAAGAGATATTGAGAAAAGTAGTGACAGAAACATGGATGTTGACATTTATCCATATTATATTATTATTGTGATAAAAAAACATGAATAGTGATTGTATTTTAGTATGATATGATCAATGAGAATGTGTCTATTGAATATTGATCTTGTTATGATGATCATTAGAGGGATAAGATCGAAGAACTATACCATTGAATAAAATTTAATCATCTACACACTATATTGATTTCTATAATTAGGCAATGAGATGAGTAGAATTCAAAACATAATGAGATGATAGCGAAATAAATTACATTAAAATTGATTAGATATTAAAATTAATGAGATATAAATCCTCACATGGTAATTTTTTTCAGGATGTAATATTTTTTGTTATTTAAATATGATTTATTATTATGTTATAATATAATGTTTTTTTGTGAAATTTTATTTTTTATCTTTTGGGAATTGGAAATGGGAGTTTGAGAGTTATTATTTTCTAAAACAATTTAAATTTTTATTTGAAGGAAAATCATTGAGGGTTTGTGGTGAAATTGGGACATAGTGTTTTTTTTTGTTAAGAAAAAAAGATAGAAAAATGGGTATTTTGGATTTGTTTTGATATTTTTTTCTATTGAGGATGTATTGTGGAGATAGATAGATTTATATCCCATATGAAGATGAAACAAATAATACTACATGAAATATGTAATAATTTTTTTAAAAAATAATTATGGTAGAAGTGGTTGTTTTAATGTTTTAATGAAATACCTCAATATAATTGGGAATGTAAACCAAGATATTATTTCAAGACATTTACTATTATTTTGACTGCAATTTAAATTAGAGGAAAATATAATGGGTAAAATAGGGTGAAATATGATGGATCATGGTGTTGATACATGAAAAATAATAAAATATTTTCATAAAAGAAATAAAATGGTTTTTTGTATATCATGATTTTTAGGATTCCACTAAAATTATCAACTTAGAAAAACACATATAATTCAATGTATGGTTGTTGGATATTTTAAAAACCAAATTTCTTTTCCAAAAAGAACATAATGTTTTTGTTTATAATGATTTATTTTATTAGGTGTATATTTTATTTTTTCCTATTTCTAATTAATTAAATCATTCATTATGATGAAAAATAGATACATGAATTTTTCTCCTTAAATACCTAATTTTTTACCTTAGCAATTTTTCATGATTCTTATAAATTTGTCAATATATTCAAAATTCAATTTTTTGTTGATTTCATTGAGTTTGATGATTTTTTTTATTATAGTAGTTTTGGAGGAATTATATGTTCATTGTTAATAAGAATTTTATATCAAATAATTCCACATGATATTCTCTATTGAATTAGGGTTAAATTAATTATTTCTATATGGTTTATCACTTGTTACTATAATTTTAACAATGTGTTTTAAATTATGTTGTTAAATATATTATTCATAATAGTTAGGTAAATTAGATGAATGAAATTTTCAATATAAAATAAATCTCTAATAAAAAATAATAGGATTATATTTTTGACACAACCTAAACCACTAGGGAGCCGCCCACACCAGCATAAATATGAGAGTGCCACATAATCCCTTTTATAATAGCACATTGGCTAATTTTTTAACACAACGTAGGAATATATCACCATATGGGAGGCCATTTCCTATATCCAAATGAAACTAATATATATATATATATCCTATGAATAAAATAGTCTACAAACCCATATATATATATATTTATTTATAAAGTTGTATAAAACATATTCATGAGACACCAAGTACAAATAAATCATTATAATGGAAGATACAGTGAACTAGTATAACAAAAAAGACATTGAATCTGAGAAATAATTAAGATAGGAAAGATACTCCAAGCAATATTTACTCCTGAAATGATCTCTTGTTAAAAACCACTAAAACCATTATAAAACACACTACTCCCACATGCGTCACCAAGATTTACTGGGTGTTCTCTCTGAACAAGCTGCACTAAGATCTTGTATACAAATACCATCATTGAATTCATGTTTCATATTTCTGGGAAAAAGTTTTATTATTATAAGTCCCATGCAGGGGTGACTATAAATATACCAAGTTGGATTCCATGAAACCAAAAAGGAACAAAACCCAACATTTCATCCCAAAAACTATCAATATGAATGAATATAATCAGATAGAAGATAATATAATATCAAAGATTTTTGTAGTACTATAATTCCATAGAAGATAGATAAGTTTCAATCATCATAGTTCCATCCCACAAATATTATCATCTAATGTGTAACTAGAGATAACTAGAGTACCAAAATGAATTCATATAGTATGTATTCAATTTCCAAAAAGCCCATCACATCTCAAATATAACCAATGGTTCCAAAGGAGTAAAAAGGATTAAATTAAATTATTTCATAAAAATTTAAAACTACAATAGCACCACCATATTCTATGAATGGAATCCCACTCTCCGTCAATGAATGTATATTATTCACGAGAATTCCTCAACTTTTGGTGCATCAAAATTGAGTACTGAACCTGAACATGGATTACAATTTTTCAACAAAACTCACAAAACCTCATGAAAACTTTAGTGAGGATATTGGAATTTCTATAAGACACATCAATCAAAAGGAGAAATGTTACTAGTGGTGGATCCCAACCCCTAATGATCTCCTAGATGGGGGAATACCGACATTGCGAATTGAGGAACCTACCCAATTTATGTAAGTGGGGATTATAAATCTACCTATAGGATGATAATTATTTGATCATTATAATTGAAATTTATCATCATCCTTATAGATATAAATTTTAAATAATCCATCCCCGCCATGAAAATCACATATGATGTCTGACCATATCACCCCATTGATATTTTTGATGAAAAAATCACAGAAATGTAATCTAGTTATTGAAAACCCACATCAAATGAAAATTATGGATTTTATAATAATCTAGATGAGAGGAGTTTCATGAAAAACCTAGATCCCATTCCATGATTCAAAATTATGTAACACATATTGGTATAGAAATGTTTATCTCAATTTCTAGTATGTCATTCTATATTCTGATTGTCAATACAACCTATCTGTAAAAATTTAATACTGAAATAATAAATTTTAATTATAATAATATTACTTTTTATTAATTTTATTAGTTTTAAATATCTATAAATGATGAGATAAGGGGGTGGGGGAATTCAAATGACTTACATTCATAACGACCCCCAACATTTCATGAAACTCTATAATTTAGTTACTTTTTCTTATAATTTTAACCATCTCTCAAAAAACTCAGGTCGTATCACTACTCTTAATCCTAACTGATATATTTATGAGAGAAATATCATTTTAAACTTAAAAACCCCAAAATCATCTAGTGGAATAGAACACCATCAACTATTACGTCTCCTTTATCTCTCTCTACAATCTTTTCTTTTACTCCACAACAACTGTCTAAATCTTGTACAGTACTCTCCCCACCATTTGCACCAAGGAAATACTGAATAATGACCACTTTACTCTAAATTACTAAATTACCTCTCTCTATACTCCAATTAATTGTGATCCTCTATTATAATGTGGTTTTTTAAATATAAACTTCATTCAGAAATATTCTTAAGATATTAGTGTGGATCCACGTTAATCTCATAGTGGATTTTCAATGTTGGTGGGTTTTTTCTTGACATTTTTAAAATATTTTAATTTTTTTATTATTTAAAAACATAAATCTATATATTTTAATGTTTTTCATATGGTTGAACATTTATTTATTATTTTTCTAAAAAATATGGTGATAGTTTTAGATTTAATAAATAAATACCAAATACATTGAATGGGTGTCGTGACACCTTCAGATCACATATAGGATTTACTCCAAGATTTCAGTTTATTAAACTCAATTTTCCAATTTTTTAGATATTTATGGATGCTTAATGATTTTTATAACTCCCATATAAAACACGGAATTGACCACAAAGTGATCCATAAAGTGTTGAGCTTGCAAAAAACATGTGTGAAACGAGTAAGGAAAACATTCCCATTATGAGGTGTAGTGTAATGGCCCAAACATCTCTGGTCCATTTCTTCATGAAAATATGGTTTTTAGGTGTTTTGGGAGGTCAAGGTGACAAATATCCAACATTTTAGTAAATTTCTTATTATGTGAACAATGTTTGCAGCTCAGTGAACAATGTCATTAGTGAGACATTTGTGAACTGTGTCATTGGTGAGACATTTGTGAACAATGTCGTCAGCGAGACATTTGTGAACAAATTTTCTAGTTCTATGAGCAATGTCATTTGTGAGACATTTTTGAACAGTGTCATCGATGAGTCATTTTGGAGTAGTGCCTTCGGTGAGACATTTGTGAATAGTGTCATCAGTGAGATATTTGTGAACAGTTTCCCCATTGAGACATTTATGAAAATTGTAATCAATGATACATTTGTGAATAGTGTATTCAGTGAGACATTTGTGAATGGTGTCCTTGGTGAGACATTTTATTACAGTGTCATTGGTGAGAAATTTGTGAATAGTTTCATCAGTGAGAAATTTGTGAACAATGTCGTCGGTGAGACATCTGTGAATAGTTTAATTAGAGATAAACTTGTGTACATAGTCATTAGTGGAAAATTTGTGAATAGTGTCCTCCATGGAACATTTTTGAATAGTTTAATTGGTTATAAATTTGTGAATAGAGTCACTGGTGTGACATTTTTTAACACTATCATCAGTGAGACATTTCTGAAGAGTGTCATCGGTGAGACATTTGTGAATACTATCATCGGTGAGACATTTCTGAACAATATTGTTAGTGAGACAATTGTGAAAAATGTTATTGGTATGACATTTGTGAACAATGTCATCAGTGAGGAATTTTTGAATAGTTTCATCAGTGATACATTTGTGAATAGTGTCTTCTGTGAGACATTTCTAAACAATGGTGTCAGTGAGACATTTATAAATAGTGTCATTAGAGAGACATTTCTGAACAGTGTTTCTGGCTTCCTACGGTTTTCCATTTTGATGTTTTCTTTGACGTTAAATGCATTAAAATCCTTTTTATGGGATTTAATTTTGATTCAAATAACATAAATCCAATATTAATATTCTTAAGTGTTTGGGTTCCATTAGTTGGTCAAACCTCATAGTCATGATAGATCCGCTTTTAATGAAAAATCTAAACCGTATCTTAAACTGCTACTAAATATATATTTTTAAATGGGCCAAGATATCATCCACCCTTTTCCTCCATTCTTGTTTTCCTGGGCACATGATTCCCAGAGTTCTTCCTCCCAAACGATTTATGAGATCAAACTACAATACATGGATTCTATTTCCCTTAGAGTTTTCCCGCTGCAAGTGCACCACCTATTTTGGTGTAACCAGAAAATGTCAATCCATGATCAATATAAGGTATTTTATACCAATTTTATTCTTGGTTCCTCTATGTATTTAATCCCATTTCTCATTTCGAGGTGATGCATGTGATCTCCATGTTTCTAATGTAGTGTTCGTGGTTGTTGGTTGATGTGGTAGTGTCGTGGCGTCCTCGGGTGGATGTAGTATTTATGAGAGATGTTACCGTGATCTATTTTTTAGACCATTCTCATGAAAAGAACATCAGAATACTTTTGAGGTAGGGGATTCATGTCTTCTATTTTCTATTCATGTGAAGTAGTAGAGTTATCATGGTTTATCCCACTAGATCAAAATAGAAAAAACATAATAAATATTTGAATCAGATTAATGAATTGGTATCTTTTTCTTAGTGATGGTATTCCTTATTATTTTGATAGATAATTTTATATCTATGTTCTTCTTGTTTATATTATCGTTCTTTACAGAAATTGGAAAATAACATAAACTATGATTAATTGTAAATTAGTTGGATAAAGATAAAAAAGGAATGTTTAATGAATCTGGTTGACATAGTTGTTCTTTGATGATATTAAAATGGATGCAGTAATGCATATTTAAATGAATCGGTTAATTCAATATGGAATAAGGAACTAGTTTTGTTATAAAGATAATTCCTTTTAGGGTTATGAGTTACCCAATTGCATGTAAAGTCCAAACACCTTATGATTTGGAGCTGTGAGTGTTCGTTGTGTGTGAAGGCTGAATTTCTTATTTAGGGATAGAGCCCAGTTGTTATGTCGTTTGTTTTCGACTACATGTGATGTGACGAGAGCCTCAGATAGATCAGCCTGGAGGCTATTATGGTATTGGAACAGGGACACCCAATGGTTGTATTGGTAGTTGTTGACATCTATAGTGGAGAGAAGCATATTTTTGAATGTGGGTGTCTGGGAGGGCACTTGAGATGATTAAATGGACTGGATTTGAATGTTGGATGCTTGTTCAATACTATTGTTTCTTTATAAAAATTACCTTACCCACTACTTGAAGTAGGTGGTCTTGCATACCCTCTTTTAAAAAGAAGAAAAGATGAGTGGGGTATGCCATGTCATTTATCTATTTAACCTCTTGAGGATTGATGGGTCAACCCTCCTGCTATAGGTGAAAAATACCTCAAGGGTAGTTTATCTACTCACTGTGTTGAGCCCCTTATGTTTGGTAGCATAAAATGTTTTGTTAGAATACATGTAGATATAGAAAGTGGTTATGTTGTTAAATAAATTAATAAATTATGTTGAACACATGGGTTTAGAGATTATTAGGATGGAATGACGAGGTTATACATCTGAGGAACATGGAACACAGTTTGGTTTTTCCTAGAAGGAATGGAACTTTTTTATGATGATAATGGAATGTAATGTTGAAATGATAATGGTTAATTAATGGATAAATAAATAAATTATATAAATTAGAACTTATAAAAAGGGATAAGTAATTTAATAAGGAATTTAAAATGGTTATGTGTTTATAGGATATCTAGTCTTAACAATTGAATTCGGGAGTCCAAAAGACGTAAGATGTAGTTGAGTCTATGACTTGGTTTTAACATAGTGTAGTTTTGAGCTATATTATACCATGCATTTTTTTTTGTTTTTATATGATACCCTTCTCTATCGTTTAAGGTGACTAACACCTCAGGGATTCTGAACCTTGGGGGGGGGGTGTTTTCCCCAATATCCCCAGTGGGAGGATGGTTTCCTGACTTCCCCCTTTTCCCCCACTCTCATATATTGGAAGTTAATTGTGCGAGTATGCACAGAGGTTAGTTTTCCCCCAAATATGTATGTAGAGGGATGTAATGTCTTATTGTTAATTCACTCACACATATTTCGAATATAGTTTCATACAGACTACTATAGGTATAACATGTATAATTTTTGATGGCTTGAGGATACTTACTCTATGTATGGCCTGTAATATCTTGTGGTATAATACCCAATGTATGAAACATGGTATATGGGCTATGGTGTCCCCCAAAAAATACCTCGTGACTTCTGGTTGTGTGGATGGTGTGGGTCTTTAACCATGTGCCTGTAGAAAAGTCCTTGTGTTTCATGAAGTGCATGTTGTGGTGCTCACACATGTGTCTTTAGGCCAGCCTTTTAGAGAGAGATGCTCAGGATGTGTGAAGTTGGGGAAAAGTGAAAAAATGATGGGAAAGTGGTATATGTGAAACCTTTATATTATTTATTAATAATATACTATTGTATGTGATACTTGGTTAGATTATCGAGGGTGAGGACGAGAACATAGTATACCTGTTTAGGTGATGAGTTAGTTTCACTCTTTATTCACTGTACTTTAGCATTATTTAATTACTTTTTCATGAGAGGATCTGGGGATGATCCTACTGAATAAACTGTTATACTCACCCAATGTTATATAAACTATTTTCAGGTCATTTGGAGCATGCAGGAGATCAGGATGGTTACTACTAGCTTGGGGTTACAGGAGCTATTCAGGATTTTTATTCTCTATCATTTTACTTATTTTTCTTACATACATTGTTTCCATTTCAGTTGTAATAGTTCTTGTATTAAATTACATATATTCACTGTGGATTATTTTACATATCAGTCTGAGTAGGATTCGGTGGGTGTCATTCTTATATCATTGTTGCACATGTTTTCTATTAGAGGGTAATTCCTCCCATCTGTGTGTTTGTTATACCCTCAATGCTAGTCACGAACCCAGGGCCTACTAGAGGTGAAACTTAGGGGGTAATTATCTCTCTTCTCACATTTCAATCCCAAGAGGGGTACGCATTGTGGATAGGGGGTCGTGATAGAGTGGTATCAGAGGGAGGTTGAGGGAGAGGATGGAGTTTGGTGTTAACCACATGTGAGGTTGCATGGGTTGGTAGAAACATAGTGTCATCTATATTTATCAAGCATTGTAAACAATATATACTAGCCGAGACAAAAGTATATCATTCCCCCCTATAATCAGATTCCCAAACCATTATTTTTATAGTGGATACTAAATTGGGAGATACTAATTTCAGGGTAGAGACCTAGGAAAGGATCATGCATCATTCCGCTTTGTGCCTGTGTTTGAATGGATAGACCTTGGGATATGATAATATAAAGTGAATAAAACAAAACAGTTAATTAATGTTAAAGTCTTCCACATTCATGGTTTAGGAGCTCTAAATGTCTGTTAATTGGTAGGTATGACTCCCGGTAGACATCCTCTTCATTAATACATTTGTGAACAGTTTCATCGGTGAGACATTTGTGAACAACGTCATTGGTGACACATTTGTGAACAATGACTTTGGTGGGACATTTGTGAACAATTTCATCAGTGAGACATTTGGGAATAGTTTTGTCGGAGGGACATTTGTGAATAGTGTACATGGTGAGATAGTTGTGAACAATTTCATCAGTGTGATATTTTTGAACTGTGTCGTCAGTGAGAAATTTTTGAACAATGTCATCAGTGAGACATTAGTGAATAGTGTCATCAGTGAGAAATTTGTGAACAATGTCTTCTATGAGAAATTTATGAACTGTGTCGGCACTAAGACATTTTTGAATAGTTTCATCGGTGAGACATTTGTGAAAAGTGTTTCCAGCTTCCTACAGTTTCCCCCCCTATGATGTTTTCTGTGATGTTAAATGAATTCAAAGACTTGTTTTAAGGTATTTAAGGCTGATTTAAATCCCATAAATCCTATATTACTATTCCAAAATTTAATTTTTCCTTTACTTGGTAAAACCGCTTAGTGTGGATTGATTCTCTTTTAATAGAAAATATAAATCAAATGTCAAACTGTTGCTTCGTTTAGATTTTCAAAAGAACCCTGATATCTTCCACACTTATTATCACTTTTATGCTTTCATTGATACAATATTCCCAAATTTCTTCCCCCCATAGGAATCAAGTGATTAAAACAGAATCCTTGGATCATGTTTTCCATAGAGTATTTCTACTGCATGTGCACCCCCTATTTTGGTGCATCCAGGAAGTATTGATCCGTATTTAATATAATGTATATTCTACCACCATTATTATGGTTTCCTCAATCTATTTCCTCCCATTTCTCCTTTACATGTGTAGGAATGTGATCTCTATGTTTCTAATAGTGCTTTCTTGGGTGTTGGTTGATGGAGTTGTGTCGCGACATCCTCAGGTGGATGCAATCATTGTGGGAGAGGAGATCGTGATCCATTTTGTTTGACCATTCTCATGTAAAGAACCTCAGAAACCTTTTGAGGTAGGTGATTCATGGCTTATATTTTCTATTTACCTACAGAAGTAGAGTTATTATGCTTTATCCCACTGAATTATAATGCAATTGACATATTAAATATTTTAACTCGATTAAAGAATTAGTATTTTTTCTTAGATATATTATTGCCTCTTATTTTGATGGATTTTGTGACATATTTAATTTTATTATTTATCATGTAGTTATTGATGTAAATTGGTAAATAATTTAAACTGGGATTAATTTTAAATTATTTTCGTAATGATAAAGAGGAATGTTTAATGAATCTCGCTGTTGTTGTTGTGATTTGATGATAATCAAATGGATACAGTTATGAATGTTTAATTGAATCGGTTAATTCAATATGAAATAAGGAACCAGTTGTGTTATAATGATAATGGCTTATAGGGTTCTGAGTTACCCACTTTCTTGTAATGTCCAAGTGCCTTATGATTTAGAGCTTCGAGTGTTCATTGTGTGTGAAAGCTGAATGCCTTGTTTAAGGATACAACACAATTTATATATTTTTTGTTTTTTAATTATTGTGATGTGAAATGATCCTAGCATGGATGAGCCAAGAGGCTATTGTGGCATGTTGGACATGTAGGCCTAGGGGTTTTGGTGGTATCATTTGATACCTAGAGGGGTAGGATACGTCGATTTATGCCTGTGGGTGTCACAGATGACACCAAATATGATGAAACATGTTTGATGTGAATTTTGGATGCTTGTTTAATCTTTTTGTTTGTTTATATGCATTAATTTCCCCATTGATAGAGGTAGATGGTCTTTCTTACCACCCTTCAAAAGGAAATGACGATGAAAAGGGTATGTTGGGTGCATTCTGCATTTATCCTATCTAGGATAGATGGGTCTACGCTCCTACTATAGGTGGAAAAGACATGATCGGTAGTTCATCTACTCACCATGTTTAGCCCCTTATGTTTTTTTTATCTCAAATGTTTTCATAGAATACCCCAAAATAAGGAAAGTGGTAATGATGCTAAATAAATGAATAAATTATTTTTAACCCATGGGGTTGGAGCTTGCTGGGATGTAATACTGAGGTTATACTTCTAATGAAACAGAAACTCAGTTTGGTTATGCTTGGGGGGAATGGATCTTTGTTGTGATGCTAATAGAATGTAATGTGGACCAGATAATGGCCAATTAATGGATAAATAATTAATCAATGTAATGTAGAATAGATAAATGGGAGAAGTTATTTAATAAATTTCATTAAATGGTTGTGTGTTCATAATATATGTAGTCTTATTACTGGAAGCTAGGAGTTTGAGAGACGTTATATTTAGTTGAGTCTAAAACTAATTTTTTCCCATAATGTGGTTGTGAGCTAAATTATATCATGTACTTTTGTGTTTCTATATCCTAACCCACCCTTTGGATTAGGGAAACTGATAATCTGGGGATTTGGAGCCATGAGGGGTGTTTTCCCCAATATCCCTAGTGGGAGGATGGATAACTGACTTACCCCTTTGGCCCGACTCTATTATCTTGGTAGTTAATTATGATGGTATGCATGATGGTTAGATTTACCGCATATATTTGGGTAGAGGGCTATAATGGATTGTGTTTAATTCCCACACATATATTCTAGAGATAGTTTCCTATGTACTACTATAGGTATAATGTGTATAGGGTGTAATGGCTTGAGGATCCTTACTCTGTGCATGGGCTGTAATGGCTTGAGGTATAATCCCCACTATATGATAAAAGTTATGTGGGATTGGGTGGCTCCTAGAAACTACCTGGTTACTTATGGTGTGTGGATGGTGTGGTGATTTTCCCAGGTGTCTGCGTGAAAGACTTTTTTTTGCAAGAGGTGCATGTTGTGGTGCTCACGTTGGTGTCTTCGGGCCATCCACGTAGAGAGGGATAATTAGGACGTCCTACATTGGGGTAAAGAAGGAAACTAGTAGGGAAGTGGTATAGGGGTACCCTTTATATTCCTTATTATATTATATACTCTTTTATGTGATACTTGGTGATATTATCCATGGTGAGGATCAAAACATATTGTACCTGTTTAGGTGATGATTTAGTTTCACTTGTTGTTCACTATACTTAGGGATAATTTCATTACTTTTTCATGAGAGGCTCCCGGGATGATCCCACAGAGTATGCTGTTATACTAAACCTAAATTATATAAGCTATTTTTCAAGTCACATGGAGATGGTTTGAGATCAGGTTGGTTATTAATAGATAGGGGATTCAGGAGATGTTTGGGACTTGTAGTCTTTGTTGTTTTACTTTATTTTGGTACATTTAGTTTTTTCCTTTTAGTTGTAGTAGTTATTTAATGACATAACTTATGTTCCCTTGGGTTTCTTTTACATTGTAGTCTGACTCAGATTTTGTTACTGTCTGTCTAGTCTCTCTTTTTCACTTGTTTTCTCTTAGAGGGTAATGCCTCCTATTTGTGTGTTTGTTATATGATCAGTGGTAGTCTCCATCCTGGGGCCTACTGGAGATGGGACTTGGGGTCCATTATCTCTCTTCTCATATTGTCGGTCGAAGAGGGGTATACATTATAGGGAGGGGGCTGTGACATGTAGTCTTAGGTGTGGGATGCAGGGGGGATCCCTATGGACCATGTATATAATAGTGACCACCACACTATGTTGGAGGGTGATAAGGATCTAAAACAACTAGGAATTTACACCACATTAAATAGGGTTATCATCTCAGGTTTCCTGGGCATGGGGTTATTGAGGACACCACGCCATGGTGGGAAACACTAAGGCATGGTGGCAGTTGACTTAGGAATTGAAATGGATAATTTGGATGATGATTATATACGGAATGCTATAACTCTCAATTAATATATATTTAATCATTAATAGGGGTTTTAATGCATATTAAACTCAATTTTAACTTGATTATGTCATTTATCCCCCATTCACATTCTAGGGTTTTCTATCCAACTGATTCTAGTTAGTGTTCTATATGTTTTTACTGCCTCAAAAACTGTCTTAGGATGATCCCTTCATTCCCAAGATTGTTTGTGTTGATCTACTATCATGAGTATTTCAGAATCTTCATTTACAATCACCATTTATAAAGGGGATTATATTTCCTTTATGAGAAAGGTTGGTGTCTCCAAACAATGGTTCCTTCTCCTATTACACATCATGGCACTTTCGTTTTTTATTGGGTTGGATTGTTAAAATGGTTTAGTTAATATCTACGAGGGATATTTTATGTAAATTATTCTTTGTTTTCATAGAGAAGGTTTTTTAAATGTGGACTTATTTAAAATTAGTTTTACAAACATCACATTTTCAATGAAATTCCATTATAATTTATTTTACTCTAAAATCATTTTTAGGAATGGGATCGATAATGATTATCATTTATAAATATCTTATAAAATTATGATGATAGTTTATAAAAATATTTTATAAAAAAATAACACTCTAGGAAACTTGGGTATTTTTGGTTAGTAAAATATGAAAAATTTATTGTGGAACCACCTGGGGTCATGATTACGATATTGATAGACTATGGTGGGAATTGTTTTCATATGATTCACATTATTATTTATTTTCTCCATCCTATCCAATTATTGTATCCCTATAGAATATGTACCATTTTTTCATGATTTTATTCTTAATGATATATTTTATTCCCTGATTTAACACATGTTTATCATTAGACTTGTGAATTATTTTAACCTCTATAATATCATTCAGGTTTATTTCTATATTCGAATATATTTAATTAGATATTGTTTTAAATTAAAATAGAAGGATATTTTTAGAGAAATTTTACTAAATGATATTATTTATGAAACTTTTAATGTTTTAAATATAGAAGTAGAAGTCCGTGTGGACATACATTATATAAACTAAATATGGTATATTACTACGAGGTTTCCTCACACACTACATATTAATATGGGTGTATGGAGACTTAGTTTTATATGATATATGTAAAGGTAATGTGCCACATAACTTTATGAATTCTCTTGGTTTTTTTAACCATTATTTGATTTAGGATGGTAGTGACGGATTCCCACTTGGAGTCTTAGTTTTGGTGTTGGACTTATTTTGTTTACATAGATAACCTTCTAACTTGTTTTGTTAGGACTCATGGTTAAGTAACAATTCATCAATTTTGTACTCTATTTTCATCTATATATTATTAGAAATTATACATGTTCTATTTTATCTTTTGTTTTCAATCCTTTCCAAGGGTTTTTTGATACCCATGTTATTGTCACCTACCCACGGTGACTAGGAACACGCTTCATGATTTCCGATGGGAAATCATGTGTGTCTTTTCAGGTTGACCCAAGCCTGTTCATTACAAAATGGTGTTGGATCCACCATTTATTTCATGATTTGTTAGTATAATAGAGTTTGGATCATCAAAACATTCATAGTATATATGGAAGGATCCATGACCAGTTTGATTCCATATATGACCTAGAGTTTTCATTGGTGTTCATGTATTTTTCATCAAGATAGATCTTGATTTTTGGGAATATTTAGTTAAACCTAATTTTTGGTTTATTCAGTTGAACCTTTTAATATCCATTTATTGGTTTTGTATGTTTTCATATTTCGCTCATTGAATATATTATTTTCTTAAAATTATTTTATTCGAAGGAATTTATGTATTTTTAAAGTTAGTAATTTTATGAAATGTTATATTCCATAACTAATTAAGAGTTATATCTTGGGATAAAAATAAAATGACTCCTAGAAAGATCACTTTGAATCAATGGGAAGAACCGGAAGGGAAATTCCCTTTGGTAAGCCCTCTAGTTAACCCAACTATTGTTGAAATGGTTATCTAGACTATTCAATCCATGGGATAATTGGGTGGTTCAAAATAGAAACAGACAAAGGGTATTTCATTATAGTATACTAAGAAAACCCCACTAATCATCAATGGAGAAGAATAATCCTAAGAAAATGTGGAGTGGAATGAAAGAATAGAAATCATTTTTTACTTCTTGAAGAATCCATAAAACTCTAAAGTTTTATTTTTCACCTATATACTTGAGGGTCCAATAATGAAATAATGGAATTCCATTTTGAAAGCTAAATTAAAAGAGGAACTCACATAGAACATATTTAATATTTCCATTAATCAATTGATCTACCCTGATATGTTGTACGTGGTGAAGGTTATGAATTTTGTGCCTTTGGTTGAAGGAGACCATTATGTGATGCAGTATGATACTTGTTTCCCTTAGTTGGTTCATCTATCTCCTGAAATTATCACTAATGACTACCAAAATTCTATAAAATTTTTATATAGTTATGAAACACATGATTCAATTGATTCTTATTCTCATATGTTTCTCATCCTTCACTGAGGTGGTTGATAAATAATTAACAGATGAGGTTGATCTAGTCATGAGGAAAGATATTTAGTTAGATTCTATTATACTAGGGGGAATCCAAAGTGAGTTTTTAGATATAAATGAATTCATGGTAACCATGATCATATTACATCAATATATGTTACCAGGTCTTCTTTGAAAAAACACCATGTGTTTTTCCTCTAGTGTAAAATACTTAACCATAACAAGATTGACTTTATGGTATCACATATTCTAGAGGATTTGGATCCACCCTTACCAAGGTCTACTAGGTTTAGTGTGATGTAGTAAAAGGATGTGTTTCTCCTTATCAGATAATATAAGATAATCATGAGGTGATGAAATCATAGGGAGGGACTATGGTTATATTTATTTATGCAGTGTAGTTTTCACTAGAGGAATATGATCATGGGATATCTACTTGAAGAGTTATAATGTCTATTTAGCACTCAATAGTATTGAATTTGTTTAAAAATGGTCCTAATATTTATTTAATTTAGCATAAGATGATTTATTTTTTAGACTTATGATAAAATATTATTGTATTTTGATGGATCTTTCCACTCCCATGGAAATGAACAAAAATATTTTTTTAAATATTTTGTGTGAGGGGTTCTCTTCACTGAACTCAAGATTGTGTGGGATTTCTCAGTCCATGACCATGATGTATTTGATCTCATCATTATTATGAATTTGGTTATTAGTATTATTTACAAAATTCATTGTTTTATTTTTTTGTTTTAGTTTCGATTTTCTAATGGGGTCACTCACATCATCGATGGTGAGTGGGATCCTAGATTTGGGAGAGCATGGCCTATTATTCATGTGACTGTTATAATCTCATTCCAGTTATCAGAGATATTTATTAAAACCATTTACTAGAATTTAAGTTGTATTATTCTGAATGTTCATAATGATTACCTTAATGTCTCTCTTGATTATCTTTATGGTTTAATTTACAAGAGATTAGTTGAGTTTACTGTTGAATTTCTTTTGGGTACAATCCCCCTATCCTTTCCAATTTATTATATAAAACCCATTGAGTTCAAGGAACATAAAATTGACATTTAGGATTGTGATACCAAAGGATTTATATATTTTTGTATGTCACCTTGGTATTCATTTATTCTCATCATAATTAAGGTTGAATGAAGCTTCCATCATTATATTGATTACTGAAAGTTTAATTTTGTGATAGTTAATAATAGACAACATTTTTATTTGATTTATTATCAATATGATCAACTTTGGGGATCTTGATGGATTTATATAATTTATCTATGTCAGGGTACCATCAACTGTGATCCTGATATGAGGATCTTCATAATATATAATTAATGACCATATATAGACAAAATGATAATTCAGTTATTGAATTTGATTATAAAAATGATTCGATTGTGTTTATGGATTTAATAAATAAGATATTTCATTAGTTCAAGGAATCATTCATGGTTGTTTTTGTGGATTATATTATGGTTTTTCTAGTTAAAATCATCAACAAATATATCATTTGGTCATTGTTTTCAGAACACTGAAAAAAATCATTTATAGGGAAATCCTTCTAAATATTAGTTTTGTATCCAATAAGACAAACTTTTTGTGATATTTATTATCTAATATGGGGAAATCTATAGATATTATATAGATTCATGTGGTGATTTCATGGGATAAACCAAGGAATGTGTTTGATATTTAGAGATTCTTGGTTTTGGATGGGCCTTACAAGAATTTTTTTTGGATTTCCCCAATCTTCATTCTCTAATGATATATTTGACCCAAAATAGTTCTATGTGTTAATGGAAGGATAAGTATTAGAAATTGTTTGAGGAACCAAAAGTTAGGTGGAATTTATCTCTAGTTCTAAGTCTCATGGAACCATGTCCAGGTTATGGAATTTTCTACGATCCCTCCTGTATGGGATTATGATTTTTTTTGGATATGAGGGAAACATGTAGAGGCCTATGGATCACACAAACTATTACCTTATGAGAAAAATTATCCTACCCAATATCATGAGGCAACTAAAATTATGTATTCACTCAAATATTTGTGCTACAATACATTTAGAGAGAGGTTTACTATATATTCATATCTTAATAGTTTGAAGAATATTAATACCCAATAACAAATAAAAGTATGGAAAATATCGTGGGATGTGTATCTTCAAAATTTAATTCTCAATATTTCATACAAATCCAGGAAGGGTAATATGGTTGCTTATTTTTTGAGATAAATGTTATTGACTACGATATGATAGAACTTGTAGAATAATGGTCTTTTAAATGTCTATTTAATGAGATGTTATAGGATGTGGAAAAATCGAATGAGATATTGTTATTATTGTGGGTGAAATAAGATTCTTATTTGGGTTATATAATTTTTATTGGACTTGAAATAAACATTGATTGTCCAATTTTTAATAAAACTTATTATGGTGGCAAAACCATAGGTGACTAGTCTCAGTTTCCTAATAGCGTCTTTCATTTATGAGGAAGAATGGTAATTCTGAGAAATATGCAGTAGAATATAATGGATAGTGGACATCGAACTTGTTGAGCTATATAACATTGGTCTACTATGATGTATCATGATATGAGACATTGATATTAGTCATTAGGCATTAGGTAGTTAATGGAATAAATCATATAATGATGCCTTACCAACAAGAATATTATGGTGGAAAATCAAAGACCTACATGTTTATTGAAACCATTACAAAATCTAGTTTAGAAGTGGTATGAAATATCTATAGAATTCATTTAATATCTACCAAGAATTCATTCATGGAAATACATGATTTGGGTTACCATTGATTGAATATTTAAATCATAACATAACCTTTCTATTAAGGATATATCATAGGTAGAAGATCTAGGAAACATGTATGTCTCTATGATCATAAATCTCCATGGAGTGCATTATTATGTTCCATAACATGGTTTTTGAATGGGTTACAAGATTCAATTGGTACCTAATTGAAGTTAGTCATGGAATACCACCTTAATATGTATGTGAAGACAAAGTAAACCATTCAAATTCAAGAGGATATGTATCAGGAATGCATTCATGATTTTGATGGTTCTTCATAAAATCATTTTACAATGTCGGAGTTCACCAATCACATCATTTATCAGACTTTGATTTAGATAGAATTTTTAAAGGGTTGTATGGGTGGCAATTTAGATCTCCTTTATGTTTGTAAGAGTTTGGTGTCTGTTCTTTAATTGGACTGAGTCCCATTGAAGAGATAATGAATAATTTTAGTTAACCAGAAATAAGTTATTCTTAGATTAGGGTCTCCAGAAATCGTATGCAGACTATCTTCATCCCCCATTAGAGTATACATTAGGTGATTGGGTTTTCCTCAAGGTTTCTCCTCATTTTGTACATTTTCATTTATGATGATATGGTATGTTATAACTGAGGATTATTGATACTTTCATAATCATAGATCATCATAGAAATGTTTCATATTGGTTGTACATAATGTCCCACTAGAAAACAATTCGTGATGTGTTTCATGTTTCACATATAAAGAGCTATCAACCTGACCCATATCATATGTCTAAATGGGAAAATGTTGATCATAAACCCAAAGAATCAGTAGTTGATCTTCCAATTATGGAACTATCTTGTAATAAAATTCAATAATTTTTTTAATATTGAATTGTATATGGGATATCGATGAGATACAAGAGCGTTACGTACTAAAAATAAAACTGTGGCCTTAACTCTTTTTGAGTCCAGAATCCTGAGTGATTTATATGGATATAAAGTGGAATTGTGGGGAGAATTATGACACCCTCTAGATTATATATTTGTTCTATTTCAAGGATTGAGTTGGTTAAATTCGTCTTCTGAATGTTTTGGTGGTGAATAATGGATTCAGGAGTGGTTTTTTAGTTTTCTATGGAACATGGGATCAAACACACCATGGTCAAATCTATGTTGAGCCTAAAAATTGACTATTTGAAAAGGGAATGGCCAATAAACCCATGGAAGGGCCTAGTCTTAGGTGTGAGATACTTGGGGTATCTATATACACCATGGAAAAAATTTCCACAAAAACACTATGGTTTGTTGTCATGGTGGGTCAAAAATAGCCTTGGTTTATACAACACACTGTAGATGGTTGTCATGTCAGGTATCCTAGGTGTGGCATGATCAAGGCCACCACACTATAGTGGGAAGCACCAGGAATCATGACTGTTATTTTTAAATTGAAATGTATGATACAACTACTGCTCCTCTAGGGGAAGTTACACCTCTTAATGAAAGAACATTTGATCATTAAAAGTTTGTTTTTAATGCATCTAAAACTCTAGTTCCCCAATATTAAGTCATTCCTTGTCCTCTAGAAACATATTTCGATCCAGCTGATTACATGAAGGATTTTGGGAGTTCTTCATTCTTTATGAAGTGGCCTAGGGTGATCCTATAATTATTATAATTTTCTTTATTGATCTCATATCATGAATTTTTGGGACTCTTTGATTCTAATTACAATTTTTGAAGGTGATTATGTTTCCTCCATTGGTGAAGTTAGTGACACTATACAATTTTTATTTCTCATGGAATAAGTTATGGTTATTGTGTTTTCCTTGGGTTTGGGTTGAACAAATCATTGATATGATATCTATAAGCTATTTTTGGGTAAATACATCTTTTTTCCATAGAAAATGATTTTTTAATGTGTTTTTTTCATGAAAATTCGTTATAGGTACTTCATGTGTATGCTGGAATTCTTAAAATATTATTTTGACTCTAAAATGACTTTTTAATCATTGGAGTGCTAATGATTTTCTTTTTGAAATATATTATAAAATTTTGAGCATGGTTTTATTGAATGTTTTTGAAAACATAAAACCTTAGCAATCTTGTGTGCATTGGGTTATGGAAATATGTAAACATTAGTGATTTTAGAACCGTAAGGGGTAATGAATTTGACACCATTAGAATCTAAAAGGACTTTATATCATCATATTAATGTTATTATAGATTAGTGTTCCTTACGTGTCCTAGTTTTTTATACCAATAGGATTGATCCCATATGTGTTTGGTTTTATTATTAATGATATTTTTTTATTAATTTATTTCTCACATGATTATCATTTGAAATATTGATGATTTTCAAATCTATATTGCCATTCATGTTTATTTCCACATTCTTGTAGCTTTCATTATGGATTATTTTAAAGGAAAACCAAAGGACTCCCTTTGGGAAATGTTTCTAAATGAAATTATTTATGATTTTTTGATTTGTTTTAAGGAATTAAATTATTGTTTCATTGTGAAAAAAATTCTAAATTTTCATGGTGTTATCCTAAAGAGAATATTTCTCAAACCCTGTATAGGAAATTGGGTTTAGACTATGTTTGTTTTATTGTATACAGGTAAAGAGAAGGGTCCCATGAAGTTTAATGTCTAATATTAGTTCGTGTCACATCATGGTGGTTTGGGATTCTTATAATGGATGGCCACATAGAATCTCAGTAATTGTAATGACTTGTTTTGATTCAAGGGATGGTATTTAGGATTGTTTTTCTATGTATCACGGTTGAGTATTACTTCATCCACATTTTAGTCTATTTTTTAGTGTATTAATTTTCATTAAGGAGATAATATTTCTTTTTTGGGGAAATCCTTCATATGGTTATGTATGTTGATACCCATGTTATTGTCACTATCTCGTGGTGACCGAGAATGCACTTCAGGGATTATGGAGAGCAATCTTATATAACATGTTAGGTCTATATAGGATGGGCCATTATATGTGTACATAAAACTACAGATTGTTTTCTTCAATGATTTTTGATAATTTATAGAGATATCAAATCGATCAAAAAATCATTTGAATATAATCGTCTAAAAAAAATTATAATAAAACTACAATATTTTAATTATTTACCAAGATTAGTATATATGAAATATATTGACTTAGATTTTATTTCATTCCAATCCATAGAAAATAATTATAACCCCATTATTAAGAACCAAACATACATATTCTGTAACTATATATAATAATGAAAGAGGAATAAACCAAAATAAAAGTCCTACCATGACATTAGATAAATAACTGATGAAAAATAGGTCTTCATTGGTTGATGAGGATGACAATGATAAAAAACTCCGTTAAAGGTTATCAATATTTAATCCATTATTGACACAATCAAAATATAGTTCAATAAGGAGTTCATTATATCCTAAAAAATATCTCATTTGGTATTAATAAATCCGATGATTTATAAAAAATTATAAGATTTCGGGATATGTATGCACAAAAATGCATGATGACAATATTAAGAGGATTTATTAACCATTATTTGATTAAAAAATTATAATTATAATATATATTTTAAAAAAACATTTATCCATTGAAAATGGATAATCCTATGGTGGATTGAAGAAACAAATGTTATACCACCCCAAGCGTAAGACTGATGATTTATATACACCCATAATATTTTATTTCATATCTAATTATCTATTTAGAAGATATATTCAATTTATCAACATTTCATATTTACTGCTAAAAATAATATTTTTATACTTAAATAAATGTTTATCAAGGCCTCATCATCCCCACAGTTCCAAGCTAGATTATCCCGAGGATAAACACCATATCTTAAAATTAATAAATAAATAGATAAGATTTTTATGAGGTCATATTCAATGGAAACATTAAAAATTTAGTCTCAGAAATGTCTCAAGACATTGAAACTCATAATTTAGTTGTTTATTGGTTAGAAAAAAACCAGGAATCTATATACACCCCACTACAATAGATTTTTTCAATGAAAATAAAATAAAATATTGAGCTAAAAAAACTCATGAACCATCATGTTGAAAAAAAATAGATCCTCGTATGCACTTATTTTTCATTGGTTATTTAGCCATAAGTGAGCTTGATACACCAATATGTAGGAAGGGAATTTCCTTTCTAATCACTTGCATCATTATAATAAACCCATTCGACAAAATACTATAAAAAAATATGCATCCAGTTTACACAGTTGTTCTAAGACCCAACTCTCAAAACATTTCTCTATCTAATGTTTATCATTTTATAAGGGATGAAACAAAACCATGAACCATTGATTCCAATCTCAAAAAGGTCCATCATCATGGTTTTGAGAAGTGGGAGAGCCTCATTCATAAACATTAAATAATTCTATTCATTGTTTCTATAGGAGAATTCACATCCATGCCATAGACAATAGTTATGTATTTAAAAAAATTCACACTAATATTAGGATACTTTCTATACTGTAAGTTCCCCTAATTCAATATTAGTTTATATGTCATCTATATTTTGTAATTCCCAAAAACATATGTTTCTAGCTCAAGAATCATAAGATATATATCCCTACATCTCTAACCTATAAATCCATGAGAATCATCCATTGACACCCTAATCGGTAGTTAGTTTGTATACACTAGAGAAGGTATCCTAGTTGTGTTATCCTTCATCGTTTATGAATTCTATTCATGTGGAAATCAAGAATAAAATTAATATCTTCATACTAAAAAACAACATAAAATTTCATATCGGGTGGCCTAATCCATTATAATACAAAGAAGAAGATTTTGAACACTCAAATGAATATGCTCTCTCAGGTTGTGACCCCAATATAACACATTCCAAAGTGACTAAAATCTAAAATGTTTTGAAACAACCTCCACTGACATGGTATAATAAGAGTTTCTATGTAATGGACACAACCACAAAGATCTAATATACATTTCATGCTTAGGGTTTCAATCCACTTGGGATGACTCCACTCAGTTCTTCTATTACAATGATTAATTTGATCACTAAGGGAAGACCACATGCCTCCTAGAAAAGTAGAAGAATTGATCACCACCTTTTTTAAATATCTCTATGTCTATCACCTGAGGATTTTGGGTTGTATAGGGCCATCATTTTAACATCTATATATGAAACTCTCTCAAACAATGGAATATTTAAGAGCAACCACCACTGATCAATGTGAATGTATGACCCATACCAACACTATTAATATCTTATATAAATCTAAATACCACTGAATACTTTAAATCATCTAAAACTAAAGTCCTCCACCAACTGTATCACCCACCAAACCTAGAGACTAAAACACTATTATTTCATCAACAACTATGATATCAACTATGTGAAGGATAATTCTACCACATCAATCTTGACCCATTATATCAATAATTTATCTCATATTTAGGAATCTCAGGAAAATACAATGAAATATTCTTTAGAATCCATATTGGATCCTCTATGAATGAGTTATTTGAAGGGAGTGATTGACATGTTCAAAAAGAGAATAATAGTTTCCATAATTCCACTAACTAATAATTGAATTATATCTCTAGAATACAAGTCAGATCACACATCAACTTCTCATTAAGGTTTAACCATGGTTCACACTTAAAAATCATCCACAAACACTTCAAAAATCACATGAAAATAATTTTCCATATGAGAATATAGAAAATAGTCACAAACATAAAACATGTTGGGTAGATAATTAAGACTCTTAGATGGTGGTATTGATTCACCACACCAGATGGGATACCACACATTGTTGAAGGAGGGACCTTCATTATTTACACAACCACGCTTTAACTTACATTACATTCATTGGTACACAATCAATAAAGAGATATGTAACACTAGATATCATATATTATATAAAGGGGTTTCATGAGAGACCTATTTATCCACTATTGGTATTCTCACATCACTAGGATGGGTGAGTGAAAGACAGTCTCCATCAATGTAAATCATAATGAAACTTCATGGGATTATATAAAATATCACCTGATTAGGACCTACAAATGGCCTAATTGGGGTTCTCAATCTCTACAGAGTGGAAACTATTTTTTTGGTCATAAGAATGAATTATTTGGAATGGTTTGATCCTCAAATAAATAAAACACCACACCCACGATCCCAAATTGGAAATCTGGACTGACCCATTGATAAGTTGGATGTCCACACAATAAAATATAAAATTTCAATATAAATATTAAATGCAAACATAGTATATATTAAATAATAACACATGTGTGGAATAAAATATATATAATGAACTCTACCTTACCTAAATATATCATATATTGAATAAACCACATGAAATATTTAGGCCAATAAGGCCGATAATAAGATATACCAAAACAAAAAACAAATAAACCCAACTGATACAACCTAACTCCTTGAATAAAATGGCAACTCACCTCATCTCATACCTTACATCAATGGAATAACCCAAAATAACATTTAAATTGATAATAAAGCCAAAGAAGAGCACAGTCTGGGCACTTGAGAGAAAACATAGGAGCTATATACACATAGTGATTTATACATGGTGTGACGTAAATGATCCCAGTAGTATATCATGAATAAGTTTCTAAAATTTCATTTAAAATACCATTTCAATTAATTATAGTTAAATATATATGGAAAATTGGTTTTTACATGCATATATACTAAAACCAAATATCATGTAAAAAATATTCTTTTTAAAACTTCCCATTCAATGATTGAAATGGTTGGAAACTAGTTATTTTTACTATACACATATAAATACATGGAAATTTGTTCATTTAGTAAATTTAGGAAAAAAGATAAAATCCATTTCCACATTCAATTTTTTTTTTGGAAAAAACTTTTGGTGAAAAATATATTACTTTTCATCAAAAACCTACTTTCAAAATTATTTTATAATTTTTTTAATGTAAACTAGAATCATAACTATAATGAAAATAGAAATAGTCTTTTTCTAATGATATCAATAGATTATAACAGAAATTATCAATAAGAAATGGTTCCTTGTTTGATGTCAATAATAGGGGATACAAGAAAGAAATATACCTAACCACTTAGATGATTCCTCTATAGAATCAAGGTATCTTGGGAAACAAATTAGGACATACCATGGGAAGTACTAGACTTGAATAAGTATTGAAGGCTATATAGGTCCCCTAGTGAAACTGAAACATACCGATGAACACCATATTTTTCACAATGTAAAAAATAAACTCATAGGAGGGAAAAATCCCTTATGGATCTAGAAAGTGATCACACAATTCCCTAGTGTAAAAAACCTAAAAATATTTAATTAATAACTCATTCTCCCATGTTAAATGAAATAATAGGATAGAAAATGATCCATTATACCATCACATAATAAATAAAAAAACAAAATAGAGCCTGTATATGACCTCCAACACCATCAAACAAAAAAACCAATATATATGAAAATGTGTCTCACAAGATTAGAAAATATAAATGGTCTTGAAATGGGAACCACAATCCCCAATATACACATTAATAATAAGTGGATAAATACAGAATTAATCATGTTTTAAAACACTTTATTAAAGGTTCATAATAGGCATATCCCGTTCAAAACTATACCCAGATGCTGAGACATTTTACACCATTATATATCCAATTATTAAATATAATTTAAAACCAATTAAATGGTAATCAACATTCAAAACCATTTAAAACATACAAATTCCACTTTGAACCAATTGTGAGTTTAATATATATAATCTTTTTGAAATAATTCAATGTGACATCATTTAACACAATTCATGAACCAAATGGTGAAAAACACTCTTAAACGTCAAATTTCATTTAAAAAAAATCCATATTTAAATTAAAAAAGACATTTAATTAAAACAAGCCTTTGTAAAACCAATTAAACCCTTAAATAAATTTATGCCAAGTGATCTAACACATCAAATGATAAGAAAATATTCCACAACAATCACATATTCTTTTAATTTATCTAAATAACGAATTTAAAGCTAGAATGAGTTTAATGATTTATAATTTTAAGTAAACTTAGGGAAAAAATACCATGGAATAATCATAAGCATTTAAAAAAATCATTCCCATCAATAGTTAATTCATAACATTGCAATAACATGTACTCAACAGGACCCAACAACCAAATCCTCATATTACAAGCCACACCTATCTTTTTTCCTTTGTTGAAAAACCACTAGAGAATATATATGGAGATAAAAAAAAGAATAAATGGAATAATTGCGAATAATAAAGGGAAAATAAATATAAAGGATGGGTTATCTTATATTTTCTATCTAAAATTGACAGAGGGATTCTAAAAATTGAAGGCAAGTTAAGGGGAGGATCTAACCCTAAAATAACATGGGAAAGTTGAAGAGATTGAGAAAGTGAGGAGGGTGTATAAATGTTAAAAATAAATTAGTTATATGGAAATGTCACCAATTATTTTAATATAAGAAACCCAAGTGGTTAGGTTACATAATTTGGTAAAAAATGCTCTAATTGTGAAAGGTCCATTGGACAAGCACAACACACTCATACAAGTTGGATGTATGGTTTCCAAAACACACATAAACCAGGAAAATTTCTTTTTTAGACCACATAAACGTTTTTCACACTTATTTCATGCTCTCTACTATCCATGAACAAGTCATTTTGTAACAACTATATAATCATAAAAGGTATTGCATAATTTCTATTGGTTTTTACACTGTTCAGGTTCAACCATGAACTTTCTGTACATAATAGTAATGTAAGAGAAAAAAATAATGGCCCTTAAATAATGGTAGTGTCATAGTTTCCTCTAATATATGCACACTAACCATGTAATAGAAGAAAATTTTCAAAAAAACATTGTTTTATGCCCAAAAAAATGAAAAATATAAAAAACCAAAATTAATTTACAACATAATAAAAAGATGAAATGTTGGAGTAAATATTATCCCCACTATTCCAATTATTACCTTATTGAGTCATTGATAAATTTAAATGAATAGGGGGAAACGACATGTTATAAAGAGGGAGGGAAACACTGAGTGAACAAAAAACTCCTCAAAAAAGTTAATCCAATCCTTGAATTTAATCATGTGACTCCATGAATAAGATGACCAACAATAACTAGATACTTTGGATCTGTGAAAATGGAGACCTATCATAGGCCTCCAAAAAACTCATAATTATACAAAAGTGGTGAAATTAATAATAACCACTTTTAAGAGTGGGAAACAACACTAAGGAAGGAACACAATCACTATGATAAAAAAAGATACAACAACCATATATAAAATGATATAACTATGTGAGGATAAATTTTATAACATCAAGGAAACCACACTTAAGGATTTGCAAATGACTATCAAGAATTTTCACAAAAATCCATCACATGCCACATCATCAAAATGGAATAAATTATTAAATCCAAAGACACGGCTTAATAAAAAATTACAAGGGAACTATCCTTAAGTTAATATTGAGAAGAATAGTGAACTAGAAACTCATACACAAGTCAATATCTAACAGTAGACCTATAAATATTTAAAAATACACCAACCATTGTATAATATTAGTGGGTTCCAAGTTTATCATAGACACCTGCACCACATACTGAAGAATTAATCTTGTATAAACCACAAAAGATCTAGAATATTGAGAGTCTAAAAACATTTAAATTGATAGGGTCAAAAACCATGGAATTATCCCCACCACAATAATTAATAACACAAAAATGAGGAAATAATAGGTATATAAGGAAATCACCCAATTGAAATCACCTTAAAAGCATAAACCTTCTCTAAACTAAGTAAGGACCAAACCCATAATAAGGAATCACCCAAAACTACATCATTATATCCAACACCCCAAGAAAAATTTTCAAACCATATTTATTAAAACAATTTAACACCTAAATTTACTTAAAAGCAAGGTTAAGGTAAGATAATTTCATCCAAATTTACATTCCATTCATAATTATTTTCGATTATGAACCAACTCACTTTTATTTTTTATATATACTGCCTTTCTACATATTATATCATGAATATCATGAATAACATTAATATAAGGATATTATATGTTTTCTTTAAAGTCATAAATTCATGGTTATTATTATTTAAATGTTTGAAAGTGGCATGGGACTATTTAGATTATTTAATGATTATTATTCTCAAGAATGTTCTTAAGTATTTTATTTTCAATCTCACTTATTTTTGTGATTACTAACTTTCTCTTGACACAATAAATATATGGTAATAAGTTTTCATTGGAAATTTACTTAAATATATATATTATCATAAAATGGATATTAGTATTGTATAAATCATATACCATTTTACATACTATGTATACATTGAGAATTTTTTGATTAATTTGGGAAATATTGATAATTCTGTATTCTTTTTTCAATATAGATATTTGATAAGGAATATTTTTTATTTAAATAATTCTATATGAGAAATGATTTTGATAGAAAATTATGGGAAGATCATGGACTTTATATATCACCTTGATGCATTGGAAGGTTATCATGAGACAAATAATTTGGTGAAATTAAACGGGTTTCTATCTGTATTTTTAACCATCTTGTGAATGGTCCTGACAGTATAGGTTCTCGTGTGCCTCATTCATTACATCTAGTTATTAATAACTTCTTTCATATGAAACTAATTATTATGTAAACATGAGATTTTTGGTGAAAATATCTATGGATATATTTCAAAAAAAGTTTATCGATTTGATGGAATATGTTTTAGTTTCTTGCCTTTCTATATTGATTTTTCCTTGTCTATTTATTGAATGGAAATCATTTTTAGTTAATCACCTTTGAATGTTGATTTATTCAGATTTATTCATTATTCCATCCTCTTTACCTACCCTTATTGAGCATTTAAGTTTACCCTAATTATATTTCATTTTCCCAGGTTATAAAGAAGTAATTGAATAATCTTTCAAGGATTTAATTTGTTTATTTTTTTATGTATCATGTTTTTTCTTATTTCCCAATGTATTATGGGTATCATGTATGTAATATATCCTTCCAAGAGGGTTAATATTATTAGTTCTTTAGGATTTGATTCCTTGTAATCATGCCAATGTATTAAAATAATGCACTAGCTTAGGGCATCTAGAGTTGGGGCACTACAGATCTCACTAATGTTTTCTTATCCTAGTTTTAGAGATTGACTAAATAACCCTTTGAAACCAAATATAGTGACATAGTATTAACTTACATGGTTATTACAACTTTTTAGATGAATATTCATAACATTAAAAAAGTGTTTTCTCAAGGAGCTGATTAGTTTAGTGTATTTCAAAACATGGAACACCATCTTCAAACATTGTGAAATATATTCAATGTTCTACCAAAATATATTCACTTATTTGAATCATACTTAGAACCTTTCTTCATATCTTAGGGAAAGGAAACAAAAAATGACATGAGTTTAGATGCTCAGTTAGGGTAAAAAAAGGAGAAACAAAATCATAAAATGAATATAAGATTATGCGAACATGATAATAGCATTTAATGATCATACCCTAAAAGTCATAGATTATATAAATGAGTCATGTAATAAATGTTAGTAGTTCATAAGGCAGGAATCATAGTGGATAGAATAGAATGATCCAAAAAAAACATAAGATATGAATAAGATATGGAACTTGTGGCATACAGATAGAGATATAAAATTGTAGTTCAATGATACCTACCAATACCTTAATAACTTGTTATACCTGGTATAATAACCCATGTACCTAATTTAAGCTTGGGATTCCATCCCATGTACACTCTTGTTTCGGCCTTGGGATTCCCTCCCGTGTACCCTCTTACTTAAGAATTAGGATGATCTCTTGTTTCAATATTGTTATTCCCTCTAGTGTACCCTCTTATTTTTGGATTGGGATGCCCTATCGTTTACCCTCTTGTATTAGGCTCAATATTCCCTCTAGTATTGAGATTGGGATTCCCTCTCATACACCCTCTTGAGGTAAAAAATTATCATTACCCAATGCATTAGAGGGAGATATAGGTCCCACCCATCTCATTTGGAAATCATACATAAACATGGAAAAAAATAATAAAAAATCATTTCACAACCCATGAAAGGAAATGGGTGTCATAATAATATAATTGTACATTAACCTTTAAAAAAATATAGGTTTCGTAATCATTTCATTAAATCCTAACTCAAGAAAAGAAGTGGGTTTAAAAAATTATATTACCCATTGAAGAGGAACATGTTCCATAGAAATCGTTGCATATAAACATAAACCATTAAAGAAATAATATGAGAGGTGTTATTGGATCATATCCTCAGTAATGGATAATATATGAAAAATTATGTCATCTTATATTGGGATGTATATTGAAAGATCACATGAAACATTTCTTATGGAAAATATCCTTTCTCTAAAAATCTGATTCATAAAACCATTTAAAATACTTTTATTATAAAGAAAACTAAAAACATTTACCTCAAAAATATAAATATTTATTTAATTTTTTTAAAAAAATTCCTTTAAAACATATACAAATTAATTGAAATCCTTTCTTGGGAGAATGAAAATTTGAAAACACATAATGGAATCCTTGAAAATAATTTAAAAACCATTTTAAATAGATATGTTTTTTGAAACACCATATTTATATAGAAAAATTTTTACAAAAAATAAACTTCATGAATATTAAAGAAATAATTCATAAAACAATTGTATACTTATAGAGGATGCATCCTGGAAATGATGGTCATGATGACCTGTTAGTCTGTACATAACAAATTTTTTTGTTTCACAATAAAAGTTTGGTAATATTCCCTGATTGGAAAATAATAAAAGGATAATATTAAAAAAAATTAAGAAATTTAAAATAGGGATGAAAAAAATTATTTAATATCATATGATAATAGTGGTTTATTTTTTAAAACACTTTTAGAAATCACAGTTTTGAAAGAAAACTAATTTTAGACCCAAAGGAAAAATATAGCCGCACCTTCATGAAAATTTATTCTCATTTATCTTATGTACCAAAGAGTGTAAAATAGTACTAATACATGAATATATAAAGGACATACAGAGGATAAAATAATTCATGAGTTTTATTGAGATATGGATAATATGAATTCATTAATGGAAGCATAATTATAAACAATCTTGAAAAGTAATGATATTATTTTAATAAACTCTTACTGCATGGTAACATAGGATCGTAATATTCATTTATGAAAATAAAATTACATAAAGAAAATAATTAAACTGAAAATAATGAGATTAGTTATATCACAAGTCAAAGGTATTATACACACCTCATATAAAAATATAGTTGCGTAACATGGAATGTGTCTCAAAGAAGGAAAATTGAGGCAAAATTACTTTACTTGTCTGGTGACTTTTGAAACAAAAATACCATGATAGAAGGATCATAAAATGGACATATAAATAAAAATAAATTTAAGTATAATAGGCATATAATACATTCATTTTAATTATAAACACTACACCAAAGAAATGATTGGTGAATACGACATGTATCTCATAGAAATAAAATGTGAGACGAAATTCCCTTACCATGTTTCTTGAATGACATCGTATTCATACAAAAATACTTTATAATAACTATAAGTTTTTTATAAATCTATCAAAATACCTTGTTATTATATGTTATAAAATATATGGGTTGATTATGACTTTATATTACCCACATGGTAACAATTTTATATTAATGTTTCACTTCGGGTAATATCTGCTTTGTTCATTGCAAGTGTCTAAATTTATAATATAATTGGTCCTTATACATATATCATGATTTAAAGAAGGTAAAAAATTATTTAAATATAATTTATATTCGGTATATATATATTATAATAATCCATATATTATAGAAGTATGAAATGAAATACACCATTCATGGAGATGGTAGGCCATACATACACATGAAAACTGCTTCTGTTTAATTATCGCATTGAAAGAAAGTATGTAAATGAAATATGGGTATATATATTTACATATAAAATTATTCTGGTTGAATTATTATATATTATATACCATATAATTTCACAAAACCCATCCTTAATACATTCCATGTTGTGTTTGATTGAATCACATCGCTTTTAGGGGGTAATCAACACTTCCTCAAACAAAATTATCATATTTCCACAAAAAGGAATGTACCAAGATATGTGTTGTGATATAAATAAATAAGATAAAATACAAAATAAGTATCATATATATCATATATAAAAATATTTTACATCATAATTACCAACCCTGAAAGGTGGTAAAGGAAAAATAAACAACCGTCATTTCATAAGGCTTTAGTTTGTCATACACATAAACAACATATTCAATACCCATTAGATGAAATTTTGTATAAGTGTAGTTAGATAACATTCAATAACAACATATAATTATATTTAGGATATATTTTTTTATAATCATTTAATTAAGAGAGTTAAGGGGCTTGAATAATGAAATTTATATAATGGAGTTTGAGGAAGGAAATTACCTCTTATTTAGATAACTGCATTTGGTTTTCACCAACGGGCTTCCTTGGATTTATTTCAACCCAAAGGGGGGATTAAAGAAGTAAGTTATAGTTTTTTTCATGTGTATTTGTCAAATAGTGTTAGAACATAAGTAGTTTCATAGGTGTGAGGATGGGGGGAGGTGGTGGCCAATTACAGGGGAGGAAAAGGGATCACTAAGTATTTTTGAAAACAAGATTGGTGTACCCACATTTTTTCATAAAAAATTATAAAAAAACTAAATAATTTATGGATAATTTCATAATTGTTTCCTATAAATGTGTTTTGGACAAGTATTTAGTCTATTTGGGCTCTAATGTTTAAGTTTTATTCCCTTCTTATGCTTAATTTTACCGAAATCATTTTAATTAATTTTAACTACATTCACTAATATTTTTTGTATAAGAAAAGTTTTGCCTTATAATAAATTATATAGTTTTTTTATTAAAATTATAGAATCCATTTATAAAATTTTAAATTACGAAATTGGATGAAATTAATTTAAATTTAATCCCATTGTTGGGACTACAATGCAGGTTTATCAAGTAAAAATGATCAAAATATAGATATGTTTTTATATCCAATTTCAATGTGAAATTAGCTCTAATGACCAAAATTAGATTAATTGATAAAAAAATGGAATAAATAAAATTTTACACCAATTTGAAATATAATTTAACCTATAAATAAATTAAATGAAAAATAGTATTTGAATTAAAATTAAGTTTTTTTCATTATTCTTAATCAATGAATCTTCCTAGAAAAATAAAAAAATCAATGCAAGGTAATTTTTTCATTTCACTTTCAAATATAAAGTATATTTTTACATATATCTTCATAAAAATACAAATTTTTTTTAAAAATGGTTCTCCATTAAAAGGCGGTATGAATTATGTTTTTTAATATTGGTTTTTATTTTTAATATTGGGTTTGTTCTTTATTTTTCTTATCAAATATGTTGGAGGAATATAAATTTTTTTGTTTGAATTTATAACATATAAATTTAATTAATATCATTCACTATTAGTAATTAATTTAACTCATTAATATAAATTTCATTTTTAGTTTAAAAATAATCTTTTATAAAATCATTCCCCTTATATTCATTTGGTTATTGCAATAATTTATAATTAATAGGTAACCAACGTATTAAGCATTATATATTAACAAGTTTGATAAAACTATAATTATTAATTTAGTGTCTATTTTATATCTTATTAATTAAATAATATTATAATAATATATTATTGCTCGATAACACTTAGTCATGCATGTTATCCAAGATATTTTGGAGAGTGAGTCTTGCAAGTAATGTAAGACAATCTCGCTGATCCTTATAGAGAAAACTAAAATTTATTTTGCGTGTAGTGCACAATTAACTTAGTTTTTCTTATAACTCAAGACATACTTAATTATTTAATATAAATAACTATTTTAAGTGTTGTATGAAATTAAAAATATCAAAAAGAATAAATTAATTTGAAAAAATAACTCACAAAATCTAGGGATGTAAAAATATTAAAATTATTTTTTCCATCATGGAGTCACATGTCAATTATAAATCCTTTTTACCACTATAGGCTTAAACCCAAAATATAAACACCTTTTTCTACCTAGAGGAACCACCTGAACAACTATCCTTTTTCACATGGATGCACAACCCAAAGTCTGAAATTTATTTTGGATTCAGTAGCCAAATTACTTCATTTTAATTGGTAGTATAACCCGTAAAAATTACACACATAGAACGAGTAAATATATAAGTACATCCATAAAACCATATGTATAGATTCAATTTTTTTGTTTTAAAGCAGTTGTAAACTCTCTTGTAGAAATATATCAAATAGTTAAATTCTAGTTGAGAGTTGTAGGTGATAGTCAAAGTTTCCAATTCATGTATAGTTCAAAAATATCCTCAATATATTTCATTAATTAAACTGTATCTACTGAACTCTATATATTTAGTTTATCTATAAAAAAAATTCAACAATAGAAGGATATTAGATTTTCTCATTTCTAATACAACAAATAGTTTTTTACTAAATGTGCATGTAAATCATACTCATGTGGCACACAAAATTAAACTATTAAAATAAATTGAGGATGTAAAGTGATAAAAAATTAGTAAAAATAATAACATAAAAATCAATAATTCTAATCAAAATTACTTTATAGAAAAATACTCCCATAAATAATGTGAGACAAGATTTTCACATTCAAATAACATTTAATGTGGAAGTCCTATTTTCCCAAGAAATCAATGTTAAACTATAACCCATGTGATAATAATTAAAAAAACCATTTAAAATGTATTCTTATGGCTTATAAATAACAAATAAGTAATAATATAACATATAAAACATTAATTATATCCCTAATAAACATGAAAAAATGGAAATGTTAAATGTAACATAAAATAAATCATATTTTCAAATATTACAATATCGTGTAGGAAATTTCAAATTCATGTTGGTAAATCTACATAAGGGTTTCAAGTTAGATATTTATTAGTGTATTAACATAGGAGAATCTTCATTTAATAATTAATTTAAGGAAGTTCACTTAACTTATTTGAAAAAGTAGATTCTTTAAATTCATAGACAACATATATAATGTTTTAGACATATAATATACCTTCAAAAAACAAAAATATTTTTTATCTCCAACTGAATTATATTTATAAAATTTCATTATCTCTCTAAAAAACAATAATCACCTTAATCTAAATTTTAATTCCCAAGTTATCATAAAAATACATTATAATAATTATTCTTGAAAATTAAAAATTTTTTAACTCAAAACATACATAGATTTCAATCTATTTTTTTATATTTATAGAGATAAATTTAGATTTTTATTTCTTCAAATTAAATTTAGATATATTTTTTATTTTTCCAATGAAATAATAATCAATTAATTTTTTGTTTTTATCCCATGTTATATTCAAAAAAAATATAAATTCACTCACGGTAGGTTGACATGGTCAGTTGACTCCCATATTGTTGGTACATTTCTTCATGAGTTCAGGGGACACAATTAGGTGATATATTAATTTAACTTCTATATGGTTGGCACATGTTATTCATGCTGCTAGGTAACATGATCTGGTTAAATTGTTAGTTGGATCCCATAAAATATGTTCTTTTGTTCATGTGGATAGGTGACATAGTAAGTGGGATCCCATACGTTATGAGATTTTTTTTTTCAATTTTTCAAGTGACATGGTGAGGTTACATAGTCATTTGAATCCAATATGATTGGAATACATTTTTCATTTGTTCAAGTAAAAAAATTAAGTGGCACAGTTAGTTGACTCCCATATAGTTGGTTCCACTTTTTTTTATGTTTCAATTTCTAGATTATTCCAAATTTTAGTTACAGAATATGTAAAATTATATCATATGGTCTCAAATTACTTATATAGACTACAAAAATTTCTTGAAAAATTTAATACAAGTTATGAGTTATAAAAACTAAAAAAATAAAAACATTTTATGAAAATAAATACTGTGATATGATCCTGAATAAACATAATTTACATAATTCAATTTATTTCGACATTGAAAGAATAAACAAATACATATTTGTAATTATAAAAATATAAATCGGTCCATAGAGTCACTCAACATTCTTAAATTTTTTATAATTAAAAACCATCTATAATTTCAAAAACATATCCCCTATTTTAAAATTATAAATAAGTTAAAGTTAAATTAGAATAATTGTCACTGAGAAAGTGAAACATAAATGATTAACTTACATTAAAAAAATAATACATGAAAAACACAATGTTTCCAACAAAATATTGAAAAATTTATTTTTCAAAATATATAAAAAGAAGACAAAAAACCAACCATTTTCCAAACATGTTTCAAGAATCCACTCTTAAACAAGATAAATTTAAATAGATGTTTGTAATAATTAATGATACATTATTCACAAGATACCCTTTTATGGTAAATAAAAATATATACAGCCTGTTTAAAATATCTAGTACATTTGAGATGTCAAAAAATAACAATACTATGAAAAAATATGTATATAAAATAATTATTATTAATAAGGAGATATTGATTCTAAATTTCATTGAAATTAAATAATTTTAAAAAAATCTTCACATACACACACCTAAACTACCCCTAAATTCAAATAATGTGAATTTAAATGTATAACATTAAAATTTCAAACATGATTTTATAAAGCTTATTAAATTATAAGGGCTTAATAAATATATCATCAATTTTGTTTTTTAGAAATAATTTATTGAATTATATATCCTTTTTGAAAATGATCTCTTAGAAAAGGAAATTAAACATCAACGTGATTAGTTATATAGTGGTTTTTTAGAAATGTAAATAGAAAAATTAATATAAAAAATATAGTAATGTTATTAAAATAAAAAAAAAATTAGAATATATTTTATTTATCCATAATGATTGTGCACAACATGAGGCAATGAATATATATTTAGATTCAGTAGTGGAAAGTGAAATAGATTTTTATTTCTTTGAATACCATGAAGATAATGATTTACCAATGTAAATAGAACATACACGAAGTTATATTTTCTTTCTATCTTGCATCCACCAAAATTATAATTAGAATAAATTATTAAATAAAAGTTATTTATACGAGGGTAAAATAATCTAAGATTGATAAAACCACTAATGTAACTAATTATCATTTTTATAAAAATAATGTGACTTTACATAGGATAAAATTTATATCTTGCACACATTCAAAAAAATCCGTAAATATAGCCAAGATGCAGATAAATATAATAAAATTCCAACCGTTCCTATATAGTTTTTAATATCAATATATTTTATATATTTATATAAATATAACATTAAAGTAGGACGTGGGGGAGTATTTCCACTTTTAGAAGATTCTAAACCAGATATATTAACTAATACTTTAGAATATTTTTAATGATTTAGAAAAATTCCATTATTTATTTTAAAAAATTGTAAACCATGGAAGGATTTCAATTCCCCCAAAATACTCATATCAACTTCTATGGTCATAAATTCTAAAAATTAATTAAATTATTTTAATTGGATTATCCAAATATAAAATCATCTGTATAAATTTATTTCATTCATAATTTCATTATAAATTTCTTAATAAACAATCTCAAATCAACCATTCTTTTTTCAAAATTTTTTTTCAATTGATAAATTGTCAAACTTATAATATTAATTTATCTTTCCTTTTGAATTACCACCAAAGATAACATTACCTACCTTAAATTGATTAAATTATATAAATATGGAAACATCACCGTTATATCCCTTGATCACCCACTTTACATGTACCAAACACTCTTTTTTATTACCCCAAGACATATTTTCAAATTTGATGAAGCCATTAAAAAAAAGTTTAAACCAAATTTTTCAAAACCACATTCTCTCGTAGTAATTGAATCCTCTGTAAAACTCCATCTAGAGTCCATTTATTTATTTTCTTTCTTAAATTTCTTCCTATTATTCTTTTCATTCTTCTGTCTTGGGAAATTGGGCTTGATTTTACCCCTTTTACTCCAATAATAAAAAATTACATCTTGAGAATCATTAGAAATTAAATTACCTTTCCTTTTATCCTTATGATAATCTTTGGATGGTATTTATGATATTTCCTTGAGTTTAAGTTCTTCATTCTATAACCAAATTTTCAAATATGGGTTGTATCATCACTATCACTATTATGTAATGCCTTATAAGAAGAGTATATAAAAAAAATTTATTTTAAATAAACACCCTTCTTCTTTAAATTATCTTCTTTGTTAAGAATTTTTAGCTCTAAATAATATAGTAAAAATGATCCAATAATATCATCAAGATTATATTCCATAATGTTATTAATTTCACCTATAACAACCTTTTTAATAGGCCATTTATTAGGTAGTTCTCTATGGACTCTTCTAATAAGAACATTATTTTCCATAGTTTCTCCCAATGAACTCATACGATTTTCAATACTATTAAATCTATGAAAAATTTTATTTGAAATTTCATCATCATCTACTATAATTTATTGATATTAATATCTTAACATGAACAACTATTTTCTAATAACTTCATTAAAAACATGTTGTGAAACTTATAGAGTTTTATAGATGTCATCAGTAGTTTTACATGATGAAACATGACTATAAAAATTCTTATTTATTTCACAATATAATATTATCATCACCTTGTTTTTAATAACATACATTACTGTGTCATTTATAACCAATGATTCCGGTTCTCATTTGGGAATCTTGTACTATCTTTCCGTAATCATCCAATGATAAATTCTACACGGCTTCAAAAAATATTCTATTTGAGATTTCCACCATCCATAGTAAATTCATTCAAAATGAGGGGGTTTTTAAGATATACATCCATAATTTTAATATATTTATACCATCATAAAGAAGATACTTTCCCCTTAAAGGATACTTCATGAAATATTGAGCACAAATAATATATATATATACACATATATATTTCTTAGGTTCCTCCAATGATACAAATTATAGGTCCAGAGTTAAGATGAAAATATAGCCAAGAGGGGGTGAATTGACCTTTTAAAAACTAATTAACGAATTTAAGGGTTTTATTAGTGTTAAAATATTAGTGTAGTAGAAAATAAAATAATAAGAACATAATTTTTTTTATATCAGTTCATATATAAATGATCATATGTCAACTCTTCACCTTTATAATAACCTGAGAGTGATGGCGCCGAATATAACAAAAATAGTGGAATATTATAATGAATTTTCCCACATAGAGTCACTACATGATTTAAAATCATTCCTCTAGAGGATTAAACCGAAAATGTACTTTACTTTTTCTTCCTAGTCGAAAAATCCAAACAATCCATTTTTCCCCTAGTTGAACAACCCAAAACCAAGATTTTGTTTGAGAGTCAAAACCCAAAATACAACCTTTTAATGGGTAGTATAACCGATTATTATTTTTACATAAATAGAGGATAGAAATAAGTATCACCATAGAACCATATGTACAAATTTATGGTTTTAGTGTTGAATTAGTAGAAAATCTCCACCAGTAAAGGATTAAATAGTGAAACACTAGTTGAGTGCCATTGGAAATCATAAAAGTTTTTAGACCGTGTAAAGTTAAATAATAACCTCAACCAATTATATTAATTGAAATTGATATTTCAGACTCCATTTATTGAGTTCATCCATGAAAAAAAGTTCCAACACTAGAAGACTATTATAATACCACTTTTCTTATACATCATACAATTTCATTATTAAATACACATGCCAAACATACTTCTATGGGACACATCATTAATATGTAAAATAAAATCCATGATGTAGAGTGAAAACAAACTATTATAATTAATACAGTACTAAAAAATAATTATAATAAACATTACAGTCCCTTATAAAAATCCCATAAATCATGTGATAAATACTTCTCATATTTTAAAAACACATAATATAGAACACATGTTTTCCAATGAAAACAATTTCAATAATCAACCTACGTGATAATTTTTTATAAGTAAATTTAATATATATTATCATGTATTTTAAATAATTAATTAGTAATTGTAAAAAAAATAAAACATTAATTATATGAATATTAAATTTACATTTGATAGAAAAGTTAAATTCTATGTAAAAGAGACCGTATTTATTAATATTAAAATATCTTATAGAAAAACAAAAATACACATAGTAAAATCCTCATGTGGGTTTCATGTAGTATATTTATGTATTAGATTCACTTAGGTGAATATATATAGAAGAATCTATGTATGGAAATTCATATACACGATTAAACATTAGAGATTATAGTCATTTGTAGACAACTTAACTTATAATGTTTCAGACATAAAATAAACCTTCAAAAAAGGAGAATCAAATTTATCTGAACTTTAATTATACATATATAATTTCATTAAATTTATATAAAATCAATAAAAAACTTAATCTATTTTATATTTATCATTTTATCACCCAAATAGAGTAAAAAATAACTCTGTAATACTAAAAAATTAAAACTAATAATATGTAGTGAATTCAATGTAATTTCTATATTTATTGAGATCTATTGATATTTTTATTTCTTATAATTAAGTGTGGGTAATTATTTTAGATATATAATTCAAGATGAATCACTTAATTGGGATTTTTTTAACCCCAAATATAAAAAAATAATGATAAATTCACTCATGGTAGGTTCTATGGTAGCTGACTATTGTCAGGTGACAGAGTCAGTTGACTCCCATACAATAGGTATGTTTTTTTCACGTGGTTATAGGAAACTCTCAGGTGACATGTTTATTTTTCTCCAATATGGTAGTTAAATATTTTTCATCTATCTAGGTGACATAGTCTGGTGACACAGTCAGTTGACTACAATATGGATGGTATATTTTGTTTATGTAATTAGCTGATATAGTCAGTTGAATCCCATACGATTGGTACGTTTGGGTCATGTGGTTTTGTGGCAAATATAGGTGACACCTTTACCTGAATATCATAAAATAGTTACATTTTTTTCATGTGGTTATGTCATATGTTTATGTGACAATGTGAGTTCACTCAAATACAGTAGGTTCTAGACTTTTCCAATATTTTAATCTCTCGACTATTCCAAAATTTAGTTGCAAAATACTTAAAATGATATTATAAGGTCTCAAATGACTTTTTTATACTAGTAAGACTTCATGGTACTTTTATTACATGTTATGAAATTTAAAAACTAAAAAATATAAAACATTTAAGCAAATAAATATTATGATATGATCATGATTATGTATACTTTATATAGATTAAATAATTAAATAATTTATATTATAAAAATTAGAATTTTAATGATGAAAACATAAAATTGTTCAAGGATTCAATAAAAATACACCCTCATATACATAATAATATTTTAAAAAAACAAAACAAAAATATTTTTTTTAAAATTTTACATTAATTGAAGTGGTTTAATTGGATAATTGTTTTTTTAAAGAAATAGATAACTTGTGTCATATTAAACTTATATGAATTCCTTCTTTTATTTAATGTTTTAATATATGATGTTTAAAATGGTAAATATTAAATTACATAAAAAATTCTCATATTTCTATTTTGAGGCCATATTGTTTTACGTATTTTTTTCTTTAGTTTGATTTAGTTGGATATTAGTATGTTCTGTGTAACACCTTGATGTTTTAATGGAAATTTTTCTCTCAATAATTTTTATTCAATATATTTGATTTCACACAATTGTGAGTTTAAAAAAACTATGAGACACCAATATTATAAAATCAACATTATAACCTTGCTGTTAGGTTAGCAGGAATAAATATAACTAACTTATGAAAATATATAAAAGTATGAATCAATAATATATTTTAGTATTTATATTAATTACTATTAGTAAATGAAATTAATGAAATATATATTTCATATACCTAATAAAATATTATTTATATTCATTTAATGGATTTTTTTCCTAGAGTAATAATAAACCCTATTTGATGTACAAAAAACTATATTTTTCCAAAGGGTAATTTCCTTCCTTTTAATGAAGGAAAACTTTTAAATTAATATTTTAAAATACTAATAATTTTTATATGAAAACATAAACATGTTCTTTGGTATCATAATTTAAAAATTTAAACTTTATTAAATTTTAATATTTTTCTAATAACATCCGAATTTTGATGAATAGTAAAAATACATTAAATTTAAATTGAAAACAACTTTTTTCTTTGAAATTATTTATATGGTAATTTTATAATATTGAATTTTTTATGTATAAATACAATATATTTTTATCATTAAACATAAATTAGGTCATTATAATTAATTTTATTTTGAACTCGTATGTAAAAACAATTCAATCTTTTGTAATGTTTTATCTTTTAAAACACATTCCCTCTTTCCTACAATGAGAATAATTTTATATTAATTACACCCAATTCTATGCATTGAATTTTGTTAAATGGATTCCATATTTGTATTAAGTAGGTCCAAACTATGTAAATATATTTAGTTCATTTTTGGGCATTAAGAATTGTAACTCTGGTAATTTTTATTAATATAGTAAAAGGGTAAATCAAGTAATTAAGGGTAATAATACTTTTATATAATTACCACAAAACTTTTATTAATATACTTGGAGGATTTTTTTTGACCAAAATAATCCCTGGGTAAAAATGGTATCCATTTTAATCCACTTAGATGAGATTAGGACATTTAATTTATTTAATTTTATGAAAAGATAAATATGTCCCACTCAAATTTTATTAACTAAATGATTTTTAATATAAGATTATAAAATAGATAAATATGACTATAAATATTAATTCTAAATCTGTGATGTCTTTATTTTTCATGGTAATTTAATTTTAATTTATAGAAAATAAATAATTACCTTAATAGCTTATACATTAATGATGAATAAATTATTTAATTGACGATGAATCAATAATATAGTTTTTATTAAAATAATAAAACCCACTAAAAGACTCAAACAGTTTACTATATCTTATTGGTAGAGTGTATCTCGACAATAATCGTCCAATGGTCTTATTATTGACCATTTAGAGCCTTATATAAGGGATTATGAAACTTTTATTGTTTTATTTAAAGTGATGTTAAATTTGTCACACTCATAATTTAATAAGTATTACATTTTAAATATTCGATTTTCCAAAAGAAAAATTTGACTAAAAATACTATTCTAATATCTATCATATTTATCTTCATCATAGTATTTTATTTTTAATTTTAATTTATCAATAATTATGTTAAATAATTAATGAAAATTTATGTAGTGATTAGTTTGATAATAGAGATAACAAATAAATGTTATTAAAAATATGAAAGAAAATATAATTTGGGATAATTAAAATTTATAATGAAGTTTATAGAATAATTTTTTCTGTTAATAATATAATATTTTTTTTAAAGTTAACTTGTTATATTAATATTTTGTTTTAAAATCAATGAATTGAATAGTGTCAAAATTGACAATATTGAATATTTTTCAAAATAATTTTATATTAAATAATATAAAAATCATAATTTTTTTGTAAAAATATAGAATAATTATGATAGGTTATAAATTGTTCTAATTTATTAATTTATGGTATATTTAACATCAAATTGGTAAATATTACACCCTTTTAATATTAAATTATTTGTTAACCTAGTTAGAAATTAAATATAATAACAAAGTGTTAATTAAAACGATAAGGTTTAAATTGATATAAATATTTGCCAAATTTTTTCTGTTGATGATATATGAAACCCTATATCATATAATGTTATAAATTGGATCATTTTGGATTTTTTATGGGGTTTGATTTTATTATAAATTATTATTTGTGAGGTTTCCAAAAGTTTCCATCACCTCAATTATAAAAGGGAACGTCCTCCCTCACCACTTCACTAAACATTGAGACTTCATGCTCAGAAATACCCTGATGTTTCCTTAGTAATAATACCTTGTAATATTCTATAGGACCTCTTCTACATCAAGGACCAACTCTAGTAATCTAAGTGGATACTTAGAAGAAGCACATCGAAGAATAATTCATTGTCTCTTCCAATTCTTTAAAATATATTTCTTCTTCTGATTCCTCTTCATGAGTTGTATCATTATAAATTAATAACTCCAGTATCACTTAAATACTAATATGTTTTTTTATTATGAAACAACCATATTCCCTCATCTATCAATCTTATGAAAATCAAAACCACGCGTGCATATGTATAGTTTACCGTCTCTATGACATCGTGTATTATTTACTTTCACCGGAACATTATATGGATGTGTATAATTATGGTCGTAATAAATATATATTATTATTATAAAATTATATTTATTATGAAAAATTATACACCATCCACTTTAATTCCATTTAATAATTATGGGAATGATAGTGTCGCTCATGCATACATACGAGTTATCGTCTCCACGATGCGATTTGATTCATTCTACATGATATTCATTAATTAAATATTATCTAAATGAATTTAATGAATTAATATTATATATATTATACTAATATCATTCTTTAAATGATATTACTATAACCTTACAAGAGGAATAATAACTAATTTGGCACAACATGTGTAAGAATATAAAGAAGTTAATACTCGATGGATGTGTAATAATTTTACTATCAAATGGAGGATAATATGATCATATATGGTTTCAAAAAATACTATGATTCTAGAATAAGTGAATGTCATTATTTAAATAACTATACAACATTTTTAGATACATACAAAGGAAATTCGACCTAAGGTAAGGGATAATTTCACAATCTCATTATTATTCGATATTGTTTATACATAAGTATTTACTAGGATATATTTATGATCTACATCCATGTTTCCAAAAAAATTAATATTATTTCTATTATTATAAAATTATTTAAATTCAATTTTACCCATTGGTGATTTTTTAATAAACGTTATGAAAGGAATCTTTTTCTATTTTACGTATGGGGCACTTTTTGACTTTTCAAACAAAAGTATGAGAAGAATGTTTTTTTATATTGTATGACATAAATATATTCATACACTATCATAATGAATTATTTACATAAATCTTCATTTATAATATTTCAAGTTTATTTTTAATTAAATTCTTTTCTTTTAAATTTTCATGGAATTCTGAGAAAAGAAAATGTCTCCAAAAAAGGGATATTTCCCTCACGAATTAATTTTAAGTGTTTTATCAAAATTATTCTCCATTTAAGAAAAAAATATTTAAATTAGTTTATTTTTATATCCATATTATTAATATGAATTTATTATTTTTATTATGGAATTATTTTATTTAAATCCATTTATTTTATATCGATTATGAAGGAATGATTTTTAAGAAACCCCTTTTCCCTTGGCATATTCTATGATGAATAATTTATGTTTTTTTGGAACATTTAAGAATGATTTAACTACATGATGGGTAGGACCTATATCTACCTCCAATGAATTGGGTAAAGATTTATATCTCATGAGATAGAAATAACTAGAACAGTAAGTAAATCTAGTTCACTAATACAAGGCTGGAATGTGAAGTGAACTAGGTTCAGTAATGGACTTTGGTAGATATAATGGTCTTAGCAATGAGATTTGGGTAATAAGAAATGATTTTCTTTGCTTATGGGTATGCCAAAAAATTTAATGTCTTTTGTCATGACATTTGGGATTACAATGAACTTTTATGATTTTTACCATCACATGATATCACGATCATTGATATGCAAGATAAGATTCTAAAAAATTATGTTTTATTATCCTATGATTATGATATGATTGATATCTCCCCTATTTACCCTTAATTATAATTTGAGACCACCCTTTAATGTGTTTATTTTACCATGGTCATTAATAAGGATATTAAGTAATATATGTCAAAAAAGAGTCTAGTTATGGAGAAATAAGTGGGAGATAATGTAGATGTTTTATGATGAAATTGTTTATGTTTCCTAGTTTCTAAAGGAACTATAACTATATGAACAGGTCATGGTTTCATTATATTTTTTAATGAATATTATTCAATTTTGATGTAATATCAATTTATATAAAATATGGGTTGTTATATTTGGAATTAGTGGAAAGGTATGAATAAACTTTAGAAACTGGGATGAAAAAACATTAGTAGGAACCCAAAGGATATGTCGAAGTATAGGTTATGATCCTAGTGTTTTATAAATGATCATGAGTAACATAATATAAAAGCTAAAGTATCATAAATGGCTGTTTTATTCTTGATTATATGGTTTTCCCATTATGATTATTGTTTATCACACTATGCCTCGTGGTTTCAGTTGATGGATTGAAACCGATGGAACCACATTAATGCTGAATGTAACATGTAATGAAATGATTGTCCTCTTGATAAAACAAATGTTATGGGAGATGGAATGAAAAATATTGTAGGTATAATCACACAAATTTCTCAGGCTATGAATCATACAAGATTTCCAAAGGAGAAAAGGGGGGGATCAAAATTCTGTTGAGTCCTTTATGAGGCAACACCCACATTCTTTCAGTGGGTCTTCTAATCCATTTGTGGTTGAACAATGGTTCAGTACCAATGAAATGTTATTTCTAGTTCTCCAATGTTTATAACATTTAAAAATCATCTAATCAGTCTATCATTGGGAAGTTGATGCTAATCAATGGTGTAATCTTATCAAGAATATGATTCAAAGTGGATAAATTGAGTCCATGGAATGGGAAAAGTTCAATAAATTATTTTTCAATAAGTACTTTCCACATATTCTTCAAAAAAATATGGATAAGGAGTTCCATGATGTTAAGAAAAAGGATAATAAATCCCATGGTACCTATGAAGAAAATTTTAGAAGACGTTCAAGGTGCATTTCTTGAATTAGTATCCTACATGAGAGTAAAATTTATCGATTCATTAGTGTCTTAAAACCGTGTCTCTGAAGGTCATTATCCAAAAGTGAATTTAATAGCTATGAGGAAATCGATCGATGTGATTTCAAGGACGATATGGAGATTAGAGTAACCCATTAGTCCTACGGGTTTGATAAGAAAATAATAATATAATTCAAAGGAAAAAATAAATATCACAATGAAAATAAGATGTATTTTCCCTTATGAACAATGTGTTAAATGAAACATGGATGCAAATTTTCTTAAAGGGACTATTAAAAGTTTTATGTGTGGAAAAGAAGGTCATCAAGAAGTTTAATTCTTATGTGATGGAAAAAATATTTATAATGATGTGTATAGAGAAACAGATACAAAGAATTCACCTCATACACTTCAATGATACAATTGCATGGAAATGAGGCATTATTCCATTCAATTCCCTAATCTATGGGTTAATGATGATGATCTATGTCAAAAAACTGTTAAAGACAAAGACAAAGGTTGGATACATGCGATCAATTTTGGAGATGTGGAGTACGATAATGAAGTGGTGAAAGATACAATTACTATCCGCTCAAAAGTATCAGATGTTTTATTTGACTCTAGATCCAGCCACCCTTTTATTTATAAACAATTTTTCAATGGTATCACTATATTACCTCAATAGTTAGAAGTTGAGTTAGCTGTGACATCTCCTAATGGTACAACAGTCACATCAAAAGTTTATAATTCTTCTCTTGTTGAAGTTTGTGGTAAAGTGCTTCCATAAAATCTTGTTATCCTTCTTATATTGGATTTTGATGTTTTTATTGGCATGAATTAGATTTCTCTGTATGGATCTAATATAAATTTCCAAGGAAGGGAAGTCACATTTCATATTCCAGATCAATCTATGACCATCGATCTATGCAAGGATGGGCATAAAGATACAGTGAGAATTTCATCCATCTTATGGGTCTTGATTGCTATAAATGATGTTTATCTATTTAAAATGGTTGGGGAGAAACTCAACATTAAGAATGCCATTTTATAAGGGAGTTTGATGATGTATTTCTGGAATATTTACCCGGGATTCCACCAAATCGTGATGTTGATTTTTCAATAGAACTCATGCTGGGTGAAATTAATATTTCAAAGACACCTTATAGAATGACAACAATTCAGTTGCATGAATTAAAGAAGCAACCCCAAGAGAATAATAACAAGGGATTCATACACCCTAGTTTGTCACCTTTGGGAGAACATGTTCAATTTTTTATGAATAATGTTGGATCAATGAAACTCTACATTTATTATCAAGAACGTAACAAGATAAATATCAATAAAAAATATCCTTTGCCCCAAATTGATGACTTACACAGCCAACTACGAGGAGCTCAATACATTCCAAGATTGATCTTCATTCAGGATATCATCAATTAAGGTTATATAAGGAGGATATACCAAATATATAATTCCATACAAGGTATAGACAATATGAATTAATAGTGATTCCTTTTGTTCTTACTAATTCCCCAACTATCTTTATAGATCTAATGAATAAAGTCTTTATAGACAATCTTGATCAGTTTGTGGTAGAAATTATATATGATATTCTTTTTCATTCTAAAATCAAGGAAAAGAATGAAGAACACTTGATAATTGTACTAAAGTACCTGATAAGGGAGAATCTTTATGAAAAGACTACCTAGTGTGAATTTTGGCTTCAGAAAGATTCAATTTTGGGTTACATAATCCCATGAAATTGGATATCTGCGGATCCAATGTAAAAAACGTTATTGAAAATTGGCCGAGACTAAAAACAGTAATTATGATCTGAATCTTTTTTAGTTTGGATTGATATTATTGAAATTTTGTGAAAGATTTTTCATTATTACCTAATACACTGAACAAGATGACTTCAAAAGGAGTAATGTTCGTGTAGATGGAGGAATGTGAATAGAATTTAAAAGAGCTCAAAATAAGTTTACAGAGTGCCCCAATGCTCATGCTACCCTGTAGTAGAGAAATGTTTGTGATCTATAGTGATACATCCAATAATGTGTTAGTTTTTTTTCTCAGGAAAAATTGTATGGTGGTAGCTTATTCCTGAGGAAAATTGAAAATACCAGAGAGAAATTACCCAACTCAAGATTACGAGTTAAGTGTGGTAATCATGGAATTAAAGATATGGATGCATTATCTTTACGATGGAGGGTGTTATATTTATACTGATCAAAATAGTTTAAATTATATTTTCACACAAAATGAGTTAAATAGGTGCCAAATTAGGTGTTTGGAGTAGATTAAATATTATGACTACTCAATACATTACCACCCTGGGACAACGAACAAGGTGGTAGATTCATTGAGTTGAAATAACCAAGCTATAATATCCAGGACGAGGATCACAAAAGATCCAATATTTATGGATTTTTAAAGGATGGATCTTGAAATTTTAATAGAATGAGACACATCATGTCTTTATCAAATTAATTTTCAACCATATATATAAGTGAATATTAAGGAGCTGCAGGAGGAAGATTTAGAGCTAAAAAAGAAGGCGAGAAATTTCTTTTAATTCAGATTTGATTATGATGGAATAATAAGGTTCAAGAATCAAGTTGGTATTCCTCCCATACTAGAATCAATAGAGGATCTATTGGATTTTTCTCAAAGTTACTAATTATCTATTTTCCCTAGAATCACAAAGATTCACATCAACATGATAGAGTATATCTGGTGTGATGGCTAGAAAACTGATTTTTCCATATATGTCTCTCGATTCTTGGTTACTCTGTAAGATAAGTTCGACAGACATAAGTCTAAGGGGATGTTGCAACCATTACCTATACCAAACTGGAAAAGGAAAATATAACTATGGACTTTTTCATCAGACTTCCCAAAACATCTAAATGCGAAAATGCTATATGGGTTATAGTTGATCCCCTTATGAAATCAACAAACTTCATTTCTATTAGATAAGATTTACCTCTAGATTATATTTGTAGGATATTTGTAAAGGAAGTGGTAAGATATCCTAGATTACCACATTCAATAATATCTGATCAGGATATGAGGGTTACCTTGATGTTCTGGCAATGTCTTCAACATGATCTGGATATAGAGTTATGTTTCAGAACTACTTATATTCCCCAAAAAGATGTTCAGTCTAAGAGGAAAATTCAAACTCTAGAATATGTGTTAAGATATTTATCTTTAGATTTATAAAGTTTTTGGGATCAACACATACCATTGGTGGAATTTTCATACAATAATATCTTTCACTCTAGTATTCTGATGGCTCATTCTGAATCTCTCTGAGGAAAGTATGGAACATGAACTTGGGTTGAGGTTGGGGAAAGAAATATATTAGGATCTGATCTTGTTAAATAAATGGATAAAAATATCAGATATATTCAACAACACATAATAGATTATCAAGGATGTAAAAAAAGTTATGTGGAAAACTAATGAAATGTCCTGGAGTTTGAAGTGGGTGAAAAGTTGTTTCTATGAATATCTCCATATAAGAGAGTAACGAGATTTAAACAAAAGGGATAGATGAGACCTAAGTATATTTGTCCTTCTGAAATTCTTTATTGTGTTGGGAAGGTAGATTACTGACTGTAAATTCTTCTGAATCTCTATCATGTTCATGATGTGTTCCATTTATCTCTCCTGAGAAAGTACATACTTGATCCTTCATATGTACTAAACTCAGAATTCATACCACTGGAGCAACATCTTTCTTATAATGCACAATATATAGAGATTCTAGATCGTATTGAAAACTTTCGACTAAACAAGATTACTCACTTGGTTAAAGTATTGTGGAGGAACCACCAATTTGAGGAAGCTATGGGGGAAATTGAGGATATGATGAGGCAGAGGTATCCTCATCTGTTTGTATCAAAGTGATGACTTTCGAGGGCATAATTCAGTTTAAGGGGATAGAATGCAACACCCATATATTTTATTGAAATATTTTTATCCAACTAAATTTTATTCAATTGCTATCATTTCATGTTATATTGAATTTAAATGATCTAAGAGGGACCCTTAAAATAAAATGACCATTATAACCTAGCTGTTATGTTAGCAAGAATAAATATAACTAACTTATGAAAATGTATAAAAAATATAAATCAATTATATATTTGTTTATTTATGTGAATTACTATTAGTAAATGAAAAAAGGAAATAAATATATATTATATAAATAATCAAATATATTTCGTATTTATTAAATGGATATTTTTGTCATAGAGTATTAATAAACCCAATTTGATATATTAAAAATATATTTTTAAAAATGGTAATTTTACACATTATAATGGAGAACCCCTTTCAAATTATGATTTGGAGACATTAATAATTTTTATATTAAAACATTAAAATTTCCTTTTGTTGAAGAATATAAAAAATTTAATTTGGATGAAATTTTAATAGTTTTCGGATAACTACCAAATTTTGATGAAAAGTAAAAATACAAGAAAAAATTAAATAAAAACAAGATTTTTCATCAAAATAATTTATAAGTTTTAATTATAATATTTAATGTTTTTAAACTATAAATATACTATATTTTTGTCATTCAATATAATTTATTTCATTATCATTGATTTTACATTCAATTCAAATGTAAAAACATTTTATTCTTTTGCAATGTTTTAACTTTTAAAACTTCTTCCATCTTTTTGACAACGAGAATAATTTTAAATTCATTACTCAAACATCTTTATTTTGAATATTAAAAAAATGGAGTCCATATTTTTAATCATTATTTCCAAATTATGTAAATAGATTTATTTTATTTTTTGGCATTTTGAAGAGTAACATCGGTAATTTTTATGAATATGGTAAAAGGGTAAATCATGTAATAAAGGGTAATAATAATATTATATAATTACCCTTACATTTGAATTAATATCCTTGGAAGAGTGTGTTTCGACCTCAATCATCCATGGGTCAAAAGGGTATCCATTTGAATCCACATTGATGAGATTATGGCATTTTATTTATTTTATTTAAAGTAAAGTTAAATATGTCTAACTCAAATTTTATTAAATAGATGATTATTAATATAAGCATATAAAATAGATAAATTCGACTATAAATAATCATTTAAAATATATAATATTTTTTTATCATTGTAATCTATTTTTAATTTTTAGTAAAAAAATAATTACCTTAATAGCATATACATTGATGATGCATAAATTATTTAACTCATGAAAAGTGAATAATATTGTTCTTATAAAAATAATAATACACATTAAAATACCAAAACACCTGAAAAAATATTATTTTTCTAGAATAAATATACCATAATCATCCATGTGTCTATTTATTTATCATTTGGAGCCTTATATAAGGTATTATAAAACATATATTATTCTATTTAAAATGTTGTTAAAGTTGTTAGATTCAAAATTTAATAAGTATAACATTTTAGATATTGGATTTTATAAAAGATATATTTGAATAAAAATATTATTATAAAAGATAACAAATTAATATTCACCATAGTAATTTGTTTTAATTTTTTCTTCCAAAATATGTATGTAAATAATTACACTAAATTGATTTAGTGATTATTATATTAATAGAGATAAATAAACAAATGTTATTAAAAATATAAAAGTAAGTATAATTTTGGCTAATTAACATGTATAAGTAATTTTATTGAAGAAATATACCTCTTAGTAATATAATAGAATAGTTTATTTGATGATAACATGTTATCTTCATTTTTTTAAAATCAATGAATTGATTTTATCAAAATTGACACTATTCATTATTTATCAAAATTAGTTTTTATTAATAATTTAAAAATCAGAAAACATTTTTCAAAAATATATAATAATTATAAAATTGTACAAAATGTTCTTATTTAGTCATTTATGGTATATTTTACTTCAAATAAGCTAATATTTTACACATTTAATATTAAATTATTTGTTACCCAAATAAAAAATTAAATAGAATAACTAAGTGTTAATTAAGAAGATAAGGTTTAAATTGATTGAAATAATTATTAAAAATCTATTGGTTGATTATATTTCAACCCTCTCCCATATCATATTCGATATTGAGAAATTTTGGTTGTTTTTGGATGGGGATTTATTTTATTATAAATTAATATTTCTGAGGATTCTAAAAGTGACCCACACCTCAGTTGTAAAAGGGAACCTCCTCCCTCACCTATTCACACCACTTTGAGCCTTCAAGCTCGACCATCCCCTAAACTGTATTTTTTTAAACTTCCCAAGTAATATTCAAGAGGTTTTGGTCTTCCTCAAAGAATAACTCTAGAACTATAAGTGGAGATTTAGAGGAAGCATGTCGAAGAAGAGGTAATCACCCCTATTAATTATTTCAAACTTATTTATTCTTCTACTTCCTCATCATGAGTTGTTTAATTATAATGTAATAACTATAGTATCAATTATATAATGTGATTTTATTTTTATTATGAAACATCCTATGAAAAACAAAATCACCACGTGTGCGTACATATGAATTACCATCTCCACACCATGGTGTAATATATTTTTTAACCACCACCTTACTTGGATGGGTATAGTGATGGAATTAATAAATATTTTTTAATATCGTAAAATTATATTTATGATGAAATATTATACACCAACAACTTCAATACAATTCAACAATTTTGGGAATGATATCGTCTGTCGTGTGTTTGTATGACTTACAATCTCCACGATGCGATGCGATTAATCCTACCTGATCATAAATAAATAAATATTATATTAATTAATTGAATGAATATTATGATATATATTATACTAATATAATTCTTTGAATGATACAACTATAACCTTAGAATAGTACCCTAAACTAATCTGACATAATAGGTGTTGGAGAATAAAGTAGTTTGTACTTGATGGATGTCTAATAATGATAGTAAAAAATGTATGATAATATGATCATATATGATATCATAAAAATAACTATGATTCGGTAATAGGTAAATGACATTATTTAAATAATTATACAGGGTTTTTGGATACATACAATGGAAGTCAGACCTAAGATAAGGGATAATTTTAGAAACTCAATATTATTTGAGATTGTTTATATAGAAGTATTTACTAGGATATATTTATCATGGACATCTATGTTTCCCAAATATTTGATATTATTTATATTATTCTCAAAATTATTTAATGTCAATTTTACCAATTGGGGAATTTTTATTAAATTGTAAGAATGGAATATATTGTTATTTTCGGTACGTGGTATTTATTGATTTTTCAAGTAAAATTATGAGAAGAATGTTTTTAACTTATACGACATCAACAGATTCTTAAAAATTTATAATACCTTATTTATATGAAGTATCATTCAAAAAACGTCATGTGTATTTTCAATTATATTATTATTTTTAAATTGTGTGGCCTTTTGATAAAATAAACCGTTTTTGAAGAAGAAAGGATATTTTTCTCAAGAATTAATTTTAAGGGTTTTATCAAAGTTATTCTGCATTTAAAATGAAGTTATTTAAATTGGGTTATGTTTATATTCCTATTATTACTATTATATTATTGTATTTATGATGGAATGGTTTTTATAAAACCAGTTTATTTTATGTGGATTATGATGGAATGATGTTTAAGAAACCTATTTTTGTTCCTTAGATTGTGCTATGAGGAATGATTTATGTTTTTGGGGAACACATTAGAATGATTTCATTATGAAATGGGTGGGACCTATATCTCAATACCATTTAATGGTTAATGATTTATATCTCTGATATAGACATGACTGGAATGAAAAGTAAATCCTGTTTAGTAATATAGTGATGGAATGAGGTGTGAAATCGGTTCAATAATGGACATTGTTTGCAATGATGGACTTAGCAATGAGCCGTGACTAATATGAAATTATTTTCTATGCCTATGTGTATGCAAAAAAATTTATTGTATTATGTTATGAATTTTGGGATTACGTTGATCTTTTTATGATTTATCCCATGACATGATATCATGATCTTTTATATACCAGAAAATATTTTCAAATTTTATGTTTTTATGTCCTATTATTATGATATGATTGATATATCCCCTATTTAACCTTACAGATAATTTTATATCATCCTTTCATATGTTTATTTTCCCCATGTCATGAAGAAGGGTATTAAGTAAGATATTTCAAAAATGATTCTAGTTATGACGAAATAAGTGGGAGACAAAGTAGGTTTTTTATAAACAATTTGTTTTTGTTTCCTAGTTTCTAAATACACTATAACTATATGGTCTTGTCATGGTTTTATTATATTTTTTAAGGAATATTCTTCAATTTTGAATTAATACTAATTTATGTAAATTATGGGTCATTATATTGTGTTTACTAATTATTCAACGACTTAATAATTTCTCATCTCACTGTAACTATGTTTTGATTTTCACTTTTCCATTATTCTAGGATAGTATGTGAATTAGTACATAAAAAGAATTGTGTTGGTAATATGTTCTTATTTAATGATAGTATGTTTTACTAAGAGTATGTTTTTACTATTATTATGAATTTTTTGGAATGAGTATATAGTAGACTATGTCACAGTAGAATTATGGTTATTGTCTTGTACCTGAATAAAATTAAAAACTTTTCATTCTATGTGTTCTCCATTATAGACGATCATATTTTCTAGTTATTTTAATTTTTTATGAACTCTTTGATTATGTTTTTTATTAAAATGTGTATAAATCTCAGATGTTATAGTACAATGATCACTTGAATTGATTTAAGGGTAACTTCGAAGATCTCAATCAAAACATGGTCAGTATAATATTGATCTTTACATAGAGGGTTAGTGAAATACTCATAAAAAAATGTTGTTATTTAGAGGTGACCTAAAAAATTACACCATAATCCATAAAATTGAATATTAACTGCATGATAATATAAAGTAACAATTTTATGGCACAATGACTATTTCAGATGTTATCATCCTTTACTTTTCTGGTGAATGAAAATATGGTAGCTATATTATGTCATTTTAACTTACCATTATGTCATGGTTATCTTTTAAAATTATTATAGGATGGGATGATCATGGTTATAGTATATAAATATGTATTATTAAATACTTTCCGTGAAACATCATTAGATTTAATGACATATTACTCGTCAAATAAATTTAATTTCCTTGATACCTTACAATACATGAAACCCAAAGACTAAATTAACTGTAATATTAGATATTTTTAACACATTAATTAATATGGTTTTTTGAATAATACTATTTTTATTTTTTTTAAATTTTTACAATAAAAATATATTGATAAATAAGTACTCAGTTTTTAGTAAATTCATTAAATGTATAAAAAATACATATTTTTCCCCAAATGTTATTTAATTTGTTTTTGTGAGAAACAAAATATACAAATATATTGAATATTTTCGAAAAATTATATTTAAAATGAAAATAATTATTGAAATCATCATTTCAAAATTATGTTATAGTGAATTGTTTTGAATTTTTTGAAAAGATTTATTTTTTGATGAATAATGAAAATACTGTTTTTTTAAATCATCTTCAACTTTTCTGAAATTAAAAGTTTCGCAATTTTTAAATGGTTTATAGTGTAAAATTTGTTCATAGATATTATTAAAGAACTAACTAGGGAAATTTTAATAAATTTTATCTTGGATTATTTTATAAATAAATTTATAACTATGAAAATTTTTTCAAGAAAAATGCATATCATCACAATTTGTGGGTGTAAATTTAAATTAAATTCTAACTCATATATGCATTGAATTTCATAAAATTAATTTAATTGTTGGAATCAGAATGTTTTATTTTTTTAATGAGATGGCATTCATTTTTGTTCATAATGAATTTTAAAAAAATTAAAATTGTGTCATTATGGTTATGTTTAAATCGAGTTTACCATGTTGGGGGGGACTTAAACCTAGAAAAAATTGTATTATTTCCAATTAAAATTATATAAATCCGTTTTTATAGAATATATAGGTTCAATATTATCCCACATTAAATAACATATCAATTTGGAATCATTTGGGATGAAAATTTATTTATTATATTTTAACCATTATTTTAAATTCTATTTTCTTCCTCTACCCCACTAGTAAAATGACACCCCCTATTTCTCTAATTTACACTACAATAATCCATCTATACTATCCAAAATCTTACCATTTATTATCTAAAATTCTGTATAAATTATTTATGGGGGTTTTCTTTTTAAAATACAATTTGATGGGTTATTAAGGATGGAACTATTGGAGGCTAACTGAAGAATAGGTAACCATCTTACATGTCCTATTTCAAATTATTTTTTCACCTAACTCCTAAAATTTTATGATATTCATAATGAAATAATAAATTATGTATCCTCAATATATAGATATTTTATTATGTTTAGGTACCCACCATTATTCACTCTATTCCCATTAAATGGATTATGTGAGTATTTCTCATTTTTGCATGTGGACAACCGCTACCATGTAGTGATACAATCCATTTCCATAACCACATTCCATCGATGGTAATTATGATGGGTTTTATGTTTATATATGATATTTTCACTTAATTATTATTTTTAAAATATAATATCATTTCTACCTTCTTAACTTTCAATTCGTTGGAAAACGATATTGTTTCTCATGCGCACGTGGGGACTACCACCTCCCTAAAGAAATGTAATTTCATTCAATTATATTTTACATGGTTGGTAATAAGGATATATTTAATGAATATTTATCTTATTTATGATATAATTATGATTATTTTGTGATAAAATAGTATTAATCATCAATTCGTTCTTTTCATTATAAAATTAAAATAACGTTAATTTGTGTGTAAGTCCTTCCATCTCCATGAATGGTGTAAATCATTTTTATATTTCTTACTATAATGGATCACTATAAATATACATATAATATATATAAATGGTCTTTATATCATTATTAAAATTCTATTGATTATGGAACAATGATAATTTTTGATGACCAAAACTACCAAATAGAAACTCTCATGAAAACTGAAATAGATAGCACAAAGAAAAAATAGATTAAATTAGGTTTTATTAATAAATGGGTGTCAAAATGATATAAGTGTAAAATATATAATATTTTAAATATATACATGATTATTTTATATAAATATAAAAAAATAAATTTATTTCATTGGAGGAAATATTTATTTGAATGAAAGTCAAACATGAGATAAGTGATTTTCTCATTGTTAAATGAGATTCTTTATGATAATGTTTTAAATAATGAAATTTTATAAAATATCTCCAAATAATTCCATGAATTTTCTTCTCATATGGCTATTTTAGAGAGATTATATGTTTTCATTAAAGTTTCCTCTATTCAAAAATTCAATACATTGAAATAATTTTTTAAGGAAATTTGATTATATTTTTATCTTTTGTCAAAGTTACATTTTCTTTAATTACCATGTTTTTAAAAAGATTTTTCTAGGAATTTATTTAATATTATGGTATTTTTGATAAAAATATTTATTTTAACCAAGGTTTATTTTTTATAATTTTTTTGAAAAAGAATCTTCTTATCATTTTCCAAATGAGGTACTGTTGTCGTTTTACTGAAAATGTGATTGGAATCATTATATTAACATGCATGACATGAATGGAATTTCCAACCATCATGACATCAAACTGATTTGAAGCTTCCTTTAAATGTATCCAAGATTCTATTAAATTAAACAATTTTTCTTTAATATTTTGTAAAATTTATTATTTTAAATAAATTATTTCACTTTGAAAAGGGTATTTTCCCCAATATATTTTCTAGTAAATTTTTACTGTAATTTTTCATCTATGATAACATCAATTGATGTCACTTTTGATTTTCTTAGGAAATAATCAAATGGTACAATAAATTTTCATTCTATGGACATATTTTGATGATACTAATTTAAAAATTATTTGATGATACATGTTTATTTTTCCAATGGTTAATTAAGATGTCATGAAACCATTATCAAACTCATTTCGCTTCAATAGGTTATGTTATTATTAAATGATTTATTTTTTATGAAAAACATTTCCTTTACAAGTGATATGATAAGACGATTGTTTTATTATATTATGGTACACATATGTAGCCAATGATCTCATACACAAGTGGTAAGGTATCCTGGTTGGAATCCAAGAGAGCTGGGTTCAAAACTGGGTGGAGGAGAATTTCCATGTTTCTATAACTGTGTTGTAGCAGTTATTGTTTGGTACTGTTGTAGCAAGAACTATTCACCCGATTTGGGCCTTCAGGCCACTGATTTGGGCCTTCGGGCCACTAATTTGGGCCTACGGGTCTCCAGGGCCTTCAGGTCATCAAAGGCCTTCGGGCCACAGGGCCTTCGGGTCACGTACACCATGGAGTATCCCAATTCAAATAGAACATGCCCCGGAAGAGGATTAGAGAAACAGGTGTAGCTTCCATCAGATGCAGAGCTAACTGGATTGGAAGAATGAGAGGGTATGTCAGCCTCCATTGGGACCAGGCTCCTTAGAAATTTGTACGGGGCAATGCTAGCTGATCAGAAATGCAAGGTGGGGAGCTAGGTGATCAATGATGCTGAAAGCTGGGGAGGGGTAGTTCTTGTGGGATGGGCCTACGGGTCATGTATTGGTCATGGTAAGCCTCTGGGCCTTCGAGTCATGTATTGCGGGTTTGTCGGGCCTTGTGCCTTGGGCCTACGGGTCATGTACGAGTTCCCATTAAACCCTTAAAAGGGGGATTATCCATAATAAAATAAGAAAAGAAGGCCTTTGGGCCATTCAGGCTATAGTACACTTATGTATGATTTTCATTATATAATGAGTGGTTACAAAAATATTTATCCCTCCAATGAATTGGGTAAAGATGGATATATCATTGGATACTAAGTAATGGATTTTGGAGTGAACAAAGGTTAGTTAGGGAATCTATCCACCATGACAGTCATATAAGTTAACCTTGACTTGGGAAATAGTGTAATGGAAGGGATCCCTATACACTATGATTTTTTGGTAGTGAGCCTTGAAGAATAAATCAATAATTTTATATGTTTGTTTTTATACCATAAAAATATGTCTTATTACATTGTTATACAATCATGGATCATGTTCCTTGATCCCTTTAAGATTTATGTATTATGAACATCCAAGATTTATATCATGATTCATGATTATGACATATTATATTCTAGGTTTGAATTTAAAAAGTTAATCCCATGTTCTCATTATATCATTATAATGTTATTATTAAGTGACCATTGATGTATCTCTTGTTTACCCATATTGTGTATATGATATCACACTTTATTATATTGACTTTCCCTAATTTAGAAGAATGGTTTTAAGTGATTTATGTCAAAATAAGAGTATTATATGGGAAGATCATTATGTTAGTTATGAGTATATTTAATTAAATAAGAAGATTGTGTGTCTATTATCCAATTATTGTGTACATTTACTGTCTTTGGGTGTTTATTTATAAAATATATTGAATATTCATCAATTAAGATGTAATATATATATATATATATGAAATATATGGATCTCAATATAACATGAGGCTCTATGAGAAAAATGGTCATTGTAAAAGTCACGAATAGAAGAAAAAATCATTTACGCCATGGTTAATAAGATAACATTCTTAGAACTTACCATTTATTATATGGATATGATAACTTTATGATGTGTTTTAAAACATTATAGAATAGTGTATGTTGACGATATAATCAATTGTTGGTAGAAGAACACTTTAAATTGAGGAGTTTATGATATATCTCTTTGAAGACTTAAGATTAAACTTTAACGAGATTTACCATGTTATAGAAGAACCACCAATAAAAAATGGTGATGTGTTTCCTATAAATATAATTTGTTTTATATGATATTATGTGAATAAATATTAATATATATAACATATTAAACCACACATTTTTATTCATTGTATACATTTAATATCTTACATTACAAGATAATTTGACTTATAAAAATTGGATTTTATATTTTATTAAGATAAATTTAAAAGAAAAGATAAAAAATAAAAAATTTTGATTTTAAAATATGATACGAAAATATCAAACATACAAGGAGAATAAAACCAAAACTAGCTAAAAATACCATGAATGTCAAATCATTAAACCATTAGTTTTCCTGGACTATAAAACCCCTAATTATAACTATAGAAACAAGGGAAAATTTGAAACAAAATAGTCCTTTTGTGAGTTAAATAAATGAGTGGGATGAATAAATTTTACTAAATAATATAAAGTAATATATAATAATAATATTTGACAATTTTATATACGGTCTTTGGATATATAGTAACTGGATATATAGTTATTGTATATAAGTAATTTGGTATTCATGTATCGAATAAGTATAATGAGTATTTTTTAGAAATAGATAGTGAGTAACATTTGAAATATTTAACATATCATTAAAATAGATAAATAAATTTTATTATAAAATTAAATGTTACTAATTTATTTTAGAAATATATATTATTTTAATTAATTATTTATGGGACATAATGTATTCTAAATTATATTTATTTCTTTTTTTTTGATTCATTTTATTAAAATATATTGAAACTATTTAGGTAATTATTTGTAAATTTATTATATAACATCCAAAAAATAATAATTGGGTTATATAGATTTTGAATTTAATGATTCATGGTAAAATAAAAATATTTTATTTAAATGATTTTTTTATATTATGTTATATGATTTTATTAAGAATTTAAATTTATCATAATTAGATTATAAAAATAAAATAAATTAATTGTTTATATATAATGAAAAATAAAATAACATTCATTTAAGGATTTATACGTTTTCCAGAATAAAACTAAATCCACTTTTTTCTCAAAATAATTTTTTATAAATTGTTTTTTGTGCCTTGAATTTATTATTTAATATAATTATTATTTCACTATTTTAAATTGGATTTAAAAAATGTATTTAATTTATCAAAATTGGGTAGTATAAATTTGGATACATGTCCAATTTTATTTGTGTGAGAAGATTATGATACCAAGAAGTACATTGAGTAACCAATATATGGTAAAAAGATGTTAAAATTGTTAAATTTGGGGATTAATATCCAAAATATCTCTAACATCATCTCTAAATTTCATATATTTAGGGATTCATGATATTAATTAATTATTTTCCCTATTTGGATCCACATTCCATGAAAAATTAGTATCTTCACAAAATATTGAATTTTTATTTGCATAAATTCGACTCATTTAATCCTTTTAATGGAATCATCCCCTACCCACATCATACCACATTTGGACTTCATCTTTCTATCAAATCCTGAACCAAATTCCATTCAATAACGTTTTGTTAAATATTTGTTCTAATTTTCACCCTTGAGGGAGTCATAAGTCATTTTTTCTAAGGGAAACAAATTTGAGGAATGAATTCATTAAATTAAATAGGTATGTTATATTTATATTTTTCAATTACATTTTCATGTCCACAATTTCTAAATACCATCAACCAATAATAATAATAATTTGTTATTAAATTATTAAATTATCATTAGAAACAGTATTTAAATAATAAAAATTAATACTTTAACTTTTCCATTAGTATAACATGTTCTTTTTTCATCGATTAAACCACCGACATCGATAATGTTTTACTATATTTATTATTCCCAACGCAAATGAGTATCAATACCATAATAATGATAATACCTTATATTAAAATTTAATTTATGATATTAATATTTTTCTATAATGGATAATACAAAATTAAAGTTTATCATGAAGTAACTCATTATTATCAGTAAATTACACTAAAATGTAGGTAAAAAATTTCATTCTTATACACCATACCCATACTATCCTTAAAATGAAACATAAAAATATATAAATCATTATAAAAAATTATTCTAAAACCATAAAAATATATAAATTATGAAATAATTATCATAGAATTAGGATCAAAATCATAATTAGAGAACTTGTATAAAATAATAAAGATTATTAACAACTTATATTGAAAATAAAAAATAACTGACCCATATATGGAATATAAATGCTTATAATTGAATTTTATAAAATTTAATATATGTGATTAAGGTTATTTGACTATATTTTTAGATTGATATTTTTATTATACAAGAGGGTGTTGTTTTTTCATTGGAGTTAGGAGTAAAGGTATTCGTTTCACCCTATGTATTTTTTCTTACATGAGATTATCATTTCTTAAGAATCATTTAGAATAATATATAAGATATATCTATGTAATATATAATGTTTCATCATCAATGTAATTTATTATTTTTTCATTCCTTTTTACTATCTACGATCGCATTGATTCCTGTATTTCTATAAATCATGTTTGCAAATGTAATTTCGTATACTTCTTCTCATAAATTGTAATCCATTTTTTCCATTCCCATGTTCATTGTTTAAGGTCATCGATATATTATGAAACCTTATAGAAATTTTTTTATTGATTAACTTATCATTAAAAATATTTTCTTAATGTAAATGAATAAATGGAATAATTTTTCTAACCTCCAATATTATTAACAATAAATAATTTTCTATTATCGTTTTCACCTGTATTCTTTACAATTATTACTTATTAAGTTTTTAGGACTCTTTCATATAAATTAAAATCAAATTTTAATTTCTTAAAAATATATTCATTGGAATATATTGTCATTAAAAAAATATTGAAAAAACAATGTATATATATTCATATTTTCGGAAACAATCGTAAGATTATTCTAATTATTTTTCATTTAAATCAATAACCTTTAATATATTAATTTTATATGGATTCCCAATGGATCCTAAAATTGGGGGGAGGGCAGAATTAGGGTGTTGGAGATTTTTTTTCATACGAAATTTTTCTGATGATTTCAATAACAGGTGGAATCTATAATTCTTCCCAGAAAAATACAAATTCAAGATAAGGAAAGTAAATGAAAGGACTCTGATATTGTACATATTTCACCAAAACATTATATTCTAAGGAATATATGTTGATAGTTTATTGATACACCATGATGTAATACTAACCTGTAATGGTAATAAAAATAATTTATGAGGTTATAATACTAATCTTAGTAACAATTACTCCTCTTAATCTCTAACATAATACATAAAGCAAGGGAATTTAATGAAAATATGAAACACATAGGTTGGTTAAAATAAAATTAATAAAAAAACATGATCTCTAATATAATAATAGTTTTATTTTTTCCTTCTTCCTTATTTTTTAATTATATATCTTTATGTGTGTTCATTTTTATGTTCCTTATAATATGAACTTCTTCTCTACACATAACTATTTTTATTAATAGTTCTGTTTACTCACCTATTTTTATTATTTATCTAATCACATTTGTTAATCGAATATTGATGAAAGATATAATATTTTTTTTGTGTAGGTGAAATTTACTTTGTTATTTTCTCAATTTTGAACATATCAACCAAATATCATGAATTAATTCCATAACTCATGGATTATTTATTTTCTAAAAATATACCATAAATCATGGTCTCCAATTCATCAAATAAAAACAATAAGCTCTATTCTGTTTACACAAATGATGAATCAATAAAAAACTATAACTAAAATATATTTTTATAAAAGAGGACTATAACATACCAGGAATAACATACATGGATATTACATCATTTTAGATAAATGTTCAGTACATTAAAAAAATACATGCCGGAGGACTGTAATCATTTAGTGTCTTTGGAAACATGAAAACAAATTCTTCTATCCTGGTGAATGATCATCAACATCTATTATAAAGCTCTCCACCTATAACAGTTTTATGTAAAATATTTACTCATAACCTGGGGAAGGAAACATAAGATGGGGGTGAGCTCAAATGTTCAATAAAGGGTAAACAAGGGAGCTATGTAATCATAATCATGAACATGAAGCATGACATAATTCATGGGAGTTCATAATACATGAGTCATTGATACTAGAAAATTGCCCTATACCCATGGTTTTTGAGAACCGTGGGTATTGGGGTAGTATGAGAACAGATACCCATAGTTTTTATAAACCATGGGAATAGGTCACCAATACCCACGGTTCAAGGAAAACTGGGGGTATATGATTTTTTGAAGACCTATTCCTAAGGGTTTGTGAAACCGCGGGGGAAAAAGCCTAGACCCAGTGTTTTGGATAAAACTGTGGGTATATGAATCTTTTCCAGGGTTTATACCCATGTTTTTTCTGAAACTATGTGTATTGGATTTTTTTAAAAGACTTATACCCAAGGTTTTATAAAACTATGTATATAGGTGTCCCACATTATCGTGGGGAAAAAATTCCACGGAATAGAAAAAAAATTCATAGGAAAAATTATACCCAATGTTTTCCCTCCTATACCCACAATTATAATTAATATATTTAGGTAGATATAATTTGAAAACAATATAACTCTCATAGGTCAGTTGGTGCGTTGCTGTTTGGCTATTCAGGGCGTATCTCTCTTTTGAATCCCATCGACTAGTTTTCTCTAATACAGTAGAGATAATAATATATTATATATAATATTGATATATTTAAATGTAATTGCGTTTTCTATGTTGGTTATGCCTGGGATAATCATGGGTATAAGATTTTTTTTAAGACCAATTACCACTGTTTTAGAAAACTGTGGGAAAAAAATTCCAATACCCGTGGTTCTGAGAGCTGTGGGTAACTAGGGCATCTATATAAGTCCACAGCCTATACCCACAGTTTTTCAAACCCTGGGCATGGATAAGTCCACCCTATCAATACCTTTTTTCCAATGTGGCACAAACTTCCACTAATGCTTTTAAAACTATGGGTGTAAATATATTGAAAAAATCAGGCACTAAGTATTGATCATGCAATCTATACTTTGTTCCCTAAGTATCTATCCGTCTATCCTTCTTGATTTTCATTTATATATATATATCCATTAGCATAATTATATTAATATATTTTTCTATTTTAGGAAAAAAGTAACATCGAGTTTAGAACTCATGACCTCAACTTGAATACTCACCGTCTCACTAATCATTCTACATGAGTTCCGTGTTTTAATATCTACATCTATATAATTATATTAATTTTAAACGCCACATATAAAAATTAAAGGCAGAGGGTTTCGATCCCAGGACTCCTTTGATCAATAAGGTGCTCTTCAACAACTGTGGTATGCATGTTTTACTAATATAACTTTATATTCTCTTAAATATATTATTATAAACTGTGGTTATAGGATAAAAACCGTCAGTATAGGGTTTTCACACCATAATTTTTGTTCCCTCTTTCAAGCGGGAAGCCTATACTCACAGTTCTCTAAAACTGTGGGTATAGGGTTTTTCTCTGAGACCTATACCCACATTTAAAACCATGGGTATAGGTTTTTAAAGACCTATATTCCCATGGTTTTGATGAAAACCGTTGGTATATAGGGACTTATACCCATGGTTTTTCCCAAAACTGTGGGTATAAAGGATTTTTATAATAGTGATAATGAAATAAAGATCATAGTCCATGAAATGATAATATATGAATAAGACATGGACCATAATGAAAAAAATAGCATAGTACATGAAATCATAACATAATAATAAACATTGAATTATGGAATACATAAACATGTGACATCAATCCCATTAAACCAAGATTCATTGCTATAACTTATCATGGCACTTCATCGGAACTACACACACTAGGTGGGGCAGACCACCATCCACAATCATAGTTCTTTCCTTATAAGGGATCTGGTTTCCCCATATTTCTATAAGGTATCATGTTTCTCCAACTTCCATCATCATGGTGACCACACTGATTGGGTGTGAAAAACCCTCATCCCCAATAGAATTTCTTTCTCTGTAAGGGATCAAAATTCGTCATCTTACCATAGTGGATCAAGCCCGTCGACTTGATTCCCATCATCATCTCAGGAGATATAAATATTTACCCAATGCATTATAGGGAGATATAGGTCCCACCCATCACATAATGAAATCATACATACATATTCCAGAAGATCATAAATAAAAAATCATAACCCATGAAATAAAACGGGTATCATAAACAGGTAAACATATCATAACATGTGGAAAGAGAGTGGTTTCATAATCATTTCATGATAAATATAACCCATTAAAAGATGTGGTTTTCAAAAGAATATTACCCAGGACTAAGTGATGGGTTTCATGAAGACCATGGAATTAATCATAACTTATTCATATAATTTATATGAATGTAAAATTTATATCATTTCCTAGAAAGTCTTGAGTAACATCAATATATGTTATCATAGATGGAAAATAACTTTGAAATATACTCTATGAAATTTTCTAGATGAAAATATCCATTTTTGTTTGAAAAAATATTTTTGGTAAATAAAACCATTTGAAAATCATTTTTTTAGAATATACCTCGAAAAATTATAAAGAACACAAGATTTCATTTTGAAAATATTTTTCCTTTAAAAATTTTAAAATCTGATTCAAAAAAAATTTTAAACTTTTTTCTTTAAAAACACTTGAACAATTTTGATGAAAGCATACATTTTTTTGAAGACCATTATTTGAAAATAATATGAAAAATTTTAAAGAAATCTTGAACATTTTTTGAAAATTAATTTTGTTTAAAAAAATATAAAGAATCTTGAAAATGGTTTTAAAACCATTTCTTTTAAAACACAATGAAAAATTATAAATAAAACATAAAAAAATTTGAAAATAGTTTTCCATGAAAAAATATAAAAAAAGTTTGAAACCATTTTGAAAAAAAATTCCTTAAAATTTACTTTTAAAAACATTTTCTTAAAGATTATCCTTTTTAGCAATGCAATGTGACATTGAAAGAAATGATGATGTGTAAATCCATACATGTCGTATGAGATCAAATAAACATTCCTTTTGAACGGTAAAATGGATAGAAAAGTGACTTGTTTGGAAATAGTGGTTAATATTCCCATAAATAAACAAATAAAAGAAAAAATATTAAAAATTTATTTTAGATATTATTGGGGAATGTAATAATATTTTGAAAACCCTTTATTGAAAACATAGATTTCCATCAGAAGATAGGGTAAAGTCGGGTTTTCCTAAAAACAACTTCTTAACTAAATTATGTGAAAAAGAGTAGAAAATGGTACAAATAAATCAATATATCTAGAAATATCAAATTATAAGGAAGCTCATGAATTTTCATGAGAGATGGATCATTAGATTTTATCAAAGGAAGTATAAACATTAAAAATCACATAAAGCAGTGAGACTGCCTCAATAAACTCTTATAACTTGGTATATAGGGGTCATGATCTACATGTATGGAAAGTTAATTACATGAATCATATAATATAATAAAAATATTTATATTCATGACCTCTCATGTAAAAATAGAAGAATTTACACCCCAAAAAAGAGTTTAGGTGCATAACAAAACATGAGCCTCAACAAAGGAAAATTGAGACACAACATTTTTACCAATTTGGTTAATTTTAAAATATAAACACCATGAAATAAGAATAATTAATATGAATTTAAATACACGTAAATTTATGTAAAATATATATAGAATAAAATCTTGTTCTGTATATACAACACAAAAAAGGAAAGAGAAAAAAACATAGCTTGTATCTCAGAGAAATTACAAGTGATATGAAATCCCCTTACCTTGTGTCTTGACTCTCTCCATACTCATAAAAAATTCATGTATAATAAATATAATTTTATTATAAATCATTTTCCAAGTAATATTGTCATATCTATTACCGTATATGGTTTTATTATAACCTTATATTACTATCTTGTTAATGATCCAATATTAATGTTTTACTTTGGGTAATATTGACTTTATTCTTCACATGTGTCTTAATTTGTTATATAATTGGTCCTTATAATTATGTAATTATTAAATAATTTAGATCATGATATAAATATATGGTATATCCATTATATGGATATTATAATAATTTATAGCCTATAGAAGTATGAAATGGAATACACCATTCATGGAGATGGTAAACCGTACATACACATGAACGTTGGTTCTATTTTTGTTGTCAAATTGATAGAAAGTATGTAAATGATATAAAGACCTTGAAATTCCATGGAAATTGTTTTCTTAAATTAATGGGATTTTTACGACTCCACAAAAATTTACGGTGATTGATTACAAGGCCCAGTGTGCCTGTAATCAATTTCTGAAGTTTTGTTCGGGTACGTTCAGTAAACATGCGAGCAGGATTTTATAACATTTGAACCGGAGCTCAGAATTGAAATCTGAGTGCACCGTTGAAGTCACAGTGCCGTTATTAACTTAATAGGACTTTCACCTCAATGATATTTGGTCATTAATGGAAGTCAGATTTTGGAGTTTTTAAGAATAAAGTTAAATAAAAATAAATGTATCTTATTTTTATTTTGGTGGCTAAAATCTCCAAGGGGAGGTTGGAGGTGGGGTCCACCACACCCTAAACTCCAATGGGAGGTTATGGTGGTGGGTCCCACCCAAGAATAACCTCCCTTGGGAGGATAATGAAGTTGGGGACCACCCAAGCTTCCTAACTCCTTGAACTCCCAATAAGTGGGGGAAAACTCTTGGACTCCCCTCATTAAAGTGCCACTCCACTTGAATTGATTAATGGAAACATTATTAATTAAATTTGAAATGTTTAGAATTCATGCCAACAATTAAATTATAGACAAATATATTATTTCATTTTTTTGGAATCTATTCATTTGGTGGAGCTTTTGGGAGAGGAGTTGGAAGAGAAACGAATAAGGCCTCTTCCGCCAACGAAGAACAACGAACACCTTTATCCTTCCTCAACCAGATCAAAGGAGGGAGCGTCGTCATTGAAGAACACCGAAAATACCATCTTCGACTTCATCACCTCCAAATGTTTATCCATCAATGACATATATCCTCTTCCTCTTCCGACATCGACGAATCGACGCCGCCTTTCTATGACTTTGTCAATGTTCATCGAAACGAGGTAGGGGTTTGAGTTAAAGTTGTTCGTGTTCTATATTGTTTAATTTTTGGAATATGTTATGTTGGATAATATCAACATAACGTGGAGGGATCGTACCACATGAACATGACCCGACCATCCCCCTATGATTGTTCTCATTTGTTGATGATGGTGGTGGCACAATGGCACCATCGGAAGAGTGGACCGCGGTGGAAAAATGCGACCGACATCGGGATGGCTGCGAAGAAACCAGTGGTGCAAGTCCGATGGGTCACTGAAAGGGCACGAAGTCATCGCGCCGCGTGGGGGAGAAGAGGGCCACGGCCAGGGCGAGCCGTGGTAGAGGAGCTGAAGCAGCTGGCTGCTCGGCCAGCCGGGAGGAGCGGGACACAGCAGGTCCTGCGTGAGCTGGACCGACGCCACCTGGCACTGGTTTGGTTCCATCCGAAAGGTTCAACCGTTCGGAAGCCAGGGGTGTGTGCCACCCCCTTGGTGTGGCTAGTCCGAGCCGCCGGGCTACCAACCTGCCAGGCCAAAAGCCAGTCGAGCCACATGGGTGGCCAGCCAGCCAGGCCACGTGGGCCGTCTGGCCACGCATGCCTCTAGGCTGGGCCGCCCACTCGGGCTAGGCCGGGCTTCCCACTATGGTCGGGCTGCCCCTTGGGCCAGGCCGGAATCTTGGTCCGGGTCAGACCCATGGACCGGGTCGGACCCCAGTCCAGACCCGGGTTGGTTCGGGTCTGTCCGACTGTGTCGGACTGGACCCAGACCCATTTGACCCGATTAAACTTTTGCGCCTATATCTTGGGCTATAGGCGTCTGATCGATGAACCGACTGTGGTGATGGAAATATTAGAGTGAGAAGATTCTTTTGGAATACCCCACATAAGGTTCGGACATAGTTGGGGTATAGTTGGGGTGGTTTGAACCTAAAAACCAACCAGGATCCTGGAACAGAAATTCCAATAACTCACAGACTGGGCGTCCGATTGACGTGTTCTGTGTTGTGTTGAGATCCCTATGAAGAGGCAGACCTCTGAGATACTTTTGGGTGGGGCTTAATGATAGTTGGATTATCGACCTGTAGCTCATGGAGAGGATCCTCCTGGAGAAGAGCGAGCGGAGTACGGAGACCAAGTAGCTGGCTGAGACCCGACAACTGCTAGCCTTTTGACTCAGAGTGTCTAGACAAGCTTCGTCAGAAGCGCATCTGTGTGACACGACTGAACCACAGTGGGAAACACCTCTGTGTGACACGGTAGACCCATGTTACGGAATAGGAGAAGTACGCCAGTAGGATATGAGGGGGAGCACCTCTGTGTGACGTGGCAGACCCACAGTGGGGAGCACCTCTGTGTGACGCAGTAGACCCACGATACTCGACAGGAGGAGTACCCCAGCATAACTGGATAGTGGGAAGTGCCTCTACGTGATGTGGCAGGACCACCGTACTCAATATAGGAGGAGTACACTAGCAGCCAAGGGTATGACAGTTTGACTGGGAGTGTTACATGTTACCACCCCAAGAATAAAATCCAGGTTTTGAGCTGAGTCAATGACTTTAGTGTTTTCCTCATGATTGAGATGGGTTAATAGATAACTTTGGTATATGTATAGGAATATATCTAAGTAATGGTTATCTGCTGATTTCATATCTTGTGGTTTATCTTTGTTGGATTTTGTGAGACCTTGAGGGTCTCGAGGTCCCTAATGAGTATCTCTATACTCACCCCTGCACGGGCTACACCCATAACTGGTTGTGTTGGTTGCAGACGACAAACAATGCTGATTAAGGCAGAGAGTAGCAGGACTGGACAGTACATGGAGGTGGACCACTCAGCGAGATAGTACGTGGAGTGGACAGACGAATTTGGAGTGATGATGATGCAATATGTACCTACCCTTCAGGTAGGAACCCCAGAGGATGACCCAGTGGCTGCTTTACTTTTCTTCTTTCAGTTTTATTTGTACTTTACTATTGGGCTTGTATTTCCGACCCCCTTTACATTCAACACTCTCTTTTGTATACAGTTTTACTTAGTGTTTACTCCCAGTTGTGTACTCTGTTGTGTTTGTTTTCATATTATAAAGGCAATCCCTCCACTTTTTAGGGATTTAGGCCTTTGGTTCAAGTCGCCAGCCCCTGGCCTATGGAAGGTGGGATTGGGGTAGTCACGATACGGCCCCGGGGGACGGGTCATGAAAAATTTGTATCAGAGGTGTCGGTTCTACCACAGAACTTAGGACTATGATCATTATTTTCTAGGAAGCAATTGTGTTAAGGGTACTAAGTGTGGTTTTTAGTTCAGGGAGTCCAGTGTTGGTACGGGCAGCCAACATATCCATACACTGATACCCTAACTATTGATTTCTTACTTAGTGCATGAAAACACTGATTGCGTGTGTGTTTATCAAAATTTTTTCTTAAGTCATATCAACCAGGTTAGCTCACCAGGTATAATCTTTTGACCATGTCCCATATGTTTCTTTCAATATGCCTCCCTGAAGATCCCCGATATTTGTACGCTCTGACAGCCCACCGAGCGATGAGGCCTCGGTGTAGGGCCCTTTTCCAGTTGAGGCACTAGTGGAGGCAGCAGCGGTACCACTTCCCATTGGGACACTAATGCCACCAACCCCAGCAGCAGACGATACATGCCTCTTGAGCATGTTGCATGAGTTCCAGCACTAGAGGCCACCCAGGTTCAGGGGAGATATGAACCCACATGCGGTTGAGGATTGACTGGAGGTTGCGGTGAGAGTCTTCAGGCTATTAGGGACACCAGTAGACCTCATGATGATCCTTTCTATGAGTCTCCTTCATCCAGCACTAGGAAGATGGTGGATCCTAATGCTCCAGGTCCACGATGAGGTGACACAACTCTGAACAGACTTCGAGAGCTTGTGCTAGTTAGTGTTTGTTTCAGCAAACCTACAAGCGGTACAGATACAGGAGCTAATTCATCTGCAGCATGGCAGCATGACAGTAGCATAGTACTCAGAGAGGTTAACCGACCTCTTTCTCTACTCCAAGGATATGGTATGAGACCCATTCTTTAGGGCCCAGACCTTCGAGCAGGGGCTCAGGTGAGAGATCAGGGAATCGATGATCTCCCTTATCATCCCGACATAGGCGGGGGTGTTAGAGAGAGCCCTCCTAGTGGAAAGTTTTCTTATTGAGCAGTCTCCAGAAATGAGACCCACTACTAGTCGATATGCAGTAGAGTCTTCTACAGCTGGCAGTAGACAGATGACTCAGAGGTCCAAGAGGACCAGATGCATGGGTGGACAATCGTAGGACTTAGGATCTATTGTGTGGGGCACCTGGGGCAGTGACAAATATGCCAGGAGAAGACAGTGTTACTCATGCGGCGGGCAGTGTCACATGGCTCATAACTGTCCGAACCACCGTTCATGTGATCAGCAGATAGTTTAGGGACCTCCGACGTAAAGGCATAGGTTCAATTGAGGTGGTCCGTAGGGAGAAAGAGGACGTGCAAGAGGATCTGGTCGAGCAGCTGGTGGTGGAAGATGTTATGAGGTGCTACCGCCACCACCACCTGGAGGTCCACCATGACCGTAGGGAGTGGGTGGACAGTGGAGAGCTCAGCTTTAGGCAGCTGAGGCCTACGACCATAGCGTTCCGGAGATGATACAAGGTACGATCTATTTCTACTCCTCCTTAGCTGTAGTTATTATAGACATAGGTGTTGGTCACCCTTTCATTGCCACTACCCTCGTTTGGATCTCGGATATTCCGATGGAGCCGTTAGCTCAAGACTTACGGCTAGATACTCTTACGGGAGCATACTTGACGATTACGCACTGGGGCCAATAGTGTGATTTTACTCTAGGAGGAGATAGCTTTGGCTCGAATCTCCTCGTAGTGGCGTCGAGGCCTTACAACGTCATCTTGGGTATGAACTGGTTATCTACAGTCTATGATCAGATTGACTATATTAGACAAAAGGTGTGGTGTGTTCGCAAAGATGGGACCAGGTTTTCCTTCACTGGTGAGAAGGGAACCTTTGCAGCACAAGACAGACTTACTCGGAGGAGGGTGCAGCCGATCAGACATCAGTTGACTTGCCTTACCCTCAGAGTAATTAATGTAGAGAGTCCGACATATCCTGTAGTGGTGGACCAGTACATGGATGTTTTCCCTAATAATGTCCAAAGACTACCTCCTTGCAGAGAGGTGAACTTATACATTGACCTATACCCTGGGATGATACTGATATCTACTCCATCATATCAGATGGCTCCCGCTGAGCTTCTTGAGTTGCAGGTACAGCTAGAGGACTTGTAGGGAAAGTGATTCATCTAGCCCAATTTTTCTGCCTGGGTAGCCCCGATTCTGTTCTCCAAGAAGGCGGATGGGATCTTGAGGCCCTGTGTCGACTACTGCCGCATGAACCAGGTGACCGTGAAGAAAAATTACCCACTACCGAGGATTAATGAACTCTTTGATCAGCTCAAGGGTGCACAGTGGTTTTTGAAGATAGACCTCAGATCAGGCTGTCGCCTGCTCAGATTTTGAGACAAGGATGTGCAAAAGACGGACTACAGATGTCAGTAAAACCACTATGAGTTCTTTTTTATACCCTTCGGCGAAACTAATGCTCCAGCAGTGGTCATGTGTCATGTGAACAGGATCCTCCAGCCATACCCTGATCTCTTTGTCGTAGTCTTCATCGACGACATTCTGATCTACTCGACTACTGAGAAAGAGCATAACTATAATTTGAAGGTAGTACTGGGCACACTCCAAGAGCACCAACCTTATGGTAAGCCCTCAAAATGCTAGTTCTGGATTCAAGAGGTTCACTTATTAGGACATATTATCTCAGAGGCTGGAGTTACAGTAGATCCAGTGATGATTGTGGTGTTACTTTCTTGGGAGGCACCAAGAAGTGTGATGGAGGTGTGGAGTTTCTTGGGTTTGGCTGGATACTACCCGAGGTTTGTTCTAGAATTCTACAGAGTTGCATCACCACTATTAGCCTTGAAGAAGATGGGGAAACCCTTTGTGTAGTGGGAGAGATTCCAGCAGAGCTTTCAGGAGCTGAGGCAGAGGCTGACTATTTCCCCTATCATGAGACTTCCAGAGGAAAGGGTAGGGTACGTAGTCTACTGTGACGAATCAGGGACAAGACTCTAGTGTGTCCTGATGCAGGAGTGAGCAGTGAGCACATATGATTCTCGGCAGTTGAGAAATCATGAGAAGAACTATGCTACCCATGACCTGGAGTTTGCAGTAGTGGTCTTCGTCTTGAAGATGTGGTGGAACTTTCTGATGGGTGAATGTTTTACCATGTACTCTGATCAAAAGAGTCGCAGGTATATCTTCTCTCAGAGGGACCTGAATCTAAGACATCGAAGTTGTCTTAAGTTCCTCCAAGACTACGACTTTGAGATAGTCTATACTCCTAGGAAGGGGAATGTTATAGTAGATTCTCTTAGCATGAGATCAGGTATAAAGCTGCTAGGAGAGGTGATAGAGCAGCTGGCTGCCTTACAAATATCCTTTGTGGATTGGTATGGAGCAGTCTACCTATGGTATCTTACAGTAACTCCTCCACTTATTCAGTGAGTCAGGGATGCACAACGTGGGGATGCTGACTGCGAGACGTGACGTGGTTAGATATCCATAGGGAAGGCACCTGATGGATTTTTAGAATGTGAGGATCACATCATCCTCTTCAGAGGACATACCTTGGTACCAGTTTCACTTTAGGAGGAAGTGTTGAGGGAGTTCCACACTTCCCCTTTAGCGGTACATCTCAGAGTGGAAAAGATGTACCAGGACCTTCGACGAGAACACTTGTGTCCAGGTTTGAAGAAGGATGTAGATGAGTTTGTATCTCGGTACCTCACTTGTCAGCAAGTGAAGGCGGTGTACTAGGTACCAACAAGTTTGGTTCATCCCTTAGAGGTCCGAGAGTGTAAGTCGTATGAGATATCCATGGCCTTCGTGATGGGTCTTCCACGTACATCCAGAAGTCACAATTTGATATGGGTGATCAATGACCGACTCACCAAGTCGGACCACTTGCAACCGATTAGAGAGTAGGGTTCAGTAGAGAGATTTGGACACCTCTATGTGTAGGATATTGTGCGTTTGTGTGGAGTACCTTCTTCTATTGTCTCCGACCGTGACACACAGTTTACTTCCCAACTATATAAGGGGCTGCAAAAGGCTTTCGGAACGCAGCTACGTCTGAGCACCGCCTTCCACCCTCAAACAGATGGATAGACCGAACTGACCATCCAGACCCTCAAGGACATGCTCTGTGCTTGTATCCTCGATATTGGTCCCAGCTAGGAGGATAACTTACTGTCGATAGAGTTTTCCTACAACAACATCTATCACCCCACTATCAGTATGCCACCTTTTGAGTACTTGTATGGTCGACCTTACTGATCACCACTGTGTTGGAAAGACACAGGGGAGTCAGCACTAGTGGGACCAGAGATGGTATGAGCTACCATGAAAAAGGTGCAGATCATCCTAGAGTGGATGAAGACTACATAGAGCAGACATAAGTCATATGCTGATAGGAGGCGGAGATATCTAGAGTTCGAGGATGGCGTCCACGTCTTCCTACGGGTCTCACCTCAACGAGGTCTATGGAGATTTGGCTGAGGTGGAATGTTATCTCCGAGGTTCATTGGACCCTTCCAAGTCCTCGACAGAGTAGGTGAGATGGTGGACCACCTAGCTCTTCCACCTCAGTTGCACCGGGTGCATGACGTCTTCCACGTATCTCAGCTAATGAGATACGTGCACAACCCTTCTCACATCATCGACCACGGGGAGCTGGACATCGATGACAGGGCGACTTTCTCGGAGGTTCCAATAGAGATTGAGGATCAACAGTAGCAGTTCCTGCATGGACAGTTGATACCTCTGGTGCACATTCACTGGAAGCATGAGAACCTCTAGGAGAGCACATGGGAGTGTGAGGCTTAGATGCATGCTCAGTATCCCCATTTGTTCCCATAGTTAGATTTGTAGCTTATAAAGATGTAAATCCCTATAGTTGGGAGAATTTAATGACCCAGAAATTCTGTATAATTTTTTTTCTTAAATTCATGGGATTTATAAGAGTCTGCAAAAATTTACGGTGCTTGACTCTGAGGCCCGGTGTGCTCAAAATCAATTTCTGATGTTTTTTAGGTACGTTCAGTAAATGTGCGAGCGAGATTTTATAACTTTTGAACCAGTGCTCGAAATTGAAATCTGAGGGAACCGTTGATCTCGAAGTGCTGGTATTTTCTTAAGAAGACTTTCACGTCGACGACAGTTGGTTGAGAATAGAAGTTAGTTTTTGGAGTTTTTAAGAATAAAATTAAATAGAAATAAGTGTATATTATTTTTATTTTAGTGTTTAAAATCTCCAAGGGGAGGTTGGAAGTGGGGGCCACCATGCCCAAACCTCCCATGGGAGGTTATGGTGGTGGGGACCACCCGATCATAACCTCCCTAGGGAGGATAATTAAGGTGGGGACCACCCGAGCTTCTTAACTCCTTGAACTCCCCCTAAGTGGCGGAAAACTCTTGGACTCCGCCCATTAATGTGCCACTCCACTTGAAATAATTAATGGAATATTAATTAATTAAATTTGAAATGTTTTGAATTCATGCCAACAATTAAATAAAAAACAAATCTATTATTTCATTTTGGTTGGCCTCTATTCATTTAGTGAAGCATTCAGGAGAGGAGTCAGAAGGGCAATGAAGAACGCCTCTTTCACCAATGAAGAATGAAAAAAACCTTCATCCTTCTTCAACCAGAACAAAGGAGGGAACACCATCCTTTAAGAACACCGCTAACGCCATCTTTGACTTCGGCACCTCTGAATGCTTATCCGCCAACGATGGATATCCTCTTCCTCTTCCAACATCGAAGAATAGACGCTGCCTTTCTATGACTTTGTCAGCAATCATCGAAATGAGGTAGGGGTTTGAGATGAATTTTTTCCCATTCTATGTCATTCAATTTTTGAAATATGTTATGCTGAATGATATCAATGTAACATGGAGGGCTAAGACCACACGAACACAGCCTGAAACTCCCCCATTGATTGTTCTCGTTTGTTGATGATGGCAGTGGCGCAATGGAACCACCGGAAGAGTGGATGGCGGAAGAGAAATGTGACTGGAGTCGGGCCGGCTGCGAAGAAACCGGTGGCGCAAGGCCACCGGGACACTGGAACTGCGCGACCACATCGCGCCTTGTAGAGGAGAAGGGGGCCGTAGCCAGGTCGGGCTGTGGTGGAAGGGCACGACACCGTCGCACCGTGCAGATGAGAAGCGGGTTGCAGACAGGGCGTGCTGCAGCAGAGGGGAACGACACCGTCGCGCTGCATAGAGCAAGAGAGTCATGGCCAGGGCGGGCCGCGTTGGAGGAGCTGGAGTGGCTGGCCACTCAGCCAGTTGGGAGGAATGGGACCCAGCGGGTCCTGCGTGAGCTGGACCGGCGCCACCTGGCACCCGTTTGGTTCCACCCTAATGGTTCAACCATTCGGGAGCCAGGGGGTGCGTGCCGCCCCCTGGGAGCGGTGAGGCTGGGCTGCCTGGCTGCCAGCTAGCTGGGCCACCAGCCAGCCGGGCCACATGGGCCTCCAGCCAGCAAGGCCACGCGGGCCGTCGGGCCACCAGGCCGGGCCGCCGACTCGGGCTGGGTCGCCCCCTCGGGCCAAGAAACCCACTCGGGTCGGGCTGTCCCCTTAGGCCGGGCCGGACTCTCGGGTCGGGTCAGACCCATAGACTGGGTCGAGTCAGTCCAACGGGGTCGGACTGGACCTTGACCCGTTTGACCCGATTACACTTTTGCGCCAATATCTTAGGCTATGGGTGGCGGATCAACGAACCGACTGCGGAGACATAAATCATAGATGTAGAAGGTTTTTTTGGAATACCCCACTTGAGGTTTGGACGCATATGGGGAATGGTCGAGTTGGTTTGAACCTAAAATCCAACCGGGCTCCTGGAACAGAAATGCCAATAACTCACAGATCGGGCGTCCGATTGACACGCCATCTCTTGAGTTGAGATCCCTATGACGAGGTGGACCTTTGAGATAATTTTTTATAGGGATTCATGACAGTTGGAGTATCGACCTGAATCTCATGGAGCGGATCCTGTCAGAGACGAGCGAGCGGAGTACTGAGACCTATTAGCTGGCTGAGACCTAACAACTACTGACCTTTCGACACAGAGTATTTCAACTAGCCCAGTGGAAAGCGCCTCTATGTGAAGAGGCAGACCCATAGTGGGGAGAGCTTCTGTGTGATGCGTCAGACCCATGGTACTTGAAAGGATGAGTACGTCATCAGGCTACGAGGGGGAGTGCCTCTATGGGACGCGGTAGACCCACAGTGGGGAGTGCCTCTGTACGACACAACAGACCCACGGTAGTCGACAGGAGGAGTACCACAACAGTCCAGGATAGTGGGAAGCATCTCTGTATGACGTGGAAGGCCCACAGTACTCTATAGACTAGGAGTAGACTAGCAGCCGGGGGTACAACCATTTGAATGGGAGTGTTACATGTTACCACCCCTAGAATAAAATCCTGGTTTTGAGTTGAGTCAATGACTTTAGTGTTTTCTTCATGATTGAGAAGGGTTACTATATAACTTAGGTATATGTATGGGAATATACCTAAGTAAAGGTTATCTGCTGATTTCAATCCTTGTGGTTTATCTTTGTTATATTTTGTAAGACCTTGAGGGTCTTGAGGTCCCTATTGAGTATCGTTATACTCACCCCATCATGGGCTACACCCGCAACTATTTGTGTTGGTTGCAGACGACGAACAACACTGACTGAGGCAGAGAGTAGCAGGACTGGACAGTACCCAGAGGTGGACCACTCGAAGATATGGTACATGGAGTGAACAGATGTATGTGGAGTGCTGAGGAGGCCACATGTACCTACCCTTTAGGTAGGAACCCCGGAGGACGACCCAATGGCTGCTTTACTTTTCTTCTTTCAGTTGTAATTGTACTTTACTATTGGGCATGTATTTCTGGACCCCCTTTACTTTCAATACTCTCTTTTGTATACAATTTTAAATAGTGTTTACTTCTAGTTATGTAATCTATTGTGTTTGTTTTCATTTTATAAAGGCAATTACTTCCCAGTTTAGGGATTTATGCCTTTGGTGCTAGTCTCCATCCCCTGGCCTATAGAAGGAGGGCATGGGGTAGTCACGTTACAACCCTGGGGACGGGTCGTGACAAATGACATGTATATATATATATATATGTATATATATATAATTATTATATTATAATTACTATATAATACTTTCCATTTAATTTCATTAAACCCATCCTTAAAATATTCTATATGGTGTGCGAATGAATCACATCGCTTTGAGGGGGTGGTAGCATACACTTATTCAAACGAGATTATCACATTAACAACAAATAAAATGTAAAAAGAGGTGTTTTGTAAAAGGAATAATAAAGATTAATGAAATAATAAATATAGTATATTAAATATAAAAATAGTTTGTCCATCATAATGGCCACAATGATTAGTGGTAAAGGATAAATGGACAATCATCATTTCCTAAGTAGTAGTTCACCATGCACTGAAATAGTTTGTTCAACATCTATTATATAGATGTTTGTTTAAGTATAGGTAATAAAAATTTAATTAAAAAATCCTAGTATATGTAGGATAATGTTTTTTCACAAAATAAGATAATAATTATATTTTAGTTTGTGGGGAAGGAAAATAATGGAAAGGAGCTTTAGAGAAGATGCTACCTCTTAGTCGGGTAACTCCTTTTGGTTTTTTACAAACGGATTCCTTGAGAGGGTTTCTGCCAAAAGGGAGGATTTAATGTAGAAGGTAGGGTTTTTGGGAGAAAAATTGGGAAGTATTTTTCCTACCCTAAGAGGCTTTAGAGGTGTGAGTAATGGGTAGAGGTGGTGGCCATTTATAGGGAAGGAAAATACTCATATGGATTTTTTAGAAACAAATCTGTTGTGCACTTGTTCATACCTAAAAAAAGTTTTACCAAAACAACAAGACACAATAATGGAAGTTTTATGGAATAAATATGGATGTAAATTTTGTGTTATACAAGATTATAGGTCATTTGGAAACTTAATTGTAATTTTTAGTACCTAAATAAGCTTAATTTGGCCTTAACCGTTGTGATTAATTTTTATTAATCTTAATAATCATTTTGGTAAAATACTAACATGGTATTATTATACTCGAAATATTATAAAAAATAAAATTATTTATATAGTATTTTTGAAATTCTAATAATAGAAGGTAAAAAATTAATATTATTACTAATCCCACAAATGGGACGAAATAACAGGGATTTAATGTAGGAAAATGATCAAATGATTATTATGATTTTTATTCATTTTCAAATTGAAGTTGAATATAATTAATTTATTTGTATTATTAAATTCCATATTCATAGAAAATTAACTTAAAACAAATTTTTAATATCATTTATCGTTGATAATTAATTATACAATAAGGTAGTTTTTAACTACAAAGTACTATTTTTCCCGATTAATCAACAAATGACGTTTCTTAGAAAAATCCCAAAAATTCACCCTAGGATAATTTAGACAATATAAATTTTAAAATGAATTTTATTTTATCAAATTAAATTTCTAAATGTGTCTAAAATTACATTAATTATAATGGAATTAAATGCATTTTATTTGAGAAAATAATATTTTTAAGCGTAGAAGGACTATACCAATAATCATATATTTTATTATCAATATGTATTATTTATATAAAATAACTACAAAAATACGTTAAAAGTAGTTATTAATATTTATATTACTATTTTTAATGGATATGTTATAATTATATTATTTAAATATTTAAAACAATAAAAATAGATATTTCGTAGAAACTCATTGTTTCTTGTATCGTACACCAACTTAATGTTGTGTGCAACGTACGCCAGGTCAGTGTTGCTTATAGTGAAACCCATGTTGGTATTTCATGTAGCGTAAGACAATTTGGTATTGTGTGTGAAAGAAATGTTTGAGTATGTGTTTTATTATATATTTATATATATAAAGAACTATTTCTAGTGTCATGTGAATGGAAAAAAATTGAAAAGGTAAATTAATTCGAAAAAAAGTAAATCTCAAAATGTTGAGGAGTGAAATGGAAACATAGTGGAAGGATATGAGTTATTTCATGAAACTTTTTAGTAACCAAATATATATTTTAAAACCTTAATAATATCATAACCTAATCCCCCATTTATCTAGATAAAAATTTCTTCACAATTTTATAATCAGGTAAATCATTGCCTACAAAAAACCAAAATATCCCAAGGAAGGACATATCCTTACTTACTTCTAACCGATTATTCAAGAAATTGACCTATGATAAGTATACTTTGGAATCCAATTAATGATAACTACGTTCCACAAGAATTATCTGTAATTCCATTTTCAAAATGGAAAAATTATTATGGAAATCATAATGTCTTAAAATTTCCACTAAAGGATTATGAAATTTATTGAGACTTATTAAAGGGGAAAATTCATTATAATGTTCACATATAATTATTATACATCCAAATTAATTTCATAAAAACTTTAAGCCATTCTTATAAAATTTAGTAGACTTATAAAAATAGAATTATAAATAAATTAAAAAATATTTTAAAAAATATCCTATAATGCCTTATAGAATAATTTAAAAGCCTCCAAAAATGGAAAATATCTTATGAAATATTCATTTTCTTTATAAAAATACTTAAAAAGAGTAGATAATGTATTATTTTCCTAGGGAATCATTAATATTTTACTAATTCTTAGAATTAAAGTCTAAATAATTATCTAAATATCATAGTGAATCATCTTTACTCTTGTGAACATCAATTTTACTCAACATCTGATGATATGAAGAAAGGATTAATCATTAAAGAGTACATAAGTATTTAAATTATTTCCTAAATTATTGAAATCTTATAGTTGATAAATGATCAATTAAATAAATTTTTTATTAAATATAATCATTGGTTATAATAAATTATTATTTATGACTAGGAAAATGTAATAATTAAATCATACGCTTCGTTTCTCTAGTTGACTTATTTTGATTACTTTTAATGATTTCTAGGAAAAAAAACCATACTTTGTGGCAATTATTTTTTTTCATAGATTAATGTATGATTTTATGATCATGTGGGATATATATCTATTATTTACCATTATATGATGGGTTGTTCATGTATTTTACATCCCTCGAATGCATTTGGTAAATCAGTATATCCAATGTTATGGTGAATGTGCATTCACTATAGGATGATAGTGTTTGTAGGGAGCCATGAAATAATAAATTATATTCCATATATATACATATGCACTTTTCTATATCTTGTTATATAAAAATGTAATATATTAGTTTAATGTTTGGATTAAATATATAATTCATGTTTTTTACCCATTTTGAATGATTTTATGGTTTTATTCCTATGAGAAACAGGTTTATTCAAATATCACTTATTTTTTCTCTACATTCAACTATTTGAACTCAATTGATATATCTTATATTTTACTTTTACAGTGCATCTGAGCTCAGACTTTTCTTTTTTTTGTTTTACCTATGTAATGAATGAGTTTATAATCTATGATATATGTAGAAGGTTTTCATGTGTTGATAATATTCATGGAAGATGTTGAATATATTCTGTAAAACATGCCGATTATATAACTAATATCCAATGAAACCAAACCTAAAGGTTATGGGGTTTTAATTTATTATGATATATAATAGATATTTAATTATTATTTATATGTGTTATGGTTGGGTTATCTTTATTTGTATCAGATAATGGTTAATTTATGTTTTATGATTATTATATAACAAATAAAAGGATAAAACATAACATAACATATTCATTAAGAAAATTGATGTTAGTTAAATGATGTGTTTCATAATTAGAAATTAAGGAATCATAAGGATGTATATATTATGATTCAGTTTTATTATCATATGATTCTATATATGGGTTATTAATTTTTAAAACTCACACTATCATTTATTTTCATTTGTTATGGTCTGGAACTAGTATAAACCAAGTGAATATGGATTGTGATAGACAATTCAATGATCATTCCTATGAGAAACCATGCTACATGAGTGATGGATTTAAAATATAACGTAAATTCTCAGCTGACTATCTAAAGATATGAATAATAACACTAACCATATCAAATTCCTAATCATTCAATGTAATTTAAAACTCTCTATTGATTCCTATACATCAAAAAAAACTTTATTAATGGGTATTTTGGTTGACTAATTAATGATCAATGGATAAACACAAAAAAAATTATATTTTATATTATAAATTAATCAGAATATTAAACTATTTTTAGGAAATTTATCATTTAGATGGTAAATCTGATCAATGGTGGACCCTCATTAAGAACATGAGGGAAATAGATGACGTAAAAATCATTTATAGAGAGGCATTTAAGTAAATATTTTTCAATAAATATTTTTATAGATAATTCCACAATAAAAATTATATATAAATTCTTAAGATAAATTAAAAGGATAATGAATCTATTGGAACCTATAAAGATAAATTCAAAAGACATGAAATGAATTTATTTGGTTTTATTAATGATTTTAGGACAAAATTACATTGATATTTAGTTTCTTAAAACAAAGTTATTGAATGGAGTTAGCTATGATTGAATTTTTTAGCTGTAAGGAAATTTTTTTAGATATATAAGATGGGAATGTAAGTTTGATTCATTCACTATTCGTGAATTTTTGGGAAATGTTTAAAAAATGGGATTCCATGGAAAATAAACTGATAATATCTATTGAAGAAAGAAAATGAAACTTCTGACGTGTAAACCATATGGAAAAAAGAAATGTATAAATTTCCCTAAAGGTATAATAATGATTATCAATTATAAAATATAAGTCTACTTGGAATATAAATATAAAAGACCTTTAAATTGGTCAAAAAACACAATACAATAGATGAAGGTCAGACCTATTATAATACCCACTCTTTAATTCATAAATTTTAAGGAATTCAGACATTATTAAAACTAATAAACCGAAAAAGGTTCATGGAGGATAATTCAGATCAATAATCTCCAATGAAAATGGGAAAAGGTAATGATTATAAAATCACAACTGTTACATTTTGTCATGAAAATGATTTGGTTAATGGTACATGTACCAACCACATAAAAACTAAAAGCATTATGTTTTATTTTAGTTATATAAAAATTTTCATATCATAAATGTTTTCTATTATAGTTAATTTATTATCCCAATAATTTGATATTTATTTATAAATGAAAATACCTAGTTAAGTGATAATTTCATCCCAAGACTAAAAAAATTATGTAATTTAGGTTTCTAGTAATGTGATTCATTTTAATATCATTATCATCAATTGGGGGGAATTTGAAATTATTTTTTCGTGGACATGATCTCTCTACATAGATAACATTCTAGTTATAAAGATTAAGAAATCATATTTCATATCTAAAATCAATCCATGACCGTCTAACATTGTAAGGATGACTATGTAATCCTTGTATATATTACTTACCTTTTATGAGTATCGATACATTAAAATGAGTTCCATTTGGATTAAATGGTTGGAGATATAATCAATATTGAAGTTATTTTCATTACATAGGAATATTTTGATTCATTTCATAAAGAGTATCAAACTCTTCCCCAATATTGAGAGGTTGAGTTTTTAATTGAAAGTATACCTTGTGATATTCCAACATCAAATACTCCTTATTGAATAGACCTTATTTAATTATATGAATTAAAAATATAAAACTACAATAGAATATGGATATATATTTTATGTGAAGAATTTATTTACCAATGAGTGCACTTATCTTCTTTATTATAAATAATTATGTATGGAAATATATTTATATTGATTATCTTGAAATTAATAAAATTGAAATCAATAAAATAATACCAAAACCCTTATTGGTGACTCGTTTGATCAATTATTATGGGATCAATACATCTCAAATATAGACCTTTGATTTAGGTATCATCATTCAAGGGTGAAATGAGTGGATATCCACAAGACAACCTTTAATATATGATATGGACCCTATGAATTTATATTGAATCCATTCAGAGATTACCTTGACCAACTTGTGAAATTATTTATAGAGGAAATAACTATATATTCCATGTGAATGAAACAACATAAAGGCTGTTAAATTATTTTTCTTAACAATTTATGAAATGGGAAAAAATAAGAAAAATTTATTAAGATTGAATTATGGATATAGAAAATATAATTTTGGACACATATAATCACAAGAAATAGTATATTAGGGGATACATCAAATATATATATCATTGATGAATGGATCAGACTAAAAATTGTAATAGAGATCAATAGTTCTCATAGAATAGCTATATACTATCGATTCTTTGAGTTAAATTTCTCTTGATAATAAAATAAACCGACCGTGTTAATATTGAATGGAGTTAAGATCCTCCTGATAGATGAGTGTGAATATATATTCATGGATTTGTAGCGAAGGTTATCCACTGTAACTTTACTCACTCAATCATGTTATGTAGAATAATTTTTTATATAAATCAATTAATTAAAGATGGTATTATGGTGTGACCTTATGAAATATTAACAGTGGTAGCTTATACCTCATAGAAAATGATTTCCATCCAGAAAAATTAACCAAAACATGATTTATATAAAGGAGATATAATATCTCCCTTAAATAAATTGAGTCAATATAAATGTTATATGAAGAGTGATATATATACCAATCACATTTAATTAATGAATATATTCATACAAATGGAGTTTATCATCTATCATAGGTGATGGATGGAGTTAATCATAGATTATTATTTCTTAAAAAATTATCACCATAAGAAGAAAACAAGGTATCCAATTCTCTAATTAGGATGTATCATGGTACAATATCAATTATAAGTAATACTAAATTCAAAAAAATAATAGCACTAGTAAAAGGGATTTAGAGACACTGATAATGTAAGTGATGTTAAAGGGTTATCTTTAACAGAACTATCTAAAAGTGTTGATAATGACCCACTTTAATAGATCTAAAAAAGGACCGATAAACAGGGCCTTTACTCATTAATTTTTTTGCAATTTTAATGGGGGCCTTGATCAGTGCATTTTTAATGCAGTTAAAGGTCACCTTTATCAGTGATTTTCTTAGCACATTTAAAGACCCCCCTTTAATAGTCCTAAAAAAGTGATGATAAAGGTCCTACTGATAAAGGGTATAAATTTTTTAGGCCCCCTTTATTATCACTTCCCACCCCCTATATCAGTGCTTCCCCCACCACTTTATCATCTATTTAGAAAATCCCACCCGTAGTGTGCGCCCCTACTACCATCGTGTTTAAAACCAGACCTCCAACATACACACCAACGACTTTTCCACTCCCCTATATTATTTTTTTACATTTTATGATATATATATATATATATTTCATTATAATTTTATCCATATATTTATATACACTTATATGTATGTTTAATTGTATATTTATATACATATATATGCTTGTATATATATGTCTATTTTCTTAAATACATATCAATTTTCATATATTTTTTAAAATGGATATTAGTTTTTGTTTAGATAAGGTTTATATATTAAGAAATATATTTTATAAATAAATATGTTTAACTATTTAATTATAAAATTAAAAATTTATGTGTGAAGATATAAAAAATAAGTATATATTTTTATATATTTTATTATAAATAATAGTACATTATGAAAATGATAAAATTTCAAATCCATAATATAAATATGAATGTAAGACCAGTGAATGAATTTAGTCCCCTTTAAAAAAGGTAAAAAAATATACCCTTTAACGAGGCTTAAATTCCATCCAAAATAAAAAAATTGGGATATACAGGAAAAAACTCAGTTTGTAGGCCTCATGGGCCTTTTATAGCCTCATAATAGGATATTGTGGGATCTTTTGGGTCATCAAGGCCTAGATATAAAAAAAATATTTTATTTTATATATGGTATATCGAAAATGGACACCTGAATCAGAAGTTATGGTATTTTTAAAGTCCATTGAATGTGAAACAATTGGGGCATAATGATTATATTCTCAGGTTTTTTCATTTATATATATGATATGGGGTTCCAGTGAGTAATTGGGGAAAAGATATCCTCACAAGCTTCAATTTTATTTATGTTATAGGCTGAAGTGACACCATGATCCAATGTTATATCCCTTCGAATTTTATGAAATTGTTGTACCTCGACTAGAACTCAGTTTTGGATGCCTTCTCAGCCTTTTTGCGGGTTTAAAATAGAAAAAAGATCATAGAGCTTAGTCCCAAACTACACAATGTAGATCTATATGTAGGCTTTTATTTGATATGTGACTGTGTCCAAATAGAAACTCAAATAAAATGTTACAATTGTTTGAACTTAGAGTTTGATTTACAACGTTTTTGAAAATTTAATATTGTTTATTCCTTTGATTATCAGAATACTTTAATCCCATGTGGTTTAAGACTGTTTCTTAAGAAAAAATTCGATTGGTTTTGGAGATGAAATGGAATCGCAAATCAAAATTTATGATCATATTTAGGGTTTGTAGAGTTTCTTAATGTTTTTTGGGGTATAAGGGGTTCTAGTGTTTTTAGCAGGTTTTTTTTGTGTTTTTTGGGTTTGTAGGAATTTTCTTGAGTTATAATCCATTTTTACTAAATACATTATATATTATGTGTAAATTCCTATTTATCCTTTTTTTAAATGGTTGGGGCCGAAGCCTCAATTTATTATTTTATGAAAATGCCTCTTTAGAGTAGGTAGAGGTCAACCCATTACATATCCAAAAGTTCCAAGGCCAAGTAGACTAAATAAAGGCTTGAAAGCCCATTTTTTGGCCCAAAGGACCCCTCGGTCAATAGTACTGCTATAGTACCCATGCAGCTACAGTTCCTGCTATAGTACCACCACCGCTACAGCTCCTATTACAGTCCCTCTGCCGCTACAGTGTCGTTGCTGCTAAAGTACTGCCGCAACTATAGTGCTGATACAATACTCGAAAAAATTCACCCATGCTCGGATTTGATCCTGGGACTTTTGGATGCCAAGCAGGAGCCTGTACCACTAGGGTACATGCTTGTTGGAAAATTCCTATTTATCCTTATCTAAACCCTATTTTAAAAAATACGTTTTATATTTATATCAATATAAAAATAATAATATAGTATTTTTAGTGAAATATTTTTTTAAATATACCATTTATTAGCAGTAGTGTAAAAATGATGATAAAGTGGTGGTGGTGGGGGGGGGGGGTGGGGTCTTTATCAATTATTTTTTTACTAGAGTAGATAAAGTCCCCCCTTTATTAGTTTTTTAATGAACCACTGATAAATTCCATTTTTATTAGTTAATTGTTAATAGAGTTGATAAAGGACGAATCTTAATCAATGTTTTTTTACAAGCACTGATAAAGTGGGGTTTTAGCAGTGTTTTTAGCTAGAACTGTTAAAACCCTAGCACTGGATAAACCCAGTTTTGTAGTAGGGAAGGATGAAAGTAGTCCTAAAAATACTAGATTCAAAATGGATAGGCATGAAAATCAAAATAAATAGAGGGAAATAGTCTCTTGAAAAAGTGACAACTCAACAATCTATATATGAGCAGATTACAGATGCCTCAAAGGGTGATATCGAGTTTCTGAAGAAGGTATGGAATATTCTAGTGTTCAAAATAAAAAATAATTTCAATATAAACTTAGTAAAATATTTTTTCCCTTTAATAAAAATAATTGAGTAAGGAAACATTGGATTACACATATACATCACCATTTTAAACCCATCATGGAATACCATGGATGTATAAGGATCTCATGGAGCATGTATGAATAGAAAAAATAAAATGGAATATTGAGAAGTATATGTATCTATACCAAACCACCTAATAAATCTAGAAAAAATTTCATAATTTTACCAGGATATGTTGACCAGTACCCATACATATATGTAAATGGGTGAACATCACCATTAATTTTTGAAAATATGAAACAATTTAGACATTTCTAGACTACTATATTCAATTATTTGTATGTTGGTGGTGTTAATAAGAGTTTTTAGGTGTGTAGGTTTTGTTATGATAAAATAATAGTTGGTGGAGGAAGTCAGGGAATGACTATTTGATTCATAGTGTTTGAGACCTTCCCATAGTAGATATTAGATTTCCAGGAGGTGAGTCATGATATGGGGGAGGTTTCACTATCTTCGTGCATGACCCTCATGTGCTGGTATTATATGAAGATATTTAGTAATGGAAGTTGGGTTATTTTCATGCTGTGTAACAACATGAAATTTTAAAATATATATTTTCCTTTCGAAGATAATGTGTTTAATAGAAAATTTAACACAACACCGATCTAAAATGATCCATGAGACATTATATAATAAGTAAAATGTATATTTATAATTGTTAGATAAAAATATAAGAAATTCAATTATGAAAAATATATATTGAAAATACAAAAATTTCATTACTAAAATTATTTAATCATCAGAAAGTTCAATTACTATAGATAAATAACTAATAAAACAAATTTATCCTTTAAAATGTAACCTTTACAAAAACAAATTATGTTTTTGAAAAAATCTAATACATTATGGATAAAATATATAATTTATATGAATAATTTATTATCATAAATTCAATTTTTAATAGATCCTAAATATGAATTAGAATAGGTAATATATTTTAAAAGGTTATTTTCCAATGAAAACATTTTTCATTATATTTAAAAATTTTATTTTAAAAGATAAAATCAAAAATTTTAGAATAGTATTTTGATAAAATAATATTTTTTTGTTTGATAATTTTATTATTATATTAATATTAATTATTATGACTTTTATTTATTTATTTATTTTCGGTGAATAATAAGAAAACTTTTTTTAGAAAAACTAAAACTTTTATGAACATATAATAGTATTTGTATGACCTAAATTATTATAAATCCATTTAATTTCTCATAATTTATTTAAGAAGTAAAAAAATATACATTTTTAAATAAAATGTTGAATTTTACCACCTATTTTTATCATTTTATGGACTTTGGTAATACATTGAAATAAAAGAAACTATTTTTGGTAATTTCTTTTAATTAAATTTTATTTTGGTAAAAATAGTTTTTGGATTGAATTAAAATCTACATAACATGTATTTTTTTATAATAAAAAATATACATCATGAAAATAATATATAAGGATAATTTTTCCTACACAAAAATAATTTTCTTAAGCGTAGAAGTTTTTTAAAAATAGGGATTTATGATTTACTTGGGCATTTATTAAATGATAATTTTCCTGTAAAAATAAATTTTATTTGTGAAAATTTATTTTATATTTGAAATAATTTGGTACAAATTATTTACCATGTTATTTTTTTAGGAATAAAACAATAATTCAAGAAAAATATGCTTACTATTGTCAAAGCTGAAAGGGTAAGGTGGATTAACCAAAGACGTAAATGGCCAATCTAGTTATTTCTTTAAAATTTATTGGTTAAGATTTGTAATGTCCAAGAAATACCACCATTCAATTATTGTCTATTTTTTAGTATTATAGACATGATAAACATGTTCTCCCTTTATATGAAGTTGAAATATTTAACAAAATGTCATTCCTTCCATATATAAAAGGGTGCTCTCACCACCTCGTAAATTCCAATTAGAAATTTGGTTTCCAATTTAAAATATTATCGATTTCCTTATACTATAAAATTTTCTTTTATTTGGTCCCATTTTCCTTATATATTTTTGTAAGAAATCCATTTCGAGGGAGGTTTATAAAGGAAACCTCAAATCCTCAACAATAGGACTAATATTTCTATAGCAAATTTTATTCACTGTCTAATATTCAAAGTATTAATATAGCATTACAACATAATGACATATTTATTAATTTTATTTTATTTCTTTTTATATTTTTTAATAAAAAATTAACCACATTTAAACTTTCCTATTAATAAAAAAACTGTCATTCATGTGTTTTTTTAGACTACCTTTTCAACTAAGTAACATATCTTATTTATCATCTTGTTTCATTATTATTTATTATAACGTCTCAAAATAAAATAAATGAACTTAAAAATATATAAATCAAATCAATATTCTTATTTAAAAATTGTATTAATCCAAAATGAACCACTTTCATAACCATACTCATCAATTAATTATGATATGTTCATGTTTTGGTTGTTCTGACCATCTATATGAAAAATATTAAAAAATAATATCATCGATGACTATGAGAACATATTTAATTGGAATAAATGATATAAATAAGAAAATAATTATTTAATTTAATATATATTACAATTAAATTAATTTAATGTTATTAATTAAGATACAAACATCTATTTATAAAGAATAATAGAAATATAATAATCATCAATTTCATCTTTGTGTATCTTAACCAAAATATCCATATAATGAAATTATAAAATTATAAATAATTATAAATCATCTATTTTATTACCTTGTGAGATATTGAAATGAAAATATTTGGTATAATAGGGATTAACAACACTTCTATTACAAAATAAGTTTTAATTAATCTAGATTACTAGAGCCTGATATTAAAAATACATAATAAATAAATCATATATTTGTGGAGAATATCTAAAAATTAAGTTTATAAAATTATATAGATATGAAAAAGGTTCTTATCTTGTTAATTAGGATAGCTATTATTTATTCTTAAGGTTCAAGTGGTTTAGTGGAAGTCAACATAACGTTTATGGTTTTTTTGTCTCTATTTTCTTTTCCACGAGACAATATTTATATTACACATCACAATTTTATTAATTTAGTGTATTCAATAAAATATTTACATGATGTGTAAGGGATATATTTTAATTTATGATATCTTAATGTCAACTTTATAGTAATAAAAATTTGGTCTTTTGATTAATATTTTACCAATACTGTAATGGATTCTTATTTTGCCTCAATTTCAAATTTCTATTGTTTATAAAATATAATAAATACGGGGAAGTTGTATAATATTTTTTTAATCATACAATTTTACCCTCCTATATTTTTTGGTGGTTTATATGTCTCCTTATATTTTCATTTCCACCATTGTGTCATTATTTACCCATTATAATTAGATCTAACCTACATATTCTTTTTGGCCCAGAATCCTCCTCTCCCTAAGCTATATTCATTTGATTCTTTGTCATATATCCTTATATATAAAAAAAATCAATTCAGTAAATATTATATAAAATTTAATTTTATTATTTTTTAGTTAATGTATTAACTCTTTCAATATAGGTTGTTTTCATCAATGTGAGAAAAGAATATATTTGTAGTGTTTTTTGTAGGAGATATCATTCTACAATTTAATATTTTTATATGAAATCTATTCTCAACACATTCACAGTTCCTCAAATAAATTTTATTCCCCCAAGTTTTTATGAATTTATTCCTAAATAATTTTCTTAAAATGGTTTATGGATATTACTTATTTTCAAAGTAATTTTTCTAATTCCTTAAAAAATAAATTTTTTCTATGCCAAAATATTTTGATATATAATATTCTTAAAAAAATTACTATGCTAAATAAAAAAATCTCCAAATTATTTTAATTGAAAAATCATTTCACATAACAAATAATCATATAATCTGGAGAATTTTGGTTTAGTGTCCTAGAATATTAGCTGCATAAACAACTTATTTGACAATATTATTCAATTTTTCTTCTTAACCAATCAAGTATCAACACCCAAATAAGAATATCACATGTAATTCGCACATTCATTTCTTTGTGAGATCAATCATAAGAAAGTGTTGATCTTCGATTTTAAATATGATTAAAATAATAGAAAACTAAAGATGATATTAAATGAGAAATATATATGGATATGTGTGTGATATAATAATCAATATCCATGAACATAACATTAATAAATCATTCATAGATAAAAAATAGATAATAATACAATATCGATCATAACAAAAGTATGATTTCCAAACATAATAATATAGTGTACATATGGGAATATTAACCATATCATATTGGATCAGGAACCATAACCTATTTACTATAAAGGACCAGGTATCACAAACTTATTCCCCTTGTGGGTTCTGGATTAACTAACCCATTTCCCTCCATAGATCTAGAATCACAGCCTATTTCTTATTCTCTCAAGTGATATAATGATTTAACCAATATATTATAGGTCTTTTTAGGTGAAACTATCACATAATGAAAAAATATACATATTTTTAATATAAGATATCCATCATTCAACATATCATGAAAAAACAAGGGAGAATATGGGATTCATTTATCACATCATAAATAAACCGTGTAATGAAAAAAGTGTTTTGAAAACATATCTAGAAGTTATCAAACAAATTGTCATCAACAATGCAAATAGTTGAAACCCACAGATAAATAACCCTAGAAGAGTATTTTATAAAACAAATTATAAATTTATTTATGAAAAATAGTTTCAATATATATAAATCATTTAGAGATAAAATGCATGTGGTAGAAAAAATTTAAATGAGTTTAGAAAATGTAATTTTATCATTATTATGAAAGATAATGTAAGAGTCACACATAAAAGCCATTCTTGAATATGTCACTTTTGATAAATTTAAAATAATGAATTTTAAAAATCAATATTTGGATAGATATTTAAATAATGATTATTTGGAAAATAAATATAAATCTTTCAAAAAGGTAAAGAGATTAAATAAAGAAAATATTTACTTTCAAAAAATAATATTAAAGGATGAAAGCATTAATCAAATATATTGGTTTCAAAATGTAAATTTAAATATTTGGAAAACAAAAAATATGAATAATAAATTCTATATTAGATATATGAAATGAAATACAAGTTATTGAATTAAATTTTGTGTGGAATATAAAAAAAATTATTTTTGAAACATGTTAATTTATTTTTTATATTTTGAAACAACCTCGATTGAAAACCCAAATCATTAAAATTGTATTTATTTTTTATTTATAAATTTGTTAAATATATTTTTGAGGTTCATATATAATAATACATATTATATTTCCAAATTTAGAGGAGAAATGTTTTAGGAAGTTAAACATGGACATGGAAGAAAAGATCCATTTGAATGAATGAGAGTTCTTCTTTATAACATCAAAATTTTATCTATTTTGTATCTTATATATGAAGATGGTATAAATGATAAGAACTAACTTACCCATATAAAAAGATAAATAACCATCGAGAAATTAAATTTAAATGATAATTTTTTTATAAAATATTATAATTATGTAGATAATTCATGAGTCAACGAGAGGGAATTTGATTTAAGAATACTATTATGACTCAAGTAAAATTTAATTTGAAACTTTCTAAATTATATAAAGCATAATATTAAACTTATAATACCATGAATTAATTTTATTTCAAGGTTTAATGAGTCAAATATATAGAATATACACTATATATACAATTCTAGTTATGTAATACAAATGCATCGCAATGAATGACATTTGAGACAATGAACCCTTATAAACATGAAAAAATCAATTTAAAATCAATTAAAGGATAAAATTTAAAATGAATCATTAAATAATATTTATAATGACAGGTTCATGATAAAAAATATTAATTGTTTTTTAGATATACCATTCTAAGGAAAACATGTTATATAATAAGATATATGCATCATAGTGTGACAATTTCTTCCCTTAAACTCTTACCATGTTTTCAAAATTTATAGAATAAATTATAAGATCCTATATAAAAAATATAAATATAATAATAAGGCATTTAATACTATTTTTCATATAATTAAAGTTTCATCAAATTATTGTATAATTATTCTCTAAATTTATAATAGTTAGTTATTATTTATTTTCAATATCGTGTATAAGTAATCTTGATCATTTTTAACATGTTCTGTATTATCAATGTGATTCTTAATTTATATCCTAAATTTCACCATTCCTAGATCATAAAAGGCATGGTTATCTATTTTTTATTTTAATATATAATGTTATAATTTATTTCTTTTAGTGTTTTAGTTTCTTTTCTTATATGTAAAATTTGCAACAATCATATTTTAGTTCTTTTTATCAAATGGATAGTTGTATCATAATTAATGAGTAAAAAAAGATAAAATAAAAGGACCAAAATTAAATAATAAAATAATTATTTATATCATATATCATCAGTATTTATCTTCATATAACCATCCATGATATTATTTTATACCTTTTTTGAAGAGGGTGGTTAGACCACGCAAAACATGAACATAAAATAATTAATAGATGAGTACGATTATTAAAGTGGTTCCTTTTGGACTAGTACCACTATTAAAAAAAATTATTATTTAGATAATTTTATGAAGATTAATAATATTTTATTTTTTTAACAAATAATGTAGAAACTAAATGTAAAATTTAACAAGTTACTTTGTGGAGATGAATGTCTACACAACACACAGGTGGAATTTTCATTTCTCAAAGAATAAGATGAAGAAAGGTTGGTTTAAAATTTTTATACTAATAATATATATTATATTATATATTTCAATTTAATTATTCAATTATACACTTAAAACCATTTAATAGTGGTTGTTGTGAAAAATGTATGTTGTCCCTTCGTGGATGAGGTAGTCCACACAACACATGAATGAATTTTTTTGATTTTCATAATGAATAATAGAATAGATCGGTAATAGTTATTAAATTATATTAAAATAATTTTTTATAAATAAAATAATTAATTCATAATATAGTAATTATAATTTTATATTTCATAATTAAGAATGAAAATAAAAATAGTTAGGAAAACGTACTCATGATGAGGACTTGGTTTTTCCCATAGAAGACTCCTTGGAAACAGAGGCTTTAATATATTTTATTGTAAAAAGAGACTCATTAAAAAGAAATTGGATTATTAGAGATGAAAAAATTGATTTTTTAATAGTAAAAACAATTTATAGGGTTTTTATAATGGGGTGTTAAGAGGTCCCATTTATAAGTGTCAAGAGTGACATTTTTTTAAATATTTAAACATAATATAAAGATTTTACATGTTTCACATTTAATGTAGACTAAAAAATTAATAATAATGGATCTTTGGATGAGATATGGTTTCCAATACCTCAAACACGAATAATTATTAATTTTTTAATCAAGTTTTTATATACTTTACTCTTAGAATTTTCACTTTAATCGTATTTGGTTATACCATGGTAAATAATTTTTTCCCAAGTAATTTAGTTTAAATGAAAAAAATAAAAAGGTCCTTATTAAATTATTTTAAAATGATAATTCCATAAATTTAAATGTTTTTATAAAAAAAATCCCAGAAAAATATATTTTATCATTAGTGTATGTAACACATACAAACTCGTTTATAGAGAAAGTGTATTTTTAAGCATAAAATGAATTTGTAAGATATAATTTTAAATTTGTTTCTTTTACAAGATATAAATTGGTTTGTTATAAAATAATTAAAATTATTTTATCAAAAAAAATCCAAAATCTAATTTTATAAAAATAATATACAATTAAAACAAAATAACAAAAATATTTACTATTATTGGAAAATATTACTTAAGTTATCAAAATTAGGTATTTGAAATTACAAAATGTTTTGGTAAATATAAATATTTACTTCTTAATATTTATTATTTTAATAAAAATGCTTTATAATAATTTAATTTACACATATATCCTAATATTTTCATAAATTATTCATTTTTTGTAACATTTGTATTTTTCACTACTCACTTAAAAAAATCATTTTAGAAAAATATAAAAAAATATGCCATTTTATAATATTGAAATGTGAAATTTTAACGAAAAAACTAATTTTCGTAAAATTAAAATCACCAAATTTATTAATTTTTCTTTTAAATTAAAATTAAATATTTAAATGAAAACATGATTTATTGAAAATTAATGTTCTTAGAAAATAAGTGTTCTAAATATTATTTCATACCAATTTATAGTATAAATAATAATAATATATATGTTCATATATTATAGCAATTATCATTTCAAATTGGATGATTTAATTTATGAACATTTTTCAATTATTATTTTAGAAAGAATAATTAAATCATACTAATTATTTATCCTTTAAACATAAGATATTTTAATTAAATATTATCTATTTTTTTAATTAGGGTATAATTAATCTTATATTTTATTAATAACGGTCATCTATTATGTTTTATATTATTTTGTTTAAGTGTTACATGATCAATAAGTAATCGATGATAGTATTATTTAAAATGATCTCGAACATCAGGTTGTTAAATTGATCAAGGATATTATTCAAATGAGATAATACTACTTATTTCACTGGATAACGTATGAAATTTTATTTTCTTTAATAATAGTGATCTATCACTTGATTTTTTCTTTCTTATCTATCCACTATGAATATTCATAACTTTTTACCCAAAGTATTTCACTATTGAATACCAAATTTTTATTTGCATTGAATGAAGGGTGTTCACCAAGATTACATACATATTCTAATTTGGGAAATTATTGACTATACTGTATACCCTTTATCTATATGGTTAAAATACCAGATACTTAATTTAAGGTTATTTAATAATAATTTTACTTAATATCGACGAATACCCATTTATATTTCATTGGTTTATTATATTATAATTTTTGATGGATTCCTAAAAAGTTTCTTTATGTGACAAAAAAATACAACGTTGATGTAATTGATGGAAGGATTTTTCATAACAGTTATATAATGTATTTGTTAAATTGTTAATCTATAGAGATAATTCTTTTATGATACCTTTGATGCATTACATGTTAATTTTTTATTTAACCATTTATACAAGCGTGGTAATATTTTTTATAATTATATTGGGATGACCTTTTGTTATATTTTTATGAATACATGTATATGTTATGGTCTTAATATTCTGATTCAACGATCCTATAATAACTATTATCTTATTTTAAATGGTTAATTTGATGAATCATGGGTTAGAATCCATGTTTTATTATGTATAATTCCACTACTATGTTTTCTTTTACCTAGATTATACTATCATAACTATTATCTAATTTTATTCCCACTCATGACCTTTGATAGTTACCACTTTTGATCTTCCTTACTATGTGTTTGAGGTGACCCCTTCATTTGTTTCCATTTCCTAAGGTTATGAAGAAAATTAATATGTACAAAATTTATAGAAGAGTATCTGGTGTGGAGGATTTGTGTAAGTTGTTGAAGGATTATTATAGATTTATAAATTTACTATATAGTTAAAAAAATCATTAGTGTTAAAAGTCATGGGTTATATCAATTAATGTTTTTTTCTTAATTTTATTATAACAAAAACCACAAGGATCATGAGAATGTATTATAATTAAATATTTTCTTTAATTCATGTATTTATAAGAAAATCAAGGATGAGATGTCATATGATCTAATATTACCTATAGAGTTTGTGATATTTATTTGGGGAGGGAATTTAGAGTGTAGAACTCCTAGGATGTGATGGGAATTTTGGATTCTTGATATAATGGTCTTCTAGTCAGTTAGTTATGGAATATATTCCAATATCACAACACCAGTACCTAAAGGTAATGTTTAGTGGTCCTATGTGAGTTAAATTCATAGACTCTGACTCTCTTTATATTTTTTATTTGATAATGTGTGAATCAATAAATCCTATAGCTATTATGAATAATCTTACAAGAATATACATAAATAAATTTTTTTTACTGATTGAACAATATAAAATTTACCGAATTTTTTTATTCAACACATACTTTATCAAATCATTACCATTTATGGATTCTTGTTTAGTCTCAAGTATTCTATATGGTTTTACCAGTATTGTCCAATGTTAAATGATTAGTTTCTTAAGGTATGGTTATATTTTTTGTTTCAACAGTCCATAACCAATACCATTCATGAATGGGGGTCTCAGAGGAATCCAAATATCATTAAAATTTATAACTACCATCTAAAAAATGATCATCCCTTTAGATAATAATATTCATTATAATTGTTAATAAAAAAATATATCCAAAAGGATCCAGGATATGATATCTATTATTTTCCCATGTTGGGAAAACGAGAGGATAAATAGAAGTTGTTGAACTACGAATTTTAAAATGTAAATTGAATTAAAAAATCTATCAAAATAAAATAAAATCAATGTACGGTGGAAGAAAAAAATATATAACACAAGGTATTTTCAATGTAGTTTAAATACCAAATGGTCTTATTCCTGCTATTCACACCTATTATCCCTATGAGGGAAATGATATTCATTATAATATGATTTTTTTGAGATTCACAAGTCAGAATAACATACATTTTATAGTGGATGTGGAAGCACACTCAAAATACCATTTGTAGCAGAGGAATAACCAATATGTAACATGCCATTTACCAGTGGAGGATTAACCAATACATATGTGAAACTTTTTTGAATGTATAACAAATAGATCATTATTTTTTGATATAAAATCATAAAAAGGTTATAGATGATATGAAATAGAAATAATCAATAAGAAATCACAAAATAATAATTAAGATAAAATTCAGAATATATTAAACAATTACAATAATTATTCAGTGGTCACATTGAACAATGACTTCTAACATGATGATGATTTTACCGTATTAGTAACATTCATGATAACAGTTACCACTAATAATATTTTTCATTACCTAGATCATATGAATCATTATTAATAATCAAATTCTCCAATAGTCAATCAATGATATTTAAAAATACTTATTTAATGGTTATATCCATTTAGGTTTCAAAAATATATGATGAACATGGGTTATTTTATAAATTTCCATAATTTTCTAGTGAGAGTTTTTATTTAAATTTTTTTGAAATAATGTAACAAAATTTATGATGAAAATAAATATAAAATACCACATAGGTTAAAAAATTTAGTATGATGAACTTAAAAAAATATCTTCCATTTAATTAAATACTATATCTTTGAAAATACTTATTATCCAAAAAAGTCAATGAAAAATCACTTTTGTCATATTGACTTTGTTTTATCATATACAAACCATAAGGGTTATTCTAAAAATCATAAAATGCATTCTAGACATACCAAAATGTTTATTAAAAAAATTTATATGGGTAAATTTATGTCATGTATGGGTAAACTAATATTAGTAGGGATCAATATAAATTGAATATGTCTCAATAGATTTTTTATGTATATGGACCCATACTTTTCATCAATAAATATTAATAATTTCAATCTGTATATTCATTACATAATATAATGATCTATACCGGAATCATATTATTCTAGTATCTTTGGAATGCTGGATATATAAAAAACTGGCTCATAATGTATCTACACCATCTCCCACATAGTTCTTAATAACTATCACCCTTCTTATACATATAACACTTAATAATTTACTTTATAACCATGGGAAAGGAAATATACGAAAATGAGATATCAAATTATCAATGAGGGTAAACAAGGGAGATATCAGTGATCACTTTAACATAACAATAGAATAAGGGTATGAGTACATGACTACAAAATTTTAAAACCACACCCTGCATATCAAATATCATAATTATGACAAATGGAATAATGATTGGATGTTTATAAGAAATGAATAATAAATGGGTAAAATTACATATGACATGAGAGTTTAATTTTTTTAAGACAATGAATTGTGGAATAAACATGAGCATAGAAAATCATTTCCTTAGTATGAAACTGTAATTTCCGGTTATATCATAGTGGATTGAGTTCACTCCCAAAAACATCGTAGATGTCAAGGATCAGTCCAAATAATATCATATTGGATAGAGTAACTTACTAAACTAGGTTTACTACCTATTACAGTCCTTTTAATCTCATGATATATCCATCATTACATAATGCATTTTAGAGATATAAAATTCTAGGACACCGATCAAATAAATAAAATCACATAGTTTTGTTTCAAAAGGTCATCAAAAAAATAATATCATAAACCATGAAAATAATTTGGCTTCATAAATATTTCCCCAATATATAACCTATGGAATATAAACTTGTTTCATAAAAATTTCGTTAATTAATCATATAATAACCCCTATAAAAGGTAATGGTTTTATAAACATATATTCATTATAATGATTAACTATGAAGAGAAATAATTATGTTGGTATCATTTGATCATATCCCCATTATGAATTAGGAAACATAAAATAATATCATATTGGGTATAAAATAATTATTATTGATCAAATTCACTATTTTTTGGGAAAGATATCCACATATATTTGAAATGACATTTTTAAAATAAAAAAAATTCACAAATTTTAAAGATATCATTATATTTGAAAACAATCTGTGGAAAAATGTAGAGAGATATTTAATTTATTAAATGGTCACGAAGACAAGAAATTATATTCTTGTTGTATACATTAAAATAATGATTCCTTTGATTTATTTCAAAAAAATTTAAATTACATCATTCAAAAAATGAAAATAAGATTCCTTTTAAGCTAGTTTTTAAAAAATTCAAACATAGGTAAAACTAAATTTAAACAATCATTGCATAACAGTAACAAAATTCCCATAAAAACAATCTTATATTCCATTTAATATAAATATAAGGGAAAATGAAAAGAAAATAATTTATTTCAAGAAATAATTATAGGAAAATAAAATTAATGATATTCTTGAGTGGTAGATCGTTAATTTCATCATTGAAAGCATAATCGAAAACAATCCCAATAAATAATGAGATTATAAAATAAAACCCTTAACACTTTGGTAATTATTGAGTCATAAAATCCATTAAGGAAATAAAAATGTATATAAATTTAAATTCTTATAGTTTTTATAATAATAATAATAAAAGTAATTCAGTTCAAGTATATACACCACATAAAATAAATTTGAAAATACGTGTCTCATAGAAATAAAAGTGAGAAAAAAATCCCTTACCTTAGATCTGAATTCCTCCATATGTGTTGGAAAATACATGATAATATATATATATATTTATTATAAATATATCATAGAAATATAATCATATATATCATACAATATATGATATACTTATAATAATTTTCACCCATTAAAAAAATTCTTAATTAAAACCAATGTTCTGGCTAATAACTTGTGACACCCAGAGATTTTATGAGATAGATTAATTTTAATTTATTTGATGTCATTTGTTGTAAGATACACCAATATTACCTTGTGATATACACAACACCATTTTAGTTTGGATTATACTCACCACAATTCTTGGCTTGCGTTACACGAAAGAGCGACCATCCTCGATCACTTACATTGTACGCAATACTGAGTTTCACTAAACAACGATATATTATTAGAATATTATTATTTAATTGGATATAAACAAGCCATTAAAAATATTATTAACCACATTTTTAATTTTATATAACATTATTGTTCATTTTAAGTATTTTATATACATGATATAAGAACAAATTCAATCTTTCAAATAAAAGAAGTATTTAAAACAAATGCAGTGTTATCAACTTTTAATCGTGCACCCATTTTATATTTTGATTTTTACACTTTTATATATTATATTTGAGAAAATAAACTTTTTCTTTGGAATAGAAACATAAAAATTTACTTTTTTTTTTAATTTTCGGTATTTTTCTGATCAAATTCATATTTTAATAAATAGTTAAAAATATTGTCTTTAAATTCAAAGAGGCCATTTCATCAAATTTATTTATGCAGTTATATTATATTTTTAATTAGTTTTAAAGTGTAACTGGATTATGTTTTTATCATTTAATCCAAATTTGTTCATCGGAAGTAATTTCACTTTTAATCAGTTCATAAACACATAACAATGTTTTGATAAGTTTTATTTCATAAAAACCTACTTTTTGGTTTAAACAATTGAAATTAATTTTAAAATAATTTCTGCCAATTATGTATTTTGAATTACGAAATATTGACTCCATATTTGGAATCATTAGGTTCAAAATAATGTCAATAGGATAATTTTATTTTCTGGAATTATAAATATTAACTTTAGTAATTATTATTTTTACCATGGTTAAAGGTAAATCGAGTAATTCAAGGTAAAAATAATATTATAAAATTACCATAAATATAATGACCCGGACCCAAACATCCACCCTAACTGTGCTAAATGTCTTAGGTGTTACTACCTTGGGCAGACCACCCCAAGCGCCAAAGGATGTTGACTAACAAAGAGGGATGGATAGGTATAGTTGGGAGACAATACCCTCTCAGAGGAAGAAAAAAATAGTGGTACTAGTATGAACAATGATAAAGGACTTGCATCCAAAGTAAACGACTTAGAAGACTCAAACCATTCCTATAGAGAAGAATCATATCTAATAGAAATAAACATCAGAAGCAAGATATAAACAACAACAGCGGAAATTAAACACAATAGCATGCTGATCACTTGTAACTACTACTAAACAACAAACATTCATCCAAATAAAGTCATACATATCCATATGTAACGGAGCCAATGGCTAACTAACTATAGCTAGAAAACATGTAAGAATACTGATATAGGAAAGAAAGAAAAACAAAGTTAACTCTAGCTAGGCAAGACCTCAAGTTTCATACCATCTCCATGAAATAGCTAATGCAGTCTACCTACTAAAGCTGACCTATTTCTTGCATGTAAATACATAAAGTCTTCATGCATCTCAAAGGGTCTGGGTAGGGTTTGAGAAGAATCTCAGTGGTATACCACCCAACGGTGCGTACCTAATATAAGTGTTTAAGAAAACATGTATTTATAAGGAATATAGTAAATAGTATGATGCACAGAACCAAACATAAACTTCTCTGGTGCTTAACAGCCACCATGGAGTATCACTTGCTTCTGCCAACGCCAGAATCTCAGTCATGTAACGTGGAACCATGTGCCCCCTGACACCGTGTGTTTCATGAACCGATGTCCCGAAGGCACGCCCAAGAAGTAGGGACTCCGATAAATAACAATACATATCCTCAAATAAGTATCTAGAGAGATAATAATGTCTTCCATCAAATAAGTAACTGAAGGGACAGCTATGGATTCCCTCAAATGAGTAACCATAGGGTCAAAAATGTATGCCCTCAAATAATGGAAAGCTTATGCCCCCAAAATGATAACATTAATGCTATCCCCTTAAGGCTCCTAACCTTTCACGTTGCTTCCTACAACAAGAACCCCCAGACCAATAGTTCCAAAACCACATCTAACAGGGGGCTCTACCCACACGAGTGGTCAAAAACACCTCATCTTGGTGTCTCTCTGTGTCCACACTACTCAATGTTCTAGGTGAGAGGTAGTCACCAAAATATTACCCAAGCCACAACACTTCTGAAACCTCGTGCCCCTGCGACCATGCCGCTATAGTCTAACGGACTCTCTATCCACGTAACCCCAGCCATGCCCAACCTGATAATCACCCTACCTCAAGCTGACGTCCATGATGCCCAATATCATGGTCAGGACCACCCAGTGTAACCCAGGACAAGCCCAACCTCTGACCAGCACCACTCAATAATATTTATGCCAGGCCAAACACAATCGTAAGTGTTCCAGCATATGTATTTTAGCAATTACATATTAAATCCAAATAATTACTTTTAAACTGGAAAAACAAACCAAATAGTTGAAATACACTATCCAAGTGATGTCTCATACCAGCACTGAGGTCTTTAAAGAATCTAACAATTCTAATCAATGTTTAATAAACTAAACTCAATAGTTTAAAACAATACAATTCAATTATAACGATTTTGGCATCCCCCGGGCAAAATGCCGCAATGAGCAACGACCACTCTCCTGACCCCTCTTAGGAAAAATAGGTAACATGGCATACCCAAGGGAATCCCATAGGTTAAATAAATAGTTAAATATGAAATAGAAGGTAAAACAGGGTCACACTCAAATACCAGAAAACGCATCAAAGGTCACACCGCCCAAAAGTCTGTGAAAACAAAAAAGATGTATGCACCATCTATATGAGACTCGTAGATGTAGGCACGTCTGATATCGAGCTCCAATTCGATTCCAATCTTCATAGATCTACGTTTCCATCAAATCTCAGAAATTCTACTTTGATGGAAACTACAACGTGTGAGGAAAAGGATCAAGAACAAAATATGGTGTGTGGGATTAGCCTCACTGTTGCGATTCTGTAGCCACCGACGAATTGAAGAACGAAATCTGGTTGAAGATTCAAGGTCAAGGTATATAATTCAGTATTTTAGAAGGGACCTATTTTGATGTTAGGGAAGAAGAAGATGTTTCCCTAAATTAGATGTGACCCTCTTTCATTTAAGTGAATAGAAATAAAACTACATGGAGTGTATTAAGGACTAAATGCCATGTAGTGGGTTTTTTAATACTCTGACTTAAGAGGAGGTAGCCACATGGCATAGATGTGCCACACGGGTTGACACATGACTAGAACTTATCTGTTATGTAGAAAGTAGGATACACGGTGTGTCGAGCAACACTACATGCCTTGTAGTAGGAAATTCCTACACGGTCAACACACGACATGTACTCAGTGAGCACATGGCCGGTACATACCTAACCTATACACAACCAGTACATTAGAATACATAGTGAGTAGTTTTGAAATTTCCAAAACTTCTCAGATTTACCTAGTTTTCTCAAAAACAAGTCAAAAATTCATATTGGGTTGTGATTTTGACCCGTTCTAAATACCCAGGTTCTTATAATCTCCACACCTTAACATAGATCGTCCCTGAGCTATTAAACGAAACCTGGTGATGACACCGAACATACCACCCCGATCAACATAATCCGGAATCTCCCAGTCTTAGGGGTTATGGATAAATTACAAACGGGGATCCCCACATTAGGAATTGCCTAACTCGGTCTCAACCATAAAAACTCAAAAAATCAAGGGTTAACTAACCTGTTTTCTGGAATCATGGTCCTCTCATGACGCATAATCACCCCTAAGCCTCATTGGTGCTCCCGTTTCATTTCTGACACCCAACGTATCATGAACTACATTGGTGTCTACCTCCATGAGGTCCTGTATCCCATGGATTCTCAAAACAAACCAGGTTCCCAACACCTCAGGTAACATGCATCCTTAATGCCTCGATGCCCCGAAATCTCAAGTAACATGCATCCCTGATTCCCCAATGCCCCTGTTACCTCAAGTTACCCAATCCTCGATTCACCGATGCCACACATATCATACATATATATAAATATGTCACACACCTAATATATTTCCAATCACACTAACTGTCATCTAGTTAGTCCACATAAATCATGTGCACCTCCTGCACTCAAAACAGACATGCCTCAACAGGTCATTCCAAAAGAAAATAAGAAAGTCCCAGACAAACTCACGGTGTACCTCTAACCATCGTCAGCTCACCGACCTACTCAGCCCTAGGAAGCTCCACGACGTGCACCTAGGCTAAAGTACGACTGCATGATGCCTAACCTCCCGGAAGTGCTACTCTAGTCACTGGCCACTAACTCCTAATCTAGGTCATGTTATCTTTGTCACGTCCTCTACGTGTAGCTGAAACATAGCTACCCTCTACTAGTACCGAACTTAAACCGACTCCAGATTCCACCATTAGTCCTTGTCCCTACCTACTCGCTATCTGAGAAGGCTGCCTACAGAACCTCTCAAGATGACCAACCTACCCACATGCCCGACACCCCTTTGGAGTCCTATCACACTGAGTCTGAACATGTTATGGATGTCCACATTGAAATCAAATTACTGAAGAACTGCTACGAAGTGGTCTAGCTGAGCCCTTCTCCTGACTACCCTGCTAGAACTCATCCCTTCCTCACTTCTTACCATCCGAACCATCTCTTGAAGCTGTCGCCTAGCCATCCTGGGGCATATCCCTCTAGTTACCCTCCAATATGAGCACATGATTTACCACCTCTAAGAATGAACCCAGACTGAAGATATTTAGCAAGATCTGAATTGAGTGTCGTAATCTATCCTCGAAGCCCCTTATCCTTGTTGGGTCATCACTTACCTTACCAGGTGAGAAGTGAGATTGCTCAGTGAAACTAACTGCATATTCCATGACGAACATGTCTCCCTACAAAAAGCTCAAGAATTCACGAGATCTCTCATCCCTAAGTCTTTCTGGGTAAAAGTTATCGAAAAACCTATCCTTCAAGTCACTCCATGCTAGTCCATCATGCTTGTGATCCTGAACCTGTAGATCCCACTCATGCTTTTTTGGTCCTCACAGCATGTACGTCGCTAGCTTGGCCCTCTGCCCTGGAGGCATCTCGAGCTACTCGAAGATCATCTGCAAGCTCTCTATCCAGTTTTTAGCAGCATGCAGACCACTCTCACCCTAAACAAGTGGCGAGTTCTATGACTGGAACTCCCACATCAGATATCCCATAAATGTCTATGTACCCCGCACACCTCTGTCAAACCCCTGGAGGACACGTACTTTGCTAGCTTGGAGCTGCTCACCGGTCCACAGTTTGAATGCTGCCAAACCCGAAAGTTATCCTGCCTACACTAGATCTTGTACCTATTCCTGTCCCTAAACCTGTACCTGCGGGTCATGCTCTGCCAGCATTGGATCCTGAACTGAACCCTGCTCCAGCAACACTGTACCATCTCCTGCATGACACTCTATCTGAGTCGACTAAAAAGAACCCACTAAATACCATACAGGGTCAGACTACCCATATATATATAAATATATATTCAATAAATATAATAAAAGTAGTAAAGAGGAATCACAAAACAACTACCCATAATATCCCCTATCTCAACCCATGCCCACAGCATCCCGGCCTCATTGGCTCCTTACCCGCCCTCAACAGAGCAAAGAATCAAAATTACCTTAGGCTATGCCCGTCCTAAAAACTTACATTGCCTCAAACCAATGATCGAGTCTCCTAATCCTGGTGTTCAAAATCACCTCAACCATAGTACCAACCTACTCATACAAGAGCCAAACCCAAATACCATGCCAAATGAAATTCTACAAATATATAAAGCATGGAATAACACATGGAAATCAATAAGAAATTCTATCAGGAATTTCACCTATTCACATTTCAAAGCATACAAAGTAAGGAAATTTGATATTATTCACATGGAATTATCAATTCACAAAGCATTCATGTAGTTAAGAAAATGAAATACCCTAAAAATGTGCCTATCAAAAGCAAAGACAAACTTGCCATATCGGGCCAAGGTCAAATTTTCCCTTACCGCACCGGGTCAAGGGTCACATATCATAATAAATATCATCACACACCAAGTGATCCACTGAGGTGGGAATCATATAAAATGTGATCTGAGAAAAAAGAAAATATAAATTCCCTCCCATGGAAAGTAGGTCCATCTCTCGTACATGGGGCTGAAGGCATCCTAGCCCATGCTAGAAACCCAGTTCCAGTAACAACCTATCTCAAGTATACCATATCCCAAATAGTAAAACCTGTAGAAATAAATGAGAAGCCTCAATATCATTAGTATTCAAAAAAATGATGTTACTAAATCTCTTTCATGAAACCCTATGATACAAATTTGTAATGACTTAGACCTGAACAGCCACCCTGACAGTTCTAAATGGGTCAGGTGTTAGTACCTTGGGCACACCACCCCAACCGCCAAAGGCTACCGATTATAAGAGAGAGTTTAATAGGTATAGTGGGGAGGCTATACCCTCTCAGAGGAAGAAAAAAAGTGGTACTAGTCTAACCAATGATAAATGACATGCACCATAAGTAAAAGACTCACCAGACTAGAACTAGACCCGGAGAGCGAAATCATATCCAATAACAATAAACAACAGAAGCAAGATAACAACAACATTAGAAAAAAGTAAACACAAAAGCATGTTGATCAATTGTAACTACTACTGAACAACAAATATACATCTGAAGCAGGTCATACATATCCATATATAATGGTTCCAATGGCTAACCAACTGTTTCAACAAAACAAGTAACACTACTACATAATAGGCAAGGGAACCACCAAACTTTAACAGCGCTAAAAAAAGTTCCAATAAAGGGGGGGCTTCATCAGTGTTTTTAGCCCTGATAAAGCCCCCCCTTTATTAGCGCTTTTTTAGCGCTGTTAAAGGGGACCCCTTTATCATCGCTTTTTTAGTAGCACTAATAAAGGGGGGGATTTATCAGTGTTTTTTCCTAGTGCTGATAAATTTTATGTTTCAAAAAAAATAATGAAAAATAATATATTGTTATATAAGTATATTTATATTGATATAAATATAATATATATTTTTTAAATATGTTTTAGATAAGTATAAATAGATTATTACAATTAATATATATAAACTTTAGTGAAAATGGATTTAAAATATTTTAAAAAATATTATTAATTAATAATTTTATAATTATCATCGATTAATAATCATTTAATAACAATTTTAAGACACAAAAAATCAAAAAAATTAATAAAAGATCTAAATAAGTTTAAAATTCAACTGAAACATCAGACGACCATAAATTTTGATCCGGGTGTCCGTTTGAGCTCTACAACATATCAAATAGATGCCTGCGATGCGCTCTACGTGAAAATGACCTAAGGGAACCTGGTGTCACATTTTTTAAGGCCAAAAATGGCCCATAAGGCCTCCAAAACTGAGTTTTTAGTCATCATACACTGATTTGTTAACATTAAAACAAGTATAACTTTTGATTTGTATGTTCATTAGGACATCACCACATATCATATAGAAGATTGTTTCATTTTAGTTGATTTGACTCATTGTGGAGTTGAAACAGGATTCTATATTAGAAGGTATGGTCGTTTTAACATTGGATGGATTTTCAAATACACATATATATGTATCTATTCGTAAATATATATGTGTGTGTGTGTGTTTGTGTGTGTGTGTTGTACATATGTATGTATGTACGTATTTATTTATTTATAAACACACATAATAAAATTATTTTATAAATGTATTTAAAAATAATCTTATAAATATATATTAATCTAAAAATAAATATACAGATAAAAAATTATAACTAAAAATATTTTTATAAATAAATATAAATATATATTAATATACAAATGAATATATATATACTAATATATGAATAAATATATATATTAATATAACTAAATATATTTATATTAATATGAATCTATATTAATATACGAATAAATATAACTATATATATGTACAAATAAATCGATATATCATTAAATAGAGAAAAAAAACGAAATGACATAGTGGTGAAGGCGCATGCATGCAAGGGGGAAGGTCGCGGGTTCAAGTGTGGGTGGAAGAAAGGAGGTGGATTTGTGTGGGGGATGTGCGGGAAGTGAACCGAGCAGGACAGTGTGAGGGGGGGGGTCAAGAATTGTTAAAATATTTCTCCCCGCATTATATAATTTTTTTTAAATTTTTTGTAATTTTTTTGACTTTTATCATCACTAAAAAAGAGCACTGATAAAGGGGTTTTTTATGAGTGATTTTTTAGCACTAATAAAAGGTTCCTTTATCAGCGCTTTTCTGAGCGCTCATAAAAGGGAACCCCCTTTATCTTCTCCTCGATTAACAACGCATTTTTAGCACTGTTAATGCACTTTTCTAGCAATGATAAAGGCCATATTTATAGTAGTGATATTTTCATAAATAAACAATGGATTCCAATATTCTTATTTAAATACACATGATACTTGATGATATCCAATCCCTTATGTTAAACTAAAATAATTATCTTTATATTGATGAATTTTTTTTGGTAAATATAAAACATATTATTTTTAGGGGCTTTAATGACATCATAATATCTTTTAATATGTCACATTTGTTCCCTATATTTATTTATTATTTAATATATTAATGTACACTTTTCATGCCTTCCTCCAAATTCACTTGTCTCAATAATTTAAATCCATTACTCTTCATATGAATAATGATTTCTAATATTATTCCTCAATGATTTAAATAATCTTAATATTTAATATATATATATATATATATATATATGTTTATCATTAATAATGTATATGAAACCATTTAATGTAATGGAATAAGTGCATATGAAATAAAAATATTACCAAGGAGATTGTATGGTGAGACAAATAAGCAACACCATCCTTCTATATATTTTTAATTTCCCTAGATTGGTGGATTTATGAATCAAATTAGCACTTTTCATAAATCAATACACAATTGTGAAATTTGAAAGAGAGTTACTAATATGTTAAATTGAAATGGAATTTTAATTTGGAGTCCTAATGAAATTGGGGTTCTAATATTTCTATATAATAATGGAGTTATTAACATTTGAATATACTTATGGGTTTATTTAATAAAAAATTGGTTGTTTAGGTTCTTTTTACATTAATCAATAGTTAATCAATGTAGTGGTGGGAAAACTACTATAAGCAGTACACTCAGAGGGGTACCCATTCTTGGCCCACTAAGTACCTGGTAGGTCCCATAAATCAAATCGATCTATTAAAGGACCATTATATACCTATTAGACTCTAAATAGGTAGATGTTGGCTATTAGTTTTACATCCGACAATCCTTCACTCTCTCATGTGGCCAAAGGGTTGGTTTTTAGACCTCAAGTGTGCCTCCTCATATGCCAGAGCCTATCGACTAAGAGTGGGGGTGTGAAATATAATGTGTAGATACTATAACCCATAGTTTGTAGTGTCTTAGTAGTAGAAATAAACCCTACAAATGAAAAAATCAATTTATGGACATAATTTAAAATAGTAAGAAGAGTCAAATTAATAATCCAATAAATAACAAAGGAATGCTGTAATAACTTCTTAGAAGTAACTATATTCCATGTTATAAATTTTACAAGTAAAATTCTAGTCGAATCAGATAAATAATAAAAAGTCCATGTTCTCGATCCTGACATCAATGCCTCCTCCATGGGTATTTTAGTATGTAATATTGAATTTTTTGTTCGATCTAGATATCTCAAAGTGGTGTGCAAAAGAGGAAGGATTGGTTCCCATTACTATTGAGGGGATGATAACTCCTTAAATTTCATAAAAGTATAAAATATAATAAATTCATTATCTATAAAAATCATTCATAATTTAAATGAACACAAAAAAGTTAGGATTGGATTTAAATTTCATCAACCAATAAAATTTGGATTGGTTTATGTGGAGTTTTAAACGTTATCTTTTCTTTTCACCGCAATGTCAACCTCATTTAAAAATTAACCATAATAACAACTTTTTCAAAATTAAATGGTTACAATTGAACATATGAGGTTTATATTAGATCATAAATATAGAAGATATTATATTTTAGACCATATCTTTTCTACAATGTACAATATCAATATTTCTATAAAATATAATTATAGTAAATTTGGACACTATTTAGCTAATTTTAATTAAAAGAAAAAAAATACAAAGATGGAATTTTAATATAATCTTTTTCCCAATAAAAATATTTTATATTAATATGAAAAACTCTTTTAAAACTATAATTCATTAAATATTTTATTAAAATTATTAGGTATAAAAATCATTTATTTTATTTCATTATTAATTTTAAAAATATTTTATTTAAAATTCCCAAGACTTAAAGGTAATATTAAAATAACTAAAACTTATAATTAAATTACCATAATGAATATAATTTAATTATTAATAAAATTAACATTTATATTCATTCATTACATTACTTTTCCCTATATGGACACATAACATTTATTTTAAAAATATAGTGTGACATTTTGTAACATTCGTTGATATAAATGTTATATAGGTAATTTTCATTGACTATTATCCATTAAAAAATCCATTTCGAACCTAAAGTTACAACAGTATAATTATGATCATTAAATAATTATTAAGTTAAAAATTCATGACCTTACCACTTAGTTTTAACCCAGAATTTTAGTATTTTGCCTTTGACAAGGTGATAAATTTTACCACGATAATTATTCATATTGACCAAAAATAAAATACTACTAATTAATTTTTTAGAAAAATCCTAAGTAAAAATACGTAATCCATTTTTTCAAATTCAATACCTATAATTGGTAGATATTTATTTTAAAATAAGTGCACAAAACACGAAGAAAATTGGGTTTTTAGAAAAATGGCTTTAATATATGAAAATGTTTGTATACTATATTCATGAATATAATTAATTAAAAAAACTATAATTCGTTTATATTTCATCATAAAAATATAATTAAAATAAAAAATAATCAAAAATATAATTTAACTTTATAAATATTTTAAAATAAAAACCAGTTTTTAATTAATATATTTATTATTTACTATTCCATAAAATATAAATATTTTCAAAAAATATAAAAACCTCAATATAAAATAATTTTGATATATTTATTGAAACATATAAATCATTTTATAAAATAATTTTTATATAATTATAATAAATTACATAAAATAGTTTCTCAAAAAAAGAATTAGATACCATTTTTATGAAAATTAATTTCCAAAAAATTAAATCTCTCCCCAAAAAATTAATATTTCAATTCCTAATAAGTAAAAAATATTATTATATTAATGTGGAAATTTATATATATATATATATATATTACATAATATATTTAATCATATTCATATACAAAAAATTTAATAAATATTTTTTAATTTTCATATTTAAATAATTGTATTTCATGGTTCATTTGGCCTGATGTTACGTATAACTGAAGCTATCAATGAAATAAAACAATAAATTTGTAAAAACTGATTATTTTATATTGAACCCTTTATTAAAATTTTACTCACTATTTGAAATCATACACAGAAATCAGTAGATTGTTATTTGAAAAATACTTTTTTCAGTCATACATCGTAAAAAGGATTAATAAAATGTCATTTTAAGAATGGAATGGGAAATAAAAGAAGCCATTAGAGTTTCTGAATAGAATAATATTAGTCAGAATTCAAAATATGTCCCCATAAGAGAAAACTAATTTCCAAGTATAGGTAGAAGGTGATAAAGAACATGCCCAAGAGAATGTTAACGGATATATAGACCTAAATCTTTCATATGTGATATATTAATAAATTCCACAGAAATGAATGTAAAAGAATAAAATTTTATTTTAAAATAATTTTTCTAATTTTTGGAGATCAATATATATAAGCTTTGAAAAAATATATAAATATTATATTTCCCTAACATAAGAAATTTTTTCATTCGTTCCCTGTTCTTCGATATATTTTCACTTCATCTCATATTCAATTAAATAAATATTCTAGATGAATTTTCCTGGACTAAAGAACTAAAGTTAACTTTTATCAGATCATATGATAAATAAAATAATGATAAATCTTTTTTTATATATCTATATTTAACAAAACAAAAATTTATAATATAGTTTATTAAATATGATAAATAATAATTCGACAACAAAAAATAACACCTAAATTTCATCCTAATCAATTTCATAAATAGTTAACCGTAAGGATCATCTAAAATTTATTCAACCAAGATGGAACCCCAATGATGATTTGATATCATATCATTCCAGGCCCAAATTAATAATAATTTTAATAACACATAATGTCTCATAAGAAAAAATATATAAATTTTCCATATATTCTCCAATTTATATTAATTATTTCATAAAATAATGTCAAAACATTAAAATATGTGTCCAAAATATAATTAAACCCTTATTCCTTATATAATATTCTATCATAGCCAAAAATATTTCCATTTTGGGTTGGTCTTCATCCCTGCACTACAGGAATATATATATTCACTTATAATTTCAAATAAAATTTCCTTATTACATAAATTTAGATGAATCTATGTAGAGAGTGATAACTAATTCTCAGAATCAAAACCAATTTCACTAATGCTACATATTTTTATATGGATTATTCATACAAACATCCACATGGAATCCTCAATTCTATAGTGTAGGATACATGTTCCATGTCAATCATAATTCTCCTTATGTATTATAATAGGGTAATATTCCTCGTTATACTCTTTCTTCAATAGTTCTTTTCAATTATTATCATCATTAAACCATGGATTTGGGACCAGATTTATATAATGGCCCCGATCATTGAATTTATATAACTGAATTTTGGTTGGTGTATTCTGTTCATCTCTCTCTTCATTCATTTCATTTACTGGACTATTCAAATCACTTTGACATTATTTTTTCCCATTGATATTTTACCCACTATTGAAACTAATTTTTTCCTTCCTTGAATTAACATGAGTCCCACTTTACACAATTTTTGGGAAGTTAGATGTAGAAAAATGTTTATTCCTCAATGTGAGAAACCACCAGAGCTTCAATAAATCTCAATATCCATTTTTTATCACCAGAACCATTAAGGTTTTCAACATCAATTTAGTCTTTTAGAGAACATTTAATTATTTCTTCATTGATTCTATGTCCCTTAGGGATAATTATTCTATAAAACATGGTTTCGAACCACACATGAATTTTCCAATTTTTATTTTAGGGAAGGTTATCAAACATGAAGAATACATTTACATTATTCTAAAATTTTCCATATAGGTACCAATGTATTCGTTATCCTTCAACTTAAGCTCATGTAATTCCTTCTTGTTTTTTGTACATAGAATATGAGGAAAGTACATAATGAAAAATATTTCCTTAATCTCATCTAATCCCATGGATTAAATTTCCTCCCCTTCCTTATTTTTTAATAATGTTCCACCATTTATCTATATTCCATCCAGATGATAAACAACTATGAAAAGTTCTTCATAGTCTTTAAAATAATGATTATAAAATTTATTTTCCATCACATTAAACAATTTCTTAGAAACCATTGTATCAGGAGACACATTAAAAGAGGGTGGATATTGTCTCATGAAATATACAATAACACATTTTCCCATCAATAATTCATTCATATGTTTAATGTGATTTGTGTTACCACTAATAGTTTGATAGATAAAGTGATCATAATCACAATAAATTTCACCTTGACTCTTAAAAAGTTTGGTTTATTGTGATGTTGTTACATGAATTTTTCATCTCATTCAGTATTCACATGATTCGTTCAACTTCAATAAATTGAATAAAACCAAAATTCACATTGTGATAATGATAATCCTAGAAGAACCCTAGGTAGTCATGATAAATTATATATTGGATGTATAAATTACAAAACATTATTTTCCATATATAACATGCAATGATTAAAATATTTCATAGAATATAATTAAAAAATAGTAAAATGTTATCCTATACATTTCCCCATCTCAAGGGTTCTCTATAATTGTTTTCATCATAGTTCCAAACGATTAAGTATACCTTTATCTTATATGAACTATAATAACCCATACCTCTAATAAATAATCATTACAACTGATCAGATGAATATTAAAAAGCATAATTATCCATTCCCAAACAGTATTGGAATAATATATTTTGTAACATGGATACATAAATGATTTTTTTGTAAGATATCTAAATTATCTCCCCTTAGTTCATTTCATATAAAAGACTTCATATATATATCATGAATAAAATTTTTCATCCTTACCTAGGTAAAGAAATCATAAGAATGAGTGATCATAATTTCTTAGTAATGTTAAACAAGATTGATCACAAAATAACATGAGAATAATGGTATTATAATGTGAGTATAACATTTGGAAAGAACATTATACATATCAATGATTATAATCTTGATTTGTCGAGTAAAGCTTCGAAGATACAAAGACACAAATCATAAATTTTTTCAATGAACATGAGCTATAAGATCATACTATATAAGTATGAATGTTTAAAATATAACTATTATAAAATTGTGAACATGTTAAAAGAAAAATAGGTTCACTAATTAAACTTTGGACACGAAATATGGTCCTCACATGAAATAATATAATTGATAACCAATTCCATGAATAATATAGTTGACATGAAAGACAATTATAGACGCCAAAAAGTCCATAACTACTGAAGGAAGTTTCGAAACGACAAATCAAAGTCATATTCTAACCCAGAGGCCTGGTCCAGAGGGCCTGGAAGAGCTACGCGAAATTAAGGAGTATGTGTGCGGAAAAATGTGGGTCGCGTGAATGGAGTCATGGATTCACGAAAGGTCCTCGGTGCCAGTACACAATTTTTGTGCGCCCTCTACTGCGCGGATAAGTTTTCGTGACACCGTCTCTGGCATGCAATTTTCGTGTGCCTCCTAGATTTCGTGATGCTGGAGGCCTATAAATAGGAGGGGACCCCTTCCAGTTTAGGGTTGTGGAATTTTAACAAGTTCTCATGCTAGAAATAGGACTTCCGCGCATGAAAAATGACCTTCAGGTACTGACCCTTTTCGCGCAACCTCGCCCCGGGATCCACCTTTGTGCACAATACCACTGGATTAAATAAAATTTCCAACCCTTCAGGGTTCCTCACTTGTGTGCAATTCCTTCCATTGCGCGCAAAAAGGTTCAAGTGTGCGCAATGCCTTTTTTGGGTGTGGCCTTACCTTAGGGTTTGGCCTTTGCCACTCACGCACAATTCACAGCCTTTGCGCGTGATCCTCCTAGACGCGTGCAATCCTTCTGCCCTAATTATGCGCCATCCCGAAATTTTTCACACTAACCCTTTTGCGTGAAACCCCTGTTATCCCTCACCTTTCCCCCTGGTTGCCTGCCTACGACGGGGCCCGATGTCCTCCATACCAGGCATGCACACCATGCACTGTTTTCCTATACGGACTTCCAGGATCATAAGAAGTAACCTCATGGTCCCTTGGGTGGTTTTTACCATTACGTTGCTTTTCCTCACGGTTATTCACATAGGAACGCTAACCACTATTGCTTTTTCGCATAGACACCCTAACGTGGACCCCTCGATGGTTTGCTCTGAGACCCCCTTCATCATGGCCTTATCGATGCCTTCCCTCCCAGAAGGGGTAGAGGGTACCGGTTATGTAAGTCCTAGGGGTGTGGAGTGATCCCACCTCCTCCGAGCTGCAGGACGTTAAACTGCCAAGCACCTCATCCTCAACACATGATGTTAAACTGTGATCCGGCCCCGTGCCTCGCATGCAGGGTCCCACTGGCTCAGAAATTCTTTATGCCGTTCCTCTCCACGGGAATGGAATTTTCCTCACATGGAATGATATGCTCCCTCTAGGAGTGGAATTTGTCCATGGGGGAAGGGAAACCACCTTTGTGTAATCCCCTAGGCTCTCTTGCAAAAGGTAGCACCCATGCTCCTCCGTACTTCCCCACCGCCAAGGCCAGTGGAGGGTGTGATAGGGAATGAGGCACCTCCTTTGTTCGGTCCCAAATCCCTCTCCCTCTATGCTTTTTCACACATTAGACCTCTATCGTGGAGTAAGTCCCGGCAACATGGGACGCTCAACACGTAAGCCCCTCTTTGCTTCTCACAGACGCACCCTTTGCTACGTGATCTTCATGTCCCTGCAACCACTTGTTTCTCACACTGAGCATGACTCACATGAGCTTAGAGTGAGCAATGACACTGAACCCACCTCAAGCGAACTACGTGGACTTTGATTCCCTACCACAGGGATACGTAGGAAGCCTCCATGAGGTTCAATCCCACCACCTGGTCGTTCTGATCCCCTTCACATCGGTTCTCCAGCACCATGGGCCGCCTTAGAGCATAATCCCCAGATGCCCCATCATGAACGATGTTTAACTATATGCTCCCATCCATCAGGACGTTAAACTATCTGCCCCATCCTGCATGACATTAAAATGTACCACCCGAACTATGTGGACTTTGATTCCCTGTCATGGGGATATGTTGGAAGCCTTCATGAGGTTCAATCCCACCACCCGGTTGTTTTGACCCCTTCGTGTTGGTTCACCAACCATTGTGGGCCACCTTAGATTGTAATCCCCATATCTACCATTGTGGGACGCCTCAGATCATAAGCCCCATACCAAACATTGTGGGCCACCTCAGAGCATAAGCCTCATCCATCCTGAACTACAGAGACTTTGATCCGTGCTAAGGAATGGTACGCAGGAAGCCTCATTGAGGTTAAATCCCAACATCCATGTCCCATCCTAACCTTTCCTTCGAGCCCATAGTCCTCGGGAAGCTCATGCCATAGACCATGGGTCTTACACCCTCCGGGTCTCATCCATGCATTAATTCTCATGGGTTGCCTCTTTGGGCATCCCACCGTATCATTGAACTATGCGGACTTTGATTCCCTTTCACAGGGATACGTAGGAAGTCTCCTCGAGATTCAAGACCAAAGCCATCACCTATCCTGATTCATACCTGGGCTGCCACATCCCGGTGTGATCATGCCACTTCACTCCACTCCATAGCATCCCGGAAGCCACCCACGTGCTGGCCCCAATATCGGCGTTCCCTCCAGGGGTTCTTCAATATGATCCACTTCCAATGTTTTGATCAGTTCGATCCATCTCCGTTGGATATTAAACTCATGACATACCCCATGTTAAACATGGGAAGCTAAGGAAAACCTCAGATTCATGTCTATGGCAAGAAATTCCCCACGTTTTATGTGGGAAGCCTCGGGCCTCCACGCCCTTAAGAAGCCCTATAATACGGGACAGAAGACAAACATGCCAATCCCCCAGTGTCAAGACGCATCAACGACACCTCAGTGTGACCACTCTCCTAACCAAAGGTTGCTTCCCCGACCAGAACCCTTGGAGCATCTCGACGGAAGTAGCATAATTAACTGGTGTCCATGAAGATATGTCGCCTGGAATGAGATGTACGAATACGTCTTAAATATATTAGGGAGACCAGGACTAGGAGACGAGCTCCGAAGAGGAATCCACGGAAGGAAGAACCGACATCCCATAATCCCGGTTTCGATCAAGGATCAGACGTCCCTAAATAAGGAAAGGATGCCACCCACCTTTGGAAATCTGGAATGCGGGGCTACAAGCCGCACATCTTCCCCTGAATTGCAAACGCGCGCGCTCGCCCCGATGGAAATAATCAGAAACAGAAAATGGTGAACCCGAAGTGAATCTATTCTCTTTAATACAGAGACTTGTAGAGTTTGGGGTGTCGGAAGATTAGCATGTTACCAGGTCCGGCCACCCAACACTCGAACGTGAAACCCACTAGGGGTTGGGGCAGTCAGGATGTTGAGCACTCTGTTCTGCGTTGTTCTAAGCATGGATCCCTCTTACTGACCATGGAAGACGGAATGGTGCTGGGTTATTGGTTGTCGATCTCTTTTCCTATTAGTATTAATGGGTTCATATCCCTAATTTCCGGAATCAGATCGCTGCATCTGGAGCTCAATCTCCACCTGCCCACCAGCGCAGGGGACAGGGCAGTACCGACACAACCACCACGTGTGGTTCTGCCTCTTCCACAGCTACTCCGACCGCAACAACTGCTGGGTTCTCACTCCCCCTCTCCCCGTTAGAGATTATCCAACGAAGGGTCATCAACGACCTTGTTAATAGGTATGAGGAGGAAGGGGTCATCCCCACCAGGGATATGGCCTGTTTAGAATTTGAGGTAGCTGTGCCTCACAACCAATGCTGCCCTCGAGGGCTGCGCAGGGAGACATTACTCCCCACCCTGACGTTCAACTGTTTCTGGAGCTTATCCCCGGAATGCCTTGACACCTGTCTCCCCTACGCTGATGAGGTAGGGGATGTCCGGGTTGGCCCACTCAGAAAACCGCTTCAAGGGTTCAGGGAAAGGGCCCCCGCCAGGCCGTGTGGATGCCGCCGCCTGACTCCCTAGGCTGAGGAGCAGGTGATCCATGTACCTGCACCACTGGCTCCAACCCACCTAACCCAATGCCAGCATCGGGCACGAGCGGAAGAGGATTCTTGCCTCGGGGCATCACCTTCGGCAACCACTGTGGCCTGAGCCACTGCTGACGCCTATCATCAAACCCCCGCACACGTTCAGTAATGGCAGTTATATTCCCAATCTGGATCGAGGCCACAACTACTCCACAGGCAGGTTTGGTCGACTCTTCCGGTCACTGGCATAGGCAATGGCCACCATGGACTAATTTGTGGTAGTGGAATCTAGCGTGAAGTCCTACTCCATGCCACCTTTCTAGAAGGTATGGGCTCTCCCTCATTCCAACTTCGGCTTGGAGGCCTTCCTAGCACCACCCTTGCTGTAGGTAAGGGGCTGTCCCGTGACAGTAACACTCCGTGTGGAGCTCTCTCCAGCGCCCACTACACGGGGTATGGGGTCACTCCCCATACTGCAGACTACGAGTATGGAGCCGTTTCATATCCGGTCACTCGCCTGCATGGAGGTCCTCACGAAGTCCCTTTCGACATTTTCCCCGGTGCTCCCCGCACCCCGGCCTTCAGTCCTCTCGGCCCCAGCACTAGTACGGCCAGAGGAATCCATGATGAAAATAAACCTTTCCCCAAAGAGCCACCCAGGGACAGGAAGGCGGGACGTCGTTGCCGTAAGAGAAGTTACCGGGAAGGCCAGACAGAAATCAGAACAGTATGATTCTCAGACTCTAAGGTGTAGTAGAACTCGGCGACGGAGCCCTCTCCTGAGTCCGTTGAGTCAAAGGCTGGGATAAGAACGCGGTATGTCAGCCTCGTACTCCATGAATGCGAGATCCATACGATCCCCACCTCCCTCCGAAGTTATATCCAGGAGGATGAGGACTTGGTGTAGCCCCAGAGATCGATCTTGCTGACACCATTGGCCTCTTCGGAAGCACCTTCCACCTTTTCCAGAGACGACATAGGCCTTTTTGGGAGACGATGGCGAAAGAGACACAACATAGCACACCCCCATCAAGAACCGGCTCTGTGAAAGGAGGCTTGTTCGCTGGTCCATCCTATCGTGACATGGATTTCAGGACACTACAACCCTTGGAGGACGACTTAGGATTCCGAGGCCAGTCGGCCTGCTTGCAGTATTCTCCACCGGCCATCCCACCAGCCCGACGACCAGCCACGACACCGCTTCCAATTCCCCAATAACTCGCAGTTGATGAGTGGGGCTATCAAGGGCTGGATCATGAACCTGTGCTATGGAGCTTCTAGACCATCCTTGTAGAAGGCCAGTTCCCCAAGAAGTTTTGGCCAGTCGTAGGGTTGGATTTTGATATACTAGAATCGCTCACCCTTGGAGATTTTGAATGTTTCCAGCAGACCCTCCGGTCAACTCAGTCTCGTCGGCGACACCAACAAGTGCCCTATACCGGGATCCAAGCACACCTCGAGGATATTGGTGAGAAATGTCGTCAGGTCAACATGGCCATGCTCGCCATGGTTCAGCACCCCGAATCACATGGCCACCACAGGGCTCTCTAAAAAAAAGCATTCAGAACATTCAAGTACTCCGAAATGTTATCGAGGAGGCCACGCCCCACGCGCACGTCCATGGATGGGGGCAGTACGCTGCGCTTCTCTTTAGTGGGATTTTCCAGCAGCCCGACTCACTGGGAGACTCCGAGGACATGCCCCTGAGGGAAGCAGCGGTCAACATGGCTGATTTTTCTGGAGAGGGGAATAGTCTAGAACTTCATGATGGGGACTTACCCCGTAGAGACAAGCCGCTACTGGACCCATCAGGGAGGATAAATCATCATCAGATGAACCTCCAAGGTCTCCCTGCGCCCACTGAGGCATCAACACTAAGTCGGAACATAGGCAAGGGTAAAGAGCATGTTGGGGTTGTCAAACATTCCAACCCATCGACCTCAGTGCAGAAGGCAGAGGAAGATCCTGAGAAGGCCACGCTGGGCCAACAACGTTTTGAGTAGAAGAGGTTGGTCGATGACCTTCTGGATAGAGGCATTGCAGAGCGGTGACATGACTACTGTGATCTTAGGCCAGGGCAGCAGGGGCAGGAACAACTACCCCTCAATGAGATTCTCCCAGGCAACCACGATCATGCCGTGTTTTCTGAGAGATGAGATGGCGGAGGTCATTTAAAGAGGGCGTGATATGTTTTTCCAAACCCTCCCGAGAGGCATTATCACCCAAGGGATCCTTCTTGGGTTCCTCCCACCGCACCAAGGGTCGCTCCACCAGCTGATCCATGAGCTGCTGAGCTTGTCTACCGAATTGAAGAGCCCGACAATGCACTTGTGGTTAGGTATCCCCGTCAGGACAGGAACCCACATCCAGACGATCCGATGGAAGCGCTCATCGCCCACTTAGAGGCTTTGGAGACTCAGCAGGTGGCGATCCCACCAGACGGAAATTCATACCCAGCATGGGTGGATGATATGCAAGAACCTCTAGGATTTTGGAATCCCACTTTCGCCCCCTTAAAAGGGACAAGAGACCCGCGAAAGCACCTTGATCACTTAAAATTGAGTTGTGGGACTATGTTAGGGACTCCAGCACTGCAGGAGGCTGCCAAGCTCTGTTGCTCTATTCAGACAGTTGAAGGGTCGGTGTTCGTCTGGTATAGCCAGCTCCCTATCGGATCAGTGACTAGCTGGGAGGACCTTCGCAGGCAATTACTCTACCAATTCAGTTTCAAAACCTGTAAGACAAACATCACAGACCTCTTCAGGTGCAAGAAAAGGCCTGATGAGTAAGTTGTAGACTTCATCGCCTGGTGGAAAGGGCTCACATACATCGATGACATGCCGCTAACTCAAGAGAAATAACTGAAAATGACCATAGGGAACATCAAGGCAGAGATGGATACCTCTCTGATAACTTAGAATTACCCTGTAGGGTTCCAAGAATTCTCAGACAAGGCTTAGTGCCTCGAAGAAGCCCTGCAACAGGCCAGTCAGGCAAGCTCGCTGCCTCCTGTAATCCTAGCAAGGAGAGCTACCAGAGCCGAGCCTGCTGCTATGGCCCAGATAGAGTCCCCTAGGCAGATAGAATTGATTCTAGTGAGGCTAGATCCATAACCCCATAGGGGTTCGCACACATGGGCACATCTTCCAGCCTAGCAGCAACTCCCTCCGAATCGACAAGTGCCTCCGCGTAACGCGCCACCACTGTCTAGGCTAGATAATCAGGTTCCACCTCCTTGGCATGTTACTCCAGCCCCCCATTAGGGAAGCCTCCTAGAGCCCCCTTTCCGGATAGAAGGAATTGGACCTACTAGTTTGATGAGGCTCAGGTCCTCGGTTACTTTTTCAGTGCCTTGGAGCAGAGAATCGTGCGGTTTACTGAGTGCCGAAAGCTATAAGAGGCACATCTCACTGATCACCCCAACTACTTCCCTTATCACCGGACCCTGGGGCACACCATCCAGCGATGCTATGTGTTCAAGGACTGGCTCCAAGACCATATTGACAACAATATATTCAGGTTTGGCCCAACCCCGACATAAGTGGTAGGCGTCTTTATGAGGTCAGATGATAGTAGTGGCGATGAAGATGAATGGAAACAGGTTTCCGACCATGGGTCCTAGAAGTATAATGACTGGATGGCCCGCAAGACGATCGCCCGTGCCCATGGCATCATCCGTGCATGCCTAAATCAGCCAGAGCCCTCATAAGCTGTGGTTACTACTTCAGCATTGTCATCTCAACCAGACTCTCCCTAGAAAATCAAGCAGCGCGACGCAAGAAGAAAGAATGCACCTTGCCAATTCCATTGTCGTCCCGCACTCTTGGCAACATTATGCCCCCAGAAATGGGGATTCCTCCCAGAATCCACCCTGTGGTGGATGAATCCTCAAGTGACAGTCAGGGGTACACTTTGGTTAGCACTGTAGAGTTGGTAAATCCCTTTTTACTCCCGACGATGAGGAATGCTGGGTATACCTTCCCAATGTCATCAGCCGTCGCTAGCGTCGTCATTTCCGTGGTTACATGAATCACTGGGGAAAGACAGTTGGCACCTCCAACCAGGCTGTGTACGCTGCGGAGACCAAACAATAGGCATAGTGCATAGCTCAGCACACGCGGACCTTCATCCGGTGCCGACAGGTTCGCCTCCACCACCGTTTTTATTGCTGGATCAGGCAGAACCACCTCGGATGTGCCGCGACCAGCTCCGCCCTACCACCAGCTAACCCCAGCCTTCTAGTCCTCATATGGTAGCCACTCTCTGGGCATCAACTAGTGAACAAGGAGATATTCCTAGTACCAGCCAACCGCCGGTCTAGTCAGTAGGGCCCGTCGTGCCTCCAATCATAGAGTGACCTCTTATAAGTAGAAGCTCGCGTCTGGCCTGAATGTATGATGTTCTGAAGCACCTAAACGACAATCTAGCGAGGATTTATATCCTTGAGGCCCTTCTCCTATCGTCTGAAATGCGTGAGGTGCTTTCTGATGCCCTAAGGATCCCCCTCTAGTTTGAGATGGAGGTAGCAGGTGTAGAAGCCTTACACACTAAGGAAATTGAGAATCCCGAATTCCAGGCCATTATATCAATCTCCGGTGAAGAAAAAGACCCTCCTATATAGGGGAACATTCTCCCACTGTACATCACTAGCCAGATTAAGGGCGTGTAATTCCGCCACTGTCTTGTTGACATGGGTTCTAGGATTAACCTAATCTTGACTCTGGCCCGAAGGTATGATGTTCTGAAGCACCTAGCCGACATTCTGGCGAGGCTATATATCCTTGAGGCCCTTCGCCTATCATCTAAAATGCGTGAGGTGCTTACCGATTCCCTAAGGAGCCCCCTCCATTTTGAGACGGAGGTAGCAGCTGTAGAAGCCATCCACACTAAGGCAATTGAGAACTCCGAATGTGAGGTAGTTATCTCAATCTACGGTGAAGAATAAGACCCACTTATATAGGGGAACATTCTCCCCCTGTACATCACTGGCCAGTTCAAGGACGTGTATGTACGCCGCTGTCTTGTTGACACGTGTTCTGGGATTAACCTAATCCCGACTTGGACATTGCGGAAGCTGGGTTTGTATGAGGATGATTTAACTCCCTCCGACCTTAGAATCCTGGGGTATGACAGGACCGAGCAAACTCCAGTCAGCAAGATCCGCTTGAAGACCCAGTTAGGTGGCCATATTTCCAACCCCAAATTCATGGTTGTCTCCCAGGACACCGCATACAACGCATTGATGGGAAAGCTGTGGCTCCACTTGCATGCAGCGGTCCCCTCATCGTATAACCAATGCCTCAAATACTTTTTTAATGGTCGAGTAGGCATGATCCAAGGAGATGCGTCTCCTTTTTCTTATAGTGAAGCTCTTTATCTGGATGCCGACTATTACAAGAGCAAGGATAAACAGATTCTGGAAGCTGAGATCGAGCCTGTCACTGACATAAGTGATCCTTGGGTAGGTTGGAATGACACCTACGTCTTCCCAATCTATCAGTTGGAGGTTACGACCCCTGATATGGGGCAATTCTTTGTCATTTCGGGTACAAGAGGAAGGCAAATTTTTAGGTCTAAGCGACGGAAGAAAATCACCTCGTACTCCTACACCAACCAGGAATAGGTGATCGAGGACCCTCCTACCCCCATACGGTATCGGGACGTCAGGCCTATGGCAACAGCGGTATGTCATATGTGTCTCTTCCACTGGGCTAGAATTAACTGGTTCAAGACAACGCGCCACTACTACTTTGAGGTCATTAAGCGTGGCCCCTTGGGCTGAAGACTAGATGGGATTGGATCAACTGCCTTCATCGCTATGGTCCCAGTGGTGCATGAGTCTCCTAATATAATGACCACTACCGCCCAAGCCGGAACCAGCTTCCCATCGGAGTTTGGTGGCCCAGAAGCAACTCCCCCTGAAGAAGATCCCTCCACAAGTGTAGAAGGGGATATAGTGGATGCTCCCCCCACCTTTGAGAAAGGAATCTCCACCATGGTCGACGAGTTGGTACAGGTGAACCTCGGTAGCGAGGCGGACTCGAGACCCAAATTGGTCAGCACCTCCATGTCGCCCGAGGGGCAGTAGCGATATGTGAAATTCCACATACAACACCGTGATGTGTTCTCTTGGAGTTACGACGAGATGCCAGGATTAGATCCTCAGGTAGTCGTCCATCGCCTTGGTCTCCTGGCAAACCATCATGGGTTCAAGCAGCCTCCCAGAAAGATGCACCCTTCTCACGGTGCCATGGTTGGGGCCGAAGTTGACAGGCTTGTCAAAGACAACTTCATTAAGGATGTTTAGTACCCCAGGTGGCAAGCCAACATTGTTATAGTCAGGAAGAAGAATGGACAAATCAGAGACTCTATCGACTTCCACGATCTCAATCGCCACTGTCAGAAGGATGATTTTCCCCTTCCAGTGATAGAGCTGTTGATTTATTCCATGACCGGGTTCCAAGCCCTCTCCACCATGGATGGGTATTTCAGGTACAACCAGTTCAAGATGGCTCCTGAGTATGAGGAGTCCATTGGATTCAGGGCACCCCAAGTTAATTTCTATTATCGGGTTATGTCCTTTGTCCAGAAGAATGCTGCTGCCACCTATCAGCAGGCCATGCATCACATACTCAAGCTGATTCTAGGAATGTTGGTGGAATGATACCTGGATGATCTCGTAGTAAAATCATGCCAGCGTTAGGACCATCTCAAGGACCTTCCGAAAGTGTTCAGTTTCCTCCGTTCCCGCCGTCTGAAGATGAACCCATTGAAGTGTGCCTTCGGGGTCACCTCCGGCAAATTCATTGGCTTTGTCGTTAGATACCGAGGCATTGAGATTGACCTGGAGAAGATCAAGGCCATCAGTCAGATGCCTCCCCTGAGCAATATTTGGGAGCTTCGAGGTCTCCAAGTCCACTTAGCCTACATATGATGATTCATTACGAATCTAGCTGGAAAATGTAATCCATTTTCCCATCTCATGAAGAAATTCCCCACCTATGAATGGGATGAAGAGTGTCAGACCACCTTCGAGGAAATAAAGAAATATTTTCTCCAACCTCTGGTCTTGATGCCACCCATATTCGGAAAGCCGCTGGTCCTTTATGTGACCGCCCTGGAACAGTCCCTTAGCGCACTTCCTGCCCAGAAGAAAAACAAGGGAACAGAGAATAAATTCTACTACCTCTGCCGCTTGCTCCTCAAAATGGAATTTAGGTATTCCCCCATCAAGAAGAGCTGTCTCGTGCTCGTATTTGCTATGCAGAAATTGTGGCACTACTTGCAGCACCACGAGGTTTTGCTGGTCTCTTGGGTAGACCCGTTGAAGTACATCCCGAACCAACCTATGTTGACTGGATGACTAGCATGGTGGGCGGTGATCCTCTAATAGTTCGACATCAAGTTTGTGCCTCAGAAGTCTATCAAAGGACATGCATTGGCGGATTTTCTAGCTGCCCACCCAACCTTCATGGATCAGCCGCTGGACTTAGTTTTTTCGGATGATGCAATCCTCTCGGTCGATCATGTCGTCCCATGTTGGCAGTTGTACTTTGACGGCGCCTCCCAGAGCCACACCGGTAGAAGACTCAATGACCGTAGACTTAACAGAGTGGGATTGGGTATCGTCTTCATCACCCTAGAGCAAGTCGTTCTGCCGTACTCATTCCTGTTGTCAGAGGGATGCACCAACAACGAGTCAGAGTATCATTCCCTCATTACTGGTCTTGAGCTAGCCCTCGAGATCGACGTGCCCCGTCTTCATGTGAAAGGGGATTCTGAACTGGTCATTAAGCAGGTCAATGGTGACCATGTAGTGAGAAAGACAAAACGCGTGCCATTATTAGAGTGCACCCTCCATCTAATGGCCATGTTCCTTTCTCGGCCGGAGGTCATTCATATTCCACGGTAATAGAATGGTCGAGCAGATGCTTTGTCCAGCTTGGCTGTGTCGCTTACTGAGACCGAATAGGATGGCCTAATTATCCATGGGGAACACTGGAGAGTCATCACTCCTATTACCCCAGAGGACGATCGTGGCCCGTAGGTAAACCATCTTAATGCTGGTGCCCCTATGTCAGGAGCACTGGGTACTTCAGATACAGTGATAGAAATAGTTCCTGATTGGAGGACACACTTGGTTGAATACCTCCAACACGGTAATCTTTCGGAAGACCGCACCGAGCAAGAGTGAATTTGATATCGTACGCTACAGGTTACCCTTCAGAGCGGTCCCAACCTTAAGCAGATCCTTTAAAAAAGAGTATTTGATTTTGTTATCCTCTGTTTCCTTCAAGGAGTCGAGATTATATAAGTCAGGCAAGAGGTTCATGCTGGTTCCTGTGGCGCCCATCAGGCCGGGTCAAAGTTGTCTCACCAGATTCAGAGACTGGGATAATTCTGGCCCTCTATGATCCATGATTTCATCGAGTTCACCAAGAGGTTCCATGCGTGCCAATTTCCTGATAACATCTTGCATCGTCCACCAGAGCCTCTCCACACTACCATGTATTCTTGGCTCTTTGCACTCTTGGGGTTGGATGTTGTAGTACCTTACCCACCGGTAATGGCCTGCCAATGCCGGATCATTCTGACCGCTACAGATTTTTTTCCAAGTGGGCAGAGGCAATTCCACTCAAGGAAGTCAAAGACTGTTGTATCGTCGTCTTTGTGAGTTCCAACATCATCTATCGATTTGGAGTACCTCACGCGATCCTCACTGATAACGACACCAAATTTTGAGCGGATGAGCTGAAGAAATTTTATTCCAAGTAAAAAAATCACTCTAACCATACCTCCCACTATCATGCACAGGAAAATGGATAGATTGAGGCATTTCATAAATCCCTCTCTAACATTCTTCAAAAGATGGTTGGTCAGAACAAGAAGAGTTGGTCGGATAAGCTCCCCAATGCCCTTTGGGATTATCTGGCGATGACACGTAATTCCACCCAGGTGAGCCCGTATTCCCTGGTGTACGAAATTGAGGTCGTCCTGCCCATCGAGGTTCAGTTTCCCTCATTGCGTACAGTGGTCTACGACTAGAAATCACCAGATAGAGTTTTCGAAATCCATCTAGCTGAATTTGGAGCACTGGACAAGAATACATTTCATGCTTTTCGTAACCTGGAAAGGAATCAGAGCAGGATGGATTGAGCTTTCAACAAGAAGGCTCACCTCCGCTCTTTCCTGTAAGGTGATTTTATAACATCCTGTCTTTTTATCACATAAACTTTCATTACTTTTTACAAAACTGAGGATCTTTAAGATTTAGTGTCTTGGAAACCAGGAACTTAAAACATGAAAACATAAAACATTCTTCTTAAACACTTGAAAGGATTATCCTCATGTTCATCCCTGGTTCATTACTGTATCTCATAACCTGTGGACATACATCAAAAGAATGGGTGAGCAGAAGGCCCAGTAAGGGAAACAAGGGGAAACATTTAACATGTGAACTTGGGATACATCAACAATGTCATGAAACAAAACATTAAGGCATGAGAAAGAAATCGTGAGGCATATCATAATAAAAATAACATTTTTCATAAAATGAAGATGTGTATACAACATTTAATATTGACAATCATTCCATTTCACCAAGGTCCATCCCCAAGGTGTCATTAAAAATTACCAAGGTTATTCGCCAAGGTATCTGTCTAAAAGGTCATCTCTAGAGATTATGTCTTTACCCAATGCATTGGAGCGCTATCAAGGAGAAACCTTAAATTTGTCTCTATCATCATGTGAGCCACATATATCATCATCAATCATTTCATAAACAAACCATATAGCAATAAATAAATGGGTTTTATTTCATAATCATAACGTTTTAAAACTGCTTTAAAGACATGATCTTTGTGTCACTTTAAAACCCACAGAAAATGAAGGTGGGTCCCAAGTATGTAAATACCATAATTTAAAATAGAAAAACTTGGTATATATGTGAATACCCCTATAGAATAGAGATCTTTGAGTAATCACTTGATAAAATAAAATAACTTTAGAAAAAGAGAGAGACATTTTGAGACGGAAATTCTCCAGCATAACGACTATGTTATGAGGTTTTAGAAAACATTGAAAAGAGAGGGGAAATGGGTCACCCACTCATAAATGATCTATAAAACAGTAGGGGAACATAATATAAATTATTTAAGAACATGTTAATGAAATATTAATGACATAAAATTTGAAATGAAAAGCATGGAAGGAAGACAAAAATTAGATTTCTCTTATGAAAAATTCGGCAACCTAACAATGCCACTTAAAACATCAAAATACTAAATTAAAGAGATAAAATAGGGTATATCATCATATGAACATAAAATATCAGTATGATAGATATAGAGATCTTACCCCAACATAAAAAAGAACTAGAAAGACTTGACATGAAAATAGATCTTTGAAAAATGAGAAAGGTGAATGAGTCCCTTAAAAATTCGGCAGCCTAACGGCGCCACGTAAAACTTAAAAATACTGAATTGAAGAGATAAAATAGGGTCTCTTATAATATTTACATAAGAGTTAAGTATGATAGATATAGAGATCATACCCCAAAAAAATAAAAAGGAACTTGAAATACTTTACATGAAAATAGAACTTGAAAAGGGTGAAAGAATCCCTTAAAAATTCGGCAGCCTAACGGTGCCACTTTAACATTCATAAAATGAAATGATGAGAGAAAGAGGAGGTCTCAAATCATATAAACTTGAAAAATACAGTATGATGAATATAAAATAACATACTCCATCATAAGTGTAAAGACCCGTAAATTTCAAAGAAATTTTTTTCTTAATTTTCTTTGGAATTTTACAAGAGCGCAGTTTCTGACGGCACCTGATTCCGAGGCCCGGTGTGCCCGGAATCATTTTCCGAAGTTTGGATCGGGTACGTTCAGTGAACGGACGAGCGGGTTTTTCTAACTTTTTAACCGGTGCCCGGAATCAAATTCTGAGGGCACCGATGAAATCGCAGCGCCGGTATTCGCTTAGAAACGCCTCTTCCGGAGTTGCGTTTGCTCGGATGTGGTTTTTAATTTTCGGGCTTAAAGTTAAGAAATAAAATAATTTTGCGACAACTTTATTTTATTTCGCTTAAGCCACTTGGAAGCCACTTGAAGCCACTTAAAGGCGGCTTGAACTGAGTTGAACTGGATAGGATGCTATCCAGAAATATCCTACCCCTTGGTAGGATATTTGTGAGGTGGGGCCCGCACGAGCCCCGCCGTTTCTTTCCGCTAAGTAACGCACCCGCGAAAACCCGTCAAAGAAACTGAAAGTCAACCGACGCGTTTTCTAAATTCTTAACAGACCATTTAATTGGGCTGTTTCTTTCGTCCAATTAATTGGGCGGTTTCTTTGGTAAATTAATTCTTGGAATTAATTGTTCGTTTCTTTTTTTTAATCGTTGCTTGTGCGTTAATAAAATAAGATTACTCTTATTTTATTTTGGTTGGAAGCTTGTGGCGTGGGGAGAATTTGGAGGAGAGCGTTCTTCTTCGGCGAAGAACGCGAAGAACGCCGGCCTCCGGCGAAGAACACCGAAACCGCGGAAATCAACGACGCTTCTTCCGCGACGTTTCTTCCGCGACGATCGTTCATTTCTAAGCGACGTTCTCCCTTCGGACGCACCTCGACGACAACGGAATCAACGACGTTTCTCCGGCGACGTTTCTTCCACGACGATCGTCCTCTTCCGCGACGAACTCGCGAGCGACAACGCTTGAGGTAGGGGTTTTAAACCCTTTTTAAAGTTGTTGATCTTTCCTTCGATCTTGAAGGTTCTTTTTCTTTGTCGGCCCTTGTTTCCAAATCTTTTTAATTATTTTAAAAAGATTGTGATGGATTTTCGTTCTAGAAAGGCCGATTGTTATCAATCTAATGCGAGGGGGGTCGGGCCGCACAAACACGGCCGAACCCCCCCTCCTTTATTCTTGTTGTTTCTTGCGGATGGAGCGAGATGGCGTGGTGCCGTCACGCCACGCGGGAATCGTACGGCAACTATTTAGTGGCGCCGTCGCGCCGCGCTGTGGAACGAAATCAAACAAGATCGAGACGCCTTCGCGCCACGCCGAGAAAGTCGATCAAGCACGTGACGTCGTCGCGCCGCGCCAAAGAGGCCGCAGATTAAATTAATTTTATTTTGTTCTTGAGCGCAGATTGACGGGCGACGACAAACGAGGCCGCAAGTTAATTTTGAGGCCTCCGCAGTGAAGGTCGGGTCCCGGGATGACCGTAGGCGCAGGCGGGAAGCAAATCGGACCACCGGAGCGTCTCTGGTGGCCCGCGGAAGCCGGCGGCGGCGCGGGTCGCCGGCGCGGCGGCGCCGGCGGCCGGAGGCGGCGGCACCCCGCGGGTGTCCAGGGTGGCACCCCGCGGGTGCCGCGGGGCTGTCTGGCGACACCCCGCGGGTGTCCAGGGTGGCACCCCGCGGGTGCCGCGGGGCTGTCTGGCGACACCCCGCGGGTGTCCAGGGTGGCACCCCACGGGTGCCGCGGGGCTGTCTGGCGACACCCCGCGGGTGTCCAGCGCGACACCCCGCGGGTGCCGCGGGGTTGTCAGGCGACACCCCGCGGGTGTCCAGCGCGACACCCCGCGGGTGCCGCGGGGTTGTCAGGCGGCACCCCGCGGGTGTCCAGCGCGACACCCCGCGGGTGCCGCGGGGCTGTCAGGCCGCTCGGCCGAGCCGAGCCGGACCGGCCCTGGCCGGGCGGGGCCGGGACAACCGGGTCGGACCCGGTTCGGGCCGACCCAGGGGGGTCGGGCCGGGTCGGCCCGGACCCGGACCCCCCCGTTTTCGGACCATTTCGGTCAAATTCACATATCGTGAGCTCCGGACGTCCGAATGACGTACCGTCAGCTTTGTTGAATTTCTCTCAGTGAGACGGAACTTTTGGCTTACTCTGCTCGAGGTTTGGATGCCGACGGAGTACGGTCGGGTCGGTTCGTACACGAAACCAACCGGGCCCCTGGAACGAAAAAGCCAATAACTCACAGACCGGGAATCTGATTGACGCACCGTCTGTTTCGTTGACTTCCTCTTGATGAGATGAAACTTTTGACATACTCCGCCTGAGTTTTGGATGCAGTCAGAGTATGACCGGGTTGGATTGTACCCGAAATCCAACCGGGCCCCTAGAACGGAAAAGCTGATATCTTTCAGCCAGGACGTCCGTTCGACGAACCGTTAGCGACGTTGGTGTTTACGTTTAGTAACGGTCCCTATGAGTATACCCTATGAGAGTTCGGGGTACAGTTGAGATACGGTCGGGATTGGTTTTGCTCACGAAACCAACCGGGCCCCTGGGACGAAAAGGCTAATAACTCACAGACCGGGCGTCCGATCGACGCGCCGTCTGTTGCGTTGAGACCCCTGTGACGAGGCGGTCCTTTGAGATACTTCTTCGTGAGACCTTGAGATACTTGGAGTATCGAACAGTAGCTCATGGAGCGGACCCTCCCGGAGACGAGCGTGCAGAGTACGAAGACCGTGTAGCCGGCTGAGACCTGACGACTGCTTGACCGACTCGACTTGGAGTGAGTCGACTAGCCCAGTGGACGGAGCGCCCGGTATTTGGCGACAGACCCATGGCGGACGGAGCGCCCGGTAGTTGGCAGCAAACCCGCGGTACTCGACAGGAGGAGTACCTCAGTAGGCTATTTGGGTGAGCGCCCGATATTTGGCGACAGACCCTCAGCGGACGGAGCGCCCGGTAGTTGGCCGCAAACCCGCAGTACTCGACAGGAGGAGTACCTCAGCAGTCTTAGGTTAGTGAGCAGTACCTCGGAGTCGTGACAGGACCACTGTACACTCTAGAGACGGAGCTCTTCAGTAGCTACGGTTTCGATAATGAAAAATCCTGGTTGAGCTGAGTCAATGAATCTTTGCGTTTCCTCATGATTGAGATGGGTCGCTTGATAACTTAGGTATATGTATGGGCATGTACCTGGGTGATGGTTATCCGTTGATTTCATGATTTTTGTGTATCCTTGTGATTGGATGGGCTACTTGATGACTTAGGTATATGTATGGGCATATACCTAAGTAGAGTCTGATGTTACTTCGTGATTGCTGTCTTTGCTTTGTGGATATCCATGTTGGATTTAGTGAGACCTTAAGGGTCTCGGGGTCCCTACTGAGTAGCTTATACTCACCCCTGCACGGGCTATGCCCGCACTTCGTTGTGTTGGTTGCAGACGACGGACAGCGCAGATCGCAGTTGAGGCTTGCGGAGCAGGTCGGTACCCGGAGGAGGACCACTGGGCGGACGTACCCGGAGTAGACAACAGGACCCGAGGAGTAGAGGAGCTATCTGTACCTACCCTTCAGGTAGGATCCGTGGTGGACGATCCAGGAGCTGAGCCATCTGTACCTACCCTTCAGGTAGGAATCGAGGAGGACGACCCAGGAGCCGCTTCGTTCTTCCAGCTGCTGTTTTTCCCTTTCGAGTTGTACTTTACAGTTGGGCTTGTATTTCCGGCCCTTTTTCTTTTCTTCGCTTGTGTTTACTTTTCCGCTTGCTTACTCTGTGGTGTTTGTTTGCTTTTGTAATGGCAATGCCTTCCCAGTTATCGGGATTTACGCCATTGGTGCTAGTCGCCAGCCCCTGGCCTATGGAAGGCGGGCTTGGGGTAGTCACGGCACGGGCCCCGAGGTCGGGTCGTGACAGATTGGTATCAGAGGTGGTCGGTTCTACCGTAGACTCTGATCTTTCTTTCTATGAAGCAATAGTGTTAAGGGTACCGAGTGTGGTTTTCAGTTTAGGGAGTCCAGTGTTGGTGCGGGCGGCCGACGTATCCATACACCAGGACCCTGGAAACTGATTTCCGACTTTGTGCACGAAAACACTGATTGCGTGTGTGTTTTAAAAGGTTTCCCCCCTTAAAACAGCTCAAACCAGGTCAGCTCACCAGGTATAATCGTTTGACCGTGTTACGTTGTTCCTTTCAGGATGCCTTTTCTCGGACGACCAGCTAGAGCCCGGAGGGATGTGCGTACTGATAGTCTGTCGAGCGACGAGGCTTCGGTACAGGGCCCTCTTGCAGTTGAGGCACCAGCGGAGGCACCAGCGATACTACCATACGTTGGGCCACCGATGCCACCAGCCCCAGCAGTAGGCGATGCCCGCTACTTGCGCGCACTGCATGAGTTCCAGCGCCAGAGGCCACCCAGGTTCGGGGGAGAGACGGACCCGCAGGCGGCTGAGGATTGGCTGGAGGTTGTGGTGGGAGTCTTCAGGCTAGTGGGGACACCATCAGACTTCATGGTGACCTTTGCTGCCAGCCTTCTTCAGGCAGCAGCAGGCAGGTGGTGGAGCCACTTGTTCCAGTTTTGCGATGGGATGGCTTTCACATGGGAAGACTTCGAGACCTTCTTCAGGGTGGAGTTTGTGCCAGTAGCTCTACACCCCGAGGGTGTTCGGGAGCTGATGCCTTTGCCGCGTGTTTTTCGATCAGAAGCCGAGTCATCTGTGGGCAGTAGACAGATGATGGAGAGGTCTAGGAGGACCAGACAAGCAGTTGGGAGATCTCGGGTTTTAGGACCGGTGGTGCGGGGCACCCGGAGAGGGAACAGAGCCAGCCGTGCAAGGAGCAGGTTGTGTTACTCATGCCGCGGAAAGGGTCACCTGGCACGTGACTGTCCGACTCCTCGTACAGTTGATCCATAGGCTTTTGAGGAGCCACCGAGGCAGAGGCAGCAACGAATGCTTGAGCAACAGTAGAGCAGTGGACAAGGCAGTAGAGATCCTGGAGCAGGTGGGCAGGAGCGGAGCTAGTGGATACGTCTCTTGTACTTCTAGTTCCATGTTGATGTTGTTTTTGTGTCTTTGTACCATGAGCTGCAATAAAATAAAGACACTTATCTTGTGATGTTTGCCTTCCTGTCCTCTTTTGTGATGTTAGTGAGTGGTCCCGGTTAAACTGTTGACTTGACCCTCACTTTCGAGATTTCAACTGGAGGAGACCCAGTGACCTCACACTGATGCCGACAGTGTGACTCGACCCTTGGAGGCGAGAGTGACAGTTGGATCTCTTAGTAGTTACGTCGAGGCCTTACGACGTCATCCATGGCATGAATGCATCCTTCATGCCAGGATTGACTGTATTAGGCAATGGGCGTGGTTCATCTAGAGAGGGGATGAGACCAGGTTTCTCTTTTCGGAAAAGGAGAAATTTTAGCAGCTCTTCCAGATCATATACAAAGGAGGTGCAGTCATCCAGGAGCGGATGAAGACTGCACAGTGCAGTAAGAAACAGGAAACCAGTGCCAGTCTTAGAGACTCGGGCGTGTTAAATGTTTCAAGAAGAGGAAGCTTAAAGGAGAGATGAGTCTACAAAGCAGCAGACGTGGAGGCACTGCTAGGTGAGCAGCATGAGGTGGTGTACATCCTAGCATGCTACAACCACCCGCCTTGGTTATTCCCGCCAGGCTCAGGGAGCTGAATGGCGGAGGAAGAGTGCAGCTGCATGCGGTCAAGGAGTGTGACCCAATGGCTCTAGAAATGATTCAAGGGACAGTCTATGTCCACTACTAGCTGCTGTAGTAACAGACGTCGGTATGAATCATTCCTTGCTTCCACAAATCTTGTTCCAGACCTAGAGTTTCCGGTAAGCCGTGGACTTGACCCTCACGTCTGGAGATACCTTGGGAGGAGACTCGATAATCACACTTACGCCGACGGTGTGGTCAGACCTTCGAGGCGAGAGTTCTGGTTGGAATCTCTTGGTGGCAGCGTCGAGGCCTTACGACGTTAGTTTGAGTATGGAATGGGCAATAACTGTTCACACTCAAATTGACGGTATTAGGCAAACGTTGGGGTGGGTTTTCCTTGGTCGGCGTAAAAAGGAAACCCCAGGCAGTGCAGGGTAACTCTTGCACAGGAGGGTGCGACCGATCATTCTTGAGTCGGTCAACCTTACCCTCATAGCAGCAGTCGTTTTGAGTTTCAGTTCTAACAGAAATGGGGACCTCTGGAGTTCGGGGATGACGACCACGTCTTCTTATGGGTCTCACCTCGACGAGGTTTACGGAGATGTGGCCTGGGAGGCAAGTTATCTCTGAGGTTCAACGGACCTTTCTAGGTCCTCAGCTGGGTAGGCGAGGTGGTTTACCGCTTGGCCCATCCACTTCAGTTGCACTAGGTGCACGATGTTTTCCACGTATCCCAACTGAGGAGATACGTGCTCAACCCCCTCGCGTATCATCGACCATGAGGAGATAGACGGTGGCGATGAGTGTCTTATACAGAGGTTCCTATGGGGATCGAGGATCGACAGGAGCGGATCCTAGGAGGATGGTCGATTCCTCTTGTGCACTTTCTTTGGCAGCGCGAGAACCTCCAGGTGAGCACATGGGAGCGGAAGGCTCAGATGCGTGCTCAGTACCGCTTTGTTTCCCTAAGTTTGTGGTGAAGCTTTACGGGGACGTAAATCCCTGTGGTGGGAGTAATGTAAAGACCCGTAAATTTCAAGGAAATTTTTTTTTTAATTTTCTTTGGAATTTTACAAGAGCGCAGTTTCTGACGGCACCTGATTCCGAGGCCCGGTGTGCCCGGAATCATTTTCCGAAGTTTGGCTCGGGTACGTTCAGTGAACGGACGAGCGGGTTTTTCTAACTTTTTAACCGGTGCCCGGAATCAAATTCTGAGGGCACCGATGAAATCGCAGCGCCGGTATTCGCTTAGAAACGCCTCTTCCGGAGTTGCGTTTGCTCGGATGTGGTTTTTAATTTTCGGGCTTAAAGTTAAGAAATAAAATAATTTTGCGACAACTTTATTTTATTTCGCTTAAGCCACTTGGAAGCCACTTGAAGCCACTTAAAGGCGGCTTGAACTGAGTTGAACTGGATAGGATGCTATCCAGAAATATCCTACCCCTTGGTAGGATATTTGTGAGGTGGGGCCCGCACGAGCCCCGCCGTTTCTTTCCGCTAAGTAACGCACCCGCGAAAACCCGTCAAAGAAACTGAAAGTCAACCGACGCGTTTTCTAAATTCTTAACAGACCATTTAATTGGGCTGTTTCTTTCGTCCAATTAATTGGGCGGTTTCTTTGGTAAATTAATTCTTGGAATTAATTGTTCGTTTCTTTTTTTTTTAATCGTTGCTTGTGCGTTAATAAAATAAGATTACTCTTATTTTATTTAGGGTGGAAGCTTGTGGCGTGGGGAGAATTTGGAGGAGAGCGTTCTTCTTCGGCGAAGAACGCGAAGAACGCCGGCCTCCGGCGAAGAACACCGAAACCGCGGAAATCAACGACGCTTCTTCCGCGACGTTTCTTCCGCGACGATCGTTCATTTCTAAGCGACGTTCTCCCTTCGGACGCACCTCGACGACAACGGAATCAACGACGTTTCTCCGGCGACGTTTCTTCCGCGACGATCGTCCTCTTCCGCGACGAACTCGCGAGCGACAACGCTTGAGGTAGGGGTTTTAAACCCTTTTTAAAGTTGTTGATCTTTCCTTCGATCTTGAAGGTTCTTTTTCTTTGTCGGCCCTTGTTTCCGAATCTTTTTATTTATTTTAAAAAGATTGTGATGGATTTTCGTTCTAGAAAGGCCGATTGTTATCAATCTAATGCGAGGGGGGTCGGGCCGCACAAACACGGCCGAACCCCCCCTCCTTTATTCTTGTTGTTTCTTGCGGATGGAGGGAGATGGCGTGGTGCCGTCGCGCCACGCGGGAATCGTACGGCAACTATTGAGCGGCGTCGTCGCGCCGCGCTGTGGAACGAAATCAAACAAGATCGAGACGCCTTCGCGCCACGCCGAGAAAGTCGATCAAGCACGTGACGTCGTCGCGCCGCGCCAAAGAGGCCGCAGATTAAATTAATTTTATTTTGTTCTTGAGCGCAGATTGACAGGCGACGACAAACGAGGCCACAAGTTAATTTTGAGGCCTCCGCAGTGAAGGTCGGGTCCCGGGATGACCGTAGGCGCAGGCGGGAAGCAAATCGGACCACCGGAGCGTCTCTGGTGGCCCGCGGAAGCCGGCGGCGGCGCGGGTCGCCGGCGCGGCGGCGCCGGCGGCCGGAGGCGGCGGCACCCCGCGGGTGTCCAGGGTGGCACCCCGCGGGTGCCGCGGGGCTGTCTGGCGACACCCCGCGGGTGTCCAGCGCGACACCCCGCGGGTGCCGCGGGGTTGTCAGGCGACACCCCGCGGGTGTCCAGCGCGACACCCGCGGGTGCCGCGGGGTTGTCAGGCGACACCCCGCGGGTGTCCAGCGCGACACCCCGCGGGTGCCGCGGGGTTGTCAGGCGGCACCCCGCGGGTGTCCAGCGCGACACCCCGCGGGTGCCGCGGGGCTGTCAGGCCGCTCGGCCGAGCCGAGCCGGACCGGCCCTGGCCGGGCGGGGCCGGGACAACCGGGTCGGACCCGGTTCGGGCCGACCCAGGGGGGTCGGGCCGGGTCGGCCCGGACCCGGACCCCCCCGTTTTCGGACCATTTCGGTCAAATTCACATATCTTGAGCTCCGGACGTCCGAATGACGTACCGTCAGCTTTGTTGAATTCCTCTCAGTGAGACGGAACTTTTGGCTTACTCTGCTCGAGGTTTGGATGCCGACGGAGTACGGTCGGGTCGGTTCGTACACGAAACCAACCGGGCCCCTGGAACGAAAAAGCCAATAACTCACAGACCGGGCATCTGATTGACGCGCCGTCTGTTTCGTTGACTTCCTCTTGATGAGATGAAACTTTTGACATACTCCGCCTGAGTTTTGGATGCAGTCAGAGTATGGCCGGGTTGGATTGTACCCGAAATCCAACCGGGCCCCTAGAACGGAAAAGCTGATATCTTTCAGCCAGGACGTCCGTTCGACGAACCGTTAGCGACGTTGGTGTTTACGTTTAGTAACGGTCCCTATGAGTATACCCTATGAGAGTTCGGGGTACAGTTGAGATACGGTCGGGATTGGTTTTGCTCACGAAACCAACCGGGCCCCTGGGACGAAAAGGCTAATAACTCACAGACCGGGCGTCCGATCGACGCGCCGTCTGTTGCGTTGAGACCCTTGTGACGAGGCGGTCCTTTGAGATACTTCTTCGTGAGACCTTGAGATACTTGGAGTATCGAACAGTAGCTCATGGAGCGGACCCTCCCGGAGACGAGCGTGCAGAGTACGAAGACCGTGTAGCCGGCTGAGACCTGACGACTGCTTGACCGACTCGACTTGGAGTGAGTCGACTAGCCCAGTGGACGGAGCGCCCGGTATTTGGCGACAGACCCACGGCGGACGGAGCGCCCGGTAGTTGGCAGCAAACCCGCGGTACTCGACAGGAGGAGTACCTCAGTAGGCTATTTGGGTGAGCGCCCGGTATTTGGCGACAGACCCTCAGCGGACGGAGCGCCCGGTAGTTGGCCGCAAACCCGCAGTACTCGACAGGAGGAGTACCTCAGCAGTCTTAGGTTAGTGAGCAGTACCTCGGAGTCGTGACAGGACCACTGTACACTCTAGAGACGGAGCTCTTCAGTAGCTACGGTTTCGATAATGAAAAATCCTGGTTGAGCTGAGTCAATGAATCTTTGCGTTTCCTCATGATTGAGATGGGTCGCTTGATAACTTAGGTATATGTATGGGCATGTACCTGGGTGATGGTTATCCGTTGATTTCATGATTTTTGTGTATCCTTGTGATTGGATGGGATACTTGATGACTTAGGTATATGTATGGGCATATACCTAAGTAGAGTCTGATGTTACTTCGTGATTGCTGTCTTTGCTTTGTGGATATCCATGTTGGATTTAGTGAGACCTTAAGGGTCTCGGGGTCCCTACTGAGTAGCTTATACTCACCCCTGCACGGGCTATGCCCGCACTTCGTTGTGTTGGTTGCAGACGACGGACAGCGCAGATCGCAGTTGAGGCTTGCGGAGCAGGTCGGTACCCGGAGGAGGACCACTGGGCGGACGTACCCGGAGTAGACAACAGGACCCGAGGAGTAGAGGAGCTATCTGTACCTACCCTTCAGGTAGGATCCGTGGTGGACGATCCAGGAGCTGAGCCATCTGTACCTACCCTTCAGGTAGGAATCGAGGAGGACGACCCAGGAGCCGCTTCGTTCTTCCAGCTGCTGTTTTTCCCTTTCGAGTTGTACTTTAAAGTTGGGCTTGTATTTCCGGCCCTTTTTCTTTTCTTCGCTTGTGTTTACTTTTCCGCTTGCTTACTCTGTGGTGTTTGTTTGCTTTTGTAATGGCAATGCCTTCCCAGTTATCGGGATTTACGCCATTGGTGCTAGTCGCCAGCCCCTGGCCTATGGAAGGCGGGCTTGGGGTAGTCACGGCACGGGCCCCGAGGTCGGGTCGTGACAATAAGATCATGGAGCATAAAATAAAGGACATAAAATAGATTACTTGAAAAGGAAGAGGGAGGTAGGATCCCTTACCTTAAAACGTAACTCTTAAAACTCAAATTTTGGGACCTTGAGGGCTTGGGGGCACCTTGGGAGGACTCTTTGGGAGGTAATGAGACACTAGCTTCGTTGGGGGGAGTTGGGAGTCGAATGGATGATAGGATGGCTTGGTATTTATAGGGAATGTGAGGGGACAAAGCATTATTGGCCAAGGGACACCTCATTGGTGGTTTTGGAAAAACCATGGGCTTGCCCATGGTATATTCCCATGGTATTGGCCAATTGGGACACCTCATACCTTATCTTACTATTCATAAGTCGACCATATTGGTTACATACATAATTCCTCATTTAATGATGTCAATAAACACCCGTAACTTAAAAACTGTATTTTCACTATTCATCGAAAATTCAACTTTGAAAAAACCCAAAATTTCCCCTTAACCAAATATAGATGCTATGATTTGAAAAATGAACTCCATTTTATAAAAATAATTTTGTAAATATTTTTAATTTAATTTTTAAATAAATACACTATTCACAGAAAATTCAATTTTTTCAGAAAAATTCCCAAAAATTACCTTAACATAATATCGATGATCCGAGTTCAAAAAATGAAATCTATTTTATAAAAATAATTTTATAAATATTTTTAATTTAATTTTTAATTAAAAAACACTATTCACTCGAAAAAACTAATACTTGACTAATAATTTATGAAACCGTTATTTAACCATTTTATTGAATTTCATTACATAATCAAGGTGCCTAGATTATTTTAATACTTTCTTTAAGTGAGATTACTAATAAATTTGGTCACATTTCTAATCCTAAGCATAAAATCACTATTCATAATTTACTATTCATCAAAAATCAATTTGATCTTATTAGACTCTAAATTTCGTACTGAGCATAATTGTAGAAGACATTTTTGAGAAAATCATTACACATTTTTAATTATTTAAGGTTTACATAAACATTTTTATAATATCCTTTTTCTAATATTCATAAAAAAATATGCATACTATATTTATCCGGTGATTTAAAAATTCATAAACATCATCATAAGAAGAAATCCCAATTTTTATTTAAAACAAAGGATTAAACAAGGTAGTTACAGTCTCCTTACAAAGCCCCTTATCACACCAGCATAGGACCTAAGTGTAAGGTGTGCTAATGTGAGAGAATCTGAGGGAGGCTCGGCCAACATCGCATGAGTAGTAATTTCTATCAGTTTGAACTTCTCGCGAAGGTGATTCCGTTCTAGCTTCATAGGATGAAGTTCGGCTTTGGTTTGGTCTAGAGAAAAGCCCAGTGGTGGTACCTCCTTCCCAAGTTCTATTAGATGGGCTTCGATCGGTCCTAGACTACTGGGGGGGGCCATCAAATCTTTTTTCTACATTAATTAACCAAGATTACTTTTATTTAGAGACAATAATCGAAACATTTAGTTTCCAGCGGTCATATTGACCAATGGTCATATAACAGTCAAAAACCAACGGTTTAATTTTAATTATACTCATGTTATCAAATGAAACAGTTTTGTTGAGTATAAAAAATAAAATAACACAAAAAATTAGGGAAAAAGATTTATTCAAAATTTTGGGGCGTTACAATCTTCCCCCCTTAAGAAATTGTGTCCTCACAATTTTTAAAATTGTTTTTTGAAATTTCATTGAAGGTCCGACATCGGAAAAGGAGTCTGTAAAAATATTACTTTAAAAGAAAGAAAGGGAAGTACAATGGTCACCCGAGTTAACCAAAACATGGATTCCATATAGGAAAACATGGACATGGAGGAGAAAAAAAGGGGTCAAGTTCTGAGGGAGATTGATAAAAAACATGATTAGGAGAATGTTAACCACGAGAAAATCCCAAAATTATGATGTGTGTAAACGGTATTTGATTACCTAGTAGGAAACGTAAACCAACAACTTTTTGGTTTTACGTTCCATTTCATAATTTTGAGGAATTCATTTACTACATAGAACAAAAACATATGGAAATATACCCACCTTCAAGTAGAGTTTCATCCTTTAATAAGTCTCTACCAAAACTAATCTTTTCTCCAAACGATGAGAATTCAAAAACACTTGGTCTCACCAAAAGCACAAGAATCATCTTCTAGGGAATCACATAATCCACAAAAGATTAACTATATATTTCTTCTATCTTTAAACATTATCCCAAAAATAGAAAGCGTATGGTAAAACAACTCTTCAAAAAGAATGAATCCCATAGGAATGGAAACTACTTTTAAATCTTAACAGTTCCATGGTACTACCCAAAGTTCATCATAGACCATTTCATAAATAACGGTCCTTAAAATTCCTCAAAATAAACCAAACTAAGATTGAAACCCAAATACAAGAAGGATTTGATAACATAGTCTTCCAAAAAAAAACTTCATTTTTCATCTCCAAACAACATCAACCACTCCTAACATCTTATAACAAAAGTACCTAACCTAAACATAATTATCCCAAGATAGGTTAATCACTTCCATAAGTAACCTAAATTACTATAAGTCCACCTTAAATTCATCGATTCTTCAAAATATATGTCATTATTACTCCTCAATAAAAATACCGTTATAATCTATTTACATAAATCATATAGGGTCCCTAAAATAGTGAACATCTTCCAAAATAATAATCATCTTTTAATCCCCTGATCATATCTATCATATTAATACGGAAATTGTCACATTTCCTATCACATTGGTTGTTGGGACATGTTCTTCCATTTCCCACCATTAACTAAGAAGATAAAGTATAATTAGGGGCTTAAATACTTAGCCAATAATCAGGAAAAGGAACTTAAAGCATATAAGGATTACTTGTAGATGAAAATTATACCCTAACTTGTGATCCTCTAGGTTTCAAACTAGGTTATCCATGATCATATAATCTTATGCGAATCTTTATTTTATTTTATCTTTGTTCCTTTAATAATGGTTCAAACTAAGCTTATGAATTTACCAAAGCATATCCCCTGGGAATGTCGTAACCAAGAGTGCAGCACGACCCATTTTTGTGTAACAGTTCCCATTCAAGTCTAGCTCAAAACAGTGTTTTCGGGTTTTACCCCTATGTACAACTGTGCCAAAGCCTCCTCTACCTGCTCATATCCAGACATGGATGTATTTTCTTGGCAACCCCTTACTCAATACTCACCAAAATACCAGGAAGATTTCCTATATTTAAACTTTTCTATAGGGTTCTTCCTAGAGCTTTCATATCCTAATTTCCACAAATAACTAAACCATCCTTTGAGACCAACTATATCATCCTACCTTTTTATCACATAAACTTTCATTACATTTTACAAAACCGAGGATCTTTAAGATTTGGTGTCTTGGAAACCAGGAACCTAAAACATGAAAACATAAAACATTATTCTTAAACACTTGAAAGGATTCTCCTCATGTTCATCCCTTGTTTATTACTGCATCTCATAACCTGGGGACATACATCAAAAGAAAGGGTGAGCATAAGGCCCAGTAAGGGAAACAAGTGGAAACATTTAACATGTGAACTTTGGATACATCAACAATGTCATGAAAAAAAACATTAAGGCATGAGAAAGAAATCTTGAGGAATATCATAATAAAAATAAAGTTTTTCATAACTTGAAGATGTGGATACAACATTTAATATTGAAAATCATTCCATTTCACCAAGGTCCATCCCCAAGGTGTCATTAAAAATTACCAAGGTTATTCACCAAGGTATCATTCTAAAAGGTCATCTCTAGAGATTAAGTCTTTACCCTATGCATTGGAGCGCTATTTGGGCGCACCCTAAAATTTGTCTTTATAATAATGTGAGACACATATATCATCATCAATAATTTCATAAAAAACCCATATAGAATAAAAGAAATGGGTTTCATTTCATAATCATAACGTTTTAAAAACTGCTTTAAAGACATGATCTTTGTGTCACTTTAAAACCCACAGAAAATGAAGGTGGGTATCATGTATGTAAATACAATAATTTAAAATAGAACAACATGGTATATATGTGAATACCCCTATAGAATAGAGAGCTTTGAGTATTAACGTAATAAAATAAATGAACTTTAGAAAAAGAAAGAGACATTTTGAGATGGAAATTCTGCAGCATAACGGCTATGTTATGAGGTTTTAGAAAACATTGAAAAGAGAGGGGACATGGGTCAACCACTCATAAATGGTCCATAAAACATTAGGGGGAAATAATATAAATGATTTAAGAACATGGTATTGAAATTTTAATGCCATACCATTTGAAATGAAAAACATGGAAGGAAGACAAAAATTAGATTTCTCTTATGAAAAATTCGGCAGCCTAACAGCACCACTTAAAACATCAAAATACTGAATTGAAGAGATAAAATAGTGTATCTCATCATATGAACATAAAAGATCAGTATTATAGACATAGATATCATAAACCAACATAAAAAGGAACTTTAAAGACTTGACATGAAAATATATCTTTGAAAAATGAGAAAGGTGAACGAGTCCCTTAAAAATTCGGCAACCTAACGGCGCCACTTAAAAATTAAAAATTCTGAATTGAAGAGATAAAATAGGTTATCTCATAATATGAACATAAAATATTAGTATGATAGATATAGAGATCATACCCCAACATAAAAATGAACTTGAAAGACTTGACATGAAAATAGATCTTTGAAAAATGAGAAAGGTGAACGAGTCCCTTAAAAATTCGGCAGCCTAACAGCGCCACGTAAAACATAAAAATACTGAATTGAAGAGATAAAATAGGGTCTCTCATAATATTAAAATAAGAGTTCAGTATGATATATATAGAGATCATACCCCAAAAAAATAAAAAGGAACTTGAAATACTTGCAATGAAAATAGAACTTGAGAAGGGTCAAAGAGTCTTTTAAAAATTCGGCAGCCTAACGGCGCCACTTTGACATTCTTAAAATGAAATTATGAGAGAAAGTGGGGTTCTCTAATCATATGAACATGAAAAATACAGTAGTATGAATATAAATGAACATCCACCAACATAAGATCATGGACCATAAAAGAAATGACATAAAAGAGATTACTTGAAAAGGAAGAGGGAGGTAGGATCCCTTACCTTAAAACGTAACTCTTAAAAATAAAAGTTTGGGACCTTGAGGGATTGGGGGAACCTTATGAGGACTCCTTGGGAGGTAATGAGACCAGAGCTTCGTTGGGGGAGAGTTGGGAGTCGAATGGATGAGAGGATGACTTGGTATTTATAGGGAAAGTGAGGGGACAAGGCATTAATGGCCAAGGGACACCTCATTGGTGGTTTTGGAAAAACCATGGGCTTGCCCATGGTATTTTCCCATGGTATTGGACACTTGGGACACCACATACCTTGTCTTACTATTCATAAGTCGGCCATATTGATTACATACTTAATACATCATTTAATGATGTCATTAAACACCCGTAACTTAAAAACGGTATTTTCACTATTCATGGAAAATTCAACTTTCGTAGAAAAATCCCAAAATTTCACCTTAACCAAATATAGATGCTCTGATGTGAGAAATGAACTCCATTTTATAAAAATAATTTTATAAATATTTTTAATTTAAGTTTTAAATAAATACACTATACACCAAAAATTCATTTTTTTCAGAAAAATCCCCAAAAATTACCTTAACATAATATCGATGCTCTAAGTTCAAAAATGAAATCCATTTTATAAAAATAATTTTATAAATAATTTTAATTTAATTTTTAATTAAAAAACACTATTCACTCGAAAAAACTAATACTTGACTAATAATTCATGAAACCGTTATTTAACCATTTTATTGAATCTCATTTCATAATCAAGGTGCCTAGATTATGTTAATACTTTCTTTAAGTGAGATTACTAATCCATTTGGTCACATTACTAATCCTAAGCATAAAATCACTATTCATAATTTACTATTCATCAAAAATCATGTTGATCTTATTAGACTCTAAATTTCATACTGAACATAATTGTAGAAGACCATTTTTAGAAAATCATTACACATTTTTAATTATTTAAGGTTTACATAAACATTTTTAAAATATCATTTTTCTAAAATTAATAAAAAATATGTATACTATATTTATCCGGTCATTTAAAAATTCATAAACTTCATCATAAGAAGAAATCCAAATTTTTATTTAAAAAAGAGGATTACACAAGGCAGTTACGGTCTCCTTACATAGCCCCTTATCACATCAGCATGGGACCTAAGTTTAAGGTGTGCTAAGGTGAGAGAATCCAATGGAGGCTTGGCCAACATAACACGAGTAGTAATTTCTATCAGTTTTAACTTATCACAAAGGCGATTCCGTTCTAGCTTCACACGATGATGTTCGGCTTGGGTTTGGTCTAGAGCAAAGCCTATTGGTGCTACCTCTTTCCCAAGTTCTGTTATATGGGCTTCGATCGGTCCGAGACTACTGGGTGAGGCCATCAAATCTTGTTTATATATTAATTAACCATGATTACTTGTATTTAGAGACAATAATCGAAACATTTTGTTTCCAGCGGTCATATTGACTAATGGTCATATAACAGTCAAAACCCAACGGTCTCATTTGAATTATTCTCATGTTATCAAATGAAACAGTTTTGTTGAGTATAAAAAATAAAATAACACACAAAATTAGGAAACAAGATTTATTCAATATTTCTGATCGTTACAGATTTGGTCTTGGCCCTCAGGGCACGAATGATCCCCGGTAGGAAACCACCCAAGTTGGAGCCCAAATGGGAAGGGCCTTTCATTGTTCATAAGGTGTACCCCAATGGAGCATACACCCTAGTGACTATGGATGGTGAGCATATAACTCCTCCCACCAATGCCATGTTCCTAAAGAAATACTTCACTAGAGCCCTCTGGTCCTGTATGACCTTAAACTGTGTGGTCCCGCATGACCCTAAACTACCTGCAGTCCTCCATGACCTTAAACTGCACATTCATCCCGCAAGACGTTAAACTGCAAGCCGGTCAGGCCACCCTGACCGAGGCCCAGCCTCGGGCCCCCGGCCTAGGATCTCTCCTGTGGAATTGCATGGTGTGGTGTGGGATTATGTACTCATTCACGTCGGGTTAGTCGTCGCACCGTATACCTACCTTATTTGAGGTGTCCTCTTCCTCTTCTCGTCCTCACAACAAGACGTAAAACTGGAAGCTGGTCAGGCCTTCCTGACCGAGGCCCAGCCTCAGGCCCCCTTGGCCTTCTCAGAACCCTTATCCCAAGTCCTTACCCACAGTGTGCAGTGTGGTGTGGGATTACGTCCTCATTCACATCGGGTTACTCGTCGTGCCATACACATTCTTGGATGAAATGACACTAATCGTCCTACATGACGTTAAACTGTTCTTTTAGAACTACGTGTGGCTTGATTTCCATACATATGGGATACGTAGGAACACCTGATCACCTAGATTTTAGGTCCATCCCAATCTCTTAAGAGATCCCATGATCTCCCAGTCACCTCGGTCTCTTGGTCTTCCCCTCTCTACAAGGGGATATATAGGTGTGGTACAGGGATTTTGGCACTAAGCCCCCTTCTCCTGGGAATCTTCCATATTTTGGCCACTCTCAAACTGGGCCCTTCAACCCTTTTCAGTGGTCCTCTAATGTGTTTAGAGTACTCTGGTCTAGGACCTGGAGTGTTAGATTCAACTTAGGCCAGTTCCCTCCACTTTTCAAGCTTCGTGCTCCGCTTCATTCGGGCCCCCATTATCTTTCACACCTAGAGGGACCCCCAAGAATGGTCTGGATACAACGCCTAAGGGCTCTCCTACTGTCATGGGCCAACACCCCCGAGGGTTTTAGACAAAAAATTGATACAAATTTTGCGTTGTGAATATGGTCAGCGATTGATGCTCATTTGTTTGTCCCTAAGGCTAACACGATAGGATGTTGTGTTTCGAACATGGTAAGCAGAAATCCTCCGTCGTCATTCCGACTCCTTCAGGCCCTAAATATTGGTTGCATGATTCACGTTATGTTCCACCCCATCATGTCAAGGTGGAATATCAGCACTCCTTTCACTAACCCTCAATGCGCTTCCACACATCAGGCAGACAGAGCTGCGTTACCGCATCTCTTGGGGCTCCCGTGATCCGAGTGCTAAGATTATTGGCCTGGGTCATCTCTAAGAACCATGAAAAGCTTGACCCTCATACCCATGGGATACGAGGGGATGCCCAGACATTGAGTTTCAGGCCTAGATCAGCTGGAAGCTAGTGTCTTCTGCCCGTTGATCTTTAAACCCTCACCGCCCCCTTGGCCCGAGGATCATATCCTGGAATTACGCGCAGAGATGGTATGAGATTATGTCCTTATCCGCATCGGGTATGCTTTGTCATGCTGCACACATTCCCCCAGGTCCAAGACATATGACCTTAAACTGTGCTGGTTGGTCCTACCACATGACCATAAACTGTGATGATATCATCCCGGCTGCACAATGAAAAACGACACTGCATTGTGACGACCTCTCCATAGGGGACATCACGTTGGGTATTGGTAAATTACCATAACAGTTGTCAATGCCTGCATATGGCTTGATTATTGTGGAGATGGCAGGAATTTCTACCCTAGGTAGGTCGCTCCACAAAAGAAAAACCATTCACCTTCAATGAAAAACAAGATACATCAAATGCTACTTCTTTTGGTGCGAGGGCTAGACCCACACGCCCCTTTAGTCCATCGCACAGGTACCTTGTCGTGCTGGGTCACCGCCCAAGAACTACGTATGGACAGATCCCCATCTTTATGGGGTATCGAGGGATGCCTAGACCTCTAGTCTTTGGGTCTAGCTTGAGGTCTGCTAATTCATCATGTCTGTCCCACCTTTGGGACCTTGACTATGGGACCGTGTGGCATGGTGTGGGATTATGTCCTCATTCACGTCGGGTTTGCAAAAGCCACCCCACATGCACCCCATTATAAGAATTAGGCCTCCTGTTTCATATCCTGCACGACGTTAAAAGGCACCTCCAAGAACTACGTGTGGCTTGATTTTCCTCCTCATGAGACACGTAGGAACGCCCGAACATTTCATCTTGGGTCCAGCCATAGGGATTACCAAATCCCATCCCTCGTCACTGTCGGCCCCTTGGCCTGAATCCTTGGGGAGTGGTGTAACTTCATCATCTGCCCTGAATGAGTTCAGGATGCCCCATAGTGATTGGGAAGTGACAGTTCTCTCACTAGAGAGTTCCTATATAAAAGTAGGGATCCATGACCATATTAATACGTCTGCCTAATGTGCCTCCCCCACTATGGCGTAATTTTGGGAGTGTTAGATTCTGTTCGAACAAAACACCACTTCACCTTCCACGCTTTGCGTGCCCCATTATTCGGATATCCATCCCCTTTCACATCTGATGGGACACCCAAACAGTATGGATGCTTGACCCGTGGTCCAGCTATTGTAACAATATGGATGATAGACCTTTGGTACGCCTACTGTAACAATATGGATGATGGACCTATGGTCCACCTGCTGTCCTGGTCCAATGTTCCAGAAGACTGTTCATGTTTGATGGGACCCCCAAACAATATGGATTCTTGACCTGTGGTACGCCTGTTGTAACAATATGGATGATAGACCTTTGGTTTTCCTACTGTAACAATACGGATGATCGACCTATGGTCCGCCTACTGTCCTGGGCCAACGATCTGGAAGACTGATCGACGATATTTGAGTTAGGCCCCATGTTGAGAACATGGTCAGCAGTCATCCTTCATTTGCTGTCCCCATTTCAGGGCAATGCGATATGGATTCTGCGTTTCCTCCACGGTTGACGGCTGTCCTCCATCGTTAATCCCCTCCCATTGTGTTCCGAATGTAGGTAACGTGATTCACCTTTTTCATCTCTCTATGTTCGGATTGATTCCAATGCCCCCAGAATTGCCCCCCTCGTGTGATAGAGCATGCTGAGGAGATGATACATCGATCGGTCTGAGGTCTTCTTCCTCTGGCTAGACCTCCCTCTCCTCCTAAGAGATCCAGTCCCGATTTCGGATGCCTGAATCATGGTTGAAACCCCACGATCAAACGAAATGATAATATGAGTATCCTTTGTTTCTCGCATCGGGTACGACCCACATGAGCTCAAGGGTGAATTGTTATCTATTTCGGGATTATGGTTGAGCGTATTAAACCAAGGATACAGATAAATAGATTCGTCCATACATTGGATCAAAATGGTGAGTAGTAGAAGAAAAAAAGTTAATGAGATGGCCAAAACAGGGAACTTAAGGATCAACATTTAGGATTGATCTTTCCAATGCCGCAACCCTCTGCCTGGTGGCCTCCAGGACGGATTCTCACTCCCTGAATGTTCTATCTTCATCAGAATCCACAGAGCGCAGTTCGCCAATCCTAACTGGTGCCTACACCTGTTCAGTTTGTAGTGCGGTCAACTGGTGACTCACCTCCACCAGTTTTTCTTGGGTGTCAGCCTACTGGGCCCTCAGTTGCTCCACGAGCTCAGAGCATGTTTCAATGAAGGCCTCCTTCTCTTCCACTTGCTCTTCGAGGTGTAGGACCTCTTGATCCACCATCAGGAATGCTTCTGTGCTCGCTGATTCTTCCCGAGACTGGGAAACATTGGTGCATCGGTTGCTCTCACATATCTTCTCGGAATTGTAATCACGGACCGTCAGATGAAGGCGTTGAGAGTCAGCCGCTCCGGCACACAGGAAACGCAGCCAGGTCGGGAGTGATCCCATCTTCCTCACCCAATCCTTCTAAGGCTTCCTGAGAAAATTCCGGATGCACTTCCACCATTTGCGTCATGTCATCCTGCTCTCCTCGACCACTTCCGATTCTGAATCATCTATCTCCTCGGGATCAGTGGGCCGGTATGTGTGGAAGGCATCCAACAGGTCAGTAGCATGATCTTCCTCAGGGATTCCTTCACAAGAAATAGGATCCTCGACGTCTGGGTGACCTTCCTCTCTCACCCTGACAATGGCGGTGCTTTCGTCAGCTTCCAGCCTCGTTCCAATGTTAGCACCACTGATATCCACCACCCTTTGCTCACAAATTTCTGGGGCCAACTCAGTTTGGTAGCTATGTTCTGGAGGAGGCAGCACCTCTGCCGCTGATTCACTTACGGACGAACCAGGATCAGCAGCCCAACGAGCCTCCAACATCGAGATCATAGTATAAGGAGCATCTTGATTAGTAGAGTTCTTTGACAGTAAGCACCAGTAGTAAAGCAAGGGACTTACAGGAACCCAGAGCGTCAGCCTCTAGTTTTTTGGATACTACAGGAGCTATCGTAGCAGGAGACCCCTCAGCGCTTGTCAGTTCGATGATAGGCATCAGAGCCCCACCGTGTCCCACCGGCGCCTCTTCTCCTTCCTCTATTCGGGACTCCTGATCAGCGCCTATATTATCCTGAGTGAGATATAGAAATGGGTCAGAAATTTCAAGAGAGAATGGATGAAGAAGGAGGACGAATAAGGATAGAGACTGACCTCGAGCAGCTCGGTTATTTCCTTGTCGGAGCCGACGATCTCCACACTGTCCTGCAGGCCCCCTTGGATGGACCCTCCCTGAGATCCGTCGTCCTCTCCTATCTCCTCCTCTCCCTCCCACTCATCATCACTGTCACCTTCTCCCAGTGGCATAATTTCCGGATCAGTATCTTGGCTGAGCATCACTTTCTCCAGGAAAGGTGGATCCACACGCCATCCCTGTGGGCGTGCATATGTGTCCATGGCCGTCAAATAAGCATGTTAAATATGAAAATTCACTCGGTCAGAAACCTGAATGAGCCCAACCTCAGGCAGTTGGATCTCATCCTACATTATCCTCTTTCAGAGCGCTTCAATGCTCATTGATTGCCCCAGAGTCATCCAGGCCGACCACAATGCTGGGAAGATTGCATCATGGGAAGGTTCAAGAAGGTATATTATCTGCTTCCCGGGCATCTCTTTAGCCGCACAGTGAGACCCCCCTCCTGGAAATGAGGTCGTAGAAACACCATCAGATGTCCCCGTTGCTGAGGTCCCGGCTTGTGTAGGCCTCACTGCCTGGCGTGCCCCTGGTCCCCCCTTCTAGCGACACCTTTCCTACTCTCTCGTCTCCCAGTTTCCACGTGGGAATTCTCGAGTTTCCGAACTCGCTTGCGCAAAATCCCCTCAGGGTACGCTATAGCCCAATGTTCCGCATACTCGGTTGATAGGCCAGCATCGACCCCGGTGGGCTGAAGGGTAATGACATCACCAGACCCATTAGTTGTGAAAATTAACCACATCTGGAGAAGTACACATGGATTCCTCTCCTCCCATACATCCATGAATACCCTCTTCGACATTCTCTGGAGGCACCCGCATTTCCTGTCGAAACGGGATGGCACATAAGGCTCGCAGATGATCTTCTTGTCAATCTGAGCCACAAGCCCCCTGCCTTGGATGCTCTGGAAGTATTCTTGTTGCTCCAACGAGACTTTCCCATTGTATACCATCTGGACGATTGGGGTGAGTAATGGGATGAAGTTTATGTTGGAGTGGTTCCCAATTCTGATCCTTACGCCCTCCTCATTGAGTGTCATCAGCGTGACCCCAGAAATGTTTAGCAAAGATGGTCGCAGGCTGTTGCCCAGTAGACAAACGACGTTTGGGAATGTGTAACCGCCAAGATGAGCTTCCACCCAGCCATGGATGATCTGGAAGGGGCCACACACCCTCCGAGGCAACCCCCCTCCTGAGATGCGTCCTAGAATGGCGTACAACCTAGCCAGCATGGGGACCCCCAGATTGAACTGTTTGTTGGCGACCATGGTGCCCGCCATCACTAGAGTTGCTGGACGGTCGACCATCCTTGCGTCTCGCACCCGCAGGAGCCACCTGCTTAGGAAAGTGGTGAGGAAACCGTCATATAGAACATTCAGGTCCCGGTCCTTGATAACACGGTAGCCCCATGATTGGTATTGCCCCGCTTCTAGGGACCTCCAGTATGATCCATTTTTTCTCCTCTGAGCCACAGTTGGGAACCGTTTTCCCCGTCCTGGCATCTTGACCGCTGGGTCCTTCACCAGGAACAGGCTGAACCAGTCCTTGTAGGTGATGTCCTTCAGGAAGTCCTTGACCTGAAACCCCTCTTTGACCAGGTCTAGCAGGTGCCATGTCAGTATGGGGGTCCATGATCTGTCCTCCCATGTGTTCATTGGCAGGAGGAACTCTTCGTATTGGTAGCCCTCTAGTGGGATACCTCCGATGCAGTGAACGCCCCAGATACTAATACCAACTTTCCCATGGTGAAGATGGAATGTGTTGGTGTCAGGGGACCATCATGTGAATAGTTCCGGCCCGAGTTCCGATTGGCGGTAGAAATGGAACTACGACGTCCACACTACCTCGAACAGACCAATGTACCGTAGAACGACCCCTAATTGGTCGCACGTATGGCAAGCCCAGTATGCCCAGGCCCACTCACTGGTGAAGTTGACTCTGGACCGCAAGTCCCAATCTTGCAGCCAACCCTTATTATCGTCCGTGATGCTCTGACGGAACGTAAAGGGATGGAGAGCTATCTGCAACAAGATCACCACCAGAAATTGTCATAGTCCTCAGGTTCAAGACATACACATCCATGTGTCTGTTCTCTCTAGTTGGACGGCCATTGTTGGTGATATTGTATCGGGAAAGGTCATCCTCCCGGGCCACCCATGACTGCGGTGTGTCAACCTCAAATCCAGGCAGTGGAACCTCCTCCAAGATGCTGAAGTTCCATATAGGAAGGTTGTTGGACAAAGAATACTCTTTCTGGGCAGGGTTAGCAGGTTGAACAAGGTATGGTTGTTGGAAACAACCACTCTGGCTCCATAAACATCCTCATTCACCGCCATTTCAGCTCTACGAGTGGAGGATTCCCCCTCATCGACTTGGTTTGCGGCCATCTCAATTACTTTGAGAGAGTTTCACGAAGTCCGAATGAGTCGCGTAGAATCTATCTAAGTTGCACGAAATCTGGATCGGTTGCACGAAATTACGAAGTTGAGAGAATAATTGGAGTGGCCTGTGCCGAATATCCCAGGTTTGCACGTAAAATATGGCCGAAACTCGGAAGGAATTGCATGCTGCGAAAGCATGTTTTCCGCTCAGGCACAGAGACAATTTCACGCATGAGAGCTTGGATCTTATCACGCGAGAAAGTTGCGTACAGAGTAGGGGACCCAGGGCCCCTTTTATAGGATCATACAGGGTTTTCGTGCTGCGCAAGAAACGGATTTTGCGCCGAACCTTTGTTTTGCATGCTGCAATAGTTTTTGCATGCAAAGGGCCCATGAAGTCCAACAATTCGTGATTTCGGCATTTCACTTTGAATCCGATCATTGTGACCTCTCGCCGATCCAATTCCGTGGGGGGCATTTGTTGACGCGGAAAATTCCGTAACTACTAAAGGAAGTTTCGAAATGATGTAGTGAAGTCATATTTGGACCTGGAGGCCCAGTCCGGAGGGCTTGGAAGAGCTGTGTGAAATAAAGGAGGATACGCGCGGAAAAATGTTGGTCGTGTGAAAGGAGTTCGGGATTCACAAAAGGTCCCCGGCACCGGTGCCCAATTTTTGCGCACCCACGCCTGTGCAGTTAACTTTTTGTACCACCATCTCTGGAGCACCAATTTTCACGCACCTCCTAGATTCCATGACACTGGAGGCCTATAAATAGGAGGGGACCCATTCCAGTTCAGGGTTGAGGAATTTGAACCGGATATCATGCGCGAAATAGGACTTCCGTGTGTGCAAAATGACCTTCAAGTACTGACCCTTTTTGCGCAACCATGACCCAGGATCCACCTTTGCATGCAATCCCACTGGATTAAATAAAATTACAAACCCTTCAGGGTTCCCCCCTTTCACGCAATTCCTTCCATTGTGCACAAAAATGTTCAAGTGCGCACAATCCCTTCATTGGGTGTGGCCTTACCTTATTGTTCAGCCTTTTCCACTCGCGCACAATTCAAAGCCTTTGCGCGTGATCCTCCTAGCTACGTGAAATCCCTATGCCCCAATTATATGCCATCTCGGAGTTTTGTGAGACAACCCTTTTGCATGAAAACCCCGGGATCTCTCACCTTCCCCCCTCGAGTGCCTCCCTGTGTAGGCACACGATGTCCTCCATACAGAGCATGCATGCCATGCACTATTTTCCCGTACAGCCTTCCAGGCTCGTACAAAGTAACCTCAATGTCCCTTGGGAAGTGTTTCACATTGCATTGCTTTGCCTCATGCTTCTTCGCATAGGCACGCTAACGGCTATTGCTTCTTCGCATAACCACGCTAACATGGATCCCTCGATGGTCCACTCTAAGACCCCCCTTCATCACAGCCTTATCGATGCCTTTCCTCCCACAAGGGGAAGAGGGTACCAGTTATGTAAGTCCTAGGGGTGTGGAGCAAACCCACCTCGTCCGACCTACATGATGTTAAACTGCCAAGCACCTCGTCCTCAACAAATGATGCTAAACTGTGATCTGGCACTGTGCCTCGCACACAATGTCCCCACGTCTTGGACATTCATTACGCCGCTCGTCTCCACGGGAATGGAATCTTCCTCACATGGAATGATATCCTCCCTCTCGGAGTGGCGTTTGCCCACGGGGGAAGCGCAACCACCTTGGTGTAAGCCCCTAGCCTCTCTTGCAGAAGGTAGCACCCATTCACCTCCATACTTCTCCACCACTAGGGCCAGTAGAGGGCATGATAGGGAATGATGAACCTCCTTTGTTCAGTCCCAAATCCCTCTCCCTCTACGCTTTGTCACACTTCAGGCCTCAGTCCTGGAGTAAGTCCCGGCACCATTGGCCTCTCAATGCGTAAGCCACTCGTCGCTTTTCACAGACGTACCCTTTGAAACATGATCGTCAGGTCCCTGCAACCTCTTGTTTCTCATACTGAGCATGACTCACATAAGCTTAGAGTGAGCACCGACACTGACCCCACCTCCAACGAACAATGTGGACTTTGATTCCCTTCCACGGGGATACGTAGGAAACCTCCCCGAGGTTCAATCCCACCACCCGGTCATTCCTACCCCCTTCATGTCGGTTCTCTAGCACCATTGTCCGCCTCAGAGCGTAAGCCCCATATGCCCCATCCTGAACGATATTAAACTATATGCTCCCATCCCACATGACGTTAAACTATCTTCCCCATCCTTCATGACGTTAAAATGCACCACCCGAACTATGTGGACTTTGATTCCATGCCTCGGGGATACATTAGAAGCCTCCATGAGGTTCAAGCCTACCAACCGGTTGTTCCGACCCCTTCGTGTCGGTTCACCAACCATTGTGGGCCGCCTCAGAGCGTAAAACCCATCCATCCTGAACTACGGAGACTTTGATCCATGCTAAGGCACAGTAAGTAGGAAGCCTCCTTGAGGTTCAATCCAAAAATCCATGTCCCATCCTGACCTTTCCCTCGAGCCCACGTGCCTCGGGAAGCTCATGACCTAGCCCAGAGGTCTTACTCCCTCCGGGTCCCATCTATGCGTTCATTCTCACGGGTTGCCTCTTTGGTCATCCCACCGTATCATCAAACTATGCAGACTTGGATTCCCTGCCATAGGGATACGTAGGAAGTCTCCTCGAGACTCAGGCCCAAAGCCATCACCCATCCTGATTCTTACCCGGGCCACCACATCCCGGTGGGATCATGCCAATTCACTCCACTCCACAACATCCGGGAAGCTCCCCATGTGTTGGCCCCAATATCGGCATTCCCTCGAGGGGGTTCTTCAATCTGATCCACTCTCAGTGTTCTGATCAGTCCAATATGTCTCTGTTGGATGTTAAACTCATGACATACCCTGTGTTAAACATGGGAAGCTGAGGAAAACATCAGATACATGCCTATGGCATGAATTTCACCACATTCTATGTGGGATTCCTTGGGAATCCGTGCCCTTGAGAAGCCCTATAATAAGGGATAGGAGACAAGCAAGCCAATCCCCCAGTGTCAAGATGCGTCAACGAAACCTTAGTGTGACCACTCACCTAACTGAAGGTTACTGCCCCGACCAGACCCCCTGGAGCCTCTCGATAGAAGTCTCATAATTAACTGGTGTCCATTAAGATATGGCGCGTCGAGAACGAGATTGACGAATACGTCTTAAATCTATGAGGGAGAACCAGACTAGGTGACGAGATCTGAGGAGGAATCCACGGAAGGCAGAACCGACATCCCATTATCTTGGTTTCGATCGAGGAGCAGACATCCTGGAATATAGAACAGATGCCGCCCGCCTTCAGAAAGCGGGAATGCGGGGCCACAAGCCGCACGTCCTCCCCTGCGTGACGGACGTGTGCGCGCACCCCGATAGAAAGCATCAGAAACACAACGTCCATGAAAAAACAATTTTACTGTCAATACATATCCATTAATAATTATATATATATGTAATTTAGGTCCACACATAATTTTATAGACACCAAAGCTAGCTCAGAGATTAATTTTATGCAATTAAATTCCATATCCATTCTTAATAATATGGAAATTAAACCCCATCCTAATAATTAAATTTTGAAAATGAAATTAGGTTCTAAAATAATATATTTCATTAATGATATAGACATATTTATGAAATTCATTAGATTACATTATGGGATTAAACTATCAAATATTCATAATAATCACTTATAAATGACCAAATATCAAAAGTCATTCTTTGTAACATCATTACATAACCAATGTAAAATATAGATGTCCATAAATATCTCATAATAATAATTGTAAACCACCCAGAGAAATAATAAGTATGGAATCCTTGGATCATATCCTTATTAAAGCATAATTAACATCAAATAACGTTATAATGGTTGAAAATTTCCATTAAAATATTCCTTAAAATTACATTAGGAAAAAACTATTTCTTTTGAAACAGATTCTATACAATCATAAAATATATGAAGAATTATTGAAGGAAAAAACTTTTAAAAAACCATGGAATCTTATAATGAAATATTAATTTATTCTTTTGTTCATAATTTTGGAAAAATTATTTTCTTCTATATACAATAAAACATTTATTTCATTCTTATTTTTCGTATAATATTATAATTACAAAATTTTAAAAATTCACATGATGAATAAAATTAAATATATTTTAAAAAACAAATAATGTATAGAAACATCTTTAAAAAATAACTTGGTAGTATTAAAAATTCATTAAATCAATTTTAGAAAACATATATAATGAATATGACATATTTTAGACTAAAGTGGGAGAATTTTTGATTTACCTTAAAAATATTTTTTACTCTCTTGAGTACATAAATAATGGAAAATGAAAGGAAAAAATTGATTATTAATAAATAAACATTTAGAATAAAATTCAAGGTTCATTGAATGATTTATCATATGATTTCATCATTGGAGTTATAATTACAAATAATATTGGTAAAAAATGCGTTTTTAACTTGAAACACTCACTACTTTGGTAACATTTGAGTCATAAAACCCATTAATAGAATAATCATATATAGATACATTAATAAAAAAACCATAATAATCATTTTAAATTACATTTACTAGTACAAAATAGAACACCAAATTGTTATCATTGGTTAATATAGTATTTGTATCACAAAAATAATTGTGTGGAGAAAATATCATACCTTAGGTAGAACATCAATCGTACGTGTTAAAAAACATGAATAATAAATAGTGATTTATTATAAATTTGTTTATGAGATATTATCTCATATATATGATAACATATATTATTTAATTATGTCATTTTTTCACTATTTTTTTAGAAATCAATATAAATATCTCTATATTGGGTGATATCAGCTTCATTTTTCATGTATATATTGGTTCAGCAGTTTTGGTATTTGAAATTTCCTCATTAATATATCATATCTATAATGTTAACAATTATATAATAATAATATATATCTTTTATATTCATATTTATACTCATTGATAAAATATATATATTGAGATAATAATTACAACATTCAATTTGATGTTTTGTTGTACTTATACATGTATAAAAATTTCATTTTTCAAAATATGAAACAGAAGAATGATAAATAATAATTAAAATTTAAAAGGACATTATAATATCATATAATGAATTTAAATTAAATTTAAAAATCCATATTAACATCCATTCAGAACACAAATTAGAAATGAATCACATATCCCCATGGACATTTTTCCCACATGTACACATGGGTGACATTGTTACCATACAAAATATTGAATGATAAAATGGTAGATATGATATAATAATTGAAAATAAAAAACTTATTCATAGATAAAATACATAGACCATAAAACTATTATATTAACAATCTATTAGTGATTTAGATTTAAAATGACGTGTATCTCCTTGGGGAGACAGTGAGACATATATATGCATTAGCGATACATTCACTTAACATTTCATGGAAATTTATTGAATGAATGTTGTTTCCTATTAATAATTTCATTTATGTATATTTACGACACAGAAATTATTATATTATAATGGATATTGCTTTTATGTATAATATAAAATAATAATTTAAAATAAAGTTAATGATTATGGTGATTAACACTTCACTAAAACGACTCATTTAGATTTCCATTAAGGACACTTGGGATGATATTTTCAGAATGAAATCACCTAAAAATATTGTATTGGAGAGTTTTTAGGTGAATTTTTAATGGTTAAGTCAATAAATAAGTGACAATGTGGTGTAAGGAAGTGAGGGGGGGGGGGGTCCTTTTATAAGTGAGGTGAGGTGACCTCTTACAATATATTAATATTTTAAAATACAATAACTTCATTAAATAGAGTAATTATTAAAAATGGATAGTTATTAAATTACAAGGCATTAAATTGTTTAAAATCTATCATATAATTGAAATGTGTCTCGTTTATGTTTTTTTGGACAATTTCCTTCATTTTCACCCCCTAGGTAACTTATTTTTAAATTAATCGTGGTAACTACTTTTTACTCTAAAATGGTCATAATTTTACATATAAGGGGTAACGTAGATGATACATGGAATTGGGATCTAATTTTATACCATATCTCATCTTCCTAGTCCTATTTAATGAATTTTATGATTTTATAATTATTTAATAATCTATTATTTTAATAAATTATATTTAATGAAAATTTTGACACTATCTATTTATTTTTAATTACAAGAGATAAATTAAAAGTTTAAATTTTAATGTAATAACTTTAAATAGATATATTTAATTATAATCATCTGAAAAATATGTGGAACACAAGAAATTACTAAAATTCAATTACTTGTAATATTTTTTAAATTATTAATTTTAATTTTTTATTAATTGAATAATCATTATAATTGATTTAAGAACGAATTAAAAGTAATAATTTATTTACAAATTTTTAAAATAAATAAACATCATGTTATAAATTAATTATTCATAGAATAGAAATTTATATTCATTTATAACGTTAATTTTTCCTTTTGTGAACACATAAATACTATTTAGAACTATAAGTGTGACATTTTGTAATTTTCCCCCTTAAATATTATATGAGCCATTTTCCTAGAAATCATTCTATTAATGATATACATTTTGATCTGAATTTTATAATGGTAAAATGGAATTAATCCAATAAGAAAAATAGGATGACATATTATGGCCTTATAACATATTTTTAACCTATAGTAACATGATTTACCCTTTATTAAGGTGATCAGTTTTCCAACAGTTTATATTCTTATTGAACAAAAATAAAAGGGTCTTATATAAAAAATTTGAACCTGATGATTCTATATATCGAATGAATTTTTTTAAACATCAACACCTATATGGTTCAAAAATTAATTTTAAAATTAGTGAACAAAATTCCACGAAATATGATGTTTACAAAAAAAAATGCCTTTTTAAGTTTAAAAAATTTAACACTTAATTCATGTATAAAATTCATTCCAAATATATAAGAATAATTTTTTAATAAAAACTAAATAATTAAATTTTAAATCTATTCTAGAATATTATTTTACATTATAAATTCATTTTAGGTTTTCAATGAAAATTAGTATATTTTCCTATTAATTAAAAATTTTATATTTTCATAAAAATATTAAAACTTTCTCCATAAGATAATTGTTATATGATTTTATAAAATATGGAATATATTTATAAAACTTGATTTATAAAATTTTCATAAATTAGTAATAATATTCACTCAAAAAATACCATTTTCGAAAATGGAATTTTTGAGGAAAACATGTCTTGTCTAAAAATTTATTGTTCAATTACTTGGAATTATTTAATATTTTTTTATTGATGAGTTAAATTATATATATTTCATAATTTGGTTAATGAAATGATACATTCCATTTTTAATAGTTTGGTTATACTGGTCATATTCTAATTGTAGTATTATATGATTTATTTATGATCAGTGTTTCATGTAATGCTAGTTATCTAAAAAATTAAAAATATATATTTTATAAAATGTTAATTCATTATATGAATGATGGGGGAAGTCACTTATTATGATTATTAGTGTCTTCCCAATAATTTTTACTCAAATTCTTATAATGTTATGTTTGGATGGTATAATATATAAAGACACACTCCAAACAAGTGTATGAATTCTCTACCAAAATAGATGGAAAATGGAAGAAAGTGGAAAAATTACCATTGTTATATAGTGTTATATCTAATGTAATGAATTATTTTATATTAATTTTTAATGAAGTGTATTTACATAATGATATATTTTTCATATCCAGTAAATCTAGAAAATAATTTTGGTTGGAGGAAGAATCAATGAGTGAAACTATTATGAAAACTCGTGAATAATAAATCAATTATAACCGTGTAATATGATGTGAATGAATAGAATTACATGTTATACAACATTGAAAAAACCAATATACAAAAATTGGATGAAATAATGGAGAATCATGTACATTTTAGAGCTCTAAGAAAAAATGAATAATTGTTTTGAAATATGTCGACTATATAGTGCTCTAATAAAAATGGGGATTAATTCCACTTTATTCCCAAATAACCTATCTGTTTGATTCAATGATGGTGATTTACTTTAAAGTTTTAAGGAGGGTTGTGATACTTATATAATCATGAAGGATGAACATAATGGTTGATATAAATTCAAAATTTTAATCATTTATAATTGGTTTTAGTTTCAATTGGTATCATAATAGTTTTGAAATTAATTCAGGAAAAATAACTATCATGGTGTCGAGCTAAATATCACATCACTTGAGGTGAAGAAATTAACAAATTATTATATAGTAATTTTTTTATTCCTACATAACCAAATTATCTACATATCCCTAAAAAATTTATATGTGGATCCCCTTGAGAATAGAATGATTGAGCTACCACTAAATCGAGAAATGTAAAAGTCATTATTAGTAAATATGTTATGAAAAACAAATTCTGGAAAGGGGGTTTCCCAAGTATAATTATAGTGATTAATTTCTATATTATAACTATGAAAGTTTTAGTTCTAAACTTCTCTATTGATATTGGAGGATCAAGGAGAGAGGATGTTGGTTTTCTAAGTTGATGAGAGAACCCATTAATTTATGGGGACAAAAAATATTCTCCCACATTACTTTTATTTTATTCTAGCATGAAAAGAATGAAATTTAAATATTTTTGCTAAATATTGAATTGAAAGAAAATCAAATGGGGGGCATTGAAGTTCAATTTGGTTGATGATTAAATTTTTTCTACTGTTCTAGTTTTAACATTCAATGAAATAATGAAAAGGTGTTCATTTGGGTCATGTATTGTAGAATCTTCTTAGTTAAAAGATGTTAATAGTACAACCCATTTTTTGAATAAATAATAATTGGGTTGTTATCATTAGATCATAAATGAGTGTCTAATATTTTCATAAAGGGAGTTGTAATTGTTAAATTCTTTTTAAGAGCTTGTTTGACATGTTCTAATGCAAGAGTCTTTTTATCAATAGATTGGAAGAACTGATCTTCAAGGAATAATAAATAAAGGGTTGAGGAAAGAGGTAAAATATAATCTAATGTATTTTAGAATATATGATATGATGGATATAATAAAAAGAAAAAATATTTGTTATAATTAGAGTAAAATTGATTAAAAAATTCAGTTTCTAAAAACCCATAAGTTGTGAAAATGTAATTCTATTCTCTTTTTTTCGAGGATTATTAAAATTGATATCTATAAAAGTTCATTGATGTTTTTATAATGTAAGGAGTGAAAAATATTATAATTATATGATTAATTTAAGGGATGGGAATATATATTTAAAGGCCTTTTGATGAGTGTTTAATTGTATAAAGATGTCCGAAAAATTCCCAATGGCGGTTTTAGAGGCCTTTTTGAGGTGTTCAGAATATTCTTATGAGTATTTTTTGATGAATCCATTTTAGATAAGTATTTTTGTTCATGGAAGACACACTATATCATGGTATTTTAGTAACATGTATACATGGATGAACATCGTTCTGAAAATTATTACAGTTCATCCCCATAGTCACGAATCTAATCCACTAATCATTCAATTGATTGGTAATGTGTTTAATAAATTAATTCATCTAATTTTTTCACATGATTCATGGTAAATAATCACATTAAGTATTTTTTATGATGGATCATCTTCTAACACATGGTATATCTCCATGGTATGCAATTACTATATGATATCAATCTTCATATATATGATTTTCTGCCTTAGCCAAATAATCAATCTATGGGGTGAAGATCATGATTGATCTAATACAAATTGAAAAATTGAAAGTACTACAAAAAAAGTATAATTCTCTATTTAATATCTATATAATAAATAAAAACTATATAAATAAATGAAACATTCTCATGGATTTAAATATCATAAACTCAAAATTTGGGTTTCCATTTCGAAAAAACATTAAATGTTATTATTCAAAAAAATCTTGGTAATATGATTAAAGAAAGAGTTAAATATTTGTAGTTAGGAATCATATTTACAAAATGAAATTGCTGATATAATTTATAATGATTTAAATTGATGTTTGATCTAATCCAGCTTAATCTAAATATCATGATTCGATAATGAGACATGGTATAATATGATTTAAATATAATGAACATATATGATTTTTTTATTTAAAATATATAAATCCTAATGTCATTATTATTAATTTGTTAAAATTGAAAATGATGTAGGCTATATAAATAATGATTAATGTGATTCAAACAAAGTACATATGAAGGTTATATGATGTTGGAATACTATTTGAAATTGTACATCATTTATATGTCTTATATTTATTTCACTAAATCACATAACTAGAAATTTGTATTGAGATGAACTATGAGTTGGATTACTAAATGATTTTTTTAGAACATTATAAAATTGTTGATTCATAATTAATTGGTAGATTTTCTGGAAATGAATTCTATTAATAAAACTACATAATATATTTTTGGTGATTACGAGTTATTTACATGAATAACTAGATTCTTATATTGGTTGATGAAATTAGATGTCATGATGGTTTAGTGAGAAGGAAAATGATGAGGAAGTCATGTGTCTAGCGAGATAAATATGGAATGATATGGAAAATTTTCTTTTCACTAAAATAAATATATGAGTGAATGTAGAAATGGAATAAATAATGATTAAGATCATGGGTGAGTCCTATAACGACACAGGCATGACATAGATGTAAATTTCATTTCTTTTTGGGAATACTTAATACATGACACAAACTAACACCGAAGATCATATTAGTTTAGTGATTTTGGGAACATGGAACATAATATTCTAACATGGTGAAATATATTCTGAATAACCCATAATGATCCTCCATTTTTTCCTACCTGAAACTTTTCTATATATCCTAGGTAAAATTATGGATAAAAAGGGTGAGCTCAAATTCTCAGTAAGGTTAAACAAAGAGAACATAGAACAATCCATAAACATAATAATGTAAAAACATGATCATAAATTTTAAATATCCCAATCATTATTAATGAAATAAGTCATTGTAGTTCATATGGAATAGATCATAGTGTAAAATTGACCATGATAAAATATAATTGGAATAAAACATTGAATTATGGAAAACAACTAAACACATAATATGATTTCCATAGTAGTCATGAAATTGTTGCAAAGACTATCAAAGTGGACAAAGTCCATTATTGAACCAGGATTACATGTTATTCCAGCCATGTATTATGGGACTGGATTTACTTTTTAATCCATTCATGTTTATATAATGTCATTAAAATATTTACCAAATTCATTGGATGTAGATATAGTTCCCACCTACCTCATAATGAAATTTTTCTTAAATGTGAAACAAAAACCTAAAACATTAATAATAGCATAACCCATGAAATATTATGGGTTTTATAAACATCATTCCATCATAACATGATCCATACAAGATAAATGGATTTTATACTTCCATCATAAACACTATCAAATCATAGTAATAATAGGGATAGAAAAATAACCCTATTTCATCTTAAAAGAAAACTAATTTTGACAAAACACTTGGGCATAATTCTTGAGGAAAATATCCATTCTTCTTAAAAAATGTTTTCTATTCTCCAAATGCTGGGACATGTTAAAAGAAATAAATTTAGTTTCAAAAATACATGAAATCCTGCAGATTATGCTTTATGGAAATAAGACGTTATGAAGATGTAAAAATCCCTTTATTTTATTTAGTTAAAAAACATTCTCCTCGTACTTTTACCGAAAAAGTAAAGAAATACCTTGTATGGTAAAAAAAGAAAGATTCCTTCCATTCCATGTAGTAAAAGTAAAAAATTGTAAAAAATGAAATTAAAAAACCTAGAAGAATATTAAAAAAAATCAATGAATAGATTTTTAGAAAACATGGACATGGATGATAAATATAACCCCTGTAAATAGTTACATATAACCAATCTCGGATAAAAATTAGATTGTAGAATTATCCTTTACCTTTTACTTTTTGTTAGTAAAGGGTGTAGTCACCACCGATATAATGGTTAAATCATGTTATTAAATTATACCAAGACAATATTCATATTTATGATATCATATAGGATCCTAATATATCATTTTGTTAATAGTATTTAAATATTAAAATTTATTTCTGGTGTTAACTACTTCATTTTCCCATTCATGTTTTGCCATGTAAGTGCATTTTTTATGAATTGGATGTATATTATTCATTAAATTATTTTAATAATTATTATTTACAATCACCATATAAGTTTTATAACCATTATTGAATTGTAAAAATTCAAAAAGAATCTCACCGAGTCATGGAGACAGTAGGACGTACGTACACACGAGCGACGATATCAATTTCTTGATTGTTAAATGGTATGTAATTTGATGGTATATTAATTATAAAGATTCATTATAATTTAATATTCATTATTTATATCCACTATACTCATAATTATTCCCATCTTAATAAAGTATTTTCTAATAAATAATTAAACCACGACATTGAGATGATATGTTCTACGTACGCACGCATGTTGATATTGTTATTAATAGGATGGATAAACGGAGCTATAATGTTTTCCAATAATTATAATAGCATCTCAAAAATTTATTATTTAGTATAATTTATTAATTTATTATGTAATAAAGATAGAATGAGGATGAAAAATAAGAAAAGAAATTAAATTGAATTGGTAAAAAAATTACTTCTTATTCATCGATATTCCTTTGGATCTCTTCTTAGGGTTACTAGAGATGGAATTTTTTGAATACCAGGACCTAAAAACATTAACTGAGAAAGTTTATAGGAGAAATGGGTAGGGTTAGGTCAAAATAGAAGGCTCATGGAGGTATGAGGAAACGTGGGAGGAGATGCATTTTTTATAAGAGAGAAGATGGGCACTTTAGGGAACTCTCAAAATAATATAACATGATAAGAATATTCTAGATCTAAGTAATTTTAAATGGCTCATAAATTAAATTTATAATACATGTTCGACCATATCTTATCCCCTTCTGATTATTTAACATTTATTGTGTTTTTTAAATAATTTAATAAAAAATTATTTCAATAAGATATTATTATTTCCAAATTTAATACAATTTATTTAATTTTAGAAAAAATACAATATGATAAAGTTGGAATTCTAATATAATACCTTCACACATCTATAATATAACTTATATATCCTGGAAATTTCTTGTACACACTATCTAATCCAATATATATCAAAATTAATATTATTAAAATCATTTATTCTATTTTTATATTAATTGAATAAATATTGTTTTATAGTTGACGTGACTTTTAAGGTAATTATATTACCATAAAAAATTAAAAATAAATTTATATAATGAAAATGGTTTCATTTATATCAATGTTTATATTTATATTCTTTCATATCTGTATTTGGGCCCTATGTTGACATATAAAATATATAAAAATTCATGATAGTTAAATTTAGTAACTCTCATTGATTTAAATAATATATTATTTATTTTCATGTACATGTGTCTATTAAATAACTAAAAATAGGTCCTATTGGGATAAATATTGAATTTTATTGATCCAATAATATTTTGGGACATATTTTGGTTTTATTTTGAACCTAATAATTCTGATTTACCCGTAATCAATTCCTTTAACTCATAACATGGCAAAAAGTCTTTTTATTCATTATGGGTTCATATAGTCACATTAAAATTGTAACGGAGCCATAAATGGACCATTGGTGACATATTGAACTTCATCTCAATTATTTTTCTGATGTTTATTTTTTTTGAATGTTATATAATTTTAAAAAATATTATTTATTTAAAATGTCAATAGTGTTAATTTTGACCCTATTCATTAGATGACATTTTAGAAATATAATAACATAATGATATGATTGAAAAAACACATCTATAACATAAATGACCTATAAAAGTAATCCATTAAATTATTGAATGAAATTAATTCACTCAAATTATATTTATTTTAATATTTTAATATCATTTATTTGATATTTCTCTTAATAAAATAATTTCTGCATCACTATTGAGTCATCAGTAATGATTACAATTTAATCTATAAAAATTATAAATAAATTTCTATGATGTAGGTAATTATATTATATTTCAAGAGGCTACCTATACTTGATTTCATTTCCTGTTAATCCTTAAATTAAATTTAATATACTTATATATAATGAGAGTGTTAAATTTTCTCACATTCATTAATTATTTTTATATTCATGTAGTATTCATGGGAAAGTTGTCATAAAGTGATTCAATTTAGAAACATAGACTATATGGGTCGAATTTATTCATCCAATAAGATTTTTACAGCTGTTGAGGTAATTTTATAATATTATATTTACCATTAATTACCCGATTTTCTTTCAACCATGGTAATAAAATTAATTACTAAAATAAATATTCATAATTCCCAAAAATAAAAGTAACACATTAACATATTTTTTACCCACAATTACAGATATTGAATCCATTTTTAATAATTAAAAACACGTAATTTTCAGAATTTAATTTAAAATTAATTCCCTTTGTTAAAACCAAAAAACGTCTTTTTAAAGCGTAAAAACATATCAAAAGATTATCATATCTTTATTTCCAATTTAAATGTGAAATTAAATATAAGTAAAAACATTGGAATAAATGATAAAAAAATAATCCTATTATACTTTAAAACAAATTAAAACTATAATATTACTATATAAATAAATTAGATAAAAAGATATTTTTGAATTAAAATACAGTATTTTTCACTATTCATTAAAATCTGAATTTTGTCAAAAGAATACCAAAAATTCAAAAAAAGTAAATTTTTATATTCCTCTTATAGAGAAGATATTTATTTTTTCAAATAGAATATATAAAACTGTTAAAAATTAAATTTAAAATGGGTGTCCCATTAAATGGTGGAAAACGAGCATTTTTTGAAAAATATATCTTTTATCCAGGAAATTGAATTTGTTCATATATCATATCTTGATAATACATAAGATGAATTTTATTGTTTGGTAAAATTCAAAATATTGTTAATACTATTAATAATGTTTCATTTATATCCCATTAAATAATTATATTTTAATAATATATCATTTTTTAATGAAACACTGTATTACGTACAATGCCAGATATCGAGCAAGGTCTCTCTTATATGTAACATAAGCCAATAACAGTGTTGTGTATACTTCATGCTAATACGATTTTTCATATAGAGTAATCTAATATTTTTGTAGCGTACAATAGAAAACAACAAATTAATTAAAATTTTTCTATCTCGTAAAATCTTGGGGTGGCACCTTCTTCCCCCCTTAAAATGAATTTCTCCAATAAAATTCGTTGGTGTTTTAAATTGTTTAAAACTGGGAATTTTCTTTCATGGAAACCCACATTATAAAAATGAATACTAAAACATAATTTTAAAAATGAATGTTAGAAACATAATGGTTACCCAAATTAACTCATTACTGCATTTCCACAGAGTAGAACATATGTGAGATGCGAAAACACTGATATTAAAGAGAAACCCAACCATTAAGTTATGATGTATAGTGATGTGTAACATAGTTTGGATAAATTTATCTATCATAATTCCATAAATATGTGATTATTTAATGGACCATAAGATTTATAGTATAATATTTTTTGTTTCAGGATCCTTTTCCTAAATTTGATAAATTTTTTAATAAAAAATAATAGTTGATTTTAGTATAAGATCGCGTTTTATTATTCCCTTAATAATTTTTGAATCGTCTATTATTTAAAGAATTATAGTAGAATTTTTCATTCTTGATGTTTTAGCAGATCATACGATAGAATGATATGTCATTCCATTTGTCATAATAAAATAGTTATAACAGGTTATCAAATATACATATCTCCAACTATAATAAGATAACACATTACTCTAAAATAACATCAAATCGAACATAACTTATAGTATCCATGAATTGATAACATTGGAATCCATCGAAATAATAAAAATATAAAATGTTAGAAAGAGGTTAACAAAATAGAATTAGATTTTTCCTACCATATATCATTTTTCATTTCATAGTGGTCACATTCCAAACATGTGAATACCTTATTCATGTAATCACATGATACATGGAAATGAACTGATTTACCATATTACCTTAGTGAAAACATGCATTCTGCCAAAATTAACTCTTTCCATGCCCCAAAATACCAAAAATTATATATACTCAGACCATGATATCACTATCAAACATCTAACTATCTCATTATCTCTTCATTATGCACATATTATGTGCTTTCCAAGAATATTTCAATCACTTTTCATGGTTAATGGTACCATATAATTATAGAACATCACAATGGACCCATACATAGATATTCCAATATTTCATAATACTATAAAAGAGATCCTATAACAAGATTTTTGAATTCCATTATAAAGACACACAATCATTCCCCCACTAAATTGTAATACTAAACATCTGCAATAGTGATCACATATGGGTTTCCTTTGTCTTTGGCCTTAAGAGGTTGTAGAATTTGATCAATATTAACCCTTGGAATAGGGTATTGGTTTTTATAATTTCCCATTTCCTCGCACTTGTATCATTGAAGTGCGGGTGATGAATTCCCTATAGTCATTTCTTTATTAACATCATTATAAACCTTTTTCCCAGTACATTGGATCTCAACTGCTCAATGAACTTCTTTTAAACACTTAAAAATATTTCTATCCCCTTAAGGACAACCTCCACCATACTTTATTCCACACTTTGAGCATAAGGAAACATTCATCATCTTGTAACCATTGTTTTGAAATTTTTCTTTAAACTCCATCTTTTGATTCTTTTCAAAACCATAAGATTGATAAGTAATACCAACATCCATTTCCACTGAAGAATTGATCAAATTGACATTCAAATTCGTTAACCAGTCGAGAACCATGCCTTTCAAGACTTTTAAAATTTTCCTTGTATGTACCAATGGATTAATAACCCTTTTTCTTAAAGCTCAAGGAAATCCTTTTCAATATTTTTTCAAATAATAAAATGGATGTACTTCTTGAAAAACATGTTATTGAACTCATCACATTACATGGATTTAATTTCATCTTGCTACCTTGTATTTTTAATTAGATTCAACCACTGGTCTACTTCACCTTCTAAACGATAAAAAACCAAAAGGAATTTTTTATTTTCTGAATATGAAAGGATGGAAAATATCATTTCATTGGTACTGATCCATTGTTCAAGAACATGTGGATCAGAAGACCCACTAAAATAGGTGGAAGTTTCCTTATGAAGGACTCAATAGAATGTGGTTCCCATATCTACTTATTTGTAAGTCCATAATAATTCAGGTCTTGTCTATGTATAGAAATAATATTTTTCATTCCATCTCTCATAAAAGTTTGTTGTTTAGGACTAAAATCATTGCATTTCCCAGTGCATTGAAGATTAAAATAGTTCCTTTATGTTCTAGACATCATCTATAACCCCAAAATAATAGTGTTAGAGGAAAAATCATACTAGGAAAACAATATAATCAAGGGGGAGTACATTCAATCTCTGACATATTAGGTTTAATACTAGGTTATATAATTCATACCATAATTATAGGAATTTAATCTATAGTTAGACTTACCCTTAGTGACATCCCCACACATACCATAGAAATATATAGGGATCTCACTAATGTTTTCGCATCCTATTTTCCAATGGTTAACTAAACATTCACTCTCATTACAACTATAATTACCCAAGAATGATGTACATGTAAATTACCTTTACTTTGAGAAATAATTAATACATGAACCAAGCCAAAACGCAAGACCATATTAGTATTGTGACTTTGGAAACATAGAACATAATATTTTAACTTGGTGATTGATATTAAACATCTCCCATAAAGATCATCCCTTTTATCCTACCTAATATCGTTCTTTATATCCTTTGGAAAAGAAAACATAAAAAGTGTGAGCTATAATGATCAGTAAGTGGGAAAATGTATAACATAAAACAAACCATAGACATAAGAACGTAAAACCATGACCATAATGTTTAAATACCAAAATCAAGAGTCATGAAATAAAATTTGGAAGTTCATAAGGCATAGATTATAGGGGAACATTAACTATGATAAAATATCATTGGAATAAAACATGAAATTATGGTAAACAATTAATCATATAATATAATTTCCATAGTATCAAATACATTGGGGCCAAGAGCATCACAGAGCACAAAGTCCATAACTAAACCATGATTACATATCATTCGAGCCAAGTATTACTGAACTAGATTTACTTTCTGTTATAATCATGTCTATATCACGAGATATAAATATTTACCAAATGAATTGAAGGGATATATAGGTCCCACCCATCTCAAAATAAAATCATTCAAACATGTTCCACAAAAATACAAATCATTCATCACAGCATTACCCATGAAATATTATCAGTTTATTGAAAAGAGGATGGAATCGCGAGCGCCGCAGAAAGCACCTCCGGGAGAGCACTCAAGAAACCCTAATTCTGATTCTTGAACCTTTGAGGATGTGGTTTCCGATCAAGCTATTGAGGTAAAGGAGCCTCGTGGTGACCTAAATGATGACCCTTGTATTACACCGAAATCGTTCCGACATCGAGGCCATGCTGCAATATCATTCTCACCGAATGAGGTCCTCCAACTCTCCTCAGATCTTCGTTTCATGCTTATTGGTATGTTCTTTATGCATAGGCCCTCTATTAATTACTTAGGAAAGATGATGGAAGCTATTGGGTTCGTTAATTGTCATATTGGTTTGTTAAACTCCTCAAATGTTGTTTTTCAATTTTCCTCTGAAGATGATTACTATCGTTTCTGGATGAGGAATTCGTCGGTGTTTGGGGGATACCACATGAAAGTTATTAAATGGACCCCATATTTTTATCCTAACATAGAACCACCCATCATCCCAATATGGTTAGGATTTGCTGGCCTTCCGCTTTATTTATTCAAACGAGCAGCCCTTTTTCCAATTGCCAACCTAATTGGCCATCCACTTAAAATGGACTATGCTACCAACAATCTTTCTAGACCCTCAGTTGCGAGGGTTTTCACTGATGTTGATATCTCTCAACCTCTTCTATCTGTCATTTGGATACAAAATGGTGAGTCAGGCATTTATCAGGAGATGACTTATGAAAACCTACCAGCCTATTGTAACAAATGTCATAAGATTGGTCATTCTTCTAAAGATTACAACCATGAATTCGCTTTTCCACACCCTCTCACCCATAACAAGGAAGTATGGGCAGAAAAGGGTAAGCAGAAATTAGCTCCTGAAGATTATAATGATTATGCTAACAGGTCCTTAGGGAAAATGGCCCTTGATGGTGCTGTTGTTATCCAACCCCCCAGGAGACTGTGCTGATGGATAATGCACAAGAAACTCTGAAGTAGTTTACAAGGAGGCCCCAATGAGGCTCACACAAAATAGGGATGTGGTCACCCATTCTAAACAGCCCTAGCCTCTGTGCCATACTGTTGATGATTCCTCTAGCCCTATGGATGTTGTTAATGATGCACAACCCATCTTTGTCACCTCAAAAGTCACACCTTCTTTTCAGATGGAAGAACATGATACAAAATCTGAATTTAGTGAACCTAATCAATATGAACTTGATCATGTATGTCAAATTGAGGATGCGTATCTACAATCGAGTGCTAAAAAAGGGAAGAAGATGATTGTTGACCTGGATGGATTTATTATTCCACCCTCCAAGAAGACCCAGAAATGTATCGATTATTATAAGCTAGAGAGAACTGTAGTCACCAGATCCTTGGGGATACAATTTTAAAAACCTGTGATCCTTCCTCATCCAGAAGTTGGTGGGGATCCCTCCTCCTCATCGGATGAAGAGGATTCCTCCTTGCCTTCGGACTCAGAGGAGTCAGAGGATGCTATTAAGATCAGGAACATCACTCAGGTTACCAAAGAAGTTTATAAGGAGGAATTTTACCCCTGGATTGAAGAAAAAGAGAGGCAGTATTTTGGAAGATATACTAAAAAGGAGATAACAATAGATGAGAATTTGAGTATCAGAGACCGGATGTCTGATAGGGTGGAATTTGAACTTGATAGAGACCCTGAATTTGATTTTTTACAACTTTCCTGGGAATAGATGTACTCAGATGAGTCTCTACAAGGATGTTGATGCATAGATGTGATTTAGAATTCTGTCCTTAAGATGTTGTGGTTGTTCTATTTCCAACTTCTTTTTGTATGCTGCGTGATCTGTGAAGAAATATGACCGAATGAAGGATCAAATGATCAAGCACTCACCAATATGGATCACATGCTTCAGGAGGCTATCATCTGTATACACTTCATTCACAGAAGCATGTATCTTGAGAAGTGGTTGATATTATCATTTACCTTCTAGCAGTGGTTATGTCCGGCGTCCGGTGAAATTTATCATGATGATCATGATCATGTTATCCTTTCTGAGGAGGATGTTTTTCAATCAAGAGATGAAATGCTACAATTCCAGAGTTTTTTGCTTTGCGTTTCACCATTTTCTATTGATCTTCACAACCTATTTTGGTCTTCATTTTTTTTTCACTTGTGTCCTGTGAAGCCACTGGCTGCGGTTCTGCACAGAATCCTATATTTTTTATAGGTTGTGTCACATGCCTCCAATTCGTGTGGCTGGTTTCCCCTCATACTGCTTGATGATAACACAGGATGTATGAGGCGCTTTTTTCTGGTATTTCAGACTGCCCACTGCATGATCAAATTTATGGTAAATTCATGCCCCTATAGTGAAAACATGAACTTGAATGCACATTTGAAGTCTATAATTCAAGATTTGAAAGTGCAGCTAGAGCCTCCACCAAGTCATGCTTGAAATATTGTTTCTTGATCCGGCATTTCATGAAGAATCTACACCCTACAAAATTCTGTTGCTGCTGTCAATTTTTCCAGACAACACAGGTATGATAGTAGGACATTTGATTTTGCAAGAAGATTTCAATGGTGACCCAGGCATTGGGGTTGATGCTTCCTGAGCTCTTTCTCCCTCTCACAGATGACTTATAGGTTTTTCTTGGAACTTTATATTCCTATTATTTTTTCTCTTGCTGGTACAAACTCATCATACCTCATGTAATCACCAAACCTTTAATTTTTCATAATATATTTTGGGGAGCATGAGTTTTAACTCATGATCTGAGCCTTTCGGATATTATCAGTTTATTAAACATCATTCTATAATAAAATAATCCATTAATGATAATTGGATTTCATAATTTCATTTTAAACACAACCAAATAAATGTAATAATAGAAATAGTAACATAAACCAATTCCATCTTATATGGAAAATAATTTTGAAAAAACACTTGTGATTAATTTCTAAGGAAAATATCCTTACTTCTTCAAAAATGATTTCTATTCTCAAAATGCCGTTGAATTTTAAAGGGTATGAATCTAGTTATAAACAAACATGAAATGATGTGTAGATATTTTCATTGAAATAAGGCGTTATAAAGATGTAAAAATCGGTTAATGCTATATTATTTAAAAAACATTCTCCACATACATTTAATGGGAATGTCAAAAAGTACCATATATAGTTAAAAAAGAAGGATTTATTTCATACCACGTAGTAAAAGTAAAAAATGGGTAAAAATGACTTTAAACATACATAGAAGAATCGTAAACTTTTTATGAATTCATATTTAGAAAACATGCACATGGATGATAAATATAACCCCAGTAAATACTTACTACAAACAATATCAGATAAAAATGAGGTTGAAAAATTATCCATTACCTAGTACTTTTCATTAGTAGAGGGTTTTTTAAAATCATGTATAATGGTCAAATCATGTTATTAAATTTTACAAGGAATATATCCATATTTCTTTATATCATATATGATCCTATTATATAATTTTGTTAATAGTATTTCAATATTACCATTATTTCAAGTGTTAAATACATCATTTACCCGTTCTTGTTTTTCCGTGTATGATATTGTTGTTATGAATAGGATATATTTTATTTATGAAATTAAGTAAATAATTATTAATCTCACTCATCATATAAATTTTATAATGATTCTTTAATTGCTAACACGGAGAACAAAACTCACCACGTCGTGGAGATGGTAGGCCGTACGTACACACGAGCAACAATATCATTCTCCAGACTATTAAATGGTATTTAATTGGATAGTTTATTAATTATAAAGAATAATTTTTATGTAATTTTAATTATTTAAATCAATTAAGATAATCATTATACCGTAATAATGTATTTTTGAATAACAAATTACACGACAGTGTGGGGATGATAACGCAGACGTACGCACGCATTGTGATATTGTCATTCGTAGGATGGATAATTGGAGATTAAAAGATTTACCATATTTATAATAAAATATAAGAATTTATAGTATACTGTATTTATTAATTTATTATGGTATCAAAACAAGATACGGAAGTTGAATAAGAAAAGAAATTGAGTTGAATTTGTTAAGAAATTACCTCTTCTTCATTAGACATCCATTGGATATCATATTTGGGACACTAGGGATTGAATTTTTAAAAACCCATGACTTCCATAATATAACTAAGACATTATATAGGATAATTGGTTAGGGTTCGGTTGAGATATAAGGCTCAAGGAGGTGTGGGTAAATGTGGGAGGAGATTCTTTTATTATAAGGGAGGAGAGGGGAACTTTTAGAAACTCTAAAAATATTAAAATATAATAAGACTATTCAAAATCTGAATAATTAAAAATATCCCATACAAGAAATATAAAATAAATTTTGGACAATATATTTTCCCCTAATGATTATTTAACGGTTTTTTGCTATTGAAATAATTTAATAATAAATTTATTCAATAAGATACTATTATTGCCAAATTTAATACTTTTCATTTAATTGGATTAAAAATACAATTAGAAAAAGTGGAAAATCTCATATAATGATTTATAAAATCTATAATATATCTTATTGATATTTTAAATTTTATATACATATTAAATAATCCAAATTATAACAAATTAATATTATTAAAATCGTTTATTTTATTTTTATGTTAATTGAATAAATAATGTTTTTGAATTGAAGATACTTTTAGTGTAATTATATAAATTTAACAATTCAAAATAAATTTATCTAATCCAAATGGTTTCATTTATATCAAAATAAACATTTAGATTCATTTATATATTTATTTTTTCCCTATGTGGACACATAAAAGATATTAAAATTAAGATAGTGATATTTTGTTAAAATATTTTGTTTAAATAATATATAATTTATTCTGAGGTATAAGTGACCATTAAAAAACCCAAAATATATCATATTTTGAAATTTATTTAATATTAGTCATCCAATATTTTTTTGAAAATGTTTTATAGTTTTCATTTACCCTTAATTAACTCCTTTAACTCATACCATGAAAATATTTCTTTTGATTCACTAAGGGTTCATATAATCACTCTAAAAATTCTAAGGAGCCATAAATAGACCATTAGTGACATATTTATCTTACTCCAAATTATTTGTCTGTAGTTTATATTTTTATTAATTATATATAATTTAATAAAATATTATTAATTTAAAATATTAATAGTGTTAATTTTGACAATATTCATTAGTTAAATTTATAGAAATATCATAACAAAGTTATATTCTAAAAAAATACTTTAAATCATAAATAACATGTCAAATTCATCCATAAAATTGTTAAATGACATTATTTCACTCAAATTATTTATATTTTAATATATTTGATATCATTTATTTGATATTTCCTTTAAAAAAATAATTTATGCATCACTATTGAGTAATCATTAATGAAAAATATTTAATATATACATATTAAAAATAAATTTCAATGATGTAGGTAATTATATTGGATTTCTAGAGACTACCTATAATCGATTTCATTCCCTGGTAATCCCAAAATTAAAATTAATATACTTATATAAAATGAGACTGTGGCATTTTGTCACATTCATTAATTTTTTATATTCACATCTTATTCATAGGAAAGTGGCCATTAAGTGATTCTATTTCAAACTATTGATGATAAGGGTCTAATTTACTAAACCAATAGGATTTTGACAGTTGTTAATTTAATTTTAAAAAATTATTGTAACCTTTAATTACATGATTTACCTTTAACCATGAAAACAAGTAATTCTTAAAGTTACTATTCCTAATTCTAAAAAATAAAAGTAAAATATTATCATAATTTGGATCCACTGATTAAAAATACGGAATCCATGTTTTATAATTAAAAACACAGAATATGCATAAACTAATTCAAAATTAATTCCCGTTGTTAAAACCAAAAAGCGGGTTTTCAATAAGTAAAAAACTTATCAATAGATTGTCACGTGTCTATGTCCAATTTTAATGTGAAATTACTTCCAATTAACTAAATTGGATTAAATTATAAAAACGTAGTCAAATTACACATTAAAACCAATTGAAATGATAATCTATCTATATAAACAATTTAGTTGAAAATGCTATTTTGAATTAAAATGCAGTATTTTCACTATTCATTAGAATGTGAATTTTAACAGGAAAATAAAAAAAATAAATGAAAAGTTAATATTTATGTTCCCATTGAAAATAAGAATTTTATTTTTTCAAATATAATATAATCTAAAAAAACAAAATTTAAAATGGGTGCACCAACAATAGGTGGAAAACTGTATTTTTTTAAATAATTATTTGATCGCAAAATTTTAATTTTTTCTTATATCATGTCTCGAGAATATATAAGATGAATTTAAATGTTATTTAAATTTCAAAATTTTGTTGATTATATTTATAAAGGCTATTTTATATTCTATTAAATAATAATATTTTAATACTAGATCGTTGTTTAGTGAAACTCTGTATTAGATATGATGAAAGCTATCTAGGAAGGTCACTCTTGTATGTAATAAAAGCCAAGAATAGTGTTGCGTATACTACAAGCTAATATGGTGTTCTATATAGCGCATGTTAACATTGGTATATCGTACAACCCAATACATCAACGAAAGTAAAAAGAATTCATCTCATAAAATCTTGAAGTGTCATAAGTCCAACATACTAAAAATTATTGAAATAAAATTAGATCAATTTTTACAGATATTTTATATTCAAAATACAATCAATATTTTCCTCGTGACCTATATATATAAGGTAAATATTGAGGAAGGAAAATTTCATTAGAACATTTTGGAATCAATGTGTTTTGGTGTTATGTCATGTGACATAACATGAGTAAATCTCATGGAAGGGTAAAATATTTTGACCTCACCTGAAGAGTTAGATCATTAGGGTATTCATGCTTACAAAAAATTATTTATCCATCATTATGTTATTTGTGTGCTCACAATTGAGAAGACAAAATATAGAGTTATATACTAAGCTGTTTGGAATGATTTCCATAACTGCTGTGTTGATTTTGATAATTTAATATCTATGATATATATTTTATCAAAAAATAATAAATATTAAGTAAGTAAACCATATAAACAAATTCATTAGAATCCTATTATGTGGTGTTGTTGCAGCGACTAAGTTTCATGTATTATTCTCAAATAATAGTATAAATTTATATAATTTGTTATTGAGATGAATGAGATATATTTTATATTTTTATAAGAATTTTATAAATAAAAATATATCCACATATAGGAATAAAATTAAAGAAAAACATTCACATATATATTGTAACTTCATCGAGTTTATTCAAAATTATCCGTATAGGGAGATCACAATGTGATGTTTTAATTACAATATGATATTTTTTTGTAAGAATTAAAATAGGAATTAATAAAGATAAGTCCAATGGTATGTTTTTAATTTTTGGACTGTGATATACTAAACCCATTATAACCAATCATCAAATGGGTATAAAAACCAATCAAGGCAAGGAGTAGGTTATTATTCCAAAAATATAATAATTTTTTGTACTATATTACTACATTAATTATATTAATTTGACTGATTACTGATCAATAAAATATTAAATAGATCCATATGAACTGACTAGAAATATGGAATAATTTTTGTAGGGGTTAGTGTTTCTTAGAGAGTTTAAAATTATCTAAAAATAAAAAAACCTGATCCCCCTCCCCCTCAGAAAACAACACCCATACTATTTGGTATTTAAAATGTAAAAATATTTTGATTAGTTAAAAGGAGTAAATAATTATCAATATTTCACACATTCTAATATGAAAACTTTATATTCTCATTATTATATAATTTTTATACATTTTATAATATCTCATTTTTTAAAATTATTAAAAAAGTTAAATCAAATATATAACAGTTTATGATATCCTTTTAATTTTTCCAAGGATATATGGTATCCTATATCATATAATGTTCTCTCACAATACATAACTATCTATCATGTAATGTGACATCATTATATCATTACATAAGATAATTTTGGTAAAACTTATTTACATAATTCAAATCCTCTTATATTATCCATGATATATATAATTGAAGGTGAATTCTTAATATTTATTATTATGATCACCTAGAAACCAAATATTCAAATTAGAAAATAAGAAATGTCAATTTGAAATTCAAAATTCCTTATGATTGTAAATTTTATTATTATTTATTCAGGTAAATAATTATTCATGATTTCCAATAATTGTTACCACATTTCCATTATGAAAGTATAATATTGAATCATGCCTCTAAAAAATGTAAGTATAAATATTTCACTACCCAAAGTTATATCACTATCCTTTTTTGTATCATTAGCTCATTAGGTGAAACATGTTTCAGATGGGGGTTTTTTTATTAAAGAATATATCAGTATGATTCGAAAAGCCTCAAGGATATTATGTGATCGGTCACATTGGACACATATTTTCACCCATGAAATGAAACACATGTAGTTGGGACATATTCAAGAATTTATCTCCCATTTTTATACTAATAAACAGACTAGGATTAATCATATCATATTTCACCCATGGTTGCACTAAATATGTTTCAAAAAATGTCTAGATTTTTCCACCCATGGCATGGATGATTAAGATTATATTTTTCCATATATCATATAGAAACTATAGTCAGACAAACCAAGAATTGATAATCAGTTAATAAGGTACCACCCAAAGTCATATTTACTCGGTTCCTTGGATTCCATATTTAATTTTATCAATGATTATTTATCAAATCAACACCAGTGACGAACTATGGAATTTATTTCCAATGGTCATATCGATCATGATCCCATGACACCATTTGGAAATTGACATCTATCTATAGACCTGTAGTTTATCCAGAATGTTATTTTACACCCATATACTTTTATGGTATGATGTATGGGTCTTAATGATTATGTACGATTAGTAATGGTTAGATATCATGGTGATTTATAGAGCTAAAAAATTCCAGAACTTTTTGATGGTATATAGTGACTTTTTTTTATCATTTTTATGCATACAGGGGTATATCATTGATGATAATTATTACCTTAGTTGGGAAACCATAATGAGATCTATTTCCCACATCCTACACTTGAAACAATTAAAAATAGAGAAAATTTGTCTGATATGAAATTTTGAGCATCGATTGGTAATGGATTAGGCTAGATTTGCTCAACTAGTTAGGGGATAAAGATGGAGTGGAGGCTCATTGTTTATATAAAACCACATAGTGTTCTTTTCATTTAATATTTTATATTATATATGATAACCCTAGTCAGAGAAGTATTTTATGTATGAGATATTTTATTATAATTTTATAAAACTATATAAAGTGTATATATTATATTTATGGTTTAAGTTTATCTATATATACATATATATACATTGATTTGTGATTGTAGACATTTTTTTATTATTTATTTGTTATTAATTATTGTTATATATGTTCTATATTATTTTAAACTTTGATTTTTAAATATCTCAACTGATTTTCATCCTCTAGCTTAAGGGGAGGTGTGGTTGAGGTCATGTGCTGACCTTTCTCCTACAGATAGGAAATTACCCTATTCCAGGAATCCCAAAATTATATTATCAATTTAATTTGGATTATTATTATTAAATGGAGGTTTTTATCTTGAGATGTGTATCTTCTAACCCTAATATGGAAGAGTTTGTTATAAAAATCAGGCTATGGGATCATGAACATGTGTCTAGTGAAAGTCTATGTTACTCAGGGAATAAGATAATGGTTTTATATATTCACTATTGATGTTGTAATACATATTCACTTATGATGTAAAAGATAAGATTATATAGATCCCTTCATTTCCCTTTTCTAGTTTTTGAGTGACTCATTTAATGTTTTATGGTATTTTGGTATGTTTTGATGGTCTGTGTCAAATTTAATTTTTTTATAGCAAAATATGGATAATATGTGTTTTATCATAATCTGTTTCTAAGATGAGGATAGTCCATATTTTTTTGATATTATTATAGGTGAGACTTATCAAATGACTACTCATTTGGAATTACCCTTAAATATCACCTTAGACACGAAATGAACCTTAAATTCCCTTATAAGAATGACCCTTATATTTTGTATAAGAAGTAAAAGTTTCAAATGTTAGAGTTATAGTAGTAATTGATAGAGTTATTTATTAGTGTGTAAAGGTAATATCATTATACATATGAGTAATTATAGTGATTCATAAGTTTAAATATCCCTTTTATAGGATTATTATTCCTTATTCATAAGAGTACCCTCTTTTCCAATTTTTGATGATTAAAAGTCATTACCCATTTTCTAAAATGTAAAACCTTTAGTAAAATTTTGTATAACTTTAATATTGAATAAAATTAATTGTTTATGTTGAAAATTTCAATTTAATATGAAAATGTTAAAAATTGATATTTTGAAATGTCAAAAAAAATATTTCTCCCATTTGGGGTTTGAAATTTTTTTTTTTGTGATTTAAATGTCACTAATTGATGTTAATTAATGTAGCCTATTTTATTTGGAAAATTTATAGGGTTAATCTTGTTTTAAAAATTAAAATTCATCTATAAAAACTTCTATACAGTTCATTCATTTTATTTTTTAAATTTATAATTCCATATGTTTTTTTTATTTTTTTCATATATGGAAGAATTTAAATATATTTCTAGATATTTCTTTGTCATTCCCTATGAGTTATTTCCCATTAAATGAATATCTATCCCCTCTTGTACTTGTTTAATGTTAATTTAATTTAGGAAAGAGTTTTGATATAATTTTCTAAATGTTTTAACTTACCTCATTTCATACTATTAGTGAATTATGATTATTGTGGCTGTGTATCATGTTAGTAGATTCAATATTTCATTTCTATATAATTTAATAATTGTGTATTTTCTATGATTCTTCTTTTATTTGGGTAAATAATGATAATTAAAATAATAATCTAAGAATATCCATGATAAGGGTTAAAGAAATACTCCTATCAAATTTGGTTAATAACAAATTATGGATTTGGAAGAAGATCAATTAAAATATGTGTGAACATATCAACCCTTAAATTTGGAAAATTAAATTCATTATGAGAATCATAAAGTGTTAAGAATCAAAAATAATTAATATCATAAATCACTTTATTGGATAATGAATCAAACACCATGTTATCTTACCTATACATATGTTTAACCTCAATTTCAATTTTAATATAGTAATCGAACAAAGAATCCCATTTAGTGAGGAGATTCCATGGGAATATTATTGAATTGTTCTTGAGAATTTTATCCACTATAGCAAAGTCACTCAAAATAAACATATAAAACCTTCCAAAATAATATTTACACATGAACGTATGGATCCTACACAAATATCCACTTAAATAGAAATGATTTTTCTCACGAATGATTGGAAATACCCCCGATAAATCATATATTAGTTATGAAAAAAGTTTCTCATCTAACTTTTTTAGTTGTACGCTCTGAAGGTTCATCCACATTAACCAGTTCCAATGATAAAATTGGTGGAATCCCAAAAACATTTTTCAAATATGATGGGTTTTAAGGTACACATTCAAAACATGATTCGTAATGACAACAAATTCATTTATGGTGTCATTTATACATCAATTTTATAGCATTCGGTCCATTAGAATGTCCATGAAGATAATCCCACGAAGTCCCCAAATTTTTTTGAATCATATTGAACCATATGTACTTTTTATAATCCATCAATAGTTAATAAAAGTTTCCATAATTTAATATAGAAGATTCGACACCATTATGAAAATTTCCTAATTATATAATCTGTCTATAAAATCATTCAGGATAAAATTATATTCCAATATGATATGAAACAATATGTAGTACCTACTATTAATTACACTTAAAAAGTTTCTTTACAACATAAAATGGATGGTATGACCATTCCTTATATAGTGTATAAATGATGATGGATACTGTTATCTAATAAAGTAAAATTATTCATCTTTCGCAGTTGGAAGAAGTAATATATTCTAAATAAGATACTACCTTAATGGTGGTATGATGTTATTCTTTAATAGATTCATCAATTGTTGTATCTCTTTATCAAATTTTCAATTAAATCATTGAAATTTTTTTTATTGAGAAAGCCAAGTCTACATGTCAAACAAAAAAGAAAATCAATATCCGTGAAATTTATGGAAATAATTTCATTACTTCTATTTAAGAGAAGGATATTCAAAACCTAATATATATGAGAAAGAGAATATAAAATATACATGTTATTAATAGTATAATGGACCATACCTATCTAGTCCATTCCTTTGCTTAAATTTAGTGTTTGAGGTGTTTTGTGTGGTCAAGGAGACTTATCGCCCAACACATAGCCAAAATAAAAAATTGTTTAAATAATGGTGTCACAGAAATGGTGTCACAAAAATAGTGTACTAGAAGTACTGTCACAGAAATGGTGTCAAAAAAATGGTGTCCTAGAAATGGTGTAACAGAAATGGTGTCACAAAAATGGTTTCAAAGATTCTGCCTCACATAAACAGTGTCATTGAAACAATGTCAAATATAATGAATCACATATACTATCTCAAAAATAATGTCTCTTATATAATTTCTCATAGATACAGTCTCATAGATGCTATCATAGAGATATTTTCTCACAGATTCTTTCTCACATATTTTGTCTCACAGATACTGTCTCCTAGATACTAGCTTAGAGATACTGTCTCACAGATACTGTCTCATAGTTACTATCCCACAGTTTCTGTCTCATAGTTTTTGTCTCATAGTTACTCTCTCACTGTTACTATCTCACAAATACTATCTCACAGATACTATCTAAAAAATACTATCTCACAGTTATTTTCTCATAGATATTGTCTCACAGATGCTGTTTCATATTTCCTTTCCTAATTTCCATAGAATTTTTTTCCAGGTTCTTCAATTTAACGTTTTCACTGACATTAAATGTAATAAAGTCCCTTTTTAAGGGATTTAAGGCCCACTAAATTCCCATAAATCCTATATATATTTTCCTAAGCCTCTAGGTTCCTTTACTTGGTCAAACCACATTGTTTAATGTAATCCACTTTTAATGGGAAATATAGTGTATCTGAAACCCCTACTCCGTAAATCTTATAAAGGGATGAGATATTATCCTACATTGTTCTACCATAATTTTTTTATGGGTCTAAGACACTCGAATATGTACTTCCATCCAATAAGAGTCATGGTATCAATCATTCCTCCTTGTATTGGTTCCCCTTGAAGTTATTCTTACCACAAGCGCACCCCCTTTTTTGGTGCAACCGAGTAATATCGTTAAGTATTAGATATAATTATTATCAATCATTGTTGTTTTGGGTTTATCTAATACTATTTATCATTTCTTTCTTAAGTAATTCTATCTCCATATTCCTAATGGTGTTTTCTTTAGTGTTTCCTAGTGTGGTGGGGTATCTACATCCTTGGGTGGATGAAGTCCTACAACAGAGGTGATCATGGTCTGTTTTGTTTGTTTGTTCTCGTTCAAAGAGCATTGAAATACTTTTGAGGTAGGGGATTCATTTCTTCTCTATTCGTTTACGTGCAACTATAGAGTTAGAATGTTTTTTCCCATTGGATAATAATGTAATTTACATAATATATATTTGAACTAGATAAATAAATTTTTATCGCTCATATGTTATTGCCACTTGTTTTTATAGATAATGTGATATATATTATTTTCTTATTTAGAATGTCATTCTTGAAAGAAATTGGTAAAGAATGTAAACTAGGATTCATTTAAATTATTTTTGAAAGATAAAGAGGAATGTAAGTGAATATTGTTGTTGTTGTTTTAATTTCATGTTAATAAAATTGAAGCAATACACTTGTTTAATTTTTGTGACCCCGGTCACAAGGCGTGTTAATATTTCCCCGAAGCTCGGTGTGTATTTTGGGAAGTACATGGACATAGGATGATCTACACAGATCCAGAACATGGCGTGTACGACATGTAAGAGGCAGCTACACAGAACTCGGTGTGTATCTAGGGGGTACACAGACATGAGATGGAGTACTCGACCGTGTACTCCATCACACAGCCAGGCGAGGCGGGTAACGTGGGTCACCCCGTGGACCGATTACACGGGTTGGAGTACACGGGTTGATGACCTTGTACGGGCACATGGCCAGCATACACGGATCCAACCCCAGTTACTCGGACATGGCATGTACATCATACTTCACGCCATGTACCCAGTTTTTTTTACATAACTAGCCTTACGACATGGGCCATTATACACGGGTAGTACCCAAGGTTAGACAACACAGTGTGTAAAATTTCTACAAGCCATGTACGTTTTTGGAAAATGGAATTGTCATCTTGTTCACTATATCTTCGATATCTTATGTTTGGGTTAGTGCCCCTTCTTCTCATTCCCCTGAAGGTCAGGTATCATTTCCTCACGCAGTAGTATGATCCCTTGAGCAGGACTTTCTGTGATAGAGTCAGGCGTCGATCAGAGAGGCCCGGATCGAGATCCTCAATCCATTCCTAGCCCTAGGTAGAGTCAGGCATCAACCTGACCAACTCAACCAGGAATTGATCCTCTACCTTGATTGTGTATCACCTGACTGGTGAATTCAGATGAGTCGTGGTATCCACCATGGCCCTAGAAGTGATCCTCATCTGTGAATCATGATCTTTCCCACTCAGGAGTGTGTCTCCTGTAATGAGTGTTTATATCTATCGGAAATATTCCCACTCAGGAGTGTGTCTCCCATAATTAGTGTGAATAACTCTCTTGATGGTTCCCGATGAATGATACTTCTAGGATGGACATCCTCGGAGCTGTAAGACTCGTGGAGTGTGTTCTCCTAGGATGAGTACTTTTCTAAATCTTTGAACTTAATCCCTGATGGGGGTATGCAGTTGTGTGACTTTTCTCTAGACCACGTGTCTGGTTTTGGAGTATATCTAGTTTGTTATATATTTTATGTAGACATATATTGTTCATAGATGATTGTACCTTTTCTTTGTGTACTGATTTCTTGTTTTCGGGGTCCTCTACTGAGTATTGTTATACTCACCCTAGCATGGGCTTTGCCCGCACATCTGGTGTCTTGTGCAGACGAGCATCCTATTGATAGATTCTAGGGACGACTAGGACATGACCGAGCTTTCTGAGATCCCTATAGGCCGAGGCGTTCCTACGGCGATGACCAACAGTCCTAGTACCTTTTGTGTTTACAGGTTGGACTTTGTAGTTTTCAGACTCTTTTTTTGTGGGCCTGTATTCTGGCCCAGTTTACTTTTTAGTACTCTACATTTCTTCGTACTTTGTTTGTTGTGTTTAGTTGTATGCATGCATTTTTGTTCCTTAGTGGTTTTTACATTTCAGCATTGTGGGCTTGGAGTTGTGTGTGTGTGTATAGGTACAGAGGCAATGCCTCCCATGTTAGTAATATGCCTAATCGGTGCTAGTCACCAGCCCCTGGCCTATTGGAGGCGGGCTTGGGGAGTCACGACGCGGGCCCCACTAGGACGGGTCGTGACACATTACCTCACTATTGGTGTGATAATAAATCCAAGATTTCCATGATTGAATTTCAAAAGTATAATTATTTTCCTAGATAATACCAGAATCTAAATTAGAGAACATGGTGTTTCTATAGGATCAAAGTGAATATTGGGTCCTTCCGGGCATCTTAGAAAATAATCAAAATACACCCCTTGGATCATAGATTGACCATTTAGATGAAACACATCCATTTAATCCTCATAATAGATCCCATCATTATTAAAAATAACTGTATATTGGAATTAACTAATTTTACTTGTGGTTGAGAAGAGATTAGGTGGGTGGTCAAAATTATATCTTGGAAGTGATTTTCAAAAGCGGTAGGGATAATTTCACCAGCGGTGAGGGAGATAAATTCTTTGTCAATTTTATATTTTTCCAATGAATAGGATTATACCACAACCTAGTGAAGTCATCCCTATTTAGCATTACCTCATATTGAAGGCATAATTCAATGAATCATTATAATTAAATAGAAATGTCCCATATCTTCTCATATGATTATGAGACATAGTACTAATACACCAAGGGAATATAGTTATCTTTATATTAATTATTGATGAGTGAAATATCCTCTAGGAGGGACCTTCTACTAATGTTGAAATTAGAGGACTAAAAATTAATAAAAAGATGAACATGTAATTCAAATTGGAATAGTAATTTTCTACCAGAAAATATATAACATAGTTGTTTGAAAACCCTTATTTATAATAAATATTATGGTTTTATCATGTGTTGATTTGATATTATGGATTACCAACACACAACCAATATTTCCCAAATTAGAGAACTTAAGAGAGATAATAATTACTCTGGGATCTATTCTACAAATAATAATAATATTATTATATGATATTATATTCCAAATTTATAGGTTATTATAAATATTTATTAGAGATTTCCAATTGTAGACAATATAATTTATTCAACAGTGGTATTAACTGATGTATGAGGGCCACTATTCTGGTCCATGACATAGGGTGTCCCTTTACCCCTCCCTTTACCCCTTTTCATTTTTTGGATGTGGTGGAATTATCCCAATTATAAGTGTCTTGATATGAATAGGCCCTAATAGAAATCCATTTTATAGGGGTATTAAAATCATTCTCTATATCCTCTACCTAGAAATAAAAAATTAATGGAGAAAATTATTTATTAGATGATTCTTTTCTAAAGTGGACTACCATTAGGGTGTTCCTTCTAGAATAATTCTCAAGGGTAACCTAAATTAATTGTTTATCACCCTTAACATTGATATTTTAAGGAGTCACCTATGATACATAATCATCCATGGGTCCCCCAATAAGACTCCATATGATGAATCTGTAGCCACACACAAGGATATTGAAGTCCCATTTACTACCATGTTATGAGACTTTGTGCAAGCTTGAGGGTCCATCACTTGCACATTATCCTACACATCACATGATGAGTTCCTTTATAGAGACATATCAGATAAATGAACATGGTTACACATATCCAGGGGTTTCTAAACCATGATATTCCTATTTTAATTAATCATATCAGTTACTATAATATTATTTTCAAATAAAAAATCCCTAATGGGAGAAATTTTATCACTAACAGGATGATCGGGAGTTGGAAAATCGTAGAATCCATTCATTAATGTAATTTTGTATATCCCTCCCCACCACAGAATCCCTAATAGAAATAATATTACCCATATTCCTAGTATTTAACTAAAAATTCAAATAGGAGAATTCAATATCCTTCAAATAACTCCAATATATATCAACATGATCTTTTACTTTACAATAACTAACAATAATTTAGGTTTATCTTCACTAACCAACCACATAACCATTGAATTTACATTAGTTGAAAATTTTCGGGTTCAACTCAAAGGATATATTAAAATTTATTTTATCTTCATTTTTTTTCAATAAACAATCATATTTCACAAAATTAAATTACTCAACCTCTATATCCATATCGTCATATGAATAATATCATTCGCTACCAATTTCATTATCAAGAATAATATGATTTCCTAATAAGCAGTATATATCCCCAAAGATACTCTAATTCAAATTTAACTAATTTATTCCATTCACACTAATAGAAATGTTAGTATTTGTATTATAGACATTGGTAACATTAATTCTAGTTCTCCACTCCTGTATCTACATGATACCTCATATCCGGGAAAGAGTTCAAAAAATCTATGTATTCATTGATGATTTCTATACAGTTATTATTAAATGATAATAACCATACTCTTAGGATATAAATATCCTTTAAAAGAACCCCCAAATATCATTGATTTAGTTTATCATATCTAGGATCTTCAAGGGCACTTCTCTTTTTGGAACGATCAATAAAGTACAAAATGAAATTTTATCATTCTAACCAATCCATGATATCTTATATACTTGTAGAAATATGATTCATAAATCCATTCTTATTAATTATCTAATATTTTGTATTTTATATTAGAATGGTATTCAATATATTTTGAATCAACAAAGACTGAGTTGGTCTGTTTAGATTAATAGACCCATATTTTTCAAAAATATGATACATAAAAGATAATTGTGTAACAAGGAACCCTAACTTCCCTATAAAGGATTTGTGATCAAATGAATATTGTTTTTGTGCACCAGAATGCCAATAATCGATGAAGTCACTAGTGATATTTTTTCCTCATTGATCCATTCTTATCCTATTAATGATAATAACTAGAAAAATGGAACTGAAGGAAAGTGTTTGAAATAATATTTATATGGTTTTTATGTATTTTATTAAATATATCTACAAATATTTATCTTATTTGTTTCACTTTTGTTATTATTTGTAGATATTATGATGTGATTAAATTTGAATCACCTCTCGTAAATGGTTAGTAATTTAATTATGGTAATAAATGGGTTATATGGAAAACCAATGAACCATGACGATTCTCAAACATTCCATAATTAAAATAAACGGAATGAAAAAATAATATTTATGTTTATATGTTTTGTGATGATTTTTGGGGTATCCTATCCTAGATTTATTATTTCAAAATTAATGGGAATTTTTTTAATGAAATAGCATAATAGCTAACATGGAATTATTGGTAATGTTAGTTTTATAGGATGGGTTTATCTTATAATAATTGTGGTTGTTGTTGTAATGAGTTAACATGAAGATTATTGGAGTTGATAGTTGTGAGGTGTGGGGTTGTGTCAGTAAATTCTTCATGGTATGGAATGATATGTAAATGAAAAATATAAAAATGTTAATGGGTATGGAATTTAAAAACAATGGGTAATTCAAAAGCATTTAATAATTTTAAAGAACTATAAATAACATTGTCCCAACTGGGTGATAACTATTGATTGTTTTTCATTAAATATGATTGTTGAATATAATAATTTATATAATATAAAATATGAATATTAAATCTGAAAATTTTTAAAATTTTTGTTCAATGATAATTTATGTTTGTTATTATGGATATTTTTTGAGAAAAAATTGGATGGTTGATAGTGTAGGAGTGGTTGTATTCGATAGAGAGAATTTTTGTAGGTGTGGTGGGTGCTAGGGAATATGGAAGCATTATTTGATCAAGAAAAATTATTTTGGATCATGTGTGCACTTATAAAAAATATATTATATTTTTCAAGTCATTTCAAACACACCCCAATAGAGTTAGATAACATTATAGTCTCCAAAATGAAATGGTTACCTGTGTGTTCCCCAAAACATCCAACCTAGTGATCATAGATATGCCTTTATACTCCCCATTCATTCTTCTCTCTTCTTAATATGGAATGGATTTGATAACCTAAGGATAATAAGCACAATTTTTTATGTCCAATATTAAAACAGTGAAATTGATGTGCTAATTGGATGAATAAAATGTGTTATGTAGTGGGGGTCAAGAATGATAGTAGGAGAGAGTAAGATGAATGTAAATATTGTTCATTAAACCCTTTGAATATATATATTTAATACAAATTTAAGATATGGTAATGTTTTATATGTTTGTGGATGTGAGGTAATGGGATTATTATTTGGTTTCGAACATAAAGATGCATGGATGTGGTCATAATGATATGGAAAGGATATGTGAACCATGATATTATCTGTTGGGGCCAGATAGAGGAAATATCGTGAGTATGTATTGTGGGTTATTCTAATTCTATATTATTTGATATTATTTATTTATACCTGGGTGTAATTTTTGGTGACTGATCCAATTGTATTATGGGTAATATTTGACCACGTTAGGTGAATGTTGGTTATTTTAATTTGTTCACTAATAAAATTAATATACTAGTTACAATTTTTCATGAGTGGTCTTCGGTATAAAACTACATGGTATGTGTCTATTATTAAAACTATATATATAGAAATATTTTACAGGTTTGTTGGAAGGATTTTTATATTGATTTCTAGTTTTTGATCTTCAAGCCAAGATCTTTGCTTTTTGTTTCTACCCTATTAGAAAAATATAGTTGGTTTATCTTGGGGACTTTGGCATGTTTGAAATTTTAACACATTTTGGTTGTTTTGGGATATTGGAATTATTTCTATCCAGGTAATTATTAGTGTGATTAATATTAAATATATGTGACTTATGAGGGTATTGCTTCTAATTTTCATGATTTATGTTTTTGATTCAAGTCTCAAACCCATGTAATATTATAGAATCTATTAAATGGTAACACTAATGTTCATTGAAAGGCTAGGAGGTGTCCCCAATGGGTAAAGGTCATGAAAAAGTGGTATTAGAGCTATGAAAGAGAGTTATAATGGTGTTACAAATTACACACCTCTGAGGAATATGTCTGTTCAGTGGGAAACAATATTACTCAAACATAATTTCTGATGTATTAATGTATACCAGCTCAGTCATAGGAGATTACGACCCCCTATGGTCCAATTAAATGACACTACATCTTCTGAAAACCCAAGGTGAGATATTATTAGTTGTTGTGTATAAATATAGTGAGGGTGAATCGATCATGTCAATTGATCTTCTATTTTGAATTAGGATTGTATTTTTTAAACATAAATAGAAAATAATTAAATTATAATAATATAATTATTTGCTAATAGGTTTATATGTCTTCATTCATTTTAATAGAGGCGAATCAAGGTTATAATCCATTTGTAAATTAGGTTGTAGAGGTGTGTCAACATAATCAGGTTGACCACTATATGGTTGATCAGGATGGGGAGGATGATTCATAAAGGACAGTGATGTGAGAGTTTCAACATTAGAGTTTACAAATGTTTAAGGTATGAATATATTATTTTTATAAGGATCATTTTCTGAAGGATTTAGGGATAAAATTATTTTTTATTCATGATGTGGATAATTATAATCTTCCGTGGGTAATTATTTAAACAAGAAAAACTTAATTATAGTATTGTATTCTACATCTCCGAGAATGAAAGGATGAAATCGTTTTCTAAGATATTTTTATCAAAATTTATGAGAATTTTTAGCATAATTTGCGATGTGGGTATTAAATATGTTGGAGTTTCTCTCCCTTTAATATGTGTTCCTAATTTGAAAAATCATTATATTTTCTTCAACGAAGTTCTTCACAATGTCGTAAATCTATTTTCAAATGAGGCTTCTATAGTAAGGCACCATGAGAAGACATTATATAAAACTATTTTGAATGATGTTACAAAATTTATCTTCCCAATATACCTTGTTTCTAGGGAGAATATGAATTTGATCGAGAGGTTTCACAAGCATTCATGATCATATTGGGAGGGAATTCAAAAAAATAAATTTTTGGGTAGTGTTTTAGACTGATGACCTAATATGTTAGGGGTAGATGAGCTTTCAAATTGAGGGAAGTAAATGCAATAAATGTTTTTCAAATATTGATATATTTTTCAATTTCCATGCATCCTCTAGGATCCATCTTCTATTGTGCTTCATTTATAGAGGTTAAGGACATCATTGAGACTAGGAATTGATTCATCTCAAGATCCAGCACAATATAGGTGGTTTGTTTTCATAACATTCCCTATAGTGGATTCCTCTAAAACCACATCATTAGTAAGGAATGTAATAATATGTTTCAACATAATTAGAGAGATCTTGTAGAGGGTTTCCTCGTAATGTCTATGAAATTATACCATAATTATTCTTTTATTTTGTTACATTTAAATTAATATTATTTCAAATATATTCTTTATAAAAAAAACAAAATTAAAATAAGATGTAATATATTTTATTGAAATAAAATTTTATAATTCCATATAAATATTAAAAGATTATTATAATTAAATATGATATATCATTAAGAAAATACAATGTAGAATAAATATACATGTAAATAAAAATACCGTAAACATTAAATCAGTATAATCATTGTTTTGAATGAATATCATTACCCGAATTTCAATAATGGGAATTAGGATATGAATTGGGAATACAATAGATATGTTGAGGGAGTAGTAAATTAATATAATCAATTAGTCCATGTTTGTATGTTTGGCTATATATCAGAAAAAATCAAACTGTAATATATTTTTTCCAAGTGAATATAGAAATTGAATACTATAGTAAATATGGTCATTGAATATATGGTAAGTGGGTATATCCTACCGGTATGATGTTTCATTATAAATAAGATAATTCAAAATAATAGTAATGAAACCAAAAAAATATTTACTAAAAATATTTTTTTATGATATTATTATTATATTATTATTATATTATTATTATAAATAAAATTATGAATAAGTAAGGATTTTATGCATTTATAAATCCCCATGAAATATTTTAATACAAATTTATTGATAAAATTACCTTGTAGACAAATGAATATATAAATTTTATTAGGTGTGGTTGATAATTTCTATTTATAAAAAAGGAAATTTTTGAATGAACATTTATTTTATGTTTTCTGTATTTTTAACATAAAAAATTAAATTGGTCACTTTTAAATGATGAATCTAATGTAATATTTCAATTTATAACAAATGGAATAAATTTAAACGGTATTTTATATAAAATAAAAATAAGGGAATTATAAAAAACATCATATTTATATAAACAATGTATATATATATATATATATTATTTTCACTTAAATGTCAAATTAATCCATATACTAATAATGAGTTATACATGGAGATAAATTTTGGATTTATCAATTCAAATTTTTTTTGCGAGTGGTAACCTGTATTTTTAAAAAATAAAAAGTAAATTATAAAATACGAAAACAATGGTTAACAAGTGTTAAATTAATATTACTATTATTTTTTATAACTAAAATGATATTTATATATTATATAAGTCTTAGGTTTTCGAGACAAACCAAAATATCTTATATACATTTCCTCACCTAATTGTTGGGATAACTAAGGGATATTCCAACAATGTGGCAGGCGTGAATTAGTATAAAGTGACTTTTTATGAAATATTATTTGTATCACATAGTTTCTACATCACTTATTCAGTGATTAAAACTTTTTCCCTTTATCTCTCCTTTAATAAGAATGAATATATAGGACATGAATTGAATACATGATAATTGAAGAGTTTCTTAAATGGGCCCTCGATGATAATTTACCATGTGACACATTAATATTGTTTCATGTGCACATATTTATTATTATTATCAAAAGAAGGACATGAAAATGTTTTACCACAATCCTATTATCATGAAAATAAATATATTAAATTATAGAAAATACATTCTATTTAGGTGGTAGAACTAACCAGATTTTATCCCTTGGGCTATAAGTTCTGGGCCTGCTACATTGGAAATAAATTAGGAATTGAACACCAGTCCCCATAGAAATTATTGGTGATATCTTTCATTAATTTCAAAATTAAAAACATCTAAAAAAATTTCATTAGAAATACATAATAAAATATTTCAGGAAATATCTCTATGCACTTCCACTTGTATAGGATCAACTATTATTGTATCCAAATTCTCCATTATCTATTTATTCTTCATTAGTTCATAAGAATACCATGGAGATGAATTCTTCTACCAAAGTTCATTATAGGATATAAATAATTATCATTCACCCCTAACTCTCCATTTATATCTCTTTAGTAATTCATTAGATTGATCAGAAGAAGTATCATGTCTCTCACAACATCATTCTCAGTTTTACATATAGAATAAATTTTAAATGACTATGTAATCATGAAACAAAAATTATATTCATGGTTTTCATGTTTATATTCCATTTGGATAGTAAATTTTTTTTTTTATATTTTTAAAAATTAAAAACTCATATATTCATAAACATTTATTACTAATTCAAACCCACTTCAGGATATATTAATGTTAGTCTTCTTGAAATACTTACTTATAAATACTGGTCTCATTAGTATGTGAAATCATATAAAACTAATTTTATTATCTCTAAAGAGATATAAATTTTCATCATTAAAATATATCATGGTATAATAATTTACTAATTCAAAATAACCCACATAGTAAACTATTTCCATATTCTTATGTGGTAACAATTCTATATAAATGAAACTTTTTTTTAACATTTAACTCAAAACACACCTTGAATTCCATTCCTTATTAACACATAAAACATTGAAAGAATAGATGCCTCCTGATAAATGAATTTTAATTGTTATCATAATATCATCATTTGGTTCATTCCAGAAGATCATACTAAATAATCACATCTTATTTACATTCTTTTATTCTTATTCACATAGCTTATGTATACATGAATTTCTTTATCACATCATCTGTTAATCATCACCACGATATGGATGTTTATCAGGGACATCATTTTTACCTTTATAACATCATTATTTACTCATAAGTCTAAAAGGATCTTGAATTAATAAATCCATTATATTAATTATTGATTGAATATATCACATATAATCACTATTATTCCTTACCTTTCACCAATATTTTCTGCAAATTTCAGGAAATATATTTTTCATTCATTTTTAAATTAAAATAACCCATATTTTATTTATATTATTATAAAATAACAATCTCTTTTATTATGCATATTTTCATGGTGTTTTTCACTTCATGTGATAAAAAAACCTACCATGGAATTATTAGGATCGATCTCCCTTCATGGAGTCATTAAGCATAATATGGATGTTCTTACAGTCAATACCCTTTCAGGTTTTCAATCATCATTACTACATTGTTATTCTCTCTTTCCATGGATGAACACATCCTAAATATCTTCCCCCTATGATGAGGTTCTCTAATCCAGGAATAGTACATCTCATCACATTCATGGATTTTTCATCAACCAATTCTACTACCAATTATTCATAATTTTGTTCTTGATATTTCTTTTCTTTTATTAAGAATAATTAGTTGAATTTATATTCTAATAACATACCTAAAAATTATGACTAATCTTATATAGATATATTTACATGGTTATTGAATAAATGTATGTAGGTTATATATCTTATTTATTACCATTATGTATCTTTATAAAATATCACATGAAAAATTAAATAGGTATTAGATTTACTCTTATGTAATATCTAATTTTCATCTTGACCCATACACATCTCAATAAATTCAGTAGTTATTTTTATATGTTTTATATTAATTCAGTTTTTATATTATGCACTTATCATTTATCATAAAAACTTATATATTAGATTGAATATACATATAAAATAGGAATAATGACAATTGTTTAGACAATAAAAATATCACTTAGTCATTATTCATGGTGTGTAAACAATTAACGTAGTTATTCTTTTTTAAAAATTACCATACATAACTAGCAGATCATTGGAGTACTTATACACATATAACAACATACTATTATGAATAACCCACTCTAATCTTCCCCATATATGGATAATGAGAGTAACCATACATTGATTGATGGAACATTGAGTTAAATTTTTTCATTAATAATGTTTAACATATATAGCCTAAAATAAACATAGAATACCATTATTTGGGAAAAATTTTCTTCTCCCAAGAACCAAAATAACATAAAATCAACGTTGACCATCTCAAATTATTTCATCACATAATTTAATAGTTTTTATTTTTGATATAATTTTAATTCATGATTTGTTACACAATAAATATTTTCCAATTACACATAAAGAATAATCCTTAATAATTTCTAATTTTGGGATATCCAACTACTTCCATTCACTTCTTCTATATCACATATTGAAACACATTGAAAAAAATACAACATAACAGAATGTTTTCCCAATTACCACCCCTTTTTATTTGTTTTAAATAAAAACTATTCAACGTTCATTCAATACATTTAACCATTTTCAAATAGTGTTTCTTCTCTCACCCTTTCTCATTAATGTTTTCATATTCTTCAATCCCACATATTGATAAAAAATAAAAATAACTCTAAAAATGGGATGTTATCACTTCATTCTTTAGTAATGAAAAATTAATCATTCCACTAAAGGTATACACTAATATATACTCAGTGTAGGGAACTATAGAATTGTATGACTATGAAAAGGATGTCCATTAACCAATAAAACATATAAAAACTATTAATTTTTTTAATTAACTTCCTCAGGGGATATTCACTAGTATACATGCTGACATTTCTTGTTTATATTAATTATTGAAAATATTTTTATCCAGATTAATCCAAAAAATTTCTACACTTACTCAACAAACTAATGGAAATATTCCAGTGAAGCTAGAATGTTTCTTTTTCATACAACCATATAATAATTCACTTTTGATGAAATTATTGTCACTAATTAGAAGAAACCTTCCCCGAAAATTTTTATAACAAATTAATTGATGAAATATGAGGATAGAGTATTCATTCATACATTTTTTTAATAATTGTTTAATGCACCTTCAAAAATTACTTATTTTTCATAATTAATGGATCATAGAAGATTCTCAGCATACAATCTATCACAAGGTATGCACTTTAATTTTATTTCAATAATAGTGATATCATAAAAATATAATTTTTTTTTTAAATTTTTCAGATGGTCACCAAGATAGGTGTCATCATATTTTCTTCGTCAAGGATAATTTATTCCATATTATATAATTTAACTATTTCCATATTTGAGAACTTGAATCACTTTAAATTACCTACATCATTTGAACATAAACACATGAAAATGTTAGGGGATTTATATGTAACCTCTTTTCTTATTAATGGGTGTAGTGTTGATAATTCCTTATCAACCTATTTACTCACATAATTATATCTCCAAGAAAAAAAATAGAATCTTCATTATTTTATGACTATTATTCAGGTAGAATTTTTCATTAGGAAATGTGGATCAATTTTTTCTTCATTTACTTAGATATTCATTTATTCACAAACCATCAAAGATGATATATCATTGGTTGTAACATTAATATTCTTCAAGATTAATTTTTTGGATCTAATAATTGTTACAAAATCATTTGAATGGAGTCCATCCAGTTGTACCTTCCACATAGCTCCACACAAGACCTCTAGCTATCCCCCTTTGGGTATCCTATCCTAAATTTTGATTTCTTCTTCATAGAGAATATTACCATTATTTATTACCGTAAAACATTTATTAGATTAAAATTTTCATTATTTCCTTATATAAACTAGAAATGTTTCTACTAACATGTTAGGAATATTTTCATCCATTTTACGTTTTTCTCATGGATGATAAGATGATATCATTTCCAAAATTGTTAATTAATTATTTCATTTTATGGTTATACCATTCTATTCAAAATATATCTTTTTTAACTCTCACATTAAAATATTTTTTTTATATTTCCTTTAAATGAAATAATTATTAACAAAAGAAAAATATTACCTCTTTTGTTGAAACATCTAAATTTGTCATGTTATAATTTTTGTGAACTTAATTACATTTTTATTTTGTTTTTTTGATAGATGAAACACTATCCATGTTTAATGGCTTCTTATAAATATTCATCTCATTATCTTCTCATTATTCATTCCCAATATAATCATGTCTTCAATATTTGTCTTTTAGGAGTATATATTTTTTATTTTCAGGATTAGATGAGTTATTATTTCATGAATCTTCATTATAACCACACCCATTTAAATATTCAAAAATATCCAAAATCATTTCAAATCTTTCTGAGTGTGATATTTGTGTATACATATTCTCTAGATAGTCCTTTTCTAAAACACGATCTCCTATAAAATGGGATTACTTTTCCGACTTTATTTTATATATATATCTAAAAATTCAGTTCCCTATGTCTAAATATAATACAAAAAAATTAGATACCCAAGAATCCTTATCTCAATTTTAAAACTAAAATTTGTCTAGTGTTTTTATAATTTCAATCCTTGATTTTTTTCAATTTATTATAGTTGGTTAGAATTTATTAGGGAACCATTTATCATATAAACTCTTTTATACAACCTTTTTATGACTGTAGAATTATTGCCACATTTCTTTATCCATGATTTTATTGAATTTTGTTTATGTATGAACTATATATTCAGATAGATCTAGCATAGTTGATGTTCTTTTGATGTGGAAGGTATTTTCCTTTTTTTAAATACATTATTCTAACCATTTTTTGATCCTATCAATTTTTGATCATATTTTGATATTATGATTTTAATTAATCATTTTTTGAACTTTTATTTAATGATGTTTGATGTGGTTTAATATTTATTTTATACTTATTTGGAGTTAATTACCTATACTGATTCAATATTCTCCAATTTAATGGAAAACTCTTTACGTTAAATATTTATAATTCTTTTCTAATAATATAATATTTTATTTTTGTATTTATAAGATTATTGAATCTAATTAATTTTATGTTCATGAATTTTTTCTATCCATTTCACTAATATTCATGATATTTAATCCTATTGAATGAAATTTCAATATAAGAATATATGATAGAATTTACTTGTTTTTTTTCATGTGTATCATTATATTATATTTTTAGGTATTATTCGAAGGTATTTTTTATCATAATATAGCTGAGGATATTTTTGATTTAATTCATGAATATCTTGGAGAAAATTGGAATCCATTTTGGTTATACATGGTCAGCTTAGTGTTTGGGAAACCTGTGATGTTTGGCCCAATAGAACATCCGCCCTTTGGTGGTTCTCTAGAGGGGAATCACAGTTTTTACAAACCCCATGGGAATATCCTCCACACCAATAATTCTCAAATAAGGTGGGTTTTCATTGTAGTATTATTTTTTGAAATACATTAAACAAACCTAGTGAAAACCATACAACCTAGAGTAGAGGCCAAAAGTTAGGGCCCACAGTTTATCTAACCATGTGGCCCTATATAAGAAACATTGTGCATGGGAATAAATGACTCCCAAAATTGTTTTAAAAATTAATAAGATACATTTTTAGATTCCAAATTTCCTATGTCGACCTTTAAATAGTTTATATCATTGGGAAGTCTCCCTAAAAATAATTTTGGCTCCTACAAACCTTATCTTTGGTGAATCGATTTAGAGTTTATATTGTTCAATCAACTAAGGGTAATTGGACCACCTATTTAATAGTTAATTAAAATATATTCTTCCTTCCACTATAGATTTTAATGGATCATGAATGGTGGATGGTTCAAAAATTATTATTATTTGATATTTATAGCATCCCAACCTAGGTTCCACATAAGGGTGCCTTGAGACGGTGGCTACGAACCTCAATTGTGCCTTCCTGATCACCAAATGTTACTGACTCGTAGAGAGGGCCTCAGGCATGTCCTTTTGGAGACTATGATTCCATATATCGTAGTGATCCCAATAGAAGATGATATAAATTAAACAGTGTAAGAAGATATAATAAATAGAAAATTAAGAGTAAAGATACAAATTACCCAATAATGAACAATCAATAGCTGGTGGAAACTAAATAACAATTGGTTGGAAAATTATAATGATAATCATTCAATAAAAATGAGTGCACAAGGGGTTTTAGGGATATATGTATATAAATAAATGTTAAAACTTCTACAATATGGATCTAGAGTATAGGCTCAGTCCTCGTCCCCCAAACCCTATCCTGAGCTATATAATCAATCACACAACATAAGTCGTATGCTTCCCATTATCTATACCTGCAATCACAATGTCTAATTGGGTACCAAAGGTATCCCAAGAAGGTTGTGGGAAAAAATCATAGAAATCCTCCATCCATGGTGTTTAGGAAAATCCATTCCATGAATAAATAAATGACAATGTTCCATAATAATATGTGTATGTAAATATTAAAATAATTAAAAATATTTGGTTTGGGTTCTTAATTGGATACTCGACCGATACCAAATACTTTGGCCTAATATGACTGAATGAACAAAGGTACCTATATAAGTGATATGGTATGAGCAAGGAACACAGTAAATAAATGACCGAATAAGGCATATACCAAGATTGTGGTTTGGTTTTTGGATCACATCTACATGAAAACACACTAGTATTATCATATTAAAAATAAATCTATTCACATATTAAGATAGAAAAATACCCTTAAAATCTATTGGTGGTGTCCTGAGCCCTTCCAAGGTGATCTATAATGAATCTCATAGCTCTCTATAGTAACTTATTATACAAACTATTGACCAGAGTCCATCCAAGGTGTCCCATACGACATCACATGTATCAATTATGGAATGAAGGCTATTATTCTTTAGAAACTATCACATATATGGGATCATGTATCACCAAATACATGGCGTTGCCACATTTTTAATGATTATATCCTCGATTTCTCACATAGGTAACCAGTGTCACTCACAGGTATTTATTTTCCTCCCACAGATCCCATACATGGAAATCTGATGTATCACTTTTGGCATGTCATGTAGATTCAAATAAAACACAGTGAGTTCATCGGTAACATCCTTAAAATGGGACCCATGTTCTCTCCAGGCCCGTAATTGGTGATCATAAAAACTAAAGAACAAATCACAAGACAGAGCCTTTATATTTACATTTCATTTGAAATATTTTTAACATTTAAGGATAAGAATATTTCCAATTAGTATTATTGAATAAAATCCACATTTTAAATAAGAAATAATATTGAGATATGGCACAAGGAAAAGGGGTCTGAGAAACAATCTCAGTTATGTAGAAAAAAACATGGAATAAATTAAAAGTAATTTCAAAAGGTTATAATAATTGGAATTTAACCAACATGTATAAGAAATTTTGAATGTACATGGTGTATTATCTAAAGAATCAATCTATGATAGGGAACTCCAGGCCTAAATTATTATCTCAATTTCAATTATGTGATTAAGGCATTCAACCATTGTACAAAACACACACAAACATGTGGGTTTCCTATTTAAATCATGTGAAAATCAATCGTTGGATGTGGGAACAACCAAAGGGGCTTCCATGACACGAAGATCACCAAATAGATGGGTTTTACCATATGATAGGGTCACTCATTAAATGGGGAGACATTTTAATTAATTTATTTAATTCATATGAACTATCACTCGAAGGATCCTTTGAGAATTTCAATAACATGTTTTTATGTAATGAAATTAGTGGGAAATAACTATACAACCAACTAATATGAAATATTTCTAAAATCACACTTTTTACGAAATTATTCAACCATTAATTAGATAAAATGAATAAATCACCAAAATAATGCAATAAAAGGGTAGAATAATTCAATCTCGTATAGTAAAATATTTTATGGAAGAATGTCAAAATAGAAGGGAGTGAATGAAAGAGTTTACCTCAAGCTTCTTGTTTCATTTGATGGTTATAGATTTGGAGTCCAATTAATGGAATGGAGGAAGATTCTCACACATTGGGGAGAGGATAGAATACCCACATGAGAATTAGTAGGAATGTAGAAGGCTATTTAAAACATTTTAGTGGTTAAAAATGGTAAATTCACACACATAACAAGTGCTCATGGTTTTTCCACAGGGTTGGCTAGACCAGACACAAACTATGAACCAAGTTATGCATCAAATGGGAACCTCACATTATTAGGCACCATAATTTTTAAAAAGTTTGAAAACCATGTGAGATAACTCTATCCCAATCCTCTACAATAACTTCATGGTAATTCTCCTGGTGTCATATAGTTGTTGTCAAACTATGTGCCCCTTGTACCCCACCATATGTAACTGCATGGTTTAGGGAAATCTTATAGGCTTGGCTACACAATATCTACTAATCATGCATCCCAATATTCCTATACAATTTTTAGGGCTCCAGTATTTTAACGATCCCCAAACACACACTATAACTACTTAACTCAATTAGGAAACACTATTAGGGCCAAAAATTGAATTTGAACTAAAAACATATGGAATTTATCTTTGACAGTTGTCAGGACATTACAACCTCCACTCATTAAGAAAAATAATCCTTGGAATTCTCTTCTGATGGTTATAAAACATCATTAGAGAAGTTTTCTAGCCACCACACATGTACATAGGTCTTTCACTCCCATGTCCCCACGTGTATGCATAAGTGAAATCATGGCACCTGGGCTAAAGGAACTAACCAACATCATGGAGACTTTGTTCTCTAGTCAATGATATTTGTCCATTTCTCCACAAAAGAAACATCCTCTTCCATCAGGATATCCTCACTAATGAAGGAAATAGGTTTTTCATCTTGATATCTTCGAAGCTAAGAAATGTAGAAGAAAAAATTCATGTGAGACTACCTCTTAGGTAATATAAATAGTAGGGATATCGGCCCGAACCACTCCACTATCTCAAAAGGACTGACCTAATGAGGTGATAAAATTCCCTATCTCATAATTATTTTATGACCCAATCTAGAAAATACATTAATTTCCAATGTCCCACCTTGAACATTGTATGTCTATAAAGAATAATGGTATTAGAATTCATCTTAAATAGATATATGACAATACACTTTTGAATTAGTTTGACTTTTTTTTAGGTCCCCTGAATGAGATGAGGACACAATTGACCTACTTCACATGCCTCTAACTAGAATAGAGATTAACTGAATGACCTATTTTAAAGGTCAACTTATGGAACTATCTGAATTATTTCCTGAAAATTGTTAATATCATCACACACAACTAGAATAACATTTTATTACAATGAACCATTAAAATAAATAATTCAGTTTGAAATTATATCCACCCACACATGAATTATCCTCTCGCACTACATGTTGGAATGAGGGTGATTCGTTGTTCATAGGAGCACATGTGAACCCAATTCTCTTAGAAACTCTTTCTAGAACCATGTGTTAAACTAAACATCTCTATCGAAAATGATAGAATGAGGAACACCAAGAAGTATCACTATCTTCTGGATGTAAACAATTCTGATCTCATCAAAACTGATGGTCTCCCCGGTTGGTAGGATGTGTGAAACCTTGGACAACCTGTCAAAGAAACCCCATTTTAAAAAGCTGAATAGAGAGGATGCCAAAAAGACCATCATGAAATCCGTGGTGATTATTATTCTTTCCTATTTAAGAGTTGGGAGGGGCTCCAGAAGTCCAACCGGCTTCTGGTTCTCTACCTTCAACTACTGACAGGTATAGCACTGAGTGATGAAGTCTATTAAATTCCTCTTCATACATGGACAATAATAATAATGGAGAATATCTCAGTATAACATCGTGATACCTAAGTGTTCCTCCCATATGAATCTAAGATATTACCTATAAAAATCTTCTAATATAAAAAAATTCACCCATACACAACCCAAAAGAGTAGGGTATCATTTTTATCAAAAACTCAACAAGGAGGTGGGTTCCCTCAGTTGACGCTGTCCCTTAGAATGGGTCCCTTGTAATCTGAAAACTATCGCATTCATACCTATCCATGGAGAGTAAATTTTACAGCTAGAGATGATATGTCTATCTTCCTGTGATGATCATGAACCTCCTACTGTAACTCAAAAAACACAGTCTATCTCCCACTCTCTATTGGCCTCCATGATGTATTTTTTGGAGTAATTTGACTCAATTCACTATCCATAACATTCCCCTATACAGGTTTGTAATAAAGATCAACATTGAATGATTTCAGGTTTTTATCCCACACGTGTTGCCTCAGATTTATGTCTCACTAGGATGATATATATTTGATACTTTTATGGTCTATCAAAATAATAAACCACATAACCAAAAAGTGGTTCCTCCCACATCATAAAGAATAGCCCACAAAATATATCTATTGGATGTCTGTGGGACAGTTCCTCTCATGGGGGTTCATTTGGCCAAACCCATATGCTATAACATGATCACCATGCCCCATAACTATACCCATACCTACTGATAAATCATCACATTAGAGTATATAACTCTTTACCTAAACCATAATAATCAGGAGAAATGAGTAAGTTTGTATTCTAAATAAGATATGACATGATATATCACAAGCCTTAGCCCAACTGAATTTCACACCCTTCTTGGTCATGATCGTAATCGACACTTCCATGTGTGTTAAATCCTTTATAGATCACATATAATATCTAGTTATACCTAAGAATATATATATGTCGAACACATTCTTGGGATACTTCTAGGAAACTATAATGCAGACCTTTTCATGGAAAATATATTCACCTATGTTTGATATGATATGACTGTAGAAATTAACCTTATTGATCAAAAATAATAAATTACTAATCTCCATATATAGACGGTTCTCCCCTAGTGTACATAGTATGATCTCAAGATTGTTTGAAGGGTAGTTCTTAGTGCACAAGTACACTTAGATTTTATCTATGAATACCACCAAAAATGAATCAAGACACGGGTGGAAAATAAAATTCACCAAATCCACAAAGTCTACTAGTTCTTTCTTCATGATGAACGCCATGAAAAAATATTCATATAAGAAGTACATTATTTTGAAGAATGTATGTGGTATATCTGATTGCCTCAAAAGAACCTCATGGTAGTCTGTCGTTAAATCGATCTAGGAGAAAATGGTTTTCCCTTGGAGATGGTCGTAGAGTTCATTGAAACAACTAAATGGATAACAGTTCATCACCATAAGCTTTTCCATATTTCTGTAATGCACTCTCAATCCGAGGGTAATGTTTTCCTTCATGGAAAAATGGTTTTTTGAATCTCTTGAAAATGTGATGGGTCTAATAAAACCCTTACACTAATGATCTTCTATATCCTTTTTTATGTTCCTGAAGTATTGTAGGTGTGAAACTATATGGAAGAATGGACACTATTATCGCACATGTCACTAGATCTATGATAAACTCACCCTCCCTCTAAAAAGGTATGATAGTGTAATATTTAAGAAATAAATCCTTGAAATAGTCCATTATAGGAGGGAATTATACTAACTTCATTCCCTACTCACTCATAATGTGGCTTCCCAACTATGATATCACTATTTCTTGACTAATAAATTTGGGTCTAGCCCGACCTTCCTGGATATCCCATTCACCCTTATGAGTATATGTGCTTCCCTCAAGTGATGCGAAGGACCCATGTTGGAGATAGTGATCCTATAGGGTTTGATATTATGTAATCTAGTTCATACTAGGAATTTCAGTAAAGCCATACATCATGAGGTTAATGAAACTCTAAAAGAAGAGGTACCCACCTCTATCAAGGGGCACTCTTGGAACTAGTATATACCATCTATTCTATCCATGATAGGAGGTTGAAGAGATGGGATGAAATAGCTATACTCGATTTCAATACTAGGACTTTCCACAAATATAGTAGTTATAAGTGTTTCTATTGAACCTATATAAAAATGCATAAAATAATGTATAGGAAACTAGAATAGTACCCTTAACCATATATGGACTTGTAATATTATCCTATGTAACTTGTCTCACTATATTAATATTCCTAAACCACAAACCTGAGATGCTTCTTAATAGAATGGGAATATCTACTCTATTGATGTTCATGCTATGGGGACTGATTACCTCAACCAATACCACTACCACCTCAGCCTAATCTGTTAGTAGAAGACCAAATCCCAGTCTGATGTGGAGTAACATATCCTATAACTGATAGAGGTGTCGATGTGTATCCCCTCTCAGTGTATTTTGGAGGAAAAGAATGGAAGAAGTGCTAAAGGATACCCATCATACAATAATATTGGTATGTGATCAAGATCCTCTAGCATTGAGTATTCATTTTTCATTTCCTCGAAAACATGTGAAAAAATGAAAATATGTAAATTTGTGTCACCTGGATATCACCACTCCCATGTGAACCCCATAAAAGGTACTTCCTACTACCAAATAAACAATCACCTTGCCTCCGGATTGAACTGTTTTGGCTCCCATTATCATCCTCTCAGAGAATAAATTATGTAATTAGGCCCTAGTTCACTATCTCTATAATGGTAGTCAAACAAAATAAATTAAACTTTGAGAAAAAATCATACCCAATCTCTTCATATAAATTTTTCATAGTCATCAACTCATCATCAATCATAGGGGAGAAAAACTATATCTTAGTGAGGAAAGAAGAATATTAATGCACGATCATAGAGCCCTGTTAAGGATCCATGAACTCTGTGACAAGATCTCCTCCATGAACATGTGGGAATAAAGTGGATATATATCAATGTATGGAATTATTACCAGATTATAACCTGATAATGCACAACATAAGAGATTATATCCAACCAGTATTTGGAAAAATCACATAACATTTAGCTAATGATATTTAACCTCTCATCAAGAGGAATATAAATAAGTTCAAAGAATTATTCCATGTCTTTTACCAATGATTTAGCATCCTAAGGTCTATAATCTACCTTGAAGGTGGGAAAATTATATTTTTTGAAATCCTTGAGTCAGCTCTTCCATAGTAGGGTCAGGACAAGGATCACTTTGAAAAGATTGCATAAATTGGAGAAGACTATCACAGAACTGGGCATCACCACCTAGTGTAAGAACATTAGGTGGATCAAATGGTGGTACTATACGATATAATTCTTTTGGCTCATGGAACACCACCTTCTGAGTGTTCTTGTAACACCTCATGATTTTGTGAATTTTTTTCCAAAATAATTCATCTTTTTGTTATTTTTCATTTCACGTGACACTAGAAATTGTTTAATATATATATATATATATATATTTATATTTATAAAGTCACTGATTCAAACATTCCATTCACTTAGAATTGACATGGCTTGCACTACATGCAATACCGTCTTGGCATGTGCTACATGCAACACTGACTTGGTGTACATTACATGAAACACTGAGTTTCTATGAAGCATCAATTTATTATTATTTCTCAACTAATATAAGTTTAAAATAGACGTTAAAACTCATGAAATTAATATTAATAACATATTTTAAATTATTTTTTACAATGGTTTTATAAAAATAAAACATATTCATAATGAAATATATAATTTTTCTAAAGTCATTTTTTGGTATTAAAATATCATTTTCATGAATGAAATGATTTAAATAATTAAATTAATTTTAAATAAATTTAGAAATTTAGTTTGATAAAATAATAATCATTTTTAAATTTATAATGTTGAATCTCGGTAAGGGTTAATTTTTTGCATTTTTCTGAGAAACTTAATGTTTTGATGAGTTGTGAAAAATACTACATTTTAGTTAATAAAGTATTTTTTGTTTAAATATTTATTAATTTTAGATTATAATTTAAATTTTTTAACATCACATTAGATTAATAATAAATATATTAATAAAATTCTGGTCATTATCTACAATTTCACTTTGAAATTGAATATTAAAACTTCACAAACTTTTGACCATTTTCTACTTTAAAGACCTGTTATTTCATCAAGTCTTTGGGATTAGAATCAATCCAAATTTTCCAGATTCTATGAATTGAATTTATAAAAACCAACATAAGACATTTTAATAACTATAGAATTTAGAGTCTAATTATAAATGTTTTTGACCAAAATATTAATAAAAGGGATTAAAATGAATAAAAACGTTTAAGGAAAAATTAAAATTTAATATAAAATAATCCTCAATCATAGTGGCCCAAATGACGTTGACACTTGTAAAAGGCCTATTTTAAGGACATTGAATGGCCAAAAGACTTCCATTTGTTATTTATTTGGTTTTTATGATTTTTTAGGTGAGATCATGTGTACAACTAACCTGTTTTTAGAAATTCATAATGAGATCTTTTCCTTTCCTATAAAAGGACACAAACACTCCCACATCTTCACACCTGTCAAACCTATAAATATAAGAGATTATATAATAATTATGCTTTTGTTGAATATTCCCTCAAATATAGATTACATCCCTTGGGAAGAAGGTAATCCATGGAATCCTTTTGGCACAAACCAAAAGGAGTTACTTGATTAAGAGGTAATTTCTTCCCTCAACTCCATTATATTATTTTCATTCTCCACCACCTCCAATTTTATTTTTCATACATGTATAAAAAATACAATACCATAAATAAAAAATGATTTTTTATTCTTTGGATTCCTCCTACACATAAAAAACCTCCATCTAATGGATAATGAACATATTATTTATGTGTACGGCTAACTATCGTCTCCCTAAACGATGGTTGTTCAATTTTCCTTACAGCATGTCATGGAGAAAATTATGATGGAAAATCTTTTTATATATGTTATATGTCATATTTATTATTAATTTAATATTATATATTTTATTTTTTCACATATAATTTTACATTCCATTTGGTGTTAATATGATAATTTCATTTGAGGAAGTGTGTACTACCACCCCCTCAAAGAGGAATGATTTATTCACATAGTATAATGATTTTATTAAGGGTGGATTTAGATAATATATAAGACATATATGATATAATAAGTCTACTATAATGATGATATATATAGGAATAAATACATATATTTATTTTACGTTCTTTGTTTCAATAGGACAATGAAATGGAAATACCATTCATGCATACATACTACTTTCCATTTCCCAAAAAAGTGTATTTTGTTTCAAAAATATACATTCATTAGATTAATATCATACACATATTACATATATGAAATATATATATATAATTATTTACATTATTTAAATAATTACATAACTTTTAAATACCAATGATATAACAAATTAATACACATGTGGTGAATAAAGAGAATATTACACAAAGTTAAACCTTTACATTGGAATGTTAACAAGTGGGTAATATATGGTAATAATAAAGGAATTTATGATATTATATATAATAACTTGGTTATTTAAAATATTTATAATGAATTTATATTTATTATACATGTTGTTTTAATGAGTATGATGAGAGTCAATACATAGGGTAATGGGATTTCAGTCAATTTTTATTTCCATGAGATATATGTTATCTTTTCTATTTATTTCTTAAGTATGGTCTATGTAATGACCAATATTAAATTATATTTATCTTATAAATAAATTTATGGGGATCAATATTTCCAATTTACTATTTTTCTTTCATGGAGATTACATTTCAAAAGATACCAAATCGGGGAAATAGTTTTGTCTCAATTTACCATCTTTCATACTCATGTTTTGTTATGAACATAACTTCTTTTTTAAGGTATATATATTACCATTATATATGTTATTCCAAGAATTTAATTCTTTTCATGATATTTTTAGTTTCCATTAATTTCAATTTCATACATTGAGTGTATGATCCCATGTTACAATGTTATTAGAGAATATTGAATTAATATCATCGCTTTTCGATATTGTTTACATCTATGCTTATGTTAATGATATTTTTAGGATCCATGTCTTATAAAAATTCATTAATTTTCATGTAATATTTCTATTAATGAAATATTTATATTTCTATACCATTTATTATACTATTCTCAACACAAGATAGTTAAGAATGTGATTTTTTAGAAAGCCATACATTTCCCCTTATTCAGTAAGAAATATGTATTCCATTAAAATAATGTTTTTAAAAAAGGGTTTCCATGATTATTAAAAAAATATATAATGATAATTTAAAAAAATAACCTTTTTTCTTTTAATTTTTTTTCAATGGAAATATTTTTCCTTTTTCTGAATGAGGAATTTATCTATCTATATTACCATCCAAAAAGAATTTTATTTTTATTGCATACGATACGTATAGATTTATCTATCATCAAAAAATTTAATATTTCTTTTCATTTTGAATGTTTAATTTTTAATATATTTTTATTAAAATATATTTTCAATGAATATTTTTCCAATCCATTTTCAAGCTAATTTTATATGGTTTCAGGAAAAAAATATTTTTCAAAATGTTTTTAAGCCTATTTTATAACTTTTGAAGGAAAATGGTTTACAAAATGTTTTCATGTTTTACTTATAAGTTTTCAAAAGAATTTAAAACAAATGGATTTCAAAACCTTTTAATGAATTCTTTATATGTTCTAAATTTATTTCCAAAAAAAGGTATTAAATTTTATTGGATTTTTATTTTACATCTTATCAAGGAATATGATTTTCAAAATTATTTCATGTATTATTTATAAATTTTCATGTTATTTTATAAGAAAATTATTTTTAATTGTTTATTTAATTAATTTTTTTAAAATAATAAATGATATTTTCCTCATAAAATTTCATTGAACGAAATTTTAAAAAATATTTTCCATCAAAAAATAAATTCTTTGATGTCAGTTATTTCCTTCTATGGAATTATCTAATGGTTCCATTCATATCATTTATTTGAATGATATATGCTTAATGTCATGTTATTTAAGAATGAAATTACACATTTCTAGGTTGCATTTTTATGAAATCTGATTCTATTTCATCTGTTATATGTCTATGAAATTTGATTATCTTTAATGGGTTATTCTTTAGAGGAAATGATTATGAAACATGTAACTTTTTCAATAGGTTATGATATATTTTCATGTTTATGATAGCCATTTCATATTATGAGTGATGATATGATTGTTTATGATTTTGTAGTACATTTATGTATTATTTCATTATGATATATGTGTGACCTATATATTCCTCCAATGAATTATGTAAATATTTATATCATGTGAGATATTATAAGATGTTATTGGGAATAAACCTTTACTACTAAGATAGAAAAGGGATTGAACCATTACTATACAAATGGTATGAAGTATAAACTCATAAAACTAAGATGTCCATGAGAATGAACCATGACTACGAAGACAGTATGATGTGTGAACTCTTGATACTATGATTTCCAGGGGAGTGAACCATGACTACCAAAATGGTATCTGGAGTGAACCCATTCTACCTAGATGGTAATGTAAGTAATTCCTTGTCTACAAAAGTAATTATATATTATGATTACGTGTCTTCTAAAATTACTTGTTTTATTTATATGTTATGATATCATGGAATATATTTTTCTATTTTCAAAAGAATGTTATCTTATGAATTACGATGATTTATTCCATGATTCAAGTATATGATCTTTCATATAAAGGGTGTTATCTTAAATTTTCATAATCATGTTATCATATCTATATGATCATAAATATGCATTCATATATCCCTTATTTACCCTTACTGGGAATTTGTTTTTTCCCATTTCTTATGTTCCCTTTTCCCAGGTTATGAAGAAATTTATGTTGATAAACTATATATGGAAATATTTGTAGGATATTTTGAATATATTTCACTATTATAGAAAATTGTATTTCTATTTTTCCAAATAAACTAAAATATTATGGTCTATGAGAATGTTTTTTTGTAATGTAGGTTATATACATCTAAAATGATGTAATATACATGTATGTCATGTCTGGGTCACTATAGGTGGAATACAGGGAAAGGTTTATCCAAGCTTTGGAATCTAGGATGAGAAATATTTAGTGATATACCTAGGAATATTTCTAAGGATATATATAGGTATTTCTCTGAGGATAATTATAAGGATGAGTTGAAATTTATGAAATTGTCATGAAATTTTGGTGAAGGACAGAGTGAGTGGTTGAATATGAATACATGCATTTCTGGACAATACAATTTGATGTGTCTCTGGAAATGATATTCCTATGGATAAATACACTAACAATATGTTCCAGGCCTGAATCAGGGTAATCTCATACATGATAATGATCCATACTGCACACCTGGTTTGAAACACTTAGGTAATATGATTTTGGAATTCAAAAACTCTTCATGAATAATTAAAAAGGATTTAAATATAAGTTAGCTACAAAAGCCTAGTATGAACCTAGGGTGTCATTGAATAAGGATGGTGTCATGATTTAGAATTTCTATAAGTAATTATTTTCATGACTATATGGTTTTATAATATTATATGTAATTCTCACACTATGTTTATGGTTTTAGTCAATTGAAGGGAACAGAAGGAATTAGACTAATGTGTAATTTGATGGATGGTTTTCTGATTAGAAGCGATATTGGATGATCATTGGAGTTAAAGATGTTGTGATCAGGACAAATCCATTTTGACAGAATGTGATTAAAAACATGTACTATATCCCACTATCAAACTCACCAAGGAAAAAAATAAGGCGTCCACTAAGTGTTTAGGTAATGGGGACCAAGGAAGAATGAATATTCTGTTTCCTTTGTGTCAAAAATTTGGAATGAATCACCTACATAAATTTCTTAGAGGAAAATTAAGATGTTTTGATTTTGGAAAGGAACGACACAAAATATGTTACTTTAAGGAAAAAATTAAGACATTGATTAACAAATAGAATTTTAATATTTCCTTCCCTAATTCTGCATCAATGGATAAGAGTTTTAGGTGTGGATTTAATGGTTATTATGCAACTCATTCCTTAATGGGAATGCTCTTGATAATAATCAGAATGATGGTGTGAGTAATGGATACATTGAAAATTATGTATAGAGTACCGATGAAATGTGAATGAAAGGTGGTTTTATGAAATATGATGAGTTATCCTTGATAAGGGAATAATAATGAAGTGGGTTAATAGAGGTTTTTTGGTATTTTGATTCAATAAGAATGTTATCTGAAAGATAAAATATATAAGGAACGTTTATTTTATGTTTTTCCCTATGGATTTACATGAATTCCTTGATTAGTTCAAATAGAATAGAAAGGTGATATAATGGCAAGGTGAGATACCTGGAAAACACACGGTTAATGCAGTGATAATTATTTATACGTTCCTTATATTTTGATAATGTTTTTTGGATAATGATATGTGGGACATGATTAATTAAGATAGAAGGTGTTTATTACCCTGTAACTACTTACAGAATTGGTGATAAGTAGTTTATCCTATTTTGGATGATGTTTACAGCATATTGGATTCATCAAATATGTTCAAAAATATATGGAATAAGGATGCCTAAATATTTTATATAATTATTTGTGGTAATTCAGGTTATTACCATGATTTAAGAGAATATATTTCGAGGGTATTCACATTTTGAGAATGTGAAAACCATGAGAGTATTTGTGATATATGGGGGAACTAATAATATTATGTTTTTGTGACAATCTTTTAATGTATTTGGATTATAATCCTCCATAAGTTTTATAAGGCTATACATTTATGATATGTTTAAGTAAATATTTGGAGGAAGTATTTATGTGTTCTGATTTTTTCAAAAACCTTTGTTAAAAGGCTATTTAGAAATAAACCTTATTTCAAGGATTGGTCTTATAAAAGGACACAATGTATGCTGGGTGAAAATAGATCAATTCTAGAAAGGATGTGGGTCTTGATCCCTTGATTGAAGGACAATAGGGGTTTCATGCCTACCATTGACCTACACGATGTCCTTGTTAAAGTATAATTATTTTGGATGAATAATTATTTATGGTGAAAAAACTAGTGTTAATTATATTTTTTTAGATTAATGTATTAACCAAATTGATTTTTTCACGAAAATTAATAGACAAATAGTTATAATTTTCATTATTTTATGTGACTAAAGAACATCTAAAAGTGTATTTTATCACTTCAAGCACCAAAGTTAATTTATGGATGCCCATTAAATGAAGTAGTGGATGAAATAGACATTTTTAAAAGAAAGAATAAATAATGAAATTTGGTTTATATAAATATATAATTTATAATATTTTTTAATAAAATAATTATCAATGCTATAATAATTATCAAAAAACAGTTTTCAAAGTACCTAAAGTTTTGTGGAAATTATGTCCTTAAAAATCATCAAAGACTAATGAGTTTTAGGCCCTCATCGTTTCATTGATCATTCAGATGTTCAAGATTGATGACCTCAATTACTCCCTATAATTTTTTATGCTTTTCTTTCACATCCAATCTTCACTCCCAACCAATGTTCGCATATGTGGAAAATTAGTTTAAGGTTAAATTAGGTAAACATTATGGTTCCAGATTTCACATTTGAAGAGATTTTTAATATTAAATATTTCTATGTTGGTTTATATGAATTCTAATTTCAAGTATTAAACCATTTATAGCCCCTATGATTTTCGAGCTTGAAAATAATTTTTAAGGGGGTAGAATGTTACAAGAAGCGATTTTGTGAATTATTATTCTTACATAAATTTATCATTTTTCTATATTTCATTTCAAATGACACTAGAAATAGTTATTTATATATATATATAATCACAAATTCAAAAATTCAATTCACATGGAATCGACTTGTCTTTCATGACACGAAATACCGACTTGTCTTGTGCTACTCGGAACACTGATGTGGCCTATATTACACACAACACCAAGTTTCAACGAATCATAATTTTAATAGGATTTTTTTATAAAATAGATGTTAAACATAGTGAAATGAATTTTAAAAACTTATCTTCAAATATTTTTTAAAATGGATTTATAGAATTAAAAATTATTGATAACTAATGATATTATTTTTGTTAAAGTCCTTTTTTATGTTTGAAAATATTATTTTCTCTAATAAACATATTTTAAAAATAAAATTAATTATTAAAAATTTTTAAATAACAAATTTTAAAATAAACATAATATTTTAATTTAGAATGTCAAAATTAGTTAATGGTTATTTTTTGGGATTTTTCTGAGAAACCTAAATTTTTGATGAATAGGAAAAAATACTGCATTTTAGATAATAAATGAATTTCTATTTCAATAAATATTTATGCCAAATTATATTTTATATTTGTTTTAAGGTCTAATTAGAGAAATTATACAAGCATTAATACAATTTTGGTCATTATTTAGAATTTAATTTTGTAATTGAATTTGAAAACATAACATACATTTAACATTTTTCAACTTTAAAACCCTTAATTTCATCCCATCAGTGGGATTAACATTAATATTAATTTTACCACTTCTATTAATAAAATTTAGAAAAATAGACAAAAACCATCATATTTAGTATAATATTTATATTCTAATTTTATCTTGTTGATGTTTGGCCAAAATTATTAGTAAAAGTGATTAAAATTAATCAAAATAATTAGGAAAAAGTATGTCTAATTGGGGACTAAACATTAATATTTGGGGACAAAATTTCCTAGACATCTATAAAAAACCAATTTTATGGCCATTAGTTGTCCGTTAACAGTCCATTATTGATTTATTATGGTTTGGAAAGTATTTGTTTAGGTAATAAGATGTCACGACCCATCCTCGGGGCCCATGCCGTGACTACACCTAGCCCGCCTTCCATAGGCCATGGGCTGGCGACTAGAAACAAAGACATAAATCCCGATAAAAGGGAAGACATTGCCTTTATAAATCAAACAACACCACAGAGTATGCAAGCTGAAGTAAACACTAAGTAAACTCGGTATAAAAGTAAGTGCTGGAATGTAAATTGGCCAGAGTACAAACCCAACTGAAAGTAAAGTACAACTGAAAAGAAAGTACAACAGCGGAAAAGTAAAGCCGCAACGCCGAGCTGTCCACTGGAATTCCCACCTGAAGGCTAGGTATAGATAGTATCCTCAGCTCCTCAGGACTGGTCGTCTGCTCCATATACGTCCCATCTAGTGATCCTCCTCCAGGAACCGTCCATCTCCACAAGCCTCTACCTCGATCAGCGATGTCCGTCGTCTGCATCCAACACAATGTAGTGCGGGCATAGCCCGTGCAGGGGTGAGTTTATGATACTCAGTAGGGACCCCGAGACCACAGTTGGCATCTTAGAATCCACGAAGGATAAACCAAAAAGGAAAGATACAATCACGATGTATCAACAACACTACATAGGTATATTCCCATACATATACCTAAGTCATCAGTTACAGTTTGTCTCCAACTCCCAAGCACCAAACAGTCCACAAAGGAAAGAAAAACCCAGTCCACAAGGAAAGCAAGTCAATCACATCGATGAGAAGATTGAGAATCAAGAATCAGCTCACATAGGTATACACTTTGTAAGGCGATAGAGATGATCAGACGTAGCCACTGATTCATCTAATCTGTTGGACCCACATAGGATACAAGACCAGCTAAGCTGTTGGACCCAAAAAACATACAAGACTAGCTACTCTGCCGAACCCACACAGGATACAAGTACAGTGGTCAATACAGCCGGACCCACATAGGATACAAGAATATTAATCATCATCGTCGAACCCATGGAGGATTCCAGAACGGTCGTCATTGCTGCTGAACCCACGGAGGATCTGAGTACAGTCATCATCGTCACAGTCACAGCCAGCTCTAGAGTTTTCCGCACACAGCATGCTCAATTCCGGGAGGGTCCGCTCCTCGAGCAAGAGAGAGAGAGAGAGATAGAGAGAGATAGATTCTTTACATAAACTATAAAGAAGTCTAGATTTTATGTATCCCAAAGTTCCGTCTTGTCAAAAGAAACCCAACATGATAGACAGTGCGTCAATTGGACACCCGGTCTGAGAGATGTTGGCTTTTCCGTTCCAGGGGCCTGGTTGGTTTTTAAGCTAAAACCAACCTGATCATACAGCAGCTACATCCAAATCTCCAGCGGAGTAAGCCATATGAACTGTCTCACTATGAGGAAACCAAAAAAGTCGATGGCACGTCAATCAGACGTCCGGAGATCGAGTTATAAGCATTTCCACTCTGAGGGCCCGATTGGTTTCATGTTCGAACCAACCCGGACATACCCAAGTTTCTTTGAAACCTTTAGTGTAATATACCAAAACGACCACCTTGATCCAATTATCCCAACGCAACTGACGGTTCATCGATCGGAGGTCCGTATCCCATGATATGGGCAAAAGACCTAATGTGGTCCGAAATGGGGGGTATGGGCTCGGCCCGACCCGGCCCAACCCCCCTGGGTCGGCCCAAACCGGTTCTGGCCCAGGAGGGTGCGGCCCGGACCGGCTGGATGCAGCCAGTAGGCCGAGTAGGGGGGGACGCGGTCCCCCCTCCCTTTGCGCTCCGAGGAAGCGGCGCCCAGTTCCGCGTCGCCTTTGGATCCCGCGCGGCCGCGGGATCCGATCCCCTGCCACCGCGGCTCCTGCTGGCGGCGCGCCGGGGCGCCGCTACAGTGCCGGTGGGGCACACCGGCAGTGTCTTCCACAGACCACCGGACGCGCTCCGGTGGTCCGATTTTCCCACCGTCTGCGCCTGTGCCCTTCTCGGGGCCCGCTCTTCACTGCGACGGCTTCTATATGCCGTTGCGGTCCCATTTCATTGTCGCCCATCCATACGTGCACAAACAAATAAGTTGTAGATGGTCGACGGGCTGTGTTTGTTCAGCTCGAGCCTTCCTTGTTAGCCTATAACAAAATCCAAGGATAAACAAGGTTTTCCATTGTATGAAGAACAAACTAGCGGTGGGTTCGGACTTGTTCGTTAGTCCGCACCCACGGCGTCCGTGGTTCAACCAATACTAAAAATTTCAGACCACATTCAGGATATAAGAATCACATAAGGAAAAATTATTCAAACTACCCTACCTCAACATGGAAAATGATCTCCGACGCAACGGGGGGTAAGGATCGTAGGCATCGTCGGGGCGCGTCGAGGAGGAAGCATCGTCTCCTCTCTTGCCGCAGAGAAAGGTAAGGTGGCACATCATCGGTCTACGAGGAACCGTCATTCTTCATCATCCTTTGTCAGAGGCCGACATTCTTTGTCGTTCTTCATCAGAGGCTGGAGTTCTTCGTCGTTCTTCATCTGAGGCCAACGTTCTTTGTTGTACAACGAAGTTCCCCTCCTTAATAAATAAATAATAGGTTCCCCTGTAATTTTATTTTCTATGCAAAGAAACTCTCCCGTAATTAATTCACCACCCTAATTAAAATGTGTTGAAATTTAATTAAGGATGGGAGAGAGAAGGTTCCCCATAATTAAACGTGTTGGCAGTTTAAATTAAAAATGGTAAAAGGAAGGTTCTTCATTAATGAAATGAGGAGTTACCCAAAAATTAATCAAAGGATATTAATGGAGGAAACGTCATGGGAACAGTAGGGGAATAAATGAGGTCATAAGAAATTAAATGGTGGGGCTATTGTGGGAACCACCTCTCTAACCTCCTCACTTGGGTAATTAAGTAGCTATAGGCCCCACCCTTAACTACCCACGGGAGGGAGTAATCTCCTTTAGTAAGAAAAATTGTTCCGAAATTTTTTTATTTCTTAAAAAAAACCCAAAAATTTATCTTCTCCTATTTTACGAACACAACTATGGTAAGTGACCTCTTATGAAATTACCAGAACAACGATTTCATCAGTGCCATTGGATTTTAATTCCGAGCACCGGTTCAAAAGTTAGAATAACCCGCTTGTCCGTTCACTGAACGTATCAGAGCTAAACTTCAAAAATTTATTCTGGGCACACCGGGCCTCGGAATCAAGCTCCGTCAGAATCCACAGGCTTATAAAATTCCAAAGTATTTTAAAAAAATTTCCTTGAAATTTCGTGGTCTTTACATTACTCCCATCTTAGGGATTTACGTCCCATAAAGCTATATCATAAACTAGGGAAACAAATGAGGGTACTGAGCACGCATATGAGCCTCCCGCTCCCATGTGATCTCCTGGAGGATCCCGTGTAGCCAACGAATGTGCACCAGAGGTATTGAACATCCATATAGGACCCGCTCCTGTCGATCCTCATTCTCAACCGGGACCTCCACAAAAGTTGCCCTGTCATCGATGTCCAGCTCCCCATGATTGATGATACGTGTTGGGTCGAGCATGTATCTCCTCAGCTGAGATACGTGGAAGATGTCGTGCACCTGGGGAAAATGAGGTGGAAGAGCCAGGTGATAATCCACCTCGCATATCCTACTGAGATCCTGGAAAGGCCAGATGAAGTGCGGAGATAACTTGTCGTCCCGGCCAAATCTCTGTAATCTATGTCGTGGTGAGACCCATAAGAAAACGTGGTCTCTATCCTCAAACTCTAGTGGTCTCAGCCCCCTGTCAGCATAGGACTTCTATCGGCTTCGAGCAGTCCTCATATGCTCATGGATGATCTTTACCTTCTCCATCGTGGCCTGGACCATCTCTGGTCCTACAAGTGCTGACTCCCCAGGGTCTGTCCAGCAAAGAGGTGATTTTCAAGGTCGGTCGTACAAGGCCTCGTATGGTTCCATCCCGATGGTGGAGTTGTAGCTGTTGTTGTACGCAAATTCCACCAAGGGTAGGTGATCCTCCTAGCTACGATGAAATTCTAGGACACAAGCACAGAGCATGTCCTCGAGAGTCTGAATGGTCCTCTACATCTGACCATCCTTCTGTGGGTGAAAGGCAGTGCTCAGGCATAGCTGTGCCCCGAAGGCCTCCTGCAACCCCTTCCAATGCTGGGAAGTAAGGCGATCATCTCGATCAGAGACGATAGATTATGGAACACCATGAACCGTGTGATCTTCTAAACGTAGAGGTGTCCTCATCTCTCTACTGAGCCCTGCTCTCTGATCTGCAGGAAGTGGGCCGACATGGTAAGTCAGTCTATGATCACCCAGATGGCGTCGTGTCCTCTGGAAGTACATGGTAGCCCCATCATGAAATCCATGGATATCTCATCCCACTTCCACTCTGGGACCTCTAAGGGTTTTACCAAGCCTGCAGGTACCTGGTGCTCCACCTTCACTTGCTGGAAAGTGAGGCATTGAGAAACGAACTCCGCCACAACCTTCTTCATACCCGACCACCAGCACTGTCGTCTGAGGTCTTCATACATCTTTGCTACTCTAGGATGTACCACTGGAGGGGAAGTGTGGAACTCCCTCAGCACCTCCTCCTACAAAGAAACTGGTACCATGGTACATCCCCTGAAAAGGATGACGTGCTCTCCTCCTACAAAAAATACATCAGGCGTCTGTCCTAAGGATATCTATTCACGTCGTGTCTCACAGTCCCCGTCCCCATGCTGTGCCTCTCTGACCCACTGTTGTAGTGGAGGACTGACTATAAGGGACATAAGATAGGTTTCCCCATCACTATCCATGAAGGATATCTGAAAAGCGGATAACATCTTCGTCGCCTCTCCAAGTAGCTGGATTCCCGACCTCCTGTAGAGAGCATCATCTACAACGTTTCCCTTCCATGGAGTATAGACTATCTCAAAGTCATAATCCTGGAGGAATTCGAGCCATCTCCACTGTCTCAGGTTCAGGTCCTTCTGTGAGAAGATGTACCTGAGACTCTGGTGGTTAGAGTATACTGTAAAGATCTCGCCCATCAGATAGTGCCACCACATGTTCAAGGCAAAGACCACGGTTGCTAACTACAGGTCATGGGTAGCATAGTTCTACTCATACTTCCTCAACTGCCGTGAACCGTAAGCGATCACTGCTCACTCCTTGATCAGGACACACTCGAGTCCGGTCCCTGATGTGTCACAGTAAACTACGTACCCTACGCCCTCCTCTGGTAGCCTCAAGATGGGCGCACTGGTCAATCTCCGCCTGAGATCCTGGAAGCTCTACTGACATCTATCGGACCACACGAAGGGTTTCTGATTCTTCGTCAAAGATGAAAGTGGTGCTGCAACTCTGGAGTAGTCTGGCACAAATCTATGATTGTACCCAGCCAGACCGACAAAACTCAGCACCTCCGCCACGCTCCTGGGTGGCTCCCAAGAAAGTACTGCTTCGACCTTCGCGGGATCCACTACAACTCCCGCCTTTGAAATGATGTGCCCCAAGAATTTAACCTCTCGTAGCCAGAACTGGCACTTTGAGAGCTTACCATAATGCTAGAGCTCTTATATTGTATCCTTTATAACCCATAAGTGGTATGCGTGCTTCTCCTCAGTGGTCGAGTAAATCCGTATGTCATCAATGAAGAGTACGACAAACCTATCGAGGTAGGGCTGGAAGATCCTGTTCATGAGACTCATGAACACCGCTGGAGCATTGGCCACCCCGAAGGGCATTACCAAGAACTCATAGTGGCCGTAACGACACCTGAAGGCCATCTTATGCCCATCCTCATCCCGAACTCAGAGCTGATGATTGCCTGACTTGAGGTCTATCATCGAGAACCAACGTGCTCCCTTGAGCTGATCAAAGAGGTCGCCATTCCTTGGAAGTGGATACATGATCCTCACGGTCACCTGGTTCAGGCGATGATAATCGATACAGAGTCGCAAGTCCCCATCCGCCTTCTTGGTGAATAGGACCGGAGAAGCCCGGGGTGAAACACTAGGTTGGATGAAACATTTCCCCTGTAAGTCCTCCAGCTGTACCCGCAGCTCACGAAGCTCAGTGGGAGCCATCCGATATGTTGGAGTGGATTTCGGTGATATCCCGGGGTACATGTCAATATATAAATCTACCTCCATGCGAGGATGTAGTCCTGGAACATTGTTAGGAAAAACATCCGCATATTGATCCACCACTATAGGAAAACTCAGACTCTGCACGTCAACTGCTCCGAGGATGAGACTGGCCAACTGATGTGTGATCGGCTCCCTCTCCTCTGTGTGAGTCCATCCTATGCTACTAAGGTTCCCTTCTCACCAGTGAAGGTGAACCTGGTCCCATCCATGTAGACACACCGCACCTTGAACCTAATATAGTTGATCTGAGCATGGACTGTAAATAACCAATCCATACCCTAGATAACGTCGTAAGGCCTCAACGCAACTACAAGAAGATCCCAGCCGATGCTCTTGCCTCCTAGAGTAAGATAACACTTCTGGAACCAGTGCATAATCATCATGTTTTCTCCCATAGGAGTATCTAGCCGCAAGGATCGATCCAACGACTCCATTGGAATCCCCGAGCTCTGAACAAGGGCATCAGCAATAAAAGAATGACTCGCACATGTGTCTATAAGAACTGTAGAAAGGGTGGAGTAGACACAGATAGTACCTCGAATCATCTTGGGTGCGCCGTGGTCATAAGCCTCTACTGCCTGGAGCTGAGCCTGCCTCTTCCCGCCGGCTCCCTATGGTCGGGGTGTATCTCCTGGGGGTGGTGGTGGTAGAGCCTCGAAGCATCGTCCACCACCCGCTGCTCGGCCAGCTCCTCTGCCTCGTCTACCGGCTCCCTAAAGGCCGCCATGGTCGAACCTCTGCCTTTTCCCAGGAGGTCCCTCCACTGTTTTCTGCTCGTCTTCATGGCGGGTCGGGCAGTCACGAGGCATGTGGCCCTCCCCGCCACATGCATAACACTGTCTGCTCCTCGGAAGGCTGGCTCTGCGCCGTGTGCCCCGCATCGCCGAACCCGTATCCTGAGGTCACCCACCTAATGACCTGGTCCTCTTGGACCCCTACGTCGTCTTTCGACTGCCTACTGCTGAAGACTCCGATCCATGCCATCTTGCGGTGGGTCTCACTGCTGACGGCTGCTCGGAGAAAAATCTCTCCACTACCAGGGCTCGCTCTAGCACCCCCGCCTGAGTCGGGATGTTGAGTGGAATCGTCGAAGCTCTGATCTCATGGCTCTTCCCCTACTCAAAGATCCAGGCCCGGAAGAATGAGTCCCATACCATGTCTGTGGAGTAGCACGAGAGGTCGGTAAATCTCGCCGAGTACTGGGCTACCGACATGCTGCCCTGCCGCAGCTGTAGTAACTACTAGATGCGCACTGCATGAAGGGTGGTTGGAACAAACTCTGAGCGGAGGATGCTCTCAATGTTTGTCCAATGTAGAGATTCCTCATCAAGCACCTAAAGAATCAGGCCCCACCATTTATCTGCTGCTACGTGTAGGAGACTCACAGCGAGGGTCACCATGAGGTCTGTTGGTGTCCCTACCAACCTGAAGACTCTGACGATGGACTCCAGCCAATCCTCGGCTGCCTGAGGATCCATCTCTCCATGAAACATGGGTGTCCTCTTCCTCTGAAACTTGTGCAACGTGCTCAGGTGGCGTGCACTCTCCGCTGCTAGGGCTAATGACATTGGTGTCTCGGGGGGTAGAGGTACTGTCGGTGCCTCAGCTATAATGGGGCCCTGCACTGGGGCCTCGTCACTCGGTGGGCTTCCATCTCACACAATGCTCTGAACCCTAGCTAGCTATCATCATGGGGCCATCCTGAAAAGAAACAGGTGCACCACGATTAATACAGTATACCTTATGAGTTGACACAAAGTAATCACAACGAAAACTTTTGAGACACACATGCAATCAATGTTTTCGTGCACTGAGTCGGAAATCAGATGTTAGGGTCCTGGTGTATGGATACGTCAGTCGCCGCACCAACACTGGACTCCCTGGACTGATAACCACACTCATTACTTTAAACATTATTTCTCCACAGAGAAGAAATTATTAGAGTCATGAGTTCTACGGTAGAACCGACTCCTCTAATACGAATTTGTCACGACCCGTCCTCAGTGCTCGTGCCGTGACAACCCCAAGCCCGCCTTCCATAGGGCAGGGGTTGGAGTCTATCACTAAAGGGGTAAATCCCAACAAAAGGGAAGGAATTTCCTTTATAAAGTAAACAACACCACAGAGTATGCAAGCTGAAGTAAACACTAAGTAAACTGTAAGTGCTGGAAAGTAAATGGGACAGAATACAAACCCAACTGAAAGTAAAGTACAACTGAAAAGAAAGTACAGCAGCAGAAAAGTAAAGCAGCAACGCTAGGCCGTCCACTGGAATTCCCACCTGAAGGGTGGGTACATATAGTCTCCTCAGCACCTCGGGTCTGGCCGTCCGCTCTGTATACGTCCCATCCAGTGATCCTCCTCCAGGTACCATCCATCTCCACAAGCTTCCACCTCAATCAGCGTTGTCCGTCGTCTACATCCAACACAACATAGTGTGGGCATAACCCATGCAGGGGTGAGTATACGATACTCAGTATGGACACCGAGACCCCCGAAGGTCTCTCAGAATTAATGAAGGATTAACCAAAAAGGAAAGATACAATCACGAAGTATCAACAACACCACTTAGTTATATGTCCATACTTTTACCTAGGTCATCAGTTACATTTCGTCTCCAACTCCCAAGCACAACGCAGTCCATAAAGGAAAGCACAACTCAGTCCAAAAGGAAATCAAGTCAATCACATCGATGATAAGATTGAGAATCAGGACTCAGCTCACATAGGTATATACTTCATAAGGAAATAGAGATGATCAAACATAGCCACTGATTCATCTAACCTGTCTGACCCACATATGATACAAGACCAACTAAGCTGTTGGACCCACAAAGGATACAAGACCAGCTACTCTGCCGGACCCACACAGGATACAAGTATAGAGGTCAATACTGCCAGACCCACATAGGATACAGGAATAGTAATCATCACCGTCGAACCCACGAAGGATTCCATCACGGTCATCATTGCTGCCGAACCCACAGAGGATCCAAGTACAGTCATCATCGTCGTCGTCGCAGCCAGCTCTAGGGTTCCTACACACAGCATGCTCGATTCTGGGAGGGTCTGCTCCTCGAGCAAGAGAGAGAGAGAGAGAGTTGATACCTCAACTCTCCCTAAGTCCAGATTTGATGTATCCCAAAGTTCCATCTCATCAAAATAAACCCAACGCAACAGACGGTGCATCAATCGGATGCCCGGTCTGAGAGTTATTGGCTTTTCCATTCAAGGGCCCGATTGGTTTTTAAGATAAAACCTACTTGAACATACTCCAGCTGTGTCCAAACCTCAATTGGAGTAAGACAAAATAACCGTCTCACTAAGAGGAAACCAACAAAGTCGACGACACGTCAACCGCACGTCCGGAGCTCGAGTTATAAGCGTTTCCGCTCCGAGGGCCCGGTTGGTTTTGTGTTCGAACCAACCCGACCATACCAAAAGTTCTTTGAAACCCTGAGTTTTATATATCGAAACTAACATCTCTATGTAAGGATTGAAACTCAACTGACGGTGCATCGATCGGAGGTCCATAGCCCAAGACAAGGGAAAAATACCGAAAGTGGTCTGAAATGGGGGGTCTGGGCCCGACCCGACCCGACCCAACCCCACTTGGGTCGGCCCGTACCGAGTCGACCCGACCCGGGTCAAGGTCTGGCTTGGTAGTGTGCGGCCCGGCCTGGTACACGTGACCCACCACGGCACGGCCGGGGGGGGGGGGGGTGCGTTGTCTTGGCCAGCGGGCCGAGCAGGGGGGACGCGGTCCCCCTTCCTTTGCGCTCCGCAGACGCGGCGCCCAGCGCCGTGTCTCCTCCAGATCCCACGTGGCACGGGATCTGGTCCCCTGCCACCACGGATTCTGCCAGAGGCCCGCCGGGGCACCACCGCCTCCGTGCGTCCGGCCGGTACCGGCCGCCGCCTCTGGAAGTGTCTTCTGCGGACCACCGAACGCGCTCCGGTGGTCCGATTTGCCTGTCGTCTATGCCTGTAGCCCTCTCGGGGCACGCTCTTCACTGCGACAACTTCCATAAGCCATTGCGGTCCAATTTCATTGTCGCCCATCCATACGTGCAAAAATAAATAAACTGCAGAGGGTCATCAGGCCGTTTTTTTCGGACCATGCCCTCCATGTTAGCCGATAACTAAAGCCAAGGATAAACAAGGTTTTCCGTTGTACGAAGAACAAACTAGTGGTGGGTTCGGACTTGTTCGTTAGTCCGCACCCACCGCATTTGTTTTTCAACCAACACTAACAATTTCACACCACGTCCGAGATATAAGAATCACATAAGGAAACATTATTCAAATTCCCCTACCTCAACACAGAAGACGATCGCCGGCGTTGGGGGGGGGGTAAGGATCGTAGGCGTCGTCGGGGCGCACCAAGGAGGAAGTGGCGTCTCTTCTCCTACAGTGGAGAAAGGTAAGGTGGAACATCGTTGATCTATGAGGAACCGACGTTCTTCATCGTCCTTTATCGGAGGCCGGCATTCCTCGTCTTTCTTCGTCGGAGGCCGGCGTTCTTCGTCGTTCTTCATTGGAGGTCGGCATTCATCGTCTCACAACGAAGTTCTCCTCCTTAATAAAAAATAATATGTTCCCCTATTATTTTATTATCCACGCAAAGAAACTCTTTTGTAATTAATTCACCACCCTAATTAAAATGTGTTGACATTTAATTAAGGATGGGAGAGAGAAGGTTCCCCATAATTAAACATGTTGGTGGTTTAAATTAAAAAGGGGAAAAGTAAGGTTCCTCATTAATCAAAACGATGAGTTACCCAAAAATTAGTCAAAGGATATTAATGGAGGAAACATCATCGGAATATTAGGGGAATAAATGAGGTCAGAGGAAATTAAATGGTGGGGCTCATGTGGGCCCACCTCTCTAACCTACCCACTTGGGTAATTAAGTGGATGTAGGCCCCACTCTTAACTACCCACCAGAGGGAGTAACCTCCTTTAGTAAGGAAAACTGTTCCGACAATTTTTTTATTTATTTCTTAAACAAACCCCCAAAATTTAACTTCTCCTCTTTTACGAACGCAACTATGGTAAGTGTCCCCTTAAACAATTACCGGCGCGACGAGTTCATCGGTGCCCTCATATTTTAATTCCGAGCACCGGTTCAAAATTTAGAAAAACCCGCTCATTCATTCACTAAACATATCCGAGCTAAACATGGAAAATTTATTCCGGGCACATCGGGCCTCGAAATCAAGCTCCGTCAGAAGCCACAGACTCATAAAATTCAAAAGTATTTAAAAAAAATTCCTTGAAATTTCCGGGTCTTTACAGAACATGTGTACACGTAACTTATTTTCTTAATATCAAATTGAGTCATTTTACTTCCCTATAAAATCCCACCACCACTCCCACATCCACACACCTCTCAAACCTATTATGTTTTGAAAACATATTCCAAATAAAAATCATTTAAATGTTATATTCTTCCTAAAATCCTTCCCTTTGAGACAATTCAATCCATGGAATCCTTTTTTCTAATCCAAAAAGAGTTACCTAATTAAGAGGTAACATCTAATCTCAACTCCATTATTTTATTTTCATTCAACACCCATCTAATTTATTTTATCCATGAATGTATAAAAAAAGTGTATCCTCAATATAATAGGATGTTTTTATAATATTTTTTAACCTAAACTTCCAAAAAACTCTATATAATGGATATTGAATACACTATTTATGTGTACAGTGAACTACCACCCCACTAAATGATGATTGTTCAATTTTCCATACAACCTCTCATGGTGAATATTATGATTCACTATCTATTTATTTATGTTTTATATTATATGTATTCTTTAAACATATTTATTCAATTTTCAATAAATATCTTTTTTACTTTCCATTTGGTTTTAATATTGTAATTTTGTTTGAGGAACTGTGTGCTACCTCCCCCTTAATTTAATATGATTCATTCATTCATTACTTGGAAAGTATTAAGGATGGTTTTAGTTGATATATTAGACATATATGATATATTAGATATAATATAATGATGATATATATATATATATATATATAAATTTATGTATTTTTCATTCTTTTATTCAACACAATAATAAAAAACAAATAGAGTTCATGCATACGTACGACCTACCGTCTTCATGAACTGTGTATTCCTTCTAATACAAATATATTCTAAAAATTATTATAATACACATATACAATACATAAGTGATAATTATATCATTATTTAGACTCTTTTAATCATGATATAAAGTATAAATACCAATGATATAAAAAATTACGAAACATGTGAAGAATAAAGCGAATATTACTTGAAGTGAAACATTAACATAGGATTATTAACAAATGGGTAACATATAGTTTTTATCAAACTATTTATGGTATTAAATATAATAATGTATTTAGGTAATATCCTTTTATTTAATTCATTTTTATTATAAATATGGTTTGAAAGAGTATGATGAGGGTCAATAGATCAGGTAAGGGGCTTTCATCTCAATTTTTATTTATGTGAGATAAATGATATGTTTGCTACTCTTTCCTTTTATATGGTTATGTTATTAACATTATTTTATTCTATTTATATTATATATAAATTTATGGGTATTCAAATTTCTATTTTATGATATTTATTTCATGGAGATTATGTTTCAAAAGTTACCAAATCAGTGAAATCGTTTTCTCTTAATTTGACTTCTTTGAGACTCATGTTTTTTTATGCACCTAAATGATCCTTAAATGTGTATATAATTAAATTTTACGTGTTATATAAATAAAATACCTCTTATCCTGATATTTTAAGTTTCATTTATTTTTTTTCTACATGGAGATTATGATCCCATGATACCATATTATAATATTTTATTGAAATGATCTAATCGCTTTTCCAGATTATTTAGGTTGATGTTAGATTTATTGAAATTTTATAATCCATATATCAAGAAAATTCATGAATTTAATTCTCCATTGGATACTAATTATTCATTCATACATTGGTACAATTTTTACACTCTTCAGTATATATGATTGTTGAAATTTATTTTATGAAATCCCGACTTTACCATATCTTCTTTCAGAAATTTGTCTTCATTTAAAAAATGTTTTCAAAAAAGTATTTACAATAATATTTTATTAGTCTCATATGATAATTAAAATAAATTTTTACCCATTTTTATTTTACCAATGTTTTCAAATAAATCTTCTTTTCACTTTACGAGTGAGCCACTTCTCTAACATTTTTACCATGTAAAAGGAATGTTCTTCTTAGCTCGTATGAAATATATAGATTTATCCACTATCAATCTTTTGAAGAATTTTTCTCAATTTATAAGGTAAATTTTGAATAAAATGTTTTAAAATATATTTTCAAAGAAATTTTTTTAAAAACGTTTTCATGTTCCTTTTATAAGTTTTCAGGGAAAATGGTTATTAAAAAAGTTATCATGAAAATTTTATAAGTTATCAAGGAATTTTTTTTTCAAATTTTTTTTGAGCTTATTTTAAACATTTTCAATGAAAATTGGTTCAAAACTATTTTCAATCCTTACTTATTTGTTTTAAAACTGTTGTCATAATAATGGATTTCAAAACATTGTCATGAATTATTTATAAGTTCTCAAAGTGTTTTCCAAGAAAAAATATTTTTAAATGTTTTGAATCTTAATTTAGATGTTTTCATGGAAAAATTTTCTAAAAAATTATTTATATGTTCTCAAAGAATTTTCTATGATAATTATTTTCAAATATATTTACTTACTAGAAATCCATTTTCAATGAATAAAGTATATTTGTCTAATGAAACATTTTTGAATGAAATTTCAATACTATTTTCCATCTAAGATGAAATATGTTGATGTAACTCATTCCCTTCAAGGATATGATATAGAGGTTCCATTTATATTAATTCATTTAATGTGTTATGAATAAGGTCATGGTATTTATGAAACTTGTTTCTCTTTCATGGGCTATGTGTTTAAGAAATTTGTTTCTCATTCACAGCATATATTTTTATGGAAAATGTTCATCTTTCACAGTTTTTTATTTTGATGAAATGATAATGAAACCTTTATCTTTTTTCACAGGTTGTGATATGTTTACATGGTTATGATACACATTTCATTTTTTGGTTTATGATATGTTTGTTTTTAGTTTTTGGAACATGAATATATGATTTCATTATGAGATGGGTGTGACCTATATCTCCTTACAATTCACTAGGTAATTATTTATGTCACACGAGATAAACTAAGATGGTATTGGGAATGAATGATGACTACTAATATGTCCATGGTAGGGAACCATGAATACCAATATTGTTTGAGGAGTGAACTCATGCTACTAAGATGGACATGGGAGTGAACCATGAATACCATGATTGTGTGTGATGTGAACTCATGCTACTAAGATGGACATGGGAGTCAACCATGACTACCAAGATGGTATGCAGAGTGAATGAATACTTCCAAGATGGTCTTGGTAGATATTCCTTGAAAAATATGAAAATAATATTATATACTTTTGTGTCTTCCACAAATTCATGTTTTATTCTAATATTTTGATTTCATGGATTATGTATTTTATTATCATTTGATTAAAGTCACATGAACATTCCTTATTCCATGATTCATTTATATGATATTTTATATGTAGGGTATGATCTTCTACTTTTAGGATCATCTTATCATACCATTATGCTCATAATTATGTTCAAACATCTCTATTATTTTCCTTTAAAAATCATTTATTCTCACCCCATTTTTATGTTTCCTTTACCCATGTAATGATGAATGGTTTTACTTAGAATTAATAAAGTGGGAGATCATTATGTGAAATTTTGAAGATCTTAACTATGATATAAGATTAAGTTTCCATATTTTTAACAACACTAAACTATTACAGTTCTCTAACATGTATTTTTGTAATGTATTTAATATTCCTATAAAATGATGTAATATCAATATATGTCAATCTTGGGTTACTATAGTTACCATCACTACTCTCCATTTGTTCAATATAGGACGTCATAATGGCATAGCTCTACAATTTCAGAGCCCACTCCTTAGACATAATTTATAACATGTAGGGAAATAATGTAAGAAAAATGATTAATGAAAAGGGAATGTTCAAAGACACACTATAATCAGAAAATTTTTCTCAGGCTCCTCATGGATCTCAGTCTAGTTTATTGGATAAAGTCATATAAGGGTGAAAAGAGACACAATTTACCACCCATTATCAAGATCATTTTTGGTAAAATTTTCACATTTACAAAAAAATAAGGAGAGCATTTAATTTTAATGGTGTTATTTATTTTGATTCATTAGTTTTTTTAATTTCACTTAAATAGTTGGGTTATATATATTTCTATTTACAATTTTCAAGGATGAATAAAATGTATAAATAAAAATGTGGTGTGTAATTATTATTAACAATAACATTTTCAATCCCATGAAAACAATGGTTTGTGGATCAACATTATACTATTTTCTAGTCAAGTCATATTCTCTAACTGATGTCGAAAAACACTATTTGGTTAGGGTAGACACATTAAGATCAAATTGTATTTTTCTCAGTGAGGAATTAAAATCTAGAATATATATATATATATATATCAAAGTGATAAAGAAATAATATCCATTATAGGAAATGAAAAAAAATTAAAATAGACATTTCATAGAACAATGCATGATACTTTAACCCCAATGATCCTAGTTGGATGTTTTCCTTGATACTCCCCAATATCATCAGGCAATAGTAAGTCAATTATCATTTGGATGAAAATTTTATCAAGAATATTAATGATGGAAGTCAAGTGAGTTACCCAATAGTGACATCAATGAAAAAATAACAGTTCAATCCATGAAAAACATTCACCCATACTAGGTATTTTGGGTTTCCCTTTTGACTGATTTAGCTACACCCTAAAAAAGGATTATTTCCAAATTATAATTTCCTTGTCTTATATCTAATAAAAAATAGTAAAAAATGAAAATTATTCTTTGATAAAACATTATATAATCTTTCACTGTGTGACACATAATGGTTCCCCAAGATTGTGCCCACAACACATCATGTGAGCCTCCCCAAATGATAGAGGCTCTCGAAAGGAAGTGAAATCATAAGGTGGGTTTGTGGGGAGTCTATGACCTCATCAATAAAAGTGATCATTGAAATATATTTTAGAATTTAAATAGGAGAATAAAAAATAAGAAATAAAATAATCATAAAAAATAGAAATAACCCAAGAAATAAAAATGATTAACTGGTAGAAACTAAATAACCAATAAGTTTCAAATGATAAGGATTATCATACAATACAAAATGAATATACACATGTATTTGGGACTAAATACATATAGTACATTCTATCAAAGGATAAAAAGGATAAAAAATGATACAATGATAATCTTGAGCATGGGATCATTCCTCTACCCCCAAACTCTCTCTTATGTTGTAATTGGATGATACATCAGAAGCTTTATGATTCTCATTATCCATACCTACAATCATAAAGTCTATATGAGTACTTAAATATGGCCGTGTGAGTGTCTGATATAATATCACCAGGCCACCACTCATGGTGTCTAGGAAAATCCATTTCATGAAATAAATAAATTATAGTGTTCCATAATAATAAGTGATGTCATGTAGATAAATGAATAAAATAATTTAGTCTATCTCTTAATTGGATAACCAAATAATACCACCATCATTGGCCTAATACAGTTTTCTAAAAAAAGGAACATTTTTAGGTGATATGTTATGAGAAAGGAACAGAGTAAATAAACACCCAAGGAAGACATATCCCAATATTTTTCATGGGATTGGTGGTGTAATCACATTGAAAACACACAAACATTCATATAATATAAATATTTCACATCAAATATAATGAGAACAAACATGCCATTATATATAATGGTGGATTTCTAATCCCATCATAGGAGATCAATAATGAATCCCTTGGGTTGTTATAGAAACCAAAAATATAACTAATTCCATGTATTTAATCCTTTTAAACCCATAGAGAACACCTTCTATCATTGAAGGAATGTAAAAATTGAGTCCATACAATATTTCACATATAGTGTATTGGGTTTCACCTGAGGCATGGTGTATTCATCATTCCAATGAATCTAACCTCAGGTAATCCCCTATCGATCCAGTATCACCCAAGATTATGCATAATATTTCTAGAGATCTCGTAAATGGAATGCCAATGTATCAAAATACAATTCAATTATGGCTTAATAGAAGACAAAAAGTCCATTAACAACATCCTTAATATAGAAGGCATGTTCCCTCATGTCCCATAGATGGTGATCATAGTATGTGAATCACACATCACAATGAATTGAATTTACATTTACATGTCATCAAGAATAATTTAAAATTTTCAATCTATGAATCCTTATATGTTATATTATTATATCCAATCCACTTTCCCAATAATCAATAAGCATGAGATATTTACCAAGGAATATGTGGATAAGTAAGAACCTCATGTATTAGGTACACATCATTGAATAAATGAATAGGAATTTCATAAGGCAATTAACAAAGGAATCTAAAAAATGTACATAAGAAATTTAGAATGGGATAGGAGTATGAACTTAATCATCAATATATGGGGGGAAACTAAAGGCCTAACAAGTTATATCAAAAATAATTATTGGATTAAGGTATTAAACCATTTTACTAGAAACACACACATACACACCAGAGGAGGATAACCATTTTAGGAATTCATAAAATTTTCACTGGTGGTGTGCACACCCAAGGGAGTGTCCATCACAAGAAAAACACCACAAATATGGGTTTCAATTTAATGTAGGGTTTTCCATTACACAAGGAACCATTTTAATTAATTTATTTAATATATTTAATGAATATTATGAAGGATACCATGGGAGGCACAATGGAATTCCATTTAAAAAGTGGGAAAAGAAGTGGGAGAGGACTGAACCCCATACCTCAAAGTATTAGCAGTCCACTCACCCATTGTCGATTCTATTATTAAACTAGATTAGTTGAAAATGGAGAATAATCAATCTCTATGAAAATATGGGGAAAATTTTACCCCAATAATATGAAATAGAGGATAAAAGAAAAATTAAATATATGAGAGTTGATGAAAGATTTTACCTCAAGCAACTTATTGCATCTAATGGTGATATATTTGGATCTCGATTAATGGAGAAAGCACCAACCATATGAATTAGGGAGAATAATATAATGCATGTGGGAGTGGACAAAAACTTAATGCAGTAGAATAGGGAAAATTGAATGCGGTGTAAATCATTTAAGAAATAAAAAATTGTAATTTCACCCTCAAAATAAGGGCATTGGGTTTGGCTAGATGATTAGCCAAACCCTGTTCCAACCTTGGGACATGTGCTTTGTAAAATGGGTACCTCACATATTCAATCACATAGTTTGAAAATTAATTTGAAAAATCATTTGTGACATCTCATTCCCAAACCAATGTAGCATTTTATAGTCTTGCACCTAGGATATTAGGGTTACAGAGACTCTGTGTGTCACCTTACACCCCACCATCTATAACCACAGTATTTTGGAAAAAAATGCACATTGGGAATCATAGTTTATAATAATTGTGCATCCATTTTTTCCTCTTAAATTTTTGGGGATCTAGGTTCCGAAAAATCCCCAACTATAGGAACCCAACCCTTACTCTAGTAGGGAAATAACAAAGAAATTGAACAAAATTTTAACGGGTCATACCTGTTAGAGGAGTTGTACATTCATTATCCTTTAGGATTGGATTGATTTAGGATAATAATTGAGATGTCATACACTTACATCATGGAAAGAATGAGTTTTATATTTATAGTTATTGAGTACATTAATGATGTAAACCTTTAGGATTTTTAATACTTGTTATTTATTTCTAATACTATCTCACTTTTTATTTTTGAGCATACTTACTTGTGACACTTTTATATTAATTTTTTTGTTGAAAATTCAATCGTTGTTGATATATTATTATACCATATTGTAGTCAACAACTCATACAGATTTGGAACACCTTTCAGAACTTGTAAAGGTTGAATCAATTATTAGGGTACCAGGGAACCAGATATTGTTTTACATAGCATGGGTTTTATCCTCAACCCCTATCATAGCATCTACCATTATTTGAATTGTATATAGCATCTCATTTTCAATAATAACACATATATCTTTGGGAACCATCTTCATTTCATATGTGAATCCCAATTTATTGAAGATATTTACACTTTTTTATAACTTTTCAATCAAAATTTTTCAATACCATTCATGATCATCCTCATGGTGGGTGATCTCATCCAACATACACAAAAATGTCCAAAAATATTTGATATAATTTATTTTGATATGATATATAGATATGTTTTATTATAATAATTTATTCATTTTATGAGTCCTTAGAGAGGTGATAATTCCAATGAAATGGTTCTTTAAGAAGATATTTTTCATAAGTGTCTTTTCATACCCCTTATTAATTTAGAGATGATGATATATATGAGGAAATATAATTTTCCTGTTCCATCATGGTTGATTCAACCACTATATCTATATCATTTGGGAATTATTTTTCCTGATATACATATATATTTTTTTTAAATCCTATTTTGAATGAAAAAATATTTATTCATCCTTAGATAATACGGTTGTATTCTTCATTCAATAATTTTCATGAGAAAACTGATTAACAATTGTATAAAAATTACACGAACATTAATTACCATAATCTAATGAAATTTTTTATTTCTTTGATGTGTCTTTTCTCAATGCCATTGCACCTATTTGATTATTATTTTACAGTTTTTTAGTAGACAAGTCATTGATATTTACATTGAAATGATATTTGTAAGATTCTACAGATATATACTTCATATATCCTTTAAAAAGTGTTATTATATTATTAATAAATCATGATAAATAAAATCCAAATAGAGTATTGGTATTCCCTAAAATAAATGGTACGGATCAAATTAGGATATGCCCAGATTGAGATGATGTTGAATTAGTGTGCAGTTAATTTTAATCCAATTTCACTTTTAACTCCTAATTAACTCTTTGCTTCATTATTTAATGGATATCTCACCATTTATATATATTTAGTTATTCTAAAAATGAAAAATCTAACAGAAACAAAAGTGTACATTGGGGTTTGTAGATGAGGTTCACCTCTCTTAGGATAAAAATTTCCCCGATGACACAAGGTTTTTTCCAATGAATATAAATAACTTCATATTAAAAAAACAAGAAATTGGTATAAACTTTAACCAATTTTCATTCACCCAACCATTTACACTGTAATAACAAATATATTTTCCATGTTATGTTGCCAACCATCCTATTCCATTATAGATAAGAAGAAATCTCCTTATCCTTTTAGAGTAGATCAAACATAAAATTTCATGTCCCTCCTTAAAATGATAAGTCATGTACATACTCAATTTCCTAAATAAATTAATCTTATTCAATGTGAATCATACATTACCATTAGAATGTTTTTGGAAGAATCTCTTATAATGTTATCCTAGATGCGTTTAATTGTAGTTTTGGTGTAATCCATATTCTTCTTCTCCTCCTCCTTTATAACATAGGAATATAACATGGAAAACATATTATTCTATTATTCATTACATGATATGAATCCTTTTCATGCATTACTATCACAATAATTCAATATATTTGAAAAATCTTAGTTTTAAATAGAATAATTATCAAATATCTTTCTTCATATTTCAATATTTTACTTCTATAATATTTTAAATATGTTCACATAGTTGAGATAAAAAAATTATCTTCCCTTTTCAATGATTTTTATTCATTATGGACTCTAAAAATTTTATTTTTTCTTCTTTGAATAAGGAAACAATATATTTTGACATAATTAAAACCGATGAAAAATCAAATTATGAAATATATTTATGTCTCCCTGAAATCCTCAAATTAAATTTTTGGGATCTCCTAAATATTAAAAGATGATTATTTTATTTTATTACAACATTGACTCAAAAAAATTCCATATGATAAAATATTATGGAATTCCTATTTACTTATTTTACATAACCAGTATGAAAAACAATCTCATATTCTCATGTAGAACTAAGCCTATGGATATGGCATTATTTAATCAAATTGTAACTAAAATTAATTGTGAAATTATATCCTTCACTAGTGGTTAAATACTGGAGAAAATTTGTGCCTCATGATTCCTAACATTGAAAAGATTATACAACAAAATTTATTATTCTTTCTTAAACTATCATCTAACTAAAAAAATATCACTAAAATCATACTCTATCACACATGTAGCATCAAAATACATGAATTTCTTCATCACTGTATTTTATATATGTATAATTTATTCTAGTTCATTATTTCCATCATTTTGAAGCATATTTAATCAATATTTAAAATTAATTATATATTAATTATTTATTTATCAATGTTATGTACACAATATAGAAATAAAATCTCTCATAAAATAGTAATGTATCATTTCCATTAACCTGTTTTCCCCCCAAATTCCTATGTGTATTTTCTTATTCAAAATTTTAACTATAATATCCCATCTCGTGGTCCATATTCTTCTCCACTGTCTATATTGTTTTCTCAGGAATCATGCAGTGAATGATTACCGATTATTTGGTCAATTAACTGGAAATAGATGAATTTTTAATCATGTGTTTTATCAAATTATCATTTAGATTATTAAATTAAATCTTTATTCATGCAATTGATCATTATTAGTGTAGTGTGGAGCTCACCTTCGACATAAAATCACAACGTCAATCTTGTTTCAGCCTTCATGTAGTTCTCTAGGATATGGATACAAATTATCACATAAATTGAATACTTAATTTTTTTCATTATGAAAGTATAGTTCTAATAATTTTTAATTTACGTTATAATATTTTTAAGTATTTAATCAAAAATTTAATTTTAATATCTTCTCAGATATATTGCAATTATAAAGTAACTAATCATATAGTGAATACTTTACGAGTCTCTTAAATTAGTATTATGTATGTTAGATAACAAGTATATAACATTTATTAATTTTTAGAAAATAAAGAAATATCATCACACATACATGAGAATTACCCTTCACTTACTATTAATTGCATGGTTGACCCATACATAAATCATATGACTTTTATAGTTACCTTTACACAATATATTGGAATTTTTTTACTCATAGAAATTGATTGATCATTATATATTACCAAATTTGGTTGTATTGTTACCTATATTAATATTTTAATTATTTTTATCTAGAAAATAAAATTATCACATTACAATTATTCATTTTGTGAAAACCATTATATAGTTCTGAATTTTTCAATATTACCCACATATAACTGACTGACCATTAGAGTAACATTTTTAACATGCTAATAGACCATTACCTATTACCGATACTACCCTTTTAAGGATTATTATTATAAAAATATTACATAAAATATATTCGAAATTGTGTTATTTTAAAGGTGAATAGTTTTAAATATCCATAGCTTATCAAAATCAGTGATTTCTTATTCATCACCACAATTTCAATTCATTCATGAATAAAGGGAAATAAAATAGTCAAATTTAATCATTAATTAGGTCATCACTTAATAAATGTGTTTTTAATACTAATAAATTTATGTTTTAATCTCAAATACACAAGAATTATTTTTCTATATAAATCTCAAGTCGTACCATCTATATATTCAATGATTGAGTTTTCTAACTACTTCTAATCATTTATTTCTATAATAATATTGAATAATTATGAAAAAAACTATACCTAAAAATTGTTTCCAATAAATATTTAATGAAACACTTTGTGATTAATTCATCCCCCATTACCTAACATAACATTTAAAATAAATATACCAATTTTTCACCTATAATAGGATCTTTCCTCTACCCTCTTAAAACAAAACAAATTTCACAAAACACTCTCTAATAAATATATATTTCCCCTCTCATATGAACATATATCTCATTATGTATATTATCTATCAATTATGGAGACCTAAATATGTCATTATGATAGAACCTGTGTTCAAAATGAGAGAATACATCTTGTAAGTATATAAGATCATCTCCTAGTTTTTAAATTACCAAACAATACACATTATTTATAAAATTTATCCTCCAAAATAATGATCCCATATTTATATCATACTACATTTTATAAATATATTATATAAATATAAACTCAGTTGAATTCACTAAAACTACATGTTCTTCATTGGGTTGGTTCAACCAAATACATGAATGGTGTTTTAAAAAAATCATTTTCATAATGAATATTTGGGATGAAATTTAAAATAGTATTATATGATATTTAATATTAATATATATCAAAAATATGGTTGTAAAAGTATGAAAAAATAATAATTCTTAATATTTGGTGATAATTATTATAAGTAAATAAGTGAATAATGTATATCATGGATTCTATTATCATAAAACATAACAATAAATTCCATAAAATGAATAGTAAAATATCTAAAACATTGGAACCCAATCATTCTACAACCATTAATAATTATCTAATATGAACTTCTCATTAATGAATAATGATTCATATCTCCATTATGAAACATATATGTGAAAAATAGAAAACACTAGAATCCGAAGAAAAATATAAACAATATATGTACATTATTTTTAATGAAAATATTATTATTGTATAGTATCATTGTTAATATATAAGAATATGGTTTTAAATAATTGATAATCCTAGTTATGTTTTTGATAAGTGATGTTAAATCACTATTAAGAAAGTATAAATTAATGGAATGGGTTTTTTTACTAATCAAAATTTGAAATTGTTATTGATTATCTTATAACATGCAATAGGGAAAATTATATGTGAATCATTATAATATATATATATATTATTCTATTATAGTAAATAAATTAAATACTTTTCTTCTTACCATATATTTACCATATAGTTTTGAATTTAACGAAACTATTTTTTGTATGTTGAGTGAGCCATATCTCTTATTTTTGGTTGAAAATCATTCACCTAAATTTTCATTTTCTCTATTTTATTTTATATGTTTTTTTATATATGGTTATATTGTTTCGTAATATTATTTTAAATAAACTTTTAATTTTATTAAAACATTATAATTTGGTCATTTTAAAAAAGATCATTAATTTTTTTTCTTAGCTTCAGTAAAAATGTATGAAATGAATATTCTTTTTCATGTTTTTCACATGAATTAGTATTCCCCTTTAATCATCAATATTCATTAAAATTATTCATCATAAAATTTTTGTGGTTTTTAAATTAACTTATATTGTAGTTATTTTTTGAAATTTTTTAATTTCAAAAAAATAATGTTTTTAAAATGATTAAGGGGTATTTAGTCTCATTTCAAAAATACATGTTAATGATATTTTAAAGTTTTTTTCATCATTTCCAACAAAATTTAACCTTTTCATTCTTAACTAGGGATATGATATATTTAAATCATAATAAATCATTATATGTATGGATTGTGATCATTTTTGTGGTTTTTTTCCTAAAAATAATTTTATTTTAATCGTTAATTATCCTATGAAATTTTTTTGAATGTTTTCATATAAAGGTGAAATTCATATGTGTGGTTTTAATTAATTCTTGTGTTGTCCTAGAATTATTTATTTCTATAATTAATTAGGAAATTTTTAAATATAATTTGATTATTGAGAATGGGGATTGATACTATGTCCCACTAGTACACTATACACTAGGTTATGGGTTGGATAATAATAATACATTCTTCACTTGCATTGGATGTAGAATTATAATCTCATGATATCACATATTGAGGAATATGGTGAAAACCCAATATATTAAAGGAATATATATATTATATGATGAAGGAATTAGGTTAACATATGATAGATTTTGTTGATCATATTTTATGTATAATTATTATTATTTCTTGATACTCATAATAACGTTTTTGGTATTCCACAATGTTCAAAGAAGGAGGAATATTTTTAATAATGAGTGTGATGAAAATTGAAATGATAAATCCAATGGGAAACCAAAAAGGATGAGAGATGAATAAAAAAACCACATATCTATTTTCACCCAAATCTATCAACATATTAAAAAATAATAGGAATCTGGATGAAATATCAAATACACCAAGGATGTAATAACTATCCATTGAGTCCTTCATGTTAAAATTTCCTTCATTATTAATGGGACATTTATCCAACATATTTCTAATCAATAAATCAACAACATGGGAAATATATTTTCTATTATTCTATGCTCATAGAATGAAAATTTTGTTTTAATTATTTATTTTTTGGATAGTGAATCCGACTAATAGAATAGAATCATTAATAATATGAATCATGAGGAAGAAATCATCTCCCAAATATATGTGGATTTTATGAATTAACTCATCAATAAATAATCTCCTCCAACTTATTACACTAAAATTGAGAGGGAGATACTATATATATATATAGAAAATTTAGAATGATTCCATTGGTACTTTTGAGCTAACCTTCACTATACATTAAACGCATTTTAAGGTATTATCATTTACAAAAAATGAAAAAATGGAGTATTTTTAGAGATATATAAAATATTTTCTCAAAAATAAATTTTATAAAATAGACATTCGAATATATGAATAATTTTTTTAATTTGTTTTCAAGGATGAAATAGAATTCGGATACTCTCATTATTTTATTATTTATTGGGAAATGAATGGTAAAATTGATTTTTTATAGAAATTCAAAAGGTAAATCCACTGTGGAAAGAATGTATTTCACTTTATATGAAGAAAATACTTAATAAATCATATAGAAATTATAATAAAGAAATGGATAAGTATATAATGTTTTCTAGGGAATTTCATAATTCATATAAATGATAACGAGATAAGAAGAGGCCCACCAATGAAATAGATGAAAATAAATCTCATCATATTTGACAATCCATACTCTAATTACCTAATCTCATGGTGTATCAAAATTAAACCAAACAAATCACTAAAAAGATTACTAATAATGCATATCTATATAATGAAATATAAATTAATAGGGAGTAAAGTAACAGAAATATAATCAAAATAATTGAAACGAGTTAAGAATTTGAAGTGGTGAAAGTTTTTCTTGTTGTAAAATATTGAAATAAAACATAATTATTTGATTCAACATATACAGACTCAAATATATAGGAATTTTTTATATTGAAACAAATTACTACCATAAAAAATGATATTGAATAATCAATGAAAAATCATAGTGGTGTAATAATATAAAATAAAGTATAAAATCAAATCCAATTTTTTTTTGAAGATATATGATGAAATTACATGAGAATATTCCCAATTTAGTGGAATTTGAAGTGATAATATGCATGTATTGGTTCAGTCAACATATAGGATATATTAATTGTTCAGATAAAGAATTAACATTTAATATTCTGAATCAACCTCTGATAATCGATCTATGAAATAATGATCACAAATAACCTATAAAAATTGCATCAATTATAAGATAGAAAAACCATGTAATGATTAGATAAAACATTTTCATACATTCATTAATAAAATTTTATATGGTTATAATCAATATATTAATAAGAAAAAAAATTAAATAAAAAGGGAAATTGTTTAATTCTAATTAACCTTATTTTATTATATAGTTATATATAAATGTGTAATTTCTAAAATACACTATATGAATTTCGAAAAATTAAATTCTTTTTTTAAATAACCATATAAAAATTATATTAGGGTTATTTATTTTTAATTATCTGAAAATTAATATTTTACAGTAAATTGTGATGAATATCAATTTTTATAAAACTATCATTTCTTTTCAACAAATAATTTAAATAAAATTTTTAATTAGGATTTAAATTTTATCTAAATGTAAAATAAGTATATTTTAGTTAGATATAAAATAATTAAATTCATTCAAAACATTTATGTCCCAGATATTGGTATAATTAAAATTTTTAGATTAAAAACGTTAAAAAAATATTATTTTTACGTTTAACATTTTTATCAAAAATTAATTTCTAATACATATAGAAATTTAATATTTAAATATATATTATATAAATGTTATCAAAAGTTCCATATAATTTAACTCTGACACTTTTATTTTTCATACCTTATGATTAGTATTTGTGGTATATAATTTCCACATCGATAAGTGTTATTTTTTGGAAAACATGATTAAAATATTTATATAGGTTCACAAAATCAATCCAATAATTGAATTTATTTAATTTCATGAGAAACATTCTACCATATCCATTCTAAATTTGAATATATGTAATTTTGGTGAATTTTTTCCTTGAAATTGATATTTATATTATATTAGGTAACTAAAATTCCAAAATGTCACTCTCTATACAAGAATATCATTAAATTATTTTTTGGGATCAAAAGAGGTCATGTTCGATTGTAAATTGTAACATAAAAGAATTATTAAGTATATTATATTGGTAATTAAATCCTAATTTTAATGTTTGAAAAAATTACAATAACTACTTTTGAAACATCGATACAATTCTTGTGCAAGGAGTTGAAAAATAATGTAACTGATTTCAGAAACTCAAAAAGAAAAAATTAATTTTCTATTTATTTTCTCACAATAATTTAATAGATAAATATTCAATCATATTGATTTATAAATGGTTTATATTCAAAAAATAACTATTTTTATTTCATTAATGTAATATTAAATGAATAATTCCAAAATTTACAATAATGATATTATTTTAAAAAAGAATATTTTATTAAATGATTTAAAATTAAGAAATAAATTGACTCCAGTCAAGTGAATGAGATATTATTGATAATATCATCAATTTTCATTTTATTAAACACATTCCCTTACACTAAATTTCATTACACCTTTAGTTGAAAAATAATAGTTTGTATAGTAATTCTCAAGAATGTTAATGGTGGTTAAGAGAAGATATATGTGTTAAAACATCAACTAAGATTCATCTTATATTAACATTTTATCAATTTTGATCATTATTCCCTTAAATTGATTAATATTAATTTGATATTGTTTGTAATTCCTTGAGTGTCACTCCCCTCACATATAAAAGGGATCATCATATCCTTTATTTATTTAATATCCTGTAATTCCATGTAATTGTTTTAAATTATATGGGATTATTTTGAGACCATGTGCATTGAAAAAACTAGGTTCTGAGGCCTGGTGAGCCCAGGATAGTTTTTTTTATCTTTTTTCAGGTTTATTTATTTTAATGCACGTGAGATCTTTTAGAACATTTAAACGGTTACCTAGATTAAAAAAACAAGGGCACCATTGCATCTAGATTGATGAATTTACCTTCGAATAGACTTAACCACGACCAGTGCGGGTCTAGGGAAAAATATAATAGTTGGACTATCAATAACATTAAATTGAAATTTTTTTAAGGAAAAATAAAATAAACATTTATTTTAATTTATTTTAATTATGAATTTTGTTTCAGTGTAACAGAAATGTTGTTTTGAAAATCAAACAGTGTAATGACATAGTGTAACAAGAAATGCTGAAATTTGTTAACCACACAACTACTTAGAAAAAGTTCCAAGGCCATTAGAGGACGCAAGATTTTACTTGGAATCCTTGGAAGATTTCATTGGCGAATGGAGAGTGGCGATGAATAGAGAATGAAGAATGATGATGGATCAATGAATAGAATCACACCAGATATTGAAAGTTTGAAAAGAAAGGAATACGTGATTCACCCTTTTGTAATGAGGAATTTAATGCTGAGGTAGGGCATTTATGAATAATTTTCCTTCACCATATAGAAATATCAATGAAAAATGTGACTCATTCAATGAATGGAATAATTCATGTATAATGCATGAATTTTCAATAGGGTTTTGATCTTGGGGATTCAAATTGGGATTATCCATGATATAATTCATAAAAATATCCTCCACACATGTTTTGAATTATAACACTGATGGTTCGAGCCGACAAAAAAAAGGCTTGGATTCATCCGTTATGGTTTTTTGTGTGTTCTTCGTAACTGAACCCCCATATTTATGGAAAAGTAACTTTGATCCCATAGTTGGGATGGAGAGGTCCAAAAAAATCCATTGTCGGTCACATATTAGAAAACAGACCACCGGAGCGAACATGGTGGCCATTGTAAGAGACCCACAGTATGCCAGTTCCGGCAATGGCTGACAATGGAATGCAACAGTGGTGGTGTCTGGGAGGTTGCGCCCACCGATGGCGCACCGCGGGGGTGTAGGTCCCAGTGGCATTGAGCGTTGGGCAGAAGACGAGGGCCTCCAGCATCGACCACTAGTAGGGTATCTAGTGATGCAGCCGCGAGGCGAGTCATCTATTGGGAGGGCCTCAGTCCAGTGGGACCTTGACAGGAGAGTCTCGCGGAAACCCACGGGGCGGTCACGTGGTGACTACCACTGTGTTTGGCTGAGACAATTTGGCTCGCTCATAGTGGTATAGGTGGATTATGGTTGTCCCGTCTGGGCCAGGTCCAGAGGATCGGGTCAGACCCGGGTCGGGTTAGTGGACCCCAGGATGGGTCGGGTCAGGTAGTCTAGGTCCACTCCAGACCCGACAGACACCATTTCAGTAAAACTATCATAAATCGAAAACGGTGCATCTGATTGATGATCCATTTACGGAATTTGGACCCTTCCAATGAGACGGTAGTTTTTAAATAATCCAACATCGTTTCTGTGGAGGTTGATATCTGACTGTTGGCTTAAGGATTATATTCTCTCCAAATCAAGTGCACATCGATCAGGAATCCAGTGACTAGATGTGATGAGAAGAATGTTCCAAGCTGACCTCAGAGGCACGATAGATGACTAGCCATGCAAACTTGTTTGTCCCATTAGACAGGTAGTCGTGTAGACCTGTGTATCCTAGAAGATGAGTAGTCGAGTGAACCTTAGTGGACTGGAAGACAAGAAGTCATGCATAACTCTATGACCGGACATATGAATAGTCGTACAGGCCTATGTGGGCCTGTAGACGAGTAGCCGAGTAATCTACCATGATTCACTGTTTTATTCCACCCTTACACCACTGTTTTAAACAAGTTTTGTAATTAATATTCCAAATGTAATAATAAATTGAACTTTATGTTTGAATAAATTAATTAATATTAATCAACATTAGAATGGGAAATGTTATTTGTTATTATTATTTATATATAGGTGGAGGTGATTTGGAGGGCCCTTGATGAAGTGGAAGAAAAATGTTCAAAAATTGCATGGATCCATGGACATCTATCCACTATGTTGAATATTATGAGAAATATGTGCATCTAAATGGGCTGATATTTTTTGGGCATGTCAAAAATTTACTTGGAGACATCTCATATTAAGGAACCCAATCCTGATTTGGCTTCTATGGGGCCCATCTGAACTGATCTGTCCAAGACACCGAATATGAACGAAGTCAAAAGTGGCTTGCTATATTTTATCAGTATCTGGAGCTATATTTGTCCAAATGGTGCCAATATTTCAGTGGTTAGGATAATACGTGGGGAAGAAACTTTCTAGTTTTTTAAAATGGGAGATTAGACTGTATAATAGCCGAAAACCTTTCTCAAAGTGGTTTATCAAAATCTAGGTTCCCAAAACCACTTCCAATTTTGTCTATAAAAAGACACCTTGGGCACCCCATTTGCGAGTTCGGCCAAGAGGAAAGGTGCTACCATTTTGAAGTCCCCAAGAAGTCTTCTCTACATCCCTATTAGTTCTGGAGGCTAGGGGAAGTTCTACTTCAACATCTTCTTCTTCTTCCACTCCCATGGGTTTCTAAACCCCTAGTGATCACCCAGGGAGGAATGTGATATAATCCCGAGCTCCAAACTTGTATTATTTTGAATGATATTTTTAATTCCTATTTGTATGTTGCTTTTAATCATTCTCTATTTTTATTTAATTTAGTTATATACTGGTATGTTATACTCAACTCAAATGATCATGTTTGAGGGTACCCTTTTATGTGATGTTTCACACACCATTCATCCCTTTTTCATCCCTCATTCAATTGCGGTGTTTGTGTTGTCCATATTGTTCAATTGAACTCACATAAGAACTTTTAAGATCATTCAAATTTATTTCATGGTATCATAGAGAAGTAACATACAACCCTGGTAAACACATCTAGTTCTTCGTGTGTTTCCTTGGTGAGTTTCTGTTATGATGTCGAACAAAAATCACTCAATCATCGGCGGTGTCCGGTGAATCATTGTGTGTTTTCGACTGAACCCTAGGAGGTATCCTGTCATAAACTCAGTAACAAAATTTTAATATGTGTTACAAACCATCTATTAAAAGATAATAACCCCAACCCTTGATGTGATGAAGGATGATCATCATGAGACTTCCCCGGGTTGATCACGTTTAATCAATTGTGTTTACTTCTACTTTGTTTTATCACTTTAATTTTCTATTGTCAACTTTTATCATCAAACCAAAGTACTATGAAACCCCATTTACCTTTCTACCTTCATAATGAAAACCCACATTTTTAAAAATTAATGATCTAAGGCTCCGTCGAGAGACGACATGGGTAGCTGCTATATTGGAGAAATTCTAGTCAAGCTCAAACAACTAAATTGACGCGCTCGACAACACGATCAAATTTTGGAACCGTTTCTAGGGATACAAGATCATTTTTTTATTTATTTCTTTTTATTTATTTATTTTACTTCTTAATTAGTACTCCTTTAAATACCTCACCCCCATTTGATTGTTTTTGTTTTGGGTTTTGTCTTTATTTTTCATTGTTTTTGGTGTGTTCTTTCCCTCTCTCTCTCACTCACTCTTCTTCTCCATCTACCTATCTATAATTCTGTATTATAAAATTATATTCTCTTTTAACCCTTCTTAAGTGATTTTATAAATATTAAAAAAAAGAAAAATAAAACTTCACAAATTATTTTCATGACCCGATCTGGTAAAGAAACAATACTTGAATTTGACCCTAAAATTTTAAAGTCACTTCACACACAAATCAAGGCATCTAGAGAAGGTCAATCAATAACATTGAGGAACCCATTTTTGAATATAAATTGGTTCTAAACCAATCTAAAATTGATCCCAATCAAACCCAAGAAAACTTGGCTGAAAATAATCAAACATTAAAAGAACTGACCACCCCTGATGTGGAGTACCAACCTGCATACATCCAATATCCCGAGGAAGCAGCCAACTTTGAGCTGAGATCAGGTCTCATCCACCTTCTTCCTAAATTCCATGGTCTTCCTGGTGAGGACCGTCAAAAACATCTTAAAGAGTTTTATATAGTCTGCTCCACCATGAAAACCCATAATGTGTCTGAGGACTTAATTAAGTTTAAGGAATTCCCTTTCTCCCTTTATGGTGTAGTCAAAGATTGGATATACTATTTTCCTACCATAGTTGGGAGTTGGAATAACCTTAAAAGGCTCTTTCTATAGATGTTCTTCCCTACCTCTTGAACTGCATCAATTAGGAAAGAAATCTATGGAATTAGGCAATCACAAGGAGAGACCCTTCATGAATAATGGGAGAGATTCAAAAGACTTTGCTCGAGCGGCCACCACCACCAGATTAGTGAGAAACTACTAATCCAATACTTCTATGAGAGACTTATTCCCATGGATCGTGGAATGACTTATGCTGTAGCTGGTGGTTCCCAAGTTGATAAAACTCCTTCCGCTGCTCGTGACTTAATAGCCAACATGGATCAAAATGCACAACAATTTGGTACATGAGAAATTGCACCAACCCAAGGAGTTCATGAGGTAAGTCATTCAGCCCTAGAATAAAAGGTAGATACTAAACTTGATGAGATGCATACCCTTCTAAGGAAATTATCTCAAGCACAAGGTAACTCTCACTCTACTTATATTCCATTACATTGATGTATTTATTCTGATAACACTTATTTTTCTGAATAGTTCCCACAACTTCAAGATTCATCTGAGTCTTGTGCAGTTGTGTTCCCAGGGTTTCCATTCCAAAAAGCACCTCAATTCAAGAAAGAACAATACATGCCAAATCCAAATCCAGGGTGGCAAGTACAACCCCAGTACCGACAAGTAGGAAACTAAAACTACCCCATGAAGAATTGTTATCAACAAGGCCAAAGTATGCAACCTTCTTATCCTTCAAAATCTCAAAAAAATCATCCTCCTCCTCCAAAATCTAAACCAAGCCTCAAGGATATGGTGAAGAAAATGGAAACCCAGAACCTCTAGTTCCAATAGACCACACTATCAGCAATTCAATATTTGCAAAATCATGTGGGAAAATTGGCGAACACCATCGATGAACTTAAGATGCTAGGGTCTAGAAAACTACAATCTCAACCCATTTCCAATATGAAGGAAAAAGGTAATGTATGTGCAATTACACTTCATAGTGGTAAAGAAGCTTCTCCTTCTACTAATTCTACTCAACATGTATGTCCCCCTCTTGAAAAAACTCTTTCTCCACCCATAAAAGATTCCAATGAAGAAAAATAAAATAAAAATGACAATAAAATTATCATTAAGGATTCCAATGAACAATCAATTCCCCTTTCTTTCCTACAAAGAATCTCTAAATATAAGAAAAATTTTGATAATGATATTAATAATGAGATAATGGACACATTTAAAAAAGTTCAAGTTAATATTAATTTATTGGATGTAGTCAAGAAAATTACATGTTATACCAAATTTCTTAAAGAACTTTGGACCCATAGACGAAGGCTGAAGGGGAACAAGAGAGTCAAACATGGGTAGGAATGTCTTGGCCTTAATTCAACCAGAAATGCCAACAAAATTCAAGGATCTGGGCACATTCACAATACCATGAACCATAGGGGAGACTTTATTTTCTGATGCTATGATAGATTTAGGTTCTTCCATTAATGTAATTCCTCACTATGTGTATACTTCTCTCCATTTTGGAGAGCTTCAACCAACCAGAATTGTCATGAAACATGCCAACTGGAGTATAATTTATCCAATAGGAGTGATTGAGGATGTCCTTATATAATTGAAGAATCTCATCTTCCATGCTGATTTATACATTCTTGAGATGGAAGATACCCAAACCCAAGGACATGCTCCTCTCATACATGGGAGTCCATTCCTAAAAACTGCAAAGATGATCATTAACATTCACAATGGTACACTGTCCATGGAATTTGGAGGAGAAAAGGTATTTTTTAACATCCTTGAGGCTATGAAACACCCCATTGAAGAGAACTCAGATCTTCCTATCTATTCGATGGAAGTGCTCTCAAAGGATGCACACACACACAATTCTATCCTCAACCCATAATCTGATCCATTCTTGTTTTCTTCACCCTTGGATGATTTGAGTTTTGATTCATGTTTTTAGTGTTGTGTGGGTTCTAAAAAGTCTATATTTTGTGCTTTAATTGATGAGTGTGTTCATTTTGAGGTACCATGACCTTCGTTGATTATTCAAATATCATTTCTAAAGAATCTCTTTTTTTAGAGAATAAACTTGAGAAGATAGACAGTTAAATAGACCCCACTCCCCCTAAATCTCCTCCCTCAATTCAGAAACCACCGGTGTTGGAACTTAAACAACTTACTTCTAATTTAAAATATTCATTTCTTGAGGGTATTTACCAATTTCCCATCATTATTGCCAATAACCTCTCTCAATAATAGGGATAGAAGTTTCTCAAACTTTTGAGAGAGTATAAAAAGGAAATTGGATGGACATTGGCTGATATTCCTTGGATTAGCCCATCTATTTGTATGAACCATATAATTTTGGATGATGAGGCTAAGAACGTAAGACAATATCAACGCTGGTTGAATCCCACTCTCCTTGAAGCAGTAAAATTGGAAGTTAGTAAATTACTTGCTACGAGGATCATTTATCCTATATATGATAGTAAATGGGTTATCCCAATGCAAATTGTGCCTAAAACAGGAATAACAGTTGTGTCAAATGAAAGGAATGAATTGGTTCCAACACGTGTGCAAAATTGTTGGCGAGTCTATATTGATTACCGTTGACTGAATTAAGCCATGTCGAAGGACCACTTTCCATTACCTTTCATTGAACAAATTTTAAAACGATTGGCTGGTAAGTCCCATTATTGTTTCCTTGATGGCTATTCGGGTTATTTCCAAATCCATATAGCCCCTGAGGACCAAGAAAAGACAACATTTACCTATCCATTCAGCACATTTTCATATAGGAGGATGCCATTCGGTCTATGTAATGCTCCTGGTACTTTTCAACGATGTATGTTGAGTATTTTTTTCTGAGTACCGTGAGAGTTGTATGGAAGTCTTTATGGATGATTTCACAATGTATGGATCTTCTTTTGATGATTTTTTGGAACACCTTTGTTCTGTCCTCCGCTACTGCATTGAAAAAGATCATGTTTTAAATTATGAGAAATGCCATTTTATTGTTGAGAGGGGGATAGTTATTGGGAATATCATTTCAAATATGTGAATTCATGTTGATAAATCTAACATTGAATTTATTTCATCCCGTACATATCCAAAATGTGTTTGTGAGGTGCGGTCTTTCTTTGGTCATGCTGGATTTTACCGCCGATTCATTGAAGACTTTAGCAAGATCACACATCCCTTATCTCAGTTATTACAAAAGGATTATGAATTTGTTTTTGATAAAAACTGTGAGGATGCTATCAATTCGCTAAAAATGATTCTCACATCACCTCCCATCATCCGACCACCAAGGTGGGATCTGCCCTTCGAGCTTATGTGTGATGCCTCTAACTTTGCAGTTGGGACAATTTTTTCACAAAGGGTTGAGAAGGTTCCTCATGTCATTGTGTATGCCTCGTGTACCCTTGAAACTACCCAGTTAAACTACAAAACCACTAAAAAAACTCCTTTATATTGTGTTTTCCTTGTAAAAATTCCATTCATATCTTCTTTGGTCAAAAATCATCGTCTTCTCTGATCATGCAGCCCTTCGTTTCCTGCTAAAGAAACCTAAATCCTAGGCCCGCCTCATTCGGTGGATGCTCCTCCAACAAGAGTTTGATCATGATATTGGAGATTAGATAGGGGTGGAGAATGTGTCAGCTGAACACATTGGTAGGATTTCCCCACCATTGGACCATCATATTGACTCACCCCGACCCATTGGATAATTTTTCCCTCATGAGAACCTCTGTGATGTTGTGGAACTTACCCCCTAGTATGCAGACATTGTGATTTTTCTAGCAACATCTAGGGTCCCCAAATATTTTATCACTTCACAATACCAGAGACATAAACAGGATTCTCGATGGTACATTTGGGATGACCCATATTTATGGAGGATCTTTAGTGACCAGGTTGTTTGTAGGTGTGTCCCTGACCATGAGTTCACCTCTGTTTTGAGCTTCTGCCACATATTGGCTTGTGGGGGCCACTTTGGCTCTCAACGTACTGCTCGAAAGGTCCATGAATCATGATTATATTGGCCAAAATTTTATAGAGATGCTCATAGGTTTTGTAAATCATGTACTCGATGTCAATTCACATGGATATTTCCAAGAGGAATGAAATGCCCCAACAGCCCATGTTATTCTAGTGAAATCTTCGATGCATGGGGCATTAACATCATGTGGCCTTTTAAAAAGTCATTTGGCTTTGTGTACATCTTACTTACTATTGACTATGTTTTTAAATGGGTTGAAGTAAAGGCTACTAGGACCGATTAATCACAAGTTGTTGTTGATTTTGTGAGGTCCAATATTTTTAGTAGGTTTGGTCTACCAAGATTCATCATTAGTGATCAGGGCTTACATTTTTGAAATCATAACATGAAAAACATGCTTCGTAAGTATGGGTTTGTTCATAAAGTCTCCACTGCATATCATCCCCAAACTAACGGACAAGAAGAAATTTCAAATCAGGAAGATAAGTGAATCTTGGAGAAAATGGTACAACCCAATAGGAAAGATTGGAGGTTGCGCTTGGATGATGCACTTTGGGCATACCGTTCTGCTTTTAAAACCCCGATCGGAATGTCACCGTATAGGATTGTGTTTGTAAAGGCTTTCCACCTCCAAGTGGAGGTAGAAAACTGTGCATATTGGGATGTTAAACAATGTAATATGAACCTTTCAGATGCAGGTGAGCAAAGAAAGATACAGATTCAAGAGTTGGAAGAAATTTGACGTGATGCATATGAAAACTCTCGGATCTATAAATAGAAGACAAAGGTTATTCATGATAGCATGATTCACCAGTGGAATTTTCATATTGGTGACAAGGGCCTCATGTAAAATTCCAGGCTGAAGCTCCACCCAGGTAAGCTTCGTTCCTGATGGCTCGGTCCTTATACTATTACTAATGTTTACCATTTTTGTGCAATATAGGTTTTTCATGAGTAGAGTGTATGAAGTCTTACTGTCAATGGGCATCGACTTAAACACTTCTATGAGGATTTTCTGAAGAATCCGGTGGAGGAAATCCACCTTTTTGACACATAATACCAATAAAAAACACCTGGTTTTATCGTTCCTTCTCACATTCTCAATTATTTCAGTGAGGACACTACACATTCTAGGTGTGGGGGGGGATACATTCATGGGTTAGTTAATAATTTTCATCGTTTTCTCTTGTCTTCTCTTTTTAGCCTTTTTTATTGTATTTTCATTTTTCCCCATCAACAATTTCGAATTTTGATGATTTTTTGACCATAATGGGGGGAAAGTAAAAATACCATAATGAAGGCTAAAAAGAATATCTGTATGAATTTAACATCAGGGAGTGATTTTCTTTTTTTAGTGAATTGGTTTTCTGTCAATGATATAAATGGTCATATCTATGTGAAACCTTGGAGATGATTGATGCCCCTTGTGTGAGTAGTTATTGGGAAAACTGTGTCTCTAATATCTCCAAAAAAATATCACCAAACCAAAAAGTGTGAGTATTTCATAATTAATATAAGTTAAATATATGTTTGGTTAATATTTTTTGGCTTTAAATGATATTTCCATACATTCGTTCCTTATCTTATCTGTTTCATTACTGTACCAGATTGACCTATGTGTGTGTCCCTAATGTACAACTGTTGTACGCCTTCAAAAAAATTGTTGTGTCTTGGGAAGTTCAAAAACCACCCCTCCTCAACATTTGATCTTGTTATAACTATTGGAATTAGTGTCGTGAGGAGATCAAATAAGGGTTTAGAGATGAGCGTGAGATTTGTTCCAAATGAAACTTAAAAAAATATAATTAATGAGGGGAGAGATGAAATGTGCAACATATGGGGATATCTAGGTATAGTGCTTATGTTTTGACTTCTGGGAATACTTAAGTGAGTGGGTCTTGAAATATTATTGCAAATGATGTAGGACATGTTCGGTGAAAAATCATTTAAAGCTGAATAATGTTAAAATAAACTATATTTATTTGATAGAAAGTGGAAAGAATAGAATGGAATGATTTTCATACACACACATGGAGAGTTAGTGGAATGGTTAACTTTTTAATACCTTGATCATGTTGGTGTCATGAATCTCTTTGAATTTTATTGTGATATGATTTATGAGACATCTTTTTCCATTTGCACTGGGAAGAACTCCTTGGTATGGTTCGTGCATTGATCACATTACTTTGGTGAATTATAATTTTTTCAAATGTTAAACCTTCATGATGTTGGAAATATATATATATTAATCATTTTATTTTGATATGTGACTTTTCCCAAGAGTGCAAATGTTTAGGTGTGGGGGTGTGATCGTACCACGATTCACTGTTTTATTCCACCCTTAAACTGTTGTTTTAAACTAGTTTTGTAATGAATATTTCAAATATAATAATAAATTTTACTTCATGTTTGAATAAATTAATAAATATTAATCAATTTTATAATGGTAAATATTACCTTTTTTATTATTTCAATGTAGGTGGAGGAGATTTGGAGGGCCCTTGATGAAGTGGAAGAAAAATAGGCCAAAATTGCATGGATCCATGGACATCTGTCCACTGTTTTGAATAGTAAGAGACATACGTGTATCCAAATAGGATGATATTTTGTGGACCTGTCCAAAATTTTATACGATACATTTCATATTTGGTAACCTAATCCTGATTTTGCTTCTATGGGGTCCATCCGAACTGATCTGTCCAAGCCACCGAATATGAACAAAGTCAAAAGAGGAGTTCTATATTTTATCAATATCTCGAGCTGTATTTGTCAAAATGGTTCCAAACATTCGGTGGTGATATATAAGATGTCTGGATACAACATTCCAGTTTTCTAAAAAGGTCGATTCCACTGTCTAATAGCCGAAAACCTTTTTCAAATTGGTTTATCAAAATCTAGGTGCCCAAAACCACTTCCCATTTTGGCTATAAAAAGACACCTTTGGCACCCCATTTGCGAGTTCGGCCAGGAGGTAAGGTGCTACCATTTTGGATTCCCCAAGAAGTCTTCTCAACATTACCTAGAAGTTCTGGAGGATATGGGATGTTATACTTCAACATATTCTTCTTCTTCCCCTCCCGTGGGTTTCTCAACCACTTGTGATCACCCGGGGAGGAATGTGATGTAATCCTGAGCTTCAAACATGTATTATTTTGAATGATCTTTTTAATTACAGGTTGTATGTTGTTTCTCTTCATCCTCTATTTTTATTTAATTGAGTTATATACTGTTATGTTATACTCAACTCAAATGATCATGTTTGGGGGTACCCTTTCATGTGATGTTTCACACACCGTTCATCCTTTTTTCTTCCCTCATTCAATTGCGGTGTTTGTGTGGTTTATATTGGTCAATTGAAATCACATAAGAAATTTCAAGATCATGAAAATTTATGTCATGGTATCACAATTAAGTAACATAAAACTCTGGACAACACATCTAGTTCTTCGCATGTTTCCTTGGTGAGCTTCAGTTATGATGTCGAACACAAATCACTCAATCATCGGCGGTGTTCAGTGAATCATTGTGTTTTTTTTACTGAACCCTATGTGGTATCCTAGCATAAACTCAGTAAAAATATATTAATATGTGTTACAAACCAGGAATTAAAATATCATAACCCCATCCCTTGAAGCGATTAAGGATGAACATCACAAGACTTCCTCGGGTTGATCACGTTTAACCAATCTTGTTTAATTCTACTTTGTTTTATCACTTTTAGTTTCTATTGTCAACTCTTATCATCAAACCCAAGTACTATAAAACCCCATTTACCTTTTTTACTTTCATAATCCAAACCCTCTTTTTTTTTCAAATTAATGATCTAAGGCTCTGTCGAGAGACGACCTATGGTAGCTGCTATAATGAAGAAATTCTAGTCAAAATAAAATAACTAATTTAATGTTCTCGACAACACGATCACCGAGTAGACCTCATTGTCCCAAAAGATGAGCATACCTAGGTGGCCTAAACAAAATTAGTGAATCATTAAGGATAAGTCCCTCAGTTATACAAATTTTTTATCTTTAGGATTGAAAATACTTGTTTCTATATTTTAGGTTATACTGGTGTGAGATCTCCATTACATCATGTGTAATTTTCCATTATGGTCTTTCTTTGTGGATTGGGGTCCCCACTGAGTATTGTGTAACTCATCCCTATACAATATTTTCTTGCACATGTCATTTCTTATGTAGATAACTGATGCTTTGATAGAGACCTTGGTAGTCAAGGACCAGGCAGTGCCCAATGTGATTGGACAAACAAGGTTGAGTCCTAAAAATTCAAGTAGAAACACTACACGTACCCTTCATGTAGGGTTTTTTGTAGATTGATTTTCAGAAACCATTATACTTTCTTTTTTTCAACTTTTCATTGTTTGTATTGTTTTCTGGCTTCAACACATTGAGCATGTACTTTACAGTCTTAGTGGTTGACTCAGTGTCATACATGTTTTCCCTTTCATCATTATGGTTGGTGTTGTGACTGTGCGTGTGTACATGTACATGTAAAATGCCACCAACATTGAGGTTATAGCATTTGGCTCTAGTCCCCAGCCCTTTGGATTTGGGAGGTGGACTTGGGGTAGTAACGGCATGGCCCCCAGGGATGATTCGTGAAAAATTGTTATCAATGTTCATTTATCCTACCTAGAAGACTAAGAATCTAAGGTATTTTGGGGGGAAAGAATCTTAAATGATTTGAGATTGACTTTCATGATTGGGGTGTCCAGTGTTAGTACGATGACTAACGTATCCATACACTAGGATTCTGAATTATTCATTTCAACTCGGTACATAAAACCACTAGTTTCATGCATCATATAAGATTTTTAGTGTTTCCTCATGTCCGTCTTGAGTCATCTCACCTAGTATAACCTATTGAATGTGGTTCAAATTTATCTATTTCAAGATTCTTCTATTAAGAAAACCAGAGAGGGTTCTTGTGCGTGACTATTAGGGTGTTATACCCAGTGATAGGCATCAATATATGAAAAAATACATGAGATGGCCCCACAGGGAGGTGCACTAGAATTTCCCGAATAGTTTTTCAGTAGTTACTACCAGCACTACTAGTAGAGGATGCATGTAGGCTTAGTGCCTTTCACAAGATCTAGAGGAAGAATCCAACCAGTTTCAGGGGTGAGACTGACTCTTTGGGGGTAGATGATTGTCTCAAGGTAGTTACACAATGCTTCTGCCTAGTTAGGACGCCTCTCAACTAGATGGTGGTCATAGTCACAAGACTTCTTCAAGTATTACTGGGGAGATGGTTGAACTTTAAGATACAGACACACAAAGAGGTGATAGTTACCTGAATATACTATGAATGCCACTTAAGAGGGGAGTTATTTCTTGCGAAGTTGTGCTCAGTGCATATATAAAACCTTCTACACCTACAACAAGGTGGCATGACTATGTCAGAGTAATCAATGAGATTTACTGAGCATTCATGCTACTCCAAAGATATGGTGTGAGCCCCATTCTTCCGAGCCTGAGATTTTGAGTAGGGAATACTCCATGAGATCAGGATGTCCACGGTATCTCTTAGCATCCCTACTCAAACTGGGGTGTTAGATCGAGCCCTACATGTGGAGATCATCCTAGAAAAGTAGGCACAAGTAGTAAGAGCTAAAAATAGTCCTTGAAAGGTGGAGTCTTCATCTGTGGGCAATAGGTAGTAAAAATGGTATCCCTTGTGGGCTAGGCATTTCAGGGGGTGACCCCATGATGCATGATCTGTGGTACAATACCCCCAGGACAGAGGTTGTTGTCAGAGGGGCAGGATGTGATACTCATGTGGGGGGCATGGTAATATGGTCTGTGCATGAATTTTACAGGGTAGTGTTACCCTTATATACATTGACATGGAAAGGGGAATCTGTATTGAGGATGGATAAGTGACATAAGTGTTTCTAGAAGATGATGTGGAGACTAAAAAGTGCCCCCATATTGAGACTACCATATGATGGAGTTGGGTTTGTAGTTTTTTGCAACACATCAGGGAACAGACTAGGTTGTGTCCTGATATAAAAGCATGTAGTGATCACCTACGGTTCACAGATGTTGTGGAAGAATGATTAGAACTATGAAACCCGTGACCTAGACCTAGAAGAATTGGTTTTTTTTCATAAAATATTTGGTGACACAACTTGATGGGTGAGAAATTTGTCGTTTACTCCGACCAAATAAGTATCAGTTATATCTTCTCCCATAAGAACCTTAAATTGAGGCATTGGAGATGGATATAGTACCACCAGAACTACGAATTTGGGAGATTCTATACTCCTAGGAAAGGAAACATGGTAGTAGACAGGCTCATAAGGAGATCCATTTTGCAGTTTCTAAGTGAGGCATCAAAGTATTTAGTCGTGATGTAGATATCCTTTATCGATGGTGATGGAGAAGATTTTCCTCAGTCGTTTATTATCACTCCACCACTATAATGAATATTTAGGGTGTAAAAACTTTTGGATGTTGACTATAAGGCCTGACATGATCAGATATCATAATAACAGTATCCAAACGGATATTCGAAAGACGGAGAGTGTATCATCCTTTTCAAGGAATGAAATTTTGTGCTAGTGGTGTCAAGGGAGGCAGATCAGAAGGAGGTCCATGCCTCCCATTTAGAGGATCATCTAGAAGTGGTAAAGAATTACATGGTCCTCTGACATTATTACTGGTGATTAGGGATGAAGAAGGAAGTGGACAAGTTTGTTTCGTAGTGCCTCACTTGTCAGTATGTGAATGTAGAGAATTATGTTCATGTTGGTTAGAATCAACCAATTTAGGTGCTTGAATGGAAGTGGGATGGTGTCTCTATAATCTTTGTGATGGGATTATCCCATACATCTTGGGGACACGATACTATCTGGGTTATATTTGATCGACTCACCAAGTCGGCCCACATTGTACCCATCTGGGAGTAGGGTTTAGTAGAGGGATTGGGAAGATTTTACATGCAAGATATAGTTCAACTCCATGGGGTCCCATTGATAATAGTTTCTGATCAAGACATAAGCTTTATATGTTGGTTGTGGAAGAGATTGCAGGAGGTGTTCCAGACTTAGCTTCAATTGTGCACAGATTTTCACTCCCATACAAATGGTCAGTCAGAGGGGACAATCTAGGTTTTAATGGACATGGTTCAGGCTTGTATCATGGACTGTAAGAATATTTTGGAGGATCATGTGCCACTTGTTGAGTTCACATACGTTAACATATACCACTCCACCATTGGTTGGGATCCGTATGACGTGCTTTATGGGAGACCATATAGATCACCATTATGCTTGATAGACCTAGGAGAATCAACACTCATGGATCAAGACTTTGTACGGGATACCACCAAGAAGGTAAGAGGAATCTAGGAGAATATTAGGACAACACAATGTGGATAATAATATTATGATGACCAGAGACGAAGTCCATAATATTTTTAAGAAAGACACCATGTGTTCCTTAGAGTCTCACCATGATAGGGATTGAAGATATTTTTCTAGGGAGGCAATATTTCTCCTAGAATTATTATCATTTTTCATATTCTGAGTATAGTTGGAAAGGGGGCGTACCACCAAGCTCTACCCCTATAAGTGCAATGGTTTTATAATTTCATCCATGTATCACATCTTAGGAGATATGATCATGATCCATCACACATCATTGATTGGGGTGAATTAGACATCAACAACAAGGAGAAATTTTCATACTTCATGTTAGAGATTGAGGATTGACAAGAGAAGGTACTTCATGGATGATGGATTCCCTAGGTGCACATCCAGTGGCAACATGAGAATCTCCAAGAGAGCACTTTGTAGTCATAGGCTTAGATCCATGTTCAGTGACCCCGTTTTTTTAACCATGGTTTTGGATTATGAGGATGTAAATCTTTAATGGTGGGGGTAATGTAATGTCCCAAAATTCCATGTAATTTTTTTAATTTTATAGGATTATTTAGATTACCGGAGTATAGATGGAACTAGGATCCGAGTCCTGATGAACTCGTAATAGTTGTTTGAATTTTTTTTATGTTTATTTAATTTAACACACGTGAGCAGTTTTGGAATCATTTAAACAGATGTTTAGATTAAACATCTGAGGTTACCATTTTATCTGGAATGACGAATTTACCTATGAATGGTCATAACCTCGACTATAACTGGTTGAGAAAAAATATTAATTTTCATAATTTTGTGATAATATTATAGAATAATTTTTTAAGGAAAAATAAATTAAAACATTAGAGTATTTTATTTGAATTATGAATTTAATTAAAATGTAACAAAAATTCCATTTCATAAATAAAACAACATAATGATGCTAAAAAATAGTGTAACAGAAATGTTGAAGCAATTTTTACACATAATAACATAGAAAGGATCCTTAGTTGTTGGAGAATGTAGGATTTTGGTCAGAAGCATTGGAGGAATTCATTGGTGAATGAAGAGCGGTGAAAAAGGATGATGGATCAATGAATATATTCACACGATACATTGGCATTTTGAAAAATGATTAATGTAATATTCAACCTTCATCAATGATCATTCAAACATTGAAGTAGGGTGTCTTTGATTAATTTTATTTCCCTATTTTAAAATTCCCACAAAAATGTGTATCATTCAACAAAAGGAATGATTCATGGACCGTGCGTGTGTTTGAAGGAGGATTTTTATCTCGGGGCATGGAATTGGGATTATGCATGTTAGAATTATTAAAAATATCGTTTCCACTTGGTATTAATTATAACACATATGGTTCAGACTGACAAAAATGAGGCTCAAATTTCTCCATTATGGGTTTTTGTCTGTTCTTCATGACCAAACCCTCAGATTGAGGGAAAATCCACATTGAGCCCGTAGTAGGGACAAAGACGTCCTGATAGAACCATAGGTGCTCATGGATTGAAAAATAGACCACCCAGGTTAACTTAGCGGCCCATGGGAGAGACCTCAGGTGTGCTAGCACATGAAGCGGTCATCGCATGTGGGAGGTGGTGAGCACCGGCAGTGCACTGCGGTGGTAGAGGTCCCCATGGAATTAGCTGACAGCAGGGTGTCAAGCGATGTGGAATCAAGCTGCATCGCGAGGCCAGAGGACCATGGAAGGAGGGCCCCGCGGTGACCCACTGAGCATTCAGGCGGTGAGGTCGCCACATTGACCAGGAGAGAACACGGTGACCACTACCACATCCAGGTGAGACAAGACAGCCTGCTAATAGAGGGTCAGGCGGGATACAGTAGGCCGAGCTGCCCAAATGGGCTGGGCCAACCGGTTAGAGCTGGGTCCAGTAGATCGGGCCAGACTCAAGTCAGGTTAATGGACCCCAATCTTTGTCGGGTTGGGTCTGTTCAACAAGGTCAGACCCCAAAGCAGACCTATCCATCCCCTTTTTAGTAAAAATGACATAAAATCAGAATCGTATATTTGATTGAGGACCTGTTTTCGGAGTTTGGACTCTTGAGATAGGGATATCCTTTTGGCATACTCCAAGTGAGTTTATGTGGATGTTGAGATTTTATTGATGGATTGAGGAGTAGATTAATCTGAAATCAAGTGTGTTACAAGTGGGAATCTTATCACTAGTTGTAACTAGAAGGATGTGATGAGCGGACCATAGTGTCCAAGCAGACGAGTAGTCATGCAGATATGTGTTGCCCGAAAGATGAGTAGTCATGTGTACCTGTGTCACATGATAGATGAGTAGTTGAGCGGTCCTTAGTGGCCCATTAGATGAGTAGTCATGCAGACCAATGTGTCCTAAATGAAAAATAGTTGTGCAGACCTGTGTGTCCCGACAGATGAGTATCCAAGCAAACCTTAGGTTCTTGGAAAATGAGTGTAACTCAGTGGCCCAATAGTCTTTATTAATTCTTCAGGGTTGAGTCCGTTAGTAGTAAAAATTGTTCAACACTACAACTGATAATACTGTAATATATATTTTATGTTATACATGTCTGAGTTGTCCATTACATCATGTGTACTTGTCCATTGTGGTCTGTTTTTTTTTTGTTTGGATTCCCTACTGAGTATTGTATTACTCATCACTACACGGGCTTGACCTGCACATTTCGGGTCTTGTGTATATGATCGATGCATTAACAGAGACATTGGTGGTCCACGATAAGGTGGAACCTGATGATATAAAATATACGAGGCATACTCCTATGAAATCAAGTAGCTAATCTACACCTACCCATCGGGTAGTGTTTTCCACATACATATTTTTAGATACCATTGTACATTCAATTTTTCATCTTGTTTCGGTTGGGCATGTATTCTGGCCAATTCACATTCAGCATAAACATTACACTCTCAATGGTTGTCTTATTAGCATACATGTTTTCCCTTTCATCTTAGTGGGTTGGGTTGTGATTGTACATGTGTAGAAGTACTTTGAAAATACCTCCCACTTGATGGTTATTTCCTTTGGTGCTAGTTTCCTTCCCCTAGAATTTGGGAGGTGGGAATGGGGTAGTTGCATCATGGGCCATGGGGGACTAGTCATGATAATTAATAAAAAAACGGAACTCTAGTTCAACCAATACATACCCATGTCCCTCAGAAACATCAATAATAATCTCATAGAGTCATTGATTTGATTATGAAGCCATTTTTGGAAGTATTTCAGTGTAAGCCTAATGTTGTTGATCCAAAAAGTGGTATAGTACTTAAGAACACATTATTTATTTATTTATCCTAAAATCATTAAAAAAAATTCATTCATGAGAAAATATTAAAATAAACATATTTTGTTACAAATGATGATTTTATAATTTTCCTCTTCATAAATTTAATCTCATCGATAGCATACACTGCACACAAAATAAGGCTTAAATGAACAACGGTGTACTATTTAATATTGTTATTTTAACACCAAATTTTATGTTTAAATTTTTTATTATTATTAACTAAAATACGGAAAAATATTTTTCACATGTTTATAAGATGAATTCATTGGTTACCAATTAATAATAAATGAAAATATAAACTAATAGAATATAATGGAAATATACATATTTCAATGATCCCAAAGGCGCATTGTCTTAATAAAATAAAATAAATAATATTAGTTATACATATTAATTAAATATATATGTAATATATTCAGTAAATTATTTTTGATATTAATCCAATAGACTTGTTGGCATAATATATGAAAAACATCAATTTTATACACATAATCCTATATTTTTCTAAAGGATTTTCCCTCTTTTTAATGGTGAAACTATTTTCAATAAAATCTTTGAATCTTTAATATATGATATTTTATAAAATAAACATCATATTTTCAAAATCAAATTAAAAATTTATCTCAGATAAATATTTTATTTTTAATGATAAGTTTCATGTTTTGATGAATACTGAAATTGCTAAATTTTCATTGAAAACAACTTTTTTTTTCAAAATAGCTTATAGTTAAAAATTATTTGTTTGATTTCATAATGTATAAATTTACTTTTTTTAATAACCATTTTATTCAATTAAAATAAATTTGAAATTGAATTCTGATATTAAAATTTTTTAGTCTTGATAATTTTATCATTTAAAACCTATTTTCTCATTCCACTAATGGGGTTAATTTTCGATTATTTACAAAAAAACTACATTTTAATTTTTGAAAAATATATTTAATATTAGGAAAAATTGGGAACATTTTATGTAAAAAGGCTTCCTTATTTCTTGGTCATAAGTATATTAAATTCAGAAATATTTTAATTACCACAATTACTATTAAATCCAATAATTATGCGAGCAAATAAATTATCAATATTATATAATAATCCAAACACGTGTCATAATTTTAGTGGATGATTATTTGGATTCCTAAAGAATTTTAGGATCAGTTAGGAGACACTTGATGGCATTTTTGATGAGAATATAACCTTATTATTATTATATTCAATGGAAATTCAATTTTATAATACTTTTTTAATTAACAAGATAAATATTTTTCATATGGGGTTTTATAAGGGATATATTTTCCTATAAATAGAATAACTAAAGTAAAACAAATTATCTACATCATGTTTTTTATTTATATTTTTAATGTTAATATAATTCTCTTAAATGACGACATAATGATGACAGAGAAATTGTTTAATTAATGGAATCACCAAATAAATGATATTAAAAATATTAATGTATACATAATTTAATATAATTAATGTTATAAAAAAATTATATATTAATTGGAAATAATAGAGATGATTTAAAATCATTTTTAATATATATTGTTGTTATTATATTTGAAAAATTTCATGTAATAAATATTGTCAAAATTGACACTACGGATAGTTTAAAGTAAATAGAATTTTATTAAATGATATAATGCTCAGAAAAATATAAATTTCAGAAAAATAAATTGTTTGGAGTAATATAGGTAATAAATGTCCAATTTTTTGATCTTTTGTCATATTATCATTAATATATTATCCCATAAATAGTAAAAACCCATGTTCTTGTGGTAATAGTAAAAGGATTTAACTAAGGGTTAAGGCCAATAGAAAATGTTAAAAATTTGACCCAAACATATATAAAAATAATTTTTTTGATGTTATTTAGACCCATAATCATCTTATATTTTATGTAACTCCCTTTGAATCCATCATTAAAAATAAAATAGTTTATATTGATTTAATATTTCGATAGTTTCAATAAGGGACTGTCACCTCTATCATAAAAGGTATCCTCCTACCTCACATCCTCCAAAAAATTTGAGCCTTCTAGCTCTCCCAAATCTAGAAAAATTATCCTCCAAACTTCATTATCCAAATTATATAAGTATTTTTATTCCAAAAAATCCTAACTCTAAAATCATTTGGAAAAGATCTAAAGGGAGTCCGCTGATGAAGAGGTAATCATTTTTATTAACTCATCCTTGTTCATTTATTCTTCTATTTACTATTCAATAGTTTTTTCCAATATAGAGTAATAATTATAGTATCATCTATATTATGAAATATTATTATGATTATGGGATAACCATATTCTATAATTTTCAATCCTATGGACAATGAAATCACTACGCCTGTGTATGTACGACCTACCATCACCACGTCATGGTGTAATCTGGTTTTCATCCCCAATTTATTAGGATGAGTATATTGATGGATATAATGGATATAAATAATAAATATGATTTTATATTTTATATTTATAATTAATTTAATATCCAATTAATTACCCTTTTCCATTAATTGAGTAACACCGTCATTCACCCATATCTACGGCCTACCGCCTCCACAACACGATGATATTCATCTTCCATAATGATTATAAAAATTCATATAATGAGTAAATATAAAATATAATAACTTAATATAATTATTTATATTAACTATATATATCCTATTTATATAGAATAGGGCATTAAGGACAAAACATATATATGAAAATGAAGTAGTTGACACTCAAAACAAGGGTAATAATGAAATATTATTGACTAAAAAGATATAATAGGATCATATATGATATAATAAATATGAATTTGGTTATGGTATGAATTAATAAAATAATTTAAAACAAAATACATGCGGTTAAATCACAATCTACTGAAGGAAATTTTAAGGTAAGGTATAATTTAACAATCTCATTACTCTTCGAGATTGATTATACTTACGTATATGCGGGGGGATATTTATCATCCATGTCCATGTTTATTAATATTATTTTCGAATTTTTTTTCTATTATATTTCCAATTTTTTAATTATTTTACCCTTGTTCAACATTTTTTATAAAATTGTTTAAAAGGATTCCTTTTATTATTTTCCAAATGATGAACATTATGACTTCCTCGACAAAAATACGTAAAGAATGTTTATATTTAAATTTTACTACATGAGAGGTTGTTTCCAACGTCATGATACCTTGATGTTTTGAATCATAAATTACTTGTTTACAATGTTATTTTTAAATAAAATGCATTATTTTATAAATGTGTGGCTTTTATATAAATGATTTAATTGTAAAAGGGTATATTTATCATGATATTTAAAATTATTTTTAAGATTTTTTTAATATATTTTAATATACATTATTGGATATTATTATTCATTGAGGTGGATTTATTATGAAATAATATACTATATTTTCTTGAAGTTATTACAATTATTTTGATTTGGGATGTGCTATTTTTATACCTTTCACGGATTAGGGTTAAAGTGTTAACATTAAATTTTTAGGTTTTTTTTAAATAACTTTCTGTTGTTTATGTTTCACTTTTTTTATTTGAAGAATTAATTAGACATAGTAAATGATTTATGGGTCTGACTATATACCCTCTGTTAATCAGTAGGTTTTATGAGGCATAAATATTTTGGTTATTAGTTATTTTCTTGCCCATTTATGTGAGGTATCTAGGTCGAAGCCTTTCCGATATGTTTACGATGGCCGATATTATGCATTCAAACATTATGATATTATTTATAGATATTCCATGAAATTATTAAACTAGTACAATATCCATATATATTTTTTATATTTCATGAAATTATTTATATGGTATTATATATTTTAGACAAATTATAGTCATGATATGTTTAAATGTAATGTGTTTCAATTATTCACATGGACAATGTTTTTTCGCCTATACGTCCATGATGACTTCTGTTGTACTATTAATCTTAATGAGAATATGAGCTCACCCCTTTCTTATGTTTTATTTTTCCTGGGATTCGAAGATGTGTCTTACTAATGATATGTATTGTTAAGGTAAGAGAATATTGATTCTATCAATGAATTGAATATATTGTATTCTATTGTTTCAATTGAAATATAAGGTTATTGTATTTAAAATGGTTTCCAAAACTGCTAAACTGACCCTTCCTTCATGATTTGATTGCTTGTAATTCTTAAAATTCTAAAAATGGAGTCACCGACTCTAGGTTAGTGTGTTGGGGATTATAGTTTGTATCAACGTAATTTTATCAATATCCACGGAAATTAAAATTATAAATAAATATACTAAGTGAAATAACCATAAGATATACATTGTGGATAATCATATAAAAATATCTAAGAGTGTTGTTATGTTAGATATTATGGAAGACTTTTGCTAAATACATACATGTCTGAATACTTCAAGTGGATTTTGTTCTAGAATATATGTAAGTAATTGTAAAAAATATGATAAGGTGTGTCAAGGCAGACATGGTGTAACCTAGTACACGAAAATGGGCCTTACTGCATGCCTGGTTTTAAACTCCCAAGGGATATGTATAAGAAGATTAAAATTTTCATTTCAAACCATTGTGAAGGATTTAAATGTAAATATGCCCCCAATGAAACTTGTTTCATGATTATGATATTCATTGCACATATATTATTGAATTTATGTCAATTGTTACTTGTTTAAAATTATGCATTATGATTTATATCCTAATATATTATATGGAATTGTTTTGAAATACCACCAAGTAGGAATAATTTAAGTTGCATCAATACATTTAATCTATGTTGGTAGTTTTATCTTATAGTTGATAATGCTTTTGGAGATAGAGCTTCAACTAGTGTTGAGAAAGTTATAACAATACTAAGAAAATTGACTCAGGTTATAAACACTAACCTTACCCGTATGGAGCATATGGATCCACAATGTGGAGGAATATTTTAATATTTCTCCATGAGACAACAACCACCATATTTCTATGAGATACAAGTACATTTATAGATATGAAATTTAAATGGACAATATAAAAGATATTTCATACTTTGGTATATTAGTAATGTGAGAAGGTTTTCATGCAGTTCATCATCAATTTAGAGATGTAGAACAATAATAGTCATTTATTCAAAACAAAAAGGAGTAGGATAAAATAGAAATCATGGAATCCAAAGATTTCAAGGAACATTTATTGGAAAAAAATTCCATTGGAAATAGATAGCTGGTATGGAGAGGGATTTTCAGAGTCTAAGGGAATAAGAGGATGAGTATATTTCCACGAATGAGGCCAAAATTACTTGTATTTAAGGCATCTATCGAATAATATGTTACTTAAGGGGTAATATTTATTGTTTAATTAATGGGTTAATTCAAATCCTCTAAAATTCTTTTGTCTCTCAAACATTCTAATGAAACTAATATATAGTCACATTTGTTATAAAGAAAGAGAATTATTTCTATATTTCTTATGACATTAATAAAATTAATGTGAATATGAAAAAGGTGGTTCAAGGGAATAGAAAAAAGGAAAAACGGAAAGATAACCTTTCCATATGTGGTAATTGTGGGAAGAAACAACTTAGTACATTCATAAAGGGAATGAGAGATTGTTACCATTGTGGCGTGAAAGGTTACTAGTATCGTTACTTTAGAAGAAATATGAAAGCTATAAATGGAAAATTATTCAACTATAATAAGATATAGTACTATACAAGTGAATTTCCCATGTATCCTGGAAATATTTCAAAGAAAAATAAAATAGACCAGGGTCAAGATTATGTTGTTACTATTGTCCAATAGGAATAATTAATGTATTTGAGTTTTTTGATCCATGAATTATGTCATGATCATGATATATATAAGTAATTTATTACAGTACATCCCCTTTATATATTTTTGTGACTAATTTTTTTCATTAAATTTATTATGGTGATCAAATATTTGGTATGTGATAATTAGAACTATACTATGTTGTTTAGGTAATGTAATGTCATGTTGATTTTGTAACATTAATACCCTTCTTTATAACATTTTTGGATCTTTATATTTTTAAAGGGTCAAAAATAAAACCATTTATGAAATATATTATTTTGAACTTTGGATATTATTGATTGTGGATAAAATATGATTTGTTGAACACAATGTAGAAACAACTTGGTGTGATTAAATATTTTAAGGATTAAGGAATAAGTTGTGGATATTTTTATTTAGTAACGTGATTTAGGTTTGAAAAACTCAACATGAATATCCATTTCATAACATAATAGATTAACTATAAATAGATCTAAACACATTGAAAGGATATGATTATTATTATTACATGAAAATGAATCAATTAAGTTTATTTTCACATGTTCTTATCTAGATACTACTATAATCTAACAACAATAGAAAAATAATTTGAAAAAATAAATTATATTCATTTAATATTCTTACTACGAAATCAATGGATTCATTAACCCATCACATTTTCATGGGTTTGTGATGGTAGAATAGCTGATGGCCATGTTCACTATCACCCACCATGAGAAAAAGATCGTTCGATTTCTCTTCAGTGTCTATGTTTTCACATTATGCTATTTTTCTTCTATTCGGAATCCAAATTTTTCATTGACATTTGAATTTCTCTTTCCCTATTATTATGATGTTGTTTCTTACGCTATTTCAAATGTGGGTTTTCAAAAAAAAAGAATTTTCAAGTCTAAAACATTATTGTTCGAAGTGAAATTTCAAATTATGTTGACCCAATTTATCGAAGGAGTGAAGAGTTTAACACACAATGATTTTATGTTATATATATTTTTATATTTAATCCATTTATTACCAAACATTACACGCAACACCGATCATAAACGAAACACGATATACTAATATGTATTTTTATTTTAACAATACTCATTATGTTGATTGTTATTAATAGGATTAAATAAATTAAGAAAAAATTGTATAAGAATTTCTGTAAAATGAATTAAATATTTAACTATTAGATAGAAATCAAAATATAAACTAATTGAGTATAATGGAAATATTATAATTTTTATTCTCTCAAAGGATTTTTGAATCAATAAGATACATTAAATAAAATTATTAAATTATATAAATGAAATATATATTTTATATATTAAATGAAATATTTTTTATATTAATCCAATATATTTTATTAGAAAATGATATTAACAACCCCAATTTTATGTATAAAATCTAATATTTCTCAACAGTCTGTTTTAACATCTTTTAATAGAGAGCCTATTTAAATCAATTTGATGAAAATTGAATATATTCACTTTGAAAAAAATAAACTTCCTATTTTATTTATTTATATAAAAATTACTTTGGTTAATTTTTTTGAATATTTCTAATAAGACTCTTGATTTTTTGAATAGTGAGAAATAATAAATTTATATAGAAAATATCTATTTTATTGAAATAATTTATAGAGTTAAATTATAATTTTATTGGTTTTAATGTATAATTAGATTATTTAATATCACTTAATCCTTTTTTTGTCATTATAATCAATTTTAAAATGAATTTTGTTATAAAAAAATTTCAATATTCTAAAGGTTTTATATTTTAAAACCTATATTTTCATTCCGTCAACGAGATTAATATTATATTAATTACTAAAATTTTATGTTTTGAATTTTTAAATATTTATTTAATATTTTTAATAAGTGGTTACAAAGTATTAAAATATTTTATTTTTTTGTAATATGAATATAAAATTTAGTAATACTTTAATCTCCACGGCTAAGGGTAAATGATGTAATTACGGGTATGGATAAATTATTTATATTATAAAATTACCCTAAAACTTGTCTTAAAATTATTGGAGGATTATTTTCACCCCTATGCACTAAATTATCGGTAAAGAGACCATTTATATCCCGTTTTATGATGAATATAACATTATTAGTAATATATTTCAAGGAAAGTCAAAATTTCCGTTCTTCTATTTTTATCAAGAGAAATATTTTTAATATTGGGATATATAAGGGCTATGTTGGAATATAATTAGTATATAGAAATATAAATTTTTTATCTATATCATGGGAATTCATTTATAATTTTCATTGAAAAAATAATTACCTTAAATTACCACACAATGATTATGTAGCAATTGTTTAATTACTCGAAGGATCAAATAAATGATATTAAGAATATGAAAATAAATATACTTTGATATAATTAATGTCATAAAAAAATTTATGGATAACATTGTCATATTAGGGTTTAGTTTAAAAAAGTTATTATAATATACCACATTTTTATGATATTTTTAAAAAGTCATGTAGTAAATAGTGTCAAAAATTACCACATTGATAATTATAAATAAATAAAATTTTATTAATGATATAAAATTCATAAAAATATAAAATTACGCCAACTTCTTGTGATGAAGGTAAATATATCATAATTTCTCAATTTATAGCAATTTTTTATATTTATTTTTAATATATTAACCCTTAAAATGTAAAGAGCCAGTTTGTCACTATTTGTGTTAATGTGTTTAACAATGGGACTAAACAAGTAGATGAGGGTAGTAATGTGACCTATAATTGTCTAAATATAATTGTTTTATAGGATTTCGACACATCCTAATATTATCTTTACTCACATTGGTTTCATTTTTATTTATAAATTAATTTATATTAATTTAATATTTTAGGTATTTCCAAATGTGACCCCCACTTATATTATAAATGGGAACCTCCTCCCTCACATTATCACACCACCTTGAGCCTTATATTTTTCCCAAACCCTTAAAATTTAACCTCTAAATATCATTATCCATGTTTTGGAGGTCATGTTCTTCCAAAAAGAACAACTCTATATCCGACGAGAATAGATCTAATGAAATTCTGTTGAAGAATTAGTCCTCATTTTTAATGACTCAACAAAGATAATTTATTTTTCTAAGTACTATTTGTGAGTTATTTTTATTATAATATAATAAATCTTGTATCATATATCTTATATGATGTTATTATGATTATTAGAAAACGATATTCCATGATTTATCCATTTCATAAAAAATAAAGTCACCACGTGTGCATATTACGACCTACTGTCTCCAAACTAAGGTGTAATCTATTTTTGAACACCAATTTACATGCATTTGAATAATAATAGATACAATGGATATAAAATATATATATGATGTGTTATTGTTTATCTAAAATTAATTTACCACCTGATTCCTTACCGTTTTACCATTAAGGGAATGATACCATCACTAGTGCGTACGTACGGTCTACCATCTCAATAATGTGATGAGATCCATTATCCATGTTTACCATTAAATAATTATTAAAAAAGTGTATAATTAGTAATTATAATATCTATGAATTTAATATAAATATTTAGATTAAATATATACACTATGAATAAGAAATTGGACTTCCAGGACAAAATCTATCTAGGAGAGTGAAGATATGGATAGTTGAAATAAGGGTAATAATGAAATATTATTAACATAACGAAATAAGATGATCATATATGACATTATAAATAATAATATGGTACTGATATAAATTAATATCATGATTTTAACCACTATAAAAGATGTTAAATAATGTTGGAATAATGTAATGTGCAAGGTAAGGGTTAATTTCTCCATCTCATTATAATTCTAGATTGTTTATACATAATTATCAGATTGGGAATATTTATCATCCATATATATCTCTTAAAAATAGTTTTTATTTTTTTTCTATTATACTAAAAATTATTTAATTCTTTTACCCATGGTATAATTTTTTTCTAAAATTCCTTGAGAATAATATTTTTTTCATTTTCCAAATGAGGTACGTTATAAATTGTTCGTTCAAAACAAGGAATATATGTATATTTTTATCTTATATGATAGGAGTGGATTATACCGACATCATGAAGACTTGTTGTTTTAAATATTCCTTTACATGTTTAAAAAATAATTTTAAAATGTTTTCTTTTATAAATTTGTGGCTTTTAAATAAATGATTTAAATATGAAACTGTATTTTTCTCATGATATTTCAAACAATTTTTTTAGTGTTATTTCACATATGCTAACATCCTTTGATGAATATTATTCTTGATTTAGGTGTATATCTTATGATACTATAAACCATATTTTATTCAAGGTTTTATTATTATTTTGACTATTAATGTTCTTTTTTTATACCATCCATGGCTTTAGGTTAATGTATTATCATTTAATATTCTATTTATTCAATATGAATGTTTATGTTGTTCATGATTCACCTATTTCATATGATGAATTCTTTGGATAGAGTAACTATTAGGTGGTTAACACTATCGTTCCTTGATACATTAGTAGGTCTAATGAGTCAAAGTAGTTTTATTATTTGCTGATGTCATATCCATTTATTTTTGGTGTCTCAGATGTTTCCTTGATGGTATGTTTATAATGTATGAAATTATTCATTACAACACTATGAGATTAGTTATTGATATTCCATTTGATTGTTCTTTTGGTAAAATATTCATGGTTATGTATTCTAGCTCATTTAATTATTTATATTTTAATATTTATTACGTACATATTATGCTAAAGATATATTTAAATGGAATGTCTTTTTGTTAGTCACCATGACTTATTTTTTATGAAAATATGATCATGATAGCTTATGTTATACCCATACCCATATTGAGCATCTGATATCATCCCTTTCATTTGATTTATTTTTTCCAGGACACTAAGATGTGTGCTATGACTGATATTAAATGTTATTTTAAGAGAATATTGAAGCTCTCAAAGGAATGCCAATATTCTATTCTATAGTATTTATAATAATGTATGGTTTATTTAAGTAATAAATATTTAAAACCCGCTAAAGTGATCGGTGCTTCAGGATTTGATTTCTTGTAATCACGACCGTGTAATATTGTGAGGCCCTGGATCTAGGATTCAAGGGTCGGGGAGTCACATGTTAAATATTCTGAGATAATATTATATTACTATAATAATATATATCTTTCTCTTCATCCATCAAAAGGGGAATAGAAATGTTGTCCAGTTGTACGTGTGGACTACCACTGCCTCAAAGTTTTGTTTTTCATTTTCCATCACCACCTCTCATGGATCATTATAATGATAATGATAATATATATATATATATATATTATTCATGTCAAATTTATCATTATTTATATGTAATACATCAACTATTTTCTTGTAATCCCATTCATTGATAAATGATATGGTCATTTTTGCTTACGTGTGGATAACTACCTTCCTTAAGAAATGTGACTATTTTTTCATCACCAAATCACATTTTTGTTATATATAATCATATTTAAAGAATGACTATTTTATTTATGATATAAGTATCACACTATATTGAAAAATTAAAACATAACTTCTTTCCATCATGATTATTGATAATTGGTAATGTTAATCATGCATACATGTGGCCTACTGTATCCAAGATTATAACATATATCATTTTAAAAAACTATCATTAATTTTTCAAATAAAAGTATAATTGAGGTATAAAAATGTTAAATATGTTACTATTATTAGTTTCTATATTTTTAAATAATTTCTTTAAAGAAATAGTCAACCTCATAGAGTCATTTTTATATATGATAGATTATTGTCAAAATAGTAGATGTGAAATTGATTAAGTAATTATATAATGAATGATATAAAATAAAATAAAAAGAATAACTAAATTGAAAAAGTTAATAAGAATGTTAAAAATTTATCCATTTATTACTTTTCTAGTCAGACTCAATGTAAGGGACACATTACCTTAATAATGTTGTTTTAATTGTATAGAATATTTATTTTTTAAATATTTTTCCCCTATAAATATTTATAAAAATGAATTTTAAATGAATTTACAACATGATATATTTGAAATAGTGAATACATTTTGTGTAATTTTTAATTCATTTTAATGTTTCCAAAAACACAAAATTTACATTTTTTATGTGGAATGTTTTTGATGTTTTTAAAATAGATAATACAATTCTATATTTTAATTTATACCGAGTCAATCAATAATCATACCATAAAAAACATCATTTTATTTTTATCTTACTTTAAATTCCATCATGCTTTCATTAGTTAATAAACCTATTTCCCTTTTCTTCTATGATTTTAGTTGTGAAAATTGGATTTTAAAAGGAATGGGTATCTCGATATCCAAATGTGTATAGAATAAGTTATTAAAGGTAATGTTTTATTAAATTGTTAAGGAAAAGAATAATTTTATTCTTAATATGGTCCATTATCTATATAGATAATTAAAAGCTGATCTCGATACAATATATAATACTGAATGGTCCTAAAAACTTATATGAGTGGGTGATCCTAATATAACCTATAAAAATAGGTGACCCAGATATTTCTATAAAATAATTTAGGAAAGAGTGATTATCTTTAACTGAATGATGGATGAATTTAACAATTGTTGTTTATCCTATATATTAAACTGTTTCCTGTTATTTCTACCACTAATATAAAATTAATTATGATTACGATTCTCATTGTTCCCTAAAATTATCTTATTTATTTGTTTATTATAATGTTTTTCCTTAATAAAAATTGTTTTTTTCTTGAAAATATAATTTATTTCATACACTCTAATAATATCTATATAAAGGTATAAATTATATGGGTTATCATGTTTTTTATTGTACCTACTATTTTCTTCTTTTTATATCCCTTATATTGATTTTGGTTCTCATCCTTTGTTTTAAAATTTTATTAATTTGTTTTAAGGATGGATATGGACAATAATGAAGTCGCATTGAAGGTCAATATCATTTTTCATGAATGGAAAATGCGTTTTATTTTAAAAAAATTATTTTTTGTAAAAAATGGATGCTGAGTAAAACATTACACATTTAATATATGGGTTTTATTATTAAAATTATGACTAATTCTCTAATACATGAAACTATAAGGATACTAGTAAATAAAATAATGTGAATTACAAAATAATGGTACTTGATTTTGTAATGTTTTATGGTAAGTTCTTTATAGTTGCAATTAATGAAAATGTTTACATGGAATTAGAAGTTAGGGTAATGTTTATATTAAAATTTTGAAAAATAGAACATTTTACTTACATTGAAATGATATATAATTTAAATATTACCATGTTTCTTCATTTAATAAATATCAATTTATAAAGGTTGTTACATAGTGGAAACAAGGAAATTTATGTAAGAAAAAATCAAGAGGAAAATATCATTCCAAATTAGAATCCTAGAATGGGTGTAAATTAAAATGATATTTTTTATAGTGATGGTACAGTTGAAACTGGATATAAATCATGAAGGCATCCATGTTAGAGAGTAATAAGATTTTCTATAGAGGAAGAAGTCGACGGTAGAGAATGTTATGACGAAAACCAGTGCTAATTACGGTGGTTCATCAGATCTAGTTGTTTCCATAAGTTGTATTAATTCATTGGGAATGATATTTGAGATCACAGGACATTCAGACTGTCAAAATAAACTTTTTCCATTTACATTTTTGTAGGTGAATTTGATCAATATTAGTAATTGGTTTAGAAGATCATAGAGATAGATGATCTTGATTCCATGTAGTATGGCATATTTAAGGATATTTTCTTGTATAAATATTTACACATAGTTGTTCAATACATTATGGTTAAAATTTTAATTTAATTGATGTAAAAAAGTTAATTATTTGGTATCTGGATATGATGAAAATTTTTAAAAAATTTCAGTGTACATATAAAATTTTATTATAGAAATTGGTGAAAAAATTAATAGATTTTACTTATCATTGAAACTATGTTTATGGAGTGATTTTTATTCACATAAATTTAAATTTTATGAGAATTTTGTTCACCGAGCTGAGATTGGTGAGACGAATATTGATAACACTTATCTTCCTTATGATGAAAATTGTAATCATATATAAAGGGGTTAATAAATAGAGAAGTATTTAGCTATGAATTATTATGTTAAGACCCCATGAAGTTCAACATAAATAAAATTACATTTCTTGTATTTTATTGAATTATATGGGATGTGTTACTAGTGTGGTTTGTTTTTTATAGGGCTTTATATGTTATATAAATGCATTATGAAAAATAAGAAGAATTTGGTAACAGATAACCAATCAAATGTGATATGTTTAAATAATAAATATTTGTATAATTGCACTAATTTGTAACCACTGTTATTCACTTAGGGTGGAAATCATCAAGATAGAAATAAAAATTGTGTGGAAAAATAATTATCTACTACTATAGTTGATGTTCACCCGTCTAATAAATTCATGATTAGTATGTTACTTGTTTATTTAAATTATTCCAATTCCCTATTTGATGATGTGCCATAAAATTTAATCAATAATGTGAAATTTTCTATTATAATGGGAATATCACTTCATAAAAATAACACATAACCCTTATTAAAAAAATCTAGGTGGAAATATTTATGTTTCCAATATTTATAAGAATATTCCTATCTTTGTAAGTGGAATTATATTTATTTAAAATAATGATAAAAACCCAATACTGGGGTTTGATTCATTGTTTGATTTGAAATCATTTCATCCTAAAAAGTTAGATTCTAGAGAAAAAAATTATTTAATGAATATTTTCATACCATTGATACAACTGAAAAAATAATAGAAATTGATTATATAAGATAGTTAATGCTAAAAATATCATGTTATTGAAACAGAATTAACTATTTATATTTTTTTATGTCCGAGTACATAATTAATATATGGATTTATTTCTTAATAATTTTCATGGTGTTATTCCAGACGACATGTTGAGTTTTCAATTGACATAGAGCCTGACACTAAGATGATTTCAAAACACTATTATACAATCACTCATCTATAACATATTGAAAAAAAGATGTTTCAGGAGATTTTATATTATTGTTTTGTTTATACTGGATCTTCACTATGGGGAGATCCTATTTTATTTGATAAAAACAATGATGAGTCAATTATACTTCACTTTGATTATAGATACTTGAATAACATCACTCTTAAGAATAACTAATCTTACCCAAATACTGAGGATTTATTTGATTATTTCTACTTATAACTGTATATTTTAAATATTTGTCATAGTTTAGGGCACTATCAGTTGAAGGTTAATGTGGAACTTATTATGAAGATTGAGATTCCAAATAGATATGGGAATTAAGAGTTTTTATTTATTTTATATGGTTTGTCTAACGTATCAGTTTTTTTCTATAAAAATATGAATATAGTTTTCTATGACTATTTAGATACATTTGTGGTTGTGTTTATTCCTGATTTATTAGTGTTTTCTAAATTATATGGGGACTATTAAAGAAAAAAATATATTACCAGTTGTGTATCATGGTGACTAACTAAATGGAGTTATGTTCGTATGGAAAAAAGAGTGTTATAATATTTTCTTGGAATTGAAAATTATATTGGTGAATGCACAAGTTTTTTACCTTCCCACTCAAAATGATTAATTTTTCAACTATAGTGATTCTTTGTTAATGAGACATGGATATTTCTAACATATAATGATTAGATAATTATGTATGTTAGATGTAAAATAAATCCACATGACTTAAATTATACTATATATGGTAGAGAATTAGCTGTTGAGAATTTTCATTAAAAATTTGGAGGAACCATTTATATAGTGTAAACAATGAAATATATACTAATAATAAATGCTTAAAATAAATACTCACTCTAGTTGAGTAGAACATGAGGTGGAGAATATTTCTATAACTGATTAAATATGATCAATTTATGGTTCATTTCTATTCTAAAAATTTAAAAAATGGAGAAAATATATAGATTCAAAAAATAATCCATCAATAAAAATTACACAATAGGAATTTAATTCATTACTAAATAATTTAATGAATGCTTTATTAGAAACTACACATGCTGGATATTCCGTTTGTTTTCATAAAATTTCTATGTAATGAGCCTTTTCATATATAATTAAGAATGCATATAACTGAAACCATGTTTATCAAGGAAAAATTTTACTCGTAAATGTATGATATATGAATTGTACAATTAAAAGGATAGTTTTTTAGAAATATAAAAAGTTTATGAATTCATTTTTATTCATAGTTGATGGGAAAATATTTCACTAAATCCCATAGTTCCAAAATTTTCAATTATCCTAGATGCACTGTGGTACATAGATACTATCATGAGTATTACTATTTAGATGAAATGAAAATATATAATTACGTGTACACTATTAAATGATTTACTTTTAAACTTATTAATGAATAATGAAACATAAATAATGCGGTGATTCATTCTTTTCTAATAGTGGAATAAAAATGGAAAAATATATCCTTGGATTTAATAGTGTTACTACCAATCAATTAAAAAATCATTTAGATGAAATTAGGTGCCGAATTAAATTTCTATACAGATTTTTATACTCATTCTAATCAATTATCCAAGTGAAAAATTTATAAATTGGTTGGAATGTTTCAAGATATTAAAATATGTTACTAGGTATATTGAGATTAAATATTTTTTATTTGTTTAATGTTATAATAAAAATACATTTCATTCCAACATATAGATGGGATATTTTAAGGCATCATTTGGAATGTATTTCCCAACTCCCGATTTTCAGTATAAATTAATAAGATGGATATGATGGGAGAAGATTTGGTAGAATAAATTATTTATAATTTTAATATAATTCAACAACATATGATTATATATCAAATATAGAATATAATTTTTGTTGATAACAAGTGAAAGGATGAAGGATTTGAGGTAGGTGATCTTTTTTTCTTAATGTACATCAATAGATATGTTATATGTGTTTGGGAAATAATGGAAATCTTTGTCAGCAGTTCATTAAAGCTTTTGAAATAAAATATTATAATTGATTAATTTATTAATTATTGGAATTAACTGTCTTTTTATCTCAGTTACATATCATATTTTTTATTTCATTATTATGGAAATATGTGTCAGTTACATGTCTTATTTTGAGGCATAATGTTATTATATTAGAATGAAACATATATTATATGGAAATATAAGTTTAGATTCTTGAACATAAGGAGAATGTGTTCTATAATAAGTTAATTAATTTTTTTATGTTTTTTGGAAAACCCATATAATTGAAAAAGATACATAGGGATCTAAAAATGATGTGATAGAAAAATATCACTAATTTTTTAGGAAGTGAATATATATTATGAAGATAAACTTTAAAAAATAATGGAAGAACTTAAAAACTTAAGTAATTTTAAGAAATTTTTTTTCATAAAATGATTAATTTGATTTTATAGTTTTATATTAATTATATAATACTATGTAAATTTTAAATCAAAAAGAAAATGGTTTTATTCGTATTGAACACATTTTCTTTAGAAGTTTGGTTCAAAAGATTAATTTCAATATAATAGAATCTAAATATAAATAAATTAACTTCATTTTTGAAATAATCATTTCAAAATTATATGATGGTGAGATATTCTAATTTTTCTATAAAGATTGATTTTTCAGAAAATATTGAAAATTACCAATTTTGGTAAAATGCCATTTCATTTCATTGAATAAAGTATTCTTAATGTCAAATTAATAATTTATTTTTTTATGAAATTATGATTAGTATTGATTATTTATATATAATATAAGTAACTATATTTAAATCATATTTATTCATAATTTATGTATAAATTCATTTTTTCTAAAAAAATATTTTATAATTTTTTTGTTTTTATCTAAATCTATTTACTTCCAATTAGAGAAATTTAATATTTTAAATTTTATTCCTTTTTTTGGAATTAAGATATTTAATTTTTAAATATTTTCCCCTTTTATTTTATAGTAATTATGAATGTTAAACAATGTATATAGTTTTCACATTAGTAATGGTTAAATGGGTAACACATGGTTAAAACCTTGAGATAACATCTCAAAATCATCCCAAAAAATTCCTTTATATAATTTTATGGGGTAAATTAGAACATATAAATCACATATTTTAATATATGGTATTTGGATGCCATTTTCCCCAAATAATGAAATATAAATTATTTTTTATAAATTAAATTTGGAAACGTCAGTCTATTAAAATTTATATATTTTAATTTTGTTCATCATGTTAATGGATGTTATGCTTCGATATTAGTTTTCTAGATGAAAATTATTTATTTATCATTTTATTTTTTCTCTAATTTTTTTAATTAAATATTAACCATAAATTCTTACATAACACCAACATAGTGGTAGTGCGTGTAGTGAAAAAAAATAAATTTAATGAATTTAAACATTCTTAAATAATTTTTATTTGGGTGAAATACAGTTTCCCATGAATTTTATAGATATATATATCATATTATATATGTTTTAAATGATTATATTATAATTAAATTACAAAAGTTATTTCATTAATGTAAAATTAAATGAATGATTCAAAAAATGAAATTATTAATATTTTATAATAAAAAATATTTTTTTAAATGATTTCAAATTACAAAAAATATTATCATTTATAATGTTAATGGGATATTTTCGGGAATATCTACCATGCTACTTTAATTTTTACATTTTCTATGATTCTATCATTATTATATCTTTTATTGTTAATTTTTTTATATCATAATAATTTTCAAAAGGATTGATAGGGGATAAAAATAATGATATAAGGAAGAAAAAATCCATAATGGTTAACTAATTATTATTTTATGACTGAATGTCACAGATCCTCATACTATCATTAAATTATATCAATTTGCATCCATTTTTAAATGAAAATTTATTTGTATAAAATCAACATTTAATGTCATTCTAGTAGTAATCCTCTCCTTAATTATAAAACAGAACCACCTATACTATAATAATAACATTTTTTATCACTAAAGTTTATAAAATTTATACACATGCATCTCTCTAAATTTTCTCCCATCATCATACAGATCGTTGTTTTATTATATAATTATCTCATGAATGACTTTAACGAAATCCTAATGTTGTAATTTTAAAAAGTGGCATTGTTTTTTACCAAACATTATTTATTTATTTATTATTCCACATTATTAAAAAATTAATAGACAATGATGTAGTAATAAAATCATTATATTTCATATATTTATATATTATTATTTAATTCTAATAATCTTAATCTATCGATTTTTCAATCAAATAGAAAAAAAGAACATCATTTGTGCGTACGTGTTGACTGCCACCTCAATGAGGTGATGTGTTTTTTTCATTAACACCACTAATGGATGCTTATATTGGTCAATTTAATGTATTTATTTATATATATATATGATATTAATGAAATATTTATCATTTTATAATATTAATATATCATATATTATCACTCTGTCTCATTCATTAAAAATTTATAACGTCTTTCATTTGAAGTCAAGGATTACCACCTCCACAAAATGAACTGAATTTTTATTCATTACTGTATAACATGGTGGGTATATATAAGTGTGTAAAATTAAATCATTCTATATTTCTGAAAATATTTTCACTTTAGAGTGATAAAATAATTATTACGTTTGATATATCATGATCGATGATAAATGGAGATGTTACGCATGCATACGCCTAGCCTACCATCTCCATTATAAGAAAATTTTCAATTTTTGAAAACCATATTTCAAGGGTAGTTTAAAATTTATAGTTGGAATTTGAAATTATAATTAATTAATTAATTATTATATTATATGTCTTAAAATAATGGCCTTATTTAACATAGTTATCCTATCAAAATCATTTTGGATATATGAGGAAAATATAGTCAAAATATCGGATGTAAATTTAATTGATTAAGTACTTCTATATGACCCAATATTAAATAAAAAACATTTTCATGTAATTTAAAAAGTATATTATCCTAATAAATGATTAACATTACTAGGTTATTTAGGATGATAAAATATCAATGTGATTAATCAAACTCATTTTAGGGTACACATAACCTTAAAAATCTTATTGTAAATGTTTTAATGATTTATTTTCTTAAAAATTTTCCTCCACATAAAAATTAAGAAAAATATTTTTAATTATGCACAAAAATAAGATAGAAATGAAATTTGATGTCTCATTTTATTCTCATTATTTTGTTTTCCAATTGATCATTTTACATGATTTACACATAACATTTAGACAATGTTAGAAATGTAAAAGTGAATGTTCAATTTTAACATATAAGGAATTAATAGATTTTTCAACCCCCACATTTTTTATGATTTTCATTTTAAAAAATCCTTTTTAATCTTAAATTATAACCCATATTTCCCATTTCTATGGGTATTTTATCTTTTAAAATGGGGTTTTATAAAGAAATGGTATTCGATATCCGAACATGATTTGTATAAGGGAATAAAAGTGTTTTCTTGGGTTTTTGATGAAAAGGTGAGTTTTTATAATGACAACCTCAATGAATGGCCTTCTATAATTATATTGGATTACTTATTGATCCATATAATGATTAAATGAGTGGTTTATCCCAATGAATCTTATATTAAAGGGAGATCCTATTACCACTTAATATAATAGTTGATCCTTATATAGGTATCTAATTTTTTGGTAATGTAACAAATCTAAAAGTAAATATGGACTTAGTTTACCTGGGTAGTATCTATTATGGATTTTACTGGGAACTAGTTATTTCTAACATAATCATAACATGGGTTATATATATAATTCTCTATATTTCTTAAAATTATTTATTTTATTGGGTTATGGGTTTTAAATATTTTTATATTGAAAAAGTGTTTCTTTTTTATGAAAATATTATTATCATAGATCGTTAATAAAATATGGAAATAAAGGAAATTAATTTATCAGTTTTTATGTTTTTTAATTGAATAGTGTATTTCATCTTATTATATCCATTACTAATATTATTATTCTCATAAAAAATTTATATTTTTTACATAGGGATTATGAATCACTAATGAAAAGAATAATTCATGTTGATATTTGTAATGTGTTTTTATAAAATGAAAATGTTTTTTATTTTAAATGTTCTGTATTATAGAAAAATTTGATACTTATTAGATGTTTTCCCAATTTAATATATTTATTTTCTATAAGACTTACTAACTAATTTCCTAAAGCATTAAACCATAAATATCGCACAGAAATAAATAATGTGTATCATGGAAAAATACACAATATTACAGAATTGTTTAATGTTTGTTCTTTGTAATATGGGTCTTAATACCTAATTATGTGGGGGTATTTTTCTAATATGGTTTGAGGGAAACATGATATTGATGATATTCAAATGATAATTCAAAATATTAATGAATTTTAGAATAATTTCATTTAATTATCCTAAATAATGATTTTGTATTTTCTAAATAAATAATAGAAGGTTGCATACCAATATTAAAGGGTAAATACAGAAAAGCCCTGATTGAAGAAGAGAAATTAAAAAAAACCTACATGAAAATCTAGATAGGGGAATCATCTTATCATCTGTTTCACCATGGGGTTCCCTAATCCACCTTGTTAAGAATAAATATAGGCCAAAATTTCACTACATTTACTATCATAAATAAATAAAAATTGTGTTCAGCAATAGGTATCCTTTACCTTATGCTGATAAAATTTTCAATCATTTACATGGGGATCTACACATTTCTAGAATTTTCTTTCTGTATGGATATCATAAATTTAAGGTGAAAATGGAGTTTGTATAAAAAATAAATTATAGTATAATATATTTAAAATATTAATTATAAATTATAGTATTTTGACTAAAAAATTCCATTTTTATCTTTAGGTATATGATGAATTGTTTCATTATAGATTACGTTAATAAATTTTGGGTAGTCTTTAATGATGATACAATCATATATTGAAATATAATGGATGAGAATGATGATAATTTTATGATTGTGATAATAATATTTGGAATGGATAATATGTATTCTGTCACAACTCCGTCCCCACAGTGAGTACCCCTCCTAGGCCGGCAACGTGAGAAGGGAGATAATGACTCCCGAGTTCCGCCTCCAGTAGGCCCCGGGTTGGAGACTAGCACCAAGGGTATAAAAAACACAAAATGGGAGGAATTACACTCTAAGTGAAAACATGTGGAAGAGAGAGATAAGATAGACATCAACCAATCCCAACTCAACCAATAAGATAAATGAAATCCCAAGTACACATATGAAATGTCCTGCAAAATAGCTACAAGTGAAATGGAAAAAAGTGCAAGTACCCAAAAGAATGTAAAAAAGTAGCAACAACACGCCCGAACAGCTCCTGCAACCCCAAGATAGTAAGCACCAGCCTGATCTCCAATCTACTTCGAGTGACCTGAAATATAGTTTGTATATACATAGGGAGAGTATAACAACATACTCATTAGGATCCTCCCTGATGCCTCTCATGAAAAAGTAAAGAAAGCATGAAAATGCACAACGAACAACAAGTGAAACCAACTCATCACCTAAACATGTATACTATGTTCCCAGCCTCACCATGGATACTCTCACCAAGTAATTCATACAAGAATATATCATATAATAAAGAATATCAAGGGTACCCTTCCACTATTTCCCCACTGGTTTGCCGCTTTACCCCAACGTCACACATCTTGAGAATCTCTCTCCAAAAAGGCTTGCCTAGAGACACCTGGGCGAAGCACCACAACATGCACCTCATGTAAAATAACCACTATGTCCATGTAAGAAAAGTTAGCAGGTAGATTTTGGGAGCCCCCACCGCTCGCATAACGTGTATCATACATCAGTATTACACCTCAAGCAATTACAGCCCATACACCGAGTAAGGATCCTCAATCCATCACAACCTCTACATGTTACACCTATAGTAGTCCCTAGAAAACAATATCTAGAATATATGTGTGTGAATAACCAAAATCCATTACAACCATTTACACACATATGTGGGAAAAACAAACCAATGTGCTTGCCAGCACAAGTAACTACCTAGAGAAGAGAGAGGGGACAAAGGGGGTTGTCAGCCATCCATCCTCCCACATGAATGCTGGGGAAAACACCACCCCATGGATCAAAATCCCTAGGGTGTTAGTTTCCCTTATTGATAGGGTGAATTAGCGTATTGAAACACAAAAATTATAGGATATATTAGATCTCACAACCATACTATGGGCATAACCTAGTCTTACACACAACTGCATCTAACATCTCTCCAACTTCGGGCTGCTACATGTAAGACTAGGTATCCTATAACCACCAAACCACTTAAATAGATTTAATAAATTATATCATTACCTTTTTATTAGTTTCAAATTATGTTAATTAATTCCTTAAACATTAATTAACCAATGAAAATTCGACATTAAATTTCATTAGAATCACACCCAAAGTCTACTATCCCTTAATAATTACAACCTCATAATTATGTTCTAGCAAACTCCAACCCCATGGGTTATCACAATTTATACAAATATTCATTATAGAATTACTTTCCCATATTCCTAGGAATTATAGAAAAGCATTCTCTGCTACTAAACACAAGGGGTCTCAACACGGTGAGTAGATGTACTACCCGTCGAGACTTTGCCGCCTAATGAAAGAGTGTAGTCCCATCCTCCCTTGAGAAGCTAAACACGGATATCACATGGCATAACCCGTGCATATTTGCCTATTTTGGAAGAAGGGTAAGCAAGACCAGCTGCCTTGAGAAGTGGGGAAAAGTAAAGCAGATAATCAACCAATAAGAATCTGAAAGCATCCAAAAATCACATCCATCCCATTCCATCAACCCTGCTGTCCTCCCCAACACCCATATGTATAAACTGATGCATCTTTCCACTCTAGGAATCTTCTACTGCCACAAAAAAAAGCCTACATGCCCCCATGTATCACAAAACCTATCCAGGATCACATCACAATACAAGCAAGAAACAGAAAAAAAACATCTTAACAATTGTGCTCTTGGCCCTTTAACAAGTAAGAGGGTAACTCAGAACCCAACAAGAAATCATCATTTATCGAACAACTAGTTCTTTAATCCATATTGGATTAACAAATCTATTATTCGTAGGTTCCAATTTCTGGAAACCTAACCAGTAAGCTATCATAAATAAATAGGCAAGCTTACTACACCAATTTGATTAACATCAAATTATAACAAGAAGATCCAAAATCATTTCATGCCACTTTATCTTTAGCCAAATAGTTATCAATTTATTCCTAGATTTATGTTCTTTACCAATTTCAATCTGGAAGGAACAGATTAACAAAGAAAGCATAGATATCACACTATCTATAAAAATCAATAGACAAAAACATACGATCGATATCAATTTATTTATCCGGTTCAAATATCTTTTAGGGAAATTCCATTATCATCCAGTGGAATAAAAAATGCTAACTATACAGTTTCACATATAAGAAAGGAAATGCAATGAATCTCCTACCTCAAATAGTTATCAATGTTATTTATACGAGAACAACCCCCACAATGGGTCACGATCCTCCTCTCACAACAACTGCATCCACCCGAGGATGCCATGGTAAGACAACACCAACAAAAAACCAAGAAAACTCTATTAGAAGCATGGAAATCACATTTTAAAATTTGGAAAGGAGAAACCGGAGATGATGAACCCCAAAATAACGACGATAAAACATACCTTATATCGAAGATTGATCGATACAACTTGGTTGCATGAAGATAGAGAGGAACCAATCCGAGGTGGAATGTTTGACTGTGAAACTCCTATGAGAAGGAATGCGATGTTCAAGCATCTTACACCCGAGAACAAGGAGGAAGAACAAGGGAGGAAGATATCATGTACCTTTTGTTGATTTAATGGAGTGATGGTTTATGATACACATAATTTCTCAATAAAAGTGAATCTCATTAAACCACGTGGTTTGACAAAGTAAAAACATCCCTAGCCTTAGGAATAATTAATATAGGAGTTATGGACTTTGAATTGGCCTTAGAGTCCTTAAAACAAGGCCTTTAATGAATTTTTCATCAATGGAAAATGATAAAGGTTAGAAATTGTAGGAAGCTGGAAACACAGTTCACGAACTCAAAATTTGGAAAAGGAAAAACATTGTTCATTAACCCCACAAATAGACACTGTTCACGAACCTCACCGATTGACACTGTTCACGAACCTCACTATTAAACATTGTTCATGAACCACACCCTTAGACACTGTTCATGAACCTCACCAGGAGACACTATTCATGAACCTCACCTTTAGACACTGTTCATTAACCTCACCGTTAGACACTGTTCATTAACCTCACCATTAGACACTGTTCATGAACATAATTTATAGATAATGTTCATGAACCTCTCCGTTAGACACTGTTTATTAACCTAACTATTAGACACTATTCATGAACCTCAACATTAGACACTATTCAAGAACCTCACAGTTAGACACTGTTCATGAACCTCACCATTAGACACTGTTCATGAACCTCACCGATAGACACTGTTCATGAACCTCAAAATTAAACAATGTTCATGAACCTCACTGATAGACACTGTTCATGATGAAACTATTCATAGAATTGGAAATTTGGAAAAGGAAAGAGAGGTTACCATTAGAGGTTACTGATAGAACTATTCACTGATGTAACTATTCAAAGAATTGGAAATTTGGCAAAGGAAAGAGAGGTTACCGATAGAACTATTCACCGATGGAACTACTCACAGAATTGGAAATTTGGAAATGGAAAGATAGGTTACCGATAGAACTATTCACTGATGGAACTGTTCATAGAATTGGAAATTTGGAAAAAGAAAGAGAGGTTACCATTAGAGGTTACCGATAGAACTATTCACTGATGGAACTGTTCACAGAATTGGGAATTTTGAAAAGGAAAGAGAGGTTACCATTAGAAGTTACCGATAGAACAGTTCACTGATGGAACTGTTCACAGAAGGTTACCGATGACATTGTTCACCAAGGGACACTGATGAAACTATTCACTGAAGGTTACCGATGACACTGTTCACCTAAGGTCACTGATTCAATGTTCACAAAAGGTTACTATTGCACTATTCACAACTATCTATCATGGGAACTGTTCACCGAACTGGAAAATTTGAAAAGTGTTGGGGATATGTCACCTTGACCTCTCGGAACACCTCAAACACCATATTTTCACAATGGAATGGAATAGAGAGGTCAAGGCCATTGCATCAAATACCTCTCAAAACATTCTCATCCCAGAGAATTCAAAACCCACCTAAAGTGAAAACGAAACAGGGTCTGAAAAACCACCCATTGAGATACCTCTCAAAAGAGAGAAAGCCACAAAATTAACAAAGTGATCCATCTGATAAACATGAAAGGTTCATAATCACATAAGCTACATAGATATATGAAAAGAGTTAAACATCAAACAACTCTGGGTACTGAGCATGTATCTTTGAATCATGTTCCCAGGTACTCTCTTCCATGCCACCATGTCACCACAAGGCACGATCCAAAGGGATAGAACGTCATCACAACACCTTCTCCTTACAATATTTGATCTCCACAGGTCGCTCCTCAAAGGTTGCATCATCATCAAGATCGATCTCTCCCAAATCGATGATGTGAGAGTCATCATGAAGATAACGACGGAGCTATGATACATGGGAAACATCATGGATCCAACTCATCTGTGGGGGAAGTGATACTCGATATACCAAAACTCCCACACGAGCTAAAAAATCTAAAGACCCAACAAACTGGGTAGAAATCTTACTCCCACGACTAAAACTTCACTACCCAGAATAGGGATTCACCTTCAGAAACACATGATCCCCAACATTAAACACTAATGGCCTCCTCCTTTGATCCACATATGATTTCTTATGATCTTGAGCTATCTTCATCCTCTCATGAATCACCTAAACCATCTCTATTGTATTCTACACTAGTTTCGGTCTGAGTATCACTAACACTTCGACACTAGTCCAGCACAACAGAGAACTGAAAGTTCATCCATACAAGGCTTCAAACGGTTCCATACCGATGGAGGAGTAAAAAAAATTATTATTAGCGAAATCTACTAAGGTTATGTTCTTCATCCACGAACCTCCAAAATCATGAACATATGAGCATAACATGTCTTCAAGAGTCTGGATGGTTTGCTTTGTCTGGTCATCCGTTAGAGGATAAAAAGCAGTGCTAAGGCATAGTTGAGAATTGAAAGCATGTTGGAGAACTCTCCATATCCTGGAGGTAAAATGAGGATCTCGATCAGAAATTATTCTCTTTGGGACTCCATAAAGTCTCACCACCTCCTCTAGATACTTCCTCAACAAAACATCCACTATGCTCGACTCCTTGACCGCTATGAAGTGGGTCAATTTTGTTAAACGATCCACTACCACCCAAAAAACATCATGTCCTCCTGGGGCTCAAGGTAAACCAGAAACAAAGTCCATTGAGATGTCCTCCCACTTCCACTGAGGAATCTCTAATGGCTAGAGAAGACCACCAATAACACGGTGTCTAAAAATCACCTTCTGGAAAACCAAACATAGAGACACAAACTCTGAAACCACATGCTTCAGCCCCGGCCACCAAAACTGGCTCTTCAAGGCTCGGTACATCTTTGTCACACCATGATGCAATCCTAAAGGAGAACTATAGAACTCCCTAAGAACCATCTTGCACGTCATCAATGGAACAAAAATCCTTCCATGATACAACAGTCAGTGTTTTTCATCCTCAGTCCAACCATCAAGGCCCTCACCATAAACAACTCGGTCTCTCTAGACTTCCACTTTAAGATCCCCAAACTGGGACTCTTCCACCTTCTGCATCAGGGATGACTATACCGTCATCTGAAAAAGACAACCTCTGCCCCCAAAATCTCCCATATCAAAAAGTAATGCTAATAGTTCTTCCATTACTCTCCAGGAATCACCAGAATTCATGCACAACATAAGTACGTGACTTTCGACTCAGTGCATCAGCTAAGACATTACCCTTTCTCAGTGTACTCAATATTTCAATGTCGTATTCCTATAAGATATCCATCCATCGATGTTGTTGTATGTTCAAGTCACGTTGGGAGAAAACATACCTCAAACTCTTATGATCGGTGAAAACCAAAAAGTGCTCTCCAGTGAGGTAATGTCTCCACTACTTCAGGGAAAACACTAGTGATTCCAACTCAAGATCATGAGTGGAATAGTTACATTCATGAGGAAAAAACTGCCGAGACCCATAAGAAACAACTAATCTCTCCTGCATTAGAACAATCCAACCCCAGATGCGATGCGTCGTAGAAAACATCAAACTGAACTCCCTCTGTTGGAAGACAATGAACTGGTGTACTTACTAACTTCTCCTTTAGATACTCGAAAGCTACCTAACACTGATCAGTCCATATGAATGCCATATCCTTCCTGGCCAAAACTGTCAGAGGAGTCACAACTCGTGAGAAATCGGCTATGAACCTCATGTAGTAGCCTAAGAGACCAAGGAATCATTGAACCTCTAACACTCTCTTGGGTGCTTCCCCTGGGAGAACTGCGCCTATCATATAGGGATCCACAGCTACGCCCTATTGGAACACAACATGCCCCAAGAAATGGACTTCTCGAGCCCAAAACTCACACTTCGACAACTTCCCAAATAGTTAATGTTAACTATAGACTCCCAAAACAACATGTAGATGTTCTACATACTCCTCTTCATACGTGGAGTACAAAAGTATATCGTCGATGAAAACTACCACAAATCTGTCTAGGAACTCACAAAACACAACATTCATCAATCCCATGAACACATCTAAAGTATTCGTCACACCGAATGACATTACATCAAATTCATAATCCCCATGATGAAAACAAAAAGTAGTCTTCGAGATATCCTCATCCTTTACACGCATCTGATTATATCCTAAACACAAGTTGATCTTTGAGAACTAACTTTCACCCTTCAGTTGATCGAATAAATCATAAATCTGTGGAAGGGGATAGTGATTCTTTATTTTCACTTTGTTTAAGTTACGTTAATCGACACACAACCGCAAAATGCAGCCATCCTTCTTCATGAACAAAAATGGTGCACCCCACGGTGACACACTTGGCCGAACAAAACCACACATTAATAGAACATCAAGCTATATACGTAGGTCTCATAACTCAGAAGGGGCCATTCTATATGAAGAAATATTGATAGGAGACTCTCCTGGTTGTAGCTCAATCCCAAACTCGATCTCTTGTCAAGGGGGTAATGCTACAACCTCTTCTTGAAAGATATCACGGTACTCCTCTACAATCCTAGGTAAAGCCAACTGCTGAACTTCTGATGAACTCAACATCATCTCATCCATTATGGATGATAAGGATGGAACACAACTTATAACCCATACGAGGATCTCACTCTCCAACAAACACCACCAGCTCTCCATCCGCATCGAAGAAATCGACCTTATTCCTGATAAAATCCACGATATCTTGCACCGAATACAAACAATACTTGCTGAGGATGACCTCATATGTTGTATTCATAAACATAGGAAATCACCCGAAGAGTGGTGCTGCACCAACCGTAGCTCATTGTTTCAACATACATCAAATAAGTCAGCTCGACCTCCAATTGGCGTAGTCAACGCCAAGGGAATTGGAAGCCTCTCTACCTCAAGTCCGAAAGTATGGACAAGGGTAGGTGATATGAAGGAGTGTGTCACTCATAATTTAAACAAGGCATACAACAAGGTAGAAAATAAGTAAAGGGTGCCTGGAACGAAGTCTGTCTTGACTAGAGATTGCAACGCTATAGCATGAAGCTGACCACAACCTCCTTCACGGCCTCTCTGACCCTGATGAAGACTAACACCATGGCCGTGCTCTGCTCTCGGAGGAAGGGGAGCATCATGGGGCTGTCCTCTGACCGCCCCATCTACCCTCTACTGATCTAAAGACAGTACAACTTGCTACTGCTGCCTCGGCTGGAACGGCCTCAACAGAGGAACCTAGAGCATAGCACCTGGTGCACGATGACTAATCTAAAAGGTCAGGCACTCTAGCTGCTGATGACCATGACCACTACCAGAAAAACAAGTGTCTGATCCCTTGGAATATGCATGAGAGTTGCTACCTCTAGAGAAATGAGATGTGAAGGTATGGGACCTACCCCCAGCTGAACGAAAACTCTTCTGCCCGGAAAATCAGGAACCCCAGACCATAGCTCTGCTTTGTGAGGAATCATGACTATCCCCCTCTCGTGATGATATGGTCCTAGCCGAAGTCTTCTCGAAATCCTCTACCCTCACTAGCACCCCAATATATGTTTTCAGCATAATTGGGTTGACCTGACACTGGATCTCTGGACGCAAAGCCTCCTCGAAATGCCTTTCCCTGGCCTCCTAATCTGGCAGTAGGTCTGGAGCATATCATAAAAGGTTCCTGAAACATATTCCAAACTCTCAAACACTAGAGCTCCACTATCGAAGGGTAAGAAGCTCCTAGTGACTAGACACATTCATAGTTAAAGAAAGAAACTCGACTATAAACTTGTATCATAACTCCTCCAATTGAGACCGCTAAATCCTCAAGATCCCTGAGGAAAAACTACCAACATTACCTCTCTCCTCCACACAACATCGTCACAACCAAGGACACCCAGTGCTCCTTCGGAGCATGGATCAAAGTAAATCCTATCTCGACCTCCTACAACCATTATTATATGACTAAATCTGAAACAGATCCCTCATACTTTGGCAGACTCTGGCACTGAAACTCTCAGAGTGTCTTCCTCCAAGTGTCTTTATCATCAACCTTTACCCTGCGACGATCTGCTAGAATAGCCGCATGGACATTTTCTGCGCAAACCTGGCAAGGACATCAACCTAGAGCCATGCATGTAATATAACAAACAATTAGAACTCTTAAACCTAGAATATGGAAGACTTAACATTAATTAATTAATTTTTTTTCTATTATTCATTTTGGGTTAACCTATCCCAAGGTATACCCATTTAAACACAGGAACAAAGATAAATGACACATGATCCTTTCCTAGGTCTCTACCGTACAACTAGTATCACCTTGTTTTGTAGCCATTGTAAACATAAAGTTCTATACATCAGATCATAGGGGGCCCTAAACGCCTATGTCTCAGCCGGTGTCCAGTGTTTACCTCACTTTATAAACCTGAATGACACCATTGCTCTAAAAACCCATGCATACTCACCTGTGCCTAACTCCAAACTCCATCCTATCCCTCAACCAGACCTCTGAAACCACTCTGTCACGACCTCGTCCCCACAAAGAGTACCCATCCTAAGCCGACAATGTGAGAAGGGTGATAATGACCCCCCCATGTACCACCTCTAGTAGGCCCTGGGTTGGCGACTAGCACCAAGGGTATAAAAAATACACAAATGGGAGGCATTACCCTCTAAGAGAACTCATGAGAAAAAGAGAGATAAGATGGACACCAACCATACCCAACTCAAAACGTATGATACATGAAATCCCATGTACACATATGAATTGTCAAACAAAACCCCTACAACCGAAGGGGAAAAACGGAAAGTACCCAAAAGAAAGTAAAACAACAGCAACCACAAGCCCGAATAGCTCATGCAACCCCAAGCTAGTAAACACCCGCCTGACCTCCAAACTAATCCAAGTAACCTGAAAAATAGTTTTTATAAACATAGGGTGAGTATATAAGTATAATCAGTAGGATCCTCCCTGAAGCCTCTTGTGAAAAAGTAAAGAATGAATGCTAAAGCACAGTGTACAACAAGTGACACTAAATCATCACCAAAACATGTATACTAAGTTCCCAGCCTCACCAAGGTGACTCTTAAAAAGTAATGAATCCATGAATATATCATATAATGAAGAATATCAAGGGTACCCTTCTAGTACTTCCCCAATGGTTTTCCATTTTCCCCAAGGTCGCACGTCCTGAGCATCTCTCTCTAAAAAGGATTGCCCGCAAACACTTGGGTGAAGCACCACAACATGCACCTCATGCAAAAAAATGACCACATCCATGTAATCAATGTAACCAAGTAATTTCTGGGAGCCAACACAGCTTTCATAACGTGTATCATACATTGGGTATTACACCTCAAGCCATTACAACCCATACATGGAGTAAGGATCCTCAAGCCATCACATCCTATACTTGTTACACCTATAGTTTTCAATAGAAAACTATATCTTGAATACATGTGTGTGAATAACCACACACCATTATCACCCTCTACACACATATATGGGAAAAACTAACCAATGTGTCTTCCATCACAAGTAACTACCAAGAGAAGAGAGCGGGACCAAAGGGGCTTTTCAACCATCCATCCTCCCACGAGAATGTTGGGGAAAACACCCCCAGGGCTCAGAATCCATAGGTTGTCAGTTTCCCTTACTGATATGGTGGAGTAGCACATAGAATCACAAAAAGTACCTGATATACTATTTCTCACAACAACCCTATGGGTATAACCTAGTCCTAAACTCAACTACAGCTAACGTCTCTCAAACTCTGGGCTGCTACTTCTAAGACTATTTATCCTATAAGCATAGAACCACTTAAAGAGATTTAATAAATTATTTCATTACATTTTTATTAGTTTCACTTTACTTTAATTAATTCATTAAACATTAATTAACCAATGAAAATTCCACATTAAATTTCAATAGCATCACACCCAAATTCAATTGTCCCTTTAAAATTACAACCTCATCATTTTGTTCTAGAAACCTTCAACCCCATGGGTTAAAACAATTAATTCAAATATTCATTACAGAATTACTTTCCCATATTCCTATCCATTCTATAAATGAATTATATGCTACTAAACACAGGGGGTATCAACACGGTGAGTAGATGTACTACCCGTCGAGTCTTTTCAGCCTATAGCAAGAGCGTAGACCCATCCTCCCTGGAGAAGAGAATCAAAGAAATCACGTGGAATACCCCATGCATATTCACCTCTATCGGATGAAGGGTAAGCAATACCAGCTTCCTTGAGCAGTGGGGAAAATTAATGCTGATAGTCAAACAATAAAAATCAGCAAGCATCCAACAATCACATCCTTCCCATTCCATCATCCCTGGTGTCCTCCCCGACACCCACATGCATAAACTGATGCATCTCGCCACTCTATGTGTCATCTGCTGCCACAACCAAAAGGCCTCCATGCCCCCACATATTGCAGCACCCATCTAGGATCACATCACAACTCATGCAAGAACCAGGATAATAAACAACTTAACAATTGGGATATTGGCCCTTTAACAAGTATAAGGGTAACTCAGAACCCTACAAGGAATCATCCTTTATCGAACAACTAGTTCTTTAATCTATATTGGATTAACAGATTTATTATTCATAGGATCCAAATTTGGAAAACATAACTAGTAAGATATCATAAATAAATAAACATGATTACTGCGCCAATTTGATTAACATCAAATTACAACAAAAAGAACCAAATTCATTTCATGCCTCTTTATATTTAGCCAAAAAATTATCAATTTATTCTCGGCTTTACGATCATAGACAATTTCAATCACGAACGAACTACTTAACGAAGAAATCAAGGATATCACACTATCTATAAAAATCAAGAGGCAAAAACATACTATCGATATCAATTTATTTATTCGGTTTTAATTTTTATTATGTAAATTCCATTATCATATAGTGGAATAAAACTTTCTAAATATATATTTTCACATATAAGAAAAGAAAAGAAACAAATCCCCTACATCAAATAGTTATTGATGTCCTTTATACAAGAACAGTCCACACAATAAGTCACGACCCTCCACTCGCGACAACTGCATCCACCCGAGGATGCCATGGTACGACCGCACCAACCAAAACCCAAGAAAATCCATTAGAAGCATGGAGATCACATGTTATAATATGGAAAGGAGAAACATGAGAAGATTAACCCCAAAATAATGATGATAAAACATACCTTATATTGAAGATTGATCGATACAGCTTGGTTGCATCAAGACAGAGCAGAACCAATCCGAGGAGGAAAGATTGAATGTGCAACTCCAATGAGAAGGAAAAGGATGTTCGAGTGTCTCACACCCGAGAACAAGGAGGAAGAAAAAGGGAGGAAGATATCTTGTCCCATTAGAAGATTTAATGGTGCGATGATTAAAGATATGCTTAATTTTCCATTAAAAGTGGATCGCATTAAACCATGCAGTTTGAACTAGTAAAAACATTCCGAGACTTAGGAATAATTAATATAAGAGTTATGGCCTTTAAATTGGCCTTAGAGTCCTTAAAACAAGGCCTTAAATACATTTTATGTCAAAGGAAAATGCTAAAGGGGCGAAACTGTAGGAAGCTAGAAACACTATTCACGAACTCAACATTTGGAAAAGGAAAAACATTATTCTTGAACCTCACTGTTAGACACTATTCATGAACCTCGCCAATAGGCACTATTCGTGAACCTCACCGTTAGAAACTGTTCATGAACCTCACTGATAGACACTATTTATGAACCTCACCATTAGAAACTCTTCATGAACCTCACTGTTAGACACTGTTCATGAACCTCACCATTAGAAAATGTTCATGAACCTCACCGATAGACATTGTTCATTATGGAACTGTTCACAGAATTGGAAATTTGGCAATGGAAAGAGAGGTTACCATTACAGGTTTCCAATATAACTGTTCACCAATGGAACTATTCATATAATTGGAAATCCTTAAATGGACAGAGAGGTTACCGATAGAACTATTCACCGATTGAACTATTCACAGAATTGGAAATTTGGAAGTGGAAAGATAGGTTACCATTAGAGGTTACCGGTAGAACTGTTCACCGATCGAACTATTCACAAAATAATAAATTCAGAAATGGAAAGAGAGGTTATGATTATAGGTTACAGATATAATTTTTCACTGATGGAACTCTTTAAAGAAGGTTACTGAAGACATTGTTCACCAAGGATCACTGATGAAACTATTCACAGAAGGTTACCAATGACACTATTCACCTAAGATCACCGATTCACTATTCACAAAAGGTTACCTATGCACTGTTCACAACTGTTACCATTGGAACTGTTCACTGAACTGGAAATTTGGAAAAGTGTTGGGGATAAGTCAACTTGACCTCCCAGAACGCCTCAAACACCAAATTTTCACAATGAAAAGGACCGGAGGGGTCAAGGCCATTACATATTCAATATTTATAATATGTGACTTCTTATGGTACAAAGTATCATTCTTGATTCATGTAATCACATGTGATGGTATATTTATGGATCCTTCACAAAAATATGTGATTTAAAAAACATAGTACAAACACTATATCATTAAAGAATAGATCTATTTTATTGGGTAGATATTATCAATGTTTTGTGAGAAATATATCACGACAATCAAATCCAAAAAATCATGTTTACTTAAAATGTGGCATCATTTATTTTGAAAGATGTGTGTCATGATATTTCTACAATCTCAAGAGTAGGTTGGTCACCACACCTCTACTCATATTAACCATTATTTGTGAAGTTTTTCAAATATATAGTAATGTATCAAATAAGATATTTGGATGTGCCCCAATATATAATGAAATTGAGGTATATTATGTCCCATGTCAATTATGTATTCAAGAAACAAATTATTTGATGGATGATTTATATCATGAAGTGTAAAACATCATAGCGAAGATAATAAATAATTATCTATATAGTGAAAAATGAAACATATATTTAGATATCATGATATTAAATTAAAATTAACACAAAATAAATTGAACATTAATGAAAATAGATGTATTGAGTTTATCATAGACTATTACATATTAATAAATTACCACCAATGGTAGGAAAAAATGTGTATGATACACTCAATAGGAAAGATCATGTTACCTTTTCCATTAATGGGAATAAAAGATTCATGATAATCATATATTTACAATAGACTATCTCTAAAAATCATGAGTTATATAGAGAAGTCCTATCGTAAAAAATGACTTGTCAACTATACATCAATGTAATGATCAAGAAGGAATAGAAAGATGATATAAATCTACAGACTATGTTTGGTAGAATTATGAATGTTAACAATTATACTGGAAAAATTATAATATAAGGGAAATAAATATGTGCTATATCAATACCAACATTTGACAAAGGTATATTAGGTGATTGACGTAGCTCAATATTACATATCTATCATGGAATTCTAATTATATATATAGATCATAAAAATAAATGTTTTCAGGAAAACATGTTTAGGGATATTGAAGATTATTTATCTCGATGTTTTGGATGCCAATAAATTAATGAGGAATTAAAAAATACTAAGGGGTGATAAAAATTTATATAGGCATATATGGGAATGGGATATCATCATCATTTTGTTCATCATAGTTCTTTCTAAGACCAATAATAAATATAATTCAATATGGGTTATAGTTGATCGCCTCCTAAAATCAACAGATTTCATTATAGTTTTAGATTATTTTACATATTATAAACTTTCTAGGATATGGGTATAGGATGTTATATAGACTCATGAAGTACCACTCTAAATTTTATATGAACAATATGTTAGTATTACCTTGATTTTTTAGATTAAACTACAATAATAATTAGATAAATAACTGAACCTTTTCACTAATTTTCTACATCAAACTATTTCTCAATCATAATAGTCTATTCAAACTCACGATAATATTTTTTTTATTATATTAAATGGATTCCAAATGAGGTAATGATCATCATATTCTCCTATTAGATTTCTCATATAACAATAGTTACCAATGTAGCAATTAAATGGCACCATACGATGTACTTTTTTAAAAGTATTGTAGAACTCAAAAACATTTGTGATGATGTTGGGAAGAGTAAAATAATAGAGCTTGAAATTAATAAATATATATTAAATACAATTACAACCATTCAGTTTCATATTAAAACTTCACATAGTTTACAAAAAACATATTCTCTTAACATTCAATTGAATTTTGAGTTTGTGTTCTGAAATATGGTATCCATTTAAATGTCACCGTGGAAGAGGGTTATGAATTTTGGGAATAATATAATGTTTAACCCTAGATATATTGGAAACATAGAAATCCTCAAACCTATAGAGATGGTATCCTATCTTATTTTACTTCAATAAAACATATCCCAATTTCATGCCATGTTATATATATTATTCTTGTGGAAATAAATACACGGACCATAAAATTTACAAAAAAAGTATAGTATGATAATATCACGATCACACATGTGGAATAAATTATGGACATCATGGATCATAGAGATAAATTATTAATGAAGAAGAACAAACATTTGTTTAATGATATCTATATAAATCAAAACTTTGAGGAATAAACATGGCATGACAAAGATGTAATGAATTATAATTACGCTATATTATTTTCATTAGAGTATTAAAATTTTAGGGGGAAAATTATTTCTTGGGGCAGAATATAACATCACACGATTTTTCTATTTATTTTTTTCCTTAAATTTTTTTATAAATAGATTATTTCACACACAATATAAAGCTAAAAGAATTACATTATATTGTGAGAAAATATTACAATTCAAGATAAACATTAATAAATTATGTTAATTATATATAAAAAATAATCATGAAAATCATGAGGTGTAACTCTATAAGAAGATAAAAATATAAATGACAGAAAACATTTTTCTCCCTGATTTTCCATAAAGATCAGCCCCAAGATTACAAGTATAAAATTAATGGAAAAAACAATATATATAGAAGATAAATTGTGTTAGACTTAAATGATTAGGACTAATGATTTTATGAATTTATGTATTTCAATATAATAGACAAAAACCTATTGGTTATATATATAGTTAATATGAATATATTCATTGAATATGTTATCATTGTAAATCATATCCTTTAATATATGATCACTAGTTATATCTGATGAGAATGTTTTGTAATTTAAAACTATAAAAAAAAATACAAAAAATTTAATTTTTAATTAGATTGTATTAATATTGAAATATATACTTTTTTCTACTATTGTTATTTTTATAGAATAATTATATTAGGTTTTTTCAAAACTCCATGATTTTTTAATATTTATTTATATATAAATTTAATGGATCAGAATATTAATCAATAAATTTAATAATATGTGGTTAAAATTATTTAATGTACGTATTATTTTTTTCAATGATTTTTTATATATTTCATTTTTACATAAATAAATTACATTTAATAATTTGAATGATGAATTATATATTGTTTTCATATCCCATTCTAATTTTTTTTCTTAACTATTCTATTTAATTATTTATACAGTCCTTTTTTATTTCAGTATGAGACTTAATTTTAGAGAAATAATAATTTTTAAATATTTTCAGAATTTCAGATAGTTTAATCACAGTGTTTTCCAAACTATGCCCCATTCAAGTGATTAGTGTCTAAAATTTATAAAATCCATCTCACAAGGTTGGTGTACATTTTTCCTAACCATGTATCTAAATCCTATGGGTTCCGAAGGGTGTACAATCTAGGGTTCACAATTGGCACATGGTATGACCAACTGTGAGGAAAAACTGTGTGATATATCTAGTTTTCAAAATAAATTGAAAATTCTAATTATATTTAATTCTTTAATTAAAATAAATCTCATTCCCACAATCTCATTTTTCCGGAAGTTATTCCCTATTACACTATATGAGGAAGTTCATGTGACACCCCTCAACCTACCTCCCTCAACACTATGATCTCAAGCCTTATGCATTGTAATTTTTAAGAGGATTCATCTACATGATGTTTTCGTTCCATCTTCATCTAATTTATTATTATTTTATCTTTCAACTCTTTATCTCATTATACATCATGGCTAGTTGAACTATTGGGTGTAATATTGACTGGATTTTGTTGGATTCATCACCTTAGAGTATGAAATATATATTATGGATCCTCTTATACTTTAATCCAATTCTTATTACCATCTTCCACTGATTGTAGCTAGGTTCTACCCATGCATGACATGTTAATTTTAGATCTATTAATTTCTAGGATTTTAAATAGGATTTTTAAACCATATCATACTACTATGAATTTTTATTAGATTTGTAAAGATATATATTTTTCAATATGGTTCCCAAAAATGTTGAACCGTTTTTCTATTTTATATTTTCATTAAAATTAGTTTTATATTAGCCATTCATACCCTGTATTTTCGAAAATACCCAAATGTCTCATATTAATGAATCGTGTTATTTTGAAAGATATTTTATTCTTCATTTTGAATGTTAAAATTACACATTTGTTTCTTTAAATATTAATTAATAATTGAAAAAACTGTTTTGATAAAGTGTTTTAAGATTGGTTTCGAAAGAAAAAAGGAGGTTTACAAATTCATTTAAATGTATTTTGAGTTATACATAGATACAAGGGTACACATTCATGCATATATATATATATATATATATATATATATATATATATATCTGTGTGTGTGTGTGTGACTGAGAGATTGTGTGTGTAAAAAATTAAAATTAAAATACTTTTATTTTTCTTATACTACACATAGACAAAGATATATATATATATATATATATACATATATATGTGTGTGTGTTTTTGAAAATTTATATGAGAATAATGATAGAGGGAATCATTGGGAATACAAAATTTTATACTCAAACTCCATATTAAAAAAATATTTAAATAATATTTTTAAGGTAAATCATAACACCATGTTTACACATTTATAAATATTTTATTCAGCCTTCTATTGATTTTTAATGTAAAATTCAAGAAATTTTATGGGTATTTTATTCCAATAAAATTTGGATGTGTAGGGTAAAATTAATCTTAGTTTTTTATTATTTTTTATATTTTTATGGTAATTGTAAAACTAATTAGTTGTGTTTTATTTCTTTGGAATATAGTGTTTACAATTAATAAAATAGAATTAGATACCCATGTACATGGGACGGAGAACATAATATAGATAACATTACACAATTACTAATTATTTTTTTCAAGTAGAAATAGTGCCCCTTTAATCAAGTGATGTGATACTAGAAACAATTAATTAATTTACCTTTTCACCATCTTAGTTAATATAATTTTAACAGTTTCCCAATTTTTAATACATGAAGGCACTATTCCGCTGATGTATATTTAAAAAAAATTATTTGGAAGTCTTGGACATGATTTATTTTTGTTCAAATAACCATATTCAATCTTATTTTAGAGTATTGTGTTTACTAATTCTACAACCTTGTGATATAGTTATTTCATTATTTATTGAGTTATATATTGAGTTATATATCTCTTCAATAAAATTTTTTTCTAGCGTTCCTTATAAAAATTAAATTAATAAATATTTAAAGTGGTGTTTTTAAATTCTATTTTTATGATTGAATATTCATAAATATAATTTATTTTGAAGGAATATCTTTCCCTTAATGAAAATAAATAAGGAACGTTCAAAATGATAAATTTTATTTTACTTTCTTATGAATATGATGCCAATTTTCTATAATGTATTTAATACTAGTATTACATGTATATATTTTTTAATTACAGTGAATCGAGAGTGGTTTACCAAGGAGTTCGAACTGGGTATTAAATCTCATGGCTGTAAAAAATTTATTCCGAATAAAAAATATTACTTTACCTTCATGTATACTTGGTTTGAGATTTGATGGTGGCCTATGATCACATTGAGGTCAGTTGGATATATTTTGCTTCTTAGTATTCCACTATCAATATTCCGAAATCAATATATCTTTAATTGATTTTCTCTTATGGATGGTTGTTATATATATGTCATTGGTATGATTTAGATTGGGTTGTATTGTGTGAGGAATTTTGAGGTGAGTTGTGGGATTTTTTTCCTATGATTGCAGAACATTATTTAAACTATTTATTTGTTTATTATTTTATTCTCACACATGGATATTTGACATATGTAATTATTATTTCCATTATTATAATTCTAGTTTGAGTAGTTAGAGTGGGGAAATAATCCAAAATGATTTCGTCTCACTCCAATGATATATGTCATCATTTAGAGAGGGTCAAGGATGCCCCTCGAGTATTTCATTAGATGGATTGAGAATTCTATATATATATAAGGCTATGGTTGGTTGATGATAAAATAAAATTAAACCGTAGGTTATTAAGAGGTTATAATTTCATTATGTTTAATTCATATTTGGGAATAAATATATATGTAATATAAGATCATTTGGTAATATGTGGTATTTTAGTGAATGGTTTCATATCACAACTACCCATGAATAAACATTAGTTTCCTTGGGATGTTGGGATTTATAATTGTAAATTATGTTTTATGTTTTATTTTTGAAATGGTTTTTTAACATTGAAGGTGTTTTTTATTTTTCAAATTTTTATATGTTTTAATGGAATAAATTATGAGTTTAATTAGTGTTCCATAGATAGATCAAACATCATAAAAAACCAGGTGTTGCCTGATTGTTAGTATTAACATCACTTTCAATGGCTGTTTCACCATTAAAACATACCTATATAAATCAAATTTAAAATTTATAAGCTACCACTTGTAATTTTTAAATAAGTGTTGGTGGTGTTTATTTTTATTTAATGGGTGTCATTTTTAAACTGACAACATGAATGTTGGTTTTAATGACAAAAACAATTATTGTGTCAAAAAATTATTAAAGGGGATTTATAATAATTTTTTTAAGGAATATGTGGGTTTTGAAAATTTTAATTGTTGGTCTTATGATTATCAAATTATATCAAATAGATAATTGATATTTTAAAGAGGGTTTTAGTGATAAAAAATTATGAAAAATGGTTTTAAAATTATTAACAACTAAATTTAAATACATTAAAATGGGATTATTAATTGAAAAATAATAAATATTTGAAACAAGGGAGTGTAGGGTTTTCATTTACATTATTCTATATTCCATTGGATTAGTTTTTAGAGTTTGGATTAATTTCATGCTAGGTGATTTCTGATATTGTTTAATAGAATATGTTTTATCTTATAATGCTAATTAATTTATACCGCAGAGTGATATCAATAATATTTAGTGAATCAGTATCTAGGAGGTCATCCCATATTATCATAGGGATATTGTTTTCTAGTTGTGTTCTCTAAAAACACATTTAAGTTTCTTATTATCTATTTTCATGTATTAAAGTTTTTCTTGATCATTACTATTGACAAAATTCCTTTTGAGGGTTATCAAAGGCCGTGGATGCTGTGGGATCTCTTTTAGGATCCTTAGGAATAGAAAAAACCTTGGGTGAGGATTTTAGTTAAGTTGGATATTTATTAAAATACTAGATATTATGTTATTGAAAGTGTTGGTTTGATTTTTTTAGGTTCACCATGAGTGGTTTCCTATATATATTGTGACACCCCACATCAGGTGGCTCGGAGATGGTTGTTATTTTACTTCGCTGCATAAAAATAAAAGGGATCACATCTTGAAGGAGAAAATAGTATATGTAATCACATACAATTTTATCAATCTAATTTCCCTCCATATAATTATTTCATGTAATATAAAGAACATACATCACATAATGAAACAAAAAACATTATTCTTAGAAATTAAGAATGATACATTAGTTAACATATAACCCAATAATAAATCCACATATTATAGATGGTTATTAAATAGAAAATATGAGAATAAGAATATGATTATCTAGATATGCTCAATCCACCAGTATGACTGCACTCGTCAACCAAGCTATAGAAATAAATAATAATGTTAATCATAATATATATATTTTTAATGTAAAAGAATATATATAATAATTAAAAAATATAATTTAATGAATAATTAATAAAATAAGAGTAGTTTATTTGAATTAGTGAACACATATGGTTGTTATAAATCTGACTATTAGAAAATTAATCTCGCCATTATGAATTATTATATAACAATTGAATGGAAAAAAATAAACAATGAAAATAAAAATATATATTTAAGGATCTTATAAAAATAAAAAGTAAAATATTTATATAATGGTACATGTGACTAATTTTTTAATGAATTATAAATTGACAGTTGGTGTTTTTATAATGTGAAACTAATTATATTATATTTTATAATCAATATAATTATTTCAAAGAAAATGTATTATAAAATGTTTATTATTAAATTAAAATAATGTTGTATTATAATTATAATATGTTTTTATGAGACCATATGAAAATTTTCTATGGGTCATATTATAAGAACCTACTATTTCATATTTGGTACAGATCCATTATTTTATGTTTTAATGTTCATGTATGTCCTTATGTGAGTACCCACCTTGTTCAATGGTGTTTTGAAGCTGTATTGGGATTGATTTGAGCCCAGAACTTGGTTTCAAGAAGACACTGGTTTGGCGCATATTCAATGCAAACTGTGTAGGGGAGCTCACATGTGTTGTGAAAACTGAGCGAGGAAAGTTGTGAGGATTACTAAACTATGTGAGGCTGGATAGAGGTGTGTTATTGACTAAATATTGAGGCAAAAAAGTGTGGAATGTTCCTCATTGAACTGGAGATATATCGTCCATTTTATCTTAAATTGACAGAGGATTAGAAAATGGTTCTAACATGGTTTGTGAAATCATTCGTGAAAATTTTTTCAGGTGCCTCTTGGAATATAATAAACTGTGCACAATTTCAAATTTTTTTAAAAAACTTATGTATAATCCATTGAACCAAGATGATTGGTTTTTTTATGATTTTATATTAAAAATTAAATATTATAAAAGAAATAATTTTGGTTTTGTGTCAATACATAGTAGAGGAAAATGTTGAGAGCTATCCTTATGTGTTTGTCCTAGGATATGATCCTGGTTCTTCGTCTAATCTCTGATTCGAGCATGGTTTGTCTTATCTGATCCACAAAATTAAGATCTAAATCCATATTTACACTTTATCTATTACTCTTGATATCTATTGTGCTATTTTATTTTAGTCTAATATACCCTAAATTATTTTTGTATATTCTTTCATCTATTTTATCCTAAATCGAGTCAAATCAGGACTTTATACTGAATGATATCTCCTTTACTAAACTAAGGTGGGTGGTCTAGAATTTTTATTTGGATTTTGGTTTTTTTCAGAGCTATAGAACATTACACCACTCGCAGAACTTTTTTTCATCACTTCGATTTTGAACGGGTTACCTATAATGGATGTAATCTGACCTATTAGGGATCTCATATGATATATTGTGATGTTTTGAGACATGTTTCCCAATCCAAGGGAACTCATGGGGTACACCTTATGAAATGTCCTTGTTTTTTCCATGTTATACCACCCAAGGGGTGTGTTGTGGATGTTACTTACCAGTAGTAGCCAATTATTAGTGTAATGGGTTAAATGAGATTATTAACATATGGTTTTCAACCTTTTATTTTATTTTTTACATTGAACATGAACTCGTAAATTTTTGAATTGATCAAATTTGTATGTTAAACATGATGGGATAAATGGCATAAATTGATTCAATTGAATGGCTGGGTATAGCATTGGAATATGTTAAATATTTAATCATGATAATTCGGTTAGTATATGACAAGTCAAATTGCAATTGATGATAAATGGGTGGGTATACCAATGTGACTTGATTAAATGGTAGTGGAATACATGAGTTGGTATACTCAAGTGATTTTTTTGGTACGAAAGTTAATATATTAGTTGGTATAATCATTATAAAAAATTTACTGAATGTGATTATATGAGTGTGAATAATCATATGTAATTGAATTATTGAGTGTTAAAAATGAATTTATTTTGTATATATGTCAAGGACACCTCCACATGGATATGGAATGCTGTAGCGGATGCCTGGGGTCAATTATTTCCCTTTGGTCTTGATTCCATGGGATTCCTTGAGCTTTTATAACAATTGGATTCGTCATTCATGGAATCATATAAGACTCAGCTGGTATTACATGATACTAGGACTCTAACCAGTGCATATACCTTATTTACACAAGATTCTTCTGAGACTCCATGAGGATACCGTGTTTTTCAACACCTTGGATCCAAACCTTTTATGGTCTAGGACATCGGTTGATATGGCCATGCCATGGGAATTTGATTCACATAGAGTATATTGGATGGAAATTGTGACTTGATATGTATGGGAGTACAATGATTGATTCATGCTCAAATTTACCCAAGAGATGAAGGTAGGATAGTCCTTGTAGTCTATCTTGGGTTGTCGAATCCACTTAGACCTAATAAGATTCCTAAGATACACAACCTATGAGATGGATTTTTGGCTATGAAGTTGACAACTTTTGGTATATTTTAGATGGGTTTAAAGTTTCACTAATAGATTTAAGTTAATTTAAATTACGATAATGATTTGATCCTAGGTTATCACATGGGGTGGGTTGGATGAATTACTTTCTTAATGATTTTAATTTCATTAACCCGAGAAGGATTAATTCAATGAATTCAAACTAACCTCATCACCTATTAGTTAAAAACCTTCAGAAACACATGTTAATCACCTATACAATTGTAGGATTATTTTCATGATCAATCTAAGGTAAATGATCTTATTTTCACATAAAAGTGGGGTGATTAAATTCAATATGGAAGAGGAAGAGAGAAAATCATTAAATAAAAGAAACTCAAATAAATGAAATTAATAAAAATTTTGAGAGTGAGAAATAACTTTCACTCCAGCCTGTTGCTACTCCCTTGGATCAACACATAAAAGAGTTAGCCCACCATTGATGACATGTAGTCAATAGAAGCGGGAAGTAGACTTACAAGGGTGGAATTGAAGAATTAAAAACAACAAAATATAAATCACTCCACCGTTGTGTGATTAATTTCACAAATTATGGTGTGAATAAATTATTAATTTTAGTAAATGGTATAAAAGTGGTATATTGAATATTAGAATAAGAGTAAAGGAATAACTTTTATTAGGAATTGAGGTGAAATGAACAACTTACATGAGAACGAAATGCTATTACAAACACAAATCAGCATCATAACACTACAATGAAACCAAGAACCAATGATCATTAAATACTCCAAAACCACTACGTTAAATAGGAATTTTGGGAGACTTGGGACTATCATCCAAAAGTAAATGTCATCCCACTTGATTATGGTAGGCATAGGGTGGTGGAAAGCTTGTGGAACATAGTCTTTTCCACTCTTTACCCAAGGTGATAGCCAGCTTTCATCCACCGAAAAGAAGCACCTAAATAGCCTTATTGATAGACGAATTTGAGAGGGAAATACAAGAAAAAAGCTAAGATCTGGATTCCCCTAGCTCTCAATAAAATTTCAGCCCAATTTAATTTGTGGTTTCCAAGATATGATTTAATTTGTTGTTTGTTTTTCAGGGCCGCAGAATATGGCCCATAATTTTATCTCTAACATGGGCCGCCAGAAAAACCACATTGGAGGACGAATTCAAACTTGCTTTTGAATAATAATGGGTTCCTATAGATGTCTTCTATCATCCAACTAAACTTGGGATTCTATGGGTCTGTACTGTGTGCCCCACATTCTCATTAGTGGGATAGTGTCCAATATGCCTTCTCTATATTTGTTTCATTTTATTGAAAAATATACCCATCATAAATTATGAATCCTACATTGATACCTGAATGAAAAATGTTCATATTGAAGTGTATATCCATTAACCAAAATATAAAATTAAAATATAGATAATTACATTCCTAAAAATCTGATGAATCATTGAGCCTAAATTGGTGTACATTAGGCATGAAGTGCACAAATGATGAGAATGGATGTTCAAAATTAAAATCCACAAACTCAGGCCTAGAATATCCAAAAGGAACATTTAATACGATGAAAATATAATTAAAATATGTTTTTTATTGCCTGATCACACCCCCAAATTGAGATTTTCTAGTCCCAAGTAAAATGTATCTCAACAATATGAAATTCAAATTCCCTTTTCCAAAAACATTTTAATACTCAATGATCAGAAAAATCCTTTATACCCAAAAATCATGAAACCCATAAAAATATTTCAATATAGGATAGTTTAATAAGAAGATCCCAAATTCAAGCTTGTTCCTTTTTACAAATTCATCGCCACATTTCATGCTTTTTCAATAGAGTATGATGATGTGTTGTGTGTCGCCAAATACATGGGGGTTCATTTTTATTCAAGGGGAAAATGATGGAAGATCTAGGTGAAATCACATTTCAATATAAAGATGAGTTTTTTTAAAAAATTATATATATTTGTATTGTTTTTTTTCAATTTTTTCATTGTAATGAAATTGCACTCAATAGGTTCAACCCAAGTAGCGAGGCTTTGCCAATGACTCCCAGACTCGAAGAACATAGGGAACCATATGAGTCCCATATAATCAGGAATCATCTAGAGTTAAATCAGTAAAACACCTAGTCAAATTACCCAAATTAGAGATAAAATTACTAACTCAAGGACAGAAAACTATGGAGTGATGATCTCCAAGTGTCGAAAGCTGGAAATTAGTTCATTTCATTGCTCTACATGAAAATTTATGTTTTTTATTTTTTTAATACTCATATCAATACTAAAATTATCAACAAACCTATGATATTTATTAGGGGGACCCCATGAACTCAACTAATACCCCACTATCCAAAAGACGTGTGCGGCGATCTCTTTTTTCTATTTGGATGAAAATATAAATGATGAAATTTAACATTATATAGACACACTTTCCAAAATCTATTCTCACGAAATTATACAAGGATTAAAATTAGAATCTGTTCATGCTAAATTATTTGATATTCAATTTTAAAGTGTGATATGTGTATTATCATGTTCAAATTTAAAGGAACTTTTCCTTCTATTTACACAATTTTTTTAAATCATTTTTTTACACAAAAGAAATTTTTTGACACAAATTGAAATTTTTTATTTCATCTCCCCACAACATAAAATAACATTGTCCCTAGTGTTTGAAGAAAAGAGAATTTAGAAGGGGGTATAAGCCGAGAAGGGGAGTTCAAAAAGGAAATTGAAATATGAGGATCATTGAATGAAGTAACCTGGTGGTTGAAGTTTAAGTTCTTGCTCCTCAAATTTAGTCATTTTATATCCATGTCACTTATAGATTTCCATTGTAGAAAAAGGAAAAAACAAAGAAAACAAAAAAAAACAAAATAATATATATAGATATATTTATATTTAGTAATTTAATAAAAAAATAAAATATAAGTATATGTATAAAAATTATAGAATAAGGAAGCTCTATAAGTCGTAGGTCAGTGGTAAGGGCGCAACCCTGTCTCCCTTTGGACCTAGGTTTGGTCCCCGTAGCTTTTTCGGTTGTGAAGGGTTTTCACCATGACCTACGACGTGTCCTTTTATTTATTTTTTATTTTTTAAAACTAATAAAAATAAAATGAACTGATGATACATTATCTTATTTTTAGATTTCTGGGTAAGGTATTACTCAAGGATCACACCACATGACAAAGATGAATATGGAGATCCCCTTTCATACCCATCCATACTCATAATAGAAGAACATGTCAAAAGTCTATTTTTTTAAATATAAAAATTATTCATTAATCCTATTTAAAAATAGATTATTCAATATGATTGAAAACATGGAAACCACAGGTTTTCTCCCGTGCATCGCTTTTGTTTAATGACGTTATCTTGAATTAGACACTTAAATAGTTAAGTATATTCCTCATTTATGTTTGGTTCACATAGGTTTTCATCTACATCATTTTTTGGGAATGGATCAATGAATGGTTCAACTCCATAACCATTAACATTAAATGTTTGTCCATTAGTGGGATCTTTAATTTCTGCAGCCCCATGTGGGTACACCTTATGCAATATGTATGTACATGACCATCTAGACCTCAACTTTCCTGAGTGTAAATGAAGTTTAGAACTATAAAAAATAATAGGATTACCCAGTACAATGTGTTTGGTTTTAATATTTCAAGATTGGTAGGATTGTACTTTAGCTTTATATATCCTTGAATTTTCATAAGCCTCTATCCTAAGTTCCTCATGTTCATTGAGATCTAATTTCCTTTTTGTTTCGGCCAATGAGAGGTCATAATTCATTTCCTTAATTGCCCAAAAATCATTATGTTAAATTTCTAATGGAAAATAGAATACTTTACAAAAAATCAACCTATATGGTGACATTTATAAAATGGTTTTAAATGTGGTTAGATAGGACCAAAGAGCATCTAAGAGTTTTCTTGACCAATCTTTCCTAGATGGAATGACAATTTTCTCCAGAATTTGTTTTATTTCTCTATTGGCTAACTCTGCATGACCATTTTTTGTGGGTGGTGGGTAGTGGACACTTTGTGAGAATTTACATACTTTTCCATGTGTGATGAGAATGGAAAATTGCAAAAATTAGTTCCACGATCACCAATGATATCCATAGGAATTCCAAATCTAGAGAAGATGTATTTAAGGAATCTAATCATAATTTGATGATCATTAGATTTTATGGGAATGGAATCTACCAACTTTCAGACATAATCAATAGATAATAGAATGTAAAGATACCCCCTATTTTTTGGGAAGGGACCCATGAAATCAATTCACTAATAGTCAAAGATCTCAATCACTAAGATGGGAGTGAGTGGAATCTGATTCCTTTTTGTAATGGACCCTACTTGTTGACACTGAGGAAAAATTTGAAAAAGTGTGTAGCAGTCCCTTGAGAGAGTAGGACAGAAGAGACCACAATTAATAACCTTAATAGAATTTTTCTTAGAGGAAATGTGACCTCCACATGCCTCACTATGTCAGAATTTATAGATGGACTCTTGTTTAGATTCTGGGACACACCTCATAATCACTTGGTTAGGGAAGAACTTGTAGAGGTATGGATCATCAGTCACATAGTTCTTAACATCAGAAAGTAATTTACATTGATATTGAGTCCCTAATAATTTTGGAATGACTCCTATAACTAAGAAGATGGCTATGTCGGCATACCAAGGGAAGTCACTCACAGTTTATAGGTTTTCATTAGGAAATTAATCAGACACTGAAAGGTGATTTGAGTTGTCTTTGAATTACATTCTAGAGAGGTGATCAGATAAAAAAATTTCAACACACTTTTGTTCCTTGATTGTGAGGTCGAATTCTGGCAATAGAAGGACCCACTTAATTAGTATAGCCTTGGCATCTTGTTTTTGGAAAAGGTATTTCCGGGATGAATGGTCTGTGAAGACAATTATGGGTGATCCTAAGAGAAATGACCTGAATTTCTATATGTAAAAGAAAAAAGAATGTAACACCTTCTTAGTGGAGGGGTAGTTGATTTGGCCATCATTTAAGGATTTTCTTGCATAAGAGAAGACATAAGGAGTTTTATCACAACGTATTCCTAGCACATCTCCTACAGAAAAGTCACTGGAATCCTACATAAGTTCAAAAGGAAGGTTCCAATTATGAGATTTCATAATGGTAGGAGAGGTGAGAGAGGATTTGAGGGTTGAGAATGAACCCTCACAACATTATGTCAAAACAAATGGAACATACTTTACTTGGAGAGCACAAAGGGGTTGGGATATTGAACTAAAGTTATTGATGAGTCTTCTATAGAAACCAGCATGTCCTAAGAAAGACCTCACTTCCTTGACTGTTTTGGGTGATGGAAGGTGAAAAATGATGTCAACCTTGGCTTTATCAAATTTTTTCCCCCTACTCGAGACTAGATGGCCAAGGACTAGTCCCTCTTTAACAATTAAAAGACATTTTTCCTAGTTTAGGAATAGATTATTTTCTTCACATCATGAAAATACTCCCTCCACATTCCTTATACATCCTTCAAATGTATCCCCAAACATAGAGAAGTCATCCATGAAGACCTCTAGAAAACTCTCTACCATGTCTGAGAAAATTCCCATCATGCACCGTTTGAAGGTTCCAAGTGAATTCCTTAACACAAAGAGAATGTGTTTGATAGAAAAGGTAAAAAATGGACATGTGAATGTAGTCTTCCCTTGATCCTCTAGGGATACCTCAATTGGATTATACCCTGAGTAGCCATATAAGAAACAACAGAAGGTGTGACCTGCCACTCTCTCAAGGATTTGGTCAATGAATGTTAAGGGGAAATGGTCCTTCTTGGTGAATGAGTTTAGCTTCTTATAGTCGATGCAGACTCTCCATCCACTACCCACCCTAGTTGGAAGAATCTCTCCATTCTTATTGGTTATCACTGTGATTATTTATTTCTTGGGAACCACTTAGATTGGGATCACCCACTCACTCACAACTATGGGATAGATGATACCATCTTTTAGAAATTTCAGAAGTTCCTTCCATACTACCTCCATGAGATTAGGATTGTGTCTCCGTTGAGGTTTATGACATGGATTTGAATTAGATTCTAGAATAATCCTATGAGTCCCAATTAGTGGTCTAATCCCAGTAATATCAGATAGGGTCCAACCAATGGATTTCTTATAATTACTAAGGACATCTAGAAGTATTCTATCATGATTAGCTTAAAGAGAAGAATAAATGACAAAATGATGTGTTTGATTGTCCTCTAGAAAGGCATACATCAGTGCAGAGAGAAGTTCCTTCAATTCATGATCATGTTGGTTCAAAATTTCAGCAGAAGATTGGGACATTGGATCAAGATCTATTTTGTTTCCTACAGTTTTATATAGAATCAAATCCCCATTTGTAGATGTTTCAGCTACAATATTGCTTTGATCATATTTAGGGACGGAAATTTGATTGGTCTCCATGAAAGTGGTTTCTTGAAATGTTTCACTAATTTTTGGACCTATGACTTTATCATAAGATCAATTTGAAATTTTTTCGACCCATGGAGGTAAACATCCTTAATGTGAAACAAAGGAAATCAATCTCATCCTGAATTAAAAATCCATAAAATATTCCTTGATATTCAATAGATTCATTATCAGTGCTTCCTATCATGTTTAAATCATGAATATCCTCGTCATCCCCTATTTGTGAGCTTGAATTATAGATGTTCAAGTATATACTCATGTTTCCAAAGGTGATGTTCACATTCCCATTTCAGACTCAGATAACAGAGTTGATTGTTGTAAGGAAGGGATGACCAAGGATGATTTGGGTTTGTTCCTTTTTTTCTATGTTTGGATGGTTGTCAAGGAAAATGAAGTCAGCATGGTAGATGAAGTTTTCAACCTTTACCGGAACGTAAATTAAAATACCCTTTCGAACCCTAATTCTATGATCAGCAAGATGATGTGTGGTAGATCTGGGTTGGAGCTCTTCTAGACCTAACTAGTAGTACACCTCATAGGGGATGAGATTGAAACTAGAATCTAGGTCACACAAGACCTAGATGACTTTGCTGTCACCTAGGTCAGTATTTATTTTAGGGCAACCCAAGTCTTTCAACATAGGGGGAATGGTCCCTTGAATGGTGGTACTCACATTAGCATAAAAAAGGAATTGGTTTTTATGTTAAAATTTTCTTTTAAAAGTGCACAAATCATTAAGGTAATTTAGGTAGGCAGGTATGGTTCAGATTACATTGAGAAGGGGAATGTTCAACATGACTTGTGAGAATATTTCCCTCAATGTTTTACTCAATTTCGGCTTGGTTCTCCACCTCTTGCATTGAGAAAATGGTGCAGGTTGTGGGGTTTTTTGTTGAAGAGTTTTTTCTTTCACATGGTTATCAGTTTCCGCAGTTTGATCTTGCGGTTCATTTGAATTTTCATTAGAGTATGAAGCTTCACATGGTTTTTTACTTATTTGTCTAGGTTTCTCAATTTTTTTTCCATTTCTTAAAACTATCACAACCTTTAGTTGTTCATGAGTTGTTTGTGTGCAACATGACTCTACCTTTGAATTTGAGGATTGTACTACCTAAGTAGGCTTGGGTGCCTTTCCAGTTTTGATGGTTTGAAGTTCTTGTATTAGGGAAGAGACTTCCAATTTCATCCATTCCATTTGTTTGCATTGTTGTTCTAGTAGGATTTGTGGAACAGTTTGAGTTGGTGCTTGAGAAAATTGGTTTATCCTTGGGAGATATTTCGGTGGTGGGATGATTTGTTGAAAATGGACCAATGGCTTTAGCTATTGTATAGGTTGGGTTTGGAACTGGTTATGGGTTTGGTAGTTCTGATGGGGGTAATGATTTTGTCCCTATGGTTGGCTAGGTTATTGGTTATCTTTCCAACGGAAGACTGGGTGGTCATTATACCTTTGGTTTATGGTGTTTTGGTATTGAGGCTTTTAAAAGTTCAAATAATTTACATCCACTAGGGGTCCTCCTAAAAGAACTTACCTGATGGATGGAATGGTTGGGCAGTTTTCTGTCTTATGTTCATGTTTTTCTCAAATTGTGCAAACATGTTCAACGGTTTTGATTTCATAGACTTTCCCAAGGCCTATCTCCTGAACCTTCCTAGAGAGTGCTGTGAGGTAAGCCATAAAATATTATGCTTCTTGGTGTGTAATAATTTCAGTAGTTACTTGTCACTTTTCAGAATAAGGTGAAGTTCCCCATGTTTGGTTTTGTTCATGGAGGATTTCCAAATACTCATAAGAATCATTTGGGGTATTTTTTAAAGGTTTCATTACACATCATGTCAATGAATTGTTGGTTCCCTGGGCCCAACCCTTCATAGAAAATTCAAACTTGTTCTTGGATTGAAAATCCATTGTGAGGTTCCATGTTGAGTGTGTCTTTAATCCTTTCCCATGTTTCATAAAATGACTCTCACTCTTTTTCAAAAATGCTTTGGGTGCTCTTTTTAAAAGAAATTGTTTTGTGGTGGGGATAGTATTTTTTGTAGAATTCTCTTTGCAATTGGTCCTAAGAGTTGATGGACGATGGACTCAAATTTTTTAGCTAATTTTTTTCTCGATCATTCAAAAAAAAAGGAAATAGATTCATATTAGATTATTCTAGTTGATGTGGGGGACATATGGTTTCTACAATGTCATTGAACACCTTGACGTGAAGGTAGGGAATCTCGGACTCCATTCCATGGAATGTGTAATGGTGGTTTAAGACATGGGGTTTAAAGATGTTCTGGGTGCCTCCTATGAAATTGTGTCTAATGCCTGAGGGGGAATTGGTTCAATCTAGAGTGAGGTTGTCATTCATGGTTTGATTAACTATATTATCTAGGGTTGGAGCTTCTTTATTTAGGTTTCCCATTTGATTTCCCCCAGGATTTAGAATTTGATTTCATGGAAGACCCTCCATTAGAAATGAATCAATTTTCGATTCCAGAGTACGAATAATATTAGGATCTAATAGAATCAATCCACTAGGTTCAAATGACTCCCCTATCCTAGGAATTACCAACCTAACTATTTTGTTTGAATTATCATGGGTGTTGGTGGACATGCGACGATAGAAAAAAAATTGAGAAAGGGACATGATAAGAGATCTTGGGGTGAGAATAAAAGAATGAGGGTGAGGAAAGAATGTTTTGGTCTAAGGTACTTAGTTTTTCCCTAGAAACGGAACCATAATTTGATTCACCCACAAATTTTCCAAAGAGATGAAGGTATAACGGTCCTTGTAGTCTGTTTTGGGTTATCTAATCCACTAAGACCTAAGAAGATAACTATGATACACAACCTATGAGATGGATTTTTGGATATGAAGTTTCCAACATTGGGTTGTTTAGATGGGTTTAAAGTATCACTAATAGATTTATGATAATTCAAATTAAGATAATGAGTTTATCCTAGGTTATCGCTCGGGGTGGATTGCATGAATTCCTTTTTTAATGATTATAATTTCAATAACTAAAGAAGGATTCATTCATTAAAATCAGACTAACCTCATCCCCTACTGGTTAAACACTTTCAAAAACACATGCTAATCACCTATACACTTGTAATATCATTTTCATAATCACTCTAAGGTAAATGATCTTATTATCACCAAAAAGTGGTGTGATTAAATTGAATATGGAAGAGGAAGAGAAAACATCATTAAATAACATCAAATAAAATAAAAGAAATAAAAAAAATTTATAGAGTGAGAAATAAAATTCAATCTATCCCATTGATGCTCCATTGGATCAACCCATAAAATAGTTATACCTCCATTTATGACATTTTCTAAATGGAAGTGGGATGTAGAGTTACGAGGGTGGAATTGAAGAAGTAAAAACAACAAAATATAGATCACTCCACCATTGTGTGATAAATTTCACAAAGTATGGTGTGATTAAATTCAAACTTTTAGGAAATGGTATCAACGTGGTATGTAGAATAACATAATAAGAGTAATGGAAGAACTTTTTTTTAAGAACTATGTTGAATTGAACAACATACATGAGAAAAAATGTGATTACAAACACAATGTGGTAGCATAACACTACAATGATACCAAGAACTAAAGATCATTAAATCCTCAAACAACACTGACTTAAATTTTCATTTTTGGAGCCTTGGATCTAGTGTCCAATAGCTAATGTCATCCCACGTGATTATGGTAGGCTTAGGGTGGTAGAAAGCTTGTGATACTTGGATTTTCCACTCTTTACCTGAGGTGGATGCCACCTTGCATCCACCAAATGGAAGAGATTATATGGCCTCTTATATGGACTAATTGGAGTGGTCCATTGAAGTAAAAAGTGAATAAACTGATTCCTCCTAACTCTCAAAAAACATTCAGCCCAAATTAATTTTTGGTTGCCGGAATATGATTAAAATGGTAGAATTTTTTTTTCAGGGCCAGAGATGCTGGCCTGTAATTTTATCTCTAACTTGGGCCACCAGAATAACCATAATGGAGGCAGAATTAGCACTGGTTCTGGAATAATTATATGTTCTTATATATTTCTTCTATCATCCAACTAAATTTGGGATTCTGTGGGTCTTTATTGTGGGCCCCGATTTCACATGCGTGGGAAGGTGTCCAATCTTTCTTTTGCAGAATTGTTTCCTTTCATCGCAAAATATCCCCGTCATGCATTATGAATCCCCCATTGATACCTGAATGAAAAATGTTCATATTGAATTTTATATCCTTTTACCAAAATATCAAATTAAAATATGAATAATTAAATTCCTTAAAATCAGATAATTTATTCGGCCTAAATTGTTGTACATTAGGCATAAAGTGCACAAATGATGAGAATGGATGTTCAATGTCAAAATCCACTAACTCAGGCCCATAATATAAAAAATCAACATTTAATAACATTAAAATGTAATTGACATATGTTTTTTATTAGCTATTCATCTAGTTCGTGTTGTTTATTTATATTTATTGTAGCTTCCCTGTTAGAAGCAGAAAATTGTTGTAGGGATCCTAGATAGGTTGTTTGGTATTAATTGACTGTATTATTCATATGACCTTGGCATTCACAATAACATTAGGAATTATTTAGAATTAATTATAAAATTATTTTTGTTGGTTAGATCTAAATATAATTTTGGTTGGATACCTACTGGGATGTTATCTCACACCCTATTGGGACCTCAATGGGGACCCAAATAGATTATTTGGTTGTAGGTGGTAATAGGGGAATGAACCCCAATACATGTTTTTTACTCTTCCTTTTTAGTAGCGGAGCATGAGAACAAGTTGATGTTTGTGATACATGGACCCTTTTTGGTCTTTTTTCCTTTTTTATAATTGAACTATATTGTATTTTCATGTACCTATGTTGGTTTTTTATAGATATTTTTGTTATCAACATCATTGTTTATGAGCTTTATTTTGAGATTATTATCAATTCTTTCTATGTATCTGTTTTCTTCTTGTTTTAAAACTTCAATACTCTATAAGTTATTGAGTTCCTCTTTGACATAGTCTAGTAACTATGGAATAGTCTCCCCCTAAGACACCTAGGCCCACAAAACTAGTCAGAAGCCACAGGAATTTGGGGAGATTCACCTTTATCCTTGAAGCCAAATGAGCATAGGGCACTATTGAGAGGAATCTAGGTATGGGACTATGCAAAGTGGTATATGAGGCTTTATTTTAAAGTTTGACTTAAAATTTGACAATAATTTACTGGTATATGAAGTAAATGTAATTTTTTAACAAGTTGTGCTTGTTATTTGCGACCCCAAATATAGGGAAAATCCTAATTTCATTAAATAGAATTCTTATTTTTCAAATTTTGACTATTCCAGTTGACTTGATTTTATCGTTGCGTGACACACATGTTTTATGTTGACTCTATTGATATAATTTTGGGTTCTATTTTTGTTGTGACCAAATAAGATAAGATTATGATATCTAATTCATTATATATAAAATTCATAGAAATCACATTCCATGTATTATTCCATGCCATTTAAGAAGCATTACATATTTGATGTTGTTTTGACAGCTTTTGTGATAGCTATATCAGTTATTGTGATATATTTTCTATAGTGGATAGTGGATTGTTTCCATAGACTATTTCTTATAGTGAATGGGTCCTTATAGACAATGAAATAAAAGAATAGTGAAAATTCAATTATCTATAACATATTGACATGTATGGATTGAATGGAAACCATGTTTTGGGTTCATGAGGTGTTATGGGCCCTCAGGGATTTGGAATTGGATAACTAGTGGTTAAGTCCCCTTGAACAATTGAATTATGGAAATGAAATGTAAAATGAATATGGATTCAATTGAAAATGAACTAGAAACATGAATTGATGAACATAAACATGTCCTAGACATGGATTTTGAGTAGGTAGTGGGTAGTGTTTCTAGTTGTGTTGTGGTTGTTCCTTTTAATAGTCAAAGATTTAGAAGTAGTTTGTGTTCTATGACTTGTTTTATTAGGTTTTCAAACTATCATATCATTTTGAGTTGTGAGCATTTAACCTATTGTTTTCTGAGGTGTGTGTTTGTTATTTTCATAGTCATTCCTTCATGAATACCTAAAGGTGCTTTCCAAGAGAGAGGAGGAATCCACACTCCAGAGGTGGTGGTTTAGGGGCTACCAAATGATCCTTTTTTAGTTCCAGTTATGACTACAAATTTTTTATGGAGAAATATGTTAAGGAACCTTTTTGTGTGTGTTTATTTTTCTGTATAAAGAATTTATAATGAGAACTACAACCTTTCTTGTCTATGGAAAAGATGACATGGGTGTCCCATCCACAACATCCTCCAAATTGTTTAGGGGATAGAGTTCCATAGGATATTGAGTTGTGGGTATAGAAAACATTATCAATATTAGAGCCTCTTTATATGCCTTTTTATAGGAGGGTAATAGTCATGACATATATGCTACATAGAGCAGAAAAGTACTGGTGGGATGTACTAAACCAAGTTGATAGGTTTCAACGTATGGTTTGGGATGATTTGAAAACCCAATGTTATGCCTATATCTATCTCGAGACTCTATGAGAAGAGAGGGATAGTGAGTTCATGATTTTTTACAATGGCGTGATTATTTTTATGTAATGATTTAAATAATTCATAGAGTTACAATGTTTTGTGTCGATGTATAATATGGATGATATCTTTAGATTGAGATGCTTCGATGATGTTCCTCAACATGCTATAAAATCCCAGGTCAACGTGTTTAGATTTGCCTCTATCCCGATATAGTAAATTAGGCTATTCATATAGAGAATAATATGAGGGAATATGGGGGATTAGAATAGGAAATTATTGTATATCAACTCAATTGTCCTATGTCTTCAGGAAGGAACCACTGTTTTTAGGAATTTGGTGAAATGACTTTCAGTCAGGCTATGAGTATGGGTTGCTCAGTGTTCTGATGTTAGTGTTGTAGCAGAGGCTACATAAGGAAGTAGTGTGACAATAAACCAGTAAAGTGTCAAACTTGCAGCAAGATAGGGAACATGAATTGTTTATATTGGACCTTCCCACCTATTGTTAGTGGGAGGGGTCGTCTATGCAATAGTTTCAGGAGAAGGATCCTCATCTCCATGTCAGTAATTGAGACGAAGTAGTATTTTATGATTAGGCCATATAAGTGGTGGTCATGGAAGAGGAAGCCAAATACTTGTTACACCAAGACATTAGAGAGGTCCCACTCAAGGTAGTGAGGTTATTTCACATGACCATGGTGAAGGAATGTTCTATTCTATATATCCTACCCCTGATGAGCATGGTGTCGAACCACATACAGTTAGTTCTACGATCCTAGTATCCACTACTATTTCATATTTCCTTTTTTATATAGGTGTATCACATAGTTTTATATCTAAATAAGGTGAAAAATAGTTGGGATTATTATTTTACCTTCTGAGAGAGTTATGACACTTGAACCAAAGTTGGAAAATATGACATAATATGTGAACCAGTTTAGGTAGTCCCCCCTTGAGTTTGGTGGGTGTCACTTCATCTGGAGTCTATATCTCTTCAAGAGGAATGGTTTTACATTAGACTCGTGATTGTAATTCTTTTAGATTATTGATCTTAAATTGAAAATTATAGCCGAAGGATGATTCTTATATCACCAAATGGTGCACTGTATACGCACAAGGGTGAATGGGTTTTCCAGCAAGTTCAATCTAGCCCCATGAATCATGTGATGGGAGGAATGACACCCTAGATATCTACTTTGTATCTAGATGATCTGGGATTGAGAAAATTGTAATTTCAGCCAGTGGCTGAGTGATTTAGGGACATATTTACTGATGAATTATCTGGTTTACCTCTTGAGGGAGAGGTGGATTTCCCCATCTATCTAGTACCATGAACTACAATAGAATCCATTCCTCCCTACAGAATGGCTATAATGGATTTTCCGGAGCATAAGAGTAATATAGAGTATTTTGAGGAAAGGGTATTATTTGACCCAATAATTCTCTAGGGGTTTACTAGTCTATTAAAAAAATCATGTGGTGCACTTTGAATATGCATTGATAATTGGATGTCGAAAAAATGACATATAAAAACTGGCATTCCATTCTATAGGGAGATGACATACTTGTTCTTCTTTAAGGAGACCAAGTGTCATCAGAAATTGATTGTAGGTTAGGATATCACCACGTGTGTGTTTGATCTACATCTCTACCTCACACATCCTTTCATTGAAGGTATTTTCTATATGTGTATATGGTTATGTCATTTGGTCACACAAATAAGCTACTAGTGTATATGGACATGATGAACAAAGTGTTCCATCCTTAACTGGATTATATTGTGGAAAATTTCATGGATGATATCTCGGTGTATTCCCACAACCTACATGACCATACTGAATATCTTGAGATCATATTAAAGACAGTAACAGAAGATCAGTTATATGTTAAGATCATAAATTTCCAATTTCAGATGGATCAAATTCACTAACCCGGTCACATCATCTAGATGATAGTATTGTTAGTGTACCCAGAGAAGGAGAGGGAAATAGTTTCCTGGGAACAACCCAAGAATTTTTTTGACAAATAGAGTTTCTTGGGGGATAGTATGTCAATACATGAGTTTTATATAATAATTCTAACGCTTAATAATGTCATTTAAGGGATTAAATAAGATGGGTGTGATTCTTGTTCTGTCCTATTTTTGCGAGACAACATTTTAGGAATTGAAAGAGTGGTTGACATCAGAAAAAGTCATGATACTTCCAGAGATGTGTTGAAGCTACACTATTTATTGTGACACACTAGTTATTGTTCTGGGAAGAGTCTTGATTCATGGATATGGAGTCGTGGTGTATGGGTCTTGGTAGCTGAGGCCACAATATAAGAATTACCCAAAACAAAATATCATGTTGGAAATGGTTGTTCATGAATTATGTTTTTGTAGACCGTACACACTAGGCTATAATTTTTTTGAGTACACAGACCAAAATAGTATAATGTATTTATTTAAACATATTAACCGAAGGTAGTGAATGTAGGTCGAATACATTTAGTCTCTTGACTTCAAACATGCTTACAAACCTTGTAAATGCAATATAGTAGCTGATGAACAGAGTATGAGGACTCTGATAGGGGTAGTTTAGTAGGCCATTAGTGAGTGGTATATTATGGATTTATTCATTGAGATGAACTTATTGTTGAATGATAGTTAAGGAAAAATATACCTATCATCATTACCTATAACCTCTACCCTACTGTACATAGTAATAATGAAAAATATATCATATTCAAAGGGCATATTCCATTGGAAGAGTGTAGCTAGTGGGGATCCACCTTAGGGTTTAACTATATGTGTGGATGTCATATTACTTATACATGGAATATTTTTGTTTCTAGTGTATATATGTGATGAGATGATGTATGGATTTCATGCTTCAACTTTGGAAATGCACACCAGATTCACCAAGGGGTTCCCTAACTTCCATTGTTAGTACTAGTGGTTGGGTATGAATCATGAGGTTTGTTATGACTTTTTTGACCTATCAACTGGTGATGGTAGAACATGTGGGAGCCTCAAAAATTTTATAGTAGTTACCTATTTTGGAGTGGAAATGGGTGGATTTCACGATGGATTTTGTGGCAATATTACTAACGTAGCCTCGAGGTAATGATGTTGTTTGGGTTCTTGCTAACAAGGTATCAAAAGGATTCTCATTACATGCCAATAATGAATACTATCAGTGTTGATGAGTGATGAAGTTTTTACATTCATCATATAGTAATTCATCATGGGGTCCTGCACCCTATCGTTTCAGATAGGGGTGCCCGCTTCATGTATCTTTTCTGGAAGAGTTTTCATAGTGTGATGGGTATACATGTGCTTCTAAGCATAGAATACCACCTTAAGATGGATGGTTAGTTAGAGAATATGATATAGGTTCTAAAGGACATGCTTCAATAATGCATCCAAGATGTTTGGGGATATTTGGGGAGATTCATTACTTGTTTTGAGTTCTCCTACAATAACAGATATTAAGAAATTATAGATATGGAATCTTATGATGATTTATATTGAACTCCGTATCGATCACCCCTATTCTAGTCAGAGGTAGGTGAGAAAACTTTACTAGGACTGTGTCACATTCCAGTGACTACTAATTAGGTCCAGTTGATTCCAAAATAGATGGCTACTGTATAGTTTTGATAGAATTCATACACTGACCTCTACAAAAGAACTCAGTTCATGGTCTTGGATTAGGATTTCTTACGTATTTCACCAATAATGAGACATTAGATAATCAAGAGGCTAGTTAAGCTTTCATCATGATATATATAGTCATTGGAGAATCTATAGAGAGTCATCTTGGTAGCGTATCAACTGTAGTTACCTTATAGGTATTTATCTATGCATGTAATATTCAATGTATCTCATCTATATTATTCTAATTAAGATATCTCTCATGATTTTGTGTGTGAGGAGGTTGAGCTTTAGGATGAATCATTCTTTTTAAGCATCCAATTGGTATAGTAGATATGATTACAAGGGTTATTCAAGGATGTTCAGTGACTCTAGTTTGGGTTCAACAACAACACGACCATTTATAGGAAAATACATGGGAGATGGAGGTTGAGGAACATTCTTAGTGGCTAGAGTTGTTTTCCAAAGAATCATGAATAACCTATAGATAGACAATTTGGGAGGAATTTCTATAGAGGAGGAATATTGTAAGAACCTAGGTTTTAATATCTGGTATGTATCCCTTCATTCCCAGTTTTAATATTTTTGTATGGAATTCTGTGAGTACCCAACCAATTCAGAGGTAATATGGAGGTGTCTGGGGCATGTTCAAAGCCCCGAATAAGGTTTGGGGCTTGAAATGGCCTCACACATGATTACAGAAAATTGTGTTGTTTAGGATTCAGTGTCTAAATAAATTTGGTGAGTATATATAGAGGGGTGTTATATGCAACAAGGTTAGGTTGAACCATAAGGAATGGTCCATGCATGCATGTAGACATGTATATAGTATTTCCATACTTTGTCAGAGGCTCAGTGAACATAATTCATATGGTTAGTGATACCATTCTAGTAAATCGTGTGGTTGCCCCTTGGCCTACAAAATACCATACATGGTTTCTGCATGGTTTGAATAACGGTGCATGTAAAATATAAAACCCCTTTACATTATTTTTTTATAATATTATGTTTAAACTTAAATAATTTATAACACCTAATTTATGTTTTTTTAAAATGGGCAGTAGAAAAAAAGAAAGAGAGCTCTCTTTAGGTGACTAAAAAAGGATATGATACTTGTTTGTCATATATTCCATGATTCGAGTGTGGTTTGTCTCATTTAATACATAATAGTAAGATCTAATTTCCTTTTTATCCTTTATCAATTCTTATAACTATCGATTATGTTATTTGTCCTTAGGCTCATATGCACTAATTTCCCGTTATTAGACCTTTCTTCATCTTTCTCCAAATACGAGTTCAATATGGACTTGATATAAGATAAGAACTCTACTACTATGCTAATGTAGGCCATATATAATTTTCTTTCAGCTTTTGGGGATTTTTAGAGTTATCATCCACTACATTGTCCACTGGACTTTATGGAACAACCCAGATTCGGAATGGGTTATCTAAAATGGAAGTAATGAGACATATTATGGTTACCCGTAGGATCTGTTGTGATGTTTCAATACCTATTTCTAGAAACAAATCCACCCATGGGGTGAACCTTATGAAAATTCTATAATAATTAATGCTTAGACAACCAAAGGGGAGTGTTTTCAGTTTTCCTTATTATAAAAATATAATTGTAAGTGGAATGAGTTTAATGGGATGACTATGTGATGGTTTTACTTATTGTCAGCTATTTATTATATTGAACTTGAATTGTTTAATTGTAGAATTTATAAAACGAGTTCTATTTAATGAGATGTGTTAAATAGGATAAGTGAATTCAATTGATTTGGTGGGTATACCCATGGAATATGTCAAAATAAGAATTGAGATAAATGGGTGGGTATACCGATGTGACATGTCTAATTGAAATTAAACACAAAGGGGTGGGTATACCAATGTGACTTGATTGAATAGAAATGGAAGACATGATTGGATATAATCATGTTATGTTTTTGGCATGAAAGGTATTAAATGATTGGGTATACTAATTATAAATAATTAAATGAATGTGATTATATGAGTGGGTAGACTCATATGGAATTGAATTTTATAATGGTATGAATAAATTTATGTTTTGAAAATATTCCATGGATGGATCTCCATGGATCAAGAATTCGATAGTGGATTATTTGGGTAGAGTATACCCCATGGGTCTTCAATATGTGGGATACATCATACCATTATACTCCTTGGACCCATCTTTCTTGGACTTGTATTGGATTTTTTGGTATGACATGATCTTTGGACTCCAACTATTTCCCATACTGAGTTTCCATCGAGATTCTCATGGGATCCGATGAGGATTCCATGGTTCTCGACACTATGAATCAAGACCTTGTGTGGTTTGATACATTGGTTGATATGGACTAGTCATGGGAATGTTATTCACTCAGAGTATAGCACAACCATAGTAGTCATATTCCATGTTCATTCACAAAATCATTATTTCTTACGTACCATTTATTTGCATATTCTCCCATTCTGCTTAGAATTATATTGAAATCTGGGTGGTTACCTACTTGTATGTTATCTATGACCATATTTGGGCATCTTTGGGGACATAAATAGAATATATGGTTTCAAGTCAAAATAGGGGCATGTTCCCAAAAATAGGTTGTTGACTTTTTATTTGGATCAGGCGAACACGGGACCAAGCTGAGGCTTGCGATGCTAGGATTCTTTTTAGCCCTTTTTTCTTTTGTAATTTTTTCCTATACTGCATTACCATGTTACTATGATTTATGTTTTATAGATACGTATATCATATGTATCATTTTATATTAGCATTATTTAGATATTTTTATCTAGACCAACTATGTATCTATTATCTTATTGTTTTAATGTTTTTCTATCTAAAAGTTATTGACTTCCACTATGATATTCTATGGTAATGAAGGAATAGTGTCCCAAATGACACTTCAAGGCCCTCAATTCTAGCCACCAGTCTCTAGAATTCTGTGATATTCTCTTGAGGCCATTTAGACAACTGGCCTTGGGGAAATTTTGAGTTGAATTCAAGTTTAATACATTACACATAAAATAGATAGTAATACTAAAATCAGTATTTTATTAGTAAATTCATATTTTATATAATAATTAAATATATCATATTTAGAAAATTATATTAATCCCATTGATTCATTTTACATAATCTACACACTGAAATATGTATAGGGAGAATTTATTGTATTTTTTCTAAAATATATTAATTTTGGGTGAATAGTGATATATAATAATTTAGATTATATATAATTATAGGAAAAATACCAAAAATTTTAAGTCATGGATGATGTAAGAACCTATTAGTTCGAACATTCATGAACCATGTATATTTTAAATTCACATTAATTAGTAATATTGATTGTATTGAGCCGAAATAATAAATTAATGAATATAGTTATAAAAAATACACCCCAACTCCCATAATAAGTACAACATCTCACCACCCCTTCTCCCAAATCCTTCCAAGACATTAAAATTAAGAAATAGTTGAAAAAAAATTTCCAACACACTCTTAATGATTTAATTTTCTGATGGTCTCACAAAAATAAAAATTCAATATTATTTAAGTGGTCTTTCACCGACGCGATATTCAAGAGGTTACATTCTCAGACTACATGTTTTAATTTCTTATCTAATTCTTTCTTATATTCACCTCATTAATCAATAAATTCATAATAAATATAGTGTCATGTACATAATGTAATTATATATATATGATGGAATAAATTCTATTCGTCCTGATTATCATGTACTCTTATTTGATTAAATGAAACCAATTTCCAAATTAGGGCAGTTAAGTGTCGCTATTGATAATAAGTTTTCTATTTTCATTATCACCTTCAAGGAAAATAATAAAACTGTTAATATGGTTATAAAATTTTTCAATAATTATATTAAAAATTATACCATGTGTTTCAAATAATATATAAACACAATTTTTAATAAAATGAAATGATTTCATGATGGTTGGTAAACCCCCTTAATAAACTAATTAGGTAACAATAACATTTTTACCTAATGAAACATCCATGTGTTAGAAAAAAATGATTTATATAACCATTTATACAAATTTATGTTCAATAATACCATTTAATTTAATTTTTGGAGTGTTATTCCCTATTTTCTAGGAACAACCATAACTATACACAAGTGAACCGACTATGAAACCCAAAATCGAATGCATCTAGGGAAATGAAATTGATCATTATAACTCACTAAAATCGCTATAAATGATCATAATAAAATTAAAAAAAATAAAATATATGAGTTAAAAGTAATTATATATTTAAATAATTAATATTATTTTATTTTATATAACATTAATTGAAAGTGTCGAACTCATTTGAACATAAGGTAGAGAATCTCTCCAAACCTTCATATTTCCTTCGGGTTACACTCTCTATTTCACTCTCATTGCCTCAATTTATAAATTAAATATTATTATATAATTATACCATATTATTTATATAAGATCCAATATATATATATATATATATATATATCATTAACAATTCATCTTTATTTTGTGGAAAATAAATGTTTTTAAAAGGCTCCCATTTTAATGCTTCTCAATAAGAAACCCTGATTAATGTGAACTTCAATGTTTCGTATCACGAAAAAATATTTAAGTTCATTTATGTTTCTATATAAATAATTTTACCCTATTACTATATAATATCATTCTTTTGTTTCCCTAAAATAATGATTAAGTGGCACATTTCTAATGTTACCATTCCACACTATTTCATTTTTTTAATTTATTTTGATTTCATTATACGTGATCTATTCTGATGTTTCCATTTTTAATATACAATAATAATTTAAATCTATTTCATTCATGTATACAATTATGATACACACATTTTTATATTATGACATGATTTTGAAACCCATTTCATTTCATGTGAAACGTGTTATGATTGTTCCTTATGTTTGATTTCATTATATGGAACACATATGCAAGTACAAGTTATAATGGGTTACCCTAGGTTTAAATCAGTTTCATTTGGTTATATTTTGTATCATAATATATTATTTATGAGATTTTAGAGTAATTATAATCCATTATGTTCTTATTTCTTCCATGTAATATCATCTGGGAGTTATCCTTGACCCATTTTTATGTCACGATTTAAGTTTCTTCTATATTATAGTATTTCAATGATCAAAAGATTAAATTTTCTATATGTTATTCATATATTTTTTATTCAAAATCAATGCCATTTACTTTATCATGTTGTTCCTTCTAGCGCATTTTTCATTCATAGGTTCCACCTTTATTCTTTACTGGTATTTTTAGCATGGCCTTTTTTCTGTGCATTCCACTTGGTATCCTATGGGGTAATATGACCTTAGAGGGATTCAGGGTGTAATTATGAAGATTAATAAAATGATGTTTCATTTTAATTTTAGATTTTATAATTATGCAACTAGTCTTTTAAATAAACTATCCATTTTTATTCTTGGTTTTTATTTGATTGATAAAATTTATTAAAATAATTTAATAATATGTGTAAAAGGATTGGTTCGCTATAATTCCAATCATATTATGGTTGAGTTTTATTTTGGAATCAGGACTAGAAAAATTTTGTAAGAACCCTTTGGAAAATTACATCACCATAGATAACATAGTTTAAAAACTATGGAATCATATGTTAAGATATAATATATATTTATATGTCATTGCTTTTATGTTCATAGATTCCTTTTTTGTACTAATTAACTAATAATTCAGTCCCCACTTAATTTCCCTTTTCATTTCATTATTTATTTAATGTATTGTTATTAGATATCATAAGAAAACAACCAACATCATAGGAAATGTAATGATTATGCTATTGAGATTCTGAAACAAATGGGAATTGGAGAACACAACTTTAAGATAGTACTATCTTAATAAGATCATATTATCAATATTAACTTGAACCTTAAAGAATTCCCTCCTTCTCCATTCAAATATAAATTTCTGGCCAAATACATTATTGGAAACATTATACCTCCATTTAGTGGATTTTATGATCCCTTCATCATTGAACAATGTAATATCTCCACATAGAAGATATTATATATCTTCCTTTGCCCAAAAGAAGAGAAAATAGTAATAGTAGTATATCATTTTCATGGGAAAGTGGATTAGTGGTGGAAACTGATTGAGGAAAAAATCTATAAAGAGTAAATTCAATCCATGTAATGGGAAGGATTTAAGAGAAAAAAATTTAGAATTTTTTTTTCTTAAACTCTATATCATAAAATAGAGTGGCATTTCCCTAGACTAATGTAAAAGGAATTTGAGTTTATTAGGGCTTACATGGTTTAAATCCCAAGTAAATCTTGATATGCCTATGTATTTTTCCTGAATAATTAAATAATTTTTGATCACATCATTAGAGTATTAATATTGAGTCTTTCAAAATCAATGGTGATTTGAGACATTGAGAGCTATGAGGATATTTTCCATTGTTCCCATATGGTTCAGATGGATACTGGAGGCTATTATCCATCTTGTGGTCTCATTGTTAATGAGATGATAATAGTGTTTAATATAGGTAGGGGGATAAATTGATAAATCCCTTGTATGAAAGAAAACCCAACATCTAACTTGTCTAATTCATGGGATAAAAAATCACAAGAACTATATAATGGGAATCAAGAGATGCCTCAAATGTAGAATAGAGGGGAAGAAATAAGATCATTATTAGTGGGAAATGAAGAATCCCACAAATGAAGGAGTATAAAATAAGGTTCTAAGAAACACTCATCCTATATTACTGTGTTTAATCTACAAGGAAAATAGACATTATGTGAGCTAATGCCCTATACCAAGGCTTTTTAGATGAAGTCAATGACAATAGCCTTCAAGATAGTAAGGAATGACATATTACACCACTACTAAAGTGGATACTGAAAATTATGTCGTGATAGGTATGTGGATTATTTATTAAATAATTGAAAATGTATATATCATTATAGTTCTACACATTTATTCATATCTAGAATTTTTAAGAGAACTGTTGATATACTAGCTCAAAGAAAGTATGTTGAGTAATCAATGAGAATACCGATTAGTATAATTATTGAATACAACTTATATAAATCTTCCTAATTAAATTTTTGGAGACTAAACCATCCATTAAATGTCTTCTTATATTCTTTGGTGGATTTCAAAACAATATTTGGTACAAATGGCCAATCTTTATATAAATCAAAAATCAACTTTTAGGATATAGAGATCACTTTTCACATCCTAATGTATCCCTAATTCTATACAATGGTATAGGGGAGGATAAATATTCATTATAATATCCTTATCATGAAATTATAATATTAACTTATGTGAAATCATATCTACCTAGAATTACTGATACCATAGAGAGGATCATGCTTGAATACATGTCCATTTTGAGGGCCTACACTGATGTGTTCCTTGTAAAATTACCCAGTCTTCATCCTAACTAAGAAAATGAGTAATAAATACAACATTTATGAATATTGAGAACTATATCAAAGAATCCGTATGGAATGGCAACCATTTATTTAATTGAACTGAATAAGATGTAATATGAAAATACAGAGAAGGGTTTTTTATAACCATGTGATTCACTATTGGGTGTGTTGGTCCTCATCATCAAGAGGATGTGTGGATCAATGCACCTACACATTTATTATCATGAACTCAATGAAATCATTATAAATATCATGTATTTTTTCTTTCAACACATAGATTAATTTTTCTTTCAGCTATATGGGGCCATGTATTTCTTTAAGGTGTTACTTTATTTGGGTTATCACTAATTAATGGTGAAAAAGGAAAATATTCCCAAGACATCATATCAAACAATGTATGGAAACTATATGTGAATTGTTATTACCTTCATACTTACTAATTTTCTAGAAAAAGTAATTGAAATAATGAATATAATATTTAGATATTTCATGTAAATTTGTTTTTGTAGTCTTCAAAGATGATATTCAGATATACACTAAGAGCATGGAGGAGCGTGAAGAGTGTTCTAATAATGTGTTAACAAATTGATGAGGGGGAAACAATATGAAGTTTTCAGTAAATGTGAGTTATATAAGGGTGATGTATCTTTAATTTTGAATGTTATCACCATAAAATCGTTATATGAGGACCCTTTTAAGATTACAAAAATTGAAGAGTATCCTAGAGAAGCATCAGTAATGGAGATCTATATGTTCTTAATCTAGATGGGTATTACCAAAAATTAGTCAGTAACTTATTATGAATGAAAAAACAAAATTCCAATTTGAGATCTAAGGGAGTGTATTTCTAATGTATTGGTTAATTTGAGAAATAATTCAATGAAATGAAAATAGTAGTCTTATCATTACACCAGTACACTCAATACCCACAAGGGGGAACTCTTTGTGCAATACAGTGATGCATCAAAAAAGGTATTAATTTTTTAATAACAACAATTGATAATTTTATATCATATTCTTTAGGGAATCATATTTTTCATTACCAAAACTATCCCATTCATGATTTGGATATGGTGGTTGTGATCATCACATTGAAAATATGAAGGCATTATCTATATAAGTAGAAGTGTGAGATATATAATTATCAAAATTGCCTTAAATATATATTCACACAAAAGTATAATTATAAAAACCATTGAATATGGATAGATATCAATAAAAATTGTTACTATTCATTCCAGTGTGATCCTTTTAATTAAAATAAAGTGGCAGATGCTATGTGTAGAAATGATCTTGCACCTTTTTCAATGATTGGAATTGAAAATGACTTAGTATTATTATACTTTAAAAGGATGGACATGGGGTAAAAAAAAGGAATGAACATTTTCATTAAATTCTCAAATGATTTCCAAATATCCATTTTACATAAGATAAAATATTCCTAAATAGAAGATGTGGGGATTCAAAAGAAGGTGGGAGCTACCAATATAGGATATCATAGAAGATCAAAATTGATGAGGAAAGAGTCAAAATATTTGGTTCTTGAATATGTGTGCAATCAAATCTTGAGATAAATATAGATATTTTGAAAAATTAATATCAATCTACCTTCTTTATCTACCCATTGAGAATGAAAAGGTTTTGAGATTATCGAGAGAAGTTTTTGGTGGGATCACATGAAGTAAGTGATCATTGAATATACATCTATGTTCTGAGAATTTCATAAATATATGGATGAAAGGAAAAATTATAATGGGATGATGAAAATATTACTTAATCCTATAAGGAAATGGTAAAAAAATAACCATTTAATTTTTAAATGGACATCTATATACAACTGATGGAAATAATGCTACATGTTTTATTGTGGATCATCTAACAAAGACTATATGATTTATTTAAAATTGATCGGACTTATCACTCGATAAAATTTCATAGATATACATTAGAAAATTAGTGAATCATCATGTAGTTCCATTATCAATTTATTCATATATAGATATGAGATTTACCTAGATTTTTTTAGAAAATACAACTATGATCCCTAAACAATGTGAATAAAATTAGTATGAATTATAACCAGGAGATTTATTTCTATTTTTAGTAGACTATTACGAAATTATACGTTATGTTGAGGGAATGATCAATGGAATTAAATGGATTGCGGGAAAAACATCAACCTCTATAATTTTTCTCATAGAATAATATTTTAAACTCAGGAATCCAAATTGATACATACGAATATCATTATTTGAAAATATTTAGAACACCTATATGTTGGGATGTGGTTTGTGAAAACAAGATTCTAGAACATGTAACTGATGGGGAAATGATAGAAAAATAGATGATCAATTAACTAAACATTTGGGATTGAAAAATTAGATATAAGAGTTTTGAAAACAATCATTAATTGGGACATGGATATTGAAGTTGGAGATATGGTAATCCAATAAATGTTCCTATGGAAGAAAGTCACGTTATTTGGGGATAAGGTAAAGATATGTCATAGGAAAATCATCTCATTTGAGGTCCTAGATCACATTAGAGTTGTTGTTTGTCGAAAACTACTTCCACCAACCATGTCTCAAGTACATAATGTATTCCACATATCCCAATTAAGGAAGTATATACTTCATCCTTCAGGAGTACTTGATTTCTATATGGTACAACCAGAAAATAATCTGTCTTATGGGGATAATATATTTATGATGTCAGATTGTAGATATATTTCTTTTTGAAACATGACTAATAACGTACTAAAATTACTATGATAAAAACAAAAATATGAAGATGTGACATGGGAAGCAGAGGAAGTTATGAAGGAGTAATATCGTCACCTTTTTGTTTACCATAAAATATAAAAAAAATCAAGGGGGAAATTTCATATTGGTTATAAATGCAACGAATCATAATTTTTTAATAGAATTTACCCTCATATAATTATGTCCCATAGTATAAATCATAGAAATCACATAGTGTAACCCACCAAACCTTATTCTCTTAAATGATGAATAATATTTTATCCTAAAAATAAACAAATTATAATTTGAAATATTATTGTGGTACAATAAATATAAATCAAGAGAATAAGAATAATATAATTTTGATCTGCTCGATCGACCAGAATAATGGAACTGATGAAAAATACAGCAGAAATAAAACAAAAGGATAATATTAAAATAATTATATAAAGATGGAAGTATGTATATACATTATAGAAAATATAATTGAAAAAAAATAATGGTGTAATAGTTATCTATATGAGGTACTGAGACCATATGATTGTAATAAATATTATTGTTAGAATAATTCCATGACCATTTGAATATTAAATGGAATATTGGAATAGCAATCTTATAGTTATAATAATAATCTATCCTTTTAAAAATAAAAATAATATTTAGGTAACCAATAAAATGATAAGTGATATATTTATATATTTATAAAAGAAAATAAATGTTTTAAACTAGATAAGGTATGTGTTTTATTTTTTATAATGTAACTATTTTATTTGAAATTTTATAATGAATATAGATGATTTTAAAAAAATTATCTTTATAAAATGGATTCATAAATTAATATTATGTTTTATTATAATTATAAGTTAATTTTATGATACCAAAATTTATATTTTTAAAGGGTTATAAAAATGATTGTCATATTAAGAGTATTATTTTTTGAGTAAATGGAGATTTTATTTAAAAATTAAATTTAAAAAAGTTAATAAATATTTTAAATAAAATGTATTTTATTTTTAACGATCTCTTTTGAAAATTTGTTTGTGGATTTTTTATGTATTTTCCTCAAGTAGTTGAATTTTGTGTGTATAGTGAAATATGATAATACATGTTATTTAACATTATAAGCCAAATATATGAATTTTTAAGTCATAGAATTTATATGAACCGATTTTTCTGACTCAAATTAACCATTTACATTATATATTCACATGAACCAATACTATTGATATCCTTATGCCAAAATAATAAACTAATAAATATGATGATAAAAAATTCCTCTCCTTATAAATACCTCCACTCACCACCGCATCTCCTCACAACTTCTAACACTAGAATATTTCAAAATATCTTACAAAACCTATCCTTGCCACTATACCACATAAAATTAAATGTGTTATCAAGAAAAAACCAATTCCATGTACCTGATGGGGTCCTTCAACGAGGTCAGATTTATCTTGTATCTTCCTCAAACTAGTTATGTTTATTTCATTTTTTCTTGTAAATTATCCTCATCACATTCATCCATAAAAGCTTAATAACTCTAGTATCTTGTATATGATTTATTTTTTTGTTTATCATTTATTATCTTCAATCCATCACATTTCTCATCTTCACTAATTAAAATAAATGAATATATTGTCCAAATTAAAGATGTTAACCATCTTCATGTATAATGATTTTTAATTTTCCATTAATGCCTTCAAGTATTGTAATAAATATATTTTTATGGTTAAAAAATTTTTAATTTGAATATAGTAACTTATATAAAGTTATTAAACTAGTGTATATAAATAATATTAAATAAAATGAAACTAGATTTTTATAGTATGTATAATTTCGTCAATGAACGAATAACTTAATCATAATGTTCTTAATCAATGAATGATACACAATTCCTATATATAAATAATATAGGGAAACTTATACTTATTCATTTACATCAATACCATTTCATTTCACTTTTATAATACTATTACCATTTTAAAGGAACATCCATTAATATATAAAACTGAATCAACCATGAAACCATGAAACAAATGCTCTTAGAACATGGAAATTGAATATTATAACTCACTAGAAATGATGTATATGAAATTAATATAATTAAAACCATAAAATATATATGTTATAGGTTCTTAATTTTGTAATAAAAGAATAAAATGTTATTTTCCAGGAGTTTACGTGAAATTATAGAACACATTAATACATATACAATGGGATCTCCCAGAACATCCATATTTCCATTAAGATACACACATCCACACTATCTTTTCTAAAATTTATTTCTTATATAATATTATATTATACATCCATATTATATATTTTTTCCTACACATATATATCTTTAGAACTTCATCATTATTTGGTGAAAAATACATATTTTAAAAAGGTTCCCCTCTCAATCTTATTAACAACAAACCCCAATTAACGAGAAATTCTCTGTTTCATACCCATTTTTGTTGGAAACTACCAAAAATATTTTATGACCCAAATCATTTTTCTATAATAACTAATTTAATATTCAAAATCAATTTTAGGTCATTTATGGTTTTATTAGAATAATTATTAATTTTTCCTATTTGACGAAACTTCTTTATTTTTACAAAAACTGTGGTTAAGTAGTGAATTTATAATGTAACCTATAAAAAATATTTAATGTTTTATCTTTTGCTGGATTTCATTACTCATAATAAATTATTATATTTTTTTAAATAATTTCCTAGAATAATTTAAATTCATTATTTATTGGATACCATTATGATACAACCCTTGGTTTTTCTATATAAAATTATTATGTATCCCATCTTATTCAATGAGAAACACTTGTAAATATTCATTATGTTGTAATTCATTATTTTTCACTAATGTTCGTGTACATGGTATGCTGTGTTTACCGAGTTAGCACTCCAATTAATTGTATAATGTTTTTCTGATGAGACGTTATGTGTGAGTTTATGGAATAAACCTAATCTATTATGGGACTATGTCCACCAGGTGATATCTTCTTGGCAGTTAACTATTAATTGTATTTATATCAGGATAAATGTTTCATCCAATTTCCAATAGTTTCATGACCTTATCCTTCCATGTTCTAAGTGTTATAATTATATATTTTTCTTCAAGATTAATTATAGTTTTGTTATCATTTTATTCCATCTGACTCTTGTGTTATGCATAAATTCCATGTTTATTCCATTATTATGATATTTAGTTAATCTCTTTTGTCTATTTAATCCCCCGGTTGTCCTCTGTAGTTGTATCAGCTCAAAGGGAGTTATGATCAAATATGGATATTAAAAAATTATAGTTTATTGTAGTTTCATATTATATAATTATTTATCTACTCTTCCATACACACTAGACATTTAAATCCATGTTTTTTATTTATAGGATAATTATTCATATAATTCGTTAATAATATTTGTATAGGGATTTTTTCGATATAGTTTAGTAGTTTTATGAGGCTCGATTCACACATAAATCTCAAATTATGACTAAAAACATGGGATATTATATAATTATTTATGTGAGAACATTATTATTTATTCTAGTAACTCTTAGAAATCATTAATAGGTCCCTTATAGGTATCTTGGTGAAAGGAAAACATTTTAAAATGTTATCATAAATGTTTAGTTATATAAATAATAGAAGAAAATCAATCGTAAAATAATTTAACAATGAATAATTTAGACAAGATAAAAATTAAATAAAATAAAATATAAATAAATTGATAAAAAATAAAAATAAATCCCTGGATTATAAAGAAAAATAAATAAATAAATTAATAAATATAACTAGTTTCTTTATATAAAAAATGAATAATTATAAATAACATAATATTATAACTTATTACTTTTGCTAGGAAATTTATCATAAGCAATTAAACTTTGCATAAAATATAAAAACTCGTTTTTCTCATGATATATTATTATATATACTAGTTTTATAAAAGTCCCCACACATTATAGACTATTTTTTAATCTTTTTTTTCAAAAGAATTTAGTGAATAAAAATTCAATTCATAATCTAAATAAACATTTATACTGAAATTTTCTCATATGAAATATTAATATTTTACCAATCAATAATTATGACATGGTTATAAGACCAAAATAGTAATATAGTGTATAGTATTGAAACATTTTTTCTATAAAAATGAGTAATATTTTTCAATTAATGTTGACATAAATGAATGTACTTTACAAATATAACTCGATGATTTCATAAGGCAAATTCAAAAAAATTAAAAATATTTATGTTAAAATATAAATATTTTGAATATTAAGAAACAAAATTTCCCTAAAAATAAAAATTCAATCATGTAGAGGAATATTAAATGTAAAATAATGCATGATTTTTGGAAAATAAATTCATATTGTACGTGATAGAACATAGTTTCTGTTCACACCAATAGAAAAAAGTGAATTATTTGGAAACCAACAATAAGATTATATTAAAATCAAAATTTTAGAATGTCATAATAGATAAAAAAATATCTTTAATAAATCATTTTATAACATACAAAAACATTTTAAAAATATTTGAATAAAAATATGGACATGGATGAAAATATTCCCAAATTAATAGAATTATAAATCGAGTTTTCCTTAAAACATTCTGGTGATATTTATGAGAGAAATAATATAAAAAGTGAATTAAATATAGAAAACCATATCAAATTTATGAGAGGCGAAATTTTATGGATTTTGTGATAAAAATATAATATAATTAGTTTAATGTAATCTTAATCATTAATAATGTCAAATAAGGATTATATTTTGAAATAAAATATAACCTTAAGATCTAATTTCATCAAAATATGTCAATCAACTTTTATAATAAATATTAATTAATTTAAATTATATGAAAAATAAGTTTAATATTTATAATATTATATATGACCCTATTATTAAATTTAAACACTAATTTATTAATAATTAATTATTCAAATTATTGTGCCTGGGTGTTAGCTGTATGTTTTACATATAGTATTACAGTCAGTAATTTCAATAATTGCATCTTTATGAGGGTTCCATCATATAAATAATATTTATTATTATATTAATATCATATATATTAATTATATATAAATTCATAATCAACTATAGAATTTTGAGATATAAAAAATGCTGACAACATTCATGGAGATGGTATGCCATATATAAACCTAAACATTGTTTTCTACTTCTAACGAAATGAAGGAATGAATTATAGATACCATGTTATTTTTGAAAAACCAATAAAATTTCATAAAAAATAATTATATATATATACAATTAATTTAAACCTATTTCCATGAATGTTAAATGAAAATTAGAAAATAATCAATTGACTTCATGGATGTGGTAATCCATACATACACACGATGAACGTTATAATTTTAAAACTGATAGGAATGTATGAAGATATATATGATATTAAAAAAAATATGAATAATTATATAATAAATATCATATAAAAACTTTATCCCTTTACAATAATAATTTGTTAATGATGGTGGTAGAAATCAAATTGTATCTCCACATTGAGGAGGTAGTCCTCATGTATGCATTAGTGATATATTCAATACTAATTGGATGGAAAATAGCTTTATAATTGTTGTTTCCTATAATAATAAAATATAATTATTTTTTGGATACTAAATTAATTATTTTCAAATGAATTACACCTATTTTTCGGATTTATAATAATGATGAATTCTAAAGAGGTCGGGTAAGATGAATACATATTCATTGGGATACCTCATTTAAATCAAATAGTAAGGACCCTGGGCGTGGTCATTAAAAGGAATAGAAAAACTAATTAGTTTAAAGGGATGTCTAGAATACATTTTTCAATTGGTTGGTTGATCTAGATGGGTTAATTACATGTAAAGAAAATAGGTAAGGGGTGTCATTTTATATTGGGAAAGAAGGGGAACTCTTGTAATTTTCCAAAGATATAATATATTTTATGGTAACACTAATGACCAAGTGGCCCTATAATGGAATGGAACAGATGATAAGTATGATATTTTTTATATAATCATGTATTAATATTTATATTGGTTTATATATCATCATATACCTCATCATTCGATTTAACACCTTGGTTGTCAAAATTTATGCATAACTACGGTAACAAGTCTATCAATCTTAATGGAATATAAATTTATTTAAATGATACAAATTGTCTAAAATTGGGATATGTGTGATATTTTAAATAATATCACACCCTAATTGACCTCTTTAATGTTTACATCATTTTTAAATAATTTAATAAAACATTTTTGTCATAAAATATCACTAATGGGGTTTTTGGCACTATTAATAGAATTAGACTTTAATGAACTCAAGATAGTGATGGAACTAGATTATAAACCATTGAAACATCTCTAAAATATTTAATTCAACTAGAAAACTATTGGGATACTAGAAATAACAAAAACAATATTAATTTTAGATTATTAAAAATCATTTTCATGATTTTTAAACAACATGCACAAAAACATTGATAGAAAAATGAAAGAATTTAATGTGATTATTCAATTAATGAGAAATAAAGACTTATTTATATCAAAAAAATAATTCATTTATAAAATAAATATATATAACATATAATATCCTTAGTTTATCCATATGTAAAATTTTTATTGATATTAATGTTAAAAGAGTGACACGTTAGATTTTTTTAGATAAAATAATAAATATTTCATTATTAAGTGAATGAGGAAAAAAATTACATATATTCAAATTTAGTATGGCTATGGTATAATTTATCTAAGAAATATAATAAAGGATTTCTTTTGGTAGAGTTTGTGTGCATATATCACGGTTATAAAAATATTTTATCACTGTACCATTATTGGTGTAACAACTATTTACCCCATTTATTATTCCTAATGAGAAAAAATAAAAGGGAACTATTTAATAATTTGAACATCATGATAAAAAATATGATATAATTTTATCATGATTTATTTTATATTATATTTAGTAATAAATTTTAATATAAATATCTAAAACATACAAAAAAATATTTCCTATAAAAAGAATCATTTATAGCAAAAAAAATAAACTTATATCAAAATAATGAATATTCAAAATTTGAATGGAATGATTTTTATTATTCAAAATAAATTATATAATTTTAACTATTTAGACAAAATTCAATCTTAAATGGGTCTATTAAATTACATGATTTTACCAAAAGATATAATAGAATTTGAAAATATGTATTTCTAACAAATCAATGGTAGATCAATCATTTTAGAAAAAATCCAATATTTCACCCTAATTACATTTTGACATTGTAATTTAATAAAATTATTTCTATTTTATAAATCATAATTCGGAATGATTATGACATCATTTATATTTTTCATTCCCAAAATTAAATAAAAACCATTACGAAGAAAGTCTATTTTGGAAGTATGAAAATATTTTACTAAAAAAATTTCATTTTTAATATTAATAAAAAAATTATATTAAATCACTTAAAATATATTTCATATTTTGGTTACTCCTATTCATAACAACCAATCCAACAACTATGTGAAAACTATTACATTAAATAATAATATTTGAACAATATATCATAGTTTTCATAATGCTCAGTGTTCTATGTTAAGAAACATATCAAGAACATAATTATAAATTTTAGTAGTTTAATATTCAACCCAACATAAAATATCAATTCCCTCATAATTATAACATAGTAAATTGTTTTTGTGTTTTAGTTTTTTTTCATATTCATATCCTCAATAGGGGTATTAAAATATGCACTGAAAATGTGATGTAGGAAACATTAAAATTACAATAAATAACACATAATCATGTTCCTATATTATGGGAACATTAGCATCTTTAGTCTAATAAAGAGTGATAGATAACATGACAATGATAAACATAATGAAAATAAAATCATAAATCTGTGAAGGGTAAAATACCATCGATTCATATGAAATAATTGTAAAACAAATGATTTCTTTATCATGATCCTTTTCTTAAAGATGAGTTATTATTTTACAATGATGGCATAGAACATGATAGTATATACTAACATAATTTTTTTATATGTCAGAATCATAATTTTATCCATTATTTGGGATTCCATTAATTTCAAATTCAACACATAATCTAAGAAATGAATTTAAAATTTAAAATTTTCATTTAAGAAGTTCTAAATGTAACGTTCAATACATCATAATATCTATAAAATAATTACATGTCATTAACATTATCAGTAGATATTTTCCAAAATAAACATTATTAATAATGGTTTCCTGAAATCAATATATCATACATTTATATCTATATCCATAAAATTAAATCCAAAACATCAACATAAAATAGTCCATATATAGTTAACCGTAAAACCCATCGATAATATTTTTCAAAAATTTAAAAATACTAATGATTAGGAATATTGGAGCTAAATTTAAAAAAATAATATGAATATTAATCCCTTCAAAATATAAAGTACCGCTTATTTTCATATACTAAATATCACAACATCATGATCTTATATTTTCCAAAAAATGTAATAACCAGAATAACCATAAAACCTGAATGAAATAAATTCACGATTCAAAAAATAAACTCCATACTTGTACCTCAAATGAAACCATATATTTTCAAATATATTTCATAAATAAAAAATTGTAGTAATCTCCATTAATTATAACAAATCCCTCATTTTCATCAAAATAATAAACATTTCCAAATTAACCAATACTATTCTAGAAATTTTATCAATATGAATCTTCTATCTATCTTAAATTATCATTTCTATAAAAACATAAACCACATATTAATAGTAATCTCTTACCAAATCATATGTTGTCCATAAAATGTCACCTTATCATTAAGTCAATTTTTTAGTTCCTTTATTCAATTCAATATATTATTTTAAATCCCTATTTAATAAATTCTATATAACTATACATATAAATTTCATTAATCATATTACCCCTATATTATTGATAAAAATATTTTTCTAAAAAAAATCTGTAATGGCTGAACATAAATACTGTAATCATTCTGCATCAATGATCGATATAAAATAATCCCTTTGGAGTTAACCATATGTTATGAAATTGACTTGGACAATAAACAAGTTACCCACAAATAATACTCTATTTTATAAATGGAACATTAGGATGAACATCATTTTCCTCCATCTATGTCGTTATATTTAATTTTAAATTATTTTATTTATACACTACTTTTATAAAAAACAAATTATTATTCAATTGATATATACTTCAAGGATTCAACTTCCAAACATTCTAACATGAATAAAATTTAGAAATCTTCCACCATAGTCCCCATCAAATGATATCTTAGGGAACTATATTATTATCTTATATGGTGAGTATAATAGTTGGATAATGTCTAGGAAGTTAATCATATACCATGACAACTAGTTTGGAATAATCACAACATAATTAACTCTATTCAACATCAAATTTGGTGGCCCATAATAACAAAAATTTTTAGTACATTCTATGTTATCAAAGTTTTCATAGGGCCAAAAATTGACAATATGGAAAAATTTGTGTGAGAGAAAAAAATTTCATATTGAGAGATCTTATAATAATAAGAAATAATATATAGAATGTCTAAAAAATAACTCTATTTATATTTATAAAATAATATATTTGAACTAGGTAATAAATTTTCATCTTCTAAGAATATTCATTATAATTATTCATAAAATTATGATTGGTCCCCCGTGAATATCCCAAAGATGTGTAAAACAAGGTGGGTAGTAAGTGTAAAACCAATATGAACATGAATAGTATGTGATATATAGTAATCCAACCCTTATTAGGGTTATTATCCTAAGAGGAGTCTATATCAAATCCATATCCAATATTAGTATCTAAATAGTCATGTATTTCTAGAACAACCTCAAAACTTATACCTTAGGAAATTAGGTTGTTATCATACACATATAATTATCCTAAATGTTATTCCTAGGGTTATGTTCCCCAGACTACAATCTACAAAATATGGTTCCCAAGGCTACTACTAAACATTATTTTATAAAAACATTATCTCCCCATCTCTTGTATAATTTTTCCAGTGGATATTTTTTAATATTTTTGGAAAATATAATATATAACATCATAATTAATAAAATATTTTAGAATCCTTGGGAGACAAGATACATACATGATTATCATATTAGATATAAAAAATGAAATATAATAAAATAATTATTTTGAGATATTTATTATTTTCTCTATAAATTAGTAGATTCTGTCATGGATTCGATCTCAAATATCAAGGGGAAAGGAAAATTTAATAAATTTTGTGCTCAAATTCTAAATAAGGGAAGGTATACCATAGAAGATATCATAAATTAAATAATCATTGAATAATATGGGTTAGATAAACCATATTCAAATAATCAGTATAACTAAAACCATACAGGGGACAAAATCCATGGATAACATAGCATCATAAACAAACACATGAATAATAATACTAGTTTCATAATTATAGAATGTATAATGTAAGAAATAATAATATTTTAGAAAATAACATGTTCGTAGAAAATATAAAAATACATGTAAGGTTTTCCCTAAATATGAAAAATATTTTGATCCAGAAGAAATAATAATTTCTTTGGGGTCCATATTGGGATCCTTTCATCAAAATTATGTCCACTACACTCATATAATTAAAAGGTGTATAAAAAAATTAATACAAAATCAATGCATAAATCTGTATTGAATAACTATCCCATGAAGTGTTAATATTTTAGCTAATTTATAATTCTAAAATGATCTTAAGACATATAGATTAATATAGAATATTATATCAAAATATTTTATCCCCAATAATTTCTAATATTCCATAATTATGTATGACATAGAAGAAAAAAAATTGATGATTTCATGGGGAAAATACCCTTTTCATTTTCAAATGAATTATATTAAAATATAAATAAATCCTATTATCTAGATAAAAATTATCCTTGAAAATCACCATTCATTGTTATAAAATAATCAAAAATGTTAATGAACACATAATGGTCTAAATTCGATTCATACAATGTAGGTTAAACAAAATATTTTGTTCACAAAATTGATCAAAACTGATTGTTCAGTAAATGAAGCGATCATTTATATTGAACCAATATTTTAAAAATTAAACATGTATAATAATATCTTTGAAAAATTATATTATAATATTTAAAATATCATTTAAATCATTTTAATAAAAATATATACTTTGATTAAATAATTCCTCATCGAATAAAAAATGGTAGTATTTCAAAAAATCATTCCATTTCTCTTTTATAGTACCCAAGAAGTTAAAATTTATAATAATACCTTAAATCCTCATAAATAACCAATGATAATAGTCATTTTCATGTTAATGAATGAAATATAATATAATAATTATAATGGAATTATAAACATGATTTTTTTTAAATAAGCACGAAACTCTTTAAAAAACCCTTAAGTAATATGACAGCCTCCTAATTTTCCTTAGTTATGGTGGAATTTATACTTGGTATTAAGAAAAATAACCAATATTTTAATGGTAGTAAATAAATTCTAAGGGATTCATTAACATATGGGGCATGATTTTCACTTCACAAAGAAAAATACCACAACCAAGTACAAACAACAAATAAAGGAAATATGATGACTGGTAAGAAAGTAATACAACTCTATTTTTAAAAACCAAACTACTATATCATAGTATTAAGAGGGAACCAAGATCAAGATCAATTATAATGTATAATGCATACTGAAAAAACTCAATGTCTCCAAAGGGATACCTCCACATCTCCAAACATGATCAACACTCCATCTTCACAACACAACCCATATACCAAGATGCACGAATAAAGTATTATGAGGCATTAACTTTATCTATGTCTCAATAAATGATATATCCAATAGGACCAAAGTTCCAAATTATTTTATAGCAATGAAACTCATAGTTTTTCCCCAAATGACTTCCTTACTCATTCAATTAGGATATATCTAGTTATCCCATTTACATAAATCAATTTATATAATACACTCTAAAAAATTAAATAGTTTATATCATAATATAAATTTAATCTGGAAAAAATAGTTTCAATGGGAAAAACAAAAAAAATCATTAAATCATTTGAATTTTATTTTTTTCATAACCAATCGGAGATTCAGACACACCCACACATGAATGCATCAATTAATGTTCAATCAACATGAGTGGTTTCTCATCCATCCACTATGTCATTCCTATGTGGACAAACACATTATCCACAATGGAATATGTATATTATCAAGTATCATTTTCCTTTTGTACCCCAATGTTATACACCCCATTATCTAGGTTTCCTCAAAATCAGGAATTCAAAATAACCCATGTTTGAAAAAATCATTCCAAAAACCATTTCAATCCATTCCAATAAAACATCAGTTTTTTTTGAAAAACATTCAAAACACAATTTTACCACTAATCAAACCATTCTAAACTTTAAAATCATAATTTTAAGCTTCATAAATAAACCACATTAGACATAACCAAGTTCCAAAGAACAAAAAACGATCAAAAATCAAGGTTTCTACCATACATTTCACAAAAATTATAGACCCAATTTATTAAAATTCAATCAATTTAATTGTATGAATTCATTTTATAAGAATAGGAGTTGATATTGATGCAACAATCCTTATAAACAATTGGGAAAATGATGACCAACATTAATTCTTCATCAGAACAATGAAAAATCTCCATACCATTCCTTATATATCTTTTCTTAACATAAAAACTAGCATATCTCATTATTATTGGGATCCAATGACCTAGATATTTCCCCAACTGATCATATCTATGAATAGAATTTATGGAATAGAAGTTGATATGAGGATCAAAAAATAACGAATAGAATTACCTTGGGAATCAGGCTTCAACGCACCATTATTTGCCTCAAAATAACTTATGGACTGAAGGGGAGAGTCTTCACATCCTTTGGGTGGATGATAATAAATGTTAGGGCTGAAATAGAGGAAATATTATTGGATTTTGTGGAAAGTAGAGATAGATTTAATTTTTTTGGAACTAACATGAACTATGCACATTTGGGTAAAATGAATAAGAAAATTTTGTGTCAACCGTGATCCATAGTCTGCTTATAATCACACCATGAGTTGTTGTATTACACAATTATACAAATTGTGCTCCAACCATATTTTTTCCATTATTCCACATTACACTATTTCAACTAGGTTCCCACACATTTTGGGAAAACCGGTCACCTAACCGTGATCCAAGCTAAAAGCACATGATTCACCATTCATGGATTCTTATAGGAGTTACAATATTTTCAATAACCATGCTCCTCCTTTGAATAATTATAGAATATCCAATAAAATTCTAAAAGTTATCCAAAACCTCACAGACATCAACCAAACACTTTTCATAAATTAAATATATATATATTTAGAGTTACTTGAAACCGTGGTTCTATAATCTCTGCACCATTGTCCTTTTCGTCCTCAAAATTTTGATAACCATCAATTATGTAAAATAGTTCAGTAAATTTCTCAACCATTTCCTTCTCCCATGCTGAATTTTTTCTTGAGTCTAACTAGGTTTCCCCAAAAACCATTCTAGTCAAATGATTTTCCCATACATGACATTCCCTTTCCTATCCACAATTTGTACTAGAATAAAATACAATGAATCATTTGACTCTAGGTCAATGTGATACTATCTAATTGTATGGTCCAGATCATGATGATACATTTTCAACTAAGATACATGAAATAAATTTTTCACTAAATGAAGTTGTGGGAGAAAATCCAACCAATATGCCACCTCACCAACCTTTTGATGTATCATTAAATGGAATATGTATCAAGTAGATAACATTCCATGCATTCCAAAACATGATGCCCAATCCTTGGAGGGATTCTCACGAACACATGATCACTCACCACGAAGAAAGTAAGCTACCAATAATGGTCCACATACAATTTTTAATGAATCTGAATCATCGCCATCATTTTTCTAAAGCACTAAATTTTCTATATTGTCTTTCAAACAAGTCTCAGCCAAATAAGTCAATTCTCACCTATTTCTACCCAACAAAGTGGAGGGAGACTGGAAATACCATACAATGAAACAAAATAGCCATATATAGTGAGGCTTGGTAACTATTACGGTGTTAGATCTCCACTAACAGTATATTCCCCTCCCATGATCCACCAAATTCCATTACACGTTACCAAATAATTGCTTTTGATATTTGTATCTTCATTTTATATTTACCGTCCTTCAGAGGATGATATTCCATGTTCATGGTCAACTGAGTCCCAAGGTGTTGATATAAAGACATCCTAAAACGATATGTAAACCCCAGATCTCTGTCTTAAATTATCGAAACTGGTACACTATAGCTCTTTGAAACTTATTAGATAATATTTTTGGAACCTTCCTCCACTGTATGAGATTCATGAATAGGGATTAAATGGGATGAATTTTTGAGGAATTCTACAATCATCCTTCTGAGATCATTTTTTCAGATCACTCATAGGAGACCTGTCACAAAATATATGGCTATCTTCTCCCATTTCCAAAATCGAATGTGTAAACATTGAACCATACCAACTGGTCATTTATGATCTACTTAAACCCTCTAATATGTTAAGTGTATTGAAAAAAATTATAAAACATTCTCTTTATAACTATCCACCAAAACTATGATTTCAATTCATTATACTTGTTCTATATTCCAGGATGAATATCCAATCTCAAATGATGATAATAATGAATATGTTATTCCTGACAAGATAATGATATAACCATCCAATTCTGAAAACATGAAATGAAACTCCAATATAGCTTCATTCTCTTATAGGTCTCCCCACCATTGAGTTATGAACATGTATAAACTCATTTAGAATTGGATTTCAGGGCCTTTTCATCCATATACTCTAGATATTCAATAGAAAACTGAGAAAAAAAAACTATTAAACAACCTTGACGTTCACAATACTACCCAACATTTACGGTCACTGACATCAACTTCTATTGATATGAAGAAACTTATTTCAGCTTAACATATTAGTTATTTCTTAATTAATCTTGCACAAAATTTCTTTAAACCATTGTATAAATTAATTCAAATTCATTCATTAGAAGATACTCCAACTGTCTTCATTCTCAATGATTCAAATCCATTTTTGAAAAAATATCATTCATGCTCTTATTATTTGTCAAAATAGTATAATTCCCAATAAATAGGTAATTGTGTTAAGTCTTAAAATAATAGACTATCATAGATAACTCCAAATATTGTGTTGGGTAGATATTCTCATGAATATATAACTTCTTTATCCTATTTGTAATAATAAGACCTCCCAACATGAGAACACACCCTAACACTAATTTGAAAGCATCACATTACACCACATTTCATTTTCTTAATTTTGGAACGTTAAATAGTGGTTGGGATGTATGTAAATAATTTATCTCTTAAAAACAATTATAACCTTTTTTATTCAATTGTAATGGGAAAATTTTCTACTTCAAATAATTCATTGGTGAAGATATTCATTATAATTCAAAATAAAAATTGTGTAATAAGTATCTAGTCTATATAAATTATGCCTCTCAAAGAAATTATTTTTTTATATCAAATGGATAAGATCCTATTTCATGTATAGATATGTATAAACAACTCATTTAGAGAATACATGGAGATTGAAACATACCTCTTGTATATAAAAAACACACTTCTATTATTTTTCATTCATTCAATGATCCTAGAAAAATCACAACATTTCCTCCACCTATTGCTCATGATAGGCCTTATCCGTAAATAGACCAATATTTAATCAACGAACATCGCCAATAAATAATTGAGATATCTCTAAAATATCTAATTCATTAGTTCTATAGATACTTCAATATAATTCATAAGACAACAAGGAATAACCACTAACTCATAACGGTAATATCTAATCCTAAAAGATGAATTTTGAATATACTCGGTCTAAAGAAGTAGTTGGTAATATCATGATCAAAAGTGAATCATAGAGAACCCCTGAGCTCCCATCAATTGAATGAACAGATAATAAAATCATAGAAGACGACAATTATTCTATATTATAAAATGGTTAATATTATGTTAATCAAAAACTGAAGAGTCTCACTCACCTTTTTTAAAGTCATGATCTATACTGCCCATGAACACATACAGTGATGGATGTTCACTTTTATTTACAGCTCTTCCAATATCACATTAAAATCACATAACTCTATTGGATCTATTTTATAAGATGGAAGTTAATTAAAATTGGTCTTTGGGAGGAGATCAATGACAAACTCCACTCCTCTAGTGTGTGGAAACCCAGAGAAATTATTAAGAAACCCATCTCAAAATTGTTCAACAATCCCCAGAAATCTATTATTTTGGACATTTTAATTCGATTCCAAATTAAATGATTCAATCTTTTTTGAGACAATTCTAAATGATGGTCCCAAAAAACCTTTGTAATTTTTATTTTCATTTTGGTCTCCTCTAATGTGTTATTTTACACAATCATTTTTCATAAAATTAACCCATTAGGTATAATAGTCGATGTGAGCCTTGGGAATTGTGAACAAATCTATATTAATAATTATCTTATAAAAATACATCTCATGCATAGATAAATACCATTTCAACTATTATACATTAACAGTTATTGAAATTTCACTTCACATAAAATCTCAACATTCTCTTTAACCTAGAAGAGTTTGAGGATTCAAAATAGAAGGCATCATCTCTATATTTTTAGATAACAAATCAATAGTACGAGTTGAAATAAAAAAATTAGTTACACACCAATCAAACAAAACTTTCATGAGGAAATAATTAAAAATAATCATGCCTCTCACAGTTGATGGTCCAGTTTGATCATCCACAATTAATCTCTCATACCCATGTATGTGTATACTCACTACAGTTTGTTCATTATTTCCCTTTTGAGATTTCTCTTGGTGAGGAGTAATGATATTTCAAGAATCAGCATGGAAGGTTTGGATCTACAAATGGGAGTTATTCATCTACCCACATCTTGTTGAATCATACAATCTGTGTGACATATGATCATTCAACCAAACTCATAAACTCAAACATCTAAAACAATAGCACTAAATATTCACCATATAGTTGAAATTTTGGCATGTTCTAGGTAGTGTTCTATATTCTTTCTTTATATAATCAAATGGTCTGGATTGAATACCTCTAACTATTATTTCTGGTCATGTTTAGATCCATCCATCTTCCTTTGAATCATCCAACTACAATTGAAAAAATGTGTCCCTCTACCACTCATTACAACCATTAGAGTTCCCACTATTTTTGGTATTTATCCACATGATCGATCCATCTGAAGCTCCTGAGATGTCTCTTTTTACCAACTTCTCTCTACTGACCATATTTGTATAATCCATTATAAAAATAACATCAATCTTTGATGGAATTTAAATGCTCATTGATTAATAAAAAATCCTTTATTCAATGATACAATAGTGGTTAATTTTGGTGATAATCAATCTAAATTCATAAATATAGCCACATACTCTGTCACTGATAGGTTTTAATACTTCATTATAGAAAGATATGCTTTTCTTCCAATCTTGAATATATGAGGATATAATTTTTTTGATGAACTATTATTCAAAATCTCACAGAACTGGATTTTCCAAATTTTACCATGAACTTCAAAATCCCATCATTTGAATGCAATATCCTCAGCCTATATTCCTCATACATGCCATTCAACTCTGCTTGCGGGCTAAAGAAATTCATGATTTGATTCATCATATGATGCCACGTTATTTCCTTTTCTAGTTCTAAATGACCCCAAAAGATATAAAATTTATGCTTCTAGAACTAGATTGAATGATCCACTTTCCTTAGATCATCATTCATGTTACTTCTATCAAAATAATGCAAATATTGTACTACACCCGAATCTAAGATTTGGTTCACCTATGGATTAGGTGAAACCACATTCTCATAATCTTCTTCTAGATGGTTTCTTCTATTCCTATCAGGTGTCAATTTATATAAACAGAAAAAATTCTAGTATTACTGTATAGAAAATGGGGTCTTAAAATTTTCAAAATCTACCAAATCATAACTATGACAACAATTAATCCCAAAATTCAAAATTTTCCATAGTAAACCAATTTTGAAAATTCCATCAAGCTTTTGAAAAGAGAAATTTCTAAAATTCCACTATCATGTCATTTTCAAAATTTCTCATTTGAAACAATTTTTCAATAGATATATCAAATTATTAATTTCTCACCAATAAAAAATGAGTATGTAATATGAAATATTCAATCCTAGTGGGAATTAATATCTACAATGCATTTCATGCTCATTTAATTATTTAAACCCTTGAAAGTGAGTTTAAAACTCTTATAAGTGTATCTAAAATACGTTTATACATGTATCTCATGTAACTAAAATATTAACATAAAAATATTAGATATGTATTTTTATAATCTAAATTTCATGCATCAACAATTCTACTCGTTTTTACTAACCAACTCCAGGACTAATCAGAATGAATTTCAACTCACGATCGACAAATATTAGTCATTTTTTCAGAAAAAATTTACACTGTCAAGGACTAATATAATTTTTCTGTCTAGGACCAAAAAAGATTATAACATTATTAATATCCCACCGCTTCTAATTTCCATGAATCATGTTGAAACTGATACTTTTAATTATTAAACTACATTATGATTCTAAAGGCTGAAATAAATTCTAAGGGTTCTATTAACAGATGGGGAACAATTTTCCCTTTGAAATGAAAACAAAGAAAACCATGTATAAAAAACCAAAAAATTGTACAATTCATGATCAAAAGGTTACACAATTGAATGTATAACAACAACCAAACTATATCAGTGTACTAAGAGGAATCCAGTTTCAACATAAATTAGAATATAGAAGACAACCCAACAAAACAAAAATGACCCTAATGGAATAAATCCATAGCTCTAAACATTCTTTATTCTACAACCCCTCAACACATCCCATATATCTTGAATCCCCAATAAATTATTTTGATACATTCCCTTTAAATCTATCTTGATAAACAATATATACCAAATCACTAATGTTCCAAAGATGGGGTGAGAAATGAAACTCATTAAGTTTTCCCCAAATTAATTCCCTAATCACACCATATGGATAGAATAAGTTATCATATTTATACATGAAAATTCTGTAAAACATCATAATCAATTAAAATACATGTATGAATTCATTAATAAATTTCAAACAAATTCCATATAATACAAACAAATAATTCATTAAATCATTTCACATTCTATTTTGTGATAAATAATTTGTGTTTCACACACACCAACACATGCATGTTTCAGTAAATTTTTTTGATGTAATGAGTTGTTTCTCATCCTTCCACTAAATAATCAATAGGTTTAAAGTGAACATATGGAACAATGGAACACAACCCTAATACAAGGCCACATCTTCTTTTTTCCCTAATTGTACTTTCCCTTTATTCAGGTTCACATCAAAATCTTAAACTCACACCCACCCATGTATGCCAAATCCATGACAAATCCATTTAAATAAATTACAGTAATGATTTATTTTTTCATGAAACAAAATTTGTTTTCATAAAAATGAAAAAATCAATGTTTTATAATGATGATTTTAAAATTCATAATCAAAAAATTTTAGACACAAACATTTTTTACAAAACAACAATCCAACACTAAAGCAGGGTTATAACATTTTTTTCACATCAATTACATAAAAAATTTCAATAAATTCACTAAATTTGATACCAATAATCCACATTCCATGAAGATGAGTCTAGAGTGAAGAATCCTACCATAGAAACTACGGAGAAAATGAATAACAACATGAATTTATCAAAAAACCTAGATGAATATCAAAACCCCACTTTAAATCTCTTTACAAAATTTTAACACATCCAAATTACATTATCATTGGTATCAAAAATCTTTGATCTTTTCCCAACTGATCAAAAAAATTTACCAAATACCTGGAATAGACATTTATCTAATGAAAATCATATAAATTGAAGACTTGCGAGTGGAATTGTTCTCCAACACACCAATATTTTCCTCCAAACCACTTTTAGATCTAAGGGAGGAGTCCTCACAACCTTCTAAAAGATTAACACATTTTTAGTGATTAAATAGGAGAAAATGCTGGTATTTTCTGTAAAAATGTGTTATAACCACTTTTTTAGGGTCAAATATTTAACCCTGGATGGTTGGGTGTGACCGTTAGAAAATACATAAACTAACCATACACCAAACTCTGCCTCTAAACACACCACACACTCTTATCTCGCATGGTTAGACAAACCATTCAAGAACCTTGTTTTCCTCAATGTTATAATTTCCATGGTTTCTACTATGCATTCATACAGTATGGGAAATCCATGTGCCTAACGGTGCACCATCCCACAAATCCATATTTTTCCTTACACAATTTCCTGTAGAAGTTTCATAGTTTCCGGTAAATAGGATCAAATCATGGACATCTATAAAATCCCAAAAATATTCCATAATTTCTCCAAAACCACACAAATATCACCTAAAATATATATACTTAAATTATATAAATGATGCATTATTTACGTGGAACTAGTGGTGATACACCTTACGTTAAACTCATCTTGCATAAAAATATATATTACCTCTGGGAAATTTTTAATTTAATTTATTAATATAATGTAATAATTTATATAATTTTAATATCATATATTATCTCTTCATAAAATTTCAATACCCATTTATTAATAATTCTTTATTAGATATGTGGTGTCCACGAGTTAACTGGATCATTTTTCATGTAAGATTTGTTTTTTAATTTTCCTCCATGCATCATGATCATGGTTCTAACATATCTAGATTTTTTTTAATTATATAAATATAATATAAATATATTATTAACATATCCATAAACATCCATGAATGGAACATATAGGAAAATATTTTATACGATTTATAGAGACATTACGTTATATATGTGCACTAACGTTGTTTTCATTTTCTAATAAATATAATGAAAGAATTATAGATATTATTTCATAATTAAAAAAATAATATTTATATCATAAATAACATATATATACATTAAAATCATAAATATTACCATCTAAATAGATAAGAATGAAAAATGAACCACATCAGTTTATAGAGGTGGTAGTCCACACATACGCACATAAGACATTATAATTTTCCGACAAATGGGATGGAAAGAGGGTAGGTATGATAGTATAATAAAAAAAATTAAAAAAATACACTATAATTATAATCCATAATCATTAAACCCATAAAAATATCAATTAATTATAGATCGATATGAAAAAATGAATTACATTACAATGTAAATGAAGTGGTTCCCACACACACATGAATAATACATTCATTTCCATTCTGATAGAATATAGGGTAGATAAGGTTGATTCCACAATCATAATAACATTTATATATATTAATGATACAAATGTTAATATATTATATTTAATTCCATGAATTTTTATTAGGTTGATGAATGAATAAATTGAAAGAGTTTGGGTAAGGCGATTGCTTATTTTTATTGATCACTCTTTTATATCATCTCATCATGTCCATTAAAATGGACTTCAATTAACACCAACTATAAAGAACCATCCATAAAATATACATAATCTGGAGTATTATGTCATCAATTCAGTTTCATACATTTTGGAATCTTTATGGTTTAATCTTTTAGTGAATAACTCTATCACCCTTACCCAAATAAAAATTACATCACAAAGTATAAAATTCTAATTAGGGTCCATTTCTTCCCAAAAAAACATTTATTATATAATACATTTTTTAATGAAATTTATTCACATTTTCCATCCTTACCTCATCTGTGTCCCTAATCACCCTTAAAACTATGTGAAAATGGATTACATTTTTGGATGAGAACACAAATATCAGTAAAGACCATACAAAAATAAAGATAAGAAATTGGAAGTTTATGAATATTTATATAATATTGTCTTCTTCAAAAAAATGGTATAAAAATAAAAATTTTAGAACCCAATAAATCAGCTACTATGACCTTGGATTTTCTTAAATAATTTCGAAATAATTACAAAATGAAAAAGCAAAACTCATACAGGTTATTTTTCAATCACAAAAATAAAACATATGAAATCTATTTAATAAAATATTATACATTTTACGCTTATGATCTAGAAAATACAATAATTTAAATATAATCTCATAATTCATCACATGGTAGAATACAATTATGAAAATTGTCTCATAAAATCATGTAAATATAAGTAATTCGGAAAAAACACAAAACATAAAACAATTATATGTTAAGGCTAACTATCACAGAAACATCACTTGGTTGAAATAGTCCCATAATGGAGTACGTTTTATTTATAATACCATACATAATGTATCATGAGATGAAAGATACCTAAAATGAATTGGATTTATTTTTGGGAACACCCATCACAAAATAATGGATTAAATGTTATAGAGAAAAGGGAATCAACCATGAGGAACATAAATAAGAATTAATCATTAAATGAAATGGGCTATATAAATTTTCCTCATATCACAAACAAATGTATCTTTTGATGAAGGAATTTGATAAATAGTAATAATGCATGTATTACTCCAAAAAAGGATTGTATAAGAATTTAGTAATATATATATATTCTATGTATATATAGATTTTAGAATTAATAACAACAAATAGAGAGTGAAATTAAGTAAGATATAGAATGTTCATATCCTAATTATTGACGGTGGTTCAGAATTTTTTGATACATCTATAATAGAAACATTTCCGATTATAAAATATCCATTCTATTTAAAATCATATTTTAAATAAATTGAATAATAGAATGGTTCTATTTTATTTTATGAAAGAATGAATTATTATAATGAAATCCAACAAAGAAATAATTTTTGACGTGGAGGGAAAATTTTTTGATACCGAATCTGTTAAAACAATACTTTCATTTTGTGTTTTTTTATGATTGTAATAATGTTTCATAAAAATACTACTTCATAGAAAATTGAAAAATATAAATATAATCTCCATTATAATTATTTTATCATCATATAATTTCCTAAATGATATAATTTATAGAATATAAAAGAGAATTATTTTGAAAAAAAATCTATAAAATATTTACAATATGAATTTTATAGTAATGTTTACCTTGTGTAAAACCATAAATAGATTTATTTTTGAATACATTATATAGAATGTAATATATGGTCAAAAATTACCTTTGTAACCCATTTAATAATAAATAATAATTATCATGAATCATTTATTAGAACATGGACATAGATTAAATAGTGTTAGAAGAAAGTCCTAAAAAGATTATTATTTTTAAACAAAGTCCTTTATGTGGTGTCTGAATCATCTTATAAGTTATTTATGTTCCTGAATAATTAATATAGGAAAATTATTTAAATTAATAATTTCCTTTCCCAAGTTTAATATCCTATTTGTTTTATTTATTATAATACTATGTTGCATTAATTTATCAGATTTTTTCAAGTTGGATGTTTTGAAAATAATAAAGTCATTTGTACAAAATCACATTGCAAAGATGAAAAAGTTTATAGAGATCATTATTTCATCAAATAAATAATAATAATAATTTAATAATTATCTCCTCATGCATCAATAACCTTTTTGAACCTTAATATAAATGATGTTAATGAAAAATGAACCATATTATAATTTTAGAGACTGCATGTCATACATATGCATGAGGATCATTTCCATTTTTCAACATTAATGATGTAAATATGTGAATTAATATATAATATATTTTTAATTATAATTAGATCATAATTTTAGTATTATTTATTTAAATACACTAATATATACCATCATTGTTCTGTGGCGATGAAAAAAATCACATTTCTTTGTGGACATGGAAGTATACAAGTAGACACGAATGACATTGGCCCTAATCGATTATTTGAAGGTTAGAAAAATATATTATAGATTTATTTTATATAATGATAAATTTTTCATACAAATTATTTATATACTTTCAATCCATCATTATATAAATCCATGATAGGTAGTGATGGAAGAAGATTTACCTTAGTTCATTAGGGGGTAGTCGGCATTACAAAAGAATAATAATTTTGTTTCTATATTTAATGGAAGAGGGATATGAGTATTTTTTTGAATATAAAAAAAATATGTATATGGGTGATGATATTTTTATTTTTTAATTATTTCTGAATAATATTTTAGGGATTTAGAATAATAAATAAAAATGAAAAACATTTTGTTATGAATTATAACTCTTCTTCAAAAAACCTCATTGAATTTATCCTTGAAGTCATATATGGTTGGTATTATACCAAAAATATTACCTATATAACAAGGAAAGGGATGTTTAGAGACTTATTTTTTAATAGGTTTTGGTGAAAACATTAATTTGTGTAATTTGAAAAATGATGAAGTGGATTACTTTTATATGAAATAATCCAGGGTATTTTTTCAATTTTCAAATGATTAAAGGTCATAAAGGTAATTATAATAATTATAGTATTGGAAAATAAGGAAAAATATTTATATTTTAGTCAATTTAATATTTATAAGTTTCAATGTATATTCCTATAACTTTTTAATAATTTTAAAATCATTTCTAATAATGAAATACTATTTAATGTCATTTCATCACTATTCACAATATGGACTACAGAAACATCATGTCAACCAACATGTTTCTATAAAATATATAAGATAATATATTATACGTTAATATATACAAAAAACTATATGTATTTTCAAAATCATCTAAATATTATTATTTTGAATATTTATAAAATTATTTATTTAATTAGATTACTATTTTAATATATGTTGCAACATCATCAGGTATGTTTTTTCAGGCAATTATAATAGAATTAAAAATTAAAAGAATTATTAACATAAAAAATTTATTATAAAACATTTTAAGGATCTAGATTCGACCATAATGAATATATAATCTCATTCACATAATGAAATCAAATTTAATATGTTAGTTTTACCTTTCACACCTTACACATGCATTGGAAAAGTATTTAGATAATATTATTGTAATGTAACTCCAATATTTGAAACTATTAAAAATCATAACTTGTATATAAAATTTAATAGAAAATTTGGGATATTAATTTTTCATTTTATTTTATTATCATTACGAAACCAAACCTAACTTTTCGCGTATTGCGCAAGAACTGCATCGATAATGAAAGTTATTTTCTTTCTTATCATAAAAAACATCTAATTTATATTTTTTTGAATAAAAATTTTATTTCATTTTTAATATATTATCATATATTTTTAATTAAATAAATTTTAATAAATTATTATTATATATTTATATCTATATGATATTATAAAATATAGGGTATTTGCTAAAAAATGTTTTTTGCTACTTCTCAATAAAATCTCTTCTTCAGTAAAATATAAAAATTCTATACGATAGTATTATCGAATTTAGGAAACCAAAATGAACTCTATATAATCAGATAATTTTTTATAGTTGATATATTTTACAATTAATATGATATTTTTAATTGCAAATACAAAAAGTTTTCCTTGAAATGTTAATCTTTAATGTATAAAAGATATTTTAACAAATTCAAAAATAAAACTTGTTCTACATAACTTAATTGGATTTTATATCAAATATGTGAGTCAATGTTTTTATGAAACCAATTTTAAACATATCTATTTCTAAATTTGTCAAAAAAATAATTATCTCAATAAAAAAAGTACATTTCACTGGTCATTGGATTAGATGACATTAAAAAGTGACTCCTTATTTTCTAGGCATTAATAAATAAGTTTATATTATGTAGGAAAATTTCATATATATATTTCATGTTTTTTAAAAACTATTCATATCTTCAAATTCAAAACCATGGGTATAATATTTAAATTAATATTATTATAAATTTGTTTTTCTTTAAGATTGGTGTTTCATTTCATACATGCTAGTGAAAATAGTGTCATTTTAGAATATGAAGGTGTTACATTTCCCCCTATTTCTTAAATTTCACCCACAATTTTTTTTCATCATAGAAATAAATGTTTTGAAATGTTGAATTACTTATATTGAAAACTGATCTCTCAATAATGGTTATTAAAATATTCTATTTAAGGGAGGGAAACAAAATTATTGAATTCATATATTCTAATAAATAAGTAGTTTTCCAAATCATGGAGATTATTGGAATGTAACTAGATTAAGATACAGTAAAAATAAAGGTCCAAATTTTTATGGATAGTTAAAGATATTATTGATCAAATTAAATTGATAATCATGTGAGTGTTAGCAGATGAAAAACCATGAAGCATTGGGAGTGAAAAAGATTATTATTTCATAGAAATGATGATATTAGGAAAATAAAATTGTTTCAAGATCATTTTCAAAGGGATGATTAATTCATATACAATATCGAATCTGAATAAAAGGAAATATATATATATATAACATCAATAATTTTAACAATTAATAAAATTTCACTACAATCTCATCTTTTCCATTTCATTGATGAGTATTAAGTATTAAATTTTCATTCATGAGGCCTTAATTTCAATATCTAATAGGTTATATAATCTCCAAAAGGAAATCAAGAAACTGCTCAGGCCTTTAGAAATTATTTAACACCAAAATATATAGCACGTGTAAGTGTAATTCCAGAAATGAATATACCTTCATATTAATCTCAAATGTCTAAAAATAATAACTAATGTTCAACATCATTGACTTGAAAAATAAATAATTTAATCTTTTTTAAAATATTCCCATCATTGATTGGAATAAAAAATTAGAAAAATTGATTTGGAATTCCTCCAAGCCTAATTTAATATTTATCATTAATTAGTATAATTCACTCCTAATGTAATATATCCAAAAGGGTTTATTTCATAGTCATATAATCATGATATGACAATCATTTTAATAAATAACCTAAATCACGATAATGTTGCAATAAAATCATATATTATAACAAAATATTATGAAAACGTTATTCCTTAAATAAAATCTCATATTATAGAAAATTATTTAAATTTTCATCAATCAAACTAGGTTCACAAAATATTTTAGTTATTTTGAAATTATAATAATAAAATTATGATTAAATAACATTTCAATCCCTTAGTTTTCTATATGATAAAACATATGATCCATAAATCAACATAATAATATTGTTTAAATTAAAGGAAAAAATATCCACACAAACCAAAACATCATGTAGACCAATTGTAGGATAAACACCATTTTCACCCATCAGTTAGGTGTTTAAAAAAAATGTACATTCTAGATGAGATTTGTTTTCTATATTAATAAAACTATAATAATATATTTCATATAAAATTCAAAAATAAATAATAAACATCCTAAAAACATCAACATTAAACCATATTTTAACCCCAATGACTATCTAATTCAATTAATCATACATCCCCAATAATATAATAGAATTATTCTATAATAATACTTCACTTTAAAAATAATAGTTATATATACCTTAACCCAATAAAATGACTCTTGAAATATCATTAATCACCTAAAAATATGTTTCCCATAAATCCTGAAATGGTGTGTCTAATACATTGAACATATGATAAACTTATAAACCCTTGATGGTATTCATACTGTTTCATTTATCCCCATATGAAAATATTATAATCTACAGTGTTATCTAAACAATTCCTTGCATAAAAATTCTAATTTCCCAGCCTTAATCATTACATAATCTTGAGTTTTATTTCATTAATTCATTATCATACATTTGGGGATCATTATGGGTTAATGTTTGAAAGAATTATATTATCCCCTTTACATAATTTAATATAAAATTAAAAAGTATAAACATCATATTTGTTCCCATTTTCCATAAAACCAAGTCATTTATTATATGAGAAATTTTATTTTCTAGAAATATTATCAAAATATTCATATTTTCCTAACCATTTTCCCAATTACTAAATAAACCTCTCTGAACAACATTTTTAAAAACTATATGAGAAAAAAATCTCATTGATGATCTTAAAATTTTAAAGAAATAAAAATCATTATTCATGAATAATTATCCATGATTTTTTCTTTTTAATAATAATGAATTTTTTTATATTATTTATTTTGTTAAATAGAAATATAATATTTTTGAAAAAACATTTCATATCATATATCAAAATAAATGTTTATCGTAAAATAAAACTCATAAATGTTCCTTTTATATTATTAAATTATTATGAAAACTTATTCAAAAGTAGATATTCATTTCACAAATATGATATTTCATATACATTCCATTAAAAATATTCTCTTAAGTAATCACGTGGGAGAGTATAAAATTAACATGGTAACAAAATATCATGGAAACATATGAAATGTGGAGGAAATAAAAAACATGAAATAATCATTATTCTATTATTATTTATAGGACATCATATAATGATGGGAAGAGTACCATAGTTGGTTAGGTTTACTTTGTAATCCCATACATAACATCTTCACAGAATGAAATGTTACCGATTTTATTAGAGAACTATCTAAAAATGTACATCATAAAATTTCCATGATTATTTTTTCTAAAAAATTGAAATCCATCAAATGTGGAAAATATAAGAATTATCCATGGGAAGAAAGTGGTTTCCTAACATTCCTCATTTAGAATAAAAATAATGTCTATAAATAAGGAATTTGGGAAATGAATATAAGGCTTGTATTACAACATTAAATTTATTGATAATAAGATAAGTATATATATAAGTGACATATATATAAAATATAAAATAATTTAATAAAATAAATGCGAGGGAGATAAAGTGGGTTAGATAAATATTTCATAACCCAATGATAATGGGTTCTTTGAAGAGATTCCTTACTCCCATAAAAAAAATCATGTATAAACATATCAATTACATTTAATAACCAATTGAAAAATATATGGAACATGTAAAATTGGGATTTTATTTGATGAAAATAATGAGTTTTTTATTTAATCCAAATATCAAATAATTAGTGTGGTAGAAGAAAACATTATGGACATCATATACATTAAAAATAAAACATTCTTTTTGATTTCAGTGAAAATATTCTTCATATAACAAAAAATGAGTTCTTCATTAAAACTGTTCAAATATATATAAAATATCCCTTATAATTAATTTATATTTATTTAAATATATCCATACAAAACTTTATGAATATAGAATATAATTATTTAGAAAATAAATCTTCAAAATAATTAAAATGATATTTTTAATGTAATATGTATGTTATAATAAACCATCAATATATTAATTTTTAATAACATGGAAATGAAAGATAAAAATGGTAAAAAAATACCTTTAAAATCCATTTTATCTTAAATTTCAATTTTAAAGAGGCATTTTTTAGAACATGGTCATCAAATAATTTTTTTCAAGTGAAACTATAAAAGGTGATTTTTTAAAAGAAATTATCTTTCCTTGATACTGAATCATATTGTATATTAAATATCATTAATAATACTAAATATATTTAAATTATTTAATTTTAAAACAACCTATTTAAAATTTATTATCACATTTACTTGATTTATTATCATGGTCTATTAATTTATATAACAATTAAGGATTATGAATTATATTTTGATGAAATTCAGATGATATGTCCAAATGTAGATTGGAAATATTATTGGTTCTTTCTAACATTTCAGAAATTATAATTGTATTTTAAATATCTTGTTTTTATTTTATATAAACTTATATATACCCTCCATTTACAATGACGATGAAAAATGAATCACATTGCTTTGTGGAGGTGGTATTCCACTTGTACGAATGAACGACATTATAATAATTCAATTAATGGATGCATAATAAAATATATTATATATTACATTTCAATAATGATAAATATGTCATTAATACTATATATTTACTTTAAATCCTTCTTTATAAACATCTATCATGGGTGTTGTTTGAAAATGAATTACATCAGTTAGTGAGGTGGTTTTCCGTCGTGCACATGAATAAATCATTTATTTACCTTGTTAATGAAAGAAGGATATGAATATAAGTTATTATATGAACATAAAAAACGAATTTATATGGATGATATTTTTATTATCACTTCTTTATGGTTGAATAAGATTTAAATGAATTACGATTAAAAAATAAAACTAAAATTCCCTCTTAATAAAAATGCATCTTCTTTGGAATACATCCTTTGCGCTACACCTTATGATATATTAGAATAGTATTATTCTATAAATAAGTCCCCTACAACATGGAAATTAATTTTAAAATATTTATTTGTCAGTATTTTTTGTAGAATAACTAATTTTTAGTGTTTTGAAAAACATTGAACAGAAACCCTCAATCTGTTTGAAAAGTACTGTCCTTTCCAAAATATCCCATTCACTAAAGGTCATAATTTTAACTTTAAAAATTACAAGATTCACACTAAAGGTCCATGAATTGATATTAAAAAAATCACATCTAAAAATTTCATGATATAATTTTTTTAATTATCTAAATATTTTAAAATAATTTTTAAAAATTAAATACTATATAGAGTTTCATTTGGTACATTTCACAATCATGACATTAAAATCATCATTGAAAAATATATAATATCTTATATCATCACTTATCGCTCCCAAATATAATTTAAAAATTCCAGGCCCTCAAAATCATTGAAATATTATAATTTTTAATATTTTAAAATTTTGTTATCTAATTATTTTACTCTGTTCATATACATTGTGAAATAATGGGATAAGTATTGTAGTCAATTATATTAATTTAAAATAAAATATAAAATTTTAAAAATATTATAGATTTTATTTTATAACTTCTTTTCACTAATATGGAATATATACTCTCATTCAAATATTGAAAACATAATTAGTATGTTATTTTGACTTTTCATTCATTAAAAAATAATTTCAAAAGAATTTGGTTAATATTTTTGTTATACAACTCCAAATATGTAAACTATAGTTCAATATAAAAAATAATACACAATATTTTATAGAATATTTATTTTGAGGCTTTTTCCATCTATATTTTTATCACATGGACAACAAACATGACTTTTCCATTATTGCATAAGCTCTATATTATCGATGATAATTATATTAAAATTTATCCTATAATAAAATCTATTTTAACTATTTTGAATTATTTTATAAATAATTTTTTTATTCTATTATCATAAATAATTTATTCCATAATAATAATAATTTTTATTTTTATTTTTATTTCTTTAGTCTATCATAAAAATGGTAACATTTCATTAAAATCTTATTTATTTACTATTAACCAGAAAATTCATTTCATAATAAAATTCACAAATATTAATCCTATGATATATTAAAATTGATGAAAAAAATTCCTGTTTATTTTATTAAATTAAATTAATTTATGTTAGATATACAACGTGTAATATAAATTCGTGAAACAAAATGAAAAACACTTTTTCTATAAAAATGGGTTTTTTAATTAAGAATATGTTTTTATAACTAATTAACATTTAAAATAACCTTGAATGAACATAATTTATTAATTTATAAACTAAGGGATCCAATTTTAAATATTTAAAATTCTAAATCAAAATGGGATTATTAAAATTTTTCAAAAAAATTACTATTTTCAAAAAATGAGCATTTTCACTATTTATTTGAAAATAAAAGAATTTAGAGAAATCCCAAATACATCACTCAATGATGATTTTTAAATGAATATTCCCAAAATAATTTATTTTTTATAAAAAAAATTAAATGTTCAAAAATATATTTATAATATGTTCTCATAATAAGAAAAAAATCACCTTTGGAAAAAAATATTTTTAACAGAGTAAAATGACATTAGAAATTGATTTGTTTTATTAGAACCCTCTAATAAAAAGGATATGTCCTTAATGAAACATGTATATATTAATATTTTTTGGTTCCATTAGGGTAGTTTTTGTTTGTCATATACACTATCAAACAAAGTTTTCTTTTAAAATCTCAGTGTGTTACCCACACACATATAATTAATGGACTGGTAATTAATGGTGATAATTGGGTATATTTGTCTTGAGATATATGGCTAAATTTTGTTAAAATAAAGGAGTCAATGGTTGTCCTATTATAATGGAGGTAAGGGGCACTCTTGTGATTTATAAAAACTATAAAATAATATTATATTCATGAACTTGTGGTTACCAAAACATCAAATATTATAATATAAGGATAATATACTATTAATATATTCATAAAATAAATTTTATAATAATTTAGATATCATTTTAAATAATATAATTTTGTTTTACCCCTCGATTAACCAATTTTTACCTTTACCACATTAACACATTTTTCAATCATAAAGGGTTATAATTTAATATATATTTTAAATTTAAATGGATAAATGGAAAGGGGAAAAAACCTTATATCATTCATAAATATCAATTAAATATTTATAGTTGTAATTTTTCATTAATATTTTATTGAAGAATTTTTTTCCTATACCATCATTAATGTAATCTTTGACAATTTAAATTCAATTTGACTTTATATACATCAAAATAGTAATCAAATTAGAATATAAACCTTTAAAATATCAATAATATGTCATATACATCATTGAAATTCATGGAAATATATAAGTCACTTAAAAAATATTAGTTTAAATGTTTTTAAAAACATACAAATTATTTTTCTACTAGTTTCATGAGAACAATGTCAACATTGTTTGTGTATATATCAGAAACAAATCTAAAACGACATTTAAAATATAATTCTATGTTTATAAGATATTTATTACATCAAATATACTATTTTAAATTTTCTAATCTTCTTTTTACCCTAAAATAAATTTTTTAGATATAATAAATTTAATGAAGTAATTTTTTTTGAATTTTTGTTGCATAAAATAATATAAATGTCATTATATTTGGAAATGGAACCAAAACAAATTGTGTTATAATTTGGGATGTATATAGTTTAATATCCCCAATACATGTAAATAATGTCATGTGTTTTGTTTATTGTTAGGCATTAGATCATTTTTTTACAATATTTTCCCCATTTTACACTTAGTGATGTAAGAAATATTAAACTTGGTTATTATTCATAATGATCAAAAATAAAATAGAACAATCATTCAAATGTGATCCTGTTACTTCAAAATATGATATTAATTTTTTCTTATTTATTTTTTAATTTTAATGAATAAATTTTAACATAATTCTTTAAACCAAAATGAAAAATAGTTTTTAGAAAAAAACATTTTTCCTAAATTTATCTTATATAAAAATAATGATTATTTTTAATTCCAAGGGAATTAATCAGATGAATATAACTAAAATTGAAAATATTAATCTTTAGTACAAAATTTAAAATAAATTAGTAGTTATCTGGTATGTGATTTAATGAGAAGAAAAAAAGGCATTTTGAAAAACCTATATTTTTCACTATTTATGGGAAAATTATTGTTCATTGAAAATTGCAAATATTTCTGACAAATTTATTTATGATATGATGATTTAATTTTTTTATGTTCATAAAATATAATATCTCATAATGGTAAAACTTAATTATTATTTTCAGACACAAAATGTAATAAAAAATATTTTGGGCAAAAACATATTTTTTAATTATATTTTTTTTGCTCATAATTGAGTTCTTATTTACAACTAATTTATAAATTATATACAAATTTTACACATGATTTTCATTATTATGTTGACTATATTAATACCTTCCAATCCAATATCTTTGTGATAAAAACTATATTAAATAAAAATATTTTAATAATATATTGTGTTTCACATAATTCTTAGAGTTACATTTTAAGAGGCTCATTTAGCACAGTATTCCAAGATTTTATGGTACAACATATCTCTCCCTTTTCAATCTTTAGATTTTATACCCAAGGTTATAACTATACTATTTGGACTGGGAATTCTTAGGGTTTTTTCAAATCTCATTCACTGTTATGTTGTTGGAATGTTCTTATATAGTAATATTTATAGTGCATCGATGGTTGTGATATATTTTATGAAGATTCATTCCTATTGATTATTTAATGAGAAACTTGTGACTTTAGGACATTTATTATGTAAAATTTATTGTATATCATACTCTTATCTCTTTAGTTGATGGTTATTGTTTTGGTCATATGGAATTCATTTACGTATGATTATCTATTTATCCAGCATGATAATTCTTAAATGGTAGGTATAACGATTATAGGCCTTGGTTTTCTAGCTACTTCATTTCATATCCAGTGCAACATGTGGAGTGAAATTTAAGTAACAGTTTAGTAGTGCCATCTAATTTCATACATTTTTTTTGGAGATTTCCATTGGTATAGTCTATAATTCTAGATAAAAAATCATTGTATTCTTAATTTTTTTTAAAATATTGGTGGAATTATAAGGTCAAAAGGATCATGATATAGATAGTTGACATAACCTAAACCATATATTCTCTATTATGTATTTTTTTAATTATGTTTTCTATTTTTCTTATTTTGTAGTTATTTTATTTTTGAAATGTTTTAATATTTTTAATTATTCTTCATTTCACATAGCTTAGCCACATAGTTGTCTGAAACATAAAATATCCATATTATATAAGTCCACTATTTATTAAATACATATTTAACTTTTTCATCATAGTTTACACAACCTTACAGCCAATCTATGGGGGTGCATAGGGGTTTTCAAAATGGGGTTTTTAGTTGTAAAATGGATATTCCAATAGAGTCGGAAAACCATTTAATGTACTTATAATTAACAAATATTAAATTACAAATTTAACACCCATTATAATTAAAAACCATCCCTCACCTTCATTATTATCTCCCCTCACATGATTCAAATGCTACCTAGGGATGGAATAATGTGTAAACACACTCATTATCTCCAAATTCATACTTTTATCATCATCTTTCTCTATTTGATATTTAAAATTGAATTCATCTAGGTGAGGGTTCATTTTCTTCAACCTATTATTTCTTAAATTATTTACTTTATTCATAATTTTATATCATTGTGGTTCATGGCTAGACAAACCCTAGGATATTATTATTTTTATTTTTTTTATTTGGGTTTTTATCTCTTTTCTAGTTCCCCTTTAAACATTCTTCCAATATTCCAACCTTAATTTACTAATTTTGGGGTAGGTTTTCCAAATTCAAAAATAAATAAATTTAGAACCATTGACAATTTTTTTAAAAACAATTATTTCCTAATTATATTATTATGGGTTTTTATTATATTTTAATGATATAATTAGTTTTAAACATGGTTTCTATTGGAGAATAGGGTTAATTATATTTCATACATCAGTTCAAATCGTTTGTCCTTAATTGTTCAAACCATATGTTTTGAAAACATCCCAATGCTTCCTTATGAATGAGTCATCTTATTTTTAATAATGGTCTAATAATCAATGCGATGTAAAAAATGGATCCTCAAGTTTTCAAGGAATTTAATGTAATTCATGATATTATATAAAATGATAAATTGTTATAAGGTTTTTTTCTATAAAAATTTATTGTTTATAAATTATTTTTGACATATTGAGTGGTTTAATATATTCATTTTTATAAACACGCATGTTGATATATATATATATATGTATATGAATTTAAATAATCCAGTGATAAAATGTTAATATGAATAATAAGACTCATATATATATATATATTTGTAAATGTATATGAGCATAATGAGTGACAAAAAATTTTTGAAATTATTTATTTTGAAAAAAAAAATGTTTTAAAAAATATGATATGGTTTTCAAATGTAAATTTTAAGGGCTCTTCGACAGCTTCAAAATAAATGTTTAAGAGATTGATTTATTTTTTATTGGAAATTCATCAGGGTTTTGTCTAATTTCATTTTTAGTGGAACCTGATTAGTGGTTTTTACAAGCACTTAGTTGTTTAATTTTTTTTATATGTTTATGGTATTTATTATGATACACATTGATGTTTTTTTTGTTATTGTTTCATTTTGGTTATTATTATTGAAATCTCATGGTAATCCCATGTACATGGGTATGTTAACATTGATAAGATGAGGATCCCTTACCAATAGTTATGCTAGAGAAGTAGATATAGTTCCCTCACATTCAAGTGACATGATTCTAAACACATTCTTATAATTATAGGAATGACCCCAGATAGTGGGGTATTTTATCTAGGTTCTATATTTTTGGTAACCGTTAGTGTTTTTTACTTATTTATAGTTTAATAATATTTTTAATTGTCTATGTATGAACATGATTTATTTTTTGATTTCTATCTAGTTCAAATTCTATATTGTATTTCAATGTTCTATTTATCATCATTCATGGTGATAGAATCTGTCGATCTATTATTTCATTCAATCTTGAGATTTAATTATCATTATTGATGGTGGATTTATTATTTTTATTATGTATATTGTTTTAAAAATTTCCTCAAACATAGTTTTCAAAAAATAAATTTAAAAATTGTGGAGTCAAAGGTACAAATTTTTGACTAATTTATTATTTTCATTCAAATAAAACAACAATGTTAAATACAATAAATGATGTAATTTTATGTTCTTATGCATAAAAACCCTATTTTTAATATTTTTATTTCAATCTCGAATGAAATTTATCATTTATTGAATGATTATCCTTGGTGTGTGCTTTACATTAGTCTTGAAATTGGTTTGGTACACTCAAGACGATTAACATTTTAGGTTCTGATTAAACTCACATTGTTTCCCATTGATCATGTCTTGTTATATATTGGATAATTACCTACAGAAAAATGATGTTTGGTTGGTTATCCATTTTTTTACCCTATCATATTTTCTAAACCATCCTGTCCATATTTCTATTTATTTTATTTGTAGTGCTTAAATATGTGGGTTTTGGATGATTGAAAAGGTATTGTTGTGAGTTATAGTGTTGGAGGTGAGATGTTGAATTTTATTATTTAATTATTTAAAAAAATTTAAATTGTATATTTATGATTTCATTTCTTCTATAACATGGTATGAAGATGTACGGTGTGTCCTTCTACATATTGTATAAGTTGTTTAAATTATCAATAGTGTAACATTTTCCCTTATAATATCATTTTATGCCATAATAGATTTTGGAATCCCCTGGAGTAATCAAGGATACCTATCGGAAATGTCATCAAATAGATCAAGCATCCAATGGATAGACAACTCATATTTTCTTTGGGTAGTTTAAATTTATAAAATATAGGAAACACTTATTTACCAATTGATAATTAATAATATTAAGAAAATAGATAGTTGAAAATTTTAATTTTCAATTGAATATATTTTACCTATGTATATTATATTTTCTTGTAAATAAATCATTTTTAATATTTATCAATTAACTTATAACAAATAGATCAAAATTTGGAATCATCTGGTTGAATTTTAGTTAGAGGTGTCGTCTTATAGTTTTTTATTAAAAAATAATTATCATACTAAATAATTAAACAACTCAAAAATTGTTATTGATAAATAAATAAATTTCTCCTGGATTATATTAAATTAAAAGAAATTTGTATATTAATAAAGTCCTATTTTGTTTTGTGAGCCAATTTGTTTTCATCATTTACACAAAAAACATACCTTACTCCCATTTGAATCAATTTTCACTATTTACCTATCATGTGTTTCCATACAAATACACCTTATTTTAAACTATAAACGGTATTCTAATGTACCCTTAACAAGAAATAAATTACATAGAAAATTACAATAATATATTTCAATTATGATTCTATTAAACACCTATTTTATATAGGTACAATGCCTTTTTTAATGAAGTAATCCCTTATCTTTCTTTATAAAGGATCCAAAGTCGAAGAGTAGTGAATTCTTGAAGTATATGTGTTCATTTGTTATTTTTATGAATTTCCATTCCATAATAACTCATTAGAGAGTAAAACATCCATTTTAGTGATGTTAAATGGTCCAAAATAGATTTATTTATAATGATACAACTATTATATAACTATAAACTCTATTATATTTACATGTATAACATAATCTTGTTCGAGTTGGTTCAAGTAACAACATCAATAATGATATACCAAATACATTTTTTAATTCATGAAAAAGTAAAAATACATTAATATAGTTAATATATGATTTTAAGGATTAATACATGACATAGATATAATCATTAATGAATGAAACAAAAATTAAGGATCAATTTTATAGAACTCACTGTTATCTATAGATTAAAAAAAATATTGTCACGGATTTTTTTGTTGAGACATACCAAGAAATCCCATAAAATGAATGTGGAAATACATTATCATTGTAAAAAAATGATTATACTTCACTATATAATATAGGAATTATTAACATGATATCAATGAACGAGAAACTACATTTCCAATATAATATATGTACGAAATAGAAAAAATATCTTACATATGATGATGAAAATAAACTATAACTAATTAGTATATGTGTAATATACATATTATAATAGAAGAGTATACAAGATAATTTATATGAAAATGTTCTTGAAATATGGTATTTATAGAGTTATATTTATTATATAACACGTTATAAGATTTTCATAGATGTATAGATTAAATGTAATGGCCTCTTTACAAATGTCATTTTATAATCAAGATTATTTATGTTTTAAATTACATAGGAAGAAATTATCTGTTTCTGACTATACAAAACATATATTTTATTCTCCTAATGGTATATATTTCATTACATTTATTTTATGAATTTGTTATCCTTTTAATTTATAATTCAATTAAACGTTTTTATAAGATGTCATACATAATGTCTAATTTTTTTTATCACAAATACTAATCCTCCCCTAGAATATACATTATTTTTTTTATTGATGATATTATATATTATTAAATATTTGATTAATTTTATTTCATGTTGACATTAACATTATTAACAATGGTTATAATGGAATATTTTTAAACAGTTGCCATATATTTCATTTTCTTTTATCATGACTTTACATCTAATAGTTTTAAAAGAATCCTCTTTTTATCATTTTCCTCATGAATGGATTTTCTTCCATTTTTCATAAATATTTTTTTTAAAATATTATTTTTATTTTTATAATGGATTTTAGATGTAATTTAGATTCTAATTTTATTTTATTTTTCAATTTTATAAGGAATATCATGAAAACATTCAATTATTTTTCATCTTATTTTTTAAGTAATTTATTAATAATAATATCATGTGTTATTCATATATTTCTCCATAAAATAACGATAATTATGAATTATTGATGATATGATCTAATAATTCCATCCATATTCATTTTTTATGTGACTTAAAATCATGTTTTTGTATCGTTTTTATGAAACCAACTTCTTTCCATGCGTAAATAAATATATGATATAATTATAAATGTTATTATATTAGTGATTCACATGTATGTATAGTTTTAACTATGAAAGTTGAGGGAATAAAATTATATACTCATCTAAAGAAATGGATAATGTCTATATCCCATGTGATGATTTGTAATCAGAAGTGTACCCAATCCACTAAGGGACAATATTTCCTAAGTGTAGGTGGGATCAAAATTATATATACCTCTAATTAATTTGGTAACACATTAAATCTAATGACATAAAATGTCATGGATTGGCGATAAATACCAATACATTAATGGAGTCTATCAATTATGTGAATAATTTCATTATAGTGAGACTAAATATAAGGAATTCATTATGTGCATATATGTTCCACATTATTATTCCAATGATAGGATTTCATGGATCATAATTATACAATAATGTATTGACAGTCATACATAACATTTATAATATTATTCCAAAAGTATTAGGTGGTGATTAATATTTTTTTATTGGGGTGTGATATATTTATGTTATAACCATTTACATCGATTGTATTCTCATACACATAGGGTTATCTTATGCTCAGTAATAATATTCGATTGATAACCCTAAAGAATATCCTTACAAAGAATCTATGATCAATGTTTATTATATTTTAATTACTAGGATTATGAAGAACTTTATTATATATTATTATCCATAAGGGTATCAATCTATAATACTATTAGTGGGAGATGTTATGAAATGTGTAAAACAATTTTTTTAAGAATTCGATATCCAAATACATTCCACTTCTAGGATATTTGGATTTGATTTATTATGAAATATAATTAATATTATTATAAATCGATATAATATTTACATATATTAAACTCATGTTACCTCAGTCCCTAACACATAGGGTAAAATTGAGGAGTTTAGAAATATTGGTGGTAAGTGATTAGGTCACTTGAGTAGAGGATTTGTATACCAAAGTATCATGTAGTAGAGATATAGGAATTGGTTAGTCCATAGATTGTTCAATGTGCCATAATTATTTATTATAGAATAAATTTTATATAATTTTATTATGGGGAATGATATTAATTAATCACTCTATCCTTTTCCAATGAAATAGAAGTCATGATATAGTGGATTATAGCGCCCCTTGTGTTGACTATGTTTTTTGGAATCCAGAACAATATTGTTTAAATATTATGGGGTTATGGGCTGATGATGAGTTATTAATAGTGAAAAGGATGAATATTTTCTACTCAAGATACATCCCTATGATGTCGTCCTTAACATTGATTTATCCTATTCTATATTTGAGATAAATAATTTATTATAATGGGTGGATACACTATATAATGTTTTAGGATAACATAAAATGTTTGTTGGGGAGTGGAAAGTCATTTTGGTCATTTGAATTTAGAAAAGAAATCCTAGTTAGTGATGATATCATTAATTATAATAGAGGTTTAGGTGGAGTTATGTTCCCATATTGATGAGAAATTCTAGGTTATTTTCTTATATCGGCCTTGATGATTCCTAATTGTCATGAAATATATTTTAACATAGAGTGTTTATTTTTTCCCTCCTAAATCATGATGGATTCCTATTTGATAATAGATTATAATGTTTTATAGTTTAATATTTGTATTAACATTAAATGTATAAGGGTTTCTTCCATACTTGTGTATCACCATATGCTTCTACATTGTTGTTCACGAAGAATGTTGATGGTAATTTGGGGTTTTGAAAAGACTATTGTTGTTTTAATAAGTCAATGATGAATAAAAACTATCAATTTGTAAGGATATATGATTCCTTCAACCATTTTATGGGAGTAAAATTCTTTTCATATATTTACAAGTATTTTGCTTATCACCTACTTAGAGTGATGAATGTTTACATATCAAAAAATTCATTCGAATATTATTATTTCAAAATAAATAACAGGTTCATTTAATTGGGTGTCACAAACACCGTAGAAATTTTTATGGGGTACAAGAACATGGTGCTTCATATATTACTAGATCGGTTCATAGTATATACCAATTGATGAAATTATTATATAATTAATGTTAGAGGAAGAGAATACTATATTTATTAGTGATATTTTAAATGTTATTTCCAACTATAATATCATTGTGATTTTGTTTATGGGTAATTAAAAATGCACGGGGTGCACTTCCTTGGGTATATGGGGTCATATCATGGAGTAGTGTTTGATCTACTAATGATCAGGAAATCTGTTTTGGGGAGAATATATGAACTGTTTCGTGGTCTATTGATTATTTGGTCACAAGGGGTATTGTAAGAGGTTTTTATCTGACATGAATCAAGGGGAAAACCCACTGGATTATCGAACTATGAATGAATGGGCATTCTTATACACTAACCAATATCATATAGGTTTCAACTACCAGAAGGAGAAGATGACCATTACTCCTATTGTTTGGATTCCACTAGAATAATTATGTTTATAGTCATATAAGATTCTACTAATCATGTTTTGGGGTTTTTTTCATAATTTATACAAGATAAGTGACCTAATATATTTATGTATTGATCCGTCACCATAAGCATAACCATGAAACCCATTATCTCATGTTTATAAAATAGGGGGTTTCTCTTATTCTATAACAACATTACCTCATCACATATTTATTTATTGGATTCAATTTTAAGAACTGTTTATAGAATATATTATATCCCAGATATATAAATATATGAAAGCATATGTTGATTGACTTTTTTGGGGACTATGGATTCAAGATCTCTTACACTACAGAGAATGGGAATTTTGTTGCTGATTTATTGGGTATGATGTAAGAATGTGATATTTGTTGGACTCTACAAATTTTTAGTATGAAATTCAGGTTCTGATGGTGATAAATCTTGATGTAGGAGATCCTAGTGGTTGTTGGGTCTTGTGAAAAATTAAATGGAAGTCACCCTTGATTGATTAGTTTTAGGAGTCACATTTGAGAGATGCAAATGTAGAGATGTTGCAAGATCACATCCACCTTGGTGATGCTCTAGAGAGATGATATGAGGATAATAAACAATTTATATTTTTCCAGGAGAGACTAATAAATAAATTGAAAATTCTAGGGTATTTTCAATAATTGTTTCAAATCACACCCATGGAAAGTTATCTTGGTATATAGATGGTAATGAAAAAAATTATGGTTCAGGTGGTCCATTGTGGAGTATTTGTTGTGATGGTTGATCCATCAACATATGAACGAAAATAATTGTACTCTGTTTGGTCTATTTTTTCCATTGGATGTTCTCGATTGATTGTATTAAGACATATCAAGGGAATTCATTTTCATTTTTCATAAAAAACATGGTGGATATGATGCAAACTTTTATATCATGGGTAATTTGATAATGTATTCGCATTCCCAATGATCGAGAAGACATTCAAGGTGGATATTTTAGTGTGGTGGTATGTACATGATATCAAATATCTACTATATATACTAATGTTGTATGACTTCTTCATACTTGTCACCCGTATATGCTTCCACATCACCAAAAAAGTAATATCATCTTCTAAAATTATTATCACAATCCAGAACCCGGGCAACCTACACTATTCCCTCCAAAACTATGGTTTCACTGTCAGTATCATACACCATTAAAAACATCAGCACCTTCCTTGCTTCTTGATTCCACAGATTATTTCACCTACAACAATCTGCTAGATGATAATCCTAGCCTTTGGATCTTGTTGTGTACATCTCCTCCCGTAAATTAATAACTTATCTTCCCCGCCTAGTGTTCATGTTGTTTTATTCCCATCCCACAAAGCACTGCCCAAATTTTGGTCAACATTTTTATCCTATAGTTCATCATGATTCCCACTCCATATAACATAAACCATTATGAGGTTCTTGTATTTGAAGGATGGATTTGATCTTAGAGTATCTACTCCAAACGATTAACTATAACAGCTGATGATTTCACAAAAAAAATCAATACATTTTATGATGAAATCTTCAGCTTGCGAAATGGTTCACTTGAATTATAGGTAATAATACATTTACACAGTAGTAACATAGATGAACCACAAAACCACATTCAACTCATGGTTAATTTGGAATTTAACAAAAAATAACTTATCATATCTGTTGCTATCCCCACATCCTACAAACATTAAAACAATTCCTTCAATAACAAGATACTATGAAATCTATACTGGTTTTCTATTTCAGGTATAAATTCTTCACACATACTTATTAGTCGCCCAATCATAGATCCGAGGGGATATTCTTCACTTTTCATAGCTTCAGTTTGCAACACCATTACATCAAAATATCCATTAAAGAATATTTAAATTGTAAATCAATATGAATTTACTCTTTATTACACAAATATTTGTTTTTTTATTCATATTAAATTACTAAAATTTTTCCTAAAATTGATGCTTTATATCCGATTTTCTAATTCAACAAAACAACAAAACTACAATTGGTTATTTAGACTACATATCTACCAACATTGGCATCTATCTCTTGCACCACATCATATAGTAAACAACTGGTAAATGAAATTATATTATAACAATACCTAAATTTTTATTCTATTATCTTGTATTCTTCATCTACTAGTTAATGAAATTACAAAAAAGGAAATGTTCCCTTACATGTATAGTGATTTACTATTTGTTCTTCCTAATATATTTTTTATTTAATGAACCCTCACATAAAAATAGTATGGTTTTCATGAAAGCCATGAAAATTGAATAAAAATTATACCAATAAAAAGATGAAATATTAATCAATATCTATAGATGCGAGATTGTAGAGGAGACTAAGAATGAGAGAACTTAAAAAAGTTTGTGAGTGTTGTATTAGGTTTACATTAAATTATCCTATCATTTTTCATTCTTCTAATACATTTTTTATTTTAATATAGGAAATGTTTCTACATGTATAGGAAATTAACTTATGGACTATACACACTAGTGCTTTAAAAAAAAATCTAAAAAACTACAAACAAATTACATCACTGAAAGATGTTTATGCATACCATTTTATCTTTTTCCGATGAACGGTTAGTTCAATTTCAATTTACCATTATATTCAATTAGATTTCTTATTTTTCATTGAACTACCACTTATTAATTAAATTAATTTTCTATTAAATTTGAATTTCCACATGAATGTTCAACTTCATTGAAAATATTTGTTAGGATAAGTGAGATGAACCATATACAAAAAAACAATTCATAATATATTGTCCCATTTTGTAAAGATGACATCAATTAATTCTTATAAAAACATGTTTCTTATATTCCCCTTCTATTAGAAAATATCTCTTTTTCATAATTTTTCATATTTTCATGAATTATGATATTATTTTGAACAACTCACCACCTGCCTCCTCATCATAGTCAGCATGAATCATCTGTTAACACATTTTCACTATTTAATCAATTTAAATTCATACATATTATCCTTAAAATAGATACAAGTTTTCTACTACAATTAATAGAATCAAAAATTACTTTTCGTTCCTTGGTGTGTTACAAAATAATATCACACATTCTACATCAATTATATATAATAAAGTTAGGTGACTTCTTCATATGGGTCACCAAGGTACGATTCCACACCACCGAAGAAAAAAATACTTGATCCAAAATCCCGAATTCGATTGTGCACCTATGTGACCACCCATATTCCCTCCATTCTAGGGTTATACTCTCCAATTCATGTCCTTCAATCATATGAACCATCATCCATGCCTATTGTTCTAGTTGTGTATTTCTCCTCCCGCATTCCTTCAACCACTCTTCCATGCCTATGTCTCTTACTTTCTTCTACTCCTCCTACAATGCCCCCCTAAACTTCCTTGATTAAGGATCCCGCTCTTTGATTCTCCTCCTATGGACTCCCAACTGATCTTATTTGCCATTTGAGTCAAACAATTCTAAAGGATAACCATTCTATTCAACTGATACCATTGTGAGTTTCTTGAATTTTTGGTTTGACATTGATCTCGTACTGTATATTCCAAACAATTCACATTAAGAAGAAAACATTTCACACAATATCAATCGATACCTTAGATACAAGTGTGGTTCGTGAATTGTGTTACCCAAATAAGAAGTAACTATTAACTTCCCAGAATCACAACCCTCCTCTTCAACTTCCCAAAAACCATTTTAGAATATCTCATCAAACCATACACTCCTTATATAAATATTTGTACAAAAATATAATCTAAGGTGAGTATTTTTCCCTGCTTCATAATTAATTCTCCTTTGGATTTGATTCTCATTTTACTATAAGTTATTTTATTAGTCATTTATTTCCTTTGTTTTTCATTTTGCCAATAAAACTATTCATTGACCACTTATAGAAGTCGTGTTATATTCCAGGTAAATCGATTACATATGTACTTAACCTTATTGATTATAGTTCTATTTCTTAAAAAAGATGTTGTCCTTCCAAATTCCATAAGCTGTTTTTTATCTTTTTTATTTTATTTAATTTTTCATTTTGTTCCTAAAATAAAAATAGTATTACAATCAATTATTTATCATGTATAATTTTTGCAGGATACTATATTCTCTGATTTCTGTATAATTTATTTCAACCCGGATATTCATATTTTTAATATCTCATATGCAATTCAACAATACATTTCATATTAACAAGAATGAATTTTTTTTTATATTTTTTATGTATGGTACTATTAGTATTTATTAAATATATATTCTTTTATATTCCTTCTTCATATATCCTTTTATTCTCTTTATTAATCTAGTATTCTATCAAAAAAATTTAATATTTGATATCAATGATTAGCATGTCATTGATAAACTTATTTAAAAATGATATTTATGGTTATCAACTTGTGATTACTCTATGATTTCATGTGGACACATCGGAATCATGCCTTCCTATCAATGATCATCCCCATGTTCACTAACGTTGTTCATGTGCTTCCCTCCTCCATATAAAATCTCAGTTGTTGAGATATTGTCGCTAGTTTTTGAATTGTTTGACTATAAATTAGGAAATATTATTTTTTCTAGGGAAATCCTTATCCTAGTCATGTAGTGTCATCATACCATTCTTCAACACTTTTCGTATAGTACTAACAAATCTAGTAAATATTTTATTTTATAATATTTTTATATCACCAAATAGACATTATTCCATTATATAGGAGATGAGAATCCTAAAGTCAATTTTCTATTCATTTCTTACTATTTAATTTTTTGTAATATAATAAGGAATCATACATGTTTTTATTGTAAAAAAGATTAGATATTATAGAAAATTATACTATAAATGAAATTTTTAATAGGTATTTTATTCAATTCTTCAATACATTAAATTAATCTATATATTATTCCCTAAATAATATTATCACATTTGGCATGCATTTCATTTTACGTTTATTCATTTTTAATATTATATTCTCCACATTCTATTATCTAATAACTTGTTTCGAATAATTAATTACTTATCACTTTAGAAAGGGATAAAAGAATGGTTTCGTTACAGACAATAATTGTGTTATTGTGCGACCATTGATATTATTTTCCTTTGTATAAGTGCTTTTTCAATTAAACAATTCACATGAAGGTTGTCTTGGGAGAACTTTTTCTAGCCCTTTTCTTTAAAAAAGGAAACAATTTTTATTTCTTTTTAGTAATGAAAAAATAGACCCCCTTATTAATTTGATTTCATATATTCATTGATTTTTAATTCTTTAGTTTATTCTCAACATTTTTGAATTTATATGATGATGATTCCATATTATCCTAGTATACTATAAAAAAATTATATTCATTCGGTTGGAATCCCCATGTTTTAGTGCATATAAACCACTTAAATCATGAAATTCATTTTTAAATCTTATAAATCATGATTACACTTGTATTATTATGATTATATTTAACCTTAATCAATTCTGTGATTATTACTTCTTAAGAATGATGGCTGATTTTTGACCATGAATGAGACACTATTTTTGGGCACAAACGTTCCCACCTTTTATGTAGTCACCCGAAAATTCCATGTATTTATTTTAAATATATTTAAATTTTATGAGTCTGTGAAAATTTTTGTTGTGTGATTCCGAGGCCTAGAGTTCCCAGAATGAATTTATAATCTTTTTTTCAGGTACTTTTAGTAAACGTACAAGTGTGTTTTTTTAACTTTTGAACGAGTTATCAAAATTGAATTCTAAGGGCACCATTGAACTCATAGTACCTGTATTCACTTAAAGAGACCTTCACATCGACCGTAGTAGTTTCAGGGTGAAAAATAGAATTTGGGTTTTTTGTGGAAATAGAAATAAAATAAAATAAAATATTGTTTTATTTTTATTTTTTATGAAACCTCCAATGTGGATGGTTTAAAGGTGGGGACCACCTGAAATAAAACCGCCCACATGCGTGTTTTGGAGGTGGGGACCACTAAGTCTAAACCCCCCATTTTGAATTCCTAATGGTGGGGACCACTCGAACCCTCATAATGGGTGAAACCTCTCAACCCCCCTCTATTAATCCATTCCTCCAATTAATTTGTGCCAACATGGTACAATTGATTTTGCCAGCACGGTACAATTGATTGTGCCAACAATTAATTGTGCCAACCTTCTTATTTGATAAAATTAAATTAACAAGTTTTCTATTTCACTTTTTGGTGGAATTGGGAGATGAGAACAATTTGAATATTATTATCACCAACAAAGAACATGCTCCCCAATTAAGAACGCTCTCACCAACGAGGAACGTCTTCAACATCAATGAACTGATGATTGAGGAAATGCCGACGTCACCAACATCCATCTATCCTCGACGACATCATCTCTTTCCTCAAAACCTCCATCAAAATATCTCTGAGGTAGGGTTTTTATTATGTGTGATTATGGATTCCCATGTTCTTCCCTTCTAAATAAAGAATGTGAATCAACTCTCTAACTAGTTGATCCAAAGATGATTTATTTTTCTGCGGGTTTGGGAATAATCATTGTTGGGAGTTTTAGAGTTTGACGTTCTACATTCAAGGGTATTGTTGAGCCACTTGATACCACTCTAACGTGGAGTGTGTGGTCCAAAAAAATATGGCCCGACTATTCCATCGTTCTTCATTATTGGTGTGTTCTTCGCGATGGAAGAAGAAGACTTTGTGTCGTGGCGGCGAATGAAGAGCCGCTGGCCGAACCTGCTGTCGGTGAATGTGCGGTGTGCGACTATTCCATGTGTAGTGGATGGCTGTCCATCTAGCTAGCCACGATGGCCACCACACCACGACCACCCTGCCACACCACAACCGACCCTCCAAACTGTGGCCTCCGAGCTGCCTCGTGCCGCCCCCGCGCCCTCCACGACACCATGCCACCCACGGCCTCTATAGCCCATGGCCTCCCCATCCACATGGATTTCACTACCACTCGGCCTTTGTGACCCCACAACCTCCGTGACACCCCACAAATCCCAGGCCGGGCCACCCAGCGCGGGTCGGGCCGATCGGGTCGGACCGGACCCCAACCCACTTGAACCCATTTATGATTTTTTCGGCAGTAAAATTGGCAGCGAACATCCTTTTGATGAACCATATATGGCATAGGAATCCCTAGAGAAAGACGGTCCCTTTGGTATAACCCACTGGCGATTTGGATAATATTGGGATATGGTCAGGTTGGATCGAGCACGAATCCAACTGGGATATTGGGACTAAAAGGCTAATAACTTACAGATCATGCATCTGATTGACGCATCGACTATTGCATTGAGACCCCTAAGATGAGGTGGTCCTTTGGGTTATGTCTTCATAGGACTTCATGGTAGTTGGAGTATTGACCAGTGGCATGAGGAGGGGACCCTTTCGGAGACGATCAAGCATAGTGGTGCAACCCAGTAGCTGACTGTGATGTGAAGAATGAATAGAAATCTTCTGTGGGTTATCACCAAGAGATCATGTGCATGTCAGCACCGAGCGATCCTGTCTAGGTTAGTATTGAATGATCCTATGTCAGTCAACACCAAGTGATTTTATGTGGGTCAACACCGATCGATCCTGTGTGCATCTAAACCTAGAGATCTTGTGTTGGTCAGGACTGACCGATCCTGTGTGGGTCAGCACCAAGTGACCCTATATGGGTTAGCACCGAGTGATCCTATGTGGGTCAGCAGCTTGTGAACCTCTGTGGGTCAGCACCGGGCGATCCAGTGTGGGTCAGCAGTAGAGCCTTTTGACAGAATAAGATGATCTAACTTTATGACTAATCATTTGTACTTTTGTACTTATGTTATACCTGGTGTGGGCTGATTTTGTACCTTTTTGGTATTCTTCTGTGTGGTGTACCTGTGTGGTACATACCTTTCTGGTATTCCTTCCTTTGTGGAATAGTTGAGCTTTGACTGTTTCAGTTGGAATCGGTGTTTCCTCATGATTGAGATGGGTATACTTGATCACTTAGGTATATGTATGGGCCTATACATAAGTTGGGTTGTAAGTTGATTTCATGATTTTTGGTTCAGCCTTTCTAGATTTTGTGAGACCTTGAGGGTCTCAAGGTCCCTAATGAGTATCATTATACTCACCCTTGCATGTGCTATGCCCACACATTATTGTGTTTGGTGTAGACGATGGACAACATTGACTGAGGAAGAGAGTACCAGGATTGGAGGTAGCTAAGAGGTGGACATTAGACGAGGCATACCACAGAGAAGACTGCTCGAGATCTGTACCTACCCTTCGGGTAGGATCCTTGTCGGGTGATTACAGGAGCTGTTCTAGTTTACCTGTACTTTTAGTTTCTTGTACTTTCCAGTTGGGCTTATATTCTGGCACCTTTTACTTATTCTACTCACTCTGTTTACTATTCAGTTTACATGAGTTCGTATCTTTCTGTGTGCTTGGTTGCATGTGTTTAATGTTTATAAAGGAAATTCCTTTCAAGTTTTAGGGAATATTCCTTCGATGCTAGTCGCCAACCCCTAGCCTATGGAAGGCGAGCTTGGGGTAGTCACGACACGGGCCGTAGGGGTCGGGTCATGACAAATTGGTCTCAAAGGAGTCGGTTCAACCGTAGAACATAATACTCTGATCATTGTTTTTAATGTAAATAGTGTTAATTGAAGTGGATGTGGTTATCATTTTTGGGAATCCAATGTTGGTGAGGTGGATGACATATCGATACACTAGGACATGACTTCTGATTTCCGACTCAGTGCACAAAAACACTAATTGCGTGAGTGTTTTAAAAAAATTTCTTTGTGATCATCAGAGTCACTTCACTAAGTATAACTTCATGACCGTGGCACAACTCTTTCTTTTCAGGATGCCTCCACACAACCAGCCATCTAGGGTTACAAATATTGTACGCACTAATATCCCATCGAGCGATGAGGCCTCGGTGCTTGGTGCTTTTCTTGTAGAGGCACTAGCGGAGGTACTGACAGTACCATTACCTATTGGGCCCCCTATGCCACCATCCCTAGCAGTAGAGGGTGCGCGTCATTTGATCGCATTGCCGGTGTTCCACTGCCAGAGGCCTCCTAGGTTCAGGGGAGAGACGGACCCACAAGCGGCTGTGGATTGGATAGATGTTGTGGTGATGGTCTTTATACTGGTAGGGACTCTAGCTGATCTCATGGTGATCCTTGGCACTTTCCTTCTACAAGCAGCATCAAGCAGATTGTTGAGATTGATGCTCTAGGTTCAGGATGAGGCGACACATCTCTGAGCATACTTCGAGAGCCTGTTTCAGGAAGAGTTTGTTCCAATTACTCTTTGTGATGTGCGCATACAAGAGCTTCTTCATCTGCAATAGGACATCATGACAGTGGCTCAGTACTAATTGAGTGTCACTGACCTCTCACGCTACTCAACTGATATGGTGTGAGACTAATTATTTAGAGCCCGGATCTTCGAGCAGGGACTTAGGCAAGAGATCAGGGCTCTAATGTTTTCTCTTAGCATCCCATCGTAGGCAGGGGTGTTAGAGTGAGCCCTCTTAGTATATATTTTCTTTGCTGAGCAGTCACCAGCAGTGTGACCCACCACCGGACGTCACATAGTGGAGTCTTCTATAGCTGGCAGAAGATAGATTTCACAAAGGTCCATAAGGACTAGACCTACATGTGGACGACTGTAGGATTTAGGGTCTATTTTCCAGGGAACCTGAGTCAGAGCCAGTCATGCTAGGAGTTGGTAGTGTTACGCATGCGGCGAGCAGGGTCACTTGGCTCGTGACTGTCTGACGCACCGTACAGATGATTATAAGATGGTCAAAGGACCACCCAGGCAGAGACAGGGGTTCAACTGAGGAGGTCCATAGGGAGTAGGCAGACATTGTAGAGGAGTTGGCCATGCAACTGGTAGTGGATGACAATTCGAGATGTTACCGCCACCACCACCAGGTGGTCGACCCCAACCACTGGGAGCAGGAGGACAGGTGAGAGCTCATCTCTAGGCAGCTGAGGCCTATAACAATGGCACTCCAGAGATGATATGTGGTATGATCTGTGTCTACTCTACCTTAGTTTCAGTACTTATAGACATATGTGCCATTCATTCTTTTATTTCCACTACCTCTGTTCAGAGCTCGGAGATTCCGATAGAGACGTTGGCTCGATCCTCATGGATAGATACTTCTAAGAGAGTATATTCGACGAATACGTACTGGTACTGGCAGTGCGAGCTTACTCTACGAGGCTAGCACTTCTATTGGGATCTGCTAGTAGTGGCGTCGAGGCCCTATGATGGCATGTTGGGTATGGACTTGTTATTGACATTCCATGCTCAGATTGACTGTATTAGCCAAAAAGTGTGGTGTGTCTGCATGGATGGGACCAGGTTTACCTTAACTGATGAGAATGGAGCCTTTGCAGCACATGATGTACTTACCCGTAGGAGGGTGCAGCCGATCACTCTTCAGTTGGCTAGCTTTACCCTTAGAGCAGTTGATGTAGAGAGTCTGAGTTATTCTTTAGTGGTGGACCAGTATGTGGATATATTCCCAGATGATGTGATGGGTCTACCTCCTCACAGAGAGGTGTAATTTTACATTGACTTGTACCCCAGGACGACATCGATTTCTACACTAGCATATTGGATGGCTCCCATGATGCTTCGTGAGATGCAGATATAGCTAGGGGACTTACATGGGAAAGGGTTCATTCGGACCAGTGTGTCTCCTTGGGACGCCCTGATTTTGTTCACCAAGAAGGTGGTTGGGAGCTTGATACTTTGTGTTGACAATCGGTGCAAGAACCAGGAGACCGTGAAGAACAAGTACACACTTTTTGAGGATTGACGACCTCTTTGATCTGCTAAAGGGAGCATGGTGGTTCTCGGTGATAGACCTCATATCAGGCTATCAGCAGCTCAGACTATGATAAGAGGATGTGCATAAGCAGGCTTTCAGAAGTCAGTATGGCCACTACAAGTTCTTGGTTATGCTATTCGACATGACCAACGCTCTAGCAATTTTCATACGACTCATGAACATGATCATTCAGCCATACATTGATCACTTTTTTGTAGTCTTCATCAACGACATTGTAATTTACTCGGCAACTGAGGGGGAGAATTCCTATCATTTTAAGGTACTACATGACACAATACAAGAGAACTATCTTTATGGTAAGCTCTCGAAGTTCCAGTTTTGGATATGAGAGGTTCACTTTTTGGGACATGTCACATTGGAGGATGGAGTTGTAGTAGATTCAGCAATGATTGATTTGATACGTGCTTGGGAGCCACCAAGAATTTTGCTGGTGGTACAATGTTTCCTGGGTGTGGCTATATACTACAGGAGGTTTTTGCCAGATTTCTCCAGAGTTGTTGCACCTTTGTCAACATTAGCGAAGAAGGGGAAACCCTTTGTTTGGTCAGAGAGATGCCAATAGAGTTTTCATGAGCTGAGGAAGAGGCTAACTAGTGCACCCATCTTGAGGACAATAGAGGAGGATATAGGGTATGTAGTCTTTTACGACACATCAGGGACCAGTCTCAGATGTTTCCTAATACAGGAGCAAGTAGTTATCACATATGGTTCTCAACAGCTTAGACAACAGGAGCATAACATAGATACCTATGACATGGAGTTAGTAGCAGTGGTCTTTTCCTTGAAGATGTGGTGACACAATCTGTTAGGAAAACGTTTTACAGTCTACTCTGATCAAAGGAGTCTCAGGTATACCTTCTCTCAGAAGGACATGAACCTAAGACAAAGACATTGGCATGAGTTTCTCCAGGAAAATAACCTAGATATAGTCTATACTTATGGGAAGGAGAAAGTTGTAGCAGATTCACTCACCTGGAGGTCTGGTATACAACTTCTAGGCGAGGCGACAGAGCAGCTGGCCACTCTGCTAATATCATTTGTGGATTGGGATGGAGCAGTTTTTCTTCAGTTTCGTACAGTTACTCCCAAACTTCATCAGCGAGTCAAGGAGGATCAGTGTGGGGACACTGACTGTGAGGCTCGACGTTCTTAGATATCCACAGGACATGCACCTGATGGATTTTCTGAAGGGGTGGATCACGTCATCCTCTTAAGAGGACATACCATGGTACCCATGTTGCTTCAGGAGGAAGTGATGAGGGAGTTCCATACATCCCCTCCAGCGGTACATCTAGGAGTGGCAAAGATGTACAAGGATCTCTGATGATAGTACTGGTGGTCGGGAATGAAGAAGTCAGTTGCAGAGTTTGTCTCTCGGTACCTCACTTGTCAGTAAGTGAAGGAAGAGCATTAGGTAATAGCAGGATTTTTCATGACCGCCCTTCCACACACTGACTGCACCGCCGGAACACGGCCGCCACGCCACCTTTCACCACTCTCTGGCCTCCACCGCCCCGCGGCCTCACACCACATGCCGCTCCACCGCCCCGCCCCCTTCGTGGCCTCCGCTGCCTCACAGTCACCACGGCCCCCACGGCTCCTGCGGCCCCTGTGGCCTTTGAGGCCCCTACGGCCTCTGTGCCACACCGTGCCACCTAGGTCAGGTTGCCCAGCGTGGGATGTGCCAAAACCAGTGGGTAGGGCCACACTGCGGGCCACACTGGGTTCGTCCGAACCCATACCCACTTCGACCCATTTTCCCTCTTTCGGCCATAACTTTTGCACCAGACTTCCATTTGACGAACCGTCAATGGCACCGGAAACCACAGAGAAATAAAGTCACTTTGGTATATGCCATTTGAGATTTTGATAATGTTGGGATATAGTCAGGTTGGATCGAGCACGAATCCAATAGTGCCCTTGGGACTGAAAGGCTAATAACTTATAGACCAGGAGTCTGATTGATGCACCGTCTATTTCATTGAGACCCATAAGATGAGGTGGTCCTTTGGGTTACTTCTTCATTGGAATTCATGGGAGTTGGAGTTTCTAATAGTTTCCTAAGGAGTGGACCCTCCCGGAGATGACATAGCTTAGTGGGGGAACCCAGTAGATAGCTGTGACGTGAAGAATGAATAGCGATCCTATGCGGGTCAGCACCGAGAGATCCTATGCGGGTTAGCACTGAATGATCCTATATAGGTCAGTACTGAATGATCATGTGTCGGTCAACACTGAGCGATCTTGTGTGGGTCAACACCGAGTGATCTTGTGTGGGTCAGCACCTAGTGATCGTGTGTGGGTCAGCACCGAGCGATCCTATGTGGGTCAGTAAGAAGCAATCCTATGTGGATCATCACCGAGCGATACTATGTGGGTAAGCACCTAGAAATCCTCTGTGGATCAGCACCGAGCAATTCTATGTGGGTCAGCAGAAGAGCCTCTTGACAGAATAATATTATCCTTCTTTATGACCAATCATTTGTATTTTTGTACTTATTTTATACCTAGTGTGAGTTGAGTCAGTACCTTTGTTGTATTTTTCTATGTGGCATACCTGTGTGGTACTTACCTTCATGGTATTCCTTCCTTTGTGAAATAGTTGACCTTTGGGCTTTTGAGTTAGACTCTATGTTTCCTCCAGATGGAGATGGGTATACATGATAACATTGGTATATGTATGGGCATATACCTAAGTTGGGTTGTCAATTGATATAATGCTTTGTGGTCTATCCTTTGTGGATTCTGTGAGTCCTTGAGGGTCTCAGGGTTCCTACTGAGTATTGTTATACTCACCCCTACATGGGATATGCCCACAACTCATTGTGTTTGGTGGAGACAATGGACATCGCTTACTGATGACGAGAGTTCCAGGACTAGAGGTAGCTCCTAGGTGGACCTTAGATGAGGCGTACCATAGAGACGACCGTTAAAGAGCTGTACCAATCCTTCAGGTAGGATCCTTGGCATGTGGTCACAGGAGCTATTCCAGTTTACTTATACATTCAGTTTCTTTTACTTTTTAGTCAGGCTTGTATTCTGGCCCCTTTTACTTACTATACTCACTATGTTTACTATTCAGTTTAATTGAGTTTGTATCTTTCTACGTACTTGGTTTCATGTGTTTATATGATATAAAGGCAATGCCTTCCTATTTTTTTGGAATACACATTTGGTGCTAGTTGCCAGCCCCTAGCCTATGGAAACGGGCTTGGGGTAGTCACTGTATGGGCCCCAGGGGATGGGTCGTGATAGTTTTGTATGGAAATCAGCAATGTCCAAGACACCATTTCCAAGACACTGAAACCATGATACTGGGTCCAGATTTCAAAAATAACCAAACAACGTAATAGTGATAATAATTCTAGAATTCGAAAAGGACTAGAAAACATAACCAAGAGACCATTTCGACAAATTTAAAAGGAATAGACACCATTTTTGTAACACTAATTACGTGACACCGTAATAAGAAAACATGACAAGAGATAGTCCCAAGTCACTGCTTCTGACTCACTGTGACTATGGCACCGCTTCTCTCTCACCATTAACTATGATACTATTCGTTGAGAATTATTCTATCTTTTTTAATTAAATATGAAATTCAAATCTAGAAGTCACATTTGAGTCATTTAATGAGACTAACATAATTAACGATATTTTGTAGGCATAACACATGATAGTACAAGGTACGAGGTGCAGATATTGTGCTCCTTTTCAGTCAAAGAACAAACACCTAATGATTAAATATAATGTGGAACATGATCTGGAATGTGTGGTAGTGGTGACTAGAAAAGATGTAATAGTGAAAACGCATGCATGAAAGAACACACCAAGTAACACATGAAGATATCTCATTCTCCCAGAGATGTATTATTGTGGATAAAAACATTGATAATCTTTTTAGCAACACCACTAAGAATAGAAGAAGATTAACTCACTAAAGTGAAAATCAGAACACAGAAAAAAATATTTATTTTATTTCTGATTATTCTTTCATAAGAGGACACAAACATCAAATCAGTTACATAATTGAAGTTCATATATGCTTGGAACAACACTCATAGAATCTCTATTACCTTCATATTATATTCTTCCCTTCTGTGTACTATTTTATTAACCTCTCAAGTCATGTGTACATCTGTCTCTTAAATACACACTGTCTTCTGCACTGAATTGGTGGATATAAGATATCTTCATATAAATATATTTTTAAACTTTGTATCACCCACATATAACTATGGAAAAGGTTCTATGTGACCTGGTTATTATATATCCCACATAGAACTATTGTAGACGTCAAGTGACCAAGATATTTCTTTATGTTGTTGTGTAAACCCCATCCAGGGTGTGGATCAATGCTTTATATATATTTTCCATAGTGGAAGGTAATCAACTTGGGGAGTGGATTGGGTCTCTACTTGAGACTGAAAAACTTGCTTTAATCAACAGTTTTTTCAAATATAGTTTACTCTCTTTTTATAACATATTTCAAAAACCAAACTTTCACATTGATAGTTAGTATTTCATAGTATTTACAACTATTTTGATTTGTTAAATTAGTTTCAACGTTATATAATTACCTCATATTTTAATAAATGAGAAATAATCAATCTTGTATGAAATTAATTTAATATTATGTATATTATAAATTTACTACATCGATTAAATGTCTTGTATTGTTTTAGAAATAGGGATCTTCAAATAATTTATTTATTAGATATTTTTATAGGAAATCAATTCACACTCTCTTGAGTGTCTTACTTTATATAACTTTTTTTTATTAGTGGTTGTTTTTATACTTCTATTTTCAATGGTTTCAATTCTTTTTTCAAATATTTTCTACTTTGGTTTAGTTAGGTTGTAAAGATATCTAAACTTATGTTAGTTCTAAATTTCTAGCTCTTTAAAATCAAGAATTAATTCTTTGTTGTGGATAATAAATATGAGGGTAATGCTACCAATACAAATCTGAACATTAATGGAAGATATTATGTTCAACGGAAAATTAAAATGAAATTTCACTTTGAAAGTATGTGATTTTATATTTGGATTGTAATAGAAGAGAAATTTGAAATACCAGAAAATCCATGAACTACATCGGGTGATGCTACAAAATATGCATAAAATAAAAAATTTAAAGCAATGAATGCCTTGTTTTATGATTTAGGGGACGATCAGTTTAATAGAATTTATACTTGTAAATCTTCTTATGAAATTTGGGACACCTTTGTTGTCTCACTTGAAGGAACAAATAGTGTTAACGAAATGAGACTTAATATCTATACTATTTAGTATGATGACTTTATGATGGAGCCTGATGAACCCATTTCTGATGGTTATCATAGGTTTAATGAAATATTCATACAATTAGCTCCCTTGGAAAGGAAATCGGTGAAAAAGAACAAATCATGTGGTTACTTAGATGTCTACCTAAAAGATGGAGGGGAACCTCAGTACTAATTAGAGAATGATGTGATATCATTAATTTGCTCGTTAAGGAACTGATAGGTAAATTATGGATGTATAAAGAGGTGTTAAGGGTATAAAAAGAGGAAGATGATGAAAAAAAGATAAATCCAGTGGAATTCAAAACCACCACTTCCAAAAATAATGAAATGAAATGGATACAGACTTATTTTGACTATACAAGTAATGATGATTCAGCATCAGACAATGATGAGGAAATGACATAAAAATCTAGATGGATTAAAACTATTTATAGAAGGAAAAATTCTTTAGAAAGCTCAGCTAAAAAGTAAAATAGGATTATAAGTCAACTGGATGAAGGATTGGAAAAAGAATGAAAACTCAAATGAAATAGTCTTCAATGATTTTTAGAGGAAAGGAAATTTAAAAGGTAAATGTCTAATGATAACTTATAAAATGAAATATGAGGATGATGATATAAATTATAAAATGTAAATTAAAGCAACATGGAGGGATTATAAGGAAAACTCATGTGACGCAAAATATTCTCATGATGAAAAGGGTGACAAATCCAATATGTGTTTTAGGAAAAAACACATCAAAGGTAACCCTTGATCCTCTAGTGAAAAATTCCTATTATTCTGGAGATGAAAGTCATTTAGAAAGTATGACTAGTGGGGAAAATTCTTGAATACTTCCAAATTCTTGAAGATACATGAAATGAGTTAAAATATAAATATAATGCTCCAAATAAATAGCATGCTCTAACATCTACCATTATATATGATCTGACTTTGGTAATGGAAAATAACGGTCAATTATATATAGAGGACAATGAACTTAAATTTTATAATGAATAATAGATAAAGGAAACAGAATAATTTACCAACGGAAAGAATACTCAAATATAAATTCTCGGTAAACAAGTAGCTCTTAAGTATACAACTTGTAGTGGATACCAACGAAGACAGAGGAACATAGCTAAATCTCATTTTATAACAAAAATATGGAAAATATGTTTTTATTCCCAGAACTAAAAAATCCGGATGTTCTATTTTTGGGAAGTCAATAACTAATTCTAGTATCTTAGGACAAAAAATGATTAAATTTTCGATACATTACCAATAGTGTATATGAAACCAATGAAGCATGTCTGGGTTCCCAAATCACTTTTTACTATAGATACTAGACCCAATCAAATATGGGTAGGAAAATATTCTTTTTCATGATTCTTTTTTTGGAAGTTGTTTGAGGTGCTCTTGTAGAAGTCTATGGTACTCTATGAATTGATATTCAAGACACATTACAGTAGATTACTCCTTCTTGAATAATCTGATAAACATTTACGGTGTACATGACACTTGTGGGGACAAAGCTAAAGGATAAATAATTTCCCTAGGCCAGATTGGTAACTATAACTCGGTTTGAATTTGTAATGTAATTTTATTTAATGGATTAAAATATAACCTCCAACGTATTTCACGATTATATAATGATTGTTTTCATGTTAAATTTAAATATGATGTTTTCAATGATTTTAATTATAAAAATGAATTAGTATTTTATTATTTTAGAAATTAAAATTTTTATTTTGGTAACATATATTCTTTAGTTTCCCAAAATGATTCATGTTGGAGTGCCTTGGACAAAGAATCTTGGATTTGGAATAGAAGACTAGGACATTGTAACATAAACTCTTATAATTAAAACTAGAAAAGGGTTTATTCAAGGATCAACCTAAACATGATTTCCCAAATGACAAAGTCTATAATGCTTGTCAAAAAGTTAATCAATAAAAATATCATTCAATCAAAAGAAAGAAGTGTCATCTTCTCAACCACTTGACTTGGTTCACGTGGACATGTTTTGACCATCTACAGTTCTAAGTCATATTGGGAATCATAAAGTTTATATTCTTATTGATCACTATTCTAGATATACTAGGGAATTTCTCATAGGTCAAAAAAGTGAATCATATTCTCATTTCACTATGTATTCTAGTACAGTAGAAAACCAAGTGGTCATAAAATTAGATCCAAAATAAGTTACCATGGTAGTGATTTTGAAAACCATGATTCTGAATGTTTTTTTCTCAAAAAATGGTTATAGTCATGAATTCTCTGCCCTTATGACACCTCAACAAAATGGTGTTATAGAAATAAGAAATTGATCCTTATAAGAAATTTTTAGAACCACGCTTAATGAATATGAAATACCTATCTATTTTTGGGATAAATATGTCAATAGAGCTTGATATATTATTAATAATGTCTTAATTAGACAAATTCATTTGAAAAATCTATATGAGTTGTCTAACAATATAAAACCCAAGGATAATTACATCATTTATTTTGGATGCAAAGTTTATATTATCAATACTAAGTAAAATATTGATAAATTTACCTCGAAATGTGAGGATGTAATATTCCTCGGTTACTCAATCACTAGTAAATCATATAGAGTCTTTAATAAAATTACTATATGTGTCGATGAATTTGTACAAGTAAAATTTGATGAATTGACCTCCCTAGAAAACCTTGGGGATTATTTTTTCATATCTAGACATAAATGAAAAATCACATGAAATTTCTCTTATGCAACATGTAATGTCATCCATTCATAGAAATTCTCTATAATCAATCCATAATGAACATGAAACTATTAAGGAAATTTAAATATCTAGCCTTTCTTTTTCGATATCTGTTAGAACCCTTATGAACCATCCTTTTTATGAAATAGTTGGAGACATAGTTTAAGGAACTCAAATGAGATCTTCTCTATGAAATCCATTTGAACATCATGCTTTCTTATCACAGATTGAGCCAGTGAACATCATTGAGCTAATCAATGATAATTTTTTAGTAATTTCTATGTATGATGTGTTAACTATATTTGAAAAAAATAATGTCCAAAAACTACTGGATAGATATAAATACACATTGATTACAGGAACAAAGTGGGTGTTAAGGAATAAATTTGATGATTCTAATAATATTGTGAGAATCAGAGCTAGATTGGTTGCAAAAGTTTATAGTCAAGAAGAAGGGATTGATTATGAGGAAAATTTTACACCAGTTTCTAGAAATGAAACCATAAGAATATTTCTTTCATAAAAAGAACATATAAATTACAAAATATATCAAATGGATCTTAAATTTGTATTCCTAAATGGGTATATAGTTGAGGATGTTTTTGGGGAACAACCCCCAGGTTTTACAGACTCTCATTTTTCAAAACATTTTTTTAAATTAACAAAAGATATATATGGTTAAAAACTAGATCTAAGAGCATGTTATTACAAAATATTAGTTGTTCAAATATGTGTTGATGATATTATATATGGATATTATAAAAATTCACCCTGTGTTTATTTTTAAAAGATAATGAAAAATGATTTTGAAATGAGAGTTATGGGTGAATTAAAATTATTACTTAGATTTGAAATCATTTAAAATAGGGAAGGTATTATTTTGAATCAAAGTAAAAAAGACAAAATTTCTTATTAAACTTTTTTTCATGGATTTTAATAAAAAAAGAGATACTCTTTTTAGTACCACCTGTTTATTGGATAATGATGGGAATTGTAAATATACTTATCAAACCACTTATAGAGGAATTATTTTGTGTTTACTCTACTTAATTTTTAGCATGCCAGATATTATGTTTATTGTGTGTGTGCTCGTTTTCAAGAAAATCCTAATGAGTCACATATTCATGCTATTAAAATAATTTTTAAATACCTCAAGCATAAAAACAATAGGATACTGTTTTATCATTGAGTAAATTCAATTGACATAGTTAGGTATTCAGATGCTGATTTTTGTGGTAGTAAGTCAGATTGAAAAAGCACCTCTGGAACATGTCCCTTTTTGTGTAAGAAACTATTATCATGATGTTGTAAAAAGAATTTTTTTTCATTATCGACATGCAAAGAACATTACATAGATACTATTAGTTATTGAGATCAGATTTTTTGGATGAAATATAATTTTCTATATTATGGATATAAATTAAGACAAGTACCAATATATTGTGATAACCCAAGTGATATTACATCTCTAATAATCATGTTTCTCATTCAAGAAAAAAATATTGATTTAGGACATAAAATTTTGAAGGATAATTATAAAAATGGTTATATTACCATGAATTAATTGGAACTGAAAATCATCTTTTTGACATTTTCATTAAGCCTTTAAATTATGATAGGTTGAGTTACATCTGACATGAATTAGGTATGATCATACTTTAGTGACAATGACCACCCATATATTTATAGAATAATATATTTCCATATCTAAACAATATTTACAAATAAGATATTAATTTTATTTTAAAGAGGACACTTTTTTCGCTATCATACTCAACCCACAACAATGGGTTTCTTTGAAATATTATGTTGCACACAACATTGAGTTATTCCGAAAGATAATTTAACAATATTATTATTTTAAATGGTAGTTAACAACTAGCCATTGTATTGGCGAGAATGAAATGAAATAACTAAAATATTGTTGTAAATGTATTTTAAATATTGTTTATTTTATCCAATAAAGTTTAAATGATTGAAATAAAAATGAATCTGGTTTTAGGCAAGAAATACTCTAATATTCTTTAAAATGTCGATTATTTTCCACTTTTGATGGTTTACCATTTATAAATCTTGTTTCTTTCACTTTTATATGTTCCATATGACAATATAAACATCTTATTGAGAAGCAGGTCATAAAAATTTACTTTGGGTAAAATTTTGGTATTTTTCTGATAAAGTTCATTTTTTGATGAACAGTGAAAAATACTGCATTTTAGTTAAAAAATTCCATTGAATATAATTTATTTATATGATTATAAAACATTTTTAACTGGTTTAAAAGTGTAATTAGATTATATTTTTACCATTTAATCCAATTTTGGTCATTGGATGTAATTTCAAATATTAATTAGACATCAGCACTTCTCAATATTTTGATAGTTATTTTTTTATAACAATAGGCTATTTGGTATTGACCACGGGAATTAATTTTATATTAATTTCTGCAACTTATGTGTTATGAATTTGAAAAAATGGATTCCATATTTGAAATAAAAAGTTGAAAATTGTGTAAAGATTTTTCTGTTATTTTTAGACATTATAAATAGTAACTTGAGTAAATATTTTATTTACCATGGTTAAATTGTAAATCATGTAAATAAGGGTAAACTATAATGTTATAATAATATTAAATTACCCTAACACATGTAAATACCCTATTTTATGATATATGTTAGTCCATGGGAATCCTTGTGTCGATTTAGAGACCCCACGGAGCCACATGTATGTGAAAATGAAATTTTATAAAAATTAATTTAAAGATACAGAAAATATAACATACACATATATCTTTTAGTAAAACAATTTTTATATGGGCTTATATAAGTGATATATTTTACTATAATAGTCATTATAAAGATAAAAATATTTCTTAAATTAAGGAATTTTTCTATAATTTTTATAAATCAAATAAATAAGTATATTTATGACATAATGGTGATGTAGTGATTACATTTTTAATGAATGTTTTAAATAAAGGAGATTATAAATATTAAATTAAATTTATTATGAAACATTTTAGGAAATCCACTAATTTTAAGTATAACAATGAATTGTTATATTTTAATTAATTAATATTTTTCTAATGGAAAAAGTTATTATGGATTTTTTAAAAGTCTTGAAATGAATAGTTTATAAATTGAGATAAATGAGTTTTTAAAACAACTAATATTTAATTAAAGGATGAAATAATATAAAAAATATAGCATTTAGACGAATGACATATATGATGTGAAAAATGTCATTAATTATCTATTTTGGGTCTCTTGACATTTTATTGTAAATATATGAACCATATAGTATGAATAACTAAGAGGACATAGTAAAATATAAATTTGATAACTATGGGTTAATCTTAAAAGATATGGTTAATTTTATGCCCTAGACTTGTCTAAAACCCATTGGTTAAGAGGATTTTGAACAATCCTTAACTTATCATCGTATAAAATGAATTGGAGTCCTTTTGAATTCGAAATTATGTTTATAATATAATAATATTTTCAAGCATTCCTAAATAGCCCTGCCTTTCCTTTATAAAAGGCCACCACCTCTAACCCATTACTCACAACACTCAAGGGGCTTGGCTCATCCTGCCTCTTCTAAAATAAACTCTCAACATAACTCTATTCCTCTTATAATCTTTCCCCTCTACACAAGGATTTTCAAGAATGTATTTTTTTCCAAACAAAAAGGGAGTTACCTTATTTAAAGGAAATTAAAGAATGAACGAGTCATGTCAGACACAAGGTAATGGAACTCCTTAACCCAATTTCCATTCTTTGGGTTAAAATTTTACTTCTTTATTATGTCGTTCTATGAATTTTTGAGAAATAAATTTTGTTATAATATCTTGAATTTATACTTACTTTATGTGTACTTATAGTGAATACACATAATCAATCTATTTTATTATAAAATAATAATTGTAAGGGAACCTTTCAACCTACTATTTTAGTAAAATAATTATTTTTTAGTTATATATTATTTTCCATTTTCTTTCATTTGGAAATGTTCTTCTATATCATTACATTTTCACATTTTATATCCATGTGATGAGAGCATTTTCTCTCTCATCAACTAATTTTTTGAATTTTTAAGTGACGTCGTTAGGCTACTGAATTTTTATAAGGGAACTTCTTAACCCAATTTCAATTCTATGGGTTAAACATATACATCATGATTATTTCATGCAAAGAATATGTGTGAATGTCCTCTGATTGTTTTACACATAATATCTACTTATATTAGTTGTATTCATATTTTGACCCAAATAACTGTATCATGGATTTATCCTTAATATGATGGTACAATATTTGTATGGAACTTCATATAAATATCATATCATTTAGGAATATTATGATAATATATTACTCCTTAATTTATAAAGTGTATAATAAAACCCTTTAAATTTTAATTTCATTAAAATGGAATATTTTTTCTAGGAAGTGTTTTACTAAACCACAAAAGGATAGTTTTTAACGTATGCAGCGAGACTGACCTATCTTCTGTTGTAATCCTTATTTGGAATCCTCTAAAATCCATAATGTTTTTAGAAGTAAATAAAGAAACCCCTTGTTCCATTATTGGGTGTTTTTGAATTGAAAATGGGTTTTGAAATGGATTAATTATTTTAATATTTTGAAATGTTTTCTAGTTATTGGAAACAAAATTTTATTAGTAAAATAGTAATATTTTCAATAATTCATGTGTTGTGATTATACAATGGTAATTACACATTTTATGGGTTTTTAAATGATAAAAAAATGATGGGTTGTTTTGTGATAAACCAAGGATGTGTGGTTACATTATAATATCCAATGGATTGGGTATGGAAGTCGGCCATATGACTATTCCATTTAGTGATATGTGTGGAAGTCAACTGTATGGTTATTTTATGTAAGCATGTTTATGTCACATGATAACAATATATGTCAAAAGTTTTTTTCTATGGGATTTATGGTAATATTTTGGTTACAGAAAGGGTAAGAAATGATCTTATATTCAGTAAAGTGTTTCTGCTAATTTTTTAAGATGAAAAGTATTACATTATGATAAATTATTCATGGTTTGCATATTGTTTTGAAAAAAGAAATAATTTCTTTCATTATGTATCCCATACTAATGTTTTTATGCTCATACCATGTTTTGAAATGTTATTCATATGGCTCAAATATTAACAGGGTCAATGATGGGATCAAAGAAATGTAATGCTATTTAAAACATTGAACTAAACATGATTCTTTTCTTTTAAGAGTTTTTATTTTATTAAAAAAATGGATACAGAGTAGAAGTGTCTACTTGTGAAATTCATGTTGTTATGTATAAGTTATCACCTAATTCTCTAATTATCTAAACCAAAAATGATCCTTATTTTTAATTATTAACATAATTAAAAATTATGTAATGTTTTATCCCGGGTCTTTACAATTTGTATCAGAGGTCGGTTTATATACCTTTAGAGGTGAGGTTATTATTTAATCATAAGTCACATAACCATAATGGTTAGAATATTAAAAACAATCATAGATATTTTAGATAAATTTAATTAGTTTATGATAACATGAATAAGTATATCTTAGTTTTTATCCCCCTCATAATATAGTGTATGGTGATTTTACTGATATACTCACAAAACCCTTTTTGTTTTTTTAAATGGATGGATCTAGCATGCACCGAAGTAACAATGGATATACAATAAACAGTGGTGGTTTTTTGAATGAAAAATCAAATGAAATGGGTGATTCAATGACAATTCTATTGGTTATTCATAACCAACTATATGGAGTCATGTTTGACCACTTGAACCATGATGATTTTTCTAAGGCATCATATATGTGAGAAACAAATCCCAATGGATGTTCAGGTAAGAATTATAATGGTATTTATATTCAAAAACATATGTGTCACGAATGTGGAAATAAACACCTAGGAAAAATTTTCAATGGGATGGGAATATGTTTTAGATGTAGTAATGAGGGTCAAAAATCAATCACCTACCATGGGAAAAGGAAGCGTCCTATTGACTCAAGGAAAGGGAATGATGTTCTTTCTGAATAATCAATTTAATGCATTAAATGTGGTGTGAATTGTCATTATACACATAGATGCCCTATGAAGATGTTTTGGGAACAGTATCAGTGGGACCATACAAATATATCTTTTCCAATACCTAATGTGAGTAAAATTAAAGACGAGGAAACAAAAAAATTCCTTATGAATGGTATGGATTATTTCTGAGTTCATGTTTTGAAATTACTGAATTTGTTGTAAATTATTCATGATTTAGTTTGAAGTAAAGAATTAAAAAAAATAAGATGAAAAAACATGGATAAAATATTAGGAAGTATTTTCAATTATTAAGATTTCTATATTTTTGGAAATGAAGAGTTTTGTTGGATCTATGGATGATGATTTATTTAAATGTATTAATGATAGGATTACATTGGAAGAATTTTTCATGTATGTGTAACCCTAATTTTTGATATATGGAGATGTTATTCAAGGAAGAATTATCATTTCTTTTTTTGGAAATAATTATAAAGAACCATTTGGGTTATATTATCATTGAGTTTGAGGCAATTATTGGAAATTAATTTTTGGAATGAAAATGAATGGTATGAGAAAACATTAGTGGTTAAAATATGTTATAGTTATTTTTGAGAAATTTATCATAATTTTTGGGAATGTTATGAAATTATATAACTTTTGAAAAAGGAAAACACGTGGACCGTGTTACAACCCATCGTATCAGACAAAGATATAGGAATCAAACCCACAACCAAAGTGAGACTAGGATTTATCACCTATCACTGGCCTACATGAAGTACCTGGTTAGTATGACTTATTATTTTTAGTTAAATGAATTTATTGAACATGAATAAGTTGATTTGGGATCTTATTTTTTATCAAATGGATATCCTTAGTTTAACAAATTGATATGCTGAATAAGTGATAAAGGTTATTTTGGAAGACATTTTCTATTTTAGAAACTCTATATACCGAAAGAAAATAGAATACTATTGGATTTCATTTGAGGAGTAATGGATGAACTATTATTTTGGAAGAATATATGTTTTTGTTTTTGGAATTAAATAGATTTGGGGTAGTTATGGAAATTATTAACCTATCATTATGAATTTGTTAATTATGTTAATTACTTTTCAATATGAGTCTTTAAGAGTAGTTTATGTTATTTGGAGATAAATTTTAAGATTTACCATGGAAGAGTACGTGATCAAATCCATTTGATTTTTGGGTTTCAATATTAATTTGGATTACTTTTAATAATTTTACGTACAATAGTGTATGGAATGGTATTTGTATAAATATAGGTATTATTTGCTGAATTTTGGAGATTAGGAGTAATATTTATTTCTGTAAAGGATTATCCTTTTGGGAATCATATGATCTTATACAAACCCATTTGGTTTTGGTTAGTGTCTAAAGACAAGGTAGATATATGGTTAAATTTTTTGGATTATTTTATTCTCTAGAGGTTTATTCTAGTACTTGACTTGTCACCAAGTCATTTTAAATAGTCATCGTTTCGAGAAAATTTGATTTTGTGGTAGAAATTTATTGAAGGATGTATCTATACTTGAAAAGAAAGTATATTTCATTATGTTCCAAGTAAATATCATAAAATAATTCTTCAAATTTACAAAAGGGAACCGAAAACAAAAAATGTTGTCCATTTACTTTTCCAACTAGGGAACCAATGACTGTTTATCCTTTTAAAAGTTTGTGCTTTTCTGGTGGTTAACTTTCTTATGATAATAATTTCTATCACTCACCATAAGAAAATGACACTTAGTTTCTCCTCCATATCCGTGTTTTTATGGAATTCTAGTATGTGTTATATTTTGTAACCTCTGTACTTTTCTTTCAATAATTTATTGTTTTAGTTTTATTGACTTCTTTTTCGATGTGGTCTTTTAATGAAGTTTCCAAGAACAATTTTTAAAATGGGAGGACACAATTTCCAAAAGGGGGAAGGATGTAATGACATAGATATATATAGAATAATATTTTTACATATCTATTAATATTTATGAATAAGATATTAATTTAATGTTAAAGGGGATAATTGTTTCTATAGTGTACTCAACACGCAATAATGAATTTCTTCGAAATCTTATGTAGCACACAATATTGAGTTATACAGAAAAATAATATATTAATATTATTTTTTTAAAATGGATGTTAATGCTTAGAAATTTTAATAGAATTAATGATCATAATTAACTACAATATGATTACACATGTTTGTTAAATGATTTTTATTTTATCCAAAAAAAATTAGAGGCTTAAAATATGAATGAATCTAATTTTAAGCATGGAATACTCTATTATTCATTAAAAGGTAGATTTAGAGTTCTTTGATTGAGAAAACTTTTGAAATATAGTATTTTTAAATTTAATATGTTCCATTTGACCTAATAAAATTCTTCATTAGATGTGGGACAATTGAATTTACTTTGGGAAATATTTTGGTATTTTTCTTATAATGTTCGTTTTTTGATGAATATTGTAAAATACTGAATTTTAATTAGAAAATAACTTTTAATATAATTTATTTAAATGATTAGACAATTTTTTTAATTGGTTTTAAAATTTATTAATTTATATTTTTTCAATTTAATCTAATGTTTTCATTGGAAGTAATTTTACTTTTTAATTAGACATAAACTCATGTCAATCTTTTGATAGTTAATATTTTTTAAAAACATGGTTTTTCGTTTTGACAATGGGATTTAATTTTAAATTAATATCTGCATCTTATGCGTTTTGAATTTAGAAAAATTGATTCCATATTTGGAATCGGGATTTCTAAATTGTGTAACTAAGTGTCTTTCATTTTTAGACATTATGAATACTAACTGTAGTAGATATTTTATTTACCATGGTTAATGGTTATATCTACCATATAAGGGTTAGATATAATATTATAATAATGTTAAATTACCCTAACACATGTCCAACCCTTCTTGGAAGATATATGTATGGCCATTTTTATCCTTGGGTTGATTTGGGGACCCCTTGCAGCCACTTTTATGTGGAAATGACATTTTATAAAAAGTAATTTAATAATAAGGAAAATGTAACAAAAATATTTATCTTTTAGTAAAAAAAAATTATATTTTATTATATATGTGAGATATTAGACTTCAAATAGTCATTAGAATTTAAAAAATATTTCCTAAATCATGTAATTTTATTTATAATTTTTTGCCATAAAATAATAAAAAATTATTCATGACACAATGATGATGTTGTGATTACCTTTTAATGAACATTTTAAATAAATTAGATTATAAATATTAAAATAAATTTTTTTTAAAAATTTTTATTCCTTAAACAATGATTAGGAATAATAATGACTTATTAAATTTTAATTAATAAAGTATTTTTGAAATAATTAAGTTTTTACATATTTTTTAAAAGTCTTGATTTGAATAGTTTATAAATTGATAAAAGTGAGTTTTTAAAATAGATCATATTTTATTAAATGATAATGTAATCCTAAATATGTATGATTCTTCCAACATAAATATATGATGTTAAAATTTGTGTTAATGATCCATTTTTTTCTCTTGGGATTTTATTGTAAATATATTAACCATATATAATGAATTTACAATATGACATTGTAAAAGATAAATTAGTTAACTAAGGGTTACAGCTATAAGATAAGGTTAATTTTATGCATTAAACATGTATAAAACCCATTTTATGAGAGTATTTCATAACATATTAACCTTATCATCGAATTAAATGATTTGTGGTCCCTTTGAAATCGATATTATGTGTATAAAAAAAATATTTTCAATCATTCCATAAGAGCCCCTCCTCCCCCCTTATAAAATGGAATCTACTATAACCCATTACTCACAACTCTCAAGGGTCATGGGTCGTCCAAACTATGCTCCAATAAGCTCCCAACTTTCCTCTCTTCCTCAAAGAAGCCTTACCCTAGGTAGAAGGCTATTAAAGAAGTCCTTTTGAATCTAACCAAACGGAGTTACCCAATTTAACAAAAATTAATGAATGAACGAGTCAAGTCAGACCCGAGGTAAGGGAACACTTTTACCCAAATTCCATCCATTGGTTTGAAATTATACATCATTATTATTTTGGGCTATGAATATGTAAGAAATTAATTTTGTTATAATAACTTCTATTTATACTAGATTTATGGGTACCTATAGTGAATACACATAATAAATATATTTTATTTACAAAATGGTCATTGTAAGGGAAACATTCACCCTACTCCTTTTCTCAAGGACATCTTTTTTGATATTTATTCTAGTTTCTATTTTATAATGTTGTGATATGTTATTATTTATCCATATTTCTATTCATTTTTATGTCAATGTGATGAGAGACCCTTTTCTCTCTCATCAACTTGTTTTCTGGATTTTTATGTGATGTCGTTAGGCTGCTGAATTTTTGTAAGGGAACTTATAATCCCAATTTCAATTTATTGGGTTAAACTAATACTTTGTGATAATGTCATATTATGAATATGTGTGTACGACATATGATGTATTTACACTTAATATCCACTTATATTGGGTTTATTTATATTTTTCATAGATATTTATGTCATTGAATTATCTTTAATATAATTGTACAATATTGGTAAGGGACATTGTCTCAATCTCCTATCATTGATGTATATTTATATAATATATACCTCCTTATTTTATACGGTGTATTATAAAACCTTCTAAATTATACTTTCATTAAATAGAAATATTTTTTCTACTAGGAATTTTACTAAATGACAGAAGGAATATTTTTATTGTATGTAGTGACAATGACCTATCTACCACCATAATCATTATTTGGATTCCTCTATAAGCCTTAATGTTTTTAAAATGAAAAAAAATCCTTATCCCCTTTTCTGATGTTTTGGTATTGAAAATGGTTTTTGAAATCGATTGAGTATTTCAATATCTTGAAATGATTTATTGTTATTGGAAATAAAATGTTATTAGTGAAATGTTGATATTTTCAATATTTTATGTGTTATGATTATATAATGATAATTTGAAATTTGATGGGTGGTTTTGTGATAAACCAAATGATGGGTGGTTCTGTGTTAAACCAATGATGGTTGGTTATGTAATAACCTCTAATTCATTTGGTATGGAATTTAGCCATATGTATATTGCATTTAGTGATATGTGTGGAAGTCGAATCTAAGGTTATTCCATTTAAGTGGGTTTCTATCACAAGTTACCTTTATATTATATAAGTTGTTTTTATGGGATTTATGGCAATCTTTTGGTTACAAAAATTGTCAGAAATGACCTTATATTTAGTGAAGTGTTTTTTAAATTCATTAAAGTGAATGTTATTACATATTATAAAAAAGTATTCATGGTTTACATATTGTTATAAAAAACATACAGTTTTCCTTCTTTATGTATCCCTTAATGAGATTTTTATGCTCATCTGATGTTTTTAAATGTTTTTCAGAGGATCAAATATGAATAAGGTCACTGATGGTATCAAACACATGTAATGATGTAAAAAAATGAAACTAAAAAAGTTTCCATTCTTTTATGAGTTTTTATTTTATAAAAAAATGGACACTGAGTAGAAGTGTCTACATGCAATATTAATTTAGTTATGTATATGTTATAAACTAATTATATGAAGTTCTACACAATGTGAATTATTATCTTAATTCAAGATTATGTAATGTTTAAGGTGAGGTCCTTATAGTGATAGTTTACTATCTCATAGTAAATAGGATTATGATTTTATCTCCATTATTACAACTAGTTAATTGTGTTTATGATGGAATTATTTTTTTTTTGAAATCCATTTATTTTATAAGTATTATGATTTAATTATTATTAAGAAACCGATTTTATTCTCTTGGGTTATGCAATGATGAATGATTTATGTTTTTTTTGAAAAAAGTAAAAATGCTTTCATTATGAGATGGATGGGACCTATATATCCCTCCAATGAATTAGGTAAAGATTTATATATCATGAGATAAATATGATTGGAACTACATGTATATATGGCTCAGTGATACATGGCTGGAATGAGGAGTGAACTCGATTCAGTAGTGGAATTTTAATGTTATGATGGTTTTTGAAATGTGCCATGACTAATATGAAATGATTTACCATGATTATGTGTATGAAAAAAATTTCATGTCTAATATTATGACTTTGGGGATTACATTGAACATTTATTATTTGGCCCATGTCATTATATCATGATCTTTTATATATATTATTATAATTTCAAATGTTATGTTTTTATGTCCTATGATTATGATATGATTGATATCTCCCCTATTTAACCATTCTATGAATTTGATCTCACCTTTTCTTGTGTTTCATTATCCCTTGTCAGGAAGAATGTTATTATGTAATATTCTTCAGAAAGGATTCTAATTATGAAAAACTATGTGGGAGGAAATGTAGATGTTCTATGAACTATTTGCTTCTGTTTACTAGTTTATAAAGATTCTATACAAATATGATACTTTCATGGAATTATTATATATTGTAATAATGATTATTCAATTTTGATGTAATATCAATTTATGTAATGTATGTGTATTTATAGTCGGTATAAGAGGAAAGTTATAGTTAACATTTGGAAACTAGGATGAGAAAACATTAATAAGAACCCAAATGACAGGTTGAAGAATGGGATAAAATATTAGTGTTTTAGAAATGATCATGAATAACCCAGAATAAAAGATAGTGTATCCTAAATTGAAATTTTATTTTACAATTAGGTGGTTTTCCCATTATTATTAGTGGTTGTCACACTATGATTCTTGGTTTTTGTAAACGGATGAAACCCAAAGGAACCACAATTACATTAAATGTGATGGGTGACCCAATGATTTTATTCTTAAGAAACCAATTGTTATGGGATTTGGAATGATAAATCTTGTAGCTACACTCACACGTCTTCAAAAAGCTATGAATCAAGAAAGCCATCCATATAAACGAAGGAGGTAACAACATTCTATTTATTCTTTCATGGGGAAACATCCACCATTTTTCAGTGGGTCTTCTGATCAATGAGTGTAAAAATAATGGATCTATACCACTGAAAAGATATTTTGTATTCTCAAAAGTTTCTAACATGATAAATTCATGTTAGTAGTCTATCATTTGGAAGGTAAATAAGATCATTGGATGAAACTTATCACAAATTCGATCAAAGATATGAAACTAATTCCATGGATTGGGACGAGTTCAAGAACATAATTTTCAATAATTACATTCATTGTATTCTTAGAACAAAGATACATAAGGAGTTAATTGAACTTATGAAAAAGGAAAATTAATCCGTTGGTACTTACAAATAAAATTCTAAAAGATTTTCAAGGTACACTATTGGGATAATTATCCAAAAGGATTGTAAAATTGATTGATTCTTTAAAGTCTTAAAAGAAAGTCTCCAAAGGAAATTTTCCAAAAGGGACTTTAATATCTATGATGAAATTGATCGATGTGTTGTTAGGTTTAGATGGATATGGGAGTAACCCATATGTTCTATGTGATTTATAATAAGATAAAAAAGGAATTCGAAGTAACATATAATGATCACACTAAAAATAAGATTAGTCTTACCTTATGGTCAATGTGTGGAAAGCATCATGGAGGAAATTGTCTTAAATGGACCAGTAAATGATTTACGTGTTGAAGAGAAGGTCATCGTGTAAAGAACTATAAAATTCAAGGAAATTTTTTTCTTAATTTTTTGTGGAATTTTACAAGAACGCAGTTTCTGACGGCATGTGATTCCGAGGCCCGGTGTGCCCGGAATCATTTTCCGAAGGTTGGCTTGGGTACATTCAGTGAATGAACGAGTGGGTTTTTCTAACATTTGAACTAGTGCTCGGGATTGAATTCTGAGGGCACCGATGTAATTGCAGCGCTGGTATTTGCGTAGAAACGCCTCCTCCGGAGTTGCATTTTCTCGTGTGTGGTTTTTAATTTTTGTGGTTAAGTGAACAAAATAAAATAAAGTGGTGCGGCAACATTATTTTATTTCACTTAAAGCCACTTAAATCCACTTAAGCTGAGTTGAAGCGGATAGGTTGGAACCCAAAATATCCTACCCTCTAGGTAGGATATTTGTGAGGTGGGGCCCGCATGAGCCCCATCGTTTCTTTTCCCCTAAGTAACGCACCCGCGAAAACTCTTCTTTAATGAAAGTCAACTAGAGTGTTTTCTAAAACTCTTAAACGCTCCTATTAAATGGACAGTTAGTCGTTACCATTAATTCACCGAATTAATGGTTCGTTTCTTAACATGTTTTCAAACTGTTGGCATAATAATAAAATAAGACCAACACACTTTCTTCTTGGGCGCCATTTGTTGAGAGGTTTTGGAGAATCTGTATATTCATCCTCTTTCGCGTAGAACGTGAAGAACACCGGCATTCGACAAAAGGTGACGAAGAATGCTGAACCCTCAGAGATCGAAGACACGATGCCGTGTACCGCGACGCCGACAATTTTCCTCCCCCGACGTTCTTCTGCCGCGATCCTTCCCCACGATAATCTTCGATCAACACCGTTTGAGTTAGGGAATACAGAACTTTTTAATTTCCATTGTGGATTTTATCCTTAACATGGATTTAATTCGTGAAATTAAATATGTGTGTTTTATTTAACCCTCGGAGATCGTTGACGCGACGTCGTATACAGCGACGACACGACGCCCTTCCGCGACGTGACGATCCTCTTCTTCTTCGACGATCAATTCCGCGAAGAACTCTCGTTCGACAACTACTAGGAGGTAGGGGTTTTATTTGAGAATAATATAATTCCCATGGTTGTTCCTTCTAAAACAAAGAACCCGGATCAAAGTTCAATTTTAATTTATTAAAATTGTGCCTTGTTATGTTTTCATGTGTTGAATATTATTCCCAATTGTTATCACCTAACGTGGAGTGTGCAGACCAAACAAACACGGCCCGACAACCCTCCGCAATTTTTTGTTGATGCGTGGATTAACGGCGTTTACGAAATGTGATTAGAATGGCGATTGGAGGCCTTCGCAGAAAAGTATGGATCCTGGGAGAGCCATATGTGCAAACCGCAGGCAAAACAGACCACTGGAGCGCGTCCGGTGGTACGCGGAAGATTCCACCGGCGCGCCAAGCCGGCGCCGGCGGTCGGCAGCGGCCGGCCGCTTGGATGCGGCGGCGCCCGGCGCGCCGCCGGAAAGACCCTCCACGACTTCAGCTGCGGCGGTGAGCGCCGGTCCCACGTCCGCACGGGACTGCGGGGAAGGGACGCGGCCTTGTGCCGCGTCCGGTGACAAGGAGCGGCCCCCGCGTGGGGGCCGCGACTCCTTTGATGCAGCGGCTCGGCCAGAGCCGAGCCGCCTAGACCGGCAATCCGGGTCGCGCTGGCTGGGGCGGGTCACGCCGGTCGGGCCGGGCGCGTCCAGCCGGGTCGGACTCAGACCTGGGTCAGGTTGACCCGGTTCGGGCCAATCCAGGGGGGTTGGGCCGGGTCGGTCCGGGCCCAGACCCCCCGATTCGGACCTTTTTGGTCTTTTGCCCGTATCATGAGATATGGGCCTCCGATCAATGCGCCGTCAGCGGAGATGCGATCCTTGTATTGAGACGGTCATTTCTGTATATTACACTCAAGGTTTCAGAAAACTTTGGGTTCGGCCATGTTGGTTCGTACACGAAACCAACCGGGCCCTCGGAGCGGAAACACTCATATCTTGAGCTATGGACGTCCGATTGACGTGCCGTCGGCTTTGTTGGATTCCTCTAAGTGAGACGGATCTTTTGGAATACTCTTCCTGATGTTTGGACGCAGGTGGAGTACGGTCGTGTTGGTTTTTCCTTAAAAACCAACCGGGCCCCTCGAACGAAAAAGCCAATAACTCTCAGACCGGACGTCCGATTGACGCGCCGTCTGCGACGTTGAGTTCCTGTTGACGATACAGAACTTTTGGATACATCAACTCTGGACTATGTGTCAGTTGATGTATCAGCCTCTCGGCTCGTGGAGTAGACCCTTCTGAACGAGCTTGCTGTGTGCGGGAACCCTAGAGCTGGCTGCGTTTGCGACTACGACGACGACAACTATGCAGAGATCCTCAATGGATTCAACGACGACAACTGCAGCACTCAGCGATCCTACGTGGGTCAGTGCTATAGATCCTGTGTGGGTCAGCGCTCAGCGGTCCTGTGTGGGCCAGCTCCTACAGATCCTGTGTGGGTCTGATCCTGTGTGGGTCTTTGCGGGGGTTAGTTACCTATCGATCATGTGTGGGTCAGATTCTCTGTGGGTCATTGCAGGGGTTAGTTACCTATCGATCTTGTTTGGGTTAGATACTTTGTGGGTCATTGCGGGGGTTAGTACCTATCGATCCTTTGTGGGTCCGATGACTTAGATGAATCAGTGGCAATACCTGATCATCTCTATCGTCATACAAGAAGTATACCTATGTGAGTTGAATCCTGTTTTGCTTTCCTTTGTGGATTGTGTTGTGCTATCCAGTGTGGATTTACGTTTTGCTTTCCTGTGTGGACTGGGATGTACATGGGATCGAATGTTGGAGCCGAACGAGAATTGATGACTTATGTATATGTATGGGCATATACCTAAGCAGTTTTGGATGTTACTTCGTGATTGTATCTTTCCTTTGTGGATTATCCTTTGTGGATTCAGGGAGACCATCGGGGGTCTTGGGGTCCCTACTGAGTAGCTTATACTCACCCCTGCATGGGCTATGCCCGCACTACGTTGTGTTGGTTGCAGACGACGGACAGCACAGATAGTGGTTGAGGCTTGCGAAGCAGGACGGTACCTGGAGGTGGACCACTGGGCGGAACGTACTCGGAGCAGTCGGCTGGACCTGAGGTGTAGTGGAGGCTATCTGTACCCACCCTTCATGTGGGATTTCCAGGGGACAGCTCGGTGTTGCAGATTTACTTTTTAGTTGATGTTTTCTCTTCCAGTTGTACTTTACTTTCAGTTTAGGTTTGTATACTGGCCAACTTACCTTCCGCACTTACTATTGTACTCAGTTTTTAATTAGATTTTACTTCTACTGCGTGCTTTCTCTGTGGTGTTTGTTTAATTTACAAAGTCAATTCCTTCCCTTCTTACCGGGATTTACGCCTTGATGCTAGTCGCCAGCCCCTGGCCTATGGAAGGCGGGCTTGGGGTAGTCACGCACGGGCCCCGAGGACGGGTCATGAAAAATTGGTATCAGAGGAGTTCGGTTCTACCACAGAACTGGGACTCTGATCTTTTTTCTATGTGAAGCAATAGTGTTAGCGTATTGGGTGAGGTTATCAGTCCAGGGAGTCCAGCGTTGGTTCGGCGGCCGACGTATCCGTACACCAGGACCCTGAATTTTGATTTCCATCTTAATGCACAAAAACATTGATTGCATGTGTATTTCAAGTTTTCTTTGTGATTACTTTGTGTCAGCTCACTAGGTATACTGTTCTGACCGTGGCACACCTGTTTCCTTTTCAAGATGGCCCCACGACGGAACCCAGTTATGGTTCTGAGAGTTTAGCGTGATGAAATCCCTCCGAGCGATGAGGCTTCAGTATAGGGCCCTTTGACAGTTGAGGCACCGACTGTACCTCTACTCACCGAGCCCCTGATGCTTCCAGCCCCAGCCGCTGACGATGCACGTCGCCTTAGTGCACTGTATGAGTTCCAGCGCCAGTGACCGCCCAGGTTCTGCGGGGAGACGGACCCCCAGGAAGCCGAGGACTGGCTGGAGGTAGTGGTGCGAGTTTTCCAGTTAGTGAGGACACCAGCAGACCTCATGGCGATCCTCGCAGCGAGCCTACTGCACGCGGTAGTGGGCCGATGGTGGAGCTTGATTCTCTAGGTGCAGGATGAGGCATCTCTTCTCTGGAAAAAATTTGAGAGCCTCTTCCTCTCAGAGTTCATCCCAGCCACCCTCCATGGGGTGCGCATCTAGGAGCTTCTTCAGCTGCGGCAGAGCAGCTTGACGGTCGCCCAGTACTCGGCGAGATTTACCGATATCTCGCGCTACTCGATAGACATGGTACGAGACCCATTCTTCCGGGCCCGGACCTTTGATCAGGGTTTGAGATATAAGATCAAGGCGTCACTGATCTCCCTCTGCATTCTGACTCAGGCAGTAGTACTGAGCGAGCCCTTTTGATCTAGATCTTTCTTGCTGAGCCTTCATCAGCGTCGAGACCTACTGCGGGACGACATGAAGCAGAGTCATCTGCAGCAGGCTGTCGACAGATGACTCAGGGGTCCAGGCAGACCAGACCCTCAGGCAGACTACCTCAGGACACAAGCTCAGCAGTGCGGGGCACACAGCGTGGAGCCAGTCTTTCGAGAGGTAGGCAGTGCTGCACATGCGGCGGGCAGGGTCACATGGCTCGTGACTGCCCGACCCACTGTGCCAAGGAGAAGCAGACGGTTGAGGGGCCACCCAGGCAGAGGTAGAGGGTCAACCATGGCGGTCCTCAGGGAGGAGGCGGAGGAGGCAGAGGAGCTGGCCGAGCAGCAGGTGGTGGGCGACGCTTTGAGACTCTACCACCACCACCACCAGGAGGTCCACCACGACAACAGGAAGCTGGCGAGCAGAGATAGGCACAACTCCAGGTAATGGAGGCCTATGACCACGGCACGCCCAAGATGATTAGAGGTACTATCTGTGTCTTTTCCACCCTTTCTGCAGTTCTTATAGACACAGGAGCGAGTCACTCTTTTATAGTCGCTGCCCTGGTTCAGATCTCGGAGATTCCGACAGAGCCGTTGGCTCGATCCTTACGACTAGAGACTCCTACGGGAGAAGACTCGATGATTATGCACTGGTGCTGGTAGTGTGAGATTACTCTAGGAGGTGAGAGCTTCGGCTAGGATCTTCTTGTTGCGGCGTCGAGGCCTTACGACGTAATCTTGGGAATGTATTGGTTATCTACAGTCCATGGTCAGATCGACTGTTTTAGGCACAAGGTACGATGTGTATGCACCGACGAGAGAAGGTTCACCTTCACCGGTGAGAAGGGAACCTTCACAGAACAGGATGGACTTCCGCAGAGGAGAGGACAACCCATCACTCATTAGTTGGCTAGCCTCATCCTAGGAGATGTTGACATGCGGAGTCCTAGTTTTCCTGCAGTGGTGGATCAGTATGTGGACGTCTTTCCCCACAACGTTCTAGGACTACCTACTCATAGAGAGGTATACTTTTATTTTGATCTGTACCCTGGTACAACCCCGATATCCACTCAAGCATATCGGATGGCCCCTGCTGAGCTTCGAGAGCTACGGGTATAGTTGGAGGACTTGCAGGGAAAAGGTTTCATCAGACCCAGTGTTTCACCATGGTATTCCCCAATATTGTTCGCCAAGAAGGCAGACGGGAGCTTGCGACATTGTGTTGACTATCGTCGCCTGAACCAGGTGACAGTGAGGAAGAAGTATCCACTGCCGAGGATTGATGACCTCTTTGATCAGCTCAAGGGAGCACGGTGGTTCTCGAAAATAGACCTCAGGTCAGGTTATCATCAGCTCAGAGTTCGGGACAAGGACGTGAATAAGATGGCCATCAGATGTCGGTATGGCCACTATGAGTTCTTGGTTATGCCATTCGGCGTAACCAATGCTCCAGCGGTGTTCATGGGCCTCATGAACAGGATATTTCAGCCATACCTATATCGATTTGTCGTGGTCTTCATCGACGACATTTTGATATACTCGACGACTGAGGAGGAGAACGCCTACCACTTACAGGTTGTACTAGACACACTCCGAGAGCACCATCTTTATGGAAATCACTTGAAGTGTCAGTTCATGATACGTGAGGTCCACTTATTGGGACACATCATCTCTAAGGAGGGAGTTGCGGTGTATCCTGCAAAGATCGAGGTAGTGCTAGCTTGGGAGCCACCCAAGACCGTGACAGAGGTGCAGATTTTCTTGGGACTAGCTAGATACTATCAGAGATTTGTGCCAGACTTATCCAGAGTTGCGGCACCCCTCTCAGCTCTTACAATGAAGGGGAAACCCTTTGTGTGGTCAAACAGATGTCAGTAGAGCTTCCAGGAGCTGAGACAGAGATTGACCAGCGCCCCTATCTTGAGGTTTCCTAAGGAGGGAGTAGGGTGCGTAGTCTACTGCGATGCATCAGGGACCAGAATCGGATGTGTCCTGATGCAGGAGCGGGCAGTGATCACCTATAGATCACATCATTTGAGGCCGCATGAGTAGAACTACGCTACCCATGACCTAGTGTTAGCAGCAGTGGTCTTCGCTCTGAAGACATGGCGACACTATCTGATGGGCGAGCACTTTACAGTCTTTTCTGACCATCAGAGTCTCAAGTTCATCTTTTCTCAAAAGGACCTGAACCTGAGATAGCGGTGATGGCTCGAGTTCCTCCAGGAATATGACTTTGAGATAGGTTATACTCCTGGGAAGGGGAACATGGTTGCCCATGCTCTTAGTAGGAGGATGGGCATTCAGCTACTTGAGGAGGCTACTGAGTAGCTATCTACTTTGCAGATATCCTTCGTGGATAGAGATGGATCAGACTTACTTCAGTCTCTCAAAGTCACCCCTCCACTACTGCAGTGGGTGAGAGAGGCACAACGTGGGGACGCTGACTGTGAGACGCGGTATGCACATATATCCTCAGGACATGCACCTGATGGATTCTCCTTTAGAGCAGAGGACGTACCTTGGTACCAGTTGCATTATGGGAGGAGGTTCTAATAGAGTTTTAGACTTATACTTTGGTGGTACAACCTGGAGTGGCGAAGATGTACCAGGACCTCAGACGACAGCACTGGTGGTCGGGCATGAAGAAGGCTGTGGTAGAGTTCTTTTCTCGATGCCTCACCTGCCAGCAGGTGAAGGCAGAGCACCAGGTACCAGCAGGCTTGGAATACCCCTTGGAGGTCCCAGAGTGGAAGTGGGATGGGATATCTATGGAATTAGTGACTGGACTTCCACTCACTTCCAGAGGTCACGACTCTATTTGGGGGATTGTCGACCGACTCACCAAGTCGGGTCACTTATTACCCATCCGAGAGCAGGGCTCAGTGGAGAGCTTGGGACGTCTCTACGTTCAGGAGATTGTACGGCTTCACGGTGTGCCATCATCTATCATCTCTGATCGAGATGCTCGATTCACATCCCAGCTTTGGAAGGGGTTGCAGGAGGTGTTCGGGACGCAGCTACGTTTGAGCACCGCCTTTCACCCTCAGACGGATGGTTAGATAGAGAGGACCATTCAGACTCTTAAGGACATGCTCCACGCATATGTCTTTGACTTTGGTCGCAGGTGGGAGGACCACCTACCCTTGGTGGAGTTTGCGTACAACAATAGCTACCACTCCACCATTGGGATGACACCATTCGAGGCGTTGTACGACCGACCTTGTAGATCTCCTTTGTGCTAGACAGACCCTGCAGAGTCAGCACTTGTGGGACCAGAGATGGTCTGGGCCACGACAGAGAAGGTCTAGGTCATCCAGGAGCAGATGAGGATAGCTCAGAGCCGGCAGAAGTCTTATGCTGACAGGAGGCGGAGGCCACTAGAGTTCAAGGATGGCGACCACGTCTTCTTACGTGTCTCACCTTGACGTGGTTTGCGGAGACTTGGCCGAGGCAAAATGTTGTCTCCATGCTTCGTCGGACCATTCCTGGTCCTCAGCAGGATTGGTGAGGTGGCTTATCACCTGGCTCTACCACCTTAGTTGCACCGGGTGCACGACTTCTTCCATGTATCTCAGCTGAGGAGATACGTGCACGACCCGATGCATATCATTGACCATGGGGAGCTCGACGTTGACGATGGGGCGACTTTTTTGGAGGTCCCGATGGAGATCGAGGATCGATAGGAGCGGGTCCTACATGGACTATTGATTCCTCTTGTGCACATGAGATGGCAGCACGAGAACCTCCAGGAGAGAACTTGGGAGCGGGAGGTTCAGATGTGTGCTCAGTAACCACATTTGTTTCCCTAATTTATAATGTTTCTTTACGGGGACATAAATCCCTGAGGTGGGAGTGATGTAAAGACCTGTAAATTTCAAGGAATTTTTTTCTTAATTTTCTTTGGAATTTTACAAGAACACTGTTTCTGACGGCACGTGATTCCGAGGCCCGGTGTGCCCGGAATCATTTTCCGAAGGTTGGCTCGGGTACGTTAAGTGAACAAATGAGCTTGTTTTTCTAACTTTTGAACCAGTGCTCAGAATCAAATTCCAAGGGCACCGATGGAGTCGCAGCGCCGGTATTTTCTTAGAAACGCCTCTTCCGGAGTTTCGTTTGCTCGGGTGTGGTTTTAAATTTTTGGGGTTAAGTGAATAAAATAAAATAAAGTGCCGCGACAACTTTATTTTATTTTTCACTTAAAGCCACTTAAAACCACTTAAGCTGAGTTGAAGCGGATAGGGTGGAACCCAAAATATCCTACCCTCTAGGTAGGATATTTGTGAGGTGGGGCCCGCACGAGCCCCACCATTTCTTTTCCCCTAAGTAACGCACCCACGATAACTCCTCTTTAATGAAAGTCAACTGGAGCTTTTTCTAAAACTCTTAAACGCTCCTATTAAATGGACAATTAGTCGTTCCCATTAATTCACCAAATTAATGGTTCGTTTCTTAACATGTTTTTAAACTGTTGGCATAATAATAAAATAATACCAACACACTTCCTTCTTGGGCGCGGTTTGTTGAGAGGTTTTGGAGAATCTGTATCTTCATCCTCCTTCGCGAAGAATGTGAAGAACGCGAAGAACGCGAAGAACGTCGTCCTTCGACAAAAGGCAACGAAGAACGCCGAACCCTCGGAGATCGACGACACGACGCCGTGTACCGCGGTGCCAATGATTATCCTCCCCCGATGTTCTTCTACGGCGATCCTTCCCCACAAAAATTTTCGATCAACACCGATTGAGGTAGGGAATACAGATGTTTTTAATTTCCTTTGTAGATTTTATCCTTAACATGGATTTAATTCGTGAAATTAAATCTGAGTGTTTTCTTTAACCCTCGGGGATCATCGACGCGACGTCATATACCGTGATGACATGATGCCCTTCCGCGACGCGACGATCCTCTTCTTCCGTGATGGTCAATTCCACGAAGAACTCTCGTTCGACGACTACTACGAGGTTGGGGTTTTATTTGTGAATAATATTATTCCCATAGTTGTTCCTTCTATAACAAATAACCCCGATCAAAGTTCAATTTTAATTAATTAAAATTCTGCCTTGTTATTTTTTCATGTGTTGAATATTATTCCCAATGGTTATCACCTAACGCGGAGGGTGCGGGCCAATCAAACACGGCCCGACAACCCTCCGCAGTTTTTCGTTGATGCGTGGATTAACAGCGTTTACAAAATGGGATCAGAATGGTGATTAGAGGCCTTCGCAGCAATGTTCAGATCCCGGGAGAGTCGTAGGCGCAAACCGCAGGCAAAACGGACCACCAAAGCGCGTCTGGTGGTCCGCGGAAGTTTTCGCCTACTCGCCACGCCGGCGTCGGCGGCGGCTGGCAGCAGCCGGCCGCCAGGAAGCGGCGGCGCCCGGCGTGCCGCCGGGAAGACCCGCCGCGGATTCAACCATGGCAGCGAGCACCAGTCCTCCAGCCACGCGGGACCGCGGGGAAGGGACGCGGGCTTGCGCGGCATCCGGTGAAACGGAGTGGCCCCCGTGCGGGGGCCGCGACTCCTTTGATGCGGCCTCTCGGCCAGAGCCGAGCTGCCCAAACCGGCCAGCCGGGTCGCGCCAGCCGGGCCGGGTCGCACCCAGCCGGGTCGGACCTGGGTCGGGTCGACCCAGTTCGGGCCGACCTAGGGGGGTTGGGCCGGGTCGGCCTGTGCCCAGACCCCCCGTTTTCGGACCTTTTCGGTCTTTTTCACATATCTTGAGATAAGAGCCTCCGATCGATGCGCCATCAGTGGTGATGTGATCCTTGGATTGCGACGGTCGTTTCGGTATATTACACTCAAGGTTTAGGAATACTTTGGGTTCGGCAGCGTTGGTTCGTACACGAAACTAACCGGGGCCTCGCAGCGGAAACGCTTATATCTTGAGCTACGGCTGTCCGATTGACGTGCCGTCGACTTTGTTAGATACCTCTAATTGAGACGGATCTTTTGGCATACTCCGCCCAAGGTTTGGACGCAGATGGAGTATGTTCGGGTTGTTTTTGACTTAAAAACCAACTGGGCCCCTGGAACAAAAAAGCCAATAACTCTCAGACCGGGCGTCCGATTGACACGCCGTCTGCGACGTTGAGTTCCTGTTGACGATACGAAACTTTTGGATACATCAACTCTGGACTATGTGTTAGTTGATGTATCAGCCTCTCGACTCGTGGAGCGGACCCTCTTGAATGAGCTTGCTGTGTGCGGGAACCCTAGAGCTTGCTGCGTTTGTGACTGTGACGACGACGACTGTGCAGAGATTCTCAGTGGATTCGATGGCGACGACTACAACACTCACCGATCCTACATGGGTCAGTGCTACAGATCCTGTGTGGATCCGATCTTGTGTGGGTCAGCGCTCAGCGGTCCTGTGTGGGCCAGCGCCTAGAGATCCTGTGTGGGTCCGATCCTTTGCCGGTCTTTGCGGGGGTTATTTACCTATCCATCAAGTGTGGGTCAGATCCTTTGTGGGTCATTGCGGGGGTTAGTTACCTATCAATCCTGTGTGGGTCAGATCCTTTGTGGGTCATTGCGGGGGTTAGTACCTATCGATCCTTTGTGGGTCCGATGACTTTGATGAATCAGTGGCAATACCTGATAATCTCTATCGTCATACAAGAAGTATACCTGTGTGAGCTGAATCCTGTTTTGGTTTCCTTTGTGGATTGTGTTGCGCTATCCTATGTGGATTTACATTTTACTTTCCTGTGTGGTCTAGGTTGTACATGGGCTCAGATGTTGGAGCCGAACGAGAATTGATGACTTAGGTATATGTATGATAATATACCTAAGCAGTGTAGGATGTTACTTCGTGATTGTATTTTTCCTTTGTGGATTATCCTTTGTGGATTTAGGGAGACCTTCAGGGGTCTCGGGGTCCCTACTGAGTAGCTTATACTCACCCCTGCACGGGCTATACCCGCACTACGTTGTGTTGGTTGCAGACGACGGACATCACTGATCGTGGTTGAAGCTTGCGGAGCAGGACGGTACCTGGAGGTGGACCACTGGGCGGAACATACTCGGAGTGGTCGGTTGGACCCGAGGAGTAGTGGAGGCTATATGTACCCACCCTTCAGGTGGGATTTCTAGTGGACAGCTCGGTGTTGCGGCTTTACTTTTCAGTTGGTGTTTTCCCTTCCAGTTGTACTTTACTTTCAGTTTGGGGTTGTATACTAGCCCACTTACTTTCCATAGTTACTGTTGTACTCAGTTTTTACTTAATATTTTCCTTCTACTTCTTGCTTGCTCTGTGGTGTTTGTTTACATTACAAAGGCAATGCCTTCCCTTTTTACCGGGATTTACGTCTTGGTGCTAGTCGCCAGCCCCTGGCCTATGGAAGGCGGGCTTGGTGTAGGCACGGCACGGGCCCCGAGGATGGGTCGTGACACATCGGGCAGTTGAATGTTGATGTGATGAGAAATGGATTTCTAATGAGTTGAATAGAGAAGAAGCTACACATACTGTATCACCTACACTTAAATTCTACATGTTAAAGGAAATGGCACATTTTTCCCATAAATTCTTTAAACCATGGGTTAATGATGATGGAAGACGTCATCGACTCTTAAGAAAAATGAAAAAGATATGTCACATGTGATCCCTATCGGTGATGTGGTGTATGACAATTAAGTGGTGAAAGGTACACTTACCATCCCCTATAAAGTATAAAATGTTTTATTTCATTCTGGATCCACACAATCTTTTATTTGTGATGATTTTTCAAGGGTATCACCATATTACATCAAAAAATAGATGTTGAGTTAGCTAAGAAAACTCTTAATGGCACAACAGTCTCCTCAAAAGATTATAATTATTCTCTGGTTGATGTTTGTAGGAAAGTGATTCCGAAAAATCATGTGATCCTTCCTATAATGGAATCCGATGCGATTCTTTTCATGGATTGGATTTCACTATATGGAGCTCATATCAGTTTCCATGTAAGGGAATCCACATTTTATATTCCAGATCAAGCTATGTTCATTTATCGATGCAATTATGAGTATGTCATTCAAGTAAAACTTTATATCATCTTAAGGGTCTTGATCCCTATAAAATTGAGGTTATTTATCTTAAATGGTTTCAGGAGAAACTCACCATTCATAATAAACCTATGTTACAGATATTTGATGATGCCATTCGGGAAGAATTACCCGGTCTTCCAACACATCACGATGTTGAGTTTTCAAGAGAACACATACAAGTAGTTATTTATATTTTAAAGACATATTATAGATTGTCCCTAATTTAGTTGGATGAATAAAAGAAACAACTACAAGAGAATCTTGACAAGGAATTCGTATTCCCTAGTGTGTAACCTTGGGGAGAACATGTTTTGTTTTTTAAGATGAAAGATGGATCAATGATACCCTTCATTGATTATCAAGAATATAACATGATCACTATCAAGAAAAAATATCATCTTCCCCACATTGATGACTTATTCAACCAATTATGAGGATCTCAATACATTTCCAAGATTTATCTTCATTCATTATATAATCAATTAAGGATCAAGAAAGAGGATATACAAAAGACAACATTCCATACAAGGTATGACCATAATAAATTTTTAGTGATTCCTTTTTGTCTTATTAATGCCCAGGTTATCTCACGAACCTAAGGAATAATGACTTTATAGAATATCATGATAAGTTTTTTGGTACCCTTTATAGATGATAGCCTTTTCAATTCAAGGATTAAGGTTAAAAATGATTATCACCTAAGAAATTTACTAAAGACCCTGAGAAGGAAGAATCATTATAGAAAATTTTTCAAATGTGAATTTTGCCTTATGAATTTAATATTTTTGCGTAACATACTCTGAAGAGAGGGGATATCTAAAGATCTTGAAAAAAATAGAAGTTATCAAATTTTGGATGAGTCAAAAAATGGAAAATAATATTCGATTATTTCTTGGTTTGGCTGGATGTTATCAACATTTTGTTAATGATTTTTCATCATTATCTATACCCTCACCAATATGACTCGAAAAGGTGTTATGTCGAATCGATAGATGAATGCAAGGAGAATTTAGATGATCTAAAATGAATGTTATCTAATGCATGTGGGCTCACATTTCCATGTAGTGGAGAACAGTTTATGCTATATAGTGATGCATCCAAAAATAGGTAGGGATGTGTTCTCATGATAAATTATATGGTCAAAGATTATGCCTCGTAATTACTGAATATCAATGAGAAAAATTATCTAACTCATGATTTGGAGTTTTCTACGGTAATAATTTCATTAAATATATGGAGTAATTATAATTATGGTTATATGTGTTATATTTATACTGATCATAAGAGTTTAAAGCATATTTTAAAAAAAAAGATATGAATATTAATCAAATAAGATGGTTGGTGTTGTTTAATTATTAAAACTACTCAATACATTACCACCCATGGAAAGTGAGCAAGGTGGATGATTCTGTGAGTGGAAAGGACCATGCTAGACTATGCATGATGAGGATCATAAAAGATCCAATATTTATTGATTTTCAATGGAGGATTATTGAAATTTTAATAGAATGGGAAAAATATTGTTTTTATGAAATGAATGTTCAACCATCTATACAAGTGGTGATTATGGAGGTGCAGAAGAAATATGTAGATCTACAAAAACAATTGTGAAATTTTCCGGAATTAAACCATGATTGGGATAGAATAATAATTTTCTAGAATCAGGTTTGTATTCATCCCATACTGAAATTATAGAATGTGATATTTGATGTGGCTCATAATTATTCATTTTATATTCACCCTAGAGGAAAAAAGATGTCTAGGTACCTGAAAGAGTATTTTTGGTGTGATGGCCTCAATATCGATGCTGTCGAACATGTGTATCGATTTATTGTTTTTCATCAACTCAATTCTGTGAGATAGATGTGTAAGGGTATGTTACAACCATTACACATACAAGAATAGAAATTTGAAAACATCTCTATGGACTTGGTTGATGGACTTCACAAAACATCTTAAGGCCATAATTATATATGTGTTACAATTGATCTCCATATGAAGTTGGCACACTTCATTGCTATTAGAAAGAATTAATCTCTCGATCATCTTGCTATGATATATGTAATAGAAGCTGTAAGATTTCATGGAGTACCTCTTTCTATTATATTTGTCCAGGATCAAAGGTTTTCCTTGATGTTCTAGTGAATTCTTCAATAGGCTCTTAATACAGAGAAATGTTTCAGCACTGGTTATTATCCTTTGATAGATGTTCAGACTAAGAGGACAATTAAAACTATAGATGAAATGTTGAGATAATTCCTTATATAATTCATAGGTTATTGTGGTAAACACCTACCTTTGGATAAATTTCAATATAATAATACTTTTCACTATAGTATTCATATGGCTCTTTATGAATCCTTATTTTGAAATAAGTGTACAAATCCAACTTTTTATGATGTAGTTTGCAAAATAAAGCTATTAGGACCTGATATTATTGATAAAATGGTAGAAAATGTTGGATATATTCAAAAACACATAAGAGCAGCTCAAAGTTAAAAAAATGTTTTACTGTAAACCGACAAAAATTCCTAGAGTATTAAGAGGTAGATAAAGAATTTCTACGAATAACTCCCTAGAAGAGAGTAATGATATTTGGAAATAAGGGAATGTTGATCCCTTGGTATATTGATCATTTTAAAATTCTAGATCATGTTTGGTAGGTAGATTACAGATCGGAACTTCCACCGAATCTCTCTCAAGTTCATGATGTGTTCTATGTATCTCTCATAAAAAAGGACATACCCGATCCTTAACATGTACTAAATTCAGATGTCATACCACTATAGAAAAATCTCTTTTACAATGAATAATCGAAAGAGATTATAGATCATAGAAAATATGTTTTGTGAAAAAATACTACTGTCTTGGTTAATGTTTTGTGGTGGAACTAGCGATTTGATGAATCTATGTGAGAACTAAATGATGTAATGAGTTAGATGTATCCTCATCTGTTTATATCCTTATTACAAATTTTGAGGTTGAAATTTAGTTTAATGGGGGTAGAATGTAAAACCAATAAGTTTTAATGAAATATTTTTCCTTAAATAATTTTTATTCAATAACATTCATTACACAAAATCGGGAGTTTAAATGAACCTTGATACACCCTTAATATAAAATAACCATTATTACCTAGCAATTAGGTTAACATGAAAAAATATAACAAACTTATGAAAATTAATAAAAAATAAAAATCAAATATATATTTTTATCTTTATGTGAATTAATACTAGTAAATGAAATTAATGGAATATATATTCTATATATCTAATTAAATATTTTTTGATATTAATCTGTTGAATTTTTTTCATATGGTATTAATAAACCACATTTTAGGTTTAAAAACCTATATTCTCTAAAAGGGTTATATTCGGCCTTTTGAGGGAGAACCCCTTTTAAATTAAGATTTTTTCACATTAATAATTTTATATATGACAGTATAGACAAGTTATTTTGTAGCATAATATAAAAATTTACATTGGTTGAAATTTTAATATTTTTTTGATGACATTAAAATTTTGATGAATAGTTAAAATAAACTAAATTTCAAAATTAATTATATTATTTTCATCTTAATTATTTGTATGGTTAAATTATAATAATTTATTTTGTTAATGTATGAGTATAAAATATTAGTATCATTTAATATATTTTATTTCATATTTATTAATTTTACATTTAATTCATATGTAAAAACATTTCAATATTTTTCAATGTTGTCAATTTTAATACTCGTTCTCTCATTTTAAAAATGTGGAGAATTTGAAATTTATAATATTAAAATCTATGTTTTGAATTTTCAAAAATGGATTCCATATTTGAAATCATTATGCCCAAATTATGTAAAAATCATTATTTTATTTTTGGGCATTATGAATAGTTACTTCAGTAATTTTTATTAATATGGTAAAAGAGTATATCATGTAATTAAGTGTATGAATACTATTATAAAATTACACTAACACTTGTCTTAATATATTTGGGTGAGTATTTTTCTACCTAAATAATACTTGGCTCAAAATTGTATCTATTTGAATCCACAAGGACAAGATTGGGACATTTAATTTAATTTATTTAAATTTATGTTAAATTTGTCACATTCATAATTTAATTAGCATTCATTTTAAATATTGGATTTTCCAAAAGATAAATTAGAATAAAAACATTATTCTTAAATATAACTTATTTATATTCCTTATATAATTTTATTATTTAGTTTTATTAAATTAAAAAGTATATTAAATAATTACCCAATAATGATATAGTGATTATTTTATTAATAGAGATAACAAATAAATGTTATAAAAAAGATAAAATAAATATAATTTGGGCTATTTAATATTTATAAATAATTTTTTACAAGACATATATCTCTTCTAAATATGGAAAATTGTTTTTAAAATGATTACTTATCCTAATATGTTTTTTTAAAATGAATGAATTGAATAATGTCATAATTGACACTATTTATTATTTATAAATATAACATTTTATTAAATAATTAAAAATTAATTAGGAATTTTTTAAAATATATATTAATTCTTATATGGTATATAATGTTATAATATATTCATTTATTGTCTATTTTACATCAAATAAATAAGTATTTCACCCTGTTAATATTAAATTATTTGTTAACATAGTTGAAAATTAAATAGAATAACTAAGTGTTAATTAAAAATATAAAGATTAAATTGATATAAAAATTTGTATAAAATTTATTAGTAGAAAATATTTCAAACTTATTGAATATGAAATTCAAAATTGGGACATTTTGGAGATTTTGGGTATGGTTGGATTTTATTATAAATTATTAATTTTGCAGTTTCCAAAAGTTTCACTATCCTCAACTGTTAACGGGAACCACCACCCTCACCTATTGACACCACCATGAGTGTTCATGCTCGTGAATACCATTATCTTTTCCCTTACCAAATTCACTAGTAACTTTCTATTGGTTTGAGTCTTCTTCCAAGACCAACTCGAGTGCTCTAATAGGAGATTTAGAGAAAGTACATCGAAGAAGCGGTAATCTCTTATACAGATTCCTTCCGACATCATTATTCTTATAATATCTCTTCATGTTTTGTTTAATTAAAAATTAATAGATACATTTTCACTAATATACTTTTATTTAATTATAATTAATAAATAATCATATTCCACCTTCTATCCATCTTACAAGAAAACAAAATCCCCAAGCATGTTTATGTATGGCGTACCGTCTCCACGGTATGTTGTAATCTGTTTTTCACCACCACCTTACATGGATGGGTATAATTAGGTAAGTAATAACTATATATTGTTATTAATACAATATATTCATTATAAAATATTATAATCCCTCCAATTCATCACCATTCATCAAATTTGGTAATGATATCGTCACAGTGCATACATACGACCTACCATCTCCAAGTTTTGACATGATTCATTCCGAATGATATTAATTAAATCATGATTATATAAAGTCAATGAATGAATAAATATGGTATATATTATGTTAATTTAATTTTTTAATTATATAACTATGAACTAATAGGTAGAACCAAAACATATTAGACAAAACATGCATCAGAAAATAAAGTAGTTAATATCCGAATAACGAGTTACAATAAAATTTTATTGAAAAACGAATGAAAATATAGAAAAATGATAACATAAAAATGTCTATATTCTAAAATATTTTAGTGATAAAAATTAAATTATTATACATGATGTTCATATATATACAATAGAAATCACATCAAAGGTAAGGGATAATTTCCTAATCACATTACTATTCGAGATTGTTCATATGTAAGTATTTACTGGGGTTTATTTATCATCCATGTCCATGATATCTAATATTTATCTAAAATATTTTAATATTCTCATATTTATTTTTAAAGATATTTTTACCCATTTTTTACTTTTTATGACACTTTTTTGAATGAATATTTCTTTCATTTTCCATACAAAGGATCTTTCTAACATTTCCATCAAAAGAATGAGGAGAATGATTATTTCAAATTATATGCAATGAACGTTTTTATAAGATGTCACAAAGACTTATTTCCATGATGATTACATTAAAATATTACATGTTTATTTTCTATTAAATTCTTTTTTTCTAAAATTGAATCTCATTTTCATTAAAGAAAACATTTTTGAAGAATAAATCATATTTTCGTTTAGAATTTATTTCAAGTGTTTTATCAAAATTATTTTCCATATAAGATGACATTAGTAAAAAGGTTTATTTTTCTATCCCTATAATTACTATTATTTTATTATGTTTATTAGGTAAGGAATTTTTTCAAATCCTTTTATTTTATATGGATTATGATGGAATGATGTTTAAAAAACCTGTTTTTGTTCCTTGGGTTATAATATGATAAATGATTTATGCTTTTGTGGAACACATAACAATGATTTCATTAAGATATGGGTTGGAACTATACATAACTACATTGTATTGGGTGTATATTTATATCTCATTGTATAGAAATGGCATGAACAATATGTAAAATTGGTTCCATAATACAGGGCTGGAATGAGGAGTGACCTCAATTTAGTAATGGACATTTTCCGCTATGATGGTCTTGGAAATGATACTTCAATAATATGAAATTATTTCCTATGATAATGTGAATGCCAAAAAATTTCATGTATTGTGTTATGACTCATGTGATTATGTTAAAATTTTAGGATATATCCCATTGCATCATATCATGATCTTTTAAATACATGAAATTATTTCAAAATGTAATGTTTTTATGTCCTATGATTATGATATGATGGACATCTCCCCTATTTTCCCTTACTGAGAATTTGAGCCCACCCGTTCATATATTTTTTTACCCTAGTTAGGAATAAGGGTATTAAGTAAGATTTGTTAAAAAGGAGTCTAGTTATGAATAAATTATTGAGAGACAATGAAGAGGATTTTTGAAACAGTTTTAGTTGTTTTCCAGTTTGTAGATACGTTATACATATAGAGTCCTTTCATGGAATTATTATATTTTTTAATTAATATTATTAAATATTTAATTAATATCAATTTATGTAAAATATGGGTTGTTATAGTAATTTAACACCCACATGTTTTTATAAAATATCTTCTTTAATGAATTTCAATTCTTCAGTAGCTTGCACTGCACAAAATAATGTGTATAAAAAACTGTGATACAACTATGTATAAAATTTATATTTTAAACTAGTTGTTAGGTTACAGAGAACAAATATTACTAATTTATGAAAATGTATAGTGAATCCTTTTACTACCAATTATTAATGAAAAATACAAATAAACACAATTTCGTTATTTTTTGTTAATAAATTGAGTGAATTATTATTTGTAAATTAAATTAATTAATTAAATGTTATCTACTTAATAAAATGTTTTTTTATATTCATCTAATAGATATTTTTTCATAGTTACTGAAAAAAATCTACTTTATGTTTGCAAACCTACATTTTTTAAAATGGTAATTTTTCGACTTTTAATTGAGAATCTCTTTAGAATTATGTATTTTTTCAAATTCAAAATTTTTATATGACATCATAACCATGTTCTTTGGATTTTGGATAAAATATTTAGTTTTTATGGGTTTTTAATATTTTTATAATAACATTCATATTTTGACGAATATTGAAAATAAACTCAAATTTAATTGAAATTTTTTTTTTCATCAAAATGATTTATATGATTATGTTATAGTATTGAATGTATTTAAATTAAATATTGAATTTTTTATCATTCAATACAATTTATATCATTATAATTAATTTTTCATTGAAATTAGATGTAAAAACATTTCATTCTTTTGCAATTTTTTGAACGTTGAAAACTCATTATCTCTTTCAGAAGATGGTATTAATTACAAAATAATTATTGAAAATAATAAGTTTTTAATTTTGATAAATGAATTCAAAATCTAGAATCATTAGGTCCAAATTATGTAAATATAAATATTTTATTTTTTGGAATTCTGAATAGTTTTTTTGATAATTTTCATTAATACGGTAAAAGTGTAAATCAGGAAATTAATTTTAATAATAAAATTACAAAATTACTATACAAGTTTTCTTAATATCATTGGATGAATTTTTTGGACCTAAATCATTTTTGTGATGAAATGGAGTCCTTTGGATGACACATGGATTAGAATAAGACATGTAATTATTTTATTTAATGAAAAGACAAATATGTCTCACTCAACTATTAATAATTGGATATTTTTTTATATAATTTTATACAGAATATAAATTTTATTATAAATACTCATTTGAAATTTAGATTTTTTTCTTTATCATGGTAATTAATTTTTAATTTTTTGGAAATAAATAATTACAATAAAGGCTGATAGTTAAATGATGTGAAAATTAATTAAATGATGAAAAATAAATTAAACAATATTTATTAAAGTACTATTAACCATAAAAATTCACATACACTTCACCAAATATTAATGGTCATGTATGTTTCTACCATAACAATACAAGGTTCATGTTACTGACCATTTGGATCCTTATAGAAGATATTGTGACACTTATATTATTTTATTTAAAGTGATGTTAAAGTTGTCACAATAATGTTTTCCAAATTATAAAATTTTTATGATCGAATTTTACAGAATATAAATTCAATTATAAGTATTATTATGCATTATAACGGATTTAGCTTCATCTTTGTATTTTATTTTTATTTTTTATTCAAATTGTTAATATATTAAATAATTATACAAAATTTATGCAGCAATTATTTTTCATGTTTAGATAACACATAAATGATATTAAAAAAATTAAAATAAATATAATTTGAGGTAATTAAATTTTTAAATTAATTTTATAGTTTACATTTAAATCTTAGTAATATGATATAATAGTTGGTTAAAAATTAACTTGTCTTAATATTTTTTTAAATCAATGAATTCAATAGTATCCAAGATGTCAATATTGATTATTTATCAAAATAATGAATTAGAAAATAAATTAAAAAATATAATACATTTTGTAAAAATATTTAATAATTAATATATAGTATATAATTTTCAAATTTATTCATTTATGGTCTATTTTACCTCAAATAAGTAAACATTTCACCCTTTTAATATTATTTTATTTGTTACCGTAGTTAAAAATTATAAAGAATAACTAAGTGTTAATTAAAAATATACATTTTAAATTGATATGAATGATTTTAAATAATTTATTGGATGATAATATTATAACCCTATTTCAACACATCTCTGAAATACAATCATTTGCTGGTTTTTAGGTAGGTTTGGATTTTATGATAAATTATTAATTATGGATTTTCCAATAGTGCCCTTCACCTCAATTATAAAAGGGAACCTCCTCCCTCATCTAATCACTTTAATTTGATCCTTCATGCTTAGAGATACCCTATCATTTTCCCTTCTCATCTTCCTTTGTAACATTCTTGAGGTTTGGTTCTTCTTCAATGTCCCACTCTAGTTCTCTATAAGGATATTTAGAGAAACACATCGAAGAAGATGTAATCTTCTCTACTGATTTGTTCAAACTTCTATTTTATTCTACTAACACATCATAAGTTGATTCATTATAATGTAATAACTCTAATTTCAATTATATAATGTGAAATTATTATAATTATGAAACAACCATATTCCACATTCTATCCACCATATGAAAAACAAATGCACCACACATGTGTACATACAACTTACCGTCTCCAAACCATGGTGTCATCTGTTTTCACCACTACCATGAAAGGATGGTTATAATGAAGTAAATAATAATGAAAAAAGATTATTAAAAGATGATATTAATTCTGAAATATTATACACAATCTAATTCAATATCACTCCATAATAATGGAAATGATATAATCGCTCAGGTGTACATACGACCTATAATCTTCATGATGAATGCGATTCATTCTCGAGGGACATCATTAATGAATGATGATAAAAAACTACAAAATTGATTAAATATGGTATATAATATGTTAATATAAATTTTTGATGATATAACTATGACCTAATAATGCTAACTTGAACTTATTCGATAAAACATGCCTATGAACATAAATTACTTAATATCTAAATAATGAGTAAAAATGTAATGATACTAACAGAAGGATGATAATATGATCATATCTGTTATCATCAAAAGTATATGATTATTGAATAATTTAATGAAATTATTTAAATAATTATATAGGATGTTCAGATACATACGATGTATATCTGATCCAAGTTCAGGGATAATTCCTCAAACTTATTATTATTTGATATTGTTTATACTATTTACTGGGGTTTATTTATCATCCATGTACATGTTTTATAAAGTTTTAAAAAAATATTTTACTATTATACAATGGATTTGTAATGTCATTTTTTCCTAGTATTTAATTTTTACAACATGGTTTGGAAAAAATATTCTCTTCATTTTCTATATGATGTACTTCTTGACTTTTCCGACTAAAGTACATGGATAATTTTTTTAATTTATAGGGAATAAATGGATTCTTAAAATAACATAACACATTATTTCCATGAAGATTATTTTAAATGATTTCATATTTTTTTCAATTAAATTCTTTTCTATTAAAACTCCACCACATTTTTAGAAAAGGGACTATTTTTGAAGAAGAATGGATATTTTACTCAATAATTAATTTCACGCATCTTATAAAAATTATTTTATATTTAGGATTATTTTATTTAAATTGTGTTATGTTTCTGTCCCTGTTATTAATTTGAATTTATTATGTTTAATATGGAATTATTTTTTTGGAATCTATTTATTTTATATGGATTATGACAAAATTATGTTTAAGGAACCTATTTTTCTTCCTTAGGTTAAGGTATGCTAAAAGATTTATGTTTTTCTGGGACATGTATGAATGATTTTATTATGAGATGTGTGGGACATATATTTACCTACAATGCATTAGGTAATGTTTTATATATCATGAGATATACATGAATGGAATGGAAATTTAATATGGTTCAGTCATACTGTGATGGAACGAGGAGTGAACTTAGTTCCGTAATGGACTATGTCCATAATGATTCTCTTGGAAATGATCCTTGACTAATAGGAAATTATTTCCCTTGAATATATGTATGCCAAAAAATATCATTCCTTATGTTATGACGTTTTTGATTATTTTTAACTTTTATTATTTATCCTAGTACATGATATCATGATATTATATATGCATGTCAAGATTTTCAATTGTTAGGATTTTATTTCCAATGATTACGATATCATTTATATATCCCCTATATACCCTTACTGAGTATTTCAGCTCACTCTTTCATATTTTTCTTTTCCCTAGGTCATGAAGAAGGGTATTATGTACGATATTTAAAAAGGAGTCTACTTGTGAAGAAATAAATAGGATACAATCCATCATACAATTAATGATTTATATTCCTTTAACCAATCGAGTATTAGTCCAAATGATCATATCTGGTTAGTGTATTTTGAATCATGGAACACATTCTTCTGTCATGGTGAATGAGCTTCATCATCTCCCATAAAGATATTCCCATTTAGTATTCCTACCTAAAACTTTTATTTATATCCTAGGGGAATAAATACATAAAAAGTGCGAGCTCAAAAGCTCTGTAAGGGTAAACATAGAAAACATGCCACAAAACAAAAAAATACTATAAAAACATGAACATAAATTTTGAATATCAAAATCATGAGTCATGAAATAAATAATTATAGTTTGTAAGCTATAACTCTGAAACGAACTAGAACCGAGATAAAATAGAATTTTCATAAAACATGGAATGTTAAAAACACCTAAGAATAGAAAATAACTTCTATATTAGTCAAGGATCTTTACCAAGACCCTCATAATAGACTTTTTCCGTTACTCAACTGATTTCACTACTCGTTTTATTTCGGTATTACTGAACCAATATTACTTGTCGTTCCATCCTTGTATTATGTAATCATATTTATTTTCCATTCAAGTCATGTAAATATCATGAGATATAAATCATTACCCAATTCATTGGAGGGAGATATAGCTCATAACATACACATAATGAAAACCATACATATGTGTTCCACAAAAACATAAATCATTCATCACAGAATAATACAATGAAGAAAATGGAGTCCTTAAGCATCATTCCATCATATTCTAATCAATTTAAAATAGATAGATTTTATAAATAGTATTCCATAAAAACCATAATCAAATCATGGATACAAAATAGATATTATACAAGAAACAGAACCATAATGATTAATTCCATCTTAGATGGAAGATAAATTTGATAAAACACTTGAAATTAATTCTTAACGAAACTATCCTTTCTTCTTCAAAGATTAATTTTTACCAAAATGCATGAAAATATTAAAATAAATGATTTTATTTTAAAATAAAATTGAAATCATGTACTGTAAACTTCATGGAAATAAAGGACTATGAAAACTTGAAAATTTGTTCATGCTGTCATAATCATTCAAAATTTTTTTTTTGAGAATTTAAAAATTACCTCATACCGAAAACAACAAAAGATTCTTTTCGTACCACTCAATAAAAATACACCAATGTGTAAAATTGATTATAAAATTTTTTTGAATAATGGAAATAATATTATAGAATACATAAATTTTAATCATGGACATGGATGATAAATATACTATAGTGAATACTTTTATATAAAAAACCCACGAAAATAATAAGATTGTAAAATTATCAATTAACAATTTATATTCAGTCAAATCATATAACTCCTAAAATAATGAAAATTATATTCATATTGAAATATCATAAACATAATAGTAATAATCCTTACAACATTCATGGGTAGCCTAAACACCAATTGAATGAAATACGTGGTGTATAAGGGAAATGTCACACATAAACAAAGGTGGGAAAAAATAATCCCTTACATTAGGTCTAAATTCATTTTTATGTATCTAAACCTCTTATATAATGATTTCAATGATGAAATTTAGTTATTAAAGAATCATCACAATTTTTATGATATCATATATGATCATATTAACAAACATTGGGTAATAACATTTCTTTATTATTCATTATTTAGGAATTAACTACTTCATTTTATATACATGTTTCATTGAATAAGTTCCATTTCTCCTTCATAGAAAATATTTATATCATTAAAAAAATTATAGTCACATAATATAACTCTTATTTATTCTTTCAATACATTTATATATGCTTTTTTGGATATCATGTAGAATAAATCACATCGCATCGTGGATACGGTAGGTCAAATGATGAAAACAATCCTTTAATTTTGAAATTGAATGGTAGTGGATGTTATATATATTTTTCCATAACAAATAAATTGTTATAGTAATCATATATTTATTATTTCTATAATTATAACCGTTCATGTCATGTGGTGGGGAAAAATAGATTACAACATAGTTTGGAGATGGTATTCCGTATGTACGCTCGCGTAGTGATTGCATTTTTTATTTGGGGATAAAAGGTGGAATATGGTTGTTACATAATCCTAATAACATATAAAAAATATATTTTATAGTTTATTTATTAATTTATTAATGTAAAAACTCACAAAGAAGAAGTATAACAATAAATAATTTGAACGAATCTGTAGTAAAGATCATCTCTTCTTCTAGAGCTCCCACTAGATCTCCATTTAATTGAACTAGAGTTAGTCTTTTGGGAAGAACAGAACCACTATAATGTGAATAATAATATTTATAATTGAAATGGGTAGGGTATGGTCAATATTTAAGGCTCAATGTAAATTGAAATTGTGAGGGAGGATGTGCCCTTCTATAATTGAGTTGATGGGAAAATTTGAAATCTCTAAAAATATTAATTTATAATAAAATAAAACCACATAAAAGGCTCCAAAATATTATGGATTAAATGTTTATATGATATAAAGTCGTAATATCATTAAAAAATAAAATTTTTCACGTTTTTCGGTAAATTTAAACCTTATCATTTTAATTTAATACACTGTTATTCTATTTCATTTTAATAAGGGTAAAAATTATTTTTATTATTAAAAGGGTTAAATGCTTACTTATTTAATATAAATAAAATAAAAGTAATAATTTAGATCAATTTATAGCATAAAAAATTTTCAAATATTTTTAGGAATATTTTTGGATATTTAAATATTTTAATAAAACATTGTCGGACAAAACCACAATAGTATAAATTTTGACACTATTCAATTCATGGATTTTTTAATATATCACAATTAGATTTTATCTTTGAAAAAATATTTTATTATATATAAATATGGTATTGGTCATGTATAAAATTAATTGGATATATTAATTCATTAAAATTATATTTATTTTAAAATTTCTATAAACAGTAATTTGATATTTTTTATTAATAAAATAATTACTACATCTGTATTGTGTAATTATTTAATATAATTATTTGTTGGGTAAAATTTAAAATAAAAATACTATAATTAATATAAATAAACTATATTTTATAATAATATATTTATTATAATTTATATTAAGGAAAATACTACTTTTCAAATGATATAGTTATTTCATTATGAATGTGACCACTTTTAGATAACTTTAAATAAATTAATATAAGTGTCACTATCACTTATATAAGGCTAAAAAAGGTCAATAACTAGAAACTTAGATTATTATGGTCGTGATATAATTGGCTAATAATATTGGGGAAAGAGTTTTGTTATTTTAATGTTTAATATCATTTTAGTAAAATTGTATTATGGATTTTTCATCAATTAAATAATTCCCCCATCGTAAATTTATAAGAGTTCTAGGTAATACTTTATTTCCAAAAAATTAAAAATAAATTACATTGATATTGAAAAGAATCAAATATTTCATATGATAACATATTGCCATTTATAGATTCTGTATATCCTTATGTTTAGAACGATATTTTTATTTAAAACATGAATGTGGAATCTTCGTATTATCAATAATTAAATTATTATAAAAAACATAATATCATCCAGATGGCCCCAAAACGTCAAAAATAAATTTATATTAGGAATATATGTTTATTATATTAATAATTATTATTTAGATTCGTTTATACCACCCATTTTTACATATGTGGACACATAATAGATATTAAAGACAAAGAAAATGACACTTTCAGTCTTTATTTGATTTAAATATTTTTTAAGTAATTTTCATGTAAAATTGTAAATTAAATTACAAAAATTATATTTATATTTGTTAATGGTCTAATTATATTAATAAAATACAATTTTATTCATTTTTGGGTCATTTTATAGTCATTATAATTTTATTTTCAACTTAAATTACCCAATTTTTCCTTTACCATTGTAACAAAATTTACTATGCTTATTATTCATAATATAGATAATTAAAAGGGACCTACATAAAAAAAATTTACCTCATGAATTCAATATTGATATAAATTTTCTAAATTCAAATCATAGAAATTTTAGAATTAAATTTAAAATTAAACTGGTAAAATGTCACGAAAAACATTTTTTTTGAAAAATGCACTTTTATAAATGGAAAATGTTTTTATGAAAAGTTCATGTATAAAATCATTTTAAAAAATCATAATTAGAAAAAAAAATCTATTTAAAATTTAAAAATAAACCAAAACATAATTTTAAAATTTAATTGTATTAAATGAAAATAATAATTTGAATAATTATTTTCAAAATTCATTAAAAATGAAACTTATAGGTAAAATACCAAAAATCCAACCAAAGTAATTTTTTATATTATACATGAAAGGAAGAGGATTATTTTTTCAATTTATACATATATATATTTTCAAAAACTATATTTAACTTGTGTGATCCATCATATGGTGGTAAAACTGCATTTTTTGGGAAAAATACTTCTTTTATAAAAAAAAATTGAATGTGTTCTTATAACCAATAACGAATACATATAATATGAATTTTAAACATTAAGATGAATATATTTAATAAATTTTTCATTAATAAAATCCATCAATAATGATTTAATTATGTTATAGACTCACTTATTTGCATTAAAATAGTTTTTCATGAATGTTAGTACTATTCATACACACCATTATATTGACTAGGATATAATATTTAGTTGTTCACATATAAGAGATCATACATAAAATAAATAATATCAATATAACTTTAAATTGTGTGTAACAAAATCCTAGCATTGTATTGGTTATAATGTATGCTAAACCATTGTTGTGTATTGCACACAAATATCATGGGGTAGTGTACACCATAATAGATCAAAAAATAAAAAAATCAATCTTATAAAAAACTAAGGGTTTTAAATTCTACCCCACATAAAATTAATTTCTCCCTATAACTTTATTTGGGTTATAGATGGATTAATATAAAGGAGTTTATTTCATAAAAAACCACATCATAAAAATGATGTCTAAAAGTTCCTTTTAGAATAGGAAGAGTGTGAAAATAAAAGGATCCCAATGTAAATCATAATTAGGTATCTACTTAGAAGAACATAAATTATGATTTTTGCATGGAGGAAAAGAATAAATAATCCTAGATATTTATAAATATCATTGATCACAATGAAGTTGGTGATCTAGATAATGTTATCAATCACAAAACCATAAACTAAAGAGGCATAAAAGTGGTTAGAAAAATGATGATAATAAGACAATATTTTACATCAAGATCCATTTTAATAATGTTGAATAATTTTCATGAGAAGATATAATTAGATGATTTCAGTATAATCTCACTATTGGTCATACCTTGAACAATTTATCGTTCATATCTTATTCAAAGAAATGAAGTTCATTTAGTCATTCTGAAAGTGTTAGTAGATCTTGTGATCGACAAATAGAATTATAGGTCAGTACAACTATATTTATTACATCAAAAAATTTATCACAAGTAATCAAATAGAAATAAGTCCACCTATAGTGAGATAATACTTCTTTCTAAAAAACATCAATTGAATTTTATATTAAAAATTCTATAATTTTATAACCTTAAAATTATTCTAAAATTATAAAATCAAAAACTATTGAAAAAGGTTCACCATCTCGGCTTAAAATTTGTCCCCCATATATCATAAGGTTTCTCTTGTTGGTAATAATAAAAAAATATGAACACATTTATTGTGAATTATATTGAATCACGGTAATAACATTAATTATCATATATCCTTTTTGAAAACATGCTTGTTTCATTATTCAAAAACATATTGAATATATTTAATAAGTCCAAAAAAGATGGATACTTTATACATGATTTCATAAACCTCTTGACAAAAAATAAATATTTAGTTCCCAAGGAACTAGTATCATCCAATTTAATTTTTCATATCCAAAATATCAATTTATAAATATCATTGTCTTCAAATAAGGGACCCCTTGTCATCCACTTCATATTCTTAGACATTTAATCAGTATTCATCATAACTTTTTTCCAACTCTTATATGATTTATGTGTTGTTGAATCGATACAACCTTTTCTACCATTTCTTCAACAATATCAAATACAAATATCTATCATTCCCCAACTTCATCCCATCATGTTGGGGTTTTGCACATATTTTCATTGAGGGCTTCATAAGGAACCATCTAAAACTTGTGTTAGAGATATTATTATATGTAAATTCAAACAAAGGTAGGTGTTGATCTCAAAAACCATTGAAATACATAGAGATGGATCTAAAAATGTCATCTAGAGTTTGAATTGTCCCATTAGACAGAAAATTTATCTGAGATTGATAAGCAGTGTTGAAACATAACTCTATATCAGGATCCTACTGAAGAAATTCCTATAACATAAAGGAGAAACTCAGATCTCGATTTGAAATAATATAAAGAAGTTATCCATTAAATTTTAAAACACTTCGTAAATAAATCCTGGTAATATGATCATGAGATAAATCTTATCTTATAGAATTGACGTGTGCTGCCATTGTAAGACGATAAAATATAATCCATATATCATTATGTTCTATAGATTTTCTGGTATGTCTAATGAGAAAGTCCATAGGGATGTTTTCCAATTTCTATTCTGGTATGGGTAATGGTTGTAACATCCCCTTACACTTCTGTTACTAATCCTTAACTTTCTATCAAACCAAGCACCAAGAGACATATTCGACAACATATCTTTTCATTCCATCGCACCAGAAATACTCTTTTAGGTACTTGTACATATTTTTGCTTCATGGGTGAAAATAGAATGAAGAGATATAATCCTCATCCAATAGATCCTTCTCTAATTTTTGGGATAGCCTGAATAAAAAACTCAATCCCTAACCCATATTACTCCATCACAATCAAGGTTTAATTTAGGAACATTTCTCACCTTCTTTTATAGATCTACATCTTCCTTCTGTGCCTCCTCATTATTAACTTGTATATATTTGTAACAATCATTTGATAATGACACTATTTCTCCAATTTCTTTAAAATATGTAGATATATCCTTTTCAAATCCATAAATATTAGTTCTTTTGGGATCCAAATCATTCATATTCTATCATGGTCCATTCAAATCAAAGAATTGGACACCTTTTTTGCTTTCAAAGGGTGGTAATGTATTGAGTAGTCATAATATTTAATCAACTCCATCCATCATCCTTGATGCATATTCAACACTTTTTGTGTTAAGATATACTTTAATATCTTATGATCATTATAAATATCACAACTTTCACCATAAAGATAATTACCCCTATCATTAATGAAATTAATATTGCAACAAACTCTAAATCACATGTTTGGTAATTTTTCTCACGGATTTACAATTATCACGAGGCATAATCTATCACCATATAATTTTGTTTTAGAACCCATCACAAACCATTTTGGGATGCATCAATATAGACCAAAATCCTTTCTCCACTATAATAATGTGGGAGAAAATATGCACTTGATGACCTTCTTTTGAGCTCTTTGAAATACTCATCACATTCCTACATCTATATGAACATAACTCCTTTTCGAGTGAACTTATGGAGTATATTAGATAATCAATGAAAATATTTTAAAAAAATTTGATAATATCTAAACAAACTAAGAAAAAATTAGATCTTACTAACAATTTTTGGTCTTGGCCCACATTCCATAACTTCTACTTTTTGATTCATTGATATCCCCTCTCTTGGGATTGTTTTACCCCAAAATGAAACTTTCTGAAGCCAAAATTCACATTCTAATTTTTTTCTCATAAATCTTATCCTTTCTCAGGGTATTTAGTAGAATTATCAAGTGATCATGATGTTATACCTTTATATTGTAATAACGATGAATATTTTCTATAAATAATAACTTAAACTAATCAAGATAGTTTCTAAACACTCTATTCATTATATCCATGAAAATAACGGTGGAATTAATAAGACCAAAAGGCATCACTATAAATTCATATTGTCTACACCATATATGGAATGTCATCTTTTTTATATCCTCCTTCTTGACCATTAATTTATGGTATTCTAAATGAATAACAATCCTTGAAAAGTATTGATCATCACATAGTTGGTCGAATAACTCATAAATGCATAGAAAATGAAATTTGTTCTTGATACCGATCCTATTATGTTCCCAATAATAAATGCAGAGTCTCATTGATCCATATTTCTTCTTAAAAAATAGAATATGTTCTCCCCAATTCGAACACAACAGTGTTTGAATCCCTTTTCAATATTCTCTCTGACAATCCTATTCAATTTCTACAGCTCAATTCAGACTATGATATGTGGTGTATTTAAAATAGGTATATAACCCGATATGAGTTGTATTGAAAAATCAACATCACGATTTGGTGGAAGACATAGTAATTCTTTTAGAAATAAATCATCCAACTGTAATAGAATATGTGTAATAATAATTGAGAGTATATCCCCAACCATTTGAGATTTATAACCTTAATTTATAGGGATAAAGATCCATAATATGGATGAAATTTTAATTAGAAGGTCATACTCATCCCAGCATCAATATATGATCATAGATTGATCCTGAATTTGTAATGTGACTTCCCATCCTTGGAAATTCATATAATATTTATATAAGGAAATCCAATCCATGAAATGAATCACATAAAATTACACTATTAGAAGGATCATATTATTTAAATGAATCACTTTCCAACAAAATTAAACAGGAGAAGAATTATAAACATTTGATGATACTGTTGTGCCATTAGATGTTGTTACAACTAACACAACATAAATCTTTTTTTGGTATTATGATGATTAACTTTAAAACTTCTTCAGAAATAAATGAGTGGGTGGATCGAGTATGAAATAAAACAATTTCTACCATAGAGTGGATGGTAAGTGTACCTACCACCACATTATTACCATAGTCCACATCGCCGATAGTGATCCCATGAGTCCATCATTTGTATTGGGCCTTAATATTTTTATAATATCAATCTTAATTAATAACCCTTGGTTTGGGGAATTGACTAGAATAATTCCTCATTTCTTTTCACTTGTATCACTAAAGTGATAGAGGTGCATTATGTCTAGACTTTTCCTTATTCACATCGTTATATAACTTTTTCCCATCATTTCATAATTCAACTACAGGATGTACTTGTTTTCCACACTAAAAATATTTAACAGTCCCTTGATGAAAATTTTCTCCATGTTTCTTTCCACACATTTAGCTAAATGTAAAATTCATCTTTTTTTACGTTTGATCTTTATATTTTTTGTTGAATTACATTTTTCTCTTCTTATCAAACCCATAGGATTGATGAGTTGCTCCATTCCCCATATCAACATTAACACAATATAGACTAATTTCCTTGTAGCTATTAAAGTCCCTTATTGATAATTTCTCTTGGAGACACCATTTTAATCCACTAAATAGTCGATAATTATTACTATCACATTGGATAATAATCCCAAAAGCGTACCATACAAGTCTTGTAATATTCAATTCATATGTACCAATGGATTTATCATCCTTTTTTTAAGTTCAAGGAAATATCACCAGATTTATTTAAACAATATGATCATAGAAATAAATGAAAAATATATTTTGGAACTCATCCCATTGAATGAATTCAATTTCATCTCTTTGCCTCATAATATTGATAAGGTTCTAACATCGATCAGCTCCACCTTCCTAACAATACACTGTTAAGATGTATTTATTGTATTTTAAACCATGTAGAAATGAAAATACAATTTTATTAGTGGTAATGATCCATTGTTCATCCAATAATGCAAAATAAGACCTACTGAAAAAAGATGAAAACTACCACATGATGTAATAAAAATAATGTTGTTCCCTTCTTATCTCCTTTGAATGTTATGCATGATTCATATCTTCTAAAAGTTGTGTAGTCATAGCTACAATATTTTTCATTATATCTTACATAAAATTTGGTTTCTCTAGAGGAGAATCATTACATTTCTTGTAACATTATGCAATGGAATGGTTCCTTCTGGTTTCAACCATTGACTAAAACCATGAAGCATAGTGTGAGAAACACTAATGATAATGGTAAAATCACCAAATCAAGAATCAAATTTCAATTTAGTACACTTTGGGGTTTTACCTAGGTTATTCATCACTATTTATTAAACACTCTTATTGTGACATAGTTATCAATAAAAATTCATTGGGTAAATATTTACATATATGAATCAAAATATCATGTCTTATTTTTTTACATTTGGGATTTTTTGATCATTTATTATTTATCCCAGGACATGATATAATGATCTTTTATATGAATTTTTTGATTGTAAAATTATATGTTTTTATGTCCTATGATTGTGATATGACTAATATCTCCCATGTTTACTATTACTGAGCATTTGATCTCTCCCTTACATATGTTTCCTTTCCCAAGATCAGGAAGAAGAGTATTAAGTAAGATATGCCAAAACAGAATCTAGTTATGAAGAATTAAGCATGAGACTATGTAGATATTTTTTGAAACAATTGTTTATGTTTCCCAATTTATAATGATTCTATACCTATATATTCATGTCACATATTTTTTATTATTTGGTAATGAATATTATTCAATTTTGATGTAATATCAATATGTGTAATGTATAGGTCGTTATATATGGTATCAAATGAAAGGTATAAATAACCTTTAGAAAATATGATGAGAAAGCATTAGTAAAAACCCAAAGGATTCTCATAGATTGAGATGAAATCCTAGTTTCTTAGAAATGATCATGAATAACCTAGGATAAAACACAAAGTACCCTAAATAGAGATTTTTTTGTTGATTATGTGGTTTCCCCATTATGATTAGTGTTTCACACACTATGATTTGAGGTTTTAGTATATGGTTGGATCCAAAAGGAACCATGTTAGTGCTGAATTGGATAAGAAATGAAATTATTAACCTCATGAGCAACCAAAAGTTATGGGAGATAGAATAGAAAATCATGTTTCTATGATCACACGGATCTCTCATGATATGAACCCTACATTACATCTATAAGAGAAATGGTGGGAATAATATTCTGTTGAGTCCTTTATGAGGAAGTGTACATCTTCTTTCAGTGGGTCATTTGATCCATTAGTGGTTGAATAAAGGATTAGTACCATTGAAAATATATTTTCAGTTCTCAATGTTCTGAACAAGATAAATTCATATTAGCAGTCTGTCATTAGGATGTTGAAGCAGATCTAGGGAGGAAACTTATCTAGAATATGAGTTGAAGAGATAAAATTGAATCCGTGGAATGGGATGAGTTAACAAACCTATTTTTTAAATAATTACCTTCCCTTTATTACTCAAATTAATATGGAGAAATAGTTCCTATAACATTAGAAAAAGGATGATGAATCTTTCGGTACTTATGATTAAAATTTAACCAGACATCCAAGGTATGATTATTGAATTATTATCAAACCAGAGAGTAAAATTGGCTGATTCTTTACTAGATTAAAACCCATTATATGAAGTGTATTATCCATACGGGACTTTATTAGCTGTGAGGAAATTATTCGATGTTCTCTCTAGGTAGAAATGGAGATTAGAGTAACCCATTATTATTATGGGTCTGATAAGAATGGAATAATTCAATTATAAGGAAAATATAAAGATAACACTGAAGAGAAGTTGAGTATTCCCTTATGCTCAATGTGTGGAATGAAACATGGAAGAAATTGTATTTAATTGACTAGTAAATGTTTTGTTTGTTGAAAATAAAGTCATCAGGTAGTTGAAATTCTATATTTTGGGAAATAGATCTCTATTGATGTCAGTAGTGAAATGGATACACATAATGAACCTCTGAAACATAAATGATACTAGTGGAAAGAAATGGTGAATTAGGCCAATCAGTTCCCTAATTCAAGGATTTTTTATGATAATGGACATTAGCACACTCTTAAGTCCAAATAGAAATGCTAGTCACAAGCGGTCAATATTACTGATCTGTAGTATGATAATGAAGTGGTGAAAGGAGCACTTACCATCCACTCTAAAGTATAAAATGTTTTATTTCATTCTGGATCCACCTAGAAATTTATTTCTGTCAAATTTTCTAATGGTATCACCATATTACCAAACCAATTAGATGTTTAGTCATCTATGAAAACTCCTAATAGATCAATGGTTGCATCAAAAGTTTATTATTCTTCTCTGGTTATTGTTTGTTGGAATGTTCCTCATTCAAATATTTTCATCCATCCTATAGTAGATGTTGATTCCAATCATGGCATGGATAGGCTATTCCTATATAGAGATCATATCAATTTCTAATTACAGGATGTCACAATTCATATTGTAGACTAATAAATGATCATCTATCGTTGCAAGGATTCGTATGACCTTCTAGTGAAAATTGATTCCATCATATGGGTATTGATCCTTATAAATGAAGGTTTTCTATCTCAAATGGTTTGTAAAAAAATCACAATTTATAACAAACCAATTGTATATGAAATTGACGATGACATTTTTGAATAATTACTATGTCTTCCACTAAATTGTGATGTTGAGTTTTCAATAGAACTCATATCGGTTTCTATTCCAATTTCAAATAAACCATATAGAAAGGCCCAATTTATTTGATGGAATTCAAGAAGAAACTACAATATAAAATTTAACATAGAATAATATGCACTAATGAGTCACTTTGGGGAACACCTGTTTTTTCTATTAAGAAGAAAGATGGATCAATGAGAGTCTACCTTGATTGTTGAGAACATAACAAGATCACTATCAAGAAAAAATATTATCTTCCTTGCATTGATGAATTATTCCCTCAACTACTAGGAGCTCAAAACTTTTCTAATATTGATTTTTATTTAGGATATCATATATTAAGGTTCAAGAACGAGGATACACCATAGACGACATTTAGTACAAGGTACATACACTATAAATTTATTATGATTCCTTTTGGTCTTACTAATTCACCTCCTACCTCCATGGATATAATGAATAGTCTTTAAAGATTATATTGATTATTTTATGGTAGTCATTATAGGTGATTTTATTGTCTATTCAAAGAGAAAGGAATAACAAGAAGATCACTAGATAATTGTTCTGAATACCATATGAATGGAGAAGCATTATAAAAAATTTTCAATATGTGAATTTTGGCTTCAGAAAGTATCATTTTAGGGTCACAAAATCTCAAGAGAGGGGATATCTATGGATCGAGGAAAAATAGAAGTTATTTTAATGTTGGCCAAGACCAAAACATGTAACTCATATCTAAGGTTTTTTGGTTTGTCAGGATATTATTGATGTTTTGTGAATAATTTTTCGCTATTATCTAATCAACTCATCAAGTTGACTCTGAAAGGATTTTTGATCGTATGGATGGAGGAATGTGAATATAATTTAAAAGGAATCAAAATAAGGTTATCTCGTGCACCTGGTCTCATAGTACTTGTAGTGTACAAAGGTTTGTGCTCTACAATGTTGCCTCTAACTAGGGGTTGGGATATATTATCATGAAAACTGATATGATGATAGATTATTCCTCACAAGAGTTGAAAATCCAAGAGAAAAATAAAACAACTCATGATTTGGAGTTAGATATGGTAATCATTACCTTAAAGATATGGAGGCATTATAATTATATTGAAGTGTGTGATATTTATACTGATCATAAGATTTTAAGGTATATTTTCCCAAAAAGGAGATAAATATGCTTCAAAGAATAAGGTTAATGTTGATTGAAAATAATGACTGCAAAATAAATTACCACCCTAGGAATGCAAAAAATGTGAATGATTCTTTAGTTTAAAAGACCACGCAAGCCTATCAATGATTAGGATTACAAAAGATCCAGTATTTATGGATTTTCAAAGGATGGATCATAAAATATTAAAGGATGGGGAGAAATGTTTTCTATATCAAAATATTGTTTAACCATCTATACACATGAATATTAGGGATGCATTTAAAGAAAATTTATAGCTTCAAAAGAATGTGAGAAATGTTCTAGAATTCAACATTGATAGTGATGAAATAATAATTTTTAGGAATCAGGTTTGTATTCTTCCCATACCTATTTGAAAGAATGATCTATTTGAAGAGGCGTAAAATTCATAATTTTCTATTCACCCTGGAAGAATAATGATGTAAAATGACCTTAAAGAATATTTATGGTGGGATGGAATGAATTGAGATGTTTACAAATATCTCTATCGATGCCTATTCTGTCAGAAAGTTAAGGGTGAGAGGTAGAAGTCTAAGGGGATATTACAACCATTACCCATACCAGAATGGAAATGGTAAAACAACACTATGGACTTTGTCATCCGGCTTCCGAGAAAGTATTTAATCCATAATGCTATATGGGTTATAATTGAATTCCATAAATATTATTCACACTTCATTCTTTTTATAGAGTATTTCTCTCTTGATCATTTTTCAATAATATATGTAATGGGTGGGGTGAGATTGTTTGGAGTACCCATTTCTATTATATCTGATCAAGATTTGATGTTTACCTTGATGTTTTAGAGAAGTCTTTAACCAAATCCAAATATAGAGTTATGTTTTAAAAATTCGTAAAATCCTTATATAGACTATCAATATTAGAGGACAAGTCAAACACTTCAAATCATGTTGAGTTCCTGCTTTATGGATTTCAAAATCTATTCGGATTAACACCTAACTTTGTCTGAATATTCTTACAGTAATAGCTTTACTTTTATATTTAGATGGTTCCTTATGATTCCATCTATGGAAATGAGTTCATAACTCAAACATGGTAAGATGATGTTGGGTAATGAAAGATATTAGGATCTAATCTTATTGAAGATGTGGCAGAATGTTTCAGATCTATTTTACAACACATCAGAGAAACTTAGAGTCTGAAGAAAAGTTATGATGAAAACTGTCAAAAAGACCTAGTGTTTGAGGTGGGTGAAAAGCTGTTATATAGGAATATCTCCTTAGATAAGAAAAATGATATTTGGAAATAAGAGAAATCTGAACCCTAGGTATATTAGTCCTTTTGAAATTATGGATCACATTGGTAAGGTATCTTACTAATTGTAAATTTCACTAAACCTCTATAAAATTCATGGTATTTTCCATGTATATCTCTTGAGAAAGTACGTACCTAACCTTTTTCATGTACTAGACACAAAATTCATACTACTGGAGAAATATATTTCTTATGAAGAACAACTGATAGAGATTTTGGTTCGTAGAAAATATATTCTGTGAAATAAGACCACTCGCTTAGTTAAAGTTTTCTAGAAGAACAAAAAATATGGGAGAACCTACATTGGGACCTGAGTATATGAATAGAAAGATGTATCATCATTTAATTGTATACATATAATTAATTTTGAGGGAGAAATTAATTTTATAGGGGAAGAATGTAACGCCAATATGTTTAAAAAAAATATTTTGTTCTTGGAATAATTTCTAATCAATATCAAGAATTACACACAATCATGAGTTTAAACAAACCTAATGATTCCCTATATGTAAAATTCCCATTATAATAGAGTCGTTTGGTTATCGAAAATAAATAAAAAATAACTTATGGAAATGTATAAAAATATAAGTCAATGACATATTTGTATATTTATGTGAATTACTATTAGAAAATTATTTTAACAAAATATATATTCTATATACTAAATAAAATATTTTTTATATTCATCAAATGTAAGTTTGTGTCATTAAGTCTTAATAAAAACTATTTGACGTATAAAAGCATATATTTTTAAAAATGGTAATTTTCGGCCTTTTAAAAAAGAACCGATTTTAATTAAATATTTTGAAACATGAATAATTTTTATATAAAAAACTGAACATATTTATTTCTATTAGAATATAAAAATTAACTTTTAATATAATTTTTATATTTTTTTTATAACTTCTTAATTTTGATGAAAAGTAAAAATAAACTAAATTTTAATAAAAAACTATTTTTTTCATCGAAATAATTTATATGGTTAAATTAAAACATTGCATTTTTTAAAGTATAATTTGAATATATTTTTTTCTTAAAATATAATCTATGTCATTATCATTACTTTTACATTGAATTTAGATGTAAATACATTTCAATCTATTTCAATGTTTTAACATTTAAAATATTTTCCCTCTTTCCAACAACGAGAATAAATTTAAATTAATTGCTGAAACCATTGTATTTTGAATTTATAAAAATTTATTTAATATTTAGAATTAATAGGTCTGAATAATTTAAATAAAATTATTTAATTTTTGTGCATTATTTATAGTAAAATCAGTAATTATTATTAATATGGTAAATAGGTAAATTGAAGAATGAAGTGTAAGAATACTACTATAAAATTAACCTAACATTTAACATAATATCATTGGATGAGTTTTTATCGACCTAAATAATCCTTCGGATGACGACGTATCTATTAGATTCCAATTGGATTAGATTAGGACATTTAATATATTTTATATTAAAAAACATTAAATGTGTCTCAATCAAATTTTAATAACTAATTCATTTTTTATATAAGTAAATAAAAAAGATAAATTTGATTCTAGATAATCATTTAAAAGAAAAATGTTTTCTTTTCCATTGTAATTTATTTTTCATTTTCGGAAATAAATAATTACCTAAATTGGTTATACATTAATGATGCATAAATTACTAATTTAATGAAAAATCATTAATATAGTTTTTATTAAAATAATAATACTAATTAAGAAACTCGGGACAGTTGACCGAAATCTAATTTTTTGAGTATATGTCAACCATAATCATCCATGGGTCAATTTATTTTCCATTTTGAGTCTTATTGAGGGGATTATGACACATATTATATTTTATTTAATGTGATGTTATATTTGTGATATTCATTAAATAATAAGTATAACATTTTAAATATTGGATTTTATTGAAGAAAAAGTAGACTAAAAATATTCTACATAAATATGATAGATTTATATTCATCATAAAATTTTATTTTTATTTATTATTCAAAAATTTAGTATATTAAATAATTACTTAATATTGATGTACTGAATATTTTATTACTAGGGATAATAAATAAATTTTATAAAAATTTTTAAATAAAAATAATTTGTGATAATTAATATTTATAACTAATTATCTAGATAACCTTTACCTCTATAAAATATTATAAATTAGTTTTTTGAAGTTAATTAGCCTTTAAATTTTTTTAAATCAATGAATTGAAAAGTATCAAAATTAACACTATTGATTTGCTGTCAAGAATAATGTTTTATTAAAAAATTAAATAATAATAAATTTATTTTAAAAAAAAGTAAAATAATAATTATATTTTATTAAATATTCTTATTTATTTATCTATAGTCTATTTAATATCAAATAATTAAATATTTCACCCTTTTAAAGTTAAATGATATGTTAAAATAGTTAAAAAAATTAAATTGAATAACTAAGTATCAATTTAAAAAAAGGGTTTAAATTGATTGAAATACATGTAAAAAATTTATTTGATGATGATAGTGCAACCCTATCATATCTCGTCATAAATATTGGGACATTTTTGAGGTTTTTAGCAAGGGTATATTTTATTATTATTTATTATTTATAGTGTTTCCAAAAGTAACCATAACCTCAATTATAGAAGGGAACCTCCTCCATCAAATAATCACTTCACATTGAGCATTCATGCTCATCCATACCCTAACATTTCCACATCTCAAATTCTCTAGTTACATTCTAGAAGATCTAGTCATTTTCATATACAACATCTAGTTCTCTATGAAGTGATTTAGTGGAAGCATGTCGAAGAAGAGGTCATCTCCTTTACCGATTTTTCAATCTTCATTATCCTTCTACTAACTCTTCATAAGATGTTTCACTATATAGTAATAACTCTAGTATCACATATACATTTAGATGTTATTATAATTATGAAAAAACCATATTGCACCTTCTATCCATCCTATGAAAAATGAAATCACCATTTGATTTGAATCCATTTGTATGAGATTAAGAAATTTCAATTATTTTATTTAAAGAAAATTTAAATGTGTCTCACAAAAATTTTAATAACTAAATCATTTTTTATATATGGTTATAGAAAAGATAAATTCTATCATAGATTCTCATTTTAAATCTAAAATTATTTTCTTTATCATGGAAATTTACGTGCAATTTTTAGGAAATAAATAATTACCTTAATATATTTTAAATTAATTATTCAGAAATTATATAATTGTTGAAAAAATGTAGTTTTAATTAAAATAATAATACTAATTAAATGACCCAATTACTTGATCAAAACATATTGGATGAGTATATCATGACCATAATCATCCAAGGTTTGAGTTATTTACTATATAGAGCCTTATTGAATGGATTATGACACTTATATTATTTTATTTAAAGTGATGCTAAATTTGTCACATTAATAGTTTAATAAGTATAACATTTTTGAATATTGGATTTTACAAAAGATAAAATTAACTAACAAAATTATTTTGAAACTTATCATATTTGTCTTCATAATAATTTTTTGATTTTTTATTCCACAAATATATATATTAAATAATTACATGATATTGATTTAATGATTATTTAATTAATAGAGTTAACCAAAAAATGTTATAAAAAAGTTAAAATAAATATAATTTTGGGGAATTAATATTTCAAATTAATTTTTTATATGACCTTTACCACAGAAGAATATAATAAAATAGTTGGTTCAATGTTAACTTTTATTAATTTTTTTTTGAATCAATGAATTGAATAGTGTGAAAATTGACACTATTTATTATTTTTCTAAATAATTTAAAATCATAAAACATTTTGTAAAAATATATAAAAATTATGATATGGTATAAATGTTTTAATATATTCATTTATAGCCTATTATACCAAAAATAATTAAATATTTCCCCCTTTTAATATTACATTATTTTTTACCCAAGTTAAAAATAAAATAGAATAACTAACTGTTAATTAAAATGATAATGTTTAAATTGATAGAAATACATTTCAACAAATTACTGTTAGATGTGATTGAAACCCTGTCCCACTTTATCTTCGAAATTGGTACATTTGGGTTGTTTTTGGGTTGGGTTTGATTTTATTTTAAATTATTTATTATAGAGTTTCCAAAAGTACCCCACAGCTCAAATATAAAAGAGAACCTAGAAATAAAAACATCATTCTAGTTAAAAGGAAAACTCTATTGCTCTCAGATAATATTTAGAGGAAGCACGTTGAAGAAGAGGTAATTTCCTCTATAAATTCATTCAAAATTATTTATTATACTTATTCCTCTTCATATATTGTTTCATTGTAGTGTATTTACTCCAGTATCACTTATATACTAAGATGTTATTATAATTATGAAATTAACATATTCCACCTACAATCCATCCTATAAAAAACGAAACCACTACACATGCATACACACGAATTACCATCTCCACACTATGGTGTAATATGTTTTTCACCACCATCATTGATGGATGGGAATAATGATGGACGTAATAAATATATTTTATTATTATGACATTATATTAATCCTGAAATATTTTAAATCATCCAATTAAATTCTACTGATCTAATTTAGGAATGATATTATCTCTCATGTGTACGTATGCCATACCATCTACACGATGTGATGTGATTCATTATACATGATATTAATTAATTAATGATTTTATAAATGAAAATAATGAATAAATATGGTATATGTTACGTTAATATAAATTTTTAATGGTATAAATATTACCTAATAAGAAGAACTATAATTTATTCCACAAAATATTCATAAGAACATAATGTAGTTAATATATGAATAACAGGTAATAGTGAAATGTTATAATCAAATGTATGATAATATGACCATTAATTGTAACATAAAACTAGATATAATTCTTAAATAAGTCAATGACATTGTTTAAATCATTATACATGAGGTTCATATACATAGAAATGAAAATCAGAGCTATGGTATGTGATAATTTCACAATCTCTTTATTATTCTAGATTGATTAAACCTAAGTATTTACTATAGTTTATTTATCATCAATGTCCATGTTTTATAATGGTTTAATAAACTTATTTACGAAATTATTATAGATTTATAATGTATTTTTACCCATTCTTTACATTTTACTACACTGTTTGGAAGGAACCTTTCATTTTTTTCAATAGAAGGTAATTTTTTACATTTCTTGAAAAAGTATGAGGATGTTGTTTTTTTAACTTATACGACATTATAATATTCTTATTCTTTCATAAAGCATTATTTGAAATAATCCTATTTTATAATATTTTATGTGTATATTAATCTTACGTCATTTATTTTAAAATCAAGTTGCATTTTGAGAAAATAAAATGTTTTCCAATAAGAAAAGATATTTTCATCAAGATATAATTTCAACCATTTTATCAAAATAATTTTTTCATCTATGATGACATTATTTAAAAAGGATTATTTTTATAATCATATTAATACTATTATGTTATTTTTTTTATAATGTGATTATTTTTATGAAATCTATTTATTTGATATCAATTATGATGGAATGATATTTATGAAACCCATTAATGTTCTTTGGATTATGATATGATTAATTATTGATTATTTTATAACACATGTAATAATTATTTAATTATGAGATTGGCGGGACCTATATCTCTCTCAAATGAATTGAGAAATGTTTTATATCTAATGAGACAAACATGACTGGAATGGAAATAAAATCTTGTACAATAATACAAGGATAAAATATGGTGTGAACTCATTTCAGTAATGGACATTGTCAAGTATGATGGTTTATAGAATGAGTCATGAATAATATGAAATGATTTCTTAAGTTTATGTTTATGACACAAAATTTCAAGTATTATGTTATGAATTATTGGATTACATTGATATTTAATTATGTTTCCCATAACATGTAATAATGATCTTTTACATGCAGGATAATATTTTCAAATTTTATGTTTTTATATCATATGATTATTATATGATTGATATATCACCTTTTTACCATTATAGTGAATCTGAGCTCTCCCATTAACATGTTTATTTTCCCTATGGTATGAAGATGTTTACTAAGTTAGATATGTCAAAAAGAAGTCTATTTATGAAGAAATAAGTGAGAAAAAATATAGATGCTTTATGAACGAGTTGTTTATGTTTCCCAGTTTATATAGGCAATAAACCTATATGGTCATGTCGTAGCTTTTTTATATTCTATAATGACTATTCTTCAATTTTTAAATAATATCAATTTATGTTCCATATGGGTTTTTGTAGTTGGTATAAGAGGAATGATATAATTACAAATTAGAAACCTATATTTGAAAACCATAGTAACAACCTAATGGATATATAGAATAATAGGTTTTAATTATAGTGTTTTAGAAATGATCATGAATAAAAAAGGATAAAACCCAATGTTTCCTAAATTTAATATTTATTCTTGATTATGTGGTTTTACCACTATGGTTAGTGTTTGTAACATCATTCTCTTGGGTTTTAGTTATGTTTCAGAACCCAAAGGAACCACATTAATGTTATATATGGTGGAAAATACAACAATTGTCCTCTCGAACAAAGAAATGTTTTCTGAGTTATAATGAAAATCATGTAGCTATGCTTTCATAGTATTCTCAAGATATAAATCATTCCTGACATCCAAATGATCAAAGTATGGAACGAAATTTTATTAATCCCTTTATGAGGCATCGTCCACCTTATTTAAGCAGGTCGTTTAATCCATTAGTGGATAAATAATGGATTATTACCACTAAAAATTTATTTTTAGTTAAAGAAATTATAGAACATAATAATGTCATCTTAACAGTTTATTGTTAAGAAGGTGAAGCTGATCAATGGTGGCACCTTATCATGAATACAAGGAAATGAGATAAAAATGAATCCATGGACTGGGACATGATTACAAACACATTTTTCAATAAGTAGCTTCCCCATATTCTTCAAAGAATAATGGGGAAGGAGTTCCTTGAATGTCAGAAAAAGGGAGATGAATATGTTAGAACCTACAATGAAAATTTTACAATACATTCATGGTACACTTCTAGAATTATTATCCAACCGAAGACAATAATTTATTGCATATCTTGTGGGTTGAAACCAATTATAAAAAGGGAATTATATACAATAGTGTTTAATATCTATGAATAAATCATTTGATGTGCACTCAAGGGTTGGGATAGAGATTGGGGTAACCCCTCAGTCTTATGGGTTTGATAAGAAAATAAAATTTAAATTCAAAGGAAAATCTAAATATCTCACTAAAAAGAAGATGAGTATCCCTTATTCTAAATGTGTGGAAATAAAAATGGATGAAATTTTCTTATAGGTAATAGTATATTTTTTAAGTGTGGAAATGAATGTCATCGGGGAGTTGATTGAAAAAGTGATGGGAAATAGATGTATTAATATTGGAATAGAGAAAAAGCTACAAATAATGCATCTCCTACACATCAATGATACAAGTGAATGGAAATGGCAAATTATGCTAATAAATGACCTAATATAATTGTTATTGATGATGATCAGTGTTAGAAAACTCTTAATGGTAATAAAAATGTCTTGTAATAAGTGATCGGTATCGGCAATGTGGATTGCGATAATGAAGTGGTAAAAGGTTCACTTACCACTCACTCTTAAGTAGAAAATGTTTTATTTGATTCTAGATCCAAAAAATATGTTATTTTTGATGAATTTTATAATGGTAATGTTGTATTACCTCAACAAATAGATATTGAGTTTTCTATGACAACTCATATTGGCACAACGGTCAAATCAAACATTTATAATTCTTATCAGGTTAATGTATGTGGGAATGTTTTTCTTGAAAATCTTGTGATCCTTATTGCAAATGAATTTTATGTCATTCATGGATTGTATTGGATTTCTCTATATGAATATCATATCAATTTCCATGGAAGGGGAGTCAAATTTCATATTCTAGGTCGATATATGATCATTTATCGATGCAAGTATGAGTATGAACATCTTGGAAAAAAAATTTCATGTAAATATTCATGATCTATATAAATGAGGGTTATCAATCTCATATGTTTTGGGACAAACTCACCATTGAGAATACACGTATTTCACAGATGATTGATGATGTCTTTCGGGAAGAAGTATTAGGTCTTCCATAAAAGCGTGAAGTTATGTTTTACACAGAACTTATATCGGGTGCTATTATTATTTCAAATACACCTTATAGAATGTCATTAATTGAGTTTCTGGAATTGGAGAAGAAACTACAAGATAATATTTACAAGGGATTCATATGACATACTACATCACCTTGGGGAGAACCAGTTCTATTTAGTATAAATAAAGATGGATCAATGAGACTATGTTGATTATCGAGAACCTAACAAGATCACTTTAAAGAAAAAATATTTTCTCCCCCACATTGATTACATATTCAACCAACTACAAGGTTATCAATACCTTTCATTGATTTATCTCCCTTTAAGATATCATCAATCAAGGGTTGTGAATGAGAAAATACTGAAGACAGAATTCCATTTAAGGTAGGGACACTATGAATTTATAGTGATTCCATTTGGTATTAATAATCCCCCTATCTTTGTGGATTAAATGAATAGAGTCTTTATAGGCTATCATTATTAGTTTCTAGTAGTCAGTATATATGATATTAATGTCAGTTCAATAGGTAGGGAATACATGAAGATCACATCATAATTGTACTGAATAACCTGAGAAAAGATAAGCATTATGAAAAATTTCCAAATGTGAATTTTGGTTTTAGAAGTTTTTACTTTTGGGTCACATAATCTCATGAGATGGGATATCTCAAGATCCAGTAAAAAAATAAGTTATTTAATGTTTTTCGACAACAAAAATTGTAACTAAGATCTGAAATTTTCTGGGTTTGGTTTGATATTACTGAAATTTTGTGAAAGACATCACGATTATGTAATCCAATGACCACATTGACTAGGAAAGGAGTTAACATCGTGTGGATGGAGGAATGTGAAGAGAATTTCAAAGAACTAAAAAATAAGGTTAGACGGTGCACCTGTGCTCACACTACGATGTAGTGGAGAAAAATTTGTGATCTAAAGTGATGCGTCCCAAAATGGGGTGGGATGTGCTCTCATAAAAAATGATATGGTGATAGATTATGGCTCACAAAAATTTAAAATCCATGAGAATAATTACCCAACTCATGATTTGGGATTACTACGGTAATCCATTAATTAAAGATATAGAGGAATTGACTATATAGTGAATGGTGTGATATTTATACTGATAATAATAGATTAAAGTGTATTTTCACACAAATAAGATGAATATGCATCAATGAATATGGTCAGAGTTGATTAATTATTACAACAGCTCAATACATGACCACCTTGGGAATAAAAACAAGCTAGATGAAGAATTGAGTTGAAAGGACCACGCAAGCCAATCAATGATGAGGACCAAAAAAGTTCAAATATTTATGGATTTCTAAAAAATGGATCCTTAATTTTTCATCGAAGGGGAGAAATAATTACTTTATCAAATGAATGTTCAACTATCTATACATGTGAATATTAAGGTGGAGAAGAAAGAAGATGTAGAACTGCAAAAGATGGTGTGAAATTTTCTTGAATTCATCCTTTATTGTGATGGTATAATAATATAAAGGAATCAGGTTTATATTACTATCATACCATAATAAAATAAGGATTTATTAGATGAGGCTAATATTTATACACTTTATTTTCACCATATAATCGCAATGATATACAGGAACCTGAAAGATTATTTCTAGTGGGATGACATGAATAGTGATGTTGTTGAATATGTCTCCCAGTGCATGGTTTGTCAGCAAGTTAAGGTTTAGAGACAAAATTATATGGGGAGTTTTTAACCATTATCCTTAAAAGAATTAAAATGGGAAAACATCACTATATACTTTGTCATAGGACAACGAAAAACATATAATGACTATAATCCTATATGGGTTATAGTTGATCACCTTACGATTTCAGAACTCTTCATTGCTATTAGTGAGGATTTATATCTTGATCATATTGATAAGATATATATAATGGAAGTTGTAATATTACATGGAGTAACACATTACATTATATCTAATCAGGATATGAGGTTTATCTTGATGTTCTAGATATGTCTTCAGAAGGCTCTTGGTATAAAGTTATGTTTCACCACTACTTACAATCCTCCAACATACAGTCATTCTACAAAGACTATTCAGTCTCTAGAAGTGATGTTCATAGATTTATTTATGGATTTCAATTGTTATTGGGATAAACACATACCATCGGTGGAAATTTTATACACTAATATATTTCACTCCAGTATTTAGATGGCTCTTTATTAATCCCTCTATGGATAGAAGGGAAGACCCCAAACTTATTGGGATGAAGTTTGGGGAAAAAAGCTTTTAGGACATGATCTTGATGATGAAATGGCCTAAAAGATCAGATCTATTCAACAACACATATGACAATATTTAAGTCAGAAAAATAGTTATGCTGAAAACTGATGTAAATAAATATAGATTGATGTGGGTGACAAGGTTTTTGTATGAATATCTCCTTAAAAAAATGTAACGGGATTTGGAATGAAGGTCAAACTAAGCCCTTGGTATATCAGTCCGTTTGAAATTCTAGATCATGTTGGGAAATAATCTTACTGATTGGAACTGGCACTAAATCTCTCTCAATTTCATGATCTGTTCCATGTGTCTCTCCAAAGAAAGTATATACAAGATCCTTCACATATACTAAACTTTGAAATCAAACTGGCGAAGCAAGAACTTTCTTATTCATAAAAACATATAGAGATTCTGGATCATAGAGAAAATGTTCCATAAAACAAGACCACTCGCTTAGTTAATGTTTTCTGGTGGAAGTACAAATTTGAGGATGCGACGTAGGAACATGACGATATAATGTGGTAGAGTTATCCTAATCATTTTTTATCCAAGTGGCAAATTAAAATGTCAAAATTCTGTTATAGAATTGTAGAATGTAACTCCAAGATGTTTTAATGAAATATTTTTCTCTAAATATTATTTATTCTTTAGCTTAAATTTCACACAATCGTGAGACTAAATTAACTGTGATATGCCCTTAATATATAATGACCATTATAACCTAGTCGTTAGGTTTGCGAGAATAAATATAACTCCCTTAGGAAATTGTATAAAATATATTAAAAAATTATATACTTTTATATTTATGTGAATTACTATTAGAAAATGATATTAGTGAAATATATATATGTTATATACCAAATATAATATTTTTTATATTCATCAAATGCATATTTTTTCCATAGAGTATTAATAACCCCTATTGGATGTACAAAAACCGACATATTTCCAAACTGTATTTTTCCACCTTTTAATGGTGAACGCAATTGAAATTATGAATTTGAAACATTAATAATTTATATATGAAAACATTAACATGTTCTTTGGTAGTATAATATAAAAATATATTTAGAAAAAATATTAATATTTTCCTAATACATTCTGAATTTTGATGAATAGAAAAAATACAGTAAATATTAATTAAAAACTCATTTTTTTCATCAAAATAACTTTTTATTCCGAAATTATACAATTAAATGATTTTAAATGATACATAATATATATATATATATATTTAAATATAATTTATTTCATTAGCATTAATTTTACATTGAATTCAAATATAAAAATATTTCAATCCTTTGGAATGTTTTAACTGTAAAAACTCTTTCCATCATTCGGACAATACGAATAATTTTATATTAATTAGTAAAACATCTCTATTTTGTACTTTTAAAAACTTGATACCATATTTAGAATCTTTATATCTAAATTATGTAAATATATTTATTTTATTTTGGGGAATTATGAGTTATAACTTTGGTAATTTCTTTTAATACGGTAAAAGGGTAAATTTGGTAATTATGGGTAATAATTCTACTATAAAATTACCCTAGAACTTGTATTAATATTAATATATTAGTTGGTTTCAACCAAAATAATCCATGGGTCGAAATGGTTTCTATTTGAATCCTTGTCGATGAGATTTAGACATTTAATTTATTTGATTTGAATAAAAGATAAATTTGTCTCCCTAAAATTTTAATAACTAAATAAATATTTATATAATGATATAAAAAAGATAAATTCAATTATAAATACTCATTTTAATGATAAAATGTTTTTATTTGTTATGGTATTTTATTTTTTATTTTTATGAAATAAATAATTTCCATAATAGCTTATACATTATTGTTGCCAAAATAAACTAATTGATTAAAAATCAATAATATAGATTTTATTAAAATTTTAATATCCATTAATATACCAAAACACTTCACTAAAACGTATTTTTCGAGAATATATTCACCATATTAATACATGTGTTCAGTTATTGTCCATTTGGAGCCTTATATAATGGACTACAACAGTTATATTATTTTATTTAATGTGATGTTAAAGTTGTCACATTCATAATTAACAAAATATAACATTTTAAGTATTATATTTTATAGTGAATAAATTCTACTAAAAATAATCCTTTGAAAGATAAGATATTTATCTTCATCAATAAATTTTATTTTAAATTTTTATTCCGCACATATTTATATTAATTAATTACACAATATTGATGCAATAATTACTTTATAAATAGATATAACAAATAAATGTTATAAAAATGTTACAATATATATAATTTTTCTAATTAATATTTCAAATGAATTTTATATATAACATTTACCTCTTAGGAATATTATAAATTAGTTGTTCTGAAGTTAAATTTTCTTAATATTTTTTTAAAATCAATGAATAAAATAGTGTCAAATTGACACTATTTATTATATATCAAAATAATGTTTTATTATATAATTTAAAAATCATAAATTTTTTCAAAAATATATAACAATTATGATATTTTATAAAATGTCCTAATTTATTAATTTATTATCTATTTTACATAAAATAATTAAATATTTTATCCCTTGAAAATTAAATTATTTGATACCATAGTAAAAAATTAAATAAAATAAATAAGGGTGAATTAAAAAGATAATGGTTAAATTGATATAAATACTTGTCAACAAATTATTTGTTGATGAAATTTAAACCCAATCTCATCTAAATTCCAAAATTAGGATATTTTGGACATTTTTTTGTAGGGTTCGATTTTATTATAGATTATTAATTATGGAGTTTCCAAAAGTGCCCATCACCTCAATTATAAAATGGAACCTCTTCCCTAAGGCCATAACATCGTTGGGATTCTTTATTCATTGTCATACCCTTCCATTTTACCTTATAAAATACCCAAGTCACATTCTAGAGGTTCTTGTATTCTTCAAGACCAACTATAGTTGTGTAATAGGATATTTAGATGAATCATGTTGAAGAAGAGGTAATCTCATCTACTAATTCATTCAAACTTCTTTCTTCTTCTACTTCATACAAGTATGTTGTTTCATTATAAATTAATAAATACAGTATCACCTACATACAATAATGTTATTATAATTGTGAAACAACTATATTTTACCTTTTATCCATTCTATCAAAAGCATAATCACCACACATGCGTACGTACAACATATCATCTATATGTTGTGGTATTTTTTCACCACCACCATACATGGATGGGTTAAATGGTGGAAATAATAACTATATATTATTATTGAAACATGATATTAATTATAAAATATTATAGACCATCCAATTAAATACCATTCATGAAATTTAGGAATGATATCATTTCTCGGGTGTAAGTATGACCTACTATCTCCATGATGCGATGTGATTCACTCCACATGATCATCATTAAAGAATGATTATATTAATGTAAATAATGATAAAAATATTGTATATTGTATGTTAATATTGTTTTCAATGATATAAATATGACCCAATATGAAGAACCATATCTAATTCAACAAAAAATTCAAAACAACATAAAGTAGTTAATATCCCAATAACGAGTAATAATGAAATGTTATTAAAAAACAAATGGCAATTTGATCACATATGATAACATAAAGATGATTATGATACTGAAATAAGTGAATGTAATTATTTAAATCATTATACATGAGGTTTATATACATACAAATTAAATCGGACCTAAGGTAAGGAATAATTTCCCAATCCTGTTATTATTCATGATTGTTTATACATAACTATTTAATCAGATATTTTGGTGGTTTATGGGTATTATTTTATTTTTTTATAAATTAATAATTATGGAGTTTCCAAATTTTACTCTCACCTCAATTATAAAAGGGAACCTCCTCTATCATATCAGCACTTTGAATTTATCCTTCATGATCGACCATCCCAGACCCTTTTCCCTTATCAACTTCCACATTTATATTCTAGATGTTCTGGTCTTTTTCTAAGAACAAATCTATTGCTCTGAGTGGGATTTAGAGGAAGCACATAGTAAAAATGGTAATCTCCTATACTGATTCTTTCAAAGAAAAAATATTCTACTTCTTCATAATAATTTGTTTCATTATAACGTAATAACACCATTATCCCTTATATAATGATATGTTATTATAATTATGAAACAACCATATTACACCATCTTTCTGTCCAATAAAAAACAAAATCACCATTCGTGTGTACGTTGGACTTACCGTCCCCACACTACGGTGTAATAAGTTTTTTTACCACTACCTCACGTGGATTCGTATAATGATGAAAATAATAACTATATATGATTATTTCAACATTATATTAATTAAGAAATATCATTCACCATCCAATTCAATACCATTCAAAATCATTAGGAGTGATATCATCGCTCGTGCATACGTATGACCTACTAACTCTGTGATGTGATGCAATTCATTCTACATTATCTTCATTAAAGAATTATTATATAATTGTAAAAAATTAATAAATAGGGTATATACTATATTACTTTCATTTTTTAAATACATAACTATCACTTAATATGGGGAACTTGATCTTATTCAACAAAACATGCATAAGAACATAAAGTAGTTAATATATGAATAATGAGTAATAATGTAATGTTATTAACAAAAGGATGATAATATTATCATATATGACAACATAAAAATGGACATGATTCTAAAATAAATAAAATAAATTATTTAAATCATTTTACAAGAGGATTAGATACGTACAACGGAAATTAGAACTAAGGTATATGATAATTTCTCAATCTCATAATTATTTGAGATTGTTTATACTTAAATATTTTATACTGTTTATTTATCATCCAGGTCTATGTTTTCTAATGATTAAAAAAATGTTTTATTACTCTCCTAGGGATTTTTAATGTCATTATTATTCATTTTTGATATCTTACATCATGTTTGGGACGTAATATTTCTTTCGTTTTCCATACGAGGTAATTTATGACTTTTTTAGAAAAAGTATGAGGAGAATGTTTTTTAACTTATACAGCTTGAACATATTCTTAAACATTAATAACACCTTATTTCCATGACCCATCCTATACAATATTTCAATTTTATTTTAAATAAATTCTTTCTTTTAAAATTTGATCACATTTTGAGAAAAGAAAATAGTATTTGATGAAGAGTGGATATTTTTCTCAAGAATTAATTTCAAGTTGTTTATCAATATTATTTTTCATCAAAGATGATATTATTTAAATTGGGTTATGTTTAAATCCATATTATTTAAAGGAACTGATTTTGTTTATTATGGAATTTGTTATATGAAAACTATTTTTATATGGATTATGATTGATTGATATTTATGTATCCGCTTTTTGTTCCTTGAGATATGGTGTAATGAACTATTTATGTTTTGTGGAACATATAAGAATGATTTCATTATGATATTGGTGGGACCTATATCTACCTTCAACTAATTGGTTATATATTTATATATCATGAGATAGACAATACTTTAATGGGACGTAAATCTGACTCAATAATATAGGGTTGGAACAGGGAGTGAACATGGTTCAGTAATGAATATTTTCCACTATAATGTTCTTGGAAATGATCCTTGGATAACATTAAATTATTTCCTATTTTTATGTGTATTCCACAAAACATTCATGTATTATGTTTTGAATTTAGGGATTATGTTGAACTTTTATGATTTATCCCATGACATGAAATCATGATCTTATATATGCAGGATGAGATATTCAAATGTTTTGTTATTATGTACTATTATTATGATATCATCGATATCTCCCATGTTTACCATTACTGTGTATTTCAGATAACAATTTCATATTATTCTTTTCCCCAAGTCATGAAGAAAGGTATTGTGTAATATATTTCAAAAAGGAGTATAGTTATGAAGAAATAAGTGGGAGAAAATATTGATGTTTTATGAACTAGTTGTTTATGTTTCCCAATTTCTAATAACACTATACCTATGCAGTCCTATCACTAAATTTTTATATTATTTAATGAATAATATTTATTTTTTAATAAATACCATTATATACAATGTATGGGTCATTATAGTTTGTCTCAGAGGAAAGGTATAGTTAACCATTGTAATCTAGGATTAGAAAATGTTAGTAAGAACCCAATGGATATGTCAAAGAATATGTTACAATCCTTGTGTTTTTAAAATGATAATGAATATACTAGGATAAAAACAAATATCCCTACATTGAAATTTTATTCTTGATTATGTGGATTTCCCATTATGATTAATATTTATCACACAATGCTTCTAAATTTTAGCTAATGGTTCTAACCTAATGGAACTGTGTTCACAATGAATATGCTGGGCAATGAAATGATTTTCATGTTTAAGAAACAAATGTGATATGATATGGAATTAAAAATCATGATGATATGATCACATAATATAATTATGCTATGAAACATACTAAACATCCAAATGATCAATTTTGGGGAAAAAATTATGTAGAGATCTTCATAGGGAAATATCCAACTTCAATTAGAGGGTCGTTTGATCCATTAGTGTCTAAAAAATGGATTTGTACAACTAAAAAGATATTTTATGTTCTCTAATGATTATAACATGGTAATTTCATCATAGAATTCTATAATTTGGATGTATAATCTGATCAATTGGGGGACCTTATCAACAACACTAGGAAAAGAAATGAAATTGAATCCATGGAAGGGGATGAGTTCATGAATTTATTTTCCAGTAATTACATTACTTGTTTTCTTTAATAAATGATAGAGAATGAGTAGGTTGAACTTAAAAAAAATGTGATGAATTCATTGGAATCTACGAAGAAAATTTAACAAGACATTCATGGTATGCTTGTGGAATTATTATCCAACATTGATTTAAAATTGATTAACTCTTCAGTGACAAAAAAATGAGTCTCTGCGGGGAATTAACGATATGAGACGTTAATATCTATGAGTAAATAATTTTATGTTCTCTCAAGTATGTAATATAGATCAGAGTAACCCATCGTTCATATGGGTTTGATTATAAGTGAAAAAAGGAATAAATAGGAAAATATAAAGATCACACTAAAATGAAGATGATTTTTCCTTATGCTCAAGGCGTGGAAATAAACATATAGGCTAATGTCTTAAATGGTATATTAATTTATTTAAGTGTGTAATAGAAATTATTCAAGCAGTTTAATGCTTAAGTGACTATAAAATGATGTCTAATGATGCAAATAGAGAAGATGATACACAGAATGAACCTCCTACACGTCAATGAACAAAGTGAAAGTAAATGGGGGAATTATTCCAATAAATTCCCTAATATAAGGGTTATTGATGATGGCCGATCGTAGCCAACTCTTAAGGCCACAGAAAAAGGAATGCCACATGTGATTCCTATCTGTGATGTGGAGTATAATTATGAATTGGTGAAAACTACACATACTATCCATTATAAAGCATAAAATATTAAATTTGATTCTGCATCAACCCACTCTTTTATTTCTGAATAATATTATATGGGTATTTCAATATTACCTCATAGATTATATGTATATTTAGTCATGACAACTTCTATAGGCACGATGGTCACATCACAAAATTATAATTCTTCACTGGTGTAATATTATGGGAAAGTGATTCCTATAAATCATGTGAACCAACCTATATTGGATTTTGATGTGATTTATTGCATATATTGGCTTTCTCTCTATAGATCTCTTATCAAATTCCAAGGAAGGGAAGTCACATTTCATATTCCAGCATAATCATGTATTATCTATCGATGCATGGTTGAGTATGAACTTGTAGTGAAAATTTAATCCATTTTGTGGATCTTCATCCCTATAAATGAATGTTATCTATACCAAATTGTTGGGGATAAACATAGAATTAAGAGCACACCTCTCGTACAAGAGTTTGATGATGTATTTGTAGATGAATTTAAGGATATTCTACCAGATCATCTTGTTATGTTTTCAATAGAACTCATACCATGTGCTATTCATGTTTCCAAGACACAGTATAGAATGAGACCAATAAATTTGTAGGAATTTAGGAAGCGATTACAAGAGAATCATGACAAGGGATTCATATGACCTATTGTTTCACAGTGGGGAGAACAAGTTCTTTTTTATACGATGAAAGATGGATCAATGGGACTCAAAATTTATTATCGAGAACCTAACAAGATCAATATCAAGAAACAATATCCTCATCCTCATATTAATGACTTATATGACCAATAATGAGGATCTCAATAATTTTTCAAGATTAATCTTCATTCATGATATCATCAATTATGGGTCAAGAAGGAGGATGTACCAATGATGACATTCTATACAGGGTATGGACATTAATAATTTATTGTAATGCCTTTCGGTCATACTAATTACCCCACTCTCTTCATGGAGCTAATTAATAAAGTGTTTTGAGACAATATTGATTAGTTTGTGGTACTCTTTATATATGATGTTATTATCTATTCAATGAGAATGAATGAACATGAATATAATGTCAGAATTGTACTGAAGACCCTGAGAAAGTAGAAAATTTATGACTGTATTTTCCAAATGTGACTTTTGGGTTAAAATGTTTTAATTTTTGAGTCATAGAATCCCATGAGAGGGGATATCTATGGATCCACACAATTAGAATTTATTGAATGTTTTCCATGAACAAAATCGATAAATGAGATATGAAGTTTTCATAGATTAGATGATATTATCAATGTTTTGTGAAATATTTTTCCCTATTATCTAATCCACTAAACAAGTTGACTTTTCAATGAGTTATCTTCATTTTTACAGAAGAATGTGATGATTGTTTCGAAGAGATAAAAATAAGTTTATCCGGTGCACTTGTTCCCACACTGCCTTGTAGTAGAGAATGGTTTCTGAACTATAGTGTTGTATCCAAAAAGTTGTTGGGAGGTGTTCTTTTGAAAAATGATATTGTGATAGACCATACCTCACACCAATTGAATATACTTGAGATAAATTACCCATATAAGGATTTGGTGTTAGTTTTGATAATATTTTCATTAAATATGTGGACACATTTTCTTTATAGTGAAAGGTGTGGTATTTATGATGATAGTAAGATTTTAATGTATATTGAAACACAAAAGAAGATTAGTATGAGTCAAACAAGATAGTGGGATTTGATTAAAGATTATGACTACTCAATACATTACCACCCTTGGAAAGTAGACATGGTAGACAATTCTTTGAGTCAATGGGACCATGCTATCCTTTCCATGATGAGGATTAAAAGAGATCATATATTTATGTATTTGAAAACGATGGATCATAAAATTTTAATGGAATGAGAGAAATAATGTCTTTATCAAATGATTCCTCAACAATCTACACATGTGACCATTAAGGAGTTCATAATGAAGATGTTCTGTGAAAAATTATGTTGAGAAATGTCCCTAAATTGAGCATTGACTATGACCGAATAATATGGTTTAGGAATAAGTTTTTTATTCCTCTAACAACATAATTAATTAAAGATATATTGGATGAGGCTCATAGTTCTCTATTATCTATTCATCATGGGATTATAAAGATGTATAGTTACCTAAATGAGTAATTTTGGTTGGATGTCATGAAAATAGTTGTTTCTGTACATGTCTCTCAGTACATGGTTTTTCAGAAAGTTAAGGATGTGGGGCAGAAGTATAAGGGGATGTAACAACCATTACCCATACAAGAATGGAAATGGGAAAACATCACTATGGACTTTGTCATCGGAATTCCCAAAACATATAGATGCCATAATTATATATGGGTTATAGTTGATTTCCTTATAAAGTTGGAAACTATTAGATAGGATTTCTACCTTGATCATACTGAAATTATATATACAAAGGATGTGGTAATATTGCATGGCATACCTCTTTCAATTATATCTGGTCAGGATCAAAGTTTTACCTCGATGTTCTGGTGAATTCTTCTATAGGATTTGGATTTATAGTTAATTTTCATAATTATTTATCATTGTCAGACAGATGGTCATTATGTGGGAAAAAATAAAACTCTAGAAGGAATTTCTATAGCTTGCTCAATGGATTTAAAAGGATGTTGCGATCAAAATTGAACTTTGGTGTAATTTTTTAACAAACATATCATTCAGTCCAGTATTCAGATGGCTCTTTATAAAGCCACCTATAGAATGATGTGCATAACTCCAATTTCTGGGATGATGTTAGGGAAATAAAGATATTTGTACCTGATATTGTTGATGAAATGGGAGAAAATTAAAATATATTCGACAACATATAAGAGCAGCTCAGAGTCAGAAAAGAAGGTAAGATTAAAATTAATGAAAATCCTAGTGTTTAAAGATGGTGACAAGTTGTTTCTATGAATATCTCCCAAGAAGAGAGTAATGAGATTTGGAATGAAGGGAAATTTGAGCCTTAGGAATATCGCCCTTTTGAAATTCTAGATCTTGTTGGGATTGTAGCTTACTAATTGTGACTTCCATAGAATCACTCCTAATTTCAGGATGTGGTCAATGTATCTCTCTTAAGAAATTACAGACCCGATCCTTCAAATGTACAAAACTCCTATGACATAACATTGGAGCAAGATCATTCTTACGAATAACAACCGATAGAGATTTTGGATCATAGAAAAAAAGTTCAACAAAAAATACAACACGCTTGGTTAATGTTTACTGTCAGAATGAACCATTTGAAGAAGTTATGTGGTATCTTGGGTATGTGATAAGGCATAGGTATTGTCATCTATTTGTATCCATGTCATGAATGTTGAGTGAAAAAATTATTTTAAGGGTGGTAGAATGTATAACCCAGATGTTTTTATGAATTATTTTTCACTAAAGAATTTGTATTCCATATATTTTATTGAATGAAATCATGATTTTAAATGAACAATGGGATGCCCTTAATATAAAATGACCCTTATAACCTAGTCGTTAGCTCATCGGGAATAAAAATAAGTAACTTCTAAAATTGTATAAAAAATATAATTCAATTATATAATTGATTTATATATTTTATACATTTTTAGAAGTTCATTATATTTATTCCCGTTAACCTGGAAGATAGGTTATAATTTTAATTTTTTAATAGCATCCCCCAGTTCATTTAAACTCATGATATCATGCAATTAAATCAATTAAGTTAAAATTATTTATAGAAAAATAATTCATTAAGACATCCTGGTGTCATATTCTACCCACCATAAATTGAATTTCGCCCTTGAAATTATACACATGGATAAAAAAAAGATGAGTATACCTCTATCCCATCACATTCTCAACATCCCATATTGCTTCATCAAATTGGTGGTCCATAGAAAAACTTTAACCAAGCAACTGGACTTGTTTTGTAGATCATTTTCGATATGATAAAAAATATCTATCAGTTTTTATTCATTATGACCATTGATCTTTATCAATCTATATGGTTATTTACGCTCTTCCTCAATTCCCGAACCATCACCTATGTTCACCTGCGTAGATACCTTGTAATAATTTACATTGGGTAAATTTTATTTTCCAACAATTCTTTTTTAAAAGAGATTTTTAGACTTCATTTTTATGATGTGATTTTCAATGAAATTTACTCCATTTATCAATCATTCTATAAAGTAAAAAAATTTTAATGGAAAAGTAATTTTATTGGGAAGAGAATCCAAGACCCTGTGTTTTTTAAACGGTATATTTTTTTAAATTTCATCGATTTCTTATGTTGTATGCTACACTAAGATAATCTTGCTCTATACAAAACATAGGCTTCGATTGCTATATACGCAACACTATGCTTGGATTATTCTACACACAGTTTCATGTTATGTTGATATAATTCATTTCATATACAGTCGAGTATAAGTGAACCACTAAATATTATAACCTTGTAATTATAATGGAAGGTAAGAATAGTATTAACATTCTTATGAAAAACTATTTATATTCATATAAGTGAGTTTATAAAATAATAAAATAACTTTAGACGGATTATTTAATGGATAACATATGTAATATACTCAATGTAATGTTTAAAATTAATTGTATATGTTTTATAAACACGATATGATGAACATTTTAATTTTGTTTAGAGAAAGAAAGTATTTATTTTAAAATACATTTTTGCTACCTATTGATGGTGCAACCATTTTAAATATGGGTTTTGAAACATTTTTATATGAAATTTGACAATATAAACTTATTATTTAAATTTGGAATATATAAATATACTTTGGTTGAATTTTTGTTAACTTTATTATATGTTTCATTTTTTGATGAATATTAAAAATAGTAATTGAAATCTTTATTATATTTCATGTAATTACATAATAAAACATCATTTTGGTTTAGTTTTACCATTTAATTAGTAAATTGTTACCTAATTATGGTTTTCTAAAATTATTTTATACATTAAGATATAATAAAAACGTTTTCAATTAAAAAGTGGTCATTTTTATAGAAAAACTATTTTCCTAACATTTTAGCTGTTTTATTTTAATTTTAATTATGAAACATTTTTGTTTTGAATTTTGAAAAACAGATATCAAATTTGGATTTAGTAGGTCTAAAATTGGTATGTAGTTCCCATTTATGTTAGACTGCTCTAAATAGTAAACATAGTTAATTTTGTTACCACGATAAAGGGTAAATTATGTAATATAGGTTAAAATTTAAATAATAATGACTATAAAATTACCAGAATAATGAAAAAAATTATTAGATTAATGCAATTCGACCCTTAGCACATAAAAATAGATATTATTTCATTTAATGGAAAATTTTCCTTGAAAATGACTTAATTGATATTTAAATCAAATAAAGACACACAATTTCATTTTCTTTGTCTATAATATATATTATTTTTCAACACACACAAAAATGGGTGGTATGAATAAATAAAAATGGTAATTTTTTAATTAATAATTATATTAACCTAATATAAATTTAGTTTTTTCCTTATTTAGGCCATTTAAGATATATTATGGTTTTTATAATATTTTATTTAATGAAAATTTAAAGGTGTCGCATTCACATTTTAAATAATATATAAATTTTTTTAAAAATTTTATTTAGAAGATATAATTGACAATAAATACTCAACTTAAATTTAAAATCATTTTCTATATCAAGGTAATTTATTTTTAATTTTTAGGAAATAAATAATTACTATAAAGGGTTATAAATTGATGATGCAGAAAATAATGAAATGATATAAAACCAATAAAATAATATTATTAAAAAGGTATAAAATATTAAAATTCCAAAAAACGTTCCCCAATATTATTTTTAGAGTATATATCTACCATAATCATCAAAGGGTCGAGTTAGTGACCATTGGGAGGCTTATATATGAGATTGAGACACTTGTATTATTTTATCTGAAGTGATATTAAATTTGTCACATTCATATTTTAATAAGTATACCATATTAAATGTTATATTTTCCAAAATATATATTCTACTCCATGTAGTCCCATGAAATATATTATATTTATAGTTATATTTTCATTTTTATTTTTATTTTTTCTGTAGCAATGAATTGTATTAAATAATTACACAATACTGATGTATTAATAATTTTTTTAATAGAAATATCAAATTAAATTTATTAAAAATCATAAAATAAATATAATTTAAGCGAAATAAAATTTATATTTTATTTTATTTATGAAATAGACCCCATATGGATATAATAAATTTTTTGTGGATAAAGTCTTATTTTGATATTTTTAAAAATCTATGAATTTAATAGTATCAAAATTGACAATGTTCGTTCATTGTTAAAACAATGATTTATTAAATTATTTAAAAATACTAAAAAAATATTTAAAAAAATTAATTTTCATTATAAGGTGTAAAATTATTTATATTTTAAATTAATCATTTAATTTACAGTAAATATTTAAATACTTAATCCATTTAATATTGAAATACTTGTTACCCTTGATAAAATTAAATTGAATAACTAAGTGTTAACATAAATAAAAATTGATAAACCTTACATTAATATGTGTCCAAATATTATTGGTTGATGATATTGGATCCTTATGTTATCTTATATTTGAAACTACAAAACTTTTGAGGTTTTTGGGATGTGGTTTAATTTTATTATAAATTACTATTTTTGGAGATGCCAAATGTGACCCTCAACACAATTTAAAATGGGAACATCCTCTCCCATAATTGCTACTCACATTGAGAAATCATGATTGAAAAACTAATTCCCATATCCATTATCATCATCCTTAGTCACATTTTAGAGTTTATGGTCATCTAAAAATTCCAAATCTAGTTCCTTTAATTGGATACTTGGAGGGAGCTCAATGAAGAAGAAGTAATCTCATCTATTGATTCTTTCAAATTATATATACATAAATCTCTTATTCAAGAGTTGAATCTGTTATAAATTTATAGCTATAGTTTAAAATATATATACTGAGATATTATTAATATGATGGAAAACCATATTCCCCCTTCTATCCATCCTTTGAGATACGAAATCACTACGCGTCTGTATGTGTGTCTTACCATCTCCATGTGGTGGTGTAATAAATTTTTCTCCACCACATGACTTGGGTAAGTATAATTATTGAAATAATTACAATAAATAATTATTATAACATGTTATTTATTATAGAACAATATATATACCATCCACTTCTATACCTTTTCATAATTAATAGAATGATATCATCGCATGTGAATACATACAACCCAATGTCTTCATGATGCGATTTGATTCATTATAAATGATATCCATTAATAATGATTATATAAAAGTATATAATGACTTAATATGAGTTATATACGTGAATATAATATTTTAATGATATAACTATGACCTATTAGGGATAACATTAACTTATTATATGAAACATGCATAATAAAATGATGCAAATGACAGACGAATAACGAATTATAATGAAATTTTATTATAGAGAAGATGTTTATATGATCAAAAATGATATAAAAAACTATGATTATAGAATAATTCATTGATATCATTTAAGTCAATATATAGGAGGTCTAGATACATACAAAGGATTTCAGACTAAAGGTATGGGATTATTTTGCCTCACTTTTGTTTCTGTGGGACATATGCCTTATACACCACCTATTTATTTTGAGTGGTGTTTATACATCCTATGAATATTTTTTTATTCCTATTAGGAATGTTATTATAATTATGTTTTCATATATTTTTATATATTTCATCTTTCATAAGATTTGACTTATTATAAATTGGCAAGGGATAATTTTACAATAACATTATTTTCTGAGATTGTTTATACAAAAGCAATGACTGGGGTATATTTATCATCCATGTACATGTTTCATAAGTAAACATTATATAATAATATTTATAATCTTATAAAATTTATTATTGTTAATTTTACCCATTGGTGAATTTTTTAAGTGTTATATATGTAATATTTTGTTTTTTAGAAAGAGGTACTTTTTTAAATTTCTTTAATCAAAATATAATTTTTGAATTTTCTAGAAAAAGTACAAGGAGAATATTTAGATATAATAATGTGATTAATTTTACTTCATGAAGTCTTAAAATAAAATTCCCTTCATTGATTTTGTAAGAGAACATTAAAGAATTAGGTAGTTGGTGACTTATTTAGACACCCTCTATGTTTTCTACAACGTTCAAAAACATACATTTAGTAGGTCTCATCACATAGGTGATGGTGAAGAGTCCTCTATTACTAGTGTCCAGAGGACGTATGTGTATAGATATTATCTTCACCACTTAGAGTGTGTGTGGTCCTATAGTCAGAAGTAGTATCCTACCTATTTAACATATGGCCATGTTTCTCTATTTTTAATTATATTTGAGTTACAAATGCATGCCAATGATTTTGAACCCCTTTTCTGATCAGCTGAATTTTCATAAACCATTATATGTAATGATTCTTTTAAGAAATTTATTTATAAATATTCCATTATTTTTAAACCCATTTTCTTAAATGAATTTTTTCTTTATTTTTAAATTTATTAGGCTGATTTTTTAGAAAATTTTAAAATTCCAAACATGGTTACTTTAAAATTGGAAGATAGTTTTGGTTAATAATTTACTAACAATTGTTATAGAATATAAGGTTAGAACATACTAGGATTTTTAGCTCACACCCTACCTTTTCCATATAGTGTTTTTATATTATCTCCATATAGGTTCAAGGCAATGGAAATGATATCTTGGTGGTGGGTCCTACTGTTGAACCTTAGTGTGGTGAGTTGTGTCAATGAGGACATTGGTTGTTTTTCCCTAATTTGGTATTTGAGTTGTAGTACCATGGTATTGTTTTCTCTTTATTGTTTCTAGAACATAAAATCCATTAGAGTTTTCTTTTTATATGCATATTACCTTTCTTCTTTTTATTCCACTTAGTTAGTGAAAAAATCTTTCCCACATCAAATTTTTATAATGATGTGTTCTAGTCACCGTCCCATGGGGATTAGGAACACCCTTCAGGTTGTTTTAGGCTCGGAACAGTTATGAGGTTAACAAGACACTCACGCTAGTTCATGACATTCTTAATGTCATTTTTACCCATTTTTTGCTTTTTAATAAATTTTTTCGAAGGAATTTTTCCGTCATTTTCCATTTGATTTACATTTGTAAAAAAAGAAAGGGGAGATTGTCTTTTCATACAATGTGAATTTATTATTACACTTTCACAATACGTTATTTCAATGAACCCGCCATTACAATATTTCAAGAAAATTTTCAATTGAATACATTTCTATTAAAATTGAATCACATTTTGAGAAAAGAAAAAATTTATTAAGAAGAATGGATATGTTCCTCATTAATTAATTTCCATTATTTAATAAAAATTATTTTTTATCTAAGATGAAATTATTTAAATGAGGTTAATTTTTTACCCTTATTTTTACTATGATTTTTTCATTTGTAAGATTGAAATAATTTTATGAAATTTATTGCTAATGCCCTGACCATAGATACCCAGATTCGGTAAATTATTGCATAAAAATGGCATGATCACAAGGGATTATATCCCAAAAGACAGATCGGTTTAGTAGTCTTGGAAGTACTGGATAAATACATAAGTTTTACATTACATAATTAAATGAAAAAATAAAACATTTTCTCCTTTTAACACATTAATATCCCTTAGAAAATCCCTACAAGTCAGTTATAATAGACTTCTTCACATCCTGGGAGAAATAAAACATAGAAAGGGGTGAGATCAGGTCCTTTGTAAGGATAAAAATATAGAAGAAACAGTCATAAATAAGCATAAACAATTAATAAAATAAATAAGACTAAAAAACAAGTCTTATAAACTTGAACTTCATTATAATATGGATTATAAAAATAATATAATTCCATTTTCTTTTTCACATGGATATTCTACAAGTCTAATAATCACATGTAATATCAACAACCAGTTTCATAATGATAGAATGCATAATGCTGGACATCATAACCACAGGGTCAAGGCCTCATGCCAAGACTAAAAATAATATTATTTCAAGGCCCTGTTCCAAGACACTAGTTTTTCTCATGAGACCTAATGATTCATCGAGGAGCTATAGTGGGCTCCACTCTTCACTAAGTGAGTCCAACGGATTCCTCATATAAAAAGGTGGAAGCATAACATAAACATTCATATTAAAATTACATAAAAAAATTTAATAATTTCACCATAAAACATGAATAGTATAAAAATAACACATCCATAGTCAAACATATCACAAAACCTTCAATACAATATGTAAGATTGTATCATAATAAACTAACTTAAAACAAGTGTAAAATCAATCATTGTATGTTGACATAGATGAAATCAAAACCATGTGAGAAAAATACCTCTTTCTATTTTGAAATAATTTAAATGTAATTTAATTTTAAGAGAAAATATTTATTCATAAAATATTATTATAAGATTTTATGGGAAGCTTCTAAGGTGTTATAATGGTGGAAAATTTATGCACCTAGTGTATAAGTTAAAAAAAAATTCTTTCCATTATTTTTTCAAAAAGGTCGTAAAGGACCTTTTTGGAAAATGACGTAAATATTCCTTTATAAAAATATTATAAAAAGCCAAAAAAAACGTATAATTTACTTTATCCCATAGTCTTGTAAATGGAAAAAATTTTTAAATAAATTTTTAAGAAACACAGATGTGGATAATGAGGAGGTCCTGGTAGATACTCACATACAAGCAACCTAAAATAACGAAGAGATTGTAGAATTAACCCTTATATTTTACTTTTACTTGATCGAATGTATGTTAAACTAATGTATAATAGTTAAATAATTATTATTAAATTATACAAGAACCTGATAAATAAATATGATATCATATATCATCTTCAAATATTTCTTTGTTGATAATATTTCAGTAGTATCATCGTTTCAGGTGTTAACTGATTCATTTTCCTTTATATGATTGATTACATGAGCCATGTTTGTTATGGATAGTATGTATTTGATTCATATACATAATTAGATTATGTTCATAAACATTATTTTTAATCATAAAATGAAAAATAATCTTGAATAATAATGATGGGGAATGAATTTCATCGCGTTTGTGGAGACGGTAATCCGTATGTACGCATGAGCGAAAATATCATTATATTGATGCTAAAATCATATGTAATTGGTTGTTATATCATATATACAGAATCATTAAAATTTTATATTTATTATTTACATCAGTTATATTCATTTTTATACCCATCCAAATAATGAAGTGTTTGAATAACAAACTACACCACGACGTGTATAGGGTAAGCCGTACGTACGCATGTATGGTGACTTTGTTAATTATAGGATTGATATAATAATGAATATGTTTGTGCAATATTTATAACAACATTAAAATATTTAGATGTTTTTGGAGTTATTATTTTGGTATGTAAACAACAATGAAAATGGAAGTGGAAGAAGAAGATAACATTGTAAGTTGTGAGGAAATTATTACCTCTTCTTTGGGTTCTTCCTATTGATTTGATCAAAAGTACTCTATAGGTTGGATTTATGTTCAAAGGAAGTAATATAAGATGAAGTGAGTGATGTTGGGAGTATATTTGGAAAGGGTTTGGCTAATAAAAATGTCTTTAGAGCTTTGATTTTGAGAGAAGGGGAAGTACCTTTTTTATAAGAGAGGTCAGAGTCACTTTAGAAAAATACTGAAATATTATTTTATTATACATTCATATTCGGTTTATGGTGGATCCAAAGGATTTTTATTGATTCCAAGGTGTGCATGAATCTAAAACATCTCAACCATTAGATCGTAGATAGGATTTTCTCACCATATTAACCTTATGTTTTAGATTTAACTCTTAGTTAACAGGATCAACTTTTACCATGTATTCGTGTATTATTATAATAAATGGTTAGTAAATTTACTAGAAAAAAACAAGATAACCCCATGTGGTTTATTATTGATATATCTAACCATATATAAGTCCTTTTCCGGATCCTTATATTCTTATTACTATTATATCAATTAATAATATAATATTTGTTTTAAAAACTCATTTATGTCAATTTTGACACTATTTAGTATTTGGTTTTTGTGAAAGTCATAATAACATGATTATTTGGAAAAAAAATTCATTCAATAAACCCTAACATGTCATATTAATCTATAAAATTCTTGGAATTCATATAAATATCAATTTTTATTTATAAAATCTTTATAATATCAATTGTTTTAATCTTTCATTAATAAGCTAATTACTACATCATCGTTGTGTCATAAATAATTTGATTTATTTAATGTCTATAAATTATAAATAAAATAAAATTATGTTGGAAATATTTTTATATGTATAATTAATATTAATAGTCAAATCCATCTTATGTATAACACCATATTAAAAAAATTCATCATTCAACTTTGAATTTAACACTTTTAACTCTTCTTTAAATAAAATAATAATAATAAACCTAATCTAATCCAATAAAACAAAAAGGATCACATTTTTTTAAAAGAATTATTTTCGTTGAAATAAACTAATCCAATAGAATTATGACATGTTTTAGATAATTATAATATCATTTTTTACCTTTAATTACCCTATTTACTTTTAACAGTGGTAAAAAAATGTAAAAAAAATACTCCAATTTTTTTTTTATTGAACCAAATTTTACTTAATGATTTCATCCATGTCTCTCAAATTTTTTAAATTCAATTCATAGAAAAGGTAAAATTATGTTTTATGCCTATTTACAAATGCGCTTAAAAGGTGGGTAAAAACGGTAAAAAATCAAATTAATTTTATATATGAAATCTTATTATAAAATGACTCCAATGAATTACATTGAAAAAATATAGGTATTATGTATCTATTTTGACATAAAATAAATTTAAATAAAATTACCAATTATTTAAATAAAAATTCAGTTTTAAAAAATAATGGTGTGTTATTAACCATTAATCAAAAAATGAATGTTTTCAGAAAAATACCAAAAATTCACCCTACGCTAATTTGGATATCCAGAATCCAATAATTATGTCCATTTTGAGAAATAAAATTTATAAAATTTCAAAAAGTGGGTATTAAAATTAATAACGGCTAGTTTGGTTGGTCGTTGTGTGCTAAAATTTGAAGTTTTGTAAAGCGTAAGAAATTTTATTATTCAAAGAGATGCATACAATGGATGCTTGGGGTGTCACACCATTTATTATATATGTATTATAATGAAATGATGTTTAAGACACCCATTTTTGTTACGTAGGATATGCTATGATGAATGATTTATGTTTTTGTGGAACATGTATGAATGATTTCATTTTGTGATGTGTGGGACCTATGTCTCCCTCCAATGCATTGGATAATAATTTTTATCCCATGAGATAAACATAACTTGAACAAAAAATACATCTATATAATTATTACATGGATATAATGATGAGTGGACTTGGCTCAGTAACGGACTGTATCCACTATGATGGTCTTTGAAATAATCATTGACTAATATGAGATGATTTTCTATTTTTATATATATCACTGCAATTTTCCGGTCTAATGTGATGAATTTTATGTTTATGTTTAACATTAATGTTTTATCACATGACATGAAATCATGATCTTTTATATGCCGGATAATATTTTAATATGTTTTGTTTTTATGTCCTGTGAATATGATACGTTTGATATCTCCATTTTTTACCATTACTGAGCATTTGAGATCACCCTTTTATATGTTTCTTTTCCCTAGTTCATAGAGAAGTGAATTATGTAAGATATGTAAAAAATAAATCCTATTATGAAGAAATAAGCGAGAGATAATGTAGATGTTTTATGAACCAGTTATTTATGATTCCATATTTCTAAAGATAATATACTTATACAGTCCAGTGACATCTTTTTTATATTTTGTATCAAATATTTTTCCATTTCGAAGTAATATAAATCTATGAAAAGTATGGTTTGTTATAGTTGATATTAGAGAAAATGTATAGACATCCTTTGGATACAAGGATACGAAATCCATAGTAAGAACCCAAAGTATATGTGGAAGAATTGGATACAATCCTATTGTTTTAGAAATGATCATGAATACCCAATGTTAATACCAAAAGTGTCCTAAAAATAAAAATTAATTCTTCATTATGTGGTTTTCCCATTATGATTTTTGTTTCTCACAGTACGATTCTTGATTTTAGTCAATGGGTAAAACCTGATAGAACTACATTAATAGTAAATGTGATGGGAAATGCAATGATTGTCCTCCTAAGAAACCAAATTTCATGGGATCTAAAATGAAAAATATTATAGATATTATCACATAGATTTATCACTCTATGAACCATAATGGACTTCCAAATGAGCAAAGTAGGGAACAAAATTTTTTTGAGTCCATCATGAGGCAACACCCACCTTCTTTCAGTAGCTCTTCTAATCCATTAGTGGTTGTATAATGGATTAGTACCACTAAAATGATATTTTCAGATCTCCAATGTTCAGTACATGATAAATTCATCTTACCAGTATATCTTTTGGAATGTGAAGTTGATCAATAGTGGTACCTTATAAATAATATGAGGCAAAGATCATAAAAAATTTTCCTGGAATAAGGATTACATGTTAATAAGAAACAAATCCTAATGAAATGAAGAAAATAAGCATTGATATCATAATATATGAATAAACCATGGAATTTCTATAAGGAAAATAAAAAATAATATTTTTTTAATAGTATCCAAGGCATCACATCCAATACCATCAAAGTGAAAAAGTCATAAATTAGACTGAGTTCACTATTCATTCTAGCAAGGTATTACTAAACCATATTTAATTACCATTTGAGGCCTATATTAAAAAACCATATTTACATTACATTATATTAATTTATTTATCATTATATATAAATCATTACCCAATTAATTGGAATGAGGTATATCTCACACTTATATCACAGTGATATAATATTCACGCATACCACAAGAAAATAGATAATTCATAACCCATGAAATGAAATGGGTTTCATAAAATACATCATCATAGAATAACTCATGGAGAAAATTCATTAGTATCAATCCATAATAAATTTAAACCATTAGAATAATTAATAGTAATTGTATCATTGAGTGATATCCCCAATAAAACATAAGTAACAACAAATAACACGGTCTTAGATGGAAAATAATTTTGAGAGAACTCTTGAAAAATGTTCTTGAGGAAGATATCCCTTTTTATTTAAAAAATTCATTTCATAACATAAAATATTTTCAAATAAATTTTAAATAACTTTTTTAAATTATAATAGAACAATTTTTAATGATAAAACATTTCTTTAAAATCATTTCCCTCTAAAATGAGCTGAAGAGATATTTTAAAATCATTTCTTGAGGAAAATAATCTTTTAACTTTTTAAAGTGTTCCTTACTTCTTTTAAACATTTTAATTAGAATCACCATTAAATAATAACAGCAAAATACGTTTTAAATATTGTAAAACTAAGAATATTTAAGATATTAAATGTCAAATGGTAGTATATACCTCTCTTATTAGAATATCGGGGTATAACAGAACATGTATCTAAAAAAAGAAAATTAGGACAAAAAATACCTTACTCATTCGGTATCATATGAACCGTAAACCTCATGAAATATATATCAAAAATATGTGTATCTAAATACATATGAATTATAGTAAAAAGGAATATAATTCTTTCATGGGATGTATTTAAACCACCGAAAAAATTAGTGGTTAATAAGGCATGTATCTCAAGGGAATAAAAAGTGAGATGAAATTCCCTTACCTTAGGTGAAAGTTCCTTTGTACATATCCAAAACACCTGTATAAAGGATAACATAATGTTATTATATTATTACATAACTATTTTTATATTTATTATGTAATATATGATCATATTATCACTAGTTTAATAATTTTTCATTTTTACTCTTCTATTGAGTGTTAATTGTTTCATCTTTTCTATGCATGTTTTGTTGCATAAGACCAAAATATTCATCAATGGTTATACTTTCATGTTTTCATGAATTTAATTATGTTAGTATATATCATATTTATTCAATATATAAATTTATTTTATCCTCAATTACTGCTTAATAAGGAAAATGAATCTCATCAAGTCACTGAGATGATTGTCCGTACAAACGCACAAGCGATAGTATCATTTCCATAATAGTAATAATTTTGGTAGTGAATGGTATGTATGTTGATTCCAGGATCAATATATTATAATAAATAATATATATTTCTGTTACTTCTATCATTATACCCATCTAAATAAATTTTCGATGAAAAACATATTATAACATGGTGTGGAGAAGGTAGGTCGTACGTATTCCCACATGTTTATTTAATTTTTTCATTTGATTGATTGATGGTGGAATATTGTTATTACAAAACAATAATAACATCTCATAATATAAGTAACAAAAAATTTATTATATAATAATTGTAAAAACATAAGAATAAAATGTAGAAGAAGACATGATTTAGAAAAGTCGGTTAGGAAGTTACCTCTTCTTCGACGATCACTCCCTAAATCTCATCTTAGGAACAATTGAGTTGGTATTTTGAGAAGACCATAATCATTATAATATTAAAATGTATGTTTATATGGTACAATTTTATTGTTTTTCATGCTTCATGGCTCAACGGGTTGGGAATATTTGAGGGAGGAGGTTCCCTTATATAATTATGTTGAGGGGATCTTTTGGAATTTAAAAATCCATTGATTTATAATAATTTCAAAATCAATCCAGATACTTCCAAAATGAGATGTATATGAATATATGATATTTTAATATTGTATTATCATTATCCAATAATATTAAGTCATGTTTGGTTGTAAATTTTAACATTATCTATTTAACTAACCATTAATTATCTATTTTATTTTTTTACTATGGTAGGAAATTTTCTAATATTAAAAGTTTTTATGTTTTCTTATTTTGTGTAAACTAAACCATAAATGAATAATTTGGAATATTTTGTACAATATTTTTTTTATTTTATATTTTTAAATATGTCTTATTATTTTTAATTAATTTAATAAAACAATATTTTGACAAAATATCAATAGTATCAATTTTCACACTATTCCATTCATGGATTTTAAAAAATATCAAGATAAAATTTGAACCACGAAAAAAATATTATATTACATCCCTATAGTTTCAAGGCCATCTATTAAATTCATTTTAAATATTAAATAGAATTTTTTTATTTATATTAATATTATTATTATCATTCATTTGATATTTTCTTAATTAAATAATTAGTACATCAGTTTCAATTAATAATACAATATATATATATTCTCATATAAAAATTAATAATATAATATCATGATAAATATAAAAAATTATATATTAAAAAATTATATGGATAACGTAATATATAATTTTTTTAAACCTATAATTAATATCATATATTATTAAAAATATGAAAGGTCGGTTTTGAATCTACATTAATTAAAAAATATAACGGTAATATTTTATTATATGTGGTCCCAAATGGTTAATAACACATTCCACGGAAGATTATGGTGGAGATATAAATGACCAAAAATAAATTTTCTGCTATTTTTATCTCTTTATAGTTTTTATCATTTTAATATAAAAATTAATTATTTTTCATAAATTAGATAATTTACGCATCATCATTGTATAATATATTAATGTAATTATAGTCTCAATAAATTATAATAAACTTCCATGATATAGATAATTTAGTTATATTTATGTATAATATATATTAATGTTATTTATCATTTTTATCAATATATTAAAATTATTATACCTATAATAAAGAAGAGGGTGAAATTTTGTCACATTCATGACACTTTCTTTTATTTTAACAATATTAAAATAAATTTCATGTAATAACCCATTAAATAATTTAATTATACTCTTATATGTTAAGGGTAGATTTTAAATCATCCAATATGATTTTTTAATGTGTTAGGGTAATTGGACTGTCCTCATCATATTAATTTATTACAAAAAATACTTGATTTACCTTCAACTGTGTTAAATAAAAATTAATGTAATTATTATTCAAAATATCCCAAAAAATAAAAGTAACCTATTAACATAATTTAAAAATAAAAATTGAAAATTGCGAAATATATTTCCCAAAATATGAAACACAAATGTTTCATTAATTTAATTAACATTAATCTCAATGAAGGAATGAGAAAATAGTTTTTAAGATGTAAAAATCATTAAAATATTAGCATGTGTTTATATGAAATATTATTGTGAAATTATGTCCAATGACTAAATTAGGATTATATTTCAAAAATTATTATAATTATATTTTTTAACCAATTAACAATATAATCTAGGAAGATGAATTAACTAGATAAAAATGGATTTTTGAATTAAAATGTAATATTTTTATCACAATTCATTAAAATAAGAATGTTTCCAAAAAATACCAAAAAATTATGCTAACAAAATTTTGATGTCACACATGATAAGAAGAAGTTTATTTGATAAATTTAACTTATAAAATTGTCAAAAAAATACAATTAAAATTGGTGTTCCATCAAAATTTGGCAGAACAACATTCATTAAAAAATACTTCTTTTATCTGAAATATTGACATTGTTCTAATATCATGTCTAAAATACAAATATGATGAATTGTAAATAATAAATTTAATATATTACACATATATTTATTTAATAAAAGACATTAAGAGTGATTTTATAATTTTATAAACTCACTTCTTTTCATTTATATTGTTTTTTAGATAAACGATTCCTTTTATTTTAAAACGTTTTTATTTTCTTTTATAATTAATTTCTCCCAAAAGAAATATTATTTTATTCATAAATAATTTAATATTATTCATTAATTCTTATATAATTTTAGGTTGAAAGGATAAAAAATAATGTTTAGTAGTTCTTTTAAACTTAGTTTTACGTAAAATGAATTATATGAAAATAAATTGAAATTGTGTCTAACACAAGCCAAGCATAGTTTTGCGTATACTGAAAGATAAGACAATAATGTGTGTACAAAAAATAATCCTGGTGTAGTGTACAAAAAAAGACATAAAATAAATTGAAAATAATATATCTAATAAAATATATAGGTGATACAATAAATCCCCATTAAACTAAATTTCACCGTTAAAATTCACCGGGGTTGTAAAAGGATAGAAACCCATAAAGAAAAAAGGATTAATAAAACTATATTTTTAAATAAATGATATTGAAGTATGATGGATACCTAATATAATAGCTTCTAGGGACCCTTGTATAAAAAACATGGATATGGAAGAAAAAAATAACAATCATGTTCTGATGGAGAGATATAAAAAACATTTTTAGCTGAATGTTAATAATCTCAAAACAAAAAATTTGTGATGTGTTAAATGGTCTGTGATTTCGTAGGAGGAAAATTAAATGATTTAAAAAAAAACAGTTTTCATAGTTTTGTGGAATTATATTACTACATGGACTTGGATTTTAAATAAATATAATTTCATGAAATGTAGAGTTTCAACTATTAATATTTTTTCTCGTTTTCCATACCAATGAAAATTAACCAAGTTAATTTTTGTAATGCCCAAAAATAAAATAATTCTATTTAAATTATATGTACCTAATGATTCAAAATATGGAATTAATTTTTCAAAATTAAAAACACAAAAGATCAAGTTATTAATTTAAAATTATTCCCATTATTGGTAAGTGGAATCAAATATTAAAATTTAAAATAATAAAAATGATGGGAATGTTTCTACACCTGTTTTCATTGTGAAATTATTGATAATGACATAAATTATATTGAATAATAAAATTTATTATATTCATACATTAAAAATATTCAATATTATAATTGAACCTTATATATTATTTCGATGAAAAATGTTGTTTTTAATAGCAATATATTGATTTTTTACTATTCATCAAAACATAGAAGTTATGAGAAAAATATTAAAATTTCATCCAAAGTAAATTTTTATATTCCGCTACCGAATAACATTTTTTTTCTTCGATAAAAAAATTATTAATTTGTTAAAATATTAATTTAATGGGTGTTCATCATTAAAATGTGAAAGATTACCATTTCGAAAATATAGGATGTATACATGAAATAGGTTATATTAATACTCTATGAAAAAAATATCTATTTGGTGAACATAAAAAATATTTTAATAGGCAAAAAATACTTATATTTCATCAATTTAATTTACTAATAGTAATTCTCATAAATATACAAATATATAATTGATTAATATTTTTTATGTATTTTTTTATGTTAGTTATATTTATTTCGTCAAATGTAATAACTAGGTTATAATGGTAATTTTAAATTATGGCCATCTCTTGGTTTGTTTCAATTCATGATTTCATGCAATGCAATCTAGTGAGTAGAAATTATTCAGTGAAAAATATTTCATTAAAACATCCTAGTGTTACATTCTGCCGCCCTAAAATAGAATTCCACACTCAATATTCATCACTTGGATATAAAAAGATGAAGATACCATTGCCTCATAACATTTTCAGGTTCCCACGTAGCATCCTCAAATTTTTTTTTCACCTAAAAACATTAACCATGTGATTTACCTTGTTTCGTAGAAATTTTTTTCTACTATCTAGGATCTCTTTTGGTTATTCTTCATAAAATGATCTTTCTCTTGTAGTATGACATCTGAGTATACTATATGTGAAGGATCAAGTATGTACAGTCTTTGGATAGATACATAGAACACATCATGAATGTGATAGAGTTTCGGGGTAAGTGTCATTCATTAAGCTACATTCCCATTCTAATACTGAATTTCAAAAGGACTAACATACCAAGGGCTCAACGTTCCCTTATTTTCAATTTACATTACTCTCATCAATAGACATATTCATAGAATCTCCTTATCACCCACATCAAGCTATATTTATTTTCATCAGTTGTCAATATAACTTTCTAGGACATTGAGTTCTTTTAATGTGTTATCGAATAGATCTATACTTCTCTATAATTTAATTAAAAAGATCATTTTCTAAAATCTTTCTTTCCGCAAATTCATCCCATCAATATGGAGTTCTGTACATATTTCTAGAGATGGATTTCTTAGGATCCATCTAAATACTTGAGTGAATGATATTGTTGTATGAAAATTACACTATGGGTAGGTGTTGATCCCAACAACCTTGTAAATACATTGAGAAATCTCTCAACATGTATTCTAGATTTTTAATTTTCCTCTCAGACAGACTGCCTATCTGAGGATGATAAAACTTTCTAAAACAAAACTCTATTTATAGAGCCTGCTGATGTCATGGCCATAACATCAAGGGAATCCTTAGATCCAGATCAGATTAAATGGAAAGATGTACTACAGAAAATGTTACCACTTCCATTACATATATCCTAGCATGCTGATTAAGAGAGAAATACCCTTTAATAGAAATGATGTGTGATAACTTCGTAAGGTGATCAACTATAACCCATATAACATTGTGGCCTTATGATGTTTTGGTATGTCTGATTACAATTTCCATAGTGATGTTTTACCATTTCCATTATTGTATGGATAATGGATGTAAAATCTCTTAGACTTCTATTGCCCAAGATTAACTTTCTTAAAAACCAAGCATTGAGAGATATATTCACTAACACCTATTTTCATACCATCCCACCACAAATATATGTTCAGATCTATGTATATCATTATGAATTAAGGGTGAATAGATAATGGTGAACTATGAGCCTCATCCAATTTCTCTTTTAATTTTTGAAAGGGAGGATTACAAACCTGACCCCAAAACCTTATTATTCCATCGCAATCAAGGTTGAATTCAAGAAAACTTCTCAGCATTTTTTGTAGCTCAACATCTTCATTATGTGCCTCCTTAATCTTTTCTTGAATATATGGTTGAAAATTCATTTGAAAAAGACATGATTTCTCCACTTAAATTAAATATTCTAGACGCATAATTTTAGAATGAATAAATATTGGATCAATTGTGATCCTCATCATGAATAGGATAACATGACCCTTTTAACCCAAAACATTGACCACCTTGTTCGCTTTTCCAGGGTGGTAATAAATTGAGAAACCGTAATAAATAATATACTCCAACCATCTTATTTTATTCATATTAAACTTATTTTGTGGGAAAATATAATTTAAATTATTATGATGAGTAAAAATATCACACCATTCACCATAAAAATAATGACTTTTTATCTTTAAGGAAAAGATTACTGCATCTAACTCCAAATTTTTTGTTGGGTGATTTTCTCATCTATTTTCCATTATCACGAGTCAAAATATTTCACCATATCATTTTGAATGAAAACACAACTAAACCCTTTTTTGAATCATCAGTTTCGATCACGAAATCTTTCTTCACTACAAGCCAAATAGAGCACAACTGCACTAACTAACCATAATTTTGGATCCTTGAGTTTCACTTTACGTTCCATTGTCATCACAAACATAAATCCTCTCCAAGTCAACATGTGGATTGGATTAGATTAATGTGAAAAATAATTCACAAAACTTTGATAATATCTATCCAAACAAAGAAAACATCAGATCTTATTTTTAGGTTTGGTCCCATCGGACTTTGAATGACTTCTCTTTTTGTTGGATCAATAGAAATTCCTTATTATGAGATAATGTGACCAAACATGAATATTTCTAAATCCAAAATTCACATTTGGGAATTTTTTTAAAAATATTCTCATATATCAGGGACTCCAGTAAATTTCTCATCTAATCCTCATGTTCCTCATTTTTCTTTGAATATAAAAGAATATTTTATATAAATACTACTACAAACTGATCAAGATAGACAATAAAGACTGTTTTCATTAGATCCATGATGATAATGGGGGGAATTTTGTATGACCAAAATAAATCACTATATATTCATATTTTTCATACCATGTATGGAATTCCATATTTAGTATACCTCCTTCTTGAACCGTAATTAATGATATCCTAAACAAAGATCAATCATGAAAAACTGTTGATCTCATCTTACTTGGTTGAAAAGATCATCAATGTGGGGAATATGATATTTCTTCTTGATAGTGATCTTGTTAAGTTATTGATAATCACTATAGAGATTCATTTACACACCTTTATTCTTAACAAACATAACCAATTATCCCAAAGGCGACGTACTAGGTCATATGAATACCCAATGAAAAATCTCTGGTATTTTCTTCTTCAATTCATGAAACAAAATTGGAACCATTATATAAGGTGTCTTTGAAAAAAGAATACCACCTGGTTTGTGTTACATTGAAAACTCAACATGATGATTTGGGGTAAGACCTAGTAATTCTTCTGAAAAGACATCATCAAACTCTTATACTATATGTGTATTCGTAATGGTGTGTTTCTCCCCAACCATTTGAGATAGATAAATTTCATTTATATGGTTCCATTCCAATAAGATTAATTAAAATTTCACTAGAATGTCATACTCATCCAGGCACCAATAAATGATAATAGGTTAATCTAGAATAAAAAATGTGACATCTCTTACATGGAAATTGATGTGATATCCATATAGAGGAAGCCAATCCCAGACAAAAAACACATAAAATTCCACTTTAAGAAGGATCAAAATATTTTCTGAAACATATTCCTACAAAATTAAATCATAGAATAATTAAAAACATTCGATGCGACTATTGTGCCATTAGATGTTTCACAGCCAAATCAACATCAAATTATTGAGGTAATATGGTGATACCCGAATAAATTTTTTCAAATATAAAGAGTGGGTGCATCCAAAATTAAACAATTTTTTTGTCATTAAAGTGGATGCTAACCGTACCATTCACCACTTCATTCTCATAGTCCACATCACTGATAGTGATCACAAGTGATTTTCCATAGCCTTTGGCCTTGTGAGTTTTTTAAGGTCAATCATCATCAATAAACATTGGATTAGGGCATGTATTTTCCTACTTCCCCATTTCCTTACACTTGTAGAATTTATGGGTAAGAGGTGCTTTATTATAGAATTTTCCTTATTTGCATCTTTAGACATATCATTCCATTAAAATAATCATTAAACTACTTGATGACCTTATTTTCCACACATAAAACATGTAATAGTCCCTTTAAGAAAATTTAATCTGTGGTTCTTTCTACACATTGACAATAAGGGGAAAATCATTTTATTTTATGTGTGATCTTTGTATTTTCTTTTGAATTTTATTTTTATCTTATTATCAAACCCATATGACTGATGGGTTACTCTAATCTCAATCTCAACCTTGGAATCTTAGCAAACTAATTCATCATAGAAATTATAGGCCGTTATGGAAAATTCCCTAATGAGAGATGGTTTTAAGCCACTAAATAATTGATCAATTTTACTTTTAGTTTGGATAATAATTTCAAAAGAGTACCGTGAATTTCATGTAGAATTACCTTTTTTGGTACCAATATATTCGTACTCCTTTTCTGTTATGTTTAAGGAACTCCTTCTCCATATTTTTTCAATGAGTATAAGGAACGTACTTATTGAAAAACTTGTTTTTGAACTCATCCAATTCCATGGATTCAATTTGTAACATCCCTGGTAAATAATGAGTAGGATATTTTCATATTTATTAATATTTTTGAATTAAATGTAATTTTTATATTTAAGGGAATGTTATGTTTGATGACATACCCGATATACAACAATAGGATTCTTTGAAATCACACATTGCACACAACATTGAGTTATACTGAAAAATAATAATATAATATTATTATTTTAAATGGTAGATAACGCCTAGCTGTTGTATTGGTGGGAATGAGTAGAACTAACTAAAAAATTATTATACATGTTTGTTAAATATTTTTAGATTTATTGAATAAAATTTAGGGGTTTAAAATATGAATGAATCGTTTTTGAAGCATGAATACTCTAATATTCAGTAAAAGGTCGATTTAACACCTTTTGAGGGAGACCCCTCATTAAATCTAGTTTTGGTCATTTTTATATGTTATATTTGATAAAATAAAATTCTTATTTAGATTTGGGACATAAAAATTTAATTTAGGTAAATTTTTGGTATTTTTATAATAAAGTTTATTTTTTGATGAATAGTGAAAAATACTATATTTTAATTCAAAAGTACCTTTTACTCTAGTTTATTAATATGGTTATATTATCTCTTTAATTGGTTTTAAAGTGTAATTATAATATATTTTTACCATTTCATCCAATGTTGGTCGTTGTAATTAATTTCAGTTTGAAATTGGTCATAAACAAGTATCAATCTTTTGATAGTTATTGTTTCTTAAAACACGCTATTTGTTTTGACAACAGTAATTAGTTTTAAATTAATTAATGCGTCTCCTATGTTTTTAATTTGGTAAAATAGAAATAATTTTTTAATTCAAAATATCAAATAATTATTAGACTGATTTTTTGGTTTTTTTCTGAAAAACTTCATTTTTTGATGAATTGTGAAACCACTTAGTAGTAGTGAAAAATCTGCCTTTTTTATTTATATAATATTTTACCACTTCTATAAATTGAATTTTGAAAATCCGACATACATAGTTGTTATTAGTAAGTAAAATTTGGTTCAATAAAATAAAAATAATTTTTTTGGGAATAGTAACTATTGACTTTTATTTACCGTGGTTAAAGGTAAATACGGTAATTCAATGTAAAAAGTATATCATAATAATACAAACATTACCTTAAAACTTTTTATAACCATATTGGATGAGTAATGTCCGACCATGGACATCATTGGTTCTATTTTGGCACCCAATGGAGCCACTTAAGAGTGATAATGACACTTTAGATTAATTAATTTAATGTAAAGGTAAAAACGACACGAACAAATATTTTTTAGTAAATTAATTTTTATATTTGGTTATATAAGTTATATTTTGGACTATAAATATTCATTGGAAAGATAAAAAATATTTCCTAGGTCAAGTTATTGGTTTTCCGATTTTTAGACATCAAATAAATGAAATTATTTATAACACAATAATGATGCAGTATTTACCTTATTAATAAATTATTTAAATAAATAAGATTACAAATATTAAAATAACATAAAAAACAAGTCCAATTTTTATTGGATGATTTTATTTCGACCAAGAGTCATATTATCATCGAATTTAATTAGTTTTTGACCTTTAGATACTACATATCATTATATGATAAAATAAATTTTTCACACTTTCCTAAAGAACCCCTCCTCCTCTAATAAAAAGTCCTCACTTCTTACTCATTCCACACACCTCTCAAGACCCTTGTATCGACCAACCGCAGACAAAATAATCTATCTAAATACCTCTACTCATCCTAGAAGCCTTACTATAGGTATAAGGCACTTCAATAAGTCCATTTGGTTCAAATTAAAGGGAGTTACCCAAAATAAAGGTAACAGTTCCTCTTAAATTATTTTCTTTTATTTTACTCCTCCAACCCCTAAACACTTCTTAATATATTCTTTTATAACAAAAATGTATCCTAAATATACTAGGATGTTTTTATTTTAAGTATTCTAACTACCCTTACACAAACATCCATCTAATGGGTTAATAACATACTGTTACTGTGGATAGAAAACCAACGCCTCATGAAACGATGTTTGTTTGATTATCTAATACCGCCTCTCATGGTGTCCATTAAGATGAAAATATTTTTTTATATGATATATATTATGTTTATGTTATATTTTTCTTCTGTATATTTCAATTATAGCATACCTTTATGGTTTCCATTATGGGAAAACGTGACAATTCTATTTGGGGATGTGTGGACTATGGCCCCCTCAAAGCAATATGACTCGTTAATGAAAAATGTGGGAAATATAAAGGATGGATTTAATGATATTATATATTATATTATAATATAATTATAATATTTCTATGTATAATTATGTTTCAATTCCATTAAAATACAAAATAGAAATGAAAGTAGGATTCCTGCATATGTACGACATACCATCTCCATGAACGATGCATTTCATTTCTTACATCTAAATTTTATGTAATATTATAAATAAATATATATACTGGATATATATTATATATATTATATCTAAATCATGAATATCATTCTGGAGATAATATACTATTGACCACAAAGACAACTTGTAATTATAAGAAGTCCATTTTTGACTCAAGTACCAAATATCGACCAAATGACCATTATTAACTTAAATGATTGAATTATTTTTATAACATGGTAATAAGTGTTATAAAAATAATAATAAACTTGAAAAATTTTCATAAGAAATTAAAAATTTACTTTAGTTTATTATTCAGAAAGAACAAGGAACAAATGAGTCATGTCAGACATGAGGTAAGGGATTTCCTAACTCACTTTTAATTCCATGAGATTACTATTGTTCGCCACTTTTTTATTACATGTGGTGTATTGTGTAATAACATTTGATATATAGTATAATGATCCTATTTATATTCATTTAATTCTAAGAAGATTTTTTTTATTATCTTTTGTTCATACAACTCGATTGATTACAACATGGTAAGGTATTTTCATCCCAATTTTTATTCCCTTGTGATTCATGCTATCTTTTCCACTATTTACTTTTTTGTAGTGTATGTACTTCCCATGATTGTAATCATTGTGTAATATACATAAATTTATGGGTATTTACATCTTAATTTTATGATCCTTTTTTCATGGGATTTATGTTTCGTAAGTTACCAAATCGATAAGGGAACCTTTTAACCCAATTTATATTCTTTGGGTTAATATTTAAATTCTTAATTATGTCATGCTATGATTATGTGTGGAATAAATATTTATTTATTTATGTTGTAATTTACAATCCCCTTTATGTGGATATACTTTTGATACACATAATATATTCATTGATAAAATCTCAAGTCATCGATGTGAACTTGAGAAGAATAATTTTAACTCAATTTCCGTTCCTTGAGTTAAATATCCAAGTAATGGGTTTTCGATTAAATATAATATGTGTGAATATTATCTGATTGATTTATAGTGAATATCCAATCATGTTTAGTGTATATATATTTTTCACACATTATTATGTAATTTATTTATTCTTAGTCTAATTATACAATTTTAATAAGGTATTTCATCTCAATTTACATTCCATTGAGACTTCATTGTTGTTATTCACCAATTCACTCTTATATAGTTTATATAATGTCATTTGGCATATTATATCATGAATTCCTTTTTTATCATGATATTATAATGTTTTGATTCAATGTTATTCTTCAATTATTTGTATTCAAGAGTCTCTCATTTTGTTAAAAACTCTTTAACTAAAATATCATTTAAAACGTTTTAAAAATTTATTATTATAAATCATTATCATTAATGACCATGTTTTAAAAATGGTTTTCAGGATTTATTTATGTGGAAATTAATGTTTTCAAAAGATAATTTATTTAAAAGATTCAAAGTGGTATGGGACACTTTGATTCAAAAATCTCTTTATTAAATGTTTTAAATGGTTTTTAAAATGATTCGATAAAGCATTGATTATTAAAATATCTTGATTTGGGAAATTGGGATTGCAATGTGGAAATGTTATATTTATTTTATGGTTGTGTTATGTGTTTTGAATATGTTATGGTTATTGGGAATTGTTTATCTATATGGGTGGTTCGTGATAAACCTAGGGCGAGTGAGCCCGAGATAGCTCTCCAATGCATTGGGTAACATGACATAGGTAAACGTGATTGTTTTTTCATAAGCGATTTATGGAATATACTGTGATGGGTATTCCAAATGCGACTCCCTCTGTAGTAGTGATAACTACAATGAATGTATGATATGGATTCCATAAGATACATTTATGATTTATGATTTCTATGTGTTATTCATAAATCATATGGTTTCATGAGGAATGTTATGATTGAAAAGTATGGTTTCATAGATTTTTCATTGGGCTAATGTTTTTTTCATTATTTTATAACCCTTACCAAGCTTTTTATGCTCATCACATGTTTTGAAATGTTTTTCACAAGACCTAATGACGAATAGGGTCAAGGATGGGATCATGGAAAATTCGTGTTGTCTAAAACATAGAACACGACATGACTTTTTTTTCAAGTGTTTTTATTTTATTAAAAAAATGGATATTGAGTAGAATTTTATACATGTAATATTCATTTTGTTATTTAACTATTATGACATAATTTTCTAAAAATCTAAACCTGAAATGATCCTCAATGTAAATTATCCATTTAATTGAAGAATATGTAATGTTTATGGTCAGGTCCTTAGAGATTGTATTAGAGGTCATTTTAGATAACATTAGAGATTAGGGTGTAATTTAAGCATAAGTGACAAAACTATAATGGTTAACATAATAGAGAGAGTCATAGTTATTTTAGAAGTGATAATTGTTATTACATTTTGGGGTGTCAAATGAAAGGTAAAAGATAACCTTTGACGATAAATTACGTTATGGTTATTTTGAGGAATTTGACTCTTTTTTGGAATGATATAAAATTATACAGTTTTTGAAAAAGGAAAAAATGACTACCGAGTGAAAACCTGTCATCTCAGACATAACTACTGGAATCAATCCCACAACCAACGTGCGATTGGGATTTATCGCCTACCACTGGACTACGTGAAGTCCCTGGTTAATATGACTAATAATTTTTAGTCAAATGATTTTATTAATCAAGAAAAGATTTATTTGGGATTATATGTTTTATCAAATAGACATTCTTAGTATAGAAATATGATTTGGAGATTATGTGATAATGGTTATTTTGGAATACATTCTCTCTTCTGGAAGACTATATGCTTAAGGAAAATAGAATACCTTTGGGTTTAAATCGTGGAGTAAAGGTTGAAATATTATTTTGGAAGAATATATGTTTTTATTGTGGACAAAAAGTGATTAGGGTTATCTATGGAAATTATTAACCTATCATAGATAATATGTTATTAGGATTAATTACACTTCAGTATAAGACTTTAAGAGTTGTAATGTTTTTGGGTATAAATATTACAATTTGCTGTGGAAGAATATGTGATTTAAATCCTACTGAGTTTTGGGTTTCAATATTTGTTTTTATTATTTTGATTAATTTTCAGGACAATTTTGTATTGAATGGAATTTCTTGAACTTTGGATACTTTTCATTGAATTTTGGAGATTAATAATAGTATTTCTTTTTATAATGGATTATCCTATTGGGGGATTATATGATCTCGTACTAACCATTTTGGTTTTATCCAATATCTAAAGAAATGGAAAATATATAGTTCTTTATTTTGTAGATTATGTGATTCTATCGATGTTGATTATAACACATTAATGTGAACAAGTCATCCTGAATACTCATCGTTCGGAGGAAATATGAGTTTTTGTTAGAAATATAGTAAAGGATGAAATTCGACATGACAAGATAGTATGTTTCCTTATGTTTTTAGTTAATCTCATAAATAGATTCCTTAATGATATGTAACATAAAACAGAAACACTATCTGTCAAAATTTCTTAATAGGGACTCAAAGACTGATTAACACATCACAAGTTTATGATTTTCTGGTGGCGAACATTATCTTAATCTTTTTTTATCACTCTCCATCATAACATTATGGTTTTTCTCTTCTGTATCCATGCTTTCATTGAATACTAGTATCTGTTATATCGGGTGACCTTTGTACTTTTCTTTCTCTCTTCTAACGTGATATATATATTGACTCTTTTTCTAATGTGGGACATTCAATTGAGATTCCATGCCCAGTTTTGAAATTGCACGAACACAATTTCCAAAAGGGGGGAAGGATGTAACATCACAGGAAAATAATGACTAAGAAATTTTCATAATTATTAACATTTTTTAATTAAATATTTTCATAAATTAAAGGGGATGCAATGTTTGATGGTGTACGTGATACACAACAACAGTTTTCTTTGAAATCATACATTGCACAAAACATTGAGTTATACTGAAAAATATTATTTTAATATTATTATTTAAAATGGTAGTTAACACCTAGCCATTGTATTGGCGGGAATGAAAAGAACTAACCACAAAATGATTATACATGTTTTTAAATGTTTTTACACTTAATCAATAAACGTTAGGGGCTTAAAATATGAATGTATCTAATTTCCTGCATGAATATTCCAATATTCTCTAAAAGGTCGATTTACTGCCTTTTGTTGGAGAACCCTATTTAAATCTAGTTTTGGTAGTTTTAATATGTTCTATTTGAAAAAATAAAATTAATCTTTTGATTCCGGACCTCAGAATTTACATTGGGTAAATTTTTGGTATTTTTCTGATAAAGTTCATCTTTTGATGAATAGTTAAAAATATTGTATTTTAATTCAAAAGATCCTTATAATATAATTTTTATAAGGTTATATTATATTTTAAATTAGTTTTAAAGTGTAATTAGAATATATTTTTACCATTTAACCAAATTTTAGTCATTGTAATTAATTTCACTTTGAAAATGGACATAAAGAAGTATCAATCTTTTGATAGTTATTGTATCTTAAAAACAAGATATTTTTTTGACAACATTTATTCATTTTAAATTAATTATTTCAACTTATTTGTTTTTAATTTGGTAAAATATACATCATATTTGAATTTGGAATATCAAATATAGATTAGGCTGAATTTTTAATATTTTTTTGAAAGACTTGAATTTTTTATGAATAGCGAAACAACTTATTAGTAGTTAAAAAACTGACTTTTCCATTTAAATTAAATATTACTACTCCTGTGAATTGAATTTCGAAAAACCTACATACAAGGTTGTTATTATTAAGTAAAAATTGGTTCAAAAAGATGAAAATAATATTGGTAAATAGTAACTTTTGACTTTTATTTAACACGATTAAAGGTAAATATGGTAATTCATAGTAAAATAAATATCACAATAATACAAAAATTACCTTAAAACTAGTAATAAACTTATTTAATGAGTCATGGCCGACCATTTTAATAGTTGGGTGGATTCTGGGACCCCATGAAGCCACTTAAGAGTGATAATGACAATTTATATTTATTAATTTAATGTAATGTGAAAAATGACACAAACATATATTTTTTGGTAATTTAATTTTCAAATAAGGTAATATAAGTTATATTTTCGACTATAAATATTAATTTTAAGGATACAAGGATTTAATATATCATGTTAGTTTTATTATTATTTGTAGACATCAAATAAATTAAATTATTTATTACACAATAATGAATCGGTATTTAATTCATTAATAAATGATTTAAATAAATAAGATTATAAATATTAAAATAACATCCAGAACCTGTCCAATTATTATTGGATGATTCTATATCGACTAAGAGTCATCATATATTCTACTTTAATTAGTTTTGGACCTTTAGAAACCGAATATCATTATATAATAAAATAATATTTTCACACTTTCCTAATGAACCCCTCTTCCCCCTTATAAAAATCCCTCAATTATTACTCATTCCACACACCTCTCAATCTCCTTGGATCATCCATCCCCTGCCCAAATAAGTTTTCGAGATTCCTATCCTCCTCCTATAATCCCTAACTTTGGCAGAAGGCACTTCAAGAAGTCCTTTTCGTTCAAACCAAAGGGAGTTACCCAAATTAAAGGTAACATTTCCTCTTAACGTCTTTTCATTTATTTCACTTATCCAACCCCTAAAATATTTTTATTCTATTATTTTATAACCAAAAATGTATCCTAAATATAATTGGATGTTTTTATGAGATGGATTTCAACTACACTTACACACACCTCCATCTAATGGGTGAATAACATGTTGTTTCTATGGATGGAAAAGTAACACCTCACGAAATGAGGATTGATCGATTATCTCCTACTGCCTCTCATGGTGGCCATTAATATGAAAATATATTTATAAATGATAAATATTATGTTTCTTTTATTATGCTTCTTTATTTTTCTTTTATAGCATACCATTATGTTTTCCATTATGGGTAAACGCGATAATTTCATTTGACGAAGTGCAGACTACCGCCCCCTCAAAGTGATATGGCTCGTTAATTCCATATGTGTGACATATAAAGGGTGGAGTTCATTATATATATATTATAATATACAGTAATTATAATATACCAATGTATAATTATTTTTTAATTCCATTAAATATGAAAGTAGCGTTCATGCTTATGTACGACTTACCTCCTCCATGAACGGTGCATTTCATTTCTTACCACTAAATGTTATGTAACAATATAAATAAATATATATAATAGATATATATAATATATATGATATCTAAATCATTAATATAATTCTATATATAATGGAATATTGACCACATGGACAACTTATAATTATATGAAGTCTATTTTTGTCTCAATTACCAAATATCAACCAAACAACCATTATTAACTTAAATGATTGATTTATGTTTATTACATGGTTATAAGTGATATAAAAAGAATAATAAAATTGAAAAAGTATCTTTAACAAGTATAAATCAACTTTAGTTTATTATTTAGGAGGAACAAGGAACAAACTAGTCAATTCAGACACGAGGTAAGGGATTTCTTTTCTCACTTTGAATTCCTTGATATTTCCATTGTTTGCCACTTATTTATTGTATATGGTGTATTATGTACTGAAATTTGATATATATTATCATGATTCTCTTTATACTCATGTTATTCTTAGAATAATTTGGTGTTCATTAACTTTTTTTCATACGATTCGATTGATTACAACGTGGTAAGGGATTATCATCTCACTTTTTATTCCATTGAGATTCATGCTATATTTGCCACTATTTCCTTTTGTGTGTTGTATGTACTGCCCGCGATTGTATTCATTGGGAAATATACATCAAATTATGGGTATTTACATATTCATTTTATGATCCTTCTTTCATGGCTAGAATGTTTTGTAAGTTACCAAATTGAAAAGGGAACCTTTTAACCCAGATTCTATTCCTTGGGTTAATCATCTAATTCATAATTATGTCATGCTATGATTATGTGTGGAATAAATATTTATTTATTTATGTTATAATTTATACTCCCATTTCTGACGATATAATTTTAATACACATAAACAATCCATTGATGAATTATCAAGTCATAGATATGAACTTGATAAGTGTAATTTTTACTCAATTTCCATTCATTGAGTTAAACATCCAAGTTATTGTTTTTGTATTAAAAAGAATATATTTTAATGTTATCTGAGTTATTTACATAGAATGTCGCATAATATTGAGTGTATATGTATTCTTCACACATTATTATGTAATTTATTTATCCTTAATCAAAGGATACCATTTTTTATAAGGGATTTGATATCAATTTACATTCCATTAAGACTTCCTTGTTGTTCTGCACTAATTCACTCTTATATGGTGTATATGCTATCCTTTGGAATATTATATCAGGAATCCCTTTATTCTTATGATATTATAATTTTTTGATTCAATGTTATTCCTTAATTATTTTTATTCAAGTGTCTCATTTTGTTAAAAGCTCTTTAAATAAAATATCATTATAAACACTTTATAAATTTATTCTTCTAAATCATTTTCATTTATGTCCTTGATTTAAAAATGTTTTAAGGATTAATTTATGTGGAAATTAAATTATTCAAATGATAATTTATTTATAATCTTCAAAGTGGTATGGGGCACTTTGATTAAGAAATATATTTATTAAATGTTTTAAATGGATATCAGAATAATTTGATAAAGCATTGTTTATTTCAATATCTTGATTTCATATATTGTGATTGGAGTGTGGAAATGTTAACGTCAATTTATGCTTGTGTTCTGTGTTATAAATATGTTATGGTTATTGGGCATTGATTATGTATATGGGTTGTTCCATGATAAACCTAGGGCGGGTGAGCCCGAGATAGCTCTCCAATGCATTGGGTAATGTGGCAGAGGTAAACATGAATGTTTATCCTAAGAGATTTAGGGAATATACTGTGATGGTTATTCCAAATGTTACTCCCAATGTACCTATGATAGCTATAATTTATGTTTTATATTAATGCTATAAGTTACCTTTATGATTTATGATTTTTGTGTGTTATTCATAAATATTTGGATTTCATGAGGTGTGTTAATATAGAAAAGTGTGCCTTAAAAACTTTTATTTGGGCTAATGTTTCTTTTCATTTTTTATAACCCTTAGTGAGAATTTTATGCTCATACCATGTTTTTAAGTGTTTTTCACAGGACATGATGATGAATAGGGTCATGTATTGGATCAATGGAAAGTTTTTCTATCTAAAACATGGTACTAGACATGACTCTTTTTTTCAAGAGTTTTTATTTTATGAAAAAATGGATACTGAGTAGAATTGTCTACATGTAATATTCTTGTTTTTATGTAAATTTTATGACCTAATTCTCTAAAAAACTAAACCTAATAAGATCATCAATGTGAATTATCCATTTAATTCTATAATATTTAATGTTTAAGGCCAGTTACTTATACAATTTCATCTCATTGCCTCATATTCAAGATAAAGATCCACCATAGATCATCTTCACCTTACAAATGATATTCATATAAGATGAATTCATCATGTTTTGGACATTGGAGAGATGAAATTATCTTTTTAGTCATAATGATATATTTTTCATCCACTAATGGATCAGAAAACTTGCTAAAAGAAGGGGGATGTTGACTCATGAAGGACATAAAAAAATTGTGTTCCCATATTTGCTCATTTGGATGTACTACATGATTCATAGCCTTGAATGCAATGTGAGAAAAACTATATGATTTTTCATTATATCTCTTATAAAATTTGGTTCCTCCTGAGGTCAATCATTTCATTTCCCATCATATTTTGTGTAAATGAGGTTCCATTAAGTTCAATCTATTGAATTAAACAAAGAATTATAGTGTGAGAATTGATAAGAATATTGGAATAACATCATAATAAAGAAGAAAATTTCTATTAAGGACATGTCGGGATTTATCTAGGGATATTCATGATCATTTCTATAACACTTAGATTGTATCCAATTCTTCTACATATCCATTCTGTTCGTACTAAGGTTTTCTCATACTAGTTTCCAAAGGTTAACTATACCTTACCAATAATACGAACTATAACATAATATACTTTACACACATTGATAATACATCATAATTGATTAAAATACCTGAAAAAATATAAAAAAATCAAGAAAGGACTGTATAAGTATAGTGTCTTTATAAACTGGGAAACATAAACAATTGGTTCAAAAAAATTCAAAATTTCCTCCCATATATTTCATCAAAATTATACTATTTTATTAATTATCTTACTTAATAGCCTTACTCTTGGTCAGGGGAAATGAAAAATATGAAATGGTGAGCTGAAATTGAAAATAAGGATAAAAAATGAATTTATCAATCATATATAATTATAGAATATAAAAACATAATACATGAAAATATTATCTTTCATATAAAAGATGATGATATCATGTAATGGGATAAATCATAAAAGTTCACAATAATCCTAAAAGTCATAACATATGACTTGAAATTTTGTGGAATAGACATAAATATATGAAATCATTTCATATTAGTCTAGGATCATTCCTAATACCATCATATCGGAGGTAGTTTATTAATGAACCAAGTTCCCTCCTCGCTCCAGTGTTGTATTATAAAACAAGATTTAAATTCTACTCAGTAATTTCTATATCATGAGATATAAATATTTACCAAATTCATTTGAGGTAAATATTAGTAACACCCATATAATAATGAAATCATTCGTATGTGTGACAAAAAAACATAAATCATTCCTCATAGCAAAACCCAAGGGACAAAAATAGGTTTCTTAAACATCATTTCATCATAATTGATAGAAAATAAATTGATTTCCTAAAAATTATTCTACAATAAAAACAATAAAATCATAGTAATAATAGGTATAAAAACATAACCCTATTTCAATAATTTCATCATAGATTGGAAATAATTTTGATAAAACACTTGAAATTAAGTTTTGATGAAAATATTCATTCTTCCTCAAAAACATTTTCTTCTCTAAAACTGAGACACAATTTCAAAAGAGGGTAATTGAATTGAAAATAATACGGAAATAAAGTAATGAAAAATTAATGCAAATAATGTTTCATGAATGAGTAAGAATATATTCATGTCATATATGTTATAAAAACATTCTCCTTCTTCTTTAGTCATAAAATTCAAAAAGACAGTTATATGGAAAATGAAAGAAAGATTCCATCAAAACCATGTAGTAAAAAGTTAAAATAGGTAAAAATGACTTTAGGCATCCATAGGATAATAGTAATTCCTTTTATGAAAACATTTCAAATCATGTAAATTCATTATAAATAAACCCTTGTAATTACATACTTATAAAAATAACAAATAATAATGAGATTGTGAAATTATCACTTACTTTAGACCCGATTTCCTTCGTATGCATATGGTCCTCCTATTAAATGATTTAAATAATTTCAATACTCATTTCAGAATCATAGTCATTTAAATTTTATCATATATAATCATATTATCATCCATTTTTCAATAAAAATTCATTGTTACTCATTATTCAGATATTAACTACTTCATGTTCTTATGCATGTTTTGTCGAATAAGTTCACGTTCTCCTTACTAGGTCACAATTGTATCATTAAAAAATTATATTAAACTAATATATACCATATTTATTAATTATTTACATTTATATTATTATTCATTAATGAATATCCTATATAATTAACGACATCACATCATGGAGATTGTATGTCGTACATACACACGAGTGATGATATCATTGCTAAATTTGTTGTAATTTTTTGAAATGGATGGTGCATAATATTTAAGAATCAATGTAATGATGTAATAATAATATATAGTTATTAATACCATCAGTATACCCATTCTTGTAAGGTAGTGGTGAATAACCAATTACACCACAACATGTAGATGGTAAGTTGTACGTATGCATGCGTGGTGACTTCAATTTTCATACAATGGTTAAAAGGTGGAATATGGTTGTTTAATAATTATAATAAAATCTCAATATATAATTGATAATATAGTTACTACATTGTAATGAAATAACATATTAAGAGGATGTAGAAGTTGAGATAAGTTTGAATGAACTGGTAGAGAATTTTACCTCTTCTTCGACATGCTTCCTCTAAATTTTCTCATATAGAATTAGAGTTGGACATTGGAGAAGACTAGAGACTCAAGAATGTAACTATAGATGTTGAGAGTGGAAAGGGTAGGGAATGGATGTGCATGAAGTCTCGCAATGAAGTTATAAGATGAGGGACGAGGTTCTGTTTTTATAATTAATGTAAGTGGAACATTTGAAAACACCATAATTAATAATTTATAATAAAATCAAACCCTAACAAAAAACCTCAAAAAACACCCAATTTAGAAGTTGAGATGAGATTGGGTTGCAATATCATCAGAAAATAATTTTTTGAGATGTATTCCTATCAATTTAAAACTTATCTTATAAATTAACACTTAGTTATACTATTTTTTGTTTTTAACTCTAGTAACAAATAATTTAATACTAAATAGGTGAAATATTTACTTAATTGATATAGAATAGTCCTTAAATGAATAAATTAGAACCTTTTATAGCATATAATAATTTTTATATATTTTTACAAAATGTTTTATGATTTTTAAATTATTTAATAAAACATTATTCTGATAAATAATCAGTAGTGTAAACTTTGACACTATTCAATTCATTGATTTTTAACAAATATTATGATATGTTAACTTTGAACCATCAATTTTATCATATTCATAATATATAAGGACATCTATAAAATTAATTATAAATAAAAATTACCCCAATTTATATTTATTTCATCATTTTTAATATCATTTATTTGTTATCTATAATAATAAAATAATGAGTATATCAATAATGTAATCATTTAATGATCTTATTTTTTGAATAAAAATTAAAAAGAAAATACTATGAAGAATATAAATCTGTTAGATTTAAGGATAATATTTTTATTTGAATTTATCTTCTAGAAAATCTAATATTAATAATGTCGTGGCTATTAAATTATTAATGTGACAACTTTAAATCACTTGAAATAAAATAATATAAGTTTCATAATTCGTTCTAAAAGGATCTAAAGGGTCAAAAACACGAAACATAGATGATTATGGCCGAGATATACTTGACCAATAATATTTGGACATGTGTTTGAGTCTATTAATGGGTAATATTATTTAAATAAAAACTATATTATTTATTTTTCATCAATAAAATAATTTCTTCATCATTAAGGTATAAGATATTAAGTTAATTTATTTTTTTCTAAAAATTAAAAATAATTTACTGTGATAAATGAAATCATTTTAGAATTAAAATGAGTATTTATAAATTATTATATATTTTTTATAACCATATATCAAAAATAATTCAGTAATTAATGATTGAGTGAGATATATTTTAGTTTTCATTAAATAAAATTTATTAAATGACCAAATCTCATCCGAGTAGATTCAAATAGATTCCATTTAGAATTAAAGATGATTTAGGACTAATCACACTCTTCCAATGATATGAATACAAGTTTCAGGGTAACTTTATAAGATTATTTTTACCATTAATTACATGATTTAACCTTTTATATTATTAATAAAAATTACCAAAGTTACTATTCATATAACCCAAAAAATCTATTTGCATAATTTGGAACAACTAATTCCAAATATGGATTCGATTTTTCAAAATTCATTAATTATTACAACTTCTATGTTATGCAGTTTGAAAAATAGATTCCATATTTTGAATCAGTAGGTCCAAATTAAGTAAATAATGTTATTTTATTTTTCAGTATTATGAATAGTAATTTTGGTAATTTTTATTAATATTATAAAAGGGTAAATTGTAGAATTTATTGTTAGAGTACAATTATAAAATTTATGTAAGGCTTGTATTAATCACATTTTATGACTGTATTTCACCCCAAAACATTCTTGGGTTGAAATGGTAACGATTGGAATCCACTTGATTGAGATTAGTACATTTTATTTAAGTTATTTAACGAAAAGTTAAATATTTATCTCCCAAATTTTAATAACTAAATAATTTGTTTTTGTGTAAGGATATAGAAAAGTTAAATTCAATTATAAATACCAATTTGATAAATAATTTTTTTTCTTTATCTTGGTAATTTGTTTTTAATTTTTAGGAAATAAATAATTACCTTAATAACTTATACATTAAGGATGAAGAAATTATTTAATTGATGAGAAATATATAATTTAATTTTTATTAAAATAACAATACCCATTACAAAAACCAAATAGAATACCAAATCTTTTTGGTCGAGTATATCTTGACCATAATCATGAAAAGGATGAGTTATTAACAATTTGATGACTTATATAATGTATTATAAAACTTATATTATTTTATTTAAATAGATGTTAATGTTTTATTAGTCATAATTTAATAAGTATAATATTTTAAATATTGGATTTTACAAATGATAAATTGGACTAGGAATATTATTTTGAAAGATAACAGATTATTCTTCATGAGAGTATTTTACATTTAAATTTTAATCAATAAATTAGTGTATTATATAATTACACAATATTAATGTAGTAATTCTTTTATTAAGAGAGATGACAAATAAATCAAATAAAAAATGATAAAAAATATAATTTGGGATAATTAATATTTCTAATTATCTTTATTGATGACATTTACATCTTAAGAATATGAAAAAATAGTTGTACCAATGTTAAAATATATTAATATTATTTAAAATCAATGAATTGAATAGTTTCCAAATTGACACTACTGAATATGTATGAAAATAAATTATTATTAACTAATAAAAATTTCATAAAACATTTTTTAAAAATATATAGTAATTATGAAATGGTATAAAATGATCTAATTTATTAATTTATTTTCTTTTTCACATAAAAAAGTAAATATTTCACACTTTTAATATTAAATTATTTCTTACCCTATTTAAAAATTAAATCGAATATCTAAGTGTACATTAAAATTATAATGATTAAATTGATAAAAATACTTGTAAAAAATTTATTGGATGATTATATTGATACAATATCTAATTTTTTCTTCTAATTTGGGACATTTTGGACGTTGTGGGAATGGTTTGATTTGATTATAAATTATTAATTATTGAGTTTCCAAAAGTCCCCCTCACCTCAATTAAAAAAAGGAACCTCCTCCCTAATCACATCACATCACTATTATCATTCATGCTTATCCATACACTGCCCTTTTTCCTTCTCAACATACCTAGTCACATTATAAATGTTCTGGTCTTCATAAAAGATCAAATATAGTTCTCTAAGATGAGATATAGAGAACCATATAGAAGAAGAGGTAATCTCCTATAACGATTCGTTCAAACATTTATCTTATTCTAAATCATATTCATAATTTGTTTCATTATAAATTAATAAATCCAGTATATAAAATATAATGAAATTTTATTTTAATTATGAAACTACCATATTACCCATTATATCTATCCTATGAAAAATGAAATCACCATGCATGCGTACATACGACTTATTGTCTACATGCCATGGTGTAATTTGTTTATCATAACCACCTTAAATAGAAGGATATAATGATATATGTTATAACAATATATGATTATTACAACATTAGATTAATTCTAAAATAATATAGACTTTCCAATTCAAAACCATTCAAAAATTGTTTTAATGATATCATCGCTGGTGCGAATGTATGGCCTCCAGTCTCTACTATGTGATGTGCTTCATTCTACAATATCTTAATTAATGAATGATTATATAAATATAAAGAATGAATAAATATGGTATATATTATTAATATCATTTTTTTAATGATATAAATATGAATTAATAAGGACAGCAAAGTCTTATTTGACCATATATGAATATGAACATAAAGTAGTTAATATCTGAATGACTAGTAAAAATGAAGTGATATTAAGGAACAAATGTTAATATAATCATATATGATAATATAAATATGTCTATGATTCATAAATAAGTCAATGAAATCATTTAAGTAATTATAAAAGTTGTTTGGATACATAAAAATGAAATCAGACCTAATGTAATGGATAATTTCACAATCTCATTGTTATTCGAGATTGTTTATGAGTATGTATTTACTAGGGTTTATTTATCATCCAATCCCATGTTTTATAAAAGCTTCACAAAATGTTTTAATATTATAATATATTTTTTAAAGACATTTTTCCCATTTTTTTCTTTTAAAACCTAGTTTTTAAGGAATCATTCTTTAGTTTTCTATATGAGGTAATTTTTGACTTCTTTGGAAAAATAACTAGGAGAATGTTTTTAAAACCAATACAAAATGAATGTATTCTTACAAATTAATAATTCCTTATTTCTCGGAATCATACATGAAAATCCTTTAAGTATATTATCAATTAATTATTTACATTTAAAATGGAATCACATTTTATGAAAGGAAAATGGTTTTGAAGAAGAATGGATATTTTTCTAAAGAATTAATTTCATGTGTTTTATCAACATTATTTTTCTCCAAGATAAATTTTTTTAAATAAGATTACGTTTTTATCCTTATTATTACTAATATTGTATTATATTTATGATGTAATTATTTTAATGAAATTGATTTATTTTATAATGATTATGACAGAATGATGTTTATGAAACCCATTTTGATTTTTGGGTTATGCTACGATGAATGATTTATGATTTTGTGTAACACGTAATAATGATTTAATTTTGATATGGGTGGGACCTATATCACCTTCCAATTTATTAGGTAAATAATTATATATCATGAGATGGACTTGACTATAATGGAATTTAAATCAAGTTTAGTAATATAATGATAGAACGAAGAGTGAACAAGGTTAAGTAATAGAAATTTTCAACAATGATTGTCTTGAAAATGAGCCTTTACTAATATGGAATGATTTCCTATGATGATGTGTATTCAGCCAAATTTTATTTCTTATATTTAGACTTTATGGATTGTGATGATCTTCTATTATTTATCACATGACATGATATCATGAACTATTATATATAGGATAATATTTTAAAATGATATTTTTATGTCCTATGATTATGATATAATTAATATGTTTCATATTTACCCTTACATATCATTTGAGAACACACTTTAATATTATTAATTTCCCCATGCCATGAATAACGGTATTAAGTATGATATGTAAAAAATTAGTTTAGTTATGAATATATGAGAGAGATACAATGTAAATGTTTTATGAACCAGTTGTTTATGTTTAGCAGTGTCTTGACCTGACCCATGCTAGGGCTCGAGCCACAACTAACCCAACCCAGCCTCTGTAGACTAGGGGATGGTGATCATTTCTAAAGGTATAAAAACTTTGGGGAGGACATTTACTAAATACCTATATAAATGTGTATCCAACTCAACAAAAAATTGAAAAGGGGAAGGAAAAAAAGAATGATACATCCCTATTATAAATAAATCACAAAAAATTCATCGACCTCTTAATATTACAAGTAACAGCTTGCAAAATGGAATGGGAAATTTGAAAAATATTTTCCCTACCATAACAGTGATACATCTTGGAATCAACTGGGATAGTAAAATAGCTAGGATATCCCCACTCTATAATCCCACATCCTGACCACCACATGGGGTACACGAACCCTATAACCATAGATCCTCTAAAGTCATGATCAACCTGTCAATTGTCTTCAAGGTAACACTAGTTGTGGGAAAATCCCATGAATGGGTGAGTATAAAAACACTCAGTTGGATGCCCATAAGGATCATTGGAGAAGAAATAAATGTATTGAAGTGGGGAGAAGTAGATATAACTAGGTATAGTAAAAGTGTACAAAAAAAGTGGAGTTGAAACCAAAAAAGTGTGAATTATGATCTTCCAATAAAGGATATAGGAATGGTGAGAAGATAAACACCTTGTCAAGCCATCGTGACCTATAGTAGGAGGGTATAATTTTATAACAATGGGAAGCTACACACAGAAAGAATGTGGCATACCCTCCTATGATCGCCTCTCTTAGAAGGGGAGGACAATAAACCTGGGAGTGGAAATTGGAAACCATATATATATATATATATATATATATATATATACTCAGTCAACGATACCCAAACAAGAGAGTATGGGTATATCCATCTCATAGCTCAACCAAACAAATTGATTAGAATATTGTTATGGAAGTAACTATCGATGCCTAACATCCCACATTTCTGCTAGGAACAAGAAGTTAAATAGACTCAATCACCACACCTTCATACCATCCTCTTTGGGAGGTACTGTCTGAACCTCACAATTTTAGGTCAGGTCCTAAGGATGTGTCTCAAAAAGAAAATCATCACCCTTTCTAGATTTTCCAAAGTCACATCAAAGCACATCTCATCTTGTGCTGCACAATCGAGATTTTGTTTCTCACTATTGCTAAATTCCATTCTAGTGTTTTTGATGACCCAACACAAGCCCGAATAGTGGATTCCACTCTAATTTCATCAAGGACTCATTCACATCCAAACAGAAGGAAGGAACTATAGTTTCATTGAGAACCCATCCCCAACCCAACAGGAGAGTTCTACTTAAGAAGATCCACCAGGGACTACTGCCCATCCCAATAAGAGGTAAGCCCGAAACAAGTCTGGTTATTCATGATGGATGGTACCGCTCATAATAGAACCACTGTACTATCCATCCCTGTTGGATTCTATCTCTCGGGATAACACAACTGTAGTCATCGAGTGTCTCCCCTGATATGCATCACACTAAAAATCTCAAATCATAAGTCACTAAGGAGGGAATCATCATGTTCTACATTAAAAAATACTAAGGATACACTACACTAATGCCAAATTCCAAGTCCAAAAGTATGATATTTGAGATATAGATGATTCATAAAGTGGTACACAGCATGTGTGGTGCCCACATGTCGTGTGGCCCTGTCTCATTACCTGGATGTGTATCTAACCATTATCTGGTACTAAACTACGAACAAGTACACCTAAGAATTTCGACGTACTCCCAGAAAACATAACACACCTAGTTAAAAGTTCAATTAGTGTAAGGTGATCGCCAATGATATGAATTTATTCGAATATAATTAAACTATCACAACTCCTTAAATGGTCCCAAAAAAGTTCTCTATATCTCCTCATACATATTCTCTACTCTCACAAGTGTCAAAACTAATCCAAGTCGTTGTTTCTATTCAAATAAAGAAAGGTTATTCAACCCAAATTTCTTTTAGGAATAAAAATTAAATTAGATCACTAACAAGGCCCTGTATGTCCAATAGTATCAGACCATTATTATCCTTGTGAGAAAAACACACAGTATTGACTATTCATTCTCCCCAAATAGTCATCTAAAGGAAAAGTAGGAAGTCGCCGCATTGTGCCTAAAAGATGTCGTGTGGGTCCCACACCTTCATCCCGAAACATATTATATGGATCACTAAATTGAGATCCTCATGGAAAAGCACATGTTTCTGAATAATTGTTCATCTAAAAGGATAGTCGGTGAAATGCTTCATTCTACTACAAAGCGTGTGATTCGGCCCTCATGGGGCAAGTCACTCATCGTTGGTTCAAAAACCAAAAGTAGTCCTAAAATGTCTGCACAATGAACCGAGTTGAACTGGTTCTAGCAGCTAGTCAAATAGACATCTCGTTTAGAAGTTAATTCCAATAAAAGAAATCAAAATAATAATAATAAAAATTATTATTAATAATGTGATCATTTCACAACACCCACCTTTGGGCTTGAAAATTAAAATTCCAAAAACACATCAAATGGTCCGTCTCAACATAAAGAAATTGTTTCCATAGACGCAATGAAAATTGAAGGCACATATCAAAAGAAACAATAATTTAATGGTTTTTCCCCAAACATGGATGGTCTAGACCAAAATGGAAAGACCCCCTTCTAATGGGCCCGACCACCCCATCTGGTTTGGTCTAGATCACCAGCCCATGGCCCAACTATGGGACTTTCCCATTCGTCCCATACCCAGCCGCGTGGCCCTCATCCCATTCTCCCTCAACACAGACTTATGGCCCATGAACCTCATGCTGACTCTGACTATCCCTCGTGGTCGGTGATCCCCTATTCTCAAGTCGACGTAGTGGACTCGCATCGTTCGTGTCCCCATCTCTCCCCTATGGTCTATACCTCGCAGCCCACAACGAACCCCACTCTGATGGAACCTCTCAATACCTGCCCTCCATCCTTCTAGATGGGCCCCATTCCCCAGCTACCATTTTTTCTTCAAACTTCCCATCCACCTATTAGGACCTCACAAAACCGCCCTCAGATCCCTTATCGGCCCCACTCACCACACCGACATGCTCCTTGGCCTGTTGCCGCCTTGGGACCCTATCGACCTCTAATGTCGGTTTTTCTCTGGTAACCCCTACCATGGGACACCATGAACACACCATGGGATAGAAAATTATTTCTGACCCAGTTTTGGGAATCATAGGAATGGATATTCACATTGACATACTTCGCTCAACAATCCGTTGGAGTTTTGATATGCCACAAAATAAATGATGAAGAATGAGTGAAGAACATGAAGAGAATTGATAATGTTTCAGTATTTATGAAATAGATCACTGATAATGTTAGGTTTTCCATCGATAATGTTATAAAAAATGAAGGATGGAATTGATAACAAAGGGGATTCAAAATAGAACTTTCACCATAAATCAAAAGTAGAAGAAAACCTACTTAGATCTGTCTATTTATCACGACTTCTATGATTGTCTTGCTTCAAATTCGATATTTAGAGTTCAAGTGAATATTTCTCCTCAATTCGATAATGGAAAATGAATAATGGTTGGGAAGATGTGATATAGATAACAGAGAGGGTGATTTAGGGGATTATGGATATCCTTAGTGCATAACTCTTAAACTTCTATTCATAGAATCCCCGCCCAGTGTAGAATCATAAATTCCCACAACCCCTCTTATAATGTCATGTCTAGGAAAAAAACATTCCAAACTCAACGAAAGTCTTAGATTTCTAATATGAGTCCCCATTTGAATTTTATTTGACTCATTTTTTGAGATAAAATAATTATGTTTAATTATTTTAAATTCTATTATCCCTAGAATGGTGTTTTTCACAGAAGACTTGAAACGTCAAAATTTATACCCTGCCTATGGTAAATGGCATGTTCTAGATTGAACTAGGGAATTAGATTTCAGATCCAAGAAATAATTTAATAGATATCCCATTTTGAACACGTGCATAGTACATGAACACTATATATTTTTCTATAATTTATTCTGGGTACACAGGGACTCAAAATTGCACACTATCATAGCTCCTAGCTATGGCAATATATAAAGAGACATTTAAAAAATTTCAAGCCAAAATACGAGACTCTACTCTTAGTATATAATGACAGTTCACCTATAAAGTCATGTGATAACTTTATTATATTTTGTAATGAATATTCGTCAATTTTTATGTAATATCAAAGTATATAAAGTATGGTTCATTATAGTTTGTACCAGAGGAAATGTATAATTATACTTTTGAAACTAGGATTATATAGCTTTATTAAGAACCTAAGGGTTATGCCACGGTATTGATTACAATCATAGTGGTTTAGAATTGATCATGAATAACCTAGGATAAAACGTAATGTGTTATAAATTGAGATTTTATTCTTGATTACCTGGTTTTCCAATTATGATTACAATTTACCACACTATGAATCTTGATTTAATTTAATGGAATGAACCTGAAGGAACCACATTAATGATGAATGTGACCGGAAATGCAATTATTTTCAACTTTACCCACCAATTTTAATGGGATATAGAGTGAAACATCTTATAGATATTCTCACACAACATTCCCATGTTATGAATCAATTTTGACTTCTAAACAAGCAAATAAGGGAAAAATATTCTGCTAAGTTCTTTATGCGGAACTATCCACCAACATTTAGTGGTTCTTCTGATCCATTGATTGCTGAAATGGATCAGTACCACCAAAAATATATTTTCATATCCCCATTGTTTAGAACATGAAAATGTCATCTGAGCAGACTATCATTTAGAAGGTGGATCTGATCAATGGTGAAACCTTATCATGAACACAAGGAAAAGATATAAACTTGGTTCCATGGAATGGTATGATTTCACGAACATATTTTTAAATAAATAATTTCCTCATATTCATAAAACAACGATAGATAAGGAGTTCCTTGAAATATTGAAAAAATATTATGTATCCACTAGTACCTAAAAATGAAATTTTACAAGACTTGAAAATTATGCTTCTAGAATTATTATCCAACTTAAGAGTAAACATTATCTATTATTTGGTGTCATAAAAGAAATTCCCCAAAGATAATTAGCCATAAGGTACATTAATAGCTATGAATAAATCATTCGATGAGCTCTCAAGTTTGAGTTGGAGATTGGAGTAAGCCAATATTCATATTTCATTGATAAGAAGAGAAAAACGGAATTCAATGAAAAAATTAAATATCACACTAAAAAGAAGATGATTTTTTAAATAATCTTAATGTGTGGAAGGAAACTGGGAGGAAATTGTCTTAACGGGACAAGTAAATGGTTTATGTTTGGAAAAGAAGGTCATCGAGCAGTTTCATGCTGATGTGCGGGAAAAAATATGTCTACTGATGTAAATATAGATAGGGCTACACATAATTCACCTCCTACAATTCAATGCTACATGTGCAAGGTAATGGGGAAATATGGAAATCAATGCCTCAATCTAACGGTTATTGATAACTATCAATGTCAGTAAACTCTTACGTCTAATGACAACGTCATGTCTCATGTGATCACTATCATCGATGTGGAGAATGATAATGATGTGATGAATGGTACACTAACAACCCACTCTAATGAAGACAATGATTTATTTGATTCTGGATCCACCCACTCGTTTATTTCAGATGATTTTTCTAAGGGTACATCTGTATTACTAGACAATTAGATGTTGTGTTAGCTATGAAAACTCTTAATGGAACAATAGTAACAACAAAAGATTACAATTCATTTCTGGTTGAATATTGTGGAAATGTTCTTCCTAAAAATCATGTAATCCTTCTTATAGTCGAATTTTATGCGATTCTTGGTATGGATTGGATTTCATTATATGTAGATCATATGAATTTCCAAAGAAGGGAAGTCAAATTTCATAATCCAAATAAATATATGATCATGTATAGATTCAAGGATGAGTCTGACCTTCCAGTGAAAATTTCATCCATATTATTGGTCTAGAACCCTATAAATAAAGGTTAACAATATCAAATGGTCAATGAGAATCTCATACTTATGAATACACCCATTTTTTAGAGTTTGATGATGTCTTTCCAGAATAAATTCTAGGCCTTCCACTGAACCATGATGTTGAGTTTTCAATTGAAATCATAACGTGTTATATTCCATTATTAATGACACCATATATAATGGAACAAATTTGTTGTTTTTAATTAATGAATCAAATATAAGATAATATTGACTAGGGATTCGTACACCCTAGTGCATCACTTTGGTGTGAACCAGTTCTATTCTTAAAGAATTAAGATGGATCAAAAAGACTCTATATTGATTATTGAGAAATTAGAATGATCAATATGATGAATACATATCTTATCCTCCACATTTATGACTTATTAAACCAACTACGAGGAGCTCAATACATTCCATGATAGATCATTGATCATGAAATCTCCAATTAAGTGTCAAGAAATAGGACATATCAATGATGGAATTTTGTATAATTTATGGAAACTATGTATTTATGGTGAGGCCGTTTGGTCTTAATAATTACCTACTATCTTCTCAGATCTAATGAATAGATCATTTTGAGTATATCATGATCATTTTGTTTTAGTCTTTATAGGATATATTCTTGCCAATTCAGAAATCAAGGAAGTTCATGAAGATCACTTGAGAATTGTAATGAAGACATTGAGAAAGGATAATCCTTATGAAAAATTTTCCATGTTGGAATTTTGGATTTGTAATGTATCATTTTTAGGTCACATAATATCAAGAGAAGGGATATCATGGGATCTAGGAAAAAATGTTATTAATGGTTGTTCAAGACCAAAAATGGAAATAAAGATCTGAAGTTTTCTTATTTTTTCTAGATATTATATATGTTTTTTGAAATATTTTTATCACCATTCTGTAATCCACTCACCAACTTGACTCAGAAATGAGTTATGTTTTTGTGGAAAATGGAATGTGAAGTGAATTTCAATGAGCTCAATAAATAGGTTTGACAGTGCACATATGCTCACACTACCTTGTAGTGGAGAAAGGTTTCTGATCTACAATTATGTATCCAAAAATGGGACGAGAGTTGATCTCATGAAAAATGATATGGTGATAGCTTATGAATTGTGAAAGTTGAAAATCCATGATGATAATTACAAAACACATGATTTTTAGTTAGATATTGTAATTATTGAATTAAACATATAGAGGTATTATCATTATAGTAAAATGTGTGATATTTATACTAATAATAAGAGTATATATTATATATTCACAGAAAAATGATCAATATGCTTCAAGAATATGGTTTGAGTTGATTAATGATTATGACTTCTCAATACAATACCGCCTAGGAAAAATGAACAAGGTGGCCGATGAATTGAGTCAAAATGACCATCATATCCTACCCATGATGAGGATATCAAAAGATCCAATATTTATGGATTTTTTAGGGATGTATCTTGAAATTTTATATGAAGGGGAGAAATCATGTATTAATCACATTAATATTCTACTATCTATACAAGTAATGATTAAGGAGTTGCAGAAGGAAGATGTAGATCTATAAAATAAAGTGAGAAATGTTAATTAATTAAAACATTTTTGTGATCGAATAATAAGTGTTAGGATTCGATTTTTTATTACTCCCATACAAAAATTAATTAAGGAGATATTGGGTGAGGCTCATAGATCATCATTTTCTATTCAACCCAGATGCACAATTATTTATTGAGAGACCTAAAGGAGTATTTTTGGTGGGGTGAAATGAAAGTAGATGTTTCTGAATAAGTCTCCCGGTACATGGTTTGTCAATAATATAAGGTTGGGAGATATAGGTATAAGGGGGTGTTACAATCATTACCCATACCAAACTGGATATGGGAAAAAATCTCCATGTGCTTTGTCGTTAGATAACCCAAATCATTTAAAGGCCACAATGTGATATTGGATAATATTGATTTCCTTATGAGGTCGTCACACTTCAATACTATTATAGATGATTTCCCCTGTGATCATCTAGCTTGGATATATGTAAAGGAAGTGGTATGATTGAATGGAGTACCTATTTCTATTATATCTGATTAGGATCCGAGGTTTACCTAGTAGTTCTGGAGAAGTCTTCAGGACGCTATGGATTCTGAGTTAATTTTAAAAACTACACATCATTATCAAATAGATGGTTATTCTGAGAGGACAATGCAAACTCTAGAGGACATGTTGACTTCTTACTCAATATATTTCAATATTTGTTTTCACTAACACCTAACTTTGGTGGAATTTCCATAAAATAATTGATTTCACCATAGTATTCAAATGGATCTGTATGATTCCATCTATTGAAATATGTGTATAGAACAAACATAAAGGGTTGAAGTTTGGGAAATAAATCTATTAGGACATGATCTCTATGAAATAATTGAAAAAAGGTCTGATCTATTAATCAACAGATAATAGAATCTCATAGTCAGCAAAGAAGTTATGATGAAAACTGATGAAAAGACCTAGAGATTGAAGTGGGTGATGAAGTGTTTCTATAAATATATCAAAGGAATAGGGTAATGTGATTTGGAATGAAGGAAAACATGATCCCTTGGTATATATGTCCTTTTAAAATTGTGGATCGTGTAGGGATAGTTTCTTACCTTTTGACACTTCCAAAAAATCACTCTCAATTTCATGATGTGTTCTATGTATCACGCCATTGAATGTGCATACCTAATTCTTAAAATGTACTAAAATTTTATGTCATACCAATAGAGATAGAAATTTTATATTAAGTATATCGGATAGAGATTCTCGATCATAGTGAAAATGCTCTATGAAACAAGACCACTCACTTTGTTAATATTTTGTGCCGGAAAAAGCAATTTGTGGAAGCTGCGTGGGATCTTGAGGATATAATGAGGGAGGTATATCTTCAGATATCTATATCCATGTGACCAATACCGAGGGAAAAATATGTTTAAGGGGCATAGAATGTAACACTCGAATATTTTTGTCATATATTTTAACGAATTAATAATTATTATTCAATAGCATTCGCTTCATGCAATCATTTTTTCAAACCAACTGTGAGATGACCATTGTAAAAATTGCCATTTTATCCATTATTTTAGGTTAGAGGGATAAAATATAACTATCTTATGAAAATGTATGGTGAAGTCTTTTGCTAGTAATTATATATGAAAAATATTAATTAACAATATTTTTTGTATTTTTTTTTGTAAATAAAGTGATTGAATTTATTTTAGTAAATTAAATTGATGAAATATATAAGTTATATATTTTTAAAATATATTTTTTATATTCATATAATTGATATATTTTTCATATGATATGAATGAACCTTATTTGTGTTACAAAAACCTATATTTCTCCAAAGGGTAATTTTCCACCTTTTAATGGAAAACCCCTTTTAATTTAATATTTTAGCACATAAATAATTTTTATATTGAATTATATAAATTATATTTGGAATGAATATATAAAAAATTCTTTGTATATTTATAATATTTTTCTAGTAACAATCAAATTTTGATGAATAGTAAAAATACAATAAATTTTAATTAAAATCAACATTTTTAATCAGAAAAATATATTTGTTCAGATTATAATATTTAGTGGATTGAAAGTATAAATATAATATATATTTATCATTTAATATAATTTATTTCATTATAATTAATTTTATATTTTATTTAGAGGTAAAATATTTTCAATCTTTCGTAATGATTTATCTTTTTAAACTCATTCTCTATTTTCAACAATGTGATTAATTTTAAATTAATTACAGAAAATTATATGTTTTGAATTTTGAAAAATTTATTCCATATTTGAAATCATTAGGTACAAATTATGTACATAACATTATTTAATTTTTGGGCATTATGAATAGTAACATAAATAATTCATATTAATATAGTAAAAGTGTAAATCCGGTAAATAATGGTTAAAATACTGTTATAAAATTACCCTAATCATTGTCTTAATATAATTAGAGGATTATTTTTCGACCTAAACCATCCTAGGTGTTAAATGGAATCTAATTGAATCCACTTGGATGAGACCATGAGATTTAATTTATTTTATTTAATGAAAATTAAATAAGTCTCACTAAAATATTTATAAATAAATCATTTTTATTAGGTTATATGAAAGATAAATTATATTATAAATACAAATTTTAAATCTAAAATTTATTTATTTAACTTCGTAATTGATTTTTTATTTTTAGGCAATAAATAATTAACTTAATAACTTATACATTATTGATGCTGAAATTGTTTGTTTGTTGAAAAATAAATAATATAGTACTAATTTAAACCATAATACCCATCAAGAGACACTAACACTTGACATATTATTATAGATCAAATATATATAAACCATAATCATCCATGGGTAGATTTATTAACCATTTTAATCCATATAGAAGGGATTATGGCACATATATTTTTTTATTTAAAGTGATGTTAATGTTGCCACATTCCTAATTTAATAAAGAAAATATTTTAATATTGTATTTTCTAGAAGGAAAATTCAACTAAATATATTATTAAAAAATATAAAATACTTATCATAAGCATATATTTTTTTTTAATTTTTTTCATAAATGATTATATAAAATAATTACCAAATATTGATGTATTCACTATTTTATTAATAGAGATAAAAAATAAATGATATAAAAATTGTTGAAATAAATAAAATGTGGGATAATTAATATTTATAAAAAAATTTATTGATTAGATTTTACTATTATAAATATGAAAAAATTGTTTTTTCATAGACAAATTTTCTAAATATTTTTTTTAAAATCAATGAATTGAATAGTGTCAAAATTGACACTATTGTTAATTTATCAAACCAATGTTTTGATAAATAATTTCAAAATAATTAATCATATTGTAAAAATATATAATAATTATAATATGATATAAAATGTTATAATTTTTCATTTATATTATATTTTATGTCAAATAATTAACTATTTCATCCTTTTAATACTAAATTATTTCTTACCATAGTAAAATATTAAGTAGAATAAATAGATGTAATTAAAATTAAAGTTCTAAATTGAAAGATATACTTGTAAAAAAATTATTGGGTGATGATATTGAAACCCTATATCAAATCATCTTTGAAATTTGGAAATTTTGGTGTTTTTTGGGTAGAGATTTAATTTTATTATATATAATTAATTATGGAACTTCTAAAGTTACCCTCACCTCAATTAGAAATGTGCAGTTCCTCCCTCTTCTCAACACATCACATTGATCCTTCATGCTCATCCATACGCTGAACTTTTTCATTAGAAACATCCTTAGTTACATTCTGGGCATTTTTTTCTTCTCCAAAGACCAACTCTTGAGCTCTAAGAGGAGATTTATAGGTAGCACGTCGAAGAAGAGGTAATTTCCTCTTCCAATTATTTCAAACATCTTTCTTCTTCTACATCCTCTTAATAATTTATTTCATTATATAGTAATAACACCATTATATATTATATTATTAGACATTATTATTTTTATGAAACAACAATATTCTACACTCTATCCATCCCATGAAAATTAAATCTCCATGTGTGCGTATGTACGACTCACCGTATCCACACTGTTGTGTAATCTATTTTCACCAACCCCTTGAATGGATGGTTATAATGATGGAATTATCAATTATATATGATTATTGAAAAATATTCCTTAATTTAAATGTTATAAAACCTCCAATTCAATACCATTAATCAAATTTAAAAATGATATTGTCTCTTGTGCGTACGTATGACTTATCATCTCCACGATGCAATGTGATTAATTTTATATGACATTCAATGAAGAATTATTATATAAATGTACAAACTGAGTAAATATGTTATATATTATATTAATATTATTTTTATAATAATTTAACTATTACCTAATAAGAAGAACCATAACTTATTCAACAAAACACGCATTAGAACATAAAGAAATTAATATCCAAATAACGAGTAAGAATGAAATTTTATTAATAAAAAATGATAATATGATCACATATGTAACATAAAAATGACTATGATTATGAAATAAGTAAATAATATTATTTTAATATTTATAAAGGAGGATCAGATACATTCAAAGGATATCTGATCTAAGGTAAGTGATAGTTTCGCAATATCATTATTATTCGAGATTGTTTAAATATAAGTATTTATTGGGGTATATTTATCATCCATGTCTATGTTTCCTAAACATGTAATATTATTTTTATTCTCCAATATTTTTTTAAATTCAAGTATACCCATTTGTGAATTTTTATTACATTATATGAATTTAATATTTTGTCAGCATTTGATATGAGGTACATTTTGACTATTTTGGCCAAAGTATGAGGATAATTTTTTTTTAACTTATACGACATGAACACATTCATAAAAATTCATAATTACTTTTTTACATGAAGGATAAATTAAAATATGTTATGTGTGTATTCCAATAGAATTAATTTCTTTTAAAATTGTGTCATAATGTGAAAAAAGAAAACTTTTTGAAGAAAAAATGATATTTTCCTAAATAATTTATTCCTATTGTTTTATCAAAATTATTTCCATGAAAGATGACATTAATTAAACTGAGTTTTTTTCTCTCCCTATTATTAATATTATTTTATAGTTTTCATTATGGAATAATTTTTAGGAAATCCATTAATTTTATATGATTATGATGGAATGAATCTTAAGAAAACCATTTTTGTTTCTTGGGTTATTCTCTAATGAATGATTTATGTTTTTGTGGAACATGTAGAAATTATTTAATCATGAGATGTGTGGGACCTATATCTCCACTCAATGAATTGGGTAAAAAAATTTATATCATGAGATATTCATGACTAGAATGACAAGTAAATATGGTTCAATAATATAGGGATTAAAAAAGGAAGGAACGAGTTTTAGAATTACCCTAACACGCAATAAAACATCGGATGATTATGGTAAAAATATAATCAACCAATAATATTAGTGAATGTGTTTTGGTAATTTAATATTTTTTCATAATTTTAGTAAAATTATTTTATTTATTATTCATCAATTAAATATTTTCTACATTATCGATTTATAAGCCTTTAGGGTAATTACAAATTTCCAAAAAAATTAAAAATAAATTACTTTGGAATAGAAAAATATTTTATTATTCATGAGAGTATTTATAGTGAATATATCTTCGGTATAACCATATGTTAAGAAATATTTATTATATAAAACATGAATGTAACATCTTTGAATTTTCATTATGTAAAATATTATAAATACCATAATATCCAAAAAATCTTCACAAAATGTAAAAAATAAATTTATATTAGTTATGTAGGTTTATTATATTAAAAAATACCATTTATATTTATTTCTATAACCTATTTTCCCATATCTGGACACGTAAAAGACATTAAAGATAAAGAAAATGAAACATTGTGTATTATTTAATATAAATAATATATAAATCATTTTCAAGGAAAAGTGTTCGTTTAATGAAATAATTTCAATTTTTATGAGTTAAGGGTTGAAAGACATTAATCTAATAATTTTTTATTTGTTTTAGTCATTTTATAGTCATTATAATTGTTTTTACATAAATTAACTTATTTAACCTTTACTGTGGTAATAAAACATTTTATAGTTTCTATTCAAATTAGTAAAAAATTAAAAGGAACTACTTACCAAAGCCAGACCTATAGAATAAAAATTTGAAATCTAATTTTAAAAATTAAAAAATTCATATGTTGCATAATTAAATTTAAAATAAAACCGATAAATGTCACGAAAAATTGTTTTTTGTAAAAAATGCCCCTATTTAAATGGAAAACGTTTTTATAATAAAATCATGATTGAAATTATTTTCAAATACCATAACTGCATAAAACTAATGTAATTATATTTTAAAACTAAACCAAAAAATAATTTTATTATGTAATGTCTTTAAATGAAAATAATGTTTTCAATTATTATTTTCACTATTCATCCAAAATGTAACTTATAAAAACAATACAAAAAATTAATCCAAAGTAATTTTTTATATTTCAAATTAAAAGAAGATGTTTATTTTACCAAATTTAATATAAAAAAGTTTTAAAAAATATATTTGAAAAGTTTGAGCCATCAAAAGGTGGAAAATTGCATTTTTGGAAAAATACTTCTTTTCTACAAATAAAATTGAATATTTTATTTTATCATGTGTGGAAAACATATAAGTTGAATTTTTACCATTACATTGAATATATTATTTATATATTTCATTAATTGTTTTTTAGATAGATTTTATAGCCTAAAATTTTGAGTTTAAATGATCCATGAGATGCCCTTAATATAAAATGACCATTATAAGATAACCGTAAGGTCAGCGAGAATAAATATAACTAACTTATGAAAATTTATAAAGAAATTATATAAATTATATATTTGTAGACTTATGTGAATTAAAATTAATAAATAAAATTAATGAAATATATATGTTACATGCCTAATAAATTATTTTTTATATTCATCCATTGGATATTTTTATTAGAGAGATGTAAGAAACCCTAATTGATGTAAAAAACACTTCATTATTCAAAATGGTAATTTTTTTATTTTAATGGTGAAACCATTTACAATTAAAATTTTGAAACATTAATAATTTTTATATGACAACATAAACATGTTCTTTGGTAGGGAAAAAATTTACACGGGGTGAAGATTTAATATTTTTATGATAACTTCTAAACTTTTATGAATAGTAAATATACATTAAATTTTAATTGAAAAAACCATTTTTATAGAACTAATTTATGGGGATAAAATATAGTATTGATTTATTTTAAAGTATAATTAATATATATTTTAATAATTTAATTTAATGTATGTCATTAGAATTAATTATGCATTGAATTTAGATGTTAAAAAAATTAATCTTCTGTAATGTATTATCTTTTAAAACTCCTTCTCACTTTCTAACAATGAGAATAATTGGAAATTAATTACTTCAAATTTTTTTTTTAGAATTTTTTAAAAATGGATTCCACATTTTATATTAGCAGGTTCAAATTATGTAAATAGCTTTATTTTATTTTCTAGCATTATAAATAGTTACTTCAGACGTTTTTATTAATATAATATAAGGGTAAATCAGGTAATTAAGGGTAAGAATACTTTTATGAAATTACTATACCACTTTTCGTAATATCATTTGATGAGTTTGTTTTAATATAAAAAATCCTTGGGTCGAAATGTTATCTATTTGAATCCACATGGATGAGATTAAGACATTTGTTTTATTTTATTTAATAAAAAGTCAAATATACTTCACTCAAATTTTAATAACAAAATAAATTTATATATAAAAATTATTCAAAATATAAATTTGATAATAAATACTCTTTTGAAGGATAATTTTTAATCATTTTTTTTATTTTTTATTTTCTGAAAATTAATAATTACTTTAACAGCTTATTCATTAATGATGCAGAAAATATTTAATAGATGGATAATCAATAATAATGTTTTTAATAAAAAATTATTACCCATTTAAAGGAAAAAACAATTGAAATATTTTTATTAGTTGAGTATATATCGACTATAATCATCCCAGGTTCGATTTATTGACCATTTGAATCCTTATAGAAGAGTGTATGAAACTTATATTATAATATTTAATGTGATGTTAAAGTTGTCACATTCATAATTTAATAAGTATAAATTTTTCAATATTTTATGTCACGACCCGCCTTCACCAAAAGGAGGGAAGGGTCAGCATATTTCTAAGCCCTTCCTTCTTTATGTTTAAGGAGAGATAATGACCCCCAAGACCTGCCTTCAATAGGTCCCGGAGTGGCGACTAGCACCAAGGGTATAAAAATTTTCAAAAATGTAAGGCATTACCCATTTTTGTTTTATAAGATCGAGAGATGAGATGATAAAACTCAACAACACCAATGTAAAATAAAAGTAAAGCCAAAAAAAAAACAAACCATCCCACATGCATGTTCCAAAAGTAATGCCACAAGTACAAAAGGTGACTACAAGGTAAGTAACAAAGAGGAAAAGAAAAACAACAACTGAAACTGCTCTAAGGGTCTGAGCTAGTAAGGTCCTACGTGATCCCCGAAGTCCTCCTGGAAACCTGAAAGCAGTTTTATATACGTAGGGTGAGCATACAAGTGCACTCAGTAGGGAAAACCAAAGACTCTCTTGCACAAGTGGGGGAACGTACTAAAGTCCCGTGAGAAAAAGAGTAAACCAAACACCTAACAAGGCAAACTATCCACCCCTGGCCTCACCAAGGCACACTCCCCAAATAACACAAGCCTAGTAATATATATATTAAGTGCACATCGATGTTTGGGTACCCCGCACCACTTTCCCACTGGTTATTGAGACATCCTACGCATCAGACCAATCCCGCCATTCTCACCGTAGTCCCACTGCCACACCCTCCTGTACACACCTGGGCCACAACCACACGCAGTCCCACTGCCGAAATCCCTCCCACACACACCTAGTCCTCAACTACATGCAGTCCCACTGTTGAATCCCACCCGTACACACCTGGGCCACAACTGTCACATGTTACCATGCCTGCAAACACCTAGGCCAGAATAACCACCACCACACCCGAAGAAACCTAGGCTAAAGGATCCACTGCCACGGCCGAAGACACCTGAGCGTCATCCCGAAGACACTTGGGAAACCACCTGCCCCACACACCTGGCCAACCACCACACTACCCCGCCCGAAGTTTCTTGGGCTAATAATGGACCTCAGGCCATCACAGCCTGCCCAAAGATACGTGGTCCATCTGGGAAAGGGAGCAGAAAAGGAGCTAATAACCAGCCACTATGAATAGTTTTGGGAAAAACACCCTCCCCCATGAAATGGGGGTGTTTGGCACTAAGTGGTCAACTTGGGTGGGGTGAGAATAAGAAACATAAAGCTACAAGTATATATATATATATAGGCAACAAGAACTCACCCAAGCTAGCTTTTTCATCAGACAGCCTACAGAACACAACACCACTGCGTTCAAGTCACAAGTCACAACTCTCGCTAACAAAGCCCATCTATCCCATTATTGTTTCATGTTCAATGAAAATGTTTAATTAAGTTCAAGCACTACTGGGCAACTAGTAGGAATAGGCACAAGTCCATGAAGGTAAACAATCATGCAACAACCATAACGCCCACACTCGGTTCTCAACAACAGAGGATTCCATCCCAGCTCATGATATAAACAATTATCCACCCGGTTTTAAAACTCACAACCACTGAATCCATACCAACATGGGATCCCATCCCCAATTTCACACAACCACTGAGAGTATAAAAGAACAGGGGATCCCATCCCCTCTCACATCTCCAGCAATCAGCCCGAAAGGAAAACAACCAACTACCCCCACCAACACAATCATGCCCTTGCCGATATTTTCAGATTTAAACGACTTAACACACTCCATGATTCAAATTACGTGTGTTCTAACCAGGAGTTATCACAGAAGGGTTGATCCTTGTGCTTTCAATTTATTCAGCCGGATATACGTGATTAACCAATTCACTTTTCACAGCAAGAGTTTACAACCACAAACAATCCATTTAAAACATCAGTAGGGTTCATTAGTGCACAAACAATGACCACCAACGGCCTCGATTTTCAGGAGGCATAATCCAGCACAACTCAACAAGATAGTCATAAAAGAAACAACATCAAAATATAAGACATCATCAACAATCACAACCCACCCTCTTTCTTTATAGAATTCATTCATTATCTTTAATTAGGTCTGGTTTATCCAATTCTACACAATCAAAAGCACTACCACCCTACATGATACACAAAAGAGAGAGGCAAAGGAGAAATTCCCTACTTGTTTGATCGACGATCGACGCTTTGGTCGGGCGCAGATCTTTACGGATAACGATGCAGTGTGCCCGATGCACCTGAAGCTATTTTGTGAAAAGCCACGATCCAGGAAAAGAGAAACCATGGCTAACCCTTGGTTTATAAGTGGTGGGGACGGTTGTGGTGAAAACGCGAAACCGCATAATGCGCAGGGGTCGTGGGTTGACCACGCGGCTCCACTCATCATTAAGGGGGGGGTGGGTGGTTTAAGCTGACTCATGAATTGATTAAGTATTTAATTAAAACTCTTAAGCATGTTACGGGCCTTTAAAACATGCTCAAACAGGTCAAAATAGGGTTTAAAACCCTATTTGCGCAAAAAGGGAGCACTACTGGAAACAACTTGACAATGTTGGGTGACGCCGACCAGTCTCACCGATCGGTCTCACCGAGACGCCACTCCTTTAAGACCAGATTTTGGCAAAGGGAAGGATGAAGAGAGTCTGGGTCATCACATTAGATACCTCTCAAACTATTCTCATCCCTGAGAATTTAAAAAATCCAGAGGGAAAGGGCGGGTATGAACGACCACCCCGAAAGATACCTCTCAATATTGAACCTCATCGTTAACTAAGAACACTTTCCTATCAAGAACCAAGAAACATACCATGCCAAACTGCCCGGGCATGTGAGGTGGGGAGTCTCCTCCCCCATGTCAAGATATTATCCGCTTTGGGCGGCACTGACTCGCCCACACGGGTTTAATTGCATCCACCTTAATGCGTCTTGATTAGGGGTTGAGTTCTCTCCTTCCCCATAGCCGGGGCTTTTTACACTCAAATAGAGGGAAGAAAACCCGCACATTTCATAGCCAAAAGACAAAACGTTCTACCACAACAGGTACAACAAGGAACAAAACTAAAAACAGCTCCGGGTACTGGGTACGCATATGTGCTTCCCTCTCCCACGTACTCTCCTCAAGCCCACCATATCTCCACAACATGTGAACCAAGGGAATGGTTCACCCGTGAAGTGCCTCTTCTTTGCGATCTTCGATCACCACTGGTCTCTCCACAAAGGTCATGTCATCCTCGACGTCCAGATCACCCCAATCAAAGGCGTGTGAATCGTCGTGCAGATACCGACAGAGCTGGGATACATGAAAGACATCATGTATCCTTAGTAGCGGCGGTGGCAATGCTAGCGGGTAAGCCACTTCGCCGACCCGCCACAACACTTGGAAGGGTCCGATGAATCTGGGAGAAAGCTTACTCCCTTTCCTAAACCACCACTGCCCACGCCGAGGGGAGACCGTTAAGAACACGTGGTCCCCAACTTCAAAATCCAAGGGCCTCCTCCTGGTATCAGCATACGACTTCTGTCGGTCCTGGGCCACCTTCATCCTTTCCCGTATGAGCTGAACCTTCTCTGTCGTGTTCTGCACCACCACCGGACCAAGGATGCCTACCTCTCCTACTTCGGTCCAACACACAAGAGAACGACATGGACTTCCGTACAAAACTTCAAACTGGGCCATGCAAATGGTAGAGTGGTATCTATTATTGTAGGAAAACTCTACCAGAGGAAAGTGTTGCACCCATGATCCTCCTAAGTCCAGAACACATGCTCGCAGCATATCCTCCAAGGTCTAGATTGTGCACTCTGTTTGTCCATCTGTCTGGGGATGGAAAGAATTGCTAAGGTGTAACTGTGTGCCAAACGCATGCTGTAATCCTCCCAAGACTCTTGAACTAAACTGTACATCCCTATCCGAGACTATAGACCTCAGAACTCCATGCAACCACACCACCTTATCCACGTAATTTCGTGCCAAATAATCCACAGCACTCGACTCCATGATTGCCAGAAAGTGAGCCGATTTTGTCAACCTATCCACTACCACCCAGATGGCGTCGTATCCCCCTGTGGCCTTGGGTAGTACCGTGACGAAATCCATTGAGATGTCATCCCACTTCCACTCGGGGAAATCTAGGGGCTGTAGTTGGCCGCCTGGAACTCGGTGTTTAGCCTTCACTTACTGACACACTAAGCACTTGGCCACAAACTCTTCCACCGCTCGTTTAACTATGGGCCACCAAAACTGCCTCTTCAAACACTGGTACATCTTGGAAACTCCTGGTTGTACCGCCAGGGGTGAGTTGTGGAACTCACTGAGAACCTTGCCGTGCATCGCCTCCGGAACAAACAACTTTTTATGGAAAAGCATCCGGTTCTGACCATCCTCCTTCCATCCTTCCGGAGCATTACCCTGGTCAACTTGGTCACACATCACTTCACACTCTAGGTCTCCCCAATGAGACTCCTCCACTGGCTGAAACAGGGATGACTGCACTGTCATCTGAAATAGGCAGCCCCTACCGCTATCCATCTTCACATCCAGGTGTAAGGCGGCCAAATCCTCCATTACCTTCCAGGCGTCCGCCGACTCTTGGACCGCATCCTTCTGCGTCCTCCTGCTCAAGGCATCGGACACCACAATGCCCTTGCCCTCACTATAAGAGATCTCGAAGTCATAATCCTGGAGGAACTACATGCATATCCGCTGTCACAAGTTTATGTCCCGCTGGGAGAAGATATAACATAAGCTTTTGTGGTCCGTGAAGACCACAAAGCATTCCCCGATGAGGTAGTGTCGCCATAACTTTAGCACAAAAACGACCACTGCAAGCTCCAGGTCATGGGTGGCATAATTACACTCATGGGAACATAGCTGCCAAGACCCATAAGAGATCACCCCTTGTCGCTGCATCAACACGCACCACAGGCCTTGTCCTGAAGCATCACAGAACACCTCATAAGCCGCCCCTTCTTCTGGTAATCATAGCACTGGGGCACTGACCAAATTCTCCTTCAGATATATGAAGGCTAACTGGCACTGCTCAATCCATACGAAATCCTGGTCTTTCTTGGTCAGAGCCGTCAAAGGGGCTGCTACTTGGGAGAAGTTGGGTATGAATCTCCGGTAGTAACCCGCCATCCCGAGGAAACATCGGACTTCTGAAACATTCTTGGGTGCTTCCCAAGAAACAAATGCCTCAACCTTTGATGGGTCAACCGCTACCCCCTGCTCAGACACTACATTCCCGAGGAAGTGCACTTCTCGTGTCCAGAACTTTCATTTTGACAACTTCCCATAGATCTGGTGCTGTCGGAGGACCTGAAAAACAGTCCTCAGGTGCTCTACATGGTCCTCCTCTGATCTAGAGTAGAACAGGACATCGTCGATGAAAACAACCACGAACTAATCCAGGTACTCCCGGAATATGGAGTTCATAAGCCCCGTGAACACAGCTGGGGCGTTCGTAACACCGAAGGGCATTACTACAAACTCGAAGTGTCCATTCCTGCACCTGAACGCTGTCTTCGGGATGTCGCCATCTTTCACCATCAGCTGGTGGTACCCAGACTGCAGGTCGATCTTCGGGAACCATCCTGCCCCTTTTAGCTGGTCGAAAATATCATCTATCATTGGAAGAGGGTAGCGATTCTTGATCGTCACCTGATTCAGCCTCCTGTAGTCTATGCACAACCTAAGACCACCATCTGCATTCTTTTCAAACAAGACCGGGGCACCCCACGGTGACGCACTCGAACGAACATAACCCCTCTTCATCAGATCGTCAATTTGTATCCGCAACTCCCGTAGCTCCGAAGGTGCCATCCGGTAAGGGGCCACCGAGACTGGACGAGCGCCGGGCTGAAGGTCTATCCCGAACTCGATATCACATCGAGGGGGTAGAGTCATCACCTTCTCAGGAAAGATGTCCATAAACTCATGGATGATATCTGGCACTTCTATCATTTCAGCATCTACTGATTCCACTGTCAGCTCAGTCAACAAGGAGAGGAGAGGTTCCTCTCTCAAGTTTCCATTCGGACTGCTCCTCTCGCCGGTGAAGGTAACACGCCGGCTGTCAAAGTCTGAGAACACCACCCTTTTTTGAAAACATTCGATGATGGCGCACACAAAAAATAGCCAGTCGATTCCTAGGATGACATCGTATGGCTGAATCTGTAGCTGAAGAAGAACCTCTAACAAACTGATGTGGCCCTATCATTAGTCTACATCCCCGACAAACAAACAACAAGTTGGTCTGACCTCTGACTGGTGTGCTCAACACCAGGGGCACTGGAAGTATCTCCGCATCTAAACCCAAGGCATGGGCTAGGATGGGTGCAACAAAGGAGTGCGATGCTCCGATATTGAACATGGCATAAGCAATATTGCTAAACATACTGATCGTACCTCGAACAACCTCTAGCCCTGCTGGAACTACTACCTCTACGGCGTGTAACTATCCACGCCCAGATCCCCTGCCCCTCGGCTATCGTCCACCTCCCCGACCACTCCCCGGTCAATGTCCCTGGGGAGCGCCCTGTAGTTGGCCTCCTCCTACGTATGCCCTCGGAGGAGCGGGAGCTCGCTGTTCCTGCTGCTGCTGCTGGAAAGGTCTGGCTGGAAGCTGCTACTGGGGCGGGTGCTGGGGCTGACTGCCAATGTTGTACTGCACCCAGTCAGGGAACTGACTCCGGAGATGTCCAGGTCCCCCACAGACGAAGCACCACGGTCCCGGGCCTGAAGGGAAAGGGTGAGGGCCGAGGGATTGATACTGAAACTGTTGTGGTCTGAATCCTGATGGTCGAAACCTGGAGGGTCCTGACGCTGGAGGCCTGGTGCTGACGGCCTTCCCCTTCGATGGTCCCAGCTGGATCCCCTCTCGCGACACTCCCCCTAGAGCATTCATCCTCTCCACCACTTCGGCCTTCTTCTGGACCTCCAAGTACATCAGCAGGGTAAAGGGGGTAACAACATACTGGAGGGGGGGTCGGAGTGCCTCCCCTAAACGTCTCGCCTGAGACTCCTCATCGGGAAAGAGATCCGGAGCAAAACATAGGAGGTCCTTGAACTTTATCCCTAACTCCCTCACGGACATACTCCCCTGCTGGAGGGAGAGTAGTTCTTGCCATTTTCTGCCTTCATCGTCGAGGAGAGGAATTCCGCCCGGAACTCCCTCTCGAAATCCACCCAAGCCACCTCAGACTCTCTCCTCTCCCCAGGTAAAGCGTCCACCACTTACGTGCCACTCCCCGCATCTGGATGACGGCTAGAGGAACCCAGTACTCAGTCGGGGCCCGAATCAGGCCGAAGGCTATAACTAGCTTCTCTAGCCAGCCTTCCATCTTCATATTGGAGGTGCTTCCCTCATACTTCTTGAGGACCTGTCGCTGGAAGGCTCGAAGAGTCTTCTGCCACTGGTTGTCCTCTACCTCTCGATCATCTCTCTACTGATCGGCCAAAGTAGTCTCCGGGGCCTCGATCGCCTGTACCACACGTGGTCGCCTTCCATGTGCCATAGCTGCAAGGTAAACAAGGAATGCCTAAGCCCAAGTAGTGCATAATATCGTTCTTAAAACTTCTAAAAATTTAATTTATTCTTAATCCCCAAGACATCCCAGAAACACAAGAACACAAGTCATTATGATGCATGTACCTTTCCCAGGGTCTCTACCCTGCAATCAGTGTGGCCTCACTTCGTCTTTCGGTAGGTCCAGAGTCCTTGTATTGGATCACGGGGGGCCCTAAAATCCAGTGTCCTAGCTGGTCTTCCCTGGCCTAATTCACGCACCAAGGTCACCCAACACTGTTGCCTTACCATCCCATGCAATCCTCACTGTGCCTAACTTCAGACTCCATCCTATCTATCAACCATCTCCTCTGATACCATTCTGTCACGACCCACCTTCACCAAATGGAGGGAAGGGTCAGCAGATTTACAAGCCCTTCCTTCTTTAAGTTGAAGGAGAGATAATGACCCCCAAGACCCGCCTTCAATAGGTCCCGAAGTGGCGACTAGCACCAAAGGTATAGAAATTTCTCACAAATGGAAGGCATTACCCCTTTTTGTTTTATAAGATCAAGAGATCAGATGATGAAACTCAACAACACCAAGGTAAAAGAAAAGTAAAGCCAAAAAAATAATCCATTCCCACATGCATGTTCCAAAAGTAAATCCACAAGTACCAAAGGTGACTACAAGGTAAGTACCAATGAGGAAAAGAAAAACAACAACTGCAACTGCTCCAAGGGTCCGAGCTAGTAAGGTCCTGCGTGATCCCCGAAATCCTCCTGGAAACCTGAATGTAGTTTTATATACGTAGGGTGAGCATACAAGTACACTCAGTAGGGAAAACCAAAGACTCTCGTGCACAAGTGGGGGAACGTACTAAAGTCCTGTGAGAAAAAGAGTAAACCAAACACCTAACAAGGCAAACTATCAACCCCAGGCCTCACGAAGGCACACTCCCCAAATAATTCAAGTCATGTAATATATATATTAAGAGAACATCGATGTTTGGGTACCCTGTGCCACTTTCCCACTAGTTATTGAGACATCCTACGCATCGGACCAATCCAGCCATTCTCACCGCAGTCCAACTGCCACACCCACCCCCACACACCTGGCCCACAACCACACACAGTCCCACTACCGAAATCCCGCCCGCACAAACCTGGGCCTCAACCGCAGGCAGCCCCACTGTTGAATCCTTCCCGTACACACCTGGTCCAAAACTATCACATGTAACCATGCCTGCAATCACCTAGGCCAGAACAACCACCACCACGCCTGAAGACACCTGGGCTAAAGGATCCACTGCCACGCCCGAAGACACCCGTGCCTCATCCCGAAGACACTTGGGAAACCACCTGCCGCACTCACCTGGCCAACCACCACACTACCCCACCCGAAGGTTCTTGGGCTAATAATGGACCTCAAGCCATGACAGCCTGCCCGAAGATACTAGGTCTATCCAGGAAAGGGAGCAGAAAAGGAGCTAATAACCAGCCACTATGAATAGTGTTGGGAAAAACACCCTCCCCCATGAAATGGGGGTGTTCGGTACTAAGTGCTCAAGCGAATAAGAAACAGAAAGCTAAAAGTATATATATATATATATAGGCAACAAGCACTCACCCAAGCTAGGTTTTTCTTCAGACAACCTACAGAACACAACACCACTGCGTTCAAGTCACAAGTCACGACTCTCGCCAACAAATCCCAACAGTCCCATTATTGTTTCAAGTTCAATGAAAATGTTTAATTATGTTCAAGCACTACTGGGCAACTAGTAGGCATAGGCACAATTCCAGGAAGGTAAACAATCAAGCAACAACCATAACGCCCACACTCGATTCTCAACTACAGAGGATTCCATCCCAACTCGTGATATAAACAAGTATCCACCTGGTCTTAAAACTCACAACCACCGAATCCATACCAACAGGGGATCCCATCCCCAATTTCACACAACCAACAAGAGTATAAAAGAACAAGGGATCCCATCCCCTCCCACATCTCCAACAATCGGCCTGAAAGGAAAACAACCAACTACCACCACCAACACAAGCAGGGCCTTGTCGGTATTTCCAGATTTAAATGACTTAACAGACTCCATTATTCACATTCCGTGTGTTCTAACAGGGAGTTATCACAGAAGGGTTGACCCGGGTGCTTTCAATTTATTCAGCCGGATATACATGATTAACCAATTCACTTTTCATAGCAGAAGTTTAAAACCACAAACAAGCCATTTAAAACATCAGCTGGGTTCCTTAGTGCACAAACAACAACCTCCAACGACCTCGATTTTTAGGAGGCATAAGCAAGCACAACTCAACAAGATGGTCATAAAATAAACAACATCAAAATATAAGACAACATCAACAATCACAGCCTCCCCCCCCCCCCTCTTTCATTATAGAATTCGTTCATTATCTTTAATTAGGTCTGGTTTATCCAATTCTACAGAATCAAAAGCACGCCCACCACGCATGATACACAAAAGAGAGAGGCAAAGGAGAAATTCCCTACTTGTTTGATCAACGATCGATGCTTAGGCCGGGCGTGGAACTTTACAGATAACGATGGGGTGCGCCCGATGCACCAGAAGCTGTTTTGTGAAAATCCACGATCCAGAAAAAGAGAAACCACAGCTAACCCTTGGTTTATAAGATCCGAGGATGGTTGCGGTGAAAACGCGAAACCGCGTAAGGCGCGGGGGTCATGGGTTGACCACGCGGCTCCACTCGTCATCAAAAGGGGTGGTCGGGTGGTTTAAGCTGACTCATGAATTGATTAAGTTTTTAATTAAAACTATTATGCATGTTACGTGTCTTTAAAACAAGCTCAAACAGGTCAAAATAGGTTTTAAAACCCAATTTGCGTAAAAAGGGAGCGCTACATGAAACAACATGACAATGCCGGGTGACACCGATTGGTCTGACTGATCGATCTCACTGATCGGTCTCACCGAGACGCAACTCCTTTAGGACCCCGATTTTGGTAAAGGGAAGGACCAAGAGAGTCTGGGTCATCACATTTTATTTTCCAGAAGATAAATTCGACTAAAAATATTCCTATTAACGGTAACATATTTTTCATTATCATAGAATTTTATTTTTAGTTTTTATTCAAGGAATAAGTATTTACCCAAAAATGATGTCGTGATTTTTTGTTAATAGAGATAACAAATAAATTTTATAAAAAATGTTATCATAAATATTTTTGGGATAATTAATATTTATAATTTATTCTACTTGTTATCTTTATCTCTTAGTTATATGGAAAAATAGGTTGGTTGAAGTTAAATTATAATAATATATTTTTTAAATTTATGATTAGAATAGTTACATAATTGACACCATTGATTATTTAATTATATAATATTTTTGTAAATAATATAAACATCATAAAACATTCTTAAAAAATATATAATAATAATTATAAATTAATAAATATCCTCATTTATTAATTTCTGGTCAATTTTACTTCAAATATTTAAATATTGTTCTCTTTTATTATTTAATTATGTTTTACCCTAGTTAAAAATTAAAATGGATAACAATGATTTAATTTAAAATATAAGTTATAAATTGAAAGAAATACTTATAAAAAATTTATTGGATGATAATATTTAAACCATATCTCATAGTATATTCTAATTTGGGAAATTTTAGAGGTTTTTCTGTTGGGTTTGATTTTGTTATAAATTATTTATTATGGAGTTTCCGAAAATGCCCCTCACCTTAATTATATTAGGGCACCACCTCCCTCATATCATCACTTCACACTGAGAATTAATGGCCATACATCCCCAAACATTTTGCCTCATGAAAATCCATATTTACATTCTGTCAGTTTATGTATTCTTCAAAGACCAACTCTTGTAATCTACGAGGAGATTTAGAGGATGCACATCGAGGAAGAGGAAATATTCTATGTATATTCTTTCAAACATTTTTCATCTTCTAATTCATCTTTAAAGGTTATTTCATTATAATGTAATAACTCTATTATCACATATATACTTATATGTTATTATAATTATGAAATAAATATATTCCTCCTTATATCCATGCTAAAAAAATTGAAATCATCATGCTTTTGTACGTATGACTTAATGTCTCCATGATGTGGTGTAATATATTTTTCCCTACCAAATTACTTGGAATGGTATAACGATGGAAGTAATAACTATATATTATTATTAAAACATGATAATAATTAGGAAATATTATACACTATCCAATTCAATACCATTCAACAAATTTAGGAATGACATCGTCGCTTGTGCATACACACAACCTACAGTCTCCACGATGGGATGTGATTCATTCTACCTGATCTTCATTAATGAAATAGTATATGAATGTTAATAATGAATAAATATGGTATATATTATTTTAATATCATTTTCAATGATACTACTATGACCTAATTAGGATAACCATAACTTATTTGACAAAACATGCAAAAGAACATAATGTTGTTAACTTCCAAATAACGAGTAATAATTAAATGTTATTAACAAAAATATAATCATATGATCATATATGATCACATAAAAATGAAAATGATTATGAAATATGTCAATTATGTTATTTAAATAATAATATATGAGGTTTGTAATGATAAATATGAAATCAAACCTAAGGTAATGGATAATTTCACAATCTCATTATTATTCGAGATTGTTTATAAATATGTATTTACTGGGGTGTATTTATAATCCTTGTCTATGTTTTACAGTGTTTTATAATGTTTTAATTAAATTTTTTATTATTATATTATGTATGTTTAAGTCATATTTTCCAATTTTTTACTTTTTACTACACGGTTTGGAATGAATCATTATTTCGTTTTCCATACAAGGTACATTTTTACATTTCAGGAAAAAGTACAAGGACAATGTTTATATAATCATAGACAGTATTAATGCATTATTACTCTTTCATAACAAATTCGTTCCATGAATATTACATTACACTATTTCTTGTTTATTTTCAATTAAATTATTTTCATCAAAAATTTCCATACATTTTGCGAAAAGAAAACGTTCTTGAAGAATGAAGGATATATTCCTCATGAATTTATTTCAGTTGTTTTATCAAACGTATTTTCAATATAAATTACATTATTTAAATCGGGTTATGTTTCAATCCCAACTATTACTATGATTTTATTGTGATTATCATGGAATTATTTTTATGAAATCCCTATAATTTATTTGTATTAAGTTGGAATGATGATTACTAACCCCATTTTTGTTCCATGGGTGACATAATAGTGAATGATTTATGTTTTTCTGGAACACATAAGAATGATTTCATTATGATATGGTTGTGACCTATATCTACCTCCAATGCATTGGGTAAATATATATATCTCGTGAGAGCGACATGATGAGAACGGAATATAAATCCACTTCAGTAATACAGGATTGGAACATGGAGTGAACTCAGTTGTGTAAGGGACATTATCTTCTATGATTCAATTATAAATGTGCCTTGACAAACATGAAATAATTTCCTATGCTTATATGTATACTTCAAAATTTAGTTTCTTATATTATAAATTTTGGGATTATGTTGATCATTTATGATTTATCCCATGACATGTTATCATGATATTATATAAATTGTTTGATGACTTATGTTGTACACCATTGTGAGATTGAACGAACCTTGAGACACCCTTTTTATAAAATGACCATAAAATTTGATATCTGGTACCTACTACAAATAATCATGATTGTCTTACATGTACAATACATTTCTTTTTTTGAAAACATAATATTGTACAAAATAGATTCCAAAAGATTATTTTAGTTTTGTACCTTTGGAAACATGGAAATTTTTTTCTAAAATGATGAATGATCTTAAACTTCTACCACAATGATATCCCCCTTTAGTTTTGAATACTAAAACCATTATTTATATATTAGTGAAAATAAAACATAAAAAGGGTGAGATTAAATGCTCAATAAGGGTAAAAAAGGAGAAAAATCAACGAAACATAAACATAAGAGTATAAAAACAAGATGATACATTTTAAATATCAAAATCTATAGTCATGAAATAAATCATGACAGCTTCTAAGGAATAAATTATAAATGAATTGAACCCATGATAAAATTTCAATGGTATAAACCATGGTCTTTGGAAAACACATAAGAAAAAAAATCATTTAAATATTATCAAAGGCTCATTTTCAAGATCATCATAACAGAAAAATTGAATTACTGAACTGAGCTCACTCCAGGTTCCATCCATATATTACAGAACGAGATTTACTTGTCGTTCCGGCCCTATGTTGCTGAATTTTATTTACTTTCTATTCCACTCATGTCTATCTCATGAGATATAAATCTTTTCCCAATTAATTGGAGGGAGATATATGTCTCACCCATCACATAATAAAATCCAAACCTATGTGTTCCACAAAAACATAAATCATGTATCATATAATAATCCAAAGCATAAATTTATTTCTCAGACATCATTCCATCATAACATAGTCCATTTAAAATAAATGAATTTCAAAAATAGAATTCTGTCAAAAACATAATCAAATCATATAAACAATAAGTATATTATACTTGAAACATAACCCTATTAAATAATTCTATCTTATATGGAAAATAAATTTTTTAAAACACATCAAATTAATTATTGAGGAAAATATATTTTTTTCTTGAAAAATATATACTTTCTCATAATGAAGCACAATTTTAAAAGAAATTAATATATTTTAAAATAAAATTTATATCACATAGATGAATTTTCATGAAAATAAGGCATTATGAAAACATAAAAATCCATTAACACCATAATGAAAAAACATTCTCCTTTTACTTTTACTAGAAAATACTAAAAGTACTTCATACTGAAAACGAGAAAATATTATTTTCATATATCTTTACAAAAATTCACCAAAGGGTAAAATTTACTTTAAAAGTTGTCGATGAATAGAAGTAATATTATTAAATTCATAATTAAGAATCATCGATAAGGATGATATAAATACCCTAGTAAATACTTATGTATAAAAAATCCTAGAAAATAATGAGATCAAAAAAATTATCCATTAACAATTCATAATTAGTCAAATCTTATGCCTCATGAAATAATGAAAATTATATGCGTATTTAAATATAATAATATTCATAATATGTTTCATAAAAACATTTATGGGTGGCATAAACACCACTCAAATGAAATATGTGGTGTAGAAGGAAGATGTCACAAAAAAAGTGAGTGGAAAATATAAGAAATAGAGGAATCGATATAAAAAAATGATGATCATGAATAAATTACCAACCCGAACCAGTTATATCACATATCCAATAGTAAATATTCCTTTTCATTTTATAGTGACAAGTAAACAACCAAAAATGCAAAACAGTGGAATTCCTAAAAAGGATTAGATCCAAGTCCCAAACCTCCACCATGCACATACCGAATCCAAATAAATTCTCTAGTATAAGCCCCTTGCCTCTTCCCTAGAATGAAACTGTGAAATCAGCTCAAGTACCCAATGATGACCCAAAATGGTGTGAGTAAAATTCAGTAGGCCACCACCTATAGTGTCTAAAAATTTTCCAGTCAAATAGACATTGATTGATAGTGGAAAATAATGCAATGTAAAAGCAAACTATTCAATAATACATTCTATATTATGATACCTTATGTTATGATGCACTTTAATTTAAGATCACTATATAAGAATCTGATGGTTTAGTTCACCCTTTTATCATGTGTTCAATGGATTAGGCATGTTCAATATTCTCAATGCATGTAAGATAAATCCAGTAAAATCACACTTTACATCACATCATAATAACCACATTATCATCACCTCGATGCTTAAGTCCGAGTGGAATGAAACTATTAGGGGAAGATAACTTTTTTCCCTCCCCTAACCCATGCATTTAGAGGTTAGAGCCTTGAGCCTCTATCATACTCAACCATTGGGTGTTGAGCCTCATCTATATACTGCACTCTACCATGCCATCTGGAAATGATTTTTTATCCATTTCCACAACAACCAAATCACAACCAACAATGTCCAATATCATTGGAGACATCACAAAAAATGTCAACTAAAAAGGAAAATTAACATTATTCCACAATCAATTATCACATTCATAATTTATACCCTATAACCATTTTCCCCATTTCCCATTACACATGCCAATGTCACTAAGAATTTTGAAGCACAAACAGAGTATCATAACCTATTCTCATTAATCGAATTTACTCTATTTACATTCCAAATAAACAACCCCTTATCCTTTAGAAACATTAGACACAACTATCCACAACCCTTTTAACACAATATAGGACCCAAATAACACGTTCGCCAAGGATTTACAACATCATGAGTCAAATTCATACATTACATTCCTGTTAGCCTATTTATAAGGGTCGAAACACCCCGTGAGTGGCCCTAAATTAAGTCACAACATCCTCCTTTCGTCCCATAGGGATAATGAGGAATTACTTTGGGTATTTAAATGATAAATAAATCACATTCATCCAACAACACTAACAACACATCATTTAGCGAGAAAGTATAAAACCATACATGAAAAAAAATAAATACAAAAAATGTGATATTACATGAAGACCACATACTTAAAATACATTGGCAAAAAGACCTTCAATAGAGGCCTTAGATGCTAATCTAAACCATCTTCAAAGATTCATCATAAATATCACTAAAAAGAAGGTTTTTAGAGCACCAGATAGATAGAAGATGAAGATATATTCCCTAATCAAGAAAAGGATAGAAGGATGAGATTAGCCTTTCCCAAATAATCAATCTACTACTGAAAGTTATCCAAATAGAGTTTCATTGAAAGAGAATCACCGCTCTGATGATATTGGAAGCATGGATCTTCACTACGGTTCAAAGAAGGAAGAAGGAGGAAAATATTGAGTGAAACATAAAATTATGTAACTAATTTTTTGTAAATTACTCAAAGTTACAAGGTTTCACAGTTTACCTACATGGTTTTCCCGACTGTTGTCAAATTGTGTAGATTATACTATCTAGAATATCTACTCATTATGATTACCTGGGTAGATCAGCATGGTTAGCACTAACTGTGCAGAAACTGTGAATCAACTTGGAAACTTATTTTCTTCAATTTTCATGTCCCAAACCCCTTGAACACCACATAATCTTCACATAAACAAGGAAAACACTTATTTAATAAAAAAAGTGACATAAACAAAAACATAAAGAAAACATAACTTATAGAGAAATACAAGATCTTATAACCTCCCCACCTCATAATGGATCATCCTCGAGCCACCACACTTGAGCATCACTGAGTTACCAGGGAATAGAGATTGGGACACTAAGACCCCATATCTATTTATCACTACCATGTTTCATCACAGACATTTCCATGATTTCATAGAACACGAACCAATAACACAACCATTCCCCCAAAGACATTCCTAGTATGATCCAAAATAGGAATCAAATACTCCCCAAAGGATTCATCAACCTCAAGGTTAATATCATCTTCATTGATCACATGAGATAGATAATGGTGATAGTGTTGGAGCTTTGAAACATTGAAATCATCATGAATCCCTCTATACAATTTTGGAATAGCTAATCGATAAGTCAACGGTCTGATACTCTCCAAAATCTCATATTTCCACAAATAGTTGGGCACCAACATGCCCTAATTCCAAATTTAGTGGTGAACTATCATTGGAGTCACATGATGAAACACACTGTCACTCTCCCTAAACATTAGAGGTCTATAAAGCGTATATGATTAGTACTTCTACCTACTCCTGGCCATTTCCATATGCTATTGAATCCCTTGAACCTTCTCCGATGTCTCGTACATGGGACTCGGTCCTAACAGATCTCACATCCCATCCCCCAACCAACATAGTATAGATCTACACAGTCTCTCAAAGAGTGTCTTAAAAATCCCCATCTGAATTGTGGCTTGAAGCCTATTGTTGTAAGAATACTCAATGTGGGACAAGTTCCTTTCCAATGAACCACTGAAATCCAGCACAAAAAATCTCAACATGTAATCAATACTAGTATTTGATATAAATGAGCTACTTTCTTCAATTTTTCTATAACTACTTAGAAAATATCATTCTTCTGAAGCATCATCGGAATACCAACTATGAATCCCATCATTATGTCATTCCACTTCCACTCTAGAGTGAGAAATGACTGCAAAAACCCATAAGGAAACTGATTTTCGGCATTCACTTGCTAATAAGGAAGTCATTGTGCCAAAAAACACTCAACTTCATTCTTCATTCCCAGACACCAATACTACCTAGGGAGATCATAGTACATCTTGGTTAAACAAGGATGCACCACCCACATCGATGCATGGAGCTCATGCATCAACTCCTCCAATACAACTGTCAGTAAGACAACACAACCATGAACATAAGAAACTACATCAACACCAAAATCCCAACATGTTGGTGACTCACCACCTTTATGCATTTACTTTATAGCCAAACACTCTAGATCCAATAGATGAATCTCCTTGAATTGGTTCAAAATAATAGATTCAACTTCTATGGATACGAGACCCATTTCCCCATTCCCATCATGTAAATCCAAATTCATCTCATCTAACAAGTCCATCATCTCCCACTATGAATTGGATTCCTGAACAAACTAGTTTTACGTATTCTGGATCAGATCATCATCCACACTCTTTCCCTTCTCTAGTGTATAGACCAACTAAAAATCGACGGATTGTAGGTACTCGACCCACCTTCAATATTAATGATTCAAATCCCAATAAGATAATATGTATTTGAAACATTAATGGTCGGTAAACTCCGTGAAAGGTTCTCCCAATATGTAATGCCCCATCAAATCATGTAACCAACCACAGTATCCATATCAAGGTCAATAGTATGGTAATTTCTTTCATGTTTTATCACCTATCTCAACCGGTAAGCTAAACCCGATCATCGTGTATCAACACTCTCCCAAGTATAAAACCTGAATCATCAAAAAAGAAGTTTTAATTTTTACCAGGTTCAGGTAATATAAAAATAGGTTTGGTATTCAACCGCTTGTTCAACTCATGAAAATAATTCTCACAAGCCTCTATCCACTGAATCATAACCCCAATCTTTTTCAATCCTGTGAGCAGTGCCACCAAATGAAATAAATATCCGATTAACCTCAGGTAACAAACAGTCAAACCTAGAAAACTATGAACATCAGAAACATTATTGGGTTTCTCACAAGACACCATATCTTGAACCTTATATGGATCTATCAACACACCTATCTCTGAAATGATATTCCCCAAAAGAACACCTCATCAATCTCAAACTAAAATTTTTATAAAATTGCATAAATCCAAGGCTCCATTAGTGTAAAAAACATGATGTCAAGGTGTTTGGAATGATCAACATGAGTTATGAATTACACCATTATTTCATCAAAAAACACTACAAAAAATTGATCCATATATGGGTGAAAAATCAGGTTCATCAAAGCCATGAACACAACCGATGAATTAGTCAACCCAAATGGAATAAACAAAATCATACAACTCATACCTACAACATAAATTTTCTCAGGGTACATCAGAAGGTCTCACACTCACCTGATAGTATCCTAAATTAAAATAGATCATATAAAACACAAAGGAACCTCTGAGCTAATTAAACATGTCATCGATTATAGGAAGAGGGTATCAATTATTCACCATTATCAAGTTCACATTTCTTTAATAGACACATATCCATAGTAATCCATCAGAATTCTTATAAAACAACATCTTAGATCCATATTTTTATGTACTCGGATGAAAAAACCCCTTATTCTCCAAATCCCCTTACTGAACCTTTAGTTGTGGGAGCTCTACTAGTGCCATTTGATATGGTGGAATGGAAACTGAATCTTCTCCTAGTAACCACTCAATCATAAACTAGATGACTCCCTCATCTGTAAGTCTTGAGAAGTCCTTAAGAAACACATCTTGAAACAAATTCTCAATAAGAAGGAATATTCTGTACCCTTTCTACCTATCATCCAATATAAGTGAAAATACATAGACTTCGAGTTCTCACAACGACTGGCATAGCAGCCATGCAGGGATAGCTTCAGTACCCCAATCCTTGTGGAGGACATAAGTGTCTTCATGGAGAGATGTTAACTTTAACCACAATATATAATAGTAGATATAGTCTTGATACAACACCAACAAATCCATAACCATGATTATGAAAAAACTTGACATCTTTAAATAAACAGATCCCATAGAAAATGATATCTACTAACCTCCAATTCTTGACCCTTACACTGCATGATGTTCTCAACTCGTATACACAATAGAGTATCATGTGACATTACCCCACACAAAATCTCCATGTCTAATCCCATCAAAACTACGAATGAAGCAGAAATAAAAAAATATGTAGAAACTATATAAAATAAATCACTAGAGATCATAGATGATAAAATGATCATACCTAAAATAGTAGATGGTCTCACCTCGCTACGTTCAGGTGTAGTCTAAAATTCATGGAGATTACTGACTTCTCTAACTTGGTTTTTGGCCTGAGTACCCTATATTTCACTACCCTACAGTTATGGACAATCTCACCATGGAGTTTTATGTCCACCACCCTTACTAGTGCAGCCCATGTAGTTCCAAATTCCATCCTCATATGTGGAAACTAACCCCCTTCTTACACTCGACATCTGCCTCTGACATCCATCACATCCCGAGTGTCGCAGGTTCTTACAAAACCAATGAACATGGCCAAGCATGCCGCATGCTCAATACACAACTAGTGGTATGGGAAACTAGATATGCATTTTACCAATCCCACGACACTGAAAAAATCAACTGATCACCACCATGAGAGGCTGACCCCCTTATTTTTTGTTATTCGCACGTCCACCCTACTGAAATTTTCTCGAATGACACTTTATAATAGTCGAATCTACAACACTTACTCACCTAGATGACACAACAAGTTCACTACCAGATGCCCCATTTAGGTTCTCCTCTAATATAAGGGCTTGATCCACTACCTCAACAAAAAATTTCAAGTGGAGGATATTATCTTTAGACCCGATATCATGTCTCAACCCATCCTGGAATCATTTCTCCAAATTGCCTCATATCCTATCAACATCAGAAGAAAGAATCTCAAATCAGTGATACAAATAGCACACTACATTTCTGACATTGTCTCTTTATCCATGCTCCAAAAATCTCCACCCTTCACCTGCCTCAACATTTCTAGGTAAAAGTGTTCGGTTTACTTCCCCTAAAAATCCTTCCACATATTTCCTTCATCCTAAAATATTTTAAACTTGATGTCCCACCAACACATTACTTGTTCACTCAGCATATAGGCTTCTAACATTATTGGATTCCCAAGAGGAGTCTCTAAATGGTGAATAGTAGTATAGTTGGAATCTATCCAAAACTCCACTTCCACTAGCTCACCCTCTCCGATAATGGTCTGAGGGTGTTGTAGCGGAAATGCCCTAGTCAACTAAAACACACTCGTTGAAACCCACATTGGGTATCATTCCATCATCTTCATAAAACAAGTGATGTTATCACAGAACTAATCTCCCCTATCACCATGAATCATTGTGTCCCCTTACTCTACTACGGGGTGATAATTCACGACAACGTCGTCCTGTCATCCATCCATCACATGTCTTCATGGTGGAATTTCTCTACAATGACAAACACTATCATTAGATAATAATCCAAAAAGGTTTTTGAAAAATTCAAACGAAGGACCTTCCCTAGAAATAATCAAATCATTTCTCACACACTACCCAAATGAGCCCAGTCACAACATGAACATACACATGGCCACCCCACCTCGGATAAGGATAATTGAATAACCAACTCACATGGTTTCAAACCTTACATTCCATGTCATTCAATAATTTTATTTGAACAAATTTTCACAATTTTCATTAAATAAAATGCATTTTATTCTCTATCCCAGACATGCATGTCCCTCATGTGGGCCTAATATGATGCATGTCACCTATGTAAATAGGTTTTTAGAATGAAGAATGATTTAACAACCCAATTCCATTCTATCCAAGAGTAAAATATCATAAAATAGTCACATCACACAACATATGAATCACCCAATGGTGAAATATCATCAAATGTAACAACATGCAACAATAACAATAATTACCTCTCCCAGTGACATGTGTTTTCCCCTATAAAGGTTAGATACTCCTAGGAACAAGTGCATTACAAAGGCCCTACACTATCCTAATATCCTGTCTCCCATCCTAAAATAGTATGAATGAGAAAAAAACTGCTCTGATACCACTTTTTATCATTCCTGACCCAAGAGACACTAAATTTGTGCCCTGATTCGGGTCGCAACATGACCTCAAGGGCACCTCCCCATACACCAGAGGTTTCTGACCAGAAACAATGGTCTAAGAGTCATGTGGGGACACTATATAAACATTTCAGATTAAGACAGAATATAAAATATAAACAATCACAGAAAAAATATGAACAAAATGTTGAACATTCATAAAAAAACACCACCCAACTGGGTACAAACCAAGTATAATAGTAAACATTCTATGTCATGCTATAATGATGAGTGAACAACCCAAAAAGAAAGTAAAATAGAAGAATCCCCAAAATGGTCCTAGATCCATGTCCCGGACCTCCTCTATTCACACACTGAACTTGACTCACTTCTCTAGTACACGTCCCTTGCCTATATTTGGACCTAAAACCATGAAATTTGCTCTTGAACCCAGCGAAATCCCGAGTTGGGGGTGAGTAATAATTAGTAGGACCCCACCAATAGTTTATAAAAAAATATAAAGTGAAATATATAGTGAATGAAAGTGGTAAATAATTTCATGTAATTAAAATTTTTCCGATAATCCATTCTATATTATGACCCCTTTAAGTAATGTTACCCTTTAATCCAAGTTCACTACATAAACACCTCACCGTTTAGTACACTATTTTATCATGTGTACAATGGATTAGGCATGTCCAATATTCTCATGAAATATGGTAATAATCATGTCCCATATCACAAGGCATGAAGTCAATATAACCAAATTATCCTCATCTCGAAGCCTAAGTCCCGGTGGAATGAAACTCATAGGGGAAAAGAACATTTTCCCCTTCCCTAACACTATATTTAGTGGGAGGATCTTAGAACCTCAATCAATCATGCCCCATGGGCATAGAACCTCATGTCAATACCCCACTCTAGAAATCCATGTGCACATTATTATTTATCTGTTTCCACAACAACATCATTACAACGAGGTATAGCCAATATCATTGTAAAAATCATAACAATATCAAATAAATAAGAAAATTAACATTATGGAACAATCCATTAACACATTTATCTTTTATACCCCATAACCATTTATCCCCATTTCCCACTTCACATTACAATGTCAATAATCATATTCATGGACAAACATAGTCTCCTAGAATATTCTTATTAGTCCCATTCATTATGTTTTCATGCCACAAAAATAATACCATATCCTTTAACCACATTAGAAACAACTATCCACATACTATACAATACATTACATAACCCAATTAACACATTCTATAAGGCTTTACAACATTTTTATTGATATCCATGCCATACATTTCAATTAGCTTACTCAGAAGGGTTAACACAACCTATATGTGGCCCAAAAATAAGTCACAACATCCTCCATCCATCCCACATGGACCGTGAGGAATTAATTTGAGTATTTAAACACTCAATACATCACATTATTCAAAATACATCAAGAACACATCAAATAGAGAATAATAAAAAAACCGTACAATCTTAAATCTAAAAAAAACTGTCGGATATAACTTGTAGACCACCTACCTCAAATATGCTATTGAACTCACACTTAATAGAGGCTTTAGAACCCAATATAAACACCCTTCGAAGCATCACCCTAAATCACACAAAAAAATAATGGGTTTAGATATTTAAATAGAGATAAGATAAATATACCAACCCTAATCAAGAAAATGATGCTAGGTGGGGCTTAGCCACACCCAGATCTTAAATCCACAACTAAAGATACTCCAAATGGCCTAGGATTAATGTATAATATCCTCATGGAAGATCTTGGAATCTTGGATCATCAGTAGGGATCAAAAAAGAAGGATGAAAATCCCTAGTGGAATATAAAAATCCCATAATGGCATTTTTTTAAAATTCTTCAATGTTACTAGTCCACATGGTTTATCCGCATGGTTTTCCAAACTGTGCGCAAACTGTGCAAATGTTATAGTCCGAAAAAATCCCCTTCCATGATTACTTGGGATATTCTGAACAGTTAGTACTAATCATGAGGAAACCATGAAATAGCCCAAAAATGCATTTTTCTTCCCTTTTTCATTTCCTCAGCCCCCAAAACACCCCCAAACATTCACATGAACTTGGAAAAACACTTATTCAATCAACATAATGATCATAAACATTAATGTAAACAAATCATACAATATGAATAAATCAGGTATCATACAACGAACCTCTAGTATACAAATTTAAATGATGTAATTAACTTATTCCAGAATCATATTCATTTTTATAAAATCATATATGGTCATATTAGCAACCGTTGTGTAATAAAATTTAATAATTACTCGTTATTTGAGTATTAACTACTTCATATTCTTTTTCATGATTCATCAAATAAGATCAAGTTCTCTATATTATGTCATAGTTATATAATTAAAATAATATATTCACATAATATAACTAATATTTATTCTTTCTATACATTTATATAATCATTTTCAATGGATTTCATAAACAATGAATCAAATCGCATCATTTAGATAGTAGATCATCCGTACGTACGGGCGATGATATCATTCCATTAATTATGAAATGGTATGGGAGTGGATGGTATATATATTTTTCAGAATAAATTACTTGATACAATAATCAAATATAGTTATTATTTTTATCATTATACTCTTCCCAAGTAAGGTGTTGTTGAAAAACAGATTATGCCACGGTGTGGAGACAATAAGCTATACATACGAACAAATTGTGATTTTGTTCTTCATTGGATGGATAGAAGGTTGAATATGGTTGTTCCATAATCTTAATAACATCTCAGTATAATGATGATACAAAATTATCTAATTTATAATGGAAAAAACTCTTTAATCAGAAGTATAAGAATAAATAATTTGAAATAATCAGTAGAAGAGATTACCACTTCTTCGATGAGATCCCTATAGATCTCATTTTAAAGGAACTAGAGTGAGTATTTTGAGAGGACTAGAACCTCTATAATTTGTATAAGTAAGTTTATAAAGGAAATGGATAGGGTATGGTCGAGCATGATGTCTCAATGTGAATTAAAATTCCGAGGGAGGATGTGCCCTTTTATTATTATAGTGAGCGACACATTTTGAATCTCTAAAATTAATAATTTTTAATAAAATAAAACCACATCCAAACACCAAAAAAATGAAATTTATTTAAAATATATATAAGATATGGTTTTAATCTTACCAACCAATAAATTTTGGAATTTTGTTTGTATATTTGAAAAATAACATATTAATATAACACTTAGTTATTCAATTTAATTTTAATATGAGTAACAATTATTTCAATATTAAAAGTGTGAAAAATTTACTTATTTAATTTAAAATAAATCATAAATAAATAATATATAATTTAAGAAATTATCATAATTATTAAATATTTTTATATTTTTTATGCTTTTAAAATAATTTAACAAAAATGTGTTTTGACAAAACAATAATATTGTAAATTTTGAAACAATTCAATTCACATTGTTTAAAAAATATCAATATAAGATTTTACCAACAAAAGGAAAATATTCTATTATATCAGTAATAGGTTAAGGTAATATATAATATTCAATGGACATATTAATTAGTTAAAATTTAATTTTTTATAAAATATTTAAGAACATTAATTGGATATTTTCATTAATAAAATTATTACAATATCAGTATTGTGTAATTATTTAATATAAATAATTTTTTTTTGTAAAAACTAAAAATGAATTACTATGATGAACATAAATATACTATATTTAATAATAATATATTTATTATAATTTATCTTCTATAATATCCAACATTTAAAATGTTAAACTTATTAAATTAGGAATGCTAAAACTATAACATCCTATTAAATAAAATAATATAAGTGTCAAAATCTATCATATATGTCATTAAATGGTCACTAACCTGGCCCTTGGTTGATTTTGGTCGAGATATAATCTACCAATAATATTAGGGTAATTTTTATGGTATTTTATTATTTATTATCATTTAATAAAAATATTTTATTGATTTTTCATCAACCATTCAATTTCTACATTATCAATTTATAATCCTTTAAGATAATTATTTATTACATAAAATTAAAAACAAATTACCTAGATATAGAAAAACATCTTATTCTTCCAATTAGAATTAATAATAAAATATATCTTCTCTATAAAATTATTTTAAAAATGATTTATTATTTAAAACATGAATGTGACATCATGAGATTTTCATTATCTAAAATATTTTAAATAGAATAGTATCTCCCAAAATTCCATAAATAGAGAAAAATAAATTTCTTTTTGATAAATTTGTTTATTATGTTACAAATAACCATTTATATTCATTTATTCTACTAATTGTTCGATATTTGGGCACACAATAGATTTTAAATAAAAAGAAAATGTAAATTTGATACTTTCTTTGATTTGAATATTATTTGAGTAATTTTCAATTAAAGTTTCCATTAAGTGAAATAATTTATATTTTAAGTATTAAGGGCCCAATTACATTAAATAAATAAAACATTTCATTTGTTTTTTTCATTTTATTGTCACTAAAAAATTATATTTAACAAAAATTACTTAATTGACCTTTTACTGTGGTAGCAAAAATGGAAATGGTTACAATTCATATAATTAAAAATTAAAAGGCAAATACTTAAAAAATTTGGAAAAATACAATAAAAATTTCAAATTCATTTTTCAAAATTCAAAACAGAAAATTTTAAGAATTAAATCTACAATAAAACTTGTATAATGTCACGGAAAACTGATATTTTTGAAAAAATATCCATTTTTAAATGGAAAATTATTTATAATAAATAAATGTATAAAATAATTTTAAAAAACAATAATTTAATAAATATAGACTAATTAAAATATTAAAAAAATAATTTTTTATTTTGTATTGACTACGATTGAAAATAACATTTTCAATCAGGATTTTTATGATTAAAAAAAATGAATCATTTCAGAAAAATTGTAAAAATTCAACCAAAGTAAATTTATATATTACACATTCAAATAAAAAGTTTATTTTTTAAAATAAAAAATAAAAAAGTTTAAAAACTATATTTATAGTGGGTTCTATCTCAAAAGACGACAAAACAACATGTTTTTATAAATACTTCATTTATTGAAACATAATTGAATTTCTTCTTATATCATTTCTAGAAATCATATACGATTAATATTAAACATGACATTAAATACATCACATATATTTTAATTAATAAAATCCATCAAGTGTGATTTTATTATGTTATATACTCACTTATTTTTATTAAAAGTGTTTTTTAGAAGGATCTTAATAATATTCATACATGCCATTAAAATGACTAGGTTATGATATTTAGTTGGTCACTTATAATTGATCTTATATGAAATGATTTCTATAAAAATAACATGAAATTGTGTGTAACGGAATCCAAACATATCATTGTGTATTCTCCAGGCTATGACGGAGTTGGGTATAATGCAATCTTGTCTTGGTGTAACATATAACATAAGAAATCAATATAATTAAGAAAATATATCTTATAAAAATATCATGGTGTTTCATTCAACCCCCCTTAAAATATTTTTCCCTCGAACTGTTTGGTGGTATAGAGGGATTAATAAAAGGTAGATTATTTCATAGTAACCCACGTCATAAAAATGAAATCTAAAACCACCTTTAAAAAAATTAATAGTTAGAAAATAACAGTTACCAGAAATTAAACATAAAAAGGTCTATAAATAAGATAACAAATGTGAAGATTTGGGAAAGGATGAAAAGCGTAATTAATAAAAGAAACTGATAACAATAATTCATCAAAAGAAACTGGATGATCTAGATAAAGTTATCAATCAAAAAAACCTAATCGAATGAGCTGTGAAATATGTCATAAAATTGATGATAATAATCAAATCTTTTACATTAGGATCCCTTTTAATAATGTTGAATGATTTTCATTATAATATATACTTACATGATTTTGGTACAATATCATAGTTGGTCATACCTTGATCAATTTCCACATCATATTTTATTCAAATTAATGAGGATGGATTTGTTATTCCCGAAGTGTTTGTGGATATTTCAATCCATAAATTGAACTATATGTCATTCCATATAACTTTTTTACAAAAAAATGTTATCAAAACTAATAAAATATGTATAAGTCTACCTTTGGTGAGATAAAAATTCATTCTAAAAAACATTATTTGATTTTAAAAATAAACTTTACATAAATTTATAACCTTAGAATAATTATAAAGGATGAAAATAAAAAACAATAGAAAATGGTTCACTAAATTTACTTAACATTTATTCCTCACATATCATATGGTATATCTTGTTGGCCACAGTCCAAGATTGTGAACTACTTCACCATGTGTTCTTTTGAGTCATGGTTATAACATTAAATATCATTTATCATTATTGAAAACATTCATGTTTCTTTATTCCAAAACATATAGGATATATTCCCTAAGGCCAAAAAAGATTTTTAATTTATCCATGATAGAATAATCCACCTAAAAAAATCCAATTTTTTTTACATGTAACTAGTATCATTCAAATTAATTTTTTATATCTAGCATATCTTAATCTGAACATCGTTGTCTTAACAAGAAGGACATATTAAGGGTTATCTTTCACTTAATAATATGTTCTACAAATATATAACACTACCCTTAAATAAATTTTATTTTTCATTATAATTATTCATCATAGTCTGGAAAATATTACATGAAAAACAAAAACAGTAGGTAGATGTAAAAACATTTCTATTTTTGAAATTATTTCTCTTTTAAAAATTGTTCCCCTGTCTGAAAACACGAATAATTTTAAATTATTTATCACAACGCATATGTTTTGAATTTTTAAAAATGAATTACATATTGGAAATTAGTAGGTCCAACTTATGTAAATAACTTTAATTTTATGCTACTATGAACAGAATCTTCGATAATTTTTACTAATACCTTAAAAGGGTAAATCTAGTAATTAACATTCAAAATACTATTATAAAATTACCCTAACACATTTATTATTATAATTGGATAATTTTTATCAATTTAAATTATCCTTGGGTCTAAATGGTGTATATTTGTATCAACATGGATGTGATTATGAAATTGAAATTATTATATTTAAATAAAACAAAAATATATCTCCCTCTAATTTTAATAATTAAATCATTTTTATATATGGTTACAAAAAAATTTAAATTTGATAATAAATTATCTTTTTGAAGATAATATTATTTTCATTATCATGGTAATTTATTTTAAATTTGTATTTAATAAATAAATACCATAATAGCTTATACATTAATGAGGTAGAAATTATTAAATTGATGAAAAATCAATAATATTGTTTTTATTAAAATACAATTACACATTTAAAGACCCAAAAACATGACCACACACTATTATTCGAGTATATATTGACCATATTCATCCAAGGGTCGAGTTATATACCATTTGAAGCCTTATATACGGAATTATGACACTAATCTTATTTTATTTAAAGTGATGTCAAATTCGTCACATTCCTAATTTAATAAGTATAATATTTTAAATATTAGATTTTCAAGAAGATAAATTCGATTAATAATATTATTGTGAAACATAACAGATATATTTTCATCATAGAATTTAATTTTTAATTTTTATTCAAATAATATGTAAATTAAATAATTACACAATATTAATGTAGTGATTTTCTTATTAATATAGATATCAAATAAATGATATAAAAAATATTAAAATATTTATAATTTGTGCTATTTAATATTTATAATTAATTTCATAGATACCATTACCTCTTAGAAATATGATAAAATAGTTGTATTGAGTTAACTTATATTATTAATTTTGTAAAATTAATGAATTGATTTGTTTTAAAATTGACAGTATTGTTTATTTATCAAAATAATGTTTAATTAAGTAATTCAAAAAACATAAAATAATTTTTAAAAATGTATAATAATAATGATATGGTATAAAATGTAATGATATATTAATTTATGGTCTATTTTACATCATATAAGTAAATATTTCCCCATTTTAATATTAAATTACTTGTTACCGTAGTCCAAATTTAAATAGAACTACTAAATGTTAATTAAAAAGATAAGGTCTAAGTTGATAGAAATACTTGAAATTTTCTGTTTATTTGTGATATAGGTTCCCTATCACATTTAATATTTGATATTGGTACATTTTTTAGGCTTTTTGGTATGTTTTTATTTTATTATAAATTATTAATTATGGGGTTTCCAAATGTACCCCTCACCACAATTATAAAAGGGCACCACCTACCTCATCACATCCCATCACATTCAGAATTCATGCTCTGCCATAACATACTCATTTCCCTTCTCAAAAATCCATAGTAACATTATAAATATTCTTCTTTCTTCAAATACCCACTCTAGTGCACTAAGAGAAGATTTAGTTACAGCATGTCAAAGAAGACTTAATCTGTTCTACATATTAATTCAGTCATCTTTCTTCATCTTCTTCATCTTCATATGTTGTTTCATTAAATAGTTATAAACAAACTATATCATAAATATTGATATGTTATTTTAATAATTATGTAACCATATTCCACCTTTTATCGATCCAATGAAAAACTAAATCACCAAGCGTGTGTAGGTACGTGTTACCGTATTCACCATCTGGTGTAATATTTTTTCTCAGTGCCACCGTATATAGACGAGTTTAATGATGGAATTAGTTACTATATATTATAACTAAAACATGATATTAATTTTTAAATATTATATACCATCCAATTCAATACCATTCATCAAATTTTGGAATTGTATCACCCCTCATCCGTATATATGACCTGTCGTCTCCATGATGCGATTCGATTCAATCTATATGATCTTCATTAATGCGATATTATATAAATTTATAGAATGAATAAATAGAATATATATTATGTTAATATAAATTTTTATTCATATAACTATGACCTAATAAAGAGAACCGGAACATATTCAACAAAATAAGCAAAAAATAAAGCAGTTAATATCTGAATAACGAGTGAAAATAAAAAGTGAATAATAAATAGATGATAATATGATCACAAACATAACATAAATATTACTATGAATATGAAATAATTAAATTAAATTAATTAGATCATTATACAGGATATTTTGACATATAAAAATGAAATCTTACCTAAGGTAATGGATAATTTCACAATATCATTTTTATTCGAGATTATTATTACATATGTATTTACTGGGGATTGTTTATAATCTATGTACATGTTTCATTTTTTTTAATAAAATATTTTACTGTTATCCTATATATTTTTAATGTCATTCTTACACATTAATTTCTATTTACGACATGTTTTGGAAGGAATTTTTCTTTCTTTTCATCATACGATAAACTTTTTCTCTACTCAAACAATGGTGCGATGAGAATGTGTTTTTAAATTATACGACACGAACTTATTACCACTCATTCATAACATTTTATTTCCATTAAGAATACTTTTTAATATTTTATGTTTATTTTAAATTATCTTTTTTAAATTGCATCATATTTTGAGAAAAGAATATATTTATGAAGAAGTAATGATATGTTCATCAATATTTAATTTCATGTGTTTTATCAATATTATTTTCCAGATATGGTGAAATTCATGAAAATTTGTTACATTTATATCCCTATTATTACTATTATTTTATTTTCTTTGTTTTGGAATGGATTTTATGAAAACCATTTATTTTATATGGATTATGATGGAATGAATCTTAATAAAAAATTTCCCTTGGGTTGTGCTATGGTGAATTTTTTTATTTTTGGGGAACACGTAAGATTGATTTCATTATGAGATTGGTGGGACCTGTATCTCCCTCCCATGCTTTGGATAACACTTTATATCTCATGATATAAACATGACTACAATGCTCTGTAAATTTGGTTTAGTAATATAATGTTGGAAGGAGGAGCGAACTCATATCCATAATTTAATTTGCCTACTATAATGGAATTTAAAAATAGCCTTCACAAATATGAATTGATTTCATATTTTTATGTGTATGCCCAAAATTTCATGTCTTATGTTATAAATTTTTGGATTACTTTGATATTTTATGATTTATCCAATAACATGAAATCTTGACCGCTTATATTAAGGATATGATTTCCAAATGTTATTTTGTATGTCCTATGATTATAATATGATTGATATATCCCCTTTTCACTCATAGTGAGAATTTTAGCTCACCCTTTCATATGTTTCTTTTCTGTAGTTCATGAAGAAGGGTATTAAGTAAGATATGTCGAAAAAGATGTCTAGTTAGGAATAAATAAGTGAGAGATAATATTGGTATTTTTTAATGTGATTGGATATGAAATGATTATATTACTATATGGAATCATTTAGTGGGATACCAAAATGAAATGTTGTAGTATAGTTTACAATCTTAGGATTTTCGAAATGATCAGGAATAACCTAGGATAAAATTAAATGTATCTTAAATTGATGTTTTATTCTTGATTATGTGGTTTTCCCTATATTATTAATGTTTCTCACACAATTCTTCTTGATTTTAGTAAATGTTTGTACCCCGAAGGAACCACGTTAAGCCAGAATGTGGTGGGAAATGCAATTATTTCCCACCCAAGCAAAAAAATGTTATGGGTTATGTAATGAAAAATGTTTTAGTTATACTAAAACTTGTTTATCAAGATATGAATCATGAAGAACATTCAAACGAACAAATGAGGGAAAAAATCTTCTTTGAGTACATCATGAGGTGGTATCCACCTTCATTTAGTGGGTATTCTGATCCATTTGTTTATGAAGAATGGATCAGTACCACTGAAAAGATATTTTCAGTTCACCAATGTTCCAAATATGAAAATTTTATCTTACCAATATATAAATTGGAATCTAGTGATGATTAATGATTAAAACGTTTAAAGAATATGAATAAACTAGGTGAAATTGAAACCATATAAGGGGACAGGTTCAATAACTACTTTTTCAGGAATCAATTTCATCATATTATTCAAACAAATATGTATAAGGAGTTCAATAAACTTATGAAAAAGTAATAATAATCAATTTTTAACTACAAAGAAAATTCTACAATCCCTTCATGGTACACTTCTAGAATTATTATTGAACCTGAGAGTAAAATTGAATGATTATTTAGTGGCTTAATACTAAGTTCCAAAAGGGAAATAGCCAAACAAAACTTTAATAACTATTTAGAAACACTTCAATGTTCTCTTAAATTTGAGAAGGATATTGTTGTAAACCATCAGTCCTATATGTTTGATAAGAATAGAGAAATGGAATTCAATGTAATATCAAAAGATCAGACAAAAATGAAGATGAGTTTTCACTTATTCTGAAATTGTGGAATGAAACATAGATAAAATTGTCTTAAATAGACTAGTAAATGTTTTTAGTGTGGAAAAGAAGTTAATCAGGGTATTGATTACTGAAGTGATGGAAAAAAGATGTATAATGATTAGAATAGTGAAAATGATACACAAAATGAACATCATACACTTCAATGCTACAAATTCAAGGAAATGAGGCATTATTCTAATAAATTCCATAATACATGGGTTATTAATGATGATCGGCGTCAGAAAAATCTTAAGGACAATGAAAAAGTATTGTCACATCTTATTACTATCAGTGGTGTGGAGTAAATGATGACATGTTGAAATATACACTTATCATCGACTCTAATGTGGAATATATTTTATTTGATTCTAGATCAACCCACACTCTTAATTATGAAGAATTACCTAATTGTATCTCAACATTACCTCAACAATTATTTGATTAGTTTGTTGTGAAAACTCAAAATTATTCACTGGTTGATGATTTTCAGAATGTGATTCCTAAAAATATTGTCATCCTTCCTATAATGGAATTATACATGATTATTGGAATAGATTGGCTATCCCTGTATGATACTCATATTAATTTCCAAAGAAGGGATGTCACATTTCATATTCCAAATCAATCTGTGATCATCTATTGATGCAAGGATAAGTATAACCATCAAGTGATAATTTCTTCCATTATATAGGACTTAAACCCTATAATTGAAAGTTATATATTTTAAATGTTTGGGGAGAATATAACCATTATGAATAATCTTATTCTATAAGCGTTTGATGATGTATTTTTGAAAGAATTACCTTGTCATCCTCCAAATTGTGATGTTGATATTTTAATGGAACTCATAATGGGTGATATTTTTATTTCAAATAATCCTTATTGAATGGACCCAATTGAGTTACATGAATTTAATATGAACCTCCAAGATAATATTGACAATGGATTCATATTCCCTAGTACATCACCATGGGGAGTACCTATTCTTTTTTATAAGAAGAATGGTGGATCAATGATACTCTTCATTGATTATCGATAAAATAACAAGATCAATAATAAGAACAAATATCATCTCCCCCACATTGATAACATATTCAGCTATATAAAAGGATATCAATACATTTCCATGATTTCTCTACATTCATGATATCATCAATTAAGGGTCAATAAGGAGGATATACCATAGAGGACATTTTCATATAAGGTATAAACACTATGAATTTATAGTGATGCCTTTTGGTCTTACTAATTCCCAAACTATCTTTGTGGATCTAATGAATATTTTCTTTTGAGGCTATCTTGATCTGTTTGTGGTCGTCTTTATAGATGATATTTTTTTCTATTCAATGTTCAAGGAAGATGATGAACATCACATGAGAATTGTATAAAAGGCCATGATAAATGAGAATATTTAAGTAAATTTTTCTAAAATGAATTTCGGTTTAATAAAGATTCATTTTTTTGGATACATAATCTCAAGAGAGGGGACGTCTATGGATCTGGAAAAATAGAAGTTATTGAATGTTGCCCGAGACAAAAACAGTAATTGTGATCTAAATTTTTCTTTGACTGTCTGGATATTATTGATGTTTTGTGAATGAATTTTCATTATTTTTTAATCCACTCACTATGTTGACTCAGAAAGGTGTTTTTTCCTTTTGGATGGAGTAATGTGAAGAGAATATCAAAGTGCTCAAAAGAAGGTTATTTAGTTCACCTATGCTCGCACTGCCATGTAGCGATGAAAGGTTTGTAATCTATTGTAATGAATATAAAAATGGGTTGGGAAGTGTTTTCATGAAAAACTATATACTGATAGACTATGACTCATCATAATTCAAAATCTATGAGAATAATTAACTAACACATGATTTGGAGATAACTTCTGTAATCATTGTTTTAATGACATAGATGAATTATCTTTATGGTTAATGGTGTGACATTCATACTGATCATAAGATTTCAAATTATATTTCCACATAAAAGGATCTGAATATGAATTAATGAATATTCTTGTATTTGATTAATGTTTATGATTTCTCAATACATTACCACACTAGGAATGAGAACAAGGTGGATGACGCTTTGAGTTAGAAGGACCAAGCTATCCTATCGATGTGGATAAAAAGGATAAAATATTTATGGATTTAAAAATGATAGATCTTGAAATTTTAATGTAATTAGAGAAATCATGAATTTATAAAATTAATGTTCAGCCGAAATTACAATTGAATATTAAGGAGGAGTTCATGGAAGATGTAGAGCTATAAATGAAGTTGGTAAATTTTCCTGAATTCAGCCTTGATTGTGATTAAATAATATGGTTTTGGAATTGGGTTTTTATTCCTCACATACTAGAATTATAGAAGGAGATATTGAACAGGGATCATAGCTCTTAATTATCTATTCACACAAGAGGAACAAAGATGTATAGGGACCTGAAGGAGTATTTCAGATGAGATAGCATGAAATGAGATGTTGCTGAATATGTGTAGAGACACAAAGATTGACGTACATGGAAATTAAATTACATTTTCAGAATACTTAATACATGACCAAAACATATTCCCAAAGACCGTATTAGTTTAGTGTCTTTGGAAACTCGGAACAAAATATTCTAATCATGGTAAAATATCATCAACATCTCCCATAAGGATCTTCCGCATTTGGTTTTCGTACAAAAAACCTTTATTTATATCCTAGGGAAAAGAAAACATAAAAAGTGTGAGCTCAAATTCTTATTAAGGGTTAACATAGAAAACATAAAACAATCCATAAACATTTGAATGCAAGAACTTGAACATAAAATCTAAACATCAAAATCTTGAGTAATGACATAAATCATGGAAGTACGTAAGGAATATATCATAATGGAACATCAATCATGATAAAATAGCTTGAGAATAAAACTTGTAATTGTGGAAAAACATTAATCACATTATATGATTTCCATAGAAGCCAAGGCATTGCTGCCAAGACCATCTTAGTGGTCAAAGTACCTTTCTGAATCGAGTTCACTCCTTGTTTCAGTCATGTAACACTGACCGGATTAACTTACCGTTCCAGCCATGTCTATCTCATGAGATATAAATCTTTTCCAAATGCATTGGAGGGAGATATAGGTCCCACCCATCTCATAATGAAATCATTCTTACTTGTACCACAAAATAAACATACATCATTCATAATAACCCAACGAATAAAATGGGTTTCAAAAACATCATCCCATAATCACATAATACATATAAAAGAAATGGATATCATTTCATAATAAGAAAAGTTAAACCATGTAAATCATAGTGACTTTATACTTGAAACATACACATATGAAATAATGTCATCTTAGATGGAAAATGGATTTGATAAAACACTTGAAATGAATTCTTGAGGAAAATATCCTTTCTTCTTCAAAATAAATTTCTTTTCACAAAACATCATGAAATTTTAAAAGAAAAATATTTTTTTGAAAATAGTCATGAAATCATTTGGAGGAAGCTTCCTGAAAATAAGGCTTTATAAAACCGTAAAAATCCATTCGTACCGTATAAGTTAAAAAAACATTCTTCTCGTACTTTTGCTAGAAAAACCAAAAAGTACCTCATAAAAGAAAGATTACATACATAACTTGTAGTAAAAGTCAAAAATGGTTAAAAGGACATTAAACATACATGAAACCATTTTTAGGAAACATGGTCATGGATGAGAACAATAACCCCAGTAAATACTTACGAATAAACAATCTCGGATAAGAACGAGATTGGAAACGTTATCCCTTACCTTATGTATGATATGCTTCATATGTATCCGGATCTCCTGTATAATGATTTAAATAATGTCATTGACTTATTACAGAATCATATTCATTGTTTTATATCATATATGGTTCACTTAGGTATTTATATTACCCATTCATTTGTTAATTCCATGTTAATGTAGTGTTTTGGGTAAAATTGTTCCTTTTATCGTACGTGTTTGGACTTGTTGTTCTTGATATTATTATTACTTATATAATGATTTACTTACATCAAGAATGTAAAAAATGATTTATATATCATATATATTCAGTATATGTATAAATATAATAGATAGATAAATGAAATGAAACACACCGTTCATGGAGACAGTAGGCCGTGCGTACGCATGAACGTTGTTTTCCTTTCTTTTTTGACTTGAATGGAATTAAGTAGATGATATATATATATATAAATATATGTATAAATAAATCTCGTTGCTTCATTATGTCATATATTTCATTATTATTATATATACTTTATAATCATTCTAGAATGGTTGATCATGGAAAATGAATCTCATCGCGTTCGTGGAGACGGTAGTCCGTACGTATGCACGAGCGATGATATCATTCCCATGATCGTGGAATTGTATTTAAGTGTATTTATAATATTAAAGAATCAATATAAATTTAAAATAACGATATATAGTTATTTATTTACACCATTATACCCATCCATGTATGGTGGTAGTGGAAAAACTGATTACACCACGGCGTGGAGACGATATTCCGTACGTACGCACGCGTGATGATTTCGTTTTCTATAGGATGGATAGAAGGTGAAATAGGGTTGTTTCATATTCATAATATCAAATCAGTATATGAGTGATACTTATGTGATTACATTATAATGAAATAACTAAATAAGAAGATTTTGAAGAAGAAAGAAACTTGAGAGAATCGAAAGAAGAGATTACCTCTTCTTCGACGCACCTCCTTTAAGCCTTCTCTTATGGAAGTAGAGTTGGTTTTTTGAGATTACAAGAACCTCCAGAATTTTTCTAGGGAAGTGTATAAGAGAAATGGGTAGGGTTTGGCCGAGCTTCAATGCTCAAAGGGGTGTGAAGAGAAGATGGAAGGGGTTCCCTTTTTATAAGGTTGGAGAGGGGCAGCTTTGTAAAAACTAAATATTTTATTTTATTATAATGTCATATTCAGTTTTTAATAGATCCAAATTGATTTATTTAGAATATAAGGTTGGGATTTTTCTAAACCCTCTCATCAAATTGATTTTAGACAAGTTTAGGTTACTATTTTAACCTTATCATTTAGATTTAACTCTAAGTTAAATAATTTTACTTTTACTGTGTCTTCTTGTTTTCTTACATTATAAGGTTAATAAACTTAATATAAAAAAGACAAAAAAAACCCAAGTGGTTTATTATTAATATATATATCCTTATCTAAGTCATTTGGCCGAAAAGTAGATTTTTTTGAATAAAATATCAATTAATAATATAATATTTGTTTTAAAAACTATTTTATGTAAATTTTGACACTATTTGGTAATTAATTTTTTTGAAAATAATAACAGAGTTAGTAGTTCAAATAAAGTTAATTAAATCAATACTAATATGTAATATTATTCTATAAAATTAGTTTAATTCATAAAAAGTCTCATATTACATTTATTTGGGTATTTATAATATCAATTATTTTAATATTTCATTATTTAGGTAATTACTACATGACCATTGTGTCATAAATAACTTAAATTATTTAATGTCTAAAAATTATAAATAAAATACAATTAGGTAGGAAATCTTTTTATATTTCTAATTAATATTTATAGTCTAATTTATCTTATCTATATCCCTATATTAAAAATGCATTAGTTATTAAACATTGATTTTAACTATTTTAACCATTCTTTAAATTAATTAATAATAAATGTCCTAATCGAATCCAAGTGGGCATAAATGGTAATATATTATTAATAAGGTTGTTTTTTGTCGAATTATACTTATAAAATAGAATTATTACATGTGTTAGGGAAATATTAATATCATTTTTACCATTAATTACCCTATTTACTTTTAACCGTGGTAAATAAAAGAGAAAAACTACTATTCGCCAAAAATTATTTTCATCTCATTGAACAACATTTTAGTACTTGATATTAACTGTGTCTCTAGGATTTTTTAAATTCCACTCACAGAAGAGGTAAAATTAAGTTTTATGTAAATTTTTAAATTCTCCTAGGAGGTGGGTAAAATACGGTGAAAAGATCAATTAAATTATTATATATCTAAAATTATTATAAAATGACACTAATGAATTGAATTGAAATTATATAGGTATTATGTATATATTTTGACCTAAAATAAATATAAATAAAATAAATAATTATTTAAATAAATATTCGGTTTTTAAATAGTAACCTATTGTTTTCACTATTCATCAAAAATTGAATGTTTTCAGAAAAATACCAAAATTTCACCCTAGGTTAATTCCGATATTCCGAATTCAAAATTGAAGTCCATTTTGAAAAATTAAATTTACAAAATTTCAAAAAGTGGGTATTACTATTCATAACGGTTAGTTTTAATAATATTTTAATACCATATCGTTGTTTAGTGAAACTCGATATTGCGCACAACATAGGCTATCGAGGAAGGTCGCGATTGCATGTAATGCAAGCCAAGAATAGTGTTGCGTATATTGCAAGATAATTCGGTGTTGCTTATAGTAGAAGATCATATTTGTGTAGTGTATAATAGAAGATCAACGAAATTAAAAAAAATATATGCCATAAAATCTCGGGGTGTTACATTCTACCCCCCATAAAACGAATTTCGTCCTCGAAATTCGTTAGGGTTATAAATCGTTTAATATTCATAGAAACCCTCATCGTAAAAAGGAATACTAGAACTTAATTTTAAAAACTAAAGTATGAAATGTATGGATTACCCAAAGTAACTAATCACTGGGTTTCCATATAGGAGAACATAGGTGAAAATATGGATATGGAAGAAAAATCTAACCATTATGTTCTGATGGAGAATGGTAGAGAACATGGATATGAAAAACCCATCAATAACTATGCCATAAATTTGTGATTATCTAAGGTACCATCTGATTCATCGGATATAAGAGCACTATGACAACATTTTTGGTTTTCAATATCATTTCCCTAAAGTTGAAAATTTTGAATTAGAAGAAATACATTCTTGATTTTGGTACAATCTCACTGTTGTTCATGCTTTGAACACTTTCAACTTCTTCTCTTAAAGAAATGATGATGAATTTGTTATTCGTGAAGTGTTAACAGATCATGTGATAGAATGATGGGTCATTCCATCTGTTTCAAAAAAAAGGTTAGCAAAAGTTATACATAAGTCCATCTATGGTGAGGTTAATCATATACGATTCCACAAATGAACTTATACTTCATATATCATACCGCTTAATAAAATAAAACTAGTTTCTACTAACCAGGTACTTCCTGTAGGCCAGTGGTAGGTGATAAAGGCCAATCGCACTTTGGTTGTGGGTTCAATTCCCACAGCCTTGTCCGACATGATGGGTTGTCGCCCGTCCTGCAGGTTATCCTTTTTCTAAAACTACATTACTATAACATCCCATCAAAAATATCGAAAAACGTTTTATCCTTAAACAATAATAACTTATGTCCAACATAATCCATTCCAATCACTAGGCTTATCTAAAATACTTCGGTATAATCTCATAATATAAAGAAAATTATTACTTAAAATGTCACATAACAATCACGTGAATGCCATCATTTATCCCCCATATATCATAAGATATATCTTGTTGGTCAAATTACAAACATGTGAATACCTTAATCATGTATTCTCTTGAAGAATGAATACCCATTGAACCTTAGTGAAAACATCAATGTTGTTATATTTTAACACTTTCCACATACCAAAATCCCAAAAATTCTATATACTCAAACCATAATATCACTTAGTCCTTATATTAGTCATGAGCTCATGAATACAATCAAACATCTCATAATCTTCTTATCCGCTCATTATGTTCATATCATCTACTTTCCATAAATATCAGAATAACCTTTCATGGTTACTAGTACTATTCAGTATATACTTTCAAATACTTTAGGAAAAAAAATAGTTTAACAATCCATAGATGATTCTTTATTCCATAGTACCATTAACTATACAACATAACTCTTGATAAACATACAATCATTCCACTACCTTCTTAAACAACTGACTAATCATCAACACTTCTTTCATCTCATATATCATTTGTATTCTCCTCATCATCATCCACATAAATACTACCCATATGGCCTTGCTGATTCTCTTCATGAAATTTTCCCATAGGTCATTGGTTTGCATAATGATCATACATTCAACATTTAAAACAGTTAACCGTTGTTTGATGTCATAGAAATACCATTATCCTAGTCCATGGTGTTAACTAAACCTTTTCCTTTGCAATTACTATCTTTGTGTCCTTCTTTTCCACACCCAAATCATCTTCTAGTTCCTTTGAAACATTGTCCCTGATGCCTCTTCCCACATGATTTATATGAGGGGAATTGAACTTTCTTTCCTCTATGATCATCATGAAACTCCATCTTTCTCTTATTAGCTGAGTCATGAAACTCACCAAAGTTGAAATTATTGATCATATTATGAGATTTATGATTAGGCATAATAACGATATGTGGACATCCAGATCTAATTTCATTTGGTTTCTCATGATGAATATCATTCCATTGTCCATCATATCCTCCATTATCGTGAATCTTCCTATTTCCAGCCATTTTCTAAAACCCCAAAAGAATAGTGTGAGTGGAAAAAATCATTCTTGGAAAACAACATAATAAAGGGGGAGTATCTTCAATTTCTAACATATTAGGTTTAATTATAATATATTTAGTGCAATTCTAGGACAATAACCTATACGTATACTTAACCTTAGGGACATCCCTAGACATACCTTAGAAATATCTCTAGGGATTACACTAGAGTTTTCACATCCTTGTTTCCAAAGGTTAACTAAACCTTCGCTCTGATACCAACTATAGAGACCCAATGCTTGATGTATATGGACATTACATTACTTTTGTGGAATACTTAATACATGACAAAAACAGATGTCCAACGACCATATTAGTTTAGTTTATATGGAAACTCACAATGAAATATTATAATCATGGTAAAAGATCTTCAACATATCCCATAAAGATCTTCCCCTATTGGTTTTCCTACCTAAAACCTTTATTTATATCCTAGGGAAAAGAGAACATAAAAAGGGTGAGATCAAAAGCTTAGTAAGGGTAAACATAGAAAACATAAAACAATCTATAAACATTTGAATGCATGAACTTGAACATAAAATAAAAATATCAAAATCATGAGAAAAGAAATAAATCTTGGAAGTACGCAAAGAATATATCATAAAGGAACATCAATCATGATAAAATATCTTGGAAATAAAACATGTAATTGTGTAAAAACATTAAGCACATGATATTATTTCTATACTAGCCAAGGCATTGCTGCCAAGACCATCTTAGTGGACAAAGTACCTTTCTGAATCGAGTTCACTGCTCGTTTCAGTCCTATATAACTAAACCGGATTAACTTATCATTCCAGCCCTGTCTATCTCATGAGATTTAAATCTTTACCCAATACATTAGAGGGATATATAGGTCTCACCCATCTCATAATTAAATCATTCTTACTTGTGCCACAAAATAAACTTGCATCATTCATAGTAACCCAACGAATAAAATGGGTTTCATAAACATCATCCAATCATCAAAAAATCCATATAAAATAAATGGATATCATTTCATAATTATAAAAGTGAAACCATGTAAATCATAGAGACATTATTCTTGAAACATTCACATATGAAATAATGTCATCTTAGATGGAAAATGGTTTTGATAAAACACTTGAAATTAATTCTTGAGGAAAATATCCTTTCTTCTTCAAAATCAATTTCTTTTCAAAAAACATCATGTAATTTTAAAAGAAAATAATTTTGTTGAAAATAGTCATGAAATCTTTTTGAAGAAGCTTCATGAAAATAAGGCTTCATAAAACTGTAAAAATCCGTTCGTGCTGTATAATTTAAAAAAACATTCTTCTCGTAATTTTGTTGAAAAAGTCAAAAAGTACCTCGTAAAAGAATGATTCCATACATACCATGTAGTAAAAGTCAAAATGGGTAAAAGGACATTAAACATACATGAGACCATTTTTAGGAAACATCGACATGGATGAGAACAATAACCCTAGTAAATACTTACGAATAAACAATCTCGGATAAGAATGAGATTGGAAAAGTTATCCCTAACCTTATGTCTGATATGATTTGTTTGTATCCGGACCTACTGTATAATGATTTAAATAATTTCATTGAATTAATAAATAATCATATTCATTGTTTTATATCATATATGGTTCACTTAGGTATTTATATTTCCAATTCATTTGTCAATTCCATGTTAAAGTAGTGTTTTGGGTAAAATTGTTTCTTTTATCGTACATGTTTGGAATTGTTGTTCTTGATATTATTATTACATAAATCATGACTTACGTACATCAAGAATGTAAAAAATGATTTATATATAATATATATTCAATATATATATATAATATATAGATAAATGAAATGAAACACACCGTTCATGGAGACGGTAGGTCGTGCATACGCATGAACACTGTTTTACATTCTTTTTTGACTTGAATGGAAGTAAGTAGATGACATATATATATATATATGTATAAATAAATATAGTAGCTTAATTATGTCATATATTTCATTATTATTATATATACTTTATAATCATTCTTGAATGGTTAATCATGGAAAATGAATCTCATCGCGTTCGTGGAGACCGTAGTCCGTACGTACGCACAAGCGATGATATCATTCCAATGATCGTGGAATTGTATTGAAGAGTACGTATAATATTACATAATCAATATCACTTTACAATAACCTCATATAGTTATTTATTTACACCATTATACCCATCCATGTATGGTGGTGGTGGAAAAACTGATTACACCATGACGTGGACACGGTATTCCGTACGTACGCACGCGTGGTGATTTCATATTCCGTAGGATGGATAGAAGGTGAAATAGGGTTGTTTAATATTCATAATAAAAAATGAGTATATGAGTGATACTGATGTTATTACTTTATAATTAAATATCTAAATAAGAATAAGTTGAAGAAGAAAGAAACTTGAGAGAATCGAAATAAGAGATTACCTCTTCTTCGACACACCTCCTTTAAGCCTTCTCTTAAGGAAGTAGAGTTGGTCTTTTGAGATGACCAGAACCTCCAGAATGTTTCTAGATAAGTGTTGAAGATAAATGGGGAGGGGTTGGCCGAGCTTAAAGGCTCAAAAGGGTGTGAAGAGAATAGGGAAGGGGTGCCCTTTTTATAAGGGAGGAGAGGGGCAGCTTTGTAAAAACTAAAAATATTTTTTTTAATATAATGTCATGTTTGGTTTTTAATAGCTCCAAATTGATTTATTTCGAAGATAAGGTGGTTATGGGTAGAAACACTCTCATTAAATTGATTTTAGAGAAGTTTAGGTTACTATTTTAACCTTATCATTTAGATTTAACTCTAAGTTAAATAATTTTACTTTTACCGTGTCTTCTTGTTTTCTTACACTATATGGTTAATAAACATAATATAAAAAAGACAAAAAAATCCCAAGTTGTTTATTATTAATATATATAACCTTATATAAGTCATTTGGCCGAACCGTAGATTTTTTGGAAAAAAATAACAATTAATAATATAATATTTGTTTTTAAAACTATTTTATGTCAATTTTGACACTATTTGATAATTGATTTTTGTGAAAATCGTAATAGAGTTATTAGTTCAAATAAAGTAAATTAAATAAATAATAATATGTCATATTATCCTATAAAATTAGTTTAATTCCAATAAATTCTTATATTACTTTTATTTGGGTATTTATAATATCAATTATTTTAATATTTCATTATTTATGTAATTACTACATCACCATTGTGTCATAAATAACATAAATTATATAATGTCTAAAAATTATAAATAAAATACCATTAGGTAGGAAATATTTTTATCTTTCTATGTAATATTTATTGTCTAATTTATCTTTTGTATAACCCTATATTAAAAATGCATTAGTTATTAAACTTTGATTTTATCTATTTTAACCCTTCATTAAATAAATTAATAATAAATGTCCTAATCTAATCAAAGTGGACCTAAATGGTCATATTTTATTCCTAAGGTTATTTATTGTCGAATTATACTTATCCATTAGAATTAGGAAGTGTTAGGGAAATATTAATATCATTTTTACCATTAATTACCCAATTTACTTTGAACTGTGGTAAATAAAAGTGAAAAGTTACTATTCACTGAAAATTATTTTCATCTCATTGAACCAAATTTTAGTCCTTGATATTAACCATGTCTCTGAGATTTTTTAAATTCCACTCACAGAAGCGGTAAAATTGTGTTTTATGTAAATTTTCAAATTCTCCTAGGAGGTGGGTAAAAGACGGTGAAAAGTTCAATAAAATTTTTATAAATCTAAAATTATTAAAAAATGACTCCAATTAATTGCATTGAACTTATATAAGTATTATGTATCAATTTTGACCTAAAATAAATTTAAATAAAATAAATAATTAGTTAAATAAATATTCGTATTTTAAATAGTAACCCAGTGTTTTCACTATTCATCCAAAATTGAAAGTTTTCAAAAAATACCAAAATTTCACCCTAGGAAAATTTCGATATTCCGAATCCAAAAATGAATTCCACTTTGAAAAATAAAATTTACAAAATTTCAAAAAGTGGGTGTTACTATTCATAGCGGCTAGTTTTAATAATATTTTAATAGCATATCGTTGTTTAGTGAAACTCGATATTGCGTAGAACACAGGCTATCGAGGAATGTCGTGATTTCATGTAATGAAAGCCAAGAATAGTGTTGCGTATACTGCAAGATAATTTGGTGTTGCGTATAGTACAAGATAATCTTGGTGTAGTGTATAATAGACGATCAAAGAAATTAAAAATTATATATCTCATAAAATCTCGGGGTGTTACAATATGTCTCTCATTTCATGGTATATCAGCATGTTAAGGGTAAGAGGTAGAAGTATGTGGGGATTTTAAATCCATTACCCTTACCAAAATGGAAACTGGAAAAAATATGTTTGGAATTTTTCATTGGACTCACAAAACATATAAATGACAAAATACAATATTGGTTATAGTTGATTGACTTACAATGGTGGAACACATCTTTTTGATTAGAGATAAATTCTATGTTGATAAACATTACAGAATATATGTAATGGATGTTGTAAGTTTTCATGGAGTGGCTCTTTACATTATATCTGATCGATAGTTGAGGTTTACCTTGATGTTATGGAAAAGTATTCCGTAGGATCTAGATAGAGAGTAATGTTTCCGCACTTCCTGTCATCCTCCAATAGACGGTCTGCCTGGGAGGATAATTCAAACACCGGAAGACATGTTGAGATCTTTATCTATATATTTCAATGGTTGTTGGGACCAACACCTACCTTTGGAGGAATTTCCATACAACAATAGATTTCACCCCAGTATTTTGATGGTTCCTTATGAAGCCCTCTGTGGAAATATGTTTTCAACATGAAATTTTTGGGATGATGTTCGGGAAAGAACGCTATTAGGACATGATCTTGTAGAAGAAATGATAGAAAAGGATATATATATAAAATATCACATAACATAATCTTAAAGGTTTCAAAAACATTAGGATGATAATTGATTAAAATACCTAGAGTTTGAAGTGGGTGAAAAGGTGATTCATTGAATATCTTTATTGAAGAGAGTAATATCATTTGGGAATAAGTGAATGTTGATTCCTAGGTATATCAGTAATTTTGAAATTTTGGAGCGTGTTTTGAAGGTACCATACCAATTGACACTTTCAGTGAATCTCTCTCATGTTAATTATGTATTCCAATTATCTCTCATGAAGAAGTACATACCTTATCATTCAGATGTACTAAACTATGATGTTGTACTTTTAGAGAAAGATCATTCTTACGATGAACAACAGATATAGTTTTGGGATCATAAATAAAAAGTTATATGAAACAAGACCCCTCGATTGGTTAATGTTTCTTTGTAAGAACCAAAAATTTGAATAAACTACATAGGGACATGAGGATATGATGAGGCAGAGTTTTCTTCAGCCTTTTTTATCCATGTTACGAATTTGAAGGGTGAAATTTAATTTATATGGTGAATAATGTAACACTATGATGTTTTAATGAAATTTTTTTCTCTAAATATTTGTTACTAAATATATTTCATTGCACAAAATTTTGAGTTTAAATGAACTACAAGACACCCTTTATATAAATCGACCATGATAACCTAACTGTTAGGTTAACGAGAATATATAAAATGAACTTAAGAAAATGTATAAAAATATAATTAAATTTTATATTTTTTTATTTATGTGAAGTAATTTTAGTAAATGAAATTAATGAAAAATATATGTTATAAAAATAATAAAATATTTTTGATATTCATCCAATGGATATTTTTGTGATAGAGTGTTAGTAAACCCTATTTTGTGTATAAAAACATATATTTTTAAAATGAGTAATTTTCAGATTTTACTTGGGAACAAATTTTAAATATAGATATCGAAACATTAGTAATTGTTTTAGAAAAAAAATAATTATTTTATGTGGTTTTGGAAAATTAAAATTTACCTTCAATGAAATTTTAATATTTTCCAAAAAAACATTCAATTTTTAATAAATAGTAAAAATACAGAAAATTAAATTGAAAACAACATTCTTCATTGAAATAATTTATATGGTTAAATTATAATATTACATGTTTTTGAAGTATTAATATAATATATTTTTATCATTATATATAATGTATTTCATTAGTATTACTTTCACATTGAATTCAGATGTAAAAACAGTTCAATATTTTAGATTGTTTGAAATTTTACAACTCATTCCCTGTTTTTGAAAAATGGAATAATCATAAATTAATTAATGTAACTTCTGTATTCTAAATTTTGAAAAATTAATTACATATTTGGAATCATTTAGTTCAAATTTTTTAAATATCTTTCTTTTTTTATTAGGCATTATAAATAGTAACATTCGTAATTTTTATTAATATGGTAAAAGATTTAATTTTTTAATAAAGGGTAACAATAATATAATAAAATTACTCTAAAAAATTTCTTAATATCATTGGATGAGTGTGTTTTGACCTAAATAATTCTTGGGTTGAAATTTTATCTATTTGAATCCAATTGAATGAGATTAGAATATTTAATATATTGAATTTAAATAAAATTAAAATACTCCTCACTCAAATTTTAATAACTAAATAATTTATTATATATTTTTACACAATAGATATATTAGATTTAAAATAATCCTTTGAAATCTAAAATTCTTTCATTTATTGTGTTAATTTTTAATTTTTTTATTAATAAATAATTACATTAAATCTTATACATTAAAGATGCACAAATTATTTAATTGATGAAAAATCAATAATATTGTTTTTATTAAAATAATAATACACATTGAAAGACTGAAAAACTTTATCAAATCTTATTAATTGAGTATACATTAACAACGATCATGCACTAGTAGAGTTATTGACCATTTTGTGCCTTAATGGAGGGATTATGAAACATATATTATTTCCATTAATGTGATGTTAAAGTTGTTACATTATTAATTAAATAAGTATAACATTTTAAGTATTGGATTTTGTAAAATATAAATTCTAATAAAAATATTTTTAGGAAATATAAATATTTTTATTCACCATTTAATTTTTTAAATTTTCATTCAACGGATTAGTATACTAAATAACTGCACAATATTGTTGTATTTATTATTTTATAAATAGAGGTAACAAATAAATGTTATAAAAATTGTTAAAATAAATATAATTTTTAATTATTTATTTATTTAATGAATTTTCTAGATGAATTTTACCTCTTAGAAATATTATAAAATAGTTGGCTCACTGTTATCATATGTTTATATATTCCTAAAATCAATGAATTGAATAGTGTAAAAATTGAAACTTTTGATAATTTATCAGAATAATGTTTTATTAAATAATTTAAAACCATAAAACATTTTAAAAAAATATATAATAATTATTATATCTTATAGAATGTTCTAATTTATTAATTTATGCTCTATATTACATCATATAATAAAATATTTCACTCTGTTTATATTAAATTGTTTGTTTCCTGAGTTAAAAATTAAATAGAATAACTAAGTGTTAATTAAAAGGATAAGGTTTAAATTGTTAGAAATAATTGTAGAATTTTTTTTGAATATATTGCAACCATATATCAATTCATCATCAAAATTGGGTCATTTTGTAGGTTTTGGGTTAGGGTATTTTTTTTTATAGATTAATAATTATGGTGTTTCCAAAAGTACCGCTCACCTCAATTATAAAAGGGCACCCCCTCCCTAATCTAATAACATAACATTGAGACTTCACGCATGGCCATAACCATCCATTTTTCCTTATAAAATTACATTTTAGTGTTATAGATTTTGTTTTCTTATCCACAATCCAACTCTACGGCTCTATGATGAGATTTAGTAGATCCATGTCGAAGAAGAGGTAGTCTCTACTATCAATTATTTCAAAGATAATTCTCCTTATACTTCCTCTTAATAAGTTTATTAATTATAAATTAATAAATATATTTTCCCTTATTTAATGATATTTTGTTATAAATATGAAACTGTCATATTACACAGTCTATCCATCCTACAAAAAATGAAACCTCCACATTTAGGTACATAAGACTTATCGTATCCACCTTGTGATATAATCTGTTTTTCACTAAAACCTTACTAGGAAGCAAATAATTATTGACTTAATAACAATATATTATTTTTAATACATGATATTAATTCTGAAATATTATACACCATCCAATTAAATACCATTCTACAAATTTAGGAATGATATCGTCGCTCATGCGTACGTATGACCTACCGTCTCTATGATGGGATGAAATTTCCGTATATATGATCTTAATTAATGCATGATTATAAAACATTATAGAATAAATAAATATGGAATAGATTATGTTAATATCACTTTTTAATGATATAACAATGACCTAACAAGGAGAACCAGAACTTACTCGACAAAACATGCATACGAACGGAAAGAATTTAATATCTAAATAATGAGTGACAATGAAATATTATAAAAAATAGATGATAATATGGTCATATATGATAACATAAAAATGAATATAATTCTGAAATAATTCAATGAAATTATTTAATTCATTATGCCTGATTTTAGGAAACATACAAATGAAATCTGACCTATGGTAATGGATAATATCAAAATATCATTATTATTTAATATTGTTTATTTTTAAGTATTTACCAGAGATTATTTATCATTCATTTCCATTATTACAATGTTTTTAATTATTTTATTCTTCTTGTATTGATTTTTAAAGTAATTTTTACCCATTTTTTACATTTTACTAAATAGTTTGGAAGGAATATTTCTGTCATTTTCCATATGTGGTGCATTTTGACTTTTCATGAAAATGTTAGAGGAGAATGTTTTTTTAACTTAAAAAGATTGAATGTATGAGGCCCCAGCCTTAAACCTTACTTAATATTGAATTAAATTAATAATTAACACTGAGGATCTTTTCAGGTTTAGAGTTGTATAGAATTAGTACATAACTATTACATCTCAAAAGATTAGAAAGTTGAAACATCTACTAAGTTTCCATAAAAAAACTCTTAAAAAGAAACATGTCTAGTTCCATGTTTTAGGTAGCATTACTTTCCCTTGATCCCATCCTTGACCCTATTCCACGTTAAGTCGTGTGAAAAACATTTCAAAAACTTGGGATGAGCATAAAAAGCTTAGTAAGGGATACACAAAGAATGAAAAATGCTAGTTTTTCAAAACAACAAGTAAACCATTTATACTTTATCAATGTAATACTTTTCACCTTTTCAAAGTAGTAAAAACTATTTACTGAATAAAAGTTCATTACATACCCTTCTGTAACCAAAAGATTACCATAAAACCCATATAAAGTTCACATAACATATAAAGGTAACTTGGGACATAAACATACTTAAGTGGAATAACCATAAGGTCAACTTCCAAACATATCACTTAATGTAATAGCCATTCGGCCAACTTCAATACATACTTAATGGAATAGCCATACGGCCGACTTCCATACCCAATGCATTGGAGGTTATAACGTAACCCCCCGTCCTAGTATTCACGGCACCACCCGTCATATGGTTCATCACGTAACCACCCGTAAAATGTCCAAGTACCATCATTACACATAAAATATTTAAAATATAAACATTTAAATAACAAAATTTCATTTTCAATCAAAATAAGTAATTCCAAGATATATAATTAATCAATCCATTTTCAAAAATCATTTAAAAGTGATTTTTGAATCAAAGTGTCCCATACCACTTTGAATATTTTATTGGAATTATAATTTTAAAACATTAATGTACATATAAATAAATACTGAAAACCACTTTGAAAACATGGAAATTAAAGATATTGGTTTAGAATAATAAATCTTTAAAACATTTAAAATGATATTTTTGTTAAAGAGTTTTTAACAAAATGAGAGGCTCTTGAATACAAATAATTGTGGAATAACATTTAATCTGAACTTTATAATATCATGAGAATAAATGGATTCATGATATAATATGTCAAAGGACAGTATACACACCATATAAGAGTGAATTGGTGCATAACAACAATGAAGTCTCAATGGAAATGTAAATTGTGATGAAATCCATTATAAAGATGATATCCTTAAATTAAGGACAAATCTATCAAATAATTATGTGTGAGAAATATAAATACACCAAATATAAGTGTATATTAAGTGTGAAACAATCAGAGGTCATTCACACATATTCATAGGATGACATGTTCAATAAGTACAAGTTGAACCCAAAGAAATTGAAATTGGGTTAAGACGTTGATTTGTAAAAATTCGACAGCCTAACAACGTCACTTCAAAATTCAGAAAATTAGTCGATGAGAGAGTGAATGGTATCTCATCAAATGGACATAAACTTTAAATCAATAAGTATATAGAAGAACATATCCCAACATAATAAGATGTAAATTAAAAGACATAATAAAATAAGTCTTTTAAAAAGAGGAGGGTGAAAGTTCCCCTTACCGAGTTGGGTAACTTTCGAAACGTACACCCCATGGAATAAGGGTCATACAATGAAGATGTAAATACCCATAAATGATATTTTACTACAAAAAGTGTATAATAATTTTATGTACATACACCACTCAAAGGAAATAGTGGCAAACATAGCATAAATGTCACGGGAATAAAAGTGACATGAAAAATCCCTTACAAAAACTTGGCAGCCTAACGGCGCCACTAAAAACATCCAAAAATGGATTTATGAGATCAAATAGGGTCTCTCATAATATGAAAATAAAATTACAGTATTAGTAATATAAAATAACATCCCCAAACATAAGAAATATGAGCTTAAAAGAAATAACATAAAAGAGAGTACTTTAAAAGAAAGAGAGAGGTTGGATCCCTCACGAAAATTCGGTTGCCTAACGGCGCCACTCAAAACACCCAAAATGGTTTGATGAGAGAAAATAGGGTCTCTCACCATATGAAAATAAAAATTACAGTATTATTAATATAAAAGAACATCCCAATCATAAGAAAGATGAGCTTAAAAGGAATGACATAAAAGAGTGTACTTAAAAAGAATGATAGGGGTATGATCCCTTACCTCGGGTCCGACTTGACTCGATCATTCTTTAATCTCCTAAATAATAAACTTGAGTTAATTTATACATCCTTAAGAACCTTTCTCATGTTCATTATTCCTTTTATATCACTTATTACCATGTCATAGACATTATGTAATCATTTAAGTTAATAATGTTTGTTTTGTCGATACTTGGTTCTTAAGTCGAAAGTGGACTTCTTACAATTACATGTTGTTCGTGTGCTCAAAGGTTAATTATAACCATAATTTTATTCATGATTTATATATCATATATATCATATATATCCAGTATATTAATTCCTTTATAATATTACATAACATTTAGAGTTAAGAAATTAAATGCACCGTTCATGGAGACAGTAAGTCGTACGTACGCATGAACGCTACTTCCATTTCTATTTCATATTTAATGGAATTAAAACATAATTATACATAATATTATTTTAATTCAAGTATGGTATCATATATAATATCATTAAATATATCCTTTATATGTACCACATATGGAATTAACGAATCAAATCACATTGAGGGGGCGGTAGTCCACACTTCCTTAAATGAATATATCGTGTTTACCCATAATGGAAACCATAAAGGTATTCCATAAATGAAAATACAGAAGCTTAAGTAAAACATAAACATATTATATATCATATATAAATATAGTGTCATCTTAATGGCCACCTTTGAAGTTGTGAGAATAATGTTGAACAATCATCGTTTTGGGAGGCAGAAATTCTCCATCCACAGAAACAGTATGTTCTTTAACCATTAGATGTAGGTGTGTGTATGTGTAGCTATAAAACATCTTATAACAAAATCCTAATATGTTTAAGATACTGTATTTGTTACAAAATAAATGAATAAAAAGAGTTTAGGGGGTTGTAGAATCAAAATAAAACAAAAGAACACAAGTGAAGACATTACCTTTAAATCGGGTAACTTCCTTTGATTTGAGATCAAAGGCTTCCTGGGAAAGGATTATGCCCAATGTGAGGCTTCAAGGAGTTATAGAGGTATGTGGAGAGATCAAATGGGAAGATTTTGGCTGATCAAAAGGCTTGAGATGTGTGGGTAAGGAGGTAGAGGTGGGGGCCTTTTATAAGAGGAGAGGAGGGGCACTCTTGGAAAGTAAGAAATTGATACTTTATTTGAAAATGAGTTTCGGATTTAAAAGGTCTCACATTGATATAATTCGTGGATAAGGTGATAAGGGTTATAAATACACCCATCCAATATGTTTTGGACATGTGTATGTGTTAGATATTACATTATCTTTCCATTTTATTTAAATCGTTTAATAATGAGGTCATCGTTGCATCATCATGATGTCATAACTAATTTAATTTATTTAATGTCTAAAATTATAAAAACAAATACTATGATGTAGGAAATCATTTTGTCTTTCCAATGACTATTTATAGTTAATAATCGGACTTGTATAACCCCATGTAACAATTGTTTTAGTAAAACATTTCATGTTTGTGTCATTTTTATTTTAACATTAAATAAAAAGGTATTTATGTCATTTTCCAACCAATGTGGCTCCATGGGGTCCCCAAGTTGACCCATGGATTTTCTTGGTCGGACATGACACATCCAATGAGGGTATGACATGTTTCTAGGTCATTTAAATTTATTAAAACATTATTCTTACCTTAAACTACACTAATTACCTCTAATCGCGATTAAAAACTTAATAAGTTACTATTCACCAAAAACTTATTTTAATCCCATTGAACCACATTTTACTTCTTAATGATATCCATTTATGTCGGATTTTTGAAAATCAAAACACAAAGATGGAAAAATTTCATTTAAACGGAAAATCAATTTTTATAAGTACCACTTAGTGGTTTCACAATTCATAAAAAATTGAAGTTTTTCCGAAAATTACCAAAAATTCACCCTAAGCTATATTTGATATTTCGAATTCAAAAATGATGTCTATTTTAAAAAATTAAAAACATATATGTTGCATTAATTAATTTAATAATTAATTCCCGCTGTCAAAACAAATAGCGTGTTTTTTTGAAACAAAATGTATCAAAAGATTGACACTAGTTTAAGTCTGATTTCAAAGTGAAATTAATTCCATCGACCAATATTGGATTAAATGGTAAAAATATATTCTAATTTCACTTTAAAACCAATTTAAAAGATAATCTAATCATATAAATGAATTATATTAAAAAGAGGTTTTGAATTAAAATACAATATTTTTCACTATTCATTAAAATTTGAACTTTTTCGGAAAAATAACAAAAATTTACACAAAGTAAATTTTGATGTCTCGATTCTAAAGAAGAATTTTATTTTGTAAAATATAACACATAAAATTGTCAAAAAGTGGATTTAAAAGATTTTCGCCATCAAAAGGTGGTTAATTGACCTTTTAAAAAATATTAGAATGTTTACGCTTAAAATTGGATTCATTCTCATTTTTAATCCTCTAACATTTATTGTAAAAAGTAAAAATATTTGACAAAAATATATAATCATTTTGTAGTTAGTTCTGTTCATTCCCTCCATTACAACGGCTAGTCGTTAACTACCATTTAAAATAATATTATTTTACTATTAGAGTGCAATGTAAGATTCCTAAGAAACTCGTTGTTGCGTATTGGGTATGCCTTAGAGCATAGCATCACCTTTAAAGTCATATTAATATTTTATTCACAAATATGGATAAATGTGAAAATTTCATACTCTTTATTTACCTGGGTTGTTACATCCTTCCCCCCTTTTGAGAATTGCGTCCTCGCAATTTTAAAATTGGGCTTGGAAACATCCTTGAAAGTCCCACATCGGAACAAGAGTCGGTAAAAAATCACTTTAAAATAAAGAAAGACAAGTACAAAGGTCACCCGAGTTAACCCATACTAGGATTCCAAGAATGAAAATATGGACATGGAAGAAAAAACAAAGGGTCATGTTCTGATGGAGAGTGATAGAAAACATGTTTCGGAGAAAGTTAAACACAATAAAATGACAAACTTGTGATGGGTTAAACGGTATTCGATTCCCCAGAAGGAAAAGTTAATAGACAACATTTTTGTTTTAAGTTACTTTTTATTGAGGAATTTATTCATAAGGAAACATAATCACTTATCATGTTGAATTTCAACTTTTTCTCCAAAAGACGAGTATTTAGGGAGACTTGTTCACATTAAGAGTACTATAATCAACTTCTAGAGAATCACCTAATCCACAAAAGAGAACTATATACTTCCCATGTCATTAGACCAAAACCAAAACCAAAAAGGCTAGTACAAGATCAGATAATCCAGAAAAGGATAACCCCTAATAAAAAGAAAATCTATTCTTAATCTCCAAAATTTGTCCAACAAAACCCAAAGTTCAACGAGGACCATTCGATAATCAATTTGTCCATAAAAATCTTCAATGTAAACCAAAATAATATTGAAACCCAAATATTTGTGGGATTTAGTCACATATTCTTCCAAGTTAAATCATAACATTTATCTCCAAACAACATCAGTTTCTCTTAATGTGTCATATTGAAAAGTAATTAACCTGACCACATATCCTCCATGATAGTTTAATAAATATCCATAGATAACCCAAAATCAACCAACTCTTAATTCATAAAATCATCTAACTAAAAATAATCAGTCAAACCAACCAGGGACTTCACGTAGTCCAGTGGTAGGCGATAAATACAAGTTTCACTTTGGTTGTGGGTTCGATTCCCGCAGCTTTGTCCAACACGACGGGTTGTCACACGGTCTGCGTGTTGTCCTTTTTCCAAAACTATATAATTCTCAAACCATTCCCCAAAAAGAGATAAAATCATAAAAAATAACCATAACATAATTAAACCTCAATTTTATCTCATTCCTTTCACTTCCATCATAACATATAGTAACCCATAATTACCTCAAAAGTAAGGATCATATAAACTCTAATGGTTACCTTTATAATTATTACCTGAACTTCCACATCGATTGGTCATCTCGTACATGATGCATTAAAGAACATACCAAGGTTCATGTGGTTGATCATGACTCATTGATAGTCGGTTTAGAACAACCATGAGTTTCCTCATTGAATCCCCCATTTTATTTAGTATCTTAAATAGAGCACCACCACAGTTTCCATCAAACCTGTTGTTTCTTTGGTGCCTGCTAGATCCATCCATTCACTAAAAACAGAAAGGTCAGTGTGAGTATATCAACATAACCATCATGTACTAATGAGTGAGATAAACACTTAGATATACTTACTCATTCACTTTATCTAAAAACTATGACACTTTCTAAAATCCTAGCCAATATGGTAATGTCACTTATGCTTAAAGAATTCCCTAACCTCTAAAGTTATCTAAACCGACCTATGATTCCAACAATAACGCCCTGGCCTAAAACCTTACTTAATATTGAATTAAATGAATAATTCACATTGAGGATCTTTTCAGGTTTAGAGTTTTAGAGAATTAGTACATAACTATTACATCTCAAAATATTACAAAGCAGAAACTTCTACTAAGTTTCCATAAAATAAAAACTCTTAAAAAGAAACATGTCTAGTTCCATGTTTTAGGTAACATGACTTTCCCTTGATCCCATCCTTGACCCTATTCCACGTTAAGTCCTGTGAAAAACATTTCAAAAACATGGGATGAGCATAAAAAGATCAATAAGGGATACACAAAGAAAGAAAACTGCTAGTTTTTCAAAACAACAAGTAAACCATGTATACTATATCAAAGTAATACTTTTCACCTTTTCGAAGTAGTAAAAACTCTTCACTGAATAAAAGTTCATTACTTACCCTTCTGTAACCAAAATATTACCATAAAACCCATATAATGATCACATAACATATAAAGGTAACATGGGACATAAACATACTTAAGTGGAATAACCATAAGGTCTACTTACACACATATCACTTAATGGAATAGCCATTAGGAAAACTTCCATACATACTTAATGGAATAGCCATACGCGTGACTTCCATACCCAATGCATTGGAGGTTATAACGTAACCACCCATCCTGGTATTCACGGCACCACTCGTCATATGGTTTATCATGTAACCACCCGTAAAATTTCCATGTACCTTCATTACACATAAAATATTTAAAATATAAACATTTCATTTTCAATCACAATAAGTAATTCCATGATATTGAATTAATCAATCCATTTTCAAAAATCATTTAAAAAAGATTTTTGAATCAAAGTGTCCCATAACACTTTGAAGCTTTTATTGGAATTATAATTTTAAAACATTAATGTCCATATAAATAAATACGGAAAACTACTTTGAAAACATGGACATTAAAGACAAGGTTTTAGAATAATAAATCTTTAAAACATTTAAAACGATATTTTTGTTAAAGAGTTTTTATCAAAATGAGAGACTCTTGAATACAAATAATTGCGGAATAACATTTAATCCGAACTTTATAATATCATGAGAATAAAGGGATTCATGATATAATATGTCAAAGGACAGTATACACACCATATAAGAGTTAATTGGTGCATAACAACAATGAATTCTCAATGGAAATGTAAATTGAGATGAAATCCATTATAAAGATGGTAACTTTAAATTATGGATAAATATATCAAATAATTATGTGTGAGAAATATAAATACACCCAATATAAGTGGATATTAGGTGTGAAACAATCATAGGTCATTCACACATATTCATAGGATTACATGTTCATGAAGTACAAGTTAAACCCAAAGAAATCGAAATTGGGTTAAGACGTTCATTTGTAAAAATTCGATAGCCTAATGGCGTCACTTCAAAATTCAGAAAATTAGTCGATGAGAGAGTGAATGGTATCTCATAATATGGACATAAACTTTACATAAATAAGGATATAGAAGAACATATCCCAATATAATAAGATGTAAATTAAAAGACATAACAAAAGAAGTATTTTAAAAAGAGAAGGGTGAAAGGTCCCCTTACCGAGTTGGGTAACTTTCGAAATGTACACCCCATGGAAGAAGGGTCATACAATGAAGATGTAAATACCCATAAATGATATTATACTACAAAAAGTGTATAATAATGGGAAGTACATACAACACTAAATGGAAATAGTGGCAAACGTAGCATAAATGTCACGAGAATAAAAGTGAGATGGAAAATCCCTTACGAAAACTCGGTAGCCTAATGGCGCCACTTAAAACATCAAAAAATGGATTTATGAGATCAAATAGGGTATCACATAATATGAACATAAAATTACAGTATGAGGAATATAAAATAACATCCCCAAACATTAGAATTATGAGATTAAAATAAATGACATAAAAGAGAGTACTTTAAAAGAAAGAGAGAGGTTGGATCCCTCACGAAAATTCAGCAGCCTAACGGTGCCACTCAAAAATCCAAAAATGGATTGAAGAAAAAAATAGGGTCTCTCACCATATGAAAATAAAAATTACAGTAGGAGTAATATAAAAGAACATCCCAATCATAATAAATATGAGCTTAAAAGGAATGACATAAAAGAGTGTACTTAAAAAGAAAGAGAGGGGTATGATCCCTTACATCGGGTCCGACATGACTCGATCGTTATTTAATCTTCTGAATAATAAACTTGAGTTAATTTATACTTCCTTAAGCACATTTATCTAGCTAATTATTCCTTCTATATCACTTATTACAATGTCATAGAAATTATGTGATCATTTAAGTTAATAATGTTTGTTCTGTCGATACTTGGTTCTTAAGTCGAAAGTGGACTTCTTAAAATTACATGTTGTTCAGGCGGTCAAAGGTTCATTATATCCAGAATTGTATTCATGTTGTATATATCTTATATGTCAAGTATATTCATGCATTTATAAAATTACATAACATTTAGAGTTAAGAAATGAAATGCACCGTTCATGGAGACGGTAAGCCGTACGTACGCATGAACGCTACTTCCATTTCTATTTCATATTTAATAGAATTAAAACATAATGATACATAATAGTATTTTAATTCCAGTATGGTATCATATATAATATAATTAAATATATCCTTTATACATACCACATAAGGTATTAACGAATCAAATCACTTTGAGGGGGCGGTAGTCCACACTTCCTTAAATGAAGATATCGCATTTACCCATAACAAAAAACATAAAGGTATGCCATAAATGAAAAATAAAGAAGTTGAAGTAAAACATAAACATATTAGATATCATATATAAATATAGTTTCATCTTAATGGCCACATTTGAAGGTGTTAGAAGAATGTTGAATAATCATCGTTTCGGGAGGCACAAATTCGCCATCCACGGAAACAGTATGTTCTTTAACCATTAGATGTTGGTGTGTGTAAGTTTAGCTCGAAACCATTATATAAAAACATCCTAGTATATTTAATATACTGTATGTGTTACAAAATAAATGAATAAATATAGTTTAGGGGGTTGGAGAAGCAAAATAAAACAAAAGAACACAAGTGAAGACATTACCTTTAAATCGGGTAACATCCTTTTATTTGAGCTCAAAGGCTTCCTTGAAAAGGATTCTGCACAAAGTGAGGCTTCAAAGAGTTAGAGAGGGATTTGGATAGATGAAATGGGCAGAGTTTGGCCGAGGAAAAGGCTTGAGAGGTGTGGGTAAGGAGGTATAGGTGGGGGCCTTTTATAAGAGGAAAGGAGGGGCACTCTTGGAAAGTAAGCAAATGTTACTTTATTTGAAAATGAGATTCAGATTTAAAAGGTCCCAAATTGATATAATTCGTGGATAAGGTGATAAGGGTTCTAAATCCACCCATCTAATAGGTTTTGGACATGTTTAGGTCTTAGATATTACATTATCTTTCCATTTTATTTAAATCATTATATAATGAGGTCATCACTACATCATCATGATGTCATAAATAATTTAATTTATTTAATGTCTAAAAATTATAAAAAAACTAATATGATGTATGAAATGTTTTTATCATTCCAATGACTATTTGTAGTCAAATATCGGAGTTGTATAACCCCATGTAAAAATTGTTTTAGTAAACAATTTCATGTTTGTGTCATTTTTATTTTGACATTAAATAAAAAGGTATTTATGTCATTTTCCAACCAATGTGGATCCATGGGGTCCCCAAGTTGACCCATGGATTGTATTGGTCTGCCATGACACATAAAATTAGGGTATGACATGTGTCTAGGTCATTTAATTTTATTAAAATATTATTCTTACCTTAAACTACACTAATTACCTCTAATCGCGATTAAAAGCTTAATAAGTTACTATTCACCAAAAAATTATTTTAATCCAATTGAACCAAATTTTACTTCATAATTACAACCATGTATGTCTGATTTTTGAAATTCAAAACACAAAGATGGCAAATTTTCATTTAAAAGGAAAATCAGTTTTTATAAGTACCACTTAGTGGATTCACTATTCATCAAAAATTGATGTTTTCTGAAAATTACAAAAAATTCACCCTATGATATATTTGATATTCCGAAATCAAAAATGATGTCTATTTTAAAAAATTCAAAACATATAAGTTTAATTATTTAATTTAATAATTAATTCCTGCTGTCAAAACTAATAGTGTGTTTTTATGAATTAAAATGTATCAAAAGATTGACACTAGTTTATGTCCGATTTCAAAATGAAATTAATTCCATCGACCACTATCGGATTAAATGGTAAAAATATATTATAATTTCAATTTAAAACCAATTCAAAAGATAATCGAATCATATAAATAAATTAGATTAAAAAGTGGTTTTAAATTAAATTACAACATTGTTCACTATTCATTAAAAATTGAACTTTTTCTGAAAAATACCAAAAAATTTACAGAAAGTAAATTTTGATGTCTCGATTCTAAAGAAGAATTTTATTTTGTCAAATATAACAAATAAAATTCTCAAAAAGTGGATTTAAAAGACGTTCCCCATCAAAAGGTGGTTAATCGACCTTTTAAAGAATATTAGAATGTTTACTCTTAAAATTGGATTCATTCGGATTTTTAATCCTATAACATTTATTGTAAAAAGTAAAAATATTTGACAAACATATATAATCATTTTGTAGTTAGTTCTGTTCATTCCCGCCATTACAACGGCTAGGCGTTAACTACCATTTAAAATAATATTATTTTACTATTAGAGTGCAACGTAAGATTCCTAAGAAACTCGTTGTTGCACATTGGGTACGCCATCGAGCATAGAATCCCCTTTAAAGTCATATTAATATTTTATTCACAAATATGGATAAATGTGAAAATGTCATACTCCTTATTTACCTGGGTTGTTACATCCTTCCCCCCTTTTGGGAATTGCGTCCTCGCAATTTTAAAATTGGGCTTGGAAACATCCTTGAAAGTCCCACATCAGAACAAGAGTCGGTAAAACAATCACTTTAAAATAAAGAAAGATAAGTACAAAGGTCACCCGAGTTAACCCATACAAGGATTACATGTATGAAAATATGGACATGGAGGAAAAAACAAAGGGTCATGTTCTGATGGAGAGTGATAGAAAACATGTTTAGGAGATAGTTAACCATAAGAAAATCACAAACTTGTGATGGGTTAAACGGTACTCAATTCCCCAGTAGGAAAATTAAATAGACAACATTTTTGTTTTAAGTTACTTTTTATTGAAAAATTTATTCATAAGGAAACATAATCACTTATCATGTTGACTTTCATCTTTTTCTCAAAAAGACGAGTATTTAGGAAGACTTGTTCACATTAAGAGTACTGTAATCAACTTCTAGAGAATCACCTAATCCACAAAAGAGAACTATATACTTCCCATGTCTTTAGACCAAAACCAAAACCAAAAAGTCTAGTACAAGATCAGATAATCCAGAAAAGGATAACCCCTTATAAAAAGAAAATCTATTCTTAATCTCCAAAAATTTTCGAACAAAACCCAAAGTTCAACGAGGACCATTCGATAATCAATTTTTCCATAAAATTCTTCAAAGTAAATAAAAATAAGATTGAAACCCAAATATTTGGGGGATTTAGTCACATATTCTTCCAAGTTAAATCGTAACATTTATCTCCAAACAACATCAGTTTCTCTTAATGTCTCGTATTGAAAAGTAATTAACCTAACCACATATCCTCCATGATAGGTTAATAAATTTCCATAGATAACCCAAAATCAACCTACTCTTAATTCATAAAATCATCCAACTAAAAAGAATTAGTCAAACTAACCAGGGACTTCACGTAGTCCAGTGGTAGGTGATAAATACCAGTTGCACTTTGGTTGTAGGTTCGATTCCCGCAGCTTTGTCCGATGCGACGGGTTGTCACACGGTCTGCATGTTGTCCTTTTTCCAAAACTATATAATTCTCAAATCATTCCCCAAAAAGATATAAAATCATCAAAAATAACCATAACATAATTTAACCACAATTTTATCTCATGCCTTTCACTTCCATCATAACATATAGTAACCTATAATTACCTCAAAAGTAAGGATCATATAAACTCTAATGGTTACCTTTATAATTATTACCTGAACTTCCACATCAATTTGTCATCTCGTACATGATGCATTACAAAACATACCAAGGTTCAAGTGGTTGATCATGACTCCTTGTTAGTTGGTTTAGAACAACCATGTGTTTCCTCATTGAATCCCCCATTTCATCTAGTATCTTAAACAGAGAACCACCACAGTTTCCATCAAACCTGTTGTCTCTTTGTTGCCTGGTAGATCCATCCATTCACTAAAAACAGAAAGGTCAGTGTGAGTATATCAACATAAACAACATGTACTAATGAGTTGGATAAACACTAAGATATACTTACTCATTCACTTTATCTAAAAACTATGACACTTTCTAAAATCCTAGCCAATATGTTAATGTCACTTATGCTTAATGAATACCCCAACTTCTAAAGATATCTAAACCGACTTATGATACCAACTATAAGGCCCCGACCTTAAACCTTACTTAATATTGAATTAAATGAATAATTCACATTGAGGATCTTTTCAGGTTTAGAGTTTTAGAGAATTAGGACATAACTATTACATCTCAAAAGATTACAAAGTAGAAACATCTACTAAGTTTCCATAAAATAAAAACTCTTAAAAAACATGTCTAGTTCCATATTTTAGGTATCATGACTTTCCCTTGATCCCATACTTGACCCTATTCCACGTTAAGTCCTTTGAAAAACATTTCAAAAACTTGGGATGAGCATAAAAAGCTCTGTAAGGGATTCACAAAGAATGAAAACTACTAGTTTTTCAAAACAACAAGTAAACCATGTATACTTTATTAAAGTAATACTTTTCATATTTTTGAAGTAGTAAAAACTATTCACTGAATAAAAGGTCCTTACTTACCCTTCTGTAACCAAACGATTACCAAAAAACCCATATAAATATCACATAACATATAAAGGTAACATGGGACATAAACATACTCAAGTGGAATAACCATAAGGTCGACTTCCACACATATCACTTAATGGAAGATCCATTTAGCCATCTTCCATACATACTTAATGGAATAGCCATACGGCCGACTTCCATACCCAATGCATTGGAGGTTATAACGTAACCACCTGTCCTGGTATTCACGGCACCCCCCATCATATGGTTTATCATGTAACCACCCGTAAAATGTCCAAGTACCATCATTACACATAAAATATTTAAAATATAAACATTTCAATAACAACATTTCATTTTCAATCAAAATAAGTAATTCCAAGATATTCAATTAATCAGTCGATTTTCAAAAATCATTTAAAAGAGATTTTTGAATCAAAGTGTCCCATACCACTTTGAAGCTTTTATTGGAATTATAATTTTAAAACATTAATGTACATATAAATAAATACTGAAAACCACTTTGAAAACATGGAAATTAAAAATAAGTGTTTAGAATAATAAATCTTTAAATAATTTAAAACGATATTTTTGTTAAAGAATTTTTAACAAAATGAGAGACTCTTGAATACAAATAATTGCGGAATAAAATTTAATCTGAACTTTATAATATTATGAGAATAAATTGATTCATGATATAATATGTCAAAGGACAGTATACACACCATATATGAGTGAATTTGTGCATAAGAACAATGAAGTCTCAATGGAAATGTAAATTGAGATGAAATCCATTATAAAGACGGTATCCTTAAATTAAGGATAAATCTATCAAATAATTATGTGTGAGAAATATAAATACACCCAATATAAGTGGATATTAATTGTGAAACAATCAGAGGTCATTCACACGTATTCATAGGATGACATGTTCAAGAAGTACAAGTTGACCCCAAAGAAATCGAAATTGGGTTAAGACGTTCATTTGTAAAAATTCAACAGCCTAACGGCGTCACTTCAAAATTCAGGAAATTAGTCGATGAGAGAGTGAATGGTATCTCATCACATGGACATAAACTTTACATAAATAAGGATATAGAAGAACATATCCCAACATAATAAGGTGTAAATTAAAAGACATAACGAAAGAAGTCTTTTAAAAAGAGGAGGGTGAAAGGTCCCCTTACCGAGTTGGGTAACTTTCGAAACGTACACCCCATGGAAGAAGCGTCATACAATGAAGATGTAAATAACCATAAATGATATTATACTACAAAAAGTGTATAATAATGGGATGTACAAACACCACTCAAAGGAAATAGTGGAAAACATAGCATAAATGACACGAGAATAAAAGTGAGATGAAAAATCCCTTATGAAAACTCGGCAGCCTAACGGCGCCACTTAAAACTTCCAAAAATGGATTTAGGAGATCAAATAGGGTCTCTCGTAATATGACCATAAAATTAAATTATGAGGAATATAAAATAACATCCCCAAAGATAAGAAATATGAGCTTAAAAGAAATGACATAAAAGAGAGTACTTTAGATGAAAGAGAGAGGTTGGATCCCTCACGAAAATTCAGCAGCCCAACGACGCCACTCAAAACTCCCAAAATAGATTGATGAGAGAAAATAGGGTCCCTCACCATATGAACATAAAAAGTATAGTGGAAGTAATATAAAATAACATCCCAACCATAAGAAATATGAGCTTAAAAGGAGTGACATAAAAGAGTGTACTTAAAAAGAAAGAGAGGGGTATGATCCCTTAACTCGGGTCTGACTTGACTCGATCGTTCTTTAATCTCTTCAATAATAAACTTGAGTTAATTTATACTTCCTTAAGAACCTTTCTCAAGTTCATTATTCCTTTTATATCACTTATTACCATATCATAGACATTATGTAATCATTTAAGTTAATAATGTTTGTTTTGTCGATACATGGTTCTTAAGTCGAAAGTTGACTTCTTACAATTACACGTTGTTGGTGTGTTCAATGGTTCATTATATCCAGAATTTTATTCATGATGTATATATCATATATATCATATATATCCAGTATATTAATGAATTTATAATATTATATAACTTTTAGAGTTATGAAATGAAATGAACCATTCATGGAGACGGTAAGCCGTACGTACGCATGAACGCTACTTCCATTTCTATTTCATATTTAATGGAATTAAAACATAATGATACATAATAGTATTTTAATTCCAGTATGGTATCTTATATAATATCATTAAATATATCCTTTATACGTACCACATATGGTATTAACTAATCAAATCACTTTGAGGGGGCGGTAGTCCACACTTCCTTAAATGAAGATATCGCATTTACCTATAATGGAAACCATAAAGTATGCCATAAATGAAAAATACAGAATCTTAAGTAAAACATAAACATATTAGAGATCATATATAAAAATAGTTTCATCTTAATGTCCACCTTTTATGGTGTTAGAAGAATGTTGAACAATCATCGTTTCGAGAGGCAGAAATTCGCCATCCAAGAAAACAGTATGTTCTTTATCCATTTGATGTAGGTGTGTGTAATTGTAGCTCGAAAACATCTTAAAAAACATCCTAGTATATTGAAGATACTTTATTTGTTACAAAATAAATGAATAAAAAGAGTTTATGGGGTTGGAGAATCAAAATAAAACAAAAGAACAAAAGTGAAGACATTACTTTTAAATCCGGTAACATCCTTTGATTTGAGCTCAGTGGCCTCCTTGAAAAGGATTCTTCCCAATGTGAGGCTTCAAGGAGTTATATAGGGATGTGGAGAGATGAAATGGGAAATGGTTGGCCAAGACAAAGGCTTGAGAGTTGTGGGTAAGGAGGTAGAGGTGGGGGCCTTTTATAAGAGGAGAGGAGGGGCACTCTTGGAAAGTAAGCAAATGTTACTTTATTTGAAAATGATTTTCGGATTTAAAAGGTCCCACATTGATATAATTCGTGGATAAGGTGATACGGGTTCCAAATAAACCCATACAATAGGTTTTGGACATGTGTAGGTCTTAAATATTACATTATCTTTCCATTTAATATAAATCGTTAAATAATGAGGTCATCGCTGCTTCATCATGATGTCATAAATAATTTAATATATTTAATGTCTAAAAATTATAAAAAAAATACAATGATGTACGAAATATTTTTATGTTTCCAATAAATATTTATAGTCAAACATCTGACTTGTATAACCCCATGTAAAATATGTTTTATTAAAACATTTCATGTTTGTGTCATTTTTATTTTAACATTAAATAAAAAGGTATTTATGTCATTTTCCTACCAATGTGGCTCCATGGGGTCCCCAAGTTGACCCATGGATTGTCTTGGTCGGCCATGACACATCCAATGAGGGTATAACATGTGTCTAGGTCATTTAATTTTATTAAAACATTATTCTTACCTTAAACTACACTAATTATCTCTAATCGCGATTAAAAACTTAATAAGTTACAATTCACCAAAAAATTATTTTAATCCCATTGAACCACATTTTACTTATTAATTACAACCTTTTATGTCGGATTTTTGAAATTAAAAACACAAAGATGGAAAAATTTCATTTAAACGGAAAATTAGTTTTTATAAGTACCACTTAGTGGTTTCTCTATTCATCAAAAATTGATGTTTTTCAGAAAATTACAAAAAATTCAACCTAAGATATATTTGATATTCTGAATTCAAAAATGATGTTTATTTTACAAAATTCAAAACATATAAGTTGTATTAATTAATTTAATAATTAATTCCCACTGTCAAAACAAATAGCGTGTTTTTATGAAACAAAATTTATCAAAAGATTAACACTAGTTTAAGTCAGATTTCAAAGTGAAATTAATTCCATCGACCACTATTGGATTAAATGGTAAAAATATATTGTAATTTCAATTTAAAACCAATTCAAAATATAATCTAATCATATAAATAAAATATATTAAAAAGAGGTTTTGAATTAAAATACAACATTTTTTGCTATTCATTAAAAATTGAACTTTTTCGGAAAAATACCAAAAATTTACACAAAGTAAATTTTGATGTCCCGATTCTAAAGAAGAATTTTATTTTGTCAAATATAACACATAAAATTGTCAAAAAGTGGATTTAAAAGAGGTTCTCCATCAAAAGGCAGTTAATCGACCTTTTAAAGAATATTAGAATGTTTACGCTTAAAATTGGATTCATTCGCATTTTTAATCCTCTAACATTTTTTTAAAAAAGTAAAAATATTTGACAAACATATATAATCATTTTGTAGTTAGTTATGTTCATTCCTGCCATTACAATGGCTAGGAATTAACTACCATTTAAAATAATATTATTTTACTATTAGAGTGCAACGTAAGATTCCTAAGAAACTCGTTGTTGCGTATTGGGTACGCCATAGAGCATAGCATCCCCTTTAAAGTCATATTTATATTTTATTAACAAATATGGATAATTGTGAAAATTTCATACTCTTTATTTACCTGGGTTGTTACATAATGTATTATTACACCTTCATAATAATTTTTTCCATGAATCATCCATTAAAATATTTAAATTAAATTTTCACATAATTTCTTTTCTATTAAAATTATATCAAATTTTGAGAAATGAGAACATTTTTGAAGAAGAAAGGATATTTTCCTCAAGTATTAATTTCATGTGTTTTAACAAAATTATATTCCATCTAGATGAAATTATTTAAATTGGGTTATGTTTCAATTCCAGTTATTACTATGATTTTATTTTGATTTTATGGAATTATTCTTATGAAATAAATTTATTTTATAATAATAATGAAGGAATGATGTTTAGGATACCCTTTTTCCCTTCCGTTATGATATGGTCAATGATTTATGTTTTTATCTAACATTTAATAATGATTTCATAATGAGATTGTCGAGGCCAATATATCCCCCAAATGTATTTGGAAATGATTTATATCTCACGATATTGAAATGACTGAAATAGAAAGTAAATTCAGTTCAGTAATATAGGGAATGAACAAGGAGTTAACTCGGTTCATTAATGGACTATTCCACTTTGATGATCTTAAAAATGAGCCGAGACCAACATGAAAGGATTTTATATGCTAATGTGTATGCCACATAATTTCAGGTCATATGTTTTGACATTTGGGATTATGTTGAACATTTATTATTTATCCCACTGCATGATATCATGATATTTTATAGGAAATAAAAGATTTTCAAATGATATATTTTAATATCCAGCAATTATGATATGATTAGTGTCTCCTATGTTTACCCTTACTAAGAATTTCAGCTAACCATTAATATGTTTTTACCCTGGTCATATATAAGGGTATTAAGTAATATCTGTAAAAAATGAATCTAGTTATGAATAAATAATTGGGAAACAATGTAGATGTTTTAGGAACTCATTGTTTATGTTTCCGCATTTCTAAAGACACTATACTTATATGGTTATGTCATAGATTTGTAATATATTTGTAATGAATATTATTTAATTTTTATTTAATATAAATGTATGTAATGTATGGGTCGTTATAGTTGGTCTTATCCAACATTAAATAACTTCTATTTTTGTTGGATCTAATAATATCCCTTCTCTTGATATTATGTGATCCCAAAATGAAACATTCTAAATCCAAAGTCAAAATTTTGAAAATTTTACAGAATGCTTCTTGTTTTGTAGTTTCATTAGTACAATTAAAAATTGTTCTTCATTATCATTATTTCTTGGGGAGTTGACAAGAATATTGTCTATATAGACTACCACAAACTAACCAGTACAATCACTATTGACTCTATTCATTAGATTCATAAAGATAGTGAGGCAATTAGTAATACCCCAAGGAATCACTAAAAATTCATGGTGTCCATACCTTTTATGGAATTTTATCTTTTGTATATCCTCTTCATTAACCTTTAATTGATGATATCCTAAATGAATATGAATCTTAGAAAATTACTGAGATCCTCATAGTTGGTCAAATATGTCATCAATATAGGCAAGATGGTATTTTTTTTCTTTATTGTGATCTTCATATGTTCTCGATAACCAATTAAGAGTCCCATTGATCCATAATAATTCATAAAAAATACAATTGGCGATCCCCAAGGTGACTCACCAGGGCATATGATTCCCTTTTTAATATTCTCTTGGAGATGCTTCTTCAATTTTTGCATCTCAATTGGGGCCATTTTATATGTTTTCAGTGAAATAGGAATAACACCAAGTATGAATTTAATTGAAACCTCTACATCATCATTTGGTGTAAGACCTAGTAAATCATATAGGAAGAAATCATCAAACTCTTGTAAAATAGTTTTATTCATAATTGTGTGTTACTCCCCAACCATTTGTGATAGATAACCTTTATTTATATGGATAAAGACTGATAAGATGTATTAAATATTCACTGGAAAGTCATACTCATCCTTGCAATGATAGATGATCATAGATTGAGAAGGAATATGAAATGAAACATCCCTTCCTTGGAAATTGATAATAGATCCATATATAGAATGTCGATCCATGCCAAGAGTAAAAAGAATTCCATTATTGGAAGGATCAAAATATTTCCAAGAATCACATTCTCTCAAACTTCTACTAGAGAATAATTATAAATGCTTGATGTGATCATTGTTCCATTAAGAGTAATCATAGATAATAAAACATCTAATTTTTGATGTAATATGAAAATAATTTAGAAAATTCTTCTGAAATAATAGATTTTATGGATCTAGAATAAAATAAAACACATTCTACTTTCGAGATGATGATAATTGTAACATTCTCTACTTCATTATTGTACTCCCCATCACTGATTGTGATCACATGTGACTTTCCTTTGTCTTTTTTCATCTGAGTTTAATGATTTATATCATCATTAATAACCCATGGATAATGTAATTGAATAGTATAATGATCCATTTCTTAAATTTGTATCATTAAAGTGTAGGAGGTTCATTATGTGTAGAATTTTCTATATTTTCAACATTAGACATGTTTTTCCCATAACTTCATCCTTCAACATCCCGATGAACTTCTATTCCAAAAAAAAATTTAGTCCTTTTAAGACATTTTCTTTCATTTTTTGTTCAACACTTTGATCATAAAGGAATAATCATCATATTTTCTGTGTGATCTTTCAATTTTCCTTTGCATTCCATATTTCTATTCTTCTCAAACACATAATACTGATGGGTTACTCCAATCTCCATTTAAACCTTGAGAGTACATCGATCAATTTCCTCTTATCTGTTAAAGTCCATTATGGCTAATACCTTGTAGATTTAGTTTTAAGACACTAAATAATTGATCAATTATACTCTTAGGTTAGATAATAATTCCAGAATTTTACCTTAAAATACTTGTAAAATATTCATTATTGTTATCAATAGATTCATCTCCCTTTTTCCTAAGTTCATTGAAATACTTCTCCATCAATGTTCTAAGAATATGAGTAAAGTACCTATTGAAAAATTAGTTTATGAAATCATCCCAGTCCATGGATTCAATTTCCTAACTTTTCCTTATATTCTTGAGAGGGTTATAAAATTGATCAACTTCACCTTCCAAATGATAGACTGCTAAGATGAATTTATCATATTATGAACATTGATGAAATGAATGAAACATTTTAGTGGTATAGATCCATTGTTCATCCACTAAGGGATTATAAGACACACTCAAAGAAGGCAGACACCGCCATGTAAAGGACACAACATAATGTTGTTCCCTCCTTTGATCATTTGGATGTCCATTATGATTCATAGCTTAAGAAATCTGTGTGATCATAGCTACATGATTTTTGATTACATCTCCCACAACATTTGGTTTCTCAAGAGTAAAATCATTTCATTTCATGTCACATTCAGCGTTAAATAATTAAATGACTTTAAACATCCATTAGATAATTGTAAGACAATTTATGAAAGGAGATTTTTATAAAATGACTATTTATTTTCAAACCTGAAAATAAGAAATATGAATAATGGTTATATGGTAAAATATAAAATTTTGAGGCATACAGAGAAGCATTGGAAATTATTTAACATTATTCAAGTCTCATTTCCCATACCATCATATCGGTCAATATCCATTACTGAACTGGGTTAACTCCTCATTCAAGCCCTATATTATTGAACTAGATTTTAATTAAATTAAAGTCAAGTATATTTTTTCATATATATCATTAAAAATTGCATTGGAGTGAGAGATATGTCCAACCCATGTCATAATAAAATCATTCTTAGCTATTCCACAAAAATATAAATCCTTAAACAGAGAATAACCCAAGGAATAAAAATGGGTTTGTTATACATCATTCCAACATAATACATATAAAATAAATGGATTTCATAAGAATAAATCCATTATAAACACAATAAAATAATAGTAATTATATGAATATAAATATTATCCAATTTAAATAATTTCAACTCATATGGAAAATAAGTTTGATAATCAAATTAAAATTAATTCTTGAAGAAAATATCATTTCATTTAAAAAAATTCTTTTATCAAAATGAATCAAAATTTTAAAATAAAATAATTTAATTTTAAAAAAACATGAAATCAAATAAAGTAAGCATAATTGTAATAAGGAATTGTAATAACATAAGAATATGTTCATGTCATATATGTGAAAAATGTTATTCTCATACTTTTACTGGAAAAGTAAAAAAAAAACATCATATGGAAAATGTAAGATAAATTCCTCCAAAACCACGTAGTAAAAAGTCATAAATGTGTAAAAATAACATTAAACATCCATAGGATAATATTAAATCATTTTATGAAATAATTATAGAATATGGTCATGGATTATAAATTAACCCTAGTAAATATGTATATATAATAAATATTGAATAATAATGAGACGGTGAAATTATCCCCCACCATATACAAGATTTCATTTGTATGTATATGAACATCCCGTATAATCATTTATATAATTTTATTGACTTATTTAAAAATCATTTAATTTTAATGTTATCATATATGATCATATTGTCTTCTGTTTGTTAATAACCTCCATTTTTACTCGTTATTCGCATATTATATTCTTTATGTTCTTATGAATGTTTTATCGAATAATTAATAGTTATCCTTATTAGGTTGTAGTTATAACATATAAAAATGATATTAAAATAATATATATTTATTTATTCATTAATTAAATTTATATAATTAGGCTTTAATGAAGAGCATGTAGAATGAATCACATCAGATTGTGGAGACAGTATGTCATACATATGAATGAGAGAAAATATCATTCCAAATTTGTTGAATTATATTAAATAAAACCATGTACAATAATTAAGAAATAATATAATGTTTTGTTTATCATATATAGATATTAATTCCATCATTATACACACAATTAAGGTGGTGAAAAATAAATTACACCATATTGTGGAGATAGTAAGCCGTACATACACAGACGTGATGATTTCAGTTTTCATATGATGTATAGAAGGTTGAATATTGTTATTCATAATTATAAAAACATATTAGTATATTAGTGATATTGGAGTTGTTAATTTATAATGAAACAACTTATTAATCAGATGTAGAAGAATAAATATGCTTGAAAGAATCGGTAGAGGATACTTGTAACGCCCCGACCCCAGCTACCCGGAGTCGGTTCATTACTTCATAACATTGGCATGATAAAAAAAGATCAAGTCTCGAAAGACCGATTAGTTTAGTAGCCTTGGAAACACTAGATACATTCATAAACGTTACATTACATCATAAAGTGAAAAACTACAATAACAAAGTCTTCATAGTCCACACACATATCCTCTTCTGACTACCCCTGCAGGTCATTCATAAAATACTTATTCACATCTTGGAAAATATTAAAACATTGAAAGGGGTGAGCTCAGATGCTCAGTAAGGATAACAACATTGTGGAAGCTTTCATAAATAAACATAAACATTTAAGGCAATTTATGACTAAAACAAAAGCCTTTTAAACTTGAACATCAACATAATATGGAAATAGTAAAATGAGATAATTCCATTTACTTCTTCACATGGATATTCTACTGGTCGAATAATCACATGCAATATCAATAACAACTTTCATAATGATGGAATGCATAATGCCAGACTATCATAACCACGTAGTCAAGGCCTCGTCCCAAGACCACAAATAAGATTTTGTCAAGGCCTCGTGCCAAGACACTAGTTTGTCTCATGAGACCTGCCGATGCATCGAGGAGCTATAGCGGGCTCCACCCGTCACTTATTAAGTCCAATGCATTCCTCATATGAACAGGTTTAAACATATCATAAACCATAACATAATCGTATCACATAAAACATGCATAAAGGAAACATAACATTTCCACATTCCAATCACAAGATATCAAAACAACAGATTAATATAATAAAAACACTTTCAAAACCATTTTTAATACCAAAATAAAAGAAAATTAAGACATGGTATTTATTTCTCTTTAAAAAAAAGGTATGGCTTGTAGAGGAAGCCGAAACTCAAATAATGGTTAAGGCGGTGGAGAAGTCGTTGTCGCCGCATATGTACGACAAGAAAAACATTCCTTTTTGTCCTTTAGTAAAACGCTTCGTATAAAAATATTCCTTTTGAATGAACGTAAAAGTCAAAGGGGTTTATACACCGTATAAAAGAAAGTTGTGTATAAAACCAAATATGCCTCAATGAAAGGAGATTGAGACGAAGTCCTTAAAAAGATAATTTTTAAAATAAAATAGATCTATTATGTGTATTCACTATAGGTACACATAAATAAATTAAAAAAACAAAATAGGACATAATAACATCATGACATAATTTGAAAGTAGGAGATTAACCCAAAGAATGGAAGTTGGGTTAAGAAGTTCCCTTTCCTTGCGTCCTGTCCTGACTCGACCGTTATTTAACCTCCTGAATAATAAACTAGAGATAATTTCTATTTACATAAAAACCTTTTTCATGTTCATTATTCCTTTTATATACCTTATTACCATGTTATGAACGTTATGTAATTATTTAAGTTTATAATGGTCATTTTGTCGATCTTAGGTACTTGAGTCAAAAATAAAATTCTTATAATTACAAGTTGTTCATGTGGTAATATATCCATTATATCCAGAATTATTTTCATGATTTAGATATCATATATATCATATATATCCAGTATATACATGCATTTATAATATTATGTAACATTTAGAGGTAAGAAATGAAATGCACCGTTCATGGAGACGGTAAGCCGTACGTACGCATGACCGCTACTTTCATTTCTATTTTGTATTTAATGGAATGAAATCAAAATGATATAAATGTTTAATATAATTCCAGTATAATATAGTGTATAGTACCGTTTACTCCATCCTTTATACATCCCACATATGGCATTAACGATTCAAATCACTTTGAGGGGGCGGTAGTCCACACTTCCTAAAATGAAATTACCGCGTTTACCCATAATGGAAATCATAAAGTATTCCATAAATGAGAAATACAGAAGCATAAGTAAAACATAAACATAATATATATCATATATAAATATAGTGACATCTTAATGGCCACCTTTGAAGGTGTTATATTAGTGTTGAACAATCATAGTTTCGTGAGGCAGAAATTCGCCATCCACAGAAACAGTATGTTCTTTAACCATTAGATGTAGGTGTGTGTAATTGTAGCTCGAATCCTTCTTATAAAAACATCCTAGTATATTGAGGATACTTGTTTTGTTACAAAATAAATGATTAAAAAGAGTTTAAGGGGTTTTAGAAGCTAAATAAAACAAAACCACATTAGAGAAGAAATTACATAAAAATTGGGTAACTCTTTTTGATTTGAGCCAAAGGCTTCCTTGGGAAGAATTCTGCCCAAAGTGAGGCTTCTAGGATTAAGGGAGGGAAGTTGGGAGAGTATTTGGGAAGAGGTCGTCCGAGCCAAATGGCTTTAAAGTGTGAATGAGGTGGTAGAGTTGGGGGCCTTTTATAAGAGGAGAGGAGGGGCACTCTTGGAAAGTAAGGAAATGTTACATTATTATACAATGCTTTTCGGATTCTAAAGGTCCCAGACTTATATAATTCGTGGATAAGGTGATAAGGGTTCTAAATCTACCCATACAATAGTATTTGGACAAGTTTAAGCCTTGGATTGTACATTATCTTTTCATTTTATTAAAATCGTTAAATAATGAAGTCATCGCTGCTTCATAATGATGTAATAAATAATTTAATTTATTTAATGTCTAAAAATTATAAAAAAAATACTATGATGTATGAAATCTTTTTATATTTCCAGTTACTATTTATAGTAAAAAATATTACTTGTATAACTCCATGTTATAATTTTTTTAGTAAAACATTTCATGTTTGTGTCATTTATTACATTAACATTAAATAAAAGGTATTTATGTCATTTTCCAACTAAAGTGGCTCCATGGGGTCCCCAAGTTGTCCCATGGATTTTCTTGGTCGGCCATGGAACATCCAATGAGGGTAGGACATGTGTCATGCTCATCTCATATCATTAAAACATTATTTTTACCTTAAACTACACTAATTACCTCTAATCGCGATTAAGAACTTATAAGTTACTATTCACCAAAAATTATTGTAATATCATTGAACCACATTTTACTTCTTAATGACAACCATGTATGTCAGATTTTTTAAAATAAAATCACAGAAGTGGTAATATTTCATTTAAATGAAAAATCAGTTATTTAACTACCACATAGTGGTTTCACTATTCATCAAAAATTGATGTTTTTCAGAACAATGACAAAATTTCACCCTAAGCTATAATTGGTATTCCGAATTCAAAAATGATGTCTATTTTAAAAAATTCCAAACATATAAGTTTCATTAATGAATTTTATAATTAATTCCCACCGTCACAACAAATAGCATGTTTTTAAGAAACAATATATATCAAAAGATTAACAATTGTTTATGTCCAATTTCAAAGTGAAATTAATTCTAATGAACACCATTGGATAAAATGGTAAAAATATATTATAATTATACTTTAAAACCACTAAATATTATAACTTATCACTATAAATTATTTTTATTAAAAAAGTTGTTTTTAAGTATTTTTCAGTATTCATAAAAAATTAGAAGTTCTCAGAAAAATACCAAAAATTCAACATAGGCTAATTTCAATATTCCAAATCCAAAAATGAAGTCCATTTTGAAATATAAAATTTCTATAATTTTAAAAAGTGGTTATTACTATTCATAACAACTACTTTGATTAGTCTCAGTGTTTTAGAACTCGAAGTTGCGTACAATGCAAGCTATTGCATTATTGAATGAGAAGCGTATCGTGTAAGCTCGGGGTGTTACATTCTCCCCACCTTCAATAAATTGCGTCCTCACAATTTGAAATTTTTCTTTGAAAATAAAAGGTTGAAAAGAGAAAATACCTTTGTGGAAAACCCACATCGGAAATAAGATTAATAAAATTTAGCCTTAATAAGAGGGAAATGGAAATAAGAAAGTCACCACCAAATTATGATCTCGATAAGGAGAACATTGGTGGAAATTAGAGACATATAATTGGAGGAAAAATGTAAATATTTGTAGGGAGTGATTGAGGTCATCAATCACAATCAACTGTCAAATTGAGGGCCTCAAAGCCTTCAATCTATGTTGATTTAAAATATCATCAGTTCAACAAGACGTAAGGTATTAAGATAACACATTTTTTTGTTTTAATATCCCTTTACTAAAGTTTAAGAATTAATTTATTCATTGAATAAGAGATAGGTATATATATATTTATGCTTGACAATTAGAGTTTCAACCTTCAGCTCATCTTTCACTCAAAAAGATAATAGAACTCAAAAATATTATACTTATCCTAATTGTATATGGTTCCAAATGTTAACACATACCATTTAGATTAGTAAAATTATTTTGTAATAACCAGGGACTTCCTGTAGACTAGTGGTTGGAAATAAAGGCCTGTCGCACTATGGTTGTGGGTTCTATTCCTGCAGCTTTGTCCGACGTGACGGGTTATGCCCCACCCTGTAGGTTGTCCTTTTCCTAAAACTATAGTCTTATAATATTCCAAAAATAATCTTCATAAATTTTTTGACCTTAAACAATACTATCCAAAGATCAACTTAATCCACTCCAACCTTTATAGTTATCCAAAATACCTATGTCCAGACTTTCTCTAAAAGGTCTCTTAATTCCAAAATCAATTTATCAGATTCCCCAAACAAAGTAAAGTTTCTCTTATTGTCACATACTAAAAATATGATTACCTTTATCATATTAAAACCTTACTGAAACAACAAGTACTGCAGTAAAATCCTTATATATATATCACATTATTCTAATAACCATAATATAATCCATGAGTCCAAAAGCACCAATACATTAATTATTCTGCTTCAACTGTAGTAACAACATAAGATTTTCCTTGATTCCTTGGCCTTTTCTGAGGTAAGTTTCCCTGACGCTTAGGACATTCATTTGCATAATTCCCCATTTCCCTACAATTGTAGAATTCAACATTGATAGCCTCTTTCTTTCCCTTGCAATCACACGCCTGGTGACCTTTTTCTCCACATTTATAACAAACTCCCATTCCTTTTAGGCAAGTACCAGGGTGATTCTTCCCACAATTATCACATAATGGAAAATCCTTCTTTCCCTTTTTCCCTTTATCTGTCTCTTGTTCCATCGTTCTCTTCTTCTCTTGCTTTACTTTGTTGTCATAAGACTTAGAGAATTCCTTTTCTGTCTTGATAGCACATGAGACAATATAATCTTATGTTGTGAAAGATTATGATACTAAATCTCTATGGAGAAATGGTTTTAACCCATCAAAGAAACGATCAATCTTACCTCTTGGGTTACGTATATAATCTGTAGCATACCTCCCCAACCTTGTAAAGTTGGCCTCATACTTTGCGACATTCTCATCCTCCTTTTGTCTCAGACTCAGAAATTGACTTTCCATATCTACTCGATGGTCATGAGGAAAGTATTTTTCTAAGAAAAGCTCTTTGAACTCCCTCCATTCCATATTCTATACGTCATCATCTTCCTTTGTATTTTGAATCAATGACCACCATTGATCGGCATCTCCAGTGAGGCGGTAAACTGCCATGATAAACTTCTCCCTTTCGCTACTCCCCAAGGCCTGGAATATTTTCTCTAAGGAGTTTATCCATTTTTAAGCTACTAACGGATTTTTACCCCCACTAAATGTTGGTGGTTGTTGCCTCATGAAGCGGTCAAACATTGATCCTCCATGATGCGGATCATGGTCGTCTATACGAGTAAGGTTATTATTTATAACCTAAGTGAGTTGTCCCAGTATGGTAATAAGTTTATCAGCACCAGTCATATCTCCAGATCCTCAATAATTATCTTGAGCAGGAGGGCAATCCCTACATGGAGTGTGTGCATTGATACGGTTTCCATTCCTTCCACTAGGCACCATTTCTAAACAATGGCATAAACTAGATTAGTTTATGAATCAAAATACATAATTCCATACTTGTAAAACACTTAACACTAATTGAACTATTTATTTATATAATCCATAATCATAAAAATGTTTTCTTTGAGGAAGTATATACTCATAACCCTTCATAGTGCTTTGTATTGAAAATGAGAATTATCTAAAGCATATCCCCCGGGAGTGTCGTAACCAAGAGTGAAGCAATGCCCGTTGTCGTGCACCAGTTCCCGTTCGAGTCTAGCTCAAAGCGGTGTTTTCGGGTTTTACCCCTAGGTACATCTGTGCCAGAGCCGAATCTACCTGCTCGTATCCAGACAGGGATGTATTGCTCGGAAAACACACAACATCTCTATAATACCAAAATTCTAGGAAGTTACTCTATACTAATCCTTAATGTCTATCTTCGGGCTATGTGCTCTAATCAGAGTTTATATAAATCTAGCATCCAAGGTTAGTACTAAACTGCCTATGATACCGAATGTAACGCCCCGACCCCAGCTACCCAGAGTTGGTGCATTACTTCGTAACATTGGAATGATCACAAAAGATCAAGTCTCGAAAGACCAATTAGTTTAGTAGCCTTGGAAACACTAGATATATTCATAAACGTTACATTACATCATAAAGTGAAATACTAAAATAACAAAGACTTCATAGTCCACACTCATATCCTCTTCTGACTACCCCTACAGGTCATTCAAAAAATACTTCTTCACATCCTGGAAAATATTAAAACATTGAAAGGGGTGAGCTCAGATGCTCATTAAGGATAACAATATTGCGGAAGCTTTCATAAATAAACATAAACAATTAAGGCAATGTATGACTAAAACAAAAGCCTTTTAAACATGAACATCAACATAATATGGAAAAAGTAAAATGAGATAATGCCATTTACTTCTTAAAATGGATATTCTGCTGGTCGAATAATCACATGCAATATCAATAACCACTTTCATAATGATGGAATGCATAATGCCAGACTATCATAACCACGTAGTCAAGGCATTGTGCCAAGACCACAAATAAGATTTTGTCAAGGCCTCGAGCAAAGAAACTAGTTTGTCTCATGAGACCTGCCGATGCATCGAGGAGATATAGCGGGATCCACCCGTCACTTATTAAGTCCAATGTATTCCTCATATGAACAGGTTTAAACATATGATAAACCATAACATAATCGTATCACATAAAACATGAATAAAGGAAACATAACATTTCCAAATTCCAATCACAAGATATCAATACAACACATTGATATAATAAAAACACTTTCAAAACAATTTTTAATACCAAAATAAAAGAAAATTAAAACAAGGCATTTATTTTTCTTTAAAAAAAATGTATGGCTTGTAGAGGAAGCTGAAACTCAAATAATGGTTAAGGCGGCGGAGAAGTCACTATTTCCGCATACGTACGACAAGAAAAACATTCCTTTTTGTCATTTAGTAAAACGCTTCGTATAAAAATATTCCTTTTGAATCAAAGTAAAAGTCAAAGGGGTTTATACACCGTATAAAAGAAAGTTTGTATAAAACCAAATATGCCACAATGAAAGGAGATTGATACGAAGTCCTTAAAAAGATCATTTTTAAAATGAAATAGATCTATTATGTGTATTCACTATAGGTACACATAAAGAAAGTAATAATAAAAAATAGGACATAATAACATCATGACATAATTTGAAAGTAGGAGATTAACCCAAAGAATGGAAGTTGGGTTAAGAAGTTCCCTTACCTTGCGTCATGTCCTGACTCGACCGTTCGTTAACCTCCTAAATAATAAACTAGAGTTAATTTCTATTTGCGTAAGAACCTTTTTCATGTTCATTATTCCTTTTATATCCCTTATTACCATGTTTTGAACATTATGTAATTATTTAAGTTTATAACTGTCATTTTGTTGATCTTAGGTACTTGAGTCAAAAATAAAATTCTTATAATTACAAGTTGTTCATGTGGTGATATATCTATTATATCTAGAATTATGTTCATTATTTAGATATCATATATATCATATATATTCAGTATATACATGCATTTATAATATTACGTAACATTTAGAGGTAAGAAATGAAATGCACCGTTCATGGAGACGGTAAACCGTACGTACGCAAGAACGCTACTTTCATTTCTATTTCGTATTTAATGGAATGAAATCATAATGATATAAATGTATAATATAATTCCAGTATAATATAGTGTATAATACCATTTACTCCATCCTTTATAAATCCCACATATGGCATTAAATATTCAAATCACTTTGAGGGGGCGGTAGTCCGCACTTCCTAAAATGAAATTATCGCGTTTACCCATAATGGAAATCATAAAGTATGTCATAAATGAGAAATACAGAAGCATAAGTAAAACATAACCATATTATATATCATATATAAATATAGTGACATCTTAATGGCCACCTTTGAAGGTGTTATATGAGTGTTGAACAATCATCGTTTCGTGAGGCAGAAATTCGCTATCCACAGAAACAGTATGTTCTTTAACCATTAGATGTAGGTGTGTTTAAGTGTAGCTCGAATCCTTCATATAACAACATCCCAGTATATTGAGGATATTGGTTTTGTTACAAAAGAAATGAATAAAAAGAGTTTAAGGGGTTGGAGAAGCTAAATAAAACAAAACAACATTAGAGAAGACATTACCTAAAAATCGGATAACACTTTTTGATTTGAGCCCAAGGCTTCCTTGGGAAGAATTCTGCCCAAAGTGAGGCTTCTAGGAGTAAGGGAGGGAAGTTGGGAGAGTATTCGGGCAAGGGTTGGCTGAGCCAAATGGATTGAAAGTGTGAATGGGGTGGTAGAGGTGGGGGCCTTTTATAAGAGGAGAGGAGGGGCACTCTTGGAAAGTAAGGAAATTTTACATTATTATACAATGCTTTTCAGAGTCTAAAGGTACCACACTTATATAATTCCTGGATAAGGTGATAAGGGTTATAAATCTACACATAAAATAGTCTTTGGACAAGTGTATGCCTTGGATTGTACATTATCTTTTCATTTTATTAAAATCGTTAAATAATGAGGTCATCGCTGCATCATAATGATGTCATAAATAATTTAATTTATTTAATGTCTAATTTTTTTTTAAAAAAATACTATGATGTAGGAAATCTTTTTATATTTCCAATGACTATTTATAGTCAAAAATATGACTTGTATAACCCCATGTTAAAATTGTTTTAGTAAAACATTTCATGTTTGTGTCATTTTTTACTTTAACATTAAATAAAAGGTATTTATGTCATTTTCCAACTAAAGTGGCTCCATGGGGTCCCCAAGTTGTCCCATGGATTGTCTTGGTCGACCATGGCACATACAATGAGGGTAGTACATGTGTCAAGCTCATCTCATATTATTAAAACATTATTTTTACCTTAAACTAGACTAATTACCTCTAAGCGCGATTAAGAACTTAAAAGTTACTATTCACCAAAAATTATTTTAATCTCATTGAACCACATTTTACATCTTAATGACAACCATGTATGTCGGATTTTTGAAAATCAAATCACAGAAGTGGTAATATTTCATTTAAACGAAAAATTAGTTATTTAACTACCACTTAGTGGTTTCACTATTCATCAAAAATTGACGTTTTTCAGAACAATGCCAAAATTTCACCCTAAGCTATAATTGATATTCCGAATTCAAAAATGATGTCTATTTTACAAAATTAAAAACATATAAGTTTCATTAATTAATTTTATAATTAATTCACGTCGTCACAACAAATAGCGTGTTTTTAAGAAACAATATATATCAAAAGATTAACAATTGTTTATGTCCAATTTCAAAGTGAAATTAATTCTAATGAACACCATTGGATAAAATGGTAAAAATATATTCTAATTATACTTTAAAACTACTAAATAGTATAATTTATCACTATAAATTATTTTGATTAAAAAATTTGTTTTTAAGTATTTTTCACTATACATAAAAAATTAGATGTTCTCAGAAAAATACCAAAAATTCAACATAGGCTAATTTTGATATTCCGAATCCAAAAATGAAGTCCATTTTGAAATAAAAAATTTCTATAATTTTAAAAAGTGGTTATTACTATTCATAATAGCAACTTTGATTAGTCGCGGGGTTTTAGAACTCGAAGTTGCGTACAATGCAAGCTATTGCATTATTGAATGAGAAGCGTATCGTGGAAGCTCAGGGTGCTAGAAGACTACCGCTTCTCCGAGGTTCTTTTTCTAAATATCCACATAGAGCACTAGATTTTTCTTTGAAGAAGAATCGAACCTCTAGAATGCGACTAAATAATTCTATAATGAAAACTGATAGGGGATATCCTAGCATGAAGTCTCAAACTGAAGAGATGAGTTGAGAGAGGATGTGACCTTTTTTAATTGAGGTGAGGGGCAGTTCTAGAGTCTCCATAATTTATAATTTATAATAAAATAAAACCCACCAAAAAAATTCCAAAATGTCCCAGTTTAAAAGATAAGATGATATAGGGGTGAAATATCATCATCCAATAATTTTTGGGTATGTATTTATAATAATTTAAACCTTATATTTTTAATTAACACATAGTTATTCTATTTAATTTTTAACAAGGGTGTCCATAAATTAAATATTAAAATGGTGAGATATTCACTTATTTGATGTAAATTAGACAATTAACGAATTTAGTAGAATTTTTTTCCATATCATAATTATCATATATTTGTAAAAAAATTATTATTTTTATATTATTTAACAAAACATTATTTTAATAAATTATCAATAGTGTGAATCTTGAAACAATTCAATTAAATGTTTTTAAAATATATATTAAGATAATTTAACATCAAAACAACTATTTTATCATATTCTTAAGAGGTATAGGGAACATATAAATTTCATTATATATATTATTTAGCCCAAAGTATGTTCTTTTTATCAATTTTTTAACATTTATTTTTATCTCTACTAATAAAATAATCACTACATCAATTTTTTGTAATTATTTAATATAATTAAGTTTTGAATAAATAGAAAAAATAAAATTATAAGATTAAGATAAATATGTTTTATTACATAAGAATATTTTTATTCAAATTTATATATCATAAAATGAAATATTTTAAATATTATATTTATAAAATTATGAATGCCACAGCTTTAACATCACTTTAAATAAAAAATTATAAGTGTCATAATACCTTATATAAGTCTCCAAATGGTCAATAACAAGGCTATTCAATGAATATGGTCGATATATACTCAACCAATATGATTTGGATAATAGTTTTTGCATTTATTGGGTATTATTATTTTAATAAAAACTATATTATTGATTTGCCATCGATTAAATAATTAATGCATCATTAATTTATAAGATATTAAGGTAATCATTTATTTGCAAAAACATACAAATAAATTACCTTTACAAATAAAAACATTTTAGGTTTAGAATCACTATTTATAATGGAATTTATATTTTGTATACTCTTATATTAAAATTTTTTAGTTATTAAAATTTGAATTAGACATATTTAACAATTATTTAAATAAAATAAATTAAATGACACAATCTCAACCAAGTGGATTCAACGAAATACCATTTAGACCCCAGAATTATTTAGGTCTAAAAACACTCATACAATGATATTAATAAAATGTTTAGGGTAATTTTATAATAGTATTATTACACCTAATTACCTGATTTATCCTTTTACCATATTGATAAAAAATTATGAATATAATATTTGTCATTCCAAAAAATAAAATTAAGATATTTACATAGTTTGGACCTAATGATTCAAAATATGTAATATATTTTTGAAAATTCAAAATATATAAGTTCAATTAAATAATTTAAAACTATTCTTTTTGAAGGAAAGATGGAACTAGTTTTAAAATTGCAAACGTTGCAAAAGATGGAATTATTTTGGACATCTAAGTTCATTTTAAAATTAATTCTAATGACACAAATTATATTGAATGGTAATGATATATTCTATTCAAAATTTAAAAAAATTCAACATTATAATTTATCAGTATGCATTGTTTTGATTAAAAAAGTTTTTTCCCTTAAATATTTACTCTATTTTACTATTCAAAAAAATTTGGAAGTTATCAGAAAAATATTAAAATTTCATCCCAAGTAATATTTTATATTAAGCTACCAAAAAATGTTTACATTTTCATATAAAAGTTATTAATGCTTCAAATTCAAAATTTAAAAGAGGTTCTCCATTTAATGGTCGAAAATTACTTTTTTAAAAGTATAGGTTTTAATACATTAAATAGGGTTTATTAATACTCAGTGGAAGAAATATCCATTGGTTGAATATAAAAAATATTTTATTAGGTATATAAAATATATATTTCATTAATTTCCTTTACTAAATGTAATTCACCAAAACAAACAAATATATTATTGATTTATATTTTTATGCATTTTCATAAGTTAGTGAAATTTAATCCCGCTGACCTAATGGCTAGGTTATAATGGTCATTTCATATTAATGGAATCTCACGGTTCATTTAAACTAATAGTTGAATTCAATGAAATCATTTAAATAAAAATTATTCAGTGAAAAATATTTCATTAAAACATCAAGGTGTAACATTCAACCACTCTTATTTTGAATTTTACCCTTGAAATTCTTCACTTGGATACAAATATATGCGAATTTCTCTACCTAATCACATCATCAAGTTACCACGTAGCTTCTTAAAATTTGTGTGTATACCACAAAACATTAACCAAGAGAGAGTTCGTGTTTCGCATAACTTTATTTCTGTTTTCTATAATGTCTATCGTTTGTTCTCCATAAAAAATATCTTGATCTAGTGGTAGAACATTTGTGTTTAGTACATGTGAAGGATCAAGTACGTACTTTATTACGAGTGATACATGGAACACACTATGATCTTGAGGGATATTTAGTGGAAGTGATAATTAGTATTCTAGTTTACCAACATGATCCACAATTTCAAAAGGACCGATATAACTAGGTCTCATATTTCCCTTTTTTCCAATTATCATCACTCTATTCTAGGGAGATATTCATGGAAACACATTGTCACCCACTTAAAACTCTAGGAATTTTCAATGGTTTTTTGTATAATTTTTTAATGAATCGGAGATACAATTAAGTGTTTTAGAATAGATCTATATTTTTCAACCATTTATTAAACAATATCACGTACTAAATGTTTATTTCCCATATTCATCCCAAAAATTTGGAGTTCTCCACTTATTTCCATAGTGGGATTCATAAGGATCCATATGAATATTGAATTGAAATCTATTATTGTATTAGAATTCCATGAAAGGTAGGTGTTGGTCCCATATACCTTTTAAATCCATAGTGAGAGCTCTTAAACTATGTTCCTGAGTTTGAATTTTCATCTCAAAAGAACCATCTTTTTTAGGATGATAGACAATACCGAAACCTAACTCTATGTCTAGAACATGCTGAAGACATCACCAGAACATCGATTTATACCTTGGATCCTGATAAATATAATGGAATGTGGTACTCCATGAAATATTACACCTTCTTTACATATATCCATGCAATCTAATCAAGAGATAAATCCTCTCTAATGAAAATTAAGTGTTCCAAATTCATAATGAAATAACCTATAACCCATATAGAATTATGGCACTTAGATTTTTTGGGAAGTTAGAAAACAATGTCCACATTGAGGTTTTCCCATTTCCCTTCCAGTATCGGTAATGGATGTAATATCCCCATGGAATTATTTGCCTATTATTTAAAATGTTGTCAAATTGAGAACCAAAAGATATAATTAGAATCATCTACACTCATTCTATCCCGCTATAAATACTATTTCAGGTCCCTGTACATCTATGAACATCCAAGGTGAATAGATAATATAAAACTATGAGCCCCATAAAATAACCCCTTAATTAATTATGTTATGGGGGGAATTGAAACCCAATTAATTATCATTATTATTCCATTATAATAAATGTTTAATTCCCGGACATTTATCACCTTATTTTTTAGCTCTACATTTTTCATCAATGCCTCCTTAATCATTAATTGTATAGATGGTAGAACATACATTTGATGAATACAAGACTTCTCCCATTAAATTATAATTTCAAGATCCATCATTTGAGATTCCTTAAATATTGGATATTTTGTGATCCTAATCATGGATAGGCCAGCATGTATTAAGAATTCGTAATTTTTATTCAACTCCAACCATATTCTTTGATTCATATTCAGGTCATTTTGTGTGAAAATATACATAGAACTCTTATAATTAGTACAATCATCTCACCATTAACCAGAAAGATAATCCCTCCATATTTTTAATGCAATCATTAGCACAGCTAACTACAAATTTTGATTTTGGTAATTTTTGTCGTGGATTTTTAATTTTCAGGAGGCATAAGATATCACCATATCATTTTTCATTAGAAAACATCTCAATACCTTTTTGGATTAATCCTAGTAAATCACATACCTTCCTCAACTATAAGGTAGTGTGAGAATAGGTGCACATGCTAACCTTCTTTTAAGCTCTTTCAAATTCTCTTTATATTCATTCGTTCAAATGAACATAACACAATTCCTAGACATTTGATGTGTGGATAAGATAATTGTGAAAAATCTATCACACAATGTCGATAATATCCATCGAAACCATGAAAACATCTGATCTTAGTTATATTTTTTATTCTCGGCCATCATTCATTATAATCTATTTTTATGGATACACATACATCATGTCTCTTGAGATTATGTGACCGAAAAATGAAACATTCTGAATCCAAAATTTATATATGGAAAATGTTTCATAAATTTTCTCTATTATCAGGGTATTTAGTAAAAATCTCAAGCGATCATCATGTTCTTACTCACTCTTTTAATTGAAAAAAATATCTTCTATAAAAACTACCATAATTTTATCAAGATAGTCTTTAAATAATATATTCGTTATATAAATGAACAAAGAGGAGGAATTAGTAACACCAAAAGGCATCACAATAAGTTTATATTGTCCATAACTTTTACAAAATGTCGTCTTTGGAATATAATTATACATGACCGTTAATTGATGATTTCATGAATGAAGTACAATCTTGGAAAAGTATTGAGCTTCTCGTTGTTGGTCAAATAATTCTTCAATATGGGTAATATGATATTTTTTCATTATATATATTTTTATGTTCTAGATAATCAATGGAGAGTCTCACTGATCCGTATTTCTTCTTAACAAAGAGAATGTTTTGTCCCCAAGGTGTTTCCCAAGGGCATATGAATCCCTTGTCAATATTATCTTGGAATATCTTCTTTAATTCCTAAAACTCAATTAGGGATATTCTATAAGCTGTATTTGAAATAAGAATAGCACATGGCATGAGTTCTATTGAGAACTCAACATCAGGATTTGGTGGAAGACATAGTAATTCTAAGGAAAATACATCATTAAACTCATGTAAAATATGTTTATTCTTAATGGTTAGTTTCTCCCCAACCATTTGAGATAAATAATTGTCATTAAAAGGGATCAAGTACCATAAAATAGAATAAATTTTCACTAGAAGGTCATACTCATCATTGCATCGATGGATGATCATAGATTAATATAGAATATGATATGTGACTTCCCTTGCATGGAAAATTACAAGAGATATGTATAGAGAAAGTGAATACAATATAATAATAACATAAAATTCCACTATATGAAGTATCAAAATATTTTTTTAGGAAGAAAATTCTGACAATCATTAACCAGAGAAGAATTACAAACTTTTGATGTGACTGTTGTTCCATTTAGAGTTATCACAGCTAACTCAACCTCTAATTGTTGATGTAATATGATGATACCCTTTTAAAATTACTATGAATTGAAATATTGGGTGGATCTTGAATCAAATAATACATTTTCTATGTTAGTGTGGATGTTCGTGTACCTTTCACCACTTCATTGTCATACGCCACATCACTGATAAGAATCAAATGTCACATGACATCATCTATGGCCTAATGATTTTTATATTATATATCATAATAAATAACCCTTGGATCAGGGCATTGATTGGGATAATTCCCCATTTCCTTCAACATGTATAGTTTAAGTGTATGAGGTGCATTTCATGTATCCTTTTCTATATTCACATCATTAGATATTAGTTTTTCCAATCATTTCCTCATTCAACTTCTCAATGACATTCTATTCCACAATTAAAATATTTACTAGTCACTTTATGTCAATTTTCTCCATGTTTATTCCCACACATTGACCATAAGGGAAAACTGAAATTTCTTTAATTGTGATCTTTATATTTTCATTTGAATTGATTTTTTCCCTTCTTATCAAACCCACAGGATTGATGGGTTTCTCCAATCACTATCTAAATATTAATAGCATATCAAATTATTTCCTTGTAGCTATTAATGTCCATTATTGATAATGAATTTTGGAGAGTTAGTCTTAAGACACTAAAGAATTGAACAATTTAACTATCAGGTTGGATAATAGTTCGAGAAGCATACCTTTCATGTCATGTAAAATTTTCTTCGTTTGTACCAACAGATTATTCGTTCTTTTTCTTATGTTCAAGGAACTCCTTACCATTATTTGTTTGAAGAATAAATGGAAATTAGTTATTTAAAAATAAGTTATTGAACTCATCCCATTGCATGTATTCAATTTCATCTATATTACTTGTATTATAGATAGGGTTCCACCATTGATCAACTTCACCATCCAAACGATAGACTACTAAGATAAATTTACCATGTTTTAAATACTGGAGACTAGAAAATTTATTTTCATGAAATTTCACTAGTTTTATTTCAAATATATTCTTCTACTTTTGTATTTTAAATTTTGAAAGATGGTAGACAAATTAATATTATGCAGGTCTATATTTGGTAAGTAGGGTTTTTTTATTTTTTATTACTACGAATAATAACTTTGGTAAATTATGTTACCATGGTAAAGTGTAAATTGGGTATGTTTGGTTAAAAATAAAAGAATAATGCCAATAAAATGAAGAAAGTATTTGAAAAAATATATCTCATTAATGGAATATGACACTTAGAACTTAAAAATAAAAATAATGTCAAATAATGTACACTTTCACATGAAAATGAATTAATTAATATTTAAATCAATGAAACATAGAAAGTGTCATTTTCATTGTCCTTAATATCTATTATGTATCCACGTATGAAAAAATGGGTGTTATCAACGAATCCAAATGGTACTTATTAAAAAAATAAGCATATTTACCTAATATAAATTTATCTTTGGCGCTTTGGGGGCATTTGAGAGATATTATGTAATTTAAGATATTTTATTTGATGGAAATGTAAAGATTTCATATTCATGTTTTAATTAATAAATCATTTATTATTTAAGGCTATACAGAATCTGTATTCAACTATAAATAATCATATGAAATTTAAAATATTTCTATATATAAAGGCTTCTTATTTTAATTTTTATGAAATAAATAATTACCTAAAAAAATATAAATTGTAGAAGCATAAATTATTTAATTGATAAAAAATAAAAAAAAATATTTTTATTAAAATGATAATAAATAATAAAATATGAAAACACTTTCCTGAATATTATTGGTTGAGTATGTCTCAACTATAATCTTCCCAGGGTTGATTTATTTACCATTTGGAACTTTATAAAAGATATTTTAGCACATATACTATTTTACTTAAAGTGATGTCAAAGTTGTCACAATCATAATTAAATTAGTATAACATCTTAAATCTTGGATTTTCCAGAAGATAAATTATACAACATGTATTCTTGGGAAATATAGTATATTTATATTCATCATAGCATTTTATTTGTTATTTTTACCAAAAAATTATGTATATTAAATAATTAAACAATACTGATGTTTTAATTATTTTATTAATGGAAATATCAAATTAATTTTATCCAAAATATTAAAATAAATATAAATTGAGATAATTAATATTTAAATTTTATTTTATTGATGACATATACCCAATAATTATATAATAAAATAGTTTTTATAGGATAAAATCTTATCTTGATATTTTTAAAAATCCATGAATTGATTTTTTTTTTCAAAATTGACACTATTGTTGTCTGGTTAGAAAAATATTTTATAAAATTATTTAAAAATAATAAAACATTTATATAAAAATTTATTTATTATTATATGGTCATAAATTATTTAAATAATTTATTTTTGATTTATTTTACATTATATGTATATATTTTACAATTTTAATATTGAAATAACTGTTATCCTTGTTAAAATGAAATAGAACAACTGTGTGTTAAATTAAAATGATAAGGATTTAATTTACATAAAAATTTTCAAAAATATATTGGTTTATGAGACTAAATCCTTATCTATTATCATCTTCAAAACTATTACATTTTGGAGTTTTTTATGGGGGTTTATTTTATTATAAATTATTATTTTTTGAGACTCCAAATGTTCCCCTCTCCTCAATTAATTATGGTCACATCCTCCCGCACAATTTCAATTCACATTGAGCCTTAGGTTCATCCATCCCATTCCCATTTCATGTGTGGTCTGGTTTTGAAGAACATTTACTCTATGTTCCAAAATCTCTATAAGTAATTCTTTGTAAGAATGATCTTGGTCTAATGGTATGACTTATGAGATTAGTACAAGTAAAGTATAAACTAAGTACTTTCTCAGTGAAGATACATGGAACACATCATGAACATGAGAGAGATTTTTTGGATGTTCCAATTTTTAATATAACATGAAAAATTGATATAAAATTTCAGATAGATATGTATACCAAGGGATCAACATTCCGTTTATTCCAAATCTCAGTGCTCTATTCCATGGAGATATTTGTAGAAGCACCTCGTCACCCACTTCAAACTCTAGCACTATTCAATGGTTTTCAACATAACTTTTTTCTTGACTATGAGATGCTATTATTTATTATTTAATAGATCTATCAATTTCTGCCATTTCTTTAACAATACTAGTCCATAATTTCATTTTCCCCAACTTCATTGCAACAAGTTCGATTTCATCACTTCTTTCCATTGATTTCTTTATAAAGATCCATATGAATACTATAGTGAAAGTTATTTCTAATGAAAAATAAAAAAATATAGTTGTTGATCCTAAAATAATTTTAAATCAATCGAGAATTCAATAAATATATCTTTTAGAGTTTGAATTGGCATCTCTGAATGACTGTCTTCCTAAGGATAAAAAAAAGTACTGAAACTCAACTCGGTATACCCAGCCTGCTGAAGAAATTGCTAGAACATCAAGGTAAAACATGGACCTTGATCAGATATAATGGAAAAAGGTACTGTATATAATCTACCCACATCTTTTACATATATCTTGCAAATATTATCAAGAGATAAATCCTCTATAGTAGTAGTTATGTTTTCAACTTCTAAATCCGATCAACTATAATCCATATAGCATTATGGACTTCAGATTTTTCGGGATGTCCACCGACGAAGTCTATAGTGATGTTTTCACGTTTCAATTCTATTATGGGTAATGTTTGTAACATCCAATTATATTTATATCTCTCAACCACAACTAACTAATAAACGATGCACTGAGAGACATATTCTGTCACATGTATTTTCATTCCATCCCACCATAAATACTCTTTCAGGTAATTCTACATCTTTGTGGTTATAAGGTGAATATATATTCAAGACTATGAGCCTCGTCCAATAGATCAATATTTAATTATGGTATTGGTGGAATAAAAACTAGATTCTAGAACATTATTTTTCCATAAAAATCAAGGTTGAATTCAGGAACATATCTCACCTTCTATTGTAGATCTACATCTTCCTTCTATAGCTCCCCAATCTTCACTTATATTAATTGTAGAGAAATCATTTGATAAAGTAATTATTTCCCACCTTCCATTAATATTTCATTATATATCAATTGAAAATCCAAAAATATTTCATATATTTGGGATCCTCATCACGAATAGGCTATCATGGTACTTTCGACTCAATGAAACACCCGACTTGTTCAATTTCATTGGGTGGTAATGTCTTGAGTAGTTGTAATTTTTAATCAAGTCCAACAGTCTTCATTGATACCTATTCTAATCCTCTTATGTGAAAACATAATTTTTGTTCATATAATCTATATAAATATCACACCATTAAACTTAAAGATAATTCCTATATGTCATTAATTTAATGATTACCACATCTAACTCTAAATCATTAGTGGGGTAGTTTTTCTCATGGATTTTCAATTTTCATGAAGCATAACCTGTCACCATATCATTTTTTCACAATAACACATCCCATCCCCTTTTTTGGATGAATCACTGTAGATAACAAAACATTCAACTCTACAGGGTAGTGTGAGAACATGCACCCTGGATAACCATCTTCTGAGCTCTTTGAAATTCCCTTCACATTCCATTATCCACATGAACATAATTCATTTCTAAGTCAAATAGGTTAGTACACTGGATAATCATGAAAAATATTTCACAAAATGTAAATAATATGAATCCAAACCAAGGAAGCATTAGATATCAGTAAACATTTTTTATATCAAGAAACATTAAAATAATTTGTTTTTACTGTATCCACAAATTTTCTTCTATTAAAATTATGCAAACCAAAAATAAATATTTCTATTGCTAAAATTAACATTGGGAAATTTTTTAATAATGAATCTTCTTTTTTGGGTCTTTAATATAATTACCAATGGATCTTCATGTTCATTATTTCTCTTTAAATAGAAAAGAATATCATCTATAATTACTACCACAAATTTACCATGATAGTATCTGATGAATTTATTCAGTGGTTCCTTAATGATAGTGGGGGAATCTATAGGTCCAAAAGGAATCACTATATATTTAGTGTCCATACCTTATACATGAAGTCATTTTTGGTATATCATCAATCTTGACCCTTTATTAATGATATCTTGAATGAAGATTAATATTGGAAAGGTATTGAGATCAACGTAGTTGGTGTAATAATTCATCAATGTATGGAAGATGATAAATGTTCTTGATAGTGATCTTGGTATGTTATAGATAATCAATATAAAGTCTCACTGATCCCTCTTTATTCTCAATAAACTAAACATGATCTCCCCAAGGTGAAAAATTATGGCATATGAATACCTTGTCAAGATTCTCTTGGATTTTATTCTCAATTTCTACAACTCAATTAGGTCCAATCTATAAGGTTTATTTAAAATATTAATATAATATGGTATGACATCTATTGAAAACAAAACATAAATATTTGGTGGGATATATGGTTATTGTTCATGAAATACATCATCAAACTCATTTATAATAGTTGAATTATAAATGGTGAGTTTCTCCCAAACCATTTGAGGTAGATAACCATCATTTATATGGATCAAGTACCATAAGTTGGAAGAAAGATTCACTGAATTTTCATACTCATCATTTCTTAGATATGTGATTATTGATTGATCTAGAATATGAAATTTTACCTCCCATCATGGCGAATTCATAGGAGCTCAATATAGTGAATGCCAATCCATGACCTAAATCACATATAATTACACTATAAGATTGATCACATGTTTTTCCTGGAGAAAATTCCCTCATAATTCAAATGGATATGAATTATAAAAATTTAATATGATTGTTTTACCATTATGAGTTTTCAATGCTAACTCAACATCTAATTATTGAGGCAATGTGATGAAACCCTTAGAATATTATTCAAAAGTAATTGAGTGGGTGGATTTAGAATAAAATAACACCATTTCTACATTAGGTTGGATGGTACGTTTAAATTTCAAAAATTCATTATCATACTCCTCTTCACTGATAGTTATTTTTTGTTTCTTTCCATTATATTTGACCTTATGAGTTTTCAGTAGTTGATCATGATCAATAACCCTTGGATAATGTCATTGATTGGAATAATTCCCCATTTCCTTACACTTGTATCATTGTACTGTAGGAGGTGCATTATATGAATAATTCTCTCTATTCACTTTATTAAACATATTTTTCTCATCACATTGACATTCAACTACATGATGACCTTCTTTTCCACTCATAATACATTTAATAGTCCATTTATGATAATTTTTCGATGATTCATTCCACAATATGAGAATAACGGAAATCTCACCTTATTTTTAATGTGATATTTAGATTTTCCATTCAATTATGTTTTTCTTTTATTATAATACTCATAGGAAAAATGTTTTATGAAAATCTTTATATCAACCATGAGAGCACATCGAATAACTTACTCATAACTATTAAATCCACTTTTGGCTGATACCCAACAGAGACATGGTTTCAAGAAACTAAATAATTGATCAATTTTACATTTATGGTAGATAATAATTCTATAATAATTCTATGAACAAATTTTAAAATTTGATTCGTAGGTACCAATAGATTCATTATCCTTTTTTGTTAAGGTTATGAAACTTTATCTCTATATTTTATTGAAGAATAAAATGAATGTACTTATTAAAAAATAACTTATTGAACTCCTCCCATTCCATAGATTCAATTTCATCTCATTTACATGTATTCTAGAAAAGGTTCCACCATTTATTAGTTTCACCTCACAAATTATAGACTGATAATACGAGTTTAGCATATTCTAAACAATGGAGAACTGAAATTATAATTTCGTGAAATTTATCCTATTTTATTATAAACATAATTCTGTAACTTCTGTGTTTAAAATTTAAAAAAAAAACAATGTAAAATTAGGATTTAAGAGTTCCATATTTTGTAAGTAGGCCAATTTTATTTTGGACTATTATGAATAGTAACCAAAGTAAATAGTGTTTCCCTGGTTAAGGGTAAATTAGGTTGTTAAGGTTACAAATAAAATTATAATGATTTTAAGATGGCCAAAAAATGGAAAACATTTGTTTGATTAATGTAATTAAACCATTAACACATAATAATATCTATAATATCATATAGTGGACACTTGTCTCTGAAAATGGATTAAATAATTTTTAAATCAAGGAATGATAGAAAGTGTCTTTTTCATTGTCTTCAATATATATTATGTGTCTACATATTAAAAAACGGGTGGTATCAATGAATCTAAACGGTTACTTTTAACTTAATAAACATATTTACATAAAATAAATTTATTTTTTGTGTCGTGGGGCCATTTGGAAGATATTATTTTTTTTATAATATTTTATTTATTGAAAATTTAATGATGTCACATTCATGTTTTACAAAATAAATCTATTTTAAAATAAGGTAATATAGAAGCTATATGACAATATTAATACCCATTTTAAAGGTATTTTTTTCAATAAATCTATTTAATTTTTTCTAAAATTTTTAGAAAATAAATAATTACCTTAATGGGTTATAAATTTATGATTCAAAATTTATTAAATAGATAGAAAATCAATAAAATATATTTATTAAAATGACAACAAATAAAAAAATAAAAAAACATTCCCCAATCTTATTGGTTGAGTATAACATGACTATAATAATCCAAATTTAGATTTAGTGACCATATGAATCCTTATAGAATAGATTGTGACACTTATATGATTTTACTTAAAGTGATGTTAATGTTGTCACATTCTTAATTCAAAATGATTTTAATTTTTAATAATGGACCTGCGAGAAGATTAATTCTACTATATATATTCCAATTTAATCTCGTAGTATTACATTCCTCATTGTATTTTATTTGTAATTTTCATGGAATATATATTTATATTAAATAATTACACAATACTGAGGTAGTAATTTTATTATTAATGGATATATAAAAATAATCTTATTAAAAATGTTAAAATAAATATTATTTTAGCTAATTAATTTGTGTGTGTAATTTTATAGATTTTCTAGACCACATAGGGATATAATAGAAAATTTATATCAAGTATATAATATAATTTTTATATTTAAATAATCTATGATCTGAATAGTCTCCAAATTGACACAATTGTTGTTTTTTCTAAATAATGTTTTTTTAAATTATTTAAAAATTATAAAATATTTGTAAAATATTTAATAATTATTATATGGTCTAAAAATATATAACGTATTTACTTTTGATTTAAATTACATTAATTATTTAAAAAATTTAACCCTTTTAATATTGAAATTGTTGTTACCCTTGTTAAAATGAAATTGAACAACTAAGTATTAAGTTAAAACAATATGGTTTCAATTTACATAAATCCTTGTCCATATTTTTTCAATTTATGAGATTACAACCTTATATAATCTCATCTTCAAAAAAACGTCATTTTAGTGGTTTTTAGATGTAGTTTTATTTTTTTTTTAAATTAATTTTTTTGGAGATACAAAATATGTCCCTAACCACAATTATAAAAAGGCACATCCTCCTCCATAATTTCAATTCACATTATCACTTAATTCTCAACATTACCCTTTACATTTCATTAGTGGTCTTGTATTGCAGAACATTTTCCCAAATATCTATAATATCTTCTAGTTTTTCTTCATAAGAAAAAGATTTCAAAAAAATGAAATATTTCAATGTTTATTACATATGTAGGATATGGTATGTACTTCCTCCATAGAGATAAATGGAACACTTTATATACATGATAGATATTCAATAGATGATTCAATTGGTAAGCTACCATTCCAACATGATCTAGAATTCCAAAGGACTGTTATACCTAGGTCTCAACATTTGATTCTTACCATGTCTCATTACTCTCTTCCATGGAGATAATCTTAGAAACACCTTGTCACCTAATTCAAACTCTAGGACTTTTTGTTGGTTTTCATCATAAATTTTCTGTTAACACTAATATTATCTTTTATGTTTTTTAATAGATATGACCATTTAATCCATTTATTCAATAATAATATGTCCTAATAGCATTCTATCCCCAACTTCATCCGAAAAAGTTAGATTTATGCACTTTCTTTCTATACGGGGATTTATAATAAGTAATCTGATTACTCATGTGAAAGATATTTTTATATAAAAATTCCACCAATGGTAGGTTTTGATCAAAAAACAATTGAAATCCATATTGCAGGCTCTCAACATGTCTTCTAGAGTTTGAATTTTCCTCTCATAGTGACCTTCTATCTAAGGATGATAATCAGTGCTGAAGCTTAACTCGGTATCCATTGACTATAGATGATTGTTTAAAAACATCAAGGTAAACCTCAAAACCTGATCATATATAATTTAATGTGGTACTCCATGACATCTTACCACATTCATTACATATATTCTGGAAATGAGATCAAGAGAGTAATTCTCTCTAATAGCAATGAAGTGTGCTGACATCGTAAGGCGATCAACTATAACTCATATATCATTACAGAAATTATACTTTTCGGGATGTCTGATGAAAAGGTCTATAGTGATATTTTCCAAATTCCATTATGGTATGTGTAAGGGTTATAATATCCACTTATACATCTATCTCTTAGGCTTAACTTTCTGATGAACCAAGTACCAAGAGACATATTTGTAAACCTTTGTTTTTATTCCATCTCACCAGAACTACATTTTCAGGTCCCTATACATTATTGTGCTTCTAGGATGGATAGAGAATGAAAAAAAATGATCCACAACCAAATTATCCATCATTAAATATGGTATTTCAGGAATAAGAACCTCACTACCAAACCATGTTATTCCATTACAATCTAGTTTGAATTTAAGAACAATTCATTCCTTCTTTTGTATATCTCCATCATCATTATTTTCCTTTTTAATCTTAACATGTATTGACAGTTTAATATTAATTTTATAAATAAATTAATTTCCACATCCATTAAAATTTCATTATACAACCTTTAAAAATCCATAAATATTAGATGTTTTTTATCCACATAATGGAGAGGTTAGCCCAATTCTTTTGACTCAAAGCATTATCAACCTTGTTAATATTCCCTAGGTGGCGATATATAGAGTAGTCATAATCGATAATCAACTCTAACCATTGTCTTTGATGAATATTCCACTTATATAGTGTTAAAATAGACTTTAACCTATTATTATTGGTATAAATATCATAACATTAAATATAAAGATTATGCCACCATATTTTTCATGCAACGGGTACCACAAGTAACACTAAATCATGAGTTGGGTAATTTTGATCATGGATTTCCAATTTTCATACGACATATGATATCACCATTTCAGTTGTCTTGAGAACACATCCTAACCTTTTTTTGTATGCATCACTGTAGATCACAAACCATTCTACACTACAAGATAGTGTGAGCACTTGTGCACTGGCTAACACTCTTTTAAGATCTTTGAAATTCTCTTCACATTCCTCCATCCACACAAACATAAATCCATTATGATGAAAGAATGTGAGTGGAATAGATAATCATGAAAAACAAATTTCACAAAAAAATCTTTAATATCATACCAAATTAGGAAAACATAGGATCTCTGTTACAATTTTTTTCACGACCAACATTCAACATCTTTTGTTTTTGCTGGATCCAAAAATATCCCCTCTCTAGAGCTTTTGTGACCAAAAAATGAATCTTTTTGAATCCAAAATTCACATATGGAAAATCTTTCATAAGGGTTACCCTTTCTCAGGGTCTTCAGTAAAATTCTCAAGTGATCTTCATCTTTTTACATCTTATTTGAATAGACAAGAATATCTTCTATAATGACTACCAAAAACTGATTTGGATAGTCTCCAAAGAATTTATTCATTAGATCCATGATGATTTAGGGGGAATTAGTAATACTATAAGGCATCACAATAAATTCAGGGTGTCCATACCTTGTATGGATTTCCATTTTTGGTATATCATCATTATTGTTCAATAATTGATGATATCATAAATGAAGTTCAAGATTTGAAATGATATTTAGTTCCTCGTAGCTGGTTGACTAAGTCATCAATCTGGGGAAGATGATACATGTTATTGATAGTGATCTTGTTATGTTCTAAAAAATAATTGTTTATTCACATCGATCCATATTTCTTCTTAACAAAAAAGAACATGTTCTCGCTAAAAAGATGCCCAATGGTGTTTGAATCCCATGTCATTAATCTCATGTAGTTGCTTCTTCAATTTCTACAACTGAATTGGGGATATTCAATAAGGAATCATTAAAATATTAATAGAACATATAATGAGTTTTATTGAAATCTCAACATCATGATTTGGTGGAAGACTAGGTTATTCTTCTAGATAGACATCATAAAACTCCTGTAAAATAGGTGTATTCTTAATGGTGACTTTCTCCCCAACCATTTGAGATAGATAAAAATCATTTATAAATATTAGACTCGTTTGATGGTATAAATTTTTACTGGTAGGTCATACTCATCCTTGAATCGGAAGATGATTATAGATTGATATTGAAAATGAATTGTGCCTTCCCTTATTTGGAAATTGATATGATATCTATACAGTGAAAGAATATCCATTCCAAGAATAACATCAAATTCCACTATAGGAAGGATAACATGATTTTCAGTAATCACATCCCCACAAACATCAACCATAGAAGAATTATGAACATTTAATATGGCCGTTTTTTGATTAGGAGTTGTCACAACTAACTCAACATCTAATTTTTGAGGTAATACAACAATAACCATGGATAATTATTAAGATCAAAAAGTGTGGATGGATCCAGAATAAAATAAAACATTTTCTAGTTTATATTGGATGATAATTTTACCTTTAACCAATTCATTATTTTACTACACATTGCTAATAGTGATTTCATTTTACTTGAATTGGCCTTTGTCCTTATGAGTTTTCTAACATCGATAATCATCAATTACCTTTGCATTTTGGCATTGATTAGAATAATTACCCAATTAATTGCACTTGATGCATTGAATTGTAGGTGGTAATTCCATGTATCCTTTTCTCTATTAACATCATTAGAATAAAATTTCCCATCATATTTTCATTCAAATTCCCGATGATTTTTTTTTCAACACATAAAACATTTACTAGTACCATTTAGTGAAATGTCTCTATTTTTCATTCTACACTTTGAGAAGAAAGAAAAAATAATCTTTTTTTCAGTGTGATCATTATATTTTCTTTAAATTAAGTTTTTCTTTTCTTATCAAACACATAGAAATGATGTGTTTCCCCAATATCCATCCCAAACATGAGAGCACATTGAAAGTTTTCATTGCAGCTAATAATGTACCTTATGGATAATTCCCTTTTAGAGACTTGTATTTAAGCCACTAAATAATCAAACAATTTTACTCTTAGGTTGAATAATAATTTTAGATGTGATCCTCATAAGTTGTGTTAAGCATTATTCATAGTTACCAATAGATTCATCATACTTTTGATTATTTTCATGTAACTCCTCTATCATTGTTCGAAGAATAAGAGGAATTTTGTTATTGATAAATGTGTACTTGAACTCATCCTATCCATGGATTTAATTTCATCTCAATGCCTTAAAGTCTTGATATGGTTCCACCATTGATCTGCTTCACCATCCAAATTATATACTTTTAAGATGAATTTCCCATGTTATGAACATTGGAGAACTAAAAATATCTTTTCAGTGGTTTGGATCCATTTTTCAGCCACTAATGGATCAGATGGCCCTCTAAAAGAAGGAGGATGCATCCTCCTGAAGGAATCAACCGAATTTTGTTCCCTACTTTGATAGTTTGGATGTCCAGCATGATTCATACACTAAAAAGGTTTTCTAAGGATAGCTATATTATTTTTAATTCCATCTCACATAACATTTGGTTTCTTAAGAGGAATATCATTACATTACCTGTTTCATTAAACATTAATGTGGTTCCTTTGGGTAATATACATTGACTAAAACTATGAATTTTAGTGTTAGAAATACTAATAAAAATGGGGAAAGCACATAATCAAGTAAAAAATTTCAATTTATGACATTTTGGGTTTTATCCAAGGTTATTCATGATCACTTCTAAAACACTGGGATTATAACCTATTATTCAACAAATCTTTTGGGTTCTTACTACGTTTTTCTTATCTATGATTTCTAAGGATAATTATACCCTACTTTCGATACAAAATATAATGTAACATAGTTTACAAACATTTATATTACATCAATATTGATGAATATACAATACAAAATATAATAAATTCGTTACAATGCCATATCTATAAAGTGTGTTTAGAAATAAGGAATCATATACAACTGGTTCATAAAACATTTACATTCTATACCACTTATTTGTTCATAATTAGACTACTTTTTGAAATATTTTAATTAATACCCATCATTATGTCATAGGGAAACCACATATGAAGGGGTGATGTCAAATTCTTTTTAATTGTAAACAATGGATATATCAACCATATCATAATCATTGGACATAAAAATAGAACATTTAAAAATATTATCATTCATTTAAAAGAGCATTATATCATGTCATGGGTAAATATTAAAATTTCAATGCAATCCCAAAAGTCATAACATAAGAAAATAGATTTTTTGGATTTCACATAAGTATATGAAATCATTTCATATTTGTCAAGGATCATTTAAAGAAACATTATAGTTGACAAAGTCCATTACTGAACTAAGTTCACTCCCCATTCTATCCATATATTACTGAACTGGATTTACTTATCCTTCCAAACAGTTCTATCTCCTGAGACATAAATCTTTACCCAATTCAGTAAAAGGATATATATGACCCAATCATCTCAAAATGAAATAATTTTTACGTGTTCCACAAAGACAGAAATCATTAATCATATTATAACCCAAGGAACCAAAATGGGTTTCTTAAACATCATTCCATCATAATCAATATAATATAAATAGATTTCATAAAAATGATTCCATCATAAACACAATAAAATTATAGTAATAATATGGATTGAAACATAAACCAATTTATATAATGTAAGAATAGATAAAAAATAATTTTCATGAAACACTTGAAATTAATTATTGATGAAAATATATTTTCCTCATCAAATATAGTTTGTCTTCTCAAATGAGACTCTATTTCAAAAGGGAAAAAATTAATTGAAAACACATCGAAATATTTTAAATTAAAAATCACAGAAATAAGTAATTATTAAATAATAAGAATACCTTCATGTCTTATATGTTTAAAAAACATTCCCATCATACTTTTTCAGGAAAATTCAAAAAGGACATCATGTAGAAAAAGAAATAATAATTACATAAAAACTATGTATAAAAAAGTAAAAAATGGGTAAAAATGACTTTAAAAATCCCTAGGATAATAGTAAAACATTTTATGAAAGCAATAGAAAACATGAACTTGGATGATAAATAAACACCTGTAAATACTTACGTATAAACAATCTTGAATAATATTGAAATTAAAAAATTCTCCCGTACCTTAGGTATAATTTTGTTTAAATTTATATGAAAATCTTGTATAATTATTTAGATAATGTAATTGAATTATTTCAGAATCATAATAATTTTCATGTTTTCATATATGATCCTATTTTCTTCTTCTTGTTAATATAATTTTATTGTTTCTTTTTATTCTAGTATTAACTCTTTTATGTTCACATGCATGTTTTGTAAAATAAGTTCTAGTTTTCCTTGTTAGGTCCTATTTATATCATTATGAAATGGTATTAACATATGATATTCCAAAATTATTCATTCTTTACATTTATGTAATAATTCATTATGAAGATCATGTTGAATGAATCACTTAACATAGTGGTGATGGTAGGTCGTACGTATGCATGAGCAATGATATCATTCTTAAATTTTCTTAAGGGTATTGAATTGGATTGTTTAAAATATTTCAAAGTTAAAATCATGTTTTAATAATAATATATAGTTATTAATTCCATAATTATACCCATCCATGTTATGTGGTGTTGAAAAAAAGATTACACCTCAACGTGGAGACGGTAAGCAGTATGTACGCAGTCATGGTGATTTCATTTTTCATTGGATGTATAGAATTTGGAAAATTGTTGTTTCATATTTATAATTACACACATGCATATATATATAAATATGGTATTGGTGTTATTAAATTTTAATTAAACTACTCATGAAGATGATGTGGATGAAGAATGAAGTTTGAAAGAATCTGTAGAGGAGACTACATTGTCTTCGATGTGCAATCTCTGAAACACCTCTTAGAGAACTATAATTAGACATTGAAGAAGGTAAGAACCTCTATAATGTGACTAGGGTAGATTATAAGGTAAAATAGTAGGATGTGTAACATAATGAAGGCTGAAATTGAATTAATGAGATGATGGAGGAGGTTCTATTTTATAATTAATATGACATGCACTTTTGGAAGCTCAATAATTAATAATTTATAAGAAACATAAACCATACCCAAAAACAACCAAAATATACCAATTTCAATAGGAAGATTAGATAGGGTTGTAATATAATCATCCAATAAATTTTTGAAATGTATTTATATAAATTTATAAAATATTTTTCAATTATGAATTTGTTCTTAAATTTTATTTTTAACTCAGGAAAAAATAATTTAAAATTAAAAGTGAGTAATATATTCTTATTTCAAATAAAATAGACCATAAATCAATAATGTAGAAAATTATATAACATATTATAATTATTATATATTTTTAAAAATTTCTAAATATTATTTAATTATTTAATAAGACATTATTCTGATAAATAATAAATTCTGTCAATTTTGACACTATTCAATTCATAAAATTTTAAAAAATATTAATATAAGATAACTTTCAACAGATCATTTTTTACAGATTCTTATGAGGTAGAGTTTATCTACTAAATTAATTAGACATATACATTTTCCAAAATTATATTTATATATACATTTTTTATAACATTTATTTTTTATCTCTATTAATAAAATAATCCAAACATCAATATTTTATAATTATTTAATATTATTATTTAAAAAAAAATTAAAATAAAATACTACGATGAAGATAAATATGTTATATTTCATTATAATATTTTTATTAAAATTTATCAACTAGAAAATACAATATTTAAAATGTTATACTTATTAAATTATGAATGTGATCCCTTTAACATCACATTAATTAAAATAATAATAGTGTTATAATCCCTTCCACGAGGCGAGAAATGGTAAATAACTCCACCCATAGATTATTAGAGTTGATTTATACTCGACCAATAAGATCTGGTCATGTTTTTTTGTCCTTTAATAGGTATTATTATTTTAATTAAAACTATATTTTTAAGTTTTCATCAATTAAATAATTTCTGTATCATTAATTTATAAGCTATTAAGGTACTTATTTATTTCCTAGAAACTAAAAATAAATAACCATGGTAAATAAAATCATCTTATATTTAATATTATTATTTATGTTCTATTGTATCTTTTTTATAACAACATATTAAAAGTGTTTTAGTTTATAAAATTTGAGTGAGACATTGTTAACTTTTATTTAAATAAAATAATTTAGCATTCTATTCTAATCAAAGTAGAATAAAATCGATACCATTTTAACCTAGAATAATTTAGGTCGAAACACACTCATTAAATGATATTAATACAAGTTTTAGGGTAATTATTTAATAATATTCTTACTCTTAATTACCACATTGACACTTTTACCATTTTAATAAAAATTACTGATGTTACTATTCTAAATGAACAATAATAAAATAAAGTTGTTTAAATAATTTTTTCCTACAAATTATAAATATGAAATCCAATTTTTAAAAATGAAAACACAGATGTTGTAGCAAATAATTTAAAATTATTCCTGTTGTAGGAAATAGAGAACATGTTTTAATTGTTAAAGCACTGTAAAACATTGAACCACTATTACATCTGAATTCATTTTAATATTAATTAAAATGAAATAAATTATATTTGATAATAATATATTATACTAATACTTTAAATCATTTCAATTTTAAAATTTATTTAAATTAATTATTTCGTTGAAAACTATTTTTTTCAATTACAATTTAGTGTATTTATTACGAATCATCAAAATTGGAATGTAACTAAAAAACGTATAAAATTTGATTCAATTTAATTTTTTATTCCCTACTTCCAAATATACTGTTTATTTGGTAATTTAAAAATTACTATTGTGTCAAAATCTTAATTAAAATGTGGTTTTCCATTAAATGGTGGAAAAATACCCTTTTGAAAAATATAGGTTTTTATACATCAAATATGGTATAATCATACCTTATGAAAAAATATCTATTTAATGAATATCAAAAATATTTTATTAATTATATAACATATATATATATCATTAATTTCATTTACATATAGTAATTCAAATATGTAAGTATATAGTTATATTGTTCATAAATAATTGGTTTTGCAGGACATCGCTATATATTTTCATAAGTTAGTTATATTTATTTTCGATAACCTAAAGGATATGATAAAATTGACATTTTATACTAAGGTAATTTCTTGGTTTTTATAAATTAATGATTTCATGTATTTCATGCCACTAACGAACAAACAATTTATAGAAATATTTTTATAAAAATATCAGGGTGTTATAATAATGCAAGTCCCATATGTTTGACTGAAATATTTTTTACTAATTTTTTTTATTCAACATCTTTCATTTCATACAATAATTATCTTAAATGTATGGTGTGATTCCCTTAATATAATATGACTATTATAACCTAGCCCATAGGTTAGCTGGGATAAATATTTCTGACTTATGAAAATGTATACAAAATATAAATCAATTATGTATTTGTGTATTTATGTGAATTACAATTATTAAATTAAATTAATGAAAAATAAATTTTATATAAATAATTAAAAAAATTATATTAATTAAATGGATATATTTTTCATAGAGTATTAATAAACCCTGTTTCATGTATAAAAACCTATTTTTTTCAAATGGGTAATTTTCTACCTTCTAATGGAGAACAAATTTTAAATTATGACTTTGAAACATTAATAGTTTTTATAAGACAATATAATGATTTTATTTGGTAGAGTAATATAAAAATATAATTTCGAGGAAATTTTAACATTTTTTCTGGTAACATTCTTATTTTATGAATAGAAAAAATACAATAAATGATGATTGAAAACATGGGTTTTCATCGAAATAATTTATATTGTTAAATTATGATATTTTAATGTTTTTAATGTATAAATTGAATATATTTATATCATTATATATAATTCATGTCATTATCTTTAATTTTACATTGAATTCATTTGTAAATAAATTTCAATATCTTAAAAGATTAAACATTTATGACTCAATCGCTCTTTTCGGTAATGAGAATAATTATAATTAATTATTGAAACTTATATGTTTTGAATTTTGAAAACTAGATTCCATATTTGGAATCTGTAGATCCACATTATGTAAATATATTTATTTTATTTTGGGGAAATATGAATACTAACTTCTTTAATTTTTATTAATTTGATAAAAGAGTAAATTGGGTCATTATTGTTATGAATAATATTATAAAACAATCCTAAACTGTGTCTTAATATCATGGTATTAATGTGTTTCCATCAAAATCAACATTGGTTCAAAATGGAATCCATTTGAATCCACATGGATGAGATTATGACCGTTAATATATTATTTAAGGAAAAGTTAACATGTCTTAGTCAAATTTTAATAAACAAATAATTTTTATATAAAGTAATAAAAAAGATAAATTCTATTATAAATACTCATTTAAAATATAAAATGTTTTTATTTATCATGGTAATTTATTTTTAATTTTTTGAAAATTTATAATTACATTAATGCCTGTACATTATTGAGGAATAAATTATTTTATTGATGAAAAATAAATAATGAAGTTTTTACCGAAATAGTAATACCGATTAAAAAACCAAAAAACATGAAGAAATATTATTTTTTGAGTATTTCATGACCATAACCATCCATGAGTCTAGTTATTGACCATATAGAGACTCATTGAAGGGATCATATTACTTATATAATTTTATTTAAAGCGATTTTAATGTCGTCGCCTTCAGAATTTAATATGTATAAAATTTTAAATATTTGATTTTCTGGAAGATAAATAAAACTAAAAATACTTTTCATAAATATAACATACATTTATTTATCATATAAATGTAATTTAAATTTTCATTTTAAAAATTATTATATAAAATAATTAAAAAATATTCATGTAGTTATTATTTTATTGATAGAGATAATAAATAAATGTTATAAAAATGTTAAAAGAAATATAAATTGGGATAATTATTATTTCGAATGAATTTTATTGATTAAAATTAATGATTATTAATATTATAAAATATTTTCTTATATGTTAACTTACATTAATATTTTTTTTAATATCCATGAATTTAATAGTATCAAAATTGACACTATTGATTATTTACCAAAATAATGAAATATTAAATAATAGGAAAATCCTAATTTTTTTGTAAAAAATAAATAATAATTATTATATGGTAGAAAATGATCCATTAAATTTATTTGTGATTTATTTTACATCAAATAAATAAATATTACACCCTTTTAATATTATATTATTTGTTACCCTAATGAAAAATTATATATCATAACTAAGTGTTAGTTAAATAAAATGGTTTAAATTGATAGAAATAATTGTCAAAAATTTAATGTTTGATTATATTTCAACACTGTCATATATAAACTTTAAAATTCAGACATTTCAGAGGTTTTATGGTGTTTTATTTTATTATAAATTTATAATTGTGCAGTTTCAAAAAATTTCCCCTCACCACAATTATAAAAGGGATCCTCCTCCCTCACCTCATCACTCCAATTTGATCTTTCATGAACGGTCACCCCCAAAACTTTTCCATTCTCAACTTCTAAAGTTACATTCTATAGGTTATGGTCTTCTTCAAAGACTAACTCTAGTGCTCTAAGAGCATATTTAGATGAATAATGTTGATGAAGATGTAATCTCCTCTATCAATTCATTCAAACTTATTTCTTAATCTACGTCATCATCATAAGATGTTTCATTATAGATTAATATATAAAATATCACTTATAAAATAAAATATTATTATAATTATGGAACAACCATATTCCACCTTTTATTCATCCTATGAAAAAAAATCACCACACATGTGTACATACTTCTTACAATCTCCATGATGTGGGGTAATCTAATTTGACAACCAAAATACTTGGTTGGGTATAATGGTGGAATTAATACCTATAAATTATTATTACAACATGACATTAATTCTTAAATTTTATACAACATCCATTTCAATTCCAGTGAACAAATTTAGCAATGATATCATCGCTTGTGCGTACGTATGGTCTACCATCTCCACGATGTGATGAAATTAATTCTACATGGAATTCCATAAATCATGATTATAAAAATATATAGCATGAATAAATATGGCATATATTATTTTAATATCAATTTTTCTGTTATAACTACATACTAATAATGAGAAACCAAACTTATTCGATAAAACATTAATAATAACATAAATGAGTTTATATCTGAATAAAGAGTAACAATTAAATATTATTGACAACCATATGATAATATGATCATATATGATAACATAAAAATAAATATTATTATGAAATAAGTTAATATCAAAATTTAAATAAATATATAGGATGTTTAGATTCATACAAATGAGTCAGACCTATGGTGAGGGAAAATATTAAAACCTCATTATTCTTTGAGATTATTAATACATTAGTATTTACTGGGGTTTTTTATCATCCTAGTCCATGTTTTAAATTTTTTTTCACAAAATGCTTTACTATTCATCTGTGAATGTTTAAATACATTTTTACCCATTTTTATTTTTCAAAACAATGTTTGGAAGAAAACATTCATTCATTTTCAATTAGAGGTACTTTTTGACTTTTCTAGAAAAAATATGATGAAAAGGTTTTTTATATAGAACCAATGCATTATTATGATTTCAAAATTACTTATTTAAATGAATATTACTTTATAGTATTGGAAGTGTATTTTCAGTTAAATTCAATTCATTTTAAATTGTGTCATATTTTGAGAAATGAGAACGTTTTTTAGTAACAAATGATATATTCCTAAAGAATTAATTTTAAGTGTTTTATCGAAATTATTTTTCATATAAGATGACATTATTTATATTGGGTTATGTTTCGATCCCTATTATTTTCAATATTTGATTATGTTTTTGATGGAGTTATTTTTATGAAATCTATTTATTTTATATGGATTATGATGGAATGATATTTAACAAACTCATTTTGTTCCTTGGTTTATGTTATGATGAATGATTTATTTTTTTATGGAATGAATAAGAATTATTTAATTATAATATAGGTGAAACTTATATCTACCTCCAATGAATTTGGCAATGATTTATATTTCATGATATAGACATGAGTGGAATGACAAGTAAATATGGTTTAGTAATACAGGTGTGTAACAAGGTGTAAGCGAAGATCAACAATTGAATTTTCATGCTATGATGGTGTTGGAAATGTGTCTTAACACATAAGAATTTATTTTATATGATTATGTGTATGCAAGAAAATTTCATGTTTTATGATAAAAATTTTTGTTTTAGGTTTAACTTTTATGATTTATCCCACGAATGATATCACAATATTTATATAAATGAAAAGATTATTAGATGATATTTTTTTATGTCCTATGATTATGGTATGATTGATGTCTCCCATGTATACCCTTATTAAGTATTTGAGCTCACTGTTTCCTATGATTCTTTTCCACAGGTCATGAAGAAGGATATTAAGTATGTTATGTTAAAAAGTAGTATATTAATGAAGAAATAATTGTGAGACAATTTAGTTGTTTTTGGAACTAGTTGTTTAGGTTTCTTAATTTCTAAAAAAACTATTCCTATTATATCCTATCATAGATTTATTATATTTTGTAATCAATACTTATTCAATTTTTATGTAATATCAGTGTATATAATGTTTGGGTCATTATAGTTTGTATTAGAGGAAAGTGATAGTTATCCTTTTGAAACTTGGATGAAAAAACCTTAGTAAATATTTTAAAGGATATATTGAAGTATATGTTAGAGTCCTATTGTTTTGGAAATGATGATGAGTAACCAAATATAAAACCTGAAGTGCCTAAACTGAAATTCTATTCTTTATTATGCAGTTTTACCATTATGATTAATTTTGATCATAGTATGATTTTTGTTGTTGTTCAATGGTTTGAACATAGTGGAACCATAATAACGCCGACTGCGATGGGCAATGCAATGATTTTCGTCCAGAAATCCAAAAGTAAATGGAGCTGGAATGAAGAATCATGTAGTTATGCTCCCAGAACTTTCTCAAGAAATGAATCATTCTTGGAATCCAAATGAGAAATGGAGGGAACAACATTCTATTGATTCCTTCATGAGACATAATACACCCTCTATCAGTGGGTCTTCTAATCCATTTGTGGCTCAACAATGGATCTGTACCACGGAGAAGATATTTTCAGGTCACCAATTTTCAGAACATGATAAATACATCTTAGCAGTCTGCTGCTTATAAGATGATGATATTCAATGGTGGAATATTATTTATAATATGAGAAAGTGAGATGAAATTCATTCCATGGAATGAGCAAAGTTAAAGAACTTATTTTTTCCATATGTACATTCCTAATATTGTTTAAAAAATTGTGGAGAAGTATTTCCTTGAACATAAGAAAAATGATGATGAATCTATTGGTACCTATGAAGATAATTTTATAAGGTTTTCAGGGTACACTTATGGGATTATTATCTAACCTAAGAGTAATGTTAATTGATTCTTTAGTTTCATAACACTCTATTTATGAAGGGAATTAGACATAAGGTACATTAAAAGCTATATGGAAATTGTTTGATTTTCTCTTAAGGATGGTATGGAGATTGGAGTAACACATTAGTCATATGTGTTTGATATGAATAGAAAAATGGAATTCCGGATAAAATATAATTATCACACTGAAAATAAGATGTATTTTCCCTTATGATCAATGTGTGGAAAGAAACATGGTGGAAATGGTCTTAAAGGGAGTAGTAAAAGTTTGAAATATGTAAAAGAAGGTCTCCAGGTATTTGAAAGGAAATGTGATGGAAAAATGATATATAATGATGCGAATAGATAAAAGTCCCCACATAATGAACCTATGACACATCAATGATATATGTTAAATTAAATGGGGAATTATGCAAATAAATTCCCTAATTATAGGGTTATTGATGATGATCGACATCAAAAAACTCTTAAGGCCAAAGAGAATATAATTCTACATTCAATCTCTATCGATGATGCAGAGTATGGTAATGAATTGGTGGAAGATATAATTCTCATCCATTGTAAGTAGAAAATGTTTTATTTTAACCTAGATCCACTAAATCTATTATATCTGTAGAATTTTATTAGGGTAGCATCATATTACCTCAACGACTAGAATATGAGTTAGTTGTGACAACTACTAATGGCACACCAGCCTTATAAAATGTTTATAATTATTCTCTTATTGATGTTAGTGTGAATGTGCTGCCTAAAAATCTTGTTATTCTTCCAATAGTAGAAATTGATGTAATTCTTCACACAGATTGGATTTATCTATATAGATATCATATCAATTGACAGGGAAGGGAAGTCACCATTCATTTTCCAAATTTATCTATGATCATATATAGATGAAATGATGATTGCAACCTTCTAGAATAAATTTCTTCTATATTAAGGGTCTTGATCCCTATTAATGAAGGTTATCTATCTCAAACGGTGGGTGAGAATATCACTACTAAGAATGAAAATATAGTTCTGGAGCTTGATGATGTCTTTTTTGATGAATTACATGTCTTCCACAAAATCGTGATGTTGAGTTTTAAATAGAACTCATACCGAGTAATATTGATATTTCAATGACACCTTATAGAATTTCCCCAATTGAGTAATAGGAATTGATGAAAAAACTCAAAAAAAATATTGATAAGGGTTTCATATTCCCTATAGCATCACTTTTGGGTTAAACTAATCTTTTTTTTAGAATAATGATAGATCAGTGAGTCTCTGTATTGATTATCGAGAACCTAACAAGATCAATATCAAGAACTAATATTCTCTTTCCCACATTGATGATTCACTACTGGAAAAAGGGCATATACCCACGGTTTGAAACCATGGGTATAGCCCCCAAAACCATGGGTTTAGGCTATACCCACAGTTTTGGGAACCATGGGCTAGAACAGCGTAGGTATAGGGGTCTTGACCTATACCCATGGTTTGGTAGAACTGTGGGTATAGGTGTTTTACACAGAAACACCACGCTGTACAGGGTAGTAGGGAACTTCCACCACGGTTTTCAACCGTGGATAATGTATTCAGTTCATTTAAAAAAAATCGCTTCCAGCATGTTTTGAACCCTACACGGAACACGTACCAGTGAGATCCTACACCAACCAAGCCAACACCACTATTGGTATTTATATATTTATCACTTTTATTATATTAATATATTTGTTTATAAGAAAAAACGGAAGCGGCGAGAATCGAACCCCTAACCTATCGGTCCTCGAAGCCGCACTTTACCAACTAACTTGGAAACATTTATATTATATAATCGTACATTATTTTACTTATAATAATGTAAATAAATTAATTGTAAAAAAAATTGGCTCGAATTTGATCCTGGGATCGCGCTGAATATATTAACACTCGGACCAACTATGCTATTGATATTTTTTGTTTATATATTTGTATTGTCATAATAATATTAATAAAAAGTATGTTCCCGAAAAATTCCCGCCAAATTTTTTTATCGTCCCGCGTGATTTTTCCCCCGCCAAAATTCTATACCCACGGTACTCCAAAACCGTGGGTATAGGTCTTCAAAAAAAACCCCAAGATGCACGGTTTTTATAAACCGTAAGCATAGGTTTTTGGGGAAAACCCTATACCCACGGTTTGGCCAAACCGTGGGTATATGGTTTGAAAAAAATACACATATACCCACAGTTTTTCAAAACGGTGGGTATAGGTTTTCAAAATAAAACTATACCAACGGTTTTAAGAAAAACCGTGGGTATAGGTGACCTTTACCCACGGTATTGGAAAAATATGGGTATAGGTCCCATATTAACACTATACCCACGGTTTTTGAAAACCGTGGGTATAGGGGTACTATATTCCCATAGTTTTTTGTAAAACCGTGGGTATAGAACCATTTTCAAGTAGTGATTTAATCGACCAACTATGCAAAGATCTATACTTTCCAACGTTTCGTCTTTATTCCGTATATGTACAATTAAGGGTGAATAATAAAAATATACCATTGAATTCATTCCATATAAGATATTGAAACTATTGATTAATAGTAATTCCTTTTTTTTATTAATTCCCACAATATCTTCATGGATCTAATTAATAGAGTCCTTAGAGACTATCTTCATCATTTTTTGGTAGCGTTTATAGACGATATTCTTGTCTATTCAAGGAGAATGTAAGGACATGGAGATCACATGAGAATTTTAATGAATACCTTGAGAATGGAGACGATTTATTATAATTTAACAAATGTGAATTTTTTCACTAGAAAGATTCATTTTTGGTTCACATAATCTCATGAGACGGGATATCTACAGATCCAACAAGAACAAAGGTTATTTAAAGTTGGCTAAGACCAAAAACTATAACTAAGATTGGATTTATTCTTAGTTTGGAAAGATATTATCAATGTTTTATGAATGATTTTTCATGACTATCTAATCCAATGAACATGTTGACTTGGAATGGAGTTATGTTCGTTTAGAAAAAGGATTGGGAATATAATTTCAAGGAAGTCCAAATATGGTATGCTAATGCACCTGTTCTCACAATGCCTTGTAGTGGAGAATGGATTTTGATCTAAAGTGATGCATCCCAAAAGGGTTGGGATGTGTTCTCATGAAAAATGATATGGTGAGATCTTATGCCTACTGAAAATTGAAAATCCATGATCAAAATTAACCAACACATGATTTTGAGATAGATGCAGTAATCGTTGGATTTAAGATATGGATGCATTATCATTATGGTTAATGGTTTGTTATTTATACAAATCAAAATATAATGACGTATATATTCACAGAAAAAGCATTTCACATGAATCAAATAAAATTGTTGGAATAGATTAATGATTATGACTGATCAACACATTACTTCACTAGAAAAGCAAACAATGTGGATGATGCTTTGAGTCAAAAGGAAAATGCTATCCTATCCATGATGACGATCATAAAAGATCTAATATTTATTGATATTCAAAGCTTTTATCATGAAATTTTAATATTGGAATTGAAATATTGTCTTTATCAAATTATTTTTTAACCGTCAATAAAAGTGAATATTAAGAAGGTGTAGAAGAAAGATGTGGGGATATAATAGATTTTGAGAAATGATCTGGAATTCATCCTTGGTTGTGATGGAATAACAAGGATAAAGAAACGAGTTATTATTCCACATATACAAGAATTAAATAAGGGGACATTGGATAAGGCTCATAGTTATTCATTCTCAATTCATGATAGAATCAAAATGATGTACAAGGAGCTCAAAGTGTATTTCTTGGTTGGATGGAAGGAAATCTGATGTTTCTGAATATATTCTTCGGTTCTTGGATTGTTAGTAAGTTACAGTTGAGAGATAAAAGTCTAAAAGGATTTTAGAACCATTACCCATAACAAAATTAAAATGTGAATACATTATTTATAAACTATGTCACTGGATATCCCAAAACATCTAATGTCCATAATTCAATACGTGTTATAATTGATTGCATCCCAAAGTCTCCACAATTCATTACTATTAGAGAAGAAATTTCTTTTGATCAACTTTCCAGGATATATGTAAAGTAAGTGGTATGATTTTATGGAGTATCATAATCCATTATATCTGATTGGAATCTAAGTGTTACCTAAAAATTTACCTGAAATCATCAGTGGGCTCTAGATATAGAGTTATTTTTCAGCACTATTTATCATCCCCAAAAATATAGTGAGTTTGAGAGTAAAATTCAAAATATAGAAGACATGTTCAAAGAATGGTCCCTGGAATTCCAATGTGGTTGTTATAAACCCATTATTTTTGGTGAATTTTTGTAATAAAAATAGTTTTCAATCCAGTATATAGATGGACCCCTATGAAGCCATCTATGGAAACGAGTGAAGAACAATAACTTTCCGGGATGATGATGGGGAATGAAAGATATGAGGACCTAATTATGTAGATGAAATAGAAGAAAAGTTCATATCTATTCAACAAAATATAAGAGTATATCAGAGTCATAAAAAAAGTTATACTGGCAATTGACGAAATGACCTATAGTTTGAAGGGGGTGAAATGGTTTTTCTATAAATATCTTCCTCGAAGAGAGTGAGGAGGTTTCGAAAGAAGGGGATGTTGAGCCCAAACTATATATGTCCTTTTGAAATTGTGGATCTTGTAGGGGAGGTAGATTAATGATTGATACTTCCCCTGAATCTCTGTCAACTACATCACTTGTTCCATGTATCTCTCCTGAGAAATTATTTACATCATATGTCACATGTACTAATCTCAGAAGTCATACTACTGGAGCCAGATCTCTCATATGAAGAACAACTGATAGAGATTATTGATCATAGGGAGAATGTTCAACAAAACAAGACCACTCACATGGTTAATGTTTTATGGTGGATCCACCATATTGAGAAAGATACTTGGGAACATGAGTATTTGATGATGAAGAGGTATCATAATCTGTTTTTTCCCATGTTACGAATTTTGAGGGTAAAATTCAGTTTGTGGGGGGGTGGAATTTAACACCCAGATTATTAAATGAATGAATTTTCCCTAAATTATTTTTATTCAATATATTTTATTCCTCTCAATATTGATATTAATAAAAACAACATACACCCTTAATATAAAATGACCATTATATCCCATCTATTAGGTTTGAGAGAATAAATAGAAATATCATATTAAAATGCATAAAAAATATATTTCAATTAATTATTTGTATATTTATGTGAATTACTGTTATTAAATTAAATTATTGAAATATATATTTTATTTAACTAATAAAATATTTTTATATTCATCCAATGGATATTTTTGTCACAGAGAATACATAAACACTTTTATGTATAAAAACCTATAATTTTAAAAGGGTAACTTTTTTCTAACAGTGGTCTCATTTTAAATTAATATTTCGACATAGTAATAATTTTTATTTGACAACATAAATTAGTTATATGGTATTGTAATATAAAAATTTACTTATGATGATATTTAAATACTTTTCTGATGATGTCCATATTTTAAAGAATAGTAAAAATAAAATATATTTTAATTGAAAAAAAAATTTAATCAAAAGTAATTTATATATTTAAATTATAATAATTAATGTTTTTAAAGTATAAATTGAATATATTTTTGTCATTTAATATATCTTCTGTCGTTATCATTAATTTTACACTGAATTATGATATAAAAAAATTCAATATTTTACAATGTTTTAACATTAAAAAACCACTCCCTCATTCCAATAACGGGAAAAATATTAAATATATTACAACATATTATGTGTTTAAAATTATGAAAAAAGGATTCAATATTTAGATTTTATATTAAAATTTTTAAAATAAATTTAATTTTTTTGGGTATTATGAATAGTAACTTCAAGAATTTTTATTCACTAGGTTAAAGGGTAAATCATGTAATTGAATGTAATAATACAGTTATAGAATTACCCTAATACTTGTCTTAATGTCATTTGATTTGGGGTTTTCCAACTAAATCATTTTTGGTTAAAATTGTATCTATTTCTATGAGATTTGGACATTTATTTTATTATATTTAAAGAAATGTTAAATATGACTAACTCAAATATTAATAAATAAATAATTTTATATATATGGTTATAACAAAAATAAATTTGATAATAATTACTCATTTGAAATATAAATATTTTTTCTTTATCATGAAATGTACTTTGTAATTATTATGGAATTAATAACTACCTTAATATATTATGCATTAATAATGAAGAAATTATTTAATTAATGGGAAATCAATAATATTGTTTTCATTAAAATACTTAAACACTTGACCAAATCATATTGGTCGAGTATATCATGGCTATAATCATTCAGGGGTCATGTTATTGACTATTTGGTAATTTAGAGAAGAGATTATGACAGTTATATTATTTTATTTAATGTGATGTTAAAGTTATCACATTCATAATTTAATAAGTATAATATTCTAATTACTATATTTTACATAAGAGAAATTTGAGTAAAAATATATTTCTAGAATATAATAGATTTATATCCATCATATATTTTTACTTTTAATTTTTATTAAAAAATATGTTTATTAAATAATTATACAATATTGATGTAGAGATTATTTTATTAATATAGATTACAAAAAAATGTTATAAATTTTTTTGAATAAAATATAATATGGGCTAATTAATTTTTTTTATTAATTTTACAGATGACCTTAACATAATATTAATATTATAAATTAGTTGGTTTGAAGTTAAATTGTCTTAATGTATTTTTTAAATCAATGAAATGAATAGCGTCAAAATTGACACTATTATTTATTTAGAAAAATAATGTTTTATTAAATAATTTTAAAATAATAATTTTTTTAAATTTATATTAATTATTATATAGTATAAAATGTTCGAAATTATTCATTTATTGTCTATTTTACATCAACTATAAATATACTACACCCTTTTAATATTAAAATAACTGTTACACTAATTAAAAATTTAATAGAATAACTAACAATTAATTAAAAATATAAGGTAAAAATTGATGTAAATATTTGTAAAAAAATAACCGGTTGAAGATATTGATACACTATCTCATCGCATATTTGGAATTTGGTCATTTTGGAGGTTTTAGGATGGGGTTTAAATATATTATAAATTAACATTTGTGAGGTTTCCAGAAGTTCCCTTCATGTCAATTAAAAAAGGGCACACCCACCCTCATCTCTTCACTACACATTGAGCCTTCATTATTGGACATCCCCTACACTATTCCCTTATAAACTTCCCTTGTTATATTTTAGAAGTTATGGTCTTCTATAATGATCATCTCTAGAGATCTTAGAGGAGATTTATAAGAAGCTTGTCGAAGAAGTGGTAATCTCTTTTACTGAATTTTTTCAAACTTATTTCTTATTCTACTCAATATTCATAAGTTACATAATTATAAAATTATAACTCTAGTATCACATATATAACGAGATTTTATTATAATTATGAATCAACCATATTCTACCTTCTATCTATCCTACATAAAACTAAATCACCAAGCATGTGTACGTAAGACTTACCATCTCGACACTGTTGTTTAATATGTTTTTTTCACTACCTCCTTACTTAGATGGGTATAGTGATGGAAATAATAACTATATAATATTATTACAACATAATATTTATTTTGAAATATTATACACCATAATATTCAATACCATTCAACAAATTTTGGAATGATATCATCTCTCGTGCGTACGTACGACTGACTATCTCTACGATGAAATGTGATTCATTCTACTTGATCTTCATTAATGCATTTTTATATAAAAGTATACATTGAATTTATATTGTAAATAATATTTTAGTATAATTTTTAATGATATATCTATTACCAAATATGGATAAAAAGAATTTATTCGACAAAACATTCATAAGAACATAAGGAAATTAACATTCGAATAACAAGTGACAATGAAATGTTATTAAGAAACAGACGATAATATTATCATATATAGTAAGATAAAATGGATATTATTCAGAAATAGGTAATTTAAATTATTTAAATATTTATACCAGAGGTTTAAATACATAAAATTTAAATTGTACTTATAGTAATGATAATTTCACAATATCATTATTATTTGATATAGTTTATACATATGTATTTATTGGTGTTTTTTTACTATCCATGTACATGTTTTATAATATTTCCCTAAAATGTTTTAATATTATATTAAGGATTTTTAAATTATTTTTTAACCATTTTTGGAATACATTGTTTGGATTGAATATTTCTTTTGGGTTCTATATGAGGTACTTTAAAATAATTTTTATTTGCGATAACTAATAATGGGACTACAAAATTTTTACTTACCTTAGGTATAATTTTATTTATACGTGTATAAACATCTTATATAATGATTAAAATAATTTCATTGTCATATTTTATAATTATAGTCATTTTTATTTTATCATATAAGATCTTATTATCATCAGTTTGTTAATAACATTTCATTCTTACTCATTATTCCTATATTAAAAATTTTATGTTCATATGCATGATTTGTCTAATATGTTAGGGTCATACATACTAGGTCTTATTTATATCATTAAAAGAGGATATTAAAAAGATATATACAATATTTAATCAATGTATACATTTGTATAATCCTTCTTTAATAAATATTTTAACGACCCAAAATTTCATTAATGAAAATTCCTCTTGGTCTATTTAAATGTATTCTTGTGGTTATGTAAATCGTAAGCACTTTTTTTGTTCTATGTTTTGGATTTAAAAATACTATTTTGAATTGTATCCATTGCTAAAAAAAATTTTGAACAGTGATCACATGATTTTTTTAAATATATGGTTTTATCAAATCCCATTTACTCAAACTAAGGAAGTGATGGCCTCATCCAGTAGAATTTCCCCATAAGAAGCCTATTTTTTAGAGCTAAAAAATGAGGTGGATTCATTCGGATACACTAATAACACAGACCAAGGAGATCTTGAATACGTTAAGCTCGAGAGGAACTACCTACGAGAGAAGTGGAAGTAGATAGAGATTACCACTTGATAAATGTTATCTAAGCCACCCTAGGAGTCTGTCCCCATCACACACCTTACCCTACGGTCTTATAAAGGTTTTTTATGTTATTATGTAACAATACCCTAGAAATATGACTATTTAGATTATTTTTTGTATAAATACTATACATTCATTTGATTATTGTTACTTTTTAATGAGTTTTTTAAGCCAAAATTGTTTTTTTATTTAATATTCAACTAAATAATCTATTTGGATGAATTAATAGATTTTTTAATTAAATATTATTTAAATAAAATATTATTATTAATTAATTAATTTTTATTAATAATAAATGTTTGTATAATTTTTATGAATGTAATTGTAATATTTATTATGGTTTAAAAGTTATTTTTGTCAAAACCCATTAATATTCGATAAACGATGGTTTTTATTTAAAAAGATAAAAATCACATATTTAGAAATTTATTTAGATAAAATTAATGTTATTTTTGGAATCAGGTTGTCAAAATTATCCAATAGTGAATTTTTCTTAATTTTTTAAGACAGTCGAATTTTTGTGTAAAAATTAAATACCGTTTAAATATATAATGTGTTTAATGACACCATAATGACCCAATAGTGATGTAATGAAATACTATAAACATTATGATTGGAAAATATAAGTTTTACCATTAAAATAATTTGAATTTGGGGTTGTTTTATTTTTTTTATAAAGCTTTAGTGGACCCTTCAAGGATTATAAAACATTTTTTCTTTTCAAATTGTTTTCCTTGAGAGTGTAACTCACCACAACATAAGAAAACCTATTATTTTAAATTTTAGGCCATTGGCCTTATGAAATATTGTTTTCAAATCCCATTTTTCAAAAACCATGGGCAAAACCATATTCTGTATTGTTGGTTTGATTAGTTTAATGCCAGGTGTCCCAAACATAAATAATTCAGAATTCCTTCCCCTTTCCTAAATAAACCCCCCATAATCCCACATTCTTTACACTAAATGAAATTTTAGATCATCCAAACTCTTAACTCATCTCTCTAGAATCCTCCCAAGGCGCCTCAAACTCCCAATAAGCCTCTCTGAAGCCCCTCCTAGGACTTTGGGATCACACATCCATGTAAGGGAATCTCACTTTCTTTTTTTATGTTCAAATTTCCGAATATTGTTATGCCTTTTTATTTTCAATTATAAATGTTGGGTTATTGTCTCACACCACCCCCATACATCCATCTTCATATTTGAATAATGATATATCCCCTTTATCTCTCAATAATTCCTCCCATGTACACCCTTTATCATGCCAAAATTCGGCAAGGAATTTCTCTCTCCTCATTTACATTCAAGCAATTCTATTTTATTATGAATCTAAATTCCATTAATTATGTTGGGAAATGTATCTATATGACCCCCTTACTATAAATTTCAGGTAACTATAATGAGACTCACCTTTCTCTCTCAACAATTATTTTTATGAGTTTTTACTCCACGTCGTTACGCTGCTGAAATTGCACCGATTTTCCATGCCAATGTCATTATGTAATGAATACCATGAAAATTTCCCCATAAAGGTTATTCAACTTTATGCACATTCAATTATTTATTATAAATCCTTATGTATGTATTCTAAATCCTTTTACTATGGAATAAATGTTGATGATTGATTACATGTTGTATAATCCATGTGGCTCAATTATGCATGAAATGAAATGTTTAGGAAGGGGTCTCCCAGATAGTGCTGCAATGCATTGGGTAAGGTGTAGAATTATGATATGTCATGTTCAGTGGGTGTTGAATCACACTAATTCATGTACAATGAGGGTTTACACGTGCTTCATGTTCAATGAGGGTTTACTTATTGTCCTTGTCCGATGAGACTTTTCTCATGCTAATTCCATGTTAAGTGTTGTTTCCACATCTCCATGTTATGATTATCATGATTTATTATGCATTTATGTTCATGGTTTCTCATGTGATCCAATAATATGCATATTTTATAACATTTATTTTATTCCTCATGTTATTCCATGTTTATTCCCTTATCGGGATTTATAGATCACTGTTTTCTTATGCATATCCACAGGTTATCCCATATAATGTTATGTACGAGGGAATGTTGTGGTTATATAACGAATGTTTTCAATAAAGCTATTTTATTTCATGTTTTATTTTTTTATGTAATGATCCTAAGTCCCAAACTAACAATACCCCTTGATATTCTATGTTGTATCAAGTGACGTTTATGTAATAAATCATGTTTTGGTGTGTAATAAAGAGAAGGGTTTTTATAGTTAGTATCAGAGGATAGGTTTAGTTATTTTAGGGATAAGGATTAGAAAACCCTAGTAAAGCCTTAGATATAGGACTATGTATAATAAAAACATCCCTAAGTTTGTGTGGGTATTTATTAAGTGGTTTATCAAGAAAATACTTCCATATTTGGATACGACCAAGTAGTGGCGGCTCTGAAACAAATTTACTTAGGGGGGAATCCCCAACAAAGAGTTCCAGCTTGACCTGGGGTATCCTGGTACACGACAATGGGCCTTGTGGTAATCTTAGTTTGGACACTCCTGGGGGATATGCATTGGTAAATTCACAAGTTTAGTATGAACCATTAGTATGGGAATTAAAAAATTCCACTAAGAATATATGATAGAAAGTAAATCATGGATAACATAGATTAAATCCTATAGAATCATAAGTTAAGGAAATAAAAGAAATTTATAAGACATCAATTTTGTCCTTGGATTAACCTTTATGTGTTCCCCCAAACATTCCATTTATTCAATCCAATGTCATGTAGTATGAGGACATAGGTTAACAACCGATGTGAAGATCAATGTGATGACTGTGCTAATGAGATGACCAATCCGATGGGAGCGGGAATCATGAACTTTTTCATGATTATCTCTTAGTTAACTCATGATTTTGAATAGAAACATGGGTCACAAATAATGTTTAACTCCCCATAATAATAAAAAATATTCTATCAAGAGCTTCATGAGAAAAAGGCCTCCTTCTTTTAATGGATCATAAAATCCCTCAGTCGTCGAACAATGGATCAACTGCCTTGAAAAGATATTCTCCATCCATCAATGATCCAAACAATAGAAGGTTCTCTTATCTTATTATCATAAGGAGGGTGAAGCTGATCAATGGTGGTAATTGATAAAAAATACGAATCCTGGTGAGGAGATCGAGGTGTTGGTGTTGAAGGATTTCCGAAAGATGTTTTTTAATAAATATTTTACGTGCACCCTCTAGCTTAAGATTAAAATGGACATCCTTATGCTAAAAAAAGGAAATGAATCAATCAGAGCATATGATGAAAACATCACAAGGATTTCATGATAAGCCTCTGGATTTATCATTACCCCCGAATGCAAGGTTGACCGCTTCTTTGGTGGGATGAAACCTATCCTGCAGAAATCCCTAGCAATCCATGACTTCGACAGCTCTAAGGAAATTGTCTGATTCACCCTCATGGTCGAAATAGAGATCATAGAATCTCATGTGTATCATGGGGATATGAATCGTAAGTTGGATTTAAACTTTTTTGGTCATATGGATAAATCCAACGGTGCAACGAACATCCATCAGCCCACTAGCCAATGGTGCGGAAAGAAGCACCCCATAAATTTCTTGAAGGGGATGAGGAAATACTTTAGGTGTAGAAGATAAGGAAACCAATCTATTAAATACCGAAAAGAGAAATCCACGACTGTGACAGAGGAGAGGAACACTCTTTTTGACTCTCAACACATTGGTCATTGTTTCAACTGCAATGAACATGGGTATCTAGAAAACCAGTTTCCTATGAAAAGGGTTTTTGGAGGCAACCAACAACTTCCAAGGCAGCAAGGGCGAGCTTTTCCCATCACTACCAATGTAGTGAACCCCGACAATGAAGTGTTGATATGTACACTAGTTATTTAGTCATGAATAGTGAACATACTTTCTTATTCAGTTTTACACATTCTTTTATATCCCAAATAGTTTAGTAGAACATTCCCAACACCACCACAAATCATGGATGTAATTATGTCGGTGAGTAAGTAAAATGGGGAAATCATTTCATCCCATAAATGTAACTCCTCCCCTAACATAATCAGTGGATTAAAATTCCTAGATAACCTCTTCATACACCCTCTAGTGGAATTTGATGTAATTCATGGCATGTGTTGTCTTTACCTATATAGAGAAAGTAGAAATTGTCATGAGAAGGAAATAACTCACCATATGGAGAATCGACCCCTGACTATTTACAAGTGAAAAAATAAATATGGATCTTCTATAGTTCAATCATTTTAGGAATGGATATTACTACCCTATATGCATGCATATCTAGCTCCGATGATTGAGTCTAATGGGGAAACCTTCCTTGAAGACATTCTTATTGTGAGGGAATTCACTGAATTGTTCCTTGGAGAATTTCTTGGTTTTCCTCCTATAATGGATACTAAATTCTCAATTAATCTTATACATGAGGCATTTCCAATTTCCAAGACTCTGTATAGAATGGCTATTGTGGTGCTTCAGAAGCTATTGAATCAACTATAGGAGAATCTGGATAAAGTGTTTATACACCTAATTTCTTTACCATGGGCTTCACTAGTCCTCTTCATCATGAATAAGGATGGGTCAAAGCGCCTTTTCATCGATTATCATGAGCTTTACAAAATTATGACAAAGAACAAGTATCCTATACCATGAATTGATAACTTTTTTTATCAGCTACGTGGAGCACAATACTCCTCCAAGGTAGATTTTAGGTTAGGATATTATCATGTAAGGGATAATAAGGAAGATATCCCCAAGACTACATTTCATACCAGATATGGGCACTATGAATATGTAGTAATGCCTTTCAGACACACTAATTCTCCAACAATCTACATGGACTTGATGAATTGTTTCATTAGAGATTACCTTGAAATTTTTTTTGTAGTATTTATAAATTCTATTTTAATATACTCCTAAACAATGGAGGATCATAAGGAGGATATAAGAACTATATTAGAGACCTTTTGAAAGAATAATCTCTATGAAATGTATAGTAAGTTTGAGTTCTGGTTGAAGGAGGTATCATTCTTTAGCCACATCGTTATAATAAATGGGATATCTATGGATCCCTCAAAGATAGCTATAATAGAAGGATGGATGAGGCCAACATCGGTAATAGATATCCATAGCTTCATGGGGTTAGCTGGATATTGTTGTGGATTGGAGACAAATTTCTCACTTTTTTCTAAATGTCTTAACAAGAAAACTCAAATGGGCGTAATGTTTTCTGTGGGTGGTGAATGCGATAAAAGGTTCAAGGATATGAAAAGGAGGCTTATCACTGCGCTTGAGCTCACCTTACCCACAAGTGGAGAACTTTTTTGTGGTATTCAGTTGTGCTTCGAAGAAAGCCCTGGTCTATGTGTTGATGTAAAATGACAAATCATTGCCTATGCTTCAATGAAATTGAATTTTCATGAGAAACATTATCCAACACATGATTTGGAGTTCGCTACGGTGATCTTTTCTTTAAAATTTAGGTGGAATTATATATTTGGGGAGATGTGTGGAATATATACGGACCACAAAAACCTCAAGTATATATTCACATAGAAAGAGTTGAACATGTGCTGATGTAGATGGTTAGATCTGGTCAATGACTATGACTAATCAATCCATTACCACCGTGGGAAATAGAACAAGGTATCAGATTCTCTACGTAGAAAGGACCCAACGATTCTATCATTGATGAGAATTGAGAATGATCAAATTTTATTAGATTCGATGAAGACGGACATGGGAATCATAAATAAAGGATCATCATTAATCCATTCATAAATGATTACACAAATATATCTTTTGGAAAGTTTAAAGGATTCTTAAAAGGATTATGTGGTAATTCTGGTGAAAGTGGAAGCTATCAGAAAAGGGAAATCCTCAGAGTTCCATTTTAATGATGAAGCATGTTTTATATTTGTGAAAACACTACGTGTTCCATCATGTCTGTAGATGAAGAAGGAACTTTTGGATGATACACACAGTTCAAATTTCTCTATTCACCCAGGAAACACAAATATATATCGAGATCTCCAAGAGAATTATTGGTGGGATAATATGAAGAAGGAGATCATTGAGTATACATCAATGTACCTGGTGTATTTGGAAGATAAGGCATAGAGGCAGAAGTCTAAGTGGATGATGCAACCATTTCACATACCAGCATGGAAATGGGAGAACGTCCACATAGACTATTTCACTGGACTTCTGAAGACATCGAAAGGAAAAAAATGCAATATGTGTTGTTGTGGATCGGCTTACAATGTATGCACACATCATTGCAATTCGGGAGGATTTCTAACAGTATCAGATGGCATGAATATACATCCAAGAAGTGATAAGACTGCATGGAGTACCACTATATATTGTTTCTAATCGAGATCCATGATTCAACACAATGTTTTGGAAGATTTTTCAACATGCTCTAGATACTGAACTAAAATTTAGTATGGCCAATCATCCTCAAACTGATGGAAAATATGAGTGAACTATCCTGAAACTGGAAGATATGTTAAGATCATGTTAAATGGACTTTAAAGGAGGATGGGATCAACATTTTCCTATGGTTGAATTCTCCTATAATAACAGTTTCCACTCGAGCATCCTAATGGAAACTTATGAAGCCCTGTATGGGAAGAGGTGCAGAATTCCGACATGTTGGGATAATATTTGTGAGCGCAAGTTTCTAGGACTGGAAATGTACGATGAAATGGTGGAGAAGGTGAAAACAGTCCAGCAGCATATCAAGGTAGCACAAAATCAACATAATATTTATGCAGATAACAGTTGACGATAACATTAGTTCAAAGTTGGAGACTTGGCGTTTCTATGCATATCTCCACGGAAGAAGGTCTTGAGTTTTTGGAAGAAAGGGAAATTAATTCCTAGGTACATCGGCCCCTTCAAGATTCTTGATCGTGTCAGGGTTGTGGCCTATTGTACAACACTACCACCTACCATGGACAAAGTACATGTTGGATTTCAAATATCCTTCTTATGGAAGTACATACAAGACCATTGACTTGTACACTCTTCAGAGATATTACAACATGAGGATTATATTTATTACGTGGAGCAACTAGTAACAATATTAGATCGTAGAGAAAATGATCTAAAAAATTAGACAATTCCCCTCATCAAGGTGTTTTGGAAAAACCAAAAGATTGAATAAGTGACGTGGGAGTCATAGGAAGTGATGAAGTAAATTTACATACATATGTTTTAGTGTGGTAAACATAAATTTCAAGGGTGAATGATTTTAAGTGTGTAGATTGTAACAACCCAAAATTTCATTAATTAAAATTCTTCTTGGTCTATTTAAATGCCTTATTATGGTTATGTAAAATGTATGCACTTATTTGGTTCTATGTTTTGGATTTTAAAATAACATTGTAAATTGTGATCTTTGCTAATATATATGTTGAATAGTGATCACATGATTATAATAAATATAAGGATTTAGCAAATATAATTTACTCAGATAAAGGAAGCGATGGCCTCATCTAGTATACTTTCCCCATATGAAGTCCATTTTTAGAGCTTGGAAAGGAGGGGGATTCATTGGGCTTTTCTCTTGACCAAGCCCAAGTTGAGATTGAATTTGTTAAGCTCAAGCGGAACCACCTACAAGAGAAGTTTATGTTGATTGAGATTATCACTCGAGCAATGTTACCTGAGAAACCCCAAGAATCTATCACCATCGCGCACCATACCTCATAGACTTATGCAGGTGTCTTAAGGGGTTTTGTAACAAGACCCTAACATTATGACTATGTACATTATTTTTTGTATAAAGACTATAATTTCATTTTATTATTGTTGGGTTGTAAATAGTTTTTAAAGCACAAAGAGAATTTTCAGTTAATATTCAACTAAGTAATCTATTTTCATGAATTAAGGGATTTTTTAATTAAATAATATTTCAATAAAATATTATTATTAATAAATTATGTTTTATTAAATATAAATTATTGTATTATTTTGATTAATGTAATTGTTATTTTTATTATAGTTTGAAAGTTGTTTTTGTCAAAACCCATGAATTTTCGATAAATGATGGTTTTTTATTTTAAAAGTAAAAATTCACATATTTAAAAAATTATTCAGATAAGAGGAATATTATTTTTGGAATTAGTATGTCTAAATTATCCAACGATGTATTTTTCATAATTTTCTGAGATAATCAAATTTTTGGGTAAAATTAAATACCATTTAGATATATAATGTGTTTTATGACATCATAAAGACCCGATAGTGATGTAATAAAATTCTATAAACATTATGTTCACCCAATATATATTTTAACATTAAAATAATGTGATTTTGGGTTTGTTTTATTTATTTTATGAAGCTTTAGTTGACCCTTTGAGGATTATAAAACATCTTATATTTTTAAATTGTTTTTTCTGAGAGTGTGACTGACCTCCACATAAGCAACCCTATTATTTTAAGAAATTAATCCATTGGAAATATAAAATATTTTATTCAACTTCTCTTTTTCAAAAACCATGGGAAAAAACCATGGGATGGTTTGTGGTTTTGATTAGTTTAATGTGAGGTATCCCAAACCTAAAGACTAAAGAATTCTTTATCCTTTCCTATATAAACACACACAAGATCCCACTTCTTCATCACTAAAAGCCCTTGGAGATCATCTAGCCATTCCCCTCCTCTCTCTATAATCAACCCAATGCTCCTTAATCTCCCAATAATCCTTTCAAAAGCCCCTCCTAAGCCTTTAGGATCACACATCCAAGTAAAGGATTCTCACATTCCTTATTTATGTCCAAATTTCCTTATATTGTTATGCCTTTTTTATTTTCAATTATAAATGTTGGGCTATGATCTCGCACCACCCCCATACATACCTATTCATGTTTGAATAATGACAGATCCCATTTTTCTCTCATTAATACCTCCCTTGTACACCCATTACCATGCCGAAATTCCGTAAGGAATTTCTCTCTCCTCATTTACAATCATGAAATTCTTTTTTTATTATGAATCTAAATTCCATTAAATATGTTGGGATATGTATCTATATAACCCCACTTATTTCCATTTAGTGTAAATATTATGATATTTTCCTTTCTCTCTTATCATTATTTTTTATGAATTCTTACGTCCCGCCATTACGTCGTCGAAATTTCACCGATTTTCCAAGCTAATGTCATTGTGTAGTGAATACCATGACCATTTATCTATCAATGGTATTCAACTTTATGCATATTTACATATTGAATATAAATATTCATCTATATATACCAAATCTATTTACCATGGAATAAATAAAGATTATTGATTCCATGTTGTATAATCCATGCGGCACAATAATGCATGAAATGAAATGTTTAAGAAGGGTTCGCCCTGATAGCGATGCAATGCATTGGGTAAAGTATAGTATCATGATAAGTCATGTGAAATGGTTTTGGACTCATGATAATTCAAGTGAAACTAGGGTTTACTCGTGCTTCATGTTCAATGATGTTTTACTAATGCTCCATAGGCAATGAGCCTGGGTTCATGCTAATTCGTTGTTAAGTGTTTTTTCCACATCACCATGTTGTGATTATCATGATTTATCAAGACTTTATGTCCATTGTTTCTCTGGTTCCCCATTTATAAGCCTATTGTCTCACATGTATTGTATTACTCATGTTATTCCATGTTTATTCCCTTACTTGGATTTATATATCACCCTTTTCTTATGCATGTTCTCAGGTTATCACATGAAATGCTAGGAATGAGGGAATATCGTGGTCATGTAAAGGATGTTTTCACTGAAGATGTTGTATTTCATTTTGCTAGTTGTTATGTAATAGTCATAATCCCCAAATACAGAAGACCTCTCTAGTTTCTAGGTTGTATGATGTGAATTATTTATAATAAATCATGTTTAAGTGCTAATAAAGAGAAGGGTTGTTATAAAGATCAGGTATAATGAATCACCTTGCATCGTGTAGACGGTAGGTTGTACGTACGCACGAGTGATAATGTCATTCCAAAATTTGTAGAGAGGTATTGAATAGGATTTTATGTAGTATTTCAGAATTAATATAATGTTTTAATAATCATATATAGTTATTAATTCCGTAAGTATACCCATCCAACTAAGGTTATGGTGAAAACCAGATTACACCACAATGTGGAGACGGTATGTCATACATACGCACACATGGTGGTTTATTTTTTCATAGGATGATAGAAAGTGGAATATGGTAAAAACATAATTATAATAAAATTCATATATATAAGTTAAACTAGATTTATTTATTTTAAATGAAATAACTTAAGAAGAGGAAGTAGAAGAAGAATGAATTTTCAAAGAATTGCTAGAGGAGATTACCTCTTCATTGTTATGCTTCTTATAAATATCCTCTTAGCGAACTAAAGTTGGTCATTTAATTAAACCAAAACCTCTAAAACGTTACTGGGTATTTTGATAAGGGAAAAGGGCATGGGATGACCAATAATTAATGCTTACAATGATGTGATAAGATGATGGAGGAGGTGCCATCTAATAATTTTCGTGAGGGATAGTTTTGGAAACTCGAGAATTAATAATTTACAGTAAAATAAAACCCAAACAAAAAATACTAAAAAATGTCTACATTAAGAATATAAAATGGTATAGGGTTTCAATATAATGAATAAATAAAGTTTTTATTATAATTTCAATCAATTTAAACCATATCTTTTTAATGAAGGCATGGTTATTCTATATAATTTTTACCTAGGGTAACAAATAATTTAAAATTAAAACAGTGAAATGTTTCTTATTTGATTTAAATTGGCCATAAATTACTAAATTAGAATGATTTATACCATATCATAATTATTATATATTTTTACAATAAATTTATAATTTTAATAAAATTTAAGAAAACATTGTTTTGATAAATAATCAGTAGTGTCAATTTTGACACAATTCAATTAATTGATTTTAAAAAAATATTCAGATAAGTTAACTGAGAACAAAAACATTGATCATATTACTAATAAGTAAAGGGCATATATTATATTCAGTAGAAATATTAAAAAGTCAATATTATATTTATTTTAACATTTTTTATAACATTTATTTGTTAGATCTATTAATATGATAATCACTACATTGATATTTTGAAATTATTTAATATAACCATTTTTGAATAAAAACCAAAAATAAAAATCAATGATGAATTTGAATATATTTTATATGAAAATAAATTTTTTAGTCAAATTTATCTTCTAGAAAATCCAATATTTAAAATGCTATACTCCTTAAATTACGAATGCGACAACTTTAACATCACTTTAAATAAAATAATATAAGAGGCATAATACAATATATAAGGCTCCATATAGTCAATAACATTATCCATGGATGATTATGGTTGATATATACTTAGCCAATATGATATGGTCTAGTTTTGGGGACTTTTAATGGGTTTTATTCTTTAAATAAGAACAATATTATCGATTTCTCATCAATTAAATATTTTCTGCGTCATTATTGTATAAGATATTAATGTAATTATTTATTTCTTAAAAATTAAAAATAAATTAACCTGATAAATAAAAACAAATCCGATCTTATATTATTATATATAATAATATTTAACTTATATAGGACCTTATAAAAAAATTTCATTATTTATTATAATATGAATGAGGCATAATTATCTTTTCATTAAATAAAATAAATTTAATGTCCTAATATAATACAATTGGGTTCAAATAGACCCCATTTCTACCCAAGTATTATTTAACTAAAAATGCAAAAATTCTATGATATTAATAAATGTTCATGGGTAATTTTATAATATTATTATTACCCTTAATTAGCAGATTTACCCTTTACCATATTGATAAAAATTAACAATGTTACAATTCATAATACCAAAAAATAAAATAAATAAATTTACATAATTTAAACCAACTAATTAAAAATATAAAATCCATTTTTTTTGTATTAAAAACACATAATTTTTAGTAATTAATTTAAAATTATTCTTGTTGTCGGGAAGAGGGAATGAGTTTTCAAAGTTAGAACACAGAAAAACATTGAAATGTTTTTACATATGAATTCTATGTAAAATTAATTGTAATTACATATATTACATTGAATGATAAAAATATATTATATTTATATATAAAAATCTAATCTAAATTATAATTTAATAATATAAATTAATTCAATCATAAAATTTGTTTCCAATTTAAATTTAATGTATTTTCACTATTCATCAAAATTTGGAAATTATCAAAAAAATATTAAAATATCCTCAAAAGTAAAATTTTAAATTCCTCTACCGGTAAAAAGATTATTTTTTCACATAAAAATTATTAATGTGTCAAAATTTTAATTTAATTGGGTTTACTATTAAAAGGAAGAAAATTAGAATTTTGAAAGATATCTGTTTTTATACTTGAAATTGGGTTTATTAATACTCAGTGAAAAAAATATCCATGGGATTAAAATAAAAAATATATTTTAGGTATGTGAAATATATATTTCATTAATTTCCTTTACTCATATTAATTCCAATTAATTAAAAATATACAATTTATTTATATTTTTTATATATTTTCATAAGCTACTTATATTTATTGCCACTAACCTAACAACTAGGTTATAATGGTCATTTTATGTTACGGGTGCCACACATTTCATTTAATCTCATTATTAAACACATTTAATCTTTTGAATAATAATTATTTGGAGAAACATATTTGAATATATCATCCAAGTGTTACATTCCTCCCCCTTAAAAAGAAGATCACCATTGAAATTTGTTATTTGGATACAAAAATATTAGGATAAATATACCTCATAACATCCTCAAGTTCCCACATAGATTTATCAGTTTTTTGGTTTTCCATAGAACATTAACCAAGGGAGTGTACTTGTTTTTCAAAAAAAAATTGTTACAATCCAAAATCTTTATTTATAGTTCATTAGATGAAATATTTTTCTCTAATGGTACTAATTCTGAGATTAGAACATGTGAAGGATCAATTATATACATTATTAGGAGAGATACATGGAACATATTATGATCTTGAGAGATATTTGGTAGAAGTTATAATCCGTAAGCTACCATCTCAACACAATCCATAATTTTAAAAGGAAATATCTACATAGGGCTCATCTTTAACTTCATTCCAAATCTAATTACTATTTTACATGGAGATAATTGTCAAAACAACTTGACACCCACTTCAAACACTATGTCTTTTCATTGATTTTCACCATAAACATTTATCTATATATATGTTTCTATTATGTGTTATTGAATAGATCTATCATTTTATACAATTTCATCAATAAGATCAGTTTCTAATAGTATTATTTACTGAACATCCTCTTATAAAGCTGGTGTTCTGAACTTCATTCCATAGAGATCATCAAAACGATCTATTTGAATAATTGAGGGAAATATATTTTTTATGAAGATTCTAAAAATGTTTGGGGTTGGTACCAAAATCCTTTGAAATTAATATATAAATCTCTCAACATATCTTAGAGTGTTTGAATTTTCCTCTCAAACATACCTTCTATCTAAAGATGATAACCAGGGATGAAACTAAATTCCGTATCTAAATCATGTAGAAGACTTCCCAAGAAAATTTAGGTAAACCCCAAATCCCATTCATATATAATGGAATGTGGAAACCCATATACTCTTAATACTTCCTTTACAAATATCATGGAAATATGATCAAGATAAAAACCCATATAGTAGAAATGTAATGTGCCAAATTTGGAAGGTGATCATTTATAACCCATAATGCATTATGTCCATTATATGTCTTGGTATGTCCATATACAAATTCCATAGTGATGTTTTCCCATTTCCATTCTGGTATGGGTAATATTTTTATCATCCCCTTATAGTTCTATCTCTCATCCCTATCTTTCTGAAAAAATAGCACTGAGAGACATATTCGGCCACATCACTTTTCATTCCATCCCACCAGAAATACTCCATCAATTCCCTATACATCTATGTGAATCCTTAGTGAATAGAAAATTATAAACGATGAGCCTCATCCTATAGCCCATTCTTTAATTCTAGTATGGGAGAAATAAAAACCTGAGTCCTAAACCATTTTATTCCATCACAAGAAATGTTGAATTCAAGATCATTTACCACCTAAGTTTTACCATTAAAATAATTTGAATTTGGGGTTGTTTTATTTTTTTTATAAAGCTTTAGTGGACCCTTCAAGGATTATAAAACATTTTGTCTTTTTAAATTGTTTTCCTTGAGAGTGTAACTCACCACAACATAAGAAAACCTATTATTTTAAATTTTAGGCCATTGGCCTTATGAAATATTGTTTTCAAATCCCATTTTTCAAAAACCATGGGCAAAACCATATTCTGTATTGTTGGTTTGATTAGTTTAATGCTAGGTGTCCCAAACATAAATAATTCAGAATTCCTTCCCCTTTCCTAAATAAACCCCCCATAATCCCACATTATATACACTAAATGAAATTTTAGATCATCCAAACTCTTAACTCATCTCTCTAGAATCCTCCCAAGGCGCCTCAAACTCCCAATAAGCCTCTCTGAAGCCCCTCCTAGGACTTTGGGATCACACATCCATGTAAGGGAATCTCACTTTCTTTTTTTATGTGCAAATTTCCGAATATTGTTATGCCTTTTTATTTTCAATTATAAATGTTGGGTTATTGTCTCACACCACCCCCATACATCCATATTCATGTTTGAATAATGATATATCCCCTTTATCTCTCAATAATTCCTCCCATGTACACCCTTTATCATGCCGAAATTCGGCAAGGAATTTCTCTCTCCTCATTTACATTCAAGCAATTCTATTTTATTATGAATCTAAATTCCATTAATTATGTTGGGAAATGTATCTATATGACCCCCTTACTATAAATTTCAGGTAACTATAATGAGACTCACCTTTCTCTCTCAACAATCATTTTTATGAGTTTTTACTCCACGTCGTTACGCTGCTGAAATTGCACCGATTTTCCATGCCAATGTCATTATGTAATGAATACCATGAAAATTTCCCCGTAAAGGTTATTCAACTTTATGCACAATTAATTATTTATTATAAATCCTTATGTATGTATTCTAAATCCCTTTACTATGGAATAAATGTTGATGATTGATTACATGTTGTATAATCCATGTGGCTCAATTATGCATGAAATGAAATGTTTAGGAAGGGGTCTCCCAGATAGTGCTGCAATGCATTGGGTAAGGTGTAGAATTATGATATGTCATGTTCAGTGGGTGTTGAATCACACTAATTCATGTACAATGAGGGTTTACACGTGCTTCATGTTCAATGAGGGTTTACTTATTGTCCTTGTCCGATGAGACTTTTCTCATGCTAATTCCATGTTAAGTGTTGTTTCCACATCTCCATGTTATGATTATCATGATTTATTATGCATTTATGTTCATGGTTTCTCATGTGATCCAATAATATGCATATTTTATAACATTTATTTTATTCCTCATGTTATTCCATGTTTATTCCCTTACCAGGATTTATAGATCACTGTTTTCTTATGCATATCCACAGGTTATCCCATATAATGTTATGTATGAGGGAATGTTGTGGTTATATAATGAATGTTTTCAATAAAGCTATTTTATTTCATGTTTTATTTTTTTATGTAATGATACTAAGTTCCAAACAAACAATACCCCTTGATATTCTATGTTGTATCAAGTGACGTTTATGTAATAAATCATGTTTAGGTGTGTAATAAAGAGAAGGGTTTTTTATAGTTAGTATCAGAGGATAGGTTTAGTTATTTTAGGGATAAGGATTAGAAAACCCTAGTAAAGCCTTAGATATAGGATTATGTATAATAAAAACATCCCTAAGTTTGTGTGGGTATTTATTAAGTGGTTTATCAAGCAAATACTTCCATATTTGGATACGACCAAGTAGTGGCAGCTCTGAAACAAATTTACTTAGGGGGGAATCCCCAACAAAGAGTTCCAGCTTAACCTGGGGTATCCTAGTACACGAAAATGGGCCTTGTGGTAATATTATTTTGGACACTCCTGGGGGATATGCATTGGTAAATTCACAAGTTTAGTATGAACCATTAGTATGGGAATTAATAAATTCCACTAAGAATATATGATAGAAAGTAAATCATGGATTACATAGATTAAATCCTATAGAATCATAAGTTTAGGTAATAAAAGAAATTTATAAGACATCAATTTTGTCCTTGGATTAACCTTTATGTGTTCCCCCAAACATTCCATTTATTCAATCCAATGTCATGTAGTATGAGGACATAGGTTAACAACCGATGTGAAGATCAATGTGATGACTGTGCTAATGAGATTACCAATCCGATGGGAGCATGAATCATGAACTTGTTCATGATTCTCTCTTATTTAACTCATGATTTTGAATAGAAACATGGGTCACAAGTAATGTTTAACTCCCCATAATAAGAAAAAAATATTCTATCAAGAGCTTCATGAGACAAAGGCCTCCTTCTTTTAATGGATCATAAAATCCCTCAGTCATCGAACAATGGATCAACTGCCTTGAAAAGATATTCTCCATCCATAAATGATCCAAACAATAGAAGGTTCTCTTATCATATTATCATAAGGAGGGTGAAGCTGATCAATGGTGGTAATTGATAAAAAATACGAATCCTGGTGAGGAGATCGAGGTGTTGGTATTGAAGGATTTCCGAAAGATGTTTTTTAATAAATATTTTACGTGCACCCTCTAGCTTAAGATTTAAATGGACATCCTTATGCTAAAAAAAGGAAATGAATCAATCAGAGCATATGATGAAAACATCACAAGGATTTCATGATAAGCCTCTGGATTTATCATTACCCCCGAATGCAAGGTTGACCGCTTCTTTGGTGGGATGAAACCTATCCTGCAGAAATCCCTAGCAATCCATGACTTCGACAGCTCTAAGGAAATTGTCTGATTCGCCCTCATGGTCGAAATAGAGATCATAGAATCTCATGTGTATCATGGGGATATGAACCGTAAGTTGGATTTAAATTTTTTTGGTCATATGGATTAATCCAACGGTGCAACGAACATCCATCAGCCCACTAGCCAATGGTGCGGAAAGAAGCACCCCATAAATTTCTTGAAGGGGATGAGGAAATACTTTAGGTGTAGAAGAAAAGGAAACCAATCTATTAAATACCGAAAAGAGAAATCCACGACTGTGACAGAGGAGAGGAACACTCTTTTTGACTCTCAACACATTGGTCATTGTTTCAACTGCAATGAACATGGGTATCTAGAAAATCAGTTTCCTATGAAAAGGGTTTTTGGAGGCAACCAACAACTTCCAAGGCAGCAAGGGCGAGATTTTCCCATCACTACCAATGTAGTGAACCCCGACAATGAAGTGTTGATATGTACACTAGTTATTTAGTCATGAATAGTGAACATACTTTCTTATTCAGTTTTACACATTCTTTTATATCCCAAATAGTTTAGTAGAACATTCCCAACACCACCACAAATCATGGATGTAATTATGTCGGTGAGTAAGTAAAATGGGGAAATCATTTCATCCCATAAATGTAACTCATCCCCTAACATAATCAGTGGATTAAAATTCCTCGATATCCTCTTCATACACCCTCTAGTGGAATTTAATGTAATTCATGGCATGTCTTGTCTTTACCTATATAGAGCAAGTAGAAATTGTCATGAGAAGGAAATAACTCACCATGTGGAGAATCGACCCCTGACTATTTACAAGTGAAAAAATAAATATGGATCTTCTATAGTTCAATCATATTAGGAATGGATATTACTACCCTATATGCATGCATATCTAGCTCCGATGATTGAGTCTAAGGGGGAAACCTTCCTTGAAGACATTCTTATTGTGAGGGAATTCACTGAATTGTTTCTTGGATAATTTCTTGGTCTTCCTCCTATAATGGATACTAAATTCTCAATTAATCTTATACATGAGGCATTTCCAATTTCCAAGACTCTGTATAGAATGGCTATTGTGGTGCTTTAGAAGCTATTGAATCAACTATAGGAGAATCTGGATAAAGTGTTTATACACCTAATTGCTTTACCATGGGCTGCACTAGTCCTCTTCATCATGAATAAGGATGGGTCAAAGCGCCTTTTCATCGATTATCATGAGCTTTACAAAATTATGACAAAGAACAAGTATCCTATACCATGAATTGATAACTTTTTTTTATCATCTACGTGGAGCACAATACTCCTCCAAGGTATATTTTAGGTTAGGATAGTATCATGTAAGGGATAATAAGGAAGATATCCCCAAGACTACATTTCATACCAGATATGGGCACTATGAATACGTAGTAATGCCTTTCAGACACACTAATTCTCCAACAATCTACATAGACTTGATGAATTGTGTCATTAGAGATTACCTCGAAAAAAATTTTGTAGTATTTATAGATTCTATTTTAATATACTCCTAAACAATGGAGGATCATAAGGAGCATATAAGAACTATATTAGAGACCTTTTGAAAGAAGAATCTCTATGAAATGTATAGTAAGTTTGAGTTCTGGTTGAAGGAGGTATCATTCTTTAGCCACATCGTTATAATAAATGGGATATCTATGGATCCCTCAAAGATAGCTATAATAGAAGGATGGATGAGGCCAACATCGGTAATAGATATCCATAGCTTCATGGGGTTTGCTGGATATTGTTGTGGATTGGAGACAAATTTCTCACTTTTTTCTAAATGTCTTACCAAGCAAACTCAAATGGGCGTAATGTTTTCTGTGGGTGGTGAATGCGATAAAAGGTTCAAGGATATTAAAAGGAGGCTTATCACTGCGCCTGAGCTCACCTTACCCACAAGTGGAGAACTTTTTTGTGGTATTTAGTTATGCTTCGAAGAAAGCCCTGGTCTATGTGTTGATGTAAAATGACAAATCATTGCCTATGCTTCAATGAAATTGAATTTTCATGAGCAAAATTATCCAACACATGATTTGGAGTTCGCTATGGTGATCTTTTCTTTAAAATTTAGGTGGAATTATATATTTGGGGAGATGTGTGGAATATATACGGACCACAAAAACCTCAAGTATTTATTCACATAGAAAGAGTTGAACATGTGCTGATGTAGATGGTTAGATCTGTTCAATGACTATGACTAATCAATCCATTGCCACCGTGGGAAATAGAACAAGGTATCAGATTCTCTATGTAGAAAGGACCCAACGATTCTATCATTGATGAGAATTGAGAATGATCAAATTTTATTAGATTTGATGAAGACGGACATGGGAATCATAAATAAAGGATCATCATCAATCCATTCATAAATGATTACACAAATATATCTTTTGGAAAGTTTAAAGGATTCTTAAAAGGATTATGTGGGAATTCTTGTGAAAGTGGAAGCTATCAGAAAAGGGAAATCCTCAGAGTTCAATTTTAATGATGAAGCATGTTTTATATTTGTGAAAACACTATGTGTTCCATCATGTCTGTAGATGAAGAAGGAACTTTTGGATTATACACACAGTTCAAATTTCTCTATTCACCCAGGAAACACAAATATATATCGAGATCTCCAAGAGAATTATTGGTGGGATAATATGAAGAAGGAGATCGTTGAGTATACATCAATGTACCTGGTGTATTTGGAAGAGATGGCATAGAGGCAGACGTCTAAGTGGATGATGCAACCATTTCACATACCAGCATGGAAATGGGAGAATGTCCACATAGACTCTTTCACTGGACTTCCGAAGACATCGAAAGGAAAAAAAATGCAATATGTGTTGTTGTGGATCAGCTTACAATGTATGCACACATCATTGCAATTCGGGAGGATTTCTAACTGTATTAAATGGCATGAATATACATCCAAGAAGTGATAAGACTGCATGGAGTACCACTATATATTGTTTCAAATAGAGATCCATGATTCAACATAATGTTTTGGAATATTTTTCAACATTCTCTAGATACTGAACTAAAATTCAGTATGGCCAATCATCCTCAAACTGATGGAAAATATGAGTGAACTATCCTGACACTGGAAGATATGTTAAGATCATGTTAAATGGACTTTAAAGGAGGATGGGATCAACATTTTACTATGGTTGAATTCTCCTATAATAACAGTTTCCACTCGAGCATCCTAATGGAAACTTATGAAGCCCTGTATGGGAAGAGGTGCAGAATTCCAACATGTTGGGATAATATTTGTGAGCGCAAGTTTCTAGGACCGGAAATGTACGATGAAATGGTGGAGAAGGTGAAAACAGTCCAGCAGCATATCAAGGTAGCACAAAATCAACATAATATTTATGCAGATAACAGTTGACGATAACATTAGTTCAAAGTTGGAGACTTGGCATTTCTATGCATATCTCCACGGAAGAAGGTCTTGAGTTTTTAGAAGAAAGGGAAATTAATTCCTAGGTACATCGGCCCCTTTGAGATTCTTGATCGTGTCAGGGTTGTGGCCTATTGTACAACACTACCACCTACCATGGACAAAGTACATGATGGATTTCAAATATCCTTCTTATGGAAGTACATACCAGACCATTGACTTGTACAATCTTCAGAGATAGTACAACATGAGGATTATATTTATTACGTGGAGAAACTAGTAACAATATTAGATCGTAGAGAAAATGATCTAAAAAATAAGACAATTCCCCTCATCAAGGTGTTTTGGAAAAACCAAAAGATTGAATAAGTGACGTGGGAATCATAGGAAGTGATGAAGTAAATTTACATAGATATGTTTTAGTGTGGTAAACATAAATTTCAAGGGTGAATGTTTTTACGTGGGTAGATTGTAACAACCCAAAATTTCATTAATTAAAATTCTTCTTGGTCTATTTAAATGCTTTCTTATGGTTATGTAAAATGTATGCACTTATTTGGTTCTATGTTTTGTATTTTAAAATAACATTGTAAATTGTGACCTTTGCTAATATATATGTTGAATAGTGATCACATGATTATAATAAATATAAGGATTTAGCAAATATAATTTACTCAAATAAAGGAAGCGATGGCCTCATCTAGTATACTTTCCCCATATGAAGTCCATTTTTAGAGCTTGGAAAGGAGGGGGATTCATTGGGCTTTTCTCTTGACCAAGCCCAAGTCGAGATTGAATTTGTTAAGCTCAAGCGGAACCACCTACAAGAGAAGTTTATGTTGATAGAGATTATCACTCGAGCAATGTTACCTAAGAAACCCCAAGAATCTATCACCATCACGCACCATACCTCATAGACTTATGCAGGTGTCTTAAGGGGTTTTGTAACAAGACCCTAACATTATTACTATGTACATTATTTTTTGTATAAAGACTATAATTTCATTTTATTATTGTTGGGTTGTAAATAGTTTTTAAAGCACAAAGAGAATTTTCAGTTAATATTCAACTAAGTAATCTATTTTGATGAATTAAGGGATTTTTTAATTAAATAATATTTCAATAAAATATTATTATTAATAAATTATGTTTTATTAAATATAAATTATTGTATTATTTTGTTTAATGTTATTGTTATTTTTATTATAGTTTGAAAGTTGTTTTTGTCAAAACCCATGAATTTTCGATAAATGATGGTTTTTTATTTTAAAAGTAAAAATTCACATATTTAAAAAATTATTCAGATAAGAGGAATATTATTTTTGGAATTAGGATGTCTAAATTATCCAACGATGTATTTTTCATAATTTTCTGAGATAATCAAATTTTTGGGTAAAATTAAATACCATTTAGATATATAATGTGTTTTATGACATCATAAAGACCCGATAGTGATGTAATAAAATACTATAAAAATTATGTTCACCCAATATATGTTTTAGCATTAAAATAATGTGATTTTGTGTTTGTTTTATTTATTTTATGAAGCTTTAGTTGACCCTCTGAGGATTATAAAACATCTTATATTTTTAAATTGTTTTTTCTGAGAGTGTGACTGACCTGCACATAAGCAACCCTATTATTTTAAGAAATTAATCCATTGGAAATATAAAATATTTTATTCATCTTCTCTTTGTCAAAAACCATGGGAAAAACCATGGGATGGTTTGTGGTTTGGTTAGTTTAATGTGAGGTATCCCAAACCTAAAGACTAAAGAATTCTTTATCCTTTCCTATATAAACCCACACAAGATCCCACTTCTTCATCACTAAAAGCCCTTGGAGATCATCTAGCCATTCCCCTCCTCTCTCTATAATCAACCCAATGCTCCTTAATCTCCCAATAATCCTTTCAAAAGCCACTCCTAAGCCTTTAGGATCACACATCCAAGTAAAGGATTCTCACATTCCTTATTTATGTCCAAATTTCCTTATATTGTTATGCCTTTTTTATTTTCAATTATAAATGTTGGGCTATGATCTCGCACCACCCCCATACATACCTATTCATGTTTGAATAATGACAGATCCCATTTTTCTCTCATTAATACCTCCCTTGTACACCCATTACCATGCCGAAATTCCGTATGGAATTTCTCTCTCCTCATTTACAATCATGATTTTTTTTATTATGAATCTAAATTCCATTAATTATGTTGGGATATGTATCTATATAACCCCACTTATTTCCATTTAGTGTAACTATTATGAGATTTTCCTTTCTCTCTTATCATCATTTTTTATGAATTCTTACGTCCCGCCATTACGTCGTCGAAATTTCACCGATTTTCCAAGCTAATGTCATTTTGTAGTGAATACCATGACCATTTATCTATCAATGGTATTAAACTTTATGCATATTTACATATTGAATATAAATATTCATCTATATATACCAAATCTATTTACCATGGAATAAATAAAGATTATTGATTCCATGTTGTATAATCCATGCGGCACAATAATGCTTGAAATGAAATGTTTAAGAAGGGTTCACCCTGATAGCGCTGCAATGCATTGGGTAGAGTATAGTATCATGATAAGTCATGTGAAATGGTTTTGGACTCATGATAATTCAATTGAAACTAGGGTTTACTCGTGCTTCATGTTCAATGATGTTTTACTAATGCTCCATAGGCAATGAGCTTGGGTTCATGCTAATTCCATGTTAAGTGTTGTTTCCACATCACCATGTTGTGATTATCATGATTTATCAAGACTTTATGTCCATTGTTTCTCTGGTTCCCCATTTATAAGCCTATTGTCTCACATGTATTGTATTACTCATGTTATTCCATGTTTATTCCCTTAGTTGGCTTTATATATCACCCTTTTCTTATGCATGTTCTCAGGTTATCCCATGAAATGCTAGGAACGAGGGAATATCGTGGTCATGTAAAGGATGTTTTCACTGAAGATGTTGTATTTCATTTTGGTAGTTGTTATGTAATAGTCATAATCCCCAAATACAGTAGACCTCTCTAGTTTATAGGTTGTATGATGTGAATTATTTATAATAAATCATGTTTAAGTGGTAATAAAGAGAAGGGTTGTTATAAAGATCAGGTATAATGAATCACCTTGCATCGTGTAGACGGTAGGTTGTACGTACGCACGAGTGATAATGTCATTCCAAAATTTGTAGAGAGGTATTGAATAGGATTTTATGTAGTATTTCAGAATTAATATAATGTTTTAATAATCATATATATTTATTAATTCCGTAAGTATACCCATCCAACTAAGGTTATGGTGAAAACCAGATTACACCACAATGTGGAGACGGTATGTCATACATACGCACACATGGTGGTTTATTTTTTCATAGGATGATAGAAAGTGGAATATGGTAAAAACATAATTATAATAAAATTCATATATATAAGTTAAACTAGATTTATTTATTTTAAATGAAAGAACTTAAGAAGAGGAAGTAGAAGAAGAATGAATTTTTAAAGAATTGCTAGAGGAGATTACCTCTTCATTGTTATGCTTCTTATAAATATCCTCTTAGATAACTAAAGATGGTCATTTAATTAAACCATAACCTCTAAAACGTTACTGGGTATTTTGATAAGGGAAAAGGGCATGGGATGGCCAATCATTAATTCTTACAATGATGTGATAAGATGAGGGAGGAGGTGCCATCTAATAATTTTTGTGAGGGATAGTTTTGGAAACTCGAGAATTAATAATTTACAATAAAATAAAACCCAAACAAAAAATACTAAAAAATGTCTACATTAAGAATATAAAATGGTATAGGGTTTCAATATAATGAATAAATAAAGTTTTTATTATAATTTCAATCAATTTAAACCATATCTTTTTAATGAAGGCATGGTTATTCTATATAATTTTTACCTAGGGTAACAAATAATTTAAAATTAAAATAGTGAAATGTTTCTTATTTGATTTAAATTGGCCATAAATTACTAAATTAGAATGATTTATACCGTATCATAATTATTATATATTTTTACAATAAATTTATAATTTTAATAAAATTTAAGAAAACATTGTTTTGATAAATAATCAGTAGTGTCAATTTTGACACAATTCAATTAATTGATTTTAAAAAAAATATTCAGATAAGTTAACTGAGAACAAAAACATTGATCATATTACTAATAAGTAAAGGGAATATATTATATTCAGTAGAAATATTAAAAAGTCAATATTATATTTATTTTATCATTTTTTATAACATTTATTTGTTAGATCTATTAATATGATAATCACTACATTGATATTTTGAAATTATTTAATATAACCATTTTTGAATAAAAACTAAAAATAAAAATCAATGATGAATTTGAATATATTTTATTTGAAAATAAATTTTTTAGTCAAATTTATCTTCTAGAAAATCCAATGTTTAAAATGCTATACTCCTTAAATTACGAATGTGACAACTTTAACATCACTTTAAATAAAATAATATAAGAGGCATAATACAATATATAAGGCTCCATATAGTCAATAACATTATCCATGGATGATTATGGTTGATATATACTTAGCCAATAAGATATGGTCTAGTTTTGGGGACTTTTAATGGGTTTTATTCTTTAAATAAGAACAATATTATTGATTTCTCATCAATTAAATATTTTCTGCATCATTATTGTATAAGATATTAATGTAATTATTTATTTCTTAAAAATTAAAAATAAATTAACCTGATAAATAAAAACAAATCCGATCTTATATTATTATATATAATAATATTTAACTTATATAGGACCTTATAAAAAAATTTCATTATTTATTATAATATGAATGAGGCATAATTATATTTTCATTAAATAAAATAAATTTAATGTCCTAATCTAATACAATTGGGTTCAAATAGACCCCATTTCTACCAAAGTATTATTTAACTAAAAATGAAAAAATTCTATGATATTAATACATGTTCATGGGTAATTTTATAATATTATTATTACCCTTAATTAGCAGATTTACCCTTTACCATATTGATAAAAATTAACAATGTTACAATTCATAATACCAAAAAATAAAATAAATAAATTTACATAATTTAAACCAACTAATTAAAAATATAAAATCCATTTTTTTTGTATTAAAATCTCATAATTTTTAGTAATTAATTTAATATTAATCTTGTTGTCGGGAAGAGGGAATGAGTTTTCAAAGTTAAAACACAGAAAAACATTGAAATGTTTTTACATATGAATTCTATGTAAAATTAATTGTAATTACATATATTACATTGAATGATAAAAATATATTATATTTATATATAAAAATCTAATCTAAATTATAATTTAATAATATAAATTAATTCAATCATAAAATTTGTTTCCAATTTAAATTTAATGTATTTTCACTATTCATCAAAATTTGGAAATTATCAAAAAAATATTAAAATATCCTCAAAAGTAAAATTTTAAATTCCTCTACCGGTAAAAAGATTATTTTTTCATATAAAAATTATTAATGTGTCAAAATTTTAATTTAATTGGGTTTACTATTAAAAGGAAGAAAATTAGAATTCTGAAAGATATCTGTTTTTATACTTGAAATTGGGTTTATTAATACTCAGTGAAAAAAATATCCATGGGATTAAAATAAAAAATATATTTTAGGTATGTGAAATATATATTTCATTAATTTCCTTTACTCATATTAATTCCAATTAATTAAAAATATACAATTTATTTATATTTTTTATACATTTTCATAAGCTACTTATATTTATTGCCACTAACCTAACAACTAGGTTATAATGGTCATTTTATGTTAAGGGTGCCACACATTTCATTTAATCTCATTATTAAACACATTTAATCCTTTGAATAATAATTATTTGGAGAAACATATTTGAATATATCATCCAACTGTTACATTCCTCCCCCTTAAAAAGAAGATCACCATTGAAATTTGTTATTTGGATACAAAAATATGAGGATAAATATACCTCATAACATCCTCAAGTTCCAACATAGATTTATCAGTTTTTTTGTTTTCCATAGAACATTAACCAAGGGAGTGTACTTGTTTTTCAAAAAAAATTCGTTACAATCCAAAATCTTTATTTATAGTTCATTAGATGAAATATTTTTCTCTAATGGTACTAATTCTGAGATTAGAACATGTGAAGGATCAATTAAATACATTATTAGGAGAGATACATGGAACATATTATGATCTTGAGAGATATTTGGTAGAAGTTATAATCCGTAAGCTACCATCTCAACACAATCCAAAATTTTAAAAGGAAATATATACATAGGGCTCATCTTTAACTTCATTCCAAATCTAATTACTCTTTTACATGGAGATAATTGTCAAAACAACTTGACACCCACTTCAAACACTATGTCTTTTCATCAATTATCACCATAAAAATTTATCTATATATATGTTTCTATTATGTGTTATTGAATAGATCTGTCATTTTATACAATTTCATCAATAAGATAAGTTTCTAATAGTATTATTTACTGAACATCCTCTTATAAAGCTGGTGTTCTGAACTTCATTCCATAGAGATCATCATAAAGATCTATTTTAATAATTGAGGGAAATATATTTTTTATGAAGATTCTAAAAATGGTTGGGGTTGGTACCAAAATCCTTTGAAATTAATATATAAATCTCTCAACATATCTTAGAGTGTTTGAATTTTCCTCTCAAACATACCTTCTATCTAAAGATGATAACCAGGGATGAAACTAAATTCTGTATCTAAATCATGTAGAAGACTTCCCAAGAAAATTGAGGTAAACCCCAAATCCCATTCATATATAATGGAATGTGGAAATCCATATACTCTTAATACTTCCTTTACAAATATCATGGAAATATGATCAAGATAAAAACCCATATAGTAGAAATGTAATGTGCCAAATTTGGAAGGTGATCATTTATAACCCATAATGCATTATGTCCATTATATGTCTTGGTATGTCCATATACAAATTACATAGTGATGTTTTCCCATTTCCGTTCTGGTATGGGTAATATTTTTATCATCCCCTTATAGTTCTATCTCTCATCCCTATCTTTCTGAAAAAATAGCACTGAGAGACATATTCGGCCACATCACTTTTCATTCCATCCCACCAGAAATACTCCATCAATTCCCTATACATCTATGTGAATCCTTAGTGAATAGAAAATTATAAACGATGAGCCTCATCCTATATCCCATTCTTTAATTCTAGTATGGGAGAAATAAAAACCCGAGTCCTAAACCATTTTATTCCATCACAAGAAATGTTGAATTCATGATCATTTACCACCTAACTTTTTAGATCAACATCTTCCTTATGCACCTCCTTGATCTTCACTTCTATAGATGGTTGAAAATTCATTTGATAAAGGCATGATTTCTTCCCCTCTAAAATTTCAAGATCCATCCTTTTAAAATCCATAACTATTGGATCTATTCTGATTCTCATCATTGATAGTTTATCATGGTACTTTCAACTAAATGAATCAGCCCCCATGTTTTTTCCTAGGGTGGTAATATATTTAAAAGTTGTAATCTATAATCAACTCCAGCCATCATATTTGACGCATACATAGCTCCTTTTTTGTGGAAATATACTAAAAACTATCATGATTAGTATAAATATCACATCATTGACCATGTAGATAATTCCTCCATAACATTAACATAAATATTAATGTATCTTACTCCAAATCATGAGTTGGGTAATTTTTCTAATGGATTTTAAATTGTCAGGATGAATAAACTATCTCCATATAATATTTTATGAGAACCCATCCCAGACCATTTTTTGATGCATCATTATAGATAACAAATGTTCCTATACTACAATTTAGAGTGACCCAAGATGCACTGGCTAACCTTCTGTTATGATCATTGAAATTTGATTAACATTCCTATATCCACACATACATAACTCCTTTACAGGTCAACATGGTTATTGTAATAGATAATACTGAAAAATCATTAACAAACCATCCACAATATCCATCCAAACCATGAAAATAGTAGATATAAATTACTTTTTTTAGTGACTAACAACACTTTAAAAACTTTTTATGCGATATCCAGGGATATCCCCTCTCCTGAGATTTTGTGTCCCCAAAAGAATATTTCTAAACCCAAAATTCATATTTGGAAAATTTTTCATATAGAAAATCCTTTATTAGTGTATTCAGTAAAATTCCTTAAGAGATCATAATGTTCGTACTTTCTCTTTGAATAGAAAAACATATTTCCTATAAAGACTACCACAAAATTATCATGATAGTATCTAATAACTCTATTCATTAGATCTAAGAAGAAACCAGCAGAATTAGTAAGAATGAAATGAATCACTATTAATTAACAGTGTCCATACCATGTATGGATTGTTGTATAAGGTGTATCCTCCTTCGTGACCCATCAATGATGATTTCCTAAACTAAGATTAATATAGAATAAAATATTAAGCTCATTGTAGTTGGTCGAATAATTCATTAATGATGGGAGGTGGATATTTCTACCTGATAGTGATCTTTTTATGTTGCCCACAATTAATGAATAATATCATAGATCAATCTGTCTTCTTAACAAATGGGATAAGTGCTCCCAAAATTGATTCACTAGGGCGTATGAAGCCCATGTAAAGATTATTTTGGAGTTTATTCCTCAAATTATGAAACTCAATTACAACTATTATATAAGGTGTTTGATATAATAATAGTACCCAGTATGAGTTATTTGAAAAATCAACTTCATAGTTTGGAGGAAGGCCTAGTAATAATTATAGAAAGACACCATCAAACTCTGGTACGAATGGTAAATTTTTAATGGTGAGTTTCTACCAATCCATTTTTTAAAAGGATGAGGCACTGGCCACTATACTGATACTAAAAAAAGAAATTTCAAATGAAGAGGCATCAAAATAGAACCATAAAGGAACATCAGAAAACAAAAAAAGAGTTCACCTGGTTCTAGAGCGGGTACTCATGCTGTGATAGGGCAATCATGCACCCTTTCCCAGAGGATGCCCGCCTCTCTTCAGAGTCCATGCTTGCGTCTGTGCACCACCTTCATCACCCTCCACATCAATGGGTGTAGATACAGAGGGATCATCATTCTTTGATACAACTTTTTTCACAATTTTCAGTGACCATATCAAAAGAGATAGAAAGAGTAAAATTACAAAGTACCTTCTCACATGGGGATGCAATGTTGTACATTTTCATTAGTCCTTCTTTTGTTTTTAAGTCATTGGTCTTATAAGGCCCCGACCTTAAACATTACTTAATATTTAATTAAATGAATAATTCACATTGAGGATCTTTTCAGGTTTAGAGTTTTAGAGAATTAGGACATAACTATTACATCTCAAAAGATTACAAAGTAGAAACTTCTACTAAGTTTCCATAAAATAAAAACTCTTAAAAAGAAACATGTCTAGTTCCATGTTTTAGGTAGCATGACTTTCCCTTGATCCCATATTTCACCCTATTTCACGTTATGTCCTGTGAAAAACATTTCAAAAACTTGGGATAAGCATAAAAAGCTCGGTAAGGGATAGACAATGAATGAAAACTGCTAGTTTTTCAAAACAACAAATAAACCATGTATACTTTATCAAAGTAATACTTTTCACCTTTTTGAAGTAGTAAAAACTCTTCACTAAATGAAAGTTCATTACTTACCCTTCTGTAACCAAAAGATTACCATAAACCCATATAAAGATCACATAACATATAAAGTTATCTTGGGACATAAACATACTTAAGTGGAATAACCATAAGGTCGACTTCCACACATATCACTAAATGGAATAGCCATTCGGCCAACTTCCATACACACTTAATGGAATAGCCATACGGCTGACTTCCATACCCAATGCATTGGAGGTTATAACGTAACCACCCATCCTGGTATTCACAGCACCACCCGTCATATGGTTTATCACGTAACCAGCTGTAAAATGTCCATGTACCATCATTACACATAAAATATTTAAAATATAATCATTTCAATAACAACATTTCATTTTCAATCAAAATAAGTAATTCCAAGATATTTAATTAGTCAATCGATTTTCAAAAATCATTTAAAAGAGATTTTTGAATCAAAGTGTCCCATACCACTATGAAGATTTTATTGGAATTATAATTTTAAAACATTAATGTCCATATAAATAAATACTGAAAACCACTTTGAAAACATGGACATTAAAGATAAGGGTTTAGAATAATAAATCTTTAAAACATTTAAAATGATATTTTTGTTAAAGAGTTTTTAACAAAATGAGAGACTCTTGAATACAAATAATTGTGGAATAAAATTTCATACGAACTTTATAATATCATGAGAATAAAGGGATTCATGATATAATATGTCCAAGGATAGTATACACACCATATAAGATTGAATTGGTGTATAACAACAATGAAGTCTCAATGGAAATGCAAATTGATATGAAATCCATAATAAAGATGGTATCCTTAAATTAAGGATAAATCTATCACATAATTATGTGTGAGAAATATAAATACACCCAATATAAGTGGATATTTAGTGTGAAACAACCAGAGGTCATTCACACATATTCATAGGATGACATGTTCAAGAAGTACAAGTTGAACCCAATGAAATCGAAATTGGGTTAAGACGTTCATTTGTAAAAATTCGACAGCCTAACGGCGTCACTTAAAAATTCAGAAAATTAGTCGATGAGAGAGTGAATGGTATCTAATCACATGGACATAAACTTTACATCAATAAGGATATATAAGAACATATCCCAACATAATAATATGTAAATTAAAAGACATAACAAAAGAAGTATTTTAAAAAGAGGAGGGTGAAAGGTCCCCTTACCGAGTTGGGTAACTTTCGAAACGTGCACCCCATGGAAGAAGGGTCATACAATGAAGATGTAAATACCCATATATTATATTATATTACAAAAAGTTTATAATAATGGGAAGTACATACACCACTCAAAGGAAATAGTGGAAAACAGAGCATAAATGTCACGGGAATAAAAGTGAGATGAAAAATCCATTACGAAAACTCGGCAGCCAAACGACGCCACTTAAAACTTGCAAAAATGGATTTATGAGATAAAATAGGGTCTCTCATAATATGAACATAAAATTAAAGTATGCTGAATATAAAAGAACATCCCCAAACATAATAAATATGAGCATAAAAGAAATGACATAAAAGAGAGTACTTTAAAAGAAAGAGAGTGGTTGGATCCCTCACGAAAATTCGACAGCCTAACAGCACCACTCAAAACACCCAAAATGGATTGATGAGAGAAAATAGGGTATCTCACCATATGAAAATAAAATGTAAAGTTGGATTAATATGAAATAACATCCCAATCATGAGAAATATTAGATTAAAAGGAATAACATAAAAGAGTGTCTTAAAAAGAAAGAGAGGGGTATGATCCCTTACCTCGGGTCTGACTTGACTTGATCGTTATTTATTCTCCTGAATAATAAACTTGAGTTAATTTATACTTCCATAAGAACCTTTATCAAGTTCATTATTCCTTTTATATAACTTATTACAATGTCATAGACATTATGTAATCATTTAAGTTAATAATGTTTGTTTTCTCGATACGTGGTTCTTAAGTAAAAAGTGGAATTCTTACAATTACATGTTGTTCGTGTGGTCAAAGGTTCATTATATCCAGAATTGTATTAATGATTTATATATCATATATATCATATATAACCTGTTTATTCATGAATTTATAATATTACATAACATTTATAGTTAAGAAATGAAATGCACCGTTCATAGAGACGGTAAGCAGTACGTACGCATGAACGCTACTTCCATTTCTATTTCATATTTAATGGAATTAAAAAATAATGATAAATAATAGTATTTTAATTCCATTATGGTATCATATATAATATCATTAAATATATCCTTTATATGTACCACATATGGTATTAACGAATCAAATCACTTTGAGGGGGCGGTAGTCCGCACTTCCTTAAATGAAGATATCGCGTTTACCCATAATGGAAACCATAATGGTAGGACATAAATGAAAAATAAAGAAGCTTAAGTAAAACATAAAAATATTAGATATCATATATAGATATAGTATCATCTTAATTCCCACCTTTGAAGGTGTTAGAAGAATGTTGAACAATCATCGTTTCGGGAGGCAGAAATTCGCCATCCATAGAAACAATATGTTCTTTAACAATTAGATGTATGTGTGTGTAAGTGTATCTCGAAACCTTATTATAATAACATCCTATTATATTTAAGATACTGGATTTGTTACAAAATAAATGAATAAAAAGATTTTGGGGGGTTGGAGAAGCAAAATAAAACAAAAGAACACAAGTGAAGACATTACCTTTAAATCGGGTAACTTCCTTTGATTTGAGCTCAAAGGCTTACTTGGAAAGGATTCTGCCCAAAGTGAGGCTTCAAGGAGTTATAGAGGGATGTGGAGAGGTGAAATGTTCCGAGGTTGGCCCGACCAATGGCTTGAGACGTGTGAGTAAGGAGGTAGATGTGGTGGCCTTTTATAACAGGAGAGGAGGGGCACTCTTAGAATGTAAGCAAATGTTACTTTATTTGAAAATGAGTTTCGGATTTAAAAGGACCCACATTGATATAATTCGTGGATATGGTGATAAGGGTTCGAAATCCACCCATCCAATAGGTTTTGGACATATGTAGGTTTTAGATATTATATTATCATTCCATTTTATTTAAATCGTTAAATAATGAGGTCATCGCTGCATCATCATGATGTCATAAATAATTTAATTTATTAAATGTCTAAATATTATAAGAAAACTACTATGATGTAGGAAATCGTTTTAGCTTTCCAATTAATTTTTATAGTCAGAAATCTGACTTGTATAACCTCATGTAAAATTTTTTTTAGTAAAACATCTCATGTTTGTGTCATTTTTATTTTAACATTAAATAAAAAGGAATTTATGTCATTTTCCAACCAATGTGGCTCCATGGGGTCCCCAAGATGACCCATGGATTGTCTTGGTCGGCCATGACACATCCAATGAGGGTATGACATTTCTCAAGGTCATTTAATTTTATTAAAACATTATTCTTACCTTAAACTACACTAATTACCTCTAATCGCGATTAAAAACTTAACAAGTTACTATTCACCAAAAAAATTATTTTAATCCCATTGAACCACATTTTACTTCTTAATGACAACCATGTATGTAGGATTTTTAAAATTAAAAACACAAAGATGGGAAAATTTCATTTAAACAGAAAATCTGTTTTTATAAGTACCACTTAGTGGTTTCACTATTCATCAAAAATTGAAGTTTTTCAGAAAATTACCAAAAATTCACCCTAAGATATATTTGATATTCCGAATTCAAAAAATGTTTCTATTTTACAAAATTAAAAACATAAAAGTTGCATTAATTAATTTAATAATTAATTTCTATTGTCAAAACAAATAGCTTGTTTTTTTGAAACAAAATGTATCAAAAGATTGACACTAGTTTATGTCCGATTTCAAAGTAAAATTAATTCCATCGACCACTATTGGATTAAATGGTAAAAATATATTCTAATTATACTTTAAAAAAAATTCAAAAGATAATATAATCATATAAATAAATTAGATTAAAAACAGGTTTTGAATTAAAATATAACATTTTTCACTATTCATTAAAAATTGAACATTTTCGGGAAAATACAAAAAATTTACACAAAGAAAATTTTGTTGTCCCAATTCTAAAGAAGAATTTTATTATGTCAAATATAACACATAAAAGTTTCAAAAAGTGGATTTGAAAGAGGTTCGCCATCAAAAGGCGGTTAATCGACCTTTTAAAGAATATTAGAATGTTTATGCTTAAAATTGGATTCATTCGAATTTTTAATCCTCTAACATTTATTGTAAAATGTTAAAATATTTGACAAACATATATAATCATTTTTTAGTTAGTTCTATTCATTCCCACCATTACAACGACTAGGCGTTAACTACCATTTAAAATAATATTATTTTACTATTAGAGTGCAACGTAAGATTCCTTAGAAACTCGTTGTTGCATATTGGGTACGCCATCGAGAATTGCATCCCCTTTAAAGTCATATTAATATTTTATTCAAAAATATGGATAAATGTGAAAATGTCATACTCTTTACTTACCTGGGTTGTTACATCCTTCCCCCCTTTTGGGAATTGCATCCTCGCAATTTTAAAATTAGGCTTGGAAACAGCCTTGAAAGTCCCACATCGGAACAAGAGTCGGTAAAACAATCACTTTAAAATAAATAAATATAAGTACAAAGGTCACCTGAGTTAACCCATACTAGGGTTCCAAGTATGAAAATATGGACATGGAGGAAAAAACAAAGGGTCATGTTCTGATGGAGAGTGATAGAAAACATATTTAGGTGAAATTTAACCACAAGAAAATCACAAACTTGTGATGGGTTAAATGGTATTTGATTCCCCAATAGGAAAAGTTAATAGAAAACATTTTTGTTTTAAGTTACTTTTTATTGAGGAATTTATTCATAAGGAAACATAATCACTTATCATGTTGACTTTCATCTTTTTCTCCAAAAGACAATTATTTAGGAAGACTTGTTCACATAAAGAGTACTATAATCAACTTCTATAAAATCACCTAATCCAAAAAAGAGAACTATATACTTCCCATGTCTTTAGACAAAAACCAAAACCAAAAAAGGCTAGTACAAGATCAGATAATCCAGAAAAGGATAACCCCTTATAAAAATAAAATCTATTCTTAATCTACAAAATTTGTCCAACAAAACCCAATGTTCAACGAGGACCATTCGATAATCAAATTGTCCATAAAATTTATCAAAGTAAACCAAACTAAGATTGAAACACAAATATTTGAGGGATTTAGTCACATATTCTTCCAAGTTAAATCGTAACATTTATCTCCAAACAACATCAGTTTCTCTTAATGTCTCGTATTGAAAATTAATTGACCTAATCACTTATCCTCCATGATAGGTTAATAAATATCCATAGATAACCCAAAATCAACCTACTCTTAATTCATAAAATAATCTACCTAAAATTAATCAGTCAAACTAACCCGGGACTTCATGTAGTCCAGTGGTAGGCGATAAATACTAGTTGCACTTTGGTTGTGGGTTCGATTCCCACAGCTTTGTTCGACGTGACGGGTTGTCACACGGTCTGCGTGTTTTCCTTTTTCCAAAACTATATAATTCTCAAATCATTCCCCAAAAAGAGATAAAATCATAAAAAATTACCATAACATAATTTATCCTCAATTTTATCTCATTCCTTTCAATTCCATCATAACATATAGGTACCCATAATTACCTCAAAAGTAAGGATCATATAAACTCTAATGGTTAACTTTATAATTATTACCTGAACTTCCACATCAATTCGTCATCTCATACATGATGCATTACAGAACATACCAAGGTTCAAGTTGTTGATCATGACTCACTGATAGTTGGTTTAGAACAACCATGAGTTTCCTCATTGAATCCCCCATTTTATTTAGTATCTTAAATAGAGAACCACCATAGTTTCCATCAAACCTGTTGTCTCTTTGGTGCCTGATAGATCCATCCATTCACTAAAAATATAAAGTTCAGTGTGAGTATATCAACATAAGCATCATGTACTAATGAGTGAGATAAACACTAAGATATACTTACTCATTCACTTTATCTAAAAACTATGACACTTTCTAAAATCCTAGCCAATATGGTAATGTCACTTATTCTTAAAGAATACCCTAACCTCTAATGTTATCTAAACCAACCTCTGATACCAACTATAAGGCCCCGGCCTTAAACCTTACTTAATATTGAATTAAATGAATAATTCACATAGAGGATCTTTTCAGGTTTAGTGTTTTAGAGAATTTGGACATAACTATTACATCACAAAATATTACAAAGTAGAAAATTCTACTAAGTTTCCATATAATAAAAACTCTTAAAAAGAAACATGTCTAGTTCCATGTTTTGGGTAGCATGACTTTCCCTTGATCCCATCCTTGACCCTATTCCACGTTAAGTCCTATGAAAAACATTTCAAAAACTTGGGATGAGCATAAAAAGCTCAGTAAGGGATACACAAAGAATGAAAACTGCTAGTTTTTCAAAACAACAAGTAAACCATGTATACTTTATCAAAGTAATACTTTTCACCTTTTCGAATTAGTAAAAACTCTTCACTGAATAAAAGTTCATTACTTACCCTTCTATAACCAAAATTTTACCATAAAACCCATATAAAGATCACATAACATATAAAGGTAACTTGGGACATAAACATACTAAAGTGGAATAACCATAAGGTCGACTTCCATACATATCACTTAATGGAATAGCCATTCGGCCAACTTCCATACATACTTAATGGAATAGCCATACAACCGACTTCAATACCCAATGCATTGGAGGTTATAACGTAACCACTCATCCTGGTATTCAAGGCACCACCTGTCATATGGTTTATCACGTAACCACCTGTAAAATGTCCAAGTAACATCATTACACATAAAATATTTAAAATATAAACATTTCAATAACAAAATTTCATTTTCAATAAAAATAAGTAATTCCAAGATATTGAATTAATCAATCCATTTTCAAAAATCATTTAAAAGAGATTTTTGAATCAAAGTTACCCATACCAATTTGAAGCTTTTATTGGAATTATAATTTTAAAACATTAATGTACATATGAATATATACTGAAAACCACTTTTAAAACATGGACATTAAAGATAAGGGTTTAGAATAATAAATCTTTAAAACATTTAAAACGATATTTTTGTTAAAGAGTTTTTATCAAAATGAGAGACTCTTGAATACAAATAATTGCGGAATAACATTTAATCCGATCTTTATAATATGATGAGAATAAAGGGACTCATGATATAAAATGTCAAAGGACAGTATACACACCATATAAGAGTGAATTGGTGCATAACAATAATGAAGTCTCAATGGAAATTTAAATTGAGATGAAATCCATTATACAGATGGTATCCTTAAATTAAGGATAAATCTATCAAATAAATATGTGTGAGAAATATAAATACACCCAATATATGTGGATATTAATTGTGAAACAATCAAAGGTCATTCACACATATTCATAGGATGACATGTTCAAGAAGTACAAGTTGAACCCAATGAAATCGAAATTGGGTTAAGACGTTCATTTGTAAAAATTCGATAGCCTAACAGCGTCACATCAAAATTCGTAAAATTAGTCGATGAGAGAGTGAATGGTATCTCATTACATGGACATAAACTATACATCAATAAGGATATAGAAGAACATATCCCAACATAATAAGATGTAAATTAAAAGACATAACAAAAGAAGTCTTTTAAAAAGAGGAGGGTGAAAGGTCCCCTTACCGAGTTGGGTAACTTTCGAAACGTACACCCCATGGAAGAAGGGTCATACAATGAAGATGTAAATACCAATAAATGATATTATACTACAAAAAGTGTATAATAATGGGAAGTACATACACCACTCAAAGGAAATAGTGGCAAACGTAGCATAAATGCATGGGAATAAAAGTGAGATGAAAAATCCCTTACGAAAACTCGGTAGCCTAACGGCGCCACTTAAAACTTCCAAAAATGGATTTATTAGATCAAATAGGGTCTCTCATAATATTAACATAAAATTAGAGTATGAGGAATATAAAATAACATCCCAAAAAATAAGAAATATGAGCATAAAAGAAATAACATAAAAGAGAGTACTTTAAAAAAAAGAGAGGTTAAATCCCTCTCGAAAATTCGGCAGCCTAACGGTGCCACTCAAAACTCCCAAAATGGATTGATGAGAGAAAATAGGGTCTCTCACCATATTAAAAAAAAGTACATTAGGATTAATATAAAATAACATCCCAATCATAAGAATGATGAGCTTAAAAGGAATGACATAAAAGAGTGTACTTAAAATGAAAGAGAGGGGTATGATCCCTTACCTTGGGTCCGACTTGACTTGATCGTTCTTTAATCTCCTAAATAATAAACTTGAGTTAATTTATACTTCCTTAAGAACCTTTCTCATGTTAAGTATTCCTTTTATATCACTTATTACCATGTCATAGACATTATGTAATCATTTAAGTTAATAATGTTTGTTTTGTCGATACTTGGTTCTTAAGTCGAAAGTGGACTTCTTACAATTACATGTGGTTCGTGTGGTCAAAAGTTCATTATATCCAGAATTTTATTCATGATGTATATATCATATATATAATATATATCCAGTATATTCATACATTTATAATATTAAATAACATTTAGAGTTAATAAATGAAATGCACCGTTCATGGAGACGGTAAGTCGTACGTACGCATGAATGCTACTTCCATTTCTATTTCATATTTAATGGAATTAAAACATAATGATACATAATATTATTTTAATTCTGGTACATAATCATATATAATATCATTAAATATATACTTTATACGTACCACATATGGTATTAACGAATCAAATCACTTTGAGGGGGCGGTAGTCCGCACTTCCTTAAATGAAGATATCGTGTTTACCCATAATGGAAACCATAAAGGTATACCATAAATGAAAAATACAGAAGCATAAGTAAAACATAAACATATTAGATATCATATATAAATATAGTTTCATCTTAATGGACACCTTTGAAGGTGTTAGAAGAAGGTTGAACAATCATCGTTTCGGGAGGCAGAAATTCATCATCCACAGAAACAGTATGTTCTTTAACAATTAGATGTAGGTGTGTGTAATTGTAGCTCAAAAACATCTTATAACAACATCATAGTATATTTAAGATACTGTATTTGTTACAAAATAAATGAATAAAAAGAGTTTAGGGGGTTTGAGAAGCAAAATAAAACAAAAGAACACAAGTGAATACATTACCATTAATTCGGGTAACTTCCTTTGATTTGATCTCAAAGGCTTCCTTGGAAAGGATTATGCCCAAAGTGAGGCTTCAAGGAGTTATAGAGAGATGTGGAGAGATGAAATGGGCAGAGGTTGGATGATCCAAACGCTTGAGAGGTGTCGGTAAGGAGGTAGAGGTGGGGGCCTTTTATAAGAGGATAGGAGGGGCACTCTTGGAAAGTATGCAAATGTTACTTTATTTGAAAATGAGTTTCAGATTTAAAAGGCCCCACATTGATATAATTCGTGGATAAGGTGATAAGGATTCGAAATCCACCCACCCAATTGGTTTTGGACATGTGTAGGTCTTAGATATTACATTATCTTTCCATTTTATTTAAATTGTTAAATAATGAGGTCATCGCTGCATCATCATGATGTCATAAATAATTTAATTTATTTAATGTCTAAAAATAATAATAAAAATACTATGATGTAGAAAATCGTTTTCTCTTTTCAATTAATTTTTATAGTAAAACATATGACTTGTATAACCCCATGTAAAAATTGTTTTAGTAAAACATCTCATGTTTGTGTCATTTTTATTTTAACATTAAATAAAAAGGTATTTATGTCATTTTCCAAACAATGTGGCTCCATGGGGTCCCAAAGATGACCCATGGATTTTCATGGTCGGCCATGACACATCCAATGAGGGTATGACATGTGTCTAGGTCATTTCATTTTATTAAAACATTATTCTTACCTTAAACTACACTAATTACCTCTAATCGCGATTAAAAACTTAATAAGTTACTATTCACCAAAAAATTATTTTAATCCCATTAAAACACATTTTAATTCTTAATGACAACCATGTATGTCAGATTTTTTAAATTAAAAACACAAATATGGCAAAATTTCATTTAAACGGAAAATCAGTTTTTATAAGTACCACTTAGTGGTTTCACTATTCATCAAAAATTGAAGTTTTTTGAGAAAATTACCAAAAAATCACCCTAAGCTATATTTGATATTCGGAATTCAAAAATGATGTATATTTTACAAAATTCAAAACATATAAGTTGCATTAATTAATTTAGTAATTAATTCCCGCTGTCAAAACAAATAGCGTGTTTTTATGAAACAAAATGTATCAAAAGACTGACACTAGTTTAAGTCCGATTTCAAAGTGAAATTAATTCCATCGACCACTATTGGATTAAATGGTAAAAATATATTCTAATTTCACTTTAAAACAAATTCAAAAGATAATATAATCATATAAATAAATTATATTAAAAAGAGGTTTTGAATTAAAATACAACATTCTTCACTATTTATTAAAAATTGAACTTTTTCGGAAAAATACCAAAAATTTACACAAAGTAAATTTTGATGTCCCGATACTAAAGAAGAATTTTATTGTGTCAAATATAACACATAAAATTTTCAAAAAGTGGATTTAAAAGAGGTTCTCCATCAAAAGGCGGTTAATCGACCCTTTAAAGAATATTAGAATGTTTACGCTTAAAATTGGATTCATTCTCATTTTGAATACTCTAACATTTATTGTAAAAAGTAAAAATATTTGACAAACATATATAATCATTTTGTAGTTAGTTCTTTTCATTTCCTCCATTACAACGACTAGGTGTTAAGTACCATTTAAAATAATATTATTTTACTATTAGAGTGCAACGTAAGATTCCTAAGAAACTCGTCGTTGCGTATTGGGTACGCCATCGAGCATAGAATAACCTTTAAGGTCATATTAATATTTTATTCACAAATATGGATAAATGTGAAAATGTCATACTCTTTATTTACCTGGGTTGTTACAGGGCTTTTCCAGCTTCTGCATGGTAGTGGACAGATCACCTTTTTCTTACTGATCGAGTCATTCCTAGTTTCAGTTTCAGGCCTGGAGGCCTTATCAGGATACATAACATCTCTATCCAGTAACAACGTAGGGGGGTGGGAAGTATGGTTACCATATGAATGGGAGAGGAAATTAATATGAAAACCATATTGATAAATCCAATTCATGCCAAGAATAAAATAAAATTCCACTAAATGAAGGATTATTGGATTTACAGGAAGTTCATTCCCACAAACATCAATTGTAGAAGTATTATAAACTTTTTATATGACCATTGTTCCATTATGAGTTGTCATATATTACTCAACATCTAATTGTTGAGTTAATACTATGATACCCATATAATGTTATTCAAAAATAAAAGAGTAGGTGGATTTATAATCAATAAAAACATTTTCTATTCTAGTATGGATGATAATTGTACCATTCACCACTTCATTACCATACTTCACATCACTGATAGTGATCACATGTGAATTTCCTTTTTATTTTTCCTTAACAGTTTTCTACTTTCAATCATCATCAATAACCCTTGGATTAGGGCATTGATTGGAATAATGCCCCCATTTAATTGCACATGTATCATTGAAGTGTACGAGGTGAATTCTATATAGCCTTTTGTCTATTCATATAATTATACATATTTTTCCCATAACATCAGCATTAAACTACCCAATGAACATCTTTTCCAACCATCAATGATTTACTAGTCCCTTTACAAAAAATTACTCCATGTTTCATTTCACAATTTTCTTCATAATATAATGTTAATCATCATTTCAGTGCGATCTTTATATTTTCCGTTGAATTCCATTTTCTTTTCTTATAAAACCCATTGGAATAACTAGATAATCTAATGGTCATATCAAACATGAGAGCACATAAAATGATTTCTTCACTATTATTATTGTCCCTTATGGATAGATACATTTAGATACACGGTTTCAAACCACTGAATAGTTGATCAATTTTAATCTTAGGTTGAATAATAATTCCAGAAGCATACCTTGATTGTCACGTAAATGTTTCTTCATAGGTACCACCTGATTCGTCCTCCATTTAATTATGTTCAAGGAACTCAGTCTCCATATTTTTATGAAGAATATGAAGAATGTACCTATTGAAAAATAATTTCATGATTTAATCCCATTACAGGGATTCAATTGCATCTATTTGACTCATATTATCAATAAGGTTCCATCATTAATCATCTTAACCTTCTAGAAGATACACTAATAATATGATTTTATCATTTTTTTATCATTGGAGAATTTAAAATATCATTTCATTAGTACAGATCCATTATTCAACAACTATTGGATCAGAACACCTACTGAATGAAGGTGATTGCCGCCTCCTGAAGGGAAAAATAGAATGTTGTTCCCACTTATTCTAAATTGGAATTCATGCATGATTCATATCTTGAGAAAGCTGTGTGAACATATCTACATGAATTTTCATTCTAGATACAATAATATTTGGTTTCTTGGGAGGACAATGACTGAATTTCACGTCAAATTAATCTTGGAATTGTCCCTTCGGGTTCCATCCATTGACTAAAACCAAGATTCATATTGTGATAAACACTAATCATGATGGGAAAACCACATAATCAAGAATAAAAATTAAATTTAAGACACTTTGGGTATTATCCTTGGTTATTAGTGATCATTTATAAAACAGTAGGATTGTAGCCTATTTTTTCAACATATCCTTTAGGTTCTTACTAATGTTTTATCACCCTAGTTTCCAAAGGATAACAATAAAATTACTATGATACCAACTATAATGACCCATAAACTACATACAGTGATATTTCTTTAAAATTGGATAATATTCATTAAAAAATATAATTAATCCATGATAGGACCACATAGATAAAGTTTCTTGAGAAACTGGGAAGCATAAACAATTAATTCGTAAAACATCTACATTGTCTCCCACTTATTTCATCATAACAACAATCCTTTAGGACATATCATGAATAATACCATTCTTAATTACTTGGAGAAAGGTAACATAAGAAGGTGTGAACACAACTGCTCAGTATGGGTAAATATGGGAGATATCAATCATTTCATAATCATAAGACATAAAAACATAACATCTGAAAATCTTATCTTTCATATAAAATATCATGATATCATGTCATGGATTAAATCATAAAAGTTCAATGTAATCCTAAAAGTCATAACATACAATAAGAAATTTTTTCTAATAAAAAAAATCATATTAAATCATTTCATATTAGAAAAGACTCATTTTAAAGACCATCATAGTGGGCAGAGCCCTTTACTGGACAGAGTTCACTCCTCGTTCCGACCCTTTATTAATGAACCAAATTTATATGTTATTCTAGTCTTGTATATATTATAAGATATAAACATTTACCCAATGCATTAGAGGGTGATTTTTGTCCCCCAATATCATAATGAAATCATTCATACAGGCTCAACAAAAACATAAATCATTAAACATAGTACAACCCAAGGAACATAAAGGGTTTTCTTAAACATCATTCCATCATAATCTATATAAAATAAATGTATTTAGTAAAAATAATTCCATCATAAAAACAATAAAATCATAGTAATAATTGGGATATTAACATAACCCTATTTAATTTATGTCATCTTCAATGTTAAAGAATTTCTAAAAAACACCTGAAATTAAATCTTGATGAAAATAACCTTTTATCATCAATACCTATTTCATTTATCAATATGATTCTCAATTTTAAATAAAAATAAATTAATTGAAATTAAACATGAAATCATTTAAAGTAATATTTATGTAAATAGGCATTATGAAATAATAAGAATAAATTAATTACGTATCTATTAAAAAATATTCTCCTCATGCTTTTTCTAGAAAGGTAAAAAAGTAACTCGTATGAAAAACTAAATAATAATTCCTTCTAAACCATTTATTAAAATTCCAAAAATTAGTAAAAATGTCTTTATTCATCCATAAATGTATAGTAATCATTTTATGGTAACATTATAATACATGGACATTGATGATATATAAACCCCCGTAAATATATACATATAGTCATTCTTGAATAATAATTATATATGTGAAATTATCCCTTAACATTGGTCACATTTCTTTTTTATGTATCTGAGCGACCAATATGATGATTTAAATAATGTAATTTACTTATTTCAAAATCATATTCATTTTTATGTTATCATATATGATCATATTATCATCCATTTGTTATAAGCATTTCACAGTTACTCATTATTTGGATATTAACTTATTTAAGTTCTTATGCATGTATTATTGAATAAGTTGTATTTATCTTCATTAGGTCATAGTTATATCATTTTAAAATTATATTTACAAAATATATTCCTTAAAAATTAAAAAAAAATAGTAAACCAATAAAATAAAATTAAACAAAACAACAACAAAAAAAATTAAAACAACAAAAAAACATAGGATATTCCATGTTTATTAATTCTTAACATCAACATATTCTTGATTTAGTTAGGATCATGTATAATGAATCACATCACATCGTTGACACAGTATGCCGTACACACAGACAAGCAACAATATCATTATGAAATTGGATGGATAAGATCTAATTTGATGGTATATAAAATTTCAGAATTAATATAATGTTTTAATAATCATATATAGTTATTAATTCCATCATTATACCCATACAAGTAACATTGTGGTGACAAAATATTACAACACAATATGGAGACTGTAATCCTTACAGACGTATGCATAGTGATTTTGTTTTTTATTTAATAAATATAAGGTAAAATATGGTTGTTTAATAATTAAGATAACATATCAACATATATGTGATATTTGTGTTTTTACATTATAATGAAACAAATTATGATGAGGAATTAGAAGAAGAAAAATGTTTGAAAGAATCGATAGAAGAAATTATCTATTCTTCAACATGATTCCCCTAAATATCCTCTTAGAGCACTAGAATTGGTCATTGAAAAAGACCAAAACATCGAGAATATAACATGGGAATCTGTGAAGGTAAAATAGTAGGGTATGGATAATCATGATGGCTCAATGTGAAGTGATTATATGTTGGAGGAGTTTCCCTTTTATAATTGAGGTGAGGGGCACTTATGGAAACTCCATAATAATTACTTTGTAATAAATATTACCCAACTGAAAACCATAAAACTGTACCAATTTTGAAGATAATATGAGATACAGCTTCAATATCATCAACAAATAAATTTTTACTATTACTTATATCAATTTAAACATTACCATTATAATTAACACTTAGTTATTCTATTTAATTTTTATCACGGGTGAAAAATAATATAATATTAAAAGGGTTTAATATTTACTTATTTTATGTAAAATAGGCCAAAAATGAATATATTAGAACATTTTATTCCATATCATAATTATTATATACTTTTAAATTTTTTAATGATTTCTAAAATATTTAATAAAACATTATTTGATAAATAATCAATAATGTCAATTTTAAAACTCTTAAATTCATTTTTCTAAAACATAATATTATAAGTTAACTTCAAAAAAATATTTTATCATATTCATATTAGGTAGAGGTCATCCAAAAAATTAATTATAAATATTAATTTTCCCATTTTTTATTAATTTTATATATTTTTTACATATATTTTGTATCTCTATTAATAAAATAATCACTACATCAATATTGTGTTACAATTTAATATACATATATAATGAATAAAAATAAAAAATCAAATTAAATAACTATGATATATCTGTTAACGTTTAGTATAATATTTTTTGTTGAATTTATATTTTGTGAAATATTTTATTTAAAATGTTGTACTTAATAAAATATTAATGTGACAACATTAACATCACATTAAATAAATTAATATAAGTATCATAATCCCATCTATAAGGATCCAAATTTTCAATAACACATCATTTGGATGATTATGGTCAATATATACTCGACTAATAAGATTAGTCCATGATTTTTGGCCTTTTAATGTTTATTATTATTTTAATAAAGAATATATTATTTATTTTTCATCGATTAAATAATTTTTACATGATTCATATATTAGATAGAAAGGTAATTAATTATTTCCTAAAATTATTTTATCTTTCAAAACTGTATTTATAATGAAGTTTATATTTCTTAAATCCTTATATAAAAAATTATTTAGTTAAAAAATTTGTGTGATACATATTTAACATTTTATTAAATAAATTAAATCAAATGACCCAATCTCATCCAAGTGGATTCAAATAGATTCCATTTCAAATCAATGATTATTTAGATAAAAAATCATCTAATACTATTAAGAAAAGTTTTAGGGAAATTTTATAATTGTATTCTTATACATAATTTACTCATTTACCTAGTTATTGTATGAATAAAAACTACAGATGTTGCTATTCATAATTCCAAAAATAAAATGAATCTATTAATATAATTTTGACCAACTAATTCCAAATATTGAATCCATTTTTCAAAATTCAATAATAAATGTTACATTAATTAATTTATAATTATGCCCGTTGTTAGAATAATATAACTAGTTTTTGAAGTTGATACATTACAAAAGATTGAAATGTTTTTACATCTGAATTCAATGTAAAATTTATTCTAATGACATAAATTATATTGAATGATAATTTTATTTATTTTTTTATTTTTAAAAACTGAAATATAATAATTTAATAATATTAATTATTTTGATGAAACAAGTTCTTTTTAATTAAAATTTAGTGGATTTTTACTATTCATCAAAATTTTGAGGATATCAGAAAAGTATTAAAATTTCATGAAATGTAAATTTTGATATTCCATTAACAAATAACATGTTTATATTTTCATATTAATTTTTTAATGTGTCGTATTATTAAATTAATAGGTTTTCTCCATTAAAAGGTGGAAAATTACCCGTTTGAAAAATATTGGTTTTTATAAATCAAATAGGGTTTATTAATAATCAATGACAAAAATATTTATTGGGTGAATAAAAAAAATATTTTATTAGGTATATGAAATATATATTTTATTAATTCCATTTACTAAATATAATTCATATAAATATTAAAATATATTATTGATTATATTTTTCAAAAAAAATCATATGTTGTTGTCATTTATTTATGCAAACCTAATAGCTTGTTTTTAAATATAATTTTATATTAAGGTAATCTTGTATTTTGTTTAAACTCATTATTTGATTATATTCATTCTATTGAATAAAAATTATTAATAGAAAAATATTTAATTAAAACATCTATGTGTTATAAATATCAATCCAACAATTATAGTGACGTAAATGAAAGTCTATCTTCACAAGACCAAGATGCACGGTGCATGATGAGGCAGGAACTCTTAAACCAACTCTTCATGTTTAACTATGGTTACACAATCATTTCCAAAATCATTTATGGAATCATACACATCAAAAAACCTAAAAAAATAGAGAGTCCTCACCTCAAAATATCTCCCTTAAGAATAATCCTTCATATTTAAAATGTTATATCTTCATCACACTATCTATAACTGAATAATTCACTCAAATAACTAAAATAACAAGATTCCATTTACTTTTTTTAATCAAAATATTCATCTCATTTAATAGGTACCACAACATTCATTCAATTCTATCCTAATGAACTAGATGTATGAAAGTATTCTTCTTATTAGATTCATCGATGCAGTTTTCCTTCCAAAGCATATATATGACAAAAATTTGAAAGGTTTGTAGGTATTCGAGAAACATTTCATTAATATTATTCAAATAAAAAATTTTAAATATGAATTTAATTATATTTTTATCACTTTATAATACGAACTACTCTCTTGTCAATTAATGCCTCCAATAATACCTGAAATTGACCCCAGCTTCAATATCAAGATCATGTGTTGTGTAATCTCACTTGTGAGGAATTAAATAATAAGAACTTTATGCCATGATACAATCTCCATACATCAAAATGTGTCCCAAAATAATTACTTATATATCACAGAAAATTGTATAGAATCTACCCAGTTATGGAAAATTCACGATCAGTGTGTAAGTCAATATCCATTTACGCACCTAAAAGGAATTCTCATATACTTCTGGCCTTTTAAATTTTAGACCATTTGGGGAAAGAATATTATATGTTTCATCAAGGCATGAGAAATCCAATATAAGGATCCTATAATATCCATCCAACCTAAAATAATATCTATATATCAAAAAATTATTCTAATGATGCCCTGATACTATAGACCTCACATTTATAGGGTCAACTGATACTCAGGAATTTGATATAATGTGACCTAAGACGTATACTCTATCAATCTTGAATAGATATTTATTGGTAATAACATTCACGTGGTTCCATCAAAGTGATCTCAAAACAACCTTAAGGTATTAGGTATTTTTGTATCAACTAAGACATTATAAAAATATGAATTCCACAAATAATAATAAAAACGAATTTAGATACATGTGGAAAATCCAATTCAATAGATACATGAATAATCTTACTGTTATCATGAGGCCTACTAACATGAAAAATACTTTTAAGATTCATACAAAAAATGTAATTATATGTGAGGTATATTTGATTTTTTAACAAACACTATATGATATACCAACATCATATAAATTATAGAGAAAGCTATCACTGATCCGATATGGTCAATGAGGTTTTATATATGTGTTCAAGGATATCAGTAAAATAGGGTAAGATGATTCGGTGTTTAGTAATAAAAAACAAAAGTGTCACATTAATCTTTTGGGATAATGGTCCAGGTGAACTCAAGGGTGAAGTTCTTTTTAATTAAAAACTCTTAACTTACAAGTCCTCTATATATCTCTTCAGCTTTTGAAACCCATTAGTATCCATCCAATTAGGAGGAATAGAAACTGATTCTTCAATTGGAACTATAAAAATAGTAAAACCCAACTCTACCTCATGAGGTAGTCTATAAAAATAAATAAGTAAAATAACAGTAATATTATTTTCTATAGGAGGGAATTGTGTACATAAAATTCCATGATAGGGAACCAACAAATCCATCCCAAGTATGATATCCAATCCTAACTTATAGATGATGATAATGTTCAATAGGAAATGGTATCTTCTAATCCTTTGTGGGGAATCCCTTTTTGGTGTAGACATTCTGATCAGATCACTGTTGATGTTTTTTAGTGTCATTAACCTATTTAAATATTAAATTTCAAGCCCAATACATTCCATGATTTCCATAATATTATGTTGTGGGGAAACCATCTATCAAATAATTGAGATACTATAATAGATGTTCATTAAATCTTATCACAAAACATAGATGGATCAGAACTCATATCCTAGGGCACCATCTACAAATCGTATATCTATCCCAATCCACATACCATATATATAACATAACCAAGATAATAAATCATTCTCTATTTATTTTGTATGTCCTATGTCTGCCCCCACAGTACATGTCCATCCCCCGTCTTGTATGACATGTAGTTCTCCCACTTCATCCCAATGAGGAGTTATCAATACAGCATATAAAATAGTATATAGTAAGAATCGTTTTCAAATATACAGAAGTTGATATGTCAAAAAACCTATGAAAATTGACCATTTTACCATAGAACATTCACTCAACTTGGGGTATATCACAAAGGGGACTCATATAATCCTACATACTATTCTGAGGATAGAGTTTTTGGATACCTTATATGACATTCTATCTACTTCTTTCATCTTAGTAATGTTTCAATAAGTGCTTCTTATCTTCATATGAAAAAATTCTCTACCAAGGTACTAAACTTCTCTATCCCACAAAGACATCATCAATGATGTTATTCTAAATGTTGAAGGCTTAATTCTCTATATTAAGGATAGTAGTCAAATATAAAATTTTCACATATGTATGCATGGAATATGTGTGCCCATCCTAAAACTATTTATCACTATACAGAATATATCTATGGATATTAGGAATGAAACTCTAAAGCACTATAAAATGAGAGATGTTATCCCTGAATGATAATGTTTGTTTCTCTAGGTGAAAATACTATCTTTCTCAGTCAGCTCTCAACATCTCATGAAATAAATAATCATAGAAGGATATTTGGAAATACCTCCATACTATAACCCAAATCTAGTAAGTATTTTCGAAAACATCCAACCATCGTGTAGATGTTCCTATAATAATATATTATAAAATATTGAACCTCCCCAAAAAATGATTCTCTACACCATAAATGATATATAACATGAACTATATCAATGAATCAGTAGGATGGGGATCTCCATCCTGAGAAAATGTATGTGGATAATGTAATTAAAATTCTCACATTAACTATTCCATGGAAGGGGCTCTTATAGTAGCTCCCTATATGATCATCTTAGGTCGTTGGTAACCATATCAAAACATGAAATTAGTTCCCTAATAATTAATACTATGAGGTGTTGTATGAGGCAATTCTAGAGGTAATTCTGGGGGCTTAGGCGTAACGCCTGAACCCTAGTTACCTAGAGTCTGTGCATTATTACATAACATTAGCATGATCACAAGAGATCACATCTCGAATGACCGATTAGTTTAGTAGACTTGGAAACACTAGATATATTCATAAGTCTTAAATTACATCATAAAGTAAAAAAACTACAAAATCATCTTTTCTTCATATCCCCTCATACTATCCATGCAGTTCATTCATAAAATACTTCTTCACATCCTGGAAAAATTAAAACGTTGAAAGGGGTGACCTCAGATGCTCAGAAAAGATAACAATATAGCAGAAACTTTCATAAATACACATAAACATTTAAGTAAATTTATAACTAAAAAATTTCCTTTAAAACTTGAACTTCAGAATAATATGGAAAAACTAAAATAAAATAATGTCATTTACTTATTCACATGGATATTTTACAAGTCGAATAACCACTTGCAATATCAATAACCACTTTCATAATGATGGAATGCATAATTCCAGTCTATCATAACCACGTAGCTAAGGCCTCGTGCCAATACTACAAATAAGACTTTGTCAAGGCCTTGTGCCAAGACATTAATTTGTCTCATGAGACCTGCCGATGCATCGAGGAGCTATAGTAGGCTCCACCTGTCACTTACCAAGTCCAATGCAATCCTTCTATGAAAATGTTTAAAAATATCATAAATCATAACATAATTGTATCACATAAAACATGCATAAAGGAAACTTAAAATTTCCACATAAAAAATGTTATGGCTTGTAGAGGAAGCCGAAATTCAAATAATGGTCATGGCGGTGGAGAAGTCGTTGTCACCGCATACGTACGACAAAAAAACATTACCTTTTGTCGTTTAGTAAAACGCTTCATATAAAAAATATTACTTTTAAATAAACGTAAAATTCAAAGGGTTTTATACACCGTATAAAGGAATGTTTTATATAAAACAAAATATGCCTCAATGAAAGAAGAATGAGACGAAGTCCCTTACCTCATGTCCGACTTGACTCGATCATTCCATAACCTCCCGCATAATAAACTAGAGTTAATTTATACTTTCTTAAGAACCTTTTTTAAGTTCATTATTCCTTTTATATAACTTTTTACCATGTTATGTACATTATGTAATTATTTATGTTAATAACGGTCATTTTGTCGATCTTTGGTACATGAGTCAAAAATAAACTTCTTATAATTACAAGTTGTTCATGTGGTAAAATATCCATTATATCCATAATTATATTCATGATTTTGATATCATATATATCATATATATCCATTATATACATTCTTTTATAATATTACATAACATTTAGAGGTAATAAAATGAAATGCATCGTTCATGGAGACGGTAAGCCGTACGTACGCATGAACGCTACTTTCATTTATATTTCATATTTAATGGAATGAGATCATAATTATATAAAGGTATAATATAATTATAGTATAATATCATATATAATATTATTAACTCCAACCCTTATACGTTCCACATATTGCATTAATGATTAAAATCACTTTGAGGGAGCGGTAGTCTGCACTTCCTAAAAAGAAATTATCACGTTTACCCATAATGGAAATCATAAAGGAATGCCATAAATATAAGGCCCCGGTCTTAAACCTTACTTAATATTGAATTAAATGAATAATTCACATTGAGGATCTTTTCAGGTTTAGAGTTTTAAGAATTAGGACATAACTGTTACATCTCAAAATATTACAAAGTATAAACTTCTACTAAGTTTCCATAAAATAAAAACTCTTTAAAAGAAACATGTCTAGTTCCATGTTTTAGGTAGCATGACTTTCCCTTGATCCCATCCTTGACCCTATTCCACATTAAGTCCTGTGAAAAACATTTCAAAAACTTGGGATGAGCATAAAAAGCTCAGTAAGGGATACACAATGAATGAAAACTGTTAGTTTTTCAAAACAACAAGTAAACCATGTATACTTTACCAATGTAATACTTTTCACCTTTTCAAAGTAGTAAAAACTCTTCACTGAATAAAAGTTCATTGCATACCCGCTTGTAACCAAAATATTACCATAAAACCCATATAAAGATCACATAACATATAAATGTAACCTTGGACATAAACATACTTAAGTGGAATAACCATAAGGTCGACTTCCACACATAACACTTAATGGAATAGCCATTCGGTCAACATCCATACATACTTAATGGAATATCCATACGGCCGACTTCCATAACCAATGCATTGGAGGTTATAATGTAACCACCCATCCTGGTATTCACGGCACCACCCGTTATATGGTTTATCACGTAACCACCCGTAAAATGTCTAAGTACCATTATAAAATTATAACACATAAAACCAACATAAAGGAATGGTAACATTTCCACATTTCAATCAAAATATATCATTTAAATATATTGACATAATAGAATCCTTTATCAAAACCATTTTCAATACCAAAATACATAAAAGAGTATATGGTATTTATTTTATTTTAAAAACATTACGGCTTGTTGAGAAAGCCAAAGATCAAATAATACTCGTGGCAGCGGAGAAGTCGTTGTCGCCACATACGTACGACAAAAACATTACCTTTGTCGCTTAGTAAAACGCATCATATAAAAAGTTTCCTTTTGAATAAACATAAAATTCAAAGGGGTTTATACACCGTATTTAAGAAAGTGGTGTATAAAACAAAAATGTGCCTCAATGAAAGGAGATTGAGACGAAGTCCCTTACAAAGACGGTATCCTTTGTTTAAGGATAAATAAATTACATAATTATGTGTGACAAACGAATACACCTAATATAAGTGGATATTAAGTGTAAAACAATCAGATATTATTCAAACATATTCATATAATGACATATTCAAGGAGAACAAGATTATCCCAAAGAATCAAATTTGGGTTAAGAAGTTCCTTTGCAAAAATTTGACGGCCTAATGGCGTCACTACAAAATTCGGAAAATTAGTTGATGAGAGATAAAAAGGGGTATCTCATCACATGGATATAAAATTTAAATCAATAAGGATATATAAGAACATATCCCAACATAATATTCTGTGAATTAAAAGACATAACAAAGTAAGACTTTTACAAAAAGTGGAGGGTGAAAGGTTCCTTTACCAACATGGGTATCTTTCAAGACATGTAGCCTGTGAAGAAGGACAATACAACATTGATGTAAATACTCATAAATGAAATTATATTACACAATGAGTAAAATAATGTGGAGTACATACACCACTCAAAGGAAATGGTGGAAAATGCAGCATAAATCTCATGGGAATAATAGTGAGATGATGATTTCCTTTTGAAAACTCGGCAGCCTAACGGCGCCACTTAAAACTTCCAAAAATGGATTGATGAGATCAAATAGAGTATAAAATCATATTACAATAGAATGTACAGAAAGAGGAATATAATATATCATCCCCCATCATAAAAAATAGGAGCTTAAAAGAAGTGACATAAATGAGAGTACTTAAAAAAGAACGAGAGAGGTTAGATCTCTTATGAAAATTCGGCAGCCTAACGACACAACTCAAAACTACCAAAATGGATTGATGAGAGAGAATAGGATCTCTCATCACATGAACATAAAAATTACTGTAAGATTAATATAAAATAACATCCCAATAACAAGAAAGATGAGCTTTATAAGGAATGACATAAAATAATGTACTTAAAAAGAAAGAGAGGAGTAAGATCCCTTACCTCGGGTCTGACATGACTCGATCGTTCTTTAATCTCATGAATAATAAACTTGAGTTAATTTATAATTCCATAAGAACATTTTTCAAGCTCATTATTCCTTTTATATCACTTATTACCATGTCATATACATTATGTAATCATTTAAGTTAATAATGTTTGTTTTGTCGATACTTAGTTCTTAAGTCGAAAGTGGACTTCTTACAATTACATGTTGTTCGTGTGGTCAAAGGTTAATTATATAAAAAATTGTATTCAATATGTATATATCATATATATAATATATATCCAGTATATTCATGCATTTATAATATTACATAACATTTAGAGTTAAGAAATGAAATGCACTGTTCGTGGAGACGGTAAGTCGTACGTACGCATGAACGCTACATCAATTTCTATTTCATATTTAATGGAATTAAAACATAATGATACATAATAGTATTTTAATTACAGTATGGTATCATATATAATATCATTAAATATGTCCTTTATATGTACCACATATGGTATTAACGAATCATATCACTTTGAGGGGGCGGTAGTCCGCACTTCCTTAAATGAAGATATCGCGTTTACCCATAATGGAAACCATAAAGGTATGCCATAAATGAAAAATACAGAAGCTTAAGTAAAACATATACATATTATATATCGTATATAAATATAGTGTCATCTTAATGGCCACCTTTGAAGGTGTTAGAATAATTTTGAACAATCATCGTTTCGGGAGGCAGAAATTCGCCATCCACGGAAACAGTATGTTCTTTAACCATTAGATGTAGGTGTGTGTAAGTGTAGCTAGAATACTTCTTATAAAAACATACTAGTATATTTAATATACTGGATTTGTTACAAAATAAATTAATAAAAAGAGGTTAGGGGGTTGGAGAAGCAAAATAAAACAAAAGAACGTAAGTGAAGACATTACCTTTAAATCGAGTAACTTCCTGTGATTTGAGCTCTCAAAAGCTTTCTTGGAAAGGATTACGCCCAAAGTGAGGCCTCAAGGAGTTATAGAGGGATGTGGAGAGATGAAATGGGCAGAGGTTGGCCAAGCTAAAGGCTTGAGAGGTGTGGGTAAGGAGGTAGAGGTGGGGGCCTTTTATAAGAGGAGAGGAGGGGCACTCTTGAAAACATAGAAAATGTTACTTTATTTGAAAATGAGTTTCGGATTTTAAATTTCAAAAATTGATATAATTCGTGTATAAGGTGATAAGGGTTCTAAATCCACCCATCCAATAGGTTTTTTACATGTGTAGGTCTTATATATTACATTATCTTTCCATTTTATTCAAATCGTTAAATAATGAGGTCATCGCTGCATCATCATGATGTCATAACTAATTTAAATTATTTAATGTCTAAAAAATATATAAAAAAATACTATGATGTAGGAAATCTTTTTATATTTCCAATGAATATTTATAGTCAAAACTCTGACTTGTATTACCCCATGAAAAAATTGTTTTAGTAAAACATTTCATGTTTGTGTCATTTTTACTTTATCATTAAATAAAAAGGTATTTATGTCATTTTCCAACCAAAGTGGCTCCATGGGGTCCCCAAGTTGACCCATGGATTTTCGTTGTCGGCCATGACACATCCAATGAGGGTAGGACATGTGTCTAGGTCATTTCATTTTATTAAAACATTATTTTTACCTTAAACTACACAAATTACCTCTAATCGCGATTAAAAACATAATAAGTTACTATTCACCAATAAATTATTTTAATCCCATTGAACCACATTTTACTTCATAATGACAACCATTTATGTCGAATTTTTGAAATTCAAAACACACAGGTCGCAAAATTTCATTTAAACGGAAAATCAGTTTTTATAAGTACCACTTAGTGGTTTCACTATTCATCAAAAATTGAAGTTTTTCAGAAAATTACCAAAAATTCACCATAAGCTATATTTTATATTCTGAATTAAAAAATTATGTCTATTTTACAAAATTCAAAACATATAAGTTGCATTAATTAATTTAATAATTAATTTACGCCGTCAAAACAAATAGCGTGTTTTTATGAAACAAAAAGTATCAAAAGATTGACACTAGTTTAAGACCGATTTCAAAGTGAAATTAATTCCATCGACCACTATTGGATTTTATGGTAAAAATATATTCTAATTTCACTTTAAAAACAATTCAAAAGATAATATAATCATATAAATAAATTAGATTAAAAAGAGGTTTTGAATTAAAATACAACATTTTTTACTATTCATTAAAAATTTAACTTTTTCAGAAAAATACCAAAAATTTACACAAAGTAAATTTTGATGTCCCGATTCTGAAGAAGAATTTTATTTTCTCAAATATAACACATAAAATTGTCAAAAAGTGGATTTAAAAGAGGTTCTCCGTCCAAAGGTGGTTAATCGACATTTTAAAGAATATTAGAATGTATACGCTTAAAATTGGATTCATTCTCATTTTTAATTATCTAACATGTATTGTAAAATGTAAAAATATTTGACAAACATATATAATCATTTTGTAGTTAGTTCTGTTCATTCCCGCCATTACAACGGCTAGGCATTAACTACAATTTAAAATAATATTATTTTACTATTAGGGTGCAATGTAAGATTCCTAAGAAACTCGTTGTTGCGTATTGGGTACGCCATCGAGCATAGCATCCCCATTAAAGTAATATTAATATTTGATTGAAAAATATGGATAAATATAAAGATGTCATATTCTTTGATTACCTAGGGTGTTACATCCTTCCACACTTTTGGGAATTGCGTCCTCGCAATTTTAAAATTGGGCTTGGAAACATCCTTGAAAGTCCCACATTGGAACAAGAGTCGGTAAAACAATAACATTAAAATAAAGAAATATAAGTACAATGGTCACCCGATTTAACCCATACTAGGATTCCAAGTACGAAAATATGGACATGGAGGAAAAAACAAAGGGTCATGTTCTGATGGAGTGTGATAGAAAACAAGTTTAGGAGAAAGTTAACCACAAGAAAATCACAAACATGTGATGGGTTAAATGGTATTCGATTCCACAGTAGGAAAATTTAATAAACAACATTTTTGTTTCAAGTTACATTTTTTTGAGTAATTTATTCATAAGGAAACATAATCACTTAGCATGTTGAATTTCAACTTTTTCTCCAAAAGGTGAGTATTTAGGAAGACTTGTTCACATTAAGAGTACTATAAACAACTTCTAGAGAATCACCTAATCCACAAAAGAGAACTATATACTTCCCATGTATTTAGACCAAAACCCAAACCAAAAAGGCTATTACATGATCAGATAATCCAGAAAAGGATAACCCATTATAAAAAGAAAATCTATTCTTAATCTCCAAAATTTTTCCAACAAAACACAAAGTTCAACGAGGGCCATTCGATAATCAATTTGTCCATAATATTCTTTAAGGTAAACAAAACTAATATTGAAACACAAGTATTTGAGGGATTTAGTCAAATATTCTTCCAAGTTAAATCGTAACATTTATCTCCAAACAACATCAGTTGCTCTTAATGTCTCGTATTGAAAAGTAATTAACCTAATCACATATCCTCCATGATAGGTTAATAAATATCCATAGATAACCAAAAATCAACTTACTCTTAATTCATAAAATCATCTAACTAAAAAGAATTAGTCAAACTAACCAGGGAATTCACGTAGTCCAGTGGTAGGCGATAAATACTAGTTGCACTTTGGTTGTGGGTTCGATTCTCGCAGCTTTGTCCGGTGCGACGGGTTGTCACACGGTCTGCGTGTTGTCCTTTTTACAAAACTATATAATTCTCAAATCATTCTCCAAAAAGAGATAAAATCATCAAAAATAACCATAACATAATTTAACCTCAATTTTATCTCATGCCTTTCACTCCAATCATAACATATAGTAACCCATAATTACCTCAAAAGTAAGGATCATATAAACTCTAATGGTTACCTTTATAATTATTACATGAACTTCCACATTTATTGGTCATCTCGTACATGATCCATTATAGAAAATACCAAGGTTCAAGTGGTTGATCATGACTCCTTGATTGTTGGTTTAGAACAACTATGAGTTTCCTCATTGAATCCCCCATTTTATCTAATATCTAAAACAGAGAACAACCACAGTTTCCTTCAAACTTGTTGTCTCTTTGGTGCCTGCTAGATCCATCCATTCACTAAAAACAGAAAGGTCAGTGTGAGTATATCAACATAAGAATCATGTAATAATGAGTGAGATAAAAAATAATATATACTTACTCATTCTCTTTATCTAAAAACTATAACACTTTCTAAAATCTTAGCCAATATGGTAATGTCACTTATGCTTAAAGAATACCCTAACCTCTAAATTTATCTAAACCGACCTCTGATACCAACTATAAGGCCCCAACCTTAAACCATACTTACTATTGAATTAAATGAATAATTTACATTGAGGATCTTTCCAGGTATAGAGTTTTAGAGAATTAGGACATATCTATTACATCTCAAAAGATTACAAAGTAGAAACTTCTACTAAGTTTCCATAAAATAAAAACTCTTAAAAAGAAACATGTCTAGTTCCATGTTTTAGGTATCATGACTTTCCATTGATCCCATCCTTGACCCTATTCCACGTTAAGTCCTGTGAAAAACATTTCAAAAACTTCAGATGAGCAAAAAAGAACAGTAAGGGATACACAAAGAATGAAAACTGTTAGTTTTTCAAAACAACAAGTAAACCATGTATACTTTACCAATGTAATACTTTTCACCTTTTCGAATTAGTAAAAACTCTTCACTGAATAAATGTTCATTACTTACCCTTCTGTAACCAAAATATTACCATAAAACCCATATAAAGATCACATAACATATAAAGGTAACTTGGGACATAAACATACTTAAGTGGAATAACCATAAGGTCGACTTCCACACATATCACTTAATGGAATAGCCATTCTGTCAACTTCCATACATACTTAATGGAATATCCATATAGCCGACTTCCATACCCAATGCATTGGAGGTTATAACGTAAGCACCCATCCTGGTATTCACCGCACCACCCGTCATATGGTTTATCACGTAACCACCCGTAAAATGTCTAAGTACCATTATAAAATTATAACACATAAAACCAATATAAAGGAATGGTAACATTTCCACATTTCAATCACAATATATCATTTAAATATATTGACATAATAGAATCCTTTATCAAAACCATTTTCAATACCAAAATAAATAAAAGAGTATTTGGTCTTTATTTTATTTTAAAAACATTACGGCTTGTTGAGAAATCCAAAGATCAAATAATACTCGCGGTGGCGGAGAAGTCGTTGTCGCCGCATACGTACGACAAAAACATTCCCTTTTGTCATTTAGTAAAATGCTTCGTATAAAAAGATTCCATTTGAATAAACTTAAAAGTCAAAGGGGTTCATACACCATATTAAAGAATGTGGTGTATAAAACACAAATGTGCCTCAATGAAAGGAGATTGAGACGAAGTTCCTTACAAAGACGGTATCCTTGGTTTATGGATAAATAAATTACCTAATTATGTGTGACAAAACAATACACCCAATATAAGTGGATATTAAGTGTAAAACAATCAGAGGTTATTCACACATATTCATATAATGACATATTCAAGTAGTACAAGATTATCCCAAAGAATCAGATTTGGGTTTAGAAGTTCCCTTGCAAAAATTTGACGGCCTAACGACATCACTACAAAATTCAGAAAATGAGTTGATGAGAGATAAAAAGGGGTATCTCATCACTTGGACATAAAATTTAAATCAATAAGGATATAGAAGAACATATCCCAACATAATATTCTGTGAATTAAAAGACATAACAGAATAAGTCTTTTACAAAAAGTGGAGGGTGAAAGGATCACTTACCGACATGGGTATCTTTTGAGACATGCACCCCGTGAAGAAGGAAAATACAACATTGATGTTAATACTCATAAATGAAATAATATTAGACAATGAGTAAAATAATGGGTAGTAAATAACCAAATCAAAGTAAATGGTGGAAAATGTAGCATAAATCTCATGGGAATAAAAGTGAGATGAAGAATTCCTTTTGAAAACACGGCAGCCTAACGACGCCACTTAAAACTTCCAAAAATGGATTGATGAGAAAAAATACAGTATCCCATCATATTAAAATAGAATTTACAGAAAGAGGAATATAAAATAACATCCCCCATCATAACAAATAGGATCTTAAAAGAAGTGACATAAATGAGAGTACTTAAAAAAGAAAGAGAGAGGTTAGATCTCTTATGAAAATTCAGCAGCCTAACGGCACAACTAAAAACATACAAAATGGATTAATGAGAGAGAATAGGGTCTCTAATCACATGAACATAAAAATTATAGTAATATTAATATAAAAGAACATCTAAATAACAAGAAATATGAGCTTTAGAAGGAATGACATGAAAGAGTGTACTTAAAAAGAATGAGAGGAGTAAGATCCCTTACCTCGAGTCCGACTTGACTCGATCGTTCCTTAATCTCCTGAATAATAAACATGAGTTAATTTATACTTCCTTAATAAAAATATTCAAGTTAATTATTCCTTTTATATCACTTATTTCAATGTCATAGACATTATGTAATCATTTAAGTTAAAAATGTTTATTTTGTCGATACTTGGTTCTTAAGTCGAAAGTGGATTTCTTACAATTACATGTTGTTCGTGTGGTCAAAGGTTCATTATATCCAGAATTGTATTCATGATGTATATATCATATATACCATATATATCCAGTATATTCATGCATTTATAATATTACATAACATTTAATGTTAAGAAATGAAATGCACCGTTCATGGAGACGGTAAGCCATACGTACGCATGAACGCTACTTCCATTTCTATTTCATATTAAATGGAATTAATACATAATGATAAATAATAGTATTTTAATTCCAGTATGGTATCATATATAATATCATTAAATATATCCTTTATACATACCACATATGGTATTAACAAATCAAATCACTTTGAGGGTGCGGTAGTCCGCACTTCCTTAAATGAAGATATCACGTTTACCCATAATGGAAACCCTAAAGGTATGAGATAAATGAAAAATACATAAGATTATGTAAAACATATACATATTAGATATCATATATAAATATAGTGTCATCTTAATGTCCACCTTTGAAGGTGTTAGAAGAATGTTGAACAATCATCATTTCGCGAGGCATAAATTCGCCATCCATGGAAACAGTATGTTCTTTAACCATTAGATGTAGGTGTGTGTAAGTTTAGCTCGAATACTTCATATAAAATAAATCCTAGTATATTTAAGATACTGGATTTGTTAAAAAATAAATGAAAAAAAGATTTTATGGGGTTGGTGAAGCAAAATAAAACAAAAGAACACAAGTGAAGACATTACCTTTAAATCAGGTAACTTCTTTTGATTTGAGCTCAAAGGCTTCCTTGGAAAGGATTCTGCCCAAAGGGAGGCTTCAAAGAGATAGATAGGGATGTGGAGAGATGAAATTGGCAGAGGTTGGCCAAGACAAAGGCTTGAGATGTGTGGTTAAGGAGGTAGAGGAGGGGGCCTTTTATAAGAGGTGAGGAGGTGCACTCTTGGAAAGTAAGCAAATGTTACTTTATTTGAAAATGAGTTTCGGATTTAAAAGGTCCCACATTGATATAATTCGTGGATATGGTGATAATGGTTCGAAATCCACCCATACAATAGGTTTTGGACATGTGTAGGTTATATATATTACATTATCATTCCATTTAATTTAAATCGTTAAATAATGATGTCAACGCTGCATCATCATGATGTGATAAATAATGTAATTTATTTAATGTCTATAAATTATAAAAAAATACAATGATGTAGGAAATATTTTTAGCTTTCCAATGACTATTTATAGTCAAAACTCTGACTTGTATTACCCCATGTAAAAATTGTTTTAGTAAAACATTTCATGTTTGTGTGATTTTTACTTTATCATTAAATAAAAAGGTATTTATGTCATTTTCCATCCAAAGTGGCTCCATGGGGTCCTCAAGTTGACCCATGGATTGTCTTGGTCGTCCATGACACATCCAATGAGGGTAGGACATGTTTCTATATCATTTTATTTTATTAAAGCATTATTCTTACCTTAAACTACACTAATTACCTGTAATCGCGATAAAAAACTTAATAAGTTACTATTCACCAAAAAATTATTTTAATCCCATTGAACCACATTTTACTTCTTAATGACAACCATGTATGTCAGATTTTTGAAATTCCAAACAAAAAGGTGGAAAATTTTCATTTAAATTGAAAATCAGTTTTTATAAGTACCACTAAGTGGTTTCACTATTCATCAAAAATCGATGTTTTTCAGAAAATTACCAAAAATTCACCCTAAGCTATATTTGATATTCCAAATTAAAAAATGATTCCTATTTTACGGAATTCAAAACATATAAGTTGAATTAATTAATTTAATAATTAATTCCCGCTGTCAAAACAAATAGCGTGTTTTTATGAAACAAAAAGTATCAAAAGATTGACACGAGTTTTTGTCCGATTTCAATGTGAAATTAATTCCATCGACCACTATTGGATTAAATGGTAAAAATATATTCCAATTTCACTTTAAAACCAAATCAAAAGATAATCTAATCATATAAATAAATTAGTTTAAAAATTGGTTTTGAATTAAAATACAACATTTTTCACTATTCATTAAAAATTGAACTTTTTCGGAAAAATACCAAAAATTTACACAAAGTAAATTTTGATGTCCCGATTCTGAAGAAGAATTTTATTTTGTAAAATATAAAACATAAAATTGTCAAAAGTGGATCTAAAAGAGTTTCGCCATCAAAAGGAAGTTAATCGACCTTTTAAAGAATATTAGAATGTTTACACTTAAAATTGGATTCATTCGCATTTTTAATCTTCTAACATTTATTGTAAAAAGTAAAAATATTTGACAAACATATATAATCATTTTGTAGTTAGTTATGTTCATTCCTGCCATTACTACGGCTAGGCATTAACTACCATTTAAAATAATATCATTTTACTATTAGAGTGCAACGTAAGATTCCTAAAAAACTCATTGTTGCGTATTGGGTACTCCATCGAGCATAGCATCCCCATTAAAGTAATATTAATATTTGATTCACAAATATGGATAAATATAAAGATGTCATATTCTTTGTTTACCTGAGGTGTTACAATAAATGAGAAAAACAAAAACATAAGCAAAACATAGACATAATATATATCATATATAAATATAGTGACATCTTAATGGCCATAATGAGAGGTGTTAAAAATATATTGAACAATCAGCGTTTCATGAAGCAGTAATTCGCCACCCACAAAAACAGTATTTTCTTTAACCATTACATGAAGGAGTGTGTAAGTTTAAATCAAATCCTTCTCATAACAACATACTAGTATATTGAAGATACTGGTTCTGTTACAAAATAATGGAATAAAAATAGTTTAAGGGGTTGGAGAAGAAAAATAATACAAAAGAACATAAGAGAAGACATTACCTTAAAATCGGGTAACTCTTATTGATTAGAGCCAAAGGCTTCCTTGGAAAGACTTCTACCAAAAGTGGGGCTTCTAGGAGTAAGAGAGGGAAGTTGAGAGGGTATTTTGGCAGATTTTGGCCCATCCAAATGTCTTTGATGTTGTCAATAATGTGGTAGAGGTGGGGGCATTTTATAAGAGAAGATGAGGGGCACTCATGGAATGTCATGAGATGTTACATTATTATATAATGAGTTTCGGATTTTAAAGGTTCCACAATTATATATTTCAAGGATAAGGTGATAAGGGAATGAAATATACTCATACAAAACGTTTTTTACTAGTGTATGTATTAGATTTTACATTATCATCTAATTTTATTTAATTCGTTAATTAATGAGGTAATCACTGCATCATCATGGTGTCATGAATAAATTTATTTATTTAATGTTTAAAAATTATACAAAAATTACCATGATATAGGAAATCATTTTAGATTTACAATGAATATTTATAGTCTAAATGTTATCTTATATAATCCAATTTAATAATTGTTTAAATAAAACAACACATGTTTGTGAAAATTTTATTTTTACTTTAAATAAAAAGTTTTTAATGTCATTTTCTTACCCAAGTGGCTCCATGGGGTCCCCAAGTTGACCCCTAGATTTTCTTTGTCGGAAATGACTCATCCAATTCGTGCAGGACAACTGTAATGGTAATTTCATATTATTATAACATTATATTTAACTTAAATTACAGTAATTACCTTTAATCACGATTAATAAAACATAAAAGTTACTATTCACCAATAAATTTTCTCATTCCATTGAACCACATTTTACATAATAATGACAAACATGTATGTAGTATTTTTGAAATTCAATTCACAGAAGTGGTAATGTTTTATTTAAACGAAAATTTAGTTTTTTAACTACCACATAGTGGTTTCACTATTCATCAAAAATTGAAGATTTATAGAAAAATACCAAAAAATCACCCTAAGCTATATTTGATATCACTAATTCAAAAATTATGTATATTTTAAAAAATTCAAAACATATAAGTTGAATTAATTAGTTTAATAATTAATTACTACTGTCACAACAAATAGCACGTTTTTAAGAAACAATATACATCAAAAGATTAACAATTGTTTATGTCCAATTTCAAAGTGAAATTAATTATAATGAACACCATTGGATAAAATGGTAAAAATTTATTCTAATTATACTCTAAAACCACTAAATAGTATATTTTATCATTATAAATTATTTTTATTAAAAATTTCTTTTTATGCATTTTTCACTATTCATCGAAAATTGGAATTTCTCAGAAAAATACCAAAAATTCAACATAGGGTAATTTCGATATTCCGAATCCAATAATGAAGTCCATTTTGAAATATAAAATTTATATAATTTCAAAATGTGGGTATTACTATTCATAATGGCTACTTTGATTGGTCGTGGTGTGTTAGAATCTCGAACTTGCATACAATAAAAGCTATTGCATTATAGAAAGAGAATCGTACCGTGGAAGCATGGGGTGTTACATTCTCCCCTCCGTCAATAAATTGCATCCTCGTAATTTGAAGATGTTCTTCAAAAATAAATGGTTAAAAATAGAAAATACCTTTGTGTAAGTCCCACATCGGAAATAAGGTTAATAAAATTTATCCTTAATAAGAGGGAAAGGGAAATGAAAATGTCCCCACAAAAGTTTGATCTCGATTTGGAGAAAATTAGTGGAAATTAGGGAAAAATAATTGGAGGGAAAACATAAATATTTGTAGGATGTGATTGGGGTCATCAATCACAAACAACTGTAAAATTGAGGGCCTCAACGCCTTCAATCTACGGTGATTTAAAATATCATCAGTTCAACAAAACATAAGGTATTAGGATAACACATTTTTTTAGTATCCCTTTCCTAAAGTTTAAGAATTAATTTATTCATAGAATAAGAGAGAAGAATATATATATATATATATATATACACTTGAAAAGTAGAGTTTCAACCTTCAACTAATTTCTACCACAAACTCATCTTTTCCTCAAAAAGATAATAGAACTCAAAAATATTATATTTTTCCTAATCGTACAAGGATTCAAATATTACCACATACCATTTAGATTAGGAAAACTATTTTGTAATAACCAGGGAAATATTATAGGCTGGTGGTAGGTAATAATGTATTGTTGCACTATAGTTGTGGGTTCGATTCCTGCAGCTTTGTCCGACGCGACGGGTTATCCCCCAACCTACACGTTGTCCTTTTCCAAAAACTATAGTATTATAATATTCCAAAAATAATATTCAGAAATGTTTTAACCCTAAAAAAAATACTATCCAAGGTTAAACTTAATCCATTCCAACCTTTATAGTTATCCAAAATACCTCTATCCAGACTTTCTCTAAAAGGTTTCTAAATTCCAAAATCAATTGTAACATCAGATTCCCCCCAAAAAGTAAAGATTCTTTTATTGTCACATACTAAATATATGATTACCTTCATCATATTAGAACCTTAATGAAAAAACAAGTACTACATTATAATCATTATATATATCACATTATTCTTATAACCATACTATAGTTTTTGAGTCCAAAAATACAATAATTATTCCACTTCAACTGTATTAACAGCATAAGATTGGCATTGATCCCTTGGCCTTTTCTGAGGTATGTTTCCCTGACGCTTAGAACATTCATTTTCATAATTCCCCATTTACCTACAATTGTAGCATTCAACAATGATAGCCTCTTTCTTTCTCTTGTAATCACGAGCCTGGTGACCTTTTTCTCCACATTTTTAAAAAACTCTCATTACTTTTAGGCAAGTACCGGGGTGATTCTTCCCACAATTATTGCATAATAGAAAATACTTCTTTCCATTTTTCCCTTTATCTGTCTCTTGTTTCACTATTCTCTTATTATCTTACTTTACTTTATTGTCATATGATTTAGAGAATTATTTTTCTCTCTTGATAGAACATGAGACAATATCTTCGTATGGTGAAAAAGATTGTGAGAAAAAGGCTCAATGGAGAAATGATTTCAACCCATCAAAGAAATGATCAATCATACATCTTGGGTTACATATATAATCTGCAGCATAGCTTTCTAGCCTTGTAATGTTGGCCTCATACTTTACGACAATCTTATCCTCCTTTTTTCTCATACTTTGAAATTTCCTTTCCATATCTTCTCGATAGTCACGAGGAAATTATTTTTCTAAGAAAATCTCTTTCTACTCCTTCCATTCCATATCTAATACTTCATAATCTTCCTTTGTGTTTTGAATCAATGACCACCATTGATCAATATCTCTAGTGAGGCAGTAAACTGTCATGATAACCTTTTCCCTTTCACTACCCACCAAGGCATGAAATATTTTCTCTAAAAAATTTATCCATTACTCAGATACTAAGGGATTTGTACTCCCATTGAATGTCGGTGGTTGTTGTCTCATGATGCGGTCTAACATTTATCCACCACATTTCGGATCAGGGTGCTCCATACGAGTAAGGTTATTATTCATAACCTGAGTGGGTTGTCCTAGTATGACGATAAGCTGATCCGCACAAGTTGTATCACCAGCTCCATTATAATTATCTTGATCAGGAGGAAAATCCCTACATGGAGTGTGTGCATTGATAGAGTTTCCATTCCTTCCACTAGGCACCATTTCTAAACAATGTCATAATCTAGATTAATTTATGAATCGAAATACAAAATAACGAACTTGAAAAACACCAAATATAAATTGAACAGTTCATGGATATAATACATAATCATAAAAAATTTTTCATTGACGATGTATATACTCATAAACCCTTCATAATTGTTTGTAAAGAAATCTTGAATTATCCTAAGCATATCCCCTGGGAGTGTCGTAACCAAGAGTGCAGCAAGGCCCATTGTCGTGCACCAGTTCCCGTTCGAGTCTAGGTCAAAGAGGTGTTGTTGGGTTTTACCCCAAGGTACATCTATACAAGAGCCACCTCTACCTGCTCGTATCCATACATGGATGTATTGCACTAAAAACTCACAAAAAATCTCTATGATACCAAAATTCTAGGAAGTTATTCTATAATAATCCTCAAAGTCTATATTAGGTCTATGTTCTCTAATCATAGTTTTTCTAAATCTATCTTCCAAGGTTCGTACTAAACTGCCTCTGATACCAACTGAAACGCCCCGACCCCATTTACCTAGAGTTTATTAATTATTATGTATCATTGGCATGATCACAATAGATCACATCTCGAAATACTTATTAGTTTAGTAGCCTTGGAAACACTAGATATATTCATAAGTCTTAAATTACATTATAAAGTAAAACAAAACTACAATAAAACCTTGTCTTAATATCCCCTCATACTATCCCTAAATTTCATTCATAAAATACTTCTTCACATCCTGGAAAAAGTAAAACATTGAAAGGGGTGAGCTCAGATGCTCAATAAGGATAAAAATATAGCGACAACTTTCATAAATAAACATAAACATTTAAGGAAATGTATAACTAAAAAATGCCTTTTAAACTTGAACTTCAGCATAATATGGAAAAGGTAAAATGAAATTATTACATTTACATATTAACATGGATATTCTACTAGTCAAATAATCACATGCAATATCAATAACCACTTTTATAATGATGGAATGCATAATGCGAGACTATTATAAACATGTAGCCAAGGCCTCGTGCCAAGACTACAAATAAGATTTTGTCAAGGCCTCCTGCCAAGACACTGGTTTTTCTCATGAGACCTGTCGATGCATCAAGGAGCTATAGAAGGCTCCACCCGTCACTTACTAATTCCAATCCATTCTTTATATGAAAAGGATTAAAAATATCATAAACCATAACATAATTGTATCACACAAAACATGCATAAAGGAAACCTAAAATTTCCACATTTCAATCACAATATATCAATACAACACATTGATATAATAAAAACATTATCAAAAACATTTTCAATACCAAAATAATAGAAAAGTAAAACATGGTATTTATTTTTCATTTAAAAAATGTTATGGCCTGTAGAGGAAGCCGAAACTCAAATACTGGTCATGGCGGCAGAGAAGTCGTTGTCGCCGCATACATACGAAAAAAAACATTCTATTTTTTCATTTAGTAAAACGCTTCGTATAAAAAATATTCCTATTGAATAAACATAAAAGTCAAAGGGGATTATACACCATATAATGGAAAGTTGTGTATAAAACAAAATATGACTCAATGAAAGGAGATTGAGACGAAGTCCCTTACCTCATGTCCGACTTGAATCGATCGTTCTTTAAACTCCTGAATAATAAACTAGAGTTAATTTATACTTGATTAAGAACCTTTTTTACGATTATTATTCCTTTTATATCACTTATTACCATGTTATGAACATTATGTAAATATTTAACTTAATAACGGTTGTTTTGTAGATATTTGGTACTTGAGTCAAAAATAAACATCTTATAATTATAACATATTCATGTGGTAAAATATCCATTATACAAAGAATTATATTCATGATGTAGAAATCATATATATCAAATATATCCATTATATACATTCATTTATAATATTACATAACATATAGAGGTAATAAAATGAAATGCACCGTTCATGGAGATGGTAAGCCGTACGTACGGATGAATGCTACTTTCATTTCTATTTAGTATTTAATGGAATGAAATCATAATGAAATAAAGGAATATTATAAATCTAGTATAATATAATATATAAAATTATTAACTCCATCCTTTATACGTCCCACATACGGTATTAACGATTCAAATCACTTTGAGGGGGCGGTAGTCCGCACTTCCTAAAATGAAATTATCGCGTTTACCCATAATGGAAATCATAAAGGTATGACATAAATGAGAAATACAGAAGCATAAGGAAAACATAAACATAATATATATCATATATAAATATAGTGACATCTTAATGGCCACCATGAGTGGTGTTAAAAGAAGATTTAACAATCATCATTTCGTGAGGCAATAATTCGCCACCCACAGAAACAATATGTTCTTTAAACATTAGACAAAGGTGTGTGTAAGTTTAAATCATATACTTCTAATAAAAAAATCCTAGTATATTTAATATACTGTTTTGGTTACAAAATTATGGAATAAAAAGAGTTTAAGAGGTCGGATAATCAAAATAAACCAAAATAACATAAGAGAAGACATTAACTTAAAATCGGGTAACTCTTTGATTTGAGCCAAAGGATTCCTTGGGAAGACTTCTGCACAAAGTGAGGCTTCTAGGAGTAAGATAGGGAAGTTGAGAGAGTATTTGGGCAAAGTTTGGCTCAGAAAAATGTCTTTGACGGTGTGAATAAGGTGGTAGAGGTGGGGGCCTTTTATAAGAGGAGAGGAGGGTTACTCTTGGAATGTCATGAAATGTTACATTATTATATAATGAGTTTCTGATTTTAAAGGTCCCACAATTATATATTTATAGGATAAGGTGATAAGGGTTCTAAATATACTCATACAATAGGTTTTTGACAATTTTATGTCTTAGACTTTACATTATCTTTTAATTTAATTTAACTCGTTAATTAATGAGGTAATCGCTACATCATCATGGTGTCATGAATAAATTTTTTTATTTAATGTTTAAATATTATAAAAAAATACCATGATGTAGGAAATCATTTTATATTTCCAATGAATATTTATAGTCTAAATGTTAAATTATATAATCCCAGGTAATAATTGTTTTAGTAAAACCACACTTGTTTGTGAAAATTTTATTTTTACTTTAATTAAAAAGTTATTAATGTCACTTTCTTAACCAAGTGGCTCCGTGGGGTCCCCAAGTTTACCCATGTATTTTGTTGGTCGTCCATGACTCATACAATATGGGTAGGACAACTTTAAAGGTAATTTCATATAATTACAACATTATATTTACCTTAAATTACACTAATTACCATTAATCGCGATTAATAAAACTTAAAAGTTACTATTCACCAAAAATTAATTTCATCCCATTGAACCAAATTTTACTTACTAATTACAACCATGTTTGTAGGTTTTTTTATATTCAATTCACAGAAGTGGTAATGTTTCATTTAAATGAAAAATTAGTTTTTTAACTACCACTTAGTGGTTTCACGAGTCATCAAAAATTGAAGTTTTACAGAAAAATACCAAAAATTCACCCTAAGATATATTTGATATTCCTAATTCAAAAATGATGTCTATTTTAAATAACTCAAGATATATAAGTTGAATTAATTAGTTTAATAATTAATTACAGCAGTCATAACAAATATCGTGTTTTTAAGAAACAATATATATCAAAAGATTGACAATTGTTTCTGTCAAATTTCAAAGTGAAATTAATTCTAATGACCAACATTGGATAAAATGATAAAAATATATTATAATTATACTTTAAAACCACTAAATATTATAATTTATCACTATAAATTATTTTTATTAAAAATGTTTTTTTAAGCATTTGTCATTATTCATCGAAAATTGGAAGTTCTCAAGAAAATCACAAAAATTAAACATAGTCTAATTTCGATATTCAGAATCCAATAATGAAGTCCATTTTGAAATAAAAAATTTATATAATTTCAAAAAGTTGGTATTACTAGTCATAATGGCTACTTTGATTGGTCGCGGTGTGTTAGAATCTCGAACTTGCGTACAATGCAAGCTATTACATTATTGAAATAGAAGCGTACAATGGAATCTTGGGGTGTTACATTAGGTCCAACCACTATTGTATAATAGTATTAAACACCCTCATAGGGCATGGTGTGAGTCCATAATAATGTGATATATATAATTCCATGAACATGTCACAGAACCGTTTTGTTAATAAAAATGATTATGAGATAACATACTCGTAATAGCACAACATCTTCACATATAAGATTTATACCCATATAAATCCTAATAAAAAATATCTTGTTGCTATTGAATATCATGACATCTGACAGAGGATACTCCAAAAAACCCACTACTATAGTCATTCAATGGAATGTTCTATGTTTCACATCATGGGTTCTATTTTTTTGGAGTATAAATTACTTTTTATAAAGGAAAACACTCATTAAGATGAAAATGGAATCCCATTTAATGTAGGCCATTCCATTTAAAATTTCATAATCATCATGTGAATATTTATGTTGACATAGGGGTCAAATTATATGAGTTTCCATGCATAAGCTATAACAATCTATTATTTATATGTTACAATTATAATGTAATTTTACGAAAACTATAATTTTTAATTCGATATTTGAATTTGACCCGTCTATTTTAGATAACTTAAATAGATGGATCACCAAGAAAATTTATTTAAGTACATATTTTATAATTTAAATTTTTTATTTATTTAATATTAATATATAGGGTTTTCAACTAATTTAACCATAGCTTAACCTCTCAATCATGTTATAATAGTTGTTAATTAAGGATATCCAATTGGAATATATAGGAAATCATAATTTTGGTTATTAATGACAACTTGATTAACAATTATTTATAATTTTCATCAAGAAACCTTAACCCCATCAAAATATACCAATATAAGAATGATAGAATTCTACCGAAAATTCTCGTAAGAAAATAAAAATGGAATGTAATATAAATGGCATGTTAATACTAAAGTCCATACACTAATGAATGAGATCAATAATCCATTTAATACCAGGACAAGGGTAAATGATAATTCACAGTGAATGTAAATGTCACGACTCATGTGTGTCACCATATTGAAAAATCAATACAAATTTAGTAGAAAAAATCTAGAATAATACATTCCATCTTAGGAAATATTTATTTTTCCCACTCATTGGTTATATACTCACAAAAATAGGGTTGTTACCAAATTATGTCACATTTATGGACTCTATTATATAAAACAAAAATATTAAGACAAAACGGTAAAGGAGTCTAGGATAACACTTATAGAGTCTTGAGTCCGGTTCACTAATCAATAATTAAACTTGATTTGACATATTGACTCAAAAACATATTCTTATATACAAGAGGATCCCTACTAATAGTGAGGTTCTGTAGTGAGATTGTGAGGATTATATTCCATAATTATCCAAGTAAATCATGGTGGTGAAATATATAAATATACCAATAGAGGGAGAAATAAAATGAACAAAATAAATAGAAATGAACCAAATATAAATCACATTTAATGATTAATAATAAATTTATCATCATCATGTAACATATAAAAAATGATTTTATTTCCATATTCTATGAAAAAATGTAAATAAAAGGGGAACATAATAGAAATAAAATAGAACTTGTTGTACAAAGGGAAATATGTCCCAAAAATCTCCACAATAGTTTTTCTAGTATAGGATCTTTCCTATTCCCTATAGTCCACTATTCTATAAAAAATCGATAATGTAGAGAACATCCTTTTACATACATTTATCAAAAATATCATTATAGGTACCAATGAGTGGCCCAAATATTTTATGTGATAAAATCAGTATGATACCACCAACGGAATAAAAAACAAATACATTGTATGTATATATGATTTAATATTGTTCATGAATAATAATAATATGGCCCTAAATGATAAATTTGTACTACCCTATCAATAAGTACACAATATTTAAAAATAATTACATGAATCAATAATAACAACATAATTGAGTAAAGATACATATTTTACATATGTCAACCATGCCATGTATTAGGCCTATGTGGGTTTGGACATGTGGTCATGGGATAAGGTATCCTACTTGATCCCAATGAAGTCTTCCTAGGTATACACAGTATAATGTATACCTATAAGGTCCATGATCCTAGATCACATAGGCATGGAATCCTCCTAGATTATGTGGAGTATCACTAATAGATCCCAGTATATAATGGGAGTATCCTAGCTAACAAATAAAGGTTTTTTAATCATGCAAAATCCGAGGTAATTATACAAGTCTCTAATTTGAAAATAAGTATGAGTTTCATTAGTTCCATGTCAAAATTCCTCACATAAATTCTATAGTATTTTATCCATTATCACATATAAAATTTAAGGTAATGATTAGAAATTTTTGTTTCCATTCCATTTATATTATTAATTCATCAAAATTATTTCATTAATAAATTCACTTACGAGTGACATAAATGGGTCATTTTAATGTCCATAAAACAATAACATCCACTTACCTAGAAGATAATAATCCAGGTGATTTTCCATACCATATAACATTTCCCATTTATTATATTTCATCACCCCTTTCAAATATAAATAATAAGGTTCCTAAAGATATAGACATCATTTAACAAACTATTTAGTTCTTATACTTCTCCCCCTAAAAGTGCAATGCTCACCACACCCAAATTTGTTGCTAGGTCATAATAGTTTAATCACACCCACCTCAAGGGGGGTTTTGAATGAGGTTGGATACCTAAATCCATGTCAATGGGAATAATGTATATCATGATTTTTCTAAATAATTGAATAATGTTTCACTAATTTTAGAATTAATGCAAGGAGAATCTTAGTTGAATCACAACTATGCATGGTATAGACATCAATACATAAATCAGAAATTTATAGACTAGCTACCATAGAGATACATTAGAGTCCTTGTTTTTTTTCATCCATTAACTCATGCAAGAGTGGATGAAATTAGATAAGTGTATCAATAATAAGAAAATATATCACATTATGTCATATTTATTTTCAATTCCATATAACAAAAACATGTGAAAGGATGGAATTAGATTGAAGATATCAGTGCTATCTATCCAATGTGATGAATCTTGACCAAATAAAATTTTTAATGGAGGAGGTATCACAAATAACACATTGAGGGAAAATGGGAGCACTCAATATAAGGGGTAGAGAGTTGTGATTTGAGATGATAATAAAAGGGAGGAGGTAAGTTATATGGAGTGATGGAAAAATGGGATTTCATCTATTTTTAAACTCTCAATTGGTTTAAAAATCAGGAACCCACCATTCACACTCACATAAAAGGGTGGAACCCCCACATTTCTTAGTGAAGACCATATATCCATAGACCATACTATCCAAGGAATCCGCCCCCTCACATGGTTAGGCTCATGTGTTAAATAACAATTATCTATCCATGTTTTTAACTATGAAACATACATACACAGTATCATATGGCAATATAGCTTCACTCACATGGTTTATCAAATGACGCAATGTTTTTTTGTGTTGTCATTTAGATCCACAAAAATATTACTGGAAAAGTAGAAATGGTACACATCAACTGTTTCTATTAAAAAATGATTCTCTAGGATATGGACAAGGCCACACTCTCTTGAACAATTACTTAAGTTTCAAGGACATTTATAGAGTAAAATGATATTTTTAATAAAAAAGGAATTTATATTTTCATCATTTAAATGAGATTTAACACCATAAATAATATAAATTTGATGTGATTGAATAGGAAATAAAAGAGTAATAAACATTAATAATCAATATATATCCCCACTACTATAACCCTCACATATAAAATTAGATTTAAATATCTTACAATCATGGAATAAATAATGAAAATTCCATAAAAATTGAGAAATAAGAATAGCTAAGTGAAAAAACCCACAATAGGTGAATAAAACAGAGAGATAAAATCACAAGGGATTCCAATGATTTTAACAATACTATATATAAAGTGACAATCAGGGATTTAACATAAAACATGGTTCATAAATCAAATACCTATCTATTTTACAAATATACCCTAAAAACATTATATAGAATCCCATTAAAACTACATAATCCATTTTCATATCAAATACATTGATTTAAAGAGGGGTCTTCTACTTAGAAACCAAAATTTAGTACAAAGGCCATCCAATTTTCTCATCAAAAAATTTTAATGTGTCATTATGGAATTTTCATAGAAGGTATAGAAACTAACTAATTATGGTAAAAGTTTTAAATACATCAAAGATCCTATCTAAAAATCAATTTTAGTTGATCACCTAAATCAAAAACAAATATATATATATATATATATATATATATATTGTTACACCATCATTGAAAATAAAAACCTAATTAACATCCATATTACACTATTAAAACCATTTAAAATATACTCATATTCATTAAATAACTATGTGGAACATATAAGATTATATTTCCAACATGAAAATACAGATTACAAGTGAAAACTCCATTATTATTATCATTACCATCATATAAATGATTTAGAAACATAACATTGATATCACCAATATTTATACTTTCAATACATGGATACTTATCAATATCAAGAATAATTTGAATTTCTAAATGAAGTAATTATATATTAGAACCTATTAGGAAGGAATTTAAGCCATGATGAAATGTTTCACCTTTGGAATAGACTATCTAAATAAACAAGAAGTCCTCCAATACAAGATAAAAGATAAAAAACCAGTAGTTTGAGCCATCCTAATCCCAATTCATATCCCTCAATGTAAATTACTATTTTAGAATAATGATAAAAAATGGAATGTTGTAAGCATATAAAATAGAAGTCATTGGAGGATGGATTCACATTGGAATCACATGGAAATCCCTAAGAACATGATAATAATTGAAGAGAGCAGAATCTTGGGGATCTTTAAAATGATCCATGAGTCTGCCAATTATATATAAGCAGGGAATGGTGAATCCTATCTTAATTAAAATATGCTATTTTTATAAAATTAAAATCATTGTGATTTCAAGAAGGACATAGGATTTGGGAAAAAGTTTTTTAAAATATTGTTCCAAATTTAATGGGGTACCTCAATAAAAAAACAAGCCTCACATTTCTTGGGAAGGTCAACATTGGTTTTTAAACAATGATAATACCATGAAAACCGTAATTCCCTCAAATATATTACCCTCAAAAAAGTGTTGCATGGATATAAACAACCATTCAAGAAAACAATGAAACACTTATAAATCCATTAAAATGTTAAATTTTCATCTAGAAAACTTCATTGACTCAAGGAGACAAAATAAAATGGAAAATAAAAAAGGAAGAGTATAACGACATGTGGGTGTCCATATTTTCCCTACTATGACCCTTTCATCCATTATAGAGATTGATGTAAAAAATTATATGGTGACCTATATGGAAATAAAAAATAGGACCTAATTCAAGGCGGTCTCCCAACTTTATAGAGCCTCAAAACCACACAACCAAAATCCTTGAAAAAGTGAAAACAAATCCCATAGATTCCATGAAATATCTAAGAAATCTTAATGAAAAACCTCATACCATAATTCCAAACTAATGAGGGGGATCTAACATGGTCTCACAAAACACATATTCTATCAAACATATGGCATCCAACAAATACTACCACGTCTTAAAACACCAAAAAACAAATAATAATTAAGTGAAACTATATCTCTTACTAGAAAAACATTAAAACCTGACATATAAAAATATAATCTACATTAAACATAAAAAATATATCTAACATTTTTCCATAACACATCTAGATATCCTATTATCACGACCCCCTCCCACCAAAGATGCCCCTCCTGAGCTGGCAATGGTGAAAGGGAGATAATGACCCCCGAGTCCCGCCTCCAGTAGGCCCCGGGTTGGCGACTAGCACCAAGGGTATGAGTTTTCACAAATATGGGAGGCATTACCCTTTTTATTATTTTGGATCGGGAAATAGGACAAGTCAACCACCAAAAAGGGAAAAGAACAAGTGTATATAAATAAACCCAAACCAAGCCCACATGCATGTTTAAACAATTTTTATAACAAGGTACAAGTACAAGGAAGCTCAAAAGTACAATGCCAAAGAAAACAAGAGAACAACAACTGCAACAACTCCAACTGCCCGACTAGTAGGGTCCCGCACGGCCCTGGTAGTCCTCATGTAAACCTGAAAGTAAACGTAGGGTGAGCATACAAGTATACTCAGTAGGGAAACCTAAAGCTCTCGTGCACAAGTGGGGAGACACCCTAAGGTCCCGTGAGAAAAAAGAAGAACCAGAAACTAACAAGGAAAAACTATCCACCCAGCCTCACTGGTCACACTCACCAAGTAACACAAACAAGTTTAGTATATATATATAGAACAAAAGAATTGTGTACCCCGCACCATTTCCCACTTAATTAGATGCTGCTCTTCCTAATGGCAAACGTCCTGACGCTACCACACTCTTCCCGCCCGCACACACCTGGGCCAAACCACGCATCCCGCCCGCACACACCTGGGCCTCACAACCACGCATCTCGCCCGCACACACCTGGGCTACAACCACTAACCCGCTGGCAGACACCTGGGCCTCATCCTGAAGATTCTTGGGAATGATAAGCCTTCCCGAAGAGTCTTGGGCGAAAGGTCGCCTCAAGCCATCACAGCCTCCGAGAGCTACCCGAAGAGTCTTGGGTGTATGGTCACCTCAAGCCATCATAGCCTATGGAAGAAGGAGCAGGAAGGAGCTAGTAACTAAGGGGGAACACCCTCTCCCATAAAATAGGATTGTTCGACACTAGGTTCTTGACATGGGTGTGGTGCGACAAAACACAAAGATACAATTATATATATACATATACCAAACACACAGCCCATCCTATGGCTTCTTAAAAAGAGAAACTGAGCATGTGCCTTGGCACTGCTACCACGAACCATGCATCAACAACCAAACAATCATCCCCCAACCCCCTTTCGGTTTTCATGTTTCATGCAATGGTTTAATCAAAATTATTACTACTCGGCTACTATCATCCAGAAAAAACCTTTCACAAACATATCCCTTCCATCCACAACCAAGGTTAGGTAAAACGCAAGCAACCACATGCCATTTCATTTACAAAAGATTATCACAACCATACAACATTCCATTATTCATTTATTTCAAAGTTCCACACATAAAACCCTTTCCACACACAAAACATTTCCGCCTTTGAAAACACCTTTTACTTCCAAAACACTTTTCATAATCAAAACACTTTTCATAAACAAAAGCATTTTCGACAACCAACCACTTCACATTTCATCCCCATCGTTTATAAGAACATTTACCACAAAAAAACCAAACCACCAACATGTTCATTATTCCAATTTTGTTCAACCGGGGTGATCACACAAGGTTTCCATTCTCATTTAATCAGCCAGTCTTTACGTGCTTATCCATTTTCCATGTTTTAACAAAACCAACCACAAACAATTCAGATATCAATTGCGCATGCAAAGGCCACCAACGGCGTTGATTTTCAGTAGGCAAAGGCCTTTCAATCCAAAATCACAATCAGAAGATAAAGAAACTGGAAGGCAATAGAAACAACACAAAACCCCAAACCCTTCTTTATCCAGTTATTATCTTTATTTAATGTTCAACTGCATCCCATGGAACAAAAGAAGAATATCCCACCCCGCATGTTGCACCAAATAGAGAGACGAAGGTAAACCCCTACCTCAAAAGGTCTCGATCACGACGCTTCTGACGACGTCCTTCGGTGTCCTCCGCCTTCGCCAAACCCGACAAACGCCTCCTAGGATGGAAGCTAGAGAAGGAAGGCCGGAAGGAAAGGTGACAAGTCCGAGCTTAGAAGCTTTGTCTCGTCGCTACGATCCTGTGGCCGCTGACGGATCATAATTCGGAGCTCGGACAAAGAAGTTGGAGGAGGAAGACTTCTTGATCATCCAAGAGTGTCGTTGTTTGGAGAAGAAGCGATTGGTCTGGAAATAATCCGTGACCCTTTCTTATATAGCCAATGAATAGGTAAAACAGTATGCAGCGTGTATTGATGAATACACGGTGTGACTGTACACCCGTTACGTGTTTTGACTGGCCAACACACGACACGTCACGCGGTTTCCACACGTTTTAAAAAAAGGCGTTAATTTTATTAATATGTGTGTTCCGTTGACCCGAGACATAACTCATAAAATGGTATCCATCACTGGTCTTAAAATGACCGTCTTAATTACAGGATTACACTTCCGCTGACGGTTCGTCATTCCGACACCATATGAAGATGTTATAGACTTTTTAAGTTTTGATCACCCAAAATAATAATAATATTATTTTATTATTATTATAATTACTTATTTATTTATTTTTATAACTCCAAATCAAACGTGATTTGGTCTCTTTCACGTTGGAAAAAAACACTCCCTCTTTTTACATTTATTTCTCTTTGAATTTTATTCCCATTAATACCTTATAATCATTATTATAATATATAATAATAATGACTTAAAAGATCCTCCTCAATCCCATGCCACCACCAAATGTGGCGCCTCCTTACTTGATTGACTTCTTTCTTTTTATTTTATTTCTCAAATCCCAGCTCTCTCCAATCTCCTTTAATGTTATTATTAATAAAATTAATAATAACACCCATCATTAATGTTCTAATTTAATCCCATGAAATTAGATTACTATAATTATTCTCATATTAAACTAAAATCATTCCATGCGACTCAAAACCATTTCATTTAATTGAATTAAATGTTAAAACAAAATTAATATAACTTACATATTCAACCCCTTTTTAATACATTTAATTTCATTAACCTCTCACACATAGTTTTACTTCATCATTGTTATTTATTGTTTTTCAATAACAATTCATCAAATTATTTTATTAACTCATCACCATTATTATTTTTAATAACAATAATATTTATGCTCATTGCATTGACTACATTAAACCACCACGTTGGATATCTGAATCCAACCATGCCACATCAATGTCGCGTAACATCCGTCAATTTAATTATTTAATTCTATTTATTTTTATTTCACACTGATTAAATTGAAACCACTTTTATTAAATTCATTCAATTTAATAAACCCAACATATTTTTACACCACCATTATTATTATTATTTAACATAATAATAATAACGAACTCACCTTTAATTTTATTAACGCACCACCATGCTTCCATTGTGCATCTTCATTTGTTTGCAATAAATATCATAACTCATTTTATTAATTTCTCATTAATATTATGAATAATATTAATAACACAACACCTATTATTATTATTCTAATTTAATTCCAACAATTTCTCAATTAATATTAAACTAAACGCCTTATTTTTTAAATTCTTATTTATAATTAAAACCCATTTTAATTTAATTAATCATGCACTTTATATCACCATCTTTATTATTTAATATAATAAACTGACAAATCATCTTTTAATTTTTTTTATAAATTCTTCTTCGTTTTTATCATTAATAATTATCATTGTTACGCGCGCCGTGTTGACCACATCGATTTCAACAAAGGAATGGATAGGTGGGGTCCGGTCCATTACATCAGATACCTCTTAAAACATTCTCGTCCTCGAGAATTAAAAAACAACCAAGAAAAAGAAAGGATCCAAACAACCACTCTGCAAGATACCTCTTAGGGCTCTTTTCATAACAAGAAACAACCGACAACCCTAATTATGTAAGTTAGGAATTCCCTCTCCTATGTCGAGATATTATCCGCTTTAGGCGGCACTGACTCTCCTGCACGGGTTTAGTCGCATCCGCATTAATGTGTCTCGATTAAGGACTGAGCCTTCCCACTTCCATATATTAGGATTTTCCAACTTACACTGCACCCAACAACGTACAACCCACACACTGCCCGGACACATGGCTTGAGGAATTCCTTCTACCATGTCGAGATATTATCCGCTTTAGGCGACACTGACTCGCCTGCACGGGTTAAATCGCATCCACATTAATGCGTCTCGATTAGGGATTAGGTCTCCCCCTCCCCACATGATAGGGATCTTCACGTACATTTAAAGAAAAGCGGGAAACAACATAGCATTAAAACTCACAAAAACAAGGTCCAGGCCCAGAGAATGAGCAAAAGAGTTCCAACAAAGGAGTGTGATGATCTTGAATTTAAACAAAACATAAGTGAGAGAATTTAAGTAAAACCAGAAACATCTCTCTCGATCTCTGGCCTTGCTAGGGTTGCCACTTCTATTGCGTGAAACTGTCTATGTCCCACTCCTCTGCCGTTCTATTGACGTCCAGGTGCCATAGTTGATCGGTAAACAGGGAACGCCTAAGCCCAAGTAGTAATAAAAAAACTCAAAGTTTTAATTATCATTTTATTTCAATTTCTTTCCCAGAACACCCAAATCAAGTAAAACAAAAACATGATGATGTATGTACCTTCCCTAGGGTCTCTACCCTGCAATCAATATAGTCTCACATGGTCGTTCGGTAGGCTCAGAGTCCTTGCATCGGATCACGGGGGGCCCTAAAATCCCGTGTCCTAGCCGGCCTTCCCTGGCCAATGTCACACACCAAGATTAACGAACACTGTTGCCCTACCATCCCATGCAATCCTCACTGTTCCTAACTCCAGACTCCATCCTATCTCTTAACCTTCAGCCTCTGATACCATTCTATCACGACCCCCTCCCACCAAAGATGCCCCTCCTGAGCTGGCAATGGTGAAAGGGAGATAATGACCCCCGAGTCCCGCCTCCAGTAGGCCCCGGGTTGGCGACTAGCACCAAGGGTATGAGTTTTCACAAATATTGGAGGCATTACCCTTTTTATTATTTTGGATCTGGAAATAGGACAAGTCAACCACCAAAAAGGGAAAATAACAAGTGTATATAAATAAACCCAAACCAAGCCCACATGCATGTTTAAAGAATTTTTATAACAAGGTACAAGTACAAGGAAGCTCAAAAGTAAAATTCCAAAAAAATCAAGAGAACAACAACTGTAACAACTCCAACTGCCCAACTAGTAGGGTCCCGCACGACCCTGGTAGTCCTCCTAGAAACCTGAAAGTAAACGTAGGGTGAGCATACAAGTATACTCAGAAGGGAAACCTAAAGCTCTCATGCACAAGTGGGGAGACACGCTAAGGTCCCGTGAGAAAACTGAAGAACCAGAAACTAACAAGGAAAAACTATCCACCCAGCCTCACTGGTCACACTCACCAAGTAACACAAACAAGTTTAGTATATATATATAGAACAAAAGTATTGGGTACCCCGCACCATTTCCCACTTAATTAAGTGCTGCTCTTTCTAACGGCAAACGTCCTGACGCTACCACACTCTTCCCGCCCGCACACACCTGGGCCAAACCACGCCTCCCGCCCGCACACACCTGGGCCTCACAACCACGCATCTCGCCCGCACACACCCAGGCCACAACCACTAACCCGCCCGCAGACACATGGGCCTCATCCCGAAGATTCTTGGGAACGGTAAGCCTGCCCGAAGAGTCTTGGGCTAAAGGTCGCCTCAAGCCATCACAGCCTCCGAGACCTACCCGAAGAGTCTTGGGTGTAAGGTCACCTCAAGCCATCATAGCCTATGGAAGAAGGAGCAGGAAGGAGCTAGTAACTAAGGGGGAACACCCTCTCCCATAAAATGGGAGTGTTCGGCACTAGGTTCTTGACATGGGTGTGGTGCGACAAAACACAAAGATACAATTATATATATACATATACCAAACACACAGCCCAACCTATGGCTTCTTAAAAAGAGAAACTGAGCATGTGCCTCGGCACTGCTACCATGAAGCATGCATCAACAACCAAACAATCATCCCCCAACCCCATTTAGGTATTCATGTTTCATGCAATGGTTTAATCAAAATTATTACTACTGGGCTACTATCATCCAGAGAAAACCTTTCACAAATATATCCCTGCCATCCACAACCAAGGTTAGGTAAAACGCAAGCAACCACATGCCATTTCATTTACAAAAGATTATCACAACCATACAACATTCCATTATTCATTTATTTCAATTTTCCACACATAAAACCCTTTCCACACACAAAACATTTCCGCATTTGAAAACACCTTTTACTTCCAAAACACTTTGCATAATCAAAACACTTTTCATAAATAAAGGCATTTTCTACAACCAACCACTTCACATTTCATCCCCATCGTTTATAAAAACATTTCCCACAAAACAACCAAACCACCAACATGTTCATTATTCCAATTTTGTTCAACCGGCGTGATCACACAAGGTTTCCATTCTCATTTAATCAGCCAGTCTTTACGTGCTTATCCATTTTCCATGTTTTAGCAAAACCAACCACAAACAATTAAGATATCAATTGCTCACACAAAGGCCACCAACGACCTTGATTTTCAGTAGGCAAAGGCCTTTCAATACAAAATCACAATCAGAAGATAAAGAAACTGGATGGCAATAGAAACAGCACAAAACCCCAAACCCTTCTTTATCCGGTTATTATCTTTATTTAAAGTTCAACTGCATCCCATGGAACAAAAGAAAAATATCCCACCCCACATGTTGCACCAAATAGAGAGACGAAGGTAAAACCCTACCTCAAAAGGTCCCGATCACACCGCTTCCGACGACGTCCTTCAGGGTCCTCCGCCTTCGCTAAACCCGACAAACGCCTCCTAGGATGGAAGCTGGAGAAGGAAGGCCAGAAGGAAAGGTGACAAGTCCGGGCTTAGAAGCTTCGTCTCTTCGCTATGATCCTGTGGCCGCTGACGGATCGTAATTCGGAGCTCGGACAAAGAAGTTAGAGGAGGAAGACTTCTTGATCATCCAAGAGTGTCGTCGTTCGGAGAAGAAGCGATTGGTCTGGAAATAATCCGCGACCCTTTCTTATATAATGACACCCATCATTAATGTTCTAATTTAATCCCATGAAATTAGATTACTATAATTATTCTCATATTAAACTAAAATCATTCCATGCGACTCAAAACCATTTCATTTAATTGAATTAAATGTTAAAACAAAATTAATATAACTTACATATTCAACCCCTTTTTAATACATTTAATTTCATTAACCTCTCACACATAGTTTTACGTCATCATTGTTATTTATTGTTTTTCGATAACAATTCATCAACTTATTTTATTAAATCATCACCATTATTAATTTTAATAACAATAATATTTATGCTCATTGCATTGACTACATTAAACCACCGCGTTGGATATCTGAATCCAACCATGCCACATCAATGTCACGAAACATCCGTCAATTTAATTATTTAATTCTATTTATTTTTATTTCACACTGATTAAATTGAATCCACTTTTATTAAAGTCATTCAATTTAATAAACCCAACATATTTTTACACCACCATTATTATTATTATTTAACATAATAATAATAACGAACTCACATTTAATTTTATTAACGCACCACCATGCTTCCATTGTGCATCTTCATTTGTTTGCAATAAATATCATAACTCATTTTATTAATTTCTCATTAATATTATGAATAATATTAATAACACAACACCTATTATTATTATTCTAATTTAATTCCAACAATTTCTCAATTAATATTAAACTAAACGCCTTATTTTTTAAATTCTTATTTATAATTAAAACCCCTTTTAATTTAATTAATCACGCACTTTATATCACCATCTTTATTATTTAATATAATAAACTGACAAATCATATTTTAATTTTTTTAATAAATTCTTCTTCATTTTTATCATTAAAAATTCTCATTGTTACGTGCGCCGTGTTGACCACATCGATTTCAACAAAGGAATGGACCGGTGGGGTCCGGTCCATTACACCTATGGTCCTGAGAAAGATCTCCCATACATTGTGCATCCATAATATCCCAATCCACATAAAAACAAATTAATTGACTCAACTAGTGGAACAACCATGAATTATTTAAACTTGTAATTTAGATTCTTCCTAATTTCTAAACAATGAGTATCTCAAATTACTATCATAAAAAACTAGAACAACCTGTACACTCAAAAGAGATTCACCAGAGCAGTGTTTTACCAAAAAACTCACAATAACATTAATCCAAAAAAAAAATGGTTGTCTAAAAACTGAATTCATGTCCTTCACAAGAAACATTTCCTAAAATAAACGTACACTATATTCTAAAATCAATACTGCAATAGAAACCCAAAATATCAATCAAATTACAACCGAATAAATAATTTTCCAAAACATGTATACATTTTTAAACATATCAATATCAATTAATCTTATAAAAATTACAAAAAAATCCAAAGATGACTCATATTACAAGAGAGGATTAAAAAACATGGATCCTTAAATTATGAATACATATAGTTCCCTAGGACCCCACACTCTATGTACACATGAGACTTCATCTTACTTTGTGGAAAACAAGAGTTCTGAAATGTTTCACCCTTATATATCTACATTCTAATATCTGACCTTCTTCTATTCTTCACATGATGAGTTACAAAAATTTAAATTTGGCAATTCGAGTAAATAATATATAAATTCCTTCCTAGACTTGTCATATTTATCTGGAATGGATTCCGTGATGACATCCTAAAAGGATTTTGGATGAGAGATAAGAAAAGTTGAACCAATGACCAACATTGAGAAGTTATAGACATACTCTTAACCTTTTTTTCACCATAATGAATTATCAAAATTTTGAGATCACTCTCTACCCTCATAGAATCATGATAAATTTACCAAAATAAAGTCATTTTGAAAAATTCCCATTACATAAACCTGTATATATAAAAGGATACCATTGATTACCACCATTCTTGACATGATATTAAAATTAACCTCACCAAAAATATCACCATATAAGACTCAAGTGTCCTTAGAGAATTGATGATTCCCTCAACCCTTCCCAATAACCCCATAAATTATGAGTAACATTAATCCCCTAAATAATAAATAATCTACTAATTCAATAATTTTTTAATGGATTCCATTGGTATGTAATGATCTGTGTCTATCAATCTACAAATATTGTTTTTGGATGCAAAATCATAAGAAACTCATTCTTTGAGATGACAGATATCTCCATGCCGATCATACTCCCAAAAAAATGTATACATTCTTCATTAAAAATTCACCATTTAGTAAAATAATAAATATAATACCTTAATTATATCAATTCATATATCCAAAAATAAAAAAAATACCATCATAATTTAGTTGTAAATCCATGAAAAATTCATTGTAACTAAACAAATCAATTCTGACCAAAGAAAGGAATCCTCTATTCCCAGTATCACCCACTTCTCTATGGTATTTCAAAAACACCCCACACCATGGTGCACACTTATGAAGAAATTACACAACATTTTAAAAAAAATTAAAACATGGTGGAATTCATATATCCAAAACAAGGCATATAAGAGAACTTTGGTATTTCAACATCAATATTTTTCAAAACATTTATCATTTTGAGAATAAGAAAATTCAATGTATCTTAATGAAATTAACAATACGATTTAATACCTCTAAAATTACAATATTAAAACATCATAATTCTCCAAATTAATTTTTTTCCAAATTCAAAAATATAAAAAAAATTATACAATAATTTTCATTGTAATTATTGTAAATTTTTATCTATTTTACCTAACCCATGAAATCCAAATTTCAATAATTAGGAATTTCACAAAAACCCTCTACTCATCCCCCAAAACAAATATTCCAAACCAAACATATTTAATAATATAAAATGTATCAAATGAAAATTATATTCAACACATATAAATATAATCTATTTCAATCAATATATCTCCAATAAGTGATAATATCTTCATGAGACATCTATAATGAAAAGGTGTAAAAAAATACATCATAGGAAGAAAAATAATTCTTCAAGGTTTGGCTTGGTAGGTGTATAATCTCTTCACCAACCATTTCACTAGAATTGTACATGTAAAATTCCCAAACCACATTGGAATCATATGATTTAATAGGTCATGCATGAAATACCTTTTGAGTAATTAATCTAAAATATTTTCCCTAACAACATTTGGTGACAAGAAAAATAATTAACGTAGTCAATGGGTATAAAAAGAAAAATAATTCACTCCTAAATCCATTATAAATGGAATAAAAGTATAATTAACATTTTTAAGAACAACATCCAATGTAATCATGAGAATATGAATAATAAAAATACTTCAATACACTCCATACCCTTCGGTCTCAATACCTAAAAACTATAATCTTCATTCATCCAAGAAATCCATAAATACAAAGAGTGATATTCAAGAAACATTGTCTCTCACCAATAAACCAAGGCTCTCTGATATAATGTTTTAATTATTTGGATGCATGTTTGATCAAACCTTACTCCAAGACATGTTTACCACATTTCTCTAAAATAATTAATGATCCCTTCAAGCTAGAATCTAATTCCTAGACATCATAAGAAACCCCTTTGAGAAAACAGTTCAGTCATATATGATTTAAATGAAAGAAAAAAATAGCTCATATCTAAAATTAGCTATCCATATATTAGATATATTTAAAATATCGTGTATCTAAACACAAAATAATTGGGATTTTCTAATAATTCATAAAAACCACACTAATTCACCCTATTTTTAAAATTAAAGAATTTCATCATAAAAAACAACATAACATGTCATCCAAATACAACAAAAATAGATGAAAATAAATCTAGTTATTTTCATCTTTTATAATAAAATTATAACGAAAAAACGCTATAAAAAGAAAAAATTCACTAGAACCAACCTTTAGTTTCCCACCACCTCCTAACTCACCAAAAAAATACATAATAACCAAACCCAAATCTACATTAAATAAATAATGAGCCTTTAATATATAGTCTTAATCAAAATATCTAAAATGTTCTCAAAAAAAATATGAAACTAATTTCATCAAAAAATTACTAAATAATAGTATAATAATTTATCTTGGAAGTATGATTTCATTTATAAAGGCATGAAAACCCAAAATCGATCAAAAAAATTAATTTTCAAGACAATTTTTTTGTTTTGATAAATTTAAAAAACACCCTTTGAAAAAACATTACTGGACTAAGTCATTTTCAAACAAAAACATAAATTTTTAAATCCACATAAACACCCAAATAAGATCACCATTAAATGAAAAAATATATTTTTATCCTCTTTAAAACTCATTTTAATGGAAACAACTCAAACACAAGGCATCAGTCGTTCAAAAAGTAGGAACCAATCATCCAATGAGAGGGAATGAAGCTAATGATGATAAGGATTCCAGTAAATATAATCAATGGAAATATATAATCAATGGAAATATATAATCAATCATAATACGATTATCCAATATATAAATAACCATTCAAGTATTGAGAGTGGAATGTGATCTACTCTAGGATGCTAACATTAGAGCCAGAAAAACATTTTCTATTTACCACAAATTAGATATCGATATAGATAGATTCTAAACAGAAAGGAATCCATATATCCAATAGAATAATAATATGAAATGAAATCCACTACAATAAATAGTTCCTAGAATTACAGGATGTACCACATAAGCATGTATGAAAACATTTGTAACATATGAATGAACCTCCGACTTAGTACTGTGGTTCTATTGACCAAAAAAATATTATTGTGAGTTATCACACAATAAAATATAAACACAAAATGAATAATAAATTACACTCCCACACCCATATTGTCCTATAATATAACACCCCTTTACATATCATTCATTTGTGGAATTAAAAAGTTATATTCCCTATTAGGGGATAATAAAGCATTATTTTGTGTTAATCAACCCCTGCAATGGGAGGAGAAAACCAAGGGAAAATCAAGAGGGTTGAAAATAAATAAATAATACACTATATATTGTTCCAAATAACACATTACAAGTAATAATGCCTTTTAATTCTATTCCAATCCCATTTAATAATACAACACTATAATTTTTTTTAATAAATCCATTTCGACAATATATAATATTTTATTTCAAAATAGACTGGAATATAAATTGTTCTTTATTTTTGAAATAAAAACATAGAAAACATGGTATCTAGTTTTATATAAAATTATTTGTATATATCCATTAATTAATTTTCAAATTTTAAATAAAATCACAATCATTTAAATAAACATTTTCAATTCCTCAAAAAAATCCTTTAAAAAAAATATTGAGGCCACTAGCACAGTATAAAACAAATAACATTAAAACATTTTTTCACCTATTTACAAACAAAAAAAACATTAAAAATACAACATACGATATGAAAGATATTTCTAAATTATTAAAATGAAATATATAAATAATTATCACATAAAAACACTACATTTTAAACAAGATAATATGGAATTCTAATGAAATTCCTTTTATGAATACTCATACATTATAGAAATAATTTTGAAACATAAAATTGATATAAAATATGTTCATAAAAGTTTTAAATAGATAGTTATAGTTGTCACATAGAAATTGAATTACAGAATGATGAAACTATCTTGTTGGAAAATGAAACTAAGAATAAATAGGATTCCGTTAACATAGACCACCCGAGCAAGAAATTTGACCTCCACTACAAGCCATTGGGACCAAAACCCTAGGATTGACCCATCCTAAACCCAATACCATGATTATATAGCTAAACAGGGTTCTGGTAGAAGGAGGAAAACAAATAAATATTTATGGACCAATATAGGGTAATGGATGAGGGATTTACCCTAGAATATATGGACATAAACATGAAAAAGACATGAATTGAAGAGGGAAGAAAGGTGGATCTAATTTTTTCATCCCAAGAGTCATAGAAATCAAATGTGGGGACATGGGGGAATGAAATATTGATTTGGAAATGGAATTTTGTAAAAATATATTTTTTGAATTTCTAGATATTCTCCTCAGTTTGGATGCATGGGTATTCAAACCATAAGCCATCCATGTAGGAGTACCACTAGAAAAAAATCTACAATCATCCAGGTAAGAGACAAAAGTAATTTAAACCCTTCCATGACCATTATAAAATTATTTTATCCTTGTTAGTACCAAACACAAGGATACCATATGATTATGGTTAAAGATTATGCTAAACTAAGAAATACCCTAGAAATATCTAGAAATCCATATTTACAACCCAAAAACAATTATCCCTCAAGGTGACTTAGTATAAAAAATGATAAATCTAGTTAAGCACTAATGTGGAATTTGGGTGTCACAAATACCTCCCCCCCCCCGCCATGGAGCTTTCAACCTCTATAAATTCATTGTAAAAAATATAATGAAAACGGTAAAAAAAGATCCAATAAAAGAAAAAATCAAGAAGACATCATTATATGATCCATCGATGAAACAAAATAATGATAAAACTCCAAAAAATAAAAAGCCACCCAAAATGACTCCTACACATCTCCATTCACAACATAATCATGATCCTTGTACTTTCTTGAATCTGGTTAGGCATTCCTTAGACTAAGAAGCTGACCATGTTCAATAAAACTTCTGAGATGAATTCATGTTCCTCTTGTATTAGAAACTAGAACTGGGCCTTAAAGCAATCACATTGGGAACTATTTTTCTCAATAAACAACTATGATCATTCATAGAAAACCACACATCACATATAATAGAAAATGATCATCAATACATGCATAAATATTATATAGATACAACTGCTATGGAATAATATATATAATAAATACAAAACCAAAATTGAACTATAAACAACCCAATATTCTTGTTATCTATTAGTTACCACCAACAAAAAAACCAACTAATTACAAAGAAAACCAAACTAGACACCTAATCATGAAAAATGTATTTTCTACCAATGTTTAGTGGTATAAGTTGTGTTTTAGCATACAAAATCGTAATATGTAATCCCCATAGAGTCCATAAATTTCCATTTATGGAATAGTCTTTAAACCCAAGTTTATTTTACATATTGAAAACATGTTTTATCATTTAAAAATCCAAATGCACATTTACCAAAAAAATATAGTTTTCTAAAAAACTCACACAACTAACTTTTTAAAATTGGTTTCTCTATTAAAAATACCAGTTTTACAAACCCAATCCCAATGAAGAATACCAAAAAGAAAATAAGAATGGATTCATTGAAAATGAATGGAACCAAAATAACAAGATGAAATACTAGAAAAATGGTACATCCAAAATAATGAATACCATAAACATCATATATATGGAATAACGTACTGATAGAAAATATCAAGAATTTCCATAAAACTTTTGAATAATTGCATGGATGTAATAAGTTTAGACTCACTAGCCAGCCTATGGAGAAACTCCATAGTCAATAAATATTTAGAAGCTCTAAACTATCCAATATAGTGGCACGCCCACCTGGAATCTTAACTAATATAGGAATACAAACTTTTCTAATAAGGGATGATTATAAACCATCACATTACCCTCCATATGATGATGATGAATCCCATGATAATATTAAATAAAGAATGGGGAGGTCCTCAAACACATGGCTCAAACCAATAACGAACTAAAACCATGATTTCCTAGATGAAACATTAATACCATATATGCGATGACCCCATCCTCGAAGGATACACTATAGAGGATCCTATCTCACAATAATCCATTCACAAGTTCCAATGAGGACATCACTTCTAATGAGTTTCAAAACCACATTCTAAACATTTTAAAAAAACAATCACACCTTCACAACCCATAATACATTAGAAAAATAAAATCAAATTCAGAAACATAAAGCATAAAGGAAATATTCCAAATGGGACATCATATAATTTTCTATTAAAACCCTTTTCAAAATTCCAAAATGCTCATGTTTTTTAGGACACATTTAAAACCACAATTTAGATCCATTTGGGGATCAAGGAACCATTTCAAATGTTTAATGGATATTTTTTGAACCATTTTCAAATGATAAGGGATTGATATGGGAAGGGTTAAGAGGTAGAACATTTTGGAAATCATTATTTTATGAATTAAAGGGAATCTTCATGTGTGTGACATTCATAGGTACTCTTTTTGAATCTATGGATATGACCACATCCAATGGAATAAATTTACAATAACAAAGGTGTTCCCAACAACAATTTCAAGGAACCATGACATGAATTCCACACATAACACCATACAAAAAAGTAACAAAAAACCCACAATTCTCCAAATACTATTTCACTAGCCACAAAGACATAAACATGGAAAATCACACTCTAAAAAAACCAAAATACATTTTAAAAATTCTATTGGAATTTTACAAAATCACCATGCATACATTTATATATAAGATTAATTAATGAAACATCTTTTAAATCCATATCAATAAAAAAATCACAATCATAAGTAACTAATTTAGAAAATAATTATAAATTCTCAATCATAAAATGCTCTGATTTGAAAATGAAATGGATGGATAAAACTATCTTAGGTTGAATAATCACACCACTAAAGAAAAAATCCACAAGAAATACACTTCTACTAGGAATCGAAACCCTTGAAAATAAAACCCCCAATTTTACACCACCCAGTGTATCCAAATCAGTCCAATATGTCCACTATGTTTAGAGTAGAAATGGAAAATATATTAAAACCAATAGTGAATGAGAGGGAGGCACTAACCTTCTAATCTGGGTCAAGAATCAATAAGAAACAACGATGAAATCCAATTTGTTGATTTTGGAGGATCCAAAATGATACAAGGGAGGCATAATGTTTATAGGTATTGATTTGGGAAATAAAAGGGAATAATCCCAAAAAAAATAGTAATTTCAAAAAATAACCTTCTTTGTGTGGGTTGCGTGTTAAGTTCGAACGATTATAGAAACTCTATGAAAACCATTAAATTCTCCACTATCAATAGTATCATGGTAAGATCACATAGGCAACATTATTAGTTAATAAATGTTCCTTAACCTTGTGACATGTAAACACATAGTTTTGAAAGTTAAACTAAAAATTCTCTTTAACCATGTGACTTAGAAAATGACTGCAGACATACCATTATCACCCCAAAAATCATTAAACCCCAGGGGATAAACCATAAACAAATACACCGCATATAGAAGTGGAAATATGGTTGTCACATAATCCTAACGATGCTATCCTCCCATTCCTTCCACACTAACCATGAATAGGGAAAACCCACCCAAATCCTCTAAAACTCAATCAAGTAATCACCAGAACCTCAACGAAAAACATAATAGTAATTATCAAGAATATAAAATAAGATTAAAATTAAAGAAATAAATGAAATCCAAAGTGATTGTTTGAAAATTATTCCCAGTATAGAAACATTTTCTCCAGATGATCACCCAGCCAAATGATAACAAGAACTCATTGGAAAAAACAAATTGAATCCAAATGAATCCACAAAATCAGGGTGAACCTTTTCAACTCAAAATGTAACACTCAACTAGATCAAGAGAAAATCATAACATGAAGAACCACATGAGAACAAGATATTTCTATCCCCATAATAATAAACAAGTAATCAATTCTCAACACTTGGATCAAGAAGATCCCATAAGAACCAAAACCCCAAACATTGGAGAAACCCAAATGAGCAACCTGAACCAAATAGTATAGTAAGTTAAAAGCCATTAATTGTAGAAGACAATAACATCTAAAAACTGATAATGAAAATGGAACAAAAAAATTTTAAAAGGTGATATAATCACACAAGAAGGAACAATAGACAATGGATCACAAAAAAAGATTCAACATTACGAATTTCAGAACAAAAAAACCACCACAATTCATTCCAAAAAAGGGAAACGTGAAAGAGAAAAAGAAACCAACATCAGATTACATAAAACATACCCACTACCACATTAGAGACCTAAGATGGGACAAAAATATTTCCACACCCATCAAATCCAAACTACATGCAATATTCATCCTGAGGACTATGGTTGGAGACCAGATGCCTGAAGTGTCCACTTACTCACAATTAGGGGCTAGAATACTTCAATGAAGACTTGCTCTTCTATAAGATCTAACTGGAAAATGTTCCTAGGTGAACCAGATGACCAAATTTATGATATAATTTTCAATTATTATGACTGGATTTCTTCAAATGACAAAACATGCCACACAAGAAGCACATGAATATATATTCCTATAAGCGAGAAGTAAGTACCGATGAAGGAGAGTTATCAAAAATATGTTTCTTAAGGGGAAACATCTACGAAGATGAGATTCTTTCATAAGGTCCAACATACACAGTTGATACTCTAGAAATCGACTCATCTAAAAATTCCTCATCCACTAACTTTTTGAACATAACTTTACTAGATGAGATAAATTGCTCCTTGATCTCTGGTAAAAGAACCAAAACAAAAAAGTGGAGCTTCCAATATGTCATGTGATTCCAGCTCCCGATTTTTTTTAACTAACTCATTTAAATGATAAAAACAATCCTTCACTATTTCTTGGCCATATTGAATAATCATGTGCTCTGAAACATTCTACACATTCACCTCCTCATCTATAAACCATCGAATAAAAGTGTTCTTAAACACTTCCAAATCCATCCATCTTTGAAATGATGATGGGACCATCATCTTCCATTAATCCAAATATGGACCCTCAATCAAAAAAATATTACATATTCTCAGAGATTTACGAGTTCCCAATGACCTAAACACATATATTACTTCCACAATCCCCTCAACATCTTCAAAATTATCTTTACTACCATGAAAATGGGGAACAACAAGAATGGGATTGACTCTACCACACCAATTAGAATTTGGGGAGAACAAAAAACTAGTCAAGTCCCATTGGAAACATTTGGTATCTTTCTAGGATGAATACCTTGAACTACATGAAAAAAGAGAACCAAAATCAATATTCCACCAAAACTCAACTAAAATGTCATCTCTAGCCAAAACGAATAGATTACAAACAAAACATCTCAAAAAAACCAGACATCCTATTTTTCAATGAACACTATTACTATCCCAATTTTGAAAACCCTACATCATTAAAGTACACATCCCAAATATATCAGCCCATTTTCTAATCAATCCCATAAATAAAATTTATAAATTAAAAAAATTACCCTACTTAAAAATGTCTTCTCATTTGAAAACAAATTTTCCAGATACTATTTTCATTTTAAATTTCCACTCACCTTATCCAAGACAAAAAGTCAAAAAATCTCACACAATTCTCTCAGAATATAGAACTAATAGTGTTGAATAACCTGACAAAATAGTTAGTGGGACACACCTTATGAACTCCCCGACTACTAAGAGTACCATGAACCATGAACTCAAATTCCACATGGGTCGCTATTCTATGGGAGATGGTATAGGATCACATCTATTTCCATTTCCCACCTATACCCCAATAAACAAGAAATAAGACTCAAATATCAGACTACTAGGAGCTCTCGAGTCCCATTATTCCATGTTTCTAATCTACCAGACAACCAAAATAACAAATGTGTAATCAGATTCCATTTTTTTATTAACTGGGATGAGCTGTCATTAGATCCAAAACATGCCCCAGTTCAAGACAAAACTTGGGAGGCATTCTTGATCCCCCTGGGATGGTTACAAGCATTGGTGATCAATATTATCAATGTCAGAACTCTATATCCCAATAAATTAACTGGGTTAAATAAACCAAGTAGGGAATAGAACCAAAAAAATGAACATTAGTAAATTAATAAATAGGATCAAGATACAATTGATATTGAACAAAATAGAAAATAAATACAAAACCAAAAATGAACTGGACCAAACTTATTCTCAATTTGAAATCTTGGTCAACCCATCCACAAGGCCAACTGACTGTGAAGAAAACTAAACTTGAAAACTAAATATGTAAAATAGATGAGGTCTAGAAAAAACAATTGGAACAAGTTGGGCGTGAAAATATAACTGTTCGGTAGGTAATCACCACAAGTTACATACATTTAATTTCAAAAAATAGTCCTTAAGTCGTATTTTGAACTAAATTTAGAAAATTTGTTTTATCATTTCCTAATCCAGTCACATCTTTCCTTGAAAACACACTTTTCTAAATAATACACACCTATATCTTTTTAAAAATGGATTCCAATTTAAAAAAAATACTAGTTTAAAAAAACAAGACACCATGATGAATCCAACCCAATCCATAAGGAGGTAAATACTATAAATGATTGGAAATAGACCAAGTAGGTCAAATAATATAAAAATTGTATAGACACAATCTATATGATATTAGTTAATAAAGTAACTAGGAAAAATAAAAAATAAGAACAAACATTAAGATAGATATTCTTGTGTACTTCTTAAGCATCTATTGATGAAATCCCTTACCACATTTAGTTCAGTCAAACCTTTCAATGTATGGTGGACATCCAATGTCCAGATAAAAATTGATGTTCTGAATTAGCGAATCCTATTGATCATCCCACCTAGCTTCTCAAAAAATATAGGGGGTACCAAAAAATTATAATTCTGGATGATAAGAAACCATTATTCAACCCACTAAATGATTCACAGGAATCGAATGATAATAGTACACATGGAATGAGGATGTTCTCACACATATATCTCAAACCCAAAATATATAGCCTACGTGAATTCCCAACCAAAACCCCACACCACCCATGTTATGGACCTATCATCGAAGGATACACCATAGAGGTTCCCATATCGTAGTAATATATTCATAATGTAAAATTGGGCCATCACATAACATGATTTTAAAAGAAATCCGAAAATTTCAAAAATACCGAACATGACATCATACCAGATTAACTTTCAAACCATATTTTTGAAACCTAGTTGAAAACATAAAACATTATCAAAAGGTTCCAATTGGGCCATTATCTAATTTAGTTATCGTATAATTTTTTAAAATATCAAATAGTACCATCATTCAGAAACACATTTGAGACCATAGTATAGAACCATTTTTAGATCAAGTAAACATTGAGAAACTGCCCAGGGTTCTCAGAGAACAATTTTGGGTAAATATGTGCTAGACTAGAGTAGTTGAAAGAGGAATAACATTTAGGAATTTTTTTCTAAAACAAATAAAATATTTATATTTGTGCATATCCTTTGGTTTACATCATTCACATATGTATATGACCACATATAATTTAATATCCTTATGAAACCAATGGTGTAACCAAAACCAATTTTAATGAACCATGACATGAATTTAACTCATATAACCAACTAAAAAAGTCACAATAATCACACAGAAGTATCAAACAATAATCAAACATTCCATCATGACATAACGATGTCCAATTATACTCTCAAGAAACCCAAATTCATTTTAATAATTCCTTTGGAATTTTAAAAAAACACCTTGCATACATTCATATTTATGAATAATTAAAGAAAATCCTTTGAAAATTGTTTCAACCATATTTTGCAACATAAAAAACCATAATACATCAAAATTACACATCACAATCATATGAAACACATTACGAAATTAATAATAAATGTTAATGTATAAAATGGTCTTATTTGGAAAGGAAATGTATGGAAACACCCACCACAAGTGCAAGAATAATGTTGCCTTAGATAAAATATAACATAAAGTCACTCCTACTATGACTCAAAAACCTAAGAATGAAAAACACCAAATTATAAAACACCATAGCTATCAAAATTAGAAATAAAATGGAGACTAGGTTTTGGGGAGAAAGCTAAAATGGATCAAAAACTAATGGAGAAAGGTACGAAAGACCTAAAATATTAATCATGGCGATGAATCACTAAGGAACTACATTGAAATCCACTTTGAGGAGCTTATATTAGATAAACAGCTTCCCAAGAGTCATCCAGGTAATGGTTTTCAAATGTGTAAACCCATAGGGAGGAACCCCAATTAAAAAGATTGATAAATTTTAAAAATACACTTTTCAGTTGACTTTCATGGATATGTGACAACATTAAAAAAAACTATATCCAAACCAAGAAATTACACATTATTAAGAGTTATGTGGGATTCACACATAAGTTTCATGGTTAGTTTAAACGTTCAGCTTAACCATGAGACCTATGCACCCATAGGACACATGAATTATCTAATTGTGCACCTTATCCTTGTGAACAGAAAAAATTCCCCAAAATCCAACCTTCCCTCCCCAAAAATAGACTAAATCAAGGGGATAAGCTATCCTACAAATACAACCCATATATAAGTGAAACTAGGGGTGTGAAAAAAATCCACAATATTCCATTTTCACCTCATAATTTTCGCATTATCAATGAATGGGTCTAAAAACCACCAAAATCCTCTAAAAATAGTCTAATACTCACTGAAACCTTGATCAAAACCTTAATAGAAATGTTCAAGAATCTAAAATATGATAAAAATGAAAATAAATAATTGAAAACCAAAGTTTGGGTGTGATATTACAAAAATTATTAATAATATAGGGAGGCTTATCATGGTCTACCAGCAATTTGTAATTCCTATTCCATGGGTAAAAAGAAGAAAACTAATGAGGGTCACGTCATTAAAAAAACCAAACAACCATGATAGACTATCACTCTCAAAATCAATGTAAATCAAAAACCAAGTAACGAAAAACAAAACAAAAACGTCCTTAATGGAACAAAATTGTCTCTGACCTCTTTCTATGGCATGCATATACTCAAGTGTCAAGAGTCTAATCATCCTTTCATAGGGAATTAATAATGACATGAGCTTGAAGATAACTTATATAAACTAGTGAACCACCCACCCATTTAAACCTATAATTCACCTAATATATCACACCATATTTTTGAAGAAAAATATATCCCTTTAAATAATTTGAAATATATGTTACCTGGATTTAAAACTACACTGGGTTCAAATGAACAGTGATATAATATTAAAATATTACAACATTACACTTATCACCCTGCTGGTGGATTTGTGTTCATGAAATAAATATAGAATTATTAAATATATAAGTTCTAAACCATTATAAAATAAATTCATTGGTAATCAAATGATTAAAATTTAAAAAATAATTGTTATTTGAAAATAAAATGTTTTTTAAAATTTATTTTCATTTTTTTAATGAGGGAATTGTATTTTAATTAGTCATTAATGGTGCATTATTAAAATTAATCTTATACTTAATATATTAAATAAAACTTTTCTCAATCTTTGTTAATATTTTTCTAGGATAGAGATACTAAAAAATAGAGTATTTTTCTTAAAAATAGTCATTTTATAAAAAATATATTTTTCTCATGTTTTTCAAAATTATCTTCAAATTATATTTTCATAGTATATTTATTTAAAATAATGGAATTGTTTCCTTATTTATAATCACGATGTTATAAAATAGTAAGGAAGAATTTTTTTTAAGAATAAATAATGTGCTAAAATTTTTGACCTCAATTAATGTTAAATCAGGTTAATATATGTTATAACTGTGCGATTATTCTTTAATGATTCAACCTAATTCTTAATGGGTGATTGTTATTCGAACCATGACACCATGGGAGATTTTTTTATTTAATTGGCACATTAATATATAAATTCCAATATGTTATTTAAATTACTGAAAGCTTCCAAATAGCAACAAATAAGTTTTATATATCTATTATTTGTCCACATAGGGAAAATAGTATGTTATGAATGAATCGAAATGTCTACACTGAGCATAATAATCGTATTTTCATTTATATATAAATCCCAATATGTTATTTAAATAAATTAATTCTACTAAATGTCACCATATAAGTTTTAAATATCTATTATTTGTTCACATGGGGATAATAGTATGTTATGAATGAATCAAAATGTCTACATTGAGCATAACAATCGTATTTTCATTATGAAATTTTATTTATAAATATTTAGTATTAAATAATTATCATAAATAAATAAACAACACTGAAACATTATTTATTCAATTAATGAAGATTCAAAGTAAATTATATTAAAAATATTAAAATTTATTAAATATGTTTGAGTTAATTTGTGAAAAAAATAGATTAATATGACATATTGTTGTAATTTTATAAGGATTATATTTAAATTTTTACCTTTTTATTTATTGCATTTATTTAAAATTAATGAATTTTGTGAAAATGGAAATTAAAAATATTTCATCAAAATATTATATTATTAAATTTTAAAAAAATTATAAATACATGAAATAGGATGCATAGGATATGATATGGTTGAAATTTTTATAAAATGGAACCACTTTAGTCACTTATTTACAATACATTGAGAATTCTAGTTCTATCATACATGACCAAAAAACATTCTAAAAAATTTCATAAGAAATATAAAATTTAAAAATAAAACCCAAACTTGATGATAAATTATTTGATTATATTATTAAAAAACTATACTATATTATATTAAAATACATAGCCTTTTTGAGTGATTTGGGTTGGATAATGTCTTTTTCATTTAATCTCTTATGAAATTCTGTATGTTTCCCTCAACTCTATTATAAGAGGGAACATCCTCACTCACTTTTTTATAGAATATTGAGAATTCTAGTTTGACCATACATGAAAAAAAAATTAAAACATCATAATAAACATTCTAGAGGTTTATTTATTTCCAAAATCGACCCTAGGATCCACAAGAGGATATCTATTAGTGTTATTACAAATGATAGGTAATCGTCTTAACATATAAAATTATTTTTAAAATCTTGTTTACCTACATTAAATAATTTTTACTTATTGGAAATATATAAATTTATTATCATAGATATATTGAATATATATTGTGATTAATAATTCACTGTTATCCACCGTCTTTACCATCAAATGATATCTGAATGTGTCGATCATGTGTATATATGACATAACATCATCATGTAGCAATAAAATTAATATTACATGATGATGTTTCATGGAAGGTTATAATGATGGATTTAAGTTTTATATATAATATATATTCTATAATATTACATTGGATTAATAATATCACTTATAACTTCTTTCCTTCAACTCTTTTGAAAATCGATAATTTCTCTCGTATGTGCAGACTACCACCTCTATGAAGAGATGTAATTTGTTATTTATTTAAATTATATTTGGATGGACATAAAGATATATATAATTATTTTATAAGATATATATGATGTAATTTGGATCATTTAGTAGTTAACTATTATTTTCATATATTTTGTTCCATCAGTTGAAAAATGAAATCAATGTTCATTCGTACGTATAACCTACCATCTCTTTCAATGATGTAAATAATTTTATATATCTACTTTTTATGATTTATTATAAATATATATATGAAATATATATTATTTTTATACAATTTTTAAAATTTTTCATGGTATGGGAAAATGATCAAGGTATAATGAGGAGGACTACCTAACAGAAATATACATCGAAAAGGAAGTCATTATCAAAACATACAATGATTTTAATAAATAATTATTAATTAAAAACTGAAAGTATATTATAAAAAATTATTAATCATTTTATAAATATGAATAGAGTGATGGAATAAACATATAATATATCCATATTTATTTAACAGCATGTTTGAATGAAAATTATGAAATGTGAGACTTGAGATAATGGATTGATTTTTCAATCCTTCATTAATCAAGATTTTTTTTACATAATTTACCATTGAAAAAATTATATGGCCCATATATGATGAATCCATTTCAATTTAATCTCCATTTTTTATTTATTATGTATATATTTTTTCTTTTTATCATCAATTTGATTAATTAAGAGATCAAAATATTTAATTTATGGAAAATGAATATTATTTCTCACATTATTGTAATGTAATTTTTCTTCAATAAACATATTTTCTAATAAGGTATATAAAAATTATTTAATGATAATGATATGCAATTTTAATAAATTTTCCCCATGTTATACCTTTTTACAAATAATATGTATATTCTTTTAACTATTTTTGGAAATCGGTACATTTTAATTTTTTTTTAAAATAATGATTTATTTTAATATATACAGTATTAATGTAATTTCACTGGGTTATGAGAACTCATGATTTAACAATTTACCTATCATATCCAACAGTAGTTTCAAAAAAAATTCATATTAATTTTGGAATTTTTTAATTTTTGAAAAGTTGTTTTCAAATGAAAATGGTATTTTCCTAGATAATTTTTTAATGATATTTGTATCTATTTTCATTAATCACTGAAAAAACATTTGATATTACAATATTTATCTGGTGATCTGATCCAATTATACCAGAACACTTCATTCTCTACACGGGTTGTGTTTATGTTGTCGAGAAGCTTATGAAATCACTTTTTATGGGTTATGAACAGATTTGATGAAACATGGGAAACATTTTATTTTTTTTGGGGTATGATGTTATTAGATTATTAATGTTTTATGATCTTGTGGACCACATTTGTATGAATCTCCTTATGTGATGCTTGTTCCCTTTATACCCCTAAATATAAATGTGTAGCATATTATATCTCTTGATAATGTTTTGCGATACAAGTTGAAGTGAATATTCATTAATGGGAATGATGTCTTGGGGCTTGATCCCCTATAGTAAATTGGTGTTGATGGAAAATATGATGGTATTTCTAGAAATGTGTAATGTATGAAATAGTTTCTATAAATTTTATGTTTCCATAAAACATTATTCCACGAATATATTATTTATTATTGAGGAATAATGATTTCTCATTCTTATGGTTCATGTATTTCGAAATGTTAATGATTAATACCATAACTATGGTTTATAATCTTTTTCTAATAATGTATGAACATTTTATGGTATTTTCATTACTTTAAAACTTTATATTTGTCTTATTATTTAATATTATCACTTATTGATATATCTCAAGCATACCATTGTTGAAAATCTAGTCTCACCCATTCCTATATTTCCTCTCATAAGGTAATGGTGACTCTTTTATATAGTGTATTCTTATAAAGTGTGTTTTGTGGGAATATTATTATTTGAAAATTTTACGATCTATCATAAAAAATATTTTAATTATATCCATCAAAGAAAAAATTATTCTACAGTTATTGTGTAGATCAAAATTTTATGTATTTAATATTCATCTAATAAAATTTTATTTTCGTGCATTAAACTATTTGTCCGCTGTAGTTGGTGTCAAGGAAGGGGTTATTAAATCCTTGCAGAATAGGGTTTTAAAACATTTATGAACACCCTCTATATATTTCAATGTATTGGATAAAATTTGCATCTTTTGATAATGACCATGAATTATATTAATTAATCCTAATGTATTTCAAAATAATTTTTCACTTTTTAGACATTCGATAAGTAATTTGTTTAGGATTATGGTGTTTTCCACTATGAATATTGTTACTATATCTATGATTTTACGGTTTTAGTCATAGATGTATCCTAAAATAATTGGGTTAATATATAAATTTATGTGTAATGCAAATATTTATCACCGGAGAAAAAACTTCTATGAGAGATAGAATGTAGAGTCTTGTTGTTATGTTCATTAAATATTCTCATGGTTTGAATCATGATAAGATTAAAATGTTCTATATTGGGAACAACATACTACTGATTCATTCATGATTCAAAATTAACATTCCTGTAGTTGATTCTCATATAGTCTTGTGTTTCTTTTATGGGTTAGGAACATTGAGGAAATATTTTATTTCAATGGTTGGAATATGAAACATTTATCCTATATAGTTATCATCTAGAAGGAAAATCAATTAATTGTTTGAATGTTATTTATAATAATATGAATGTCGATAAAATTTAATCTCTAGAATGTGATATGTTTATGCTGATATTCTTCAATAAGTATATTCCTCATATTCTACATTCGATGACAGTGTATGAGTTCCCTGCTATAATGAAAAGGGATGATGGGTCTATTGTTACCTATGAGGTAAAGATTACATGGAACGCAAGTTATTACTCCAGTGTAATTATAATATCTAAAATTAAAATTTATTTATTTTTTTTTTTAAATAATGATTCTAAAAACATTTACTTATAATAGATTTTAGTATCTACCAATGTATCATTTGATGTGAACTCAAAGAAAAAATGAAAATTAGATATTCACACTATTCAATAGGTATTGATACCATATGGAGAATTTACTCCCAAGAAAACCCAAATATAACACTTTTTAGAAATAAATTCCATATATATACATGAATGTAACATGGGATTAAACAACAAAAAATTTTTTATGGAAATGGAGGTTCATTAAGTGTGTCACTATGGGTCATAATTTCTGTGAATTTTAAATGCGAATAAATATTCTAGCTAAGGTAATTAGAGAAACTAAGACTCCAACTAATGCACCACCCTAACTCTAATGATTATAATGAAACTAATATGGACACTGTGATAACATGTTCATGAATCCAAATATTTTTTTATGATCATCATCAACAACATTGTAATCCCAAATATAATGTCAAATCATCGACAATCATGAATGTGAATGTGGTTTATGAGAATAACAGGGTGAAAGGTACACTTATATGCAATAATATGACAACTAATGTCTTATTTGAATATGGATCTACCCATTTTTAATATATAATGAATTTTATAAGGGTATAATTGTATCACCTAAATGATTATATGTCATGTTATCCATGAAAAATCCAAATGGTATGATTGTTACAGATCATATCCATAGTTCCTCTCTAATTGATGTATGTGAGATAGTTTTTCCTGAAAATCTTATGATTATCCCATTATCTTAATTTTATGAGATTTTAGGGATGTTTTTATAATTACATGACCATAAAAATTACATAAACATGAATTAAATGGATAATTCACATTGAGGATCTTTTCAGGATTAGTGTTTTTGAGAATTATGTCATAACATTTACAAAACAACATGAATATTACATGTTGTCAATTCTACTCAGTATCCATTTTTTACATAAAATAAAAACTCATTGAAAAAAGAGTCATGTCTAGTTCCATGTTTTAGACAGCATGACTTTTACTTGATCCCATCATTGACCCTTATTCATCTTTAAGTCATATGGAAAACATTTCAAAAACTAGGGATGGGAATAAAAAACTCAGTAAGGGATATAAAATAAGGAATGAATACATTATCCCATCAATAAATACAAAATAAGGAAAGCATACTTTTTAATCATAAAAGACCTCATGAAATCATAAGATTTATGAATAACATATTGAAATCAAAAATCATAAAGGTAACATACGGCTTAAATAACATACATATATTGTAACTATCACAGCTACAGATGGAGTCACATTTCGAAAACCCATCATAATATATTACCTAAATCTCTTAAGAGACACATTATGGTTTACCTCCGTCACATTACCCAATGTATTGAAGATCAGTCTCGGGCTCACCCACCCTAGGTTTATCACAGAACCACCCATAAACAATGCCCAAGACCCATAACATATTCATAACACATAAGATAAACATAAAGGAAAGATAGTATTTCCACATTCTAATCATAATATTTAATTTCAATATATTGACATAAAAAATACATTATCAAAACCATATTCAATACCAAAATACATAAAATATTATATGGTATTTATTTTCCTTTTAATTTTTTTTGGCTTGTTAATGAAGTAAAAATCAAATAATACTCGCGACGGCGGAAAGGTCGTTGTCACCGCATCCGTTAAAAAGGAACATTCTTTTTTTTGAAGTTTAGTAAAATTATGCATAGAAAAATAATCCCATTGAATGAAAAGAAAATTCAAAGGTATTTATAAACCATATAAAGAAGGTTGATAATAAAACAAAATACACCTCAATGAATGGAGATTGAGACGAAGTCCCTTACCTTGTGTCCAACATGACTAGTATGTTCCATGTTCTTCCTTAAAAATAAACATAAGTTCATATATAATTGATTCATAATCTATTTAATGTTTATTTGTAGTATTATATCACTTATTACCTTTCAATAACAATTAGTTAATTATTGGAGTTCATATCAGACATTTTGTGGATGTTCGAATTTGAGTTAAAATGAACTTGTTATAATTACAATTTGTCAGTGTTGTCAAAACTCCATTATCTCCCAATGATATTAATGATATAGATTTCATATATATCATATATATCCAGTGTATATATATATTTATAATATTACATAACATTTGGAGATAATAAATGAAATGCACTGTTCATAGAGACGGTAAGCCGTACGTACGCATGAACGCTACTTTCATTTCTATTTAATATTTAATGGAATGAAAACGTAATGATACATAGGAATATTTTATTTCCATTATAATATCATATGATATATATGTCACAAAATTATATTAACTCCTTCTTTATACGTTCCATGTATGTCATGAACGAATCATATCACCATGAGGGGCCTGTAGTCCACACTTCCTCCAATGAAATTATCGTATTTACACGTATTCGAAGCCATACAGGTATGTTTGTAAATAAAATTAAAGAAGAATATAGAAAAAAAAACTTAATATATATCATATATAAATATAGTTTCATCATAATGGACACCATGAGTGGTGGTAAGAGATAATTGAACAATCATCATTTTGTGAGGCGTTAGTTTTCCATTCACGGAAACAGTATGTTTTTCACTTCTTTGATGGTGGTGTGTTTAAGTGTAGTTATAATCCTTCTCATAAAAACATCCTAATATTTTTAGGATACTGTATTGTTGTAAAATGAATTAATAAAAAGAGTTTAGTGGTTGGATATATAATATAAAGCAAAATAACATAAGAGAAGATGTTATCATTAAATCGGGTAACTCCCTTTGGTTTGAACCAAAAGGGTTTCTAAAGTGCTTTATGCCTATGGTGAGGCTTCTAGAATGAATATGGGGATATTGTGAGATTATTATATCATAGGTTGTACAAGAATTGTTTTTGGGAAGTGTGAGTAATGAGTTAGAAGTGAGGGATTTTTATAAGGGAGAGAATGGGCTCTTTAGGAAAGTTTGAAACAATTATTTTATTTTTACCTCATATTCAGTTCCAAAAGATCAAATAATAGTTATGATCAATGTATATATGACTAATGGACGAAATAAAATAATCCAATAACAATTTTACTGGTTTTAGATATTTTTTTTTAATATTTATAGTCTTATTTATTTATATAATTTATTAATGAGGTAAATATTGTATCATTATTATGTCATAAATAATTTAATCTATTTGATGTCAAAAAATTAAAAAAAAATATCATGATGTAGGAACTCCTTTTATGTTTCCAAATAATATATATAGTAGAAAAGAAAACTTATATAACCCCATGTAAAAATTTATTTACTAAATGATATTTTTTATGTCCTTTTTTTCTTTACATTAAATTAATTAATATAAAATGTCATTATTACTTCCATGTGGCTCCATGGGCACTCCAATTTGACCCATGGAAGACCATGGTCGGATATGTACCAGAAAATTGGATTAGGACACAAGTTAGGGTAATTTAATATTATTATAATATTATATTTTACCATTATTTACTATATTTATCCTTTAATCATGGTAATTAAATATTTTCAAATGTAAATATTTAAAGTGCCTAAAAATAAAATTTACCTATTTAAAAAATTTAGACCCAATGATTGCGAATATGGAATCCATTTTTCTAAATTCAAAACACATAAGTGGTAGAAATTAATTTAAAATTAATTCCAACTGTTTAAACAAATAGCGCGTTTTTATGAAATAATAACTATCAAAATATTGATACTTTTTTATGTCCAATTACAAAATTAAATTACTTATAATTACCTACATTAGATTAAATGGTAAAAATATATTCTAATTTCACTTTAAAACCAATTAAAAAGACAATATAACCATATTAATAAATTAGATTAAAAGGAACTTTCGAATTAAAATAGATCATTTTTCACTATTCTTTAAAAAAAGTACATTATTAGAAAAATACCAAAAATTTACCCAAAGTAAATTTTGATGTCTCGAATCAAAATAAGAATTTTATTTTGTAAAATATAACATTTAAAAGTGAAAAAAATACTATATTTAATGATGTTTCTCCCTTAAAAGGCGATAAATTGACCTTTTAGTGAATGTTAGAGTATTTATGCTTAAAATCAAATTCGTTACTTATTTTAAGCCTATATCTTTTATTGGATAAATTTAAAAATATTCAACACACATGTATAAAAATTTGTAGTTAGTTCTATTCATTCCTGATAATACAATAGCTAGGCGTTAACTAGCATTTAAAATAATAATATTATATTATTAGGGTGAAATGTATGATTTCAAAGAAACCCATTGTTGTGTATCGGGTACGCCATTGAACATAGCATCCGAATTAAAGTGGAATTAATATTTAATTCACAAATATTAATAAGTATAAAAATTTTCATCTTCTTTATTTACCTGGTATGTTACATCGTTCCCCCCTTTTGGGAATTGTGTCCTCACAATTTTAAAACTGGGATTGGAAATTTCATTAAAAGTCCCACATCAGAAATGATTCGGTAAAACTATCACTTTAATATAATGAAAGTTAATTATAAAGTTCACCTGAGATAACCCATACTCGGATTCCATGTAGGAAAACATGAATATAGAAGAGAGAAAAAATGGTCATGTTCTGATGGAGAGTTGTAGAAAACATGATTAGGGGAATGTTAACCACCAGAATGTCAGAAAATTATGATGTGTTAATCGGTCTTTGATTGCATATTAGGAAACATAAACCAACAATATTTTTGTTTTACATTACTTTTCATAATTTTGTGGAATTAATTTAATATATAGAATAAGAACATAATGAAATATACTTACATTCAAGTAGAGTTTCATCATTTAATACATTTCTACAACAAACTAATCTTTTATCCAAACTAGGAGCATTCAAAAAGTCTTGGTCACATCAAAAGCACAGGAATCATATTCTAGAGAATCACATAATCCACAAAAGAAGAACTATATATTTCCTTTGTCTTTAAACATCAACTAAAAACAAAATGGTTAGTATGAGATCATATAATCTCCAAAAAACGATAATCCTTCATAAAAAAATACTCCACTTAATCATTAATATTCAAAAAAAGTACCCAATGTTCAAGAAATATCATTCAATTCATAATTGTCCTTAAAATATTCAAAATAATCTAAACTAAGATTGAAACCCAAAACTCAGATGGATTTAATCTCATAGTCTTCCACATTAAATCCTAACATTTATCTCCAAATACCATTGACTACTCTTATAGTCTCATACTGAAGTACAATTTACCTAATCACATATTCTCAAGGATAAGTTAGTCATTCCGATAAATAACCCAGATATCCATATTCCCAAAATAAAACATAAATTATTTCAAAAATAATATTTCAACAATTACCCCACAATTTAAATCCCATAGAATTCCATTTTCCATAGGTATATATTGTTCTCCAAAAGAGAGAATGTCTTTTAAAATCACTTTTGTTACATAATCACCAAATAATTTTATTATACTAAGGATATCCATATGATAAAACATAAGATATTAAATCAAGTAATTATTGATCAATAAAATCATTTAACTAAAATGAATATGTTAGAAAAACCTGGGACTTCACGTAGTCTAGTGGTAGGCGATAAATCCCAATCACACTTTGGTTGTCGGTTCGATTCCCATATCTTTGTCCGACACGATGGGTTGTCACACGGTCTGTGTGTTGTACTTTTAATAAAACACAAAAATAACCCTAACATGTTTTTTCAAAAATATATTCCTTATAACTCTCATTTTCATCCCAAGTCATTATGTTCTCCAGATCATAATTCATGATATCTTATATATATTGTCATTTTTTTAATTTCACCACCATATGATAAAATGAAACAATCCCCAGAATAAAGAACATCATACCATGATCATGGTGTCCACATGTTTTCATCATTATCTTGTTCATGTAGGTAGAAGGTCCATGCATTGTAACAATGATTTAGAGATCTTTCACAATAATTTGTTTGCTTCATCCAAATATACCTTGTAAAACTTGGGTCATATGGGTGTTCATAGAAAAATAGTTTAGGAAAATAATCATGTATGACATATAATTTCAAAACATCTGATAAAACATGATATCTATAAAATTTTCGTACCGAACATGAGTGGAAAATTTCAATTAAAGGTCCTTTTAAAATGCCCTAAGTATGTTATGAGAAACGATATTGTAAAAGAAAATATAAATATGTTTCCCAAGGTTCTCCTTATTCAACACCACTTTCAAAATCATAATATGCTTCAAAACCTTGTGATAAGGATAAATATTTGAAAATCTCTTGAAAATATTTATTATTCTTGAAAATATGAGAATATTAGGAAAATAGGATTTGATTAAATACAACCCATGATCCACGATGATATGAGGGTATAGTAGAGGTGATTGATATCTCAAACAATTTCTTGAAATTGAGTTGTATGTTATAAAATGTTTCAGAATCATCCGAACCTGGATTTTCAATAATTATTGCAAGAAAGTCATCAGGAAGAGATAGGAATTTCATTTGAGATCCTTCTACTTCTATTTGTATCATATTTTCCTTGACCTGCAAAAACTTATAAAAAAGGATTTAACTGAAATAATAGACATTGGGTCTAACCATGTGTTTAACAAAAACTCTTAATCCCTAATGTTATCTAATCCTCCCTCTGATACCAACTATAAGGACTTGACATTAGACATTATATAATCTAGAATTAAATGGATAATTCACATTGGGGATCTCTTCAGGTTTAGATTTTTAGAGAATTAGGTCATACCATTTACATTACAATATGAATATTACATGTAGAGAATTCTACTCAGTTTCCATATTTTTCATTAAAATAAATACTCTTGAAAAATTTGTCATGTCTAGTTCAGTGTTTTAGATAGCATGACTTTTCCTTGATCCCATCATTGACCCCTATTAATCTTTAAGTCCAGTGGAAAACATTTCAAAAACTCGGTATGAGCATTAAAATCTTAGTAACGGATATAAAATATGGAATGAAAACATTACACCCTCAATAAATACAAATCAATGAAACCATACTTTTCTATCATAACATACCTCATGAAATCATAATATTTATGAACAATACATAGAAATCATAAATCGTAAAGGTAACCTACAGTATAAATAACATACATTATAGCTATCTCAACTATAGCGGGAGTCACATTTAGAATACACATCATATAGTGTATTCCCTAAATCTCTTAGGAGAAACATTAACGTTAACCTCTATCATGTTACCCAATGCATTGGAGAGCTATCTCAGTCTTACCCACCCTACCTTTTTCCCAGAACCACCCGTATACGTAAACAATGTCCATGAACAATAACATTTTCATAACACATAAAATAAACCTAAAGGAGAGATATCATTTCCACATTCTAATCACAACATATAATTTAAATATATTGACATAACAAATCCATTATCAAAACAATATTCAATACCAAAATACATATAGGAGTATATGATATTTATTTTCCTTTTAAAAACATTTCAGCTTGTTAAGGAATCCAAAGATCACATAATACTCGCAGCGGTGGAAAGGTCGTTGTCATCGCGTATGTTAAAAATTAAAATTATTTTTTTTATGTTCATAAAAACGCTTAATAGAAAAATATTCCCTTTGAATGAAATGAAAATTAAACTGTATTTATACTCTATATAAAAGAATGTTCAGAATAAAAAAAATATTTCTTAATGAAAGGAGATTGAGAGGAAGCCCCTTACCTCGTGTCCAAATTGACTGTTATGTTCCTTTCTCATCCTAAATAATAAAATTATATTAATTTATACTTGATTAATATCCTTTTTAATGATTATTATTAATTTTAGATCACTTATTACCATGCAATAATAGTTAGTGAATTATTTGAGTTCTTATCGGACATTTTGTCAATGTTTGGAATCTGAGTAAAAAATGAACTTTTTATAATTACAATTTGTCCATGTCGTCCAAAATCCATTATCTCCATAATGATATTAATGATTTATATATCATATATATAATATATATCCAATATATATATATATTTATTATAGTTTATAATATTTGGAGATAATAAAGGAAATGCACCGTTCATAGAGACGGTAAGCCGTTCATACGCATGAACGCTACTTTCATTGTTATTTAATATTTAATGTAATAAAAACATAATGACACTTAGGTATATTATAATTCCAGTATAAAATATCATATGATATATTTTATACATAATTTCATTAACTCCATCTTTATTCATTCCACGTATTTCAAGAACGAATAATATCACCTTGAGTGGGCGGTAGTCCGCACTTCCTCAAATGAAATTATCGTGTTTACACATATTAGAAGGCATAAAAATATGATTGCAAATACAAATTACAGAAGAATATAGAAGAAAACATAATATATATCATATATAAACACAATTTCATCATAATAGACACCATGAGAGGCGGTGGGAGATAATTGAACAATCATCGGTTCGTGAGACATTTGTTGGAAATTCACAGAAATAGTATGTTCTTCACCCATTAGATGGAGGTGTGTGTATGTTCAGTTTTCATCCTTCTCATAAAAACATCCTAGTATATTGAAGATACTATTTTTGTTATAAAATAAAGTAATAAAAAGATTTTAGTTGTTTGAGATGTAAAATAAATCAAAAGAACATAAGAGAAGATGTTACCTTTAAATCAGGTATCTCCCTTTGGATTGAACCAAACGGGTTTATTTAACTTCATTATGCCTAAGGTAAGGCTTCTAAGAAGAATATGTGGATCTTGAAAGCTTATTGGAGATGTATATGTACGATCCAAAGTCTTGATAAGTGTGATGAATGAGTTAGAAGTGAGGGATTTTTATAAGGGAAAGGAGGGGCCCTTTAGGAAAGTTGGAAACAATTTTTCTATTCAAAACGCATCTTTGGTTTCAAAAATTCAACTAATATTTACGATAAATTTTAAGATGACTCATGGTAGAATTAAAGTAATAAAATAATAATTATATGGGTTTTGAATATTGTTTTAATATTTATAATCATATTTATTTAAATAATTTATTAATGAGGTAAATATTGTATCATTACAGTATCATAAACATTTTAATTTATTTTTTGTCCAAAAATTATAAAATATATACCATGATGTAGGACGTATATTTAGATTTTCAAAGAATACTTATATTCAAAAGGATAACTTATATAACTCCTTGTAAAAATTTATTTATGAAAAGATATTTGTTTATGTCATTTTTGTCTTTACATTAAATTAATTAATATATAATGTCATTATTACTCTCATGTGGCTCTATGGGGCCCCAAATTTGACCAAAGGATGCCCATGTTAAGATATGTATCAGCCAATTAGATTGGGAGACATGTTTGGGTAATTTAATATCATTGAAATATTATATTTTACCCTTACATATTTACAATTTAATCATGGTAAATAAAATATTTACTAAAGTAAATATTTAAAATGTCTAAAAAATAAAAGTTTCTTATTTATGCAATTTTGACATACTGATTCCAAATATAGAATCCATTATTCCAAATTCTAAAAATTGTAGTTTCAGAAATTAATTTAAAATTAATTCCCACTATTAAAAATAATAGCGTGTTTTTAAGAAATAATAACTATCGAATGATTGACATTTGTTTGTGTCCAATTTTTCAAAATTGAATTACTTCCAATGACCAAAATTATATTAAATGGTAAAATTATATTCTAAATGCACATTAAAACCAATTAAAAAGATAATATAACCATATAAATTAATTAGATTAAAAGGCATTTTTAAATTAAAATATATTATTTTTCATTATTCATTAAAAAAAGAACTTTATCAGAAAAATACAAAAAATTTACCTGAAGTAAATTTTGACATCCCAAATCGAAAGAAAAATTTTATTTTTCCAAGAATAACATATAAAAGTGACAAAAACTATATTTAAATATGGTTCTCCATTAAAAGGTGGTAAATCGACCTTTTAGTGAATATTAGAGTATTTATGCTTAAAATATAATTCATTACTTATTTTATGCCTATAATTTTTTTTGGATAAATGTAAAAATATTTTAAAACATTTATAATAATATAGTAGAGAGTTCTATTCATTCATACCAATACAACAACTAGGCGTTAACTACCATTTAAAATAATAATATTATATTATCAGTGTCCAACATAAGATTTCAAAGAAACTCATTGTTTCGTATCGAATAGGCCATCGAACATAGCATCCCCTTTAAAGTAGAATTAATATTTAATTCAAAAATATTAATAAGTATGAAAATTTTCATGTTCCTTATTTAACTAGGATGTTACAGTGTTGGATTTCATTGTAATGATACCATATCAATTTCAATGGATAGGTAGTCACATTTCATATTAAAATTAATATTTTAATCATTTATCAATACAAGGATGAATATCAAAATATAATGTAACTTATTTCCATATCACGTGTCTTAATTAAAATCCATGAAGGTTATCTATCTCAGATGGTTGGTTAGAAAATCAAAATTAAGGATAACCAAATTATACATGATTTTTTTGTCTTTCGATAAGAATTAAATTGTCTTTTACCTAATCGTAAATTTATGATTGGGATAGAAATCATACTTGTTGATATTCCTAGTTTGAATATCCCTTATATAATGGCCCCAATTTAGTTAAATAAATTAAATGAAACCCACAATGATAATATTGATAATGGATATATGCACCCTAGTTCATCACCATGGGGAGTGCATGTTATGGTTATTAAAAAAGAAGATGGTTCAATGTTTCACTACATTTATTATCAAGAACATAACTAGTTAAATATCAAAAATAATTATCATCACCCCCAGATTGATGTCATTCAGAATAATGTATATGGATATTAATTCCTTTCAATGATTTATTTTCATCTTATATATCATCAATTGAGGTTCTAGAAAGGGGATATACCCATGATTTCCCTTCATATATGTGATTGAAACTATAAATTTATAGTTATGTCCATTGGTCTTACTAGTTCCCTAACTCTCTTCATGTTTTTAATTAAAAAAATATTTATAGATTACATTTATTAGTTTTTGGTAGCATTTATAGATAATATTTTTTGTATATTTAAATAGACTATATTATCATGAAAATCACTTTTGGATTGTGTTGAAGACCCTATAGAAGGATATGATTTATGAAAAAAATTACTATGTGTGAATTTTAGATTCAGAAAGATTCATTAAAGGGTTATATAATCTCATGTGATTGTATATTAGTAGATCCTTAAAAGATAGATGTTATTTGGAGATGTCATAGACCATCCATGAAAACTAAAACCCATATTTTTTTAGTATTATCACAATATTATTGATTTTTTAGATATTTCTCATGATTATATAACACACGTACAAATTTGACAAATAAATGGGTTATGTTCTTGTAGATGGATCAATTTTAGAATATTTTCAATGACATTAAATGAAATATGGTTAGTGAACCTATAATTATACTATCCAATAGGGGTGAATGTTATGTGATCTATTATGATGCATCAAATAAGGAACTAAAATTACTTCTCATTAAAAATGATATGGTGATAGCTTTTTCCTTAATCTACTTGAATGATCCTTTGAAATTTTACCCAAATCATGACTTGGAGTTAGATGTGTAATGTTTTCCTTGAATACAAGTATGAATTATCTTTTTAATGCATTGTATGTTATATATATTTATCACAAAAGATTAAAATATATATTCAAGGATAAAAAGATGAATTCATGCGATAAAGTATTGTTAGAGTTTATTAAATATCATGACTACTCAATACATGTCCCACTAGGTAGGATAACATGATGGAATGTGATTTTAGTCAATAGAAATATGCTAGCCACTCAAATTTGGGGATCCTAAATTATCAAATTTTTCTAGATTTGAAGTTTATGGATATATAAATTTCATTGCGGAGAAATTTTATCATTCACATATAAATTTTCAGCCATACATTCATATGAGGATTAAAGAGTAATAAAAGGAATATATAGAGCTACAAAATAATGTGATAAATGTTCCTGAGATCATCTATGATGGTGATGGAATTATATGGTTTAGAAATAAAGGTTTTGTGCTTATAATACATGATTTAAATAAGGGTGTATTGAATGAATCTAAATGTCCCTAATTTTTTTTAAAAGGTTGGGGCCGAAGCCTCATTTTTATTATTGAAACAAATCAAATACCTCTTTAACTGGGTAGAGGGAGACCCATTACATAGCACGAAGGCCCAGTGGGCATTTAGCCCATTACATAGCCCGTAGGCCCAATTTTTTGGCCAAAATCTCATTCTGTGAATAGTACTGCTACAGTACCCGCTCTGCTGCAGTACCCGCCACCGCTACAGTGCCCCTGCCGCCGCTACAGTGCCGTCGTTTCAACAGTATCTCGGCTACTACAGTAGACCTATAGTAACCTGCGCCCAATGGGTTTTGAACCCCCATTTTCCATATAGAATTATGGGGTGCTTACCACTAAGCCAAACCCCAACTACACTAAATGTCCCTAATTATCTATTAATAATTAATGTAAAAAGATGTATAGAGACCTGAATGAGTATTTATCATGGAACAACATGAGGTGTGTTATTGAAGAATTAATTTTTCAGTTCATGTTTTGTTAGTATGTTATATTTGTGTGATACATTTCTATGGGGATTTTAAAACCAATAAAAAATTTCTAATGGAAATTTGAAAACATTACCAAGTATTTGGTCATCATACTCTCAAACAAATCTGAAGGATTTAATGTAATATGGGTTATAGTAAATTAAAATTGATATTCAGAATAATTAATTTAAATATGAAATATTTATCTCTTGACTATATTTGTTGAATATAAATTAAAGAAGTGGAAAGATTCCAGGGAGTACCACATTCCATCCAATGTGATTTGGATCCATGGATTACCTCTATGGTTAGTAGAATTAATTACCAATATCTAGATACATAGTTCAGTTTATGTATAGAATATTATCCTCATATCTATTTTTAGTTAGAGGGAAAAATTAAAATCTTATTGAGTATTATGATTTCTTTTTTTATTGATATCAATCATGTTTGGGATGACCACCTTCATGAATTCTTCATTTATCATTACAATAACATACACTCTATAAATCATATGGCCTCTAATGATGCCCTCTATGGTATGAAGTGTAAAAAATAAAAGTGATGGGAATTTTTTTTTGAGAAATAATGATATTAGGATTAATTATAGGCGAGGAAATGATATATAATGTCATAACTATTCAATAGAATATCAATGAATCTATGAGTCAACATAAGAGTTATACTGACAATCATCGACAAGATCCAGAATTTAAAGTTGGTTAGAAGGGTTTTCTTTGAATGTTTTCCACGAAATATGTTTATGAGATTCATGAATAATAGAAGGTTGATACCCAGGTACACTATCCCCTTCATGATTATTTATCTTGTAATTATGGTGGATTATCTGTTTTGTGCTTCCACTAAACCTCTATAATGATTATTACATGTTCCATGTATATATTATAATGAAGTACATACAAAAAAATATTAAATGTAAGAATTAAAATTATATACCACTAGATAATTATCTTTAATATGATGAATAACTATTAGAAATCAGGTATTGTATAGTTAATGAGCTACAGAACAAGATTACTCGGATGATTAATGATCTCTCAAGAAACCAAAAATTTGAAGAAGCAATGTGGGAAAATAGTGACATAATGTACAAAAGATATCCTCATTTATTTCTATCATTGTGATTAAATTAATGTTCATAAATAATTATTTTTTGTTTTAGAATGTAAACCCCATTTATTTTTGAGAAAAATATTTCCCTTTAAAAATTTCGATTTCAATAATAGATTGCGTTGCATGTAACACAAACTTTAAAAGAACAATGATATACCAATGAAATATAATTATGTTATGTTAAATGGAAAGACATTATATTTTATAGTTTGAATAAAATTATGTATATAATTAAACATATATGGTCTATAAATTTATAAAATGAAATAACTTCTTATCAAAATATTATTAATGAAAATAAAAAACATGTGATCATAAAAGTGATGTTTTTTCTGATTTTTTTTTGCAATATATTATTATTAATTAATTTTTGGAGAATATTTTAATGAAATTCATATATTTTATATTAAATAAATAATTTCTTACATTAATTTAATATTTTTCTATCCATGGGATAAGAATAAAATGAGTTTTATGTTTAAAACTACTTTTCTTTCTAAAAAAACAATTTTCATCATGCTTAGACAAGAAGATATTAATTATTTTCATCCACAACATGGTATTTAATTTGATAAAATTGATTCCGTGTCTATAATTAAGAGGTTTTTAATTGATAAATAGGCACCTATTATTTTTAGGATTAGTAAACATGGTAAAATTTATCAGCTCGATAAAGGGAAATCTGTTTAATCGTGGTTTAAAATTAGTGATAAGGGTATAATTAATTATCCATATTCTTATTTAACGAAGGAAATTATAACCTTATCACCTTATTATCATATTTTTTGGTTTAATGTAACTATTTCAATTAAAATTACAATATATCATTTAAAAGTAATATACTTAAAATATTTCACTCTCTTTGTTTGAAATATATATTATTTTTCCACATAGATAAAAAGTATTTTTTGGATGAATGAAAATATATAATACTATAATAATAAATTTATTTAAATTTAATTATTTTATTTCTAATTTTATGGTATCAAATAATTAGCTTCAATTTTAATACAATGCCAAAACTGAATTAATTCAATTAACGGAAATATACAATAAATTTTATTAAAATTACACGATGTGAGATAATTTTATTTATTAAACATATAAAAAAATTTACTAAATAATATATCATATTACATTGGTTTTGGATGATTATATTCAAATTGGAACATGAAATTTATGTATTTTAAATAAAATAATATTAATTGTGAAAAAATGGGTATTAAAAATATTTTATAAAAATAATATATTATTTATTAATTTTAAAAAATAAAAAACATTAAATAGGAGGTATAGGATAAAATAATATCCATAATTTCATTACCTGCCCATTTGTGATCCAAATTTATCCTTATATGTTTAAATATAAAACATTTAGGGTGACAAGGACGTTACTACCGTTTGGGTTAAAATTGGTTAACTATGTTGTAAATTAGATAGAAAAGATTTAAAATGAATCCAAAACATATAAAAAATATTACGGATTATGTAATTACAATCCTATAATATCTCATACAAAAATTAATATAATTTTTAACACATTTGGGAAAGTTAATGACTGTATTATAATTTAATCCATTGAAAAATTCCAAAAGTCCCCTTATCTTAATAATAAAAGGGAACCTCATCCCATACATCATTAGAAAACTATAAATATTATTTCATGGGGAAAAAAGGAAAAAATACCATAAATTATTCATTATTCACAATATATAGATTTTATCCTTTCAAATATACACACACTAAGAACCTTGAGAGGCACCTGAAAGAGTTATTTCAAGGAAAATGTAATCACCTTAACTGATCACTTTATTTTTAATTATTATTTACTCTTATATATCAATGGTATTTGTCATAAAATAATATTTTCCTTATCCTCAATATACATATAATTTATTATTATTATGAAAAATCTATTATTAACACTCTTTGTAATCCTCATTATACATATAATTTATTATTAATATGAACAATATATTATTAACACTCATTCTAATCCAATGGGAAGTGAATGTATCACTCGTGTGTGTGTACAACATATTATAACCAAGTATCGATACAATTCATTTTCCATCAACATATTTCAATGCATGGTAATTATGATGGATTTAATGTTTATATATTATATTTGTGACCAAATTTTAAATCTAAAATCAAACAATGAAATATACCATATTAAATTCCAATCTCTTGAGAAAAAATAAATTTGATCATGTGTACATCTGGACTATCACCTCCACGAAGTGGAGTATAATTTTTATTTCCATTATAGATCTATGGAAGTGAGGATTTACTTAAAAATGCATTTTATAAATATGATTTAAGAATGATATTTTTAATTTGAATTATTAATCCTCCATCATTCATTCAATTCATTGAAAAATTAACATTACATTGATTCAAACATATGACCTAATATTTCCATGAATGGTGTAAATCATTTTATATAGAAATATATAATTTCTAAAAATGTCTTTAGGAATTGTTTTATCATTATAAGGTAAAAAGTAAATTTAATTTTTAACCTATTTTTAGTTTTTAATAATAGTTTCACAAGGAATATTTCAATCAGATTAAAAAAGGATCATTTTTATTAAAATATGAAAGCATTGTTTTCATTCAACATCTCATGCATGAAATGATATTTATTCCCCCATGACTCCTATATACATTTAATATTACATTATATTATCCAAAGAATATTTTAAAGTAAATTATTTTTTAAAATATTTTGGTAAATTCAATTTTTTCTAATGATATTTTAAAATTAAATGGGTATTTTCTTCAAGGAAATTTTCAATTATCAAAACATATATGAAAGGAAAAAAATATTATTTCATTTTATTTATTAGGAATGTGATCCAACGATTCCTTGTCTTTTATTTCATTGGAAAAAATATTATAATGAGGAGATGTTTATGAAAAATATATTTATGTATTGTAATTTGATTTAAGGAAATATGGGACCTCTTTTTTGGAATGAGTAATTATTTGATTATATAATGTATATCTTATGATCTTATGAAACACACATATATATTATGACAACCCTGGTTTTTATTACACAATTAAACATAATTTATTACAAAAACTTCACTTGATTCAATATATAAGATCAAAGGGTCTAGTGTCTTTGGGGATTAGGATCATTAAATAACAACTTAAAACATGAAATATGACATCTTTATTGAAAACTTTCTTGACAAGTCCACTAAATTACCTCGTACATAACACTACATGGGATAACCGGAGGACATTCATATGAAAAGGATGAGCTAAAAATCCCAGTAAGGGAATAATCATGGAATAACATGAGGAATAAAATAAATATAAGAAAATAGACATATCAATAGAGTACCAGAGAAGCATAAACATAAATTAATGATAATACCTGATAATCATAACAAGGAAATGTGGCAACAACACTTAACATGGAATTAGCATGAGCCAAGGCTCATGGCACATAGAGCATGAGTAAATCTTCAATTCACATTAAGCATGAGTAAAACCTCATTGAAAATGAATTAGCATGAGTAAACACTCATTGGAAATGATGTATCATAATACTATACTTTACCCAATGCATTTGATCGCTATATGGGTGCACCTTCTTAATCATTTCATTTAATCCATAAGTGTGCCACATGGATCATATAACATGGATTCAAAAAATAAAATCATTTATTCCAGGATAAAGGAATGTAGAATTCATATATTTAAACTTATAATCAATAAGTAAATGTGAATAAATTTTAATACCCTTGATATAGAAATGGGTATGGTATTCACTACATAATGACATTGGCTTAGAAAATTGGTGTAGTTTCGGCATCATAACGACGTGAAATAAGAATTCATAAAAATGGTTTATAAGAGAGAAAGTGGAGTCTCATAATTTTTACATGAAATAGATAGTAAGGTGGTAATATAGATACATTTTTGAACAATTTTAATGGAATTTAGAGTCATGATACAAAATAATTTCTTGAATGTAAAAGAGGAGAGAGAAATTCCATTTTGAATTTCAGAATAGTAATGGGTGTACATGGGAGGCATTTAATTAAAGAGAAAGTGGACTCCCATAATTCAAAAATATAGAGGGCACTATGGGGGAGGTCTGAAACCATACACCAATATTTATAATTGAACCTAAAATGGAATAACAACATTAAGAAAATTGGACAAAAATGAGAAAGGAATAAAAAAAACCGTTAATTGGAAGTGTGCTTCCAATGGCTTGAGAGAGGCTTGAGGGAGGTTTTAGAGAGGCTTCTTAGTAGCTTGAGGCTCATTGGGAGGATTATATAGAGAGTATGTAAGAGGTTATATGAACTCAAAAGGATTTTAGTGAGGAGGAAATGGGATCTTGGGTGGGTATATATAGGAAAGGTAAGAGAATTTTTTATTATTTAGGTTTGGGACAACTCACATTAAACTAATCCAAAAAACAAACCATCCTATGGGTTTTGCCCATGGTTTTTGGAAAAGAGAAGTGAAAAAGAATATTTTATAAGGCCAAATTCAGAACTTATTAAAATAATGGTGTTGTTTATATGGAGGTGTGTCACACTCTAAAGGAAAACTATTTAAAAAGACAATATTTTTAATAAGTCTTGAAGGGACCATTAATGCTTTGTAAAATAAGTCAAACAAAAAACAAATAAAATTATTTTAATTGTAAAACATATATTTTCTACACATGAATATAATAGTATTTTATTAAATCACTATTGAATCATTATGATGTCATAAAACACATTATATGTTTAAACTGTATTTGATTTTTACCCAAAAATTTGAATGTCTCAGAAAATTATGAAAAATTCACTATTGGAAAATTTCAATATCTAGTTTCCATAAATAATATTTATTTTAAATAAATAATTTTCTGAATTTTTTATTTTTCACTTTTAAAATATAAATTGATATTTATAAAAAATTCACGAGTTTTGAAAAAAATTGCTTTCAAACAATAATAAAAATTACGATTGCATTCATAAAATTATACGATCATTTCTATTTAATAAAAATTAATTACATAAGAATAATAATATTTTATTAAAATATTATTTAATTCAAAAATCCATTAATTCATAAAAATATATTTCTTAGTTGAACATTAACTAAAAATACAATTTGTGCTTTAAAAAATCTATTTACAAGGTAACAATATTAAAATGATAGTATATTAATTATTATATACAAAAATAATTTACATAACCATAGTGCTACGGTCTTGTGACATATCTAGTTATAACACCCTCATAAGACCATAGAGTAAGGTGTGCGATGACGACAGACTCTTGGGGTGGCTTGGATAACATTTCTCGTGTGGTAATCTCTATCAACTTCCACTTCTCTCATAGGTGGTCCTGCTCGAGCATACCATATTCAAGCTTGGCTTGGGCTTGGTCAAGAGATAATCCCAATGACACCACCTCATTTCCGAGCTCTAACAAATGGGCTTCATATGGGTCACGTATACTGGATGAGGCCATCACTTCCTTTGTCTGAGTAAATTGGATTTGTTAAATCCATATATTTAAACTAATCAGGTGATCACTATTCAATGGCTATATTAGAAATGGTCATAATTTTTAAAATAAAACCAAATAAGTTGACATTTTATATGAACATTTTGCATAAAGATAATTTTAATAGATCAATATGAATTTCCATTAATGAATGTTTTGGTCGTTACAATCATCCCCCCTTAAAAAATTTCTCCCTCGAAATTTTCTTTTCCCACACTAAAAGAGATGTGGGTAACCCTGCTTCATCATTTCCTCTTATTCCCACGCTGCTTCATCAAACCTGTGGTTTCACCACAACACCTTGACGAGTGACATTGTATTATTTTGAAGAACTTTTTTCTACGATCTAAGATCTTCACTGGTTGCTCCTCATAAGAAAGATCATCCTCTAACTGTACCACCTATGAAGTGAGTATATATGAAGGGTTCGATATGTACTTCCATAGGAGAGATAAAAGAAATAAATCATTTACTTTGGCCATTGTATGTGAATGTTTTAGTCGATAGGCCGCATCCTTGACATGATCAAAAATCTAGAAGGGGAAATGAACCTTGGACTTAACATCCCTTTATTTCCAAACCACATGACCTTCTTCCGCAGAGATATGTGTAAAAATACCATGTATCCAACTCGAAACTCAAGGTCTTGTCAACCATTATCTGCATAACTCTTTTGTCGACACTGGGATTCCTTGATATGCTGCAGAATGGTTTTCACCTTCAACAACATTGGTTTGACCATTTCTGGTCCAAGAATCATACACTCACCGACATCATCCCAACACGCCAGTGTTCTGCACCATTATCTATAAATGGATTCATACTGTTCCATTTGGATGCTCGAGTGGAAACTTTTATTATAAGAGAACTCAACCAGAGAAATATGTTGATCCCATCATCCTTTAATGTCCATTTTCCACACTCGCAACATGTCCTCATGTGTTCGTATAGTCCGCTCGGATGGGCCATCATTATGAGGATGATTGGTTGTACTGAAGTTTAGTATAGTATTCAGAGCATGTTGAAGACTCTTCCAAAAAATTAGATGTGAATCTTGAATCTTGATAGGATACAATAGATAGTGGTACTCCATGCAACCTTACCACTTCCCTGATATATATCCATTCCAGCTGATCCAATGAGAAATCCTCCCAAATTGCAAACAAGTGTCCAGACATTGTAATACGATCCACAATAACCCAGATAGCATTGTTGAATTTGGATGACTTCGGATGTCTGGTCACAAATTCCATTGTGAGGTTCTCCCATATCAATTCTAGTATGGGAAATGGTTGCATCATCCCCTTATACATCTGCCTCTCTGCATTCACTTTCTGAAACACCAGACACCTTGCTGTATATTCAGAAATATCCTTCTTCATATTATCCCACTAATAATGCTCTCAGAGATCTCAATAAATCATTTTGTTTCATGGTTGAATAGAGAAACATGAACTATGTGAATCATTCAAAAGATCATTCTTCAGCTACAGACATGATGGAACACAAAGTCTTTTCCCAAATCTCAAAATTCCTTCTTCATTAACATTAAAATCCATGGATTTCCATTTTTTGATAGCTTCCACTATTTCATAATTTCCCAAACCATCTTTTTGAGCATCCTTTAACCTTCCCAAAAGTGAAGGTTGAGCATTTAGTTGTGAAAGGATAGATGTTGTTTCCTTCTTTATGATTCCCATGTCCATATTCATCAAATCTAAGAATATTGGATCCTTTTCAATTATCTTCAATGATAGAATCGTTGTGTCCTTTCAACATAGGGAATCTGCCACCTTGTTCGTTTTCATAGGGTGGTAATGGATTTAGCAGTCATAGTCATTGATGAGCTCTAACCATCTTCATTGGTCCATGTTCAACTCTTTCTGTGTGAATATATACTTGAGTCTTTTGTGGTCCGTATAGATTTCACACTTCTCACCAAAGAGATAATGCCACCAATTTTTCAAAGTGAAGATCACTGCAGCCAACTCGAGGTCATGTTTTGGATAGTTATGTTCATGAAAATTCAATTGACTTAAACCATAGGCAATTACATTGTCATTTTCCATCAACACACATCCCATTCCCTTCTTATAAGCATGACTAAATACAACAAAAAGTTCTACATTTGTGGGTAAAGTGAGCATGAGCACAGTGATAAGCCTCCTTTTCAACTCTTTGAAGCATTCTTGGAATTAATCACTCCAATAAAACATTACTCCCTTCAGAGTTAGCTTGGGAAGGGGGTTCGACAATAATGAGAAATTTCTCACAAATTAATAATAATATCTAGATAACCCCAAGAATCTATGGATATCTGTTACGGATGTTTTCCTTGACCACCCCTCAATTGCATCTGTTTTGGAGGGATCCACAGATATCCCATTTCTTGTGACGATATGGCCTAGGAATGAGACATAATTCAACTAGAACTCACACATTCTATACTTTTCATTGAGACTTTCCTTCAACAAGGTCTCCAGTACATTTCTTAGATACTACTCCTAAAGCTCCTTGATTTTGGATTATATTAGAATATCGACTCTAAAGAATACCAAAAATTTGTCAAGGTAATCATTAAAGACTCTATTAATCATGTCCATGAAGATTTATGGAGCATTAGTGGGTCCGAAGGGCATTACTATGAATTCATAGTGCCCGTATGTTGTACAAAAAGAAGTCTTGGGGAGATCTTCCTTCTTCACCCTTACTTGATAATATCCCGACCGAAAATCCACCATGGATAAGTATTGTGCTCCACATAGCTGATTGAAAAAGTCATCTATTTGTGGGAGAGGATACTTTTTTTATCGTGATTTTTTTGAGATCATGGTAATCGATGCAAAGGTGCATTGACCCATCTTTCTTCTTGATTAAGAGGACTGGTGCACCCCATGGTGAACCATTTGGGTATAAAAACCCTTTATCTAGATTCTCTTGTAGTTGTTTCTTTAGCTCCTCATGCTCCACAACAACCATTCTGTACGGAGTCTTGGATATGGAAAATACCCCCAGTTATAAGATCAATTGATAATTCAACATCTCTTCTAGGAGGAAGGCCATAAAATTTCTTGGGAAACACTTCAGTGAATTCCATCACAATATGCATGTCGTCTAGGACTGTTGCCTCTTTAGACTCAATCATCTGAGCAAGATACATGTTCTCATAGGGCAGTAATATCCTTTCTTGAGAAGATGGATTTAAATAAGATTCATCTTACTCCTTTCACTAGTAATGAATCAGGGGTTGATTCTCATAATGGAGAGTGATTTCCCTCTCATGGCAATTTATGTTTCCTCTATATAAGGTAATAAAATCCATCCCAAGAATTTCATAAAATTACACCAGATGGAGTATGATGAGATTCACCGGGAAGTTTAATCTATAGATTATGATAGGGGAGGAGTTATATTCAGGGGATTCAATTATTGACCTAGTTTCCATACTCACCGACATCTTCACTTCCATGATTTGTGGTGGTTCTAGGATTGTTCTACTCAACATTCGAGATATAAAATAATGCTTAGAACCTTAATAAAAAAGTACATTCGCTATTCTTGAATGAATAACTAGCGCACATGTCACCACTTTGTTTTCGAGTTTCACTTTTCCAGTTGTGATGCCAAAAGCACACCCTTTCTGCCTTGGGGGTTGTTGGATTCTTCCAAAAATACTTAGCTTAGGGAACTTATTTGAAAGATGCACTAGTTCTTTACAGTTGTAGCAATGAACCACTAGTTAAGGTTCAAATGGAAAATTACTCTCCTCCATCACAACCATGCGTATTTCTGGCCGACTATTAATAGCTATGTGTCCTTCTCTTTTACACCAAAAACATTTCCTCATCCCCTTCAGGCAATTTCTAGTGTGCTTCATTTCGCACCTTTGGAAAGTGGGGTGCTGGATATTTTTAACACCATTGGATTTATCCATTGGAACACCAACATTTAATTCCACCTTACAATTCTTATCCCCATGATACCCTTGAGATTCTATGATCTCCATTTTGACCTTGAGGGATCATCGAACAATTTCCTCATAGCTGTCGAAGTCACGGATCGCCAGCGCTTTCGGCATGCTAGGCTTCAGCCCACCAAAGATGAGGTAAAAAATGCATACAGAGGTAATGACAAAGATAGCAGAATATCGTTCAAACCTTGTGAAGTTTTCCTTGTACACTCCAATATATTTGACTTCTTTGTTCTTGAGGGAATAGAAGTCCCTATCCATTTTAAGCCGAAGCATGAGCAGAAAATATTTATCGAAAAACATATTCCGTAAATCCTTCCATTCCAATGACTCGATCTCCTCCTCAGGCTTCATAGTTTTGATCAACACCCACCATTGATCAACTTCACACTCCATATGATAAGAATCCAGGACAAAACTAAAAGGAATGTTTGGGGTAACACATAAAGGGAAATCCATGGACAAAACTAAAGACTTATAAATAAATTTTATTTCCTTAACATGTTAATCTATTGGATTTAGTATATGTTACCAATGATCTACTTTCTAACAGATATTATCAGGCCGTATTTTGTCCCATAATAATGGTTCATAAAAACCTTGTGAATTTACAGAAGAATATCCCCCTGATGTGTTGTAACCAAGAGTACTGCAAGACACATTGTCGTGCAGCAGTTCCCGTTCAAGTCTAGATCAAAGTGGTGTTTTTGGGTTTTACCCCTAGGAAACATCTATGTCAGAGACACCTCTACCTAATCGTATCTAGAAAAGGATGTATTTTCATGATAAACCACTTACTCAAAAATCACCAAAACATAGGGATGTTTTTATTATACATAGTCTTTTCTCAAAGGCATCACTTGTGATTTCGAATCTTAATCCCAAAAATAACTACACCTCCCCCTGATACCAACTATGACAGCCCTTTTATTTATTACACAATAAACCACAATTTATTACATAAACATCAGTTGATACGACATAGAAGATCGAGATTTCTAGTGTATTTGGGGCTTAGGATCATTACATAACAACTTCAAACATGAAATACAACATCTTTATTGAAATATTCCTTTACATGACCACTACATTACCTCATACATAGCATTGCATGGGATAACCTGAGGACTTGCATAAGAAAAGGGTGAGCTATAAAGCCCATTAGAAGAATAATCATGGAATATCACGAGGAATACAATACATGTTAGACAATAGGCATATCAATATAGTACAATAGAAGAATAAACATAAATACATGATAAATAATGATAATCATTACATGGAAATGTAGCAGCAACACTTAACATGGAATTAGCATGAGCCGAGGCTCATTGCACATGGAGCATGAGTAAATTATCATTACACATGAATCACGAGTGAAACCTCATTGCACTTGAATTATCATGAGTAAAAAATAATTTCAAATGATGTATCATGATTTTATACTTTACCCAATGCATTGGAGCTCTATAAGGGCGCATCTTCTTAAACATTTCATTTTATTCATAAGTGTGCCACATGGATCACATAACAAGGATTCATTAAACATAATCATTGATTCCTCATTAATGAAATGTGGAATTCATACATGGATCATTATAATCAATAAATAAATGTTCATAAAGTTCAATACCCTTTATAGAGAAATGGACATGGTATTTACTACACAATGACATTGGCTTTGAAAATTGGTGCCATTTTGGCAGTGTAACGGCGTGACGTAAGAATTCATAAAAATGGTTGATGAGAGAGAAAGGGGATTCTCATAATATTTAAATGAAATGGACAGTAAGTTGGTCATATAGATACATTTACCAATAATTTTAATTGAATTTAGAGTCATGATACAAATGAATAGCTTGGATGTAAAAGATGAGAGAGAAGTTTCTTTCAGAATATCGGCATAGTAACGGGTGTACATGGGAGGAATTTAATGAGAGATAAAGGGGCCTCCCATAATAAAAACATAAATAGGGAATTATGTGGGAGTTGAGAAACCATACCCCAATTTTTATAATTGAAATTAAAAGTTCATTACAATATTAAAAAAATTGAACAAAAATGAGAAGGGAAGAAAAAAAACCCTTACATGGAAGTGTGCATCCAAAGGCTTGAGAGAGGCTTGAGAGAGGCTTATTAGGAGGTTGGGACACCTTGGAAGGATTATAGAGACATAATGTAAGAGTTTTGATGAACAAAAGAGGTTTCGAGTGAGGATGAAGTGGGAGCTTGTGTGGGTTTATATAGGAAAGGTGAGGGAATTCATTATTTTTTAGGTTTGGGACACCTCACATTAAGGTAATCCAAACCACAAACCATGCCATGGTTTTTCCAATGGTTTTTGGAAACGGGATGTGGACTTCAATATTTTATAAGTCCAAAGTCCTAACTTCTTAAAATAATGTGGTTTCTTATATGGAGGTGAGTCACACTCCCAAGGAAAACTATTTAAAAGCACAAGATGTTTAAAAAGTCTTGAAGGGGTCATAAATGCTTTGTAAAATAAGTCAAACAAACCAAAAATCACATTATTTTAATGGTAATACTTATATTGGTTGAAAAGGAGCTAATAGTATTTTATTACATCACTATTGGGTCATTATGATGTCAGGAAACACATTTTATATTTAAATGGTATTTGATTTTAACCCAAAAATTTGACTGTATTAGAAAATTATGAAAAATTCACCATTGGATAATTTTGACATACTGATTCCAAAAATAATATTTATTTTATCAAAATAAAATTATAAATATGTTAATTTTAATTTTTAAAAAAGAATCCGACTTTTATCGATAATTCACAAGTTTTGACAGAAATAGGTTTCAAACCATATTAAAAATTACGATTGAATTCATAAAATTATACGATCATTTATATTTAATAAAAATTAATTAAATAAATATAATAATATTTTGTGAAAATATAATTTAATTCAAAAATCCATTAATTCATCAAATTATATTTCTTAGTTGAACAGTAACTAAAAATACTATTTGTGCTTAAATTTTTTTTACAACGTATCAATAAAAAAATGAAAGTATATTCATTATTATATAAAAAATAATGTATATAACCATAGTGCGATGGCCTTGTTACATAACCCTTTATAATTCCCGCATAAGATCTAAGGGTACGGTGTGCGATGGTGACAGACTCCTGAGGTGGCTCGGATAACATTGCTCAGGTGGTAATCTCGATCAACTTCCACTTCTCTCGTAGGCGATCCCGCTCGGGCATAACATATTAAAGCACTGAATAAGAATGGTCAAGAGCAAATCCCAATCGTGCCACCTCCTTTCTGAGCTCTAAAAAATTGTCTTCGTATGGGGCACGTCTATTAGACGAGGAAATCACTTCCTTTATCTGAGTTAAATTGATTTGTTAAAGCCCTATATTTGTACTAATCAGGCGATCACACTTCAACAACTATATTAGTAACAGTCACAATACTAAACATAAAACCAAATAAGTTGACATTTTATATGAAAATTTTACATAAAGATACATTTAATTAGATCAAGAAGGATTTTCATTAATGAATTTTTAAGTCGTTCCATATATGGTCTTTATTATGTTATGGCTTTGACTATTATCTCCCTCTAATTAATTTGGAAAAATATTATATGTCATGATATATGGAAAGAATGTCAAATGTGTGATTCTTTGTGGAAAACATGTTAATGTGATTGATACACTATATGAAATAGGTTATCATGCATGATTTTATGCTCTTGGTAGCAAACCATCACATAAGATGTTATTTCTATAATTATTATCATTTGAAACACATCTATGACATGATTTAATGATTCATTATTTATTGATGTTGATTTCTATTTCATTAGATTCATGTATTTTGAAATGATATTTTTTTGATTTATAACTCTAGTTTGGGATGTTTTTTAGATTTGGGATGTCCATTTTATGTCATGGTCACGATATTATAAAATTATGATTATCATACAACAATATATGATTATCAATTAATATCTATCATACATTCCCTTTCTGAGTATCTAAGCATAATATTTCTTATGTTTCTTCTACATAATTTATTGTTAAGGATTTATTAAAGGCATTAAAATTAAGAGTATTATGTGTGGATATATTTTTGGGGGATATTGAAAACATTTCAAAAATAAAATTTTTGTATATATTGTTACCAAAGACTATAGAACATTATGGTTCTACTATATATTGAAATTTTATGAATTAAATATTCAGGTAAAATGTATTTAAGATTATAAAAATTACGAGTTATTGTACCTTGGTCCCATCCACATTTTGAAATAGTGAGTATCTCAAAATTTTAGAATAACTGACTATCATAACTACAACAATAGAAACTATTTTCGCTAAGCATCAATGAACTGAAAACTCCCACTCACAGCCATCCATAATAGAAAAAATAATGCTTGAAAATTATATTAAAAGGAATCCAAAATATACATTTTATAAAATAAAACACTATTAGATTCTAAAATCACTACAACAATGAATACCAAAAGATCGACATTTTTAGAAACATTAAATAAAATGTCCCAATGAAAGCATAGAAAAGAAAAAAACATTACAAAATTGGTAAAATTATTACATTTTAAACATCATATGATGACCCAATAAATAAATAAAAACTATATAGCTTTAAAACCCTAAACCATATTTTTTCTGGGGAACCACACATGAATTAAAATAATAGGCCCATTATTCCTTTAGGAAGAAAAGGAGATATAGTATAGATGAACCACTTCTATCTATATTCTCATCTATAGGTTATACCAATTTTATTCCGCATCTTCTACTCTACCAAAATATCAATCTCATAGAACTAGTGCATCACTAAAGATATGTTTAATATAATTTCCAACTACCACTCAAAAGGAATTATCGATAACCCTTGGAAATTATTTCAGACCAAATTCAAGAAAAGATAAAACATAGTTTCGGTGATGAGAACCTTTAATGAAATAATATTTCTCAAAATTATAAATAACCATCACAGGATAGAACACAACAATATTTAATAACCCAATGATGTACTACGTCATTGTTCAGTCATCATTATGAAGGCTCCAAGTCTTTATATCTCAATCCACTCTCACAAATCAAGATAAAATGTTGAATAAACAACATTACTACTATCTAGAATGAAATACAATTGTGTAGTTCAGGAGGCACCATCCTTTCCAACCATGATCAAATATATCTGACAAGATGTCTCACCAAATCTATCTCCTTAAATCATCAGGAGTTCAAGGAGAAATGAGGATTCCTTTAGTTTTTTCAAAACACCCTATCAATAAAATCAATCCAAAATAACCACTAATATAAGGCTCTAATTATTTCATGAATTATGTAGTAGGTTTTGATTGAATTTAATGTTCCAATTAGATCACACTACTCCAATTATGGGTGGATTTTTATGGTGAATAATATTCTTCTAATAGTTGATTGGATTCATGAAGACAAATATCCTGAAATAAAATCCTTAAAATTTCACGTTGACCATTCATGGAGGAATTCAATAAAAACACAAAACTTTAATATATAATTTCATTTAAAATAAATAAATAAAAGAGTACCACAGTATTCCAAGGACATAAACAAGAACCACAAGTCACTACAACAAAACACATTAATTTTAAACTAGTAAAGGAAAATTCCATTAAAAATAAACATAATATCACTAAAGGATTTTTAAAACACACCCCACCATAGAAAAATACTTGAAAACATGAAATATTACACTTTAATAATAAGGAATATTTGGTGGAAATTTTATTACCAAAACAAGTAGTATCACAAAATTATGTTTTCCAGTGTCAAATTACTTTAATAGAAGCCTAACATTGATTGAATAGAACATTAAAATATTTCTTTCGAAATCATACCACATTTGAAATATTCCCCCACCCTTAATTTCCCAAATAAAATAATTAATATCAAGAATCATTACTACATCACAAAAATATCAAATATGATTTATAATAACCACATATAAATAGAATCAAGTACACATCAATCCATTTCCATCATGTGAGAGTCACATTTGGAGAATTTTGGTATCTAGTGGAGTAAAAACAACTATAATTAGGAAGAAACATGAAAACTCATAGTTATTTCATATGATTATAATAATGTGAACAAACCAAACCATATGATATTTAAATTTAAGAGGGTCCATGAACATTTTCACTGTATGGTGGGCAGGACAATCAAAGAAAACTATGATTCTCTTTTTCTCCTTTATTTTCACCCAAAATACAAATTGTTATCACCAAGATTACTAACATACTAAACGGATATAAAATTACATTATAATATAAATAAATCAAAATAGATAAACACAAACTCATGTTATAAATTTTAAACCCTACTTTCATAGATAGTTTGATGCTTTGGAAGATAATTACCTTGGAAGACACTCCCTGTATGTACCACTCTTGAAATGAAAACATTAATCTTCTTTATACCATTAAAATAAAAAATAAAAAAATAAATATTCAATAATATTACCCTCTTAAAAAATAACTTAGTAATATTATAATAATTATATCTTGAACATTCATGGGGTGTTATATAAGTAGTTTCGCAACCTGAGTTGTCACATAGCCCAATGGGAGTTCCCAAACCCCACATGATGGAATTTAGTTCATGCATATAAATGAATTTGAGAATTATTTCAACCTAAAATGAGAGATAATTGATACTATAACATTTTACAATATTCAACATAAATAATAAATTTATTTAATGTAAATGAAATATTCTATAAGAATAAAAAAATGATCATGTCAAATGGGTCAAAACAAACAACACTGATTCATCCCCTCTAAAAAAATATTATAATTTTAATCTAAAACATGATAAAACTTGTAATAAATATATAATATTTGATATAATCTATTAATATGGTCATATTTTATGATAAAATTATAAAAAATATATTTATAAGTCAATCAAAGATTCAATTCAACTCCAAGAAACCTTTGGTATCTCACCACATCCTATTTAACCTAGCATTGGTCAGAAGAACCATGTCATGGCCCATAATAAAGGACCCTAGAACATAAAATATGTATGTGGGGTAATAATATAGAATTATTTCTCCACCCACTGAATCTATTCAATTTATTTCAATATTAAATTAATAAACTCTATTGGTCAAATATAATTTTAACGTGGGACATTCAAATATAATTTTTTGAAATACTCTAAAAACCACATAATATCTTTATAAAACATTCTATTTTGTTCTCCTAAAATTGAAAAATACCCTTAAAAACATTTAACCAACATATTCCATTTTCAAACCAAATCACCCATTTAGATATTCACATTAAATTCCCCATAAAAGAGAATTTTATTTAAAATAGTTATTGAAAAATATATGAATAAATTAAAAAAAATAATGACCATAAAATGGTTCATGACTTTTCAATTTGGGTAATAATAATCCCATGATAAGATAATGAATATAAAATGGAAATAATATATCTATAATATAAGCATGGAAAAAATATTATTGATCACAAGATGTATATTCCAAATAAAAACTACAAATCATGGAATTAGGGTGTCAAGGGATATACCCTAGGAAGACATCCTGGGACATGTATATATGTTCAATTTACCGCTAACCAAATGCAGAAGTCGATTGAGTCCAAAATAGAATTAATATGACCATAACATTCAATACACATTGAAAATGAAACAAACATCAATCCTTTGTACAATGAATGCATAGGGATATAGTAGAATCATATGAAGAAACTAGTGTAACATAGAAATAAACCTCCCAATTTAGTTATGGGTACTCGTTGAAAGTAGGAAAGTGAGGTGAGAATGCATGAAAGACAATAACAATATAGATGGAATATGAAATTACTCAACCTCACCCCTTAACCCTCACATAAAATAACCCATATATATTTCACATATATATATATATAATAAAAAATCCACATTCCATAATAGTGGAGAATCAGGAATTGTTACATGATAAGTAACCCATATAAGTTGAAATAAATACGAAAGGGAAATGACATGGTTTCAAAACTCAGAAGAAACAATCTACATAAATTTCAACAAAAAATTACTATAAACCATTGCTTAGAATTCTAATGCCTTTAAATTTTATATAAATCCTCTACCAACGTCCATTATAAATCCATTTAAATAAAATGCACCATATTCATTTTCACGGCACCCTTAAAAACATTGAATATCCTCTTAGAAATCCAAAACTAGAAAAAATATATCCATTACTACCATAAAATTTTTTGATGAGATGTTAATGAATTTTCAAACGGTTCACAGAAACTCACTATTTTATATTAACATTTATAATTCCTCAAAATACCCCATTTAAAATAAATTCATGTATAACACCTAATTATAACACAAATTTTCTTTTAAAACAATTTTTCACTCATTGGAAAAAAAACTGAATAAAAAAACAAATGAAATAAATATAGTTTAAAAAATATATAGAGGAAATAAAAAAATTTCTGTAGAAAAATAACCCATTATAACAAAAATATTAGTGATTTAATATAAAATCCCCTTTTATGCCCAGATAAAGAATCAATGAAATTATTTAGTAACATAACATGTCAATCATTTATATTCATTAGTTCAATAAAGAATAAAATTTGAAAGTTCAGTCACACATTGAATTCCCTAATGAAATAATTTCATAGAAACAATTAATCTAAAGAAACAAAAACCATGTTCAAACAGGTCTCCTTCTATAGAGACAACCAGGATAAGAATTATGGACACATCTATAACCCAAAGGATACTAATAACCTATATTTGAACCATATTTAACTAATTACCTAGCATAAAAAGTGAATTAGTGTTTTGGAAGAAAGGGAGGAAACTTGTTTTGATTTATAGAATCAAAAAATGGTAGAAATTACGAGGGATTAACCTTGTAATCACATTGAAAAGTACAACAATAAGACAAGATTTATTGATGGAATATAGTTAGAGCTCCTCCTTGACTCCCAATACTAATCTGAATCTTGTGAAGGGCATGATGTGTGAATATTTTATTAATTATAAATGGATGTTAGAAAAAAACGTTTTCTATCATTTTTAAGAGGCCTCATAATTTTTCCCATGGTCTACCCAAATCTGAGAGAAGAATGTGGGCTACCACTATATATAAAACAAGAAAAAATATTATTGGGGATCCCCACACTATTTATCACTCCATTTCAAGCTCATATAAAACATCAAAATCTTCATGATACTACCCTCCACATGGGAACTAAATGGTTACAACTAACCATAATAGTGAAACATCAAATACCCAAAAAAACATTCAATTCACTGAATTACAGGCCTACAAAATTACGTACTCAAGGTGTCGTAGGATAACATAAAATTGATCCAATTTTATAAAAAATTACATGCCAATGTAACAAAAAAAATTTATGTTTATTTAATTATAATACTATTAACGTTAAATAAAAAACATTTTTAGTTATTATCCAGAGTGAAATAGGATATCAAGATTCCATAATCATATGGAACACATTATATTTTTACCCCAAACTATTATATTTCATAAGAAGGAATATATAATTCAAAATTCAATGAAATGAATGTTTAACCTAGAGACATTCCAATTGAATTAAAGGATGTGTTCCTGTGATGTTTGTTTTGCTAATTCCATAGTGATTTGTGCATGAAGAATCAAGTGAATTTATATATAAACATTTATGTTCTATATATATTCACTAGAAGGTAATATGATATCGATATACTATACCCAACCATGAGAAAGTATTATATATTAGTGAAGAGACAACCACCTATCCTGAGTCTATTGTGAATTCTAATTTATATACTTTTTTAAAACCTATGGAATATAAAATAGTGTCTATGTAAACTAAATTCATTTGGAACATCATAGATGAACCTGAAGGGGGGACAACCATAGTGTATATGTATATTTTATTCAATAAAATAATATTTTAGGAGAATGTGTCAACTTTTAATGAAATACTATGAAAAAATGATATAAATATAAGACTTTTGAAAATAATGAATCATTTTATCTAATTTTGAATAACAACTCTATCCCTAAATTTCTCTCCATGGAATCCCACTTTGATATATATTTTTTATCAAAATTTTATAAAAAATAGATTCCCTAATAATAATTTATTCAGGGACATGTTTTTGATACATCCCAAAGGATTTAAAATAACGTATGGGACTACTATATTATACAGGCTATAATGATCCGTTTATGGATTAAAGATGGATACATAGAGTTATAATATTTAGACTAATGATATAATTAAATACATTGGTTACATCAGGAATACAAATTATTACTATTTTAAAAAATGTATTTGTGGGATGGTTGTAATATTTTTAAAATTATATATTGATAACATAATGCTAATTGGAAATGACATGTCAACACATCACATAGTGAAGATGTTTTTTGATAGGTGTTTCGTGAGGATATACATTGGTATAGATTCTAACATATTGAGTATAATGCTCTATAGAGTTATATTTTAGAGGTTTCCATGACCTAGTTATGACAGTTACACTAGTAACGTGAAAAAATGCTTAATCATGGAGAATTGAAAAATGGATTTTACTACTATTTCAATGAATGGATCCATAGAAAACTATGGCACATTTAAATGACTAATAATGGATGTATATGATTCCTGATTAATCAACCATGGGTTCTATAATGTATTCTTTGATTTCTATACAAACTTTTATTACATATTCTATAAGATTAACTAGTAGTCACCAAAACCACATCAGTGATATTTAGTTAATTTTTTTGAAGAACACTATTGTATAGTTGATTAGGACTAAATATATGTTCATGATATTTATAGGAATCTGTACAAAAAAGGTTACACATATGATACATTCTAATCTAACAAACATCGTATAAAATCTCTATCTAGTTTTTTTCTCTTCCAAATTTGTGGATCTATCATTTTGATGGGTTACAAATAATAAACCAGTATATATTAAATAATATATGATAAATACATCACATTATTTGATAGAATAAATGATTTTTTGGATCTTTATGTTAACTTTTCTACATATAATGGTTCATAGAATTTATGGGTGTTGTAAATATTAGATGGGAGGTTATATATGGAAATTTGTGGATCCATTGTTGAAATAATTGGATCTTAAAAATCATGAGGGGTGTGAAGAGTGTCATGTTATATGATACATATGTTATTGAAATGATGACTATATATTCTATAATTTCAATATAATTATGTAATACTCAATTTTTCATTAATTTATGAATGATGTAATTTACTATATATGAGTAGTGGTGTGGTAATATTCCCATGAGGTATGAATTTCAGTTGTCCCTAATTGAAAATCATCAGTGAGTAAAATGGGTTTTATGATATGTTATTATTACTATGAATTAAATATTACACTCATCACAATGGAAATTATATTATATATAATGTATAAATTCATGTTGTAATTAGTATGGAATTATTACATGAATTGTGATTCATAAGTACATCTCAAGGAATCCCATATATTCATCAATATACATATAGTCGTATGATTATAATCAATCCTTTTTACCTAAGGTTGGAGATATATGTGGGATGGTGAGATTCATTATTTGAAAACTATTATACAAAATTCATTGTAATAATGCAAATTAGGGGGTGGTTCAGTATTTTTTGGGCAATGTCATCATTTGGATTAATGTCCTTAATACTTTAATTGATCAATTTCAATACACTTGTCAACGTGAATTAGCAGAATGGTGTAATTTGAAAACACCTTAAATAATCAAAGTAATCATCACTAGTAGAAGAGTGATGTGATTTTTATATCTAAAAGGAGTTATCTTATTGAATATGTAGCGATTTAATGTGTATTAGAGATGACAGTGACCATAATTTTCATGAAACCCTTTTTGAATATTCCTCTTTCCTATGGATTATTTCATTACATATTGTAACTGAATAATAACTGCTCTTGATTTATAAGAACCCTCAAAATAATACCATTGATCTGTTTGATATTGGATCACCTATGTATGAAAAATATATTTATTTAATAACATAATAAAACAATACTTCATTGTACAAGAATATAGATTCCATTTCATGTGTATTAATGGTATGATCTATTTTTTATATTCTATAATTTGTATAAATTTTTCATCCAATCAGTAGTAGATTTTCCTATATTTGTTTTCGTCCACATCCTTTGATATAATGATGATCTAAAAATACACATAATTTAAATGAAGATAAATAAATTTTCAAATTTAAGATGAAAATTTAATAGTGTTCACCATTTTATGAAAATAGAAATATTTCTTGGAAAACTGTAATAGTAATAAAAAATATGTTATTTTAAATTTATATTGTCATTTTTAACCCTTCTAATTCTATTGAATTTTGATTAGTATAATTTAGTCTTTGATGATGTTTTTGTTTTTCTTTGGGAGTCCATGGACTCAAAAAACATCTACATCTCCACGTGCACCTGTATAGAGATCCTCGCATCCAGCTAGGTGACATGTTTCACGTTTCCTATCATGAAAAATTCTATCCTTTATTTTTATTCATTTATATATTTTTGTGAATAATACACATATAGGTAGAAAATTATTGATTTCATTTATTTATAATATTTAATTTTGGATTTATAGAGTTGCATCCTTAATCTGGGTAAATGAAAATATCTAATGCAAAAAATATATGAAAACAATTCAATTGTAGGGAGGTGTGTCTCAGGTGATTTATATTATTATTTATATTTTTTAAAAAATACATAAATAAATATATAACTATGCTGAGTGTTTTAAATTTTGTATGCTTTATAAAAAATTTTATTTGATTTTCTATTTTAATCACCACTCAAAAAATGTTAATAATTTAAATCGAACAAAAACATTATTTTTTCGATAAATTTGTATTTATCTTAAATAACATAATGGTCATAAATGAATTAAATTGTTATAATGACAATGATATTTAATTATGTTAGTTTTACATGTTATTTTTATTTTTACTATATTTGTATTGTGTAAATTTTCTAAAAATTTATGGTTTTTGATGTTAAGGTTGTTAACATTAATGTGGTGATAGTGGTGTAGATAATTTTGAGGTTGATATTTGAGTATGAACATTTTGGGGGATGATGGAAGTAGTTTTTATGTTTGTTTAGTGGTATGGTGTCGGGCTAGTAGATTACCCGTGTTACAAAATTAAATGAAAATAATAATTAATAAATTTAGATAAATAAGTTAATTAGATAATGGTTCTCCATTCTAAATATATTAGTAATTAAAAGTAATTTTTAGTGTCTCCGATAAATATGGTTGATTAAAATGAATGTTATTCTATTAAATGTAATTTATGAATTGAATAATTAATATAACATAGTAATTAAATATTTTAACTAGAAATAATTAAATGATATTCTTAAAGGAAATTAATTATTTTTATTATAGATATTCTGTAAACCATTAAATGGTTTGTTGATATTATAGATGTAGTAGTAGTTCATAGAGAACATTTAGGGAGGTGTGGTGGTTTTCATGGTTTGTGATAGTTCCATTGGATAAGAAACAATTTTTTGGATTATATATGTACATTATATATATATATATATATACAGTGTTGGAACCAAGGTGGTTCATTGTTGTAAATAGAGTATGGTTGGTTTTTTGGTAAATCTGCAAAAGTAAGATCTGCACATTTTCAAGGAAAGGGATCCTACATTTTATCATGATGAAAATATTGAAGGTGAAACTTTTTTGTAGTGTTTGAAAAATATTTGGGGTCCAAAATTAGGATGATTTAAATCATTGCACAATGTGGATATTCTTGAAGGCCATTAGAATATGTGGAAAACGCATGAATTTCAAGATTATGGGCTCAACTAGTTCTGTATTTCTACGAACGAATGAATGTTGATGTGATCTACCCAACAATGTTGAGCATCATGAATGAAGAAGAATTATATAATCTCGAAAAAAATTTGTGATCTCCATGATTACAAGATTTTCAAAATTGTGGAAACACAAAGGTTATTATGGAAACTACCGTTGTTATGATGATATTGTTGAGCATAGATATTCCACATCGCTTCACGATAGAAAGAGATACGCGAATAAGTTTTTAAATCATTAAAAATATATACAAAGAGGTAGTGATACTTCCAAATTTTCCATCCCTATAAATATGAGGCTACCCCTCTTCAGTTGTAATTTACATTTTCAAGGAAAATACAGAATCGTTCTGATTTCATGAAGCTATGGGAGGTCCAAAAAACTGACATTGTAGTCAATCTTGAGCATCACAAAAATTCTATTAATGCCTTGACTAATTACTTTGCTTTTGAAGGAAGATTTCTTCGTGATGATAGAGTTTATGATGTTGAGATTTTGATTTTAGCGAAATAGTTTGTTCTAGGATTCCATGGGTGTTTTGAAAAAGAATTTTGTTCCGTGAAAGATAGTGATATTCACAGCAGAAGCTCTTCCAATGGCTGTTTTTAACATTATATTTTTAGTAAATAATGCTTTGAGAGTGTACTAACTCAGGACTACAATGTAATATGATTCTCTTGTTATGTCAAGGAAAAATACATTAATTCCAATCCATTGGGGTAGCCTCCATATTGATAAACTGAGTACGACTTCTCTCAATGCAATAAGCTAGTGGGAGTTAACAGATGGATTTTGAGGGATATAGTGTTATATACCTAGAACCATGTAAAGGTAATGAACCTGGAACATAGTGAACATTTAAAATCATCTATTTTTTCCCATATACTAAGGAATAGTTGATTTAGATATGACTGAAAACATTTTGGAGTATGATCCATGGATTATCCCTTAGTGGTGAACCAAGTAAAATTGTTGTGTTTAACTTATGCATGTGAATATTTTATTTACAATACATTTCCAATTGATAGGTTTAAGAGGTTCCTACAAATTTTAGAACATGATATGTCACATTAGGAAGAAAATGTTGACACCTAGAGTCACCCCTCCCCTCTCACGGTGTTCTAGTGTCCTTTATGTGGTATCTGATGGAGGTTTCTTGTATTAAATTTGCCATTTTCAATCATAAATAATACCATTAATGTCAAAGGAGTTCTAATTTTTAGTGGAATTAACTTCCAGATATGGAAAACATGATAAGATCCCATTTAATATCTCTTGAGATGGGTGTTTTTCTACCTCCGAAGGAAAAAATGTCTCTAATTAAAATAGGGATTCAATGATTGATATAGATATGAAAAAACATTATACCAATCCTAAAGCATGGAATTTCCCCACTGCATCACTTTTTTATAAGATTTATCTAATGGTGATGAGTTATACGTAAGAAAAGTCTATGTGAGAAAATTGAATAATATATATTATGTTGAAAACAATGTGATAGAGGAGAAACTTCATGTCCTATACAATACATTTGACGATCTGAAGAAGAATCCTAATGATAATGTACATTCCTTCTTCAATAGAATTACTGTTGTTTTAGGATAAATTCTAGGGATTGGTGGAGAACTCAAATACATTGACATTGTGAATATTATTTTTAGAAGGTTTACACCTCTATAAAATCCAAATGTCTCATCCCTTGAGAAAAAGGGTCTATCTAATATCTCTATGGATGATCTACTAAGTTGTCAATTGACAAATTAAATGAGAGTGAAACATAAAGAATCAACAAATCGAGTAAGTAAGGAAATGACATTCAAAGCCATGGAAATCAATAAATTTCAGGAGATCAGGTTGATTATGATAATGAGGAAAACGAAATTCATTATCCCATTTATAATAAATTCATGACTGGAAAATGAAATTTTTAAGGTAAATTACCTCTAGATTATTCTAATTGTGTACAAGTGGGGAACATTTCCTATCAGTGCTCAAGAAATATTGTTGATGAATAAAGTGAATATAGTCACATGGGGAATCCTTATAAATGGCATTTAAATAGGGATACATAAAATATTCAAATACATTATAGACAAATAGTTTTTTCTGGGAAAAAATGAGATGATGATAATTAATTCACTGTTGATTAAGAACCAGAATTTAATTCTGGAACACATGATTCTGTGATGGCTAATGTTGAATCATTAGAACACTCAAGAGATATGTCTATAGTTAATAATTTATCCACTAATTCCTATCTATTGTTGTAATTAAGTGATTCTCTTGGTAATAATGATATTTAAAGTAAGAGATTAAAAAAATATAAAATTAGTTGTGGAAGAATCATCTGAATTTGTTGATCATCTTGAAGATTAAAATGAATTACTGGAAGAAGAAGCGGTAGAAAAGTCAAAAAAAATGGAAACACAGAAGATGTAGGGGAACTAAATCTCAGAATTAACTAATATAAAAATTTCCTCAATGACCATACCTTCTAAGATAAGGATAAATCCATGACTATTTAATGACATGGAAAAGAAGTTGTTACTATTAGGTGTAATCTAGAATGTCAATTAATTTCAAAATAATTAATGAATAAAATATTGTTTGGAAAATTACTAGATCTTGATGTGATGGAGAGAGCTAGGCGTGGTTCTAATGGTGTTGAAAATGTTATTAATGGTCAAAGTCATGATGGTAAATGAGATAGTAGAATCGATTGGGATGACTAAACTACATAGTCTAAAAATAAAATCGGCCAAACTAACAACATGCTTAAAATTGGAAATTTTGAAAAGTCACCTCAACTGATGGGAAAAAATCCCTAAAATCAAATGGAAGGGGGAAATAAAAATTTTCCGTAATACTCTAAAAATCATCTGATTCCAAACCATGTTCCTCAGTAAGTGGAAATAGTGAGGAATTAAAATTAAATGTCATTTATAATTATGATATTTCAATTCCATTGTTATCTGGTCCATACCATGTCACACTAAGAAGAAGCAAGGGGATATTTGAATGGGAAATACCTGGGTAGTCAAAAAAGAAAAAAAATCATATCCTACTTCTTATAGAATAAATTATTTTATGTATATTATTTATGTTGTTCTAACATTGGTCATATAGGTGATTGTTTCTAGTTGATGAAAGACGTGAACAATTCATACATAACTCAATTGGAAGTCAATACTCATCAACCAGATAGTGTTTCTCTTATAAACTCATTTTATCCTCAAGAAAATGAGTATGATTATGATGAACCAGCCCACATGGAATATATATCTAATAGGAAACCAATATCCTTCATTCAACCACATATTTCATGGAAAAGAAGGATGAATATTGGGAAATCCAACCTTGTAGAAGTATCCCTCAAATATATTAAGAGAATTATTACTTGGATCCTTGAAATTAAATATTATTACCATCTGAAGGGTAATGACAAATTATTAATGAATTCCTAGAAAATGGTTGATTTAATAGTATGTATTTGTAATTATTGTTCCTTGAAGATCAAAGAAAGTGGAAATAACAAACAAGAAAATTGAGAACTAAAGAAAACTGATGTTCTTTATGTGGATAGATTGCATCACAATCTCATAAGTGTGAGTCAACTATGTTAATTATGACATATATTGTATTTCATTCAGAAATGAAACACTATACAGGGATAGATATGGAATTCTCTCATGAATTTTTTCCGAATATATATAAACAGATATCAAGTTGATAGTAATGTGATCCTATGTTTTCTGACTGTTGAATAATAGAACAACATGTGGCATCAAATTTAAGGGAATTTTAATTAAAAAAGATATGAATAAGTTATATAAGTTATATATAGTCATTGATATAACCAATTTGAAGCGTTAATGTGAAAATAATTGTGATTCTTGCATGTGAGGGAAATTGGTCGGCAGTTCATAAAAGCCTAAGAAGAAAAGTGTATAAAATCTTCTTAATCTCATACATATAGATGCATTGGTCAAATAAAAGGTATTGGATGTCAAGGATAAAGTAATGTTATCCTTTTCATAGATTATTATCATATAATTGATTGTTTGATGATTATAAATAGGAAACAAAATTTTATTGATTGCATGAATACATATGACCGAATACCTGAAAATTTTACTAGACGGACAATCAATGTTCTTTGGTCAGAAAATTGAGTGTAGTAAAAATCCAATGAGTTTTAAAATTACTTAGAGAATAATTGAATATAAAATGAGGTTGATACTTTGATAATCCCGCATAAAACTGGATTTGATGAGCATAAAAATGGACAGTTCAAAAATAAGGCTAGAAATATGCTAATTTTGAGTCATATTCCGTATCATTAGTGGAAAGAGGTTGTTCTGGCTACGTTGTATATTCAAAATCGAGCAGGTCATTACATGGGCGAATCCAAGGAATTGTATGAGTTGTGGTTTGGGAGAAAACCATAATTAAAGTATTTTCATGTTTTTCGGAGTTAAATGATTTATCAGAAACAAAGAAGTAAATGAATTAAATTTTAGTTATATGGAAGATAATTGAATATTCCATAGATATTAAATGAATATAAAACTCTAAAAATGTTATAATAAGAATCATGATAAAACTGTGGAAAGCTATGATGTTAAAATAATTGATGATATGACCAAAAATACCATGAGGGGATCTTTTTCTTATGTGATTGAAGAAACAGAAATAATAGACATGGAACATATTCAAATGCAGATGTTAGAAAAGGAGAGAAAAAAATTTTCATCTACCAATATAATGTTAATTTATATGAAGAATTAGGAAATTAAATCATCATCGAAGAAAATTATTTTGAACCTCAGATCAGAAATCGATGTGCCGATATTGATCAATCAAACATCATTGATGATCAGGCATCACCCACTGAAATTAAGAGAATGAAAAATAATGAACAATATAGTTTCTTATTAGGTGTGGAACCATCGTCATTTGAATATGATGAAAAGGTGTAATCATGGGTCGAATCCATTAATAAAGAATAAGATAATATTGGCAAGAACAATGCATGGGATCTAGTTATGAGACTGAAAAATCACAATGTGATTGGTGAAAACTGAATGTTTAGGAATAAATTAGATGATCATGGTAATGTGATCAGAATCCAAGAATGATTGGTGTGTATAGAATATTAATATATTGATGGTGTTGATATTGATGAAACATTTTCTATGGTGTCCAGGTTAGAGTCAATCCGATTTTTTCATGCCATAGAAATTCAGAGAGGATACAACGTGTACCAAATGAATGTCCAACCAACATTCTTAAATGGAATTATTGGAAAAGATGTCTACATAGAACAACATGTGGTTTTTAGATTAGTAATTTTGAGATGATGGGTAGAAGATTAAAAATGATCTATATGGTTTAAAACAGGCACCTCGAGCAGGGTATTCCTACCTGGATTCTTGCCTAAAGAAGCATCTGTTTATAAAAGGATGAGTCGGACGAAATCTCTATATGAAATATTATTATAATGATCAGTTAATTATGCTGGTGTACATATATGATATTATATTTTGTGGTAGTATATATGTATAAGTGGAAGACTTTACAAATCAAATGAAATAAGAATTTAAAATTTCTATGATTGGGGAACTCATGTATTTTTTTGGGATATAATTGATTTAGAGGAAAGACTATCATTTTATTTCATAGAAAATGTATGCAATGATGTTTATGAATATGTTATATATGCACGACATCAAAACAATTTCAAATGAAATTGATGTTGGTAAAAAATTGGGAATGCATGAGGGAGATACATCTATAGATACCATGACGTACAAAACTATCATTGAATTATTATTTTACACACTATTGATGTGACCAAATATTATATTTGAAACAAGCATAATAGATCACAATAAAATTAATCTGAAAGAACAAATAATGGAAGCAGTGAAATGAATTAGGAGGTATATTCAACATACTGGAAATTATGGATTATACATTAACGATGGAAGATATAATGAACTATCAGTGTTTCATGATGCTGAATGGGCAAGATATGTGGTTGATATAAAGTGCACAAGTGGTGGAGAATTCATTATTTGAAAGATATATTGGGTCTGGTTGAATATGAAATATTAAATTATTTCTATTAGTACAACTAAAGAAAATTATTTCTCCTATACAAATGTGTGCATACAACTACATTTGATGAAGGATCAAGAAACATATATTCGTGATGAGGTGAAACATCCAATTGTGATTCAATGTGACATCGAGAGTGAAATTTCTCTTATGAATAATCTTATTCATCATTCTTGTATGAAACTTGTTGAAATTAGATAACACTTCATCAAAGAAAATTTTTAATGATGTATGATTAAAATACATCTTTTTGGAACTGATGATCAATTGGCCAATATATTGACCAAGCCATTGTCATCACATGTTCTCATGATTCATTAGTTGAACCTCAATTTTTAACCACCAAAATTTTGTATGAGGAGGATATGAGTTTTCCCCTCTCTTTAGATACATTAAATATTTTTATTTTTTCTGTTAAATAGATATATGTTTATAGGAGATATAAGATCCCTCAGGATTATGTTTTGAGATGTACAAGTAATAATCAAGCTATTTTGGTTTACTTATATTCAGATATAATGGATAAATTCCATGGTACAATTTAGGAGAATGGTACAAAGGAGGATAACCAAGAGTGGAGATATTTAACATAGTTTTAAAGGGTGAAAATGAGTATTTAGTGTTATGAGTAAACATTTTAGGGCATTTAATTATTATGGTACATAGTCTGAAAATATCTAGGAAATCTTTAAGTATTCTCAAGCACAGACCCCAATTCATGTTTCCTCTATTGTTTTTTAATCTAATAATTTCTCCCAGAAACTTATTTGTTGGCTACGATATTTCATTAATATCATTTTTTATAGTGGTATGTTATCTATTTAAATTATTAAAAAATTTCAAAAAAACAAATGTGGATGATTATTGGAATAAAGGATGTTATTTTTTAAAAATAGAGTATGTATTGTGACTATTTTCAATCATAAAATGGATGATTATGGAGTTTTCAAGGAAAGGGGTCCTACTGTTTAAGATGAAAACAATTCTATTCCCAGTTTTTTCAACTTTTTTGGGTCCAAAATATTGAAGATGGATATCATTTTGAATAGAGGATTTTCCTGAAGTCCTTATGAAAATATTGTAAAGTCATGAATTCTTGCAAGATTGGATTCATCCATTGTGTTTTGCGATGTAATAAATAATGTAGATGGTGACCCATCAAAAACCGATGAGCATAACTAATGATGAATAATTAGATTATCGAAAATGGTGATAATGATCTTCGTGATTATGAGAACAAGAGCTTTAAGGCGACAGAAGGGTTTTGACATAATGAATTACAGTTACGTAGGGATTCCCAAATAGTGGATTTCCATGGATTATCATAACATAATGATAAATGTGATGATGTTTTTCAATGATCCAGATAATCCTTAAATAGGTGGTGGAGCTTTTTGAACAGCCAATCCCATAAAAATGAGGCTACTACTATTCACTTCAAAAAAAATCCCATAGATTATCAGATATTTCTCTAATTTCCCAAAACTATGTTAGCTCCATTAAATTTACATCCTTGAGAGTTTGAGCATCGTGAAAAGATGTGTGACTTATTGAATGATAACAATGATTTTGAGAGAAGAGTGCCTCTTGATGATAGGGACTACCAATTGTACTTTGGGATGTTCTTATTTGAGTTTGAACTATGATATAATTGGTGCTTCACAATGGTAGGATATTCTACAAAGGCGCAAAAGATATGAATAGTGGGATTCATGATGGATATTTGAGAAAGGATGCATTAAACATTTGGTTTTATTTGAAAAGTGGTTTCAAAGTACATTTACTCTAGTCTATGATGCAAGGAAAGTATATTGTTATATCAAGGAAAAAACCTTTAATTTCAATCCATTGAAGTGACCTTCATGTTGATTAACTGATTAAAAATTCTCTAAAATCAGTGAAATAGGGGGAGTTGATGGAAGTGTTATAAGGTAATATATTTTTCCCCCTAAAACCTTTTAAATTTTGTGCACATGGCCCAGAGTGACTATTTCAAAAATTCAGTTTTCCACATCTTGTGAAGAATAGGGGATTCAAGTATGACTGAAAACAAGTCATCTTATGCTCCTCAAACTATCACTTAGTGGTGAACCATGTGAAGTTTTTGTGTTGTCCTGCTATGTGTGAATGTTTTATTTTCTCCACTTTTCCAATAGACATGTTAAACAGTATCTTAGAAACATGGGAACAAGATCAGCCACTTTAAGGAGATAATGTTGACACCCTAATTCACTCCTCTCCTCCCAGGGTGGTTGGTAGTCGTTCATATATATATATATATATATATATATTCCTTAATTTTATTTCATACACACACCTTACCAATTAATTTAACCAAACATATTCCCATATATTTTGGTTTCAGGGTATGATCCTCAACCATCTGTGTTAGTAGGGTAATTGATGTAAAACAACACCAATTTCATATTCTCCTTTGGGATGTTTAATAATTATTATAGAATCATTTTTATATACATATAATATGATTTCCAAAAGTCAAATGTTTTTTTGATGACATGATAATTGAACTATGATGTGTCATATGCTGGGGGTCACTCATGGTTGGAGGGCATGATGTTGGTGTCATTTTGTTTTTCAATAAACATTACTATAATATATATTTATTGTATAATTGTGATATTTAGTTCTGGTATGTTATTTTTAATGAGACGTAATTTGATATTGATTTAGTTTTTTGACAGTAATATTTTTATATATAGATTTGATCATATAAAAGTGATCATATCTCATTGATATATATTTTTTGTGTGTGAAAGTGGAAAAGTAGTGAAGAAGGGGCATTAGGTAACTTCCTTCTATATTAATTGACATTATTTTATTACACATAAATTTTTATATTTTCTATGATATCATTATTGAGATTGGGTTATAGTTTATGTGGTCAGTTACATATTGGTTTTTTAATTTATTTACTAGGGAATTATTATGTTTCTTCCACATTATAATTATTGATATTCAGAAGGATCTTACTTAGTATACATGTACTCGCATAACTATATATATAAATATTTTTTAAATGTTTATAAGATAAATTTTTAAATCAATTATGACATCACTTACATAGATTTGGATGTTTTGGTATGAGTTTCTTCCATAGAAGTTTTATTTCGGTATTCGATATTTTATACTTGTACCTATGATAATATTTTCATGAATTATTTTATTTATGGGATATTATATTTATTTATATATTTTTTAATTCATATTATATAATTTGGAATTATGATGGTAATATATCCCATTTGTGTTACTTATACCCTCAGTGCTAGTCTCCATCACATGTCAAATTGGATTTGGGATTCAAGAGCCACTATCATCTATATTGTAGGAACAAGATGTGTTGTTAGTGGGTGTGGGTAAGGACATAGGTTTTTCTTATTAGATATTTTTATTTCTAATATTACTAATATACTAGTGTGTTAATATATATGTTCTCAAGCATCATACTAGGGACATTGGTTTTTCTATACAAGTGTGTGACTAAAATTGATTGTAAACATTATTTCAGATGAAAATTTTTTATTGAGGAAACTATTATTAAATAGAAAAGGTAATAGTTATGAAACTATTTTAAATAGATTTAATTAATTAATAAATCAACATCATGTTTGTTATATTTTTTTAAAATATCCTAGTATGGGTGTGTAGAATATTTAAATTTCATTGTAATGGTTTTATATATTTTATCTTTTTATGATTATGTAGTAACTATATGTTGGTGGTATATAGACACCCATTGTGAGTAGATTTTTATATTGATACCCTGATTTTATTTGATTAGAGGTGAGGGGTTCCAGATATATGTTTTTGGTATGGTAGGGATACAATAATAATAATATACCTTTATGTATGTAGAAAACTTCATATAAGATGTCTCGTGGTATTGGGTTATGGATAACTTCATGTGATTCAAATATTATTGGTATGTTCGATTATTGGATAAATTAAATTTCTAGACTAGTTGTTTTTGGTATGGATTTTATATAGGACTGTGAATGGAGAACCAAGATGGATGATCTTACATGATTGGTGAAAGGGTAAATACCATATACATTTTTAATGACTCCCATAAGGAACCTGACATAGAGTTGGTAGTGGCATAGGTTTTCCTTCACATACATTGGTAAAATATATAACTAAAAATAAACTACTGTAGATGTGCTTAAATTCAAGAGATTCATGGACTGTGGATTAGGTGAGTGCCTTGGGATTGATGGGACATGAATCATGGAATAGTGGGTATGGATGTTATAGGTGATACCTCTTCTATGTGAGGAGTGTTTTAATGAATCTTATGTTAGACCCTTTTATAATTTCTTGGGATATTGGGAGTCCAAGGGACATTGTGATTTATAATTGTGGGAAAATTTTTTTCCTCTAATGTATTATTGAATATATTCAATACTATATTTATTATTGGTAACTGATCATGAAGAGGGTGCAATTAAGAGTGCAATATAGTTTATGTAGCTTTCTGTATGGGTAATGGGATTAATAGACTGATAAATCACATAGGATATTAATATATTAGGAATTATGGCTACGATTAGAGGAATGTTCTCCATTTATTATGATGTCATATGAGATTTATTTAATACATAATTTGGTTTGAGAGATTATGGTGTCAAGGTGAGATTGTACTTTGGAAGAGACAATAGAGAAAACATATAGTGATGATTAAATCATTCAATGTTTGATGATATATATTACATTACAAGAGATTTTTGGAGATGGTTAAAGGTAATGGTTTTTTCCATGAATTAAAATAGTAAGAAATAATATTTATATTTAGAATTGGTTTATAGGAAAGCCAGCTACTTCAAGTCAATATTTTCAATGAAATATTTGACATGGGTTTTGGAATTAATAATTTTTGGGTCTATGGGATGATGGAATAGTTATAATAATGTTAGGTGGAATTATATCGATCATTTTTCTATGACTATAATGATTAGAACATTTTGAGAGATAATTTTTTCCTCATAATGTTTCTTATAAAAAATAAAAATGCATCCCATTAATAATTAAGTTAGTATAATTGAAATGAGGCCTTTGGGTGTTAACTGTTACATGAATATTAGTCAATTATGTCCCTTAGTCAATATAACCATTGGGATCAATACTATTAATAATAAATTTATCATTATAATTTAAATTAAAAATAGAAATGACAATGGTTAATTAATGCGGAAAAGAATGTCAATGGACTTATCCATTAGAGTTGTGTCGTACGAATCCCATTTTTCAGAACATGGGCGTGAGGTGGTGACTTTGGAAAAATATCTTGACCAAGACCAAGCTGTGATTCAACATGTTATGCTTGAACTAAATGGCCTATGGGAGAAGTTCAATTTAGTAGAGATTACCACTCGGGAAATTCGAGGAGAGCTGCCCCATGAGTCTATCACTACTGTGAAGCTCACCATTATGTCATATAAGGGTGTAATAAGAAGTTATGTGTTGAGTAAATAGTTACTTCAATCTAAATACCATTTTATTAATAAATTTTTTATTTCACCATTCCAATTTAAATAACAGCTTTTCTTAAATATTCAAATGGAATCTGATAAATTGAATTTTTTGGAAAATATTAATTTTCAGAGAAATATAAATTATTATATAAAACTAATATATTATTAATGTTTATTATAAGTAAATTGTATATTCAAAACACTATTATTTAATAAAAATCCAATAATAATTTTTTTTTCATGTGTCGAAAATTTTATAACCCATTTTACTGTGCATTTTCTGTCCACAAGTATTTTTAATAAATATGTATTTGGTTAGATAAAATTAAAAATAATTCCAATTAGAGAATTTTTATAATAAAATAAATTTTATTTTTTATATTATAACATATATATTATGTTACGCTGAATTTATGTGAATCTTATAAATTACATCATTCTTTTCAGAATAGTACAATAATAGTTTCGCTTTTTTGGTATGTTTAATGACATCATAGTGTTGTAATAATTAATATAAAATTTTGTTACACTCTTGTGGATTAAAATATGATATTAGGTGTCCCTTGATTCCAATACCAGGGTCATGCCCATGGTTTTTCTAATTCCACTACTTAGGTATCGAAGGAAATGAGTAAACAATCCCTCAACATTGCTATAAATACACACACATTCACCCACTAGATATCATTCCCCAATTAATTATACATGATGATATGATTTTATTACCTAAAAATGAGTCCTTCCACAGGGTCCACAATACCCTAAGGTCTCGATCATCATGTTTTATGAGTCACTCTTCAAGGTAAGGGAAATATCCCTCTCTCGTTTCATTTAATGTTATCTTTTAATGTGGTGTGTATTTAAAATTTCAATAAAATGTTATTTTTTTAATTTACCCTATACATTTAATTTATGATGAATCCTTAATAAATGTGAGGCCCTTGTACCCTCAGTTTTTTTTAAAACCATGTTTCATACTTGTTATGTTGCCGATTTTACTTCTCAAAATATCTCCCTTTTTATGAAGCATTTATTTTATTTTATTAGGTGAAAAACCAAAACTACTTCCTCTCCATGGGTATTAAAATAGATATTAAAATTATATATTTCATTTTGGGATTAAAATCATGAATCCTACTTTCCATTTTCCTTGGTTTTAAAAAGACATAAAGAACCTGTCTTTACGAACATCTTAAAAACCTCATGATTTTAATATAAAACTTGTTTATTTTATTCTACATAGGTTATTTATGAAAATTATTATTATGTTGTACGTAGATAAAATTATTTTTGAAAAATATACGGTGTTCCATATTATCATTCTAATGAATGGGGTAATGCCTTTGATCTCAAGATATGAAATTTTTTATGATACCTTGGTGAATAACATTGGTATTATTTTATGACACCTCAATGACAATCCTTTGTGATATCCCTATGAATAACTCAATTAAATGTTGTAGATACATTTCCATGTTACGAATCATGTTATATTTCTTATTATAATCTCATTTTATCATTTTACAGGTATTTATGTAATTCCCCACATTCATAATGATATTCCTTAAGATCAGAAGAAAACGATTTCCCTTTCCCTTAATGAGTCTTATGGTCCTCCATTCCATTGATGTATGTCAACATGTTTAGAGATACAATAAATTTCTGTAGGATAATCCATGAAAAATCTTTTCATGGATAATAAAATTGATTTTTATGTTTTCATATATAATTTTCATTCATTACAATAATGTAACAATAAAAGACCCTATGTTATTTACAATGTACTGTTATATAGTGGTGGGATGTCATAGGTTGTATCAGAGGAAGGTTTTGTTATTTTTGGAAATTAGGATTTGAAAATGTTGGGAACAACCTTTTGTATAAGATTACATATTGTAACAATTCCTTTTATTTTGGTGAAATATTACTTAAATGGTTTTGTATAAAATAAATTAATTTCTAGATATAAATTCATGGCTTTTGCTCTTGAACCGTTGTATCTATGGGTAAAACCCACAACACCACTTTGATCAAGACTCAAACGAGAACTAGTGCACGATAATGGGAAGTTGTGAAATTCTTGTCTGAAACACCATTGGGATATGTTTTTTTAATCATAAACTATTTATGAACCATTCTGAATGATTTATAGAAGATGTAATTGTTGTAAAAAATATTATATTTATGAATGATGTTTTAAGACATGAGATTTATTAAAATTATTAGTTTATTAAAATAAAAATACTTCCCATTAAGGTTTTTTCATTTAGAAAATGGATGGAAATAGGGGAATCCATGAAAATTCATAGTGCAAAAGACCAAGTGATGATGAAATTTTGATGGAAGGCTGAATGGATACCTTCATGACAATGAGGTAACAATTGACCCGGGTTATCGGAAATAATATGAATGAAGCCGAGAGACCAGATTCACCATGCAGGGAACAACATCCCATTGAGTACATTATGCATTAATGAACTGTAACGTTCAATGGATCTAATAACACATAAAATTATGATTGTTTTAAATTCTCAATAGAAAAGATCTTTTCCATACTTCATTTATCATAACAAGGGAAATTCAACCTGGTTGTTTACCACATAGAAGGAGTATTTAACCAGTTGTGGAAGATGATTAAAAATAAAAAGCCCAAAGAGGATATTGAAGATATGTACATGGAAGACTTCATAGGAATCTTATATTATAATTATTTTCTTCATTTTATGAGAATTAATATGGTGAAGGAATTTATTGTGTTGAATTAGAAGGAAATTGAATTTGTGGGAGGAAATGACATTAACTAAATAAGACATTCTTGCTAAACCTATATCATTTTTATGGGTCCTAATATAATGTTTGATAGATACTTCAGAGGACTAAAATCCAATATATGGAATAATATTTTGTATCGAGACTATGATTGTTGTGATGAGATAGTATGAAGTGAAATAAAGGTCAAATTGGAGTTTGATGAGATGCAGTGGTCTCACAAATATAATGAAAAGAATATATCATTGGATCCAAAAAATGAGAGAAGATTTGACCAAGGAATATGTGGAATAGAAATCCAAACTATCCACATGCAATAAATGTGGAAAGAGGCATTCGAGGAACTACTAGCTTAGGATCATGACAGGTTACATGTCTGTAAGAGAAGGCCATTTTTCATAGAACTATTGTAGTGTGGTGATGCTTCAAATTCTCAACACAAACGATTAATGGAATATGTTGGAAGAATTTTATGAAGTCCAATGTGTCATGTCTGGAAAACATGGCCACATAACCAATCATTGGCCCAATTTAAGGGTAGTGATAGGAAACCACCATAGGGAAACTATAATATTTTATTTTGTGATCAAAATCATGTCACAAATCTAGTAGTCATTTCCATGATAGAACTCGACATTATACTAGGGATTGACTGAAACTTAGAGTACAATACTTAGATCAACTGAAGATGTAAGGAAATCTTAGTAGCCTTGAATAGAAACCCGAATGTTGTTTTAAAATGAGAGATATCTTGAACATATATTTGTTTAGAAGCACCACCTATAGAATGATTTTTAAAAATGATCATTGAAGACAAAGAAGATAATGAACGTGTAAAAATATATAATTTATCAATTATTTGGGAATATACTGATGTATTTATTAAGGAGTTAACTAGGAATCTATCATAAAGAGAGGTTGAGTTATCCATTAAACTTATTCCTAGATCAATGCCTATATTAATGATCCCATATAGAATGGATATTGTGGTGCTGTCAGAATTGAAGAAGAAACACCATGATCTATAGGAGAAGGGGTTTATCTGAACATGGATGTCTCCTTGGGGAGTAGTATTTATCTTTTTTGAATAATAAGTATGGATCATTGTGGTCATTCATTTATTATAGAGAAAATTATAGGACATAGTGAATAAAAAATACTCTCTTCTAAGTACTAGTGATTTGTTTGACCCGCTTCGGGGTCTCGATTCTCTTCCATGATTGATCTTTGATCTAGTTATCATTAATTTTGGGTGATGAATGAAGTTATTTGGATGACTGCCTTATGATCAACATACTATAATTATGTGTTTGATGTTATGACCTTCAACTTGACTAATGATCCTTCTATTTTTATGGATTTGATGAATACAGTCCTTATGGACTACCTTGATAACATTGTGTCAGTGTTTATTGATGATATTAAGATATATTCCAAAATTTGTGAAGAGCATAATGAAAATATAAGGGTTATATATAAAACTCAAAGGATGTATATGTTATCTGAATAGTTCTGAAAATGTGAAATTTGGATTCAACAAGTTTTTTATGGGGAACATTGTAATTAATTAACGAATCTCAGTTGACCCTTCCAAGATAGGTGTTCTGGATGAGGGTCATCATTTGATTAAAATAATTTAGAATGATAGTTTCTGGGTTTAACACACATTATATGAGGTTTTTGAATAAAATCACGAAATTCTAATCCACTAACCTACTTGACTCAAAAATGGGTCACGCTCATCTGAAAAAGGAGTTTGAATATTTTTTCCAAGAGCTAAAGAAGAGATTAATCACTGCACTCATTTTAACTATACCCACAATTGGAGAAGGTTTCATTATTTTTAGTGATGCATATTTGAAATGGATTGGGTATGTCCCCAAGAAAAATGATAGTTTTATTGCTTATGCATCATGACAGTTTAATCCTCATGATAACAACTATCCAACACATGACCTAGATATGGATACCTTTGTTTTTTTCTCTGAACATATAGTGGGACTATCATTAAGGGGTGAAATATGATACATGCAAAATCCATAAAAGTTTGGAGAATATATTCAGATAGAAGGACGTGATCACGAGATATGGGAGATGGTTGAATTTTCATAAAGACTATGATTGTACAATTAATTATTATCCCAAAAGTTAAAAATATGTCTTTGATGCATGAATTAGGAAATACCATATTTTTTGGTAATGATATCAATTCAAATAGATACTTTAATCAAAGACCAATTAAAAGTGGACATGGGAATTATAATGGAAGGGACATCATCTGCCCTATCACAAAATATTTCTCTAATTTTCATTACTAGAGATGATCGAGAAATCTGAAAGGGATGATCCGATTTCTAAAAATAAGTTTGGGGATGTGAATAATGGTATGTTTCATAAGCTCAAATTGATCTTGATGATGTATTCAAATGTTTTAGATGGTTGCGTGTTCCAACTATTCTATAAATAATTAATGATTTTATGGATGAATTGAATTTCTTTTCGATCTAAATACATCCTAGAAGAAAAAAATGTATTAGGACCTTCGTGATCATCATTGTTGGGATAACATGAAATGGAATACTGCTAACTATACTATGAGGTGGATGATGTTTGAAAAATTGAAGGGAGAGATAAATCATCCCAAATAGGTATTACAACCACTACCCATACCATCTTAGTAGTGGTAAAATATCAGTATGAAATTTTTTACTAGTATCCTAAGAACATCAAAATGAAAAAATTCAATATGGGTTATAGTGGACCATCTCACCAGTAATGACCATTTTATCTCTATTTAGGATTATTTCTCTCTTCACCAACATGACATGGAATACATGAAGGAAGTGGTAAGTATGCATGTGGTTCCATTTCTTATCATATCTAATCATGATCCAAGGTTCACATCAATATTTTGGAGAAGTATTACACATTCTCAAAATACTAAATGGAATTTTACAATGACCTATCACCCTAAAAATGATGTCTAATCGGAAAAGAATATTCAGACACTCGAGAACATGATGGGAGCGTTCTCAATGGAATTTAATGTTTTATTGTATCAACATATCACAATAGTTGAGTTATCATGCATCAAAAACTTCTATTCCGGTATTGAAGTAGAATCCTATAAAGATCTATATGGGTTGTTATGTAGAACTCCTACTTGGTGAAATGAATTTGGTGAGAGAATGCTTCATGGGCCACATCATGTGAAAGTGAGGACAAAAAGCATCACACAATCCAAGAAAATATGAAGGCTGCTAAAGGTTGATATAAGTGTTATGATAACAACCATATAAGGGATTTAGAGATTAATATTGGTGTCAAAGACTTCCTTATAATTTTACCATGGAAGAGAGACATTGTTTTGGGAATGAAAGGGATGCTCAGCTCCAGGTGTATTATACCCTAGGAAATCCTTGATCGTATTGTAGTAGTGTCCTATAGACAATCCCTTCCACCAAATATATGAAAATTTAATCATTTGATTTACAAATCTCTCTTGAGAATGTTTTTACATGACCCTTCACATGTACTGAATCTGATGGTGGTTTTAATGGAACATGAACTCTATTATGAGGAGCTTCTGGTGGAGATCATGGATATTATATATAAGGTACTATGTACTAATACTACCATCCTCATTACTATTTTGTGGAGAAACTACAAATATGATGATTTCACATGGGAACTAGACGAACAATGAGGCATAAGAACCCATAACCTTTTTCTTATGAGTTCACACATGGAAATTTTTGCGATGTAATTTATTATATGGGAAGAATGTAATGAACCAAACATTTTGAATGAAAATTGTTTTTCCCAACGGTATTATATACTAAACATAACTGTATCCTTTCATAATGAAGTGAATATAATTGAATTGTGACATTTGGATTTTAACCGCTAAATGATTTTTTGTTTATTATAACAATTGTTAAATATGACAATTGTGGAAATAAATATTACAAATAATTTAACATTATAATTGGTATTATAAATAGAAATGATAATGTTTAATTAATGCCTAAAGGAGAGTTTCTGGCCTCATCTAGTAGAGTTTTTTCATATGAATCCCATTTTCCTGAACATTCTAAGGAGGTATCATCTTTCGAACTTTCTCTTGTCCATTCCCAAGAAAGGCTTCGACATATTATGATTGGAAGAAATCACTTACGGTAGAAGTTGAAGGTAGAGAGTATTATCACTCAGGTGATAATAGAGGATCCACCCATGTGTCTATCCCTATCACACACCTCACCCTTCTGAAATTTTATGTTTTCATAAGGGGTTATGTGTCTAGTCTATAGTCAAAATCAAATCATTTTTTCACAACAAATTTTTTATATCATCATTTAAATTTGAAGAGTATTTTTCCTTCAAAATTCAGATGGAACTCGATAAATTGATTTTCATGTAAAAATAGTAATTTTCAAAATATTAAAATTTCAATATTAAAATAATTTTTTATTATTGTTTATTATAATGAAATATTACTATGAGAAAATAATTTTATTACCAATGATAAATTTTTTTTTTAAGTTGTCAAAAATTTTACTATGCATTTTTTTTGTGTTTTTTCACTCTATTAAATTTATCATATATGATTTTCGATAGTTAGAAGTTAAATTTATTATATTTGGGGAGTTATTTAGATAAAATAAATTATATTTTTTCAAATTATAATTTCAATATTATGTCAGGGTGAATTTGTGAGAATTTTATAAAATAACATAGTTTTTAATGAATAGTAAAAATAGATTTTCTATTTTTTAATATGATTAATGTCATGATAATGTTGTAAAAATAAATATAAAATGACTATAGACACATATGGATTAAAATATTACATTTTTTCAATGCTTCCAATACCATGGGAAAATAAAATGCGAAAGCCCATTGTTTTACAAATACTTATACCAAAGGGTCTAAGGGAAAAAATATCAATTTCTCCAAGAATACAAACCCATTTCTAAAGCATATTTAATTAAAAATTCATTCTTTAGGAAGATACGAGTGTATTACCTCCCAATAATTCCTACCATGTTGTCCCCAATCTCTCTAGGTCCCGATCATCGAGTTTTAGGAGTAACTATTCTAGGTATGTCAAATCTCCACTTCACGTTTCCATTCATGTTTTTATGTGGTATGCCTTTAAAATTTCCATAATAAGATATTCTACCCATTTATCCTATCCCTTTACTCTATTAAGAGTATTTTATGAATGAGATACCCTTTCCTCTCAAGTTTAATGATTTCTAACACCATATTTCATAACTATTATACTGTAGATTTTACTTCTCAAAATCTCTCTCTTTATCTCATGAAATTATTTTATATTATTTTTTGATAACCCAATAACATTTCTTATAATGTTTATTCATATATATTTAAAAATGATATATTTCACTCTATTATTATTATATATGAGGCCCTTCTTCCTTTTTGTGGGGTTTAAAATGGCATAAGAAAATTTTCTTCAAGAGTTTCTTAAAAATGTCATGATTTTGATATGAAACATTTTTTTATTCTCTATGGGTTTTTAATGAAATTTTTAATTATAATCTATTTGGATCAATTTAATTTTTACATGTGAAGTGTGTTCCCTAATAGTGATCCATTTCATTTGGTATCAAATTTAATATCTAGAGATGATATGTTTTACAAAGCCTTGGTGAATAACCATTGTAATTTTTATGAAACCTCGGTGATAAATGCTAGTGATATGATTATGAATGACTCAATTAGATTTTGTATCATAATTTCAACATTTTTTATCAGGTTATTTATATTACTATATTCATCATTTTAAATTTCTCATTCTTGTAAGTAATTCCCCATGTTCATATTGATATTCCTTAGGATCACATGTAAATTGTTTCCCTTGTTTTTCCTTATTATTCCTTATGCTCATACTTTCCTTGTATGTATGTCCCATTTTTATCAGATGAAATAAATTTACATATGATTAACCATGAATATGAATTTCTTATGGAATAGAATAATGATCTATGTTTTCTTGTGTTATGTACCTTTTTTCGAAGAAAATAAACATTTAAGGATCATCTATTTTGATATCTGGTTATGTAATAAAAATGTGGGATGTCATAATGGTCATTATATAGGATGCTTCAAGACTAATGTGAATGTATTTGGTGGTAATTGAGAAGTTATCAGTATTTTAGTGTGTGCCTATATCTGATTCAATCTAGTTATTTGGTTATCAGTGAATATGGGATTCTTGTGTATTGTTTTATTATAGGTAATCTGTTTATAATTTATTAATGTTTAATTATATGGATTTTTATTGAAGGACACAAATTTAATTTATGTATGTGAACATATAGTGAATATCATAGATTTTTTTTGGTTGGGATAACATCACTTTGATGAATTTTTATTCATCATGATTTTATTGTAGAGACAACATCTATTTGTGAAACCAATTGTCTTAGGGAGAAGTTGCGTAGTATAAAATTGAATAATAATTTATTTTACATTTTTGAGTAGTGGTTCCTTTAGATTTAAATTTCATTTAATATTTAATTGTTTATTAGGTTTGGATTGAGAATTTTTTGAAGGGACCAAAATATTCAAGGTTGGGTGCACTATTATTAGATCTGTATCCAATTCATTTCATGTTATAAAATATTTAGTGCTACGTGATTAGTATTAATTAATGTGTAATTTTAAAATATTTCATAATATTTCACAAAGATGAGAATTTATATTATTGGATTTTTATAATGATATGTGTCAACAAGGGTTAGTAAAATTTTAGAGAAGAAAATTATGTGACAGTTACATCCTCAAGGAGATTTAATTTAGTGTCTCTTATGATATCATTCATTATAATACAATGATTGATGAAGTTTTGTATTTAAAAGGCTTATAACGTGCATAGATAAAGTAGGAATGGCAAAATGTGATTTTCCATCATTGATAAAAGTAGTAAGCACTACTGGGAACCAGATAGAGATCTATTAGTTAAAAAATTCTCTTAGATCCCATTGATTACAGAATGGTATGTATCAAGTAAATTGTGTAGTCCACATCCCTATTTAATTTTTTATCATGATCCTAAATCCCTAATTGTCCACATAATTTATATTCAGTAAATTCTATTAATCAGTGGAATTTTTTCTTGTTCCTTGAATTTCTCATCCTTTTATATCCACCCCTTCAGTATGGGTTAGTTCCTGAGGGAATTGCACTGTTTTTTCATGTATGGTACCCAATATTCATCCTCTATTCACCCAATTTTTTTTCTGAAATTGAGATTTGTGTGTTTTGGGTTATGAATTAGATGAATATTACACCATTAAATGGGTGAATAATCCCAAATCAGGGGTCTTTTTCATATTGTGGATGGATGGGCTTGAGGAGTGAAGAATTTATATCAATATTTTAAATTTCACTTGATATATATTAATCAATAATTTTTTTTATATATATTTATATGAAATTTGAAGATGATTAAGTAATCGATGAAATGAATTTTATTATAGTATCATCTTGAGTGATTTGTATTCCATCTACAAGTTGTCAAATACATTTTTTCATGGGATTATAGAGAGATTTTTTAGGGTTATAAAATATTTATTTATATTTTATAATAAATTATAATTTTTCTGTTTAATTAAATGATTTTTTTTGGAACGTATAGGGTTTCTACGAATTGGATCGATTATAGTCTACACAAACATTAATTGAAGAGTGTAACTCTTTCAATAATGTAGGAATTACATGTGATAGTTTACAATATTTTTTTTCATATGATATAGTATTCGGTTTCAATAAAATTAATTAATATTAATGAATTTCATATTTCTGTGGGCTATTATTTGGTAGAGTGGTCTTGGGTGATAGAATGGGTCTTTGGTAGTTAAGTTATAGTTGTTTTAGCCCGAGTTTTGGTTAACTGTGGTGTTTGATCCATGGTAGATTAGGGTTTCACACCTTGAAAAATTATAAGTAGATTTATTTGGATAATTTAGTTTTTGGTATCAAGGGTATATGTTTATGTTTGTATTTATATATTTTATCCTCCAAAAATTATGAATATAAAGAGTCTAGAAAATAGAGAGTGTGAATCTTAGGATAGTGAGTTCACAGACACAATCCATTAAGGGAAGGATATGACATATAAATTGTAATCCAAGTGTTATAGTGTGGGATTAAATGATGGTAATTTCACCCCTATTATGAAAAATGTGGATTTATGAAATGATGGGATTGGAAAATTGAGAGAATATTGGGATTATAAAGGGTTTTTCGTAAGAGAAATAATAAATATACATTTATTAATGATATGGTTAGGAATTCTGAGTCAGGGATGCATCATGTAAGAAGAACAATGACAGTTTTCCCCTTAAATGAGATGGGTATGTTATTGGGATTTTGTTATCATAAATGGGGTAATAGATAATAACATGAAAAGGTAGTCTTGAGGTTATAAGTGGGAAATAAGAATCAGCATTAGTAAATAGGTTATGTCACAGGTGATTATAATGAGGATTTTATGTGTTTTTTAGATGAATTAATTATTTTATGGAACAACCCACCCCACATGTGTCCCCACCTGGGATGATAGTAACACATGTGTGCCACCTGAAGGCCATATTTAATAGGTCATTACATGGTTACTATAATAGAGTATGCATTCCAAAAAATATGGGAGTCCTTAGCCTAACTATTCTTGTAAAAGATACAAATAACCAAAGCATAAATAAACCTTAAAACAATAAAAGGATATAAATAAGTATATAAACAAATGAAATGTTTGAAATGAATTCATGAGATATAAAATAAAATAATAATAAAACATAGGATAATACCTAAAGATTTATACATATGAAATAACTCTTAATATGAATGCCACAAGACAAAGGGAATCTCATACTCATAGTGTGTAATCTATGATAGATCATTATCCAAAATAGTCACCCCCACAATCACAAAACACCTTGATCCACCTTGTGTCAACACGTGTCTCTAGTAGTCATCTATAAACATGCCACACCACCTCTATTTCTTGAAATAACATCATTAAAATATTCATTATATTCATATGAATAATACAATTGGGAATATATTCTATTTTAGGGATTTTATAAACAAATATTATAGGATTTACCGAAAAAGGAATGATAACAAATAATAATATAGTTCTAAAATATTAGATATTATCATAGGGACATATATGGAACTATAAAAATATTTTATATAACTCGAATCCTTACAGTTACAAAGAAGTTTCCTTCATATCAACTCCAATCCCAAATGGATGTATTTCATCAGCAACATGGTATAAACTATATACCATCAATATCAAATAGTATAATGTTGATAGCCTTCATTTTTCTCAAATATAAATGGGAACCAATGATTTTTGAGGTGTAAAAACTCTAAATGAGTCATGTGTGATAATCCCTTCCACAACACCACTACTAGAATATAGTATGCACTTCTCTCTTCATGCAGAACTATGTGCATAAATTTTTGAATCACCTCAAATTACAATGTGCTGATATAGTGTAACCGCTCTAGAAACATTAAAGTATACCCACAACATGACCATTGATAGTTTCCTTCCTGGTAAGTAGTAAACCCTTCCATCATACCACATTGTCATGAGAAAACCTACATCACCTAACAAGAACAACAATGAAGGACCTATGTCTCGTCAAGTATCTCACATAAAACATTGATAGAATATAGTAAGTAGAAGTATAATACATTAGATAAGATATAAAATATAACTCTATAATATATAGAACATGCAACTCAAGTAGCACATAGAATATAAGGGGTTTCCATTTCCTATAAGTAGTATGGGGGAATTTAGACTCACACATAAGTACACAACATATAATATAGTAAATGACCGTGTGAATTCTCTAATCTATAATATTGATCATAATCATTGGTGTTATGTGTATTTTAGGACAAAACTAGTCATATCATCACATGAATAACCTCTTGTTTATATGAATAGTTAAACATCGTGTTTTGTATGGATGAACTTTTAGGATGGAATAATCATGCCCCCTAAAACAGGTCCTAACCAAATAGATGAAATCAACACAAAGGATGGTAATGTATATTTCATATACCCTAAAGTAATATAGTATTATTGTCCTCATAGATTATATTATAATGTAATACCACTAACCTAGAATGCATGTTTCAATCTATACAGTATTTATAATGGGTTTTATTATGTGTGGGTCAAGGGGGGTACTTGTTGTGTACATCCCCAACCTATGTTGTGTGATACTAAAAATACATAGTTTATCCCTGAGGGAATGAATATTATTGATTTATCTGGATCACTCAATCTATACTTATTGGGAATCATATTCCGGTAAGGTCATGGGTAAATAATTTTTGGTCTTAACCCATGTAGTGTTTATGACCAAATGGACACCTAGGTGTGTAATCCCTAAAAATACCATATTGTGTAACATAAGGAACAAACAACGTGTGCCCTCACCTTATATGAAATTAAATATTTAAATATAATTGAAAAAAAAATCACTACTATAAAGGTGATACATGATTTTTTAGTTGAACCCACACAATGTGTTTATCTATTACAGTCATATTTTCCAAAATACAAAAAAAGATACCATTACCTTTGTTCCTACATCTAATTTTGTTGGAGACATCTCCAAAAGCCATATATAAATATTTCATGACTCTAATTTTTATCACTAAACATACATGATTGGAAAATAGTCTAATTTTTTTTCATGAAATCCTCATCAACCTCACAAGATACTATATTGAGATCCACGTGTTGATGCTCTTTCCGATATCATATCCATCACCCATAGACAATCCCACACACCTAAAAAATTTCTGAAACATATTAATACTTCAAACATAATTCCTAGATCTCAATAAGTCATTTATATTGATTTCAATCATTGAATCAGGGTCAAAATCTATTTATCTGAGAGAATACACCCAGAATATTTAGTGAAACATCTATAAACAATCTAAATGAAAAAATCAATGTTTGGTGGGTTTTTCTAGGAAATGTTCATCCAATTTGGATTTATTAATGGTAGAGAACAAGTGAAGGGGAGTGTATTATTTATATATCCTAGGATAAATTTAACATTAATATGTATTTATTGAAATCCTTTTTGAAAAAAAAATCCAACCAAATGTTTTATTCTAAAAAATATGAGGAATGGGGCCTGGTATAAACAACAATGTAATGAATCATGCTATAATGATTGTTATTTTAAAATACAATGACACCATGGTTCTGTTAATCATTTATACATTATACAATAATAAATATATTCATTGATCTAGTTCTTCACCATGATCCAACACTAACTCCTCTAAGATACATTCACTATCATATCTATTGGTTTAGGGTTAGGCTAGTTAAACTATAGTCTATCGTTAAATTGGATCTATAGGGAGTAATTTCTATTGGAAATCTATGATTTCATCCAAAATATATTTATTAATGCATTATTAATTTTTTATATTAATCAATTCATTCATGATTTTCCATCCCATTTATATGATATACTTGTAATCTTATATCCCCTAGGGTAAAACGTATATTCTAGTAAATGATGCAGTACTAGAACCAAAATCAACGATATCATTTAAATTATATCATCATCTATTTTTTATGATAAATAATTATTTAATTACTAAATATTAAAACCCATTTAAAATTAAACATCTAGGGAAATTATATAAAACAAATCCCATGGGTATAAACTATACCTTATGATCCACACATCCACAAAAAATCATAATTTTCGAAAAGGTTAAATTTACTAGTATACCAATACCACAATCCATGGACTATAAAACTAAAATTTTATTTATGTCTCAACTGGTAAGAGTATATATCAGCACATCCTATCCATTATTATACATTCTCTTCCCTAATAAATAAACAACTATGGATTCCAATCCCCGATGATCTTAAAGGAACCCCGTGTGGAAAACCATCAATCATTTGATTCATTCCCAACATAATTAGAGGTATAATATCAGCAATAACATAGAACATACCAAATAATGAAGGGAACATTATTTATCACCACTAATTTTATCACCTATATCCTATACCAAAAAATTTATTTAATAGAAACAACCTGTCAGACTATATAAATATTCACAATCCTCACCACCATAAACCCAATTCCAAATATTGGTCATCCTACTACATGGGGTGAGATGAATCTATGGACCACTAATTTATATTATAAAGTGGTTAATTTGAAATGTTACCTGTAGTGTGTGGGTTGTACTTCTAAAATTTAATAATTGTTCTTGATGGTTTTCATATAAGAAGAATACATATATTATATAATCCACCAATCAGCACATAATAATGATTTGACATCTCCCATGAAGAGTTTATTTGTGTCATGAACCTTTATACCTTCTTTATCATCTCTATCATCTCCTATGAAAAAAAACACCAATTTCTCTATCTCATAGTTCAGGACAGAAATGTTCAATCCTTTCCGACTTCATAGACAATGAGAATCATCTACATAAATAAAAATCTCTGATATGTTCTCTTCAACTATAAAATATATCGTGGTTGTAGAATTGATAAAAAATGGAATATTTTTTATGAGAATATTTAGAATAGTACAAAACATAACAAACCACATACAATCAAACCATATCCCCCCATGATCCCAATCCCCCATAACCCAATGTAGATGGTCCAAAATGTATAAACAGTCTTTAAATTTTGTCTATATACCAAAAGAAAACAGAAAAAATAAACCTAACAACCCAATATCATATACCCATTGATTCAAAATAACTTATATAAAACTAAATATAAATTTATATGTGATGTGTAAACCCAGATAGATATGAAGAGAATACCATACTATGACTAGTTATCTACTAGTGTGGCCTCAGTTTAGGGTGTCTATCTAAAAATACAATAAAAACCCAAATAGAATAACTATATCAAACAAATAAAGTGAACCACATCCTCCCAAAATTATATAAAATCATTCAGTCCCATATTCTGATAACTTCATGTCACACAAAACTATAAATTCATTATCATAATCGTAGGCCTTTCTCTAGAAACAAAAGAGTGTGGGTCCCCAAATATTGATGAAAATAGTGAAATATTCCCCTCTCCATGCATAGATAAACATATTTGAAGATAACTATTCATAAACTTACATAATTATCTAGAAAAATATCTATTAATTAAATTATCTTCGAGTATTCTATGGTTACACCCTTAGGATCTCATCAACTATAGTATATTTAACCATATGAATTCATAGTATACACAAATAATCAATATATTTCATTTTATCTGTTTCATTCACACCTAATACTCTCAGGGTATGAATATGGAAAATTACTCAAATAAAAAAAAACTCACCTCCAAAATTGAGGGATTCTATAACAGTACAAAAAACCTACAAAATGGTTCTCATTATTCCAATTTGAAACACCATGTTGTTATCGCTAGATCATAATATGATACATAAATCTTCCTAAAATTGATGAAAATCCATGGGTCACCAATCAAATGCCATTATTCACTACTATACCATCACATTGATCAAAATACAATCTATACACTTCCTGTATGATGTCATTCCAACCATTTGATAGGTCAATTACTATAAAAACATGAAGGATTTATTACTATCCACACATTAGTGGATCCAACATAGAATTGTTATATAGTACTCACTTCATATACTCAATTTTAAAACATCACACAATACTGACAATGATAACAAAATTATTCTATTTTAGGAACTAGATGATCTCTTCTATTTCCTATAGGAATATATTGAATGTAATATTCCTCGAAAGTGGATAAACTCTCAATAACATAAAGTATGTGTGTTTGTATCTACCCATTAAAAAACTCTATTGTAGATTATGGTTTATATATTGATTCTTATATATTATATAATTCCAAAACATACAATGTATAATGAATTAATCACCCTTATTTTATATATTTTGGGGGTCGATGAATAGATGATAGGAAATATATTCAAATTTCGATCTATTGATGACTAACCATAGATATCAATTGTGTGAATCATCCCAAAACAATAAATGTAAACAATCCATTTTTTATGGGATCTTGACAAAAATGGTTATTATTGTAGATGATCAATACTTCGTTTTGATTTTTTACTCGTTCACCACCCTCTCTCCATCCAAAAATTATCCTTCTAGAACACTTCTATAAACATGGAGAATTTAAAACATTATATATATCTTTAATGTGGAGGTTCTTCTTCCACAACACTCATGGTATCCATGGGTCATGCCCCATCCTTCTTTTAAATCAATAGAGAATCCCTTCATGGATTAACAAAAATTTAATTCTCACTCAGGGGTATCAAGCATTTGATATTTCTCGTTAAAAAAACATGATAAATATTACTCTAGTGTCTCATCCGAAACCACTAAGCTTGAATAATTCCCCCAAAACACATATATATGGAACACATCACAGGGTATCTGGTTAATGAAGAATACTCAATTAGAGCCCAGGTCCAATTATAGTACAATTTAATGGGTTTTATTCTATGACACATCTTATTTTTTTTCAAATTCATCATTTTAAATTAAACTACTATGATCAATTAGATTCTATATTCTTTCATTGATTCTCCTCATGAAACATATTCTTTAATGTTATATAAATATTTCACACATAAGTTTTTTTATCTTTTTTGGACATGAGAGCCTACTCAATATCATTCTTATCCTATTTTAGGGAAATTTTTTTATTTTCACTCTAAAATTACAATGAAAAATATTAAATAATATTGGAATACTTATTTTGAGCATGCATTACACACATAAAGATGGGAAAAATGTATTTTAATCTTACAAGTATTTAACTGTATAATTTGGATATATAGCAGTATTTCCTCAGTGCACATCCTTATCTCTTGTTCTTGAATTGTATCCTTATTCCACCATGGGATACATTCACATAATGTAATAAATATTCACCAGCATATACAATAAATTTTATATATGTCTATATATAGTATTATCATATTATACTTCCTCTCACCTGTTTTTAATGAACAATTTTGGATTGAATGACTGTATGCATGAAATATTATAATTCATACCTAGTAGAGAACAACAATATAAATGAAATTATAATTTCAGATCATATTCCACATTGTAATCCATGATAAGTACATTTAATTCACCATATTCCAATTCACATTGATATTATAGTGTATTAGGATGTCCTCAGTTCATCAAATTTCAACACACATATTTTAAAAATTTCTAGATCATACATTTTCACAATAATTGAAATATAATATGTCAATACATTATTAATATTTTTTAAATTTATATATTTTTATATCACATTTAAAATTAGAATCATTTATCATAGGTTTAAATATGAAATATGTATATTCATATATTCCATTAAAACCACCACAAGATCCACAAATTTAATATCAATTAGAATTTTATAAAAACTTCCTTGAATAGTTTTTCCAATCACAAAACTTAGATAATATATTGATATTTTCAATTATATTTCTAGAAAATAATCAACATATTTTATTCTAGAATTATAGTATTTTATAAATTAATTGAATATTACACAGTAGTAGATGAATCCTATGCATTTTAGAAATAAATAATATAGAGATCCCATTGAATCATAAATAGTTGAAATAAATGTTATGTAGAACCTCAATATATCTGAAACAAAAACTTTAACGACTGAATCATTATGTCAAAATGACGTTTATGCATTGAGATAATGAATCATAAATTATTTTGGACTTTCAAATTTTCTTTTGATGAAAACATCAAGAAATTTATTGTTCCTTTCAGGATAATAGAAAATAAATAAATAAATATAAAATATATTCTTCAATATTATCTTCATCCTATAAAAAAGTTTTTAAAATAGGAAAACTATGTCAATAATTTAAGTTTCATAATAATTTAGATATGGGTTTGTTTCCCAATCAAGGTTCACATTTCCTCTAAAAATATTCCATCTTGAACAATGGAATAAACTCTAACAATGGTTAAACAAGCCCATCTGGAGTATGAGAAAAGAATCATATAAAAATGGATCATTTCATTATATAGGTATAATTATGAAGAAATACAATCTAATCAGTTAGATTCTGTAGGAAATGGGAATGTCTGATTGAGAGACTAGGAAATACTCTAAGGCTTGTTGATCAGCCTCACCCAATAAACATACATGGTCATTGAATTAAGAAATCTAATTAAATATACACCCTTTTGATTGTATCATACAAAATAGTTGGAATTGATGGATGCTAAATAAGAGTATATTCATTATGAAATGGGTGGAGAGAAAATACATTAGATTTTATGGAATGTATATCCCTTATCCTTGACATAGAAACAACACTTCATCACTCTCCAAAATGTTGAAAATATCAAAAATCTTATCATGGGATCCTCCCAACCATTCTTTAATACCAAAGATAAATATGATTGGTTAAAAACCGACAATTAATAGGCCAATCGCACAAGTATTAGGGAATATTAAAATGTTATACCATGGGATAGAAGTGGGAGACCATAATAAACCCCTATAAGATGCATGTGCCAGCATTATTTTTCCATAAAATACAGGCCTTATATCTCTAAGATTACTAAATGTTTATTAGGGTCACAGATAAATGATATATTGATAACTACATATATGTTAGTCACTCTGATATTGTTACAAAACTCATGCCCACTTAACATTGTTTTCCATAATTATAAATCACGTCTTTAAATGACTTCTAACTCCAAATATTTTCACCACTACTTGACATCTTTGATACAACTCTAACCTAATCTAACACATTGTGGCCCCTCCCATGATGGTAGTAAGCTATGTCTTCCAATCCCATCACATAGCTAATAGTTCAAGGGTTATTAACTAAAAAATTGTATGTATATTATAATATATGAGAGTACTTAACGTATATAATTTTGCAACAGACACACATATCCAATACAAAATATAACAGATTATACATTCAGTATACACATATATATATAATTGAATTGTATATATCGTATTCATGATATATGAAATAAAAGATAATTTCAACATTTTAAAAATCAAAAGTAACAATAAATATGAAAATTAATCAAATCAAATATAAACAAGACTCCGTAAAACTCATCCCCATTGTATTTAATCTTGAATTGATCTCCTTCTATAGTACACAATTTTTCAAAAATCAATCATTATTCTTCCCCATGGGTCACAATGTTTCAATTAGAATAAGCTCCTAACATTCCACAACAGCTCCATAACATCCAAGACTATATCAAAATAATATAACATCTACATAGAAACAACATAAATGGGAGAGATCCTCTTAATGTGTGAATATAAATATACTATATAGAACAACATGAAAAAATCAATTGAAATACCAGAGATATCTTAGCTCATACCCTTTTAATGCAATGTGACTAGGGGAATGAAAATTAAAAATATAGATATAAAGTTACACTAGATATCTTAGGGTTGTAAATTTGTACATGTTATCTGAGATTTAATCATTAATTTTCAAATATCAAGGGAATCTATTAATACATCGATCTTAGAAAATCCCTCATTGTCTAAATTTTATATCCTATCTATATTCGAAATCTCAAATTAAACAAAGGATTAACTATGTTTTCATATGTCTCAAAGATGCTGGTATCTTGAAACCTTCATCTATAGAACCTTTAAATAATATAAGGGAAACAATCTAATAACATGTTTATAATCATCATTTGAGGATATACCACACCTTACTTTCCACTGATGTTATGTCACCATTATATAAACCAATAGGGGAACTCACTCTTCAACCATTGTTAATATTCATCCAAGATAGTTATAAACCCTTTGATCATACTACACATGCAATAATTACCCCAAAAAAAGTCACAATATCTACAAATGAGGATTTTTATCACATCAAGTATCACTAAATTGATGGGAGTGACAAACATTCTATGTGAGTAGAAAATAGTAGAAAAGAAATAAAATTTTTCTCCTAAAAAAACATAATAAAGTATCATAGTGTAAGAAAATAATAAATTTTAGTTACCAAACCCAATCAGTAGTATCAGAGAAATATGAATCAATATATATTACATAGAAACTGAGGGACTACCTTGCCCTATAAACTGTATTTTTCGTATATTATATCCACTTTACTAAAACCATTATTTCTAATGACACATAATTACTTGTATCACCCGATATGTACCATTTGATGCAAATTTAGTGTTCACCAAAAAGTACAATGTAGAATCAAGTCTCCATATAGAATACTCTTACAAAAAAATATTAGTATGGAATAAGTAGATTTCAAAATTCTTATAAGTCTTGTAATTTTCCTACCATGTATCCCGGGTGTACATGAAACATAGCCAATCAGGGAATTTATGGTCCTGTATTAAAACACATATGGTTGATTTGTGTCGACCTACACTACATGTATATTACGGCACATGACATATGGTTTCATTATGATACTTTATGTGTATTATTGTTTCCATTTTTAAGGAAATACAAAATAATAGTGTGTCCTTAATGGTTCACAATATATAGAATTAAAAAAGGAATATTCACATGTATGTTTATGGTGGTGAATTATTGTAAGGAGTAGGTTAAATGAAATTTTCTCCTAAACCACCTAAAGTGTGATGCTAAATGGAGACCAGTGTGGATGCTCCATGTTCACACCATATTTATTGGTTTATGGGTACACATTTTTTTACCATGGGAAACATTATGTGGGATATTTATATATTCCTGAATCAATTTCCACCACATGAAAGGATATACCAAGATATTAGTTCAACATCCAAAACTATGTTTTTATCTCTTCAATTGAGATTCTTCTAAATGTCCAAACGCTTCCTATTTTTGACATTATTGTTGTCACCAAATCCTGATACTCAAAAAAAATATTCTGTTATATTAATTAATAAAATATCCACATTCAATATATAAGACCCCATCCTTAAACCTTACATAATCATGAGTTAATACAAGATTACAACTTTAGGATCTTTTCAGGTTTAGAGTTTTAGATAATTAGAACATAAAACTTGCATTACATTCCACATTTAAACAAAGTGGTTACATAAAAGATAGTATTCATTTTTCCCATCAATGGAAACATATTTAAAATAAAACATGGATTCTTTCTTGACACTTCCTTGACACTATCATCATATCATGTAACTTTCCCTTGACCTGTGAAAAACATTTCAAAAACATGGGACGAGGATAAAAACATCATTAAGGGATATAAATAATGGAAAGGAAACATGGGTACATATACACATAAGAATGAAATCATACTTTACCCATAAAACATAAGAACTTTAACATACCTCATCAAATCATGAATAAATCAAAGAAATAATAAAACATAAAGGTAACTTGAGGCATTCATAACATTCTTACATAGGGAGTAACCCTCTTGGTTATGTTTGGAATACCCATCATAGTATATTCCCTAAATCTCTGCAGAGAACCCTCAACGTTTCACTCCTTCACGTTACCTAATGCATTGGAGAGCTATATCGGGATCACCCGCCCTTAGTTTATCACGGAACCACCCATCTCCATAACAATGCCCAAGAACCATAACATAATCGTATCACATAAAACATGCAGAAAGGAAACATAACATTTCCACCTTTCAATCACAAGATATCAATACAACACATTGATATAAAAACATTATGAAAACCATTTTCAATACCAAAATAAAAGAAAAGTAAAACATGGTATTTATTTTTCTTTTAAAAAATGGCATGGCTTTTAGAGGAAGCCAAAACTCAAATAATGGTCACGGCGACGGAGAAGTCGTTGTCGCCGCATACGTATGACAAAAACATTACCTTTTTCATTTTTTAAAACTCTTCATATAAAAATAAGATTCCTTCTGGATAGACCTAAAAGTCAAAGGGGTTTATACACTGTATAAAAGAAGGTTGTGTATAAAACAAAATATGCCTCAATGAAAGGAGATTGAGACGAAGTCCCATACAAAGATCATTTTTAAAAAAAATTAGATCTATTATGTGTATTCACTATAAGTACACATAATGAAAATTCAAATACAAGATAGGACATAATAATATCATGACATGATTTGAAAGTAGGAGATTAACCCATAGAATGGAATTTAGGTTAAGAAGTTCCCTTACCTTAGGTCTGACATGAATCTATCGTTCTTTAATGTCCTGAATAATAAACATTAGTTAATTTCTACTTGATTAAGAACCTTTTTTAAGTTCATTATTCCTTTTATATCACTTATTACCATGTTATGAACACTATGTAATTATTTAAGTTAATAATGGTCATTTTGTCGATCCCTGGTACTTGAGTCAAAAATAAACCCTTTATAATTACACGTTGTTCAAGTGGTAGAATATCCATTAGATAAAGAATTATATTCATGATGTAGATATCATATATATCCAGTATATACATGAATTTATAATATTACATAATCATTTAGAGGTAAGAAATGAAATGCACCGTTCATGGAGACGGTAAGCCGTACGTATGCATGAACGCTACTTTCATTTCTATATCGTATTTTATATAATGGAATCATAATGATACAAAGGTATATTATAATTCCAGTATAATATAATATATAATACCATTAATTACATCCTTTATATGTCCCAAATATGGCCTTAACGAATCCAATCACTTTGAGGGGGCGGTAGTCCGCACTTCCTAAAATGAAGATATCGCGTTTACTCATAATGGTATCCATAAAGGATATGCAAATAATTAAAAATACAGAAGAATAAGTAAAACATAAAAATATTATATATAATATATAAATATAGTTACATATTAATGGCCACCTTTGAAGGTGATATATGAGTGTTGAACAATCATCGTTTTGTGAGGCAGAAATTCACAATCCATAGAAACAGTATGTTATTTAACAATTATATGTAGGTGTGTGTAAGTGTAGCTAGAATAATTCATTTAGAAACATACTAGTATATTGAATATACTGGAGTTTTTACAAAATAAATGAAAAATAAGAGTTTCGGTGGTTGGAGAAGGGAAATAAAACAAAAGGACTCAAGTGAAGACATTACCTTAAAATCTGGTAACTCCCATTGGTTTGAGCTCAATGGCTTCTTTGGGAAGACATGTTCCCAAATTTAGGGTTCAAGGAGTAAGAGAGGGATGTGTAGAGGCAAAATGGGTAGGGTTTGGCCGAGCAAAAGGCTTTCGAAGTGTGGGTAAAGAGGTAGAGGTGGGGGCCTTTTATAAGAGGAGAGGAGGGGAATCTTGGAAAGTAAGGATATGTTACTTTATTTTAAAATGAGTTTCGGATTTAAGAGGTCCCACATTGATATAATTTGAGGATATGTTGATAAGGGTTCGAAATATACCCAAACAATATGTTTTGGACATGTGTAGGTCATATATTTTACATTATCATTTCATTTTATTTAAATCCTTTATTAATGTGGTAGTCGATGCATCATCATGATGTCATAAATAATTTAGTATATTTAATGTCTAAAAATTAAAAAAAAACTATCATGATTTAGGAAATATTTTTATCTTTCTAATGAATATTTATAGTCAAAACTATGACTTGTATAACCCCATGTAAAAATTATTTTAGTAAAACTTCTCAGGTTTGTGTCATTTTTACTTTAAGAGTAAATAAAATGTTATTTATGTCATTTCCCAACCAAAGTGGCTAAATGGGGTCCCCAAGTTGACCCCTGGATTTTCGTGGTCGTCCATGACACATCCAATGAGGGTAGGACATGTTTCAAGCTCATCTCATGTTATTAAAACATTATTTGTACCTTAAACTACACTAATTACCTCTAATCGCGATTAAGAACGAAAAAGTTACTATTCAAGAAATAATTATTTTAATCTCATTAAACCAAATTTTACATCTTAATGACAACAATGTATGTCATATTTTTGAGAATCAAATCACCGATGTTTAAAAGTTTCATTTAAACGAAAAATTAGTTTCTTTAACTACCACATAGTGGTTTCACTATTCATCAAAAATTGAAGTTTTTCAGAAATATACCAAAACTTCACCCTAAGATATATTTCATATTATGAATTCAAAAATGATGTTTGTTTTAAAAAATTCAAATCATATAAGTTACATTAATTAATTTAATAATTAATTCCCGTTGTCATGACAAATAGCGTGTTTTTATGAAACAATAAGTATCAAAAGATTGACACTAGTTTAAGTCCAATTTCAAAGTGAAATTGATTCCAATGACCACCATTGGATTAAATGGTAAAAATATTTTCTAATTTCACTTTAAAACCAATTCAAAAGATAATATAATCATATAAATAAATTATATTAAAAAGAGGTTTTGAATTAAAATACAACATTTTTCATTATTCATTAAAAAATGAACTTTATCAGAAAAATACCCAAAATTCACACAAAGTAAATTTTAATATCCCAATAATAAAGAATAAGTTTATTTTGACAAACATAGCTTATAAAATTGTCAAAATATAGATTTAAAAGATTTATTACCATCAAAAGGCAGTAAAACAATCTTTTAAAAATATTAGTGCATTTAATGCTTAAGATTGGATTTATTCTACTTTTAAGCCTCTAAAACACTATCTAATTTATTAATAGACGTAGATAAAAATATATATTATTCATTACTTACTTGGGATGTTACAGCCTTCCCCCTTTAGAAAATTGTGTCCCCACAATTTATTTACTTATCGAATAAGTGGGGGTATTTAGCCCTCATTGCATTTTCAGATTCCCATGATGCCTTTTCAATCACGTGGGTTTTCCAGAAAACCTTTACCTGATGAATCACCTTATTCTATAACACCTGCTCCCTGTGGTCAAGATTCTGGACCTGTTGTTCCTCATATGATATGTTCTCTACCAGCTGAACTACCTCTGGACTCAAAACATGGGATGGATCTGGCATGTACTTTCTCAGCATCAAAACATGAAAAACATTGTGTACCTGAGATAAACTCGGAGGTAAAGCCACTCGGTATGCAACTGATCCAACTCCCTCCAGAATTTCATATGGTCCAATGAACTTTGGACTCAGCATTCCTTTCTTACCAAATCATATCACACTTTTCCATGGTGATACTTTGAAAAAAACATGATCACCTACCTCAAAAGAGAGATCCTTCCTCCTATTGTCTGCATAACTCTTCTTCCTGCTCTGAGCTGTTCTCATGTGTTTCTGTATCAGTTGAACTTTTTCTACCATATCTTCTACCAATTCTGGTCCCATCAGCTTCCTTTCACCCATTTCATCCCAAAAAGCTGGAGTTCGACACTGCTTCCCATATAACGCCTCATATGGTGACATCTGTATACTGGAATGAAAACTGTTATTATAAGAAAACTCAACCAAAGAAAGATGTTGGTTCCAACTTCCCTGATAATCCATCGAACAAGCACATAGAATTTCTTCCAATGTCTGAATTGTTCGTTCTGACTTCCCATCTTATTGAGGATGAAAAGTTGTAGTAAAATTTAATTCAGTACCCAACGACTTCTGAAGACCTTTCTAAAAGTTAGAAGTAAACTTGGGATCACGATCAGATACAATGGAGAGAGGAAATCCATGCAACCTGACTATCTCTTTAAGATAAAAACTAGAAAGTTGATCTAGGGAAAAGGTATCTCGTATAGCATGGAAATGAGAATATTTATTCAAGTGATCAACAATAACTCAGATTGCATTATTACCTCGAGATGTCTTCGGTAATCCCACAACAAAGTCCATTGATATATTATCCCATTTCCACTCTGGCACTGGTAGAGGATGAAGCATCCCTTTCGGTAACTGACGCATTGCTTTAACCTGCTAACAATTCAAACACTTCACAATAAAATCAGCAATATCTCTTTTCATCCTATCCCACCAGTAATACTCCCGCAGATCTCTGTACATCTTAGTACAGCCAGGATGAACTGAAAACGGAGAACTATGAGCTTCACATAACAACTCTCTCTTCAACTATGAATCACAAGGCACACAAAATCTCTTCCCAAATCTCAAACCACAATCACTATCAATGTTGAATTCATGCAACTTATATTTCTGAACCAGCTCTACCTTTTTTTGCAACTCACTGTCTTGCTTATGTGCTTGCTTGATTCCGTCTAATAGAGAAGATTTCACTGATACCTGAAATAAAACAGAAGGAAATCCTGCACTAACAACTTCTATACCAAAGTTCATAAAATCCTTAACCAAAGGATCACGTTCCAAACGCAACATTGTTAATGAAGCATTACTATTTCGACTCAAAGAATCAACCACTTTATTTTCTTTTCCTAGATGGATATGAATTGTACAATCATAATTCTTGATTAATTCTAGCCATATCTTCTGTATCATGTTCAATTCTTTTTGAGTGAATATATACTTTAAACTGTTGTGATCAGTATATATTTCACACTTTACTCCATACAAATGATGCCTCCAAATTTTTAAAGCGAAAACAACAGTAGCTAATTCCAAATCATGTGTAGGGTAATTTACCTCATGAGTTTTCAACTGTCGTGAATCATAAGAAATTACATGATCATTCTTCATTAGGACACAACCAAGTCCATTCAATGAAGCATCACTATAGATAAAAAACTCCCCATTCCTAGAAGGTAGTGCCAAAACTGGAGCATTCACCAATCTTATATTCAGTTCCTGAAAACTATCATCACATTCTTTTGTCCAAATAAACTTAACACTCTTCCGAGTTAGCTTAGTCATTGGACTAGATAACCGTGAAAAATTTCTAACAAACCTTCGGTAATTGCCTGCCAAACCAAGGAAACTACGAATCTCAGTTACATTTGTGGGTCTTGGGCATTCTTCCACAACCTTTGTTTTTGAAGGATCAACAGTTATACCATCTTTAGAAACAATTTGACCAAGGAAAGAAATTTGTTGCAACCAAAACTCACACTTTCTGAATTTCCCATACAATTTCTTTTCTTTTAAGGTTTGCAAAATAACCCTTAAATGTCTTTCATGCTCTTCTTTACTTTTAGAAAACACCAAAATATCATCAATGAAAACCACCACAAACTTATCCAAGAACTCATGAAAAATTATATTCATTAAGTCCATGTATATAGTAGGTTCATTGGTTAGCCCAAAAGGCATTACTACAAATTCATAATGGCCATATCCTGTACGAAACGCATTCTTCAGAACATCTGCTTCCTTTAACTTTAGCTGATGGTACCCTGATCTCAAGTCAATCATTGAAAAATACTGAGCTCCCTGGAGCTGATCAAACAAATCATCGATATGAGGCAAAGGATATTTGTTCTTAACAGTGATGTTATTCAAGGCTCTATAATCAATGAAAAGTCTCATTGAACCATCTTTATTTGTAAAAATTAAAACAGGTGCACCCCATGGTGATGTTCTAGGTTGAATGAAACCTTTCTCTAATAAATCTTGCAATTTCTCCTTCAACTCTAAAAGTTCAATTTGAGCCATTCGATAAGGGGGTTTTGAAAATGGCTTAGCATCATGAAATAAGTCGATAGTAAATTCAACTTCCCGATCTGGTATTATTCTAGGCAACTCATCAGGAAAAACATCAGGATACTCACTTACCACTGGCACATCATTAATCTAAATAGTTCCTTTGTTTTCAACGATGTGTGCTAGGTAACATTCATTTCCATCTTTTACATGTTTCTTGGACTCTTGATAATTTATCAACAGTAAGGGTTCATTCATGTACACAAACTGAAATTCTTTCTGAAAAGAAACTTCATTAGCTCTACAGTCAATCTTAGCATGGTAAATAGAGAGCTAATCCCTACCTAGGATAACATAAAAATCTACTAGAGGTAAAACAATAAGGTTCGCAAGTAGGTTCTTTCCATAGATAAGAATAGGAAGATTCTTATAAATTCTTTTTGGCTCAACATTTTCCCCAGGTGTTTTTACCACAAGTTCAGGATTTATTTCTTGAGATGGTATTCCCATTTTACTAGAAAAGGTTTCAGAGATGAAAGAATGTGTAGACCCCGAATCAAACAACACACTGGCATAATCTAAAAAAACAAAGTACCTGATACAACTTCATTTGATGGACCGACATTTGCTGAAGTAGTTGAAAAGGATTTCACCACCCCTTTCTTCATGTCGTCTAACTACTTCCCATCACTCGAGCTCTTTGTTGGACACTCATTTGCATAGTGACCAATCTAATTGCACTTAAAACATTTCACTAACTGTAAATAAAATTTGGTCTTACCATCACCTTGATCTTTTTCAGTGCTATCACGAGCCTTATGTCCCATCTTACCAAATCGGTAGCACTTTCCATAATTCAGAAGGCATTCCACAGCATGACTTTTACCAAATTTATCACAAACTGGAAACTTAGTTTTCTTACCGTCAGACCTTTTTGAAGAATTCTTTCCTTTCTCCTATCACCTCGGTCTCTTCTTCTGCTAGTTATTATAAAACAATTCATCATCAGCAAACTCCATTTCCAGCTTCTCAGCACATCAAAAAATCTTTTCATAACTTTTGAACGCACAAGAAGCTAAATCCCTTCGATAGTTTGGATTTAATCCTGAGTAAAAACAATTGATTTTACTATCAAGATATCTGATAAAATTTGGAGAATACCTTGCCATTCGAGTTAACCATTCTTCATAGGAAGCCACTGAGTCTTCCTCTTGCCTCAATTACAAGAATTTCTTTTCCATCCTATGTCGAACAGCCATAGGAAAATACTTCTCAAGAAACATTCCTTTAAATTCATCCCAGTCGAAAGCATCAATCTCATCAGCATCCCTGATATTTATAACCATCAACCACCACTAATCTGCTTCACCCTCCAAACGGTAAATAGCAAGACTAACCTTTTGATTGTCTGAACACCCCATGACATCGAAAATCTTCTCCAGTGATTTAATCCACCATTCATCTAGAACAAGGTCAGATGATCATATGAATGATGGGGGATGTGGCATCATGAAATGTTCCACCACTGACATGTTCCTCTGTGGTTGATCTGGCTGATCTTGTGCATGGATACCACCACCATTTATCGCTTGAGTCAACTGTGTCATCACTACAACAAACTGTTCAGTTCCAATTCTGACCATCCTACGATGCTGATTCGGAAGGTTATTTCCTTCTGTATGCCTTCCTAGCACTACTTCCCTATTTCCACTGCAGAAAACCATTCTGAACAAACATGTCTTAGATGAAGCAACATGGTAATCTTAAAATGCTATATCATATCAATTTGACCATAAAAAAATACTTTCGGATTATCATTGAATATAATTCTAACTCCTAAAGCTATCTAAACCAACCTATGATACCAACTATAAGGCCCCAGCCTTAAACCTTACTTAATATTGAGTTATTACAAGATTAGACCTTGAGTATATTTGAGGTTTAGATTTTTAGAGAATTAGAACGTAAAACATGCATTACATTCTACATCTAAACAAAGCGGTTACATAAAAGATAGTATTCATTTTTCCCATCAATGGAAACATATTTAAAATAAAACATTGACTCTTTCTTGACACTTCCTTGACACTATCATCATATCATGTACCTTTCCCTTGACATGTGAAATTTTTTTCAAAAACTTGGGATGAGCATAAAAAGCTCAGTAAGGGATATAAAAATATGGAAAGGAAACATGGGTACATATACACAGAAGAATGAAATCATACTTTACCCATAAAACATAATCACTTTAACATACCTCATCAAATCATGAATAAATCATATAAATCATAATACATAAAGGTAACTTGTGGCATTCATAACATTCTTATGTAGGGAGTAACCCTCTTGGTTACGTTTGGAAAACCCATCACATTATATTCCCTAAATCTCTTCGGAGAAACCTTAACATTTCACTCCTTCGCGTTTCCCAATGCATTAGATAGCTATATCGGGCTAACCCGCCCTTAGTTTATCAAGGAACCACCTGTCTTCATATAAATGCCCATGAACCATAACATAATTGTATCACATAAAACATGAATAAAGGAAACATAACATTTCCACCATTCAATCACAATATATCAATACAACACATTTATATAAAAACATTATGAAAACCATATTCAATACAAAAATAATATAAAATAAAAACATAGTATTTAGTTTTCTTTAAAAAAAGGTATTGCTTATAGAGGATGTCGAAACTCAAATAATGGTCAAGGCGGTGGAGAAGTTGTTGTCGCCACATACGTACGACAAATAAATTTCCTTTTTTCATTTTGTAAAATGCTTCATATAAAAAAATATTCCTTTTGGATAGAAATAAAAGTCAAAGGGGTCTATACACCGTATAAAAGAAGGTTGTGTATAAAACAAAATATGCCTCAATTAAATGAGATTGAGACAAAGTCCCATAAAAAGAATTTTTTTTAAATAAAATAGATATATTATGTGTATTAACTATAGGAACACATAATGAAATTAAAAATATAAGATAGGACATAATAATATCATGACATAATTTGAAATTAGGAGATTAACCCAAAGAACAGAAATTGGGTTAAGAAGTTCCCTTACCTCGGGTCCGATTTGACTCGATCGTTCTTTAATGTCCTGAACAATAAACGTGAGTTAATTTCTACTTGATTAAAAACCTTTTTCAAGTTCATTATTCCTTTTATATCACTTATTACCTTGTTATGAACACTATGTAATTATTTAAGTTAATAATGGTCAATTTGTCGATCCATGGTACTTGAGTCAAAAATAAACTCTTTTGATTACAAGTTGTTCATGTGGTAAAATATACCATATATCAAGAATTATATTCATGATGTAGATATAATATATATCATATATATCCAGTATATACATTCATTTATAATATTAAATAATCATTTAGAGGTAAGAAATGAAATGCACCGTTCATGGAGATGGTAAGCCGTACGTACGCATGAACGCTACTTTCATTTCTATTTCATATTTTATAGAATAGAATCATAATGATATAAAGGTATATTTTAAATCCAGTATAATATCATATATAATACCATTAATTACATCCTTTATACATCCCGCATATGGCATTAACGAATCAAATCACTTTGAGGGGGTGGTAGTCCGCACTTCCTAAAATGAAGATATCGCGTTTTATCATAATGGTAACCATAAAAGATATGCCAAAAATGAAAAATACAGAAGCTTAAGTAAAATATAAACATATTATATAAAATATATAAATATAGTGACATATTAATGGCCACATTTGAAGGTGATATATGAGTTTTGAACAATCATCATTTCGTGAGGCAGAAATTCGCCATCCACAGAAAGAGTATGTTCATTAACCATTAGATGTAGGTGTGTGTAAGTGTAGCTCGAATAATTCTTATAAAAACATACTAGTATATTGAATATACTAGAGTTTTTACAAAATAAATGAATAAAGAGAGTTTAGGTGGTTGGAGAAGCAAAATAAATCAAAAGGACTCAAATGAAGTCATTGCCTTAAAATCGGGTAAATCCCTTTGGTTTGAGCTCAAATGCTTCCTTGGGAAGACTTCTGCCCAATGTGAGGCTTCAAGGAGTAAGAGAGGGATGTGGAGAGACAAAATGCGTAGGTGTTGGCCGAAGCAAAGGCTTTGGAATTTTGGGTAAAGTGGTAGAGGTGGGGGCCTTTTATAAGAGGAGAGGAGGGGCACTCTTGGAAAGTAAGGAAATGTTACTTTATTTTAAAATGAGTTTCGGATTTAAGAGGTACCACATTGATATAATTAAAGGTTAATGTGATAAGGGTTAGAAATATACCCAACCAATAGTTTTTGGAAATGTTTATGTCATAGAATTTTCATTATATTTTCATTTTATTTAAATCCTTTATTAATGAGGTAATCGCTACATCATTATGATGTCATAAATAAATTAATATATTTAATGACTAAAAATAAAAAAAAATATCATGATGTAGGAAATATTTTTAGATTTTTAATTAATATTTATAGTAAAAAATATGACTTGTATAACCCCATGTAAAAATTGTTTTAGTAAAACATCTCATGTTTGTGTCATTTTTACTTTAACATTATATAAAAAGTTATTTATGTCATTTCCCAACAAAAGTGGCTCCATGGGGTCCCCAAGTTGACCCATGGATTTTCTTGGTCGTCCATGACACATCCAATGAAGGTAGGACATGTTTCAAGCTCATCTCATATTATTAAAACATTATTTTTACCTTAAACTACACTAATTACCTCTAATCGTGATTAAGAACTTAAAAGTTACTATTCACCAAAAAATTATTTTAATCTCATTAAACAACATTTTACTTCTTAATGACAACCATGTATGTCAGATTTCTGAAAATCTATTCACAGAAGTGGCAAAGTTTCATTTAAACAAAAAATCAGCTTCTTTAACTACCACTTAGTGGTTTCACTATTCATCAAAAATTGACGTTTTTCAGAAAAATACCAAAACTTCACCCTAAGATATATTTGATATTCTGAATTCAAAAATGATGTCTATTTTAAAAAATTAAAATCATATAAGTTACATTAATTAATTTAATAATTAATTCCCACTGTCATGACAAATAGCGTGTTTTTATGAAACAATAAGTATCAAAAGATTGACACTAGTTTAAGTCCAATTTCAAAGTGAAATTGATTCCAATGACCACTATTGGATTAAATTGTAAAAATAAATTCTAATTTCACTTTAAAACCAATTCAAAAGATAATCTGATCATATAAATAAATTAGATTAAAAAGTGGTTTTAAATTAAAATACATCATTTTTCACTATTCATTAAAAAATAAACTTTATCAGAAAAATACCAAAAATTCACACAATGTAAATATTGATGTCCCAATCATAAAGAATAAGTTTATTTTGACAAACATATCTTATAAAATTGTCAAAAGATAGATTTAAAGGATGGTTTTCCATCAAAAGGCATTAATACAATCTTTTAAAAATATTTGTGTATTCCATGCTTAAGATTAGATTTATTCTCCTTTTAAGCCTCTAAAACACTTTCTAATTTATTAATAGACAAAAATAAAAATATCTATTATTCATTACTTACTTGGGATGTTACACAATCCATTCATCACCATGAAATGAATCTTCTGATAGCCACACACATCCCACATTGACCTCTCATTCCACTACACTAAGATCTATTCCATGTTGTTCCTTCATGTGACTCCATCATCTCCCATAATCAGTCCAGCATGACTTAATAATTTACGTTGAATTCCAATATTTTAGTTATAAAACCATGATACCATAACTTCATAAATAGGGATCTAATATATTTGATCCACCTTACTAGGAATTGAATGATCGATGTATAAATTATAATATACATGAAACATTTAAAAACATGAAAAATGAAATAATTAGTGTCTTTTGTGATAGTATGGAAACAGTTCATTCGAAGAAGAGCTAACAATTGAAATAAAAAATTAATGGAGAAGAACATAATTCAAAAATATCAGGCCAATGAAAGAATGACTTTTAGAGCCTATATTTGGGATGAAAAATTCATACAAATTGTTTTCTTCTTAACATATAAAAGAACAAAGCATGAAAAATTAGAAAAAAATCTATGTATCATTAAAAAATTACTATAAAAACAATATTATAGTTATTCTATTGATATTTTTTATTTCCACATCATTTGATCAATGACATAATCCTGAATCGTTTCTTGTTCCTTCGATCCAAAATATGATCCTCTACGATTTGAACCATCAATAATAACTCTATACAGGTTTCTATCTATTAAAAAAGAATACACCTAAGCATTGGTGATATAAGGATAAATTTATAGGTTAAATATAAGGTTTTACATAAATAAATAAATATTTCAATTTTTAATTAATTTAATTGATCAATATACCCTTTATTGGTATTCCAACCAACCTAGATACAAGTGATGTTAAAACACTTCTTGGAAAATTCAAATCTTCTAGAAAGTTTTATAATTCCAAAATCACCATTTGAGATATTATTTAAATTACATTTTCTTCAATTCTTATGGGATTATTAAATATTTAATTACTTAATAATAATTACCCATTAAACATCAATATCCTTGTAATTTCATGAAAACATATCATGGTGGTAAACTCTACACCCAGAGATCAATGGAAGAATTAAATAAATTATTACTCATAATATATGTTAAATTTTGTACATCAATCTTGGGAGGTCTTGATACTTTAAAATTCAATGTTATGTTGTGTGTATACTGGGAAAATCCTGAGTCATGACCTATGATGTGAGAGTAGTGATCTAAGACTATGATAATTATGTATTGTTATGCGTTTATTAAGACTTGATCTTTTTGGTGTACAATGATATTGTGAGAATTTTTGTGGTTACTTGGATGTTGATATATGTGCATTAGGCAAGGTATATCCTCAATGATAAATCATAATTAGTCACATGGAATAAATTTTTTAGAGCTAGTAGTTGGAAAAATCAAGATATTAGATGACATCTATTATTTACAACCCATATTCAGCCCGACCAAGTTACTGGAACTTGTTTTAGAATTTATCACCCATAATTAAACCAGAATAGTCTAATGGTACTATCTATAATTTATTAACCATGGCCAAAATGATTGAGAACCAATAATTGAATTTTAATGTTGGAGTTCTTGGTCAAATATATTGAGATTTGATATGGAATGTAACATTTACCTCCCTATGTATGACTATTTTGGATCATAGGATAACATATAGAATTAAATTCTCATGGTGATACCATCCAATAGTTGAGATTTCATATAAAATATATCTTCCATTGTAAAACCTGAAGAAAACCCAAGACTGTATCCATCATTTAATTTTTTTATACAAACTGATATTTGAACTATGATTCCATTTTACATTATCATTTCACTATTATTTGGTGGAAACCATTGAATAATTTAGAACAATACATTTTCACTGGAAAATTTGGTTTCCCAATTAAAAATATAATTTCCAAAACAATTTTCTTGTATATTGTGTGTATTCATTTTTACTATTTTCTAACCTACATATATTGGTGTATAATTTTATATATAAGGATACCCATTGGAGGTTCAATTACTAAATTTATTTTATACACCCTGTATGTGAGCCCTGTTGAATGTAGATACATTATGTCTTCTATGAATGTTTAAAAACTGGTGGTATAGGGGATTGAGAAATAATAGAAAATATGTATTTGAAGATATGGTTGGGGGTGAGCCATGTGGTTTATAGTGGAGCATCCAATATTTTTTTATTCCAATTTTTATACTATATATAACTTGATCACTATATGGTCTATTTGATTTAGAAGATATATGACTGTAAAATTGATCAATTATGTTATGGATTTATTTCATTTTTTATTGTTTTATTTTAGCTACAATTTCACCTAGTATAATGATGTGTTCCTGTGGATGATAACATTGTTATCATATTAAATATTTATAAATATGATATGGAGAGTATTTTCTCCACAATTATGACCATTTAAATTCATCCACAATTGACTCCTTGTATCATAAAAATTGAAATTATAGAGACCATATACGGACCCAGCATAAGATGATGCGCTATTACCCAGGCGACGAATTACACTTATTTTGGGCCGGGGTGCACCAATGTACCCCACTCGTAACGACCAATGATTCGTATCCAATTTACAACAGCACATGAATTCAAAAACTTATACCCATATTATATAATCTTCTAACTAGTATTGATGGTCTAGATTATTACAGTAGGGGGATTTTATCCTTATATCATAGTCATTCATAGTGAAAATATAATCAGACATCAAATAACATAAATAATTAAACTACATAGATGTAATAAAATATTTATTTCGTTATTAAAATAAATAAAAAATAATCTAATTATTTTAATACATAGACATAAATGTATAAATATGCTGATAACGAACCATTCCAATCAAATATAAAATTTAAATGAAATACTAAATCATGAAGATATAACGTGATCCTAAAAAATCACCACATAATACTATCCATGGGTAACTTGAACTATCACAATAGATCCTAAAACATTACACCTCTTCCATATTTGAACCTCTAAAAAATGACTTCTTCCTAATTACACAAGTTGTATAGCAACCAAATAAGAGTGTATGTATAACTAAATAAGGAACCACTAATGGGGACCCATGGATAATCATTAAATACAGTTTACGAACATATTTATTATCAACTAAATGAATAAAATGTCATTACAATAATAGATAAATATTAACATCCAATTCAATGGGTTACAATATGAAAATCTTGGTTAACTATACTAGCTTAGGCCATTGGAAGAGTATCTCTGACCATACAACATAATCATTTCAATCCCCTTAATAGAAATACTCATATTGTATTAGGTGAATTAACTAATTCCTATGTATTAATCAAGGGAAACATCGTAAACATCTATGTCGACTCCTATGTAACCATATAGGAAAACCAAAATCTACCCATGAGAATGATTCTATATATGGTAAAATGTTAACATCTATTGAGGGGTAATACTTCCCCACCATACATATAGGCCTTAATATAAATCCTGTGTAGTATCTTTGGTATTCCTGGTAGGCATCACAATCATTAGCCAATAAATAATCTATAAAATTCTGTAAATAAAAACATCTAATTATAAGGCTATTTTTTAAGGCGCTCTAATAAAATTGAAATCAATATGAATTTAAAGGGAGTTCCGAATTTGTTCACTTTATAGAACATCCATATTCATAGAAGACATCTTGTAATTCAACTAGAACATGAGGAAATATTTATAGCATATTTATCATGAATTCATTCATACGTATTAATGTGGATTTAATCCCTACTTTGAATTCTCTATATACTCATGCGAGATTTCTATCTGCCTAAAATTCTCTCACATAAACTAGGTTGACCACTCAAGTCTACGAAATAGTCCTATAATAATATCCATATCCTACTAACGTCATCCATTTGGGTTCAATGTTATAACCTATAATCATCATTAAATATTACAACAAAAAAAAGTCAAGGGTTACATAACATAGGATAACCGGTAGATTCCTCGAGGTCAAAAATACCATGGAAACACAACTGCGAATCCTTAATGTAAAATTTATATATCTAGAGAAACACACCTCCCAAAAAGCATAACATCCCTAGATATCATTGTAATCATAAAATTAAATCACAAAACCCATCAAAAATTATCATATTAGTTTCACATAATGAAGATTCCCCAGGAAAATCCCATTATCAATTTCACCCTAGGTGTGTCCAAACAAACCCAATGTATCCCTAAATATAAATAGGGAATTACCTCCCAATTATTCCATCTCATTAGGGGAGGAACGCTCCCCCCATGGTCGTCTCAACATTCTTGAAATCAATAAATAGTTTATAGATTCCTTTATGGAATATGCAGGCTAACCATATAAGACCAACACAATTATCTACATGGATGTATCAAAGGGAAATCACAATTGTTACAATATATTTACTCCTTCACAAATAAATTAATTCTCACCCTTATCAATCTGTATATCTTCGTTAAAAATTTAATTATCAAGACCTCAAGCATCTAGGGTATATGAAACAAACAAATAATTAATGGTTAATTATGTCCTTATAAATTTTTTTATTCATCTATTGGTATTCATTTTTAAATAAATAATTTTTTTAATATGAATAGGTATATCACCCATACTAAAAATAATACAAAAAACATTAATATTATTAAATAGTATTTTCTATAAAGGGTATGTTTAAGTTTCGACATACTCCATAGAAATAAATTCATTTATATAAAAACATAGAAACCACCCACTATATTCCATGTCTTGTATCACCACCTGAGTTCTGAAATCATTCCACGAAAACCAATTAAATAAAATAAAACTATTCAATTAATATATGTTCATCCTTGTAGTATTCCCTGTAACCAAGAAAAATGAAATTATCACAATTCTCAAATTATTACAATATTATTTTGGTAATCCAATACCGAAACCCTACACAAGAAAAAAACTAAATGGAAAACATTAGAGGAATGCCAAAGAAAAACCAAGATGATGATTATCAGCTTCAATTAATATATAAAATATATCAAATTCATAAAAAATGAATAGGTCAATGGGTGAGGAGGGAAGATATCTTTCTAGGTCTTCCACATAAGATAGGATCAAAAAAAGGGGCTTTAGAATAAAATTAATTAGAGGAAAAAAGTAATTTTTAATGTTTCATATAATTTAACATGAACCATGGTTTTTTAAACCATATGGTAACCATATGTACTAATATAAATCAATTTATTCCTATCCAATGATCTGGTCACACTATTTTTTCTAAAATGAGACATATGTATAGAACACCAATAAAGTGATGTTTTAGGTTTCTCATACTTTATCAGAAACAATGCACCAACTATGTTCCATTACCCAAGAAAAAAATATGCATCGCTATTTCCCCACATGGTTTTCACTATCCTTTCAATGATCATGTAGATGTGAAATCGTTCTTAAAATATTTTAAATTAAATCTTATATTCCATGGACACTCTCGATAACTAGAGACACCTCTAATTTTATATTTCTAAAAATATTAATCTCTTTGGGATACTCAAACCCTTAGAATTATTAACTGAATCTCTTTTCTATTAAAGAACATCACTTTAGAATGCTAAAAAATAAAATTATATTGATATTTTAAAAAATATATAGTCATGGGGTTTTTTAGAAAATGTTGTTGAATATTAATTTTTTATATGTTTAATTATATATAAAATTAAAATAATTTCTGTGTACTAAATTTCACAAGTATTAAAGAGCAGGGGGTGGGGGGGTTTTTTTTTATTTTTGAGTGAGTCAGAATTGTATTCTAAGAAAGGGATGTTATTATAGACATAGTGTATCAGGCTAGTGAGTGTCAATGAAATTTAAATCCCACATTACTCCCATTTACACCTACAAAAGGGATATACAAGCTAGATAGTTTCATGATACTCATTTGTATAGATCATGTATGTTAGTATAGACCACAAGTCTATGTGATGGTTAGAAATAACACCACCATGTTTACCATTAGTAGTTGACTTATAAATTTCAATTGTTTCTTGGGAATCCTCTATAGTAATAATTTATAATCATTTATTTACTATGGAAAGTTGATATAATTATAGATCAAAAAAATTATCTTAGTTTTTTTATACTCCAACATCATGCTCGGGTGGTTGGTGATAGACCTCACTATTGTAATAATACCATGACATGAGTGGTCTTTAGTTATAACTAGGAATATATAGAAATAAATTTATGTTAGTTATAAAGATTATTATTTAATTCTATTTTGATTATGTTTTAATTAATTGATGTACTATGAATGGAAGAATTTAGTGTATTTTATGGCCATATCTAAAGTGATTTGTTAATTTTCCAATGATTTTTATATTGGTATTTAAGGATTGGTTTGGAGTTTTATGTACCATGGGACTATATTAAATGCATTAGTAAATAAAACATGGGGAGATGAAAGATCGTAATTATTTCCTGAGGTGTGTGTATGGATAATTGTGGGTTTAACACTGATTATTCCCTTTTTATTAACATGGATATTTTTATATAATTTTTATATTATAGTTTAGGATATTATTGTTATTGATGGTTGTTTTATTTTTCATTTGGTGGTGGGATGAGTTTGAATCTCTAAAGAAAGTGAACTTGCATCCAATTTTATCAAATACAATAAATGAGTTAAGGGTTGAAAGGAATCATGTTGGTTTATTGGAATCACACATAACTAATAACATTTACATTATTTATTACGAATCAATAAATATAATTTATTTATAATTACTGTTGGTATTCTTTATGACTATATTATAGATCTATTTCATGAGGATATTAGTATTGTGATGACTAAATCATCAATTAGAAATTTATAGAGTTATGTCAGATGAAATAGTTTTTATTTCATTTATCATCTAACTATAATGGTTTCTCTATTTTTTCAATGAGTAATATTTAAATTTTTTAAATATTTTTTCAGTTTTTTATTGTATTCTATATACATTTTATTTATTATTTTTCCTTTTTTTTTGTATTTTGGCAATCATATTAATTAGAGGAATTTTAATTTTAGTACACCATTTAATAATCATTATAATATTGACATATTCTCTTTCTCAATAATATGTATAATTCATATTATTTTAAATAATTTTTTTGTGGGACTGTGGTTGTCTATATTATTAATTTTTCAAATATAATTTTAAATAAATTCAAATAATTATATTTTTTAAAAAATATAATATTATCATTAGTGAATAAAAATATAAAAAAATTATTTATGTCATGATTATCAAAATTAAATGGTAATTAATTTTTAAAAAACCTTTATTTAATATATTATAAGTCGTGATTATAAGAAATATGTTGTATTCAATTGAAGGTCTTGTTTGATGTTTCGATGAGTGATATTGATTTACCTTATAATCGTTTAATGATTACCTATATTAATGTCTGCATTTTCAGTGCATTGATGTAACCAAAAAATAATATAATAAATACGATGTAAAGGAATAATTAAATGTTATCAAATATATAAAAAATTAAAATCATTGGAAGGAAGTTTAAATAAATATCTATGTGTAATAATAATATATTATCATTTATTATTTAATCATTATAGTTATGGAATGGATAAGTTTCAACATAGATCTCAAATATAGGGATATTTTTCTTTCTAAACATTTCTGGAACAACATAAATCCGGATGAAGTATTTTAAAAATTATTATATCAATAAAAAAACTCTAAATATTTTATTTATATCATATGGGAATTATAGGAATAAATTCATTGAATTTATATTAAAGGTTAATCAAGTACTTTATAGTAAATAGTCACATTCACAAGTAAATAACTATTTATGGTATAATGAACATCATGAGATAATCAATCAACAACTGATATTACAATTTCAAACATGAAATGGGTTGATTTATTTGATTGACAACAATAGGATATATTTTATTGAAAATGAGTATGAAAATAAAAAACAAAATATTAAGATGAATTATTTTTGAATGATGGGTCTTTCTATAAATGTTTATTCCATTATAACGAGGATTGAGGTTAATAATATTCATTAATGAAAGTAATTGACAATTGATATTTATATTATGTTCCAAATGAAATATATATTTCAAGAATATTTTCTTATATAATGGTATGTGGAAGAGGAGAAATATATTCCTCATCATTGGGGATGATAAATATACCCATGTGAAGGGGTGATTTACCTCCATGAGGGATTAACAAGAAGAAATAAATAATGTCATTGTGATGATAAATTGGTGTTTATAAAAGGAATATAATCTTAAATATGTTATATATAATCATGAGAAATGTAGATTCACAATTATTAATAAATTTACATGGATAAAAATGAGAAATCTTGAGATGGAATCAATTATATTAATTTTTTGGAATGTGATTAATATAATACATGTATCAATAATTAAAATTTTGTTTTCTTCCCACATATTAAAGAATTTTGATATATATTTAAACATCAATGGTAAGGTGAAAACAAATTTATAGAATGAATAACACATTGTGATATGATAATGGGTTAAAATTACAAAATCATAAGATGAGTGAATATTTCATAGAACATGGGATAAAATTAGAATAAACCAATGAAAAATGGTGTTTTGTAATGAGTAAATTGAACATTCAATAACATTGAATTTATGATGTTGACAATAGTTTGAATTTTAATGAAATTCTAAAAATATTATATAATGATAATTATTTAAATAAAAACGAGGCATTATTGAGAATATTTGATTTGAATACTCTATAAAAGATATTGCAAAATGAAAATTTATGAAATAAATAATTTTTTATTATTCATGTATACATTTTATATCTTGAAAATTTAATGAATTTTTTTTACATAATTGGGGTCAATTTATTATGTTGGTAATTAATTCCAATAAAGTTAATCAATGTAGTAATAAAAGAAACCAAATTGTTATTTAATTTTGTTAGATCACCATTAGATAATATAGATAGAATAATAATTCAAAAAATGAATAAATAACATTATATGACGATGAAGAAATTTTTTTTAGAATTTAAGTAGTAAAAATGGTGATTTATGGGTTGATAATTAATTTAAGTACAACGAAGATGATATACAAGTATTTAATAATTAAACAACAATAATTAAACTATGAATTTATTTATGAAACATTCATGGGAGAAAATATTCCTTTTATAATATATTAGTAATATGTATTCTATAATTGATTATCTTATTATCTCATTTTGTACTAATGTTCATTGTTATAATAGATATGGAAATATAGTTTTATCATTGCTATGATAAAGATCAACCCCAAATTGAGAAATGTATATCGTATGATCTTGTTCAACGGATACTAGATAAAAATATAATATAAATGGATAATATTTTTGTAGTAATATAAATTAATATATTAGGGTATTAATGAATAGATATAGGTTAATATAAAAATGATAATTTTAAATTTAATGTTCATATATTGATGAAATTATTTCCCCAATATAAATTATTTAAAAAATGATGTTTACTATTATTTAAAAATAATGGAGAATAAAAATAAAAAAAATATATGCCAAATCTCATTTTATCAATGCGTTATTGTTAGAGGATGGGTACATCATGAAACTAATTGGATTTTATCTTGATAGTAATTAATGTATTTCATATAAACTAATGAATAAATTATACAATATAAAATGATTTATGAGAGAAGTATTCTAATCTGGAGTTACTCTTGTGGAATATGTTAATAATGAAATGATTTAGTGAGTCATAAATTTTATATGTACATTAATTTCCATGGTAGGTTAATGGAATTGGTGTATATTAAAAAAAATTATTTACTTAATCAAAATAAGAGTGTTTCATGGATCTGAAGAAGATTATGAAAATTGAATTTGATATTTTAATAATAAGTGAAATTCAATTATTTATTCGATTCATGTAGTTTAATGTCATTTTATTAGTTTTATATGTTATAAAATATTACAAGGGGGAGTTTCATAGATTTTATAGGAAATGAATAATAAAAATTCATCACCAATTCTACAAGGATGAATCATAAGAATGTAATTGTAGAATGTTGATAAATGTAATAGAGTATTGTGGAATATGAAAAAAAATTTATTTTATTAAAACCTTACTAAATATTGTGTATCCATGTTTTTAACATCAAATCTATAAAATTAACACCAAAAAAATTATATCATTTACAATTAAATGGATATTTATATATATTAATGTTGAAAATTTTATAACTTTTATCATGATGTAAAAAATGTATAGAATTTTATGGACATTATTAATAAGGGTTTGACTGGTTAATATGATGATCAAAATTAAATAATAATAAATTACATCCATGTGGGTATCATGAAAATTCCTAGATGAGTAAAAAATGATTTCATATCACATACCACAACATATGAAATGTACAATGATATTAAATAATTATATATATATTTTTGGATAATTCCATAATATGGTGAATTTGTTGATTATGTTTTCTCATGTATATCGATTTTATAGTATGATAGTAATGAGATAAGTATTAAGAAATTTTAATGATGTACATAAGGATATAAAATTATGATATTAAATATCTTTTTATTAATGAATATTTGGCACAATTAATTATGATGATATTGTGTATACACACTATAAATCAACTGACCTTTTTTATAATTGTAATGAACTCAAGTGATGAGTTATAATTCAATAGAACAATCCATGGAATTCAACCATTACTAGAAACATAAATGAGTGGATAAAAATACCTACACAAATGCATTTATTTGACAGATAGTTTTTATATATAAATGTTTTTGTGGTGTAAAAAATTATTATACTATTTTTTACGATTAATTAAAAAGGGGGAGAAAATTGAAAGTAAACAAAATTTTATAAATATCCAACCAAATGTGGGGATATAAATAATAATTCTATTGTAGAAGAAATCTAAGAAGAATTGGTAATTTTTTTGGGTGTAATTAATGGTACATAATAATAAATAACGTATACTAATATTGATACCGAGAAAAGGGATAATGTGAAGAATTTTATAATGGAAATTATTTCTAAAATACACATCATCATCTTAAATTGATTTTTTTTTGGTGTATGAAAATTATTTTATTTTATTCCGGTTTCCTCCATCATGTTTTTATTAAATGTGATTAAAATTTATTTAATTTACTCCTTATAAGTTTTTATTATAATTAGATTTTTTAATAGATTATTAAGGTTGTAGTAATGTTTTAAAAAATAAAATCAATACGATATGTCCAATAAAAATATAACATTATAGATATTTCAACTAAAATTATTGATTAATGTTTGAGTTTTCATTACATTTAAAATAGTGTATTGAAAATTAAAAATATTTAATGAAGCTAAATAAATATAAATATAGAATAATTTGGATATTTATTATAATGAAGAAACCCAAAAAGGTAAATTTAATCAATGTTTTTTTCCCAAAATGAAATTTATTGTTTTACTGAGTTTATTATATTAACATAATCATTTCATTTTTTAAATTAAAATAACATTATTTATTGTATTGGATGATTTCATTTCACAGGTGATGACACGAAGCAATAAATTTTCAATAAACTTGAATAGTTTTCCACAATATGAAATTGAGAAGGGTGGTAATACAAATTATGATTCACATCTTATTAATTTCATTAAAAAATGAATCTATGGATTATTCAATAAAATTGGAAACACTTATATAAGAGATCATGGATAATAATTCTAGATGAGATATACCAAGATGATACCCCTTGTTTTGGAAAAAAAATACATGGATAGTTATTTATATTAGTGGAATAGAAAAAATACCAATAAAAGGAAGTCATGTTTATGAGGGGATAAAATTCATTTTTTATATAATTGAAATTTTATTTATTAAAAAAATAAAGAAAAAGTATATGTTGAACAAAATCTATGAATGAAACAATATTATTTTATTTGGATGAGTTCAAAATTTATGAATTGTTTTATAAAATTTTGGTATCCTAAATAAAAACACCCCATGGTCATTAATAAACAAACTATAGTTATTTTGATTCTCTTATAGATTTTATTTTTTTATATTTCTAGGATATGGATGAACAAAGACAATTTTGTTGTTCTAACTCTTTGGAACGTGAAATCCTGAATTTCACCATCACTTGAGCATGCATTACCTAGTACTGTTGAGGTATATTCCCATATAATGGTATGTATTACATCCTTAAGAACCCATCAATTTATCAAATTGAAAACTAATCCATGAAATTTGAAATAAAAAATCATATATAATGGATTTAGAAAATAATTAATGTCTTTCATATTTATAATACATCATATCACAATGAAATCCATTAAAACATTGTGAATTAGAATCTTATCCCCCATAATATGGATGAAAATATAAATCAACATTAGTGTTACCAAGCATTTTCTTGAATATAAATTTCCACTAACAACTAGAAACACCATATAGTCATATAGTGTCTACTGGATAAACAAAAAAATTATTCATACATGTTTACTATAATGGTTAACAATAATACTTTGAATGGTCATCCCAGATTCAAAACCAACTAATATAAAAATTGTCACTATGTGTTTAAGGAAAAAAAATATTTAATCCAAGATAATAACTGATTTTTTTTAAAAAAATATCATCATTCATTTCTTATATATTATTTAAATACTTATAGCTCATCATAATAAAATACATTAAAATAAGGATCACATATTTATATATATAAACCAAATAATAACATTGACATAAGTCCCCTATGTTTAATTACTATACCACACAAATGAATTGGTATGCGAAGGAGAAATATGACGTAAAAAATGACAAAGACATAATATGTGAAGGTGGAAGACTTAGAATGTATTGGGAGATGATCTATAGAATCGGAGGTATTATATGGCCAAGAAGTGGTTCTTGGAAGATGGAACTCCATGTGGAATATATAGAAGCTGGCGAAATATGTTGAGGATGATGGGAAGAGGTCCGTGATGGAGGATGATACGTTGATGCAAAGGAAGTACATGAAAGAGGAAATCCATAGATCATACCTACAATGTTGTTTATAGATGACACAATGTGGTAGACATATGATTAAAAGAATATTACATAATAACTAGAACAAATTGTGGTATAAATTTCTACATACCTAATAATATTCACAAAAGTAGAATTCATCTACTCATGAAAAGGAACTTCAATGGAGCATCTACCTGTAGTTGAGTATGAATTATATCTAGATAATGAATTGAACTACATTTCTATAAGCTGTGAGTGGATATCTTCCTAGAACAATGTGATATAGAAGATCAATACAATGATCCTTCCGATCGACAGTGAGATAAAATAACATACATATGTTGTGACCTTTGGGAATGCAATGAGAAGACCATAAACAATGCAATTGTATTGATATTTGGTATTTAAGTGATCTAGCCCAAAACTCATAATTTTAGAGAGCTTTTGTGGATTTGGTACATCGCCACATAGCTAGGGTATTATCCTTGGCCATAGCCCAGGGAGGGTGAACCATGTAAAAATTTTGTGTCATGTGACTGATTTCAATTTTGTTCATATATTTCTACTAGATAAAGAGAGAAGTGTGTTCTATTTAATGAAAAATAATATGGATAAGCAAGAGTATTAATCTTTTATACCCATATTCACCCCCCCTCTTTGGGTATTTGACATAATGGGCCTAAGAATTATCATATTTATAGAAAAAAATTATCTTTTAATTTATTAAATTTTAATATAATTCAAAATAAAAAATTCTACTAAAACCATAATGATTTACATTTAACTCCATAATTACTCCATAAAAAAATATTTTCATCATATTATCAATAGGGGACTTCATTGATTAATCTAATAATCATTAGAAGAAAAAATTATAATTCTTCTCTTCCTGGGTCAAAAATTATATTAATGGTATTTATTCCATATATATCATGATATTAATTTAATAATAGAGAAACAAAACATAGTATATTTTGAGAATAATAAATCTAATACAGTTAATATAATTGTCAAATTTGGGTGAAAATGTATTTTATTCATGAAATAAACTCATTGTGATAAATTAGATATTGATTTTAAAGAGTTAGATTTTAATAATGATTTTAATAAATATATTAAAATCATTAATTTGGGATACACAATATTAGCATCATAGTTTATCTGAGTGAAATAAATAGATATTTCTATATTATTTAAATATGAATTTTATTATGAATAATAGGAATTGTGATGGAATATGATGAAATATATATGATAAAAAATATGATTTTTGTCAATGTGAGAACAATAAAAATCCAGGACTACACATTGTCATAAAGGAATATATCTACTACAGGAAATCCAAGGAATAAGATCATTAGAAAACTAAAAATATTACTATGTTTTTTTAATTATAATAAGGAAATATTTATAAACATATTTTTCACACTAAAATGAGTTGAGAGCTCATAAATATGAAAATAGTTTTAAACATTTTTGAGAGTTATTATTCTCCAAATAATTTTATTTTGTTATAAGTGATTTGGCAAAGTTGGAAAGTGAGTAATTCTGGCCCCATTGATTTATTCGTTATATGAATTATAAACTAGGGAATTCATCAAGTGGTATGCTTTTTAACTATATGAATTTAAATGTGAGATTGATATGACCACATATTCTAACATACCATAGAAAATGAAACTAAAATGAATAATTAATCTAAACATGAATCAATCTATCAATCCTTGACTCACCGTTTTTGTATTTTTTGTATTATTAAAGGGGGTTTTTAATTTAATTGATCCAAATTAGAAAAACAATATAAGAATATTATTTATAATAAAATTAATTTTAAATTTATTAACCCTATTCCCCATTCTACATTACCCAAAACAAAAACCATTATTTATTCAATGCCCCGCATGAAAAAGGGAATTTCCATTTTCCCACTACTCCAACTCATCCTTATCGTGAAAATATATATGGAGAGATGATAATGTTGGTGATTTTCATCCAAATAAATATTAATATTCTAGAATAACTATCAATTTTCACATCTTTAAAATTGAATTTTTTATCTATAAGAATACCTAAAACTTTCCTTTTATAAATTTTCCTTTTAAGGAAGTTGTTTTATTTTAAGAATTCATTAATGACTCTAGAATTAGTTGCATGATTATAATAGATAAACATCTCAATTATAATTTTTTGTAACATAGAATGGGACTGAGTCAATTTGAACCAATATATTTGAATTATTTTATCCAAAAACTTACCATCTTATTATTAAACAAATATTATTCTTAATTATCTTTCTTGTGAATTAAAAAACACAACACATCATGAATAAATGTAAATAATCATGAGCACAACCACATTGTTTTTATGAGGTTTAACCTGACTGTTGTTTCTATTATCCATTATTTTTTTGAGTTATGTTTACATATATATATTCACAATTATAGTTATATGAATTTTGGTGGGGGAGGTATCATTCATAACCCCAATTTTATCTCCTGAAAAGACTATACAGTTTCACAATGGGATTCTATAATGAATCCAAATATTTTATAGAGGTTATACTAAGTCACGAAAGACCAATATCATTACAGTTATGTTTCACTGACTATATAAACATATCATATCTCTATCCCTGAAAATATATTTCACATCTCATATGTATTCTAAAACAATTTCATGAATGTATACATTACATTATCTATCTGAATTATATAATTATCAAAAACTAATTATAAAAATATCCAATACACTATTTTCTTTTTCATCAATAAAAAAATCAATCCAATAGAATTTCAAGATTTAGTATCATGTAGGCCATCAAAAAAACATCCTCTGTCATTTTAATCTTATATATTTTATGATAATAGGGTTTCATTTGGTTTTACGAAATCAACCTTTTCCTCTTCACTTCCTTTTCATCTTCTTTGTCCTTGTTGTACAGAACATTCTATGTTATTATGGAATCATCTTTTACCTTATACTATTTTTTAATACACATGAAATTCAATATAATGCATTATCTGTTTTGACATTCTTGTACATTATCTCTCTTAATTCTTAATCTATAATTATTATCAGCTTCTCAACTGATCACTTGACATCACTCTCTATGATATCATTTCAACAGATTATCATATATGACTATTCATCATGATTTGTATGCTTTCTCATTCACTTATGATTTTTTAATTTTTCATCCAAAAATACCACCAAAAATTACAATCGTTAATATATATATGATAATATGATGAATATTATCATTTTACTAACATTTAAAACCTGAAAAATATTTCACTTAATAATAACTCCTGTATTGGCCTCCGAACATGAGTAGACATATTATCATTTATTTTCAATTTATTCTTGAAATATTTTTTTTTAATCATAAGAAATATTGTCACTATCATTTTTTCATAAATCTAATTATTTAATTTATGTATATATTATCAGATGAAGTAAAACCATATGATCTGGGATTTTTCACCATGGAACATAGGTTATATTAACAATAAATACTCATAATTAACAATCGATTGAATCATGGATCAATCACTAGCATCTTGAAATTTATAAATTCTAGATGAATATATCATTTGGTGTTTTATGCAACATAATTATATATGTTTTCAAATAGTTAAACCTTATATAAAGAAAGAAATTTATTAAACATTTCGTCAATCAGCTCAAATATAATAAAAATATTTTGGAGTATCACAGTTATGTGCATATGTATCTTATATATTCTAAAAAATTATTATAAATTCCTTTTTATGTCCTTCATATCATTCATAATATCATATGAATCACACTACTTCAGAATTTTTATGTAATTTCATAATAAATCAGTAGTAATATCATATTAACAAATATAAATTATTTTTTAGAAGAAAATAAAATTTTTCCTATCTAAAATTACCTAGTTCTTAGTAAATATTTTGTATGCTAAAAATATATTATATATCATAGTGGAGTCTTTCCTTCTATAAATTTTAATAAGAAATTTAGTATCTATCATCAACATTAATTATGATATATTACGGATTAATTAAACGTATTTTATCAAATTGATGATACATATCACATTTAGACTCCTTGATTTCATACCATTTAATATATAGAGTTTTATATATCCACATGATCTCTAGTAAATTTCTAATATTCTATTATAATAAAAACATATATTTTCATTTTTTTTTCAATTCATTTTCTTCTACTATGAAATCCAATAAATCTGTAAATATGTTCAGAACCACTTTAATAATATTCATGGAGTCTCCAGTTACTCTAATTAATCATAAAAATTATTAAATTGGTAGTGGATATGATCTGAAAATATCTAAAGGTCATCAATTTCATTTCCAAATACATATATATTATGAGTAGTTCTATTTGAGAACATCAATGGATCTCCACTACCATAAAATATTCCTCAGATCTTCTCCAGTTTTAAAATCTCAGTAATTTTCATCATCTAATTTATATTATCCATTATTTTCTATATCATTTATGTTTAAAAACTAATGGATGCTTACCCACCATTTTAGATAGATTTTTTATTTATCAACCAATTTAAACCATAACCATCCCCCCAAAATATTAAAAATTTGTGGAAGACACTACTATTAGTCACTAGTGAAAACTTTTAATGTACTCGTTATAAATAAACAGTAAAAATATTATATATTCAGGAAAATTAAATAAATTAATATATTAAAAAAACTGTCCTTAATCTCAATATTGTTTATTAATATGATTTTCTAATTTATAAATGTATCTTCCTAAAAATATTTAATACTCTAAAGAACATACAATTATTATCGGATATTTGGTCTATATACCATTACAATACTCTATTAAATATTATACGTTCATAAAATTCAGCATCAGTCATTGGATATTTATATCCTTTTAATCATTAGACTCTCCATCATAACCAAAAAATATATAAAACATCACTAATTAATCAGAGCATAAATTTTTTACAAAAAAATAATCTATAAAAACCAATAGTCTCTTACATATCCATTTATAGTTTTCATATAAATAACCTGGAATATATATAAAAGTATCTATAAATATGTTCTATGTTTTTATTTTATTTTTTCCCATTTATTGAAATTAATTTTAATTTAACAAGATTAAAATGTAATTTATACTTATCTTATTCACCAATACTGATTGAATATCCCTCATGTAACTCATGTGAATGTAATAAATGATTCCCATAAGATAATTCTCATATCATATTTATCATGAAATATAAAAAAAATATAACCATTTATTTTACATTTTCACTCACAATGTATAAAATATGATAAATTAATATAGACCTAATATAGGTTCATACACATATCTCTATGTGATAATAACTCTAATTTCTATTTGTAGGGGTCATTAAGGAAATAAATAAAAATTAACACCTATAATAAAGTAGAAAAAACTCATCAAGAAAACTCAAGTATATTATTAAATAAACATTTTTATGTTTCTATACATCATAACCATTTCCAATACAATATTCCCATTAAAATTATAATTTATTTAATATAAAAAAATAAGGAAAATATCTGATTATCAAACGTAAAATAATTATTTTTTCAAATTTTTTTATTTTTTTCATGATTGAATAACATTCTCATAGATTCATAACTCATCTTAACTAAGGGGAAAATATTTATGAATATCTATTATAACTAGTTATCTTTTTAAACTAAATATTAATAATATCGTTTTGTTAACATTGATGTATTTAAAAAAGGTAATATAAATCCAATTAAATTAATCAATGATGGATGAGTCATCACATTTTATAGTAACCATTACATTCACCAATTTTTATCTTTTAATTTATCACATTAAATTCCTTGTATACATGTATAGGAAAATATATATTGGATGAAGGTAGATCCTATATTGATTTCTAAGTAGAGAAATATGGTTGAGAATTTATATCAACCTAAAAAATAGTTTCCTTTTATTTTCAACTGTTTGATAACCCTACATGCATGAAAAGCCATTATTTTTACATACATGAATTTTTTTGGGAAACATGGTCTTTTTATAGTTATATGATTTCTAATTATGTGAACTTGTATTTTTCATATCACCTAGAAAAACACTTCAATTATTTTTAAAATTTCCCATAATCCCCTCAATTTCCAACTATGATATAGAAATAATAATGAATTATTTTATTTAATGATCAACCTTCCTCAACTATTTGTATATCAAGATAGAAAACAGTGATTTAACAATCCTAAAAATATTCTGTAATTATTTCTCATTAAATAATTTAAACAAAAATATCACTTTTTTCTATTATTGGATTAGTTCTATTTAATAATTCATCATAATTTAACTAATGTTGATGTTAATTTAAAATTTATAAAGGTAATTAGTTTGTTTCCTATTTTATAATAAAATCATATCTTCCATATTTTATCCTCCTTTCATGTATTCTTCTAGGTTTTTTTAATATTCATAAATTTTTTTTCAACCCATGGAAGACACAGATTATTATTTTTATACTTCCAAATCAAATGTTTATTTATTTTCAATTGAATGTATTTTTTTATTTTTTCGGTTATCCATATTTCATCATCAGAGTGAACTCATTTGTTTATAATTATACAAAATTAGTTAATAATAAAAATTATATTATTTGTTGTTATATTTTCATTCCTCAATGAATTATTCCATAACTAAATATGTTTTCATGATATTATAGATTATCTCCACATTAATCCAGTAATTCTATTTCAAACAATTATTTTCATACTGAACCAAAAATCATGGGTCTTTTTTTGAACATTTTATTACACAAATATGGGAAATAAAAATATTTTTAACTTTAGATTGCATATGATAAACACTAAATCCATGTTAGTTTTGACATGAACAATCGCTATTTTGATAACTATTGGGACATTATTATTCTTTTACAAGATTATATTAAAATTTTCTATTAAGGTGGTTTTATTTGTAATAATTCCACCCATATTTTTATACATATAGAGTTTTTACCTATAAATTATATGTATGACGAATTCATGAGAAAATATTTTCCTCAAAAATTAGATTTCATATGTAAATGAGTATCCAATTGATAGTCCGTTTGATTATCTTAATATATTATTTATATAAAATTTAAATCCCTTTAATTGAATAATATTACAATAAATGTTGTTCTGAAATACATATTTCATTTTTTTCTAAGGTGAAATATGGTTTTTGTGTGTTTTAATATGATTAATATAGGAATATTTTGGATTCATCAGTAATAATTTGATGTAGTGATTGATAAATAATCCATGTATATATATAATATTTAGGGTAAATATCCATGTTCTATTATAAAAGAACACTGATGATACATTGTAATAAATATAGTTAATTGATTCAAGACAAAGTAAAATTTATTGTTCTTGATGTTTCATAACAATATTTTCAAATAAATAAAATTCATGTGTTTTTTGTGAAAGAGAGAAATTCAAAATATCACTGATAAGTATTGAATTAGTTTACAAGGACTAGAATTCAGCTGTAGAGGAGATCAGATAGTTCGAGTGTCGTAACATATTTTAAAGATTTATTTAATCAAATTTCATTATGTATTTTGAATCATATAGCGAAATGTTGATTTGTATGTGAATTGATGATTTTTGTAAGAATTTAATCCAATGTAAATGAATTTTATACCATAATTGTGTGTTGATATGCATGACTAATTTAGAGATGTGATCTAATATGATTAAGTGATTTCATAGGTATAGTGAAAGTGAATTATGTTGATAAATAATATTATTTAGCTGAAGTGAAACAAGTGGGTGAATTCAACATATTCATGGGATACATGTCATAATTTGAAGATGATGTAATGGATTTTATAATTATGTTCAATTAGTAATGTTTAAAATATAAAATTTTGAAAAATAGTAAGTCCATGTTAAAGTGATTCATGGGTCCATTCTAATGCTGATCTTTGATGATTTTCAAAAGAGATATTTTACGAGTAGAAGGTGTCATAAATATTATGTTCAGAGAAAAATATATGAGCTCAAAACATCATTGCATATTTAAATATTAGAAGAGTTTGAGAATTATTGATATCATCATATATAAATATCACAATGTATAATTATTTTCATTTATTAATGATAATTAGATAATAAATTTAAATGGAATTTGAGTGAATTTAATTGGACTCATCAGAGACATTTGATTAAATTGGAATGAGGCAGGGATGTTAAGCAATGCCCCTGTGCAAAAAATGAGTTTAAATGAATCCTAAATTTGGAATCTATTTACTGCTTCAAATTTTATGATAATTATACATAAGATCATGTGAATTATAGAATTATAAAAGTTAATATTGAATAAGATATTTTTTTAAATAATATTCCTGATTTTTTTGAGAATAAATATGTAGTAAATATATCATAGGATAAAAGTCTGCACTAAAGAATAAAGGAAAAAAAGTCCTTAAAATTATAATTATTAATTGGAATTTTATATATATTATAAATAAGGACAATAATATTAGTCTATTCTAGGAGATATATCTAATTATTCATGGAATCAATGTAAAATCCTGATCGCACTAGATCTGAAGGGATATTCAAGACAGGTTGACATACACCATGAAACTACTGAATATCATGAACATGTACATGTGTAGATTATATGATCCATATAGTGCAAAGGTTGGGGGAAAGCCCCTTTATTAAAAAAAGAAAAATACAACAGAAACTCCTTTTGTTTTGGGTAAGGTAAAACCCATAAAAAGACAGTAGGCCAGGGGAGATCAAACCCAATGGAAAACCCAGAAAATAACCAATTAAAGAGGCCCAAAGGCCTGGATTCAATGACCCGAGGGTCCAGTGGGATAATACCAATGAAAATCAGCAGTCCAAAGACCAACACTATCACATAACATCCATCATGCATTCACCCGCATCCTGAGGTCCACGCAGCTTGTCCGGAGGTCGTCGCCTCACTGTACGCCCAAAGCTCTAATTAAGCCGGCTTGCAACACCGCGACCCGCCTGACCCTTGCCGGTAGCAGGTCCATTGCAAGAAGATCCTGCGATCCACATCTCCATCCGTGCTAAAAGCCAATACCCAAGCTGAGCCCGAGAGACAAGAATCCGTTGTGCGGAACCGCAGAAAGGAATCTCTCCCAACCTTCAACAGGTTCGGAACCCCATCTCCAAGCAAAATTGATAACACCCCTGAATTGTTTAGCTGTGATTGAAGGTCTCCGACATAGGGTTTCCAAATCGTCTAGTCTGAGATCCAACTTCTCCACTGACTCCTCCTCCACACACCAGGATCCATGAACGTCGTCGCCCGAAGACCATTGTCGAGCTGAGAAAACGCCACCTCGATGAAGTCCAGAACAAAGAACTAAAAATGCCAACTGGTCTCGCCACAAACACGGAATAGTTGCCACCACTTTCTCCCACACAAACCACGAAGGGAGAAAATGCTGCTGCAGTCAAGAATTGCGGTCGCCCCTTGCACCACAAACCAAATGTAGACCATATCTGGTCTGAAGCATAGATCTGGACTAGATCTATGAACACCGACCGGAAGAGTCGTTATGATTGGGGGTATAAAAAGACACACTCCAATGGACTCATATTATCAATTTAATTGATAATTAGTCTATAATGGGGAATCAATTTTTCATCAACGGATAAATATGGAGGAGATTCTGATTTCATGACATGAATATAAATATTGTGTTTTTATTAATTTTATTTTATTACATTACATGGTGTGAATCTTTGAAAATAATTATTCATTGGATAAATAATATTAACTTGTTAAAATTATTGGAATTTAGAGGATCATAATTCATAATTAACCTAATGATCCTACCCCCCACCCAACTGTCCATTTAGGGTGGGGCTCTAAATGTGGTATCAAAGTAAATCTCCCACCAACATTCCATGGAGGAATTCAGATAGATATATAATATGTCTCTATCATTAGATGGGTTATTCCATCATTAAATGAAAAGAATTCAAAACTAATGGAATAGTACACTACCCTACATCATATCATTAATCATGGAAGTGTGAGATGCTACAATATTTATGATTGAACCAATTTTTAATTATACATATTTCACTAGTGTAGACTAGTGGGATATGATGTTATATGGAAATGCTCTAAATTATGTTTATGTTTCTCTATAAGAGTAGTTTATTAAAATTTATTGGGCATCAAGATTTAAAAAGAAATATGTGAAAATTTTAAAAGAATATTTGGATGTATTTTCAATGTCAAGGAAGCAAAGAAACATGTTTGGATGGCCCAATTATAGGACATTGACATAGATAATGAGGATAATATTGATATTTATTTATCCAATGTAAATGATATTGTGAGAAACATCTGGGGGTTTGTTATGAACCAAGAGGATTCTATCATTTTAAAAAAATCTAATGAGGAAAATTCTAGATATGTTTGATTTAAAATTATTATCCCAAAAAAATGATAGGACTTGTAATTTATGAGATACATAACATTATAATATTTTATAAAATGAGAAACAAATATTACTTCAAAAATAATGAATACTATGAAATTTATTTTGAATCAATGATTATAGGAAATATCAAAGAATAAGGGGATGAAGAATATAAAGACTCAAATGTTAAGGGTTTATAAGACATTGACCTTATTTTTCACTCATATTAAATAGAATTCAGAGCTTTAGATGGAATGGAAATGTTTAGAATCTACCAAAAAGTTATAATTTTAATATTTTTTCACATATATGAAAACATTATTCAAGTAAGTTGTTAAAATAATCTATGTCATACAGGGATGGTGTGAAGACGCAACATAAAATTATGAAGAAGATATACTTAGGTGGACATTAGTGTAGTGTCCTATCCCCAGATAGCCTTGTTTAGGTGTCTTGTTATATACACATTAGAATGATTACATTTAATTAATCCCAGAAGGACAGATATGTTTAGTAGACTTGGTAATCTAGATACATAAATGAGAAATGTATTACAAATGGATACACTATTTACTACAGATATTTTTCTTCAAAACAGATAAACATTGAAGATGATCTATAATCTATCTATTATACTCATTCATATCATAAATAATATGCTTTCTAGATTCCTGTGGAATGAAACATAATTAGGGATATGTAAAATTATCATTAAGGGTGAGATATAGAGGAAATTACAATGAATACATTCGAACAATCATTATGGAATGGTAAATAACAGAACACATATTACATGAAATATATACATTGAATGAAAGTACATCCGCAATATGGAACGATAATAACTAGAAAAAAAGGCATTGAAATAACAAGATAAGGAAAAATAATTAAGGAATGTATGATGGTAAAACTCATGCAATTAATAATTGAACAGAAATGAAATGTATATATAGATATGAAAACACACAATCTAATTGATGAATAATAAATGAAACAACTATGAGGGACATTTATTTCTTATCTTAAATCATTTTCAAGGAACATAAAAAACTATTACCATCCAGACCAATCACATGATAGTTTAAAACTAAGGGTAGAACCCCATTTTGGCAATTATTTGTCTCGTACGAACCTGTTGATGAATCAGGGAGCTATATAAAATTCAGGCTCCACCCATCACTTCCATTTCAATGCATTCCTCATATTTAATAATCAAAATAACCAATATTTCATATAAAATAACTATATTCGATGAGAAATATTGGTCTATCAACAATTCCCCAATTAATAAAATAACTATCAATATATGAACGATATGTAAAATGTTATTTGGGTTGGGTAACAGTAATATTAATGAAACATGAAATGGATAATAAGGGGAAATTCAATGTTCAACGATCATAGGAAATTGAATACATCAAGGTTAAAAAAATCTTGGATTTGAATCTGAATACTATCATTGGACCAGTCAATAATAAACCATCCATAGGTTGAATAAGGATGGTATCAATACAAAAACCCAAGAGGGGTAAAATATTGGGTTTTAATGTTGTTGATATAAGTGATTTAATTTTTAAAATATTATTGAACAAAATAACTATTTGATATGAAAAACATTTTGAAAATATTATTCATAAAAAATAATCCTTTTAAACATTAAAAATATGCTTCAATGAAATAATGGTTGATAAATTCTTACAAGTCATATGAGGTAAAGATAATATTCCTTTTGTATGGAAAATGTATATAAAATAAGTTGATAGGAAATCGACATGATGATTCCTTTGAAACATTGGTAAAAGAAAAAATGTGTAGAAATATCATTACCATTTATTTTTAAATTAAATTTGGAAAATCATTTAATAAAACATGGTATTTAGAAAAAAATAATTGGTTCTCTGATTAAAGAGATGTATAATGTCGAGTTTTCTAAAAAACTTTTTCTAAAAACATATTTGTACCAAAGAGTATAAAAATGGTACTAACACATGAAAGGGTCATGAATAAATAGAGAATAATGAAAGGTTTTATGGGAAAATAGTTATGTAATTTTATCTAATATAAATTCCATTGAATGATAATGAGGATTATTCTTGCGGAAATTATTCTGTAAGCATTCCAAAGTGCCCCACACTATTTTGAAACAATTTAAAATTGTAATTCATGATGAAATAATGAAACTAAGTGATAGTATTAAACACCCTTAAGTAAAATCAATTCATGATATAATATCTAAAAATTTCCATTAGGTTCAACACAAAACATAAGTTGTGAATTGGACATTTATCATACGGATGTAAAAAATGAAATGAAAATCCATTCTAATGTAGTAAAAAATGGATTATAAACCCCAAAGGTAATAATCCATAAATAAAATATTTAGATAAAATGAAAATAATATAATTCATGATATTATATGTAAATTTGGCTGTAAGTACACCATATATAATAAATTTGGTATACAACAATTAAATATGCCTCAAGTGATGAAAATGATAGACAAATCTCTTACCTTGTGATTCCTTTCTGGTGAAAGTGAATTTAATTCCTGTATAATTAACTTATGATAATTTTATAATATCATAAGATCAATTTTAATGTTTATAATTACTTTTTTCACTTATTTATATATTTTTAATAGATACTAAAACAATTAAGTTTCTATTGGGTGTTTTTTTACAAAATTCTATTTATGTGTCAAGGCCACTATTGTTGATCGATAATGGTCAAAAGGGTCATTATATAACATCTCTAGAAAGATAAAAATGAAATAATTATCATATTTTAACATCAATTATAAATTAATAATCAATCAAAAAATATGTTTATGAAAATTAGAATATGTTAAAATCATGGAGACGGTAGATTGTACGTATGTATGGGTAACATTCCCATTGTTAAATGATCGTTGTGAAAAAAAGGTCTATTACTAAAATTATACTAGAATGATAATTATATAATAAATATCATATTATTTCATCAAATATTATTATATATTGTATTATTTTATGTAAAATGAATCTCGTCTTGTCGATGATGCAGTTGTCCACACGTCCACGAATGACATTATATCTTTTAAAGCGTGTGAAGGGATGGTAATGAATGTTATATATACATACATATATATATAGGTAAATGTGTTATGAATATAACATATATTTTTTATTTTTGTCTCATATTTTTAATTTTAACCATCATTTATACATTCCGTGTATCATGTGAACGAATCGCATCGCATTGAGGGGGCAGTAGTCCACACATCCTCAAACGATGTTATCGTATTAATGTAAAATGTAATGTAGAAAATTTATTAAATATAAATTGTGTAAATAAGTATAAATAAATAATAAATATAATATATAATATATACAAACAAGGATTACATCATAATGGTCAGCATGCGATGTGGTAATGGATGAATGGTCATTCATCATTTCGTGAGTAAATAGTTCATTGTCCATAGAACCATTTTATTTTATACATATTAAATTCCCGTGTGTGTAAGTGTAGGTTAAAACCCCATCTTAAAAACATCCTTGAATATCTAGGATAATCTTTTCAAAACAATAAGTGAATAATGATATTATTGGGGTTGGATAAGGGAATTGGAACTAAAGATATTGAGAAAAGACGTTACCTTTTAATCAAGTAACTTCTTTTTGTTTGAACCAAAATTCATTGTTGGAAAAGATTCATCTAAAGTGAATGATTCAAGATCTAGGATATGAATAATGGGAGACTATTTGGGAAGGGCATGTTCAGTCATATGAGGGTTTAGATGTTTGAGGAATGTGTAGATGCGGATGCGTTTTATTGGAAAAGGAAAGGACACAATTTTTATTTTTTGAAATTTAGTTAGGTGTGAATATGTTTTTACCTAATAAAATTCATACCAAATGACCCAAAATAATTAATGGAACGTTCATGTTCGAGATAGGTAAACAAAATGGGTTTTGGACAAGTTTAGAGGTCATTTGTGCCCTTAAACATAGGGTTTTAGTCCATTTTAAGCATAATCAATCCTTAATTACTATAATTCGTTATAATCAAATTCACAAATCATTTTTGTCAAAAATTAAGTTGATCTTATTATACGAAAAAAATTATATTTATTACAATATTGTGTGTTGTATTTTTAAAATTCAAGTCATAAACGAGGAAAAATATTGATCATTGTTAACCTCATAGATAGATAGATTAACGAGTTTTATTAGAAAAATGATCAAAAGATTATTATGTATTTATAATAAATTAAAAAGATAATTTTTTTCTACTTTATTAGATTATATAAATATATTTATAATTGACCAAATATTAATTTAAAAAAATTTATAATATAATGTAATATTATAATTATTAAAAAAGGCATTTTTTTATAAAAAAAAACGGTATTTTTTTCTATTCACTAAAAAATGATGTTTCATTGAAAAATAACAAAAATTAATAATAATAAAACATTGAAATTTTCAATGAAAAATAAAATTTATTTCATCAAATTAAATTCATAAAAATTTTCAAAATTACGATTTAAAATATGTTATCTATTAAAAGGAAAAAAAATGCCATAATAAAAATATAGATTTTCATGTGAAATATTGGGTTTTCTCTTATCTTATACATACCAAATCTTTTAGACGAATTTTATAAAATAATTTATTTAATATTAAAAAATATTTATTAAATAAATATCACTCACTAATTGCACATAATTTAATCTAATATAATAAAACATATTTGTGAGGATAAAATAGTTTGAAATAAAAATATCCATTTAATATTCAATTGGTTCTTATATTAATTTCTAATTTATTTTTAACTAATTATATAGTTTTCTAAACTATATATTTTCATTATATAGTTAATAATATTCATAATATATAGTGTATATCTGATTATATTCTGTAAAAATGTTTTAATTACAGATTGTCTCTCAGTAAGACTTAATGTTACATATAGCACAAGAAATCAATGTAGGTCACTTTTACATGAAACACAAGATATTGAGGATGGTCATCATTAAATATGATGTACACTACCTGAGTGTTTCATTAATTTCAAGATAACTTAATGTTTCAGGTGTTGAAATATATAGAATATTTTTTAAATATTAAAAATATTATAAAGTAATCTAATATAATATTACATTACATGAATGTTGTCGCATGTCATACACGTTGTCGAATACAAGGTTCATACTTTTGTTTTCCAGGATGTCAAATTCTCACAACCTTATTTTAATTACATCCTTGTAATTTAAAATTTATCATGGTGACAGATAGTTTGATACTTCCTATGCTCGAAATACCACATTATGAGAATGGTTCATAAGTAATTATCTATAAAAAGGGAATTAAAATTACAAAGGTCTCATTTAATACCATGCAACTAGGTATCTATGTTAGAGAACATCAATTGAATTTATAGATACCTAATTGGAGGAAAAACAAAAATAATTATACGGATGGAATGGGGTTATCAATCACAATAAAGTGAATTGATCAATGGAAAATGGAGGGCCACATAGGCATAAATAATTAATGATTTAAAGGGCCATCAGTTCAAAAAAAATTATTTATTAGAGAAAAAATAATTTCTAAGTAATTTTATAAATATTGGGTAATCATTTTACTAAACAATAATATAATGAAATATTTCTACATGATTGGTTTCAATCTCAAAAGAAAAGTATTAGATTTTGGTAGTGCTTCAATGGAAATATAATTCATTATGTTTCAGAATGTAATTAATTACCAATAATGAATTTTTTATGCCTATAGAAATAATAGAAACAATTATATTACCATAAGAGAGAAAATTATATAAATTTTTCCTTTACAAACTTCTATGAAAATTTGGATATTATATTAATCTGTATTCCTCAAAAGTTTTACTAATGGTTTATCATTTATATTTATTCTATAAATTGTTTAACTAAAAACAATGAAAAATTAACCATGAAATTATATAGGTCTATGGTTGGTTTCAAACACTTATCGCAATTCTGTCATCAGTATGTGTCCCATGTCCTTACTTTATTTTATAGGTTTTCACCTCGCTTACATGTTGCCCTTTTCTAAAATCCAAATAATATAACATCCAAATATAAATATGATGGAAATCCCTAAAATTAGGTTAATAACTAAATGCCATTTTTACTATGGTTTTCAATACGTCCTTATTACATAAATAAACTATCCCTTAATATTCACAAAGTACCTTCCTTGGTCTAGCATTTATCCATATTATCATTGGTTAGATATCTAAATCAAAACACCTTATATTCAATGTGAAACACATTAGGTTTAACATATGTTAGTTATTTTGTGTCCAAATCCTTAATAATAGTTTGAAATGGAAAAGTGGATTATCCTCTGCATATCCCCTAGGAGTGTCAATCCATGTGTGTTGTAAGGACTATTATCATGTACTAGATTATCCCAAGTCAGGCCTGAAACACCTTGTCAGAGTTGTTTCTCCTAGGTATATTTGTCCAAAACCACATCAACTTGTCGAATCCAGACAGAGATTTATTTCTTATCAGACCCATAGAATATATAAATTTCCAATATTATAGAGTTTTCACCTATAATTCTTTAAATTATACGTTAGGGTAATATTTTCAAACATAGGTATTCCTAAATCCAGTTTTGAAGGTTGCATGTAAAACTCTCTTTGATACCAATTATAGTGAACCAGCCTCAGATTTCCTAGAGATGATGTATGCTACTAGATACATTGGAATGATTACATGGAATAAATCCCCTAAGGACCGACCAGATTAGTATTTTTGGTGAACAATATACGTAAATGAAAATTTTATTACAAATGGATACTCTCATTAAGAAAATATTTTTTTCTACTCAAATAATAAACAAAGAGGATGATCTCTATTCCATCTATCATATTTCTTCAAATTTATCATAGTATTATTCTTGGATTTATCAGGAAAGAAACATTATAATGTTGAACTAAAATTCTTAGTAAGGAAAAAATATTTCAGAAGCAATAATTATTAAATGTGAGTAGTTAATATCGAAAGGTAAATAACTGAACACATATTTCATGTTATTGGTAATCTAAATGAAATTACATTAGAAATATTGAATTGTAATGACTAGAATCACATTCCAATCAAATAACTAAATATGGAAAAATAAATATAGCAATGTAAGAAACTAAAACAAATGCAATTAATCAATGAATTGAAATGAAATGTATAAATAGATTCTTTGACACAAAATCTCATAGACGAATAACAACTAAAACATATATGAGGGAAATTTCTTCCGAATCAGACATCATGTATCAGGGTCATGAAGTAACATTTATAGCAATAAATCTCACCACACTATATAAAATTGATGGTTGAAACACATTTGCACAATTATTTATCTCATAAGAACATGTCGATGCATCGAGAAGAAATATAATGTCTGGGCTCAAAATCTCATCACCAGTCCAAAGCATTCTTCATATTGAATAATCAAAATAACCTATATGCATTATCAAATAACTGTATTTGATGTGAAATATAGATCTATATATAATTCCCTAATTAATTAAATTACTATCAATGTAGCCACCATATGTAAAATGGTATACGGTTTACAAAATAGTGATATCCATAAAATATGAAATGGATTATAAGGGGAAATTCAAAGTTCAATTATTTTAAGAAATTGAAAATATCAAGGTGACTAATAAATAAATAAATAAAGTGAATGTGAATACTATCGTTGTCCAAATCAATGATAAACCATCCATTAGAAGAATTATGATTGTACCAATAGCACAAACCCAAGTAGAGTACAATAGAGGGTTGTTGTTTTTGATGAAATAAAAGATTAACATTTTAAAAAAATCTTGATGAAAATATCCTTTTCTATTGAAATAATAATTTAAATAATTTTATTTAAAAATAATCCTTTTATAATTGAATATAATTCTCCAATGAAATAATGGCGGGTGAATCCATACATGTTTTACTAGGTAAAAATAATATTCCTTATATATATAAAATTCTTATAAAATTCATTGTTAAGAAAACAAAAAGAGATAAATTTGAAACATTAGTAAAATACAAAAAATGAAAAAAATTTATTCATGAAATTATTTTAATAAACATTTTTTAAACTTCTTTATAAAAAATAATTTTTTGAATAACATATGTTCTCAGACTAAAGAGAGATATAAAACCTTGTTTTCTGTAAAAAATTTCTAAAATACATTTTAAGAAATAGTGAAACCATGTACTGAAAATTATAATAGTAATAAATATCTATATAATATTGAACGATTTTTTGTTGTAAAGTGTTTATATAATACCCTCAATTTTAAATTCCATTGAATGATCATAAGGATTAGCCTAGATGAAAATCATCTTTAAACATTCCAAAGTGTCCCATAATAGTTTGAAACATTTATAAATCATATATCTCATGAACGAATTATATTAAATGATAGTAAAAAATTACATGATGAAAATTAATTAATTATATAATATATCAAAATTTCTTTTAGGTTCACTACACAAAATATGTAAGTGGTGAATTTGACATTTATCTCACGGATGTAAAAAGTGAGATTAAAATCCTTACTAACGTTATAAGAAATGGATTGGAAATCCCAAAAGTAGCAATAATAAAGTAAAATATTTAAATACCATTATGATAGTATAATTCATGATATTATATTCCAATTTGGTAGTAAGTAAACCACATATAATAAATTATGTCTTCAATAATTATATATGCCTCATGTAAGGAAAATGAGATAAGAATCCCTTACCATGTGTTTGCTTTTGGGTGAACATCCATTAACATCATGTATAATAAAAGTATGTTATTTATATATATTTTTTAGAACCATTTTCATTTTAATAATTAATTTCTATTTCACTTATTACCATTTTTTTTAAAACTAAAAAATTAATTAAGTTTACGTTGGGTTTTTATGACCAAATTCTGTATCTGTGTGAAAAAAACTATTGTAAATAAAAAATGGTCAAAGATGCCATTATATAACTTCCCGAGAATGATAACCATGACATAATTATGATACTTTAACATAATTCTTAATTTTAAAACTAATCATTAAATTAAATTATGTAAATTTGAATATGTTACAATCATAGAGATGATAGACCGTATGTATGAATGAGTAACATTCCCATTTTTAAATGATCGCTAAATAAAGAAAGTAAGTAACTAAAATCCTTCCAGAATGTTAATTCTATAATAAATATCATATTATTTGAACATATTTACATACATATAGAGTCATTTATGTTAAATTAATCACATGATGTTGAGGAGGCAGTTGTTCAGATGTCCATGAACGACGTTATCTCTATTGAAGTGTGTGATGGGGTAATAAAGAAAATGAAACACACACAAACACACACACAAACACACAGAGATATGTATATATATATATGTACAGAAAGTTAATTATGTCATAAAAATAATATATATGTTTTTATGTGGAATGTTTTAAATTATTACAAAAAAATTATATATTACATGTTTTCTATGAACGAGTCACATTGCTTTAAGGGGTGGTAGTCAACACTTCCTCAAACAATGTTATCATTTTAACCTAAAATCAAACATTCAAAATTTATGCGTAATAAAAGTATTAAAAAGTATAAATACATAATTAATATCATATATAACATATATAAATAACGTTTACATGATAATATCCACTATGAGTGGCGGTAATTTATGAATGAACAATCATTGTTTCGTGAGGCTGTAGTTTTCCATTCATAGAAACATTATATTCCTTACCCAATTGATAGTGGTGTGTCTATTTGTAGGTTAAAATATATGTATAAATCCATACTTGTATGTTGAGGATACTGGTGTTTTTATACAATAATATAATAATTTGATTTCAGTGGTTGGATAATGGAAGTGAAACAATAGAGATAGAGAAAAGACAATACCTTTTTATCAGGTAACTTCTTTTGGTTTAAACCAAAATGCTTTATTGGAAGGGTTTCTACACACAGTTTTGTTTTTATGTCAAGGTTATTAATTATTGGAGACTATTTGGGAAGTTATTTTCTGAACATAATAGGATTTATATGTGTGAAGAATGGGTAGAGAGGGTGGCCTTTTATATGAAAGGAAAACGACTCACATGGTAATATTGAAAAGACGTTAAGAGTGCACATGTTAATACCTAATCAAAGTCATTAAAAACCACAAAACATAATTAATGTAAGATTCATGGACATGATATGCATATAAAATTTATTTTTTACAATTTTATAAGTCATTTGGGCCCTTAACCAGAGGGTTTTATTTCATTTTAAGCATAATTACACCTTAATCACTATAATTAATTTTTATCACTTTCACTAATCATTTTTTTCAAAAACTAATTTGATATTATTATAAAATAGATATTATCTTTATTATAATGGATTATTTAGGATTTTCAAAATTCATATAACAGAAGATGAAAAATTATTATTAATGTTAATCTCACAAACCGACTGATTAACTTGTTTTAATAGAAAAATGTTCAAATGATTGTTATGAAATTATATTCTATTTAAAAGATAAAAATATTAAAATGAAATAAATTGTATTAATTTATATATAATTTATCAAATTAATATTTAAAAAAATTATATTTTAATTTAACAATATTAATTATTTAAATTAATTGGAAATTTTTAACTAAAATGCAGTATTCGTCACTATTCACTAAAAATGGATTTTTATGGAAAAATATTATAGATTAATCCTAAGATAATTTTGAAATTATGAAATACAAAATTATGTTTAATTATGAAAATTAAATTAAAATAAAGTGTCAAAATTATTATTTATAATAGGTTCTCTAATGAAAGGTAGTAAAGATACATTAATAAAAAATATATTTTTCTGTGAAATGTTGGGTTTTCACTTATATTATACACATAAAAATAATTTATTGAATATATTGCATTTTAATACATTAATATCACTCAATAATTTTAATTAATTTAATATATTGGGGTAAAACCACTTTTTGAGTATAAAAATAGTTTTCTATAAAATATCCTATAAATATTCAAATGGTTCATATATTCACTTATAATTTATTTTTAAGTAACAATTTACTTATCAATAATATATATTTTAATAATATAGTTAAATTGATTAATATTGGATATTTTATATCTTATTATATTAAAAAAGAATGTTTTAATTATTTATTAGTACTTGGTAAGACTCAGTATTGTGTATATTGAAAGCCATCAAAGAATGACTCATTTCCATGTAACAAAATCTATTGAGGAAGGTCGTTGTTGTGTATGATGTATTCTAACCTAGTATCACGTGCATTTCATTCTAACTTAGTGTTTCATGCGTTGAAATATAATTAACATATTTTAAATAGTAAATATAATATAATGTATAGGGATAAAATATTACATTACATTCTTGTTTTCATGTGTCATACATTCTATTGAATATGAGGTCAATATATAACGTTTTTGGGGAACCATGATTAGAGTTAGTTTATTATTAATAAAAATCATGATTCAATATCTAGTTTCTCATATGAAGGTGATATTAGTTTCATTTAAAAATTATTTATTGGTCTATTTCATCATGAAAAATGATGACTGTAAAAATGAAAATAACTTTAGTGGGGGAATAAAAACAATTGGAATTTATCATGGGTTAGATACAATGCCTAAAAAAGGAATAAAGTCAGTAAGGAAAAATGGTTGTTACAAAGAATAAAAAACTAATCCTGAAATAAGAAACCTACATTGATAGTATCATGTAGTATAAAGTGATGTATTTTAATCATGAAATGATATCTAGTGATCTTGATGAAAATGTGGTTGTAATAGAAGAAGAGTTTTTTCAAACACAAGAAATCTACACAACAGTTCAACATGACTTGACCAATGGAAAAAGAATATTTCAATAGATTAGTGGAATTAAAAAGATAATCCACTCAAACTACTGATTTTAAAGGATATAACTATGAGGGGAAAATGGTACTTTTATTACTCTTTATAGATCTATTATACGTGAAACAATAATTCTAAAAAATATATATACATTGTTGATCAATGAATACTAAATAGTCAATCAAATAAAATAAAGTTAATAATTAGCCAAGGAGTCTATAAACACAAAGAAATGTGATCCATTTTTTCAATAGGAAAACTGAAAGATGAATCAATACATATCTGGAACCTATCTTGATGAAAACAATTTCGTGGCTTCTACTGATGCTGTGGAATGAATGGATACATAATTAAATATTCATGGTTTAATTTAACCTAACATGTAAATTGGAATGGTCCAAGGGGGAGTTCCACTGAGCTTCTGAGTAAAAAATCTCATAGAAAGAAAATATTTGACAATATCCTCACAACCACTATCTACATAAAATAAATAATATATTCTGAACGAATTTTTGGTAGAATCCTATTTTATGTCCACAATGATGAGATATTAAAACATTTCTTAAACCATATGTTCTGTATTTCATGGAAGAAATCTTCTTTTAGATGAAAAATAGATGTAATTAATGTGAAAATTATCAAAATAATCATAATTTCTTAAATTAATGGATTTTTTCTATCCAAATAAATTAAAATTATATCATCATATAGAATAATATGAGAAAGATTTTCAATTTAATGAAAATAAAATCGATTTTGATGGTAGGATGAAAATTGATGAGAATTTATCCATACTAATAAACACGAGGATTATATTGACTTTGGAGGGAAAAATAAATTCATTATAAATAGTAAATTAAAGTAAATTTACAATGAAATATTCCCATGTTAACATTGTATGAATGAAATGGGCATGGATGAGAGGAACCACATAGCCAAAATATCATTTCAAATATAAAAATTGGTCCCCCCTTATTCAATATTATTGATTATATGGTAGATAAATTATATGAAATTGAATGAGTTTTTTTAGAGTTAAAGGTATTTTAAAAAGATAAATAATTTTGAGGTATCCACTAATAGAATGAAAAAAATAGATTTCCACCCACGTAATCTACTAAGATTCTTTAAATATAAGAAGTGTTATCCATCCCTTTATTGGGAGTAATCATAGGATGAAGAAAATGAAGATTAATTTCTAATAAAACCATTAATTATATGATAGTTTTAATAAACATGAAGATATAGGTATAAAAATCACACTTACCGATCAAAATTATTATTATATTATATTCACCTACTATGGGGGTGTTGACTATTTTTTGTTAAAAATGGGGAGTTACATGACATGTACATAAGATATTTGGATGTATTACTTATATGTGTGGTATTATCATGTTTCATTTCAAAGAATTTCTTTTATTCAACTTCTATTTAGAAATTAATAGATTATGTGCATGATATGACAAGCATGGTAGAGTACGCATAACAAATAAAACCATGGAGTTTTACCTCCTTTTTTCTACATATGGATTTATCATGTTGACATTGAGTAGACCAATTATAGGATAATTACTAAGTGAACCATGTGGTATCATACATCTCTCTAGAAAATGGAGAAGATAGTTAGAGTCCCATAAAAAAAATATTTCATAAGTCCCTAAAATTTTCCATTTCTATTGATTGTCATTATTGAGGATGAATAGATAATATATACAAGAATTGTATTAATATTTAGAATTTTTGTTACAAAAATATTCAAATATGATATTTTTATTCAAATTAAATTATTAATTTTGTTTTTAATGGTATTATATATGTGTTAGGGAGTAAATTATGATAATTTGATTATTTTTATATATTCAGGAGTAATAATTGGTTTCATGCTTGATACAGTTTCCTTGTATTTCCATAATATGGTTTTTATAATACCAAGTTCAATGGAGAATGTACTATAATAATTTTCTCTTGAATAGAAAAAAACATATTCAATAAAAACATTCATTTATTAATTATAATGATTGATAAGTTTATTTTATATGAAATCAGTGAAATGTGTTAGTTTATGAATAGAAAATGTTTATAAAATCATTAAGTGGTGTTCATGTGGTTGAGAAGGTGGAGAATTTCGTTGATAATGAGTTATGATAGTTTCAGTGATGTTAGGAATTGTAATGATTCACATAAAAAATTATGACATTAGAAAATTCATTTAGTTTATTAATGATACATATGTGAATTGAAATTGAATTAAACATGGAATAAATTGATGATATTACATATATATATGAATATCCTCATAACTGATTTGAAAAAAAATTATAACAGAATACTTATTTTTAGAAGATGTTAAGAGAATACCAAAATACTAATGTATAACTGAAGTAAAATATTTAGTTGAAATTATGAAAAAAATGGGATTCCCATAGGATTTGGAGAATGATCTAAGGTATTATATCCTAATATGATGATTTTGATTTCAAGAATGTGTACTTCATTGAAATTAAGCATTCCTATTATATAGCTACATGTGTTCTTAATGGTGGAAATCAAAAAATATTTTTACAAGTGTGATTTAATTCTAAAAACTCGTGGTAAAATTTTATAATGAGATGAATAAAAAATTAGATCCAAACTCCTTTGGTGATTTAAATGATTTTTTTAAAATCTATTGATATCATGATATTGAAATATCATGTTTTAGAATGATCCCAAATTTTTCATGAGATTTAAATAAATATTAATATGTGAATTCAAATGAGTTAAAATGAGGGATAAATCCAGAATATATTAACTAATTCAAATTTAGTTATCATTTTTTCTATAGATCATATAGTTTTAATAATTCATATATGGGAATATTTAGTATAGTATTTTGGTATTAATATTAAAATTTTATTTTTAAAATAATAATTTGTTATGTATGTATCAATGAAAAAGTAATTTATTAGAGAATTGAGTGAACACTTATGCCTACATTGAGAATTAAGAGGGAGTCTGATACATGCAATATCGATATAGAAGAAATGTTATTGGAATCTGTGAAATATACATGTGTATTCCAGGAAGATTAAAAGAATCCATATCACACCAGATCTAGAGGGAGTTTAATGACTTAGAGAACATTTCCAATGAAATGTTGAATATATTTAACAGGTATGCATAAAAAACATATAACCAATATTCCCATGAATGAGTATCCACATTCTCTGTATGGAATAAGTGGATAGAAAAAATAAGTAGATCGTCCTTTGATGGATCCTCACAGAAGTGAAAAACCTTGGAAGTAAAGGGTATAAATATTTTCTAAAGAAGCGTGGTATTGGGGAGTATAACCAATCATGGAATCAATAATTATTAGAGTAAAAAACGATTCTCTTATATAATCATCTAAATAATGTAATTGAATATAATATTATTATGGAAAATCCATGTTTGGGGAATAATATCCAAGGGAAATGAGTATGATTTTATACTAAACCTTTTCAACATCATTTATTGATTTATTAATTGTTTTTACCATATATGAGGTAGAAAAGATATAAATATTACTCATTAGATCAATAGTGTTAACAAATTGAAGAGGATATATTTAAAAGTACTAGAATACATAAAAAGAGACTATTGATTCAACCAATACTATGGTTTATCAGGCTTGGGGATCAATAAAAAATATTTACAAAAACACCGCTTCTTTTAACTACATGGGTTGATTTAGCAAGGGTATCATTCATATTCTTAAAGTGAAATCAAACTCTATAAATTACATTTTAAAATTTTTCTTCTGATCATTAAAATATTTAATTGTATATTTATATTCCTTTTGTCATAACCAATTTAAAATATTCGTGAAATTTCATATTATCATTCAAGGACTTAACTATTAGTTTAACAATATAGAATTGATCCCCATCATATCATTTTTAAATCAATTTTAGTTCAATTTATTTTTTATTGTGTACGTATTTTATCATTGAAATATTAACAGGTCTTACATTTACCATTAATGAACATTGGAAATAATTCTTTATATAATTTTATTTTATCATTATGTATCAATAAAGACTATTTGTTAGATTTAATATGATCAATGAGAGAAAAAAACATTTAAAACATTATTTACACAGAATCTTCAATTACATTATATCCCTATTATAGATTTGTTTTCTCTTCTTGTAGACCCTCAAAAAATTATTTAATTAAATAAATTAATAAGGATATTCCATAAATAATATATTAATTCCAAAAAAAATTGATTGGATCATAAATAATCATATACATTTCATAGAGTGGTGGTAATTCACAAATAGGATATCTCTCAATAGATTTACAAAATGAAACATTATTTTTATTAATATTAATTATTAGTGTTCCATATTTCAACTTTAATACCCAGATATGGGTCATATTTCATGGCCTAAATTTGTTTTTATGGCATTGGAAGATTTAAAATGACATATACTCTTGGATAGGCATGCCACATAAGATTAATCAGCAAACAATGAATTTTCAGATTGGTTTATTTTCTAGAGTTTTGATAGAAGTGAATTTAGAATCTATGCTCTTACAGTCTATCACATTAAATGAGAATGATTATAGAATAGAAGATACAACTGAATAATTTCATAATCCCCCATTTTCTAATATTTGTAAGATTATAGGTCATTCTATTTTAAACTGTAGAGTGTTGAATCAAAATGTCAGACATCCTATTGAAATTGAATAGAATGAAATTAGAAAAAAAAGGACAATGTTCATTCCCTTAATATTCCAAAACCATCCAAGAAGAAAACTAAAAAATTGCTGAAGAAGTCAACAACATTGAATCCCAAAGGGGATAATGTGAGGAAATCTTGGGCAGAATTAGTTGAAGAGGAAGATCAAGCAGATGAATATCACTATTTTGTTGAGGATTTAGAATGTTCTATTATGGAGATCGTTAATTAGTCTAATCTGGAACCAGAACCTTTGTTGAATGAGCCACACATGAAGTCTCTCTCTACCAAGTAGTCACCAGACTCCTCAAACACACATTCACCTTCTGATCATAAGGTCAAATACATGCTTTTTGTTCCCCATACAACTGATTTGTGTGACCAGTGTGATGCCTCCTAATTCACACAGCTCATGGAAAAGGGGACCTTAGTCTCTCTAAATCCTAGAGCACTCATTCTTCCTTTCATGAAAAATATGAAAGAACTATAAAAGCTCTTATTCTGGAGCATCAGCCCACTATTATTATTGAATAGTGCATTTCTCCTCAAACATCTGACGTCAATTACACCCCCATAATTTCAGTTTTAGGTGTAGGTAGTGACACATATTCCATGAATCATAACAAAGTCACCCAATGTACTTCAAAATCAGGGTCTACACTTCCATTCAATGACCTACCTACAGTCTGGGATGAGAGCTCTTTAACTATTTTAAATAAAATACAATCAACTTCTTATATTGATCCTATATTGAAGGATACTTCTAAATCTATGGAAAATTTATATACTACTATTATTTCTCATGATTCTACAAGGAGTAAATAGGGAAAGAAGTCATAAAAAATCTCACCAAAATCCCATAGAATATCTTCTAGGATGAAGGGTTCTGGGAACAATAGAAAGGGGGGGTTCAAACCCCAAAAATCGGTTCTAATGATTATTTTATTTTAATAATTTCTGGGATTTGAGAACTCTGACACTTTTATTTTTATAAAAATATTTATAAACTATCATTATGCTAATGTTTTTTGAAATTACTGAACCTACGATATGTTTCTCCCCTCGTTTTTCTCATCTTTTCCAATTTGGAAATAAATTATTTGGGGCTTGTAAAAATGTTCTTCCATTGATACTCTTTGGGTCTCCACTCACTATAGACTTCATAATGTCAATATTTTCTATACTCCAGAGAAGGAGTTCTATTTTGAGTTTACTATTGACCACTGGCATATTTATTGTTCTATTATCTATTCTATGAATAGATACAAAGATATAAGAAAACTTTGGAATAACCTTTCATTAATAAGAAATAGTTTTCATGACCCTCGTTTAGTGGATGGGGAAATTAATTCTATTATTGCCCCTAGTGAGAAACTGGGTCCAACATAATCCACAATATCTTTAAGGGGGTTTAAATCTGCTGTTGAAGCAAAAAACCTGGTTGAAAATAATCTTACTGGTTCCAAAAAAATGTGGTACATGGGACACTATAATATGGTGGTGTCTAGAATAATATAAAGAGCATTAAAAATTTAAATATCTCTAGATAAGTGGAACAGAATTTTTAGTTTTACCTTTACTAAATAGTATTCTGTCAACCATCCTATCCAAGACAATCTCACTAGAAAACACTAGAAGCATGCTCTTCCCTTCATATTTAACAACACTTTGTCTTCAGACCCTGACTGTGTTAACATTATTAAACATTTTCTGTCTTCCATGCAACACTGCAATGATGTGTTATCTTGTAACACTAAATTAAAAAATCTCAAATAGATTCTTAATGGTTGGAATTGCACCAAATCCAGACAAATTGATAGTGACATTTATCATTTAGAAGAAGAAGTTACCCAACATAAAATCACTACCACTGGAACCAATTTTTTCACTCATCCGCAACATGAAATCAATATTACTAAAAAACTATTTTCCATGATCACATATAAATATAACAAGAGAAAACATCTTTTTAAAACAAAATGCCTTAAATTTGGTGACAAAACACTAAATTTTACAACAGCATTCAATTAATTAGGAATACAAATAGACCTATTTCCGTCCAGAGAGATGGATACAACCTCTTTGATACTAATAATAACATTTCCAATCATATTGTATCTTATTTTGAAGATATCTTAAGTAGACCCAACACTAACAAGGAACTTATTCCTAATGTCATTTCGGTTGTGGTAAATGATGAGGATAATTCCATTCTTACTATCATCCAGATTGGTCATGAGATCAGAGTCACTATCTTTAGTTTAAATCTTGATAGTGCTACAGGCCTTGATGGTTTCAATAATGTATTCTATTAGCAATGTTTTAATGTCATTCAAGCTAATGTTTGTATTCTAGTTAGTAACATCTTCTCAAGTGGTATTCTTCCTCATGGGTTGAATGCATAGTTTCTCTCCTAGATCCCCAATGTGGATAATTCCATAAAACTCCATAAATTCTGAACAATCTCTTTAATTAATACCCTTTATAAAATTATCTTTATACTACTTGCCAAAAGACTTTTTCTGTTATAAATAAAATAGTTTTTTGGAACCAATTTGGCTTTGTTAAAGTCAGGTCTATACAAGATTGTATTTTTCTTTCCTCTGAAGGTATTATCATATTAAATATAACTAATAGGGGAGGTGATATTCCATTTAAACATGATATCTAGAGGCCCTTTCATACCATTTATTTGAATTTATATTCAAGGTCCATAGAAACATTAGTTTTAATGATTATTTCATCAAAAGAATTAGAACTCTTTTCAACTCGACCATCATATCCATCCTCGTTAATGGATCTCCTAAGGGTTATTTTAAATGCACAAATGGTGTCAGATAAGCTGAACCTCTCTCTCCCATTTTCTTGCGATTTCAGAAGACTACATAAGAAGATTAATAACTATCCTAGCTGGAAAAACAAGCATAAACTAATTATGGATGCAAGAAATTTGAATGTTCTCACACACCTATTATATATGGAAGATATTATTCTTTTCTACAAGTGGATAAAAGGAATATCCAAAATCTCTAATGCACCCTCTCACAATATGAGGACATTTCTGGTGAAATAAATAATTGGAACAAATACTTTACCATTTTTGGAAAATTGTTTCATGATAATAGAAAATAAAATATTAATGATGATTTATGTAATAAGGAATGATATATTCCCTTATACTATCTTGGTGTTATCTTTTTATGGGGATGAATGAAAGCTTATTAATTCTCTAAAACTGTTGATCAAATTATCCACCAACATTTATCTTAGAAAGGAAAATCCTTCTCTATGGCTGGTTGGATTTTCATTACTAAATCTATGATTATCTCAAAAATGGTATACTCATTACTAATTTATAAATGGACTACTGATCTTCTTAAAAAAATTAACCTAGCCATCAAAAATGTTTTTTGGATCAAAAGAATGATTGAAAGGAAGCTAGTGACTATCTGGGTCTACTTGTTGCAATCTTGTAGAGAAGGGTGGTCTTGATATCAAAAAATTTCTAAATTCGTTAATGATTCTTTACAAGACACACTCACATGGAACCTACATCATAACAGCTCTGACACCATTTCCTTCCAAAAAAATACACTTCATGACAAACTGAAGAAGAGAAATTTGAATTAAGGAGATTTTCTATATGATCTCCAATTAAGAATGCTTTTTCTAACAACTTGTCTTACTCCAAAAATTAACACAAGATGGATGGTGTGAAGAGAGTCTTCCATTAATTCATGGCTTGGGAAATGGGGTCATGCTCCCCTCCTAACTATGATCTCACATAATCAACATGTCGATCAAACTAATTATATTATCAAAGAGTTTTTTTATCTCTCACAACCACAATTATCCCGACAATGTCATTCATGTCATCGACAACTACAATTTTCCTAGCTCTAATGATTTTTTAATTTAGGGACCTACTCATAATGGAATTCTTGACTCAAAAGATTTGTACAACCATGGATTTATTTATTCTAAAAATAAATTTAGTTGAATTAAAAATAATAATAAATTATGGGTAAAGCCTTCTCGATTTACCCTGATATGGTGTATTACCCACAAGAGGATTCCCACTAACACTTGTCTTTAGTCATTTGGGATCCATATTTGCACTAAATTCTGTTTTTAATCAACATCCTAAATAAATTAACCATATTTTCCTTCATTGGGTTACTATTAATACTCTGTTGAATAATGTGCATGAACTTTTTGAGTGCAGATGGTTACTTAATGACTCAATAAACTGTTGTCTTCAATGTTGTGTTGATCTTCAAGCCTCTAAGAAAATCATGCACCTTTTCTTAAATGATGTTGCATAACTTGTTCATTTACTCTAGTAAAAAGGAATTTTATTATATATAAAAAATAAAAATTTATATTACTTGAAGATCAAGTTCGGATCCTCATAGCCATTCGTGAAGGTGCTTTGATACAAAAGGTATTTTTCAATAACATAGTGAATGGATTTGGGATTCTGTGTTGGCTTGGGGTTAATAGTATTTATACTCAACCTAGATGCACATTGAATGTGTTATAGCTAGCTCCTCTCCCAGGATTGATTAAAGTGACTGTCGATAGGGGTTCGAAAGGCAACCAGGGTCTTTTTAATTGTCGTGCTATTTTTAGAAATCACACCGGCATGTTCTTGGATGTTTCTATCGAACTTGTGGAAAATCTTTAGCTCTGTAAGATGAAATTTTGAGCGTGATTTATGATATTCTCTTTTCCAAGAAACATTGTTTGAATAATATCTGGATTGAATGTGACTCAACTACAACCATTCAATCTATTTGGAATGGAGTGATTCACCTCATGTGGCATCTTACAACACGGTGGATGGACTATCTTCATATGCTCATGGTATTCAACTACATTATTACACATGCCTTTCGGGAAGCTAACACGGTGGCAGCTGGTCTTGAAAATATTAGAGTCATCCATATCACCACATGGTCAGATAACCCCTATAGATATACATCCCATTTGTGATAGATATTGTAAAATAATCCCTTCTTTTAGGCTCATGTAATTCCTTGTTTTAGTGATATATTTTGTGCTTTAGTCTTTGACCAAGGCACCACCTTCTAAAAAAATATTTATATTTTGAAATCTTTTCCTATATTTTAGCCACTTACTTCTTCTTTTTAATTATGGGTTCTGATGAAAATTCAATATCTTCCTTGAATAGGTACTTATGATCCCCTTCAAAAATACATTTCATATATAAAAAGAATAAATGAATTGGTAAATAATTATATGACATTATAGTCATAACGTGGTGTTATATTTAATGTTGAAGTATATAGTGATATATACAGAAATATTTAGAGGAGGAACATTATTGTTAACTATTTTTAATAAATTCATATCAATGATGATTACCTGTAGTAATTTTTAAACCAAGGTATCTATTTGAGAGAATGGATATTATCATTAATTACAAACACATCACAACATATAAAAATTAAGAAATATATAAGAGCCTCAATAAAAATTATTTTACAGGGTTTTCTCATAATGTGGCTATCTATGTATTTTTTGTGTTTTCTCCTTATTTGAGACAAAGATAAAAATAATATAACTATGTATATATATGTGGGGAAGTTATATTACATTAACCCATGGTTGTCTCCTAAAAATCATGTACTAACTTACAGATAGTTTTTACATTGTCCCCAACAAGTTAATAATAGAATCCACACTTTTCACTGCTGAACATGTTTTTCAATATACCTTTGGATATAAATATATCAAATGATATATTCAATTTCCTCAAATGTTAATTTAAATATTATTATATACTCTATTAAATTAGCATGATGTATTTCCATGAACTTATCATCTCAATTTTATAATGATCAATGCATGATTATAATATTTAACCCAAATTTTTCTTCTTCATCAAAAGTATCATGAACATAAAAATATAATAGAAATTCCTATTTTAGTAGAAAATTGGCCATTATTTTTCAATTATTTTTCTTCTTTCTTCATTTTATACATGGATACAAATAGTGTATGAATTGAAATTGCGTCTCTAATTTCTTATATATTATCATATCCTTATTCATTCAAAATATATATGATCTTCTATATATATAATTTATCATCTTCACGGCCAAGTTTTTTATTTTGTGGATATAATGTTCAGTAGAATGTTGTATCATTTTCATCAGTGTTATATACATTGTATTCTTATTCTTCTTCTTATAATTTTATTATATTATACCACTTAATAGATCATGGGAATTGCTTCACCATAATTATAATTCAATAAATAATGACATGGGACTATTCCAAAAAAATGTCATCTATTTTACATTATATTGTGATTATTTATTTTAAAAAAATACATGCACAATTATCTTCTTACATTCTTATGAGAAACTTTCTCCTTTATTGTTTCCTTAAAAGACATAATTTTTTTATAAAACCAATTTTTTGTCACCATATAATGGTAGATATACCGTTAATTATTTTTCATTTATTTATCCCCAAAATTACACATCAATCCAATCGTTCATTACTATTAAATTTCTTCATAAATATTGTCTATTAATATATGTCAAAAATATTTCATTTATTAAACACGTCCATGGAGGGTGTGACCAAATCTTTTTCTAGATCTTGAAGTGGATCAACATTATGGAATCAATCAATGTGATTTTCTAGCTCAATTATTTCCAACTACCGCTTATTACTTTTCCAGATCAAGGTCTCACCCCTAAATTATGGCTCAGATGATTTCATCATGAATGTTTACCCTCCTTGGGTTATTTATAAACCAATTCATGGCCTCTCTCACTATTACCCCATCCTAGTAACACTGCCTTAGAATATAGATAATCCAAGGGAGATTTGACACATCTATCATCCACCATTTTGGACTCCAATTCATAATTATGCCCACTACCACCCTTGTAACACCCTGAGCTTCCATAATACGCTTGTCATTCAATAATGCAATAGCTTGCATTATACGCAACTTCGAGTTCTAACACACCGAAACTAATCAAAGTAGCCATTATGAATATTAATACCAACATACTCAAATTATATAAATTTTATATTTCAAAATGGACTACATTTTTGGATTCGGAATATCGAAATTAGCTTATGTTGAATTTTTGGTATTTTTCTGAGAACTTACAATTTTTTATGAATAGTGAAAAAACATAAAAACAACTTTTTTAATCAAAATAATTTATAGTGATAAACTATACTATTGAGTGGTTTTAAATTATAATTAGAATATATTTTTACCAGTTTATCCAATGGTGGTCATTAGAATTAATTTCACTTTGAAATTGGACATAAACAATTGGCAATCTTTTGATATATATTGTTTCTTAAAAACACGCTATTTCTTGTGACAACGGGAATTAATTATGAAATTAATTAATGAAAATTATTTGTTTGGAATTTTTTAAAATAGACATCATTTTTGAATTCAGAATATCAATTATAGCTTAGGGTGAAATTTTGGCATTGTTCTGAAAAACATCAATTTTTGATTAATAGTGAAACCACTATGTGGTAGTTAAAAAACTGATTTTTCATTTAAATGAAACATTAACACTTCTGTGATTTGATTTTTAAAAATCCGACATACATGGTTGTCATTAGGAAGTAAAATTTGGTTCAATGGGATTAAAATAATTTTTTGATGAATAGTAACTTTTCTGTTTAATTAATCGTTATTAAAGGTAATTAGTGCAATTTAAGGTAAAAATGATATTATAAATATATGAAAATACCTTTACACTTGTCCTACCCCTATTGGATGTGTCATGGCCGACCATGACCATCCATGGGTCATCTTGGGGACCCCATGGAGCCACTTTGGTAGGAAAATGACATAAATAACTTTTAATTAATGTTAAAATAAAAATGTCACAAACATGAGTTGTTTTACTAAAACAATTTTTAAATGGGGTTATACAAGTCATACTTTTTACTAAAAATATTCATTAGAAAGATAAAACGATTTCCTACATCATGATATTTTTTTATAATTTTTATACATTAAATAAAATAAATTATTTATGACACCATGATGATGCAGCGATTACCACACTAATTAACGATTTAAATAAAATGAAAAGATAATGTAAAATACAAGGCTTAAACTTTTCAAAAACATATTGGATGATTATATTTAGAACCCTTATCACCTTATCCTCGAACTATATCATTGTGGGACCTTTATAATCCGAAAATCATTTCATAATAATGTAACATTTCAACCTTTCCAAGAGTGCCCCTTCTCTCCTCTTATAAAAGGCCCCCACCACTACCACCTTATTCACACATTAAATCCATTTGGCTCGGCCAAACTCTGCCAAAATACTCTCCAAACTTCCCTATATTACTCATAGAAGCCTCACTTTGGGCATAATTATTCCCAAGGAAGCCTTTGGCTCAAATTAAAAAGAGTTACCCGATTTTAAGGTAATGTATTCTCTTATGTTATTTTGTTTTATTTTGCTTCTCCAACCCCCTAAACTATTTTTATTAATTTATTTGGTAACAAAAACAGTTTCCTCAATATACTAGGATGATTTTATAATAATTATTAGAGCTATAATTACAAACACCTACATCTAATGGTTAATGAACATACTGTTTCTGCGGATGGCGAATTTCTGCCTCACGAAACGATGATTCTTCAAAACTCATATAACACCTTCAAAGGTGGCCATTAAGATGTCAGTATATTTATATATGATATATAATATGTTTATGTTTTACTTAAGCTTCTGTATTTTTCATTTATGGCTTACCATTATGGATTCCATTATGGGTAAACACGATATTTTCATTTTAGGAAGTACGGACTACCGCCCCCTCAAAGTGATTTGAATCGTTAATGACATATGTGGGATGTATAAAGGATGGATTAAATGATATTATATATGATATTATACTTTCATTATAATACACCTTTATACTATTATGATTTCATTCCATTAAATACTAAATAGAAATGAAACTAGCGTTTATGCGTACGTACGACTTACCGTCTCCATGAACAGTGCTTTTCATTCCTTACCTCTAAATGTTATGTAATATTATAAATTAATGTATATACTGGATATATATGATGTATATGATATATAAATCATGAATATAATTATGGATATTATGGATATTTTACGACATGAACAATGTGTAATAATAAGAAGTTCATTTTTTACTCAAGTACCTAAGATTGACAAAACGACCGTTATAAACTTAAATAATTACATAATGTTCATGACATGGTAATAAGTGATATAAAAGGAATAATGAAATTGAAAAAGGTTCTTAATAAGGTAGAGATTAAATCTAGTTTATTATTCAGGAGATCAAAGAACGGTCGAGTGAATTCGGATACGAGGTAAGGGAACTTCTTAACCCAATTTCTATTCTTTGGGTTAATCTCCTACTTTCAAATTATGTCATGATATTATTATGTCATGTCTTGTATTTATACTTTCTTTATGTGTACATATTGTGAATACACATAATAGATACATTTTATTTAAAAATTATCTTTTTAAGGGATTTTGTCTCAATCTCCATTCAATGAGGCATATTTTGTTTTATACACAAATTTCTTTTATACGATGTACAAACCCCTTTGACTTTTATATTTATTCAAAAGGAATCTTTTTATACGAAGCGTTTTAAAAAAGGACAAAATGAATGTTTTTCTTGTCGTACGTATGTGGCGAAAACAACTTTTCCGCCGCCGTGACCATTATTTGAGTTTCGGCTTCCTCTACAAGCCATAAACTTTTTTTAATGAAAAATAAATACAACGTTTTAACATTCTTTTATTTTGGTATTGAAAATGGTTTTGAAAGTGTTTTTATTATATCAATGTGATGTATTGATATTTTGTGATTGAAATGTGGAAATGTTATGTTTCCATTATGCATGCTTTTTGTGATACGATTATGTTATGGTTTATGATATGTTTAAACCTATTCATATGAGGAATGCATTGGACTTAATAAGTGACGGGTGGATCCCGTTACAGCTCCTCAATGCATCGGTAGGTCTCATGAGACAAACTAGTTTCTTGGCATGAGGCCTTGACAAAATCTTATTTGTGGTCTTGGCTCGAGGCCTTGGCTACGTGGTTATGATAGTCTGGCATTATGCATTCCCTCATTATGAAAGTGGTTATTGATATTGCATGTGATTATTCGACTAGTAGAATATCCATGTGATTAAGTAAATGGAATTATCTCATTTTACTTTTTCCATATTATGTTGAGGTTCATGTTCAAAAGGCATTTGTTTTAGTTATACATAGCCTTAAATTTTAATGTTTATTTATGAAAGCTTCCACAATATTGATATCCTTACTGAGCATCTAAGCTTACCCCTTTCAATGTTTCAATATTTTCGAGGATGTGAAGAAGTATTTTATGAATCACCTGCAGGGATAGTCAGAAGAGGATATGAGTGTGGACTATGGAGACTTTTTTATTGTAGATTTTCACTTTATGATGTAATGCAACATTTATGAATGTATATAGTGTTTCCAAGGATACTAAACTAATCGGTCTTTCAAGACTTGATCTTTTGTGATCATGCCAATTTTATGAAGTAATGCACCGACTCTGGGTAGCTGGGGTCAGGGCGTTACAGTTGGTATCAGAGGCAGTTTAGTACTAACCATGGAAGCTAGATTTAGATAAACTCTGATTAGAGAACATATCCTAAAGATAAACTTTGAGGATTAGTATAGAAAAACTTCCTAGAATTTTGGTATTATAGAGATGTTGTGAGTTTTCCAAGCAATACATCCCTATCTAGATACGAGCAGGTAGAGGAAGCTCTGGCACAGATGTACCTAGGGGTAAAACTCAAAAACACCGCTTTGAGCTAGACTCGAACGGGAACTGGTGCACAACAACGGGCCTTGCTGCACTCTTGGTTACAAAACTACTGGGGGATATACTTAGGATAATTCTCATTTTCTTTACAAACCACTATGAAGGGTTATGAGTATATACTTCCTCAAAGAAAACATTTTTATGGATTATATCCATAAATAGTTCAATTTATGTTATGTATTTTACAAGTATGGAATTATGTATTTCGATTCATAAACTAATCTAGTCTATTCCATTGTTTATAAATGGCGCCTAGTGGAAGGAATGGAAACTGTATCAATGCACGCACTCAGTGTAGGGATTTCCCTCCTGCTCAAGATAATTTTTGTGGATCTGGAGATACAACTTGTGCTGATCAACTTATTACCATACTGGGACAACTCATTCAGGTTATGAATAAAAACCATACTCGTATGGAGTACTCTGATCCGCAACGTGGAGGATCAATGTTAGACCGCTTCATGAGGCAACAACCACCAACATTTAATGGGGGTACAAATCCATTAGTAGCTGAGAAATGGATAAACTCCTTAGAAAAAAAATATTCCATGCCTTGGGGAGTAGCGAAAGGGAGAAGGTTGTCATGGAAGTCTACCGCCTCACTGGAGATGCCGATCAGTGGTGGTCGCTGATTCAAAACACAAAGGAAGATGATGACGTATCGAATATGGAATGGAGGGAGTTCAAAGAGCTTTTCATAGAAAAATACTTTCCTCGTGACCATCAAGCAGATATAGAAAGGCAATTTCTGAGTCTGATACAAATGGAGGATGAGAATGTCGCAAAGTATGAGGCCATATTTACAAGGTTAGCGAGGTATGCTACAGATTTTATATGTAACCCAAGAGGTAAGATTTATCGTTTCATTGATGGGTTAAAACCATTTATCCGTCGAGATTTAGTATCACAATCCTTCTCATCGTACGAAGATATTGTCTCATGTGCTATCAAGACAGAAAAGGACTTCTCTAAATCTTATGACAATAAAGTAAAGCAAGAGAAGAAGATAATAGTGGAACAAGAGACCGATAAAGGGAAAAAGGAAAAGAAGGATTTTCCATTATGTGATAATTGTTGGAAGAATCACCCCAGTACTTGCCTAAAAGGAATGGTAGTTTGTTTTAAATGTGGAGAAAAAGGTCACCAGACTCGTGATTGCAAGGGAAACAAAGAGGATATCAATGTTGAACGCTACAATTGTAGGGAAATGGGTCATTATGAAAATGAATTTCCTAAGCGTCAGGGAAACTTACCTCAGAAAAGGCCAAGGGATGAAGTCAAATATTATGCTATTACTACAGTTGAAGTGGAATAATTTATGTATTGGTGCTTTTGGACTCAAGGATTATATTTTGGTTATAAGAATAATATGATATATATAAGGATTGTACTGTAGTACTTGTTGTTTCAGTAAGGTTTTAATATGATGAAGGTAATCATATTTTTAGTATGTGACAAAAAGATAAACTTTAATTTGTTTGGGGAATCTGATGTTACAATTGATTTTGGAATTTAGAGACCTTTTAGAGAAAGTCTGGACAGAGGTATTTTGGAATACTATTAAGGTTGGAATGGATTAAGTTGAACCTTAGATAACATTGTTTAAGGTTAAAACATTTATGAAGATTATTTTTGGAATATTATAATACTATTGTTTTAGGAAAAGGACAACCTGTATGGTTGGGCATAAACCGTTGCGTCGGACAAAGCTACAGGAATCGAACCCACAACCATAGTGCGAAAGGCCTTTATTACCTACCACTAGCCTACAAGAAGTCCCTGGTTATTAAAAAATAGTTTTACTAATCTAAATGGTATGTGTTAATATTTGAAACCTTATACAATTAGGATAAATAGAATATTTTTGAGTTCTATTTCATTTTAAAGTGAATGATGGGTTTGTGGTAAACATTTATTAAAGAATGAAAGTCTACATGAAAAGTATGTATATTCCCCTACATTCTTAGTAAATCTCCTAAATAAATTCCTCAAATTTATAAAATGTAACTTAAAACAAAAACATTGCCGGTTAACTTTTCCAACTGAGGATTCAATGACTATTTAACCAATCACAAGTTTGTGATATTCTTATGGTTAACTTTATCCTAATCCAGTTTTCTACGACTCTCCATCAGACCTTGATGGTTTTTTTTATTCCATATCCATATTTTCATAGAATCCTAGTATGGGCTATCTCGGGTGACTTTTGTACTTATGTTTCTATCTTTTAAAGTTATATTTTCATTAACCTTATTTCCGATGTGGGTTTTCCACAAAGGTTTTTTCTATTTTCAACATTTTATTTTCAAAGAAAAATTTCAAATAGCGAGGATGCAATTTATTGAAGGAGGGGAGCATGTAACACCCCGAGCATCCATGATACACTTCTCATTCAATAATGCAATAGCTTGCATTGTACGCAACTTCGAGTTCTAACACACCACAACTAATCAAAGTAGCCGTTATGAATAGTAATACCCACTTTTTAAAATTATATAAATTTTATATTTCAAAATGGACTTCATTTTTGGATTCGGAATATTGAAATTAGCCTATGTTGAATTTTTGGTATTTTTCTGAGAACTTCCAATTTTTTATGAATACTGAAAAAAACATAAAAACAATTTTTTTAATCAAAATAATTTATAGTGATAAATTATACTATTGATTGGTTTTAAAGTATAATTAGAATATATTTTTACCATTTTATCCAATGGTGGTCATTAGAATTAATTTCACTTTGAAACTGGACATAAACAATTGTCAATCTTTTGATATATATTATTTCTTAAAAACACGCTATTTGATGTGACAGTGGAAATTAATTATGAAATTAATTAATGCAACTTATATGTTTGTAATTTTGTAAAATAGACATAATTTTGGAATTCGGAATATCAATTATAGCTTAGGGTGAAATTTTGGCATTGTTCTGAAAAACATCAATTTTTAATGAATAGTGAAACCACTAAGTGGTAGTTAAAAAATGGATTTTTCGTTTAAATGAAACATTACCACTTCTGTGATTTGATTTTCAAAAATCCGACATACATGGTTGTCATTAAAAAGTAAAATGTGGTTCAATTCGATTAAAATAATTTTTTGGTGAATAGTAACTTTTAAGTTTAATTAATTGCGATTAAAGGTAATTAGTGAAATTTAAGATAAAAATGATATTATAAAAATATGAAAATACCTTTACACTTGTCCTACCCCTATTGGATGTGTCATGGCCGACCATGAAAATCCATGGGTCAACTTGGGGACCCCATGGAGCCACTTTGGCCGGAAAATGACATAAATAACTTTTATTTAAAGTTAAAATAAAAATGTCGCAAACATGAGTTATTTTACTAAAACAATTTTTAAATGGGGTTATACAGGTCATATATTTGACTATAAATATTAATTAGAAAGATAAACAGATTTCCTACGTAATTATATTTTTTTTATAATTTTTAGTCATTGTATAAAATAAATCATTTATGACACCATGATGATGCAGTGATTACCTCATTAAATAAAATGAAACGATAATGTAAATTACAGGGCATAAACATGTCAAAAACATATTGGATGAGTATATTTATAACCCTTATCACCTTATCTTCAAACTATATCATTTTGGGGCCTTTATAAGCCGAATATCATTTCATAATAAAGTAACATTTCAATCTTTCCCAGAGTGCCCCTTCTCTCCTCTTATAAAAGGGCCCCACCACTACCACCTTATTTAAAATTTCAAGCCATTTGGCTAGGCCAACCTCTGCCAAAACTCTCCACCAACATCCCTCTATTACTCCTAGAATCCTCACTTTGGTCAGAATTCTTCCCAATGAAGCCTTTGGCTGAAATCAAAAAGAGTTACATGATTTTAAGGTAATGACTTCTCTTATGTTATTTTGTTTTATTTTCCTTCTCCAACCCCCTAAACTATTTTTATTAATTTCTTTTGTAACAACAATAATATCCTAAATATACTAGGATGTTGTTATAATAATTATTCGAGCTACACTTATACACACCTACATCTAATGGTTATAGAACATACTGTTTCTGTGGATGGTAAATTTCTGCCTCACGAAACGATGATTGTTCAACACTCATATAACACTTTCAAAGGTGGCCATTAAGATGTCAGTATATTTATATATGATATATAGTATGTTTATGTTTTACTTAAGCTTCTGTATTTCTCATTTATGGCATACCTTTATGGTTTCCATTATGGGTAAACGCGATATTTTCATTTTAGGAAGTGCGGACTACCGCCCCCTCAAAGTGATTTGAATCGTTAAATCCATATGTGGGATGTATAAAGGATGGATTAAATGATATTATATATGATATTATACTGGAATTATAATACTCCTTTATAATATTTTTATTTCATTCCATTAAATATGAAATAGAAATGAAAGTAGCGTTCATGCATACCTACGGCTTACCGTCTCCATGAACGGTGAATTTCATTTCTTACCACTAAATGTTATGTAATGTTATAAATGAATGTATATACTGGATATATATGATGTATATGATAAATAAATCATAAATATAATTATGGATATAATTTATATTTTACCACATGAACAAAGTGTAATTATAAGTATTTTATTTTTGACTCAAGTACCTAAGATCGACAAAACGACCGTTACGAACTTAAATAATAACATAATGTTCATGACATGGTAATAAGTGATATAAAAGGAATAATGAAATTTAAAAAGGTTCTTAAGAAGGTAGAGATTAACTCTAGTTAATTATTCAGGAGTTCAAAGAACGGTCGAGTGAATTCGGACACGAGGTAAGGGAACTTCTTAACCCAATTTCTATTTTTTGGGTTAATCTCCTACTTTCAAATTATGTCATGATATTATTATGTCCTATCCTGTATTTATACATTATTTATGTGTACATATAGTGAATACACATAATAGATATATTTTATTTAAAAATTATCTTTTTATGGGATTTTGTCTCAATCTCCATTCAACGAGGCATATTTTTTTTTATACACAAATTTCTTTTATACGATGTATAAACCCCTTTGACTTTTACGTTTATTCAAAAGGAATCTTTTTATACGAAGCGTTTTACTAAAGGACAAAAGGAATGTTTTTCTTGCCATACGTATGCGGCGATAATGACTTTTCCGCCGCCGTGACCATTATTTGAGTTTCGGCTTCCTCTATAAGCCATAACTTTTTTTTAATGAAAAATAAATACAAGGTTTTAAAATTCTTTTATTTTTGTATTGAAAATGGTTTTGAAAGTGTTTTTATTATATCAATGTGTTGTATTGATATTTTGTGATTGAAATATGCAAATGTTATGTTTCCTTTATGCATGTTTTATGTTATACGATTATGTTATGGTTTATGATATTTTTAAACCTTTTCATATGAGGAATGCATTGGACTTAATTAGTGACAGGTGGAGCCCGCTAGAGATCCTAGATGCATCGGTAGGTCTCATGAGACAATCTAGTGTCTTGGCACGAGGCCTTGACAAAATCTTATTTGTGGTCTTGGCACGAGGCCTTGGCTACGTGGTTATGATAGTCTGGCATTATGCATTCCACCATTATGAAAGTGGTTATTGATATTTCATGTGATTATTCAACTAGTAGAATATCCATGTGAATAAGAAAAAGGAATTATATCATTTTACTTTTTCCATATTATGTTAAGGTTCATGTTTAAAAGGATTTTGTTTTAGTTATACATTGCATTAAATGTTAATGTTTATTTATGAAAGCTTTCGCAATATTGTTATCCTTACTGAGCATCTGAGCTCACCCATTTCAATGTTTTAATATTTTCCAGGATGTGAAGAAGTATTTTATGAATGACCTGCCAGGATAGTCAGAAGAGGATACGAGTGTGGACTATGGAGACTTTGTTATTGTATTTTTTCACTTTATGTTGTAATGCAACATTTATGAATGTATATAGTGTTTCCAAGGCAACTAAACTAATCGGTCTTTCAAGACTCGATTTTTGTGATCATGCCAATGTTACGAAGTAATGCACCGACTCTAGGTAGCTGGGGTTGGGGCGTTACAACCCTGGGGACCATCATGCAATGGATGTCCCGAAAATTCAGCCACCACTCCAACCTCTAGACTCCCATTCTCATATAGTTCATTCCTCAATCAGATAATGAAGTCACTCAAAAAATGTTTATGTTCATGTAATTCACTATTTACTACCTTTTGTGGTATCCACACCCACGTTCCCCTGAACGGAGGAACCATCAACAACTCTAGTCATAGGCACCTTGTCACTGCCTACTGATCCCACAACATTCTTCATATCTAAATATCTAGATCTATGCCTACCAGCTGATAATTATTTACCCATTTTATTTAAAGTATAATATAAATTTACACATGATTCAAAAAAAACTTTTATTCTACATTGAAATTCTTCTCCTACTGTAGTATAAACATAATCTATAGGTGTTCTTGAAAAATATGCTTCCACATATACTCGAGGGGTTAACAGGATGAAAAAGGGATTTTATTTGGCTATTAGAACCCAAGTAACTACCTACGAGATACCCATGCATCGTGATGATTGAAGAGTTTTGAAATTTCAATTGTATGATTGGGAATCTAACCCAAACCTCAACTGAGGGAGAGTCATGGCTCATACGGAGTTCGTTGGTCCATCTGAAGAGGAAGAATTAGGACCTGTTGAACCTATCAATACAATTTCTTAATAATTATATTTATAAAATGTTAAATATACCTATATCATACACTAAGAAGGATTTCAAGAACAAATCATAAATCTATTATAGATTCGTGTTGTTGTAAAATATTCCCCCCCAAATAGGATGTGATGAGCCCAACCTCCCATCGTCTAGACCAATGTGAGTTCGAAGACATCTTTATGTTTGAATCCAAAATAAAAACCTACCTTTATAATATAGGACCATACCTATTTATGAATATTTTAACCATTAGTAGTTTCATAGGAAGAATGAACCAATGCTAAAACTGTTGAGGGTGATTGAGAAAGGCATTAGCCCCCTACCAAATCAACTCACTAGACAAAATACATCCTCATCTTTTTGAGGAAACATAACTGGTAAAACAGAACTAAATTACATTAACTATTTCATATCTTTATCATGTCAAAAATGATAAAATAATATGTTTCCATTATTTATGTTTATTCTGAACTTTTTATAAATCCAAATGGAAAACTTGAGACATTTCATTTAACAACATTGAACCTTTCATAAAAATAAGGGACTACCTATTTATAATTTATCAATGAATGTAATTGATTGAACAGGTACTCTAATACATGATATTAGACTAATAATGTATTTTTTTTCATTTCAATTCATTCCATATTTCTTATAATTGAAGTGGAATCATCATAGTTTCCTTTAGATTCCAAGATCACCAGGAATGTTTCTTTAGACCCAAGGATCTTACTTATGTTGCTGCTAACAGAAAACCTCTTGTACCAGTTGGTGAATGTATTTCCCTAGTAGTACAACATCAATAGCTCTATCCTGAAACTATAATTAGTACATTAAATCCATCTCAGAACAAAATCCCATTCTCCATCATTCAAATAATTTTTCACGTAATAGGAAGTGGAATTTGTTTCCACATTTAATCACTTTGGGAGTCTATCCCTAGATTATAGTAGTGCATACATTCTCTACCACAAGTTGGTAGATGAGAATAGTCATCAGGAAAAATCCATCAAATTGGAGATTCCTTGGATATATCCCACTTTTTCGTTTCCTCATCATGTACATGTTTCCATGATTCCACAAAGATATATAAAGGATTCTTTACCTACACCAACTTCCCATATTGGGTAATCTATCTGGAGAACCCACCCAAGGTGTCCAAATATTCAAGCTCAATTTATGTATTATATCCCTAATATCTCCAATATATCTGAGGCCAACCAATTCATCCTGATGGTGGCATAGATTCAATCTAATATCATCTCTAAATTGAGGCTTCTAACATCATCATAGCTAACCGTAATAATTGTGGTATCCTAAAGAGCACCCGAACATGCATGGTTGGTGAATTTTTTACATACCTTACCATAGGATAGTTTTTAATATGGTAAACATCCCCAAAAATGGTATCAATAGAAATGACCCCTAAAATGGGATCAGGGGCACCAACCCCTCCAAATGGTATTGTGGGTACTATCCCTCCAAACTCTATACTGAGAATCGACCCAAAAATTGAGTCAATTCATTGAGGATGGGAACCATCACACTTATGTCTCAGTAAATATGATATAAATTAGATATTACGATTAGTAATAAGATCTAGAAGAGTACAATCCTGAGGGGTACAAACATACTCTTCTGTAATCATCTAAACGACAATAGGTTGACCTACAATATGTGAATGGTAGAGGAAAAGATTTTCACATCTATAAATTTTATGAATCTATAGAATGTGCTATCGATCGTGTTATTATTTTAGTGGGTGATAAAATTGGAGAATATATCTATTGAAAGTAGTGTATTTGGTCTCTGGGTTCCATGTGAGAAATATCATAATCATCCACTCACCATTCCACTGATATTGCAAATAGTTTTATTATGAATCAAAATAGAAAACCCCTTGATGATGATATGGAGATTTCAAAAGAATAATGGATCAGAAAAGTCCAAAAATGATTAGGGATATCTAGGAAATAGTTATCATAACTATTCAATAATCTATACCTTAAAATTATGTTCTAGTACCTACCTTTGGAAGATACTTACAGTGAATTTCCTCATCCCATTGGATTTGGGGAATTTACATATTTTCCACCTCCTCGTCGAGGGTATTCTAGAAACCATCTTACCATAGATGATTCTACATAAAAACCAGGATTGTATAGATATTTCCCTCACTGGGAAGCTACAATTCCAACTGATTCCCACAAAACATCATCACAATTATTCAGAACAATAAAAAGGACTCTATACCATGGGCTCTAAACTCATTGATGCACCCATGTCAATAGAGGAATATATAAAATTCGGTAGAAGGATCCTTCTCTCCCACCCTAGAAGATAGAAATTTAATCCAATACTCCATCCAATCAGTACATGTTCATAGGTATTTCAACTTTTCCATAAAAATGATTTGGTATAGATTTAGGCAATGAGAAATCCTAATGAGGTTTGGAAGATATGCCTTGACAATCATTTCACCTAACATTGATGTCACATGCCCTCAATGGAAGGTTTATTTTCCATTAAATACATCCTTCAAATGTAGATAGACATTGGGAAATTGGAACCATTGACATCTAAATCCCCACTCTAGCAATCTAACAACTCTGAATATGACACGAATGTTGTGCTGTATGGAAAGATACAAATAGATCCCAAGGATAATTTACTGAAATTAAATGTAAGATAAAAAAATCCTCTTCCTTAAATACAAAACATGTCACCATATATTTTTACAATTCCACTGAAAATTGTATGAGGTTAATCCAATAAATTAGGAACCTGAATGAGGTACGGTGGATCAACTATGAAAATAATTTCGCCTACCATTGACGTCTTGGGAAGAAAATTAAGAGATGGGTTATCTTCATGGATTGGTTCAAGATACATGTATCTGTAGGGTTTATAGTGTATAAGGATCCAATAATTCATGAAAAATGTATTATATTTATCCGATATCTATCTAAGAAGGCATATTCCTAATAGCCTATTCACAATATTCTTCATCATAGGACATAAAACTACATGGCCTATTTCCTTACTACATAACATTAAAATACACATTCGACATCCTTACAATAAAAAGTTACACAACATGGTCATAATCTGTAATGAAACAAGTTAAACTACATTGTTAATGTACTTACATCATATCATTATTGTTCCTGACTAGATTCCTTACTATAAGGACTAATATTTCATAACTGTCATCCTTACTGAAAGTCCTTAAATTGTATGGTCTATGTCAATGCCATAAGATTTTAAACTACCTGGACTTCAAACATAATATAAATCATTAAAATTCATGATCATCATCCTTACCATAAGATTTTAAACATTAGGAAATGTTTCCTTAACTCAATATGTTAATATCTAGGGAACATATATTTACCACAAGGTATTAAACTACACAGATGATGTCCATACTGATTGACATTAAATTAAACTATTTTATATAGTTATGTACAACATTATTCTCATCCTTCTAAGATATGTATGAAATCATGGATTATGTATCTTGTCTCAAAAACCTATATTAATTTCCTTATCACAGGAAGTTAAACTGGACGACTGTTATCCTTACTGCATGATAATAAACTATATGTGTTTATTGGACAACGTAAGGCTTAATTATAAAATAATGAGATATGTAGGTATTATGGGACCCTATACCATAGACCAACCACCTATATTCACATCATTACTACATGAAATTAGATTGCACAACTGATTTTATCTTCACATGAAATTAAACATCACAGTTTTCTAGAACCACCTATATCTTTATTCTCGTAATAATTTGACAAATAAGGATTCTTGGATCCAATATATTGGAACAACCACCTATATTCTTCTCCTCACTATTATTTGATAAAATTCATGGATAATGTCCTGAAAGAATGAAATTAAACCACTCAGTTCTCAAGAACCACATGTGACTTTATTCACATTCTAATGAAATATGTAAGGATGTATGGATCCTACATCATGGCCCATCCACATATATTCATGTCCTTACCATATGATAGTAAACTGTACATAATATGTTTTAGTCACATGATGATTAATTTTGTGGAAGCATAATATTTTGGAGACATCGTCATCAATTGGTGGACGTTCCATTTTTCATTAGCACCACAGATACAGTACAAAATCATTCTCGGGTATATCACAAAACAAATATTACCCATTTGAATCCCACTGATGAAATTTTCTTAATGGATACATCCCCAAAAAATCATATTAGGACATCATGGACACATTTTTAAATGTATAATGCTATGGACCAAAGAGAGATTACACATACCCTTTCTAGTTCAAACAACTTCAGCCATCATATCCAGGCTGTAAGAATGTGGAATGTATGAATCCATTCCCTTGTGCATAAATTCCATCATTATATTTCATTGTAACATAGAGTATTGGAGTGAGAATATATCCCCACATCAATGAATGGAATGAAAAATCATATCCATGAATCTGATAGCGTACAAGAATATATTAATGTACATATATTGTCAAAGGTCCAATGCATTGTGACAACAATAGAGGATCTCCACCGATGTATTTTGGTAAATATTCATGTATCGAAATATATTTCTATCCCAATTTCTAGAGTAGGACAATAATTTGAAAATTATGATCATGTGGCTACTCTAGTGTGGGGACATATTGTTTATCCCATCCAGAAGTATTATCAGCCTATTACGATAGTGGACATGACCTAATAGTTCTGATTATATCCCCATCCAACCATGGATCACCATGTAATATCATCACTTAATACCTAAGAAAAATTAATATTATTATTAAAATATAATGAAGGTATATTCCAATGGGGTGGGATATAGCTCATATCCCAATTTTGGCCAGGTCTCACAAAGTGATAACATCACATTCTTCAAGAAAAGCTCAAATCCCACTCTAAAAAAGACAAAAGGGAACTCTAAAGGCCTGGGATAATGCTCCTATCTTAATTTTGGCAGAGTCTCACCAATTGGAAGCAGCCCATGCCTCAGGAAATGATCATGTTCCAATAATCAAACATAGCCAAAATATCACAAAAGTTCTTAGGAGGAGGATCATATCATTTCTCTTATTCAAGAGGTCCATCACCATATTCTATTAGGGAAGGCATGTTCGGACTAGGATCATATTCCCATTCCAACTAGGGCTCACCAAGATATAGTGGAATATGACTAAAGAGATCCACAGGCACCGAGAAAAAAATTATCATCACCATATTCCAAAATCCCATGATTGGGCTCATATACACATTCTAGGAAAGGTCCACTATTTGATAAGGACGCATTATTCAGGACAAGATCATATCACTATCTGAAAATGTCATTTACATACTCCATAAATGGTCTCCAATTCGAACAACACTAAAAAGTTATCAATAGACACCAAAATCCATTTTATAGAGTGATTATATACCTTCTCATACCAAAAAATCATAACCACAAATTCCAACCACAATGAAGCGTGATGACCATACCCCAAACATGATCATTTTCAAGGATCCTTTGAGGTTGTTTGAGACAAAATAATAACATGACAAGGGTTTGTTGACTCATTAACAGATGAAAATAGAGAACATTAACATGATAGACTTTTTCATTTTAGTATGGAAATGGATCAGAGAGACTCTACTCCTATCATCCACCATGGTTACAAGGAAATACCCCCTTTACCTAACACCTTTATATAGAGAAGCTTTCAAAAATATAAATCACTTTTGAATAGAAATTTTTTCAAAAGATTGTGGTTAACCAAATACATTTCCCCATAAAACCTGAGTAGCACTTAATGTCTATTAGAACATGACCCATAGAGGAAACCTATTTTTTATAACAACGTAAATAAATATACCTCTGATGAAGAAGAGGATACTATATAGATATGGAGAGATTTACCTAGATCAACCCACCAAATAATTCCAAAATCCATCAACATATGAAATTATGATGTCCCAAATAGGATAAAAAGGGGGTTCTAGATATCATCCGGGTTACATGATGTTAAATTATATAGATTCCATACATAAAACATGAAATTGAACATTATAGATCACATCCTAACCACATGAAATTAAATAGCATAAATCATGTCCAAGTCAGATGAAATTAAACATTAGATATCATGTTGCATAAGTTGTAAATTAAATTGAAAAATTTCTCACATCCTTACCACATGAAACTAAAATGTATGGAAATTTCCAAGTTGTATAACGTTAATGAATATAATTCCATCCTAGTATTATTATGTAAAACTGTACAGACATGTCATGAATACATGATGTGAAACAGTAAGGACAATGTCATCACCTGGGGATGTTAAACTACAAAGATCCCACAATGGTTCATATTCATTATTAATAGGTGGATCTCATCCTCATAATAAGATGTTAAAATGAATATAATATGTCTTATCCACATTACACTAAATTGAATGGTTCCCATGAACTATGTGTGACTTGATACCTTACATCATAAGAAACAATTTGACACCCAAAACATCATTATATGTTCTAGACACTACATTCCTCCTCTTTCATATTGATTAACCAATGTCATTACTATATGATGTTAAACTACATGGATGATGTTATTATCCAGGACACATTAAACTACATTGGTTTCAAGAAGTAATTTTTGTTTTTTTCATATTTAAGTGAGATTTGTATGGTTACATTGATCCAATAACATGGTCCAACCACCAAGTGATATAAAATTCCCCTATAAAATACGTAATTTCATCTATATGGTGAGTGGAACCCTTTACTTTAATTTTTTCTCACACTAAGAATAGCTCACATGAGCTTATAGATTTTAGTAAGGGACTTCCTAAATGGATAAGGAAAAATAGCTCATTATAGACTCATCATGGTCTTGAATGAATTTCCTTAAAAGGAATACCATGAATAATATCTACATGACATTAAACTACATGACTGATGAATTTTTTCACAATTTAAAACATCAAATTATTTTAGAACTCACCTGAAAATACACAAATTTTAGTTATTGGACACCTACCACACCTCCATTCGAGAATTATATGTGACTTTATTCATATCCCCAAATAAAAAATAGTGATGACCGAATCTCCATCCCTGAGTCTAGTCACAAAAAATTTGAATAAGTATTTCCCTAATTCTGTATAGGTCATACATTCATAGGAATGAATTTTTTCATGAAATACAAGTGGATTCATTCCTATTTACATAGGTAATGTATTTAACCCCATCTTTACATCCTAAGGTCTAGCCACAATATCCCAATTCACATATAGAAGATGACATTTTTTTGTGATGTGAAACTAGACGGTTTCTCCAATAACGATGTTCGGAATGATTCTTCTCAAAATAGGATATGTAGTGGTTCCCGAATCAATAATATCAGGCCCAATTATAACATTTCATGAAAGCAACTTTCACTGCTACATGTTGTTCAGACCTGGGTAGAGATTTTCCATTTGAAGAACTACAAGTGGATAGATTACCATTATCACATTATATATAGTGGCTCCTGGATCTCCAATACTATGTGATGATATTAAAATAGATAAACAATTGCACTCCAATTTCATATGGGATGATACAGACAAGGCCGTTTACATATATATTGGATAGATCTACATGTGGACATCTTGTGATTTAAATATGTCTTTTATAAATATTTCATGTAAAATCACATGTCTTTAACATATGATGTTAAAAAAATGTAAAATTTATTTAATGTATGATGTTGAGATGAATATAAATAATTACATCTATATTACATTATTTTAGGAAATTAATACTATCATCAATTATCATCCTTTATCACATAAGATCCTTACCGGAGTCATGAAAAGTATATGGTGCTTTGATGATATTTTAAGAACCTCATTTCATAAATCACACTACATGTCTCAATAAGATATTTTTTTTGAAAACCATTTATGGAACATGGAATGTAAATGGTATATTTATAAATGAGAGTGTTATTTATTCGTATGGTCCAAGACCTAACAACCAAAGAAATATTGGTTGTATAAAAAGGTATTTCCAATCCTCATGGGTCTGACATCAGTGTAGTGGAACTCATCACATAATAGTGTTATGTCCTATCCCCGATATGAATGTAACATATCATTTTTCAGGAAATGAGAACCAATATATTCTATTTATACAATTTTTGTCTTCCTCTTAATGGGATGGTGGGTCGATCTTGAACCTAGTCATCCTAATCAAGTTATTTTTTAACATGTCTCTCATGTTCAGTTTTTGTGTATCATGACCATAAGATAGATGCACATTGGTAAATGTGGTATAGAAACACACACTCTTCTATAATGATCCAAATAAAAAGACCATAAATTTAAAGTGAAATAGACCAAAAATATTTCCAGTTTAAAACACACATATAGTGTCCTGATAAAATTTTAGGTCCCCACTCACTAAACGCTAAATCTCTAGAGTTTGGGAAATATTATAGAAAAATTAAATAAGGAAGAGACATCATAAGGAATATATTGAATTCATATTAAAATAAAAACAATGCTTATGGGACCCTTTTTTCTAGGAAAAAGTTAGTGTAATGGTTTGTCATATCTCCTCACGATGAAAACATGTTCTCTAGGAGGTGAAAAAACATCTAGGGTACTCAAACCCTTATTGAATATTACTATATTCCAAAATCACACTTCATTACATGGGTACCGTGTGTCACCAGATTCCTTTCATGTCCCATGTAAATGAAAATATATCTCAATTTGTTTCAATGAAATTGATGAAAAATGCATTAGACATACCAACTAGAGACTTATTTGCGCTATATAAAGGGATTTCAGATTCAACTATGCTAAACATCATAGTTTTATAATCCAGGATGTGAGGGTGATCTGAGTGATTACTAGCACGATTTTCACATACCTTCCTCATGACTTGAGAACTTTTTATCATGATTTACAATTACATTAACTAGAATATTCATGTGTATTTGACATCCCCAACAATATGCAACCATTTATTGTTTCCTTTCTCAAATCTAGATTGTGACACTCCACTCCAAAACAATTTCAAGGACCACACCTTAAGGTTCATAACCCCAAATAATTGGGATCATGCTTCACATTAATATATAATATACCTTAGGGTTATAGATCCCTCCTTAGATAGGGTTTAATCAAAATATGAATTATTTAACAATAAAAAAGAGTATTCACAAATCTTTAATAGCCCTAAGAAATGAGTGGGGATCAACTCAACATGACCATGAATGTAATCTCGATGGACTCATTCAAAAGGAATATGAACTAACAATTAGAGGAATTTTCTCCTTATATGAATTTTACTCCAATCCAAAAAACCCCCAGTGACACCATATTAGATCTCTTCATCTTCATTTGATTAGGGTCATCCACAGTGTGTCTTTTCAATCTGATAACTCATCAATTCAAACTCATGGAAAAATTATTTACACAACCAGTGCTCAAATTATCCAGGTTGACTCTATATTAACTATTTTTTCTCTATCATTAAATACCATCTCCAAACTCATAAATATAAATTGGAAAAAAGTGGATACACAAATAATTTAAAATTATGCAAACAAATTCAGTCCTTAACCTACAAAATGGTAATATCCTCCTCATATGAAAGGAACTCGAATTCTCATGATCTCAGATAAGGAACTAATGGAATAGAAAGAATTATGGTATCTTTAGTAATCACTAAAATGTATTCCCTATATTCCTTATTCAACAACTAATTCATAGAATAAATACCTTAAACTATGTGTCATCTGATTGTGCCCACTGAAATAACCTATAAACTACAACTATAGAAGGTTTTAACAAGAAGATATAAACAATAACCATATAGTTTCCTGGTAGCACTAAATTAAATTATGTCACATAACAATTCCAAATAATAAATTCCATAACCTATTGTGGCTAAAGGTGTAAGATAGAAGTCCCCAAACTACAACATAATAGAGGACCAAGATAGAAGAATCATTACTATAGCACAATAAAGGTCTAAAATAATAGACCATAAACAACCCTAGAATGATGGTTTCGATAAAAAGACCATTAAATAAAATTTTTAAAGAGGCATAAATCACACCATGTTTAATAATTGATAAGGTAATAGAGGGTAAAATTATGGTCCATACTCACTGGATTATAAATTTTTTGATCAAGGCATTATTTATCATCTATAAAACTAATGAGTTACAAAAGGTTAACTGGTTGAAAACCCGTATGAAGGAAGCTGTAGAAAAATAAAATAACATGACATCTAAATTAATCCTCTATAAATATTTAATGAAAATAATAGGGTAATATAAATAATGGGATTGAAAGCTTGTGGCTCCCACCATATAGTATTAGAAAAAAAAACTTAGGCCCACTACATCCCTTCACATAGGTAGAAGTTAGAGTATTCTACCATTATGATGGACACTCCATTATGATTTTCCTTGTAAATCATGAGATATAAATACAACTTGATATTGTTCATCAATGATGAGTCTCTTGTATGTGGGCATTTGTATACATTTCTCCAGAGAAACTTATTTTACGTTAAACATTAAAATCCATGAAATAGTATTTATTTGGAATTATAGATAATGGATGGGTATCATGGATGATCCATGTAAGAGAAACTCAAGAAAAATGATATATACCTTGTATTTTACAAAAAAATATGTACATTCCCCTTATTATATATGTGATAGAGTTACGTAAGTAGAATCATTATATAATTACTTTTGAATGAACCTATGTACCCTAGGCATGATTGTGGTCTCTAAAGTTGTATATTTATGAAATAATTGAGTATTGATTTCCATTATAGTGGGATACATAGCGATATACAGTTACCTTACTTCGGATTCTTCCATAATGTCCCTTTTTTCTTAATTTCCCATTTCGAGACCAGGTAAATCCCACATGATCAAAATATGTTTAAAAAAATCATAGTGGATTTATTAAAAAGAAATTTTCACGATAAATATGTTATGATAAATATTATTAAGTACATGTTGTCAAGATTACACGGAATGATGTGATGCAATGGTTCATAGGAAGATTCTAACAATTCTACATAAAGCTAAGTAATCATGGTTTGATGTCTCCCCTCAATACCACTTTTATTTCTTAGTCGACAAAATCTAAAAATATCCTCTCAAGGGGAGTAGTATCATAGCCCATCATATGATCGAATATGATGACAAGTGATCTATTTTTTATTTAGTGACATATTATTTTCTTTCCAAATGTTTCTTATTCTAAGGAGAGATTTTTGTTTAAACCTATAATTGAGTGATATTTTCATTTCTGAAAGGTATTTCGAAATTTTGAGGATAATGAAAAAAATGTATAAATCATTTCATAATGTATTTTACGGTTTTGTATTTGAATAATATATTTTATGTGAAAATATGATATAATTCTGTTGCAATTTGGGACTCATTTTACATAGAATATAATTATATTTAGTTTTTAATATTATTTGCCATTTTCCATAAAACAAATATAGAAAAAACTCAAATCCATGTAAACTCGACCTAGCCTCATGTATTATTTACCTCAACCACCCAAATGTATCCATTATAGCTAGGTATCAGGGTATAAGAATGGGTGTGACCATGTTCCCATGCAAGAGTGGAAGAGATGCGCCATAGGGTGACAAAATAGTAGGGGTGGATTTTCCACTATACGGGGCAACAACATGACATGGGGATTTAAATTTATGTACCCCAAGCCACACCAATTGATTGAAAAACCACATTGGTAGTGTTGCGGAATTTTGATGTGGACTAGGATCAGGTGACACTATACAAGTGATTACAAAGATGGATATAAGAAAAACCATCTAATCCTTCATTCTCATGATATGAGCTTCCTTTTCAATCCCATCCATCAAGAGTGAAAAATAAATTATTTTTGTGTAATGAAAAATCAATCTGATTCCATGCACTAGGAAAGGGATCAACTTCAACCATAGTCCACCTTAGAACATTGAATCTTAACTCATAGTAACAATTCATCTTACCTTTCCATGTTGCAGATCGAATGAAAACATTATCACATCAAAAAAGTCATGAAATGCCATATTGCATGCCTGAAAATGCATTCGAAGAAATATTAATGTCAAGGAAGCTGTCACATGAAACCCATTACCAAAACCAATAGCACGGTACAAGAAATTATACAGTGGCCAGAATCCATCATCTGTTTATGTTCATGATCATGTGGGCAAGCGTTGACCACTACCAAATTCATCATGTGATATTTACAACCATGAGATTCTTCCATTTTTCACGGGACTTGTTTTTGGAGATAATTAATATTTTTCTATAGATGTATTGTAGAATCAACAAACAAACTAATTGAATATTGAAAAATAGAGGGTCCAAGAGATTGTCATGAGGATCATCGCATGGGAAACATGAGGTCATCCAACATCATAGTTGTTATCCATCAATTCATCAAATGAATTTTATGACTTCATGAACCTCCCATATTCTATATGATTTATAAACAAAAAATCATATCAATCAAGATAGTGGCCAATGATGAGAAAAAATTCCATCATGAGAAATCAATCAAGAGATTATCAGAGTGTTGTCAAATGAAGGAATGCAGAACAAAAAATCATGACGTGTGACCATGTGATGTTGATCCAACAAAATCTGCACCACCTCACCTAATACACATAGAATCCCCATGCTGAAAATATGGCTCCAACACATCCTCCTTAAGCCTTTAAATACCATACTCCGCTTAAAAATACCTGTGTGAGGATTGGAATTATAGAATCATAGATATACTGGGGAAGTACATCTCTTTATGAGGTCTTCTATATGTAATTATGGGAGTCTCATCCCAAGAACCCATGACAGGAATGGAACCACACAAAATTACATAATGGTCATCTTATGATCATATAGTCACATAGAATAATAAAACCATTAACATCCCCCATATAGTGGCGTCTCCAATCGGCCATGATTCCCTTGTGAATGTTTGAAGATCCCACATATGTATTCCCTTAGGATTACGTAATTTAATGTGTTATAAGAACCTCATGTAATGTAGTAGGATAGTTCACTAGACATAAATCACACATATACTGGGGTATATAAAAATACATTGGTGGACATCCATATTACGCTGCCACAAACCCTCAGTCACTCAGAAATCCTGTTCTCAGAAACATAGTGCATGCCTGAGGACTTTCACCCACATATTTCATGAAATCCTCCTTAACACGTGATTTATACCTTCATCCATGAACCTGATGAAATCATTAATAAATCCTTTCTCATGAACATAAAATCCATATAATGTCCCCATAAATTTATTTCAAATCACATGAAATCATGCATCATGTGGTGTCAATATGAAGACACTCGTCAATATGTAGGGATATTTGAAATTTTTATAAGATAAATTAAAAAAATCCTTGTTTTGTTTGGATAACTCCTTGTAAGACACAATTATGATTAGACAAATGACATGATAAGTGAAGCTTAACTTGATGGATTTATGTGTGAACTCCTATTCTTATTCATGTTTTTGAAAAAAAGTTTAATGTCCCTTCAATATCCATAAAAATCTTCGGAGGTGCTTTTGGAAAAAAACCCATGGCTATGAACCCTTCTTTTTAGGAAAATTGTTTCATGTGCATCTCTCAATATGTGGATGGGTGTAGGATAATATTAATCATCATGAGACCCCACCAAATGATTAATTTAACATCACCATATTGAAATATTATTCATTGGAATCTGAATGTCCTTGGGAAGCCATCGATGTGTCACTTAGATTGCAATATAGGCCTCAAAAAGTAGTTTTATCTATTAATAAATTATTGACATGTCAAAAAATTCTTGATATTTCTTATTGAATTTTACATATTTTCATGTGATTGTATATGGATAATTCCTCTTGATATCTGCATAGGATATTGACATGTAAGAATTTTAATTTGGTAGATTTAGCGAAAACATTTCTCTCACGTGAAGTACCGTTGAATATTCCATATTGATTGTGATAAGATATTATTGAAAATGCAGTTCAATCATGAAATGAAATCTTTGACATGTTGGAGATATCATACATTTTCCCATGGGCATGTATTAGTTTTAATGAAATCTTTTGAAGAAATGTCTAGTGAATCATGAAATAATGATTTTCCATGTCTTCTTTGATTATGTTCAATACCATAGACAAGTCTGATTATGTTATATAAAGCATCTCATACTTTTTTTATTCACTCTTGCAAAAGAATTTTGGAGATTTCATTTGACCATGAGCATATACATGGAAATGTTAACATTTATCATGAGAAATATCATAGACATATCAACAACACACCCTTGGATATATATTTCACATCAAGATGAAACCACCAACAAGTCTAGAAGATAATCAATTATTGTCTAGAATAAACCAATCACATGATAGGCATATACTTTATGACAAGTCACCTTTATCTAGTAGATACAACTAGATTCATTCCATGTAGACCCAAACTTACAATTTTTCATTTCATACACCTTTAATAGAGAAGATTCTTTTATTGGTATGAGTTACACTCTCATGTGACCCTATTAGAGATATTCTCTTGCACATTCCATTCATGGTAAAAATATATTTTTATCTATTGTAAGATAAAGAAAGAGTATTTCGATGGTAATACCAAGTGTTTCAACCTTGTTTAACTAGTCTACATGAACTATGAATCCTATCTAAATAGGATGCATTGGATTCCTTCCTAAGGCATGAGTTCCAATGGGAATCCCATTTTTTCTAAATTTTTTCATGTAAAGACCCGTAAATATCAAGGAAAAAAATTCTTAAATTCTTTGGGATTTTATGTGTATGTAGTTTCTGATGGCGCCTGATTCCGAGGCCTAGTGTTCTCGGAATCAATTTCCAAATTTTAGCTTGGGTACGTTCAGTGAACGAACGAGCAGGTTTTTCTAACTTTTGAACCGGTGCTCGGAATCGAAATCTGAGGGAAACGATGAAACCACATCGCCGATAATTTCTTAAGTAGACCTTTACTGGAGTTATGTTTTTTCAGGAGGAGTTGTTTAAAAAAAGGTGGATTAAGTGTAAAGTTAAATTAAATTGTGTTATAATTTAATTTCCCTTTTCTATTTGGTTTTAACCAAAGTATGGGAGTCGGGTGGGACCCACTAAATCCTAACATCTTTTATTAGGACATTTGTGAGCTTGGGCCCACATGATCCCCACCACTTCAAATTCCTCTAACTCCTCTAACTCCTCTTTATGTTGACAACTCCCATTAATTTGAAACTCTCCCCTCCCTCCTCATTATTCAAGACAACACACATAATCAATTAAGTGAGATTTGTTTTTGAATTTTAAAAATTAAAATGCGTGGCTTGGAGTCATAAAATAAGCAAGTATTATTTTATTTTGGGGTTAGTCATTGTGTTGAGAATTGAGAGAGGGAGAGCACTTTTTCTCTTGAGGAACTTCATCTTCTCCGGCGAAGAACGTCCCTACTTCGACGAAGAATGTCGTCACACCATTCCATCTTCTCTCCGCATCAAGGAAAGGAAGATGTCGCTTCCTCCTTAGACGTTCTCCGTCGATGTATACGGAGCCTCACCCTGCGATGCCATTTTCCGTGATGCTAGCTTCCACCAATTTCTTTGAGGTAGGGGTTGATCTTACGTTCAAGATTAATTTGATGTTCTTCATTAAATATTGGGTACTTTATATCAATATAAATAGAGGAGGTTGGACCTCACAAACATGACCGATCCTCCTCCCCTTTTGTTGTTGACCTTCTTCGTGGCTTGAAAAAGAGGCGACGCGGTGCCGTTGCACTGTGTGGGAACGAGAGAACCACGGCCGCAGCGGGCCGCGAGGAAGGAGTGCAGCGCCGTCGCGCTGCACTGGTGAAGCCGATGGAGGACGTGGCCAAGAGAAGGTTGCGGCGGAGGGGCTTTGTGCAATCGCACCACGCGGGAGCACCAAGGAGGGTCGCGGCCATGTCAGGCTGCAGTGGAGGGGCGCGGTGCCGTCGCGCCGTGCCAGACGGGCAAGAGCCGTGACCCATGGCCGCTGCGGTTCAGGGGAGGGGCTGGCTGAGCTGGACACTGGCACAAGCTGGAGGCAGGACCCCCTCTGGTCCCATAGTAACATTAAAGTCTGGCCATTAAGGCTGTTCATTTCTTCAATCAAGGGGGGCAGCGCCCCCTGCCTCCCGCTGGGCCGAAGGCTGAGCCGCCGGCCACACGGGCCGGGCCGGGCCGTCATCGCTGGATCGGGCCAGCCGCGCTGGGCCAGGCCTCCTGCGCTGGGCTGGACCCCCATGACGGTCTGGTTCATTCCATTCAGGCCGGTCCAGGAACCGGGTCAGGTCGCCCCAGTTCGGGCCGACCCAGGGGGTATTGGGCCGGGTCGGACAGGTTCCAAACCCCCAACTTTCAGGAAGATTCATTCAAACACCCATAACATGGGCTACGGTCCTTCGATCGCCGCACTATCAGTTGCATTGGGATCCTTGGATCAAGACGGTCGTTTTCGGATATTAAGGATTTGGAGAATGTTTGGTATGGATGGCTTGGTTTTAACAAGAAACCAACCGGGCCCTCAGAGTGGAAATGCTTATAACTTGAGCTCCGGATGACCGATTGACGTGCCGTCAACATTGTTGGATTCCTCTTAGTGTGATAGTTCTTTTGGATTACTCCCCCCGAGGTTTGGATGTAGTGGGAGTATGGTAGGGTTGGATTTATCCTAAAAACAAACCGGGCCCCTGGGATGAAAAAGCCAATAACTTTCAAACCAGGCGTCCGATTGACGCGCCGTTTGTCGCGTTGAGTTCCTATTGACAAGACGGAACTTTGTGATACATCAACTTTGGACTTCGTGATAGTTGAAGTATCGAACCCCTTGGCTCGTGGAGCAGACCCTCCTAGAATCGAGCGTGTTGTGTGCGGGAACCCTAGAGCTGGTTGCGACTGGGACTGCAACAACGATGACGACTGTACTTGGATCATACGTGGGTTCGGTAGCGGGGACGGCTGTACATGGATCCTCCATGGGTTCAGCAATGATGACGACTGTACTGGGATCCTACTTGGGTTTGGAAACAACTGTTACTATACATGGATCCTAGGTGGGTTTGGCAACAACAACATATGTACTTGGATCCTACGTGGGTTCGTCAGAGGAGATGATTCAGAGGCTACATCAATCATCTCCACCCCTCTTCGTGAATAGTATACTTCTGTGAGCTGAGTCTTGACCTTCAATCATTATCTTCGATATGATTGACTTGATTTTCTTTGTGGATTGGGACATACATTCTTATGTGGATGGAGTTATACTTTCCTGTGTGGACTGGGTTGTTCTTGAGCTCTTGAGTCAGAGCAGAACCAGAAATTATGACTTATTTATATATATGGGAATATACCAAAGTAGTGATGGGTGATACTTGTACTCATATTTTTTACTTTTTGGTTTATCCATTGTGGATTCTGGGAGACCTTTGAGAGTCCCGGGGTACCTACTGAGTATCGTATACTCACCCCTGCATAGGCTACGCCCACACAACGTTGTTTTTGTTGGAGACGACGGACATCGCTGATCGTGGTAGAGGATTGAGGAGTGGGATGGTACCTGGAGGTGGTCTATCAGGTGGGATGAACACAGAGAGGACGGCCGAACCTGAGGAGCCGACGAGACTGTCTATACTCACCCTTCAGGTGGGTGTTCCGGGGAATGACTTCATGGTTTTTGCTTTACTTTTCAGTTGTCGTACTTTCCTTTCAGTTGTATTGTACTTTTAGTTGGTTTTGTATACTGGCCCATTTACTTTCCAGCACTTTTTTTTCAGTTTACATAGTATTTACTTCAGTTTGCGTACTCTGTGGGGTTTTTTTCTTTATAAAGGCAATGGAATCCCTTTTTATCGGGATTCACGTCTTTGGTGCTAGCCGCCAACCCCTGGCCTATGGGTGGCGGGTTTGGGGTAGTCACGACATGGGCCCTGAGGACGGGATGTGAAACATTGGTATCAGAGGAGTTCGGTTCTACCGCAGAACTCAGGACTCTGATCTTTCTACTATGTGAAGCAATAGTGTTAAGGGTATTGAGTGTGGTTATTAGTCCAGAGAGTCCAGTGTTGGTGTGACGACCGACGTATCCATACACTAGGACCCTGACTTCTGATTTCCGACTCAGTGCACGAAAACATTGATTTCTTGTGTGTTTCAAAGTTTTCTTTGTGATTGCTTTTGTCAGCTCACCAGGTATACTGTATTGATCGGGGGACACCTGTTTCTTTTCTGGATGGCCCCACGACAGCAGCCAGCTATGGTTCCGAGATTTGTGCGAGATGGCAGCCCACCAAGCAGCGAGGCCTCGGTAAAGGGCCCTATTACAGCGGAGGCACCAGCGGTACCTCTACCCACCAAGCCACCGATTCCACTAGCCCTAACAACTGAGAGTGAACGACACCTTAGTGCACTTCACGAGTTTTAACATTAGACACCACCCAGGTTCTGTTGGGAGATGGGCCCTTAGGAATCCGAAGATTGGCTAGAGGCTATTGTTCGAGTTTTCAGATTGGTAGGGACACCAGGAGATCTCATGGTGATCCTTGCTGCGAGTCTCCTACATGCGGCAGCAGGTAAATGGTTGATCCTGATGCTCCAGGTGCACTATGAGGCATCTCTGCCTTGGACTGACTTTGACAGCCTCTTCCACTCGGAGTTCATTCCAGCCACCCTCCGTGTGGTTCTTATTCAGGAGTTGCTACAACTGCGACAGGGAAGCATAGCAGTAGCCCAGTACTCGACGAGATTTACTAATCTCTCGCGCTACTCTACGGACATGGTACGAGACCCATTATTCCGAGCACGGACCTTCGAGCAGGTATTGAGGCATGAGATCAGGGTTTCGATGATCTCCCTCAGCATTCCAATACAGGTTGGAGTACTAGAGTGAGCCCTTCTTGTAGAGAGCTTTCTTGCTCAGCCTACACCAGCAGCGAGACCTGCCGTAGGGTGGCACTTAGTGGAGCCTTCAACTGATGGCATTCAATTGATTACATAGGGGTCCAAGAAGACCAGACCATCAGGCAGATGACCTCAGGATACTGGGTCGGAGGTGCGGGGCACACGCAGCAGAGCTAGTAATATGAGAGGCAGACAGTGCTATGCATTCGGCTGGTAGGGCCACATGGCTCATGACTGCCCGACTCTCCATGCTGAGGAGTAACAGATGGTTGAGGGACCACCCAAGAAGAGGTATAGGTTCGATCGTGGTAGCCCGCAGGGAGCAGGAAGAAGAGGTAGAGGATCTGGTCGAGCGGCATGTGGTGGACAACGTTTTGAGGCTCTACCACCACCACCACCAGGAGGTCCACCCCGACCACAGGAAGCTGGCGGACAGAGGCAGGCTGAGCTTTAGGCAGTGGAGGCCTACGACCATGGAAAACCTAAGATTATTTGAGGTACTATTTATGTCTAATCCACCCTTGTTGCAGTTATTATAGACACAGCAGAGAGTCATTATTTTATTTCCACTGCCCTTGTACGGTGCTCAGAGATTCCGATGGAGCTGTTGGCTCGATCCTTACGGCTAGAGACTCCTACGGGAGCAGACTCAACAATTACGCACTGGTTTCGTCAGTGTGAGCTTTCTCTAGGAGGCGAGAGCTTCAGTTAGGATCTTTTTTTGCAACATCGAGGCCTTACAACGTCATCTTGGGAATCGATTGGTTATATAAAGTTCATGCTCAGATAGACTATATTAGGCCCAAGGTGTGGTGTCTCTGCACCGATGGGAGCAGGTTCACCTTCACCAGCGAGAAGGGAGCCTTTGCAGCGTAGTATAGACTCACGCAGAGGAGAGGATATCCGATCACTCATCAGTTGGCGAGCCTCATCCTAGGATTAGTAGACGTGTGGAGTCCGAGTTTCCCTATTGTGGTGGATCAGTATGCGGACGTTTTTCCTGAGGACATTCTAGGACTACCTCCTCGCAGAGAGGTAGAATTCCACATCGAACTATACCCCAGGAAATCACCGATATCTACTCATGCATATCGGATGGCTCCCCCTGAGCATTGTGAGCTACAGGTACATCTGGAGGACTTGCAGGTGAGGGGATTCCATCGACCCAGTGTTTCACCCTCGGCTTCCCCGATTTTGTTTTCCAAGAAGGCAGACAGGATCTTGTGACTGTGTGTCGATTACCTTCTCCTGAACCAGGTGACTGAGAAGAACAAGTATCCACTTCTGAGGATTGATGACCTCTTCGATCAGCTCAAGGGAGCACGGTGGTTCTTGAAGATAGACCTCAGGTCAGGCTATCATCAGCTTAGTGTTCAAGATGAGGATGTGCAGAAGACGACCTTCAGGTGTCGGTATGGGCACTATGAGTTCTTAGATTTTCATTTCTGCATAAAAAACACTCCAGCACTGTTCATGAGTCTCATGAACAGGATCTTCCAGCCTTACCTCGATCGATTTTTCGTAGTCTTCATCGACAACATATTGATTTACTCGACAATTGAGGAGGAGCACGCCTACCACTTGCGGGTTGTACTGGATACACTCCGAGAGCACCAGAATTATGTTAAGCTCTTGAAGTGTCAGTATTAGATACAAGAGGTCCACTTCTTGGGGCATGTCATCTCTGAGGCGGGAGTTGTAGTGGATCATACGAATATGGAGGCAGTCCTAGCTTGGGGGCCATCCAGGAGCGTGACGGAGGTGCGGAGTTTCCTAGGTCTGGCTGGGTACTATTGGAGGGTTGTCCCAGACTTATCTAGAGTTTCATCACAGCTTTTAGCTTTGAAGAAGAGGGGGAAACCCTTCTTGTGGTCAGACAGATGTCAGTAGAGCTTCCAAGAGCTGAGACAGAGATTGACCAATGCACCCATCTTGAGGCTACCAAAGGAGGGAGTAGGGTACGTAGTCTACTACGATTCATCAGGGAACAGACTCGGTTGTGTCCTGATGTAGGAGAGGGTAGTGATTGCCTATGGATCATGGCAGTTGGGGCATCATGAGTAGAAATAATCTACCCATGACCCGGAGTTAGCAGCAGTGGTCTTCGCCTTGAAGATGTGGTGGAACTATCTAATGGGCGAGTGATTTACAGTATACTCTGACCCCCAGAGTCTCAGGTACATCTTATCGCAGAAGGACCTGAACCTGAGACATCGGTGATGGCTCAAGTTCCCCCAGGGCGACGAATTTGAGAGAGTCTATACTCCTAGAAAGGGGAATAAAGTAGCTGATGCTCTCAGCAGGAGGAAGGGCATTCAGCTAGTTGGAGAGGCAACAGAGCAGCTAGCCGCTTTGCAAATATCCTTCATGGATAGAGATGGGAAAACCATTCTTCAGTCCCTCCTCCACTAACTCAGCGGGTCAAAGAGGCACAATGTGGGGATGTTGACTGTGATACGCGGCGTGCACAGATTTCTACAGGACAGGCACCTGATGGATTTTTTGTAGGAGGAGGGCACGTCATCACTTTCAGAGGATGTACCATTGAACCAGCTACATTATAGGAGGAGGTTCTGAGAGAGTTTCACACTTCCCCTTTGGCGGTACATCTAGGGGTAGTGAAGATGTATCATGATCTCAGACGACAGCACTGGTGGCCAGGTATGAAGATGGTTGTAGTAGAGTTCGTTTCTCGATGCCTCACCTGTTAGCAGAGGAAGGCAGAGCACTAGGTACTAGCAGGCTTGGTACAACCCTTGGAGGTCTGAGAGTAGAAGTGGGACAATATATCTATTGATTTTGTGACTAGACTACAACTAACTTCTAGAGGACATGACTCCATTTTGGTGATCGTCGACCGACTCACCAAGTCAGCCCACTTCTTACCCATCAGAGAGCAAGGCTCAGTGGAGATATTGGGACACCCTTACATTTAAGAGATCGTACGTCTTCATGGTGTGCCATTATCTATCATCTCCGATCGAGATTCTCGCTTTACTTCCTGGCTTTGTAAGGGGTTGCAGGAGGCATTTGGGAAGCAGCTACACCTAAGCACCGCCTTCCACCCACAGACAGATGGTCAGACGGAGAGGACCTTTCAAACTATCAAGGACATGCTCTGTGCATGTGTCCTCGACTTTGGTCGTAGCTAGGAGGATAACTTCACATTGGTAGAGATTTCATACAACCACATCTATCACTCCACCATCGGGATGACACCATACGAGGCATTGTACGACCGACCTTGCAGATCACCTCTGTGCTGGACAGATCCTGGGGAGTCATCACTAGTAGAACCAAAGATGGTCCAGGCCACGACAAAGATGGTCCAGGTCATCCAGGAGTAGATGAGGACAGATCAGAGTCAACATAAGTCTTATAATGACAGGATGTAGAGACCACTAGAGTTCGAGGATGGCGACCACATTTTCTTACGGGTCTCACCACGGCGTGGATTACATAGATTTGGCCGGGGCGGCAAGTTATCTCCATGCTTCATCGGACCATTTCATGTTCTTAGTAGGATAGGCAAGGTGGATTATCGCCTGGATATTCCACCTCAGGTGCACCGAGTGCACGACGTATTCCATGTATCTCTGCTGAGGAGATACGTGCACAACCCGCCAAATATCATCGACCATGGGGAGATGGATATTGATGACTGGGAGACTTTTTTGGAGGTTCCAGTGAAGATCGAGGATAGACTGGAGCGGCTCCTAAGTGGGCAGTAAATTCCTCTAGTGTGCATCAGGTGGAAACACGGGAACCTCCAGGAGATCACGTGGGATAGGGAGGCTCATATGCATGCACATGACCCTCATTTGTTTCCCAAGTATCTAATGAATCTTTACGAGGACGTAAATCCCTGAGGTGATAGTAATTTAAAGACCTGTAAATTTGAAGGAAATTTTTTTTCAAAAATTCATTGGGATTTTATGATTACACAGTTTCTGATGGAACCTAATTCTGTGGCCCGGTGTGTCCGGAATAAATTTCCGTAGTTTATCTCAGGTACGTTCAGTGAATGAATGAGTGGGTTTTTCTAACTTTTGAACCGGTGCTCGAAATCGAAATCTGAGGGCACCGATGAAACCGCATAGTCGACAATTGCATATGAAGACCTTTATTGGAGTTGTGTTTGCTCAGGATGATTTTTTTAAAAAATGGTGGATTAAGTGTAAAGTGAATTAAAATTGTGTTATAATTTTATTTCTCTTTTTTAGGTGGTTTTAACATAAGTATGGGAGTGGGGTGGGACCCACTAAATCCTAACTTCCCTTGTTAGGAAATTTTTGAGGTGGGTCCCAAACGATCCCCACCCCTTAAAATTCCTCTAACTCCTCTAACTTCTATTTAAGTTCAAAAATCCCATTAATTTGTAACTCTCCCCTCTCTCCTCTTTATTCAAGCCAACACACATAGTAAATTAAGTGAGATTTTTGTTTGAATTTTAAATACTAAAATGTATGGCTTGATGTCATAAAATAAGACAAGTATTATTTAATTTTTGGGTAGTCGTTGTGTTGATAATTGAGAGAGGGAGAGCTCTTCTTCTCTTCAGGAACTTCATCTACTCCGGCGAAGAAAATCCCTACTTCGACGAAGTACACTTTCACGCCATTACATCTTCTCTCTGCATCAAGGAAATAGAGATTCCACATCCTCCTTGGACGTTCTCCGTCGATGTATACGTAGCCTCACCCTGTGACACTGTTTTCTGCGATGCTAGCTTCCGCGAATTTCTTTGAGGTAGGGGTTTAACCTACGTTCAATATTAATTTGATGTTCTTCGTTAATTATTGGCTGCTTGATATCAATATAACGGGAGGAGTTTGGACCACAAAAACATAGCTGATCGTCCTCCCCTTTTGTTTTTGATCTTCTTTGTGGATTGGAATAGAGGTGTCGCGGTGCCGTTGAACCTCACGATAACGCGAGAACCATGGCCGGAGCAGGCCGCGACGAAGGAGCGCGGCGCCGTCGCGCTGCGTCGGTGAAGCCGAAGGAGGCCGCACCAAGAGCGGGCCGCGGTGGAGGGGCACGGCGCCACCACGCCGTGCTGGATGGGTAGGACCTGCGGCCCATGGCCACAACAGTTCAGGGGAGCGGCCGGCTGAGCAGGCCGCTAGCACCAGCTGGAGGCGGGACCCCCTCAGGTCCTGCGGTCGCATTAAAGGTCTGTCGTTTCTTCAATCAAGGGGGGCAGCGCCCCCCTCCCCCTACATCCCGCTCGGCTGAAAGCCGAGATGCCAGCCACATGGGTTGGGATGTCCACACCAGATCGGGCCATCTACTCTGGGCTGGGCCACCAGCACTGGGCCTAACCCCCACGACGGGCTGGGCCGCGCCAGCCGGGCCGGGCCCAAACCCCCTACTTTCGCGCATATTCGTTCAAACGCCCATAACATGGGATAAAGACTAACAATAAAAGAACCATCAGTTGAGTTTATATCCTTGTATCGAGGCGGTCATTTCGGAATATTACACTCATGGTTTCGGAGAACTTTTGGTATGGCCGGGTTGGTTTGAACACGAAACCAACTGGGCCCTCGGAGTGGAAACGCTTATAACTTGATCTCCGGATGACCGATCAACGTGCTTTCGACATTGTTGGATTCATTTTAGTGAGATGGTTCTTTTGAATTACTCTGCCCGAGGTTTGGACACAGCGGGAGTTTGGTCAGGTTGGATTTATCTTAAAAATCAACAGGGCCCCTGGGACGAAAAAGTCGATAACTCTCAGACCAGGCGTCCGATTGATGCGCTGTCTGTCACGTTGAGTTCCTATTGACCAGATGGAACAATGTGATACATCAACTCTGGAATTTGTGATAGTTGATGTATCGAACCCCTTGGCTCTTGGAGCGGACCCTCTTGGAATCGAGCATGCTATGTTCAGGAACCCTAGAGCTAGCTGCCACGACGAAGACGATGACGACTGTACTTGGATCCTACATGGGTTCGGTAGCGAGGACGACTGTACTTGGATCCTCTGTGGGTTCTACAGCGAAGACAACTATACTGGAATCCTACGTGGGTTTGGCAGTGAAGGTTATTATACTTGGATCCTATGTGGGTTCGGCAACGATGACATCTATACTTGGATCTTACTTGGGTTCGGTAGAGGAGATGATTTAGAGGATACATCAATCATCTCAACCCCTCTTCGTGAATAGTATACATGTGTGAGATGAGTCTTGACCTTCAATCATTATCTTCGATATGATTGACTTTCTTTCCTATGTGGATTGGGATGTACTTTCCTGTGTGGATTGAGTTATACATTCTTGTGTGGACTGGGCTGTTCTCGAGATCATGAGTCGGAGCAAAACCGGAAATGATGACTTAGGTATATGTATGGTCATATACTTATGTAGTGTTGGGTGATAGTTCTGCTCGTACATTTTCCTTTTTGGTTTATCCTTTGTGGACTCTGGGAGACCTTCAGGAGTCTCGAGGTCCCTACTGAGTATTATATACTCACCCCTACACGGGCTATGCCCCTACTATGTTGTGCTGGTTGCAGATGATGGACATCACTGATCGTGGTTGAGTCTTGAGTAACGGGACGGTACTCGGAGGTGGTCTATCAGGTGGGACGTACACGGAGAGGACAACTAGACCCAAGGGGCCCACAAGATTGTCTATACTCACCCTTCAGGTGGGAGTTTCGGAGGACGACTTCGTGGTTGCTGCTTTAGTCTTCAGTTGGTGTACCTTCCTTTCAGTTGTACTGTACTTTTAGTTGTGTTTGTATACTATCCCATTTACCTTCCAACACTTACTTGTTTTTTCAGTTTACTTAGTGTTTACTTCAGTTTTCGTACTCTGTGGTGTTTGTTTTTTTATAAAGGCAATGTCATCCCTTTTTATCGGGATTCACGCCTTTGGTGCAGGTCGCGAGCCCCTGGCCTATGGGAGGCTGGTTTGGGGTAGTCACAGCATGGGCCCCGAGGACGGGTTGTGACACTTCATGTTTCATAAATTTCAAAAAATGAAACCCAATAATCTCTCATTTGTTGATAATCATTTTTTACCATCCATAATCAGATGAGGAGTGGGATAATACACAAGAATCATTCTATGTATAAGTCATGACCATTCCGCCAAGTATCTCAAAACCATCAATGTGTTAGCGATGAATCTACCAATAATGACTTAGATTCCTATAATAAAATATGATACATAGGATGCATTCCTAGGGACCACTATCCATACCATTTCCACCATTGAATTGGTATTCATACCTCCAACAGGGTAAATTTAATGTGTATGTGCCACATGGATATCATCTCATGAATTGAATATGATCTTTCATTTTATCTTGTTTCTCACATCGAGTATGACTCGCACGGTCTGAGATATTTTGAACTATATTATTGATAATTTGATTATAATATCATCATATGGGATCACTATTCAGATGTATGTCTGATTACATCTCATATCTGCTCAAAGGTCCGTACTATCAATGAATCAGTCCATGGTAGTATTATATGCATAAGTCCCTCCTAGTACCTCTTTTTCCATATATATATATATATATAGAAAAAAATACTAGTTTTAATAACAATATAGAATTTGACTCATTTTTAATAGGAGACGTTGGATTCCTATATGAGGCTCGATCCCTATATTTATATCCTAAACACAAGACGTTAAACTGCACTGATGGGTCATGTAACCTGACCTTAAACTATGTAAAATGAACTATGTGGGAGTTTATTTTTATTTTAATGGTATATTTATGTTTCCTATAAGAGTATTAGTAACATTTCAATGACAATAATGACATAAAAAAATTGTAAATAATAATTTAGACTTCCCAAACATTGTAATAAATCAAATCACCATAAGTATAAAAGAGAAAGACGGATAACCTATGAAATACACACATTCACCAATACCCATACATGTTTTTAATCTAGTTTTTTGAATCAGAATAACCATATCTATATTAGATCGTAGGAAGGATTCCACGAAAAAATATTCAATATATATGATATTATCTGAGTAGGAAACACCCCTACATGGTGTGATGAGACTAACCTCCCATCCTCTTGAAAAATTTATGTTCTTATGAATTGTCAGGTTTGGAACCACATTGTACCACCTGTCATTGGAATGAAGTCGTACCCCATGATATTGATGTGAGAACCTCTTGGAGTTTCTTTGGTGGACTAAAAATTGGTAACCCTCAATGCAAGAAATTGAGTAACGAACTAAACCCACCAACATCCAACCATAATATAAAATACTTCCATGTCCTTTTTAGTAAACTAGACTGTATTCGTTTATATGACATAGTGATTATGTTTTTTACACCCTCACAACATGGATTACTCTATTATTATGATTTAAGATTGAATTAAATCAAAGGTTAATTGATATACATATTTTGTCACTTCATGATGATATGGATATTGATTCATGAAAACTATTTTATTTATCTATTTATTCCCTTAGATATGTGTTATTACTTATTTATATTTCTATTTTAATAATTAATGACATTAAAATTTATGACATGTTTTTATAATGAAATCCAAGGTATGATTTTTGTTATAAATATTGATTCCTTTTAAAATTGTTTTAGAAATATATTTCACAAAAGAAATGATGGATGCTTATGTATAAACATTTTATATATTATCTAGTGGTATTATACTTTTACTTAGTGATCACACCCCACTTTTTTCTTTGACTGCTTATAGACATTGTTTTGAAGCATAAAGGTAAAGGGAACAGAATCATTTAGAGGAAATCTCTCAAGGATTACAATACCAATCTAGTGGATTTGGATGGTATTGATATTTTGTTTCATGGAGTTAGACCCATGGGATTTCTGAGGTTCCTTTTTATTGATGGTATTTTTATCATTGATCCTTATTATCGATATGTGTCCCATGACCATTATGGTTTATTGTTTTGACATAGGATATATTATGGTTATATTTTGTTTTACTCTATTTTTGTCTATCATATTATATTATTGTTTATGGTGATATCATGTCCATATTTTTATGGATTATACCATGGTGAATTTATTTACCCCATGAAAATATAGAAATATATTTGAGCTTTTGAAAAGAAAAATAAGGTTGTACTATGAGTTAAATAAGGATGATCTATTACAAATAAGTATTAAAGCCTCATGTTAGGATAAAACCTAAGATAATGGTTCCATATCAACATCTTGTGTCTAGTATTTATTAATAGACTATATATATGTTTATTATAACAAGATTGGTAGTGTGGTTGTCTTCCTGGCTATATCACTTTCTCGACAAGACTCAAGTTACCTTGTGATGTTCAATGTTGTTTAGCTACATTGAATAATGTTTTATCCTCATGTTTCAGTTATAAAAAAATTTATGATAATGGAATAGAATTTTTTTATAAATTGTTTTATTCCATAATGTTTTATAGATGATGGATACTCAAAGATAAAAATTATGGAATACTATAGAGGAATATTTGGTGATATCCGTATTGGAGAATCCTCTATTTGACCTTGTTTTTCTAGAAACTATCATCTGAATGATCCGTTCAATGGAAAAATTAAACAATCATGAACATTAGTTAATGTAATACCATGATTTTAACATCAATAAGAAATATCAACCATTATTCATCATTAAAAGAATCCATGAGTTGAAAAATATTGGATTGAGAGGATTTAGAGGATGTTTCCTATTTTGGAAACCTAATAATATTCCAATGATAAATTAATCACATATATGCTTGAAGGGATATGAATAAAATGGTGGGAATATATTTTGAAATCCATGTATCATGAATATTTTTCCTGGGATATCTTATTTAAATCCTTCAATAAATGATTTTATTCCGAGACACTGGGAATGGAGAAGGAATTGGATTTTGATACTTTATGGTATAGAGATTTTTCTATCATGGATTATAATACATGTTTATCCACAATGGAGTGCATATATCTATTTTTTCAAATATTATCTCATGCAATAGATGTTAAAAATAGATTTTAGTATATATATTTACACTATATTTATTATTATGTTACATCTAACATATACAGATGATATTGAGAAGGTAGATATAATAGATGTAGACATATCAGGGAATACACGACGCTTCATAGTATCTGTGATAGTATAAGGTAGCCAGATTTCAATTTATATTCATAAAATAATGTGGGGGAATTACTATTTTGTTGGTTAATGGAGTGTTAAATGGCCATTATGTGTTAGTTTTTCTGTTACAAGTTTGGGAAAATGGACAACAAAACCCTGATTATAGGGAAACAACCTAGGTGAGTAACACATTTGATGAGTCATGTCATCATCATATTTTCTATTACTTATAATCCTACATATGTATATCTAGATTCATATTCAGAAATGCCTCTTTATATATTTATGATATTGAATAACGGGGTGGTATATTATCCAATTTTCAAGGGATAATCTAAAGTGATAATGAAGGGTCAGTAAGAAGATGGATTTAAAATGCACTGGAGTGTATGCTAAAAGAGTAATTTGTAGGACTGGATATTATGGGATTTATGGTGTTTATTACATTTTTAACTATTTTGGTTTTTTTATACTAGTAAAACATATTCTTATATATCATTGAAGATGATGGATATGTTGTTCTTGTGTTTGGAGCTCATTACTTTCTTGAAAAATCATTCCACTCCATTGGGAAAGAATTTGGAGTACGGAATTCAATGTACCAAGTGTTGGGTGATAATTTTAAACCATCAAACCATGTGAGACTTTTTATTTCATTATTTTGAAATATTTTATATTTTCATTGGTTTGGTGTTGATGGTTATCTATAAATCCTAGAGTGATTTTTACTATCATGAGGAATTGTTTCATAGTCTTGATGAAGTCAGTCATGCTATCCCAGGTTTGTGGGATCAAAGATTGTGAATAGTAGTTCTTGTTCTCCTATGGTTGTGTTGAACTCTTACTAGTCTTCAAATTTGTTTCTTGAGCTTGTTGATCGATGTATTAGTGTTCCTCTTCATGTTTTTTGAGTGAGTATCCTCCTGTTTTTACAGATTCTATCTTTGGGTTACAACCACATAAGGAACATGGGTTATCAATAGACAAATGTTCATTGATTAAACCCATTTCTTTACATTCATATATAAATTAACCTGCTGCATATAATGATTTAAATGTTCATCTTCAAGATCTTGGAGATAGGTGATTTACTCATCCTAGTGGTTCACATTTGGAATAACGAGTCCTTTTTGAAAGGTAGTAATTTGGGTGTCTCTAACGTTTTTTTTTGATTAACAGATACTCAACTAGGATATTTTGAATATAATATATAAATTTCCCTGTATTGATTACCATTTAAATTAGCTAAATATATCCAAGTGGTTTTCAAATATTGGTCAAATATTTGGGCACCATGAGTTATGTTTTATAGAGGAAGATATTGATATGATGTATTTTAAGAGTAATTATATGAATTATATGTATCATATTATGCCTTTTATCATTACAAACACACCAATTGTGTTTATGAAACTAATGAATCAAATATTCCATGGATTCGTGGATTCTTTTTTACCTATATAGAATATTTATTTTGTTTATTTTAGATCAAAATTGAATCATATTGTGTATATAAATATCATCCTTGAAATCAAGATATAGTAACGTCTATATATGAAGCTATCCAAATGTATGTTATAGATTCATGATGTAAAACTTATAGGCTATATGATTTTGGATAAGGTAGTGTTAGCAGATCCGAAAATTATACATAAAATGATACCTTTGGAGAATTCTAAAAAAGTTTTTGGGACCAAGATTATCTTGGGATTAGATGCTTTATACATGCTCATTTTGTATGAATTATCTATTATTATATCCTTTATTATATAGCTTACCCATCAGGTTATACTATTTTTATAGTGATCAGGGACATTGATCATTTTAGGAGACTATGTATATATTAACATCAGACTTAATATTGATTCATTTAGAGATGGTTGTTTGTTATTATTTTTACTTTGACAACTAGGGTATGGGTTTGGTTTGTGTTCTGATGTAGTAATGAATGTTATTAGAATATTGATCTCAATAGTTTCTACTTCACGAGAAGAAATTTTTCATTCATGATCTCAAGTTTGTGACAGGGATGCACATGCATATGACATACCATCACTTCCACTACAGAAATGTATTTTCAATATATTAAAATCATATGAGATTTAAGTATATCTTTTCTCAATGGGACATTAATTTGAAACCAATAAAAATTTTAGGATGTCTTCATTCCATTTCATTGATATTTCTGACACCCTTACAAATGGGAATGTAGTTGTAAATGACATGAGTATAATGTTAAAGAATTGGGGATTAAATGAATTAGTGGTAAGGTGGTGCCTAATGATATTGTTTTTTAATATGATCATAGATTAAGGGATACATGAATTATTTGTATTCCAAGATTATTCTTGATTTAGATTATTTATAGATAAATATATTATACATGGAATGTATAAGGACATAATGATTTAATGCTTTGAGGAATAGTTTTTTTGTGGGGAGTCCTCAGGTGAGTGGTCTCATTACACTGATGTAGTTTTTCATTCCTGAGGATATTGGTTTCATAAGATAACTATGAGGCCCTTCATGATGTATAATTGATATAAGCTAAGAATTTAAATGCACTTTGGAGATACCATGATGTACGATGACTTGATACATCAATAATGATATCCCCAAATTTGATAATTGATCATTAGATTTGTGTCTTAGTGACATACATATTAGATAAAAAAGAAGAACATAAAATTTGTTCTAGTATTCAATAACCCTTAACCATTATATTAAGAAAATTGGATGAGTATCCTTTGACTTCATGATTGTGCTACATAGGACTCCTATTTGTTTGAATGTGATATGAATGATTATTGATTAACTCTGAATATGTAGTCCATTTCTTATATATCATGACCTTGAAAGGTGTGTTATGACCTTATACACATGAATGTGTGGGATCTTGTTAGTCTTCATGGACTTCAATCAGTTATCATCTTTAATAGAGACCCTCACATTACATATAATTTCTACATTGAATTATTGATTGTTTTGGGTTCTCAGTAGATGTTTATCATGAATTATCATTCTCAAATTAATTTACTGACTAAGGATGATTTCCATATACTTGAATTCATTCTCTGGTAATTCATTCTTCTCATTAGTGGTTCATGGGATAAAACATATATTTATATGATTTTCCCTGTAACAGTAGTTATCATGATTAGATTTGATTTGATACATTTGAGGCATTGTATGTGAGGCCTTGAAGAAAACATCTTTGTTGGGTATAGGATGAAGAATATTACTTGGTTTAACAGAGAATTATTCTAGAGATTCTATATATCATTAAAATTTTATAGAATAGGATGGTGATATACACGAATTTTTAGAACTATTATGTCGATTTTCATATTCGTTCATTGGGATTTAATATTGGTGATTAGGTTTTTCTGAATGTTTCACCAATGTTGGGACATGGATGTTGGGAGATGAATGTTATGTTGTAAACCCATTATGTTATCACATTATAGATCATGGATTGGCTTGAGAAGATGGATTATTAATTTTAATTTCTTTTTTTATTCAGTTAATGAAATGATATGAATTTCACAGTTGAAGAAGTATCTAATGGACCATTCCCACAAGAACAAGTGAGATGGTGTTGAGATTAAACTGTACACCTTAGTGGTTGAAATACATATTCAAATAGAATAACTTCCTGATAATGTGTTTCATAGAATTAAGATACCATTGGTTTGAGTGAGTTGGAAATTTTTTGTGGACAACAATGAGAAATGTGTGTTCAAGGCATGGATGATATGACAAATTCATTTACTCTTCTCGAGTTTGTGATATTCAGTATTTTTATGTCTAGAATGTTTATATAGTGGGGGTGTTATTGATCCAGGATACCTATAAATATTTAACATTCCAATCTTGTATTGTACATATAATTGTCTTTTTTTTTTAATTTGTGATGAATTTTTTAATTTTTTGTTGTATCATTTGGATTCTTGATCCCCGATGATTTCTAGATAAACTCCTGCATAGCGGTAGGTTCCAAAAGTCTGCTAGTGGAGGGACTATAGGTATATAAAATCTTCATATACCCACCATCTTCTAGGTATAATTAAACTAGCCAACTGATGGATGTATTGTAGATATGAGATTTCTTTGTATTCCTAATGACCAATTGGCAAGGACAATCATCTCCCTAGTGATACTTCTTGTGTATACAGGTTAGTATGGGAAAAAATTACATTTTGTATTGAAATATTTTAGTAGTACTCCTAATTTGACTTCCTCAATCCTGATACATATTTTCATTATTTAGATGATCCTTTTTGACATTATTGGTTCTCTTAATATCATTTCTATGGAATCTTAATGTTAATAGGATACATGGATGTCAGTTGGGGGTAATATTTTAATGACCCGACATTTTTTGAATAAAATTACCTTTCTTTTAATATCATATAGAAAACACATGCACTATTTTATATTTTATCCAATTCGATTTAAATGAATGTTAAGTATCATTAAAATTTATAATATTGATGTAGAATTCTGATTACATGACTACAAAAAATATAAGGATTTAACAAATCCTTTTGACACAAAAAAAAGATGGTGATGGACTCATCCTGTAGAATCGGGTTGTATGAAGAACATTTTTCAGAGCTTGGGAACTAGGTAGAATCACTAGATATTCCACTTTACCAATCCCAATCTGAGCTTCTACACTATATGCATGAACATAATCACCTACAGGGGAAGTACAATTTAATAGTGATTACAACCTGAGCGATGTTATACAAGCCCCCCAAGAGTCCATCACCATAACAAACCTTACCATTAGATCTTACATGGGTCTTATAAGGTGTTATTTAGTAATTTATTAGATACATATGGTATAATACTTTTATATAAATAAAAGTATTATTTCATCATTTTCATTATAGGAATAGTCTTTCTTAAAAATGATAAATTGGATAAATTTATTTTTCATGTAAAATGGAACTTTTTAGTATATATATAAATTATAATATCAAACTATGGTTTTGTTAATAATTTTATTATTATATTGTTATAAAAACCCACCTTTAAATAATAAATGATCATTATATTAATTCCTTATTATTTTTACTCAATAAAGAATTAAGTACTATGATTGATAAGAATTAAATTTTTAAACGATTGAATTGAAATTGTATTTTTAATTAAATAATTTATTTTGATGAATTAATGAATTTTTTTCATAAATAATATTTTTATATAAAAACATAATTATATAATTTTTATTAAATATAAATGATCGTATAAAATTTGTGCAGTCAAAAGTAATTTTTATTATGGTTTGAAAACTATTTGTGTCAAAACTCGTCAATTTTCAATAAATAGTGGTTTTTATTTCAAAAGTGAAAATTCACATATTTATAAAATTATTTAGATAAAATGATTTTTATTTTTGGAATCAGGATGTCAAAAAGATCCAACAATGATTTTTTCCTTATTTTCTAAGACAGTCCAATTTATTGGTAAATATTAAAGACCATGCTAATTAAATATGTAATTTATGACATCACAATGACTGCAAAATGATGTCATAAATACTAAAATGGGAATTATCGTCCCAATATATAATTTTTCATTAAAATATTGTAATTTTAGATATGTTTGATTAATTTTATAATGCATTAGCGGACCCTCCAAGACATATAAATTTTTTAATCAATTTAAAATAATATCTTTGAGAGTGTGACTCCCCTTTAAAAGAAAACATGGGAAAAAGAAAGGGATGGTTTTTGGTTTTTATTAGTTTACTATGTAGTGTCCAAAACATAAATAAAAAATAATTCCCTCTCCCTTCCTATATATACCCACCAATCCCCCATTCCTCATCACTCAAACCATTTGGAGGTCGACCATCCTCTTCCCCCATTAACCCAAAATCCCTCCCATGGTGCCCCCAAGCTCCCAAGTGGCATCTCCCAAGCCTTTGTGATCACAGTTCAAGTAATGGATCCTCATTATCCTCTCCTCCTATCCAACTAATGCATCTTATATGAAAGTAGTTCTTTTAATTTCAAATTGTTATAATAAAATTCTTCTATAATCATTATATTACTCTCTGTTTGATGTTATTTTAATGAGTTATTATTTATTCTTCCTGATTTTGACCCATTCCTAATTTTTCACTATGCCGAAAATTCAGAAGGGATTTTCCACCCTCCTCTTTTAGTAATCATTCTTTTCATTTTATGTTTATTAATTTATTTTATTCCAGTATTGGGATATATTATTAAATATCATACATACTTCCCATTTTATTTATAAATCTTGATATCCATATTAACTCTCATTTATCCAACAAATGAACCCTTTTGTACTCTCGTTACCATTTCAAATTTTCATACGTGATTTCTTCCTTTATTATTTTAATATATGTTTCTGTATTTGTAATTCCCTATTACATTCAATTAAAAATGTTGGGGGCATTTTTTAGTAGATCCCCCATACTACCCTTTTTATTTTTTTAATGACCAGATACCACTTTCTCTCTCATTAATTCCTTCCATATACACCCATTACCATGTCGAAATTCCATAAGGGATTTCTCTCTTCTTATTTACATTCATGCATTTCTCTTATATCAGGAATATAAATTCAATTTCATTTGTTAGAATATAATGTTCTATAATCTCCATACTATCCATTAAATTAATTTATTATTATATTTTCCTTTATATCTCATCAACATTTTTTATGAATTTTTATGTCACGCCAATAGGCTGCCATTTTTACAGAACAAATTTCCAAAACAAAATCATCATCTGGAGAATACCGTACCCATTTCTCTATCAAGGGTATTCATATTTATGTACATATACTTATTGAATATCTATTACATGTATTTATTTCACATTCCTTAATCATGGAATAAATTATGATGTTGAATGATTCTGTTTTATGTGATTCATGTGGCACACTTATGCATGAAATGAAATGTTTATGTATGATGTGCCCTGATAACTCTCTTATGAATTGTGTAATGATTAGTATAATGAAACACCATGTGAAGGGAGGGTTTACTCAGGCAAATTCATGTTCACTGAGGGTTTAATCATCATAATTCATGTGCAATGAGGGTTTACTAATGAGAATCATTGTTCAATAATCCTTGTATCAAACTAATACCATGTTTTATGTTATTGACACATTTCAATGTTATGATAATCATGTTGTATCATTCCATAATGTTCATGTTTCTATTGTGATCAATTAATATTCCTATTTCCAAACATGCATTTAATTAATCATGTTATTCATTTTTTACTCCCATTCAAGGCTTTATAGCTCACCTGTTTCTTATCTATATCCTTAGGTTATCCCATGAAATTATAAGTATGAAGGAATGATATGGCCATGTAAATTATATTTTCAGTAATGATGTTGTATTTCACATATTATGTTGTAATTTAATGATTCTAATTCCAGAAGACAGTAGACCTCTGGATCCTCATAGATTTCTTAAATGATTGTTTATGTAATATATCACGTTTAAATATTTAATAAATAGAATGATTGTTATAGTTTGAATCATAGGATTGGTTTAGTAATTTTTGTATTTGGGATATAAAACTCTAGTGAATTACTTAGGGATAGTACATAATATATGAAAATAATACATAAATTTTGGTGAGTAATGATTAAGTGGATTTCCAAGAAAATGAATCCCAGTCTAGATACGAACAAGTAGAGGTGGCTCAGGCACAAATGTATCTAGGGTTAAAACCTGAAAACATTGCTTTGAGTTATACTCAAATAGGAACAAGTTCACAAAATGGTCCATGATCAACTATTGGTTCTATACTCTTGATGCATATAGTTTGGTAAATTAATAATCTTATTAGAACCGTTATTAATGGAATTAAAAAACCCCACTTTGAATATATGTTGGGATATAGATGATTGATAACATATTTTAAAGCCTATAAGTTCCAATGTTATGGAAATCAAGGTAATTTATAAGTTATCCCCTTTTGACATTGGATTCATAATTATTTGTTTAATAAAATCATCCCTAAATTTCATTTTATTCTAGAAAATGGCCAATAATTTGGGGAATATGGATTACAACCCATGTGAAGGGAAATGTGATGAATGTACCAACAATATATACAATCAAATGGGAGCTCAAAAAGGATATATTGTGATTAGGAAAAACCAGAAATCAAAAACCACGATTAACAATTGGATATTTTTTGAATTCCCGTGAAAATAAAGGAAGTGGTATATGTAATACAATGAAATTCCATTTGATAATGATTACAATACGAATAAGACCCAATTTCATTTTTGCAATAAGTGTTGAAAGAGGTAGTAATGAAAATATCATAAATGGACATGGAGATGTTTTATATTCAGAAAGGAAGGGGGAAAAGTATCCAATTTCCCAAAAATAATGGAAAATGTGATGGATGTAAGCAAAGTTCTATCTAAGGAATCTTACAGTATTCTATGATATAAATATGGAGACGTCGGGCATTACCCAAGGCAATGATCTATTGTAAGGGCTAAGAATCGTGGTGACAATAATCATTCTCCATGATCATGGGAGCACCGTAAGACCTATACTAAGGTGGATAATGATGAATGTATTACATATGTCCATTAATTAAATGTATTGTATTTCTTAATGTATTGGAATTCAATTCTTATTATTATATATTTTTGGTTTTTTATGAACATTTATTCCCTACCAAAAATGATATTAAATCACTAGGAAAAAACATCTATAAGTATTGTATCACATGTTGATGTTTGGGGGAATTTTCTTCATAAAAATTAAATAAGTATCTTATTTATGTAATTTGAGGAAAAATGACATATTCATTTCCTATACCTCATAAAGTTTGAAAATCATTAGAAAAACTATCCCATGCAAGATCTGGAGTTGGTAGCTGTGATCTTTGCAATGAAAATACGGCATAATTTTCTCTATGGAGAAATGTGTGAAATATATATGGATAAAAAAATTCACAAATATTTATTCATAGAGAAATATATAAACTTGTCACAACAATGATGGTTAGATCTCATCAATGATTATGAATTCCAAATAAATGACCACACTGGGAAAGTGATCAAGGTGGAAGATTCCCTAAGTAGAAAGTACCCTGTGATTCTGTAATTGATGAGAATTAAAATGAATCCTATCTTTTAGATAGGCTGAAAATGAATGTGGGAATCCTAAATAATGGAACATGATAAATCATTTCACAAATGATTTCTGAATCGTTACTTTTGGAATGATGAAACGATGTTCAAAATGATGATGTGGGAATTTAGACGAATGTGGAAACTATCAGAAAAGCTAAATCCTTTGAGTTCATTGTTAATAAAAAATAAATTCTAATATTATTTTCATGACTATATGTTCTGAAAAATATGTAGTTAAGGAATGAACTTTTGTATGATTCTCATAGTTTGAATTTCTCAATTCACCTAGGAAAAAAAGATTTATCTAGATCTTTGAGAGAATTACTAGTGAGATAACATGAAGAAGTAGATCGTTGAGTACACATAAATGTTCCTTGTATGTTTGAATGTTATGTTCAAGAGGAAAATGTCTAATGGGATGATGCATCCATTACCCATACTGACATGGAAATGGGATAACATCACCCTTGACATTGTCACTAGAGTTCTGAAGACATCCAAAGGAAACAATGCTATTTGGGTTGTTGTAGATGATCATAAAAATATTTATCACTTTTTTGTAATTTGATAGGATTTATTATGGGATAAAATAGGAAATATATACATCAAAGAAGTGGTATGGTTTCATTGTGTATCAGTATCAATTGTGCCCGACCAGGATCCATGATTAACCTCATTGGTCAAGAAGAGGCTCCAACATGCTCTGAATACTGATCTGGTCTTCAATATGGATTATCAACCTCAAACTGATGGCCAATCTATATTGAATATCCAAACACATGAGGAAATTTTTATAGCATTCTCAATGCATATCAAAGGATGAAGGGATAAAAATTCTCCTATGGTTGAGTTCTCATGCCACAATTGTTTCCACTCAATCATACAAATGGATCTTTTTTAAGCCCTTTTAATTAATAGGTGCATAACCTCGACATATTAGGGTGAAGTTGGGTAATGAAAACATTTTGGTCCATAAATTTTCAAAGAAATGGTGGATAAGGTTACAACCATCCAACAACACATTAATGGTGGTCAGAGTCGATAAAAGAGTTGTGATAAATATCATTGATAATACCTTGAATTTGAGGTTGAATAAATGGTATTAATCTACATATCACCGTGGAAAAGAGTTATGAGATTCTAGAAAAATGGAAAAATAGTCCAAGTTACATAATCCATTTTGAGATCCTTGTCTACATTAGATCGGTGGGCTATCGACTAAAAATCCCAATGAACTTGTCTAAAGTACATGATGTATTTCATGTATCACTCTTGAGGAAGCACATACCTAACCAATCCCATGTACTCAATAAAGACTTGGTAGAAGAGTAGAATGACCTCTCCTATGAATAGAAGTTTGGGAATATCATAGATCATAGGGAAAAAAATTCTATGAAAGAAGACAATTCCCCTTGTCAATGTGCTCTGGAGAAACCACAAGTCTGAAAAAGTAATGTTGGAACTGGATGAAGTGAGGAGGATGAGTTACACCCATATATTTTAGTGCGGGAAATGGAAATTTCAAGGGGAAATTTTTTTAAGGGGGAATGTGGTAACAACCCAATCATTTATGAATATAATTCCAATTCATTTAATTTCATATATAACACACATGTACTTTTCTTTATCCAATTGGATTTAAATGACCATTAAGTATTATTACCATTGATAATATAGATATTGAAAAATGATAACATGACTAGTACAGAGATAAGGTTTTAATAAATCCTTTAAACATAGACAAAGGAGGCAATGACCTCATCTAGTAGACTTAGGCCGTACGAAGCTCAATTGTCAGAGCTCGGGTAGGAGGTTGCCTCAAACAACTATTCTCTTGACCAATCTCAATCCAAGCATCAACACATTATGCTTGAACATAATCTCCTATTGGATAAGTATATGTTAGTTATATTACCACCCAAGAAATGTTATTCGAGCTACCCCAAAAGTCTGTCACCATCGCACAACATACCCTTAAGTCATATACATGTCTTATAATAAGTTATTTAATAAGGTATTTGTTACCTATTTTGTAATAACTTTCCAAAAGTAAAAATTATTTTTCCATAAATTTCTTTATGAGAATAAAATTTCATACAAAATGATAAATTTGAAAGGATCAATTTTCGGGTAAAATGGTACTTTTTAAAAATATATAAATTATTATATAAAATTATAGTTTTGTTAATAATGTTATTATAACAGTGTTATAAGAACACTCCTTTTAATTATAAAATATTATTATATTTATTCCTTATTTTTTTTACTCTAATAATGAAAAAGTATCTAGTTTGATAAAAATATATTTTTATAATATAAAACCAGTAATCTATTTTTAATTAAAAAGTTTATTTTGATGAAATGATAATTTTTTGGAATAAATAATATTATAATGAAATATTATTATTTTATAATTTTTATTAAATACTAATGATCATATAATTTTTTGAATTCAAATGTAATTTTTATTAACTATTAAAAACTGGTTTTTTCAAAACCTTTCAATTTTCAATAAATGGCGATATTAATTTTAAATGTGAAGATGCACATTTTGAGAAAAAAATGTAGATAAAAAGAATAATATTTTTGGAATCAAGAGCTCTAAACTATGCAATGGTGATTTTTACATTTTTTTATATGACCTTCAAAATATGGGGAAAACATTAAATACCGTCTAAATAAAATATGTGTTTTATGACATCATAAAGACCCTAAAATAAATTAATAAATACTATAATGGTTATTTTTAGACTAATATATGTTTTAAAATTAAAATATTGTAATTTTAGATATATTTTATTAATTTTATAATGCCTTACTGGACCCTTTAAGAATTATATAATATTTAATCATTTTAAAATGACTTCCATTATAGTGACACAACTCCACATAATAAAGACTAATATTTACATTTTTCAGGACCTTGGCCTTATAAAATATTGTATACCGCTTCTCTTTGGTAGAAACCATTGGGAAAACCATGGTATGGTGTGTGGTTTTGATTAGTTTAATGAGTAGTGTGTGAAATCTAAATAATTATGAATTACCACACATTTCCTATATAAACCAACACAATCTCCCATGACTCTGCACTAAAACCATTTTTAGCTTGACAAAACTCTTCCCCATACTCCCTAAAGTCCTCCCATGGTGCCCCTAGTCTCTTAAAATACATCTCCCATGCCCTCGGGGTCACACTTCCATGTAAGAGATCCTCACTGTCCACTCTTCCTTTTTATTAAAGAATATAATTTGAAAGTAGTTCTTCTAATTTCAAATGTTTTTAATTGAATTATTTTATAATCATTCTATTGTTGACCGTTTTATGTTATTTTAACGAAGAGTTTTTTATATTCTCTAATTTTTAACCATACCTATGCCGTTACTATGACAAAATTTTGAAGGGATCTTCCACCCAATACATTTACCAATCATTATTTTCATTTAATTTCATTTCATTTAATTTATTCCTATTTTTCGAGATGTTTTTAAAAATAATACCTACTTACCATTTTTTTATAAGCCATGAGATCCCCTTAAAATCTCATTTATCCCTCTTCTAAACCCTTATTTATTCTTGTTACCATGCCAAATTTTTGTAAGAGATTCCTTCCATTCTCATTTTTATCCGAGTTCCATTATTTTTAATACCCTTTTACATTGAATTTAAAATGTGAGGTATGATATATCCCCTAAAACATACTTCCATCCTTATTTTTGAATTATGAGATACCACTTTCTCTCACATTATTTCCTTCAATGTACACCCATTACCATGCTAAAATTTCGTAAGGGATTTCTCTCTTTTTTTTCCATTAATGTATTTCCCCCATATTATTAATATAAATTCTATTTAAAATGATGTGATATTATATTCCATGATCCACATAATTTCCATTTCATTTATATTTGATTATATTACTCTTTATCTCTCAACAACCTATTTTTTTTATTTTTTATGTCAAACCATTGGGATACTGAATTTGCACCGTGATTTTCCAAGCCAAAATCAACGTGTAGGGAATACCATACCCATTTATCTATCAAGGGTATACACCTTTATGAAAATATAATTATTGAAGTTTACTTAACATGTATGCATCCAAAATTATTTAATAATGTAATAACTTATGATGTTGAACGATTCTAGGTTATATGATCCATGTGGCACACTTATGCATGAAATAAATTGTTTTTGAAGGGTTCACCTTGAGAGCACTACAATGAATTGGGTAATGTTTAGTATCATGATATTTAATGTTAAATGTGTTCTTACACATACAAATTCATGTGAAATGAGGTTTTAGTCATACCAATTCATGAGAAATGAAGGTTTACTCATGCTAATCCATGTGAAATGAGCCTTGGCTCATACTAATATCATGTTTTATGTCGTTGATAAATTTCCATATTATGATAAACATGAAATATCATGTCATTATTTTCATATTTTTATAGTTCTCCATTAATATACCGATTTTCTAATATATATTTTATTCATCATGTTATTTTTTATTTACTCCATCGCTGGGCTTTATAGCTCACTTTTTTCTTATGTATGCCCTCATGTTATCCCATGAAATGGTAAGTAAGATGGAATGTTGTGGTCCTGTAAATCATGTTTTCAATAATGTTTTTTTATTTTACATCTTATGTCTTCATGTAATGTTACTAATTTCAAAATACACTAGAACTCTTGATCCTCAAAATTGTCTTAAGTGAAATTTTATGTAATAAATGCTGTTTGAATATGTAATAAAGAGTGTAGTTGTTATAAATATTTTATTTTGATCATTTAAAATCCATTTTATTATATTCAACAACACAGATTTGTGGCCTCGTGAATCTATATCTATATATATAATGTACATGGATAATTGACGCTGTTTCCAAAATATTTTTCTTCAAGATAATTTTATATCATTGTTTCCCAAGACCATATTAGGTAGAAACGATGCTTTCATTATTCATTTAGAAGTATTCCATATACCATGATCTCTCCCTTAGTACTCCTTTTTTAATTTTATGAATTCCATTTGTATTAAATAATTAAATTCTATTTAATATTATTGTGGAATAAGAAAGGGGGTTTCAATAATCAATTTCTTTGATGGATTGATTTTATGAAATTTATGTGTTTGAAAATATTCCTCAATGTAGATTTTGAAATGGTAAGGGTTTTTCATGTGTTATTTTGTTATTATTCTCATATTAAATTTTCCTTTGATATTTGGCTATGAAAAGAAAATGTAACTTTCCATTGATGTTTTTTCATAATACATGAGATTTTTTTCTTTATCATAGTGATTATAGAAAAAAAATAAAAATACCATGGCTTATATAAAAAAATTAAACAAGGATGATCCCTATTATAGTGAAATATCATTTGGGAAGTTGTGCATGATTCCACTAATTAAAGTGGTATTATTTTTATAGTATATGGCTCAAATAAATTATGATTATAATATGATATATAGTGTTCCATTTAATTTCTAGTAGTTTACTTATGCACACATCTATGTCATAGCTTTCCCTCTCACAATTATTTGAGATTTAATTTTGAACATGTTTATTTAGTTTAATTATTTTTCCACATGGTCATGATATGGATATTGAAGATTTAATGCTATTTTAATTAATTATTTATGAAATTGGTTATTTGATATGTAACATTTCATTATATATATGGATGGTTAATTACCTATAAATGGAATATATGGTTTTTGAATATAAATCAAATAGATTGTTTTTATATGTAAAATTAATTCATTTAAATGTATTTTTGAAATTTAAATACACCAAAAATAATATACACATGTGGTATAAATTTTATAGATTCACCGGTGGTATTCTACTTACTAATATTTTTCACACCCTGATTTTTTCCATTAGGAATCCATAGCCTTAATTTTACAAGATATATGAAAATGCAGTAGAATAATAGATAGTATGAATCCCCAATAACTTTTTTCATTATATGTGATTTATGATGGTGCTAATATTTTATCATATAGAGTTGGACTTCATTTTATTTAATTGGTTTGATATTCTATATTGTCATTTTTATATTGATTGAGGACTTTATATATATATATTTTATTTGACTTGTATGGTTTGTTTATTTATCATATGATATATTAATATTTGCTACTACATTACTCTATTTGTTTCTATATTTTAATATGTAAACTTATTGTGAAATCATTTCCATATTTATTTGAATGATACATCATTGGTTTTCGGAAGCTCAGGGTAATCGGGAACACACTTTGGGAATTGTGTACATCCAAATCTACTGACATTATAGGTTGAATATGGTAAGTCTATTATAGTTATTATAGTATTTTCATTAATTAATATATTTATTTTGTAATTAATTATGTGTTTATGTAATCTAAAGGATTCATCAATCATTAAGAGAAAAATTATTTTGTAGTGATTCATTATTTTACCTCTACATATTTTTATAATTTCTGAGGACTTGAGGATGTGAATATGGGTTTCAGATGTCTAGATCAAGCTACCTAATCATTAAAAAGTATTATATTACAAAATACATAAATCATAAACTTTTAAAGGATATAATTCATGATATATATGAGGTATTAAGTCATATTTTCATGAAATTATTTTCAAAAAAAATTATTTAATTGATAAATTTTAATTATCACAAATTTGACTACATGAAATATAATATATTAAATCTCAGTATTTGAGAAAAAATATTAGAAGGGGAAATTTAATTACAATAATTGGATCTAACCATAATTATTTTAAAAAATATAAATGATATATAATATCTAATAAAATTGAAATGGCCAACAAAAAAACATAATAAGATTGAATATTATTTTATCTTGTTGTATACTATAATCAAAAGAATATAACACCAACCCAATATTAATAATGTGTTATATATGGTGATCTCGAAACTTCCATGATAATATTTTTAATGGAATGTGATGAAAAATAATGTATAACTACATCATTATACATTAAATAATTGATAAAAACTCTCCACATAATATATTTATCCAATTAATTATTTATAACACAATAAATATCTAGTGTAAGAAAGTATTTTTATTATAATGATTTTGTTTGTAATCAGTGGTGGGAAATGTATAATGAACTAATTATAGATAATATTCCAATGTATGGTTGAGAAAATGAATACAATATTCAAGGGAAAATATGTCAAGGACGAAATGGAGATCTATATTTAGAATTGTTATAAATGAAAAAAAATCAAGATATAATATAGACTACATATTATCAACTTATATGAATTTAAGATACATAGGCAGATGATTGATAGTGATTAGCTCCTTTATAATAAGTATCATGAGTTAAACGGGAAATTAATTCAATTATAGATTAATGATGATTATTATATTTTAAAATAGTTTCAGAATTCAATTTTTAATAACATGGTATTTTAGTGAATAAATGTGTTTTCAGTGATTTTTTTCTTCCATGTTTACATTATATGAACATATATAACTGGTTTTAATGCATTCCAATTGAATATAATTTTTGATTTTTATCATCAATCCGGATGGGGATATTTTTTATCCAAAATTAGTACTAGTACTGATTATTTTTTTTTTATAAAAAAATTAAAAAAATATTATTTATAACATTAAATACATTTTGATGATGTTAGAACATGTTTGAGGAAAAAGGAAGAATATTTTGATTTCGTATTAGTGATAGTATCATAGAGAATTATATATATGTAATTATTTGTGAATTTAATATATTATGTTAGTACATGATTAGATTGAAATAAAAAAAATCCTTTTTAGAAAAATAATTTTCATAAAATATGGAAGTCAATATTATTATTTCACATGTTTTTTTAGGTGATAATCAAATTATGTTACTGTTGAATGTGTTTTCTCTATGTGGAATTAAACAATATAGGTATGAAATATCATATGGTTTTTTATATTTGAGAATGATTGGTTGGATTTTCCTACATGAAATAACAACTAAAATGTAAAGTACATTAAAATAGATAATATTTGATATGGGAAATGTAGTAGTACCAAGGTGAAACACCTAGGATGGTTAAACCACATTATGTTTAGTTCTTTATTTTTGTATAATGAAAGTAAATATCTAAGGAGGAGGAGGATGATACATGGTTAAATGATACATTATTATTTTTTATGTTATCTAACAAAATGATGTAAAAATAATTTGTAATTTTGTATGTGAAATGTTTGGTTTCAAAAATAAGACATAACAAAAAATTTCCCTTTCCTTAATAGTATCTATGATTTTACCTATCATTTTTAGGGTATGGAGTGATTAAATAAAAACAAATTATTGATCATAATAACAATATTATAGCTTGTAAAATATTCATTTATGTTTCATTTTCTTATCCCACTTGGATAGATAAAATAGAAGATCTATATTTTTATTCTTCATAGATCCTAATGAATTTTTAATGAAAATTTAACTATAATAATGGGATGAGACCCATTATAATGATCTATAAATATATTAAACTGAGATAGAGAGATATGTAATGTGTATATATGCATTCTTTGAAAAAATGTAAGTATATTAAAATATAAATAATTTATTACACAAAAAATGAGAATAATTTATAATTTTTTTAAAAAATGGTGTACTTATACATTGATGGAAATAGAGACATCAAAAAATCAAATGATAAAGAGAAAAATAGATATTGAACTTATATGTTGAGGGAGTTACTATTTTTAATTTCTTAAGTGAATCATTATAAATGATGTGTGAAATTATTTTCATTGGTGAGATTTTGAATAATTTTGGGGTTATAAACAATGATATTCGTTGAGTCATCATTAAATATATTATAATAATTATTAATAAATTGTGTATGATGACAACATAGTCATTATTACTCCTTGGAAGTATTATCTAGATGAGAGATAAACCATGTATGTAATAATTATTTTTTTATATTCATGAATGTAAAATTGATAATGACATATCAACATCATATGGAAGAAAAAAAATATCCTATAGAGGGGATGATGTCAAAATGGATTCAATCATTCATACAATGATTCATCCTAGGGTATTTTCTTACATGGTCAAAAAAATATTTGTTTGTTTATGATGTATTAAATAATATTTAATCATTTAATATTATTATGATTTTTTAAAATATTATTTGAAAAAATTTGTATGATGATACTATTATTTAAAAAATAAAATACAATGACATAGTGGTTTTAAACAGACAGTGATGTGTGTAACTGCTAGTGGTGTCATTATAACGGTAACTAGAACATGGTTTTGTGCATAGCTATGATTGTGTTATATAATAACATCTAATTTACATTTTTTATACCATAATAACTATCATGTCTCATCAAGAAAATCATGGGATAATTTTTATGATGTTTATGCACCCAAATTGATTTCTAAAATTTTAAAAAATTAGTATGTAGGATGATATAATTGTTTTACTGACTTTCAATAATATAGAATATTTAGTAAATGTATCAATTATAAATAAATGGTTCATAAATATTTGGTATAACATGGAGATTCCACAGAAGGAGATATCATTTATATCAATATTTATAGATGAGATTGTATGATGGTGCGGTTAAATATTCATATAAAATTATTTTAACCAAATATCTCTATTCATAATACCCTTAACCAAATATTTTATAAGGAAATGTCTTGATGAAGATCCATCACATCTATCATTTTGGGACATATATATTTATCTATTAATGATATATATAAAATGTGTATGAATGATGGGGAAATAATTAAAAATAAAATTATAAATTCATAATTTATGTTCTATTAAATTCATATGATTTGATTGTTATTTTTTGTAAAATATTGTTCAGTAGTTACATTTCACTGTATGTTCCCATGCTTTTTTATTTTTAAAACCTGTTAGATTTATTAATGCCCGGTTGATTATATTGGGATTGATATTTTAAATAAATAAATATTATAGAACAATAATTTTTTCAACAACATTGACATTGTATAAGGGAAAATATTAATGGTTTATGAATATTTATTAACCCAAACCATAGTATTTGAACTAATTTTTTGAGTTTGATAAATTTAAAAATACATAATTGTGTTTTAATAAAATGGATATTAGGAAACGTTTATATAAAACATATTATAATAAAATTATGAATTGTAGAGGTGGATTTAGTAAAAAAATATTTGACATGGTGGGAATGATATTTTTAGTGAAAAACTATAATTTAATGTTATTGGTTCAAATATCCAACCCAAATATCTAGTATACTACAAGAAATATTCGAGATTAATAGTGTATTACTTAAAAGGGATAAAATATAAAATATTGGATGTGATTCTCAACATTTTACAGAAGCTAAAAAATGCAAACATGGAGATTCCATAATAATACATAACCTCTAACAAAATTATATATATAAATTAATACAGAAAAACCATCAAATACAAGATTAATAAACTACTAACATAATTATATCTTAACTATATAAATATATAAATAATAATAATACATATAGTTATAACAAAATGAGAAAAAAATCCCTAGACATACCCTACAATTTATGATTGTAGTTTGTGTACATTATTCAGAGTATGAGGTCACCACACAACCCCTACCACAATATAATAAAATAATTATTATATAGAAAATTACTTGAATGGCCAAAGATTCATGTAATTACAAAAAATATGTAGTAAAGAATTTCTAGAAACAAAATTAAATTTAAACATAGTTTTTCTTCCATATTATAATGTAGGCCTAATGGAAAATTACTATATCTTATTTACTCTATGCATGGGAGAAAGGAAAATAGATTAAAAATCTTGAATGAATACATATTAATGGGAAAATATCCTATTTATAATGAAGGTGAGTTAATAACTCTATATGCATATACACACCTTATATTTTTCATGGGAAAATGGAACATGTACAATTGTTATATCATTATATCAAACATATACATTTATGAACACACAGATAGACAGATATATATATAATTTAAAACATCAATTTAACCACAATTTGTAGTATATATTATTTTTAGTGAACAAGAAAAAATGAATTTTCATTTTGTGACTTTTGGGAACATCTGAGAGGTTCCATTGTATCATTAAAATTTTTGGACCATTTTGTTGGTCACTAGTTCAAATGTTGTCCCTCTTGTTCGTTCTTCTACCATGCCTGCTAGGCTGCCTGTCAAACCCCAATTGGTATTTCACCATCCTTTTTCGCTCATCCATCTGAATATTTTATGGAATTAAAAATATTACAATGATTTCTATTTTTAGTGTTGGCCCGCATCCCGCAATGGTCTTGCTTTTGATCATTCTAGTGATTCCATTTCCATCTCCCAGTGTCTCCATGAATGATCATTTTATTTCATTCTCTATCTTGAAGGTTGCTTCAGATGCTATGGAGGGTAGTAATCAATGGAATTGTTTTATATTATTGGATAACAATGACATCCACTGATATTTTTTATGAATATTTTTTCATATTGGGGACTCTCTAACCTTTCAGCAGTATCATCTCTCAATAGAAAATACTTCTACATCAATTCCTTCTCATGGGTAGATTTTTTCATGTCTTGGGCTTGAGAAATTAGAATGGGTGGTACCTTTAAAATTCTTCCTATATAATGGTCATGGTAATTCCATTTGGTGTGTGACTCTTCTTCATCTATAATGGGGGTGTGTTTTCGATGTATTCCCCCCTATCACAATCATAGGATTTTACATGAGATTGGGGATTCTTTGGGGTTTTTTCCTCTAATGATGCCACTAATTGTATAGATAATCTTATGTCACCTCACATTTGGTTGTAAATTGATATTTTAATCCCATATCCACCTTAAATAGAGCTTCAAGATGGATCTTCATACACTTAGAGTCATTGGTTTGATTTTTAGTCGAGTTTGGGTTTTCTTGTCTTGTGGGATTCATTGTCATCTCTTGGGGAACAAAAAACATTTTCTATGCTTTTCCTTTATTCAATATGGGATGAATCCAGCAACATCCTTCTCCCAAATGTAATATCATTTAAAAGTACCGAATTGTTTTATATTCCCATTAATATTCTGGTTATGTGACATTAGGATGTTTTATCTAGGCTCTATCTATGGGGGAGAAATTGGTGGTCTCACATGCTCTTACTAGGTGATGATTCTGGGGGAAGACATTCATGGATTTGCACCTTATGATTTTCTTGATGATGGGTGTTGGGATCTAGGTTTCTATTTTTCTCTTATAGATCTAGTGTCCCCGTATGGGGGTATGGATATTGATATATAAATTTCTTATGAGGGTTCCCTTCCTTATTTAATTTTTTGGTTAATGGTTCTTCATCTTGTGAAATTTGGAGATGTTTGTGGTTGTAAATGTTCCTATAATTCCATATGATGAGTTCAAAATAGATCTAGCTAGGTTTACTTCTTCTTTATACCCGGTTGAGTGAATATCTTCGGGTGATAAAGATGTTCTCGAGTGGATTTTTTCATGTCAGCACCCCTCATCATAGGTTTCAGGTGGTTTCCTTACCCCATGTTCTAATTCTTTTTATTCACTATTGTTTCTTGGTGAAGATTCTGTTAAGCCCACTTCTCCTTCCCTTTAGGTTAAACAGTTGTTACATCCCACATATTCTCCCAATTGCATGATTACCGAATCAAAATCAACGACTTTTTATGAGGATTTTAAATCATCTATTAATGATGAAAGTTTATTATGGACATCATCCATGTCGAACTATTTTCAATGATTTCATTTTTTATATGGAATGATCATAGTATAGTACATCAAGGCCAATGTGACATTTCTGTAGTGGATTTTACTAAAATCAATACTCCATAGTTGCTATTCTGGAGCAAAAAAATGAATGATTTCTTCCATCAAAATATTTTGAAGGAAGATGGGTGGGGATAATGTGTTTCATGATTTTCATGTAAACACAAATATTTGTGTTTATTTCTTTGACTTTCCACTTGATTTTTAAGTTGAATTGCTCTAATCAGCATATTACTATTCATGTTACTACTAATAATTTTACCTTCTTCATATCTATAATTAATGTGATGTTCGATATTGTGGAGAAGGAGGATCTTTTCAAGCATCTATTAGAGCTCAATATTGGCAATTCAGTAGGGTACATTGTGGCTGAAATAAATACAATCATAAAATCTTTTAAACATAATGAAAGTAGGATATATTTCGACTGAGCCATTGAAAATTTCTGGGAATTTTTTGCTAGAAAAAACATTATTGATATGGGTTACACTGGTACTAAATTTTCATGGTGTAATAATAAAATAGGTAGTTGGATAATATATAATCACTTGGACTATTTCTTTTGTGAATTTATAGGGTATGTAATGGTTTCAATATACTCTAGTGTCTCATCATCCTTATGTTATTTTATACCATGCACATCTCTTGGATAGCCTGATGTCTAGAAATGGGAAGAGTGGTTTTTAAAGTATGAGAGTATATGGACAAAGAATGATGGTTTTCGTGAATTGGTGGCTATTTCCTGAAATAGTACTATACATGATAATTCATGGATTATGATTCACAACTAGATAAAATGACTTTAGTAGGATCTCATCAATTGGGAGTTCTCTCTTCCGGATATATATCTAGGCATTGATGATATCAAAACCGATATTGGTCAGTTAGATCTCAGTCGCCGAGATCATTCGGATTATGAGTTGTTTTACATATTCATTATCAAGTATTAATTAATGTCCAATTGACTATTGAAGGTGGATAGGAATGCTGGGGAGAGGTACGGGGTTTAATTTCTTAGATAAATATATCACAATAATACATTTTTCACTCATGTATCAGGGAAAGGGAAAAACATAGAATTGAAATTTAAGGCAGCAAGTTGGTTCTTTTTCCTGTGATATAGAGCTGATTGGAATTTGTGCAGTGACACAACTTCAGAAACGATTGGTAGAGTCTACGCATGATTAGATTGTGGGATATGCATGGAGTGGTTATGGTGATCAAATTTTCATCCAAATTCATAAGACGGTGTATGAATCTATTAACCGAGAACAACTTATGCTAGAATGTGAATAATGGATTTGATGAGCATTGCTTCATATTAAACCTTGTAGTGCTCGTAGACAATAAACATTCCAAGGTAAATTCCTCACTTCTACTGGGAATATTACTAATCTTAATATGATTGGTATTGTTTTAGATTACTTGATAGGGGTTCCTTCCAACAATTTCCATTGGTAATACTATTGTTCTCATTGTAATGGTCAAAGAACTCACATCCTTTGGAAATTAAAATATTATTTTTCTATGCAATTTTTCATTTAATGGAATGACCATAGTCATGAATAGTAGTCTTTCATTGAAGATTACTAATATTATTTGTAATGAAAAAATATGGTTTTATCAATAAGAGGAGCATATGATGGGATATATGTCTTTATAAAGATATAATTGAAGATATTTTTTGAAATAGAGTATAGTATAAAATTAATGTCAAGGTTGTCATTGATAAATTATAGGAAATAGTTGAATGGAATTTTATCATTAAGGCTGTGATGGGATGTGGTTTCTCTAACTCTTTCAATGATATTACCTTTTTTTGTTACTCGTATCCATGGATTTCTATTTCTATTAAGCGAAGGTGATTTTTATTTTTTTGGTTTAGTCATGATATTCATCAATGTGACCCTATAAACCATTAATTTTATTAATTTAATAAGATGTTTTGATCATTAATTTCAATGGATCCAAATTGAGGGGTAAATCAAACCATTTACAGGGAAATTGGGTTTTATTAGAATCACTCACATATTTTTTGTTGACCATATGTAGTTAATTCTCAATGGATCCTCCAGGTCCATTAAAGGGAATTGTAAAATCAACGATGAGTATAGAAAATGGATTGGTTCTTCAGAAAACAAGGTCAATAGAAGATTGATTCCAACCTAGTGGAGGAGTGTTAAATTTTTTGGAGGGTTTGGGCGTAAGAAAGATGGATTTACCAATGTATTATTTTTATTATCCGATTACTCTAGGGAGGTAAAATAATCATCATTAGTAGGATTTAGTTAATCACATTATGGAATTGGTTGATAACCAGAAAAAGAGATTTATCTCCTTTGGAGTGCATAATACACTTAAATATAGTTTTCCTTCTTCTATTCCCATGAAAATAATGACTATTTTTCAGAACCCAAAATAAATTTTCATGTCTATTGAAAGGGTGCTGAATAAATTAATTTTCATATATCCTGATTTTGGGATATTTCATTGGGTGATATGTGATTGATTAGCTTAAACTTTTAGTGAAGGGGTCATAAACGTAATGAATGTTGAGTAATGTTTTTTTCCTTAATCATAAGCATAATTAGGAGTTCAAAGAGGGATGCACTTTCTTGGATAGAGTCATGAATGAAAAATATAAATATTTTGGATCTACACACTCTATGTCTCATTGAAAGCTATCAGAGTATTGGAAATGATTGTTTGAATTTTTTCTGAATCATTATGAATAAGAGAGATGGATTTTTGGGTAGTGTGAGTGGTGTTTATAGAAGGATATGTGTACTGAGAAAATTGTTCATTTTTATATTTTTTTGACTCCCATATTAATTTTATGTGATTCTAGTGATTACCCAACATTTATGTAGATAGTTCTCAGTGAGGAATTGAAATCCATTTTTTGGATATTTTCTTCGCTGATGAGGATAAATAACCATTTTCACTGATTCCTTGTAAATTTTTTAAAAATCAAGGAACTACATAAAGCATTCATGTGGTTCATCCTGAAGATTCATGTATGGGGAAATAATGGTGTAGTAGTATCCCTATCAAATTTCACTTTATTCATTGGAGAATCTATAATATTGGTATACACACTGATGAAGAATCTAAAAGAAGAAGTATTTAGTTATCCTTGCAGATTCATTGTTGTATGGTATCACAAGAAGAATATTTATTTTATATATTTATTTATAGAATTTTGGAGGTATTAATTGGGAATAAGTTGGGAAGATTTCATTACATTGAAACTCACTCGTTATCTTTCAATGAATTTTTAGATTCATTGGTGCAAAGAATTAGTGGGGTCTTTATTTATCTTATGCGTTATTTGTTCCTTGTAGTGGGGTATTGGGTTATCTAAGAGGAATGCAGTTGAAAGAAACTACATATCCAACACTACTCTATAGTTGGTCTGAAGGTGATATCTTGTCCCCTTAATGTGTGACATGGTGATCTCGTTAAATGGAAGGACAAGTCCCCCATTTTTATGTCTCTTATGAAACAGTCTGAGCCACATTAGATTCTTTTATTAGGATGAGGACTTTGCGTCTGCTGGCTAAAGACTAATTGTGGAACGATGTTCAATACCTATTTGTTTTACTCTATGTGAATAATGAGAGGTTGAGGGATGGTTCAAAATATTTTAGTTTTGGTTGATATTCCATTTACTATGTGTTATGGTCATAGTTATTCTCTTCATACGGAGGAACAAATCCTTTTTGTAGCCTTACCATATGCATGATATATAATATAAATATCTAATACATTGAGTTGGATTATTCTTTGATATATAGATCCCTCACTAAAAAGATTTATTCTCACTTTTCAATTGACTATTGGGTTCATTCACAAAAATATATTTTTGATGGTCGGGTACCTATTAGACATACATGCCTTGAGGGAGACTAAGTTGCATATTACTATGCCTCTCAATGTACAAAAGGGAATAAATATATTATGTTCCATAATAATGGGTTGTTTCTTAATGGTTGTATGGACTTTGTTCAAAAAGATTCTTTGAATCATCTTCATTTTTTCCACCTTTAATTCCATGTTTTGTAACATTATTTATAAAACATATATTTTCTGTGTGAATGTAACCCATGATTAAAATTTAATTTAACATTAGGAATTTATATAACATGTTATGATGAAAATTTCCCACATACATAAAATATCTGAGAAGTTAATCCATGCTATTGGGATAAATAATAAACATATGTTATTAAAGATAATCGATGCATGAATGGGTAGTGACTCAGAAGATAAAAATAAAAATAAATAGCTTATAAGATGGATATAAAATAAATAATTACTCAAAATGATAATTTCACATACAAAAGTAAATAATAATCATAATAGGAAATAGAAAATATTTTTTATCAAGTTGATTTTAAAGACAATAATTTATGAGGTTTTTATTGAATTGAAAAATAAATTTTATTTAAATATTACATTACCTCATATCATGTCGAACATGTATCTACATTATTATGTCAGAGAGTAGGTTCCACCTAACACATATCAATATTAACCCAATAACCAATGTTTTATAAATACATATTCCACTATTTTGAAAAATTACATATTCATTATATGTAAAAAATTTAAATATTTCATTTTTTGTATTGTGATACTGGAGAAAAACATTAAATATGGATGAATTGTGCTTAGTCATACTAAAGGATGATATATTAAATTTTTCTAAACTATTTAATAATTTCTTATGAATAAATCATTCATGAGGAATAAAGGAAGAAGGATATACTAGTAGATGGTTATTTAGATTCTTACTACGGAAAAATTCTCTGGTAACCAATTACAAAGAAGTTTATTATTTTTAAATAAAAAAAACATTTTATAATGTGTTATTAAAACCAAGGATATAATCTACTAGGTACATTGGGAGATAATAACATCAACCCATTAAATACTACTTGACTAGAGAAGATATATTAGGTATAAATTAATAGGGATTATATTTTATAGAATTCCACCTATTTGTAATGAATCTAATGGGTGTGGTTGGACATTTTTGAATATTTATGAATATTATTATGAGTATAATTTCATTGTTTATATGATTTTTTGGGTGCTGTGAAACTTCAAATTTGATATATTAAAAATTCTATTTATATTAATCCATACATGAACATTTTTCTCGAAATAGAGGATTTCCTCTTGAGTGGGGCCTTTAATGGTGAAACTAAAATCATCATTGAATCTAGAACATTGGTAAACCCTATGAATGATATAAAATCTAATCCTATCACGTCCTGCAACATTATTCATCCATGGTCATATTATGAAGATAAATTGAATATTTAATGAATTAACTGATTAGTAAAGGTATTCAATTTTTTAATCTATTATTCCTAATTCTCTATTTAATTTAAAACTATCTATTGCGATTCTCTAGTCTTGGTCAAAAAACATTATTAATTGAGTAAAAAAACATCGGGAGATCCTTCTTTGAGGATATTAGGGGAGTTCACGGATCAATGATCAAAATAGATGAGGATCATCAATGGAATCAAGGTAGATACATTATTCATTAACGATCAATACCACAACATAGAATTGTTTTTTAATTGTGGATTTTTCCCTATTAATAATGTTTATGAGAAAAAATTATTTATATAGTATGAATTTCTATTATTCTAAACTTTTTTCATGGCCATTATAAATAATTAATCATTATTTATACCTAAAAATTTTCTATTGTGCTAGATTTTTTCATTTTGTTTCATTTTTTGGGATTATTATTAGTGGTTGGGAATACCACAACTTCAAAGGATTTCAATGTTATTTATTATTTCTTTATCCCATCAATATTCAAAAAAATTTCTATATCCACTGATATTCTGATAAATAAAATACCAGTCTAATTTGAAAAATTATCAAATATTATATTTAAAATATATCATATGTCCATCAATGGAGACAAAGTTTTTTAGAATTTACCAAATGGTAGAGGTTCACATGTTGAGTATGGGTTTTTCAAACATGTAGTGATGGTGGGGTTGTGAAATGGAATCATGGGGGTGAAAAAAATTGATTTCTAGGTGACATTCTTGTGAAATTGTTCCAATAATAAGAAATAAGCTACAATAAATACACTTAATGAAGATCACAGTGATATTTGAGGTTTATTGGAAGATATGAAATTTTTTAAGAAAATGCATTTGTTTTGGTGGATATCTCTACTACATGATGTTTAGCATAGAATTAAATGGAATGAGTATCCTCAATGTTGTAGCAATTACTATATTGTGTATATAAAATTATCGTGCTCCATGTGTCTTGTCTCACACACCATGTGACCCTCTATAACTAGTGTTTTGTGTATGGGGATAAAAAAGGGTGGGTGCCGAGTGATCCCACACACCATGTTCTTCTAATAACATGTTGTGTTTGTTGACCGTCAAATGAAATGTGTACTAGTATATCATGGAATGTATTTCAAAATGATATCACACACCATGTATCCTAAAACAAATCATAGTGTACTCACCCTAGAACACAATACATACCATAAGTCCTTCCCCATGAGTGGAATTGGACATGAGAGTATCCATTACAGAATATAATTCCATATATGTTGTTCCAACATCAAAGATTCATTGTATTTTTGTGTTGTTAGTTTTCTTCATTACAAATGATTTGATGAGGCAGAGACTTGATTTTGATTTTTGGAGCATCATCGATGGTCTAACTCCCAGATGAAAATAATATTTTCAGGCATGGGTCCCAATCAGTATTAGTATATTTAGGATTATTACCTACCCTCCCCATATCCACTCACGGTTTTGATCCTCTATCAATAGAGATAGTTCCCCTTGTCTATATTCTTTGATGAGGATTTATTGGTCCATTGGGGTCAAAACCCTCTCCCCATGGAGTTCTTTAGGCTAGAAATGGGTCCCCACTTTAGATATGGTGAGGTTACATTGGGACACTAAAATCAGGACACATTGATATGTGGAGTAGTGGGAAGAATCATCATCAATATGCACATATTATTATTTAGAGTTCACACTCTCTATCTCTCATCAATTTAGTTCATTGTATAATTCATTTTTTGGGTTGGTAGAATTCATCTATCTTTGTCTTTTGGGTTCTGAAAACAATTTTATTTTTTTATTCACTTTTTAGATTATAGAGTGTCTTATATGGAATTTATATACTCACCCATTCATTTTATTTTTCATAAATTTCGTTTATGATTTATATGGAATATAGTCATATGGTTACATTAGTGGGATTATTGTTGGTGGATCTTAGTGGTACATTGATTTAGTGTTCAGAGAAGGAGGTCTGATTCAATATTCTTGAGTAGGTATATCCCTTATCTATAGTTTTTATATTGGATATCCCTCTATTAATTCTGGAAATTTTATTTTTACCCATTATCCTTTGGATGTATTAGAATTTCTTCAATATGGTTGTTCTCATAGGTTGTAACTTGAATTTTGTTTCCACATTCATTGGTACAATTTTTATTACAATTCATTATTACAGAATAGTAGAATATGTATGTGTTTGTGTGTGTATTAAAGAACATTTGTTTGAGACATCCCATTTGTGTAATATTCATTCATGGTTCTAGTCAATAACCCATAACAAATTTTTGAGGTGAGATCAGGGTTTCTCACTAATCTTATAATAGGTTTAAGGGGTCATTATGGGTAAGATCATGTCAGTGTGGTATCTAAGTAATCTCTCTAGGGATATAGCTGAGAGATAGATGGATTATAAGGATGTGTTTTTAAAGTTAGTGATATGGTGTCTCCAGAATGGATCATTGGGTATAGAACCCATTGGTTTTTTAGCTTCTAATGCATCCATACATTGGGACATTATTAACCTAATTCTTAACTCAACATGATGAGAAACTAGTGAAAAGGTAATGACATGGTGCATGAAAGATATTGGAATGAGTCTATGACATATATTCCCTTAATGAGTGATGTACCTATATATTCTCTTCTGAATTATGTACACATTGTTAACTTTCAATATAATGGAATGATGATATATGTCTAAGAAATTATGGAATTTCTGTGGTGAAGACTAGTTGACTGATGAGACATAAGTGAGAGGTCGTGTTTTAAGGTGTTCCATCTATTAAGAAGATATTATTGATCCTTACTAATGTGGGATTAATATACCAAATTCTTTAGTTTAGGATATTTTTTCCCATTTTATAGGCCAATTAATTTTCATAATGGGTTGGAGAAATAATGTGTTGTAATTAACTATTTATTATTAGATATTATAGTTGAGACAACTCAGGTTATGATGTATCCCTATACTATAGAAAGGTAACGATTTGATTGACATAGTGTTATGAGTTTTTTAATTCATGTGGACATCGTTTGATCATATATTTTTGACCATGAATATCATTATTATTATATTAGTGGGGAACTTATGGGTCCTTGACACCCAGATCCATAATGATGTTAAAGTCTATGGGATGATTTCAAGCACTACTTCCAAAATGAGTAATATACATCGACACTCTACTCATTATGGACTCAGGAAATACTATTATTTAAAAAGGGTGACAAGACTATTGGAATGTATGCATCATGGTTTCTTGATCTTAGGTGAGACTCTGTAGATAACATGTGAGAATTATATTTCTTAGAATAGATATTTAAGCAGGTCCTCTATAAGTAATTTAAGCTATTGTGGTCTCCTTATGTAAAACCAATTATGTTCAAGTTCTTGGGAAGGCCTTAGTGACTTATAGATTCCATGCAGGTGACTTCTATGATACTTGGGAATGTAGAGGACAATGTTGAACTAAGTAATATATGAAGGACCCCGGGACACCCTGATAGGGGAGGGGTGAATCAGGGTGACCACTTTTTTTTTAAAGTGATGGATCTTGTTCCCACGTTGGTAGGAACTTGTTGAACCTGTATGAAGATTATGATCAGAAAGAAAACATTCACAAGCACAGAGAAGACACATCCATTTTTACTTGGTTCACCACTAAGGGCTACGTCCAAGGAGCATACGCTGACAGGTTGTCGGACGTACCAAAATATACTATGCTTCACTAGCTATAGATTACAAAAGATTGGGTATAGTCGCTCTTTCCCAGGCTCACTGCCTTTACAAAGTTTCAGGGATAGCTCACTTCTTCCCTCGGGTCACTCCCATTGACTCCCCCTGGCTCACTACCGTTGGTGAAGTCCCACTCAGTTTATAGACGTGAAGGTCTCTTCTTTATTTTCATAAGAGTGCATCCTTTGTTGTATGTAGATGCTCTACTAAAGTCCGATTCTCACCAGAAGAAGAATATCACTTTTCCTCTAATGTACCGAGTAGTCTCTCGGCTTTCGTGTAGCTCTAAACACGCCGGTGGGCTTCAGCAAAACCAGGCGCGCTTCTCCAAGACAGTCGCGCAAGTCCCACTACGGCGCGCAAGTCCAAACTGGCGCTCAAGTGTCATCAACACACATGCCCAACTCTTCCTTCCCCAACTACAAACTTACGCGGTCCACTTCCTTTCTCTTCCAAACCACCTTGGGTGCACATCAAAAAACCGGCGCGCAAGCTCTACTTGCGCGACAAAACTACCACCTGTGCGACTCAACCACCTGCTTGACGAGAGCTCGAACAATCTCTCGGCCTTGAACTTCGTCAGAAATGAGGAGGGGTGGTCCAGTATTTATAGGAAAACTGGACCCCCTGTGCGGCGGCACGCAAGTCCCTCGACGGCGCGCAAGTCTTGTCTTCAATAAACTCTGTCGCGCAACTCACTTGCGCGACCCAACCAACACTTGCGCGAACTTCTTTCCTTAGCCAGATTTTGATGTTTTGATCCTCAAAAACATATGGTGCTCATGTCTTTTATCCTCCAAGAGCACGGCACGCAAGTACCTTTTCCAAAAACACTTTACTTTATTGGCCGATTTTTAGGCCCAAAAATTTGGCAAACACTGGGAAACAACGCCACCTTCACTACTGTTTTCTGCTTGAAAGGTATGATCGCTTTGTTGGTACACACCCTGAAATTCCATTGAGGATTGACAACAAACACAAACCATACACCAAAACATGATTTGAAGAACCTGGTTCCAACAATTTCGACATGCAGGCCTCAAAAATCATGTTCTTGCTGAAAGTGGTCATCACATAGTCATTCCTTGTTTCATGGATTTATAGTTCTAGGATCCTACAATGGATCTAGTAAGAAAATAGATCATAAGTGATTTTAAAATGATTTGTGGGTTCACATGGAACATGATTTCTTAACCTAAAATACATTAATGGAGAGGGGGAAACTATATATGGACCACCGTGGTATATGAATCAATTCAATATGGGATCTAATAGGGGTATTTAGGGAAGAACATAGCTAGGTAGTGTGACAGTGGGGAAGCAGGTGCATCAATAGGGGGAGCTAATGCTGGAAGATGATGTCCCAACTTGAGTATATCACTACCCACAACTGGTCTGTGTTATGATTAGAGGGTTGGGGGCTTGGGGTTTTGTTATAAAAAATCTACGTGGGGTCATTATTAGGATTATAATGAGATATTTAAAATTAATGTCTATTATTTACATACTTAATAAATATTACATTTAAATACTTGTGAATTAAATTAATTCATTTATTTATTTAATATATGGAATATTGAGATTCTAAAGGTGAATTTATCCAAATCATGGATCTTGGAGACTCTTACTAGGATTGATTTCACAATATCTCAAATATTTTATCATTAAAATATGGTTCTCAATGAAGAGAATTCCCCATGGGTTATATTTTTTATTTTGATGATCTTGTATGAAATTATTTATTGGTAAGGGATTGTTATCCACGGGGTTATACTTTATATGATATAATCAAATATGAGTAGGGAACTTATAGTTGGATTATTTATGTATATATTTCTATAATGAAAATGAAATGTCGTGAAAATGAATAAGTATATTTCATATAATCCTACAAGAATTATCCCATTATTTTTTGAGTATATCATGGGTGTTTTGGGATCTCTAAACACTAAGAATCTAGTGGTAATGAAGGAATAGAAGGATTATTTTATAAAAGTTTCCAAAATTACCTCCACATCCAGATTTCAATTTCTACACTTTCATTCCCCAAGATAAAAATAACCTATATTATATATAATATAATATGGACTCCACATAGAATAGGGATCTAACGGTGATGTTGGAAGAACTTCATGGAATTTTATTTATCAAAGGTATTGTTTCTGACTATGAAACTATAGTTCTTGTCACTAAGAAGGTTAATGGGATCCTAGGACTAGGAATTTATAACCTTCATCAGATTCCTGTGAAAGTCAAGATTAAATACCACAAACAATGGTCAAGAACATTTTTAACCATCTGAAGGGTGTGATATGGTTCTCAAATATTTTTCTCTATTCTGGATATTAAAATTTTATGGCTCATTATTGCGATATTATAGAGAAATAATTCATATAAATCTATTGAAATATGAGTTCATAGTGATTAACTTTGGTGTGTTTAATTCCCTTTCCATTATCATGGGACATACGAAGTATATATTTTATCTTTTGTTATATCAGTTCACAATTATCTTTTTTGATGAAATAATTATTTACACTATGTTAGGTATAGATAAAATAGGGAATTTTGGTATAGTCCAAGACATAATCAGATATAAAAATTAATACAATAATCTCTTGAAGTTCCATTTCGAGATTATTTTGGTTTACATACAATGTCATGTTAACTTAGAACATGGTGTGGTTATGGAATCAATAATTAAATAAGAAATATAATCATGGGAGCCACCAAAGTTTATGTAATATGTATAGATTTTTTATTGTTGTTTATATACTATCCAAGGATTATTGAATAATTTTACTGTATTATAGACACATTGAATACATTGATAAAGAAATGGAAGATGTTCTATTTTACAAATATTTATAAACATTATTTCCAGAAGCCAATAAAAAGGATGAAAAGTGATATTTATATTGGTATTGTTGAAGAGTGTATTTAGTTAATTGTGATTATTTATGATTCAAAATCTGGGATCAAACAAGTGTTGATATGGAGACAAATTCTTAATTTTATAGGTCTTGGGAAATTATAATACACAAGAAGAAGAACCCAACCCATGAAAAAGAATTGGAACTAATCATTTTCACTCTAAAGATATAGAGTCATTACACTCTATTTGAGTGGTTTTTAGTTCAGTTTGATCACCAATGTCTCATGTAAAACTTCTAAACAACATACATTGACCAGATACAAATAAATTGGGAAGTGTTTCTATAGTACTACAAAATATAAATTTTAAATCCTTTAGGGATTGAATAATGGTGGTAAATTCTCTTAGTATGAAAAATTATTCACTATTAGTGGAGGTGGAATCTGATTGCATGGCCACAATATGACTATACCTAGTGGATGGGAGTGTTATATCATATATCAATTAAACACTGGTGACACTGCCATTTCATTATCAAGAAATAGAGGGTGTTCTATGAGACACCAATTATGATGGTGTATATGAGCTGGCATAATCGTGTAATAGAATTGATGCACTTTTAAAAAGTGGAATCACATCATCCTATTCAGTGGATGGACCATGGTACTTGTCTCACTATTGGATGAGGTTCTAATGGAGTTCAATAATCCCCCCCTTAGTGGATCATCCTATTATGGAGATGTTGTGCATGGACCTTCAACAGAAGTATTAATAGCACAGAATAATGTGGATTATTATCCATTTTTTCATAATACCTCACATATCATCATATGAAGGAAGAGAATAGAGATTATGTTGGATTAGATCAGCTTATTATGATCCCTATTTTGCTATTGTAAGAGAGGGTCAATATATTTTTTAAATATACTTATGAAGATAGAGAGAGACCATGATGACATCTAGGAGACCAATGATTGAATTACAATGTCTTTTTTCCATTATTTTCATTTGGGAGCATAGTTCGATGGAGATTTATTTGTTCTATTATGTGAAATATATTCCATGGCTTCTTTGGGAACCTTTAATTACTATCTTTTACTGTAATTCTAAGAACATGTCACAGTCATGGAGAGGTGTGGAGGATGAAATTGGGACCTAGTTATCGATTTTCATAATGTAAATTTTCTTTAAAAATGGGAAAAAATAAAATAGAATTCATTTATAGGAATACATATTTAGATCTAGTGTAAAGAAATTTCATCAAAGCTAATGGTATCACATACCATCGATAGAGTTTTCTAAAAATAATTGTAATCATTTCACTATGTGTATTGAATCATTTTTGGTTGAGTATGGGAGACCCTATTGGTCACACTTTTGTGGATAGAGATATTCAAGACATCACTATTGGGGATATAGATGGTTATGGAGTCTATGAATAATTTCCACGAACTCTAGGATAGAATGATGAACACAATGAGTTAAATGAAATATTATATGAACCGATGGATCATTTATTTTGAGTTTAATGTATAAGACAATTTTTTCCTAATGTTATCCCCATGATGATGTCTTTGGATGTTATGTTACATTTATATGTTATCCCCTAGACCCATGAGACAACTCCAAATCTAGTACATGGTTGGAATATTAGTGTACCACATGGATTTATCATCATAGTTATATTTTCTCATAAACAACCCATTATATATTGTGGATTATGGTATGTTATACCTTGGTGATAGTTCTACCTTTTATGAGTAACCTATTGTTTATGAGGATCTACATGAGGGGATACATTATAGGATATCCATTCCACAATTAAGAGTTCTTTATATGTATGGTAACCTCTATGAGATCTCTTTGGAGAAGGAGAGCCATATATGGTCTCTCATCATTCTCATCTTTTAGTAGGCTGTTCATTTTGGGTGAATGTTCTTGAAAGTGGGTAGAGTATACTGACTCTAGGTTTTGTGGGTAACCCAATATAAAAATTTATAAAATTTATCATGATTTCTCATTTGGAGATATACTACTGTTTCAGGTGTCATTGAACCCCAATGTTATTATTCTAAAATATTAATTGTATTAACCCAAGTATGTGGATGTTTTTTCAAAGAATATTTTTCCTCAAGATATTCGTCTCAGATGGGGAAATATATACCTATATTGTATCTAGAATGTTTTCAAAACACAATTAATGATTTTAAATCTATTCATATATGGTCCCACAGTAGTTTTAAGTTATGTGAAGATTATAGAAAATAACTGAACAATTTAATAATTATCAATTTAAATATTTTGATTCATTTATATAAAATTTGTAAATTACATATCCCTTCAATTTAATCTACTATATCATGATTCTGTATTGTCAACTTTATAACCCTAATAATTGAGAAATTGAACATTAGCAGAGTCCTAGATAGTTAACCCAGGGGATTTATTGGACTAACGAACAAAACCAATGAGGATATCAACATACATTGATGTAGATACATTCTTCACCAATGTTTAATACATAAAAGAATAAATTAATTGTTATATTGGTATTATTTATGTATTAATATTAATTCCAAACATCAGTTATATATCTACATTTCATTAAAATTCTACCCAATGTTTCCATGGATAATTTAATTTATTAACTCCTATTTGGCACACGTATTTAATAATCGACCATGTTTTTCCATTTTATTTAGATCTCCATGATAGAAATTTGGGTCTATATAAATCTTGTACACTATTGATATTATATTAATTTATTAGACCATTCTCCCATAATTTATCTTGATTTCAATTCATCCCTTAATAGTAAAATGATATGCCTATTTTTTTTTTGTTTGAATCAGGTTCAATCGATAAATTTTTTGAGTCATTTTTTTCCATTGAAGGAGATGAAACATATTTTTAGGATTAACATATTCTGGTTTAATAGGGATTTATAATGAGTTGTTTTGTATTTATATAATAACATGGGTTAAATCGAGGGCTCAAGTGCAGTGATAGAGAATTGATTTATATGTGAATAGTGATTAGAATTCAACTACATGCATAGAATTGGACTCGATCAATTTTATTGATATTGTTCTTGGAGAGATTCATAGTGGATTTCTAGATGCGAATGATATTTTTGAAAAGACATAAATTTATATAAAAATCCAAACTACATGACATGTAGTTTAGAAGAACACATGTTTTATAAAAATGGTGCAAGCATGTTGAGGATTTCCTCAAGAGAACAATATCATAGGATTCATGGTTGGACCTATATGTCATGTTACCCTTTAGGGAAGGGTTGGATTATATAGGTAACCCACACCCTAGACCATGAGTTATCTAACAAAACAAGTACTTCATATCACAGGACATGTATGTGGATGTTGACAAGACTTACAAAGTAGTGGTGCATGGCCATGGATTGGATATTAAGAAATTTTTTGTGAACCCATAAAAGAAATCTCAGGAACATATCCCATAAGAATGTACCTACTATATATTGTAGTTTGGATTTTTATGTGGACCCATAATTATTCTTTATGGCGTATTGTTTTCAGGAGGACATGATGCTGACCTTTGTATCAAAATTAATGATGTGCACCATGGTGGTGTGATCATGTCACTACATTCAACATGGTTTTATGATATTGATACATTATTGTGATCCTTAATTTAACATTGAGGTCGGATCCCCCACTAATTACTTGTATATGGAATGGAATTCTTCTCCCACTTCCTTTATAAAAATAGGGTTAATATGTAATGACCCGAACATGCATGAATAAAATCCCTTTTTTATTAAATGTCTTATGGATATAGTTGACACATGTCCAATTTTTTTAGTATTATTGGGATTAAATGATGGTAAAAAATCATTACCTTTGATAATATAACCATTAAATAGTGCTCAAACGACTGATATAAATTTATGGTTTTTTAAAAATAGTTCTTTTGACACAGAAAAAAGGAGGTGATGGCCTCATCTAGTTGTATCAGTCCATATAAAGCACATTTTTCAAAGCCCGAAAAAGAGGTAGCATCACTAGGATTTTCTCTTGACTAATCCCAATATGATATTCACTATGTTGTGATTGAATAGAATTTCCTATGGGAGATGTTCAAGTTAATAGAGGTTACCACCCCGAGCAATGTTTTTTGAGCTACCCCAAGAGTCGGTCACAATCTAACACCATACCCTTAGGTCTTATGCATGTGTTATAAGGGATTACGTTATAAGGAATTAGATAATTATTGCGTAAACCATTTTCAAAAATAATAGTATTATTCCATCAATCCATTTATGATATTAGTTTTTCTTAAAAATATAATGAATTATATAGATTGATTTTTCATGTAAAATTTTACTTTTTAGAAATATATATATATATATATGTTATTATATTAAAAAACCTTTTTATTAATATTATTATAATAGTTTTATAAGAATAATAATTTTAATTAGAAGTGAATATTATATTTATTCATTATTGTGTTTACTCAGAAAATGATTATTTGTACAGTTTGATAAAAATTATATTTTCCTATGATAAAACTAAAATTTTATTTTTAATTAAAGAATTTTTATTGATTTAATAATGAATATATGGAAGAAATAATATTTTAATAAAATATTATTATAATATATATAGTTTTAAATATATATGATTATTTATATTTTAAGATTTCAAACATTACTTTTATTAAGGTTTGGAAACTTTTTTTTGACAAAACCTGTCAATTTCCAAAAAATGACGGTTTTTATCTTAAAAATAAAAAATGAAATATTTAGAAAACTATTTATAGAAAATGAATATTATTTTTGATATTTTGATATAAAAATTATCCAAATGTTAGTTTTTAATTAATTTCTGAGACAATCAATTTTTATTGAAAAAAATTAAATACCTTATAAATATATAATTCATTTTGTGACATTATAATGAACCAATAGTGATTTAATAAAATAAAAAAATGTGATATTAAGCCAATATATTTTTTACCTTTAAAATAAATTTATTTTATATTTTTTTTATTTAATTTACATTGCCTTAGTGGAACCTCCACGACTTATAAATTATTTTATCTTGTAAAAATGATTTCCTTGAGAGTGTGACTCATTTCCACCTACGCAATTCTAATATTTTAATATGTCCGAACTTTAGACGGATAAATTAATGTTTTACCCTTCAATTTATAAAAAACCATAGGTAAAAACAATGGTATGGTTTTTGGTTTTGAAAATTTAATTATATAGTTTCCAAAACCTATGTTTGTGACAGATTAAATAACTTTCCCTCTCATTTCCTATTCAAACCCACCCACACTCCCAGTTCACTTAACTCAAAATAAATAGATCATGCCCTTACTATTACATCCTCTCTATAAAATCATCCCAAAGATCCCCATTCTCTCATGAAACTCATCCTTAAGCTCTTATGTCACACACTCCGGTATGGGATGTCTTTCTTCACTTTTTTCTCCATGTTTATTTATATTTTTATACCCTTTTATTTTCAATTACAAATGATGGGTTAGGCTTTATCACCTTCCCCATAAGTACCTAAATTTTTAATGATTAGATAACTATTTATATCTCATTAATCCCTCCAATGTACACCTGTAACCATGCCAAAACATTATAAGAGTTTTTCGATTTCTCCTTTTTCATCATGTTTCTTTATTATGTTACAGCTTCTATTTTTAAATTCCATGTGTTAGGAAATCTATATATATTTCCCCCTTACTATAAAATTCATTTAAATATTACTATATACTTCTTCCCTACCATCATAAATTTTTAAAAATTTCTATGTCACAATGTTAAGCTGTAGAAATTACACTGCGATATTCCAAGGAAAAATCATCAAGTTGTGAATACCATGTAAATTTATTTATATAGGGTAATGACCCTAATGCACATATAAATATTGATTATATGGTTTCACGAATTTATTCCACATTCTGTTATCATAGAATAAATGATGATGCTGAATGATTCCGTGTTATATGATCCATGTGGCACACATATGCATGAAATGAGATGTTAATAAAGGGTATTCCCAGATAGTGATCCAATTCATTGGGTAATGATTGGTACAATGATGCTAATTGTGAAATGAATTGTTAATCATTATAATCCATGTGATATTGGGGTTTACACATGAAAATTTAATAGCAATGATGTTTTTCTCATGATAATCCGTGTGCAATGAGTCGTGGCTCATTCAAATATCATGTTGTATGTTCTTTACACATTTCCATTTTATGATAATCGTGTTGCATCATGACACAATTTTCAGGTTTCTCTTGATATCCACTGATATTCCTATTTCCTAACATGTATTTTATTCTTAATGTTATAACATGTTTACACCCTTACAGGGCTTTATAGCTCACTGTTTTCGTAGGTATGTCTTCAGGTTATCCCATGCAAATATAAGTACAAAAGAATATTGTGGTCATGTAAAATAAGTTTACAATAATGATGTTGTATTTTAAGTCTTAATTGTTCATGTAATCTTCCTAACTTCCCAATAAAATAGACATCCTGATCATCAGAGTTGTCCTAATTCAATTTTTATGTAATAAATCAGGTTTAAAATTTTAATAAAGTGAAAGGATATTATAGTTGCTGTCAAAGAGTTGTTTTAGATATTTTTTGTGTTTGGATTTGAAAACCCTAGTGACAGAATTATGGATAAGACTATGTATAATAAAAACATCCCTAAATTTTTGTGAGCATATAGTCAGTGTTTTATCAGGAAATTACATCCATGTCTAGATATGAACAAGTAGAGGTTGCTTCTGCACATATGTATCTTGGGGTAAAACCCAAAAATACCACATTGAGAAAGACCCAAATTGGAATTGGTGCAGGAAAATAGTCCATTATTCACTCTTGGATTCACACTCCCGATGGATATTCTTTGGTAAATTCATAAGCTTAAAATGAATCATTATTAGAGTTAAAAATTCCCTACATAATTTGTGTTTGGAAGTGGATCATTGATAACATAGATTAAATCCTATAAATTCATAAGTTAATGAAATAAATTTAATATATAGTTTATCTCAATTATCTCATTATATTACCTTAATGTATTACACCTAACATTAAATTTATTCCTTCCTATGGATAATAATAGGAGGACTTGGGCTAACAACTGATGTGAGTATCACTGTGATGACTATTATAATAAGATGACCAACCTGATGGGAGTATGAATTGAAAACATTGTCATAATAAACTATTAGTTAACACATGTTTTGAATATAAACATGGTCCACTATGAATTTACAACCCCCTCCCCCCAATAAAGAACATGTCATAATTGAGAGATTCATGACACAAAGGCCTCCTAATTTTAAGGGATAATCTGATCCCTCAATCTCTAAACAATGGATACTCTCCATTGAGAATATCTTCTCTATACAATAATTCTACATAAAAGAGATGGTTCTTCTGGCTGCTTATCATAAGGAGGGCGAAGATAATTAATCGTGGATGTTGGTAAAAATAAAAATCTTGAGCAAGAGATCAAGGCATTGGAAGGTAGGAATTTCTAGAAAATGTTTTTCGATAAATATTTTCCACATAAACACCGACATAATAAAGAAAGTGAAATCCTTTCCCTTTTGAAAAATGATAACATATCCATCAAAGAATAAAAGTAAAACATCATAAGGCACTCATGAAATTCTTTTGGGTTTGTTGTTACCCCAAATGCATGGTTTACCGCTTCCTCGGTGGGATAAAACCTAGTCTGCAAGAATTCCTAGAGATCTGTGACTTCGATGGCCATGAAGAAATTGTTTGATGTTTTGTCAAAGTCAAAATGGAGATCAGAGAATCTCAAGGGTATCATGTGGATAAGAAGCATAAAGTGGACATTAATTCTGGAGGTCCGTTGCATAAATAAAACGGTGCTAAGAAATCCCCATTCCCCACTCGCTAATGGTGAAGAAAAAAGAATGCCAGAAATTGTCTAAAGGTGATGAAGAAATACTTTAGGCCTAGATAAAAGGGAACCTAGCAATTAATTATTGACATGAAAACCCCCTAAAATTATATTGTGACAGGTACACAAGTTATTCATTCAATAATATAAACATATATTTGGATTATGGTGTAGGTATTATTTTATATCCCAAATTTTTAGTAAAACAATACCAACACCACCAAAAAATCATGGAAGTAGATATGTCAGTGAGAACAACAAATTGGGAAATTATTGCATCCCATGAATAATTATCCACCCCTATCACAATTTGTTTATTGAACTTCCTGGTGATCCTCTTCATACTCTCTCTGGTGGAATTTGATGCAATTATTGTCTTGGATTGGCATTCCCTATAAAGAACAAATATAGATTACTGTGTGGGGGAAATAACTCTCCATATGGAGAATCAACCCCCAATTCTGTACAAGTGAATGGAGGAGGATGAATATTATTTGGCACCATCATCTCAATAATGGATATTACTACCATATAAGCATGCATATCCTTCTCGAATTATTGGGTCTATTGAGGAAACCATCATTAATTACATGCCTATTGTGAAGGAATTCTATGAAATGTTTCCCAAGGAATTTACTTGTCTTACACTTAAAAAGATATGTATAATTATATATTGATCATACACATGTTGAATTTTCCAATATCCAAAACTCCATATATAATGGATGTTTTGGAGTTTCAGAAGCTAAATAAAAAACTACAAGATAATCTAGAAAAAGGGTTTAGACAGCCAAGTGCTTCACCATGGGTTTTTCAAGTTGTCTTCATCAAGAAGATGGATGTTTAATGCGAATATTAAATGATTATCATGAGCTCTAAAAATTCTAATAAAGAACATGTGTCTTCTCCCATGAATTGATGACCTATTTAATCAGATACATGGAGCACAATACTTCTATAGGGTGGATCTATGGTCGGTATATTACCAAATATGGTTGTAGGAGGAGGATATCCCCAAGACTCCATTTCGTACATGGTACTGGAAATATGAATTCATATTAATTCCTTTAAAACTCACTAATGCTCTATAAATCATTATGTACTTGATGAATAGATTATTTAGATATTATGTTGAAAATTATTTGTTAGACGTTATAGATGGTATTCTAATATACTCCAATACCAAGGAGGAGCATCTACATACAGTACTCGGGACCTTGTTAATGGATATGTTCTATAAAATGTATATAAAGTTTGAGTTTTGTTCAATGGATATCTCATTATTGGGACATATCAACATAAGCAATGTGATATACTTGGATCCGTCCATGAAAAATGCAATTGAGAGAAGTCTGAGGCCAACATATGTGATTGATATCAATAGATTCCTTGGGTTAGCTGGATATTATCTCTGATTTGTGAGAAATTTTCAAGATTTTCAATCCCACATTTCAAGATAACTCAGAAGGGAGTCGTGTTTTCGTGGAGAGATGAATGTGAGGATAGCTTCAAGGAGTTGAAAAGTATTACTATCACTATGCATTTTCTCACACTACCAACACGTGGATAAAATTTTCTGGTATTCAATGATGCTTCGAATGAGTCCAAGGATGCATATAAATGAAAAACCCAAAATTCAATGCCAATGATTCATGGAAATTAAACATTCATGGGAAAAACTATCTAACACATGATTCAGAGTAGGATTCAGTAATCTACGTGTTAAAAATATGGAAACTTTACCTCTTTCGGGAGACGCTTGAAATATATATAGACCACAAAATCCTCAAATATATATTCACAGTGAATGAGTTGATCATGCACTAATGAATATGGTTAGTGGTGTTCAAGGATAATTAATTCTGAATCCATTACCACCATAGGAAAGTGAACAAGGTGGGGGATGATCTAAGTAGAATGGGATATGTGATTCTATCTTTGATGAGGAATTAAAAGGATCCAATATTCTTAGATTTGATGATGATTGATAGGGGGATAATACAGTAGTGAAAATCATAAATCCAATCACATATTATTTCTCAACCATCTCATTTGGAAATGTTAATGGATTCTCCAAAGGATGATGTGGGAATTCATTAGAAATGGGAAACAATCATAAAAGGTAAATCTTCATAGTTCAATGTTAATGCTGAATTAATTGTGATATTTGGGTCAAGACTATGTAGTCTATCAAATCATGAGTTATAGAATGAACTTTTGGATGATGAAAATAGATTGAATTTCTCCCTTCACTCATCAAACACAATTATGTGTTGAGATCTTCCATAGCATTATTGGTGTGATATCATGAAGAAAGAGATCATTGAGTATACACCAATGGTCATATTGGGTCAGCATGTGAAGTGTGATAGGAAGAATTCTAAGAGGACGATGAAACCATTAACCTTACCAACATTGAAATGAGAAAACATCAACATGGTCTTCGTCACTGGAATTTAGAAGACATCCAAAGGAAATAATGCTATCATGATTATTGTGGATAGTCTTAAAAAGACTGAACACTTCATTGTAATTATAGGGCCCCAGCCTTAAACCTTACTTTATACTGAATTAAATGAATAATTCACATTGAGGATATTTTCAGGTTTATAGTTTTAGAGAATTAGGACATAACTGTTACATCTCAAAAGATTACATAGTAGACACTTCTACTGAGATTCCATAGAATAAAATAAAAAACCCTTAAAAAGAAACATGTCTTGTTCCATGTTTTATATAGCATGACTTTCCCTTGATCCCATACTTGACCCTATTCCACATTCAGTCCTATGAAAAACATTTCAAAAAAAATGTTGGGGTGAGCATAAAAAGCTCAGTAAGGGATACACAAAGAATGAAAACTGTTAGTTTTTCAAACATCAAGTAAACCATGTATACTTTATCAAAGTAATACCTTCACCTTCATGAAGTAGTAAAAACTCTTCACTGAAAAAAATATCATTACTTACCGTTTTGTATCCAAATGAATACCATAAAACCCATATAAAGATCACATAACATATAAAGGTAACTTGGGACATAAACATACTTAATTCGAATAACCATATGGTCAACTTCCACACATATCACTTAATGAAATATCCATACAACTGACTTCCACACATACTTAATGGAATAGCCATACAGCCGACTTCCATACCCAATGCATTGGAGGTTATAACGTAACCACCCATCCTGGTATTCATGGCACCACCCTTCATATGGTTTATCACGTAACCACCGGTCAAATGTCCAAGTACCATTATAAAAATCATAAGACATAAAAAAAATATAATGGAAAGAAAACATTTCCACACTTTGATCACAATATATCACTCAAATATAATGACATAACAAATCCATTATAAAAAACCATTTTCAATACCAAAATACATGGAAGATTATATGACATTTATTTCATTTTAAAAAATCATTACGGCTTGTTCAGGAAGCCAAAGACCAAATAATACTCGCGATGGCGGAAAAAGTCGTTGTCATCGCATACGTTAAAAGAAACATTCCTTTTTTTTGTAAAATGCTTCGTATAAAAAGATTCTTTTTTTATAAAAGTAAAAGTCAAAGGGGTTTGTACACCTTATAAAATAATGTTTTGTATAAAACGAAGTATGCCTCAATGAAAGGAGATTGAGACGAAATCCCTTACCTCGGGTCCGACATGACTCGATCGTTATTTAACCTCCTGAATAATAAACTTGAGATAATTTATATTTGGTTAAGAACACTTTTCAAGTTCATTATTCCTTTTATATCACTTATTGGCCTGTTTTAAACATTATGTAACCATTTATGTTAATAATGTTTTCTTTGTGGATATTTGGTTCTTAAGTCGAAAGTGGACTTCTTACAATTACATGTTGTGCGTGTGGTCAAAGGTTCTTTATATCCAGAATGAAATTCCTGATTTGGATATCATATATATCATATATATCTAGAATATACATGTATTTATAATATCATATAATCATTTATAGGTAATAAATTAAATGCACCGTTCCTGGAGACGGTAAGTCGTACGTACGCATTAACGCTACTTTTATTTCTATGTCATATTAATGGAATTAAAAATAAATGAGAGGTATTTATATTTTAATACCAGAATTATATTCATAATTTAGATGTATCATTCATCATATATATCCATTATATACATGTACTTATAATAGTACATTGCATTTGGGGATAAGAAATGAAATGAACCGTTCAAGGAGACGGTAAGCCGTACGTACGCAAGAACGCTACCTTCATTTCTATCTCATACTTTAATGGGAAGAAATTATAATGATATAGTGGTATATTATAATTCCCGTATAACATCATATATAATAACTTTAAATCCATCCTTTATATGTCCCACATATGGCATTAACGAATCAAATCACTTTGAAGGGGCGGTAGTCCGCACTTCCAAAAATGAAATTATCCTGTTTAGCCACAATGGAAACGACAACGGTATACCACAAATGAAAAATACAGAAGCATAAGGGAAACATAAACATAATATATATCATATATAAATATAGTGACATTTTAATGGCCACCATTAATGGTGTTTAAAAGATGATTCAACAATCATCGTTTCGTGAGGCAGAAATTCGCCAACCCTAGAAACAATATGTTCTTTAACCATTAGATGTAGATGTGTGTAAGTGTATCTCTAATTATTATTATAACAACATCCTAGTATATTTAAGATACAGGAGTTGTTAAAATCTAAATTAATAAAAAGATTTTAGGGTGTTGGAGAATCAAAATAAAACAAAAGAATACAAGTGAACACATTACCTCAAAATCAGGTAACTCTATTTGGTTTGAGCTCAAAGGCTTCCTTGGGAAGACTTCTGCCCAAAGTGAGGCTTCACAGAGTAAGAGAGGGATGTGGAGAGACAAAATTGGCATGGTTTGGCCGAGCCAAAGGCTTTGGAAGTGTGGGTATGGGTGTAGAGGTGGAGGCCTTTTATAAGAGTAGAGGAGGGGCACTCTTGGAAAGTAAAGAAATGTTACTTTATTTTAAAATGAGTTTCGGATTCAAAAGGACCCACATTAATATAATTCAAGTGTAAGGTGATAAGGGTTCGAAATCCACCCATCCAATAGGTTTTTTAAATGTTAAGGTCATAGATTTTATGTCATCATTTCATTTTATTTAAATCCTTTATTAATGAGGTAAACGCTGCATCATCATGATGTCAAAAATAATTTAATTTATTTAAAGTCTAAAAATTATACAAAAAATACTATGATGTAGGAAATATTATTATAATTCCAATGAATATTTATAATCAAATATCTGACTTGTATATCACCATGTAAAAATTGTTTTATTAAAACATTTCATGTTTGTGTCATTTTTTACTTTAACATTTAATAAAAAGTTATTTATGTCATTTCCCAACCAAAGATTCTCCATGGGGTCCCCAAGTTGACCCATGGATTTTATTGGTCGGCCATGACACATCCAATGAGGGTAGGATATGTGTCATGCTCATATCATATTATTTAAACATTATTTTACCTTAAACTACACTAATTACCTCTAATCGCGATTAAGAACTTAAGAGTTACTATTCAACAAAAAATTATTTTAATCTCATTGAACCACATTTTACTTCTTAATGACAACATGTATGCTGGATTTTTTAAAATAAAATCACATAAGTGACAAAGTTTCATTTAAACGAAAAATCAGTTTCTTTAACTACCACTGAGTGGTTTCACTATTCATAAAAAATTAATGTTTTTCAGAAAAATACCAAAACTTCCTCCTAAGCTATATTATATATTCTGAATTCAAAAATGATGTTTATTTTAAAATATTCAAATAATATAAGTCACATTAATTAATTTAATAATTAATTCCCGCTGTCATGAAAAATAGCGTGCTTTTATGAAACAATAAGTATCAAAATATTGACACCAGTTTAAGTCCAATTTCAATGTGAAATTGATTCCAATGACCACCATTGGATTAAATGGTAAAAATATATTCTAATTTTACTTTAAAACCAATTCAAAAGATAATATAATCATATAAATAAATTAGATTAAAAAGTGGTTTTGAATTAAAATTCAACATTTTTTCACTATTCATTAAAAAATGAACTTTATCGGAAAAATACCAAAAATTCACACAAAGTAAATTTTGAAGTCCCAATAATAAATAATAAGTTTATTTTTACAAACATGTCTTATAAAATTGTCAAAATATAGATTTAAAGATGGATTTCCATAAAAAGGAAGTAAAACAATCTTTTGAAAATATTAGTGTATTTCAAGCTTAAGATTGGATTTATTTTCATTTTAATCCTTGAAAACACTATATAATTCATTAATAGGCATAGATAAAAATATCTATTATTAATTACTTACTTGGGATGTTACTTCCTTCCCCACTTTAAAAAATTGCGTCCCCGCAATTTATTTACTTATCGAATTAGTGGGGGTATTTATCCCTAATTGCATTTTCAGATTCCCGTGTTGCCTCTTCAATCATATGGTTTTTCCACAAAAACGTTACCTGATGAATCACCTTATTTCGTAACACCTGCTCCCTGTGGTCAATAATCTGGACTGGTTGTTCCTCATATGATAGGTTCTCTTCCAGCTGAACTACCTCTGGACTCAAAACATGAGTTGGATCTGGCATATACTTTCTCACCATCGAAACAAGAAAAAATTTGTGTACCTGAGATAAACTCAGAGGTAATGCCACTCTGTATGGAACTGATCCAACTCTCTCCAGAATTTCATATGGTCCAACGAACCTTTGACTCAACTTTCCTTTCTTACCAAATCACATCACACTTTTCCATGGAGAATCCATGAGAAAAACATGATCACCTACCTCGAAAGATAGATCCTTCCTCTGGTTATCTGCATAACTCTTCTACCTGCTCCTAGATATTCTCATGTGTTTATGAATCAACTGAAATTTGTTTCCCATCTCTTCTACCAATTCTGGTCCCATCAGCTTCCTTTCACCCACTTCATCCCCAAATCCTGGAGTTCGACACCGCTTCCCATATAATGCCTCAAATGGTGCCATCTGTTTACTGGAATGAAAAATGTTATTATAAGAAAACTCAACCAAAGAAAGATGTTGGTCCTAACTTCCCTGATAAGCCATCGAACAATCTCGTAGCATATCCTCCAAGGTCTGAATTGTTCGTTCTGACTGCCCATCTGATTGAGGATGAAAAGCTGTACTAAAATTTAATTCAGTACCCAATGACTTCTGAAGGAATTTCAAAAAGTTAGAAGTAAACCTGGGATCACGATCGGACACAATGGAGAGAGGAACTCAATGTAACCTGACTATCTCTTTAAGTTAAAAACTGGAAAGTTGATCTAGTGTAAAAGTATCTCGTATAGCAAGTAAATGAGCAGATTTATTCAAGTGATCAACAATAACCCAGATTTCATTATTACCTCGAGATGTCCTCGGTAATCCCACAACAAAGTCCATGGATATGTTTTCCCATTTACACTATGGCACTGGTAAAGGCTGAAGCATCCCTTTCGGTAACTGCCGCTCTACTTTAACCTGCTGACAAGTCAAACACTTCATAGTAAAATCAGCAATATCCTTTTTCATTCCATCCCACCAGTAATACTCTCGCAAATCTCTATACATCTTAGTACTGCCATGATGAACTGAAAATGGGAAACTATGAGCCTCACATAACAACTCATTCTTGAACTGTGAATCACATGGAACACATAATCTCTTCCCAAACCTCAAAACACAATCACTATCAATGTTGAATTCAGGCAACTTACCTTTCTGAACCAGCTCTACCTTTTTCTGCAACTCACTATCTTGCTTCTTTGATTGCTTGATTCCGTCTGATAGGGAAGATCTCACTGATACCTGAAACAATATAGAAGGACATCCTACACCAACAACTTCTATGCCAATGTTCATCAAATCCGTAACCAAAGGATCAAGTTCCAAACGCAAAATTTATAATGAAGCATTACTTTTTCGACTCAAAGCATCAGAAACTTTATTGAATTTTCCCGGATGGTAGTGAATTGTACAATCATAATCCTTGATTAATTCCAGCCATCTCCTCTGTCTCATGTTCAATTCTTTCTGGGTGAATATATACTTTAAACATTTGTGATCAGTATATTTTTCACACATTACTCCATACAAATGATGCCTCCATATTTTTAAAGAAAAAAAACAGCAGCTAATTCCAAATCATGTGTAGGGTAATTTACCTATTGAGTTTTCAACTGACGTGAAGCATAAGTAATTACCTGATCATTATACATAAGGACACAGCCATGTCCTTTCAACGAAGCAACACTTTATAAAACAAACTCACCATTCTTGGAAGGAAGTTCCAAAACTGGATCATTCACCAATCTTCTTTTCAACTCTTGAAAAGAATCATCACATTCTTTTGTCCAGATGAACTTAACACCCTTACGAGTTAGCTTAGTCATTGGACTAGATAACCGTGAAATGTTTTTAACAAACCTTCGATAGTAACCTGCCAAACCAAGAAAACTACAGATCTCGGTTACATTTGTGGGTCTTGGCCATTCTTCAACAACTTTTGTTTTAGCAGGATCAATAGTTATTCCATCTTTTGAGACAATGTGACCCAGGAAAGAAATTCGTTGTAACCAAAACTCACACTTGCTGAATTTTCCATATAGTTTATTTTCTTTTAAGGTTTTCTAGATAACCCTTAAATGAATTTCATGCTCCTCTTTACATTAAGAAAACACCAAAATATCATCGATGAAAACAACCAAAAAATTATCCAAGAACTCATGGAAAATTCTATTCATAAGGTCCATGAATACAGTAGGTGCATTGGTTAACCCAAAAGGCATAACTACAAATTCATAATTGACATATCTAGTACACAATGCAGTGTTCAGAACGTCTGCTTCTTTTACTTTCAACTAATGGTACCCCGACCTCCAGTTAGTCTTCGAAAAATACTGAGCTCCCTGGAGCTGATCAAACAAATCATCGATATGAGGAAAAAGATACTTGTTATTAACAGTAATATTATCCAAGTCTCTATAATCAATGCAATGTCTCATTGATCCATCTTTCTTTTTAACAAACAAGATAGGAGCACCCCATGGTGATGCGCTAGGTCGAATGATACCTTTATCTAATAACTCCTGCAATTGTTTCTTTAACTCTAAAAGTTAAACTTGAGCCATTCGATATGGGCGTTTTGAAATTGGATTAGAATCAGGAACTAAGTCAACAGTAAATTCAACTTCCCGATCATGAATAACACCAGGAAACTCATCAGGAAAAACATCAAGATACTCATTTACCATTGGCACATCATTAATCTGAACAGTTCCTTTATTTTCAACAATATGTGCAAGGTAATATTCATTTCCAACTTTTACTAGTTTCTCAACTTCCTGATATGTTATCAAAATCAATGGTTCATTCTTATACCCAAACTGAAAATATTTCTAAAAAGAAACCATTTTAGCTCTACAGTCAATGTTAGCATGATAAACAGAAAGCCAATCTATTCCCAAAATAACATCAAAATCTACTAGAGGCAAAAAAAATAAGGTTTGCTAGTAGATTCTTTCCACACACAAGGATAGGAAGGTTCTTATAATTCATTTTTGTCTCAATGATCCCTCCGGGTGTTTTTACCCTAAGTTCAAGATTCATATCTTGAGATGGAATTTCCAATTTACTAGAAAACTTATCAGAAATGAAAGAGTGTGTAGACCCTGAATCAAACAACCCATTGGCATAATCTGAACAAACAAACAGTGTACCTGATACCACTTCATTCGATGGACCAACATCTGCTGAAGTTGTTGAAAAGGATTTCACCACCCCTTTCTGCTAGTAGTCTGGCTGCTTCCCCCAGTTGAGTTCTTCTTTGGACACTCGTTTGCATAATGACCCATTTCATTACACATAAAACATCTTACCATTGGATTTTCATTGCCTTCTTGATCATCTTCCTTACAGTTACGAGCAATATGACCAGACTTACCACACCGAAAGCACTTACCAGACTTGGATAAACATTCGCCAGGATGCATTTTTCCACACTTATCATAGGATGGATATTTGGTTTTCTTACCTCCTTGCTTCATTGATGTATTCTTCCCCTTTTCCTGCCAACCGGACATCTTATTCTCTTGTTTATCATAGAACACCTGATCATCGGCAAACTCCATTTCCACCTTCTCCGCACATCGAACAATATTTTCATATATTTTGAACTCACGAGAAGCTAAAGCCCTTCGATACTTTGGAATTAACCTTGAGTAAAAATTGTTTATTTTACTATCAAGATCTCGTATGATGTTTGGAGCATACCTTTACAATCGAGTGAATTTTGATTCATAAGCAGCCACTGAATCATCCTCCTGACTCAATTCTAGGAATTTTTTTTCCATACTAAGACGAACCACCTTAGGAAAATATTTCTCAAGAAACATACCTTTGAATTCATCCCATTGAAAATCCTCAATCTCATCACTATCCCTGATATTTTTCACCATCGACCACCACTGATCAGCTTCACCATCAAAACGGTAAACAACAAGACTAACGATTTGATGTTCTGAACACCCCATGACATAAAAAATATTCTCCAGTGATTTAATCCACCCTTCAGCTTGCACGGGGTCAGATGATCCTCTGAATGATGGGGGGTGTTGCCTCATGAAATGTTCCACCACTGACATGTTCCACTGCGGTTGATCTGGCTGATCTCGTGCATGGATACCACCACCATTTATAGACTGATTAAACTGTGCCATCACTGCAACAAACTGTTCGGTTCTGATTCTGACCATCTCAGGTTGCTGATTTGGAAGGTTGTCTTCCTCCTGATGTCGTCCCAACATAGCTGCTTTTTTTCCACTGTGGAAAACCATTCTGAACATAGAAATATCTTAGGCGAAGCAACATGGTAATCTTTAAATGTTATATCATTTCAGTCATACCATAAATTAACATATAATTTAGCAATTATCTAACTCCAAAAACTGTCTAAACCGACCGTTGATACCAAATATAAGGCCCCATCCTTTAACCTTACTTTATACTGAATTAAATGAATAATTCACATTGAGGATCTTTTCAGGTTTAGATTTTTAGAGAATTAGGACATAACTGTTACATCTAATAAGATTACAAAGTAGACACTTCTACTGAGATTCCATAGAATAAAATAAAAAAACTCTTAAAAAGAAACATGTCTAGTTCCATGTTTTATATAGCATGACTTTCCCTTGATCCCATCCTTGACCATATTCCACATTTAGTCCTGTGAAAAAAATTTCAAAAAAAAACATGGGGTGAGCATAAAAAGCTCAGTAAGGGATACAAAAAGAATGAAAATTGTTATTTTTTCAAACATCAAGTAAACCATGGATACTTTATCAAAGTAATACCTTCACCCTCATGAAGTATTAAAAACTCTTCACTAAATAAAATATCATTACTTACCCTTTTGTAACCAAAGGATTACCATAAAACCCCTATAAAGAACACATAACATATAAAGGTAACTTGGGACATATACATACTTAATTGGAATAACCATACGGTCGACTTCCACACATATCACTTAATGGAATATCCATACGACCGACTTCCACACATACTTAATGGAATATCCATACGGACAACTTCCATACCCAATGCATTGGAGGTTATAACGTAACCACCCGTCATATGGTTTATCACATAACCACCCATCAAATGTCCAAGTACCATTATAAAAGTCATAAGACATAAAACAAATATAATGGAAAGAAAACATTTCCACACTTTGATCACAATATATCACTCAAATATATTGACATAAAAAATCCATTATAAAAAACCATTTTCAATACCAAAATACATGGAGTATATGGTATTTATTTCATTTTAAAAAAAACATTACGGCTTGTTCAGGAAGCCAAAGACTAAATAATACTCGCGCCGGCGGAAAAGGACGTTGTCACTGCGTACGTTAAATAAAACATTCCTTTTTGTCATTTTGTAAAAACCTTCGTAGAAAAAGATTCCTTTTGTATAAAAGTAAAATTCAAAGGGTTTTATACACCGTATAAAATAAATTTGTGTATAAAACGAAATATGCCTCAATGAAAGGAGATTGAGATGAAATCCCTTACCTCGGGTCTGACTTGACTCGATCGTTCTTTAACCTCCTGAATAATAAACTTGAGTTAATTTCTATTTTCTTAAAAAAAATTCAAGTTAATTATTCATTTTATATCACTTATTTCCATGTTATAAAAATTATGTAACCATTTTAGTCAATAATTTTTTCTTTGTCGATATTTGGTTCTTAAGTCGAAAGTGGACTTCTTACAATTACATGTTGTCCGTGTGGTCAAAGGTTCTTTATATCCAGAATGACATTCCTGATTTGGATATCATATATATAATATATATCTATCATATAAATGCATTTATAATATCACATAATCATTTATAGGTAAGAAATGAAATGCACCGTTCATGGAGACGGTAAGCCGTACGTACGCATGAACGCTACATTCATTTCTATGTCATATTAATAGAATTAAAACTAAATGAGAGGTATGTATATTTTAATTCCAGAATTATATTAATCATTTATATGTATCATTCATCATATATATCCATTATATAAATGTACTTATAATAGTACATTACATTTGGGGATATGAAATGTAATGCACCGTTCATGGAGACGGTAAGTCGTACGTACGCATGAACACTACTTTCATTTCTATCTCATAATTTAATGGGAAGAAATAATAATGATATATAGGTATATTATAATTCCAGTATAACATCATATATAATAACTTTAAATCCATCCTTTATACGTCCCACCTATGGAAATAACGAATCAAATCACTTTGTGGGGGCGGTAGTCCGCACTTCCCAAAATGAAATTATCGTGTTTACCCACAATGGAAACCATAAGGGTATACCACAAATGAAAAATACAGAAGAATAAGGGAAACATAAATATAATATATATTATATATCAATAGAGTGACATCTTAATGTCCACCATTAATGATGTTTAAAAGATGATTGAACAATCATCGTTTCGTGAGGCAGATATTCGCCAACCACAGAAACAGTATGTTCTTTAACCATTATATGTAGATGTGTGTAAGTATAGCTCGAATTATTATTATAACAACATCCTAGTATATTGAATATACTGGAGTTATTACAAAATAAATTAATAAAAAGAGTTTATGGGGTTGGAGAAGAAAAATAAAACAAAAGAACACAAGTGAACACATTATCTCAAAATCGGGTAACTCCATTTTGTTTGAGCTCAAAGGCTTCCTTGGGAAGTCTTCTGCCCAAGGTGAGGCTTCAAGGAGTAATAGAGGGATGTATAGAGACAAAATGGGTATGCTTTGTCTGAGCCAAAGGCTTTGGAAGTGTGTTTAAGGTGGTAGAGGTGGGGGCCTTTTATAAGAGGAGAGGAGGGGCACTCTTGGAAAGTAAAGAATTGTTACATTATTTTAAAATGAGTTTTGGATTAAAAAGGTCCCACATTAATATAATTAGAGGGTAAGGTGATAAGGGTTATAAATACAACCATACAATAGGTTTTTGACATGTTTAGGTCATAGATTTTACATTATCATTTCATTTTATTTAAATCCATTATTAATGAGGTAAACGCTGCATCATCATGATGTCATAAATAATTTAATTTATTTAAAGTCTAACAATTATACAAAAAATACTATGATGTAGGAAATATTTTTAGATTTCCAATTACTATTTATAATCAAAATTATGACTTGTATAACCCCATGTAAAAATTGTTTTAGTAAAACATCTCATGTTTGTGTCATTTTTACTTTAACATTTAATAAAAAGTTATTTTTGTCATTTCCCAACCAAAGTGGCTCCATGGGGTCCCCAGGTTGACCCATGGATTATCTTGGTCGGCCATGACACATAAAATGAGGGTAGGACATGTTTCAAACTCATCTTATATTATTTAAACATTATTTTTAACTTAAACTACACTAATTACCTCTAATCCCGATTAAGAACTTAAAAGTTACTATTCACCAAAAAATTATTTTAATCTCATTGAACCACATTTTACTTCTTAATGACAAACATGTATGTCATATTTTTGAAAATAAAATCACATAAGTGACAATGTTTCATTTAAACGAAAAATCAGTTTCTTTAACTACCACTTAGTTGTTTCACTATTCATCAAAAATTGAAGTTTTTCAGAAAAATACCAAAACTTCACATTAAGCTATATTTGATATTCTGAATTCAAAAATGATGTCTATTTTACAAAATTCAAATCATATAAGTCACATTAATTAATTTAATAATTAATTCCCGTTGTCATGACAAATAGCATGTTTTTATGAAACAATAAGTATCCAAAGATTGGCACTAGTTTAAGTCCAATTTCAAAGTGAAATTGATTCCAATGACAACCATTGGATTAAATGGTAAAAATATAGTCTAATTTCACATTAAAACCAATTCAAAAGATAATCTAATCATATAAATAAATTTGATTAAAAAGTGGTTTTGAATTAAAATACAACATTTTTTCACTATTCATTAAACAATGATCTTTATCGGAAAAATACCAAAAAATCACATTAAGTGAACTTTGATGTCACAATCATAAAGAATAAGTTTATTTTGAAAAACATATCTCATAAAATTGTCAAAATCTATATTTAAGATGGATTTCCATAAAAAGGCAGTAAAACAATCTTTTAAAAATAATAGTGTTTTTCATGCTTAAGATTGGATTTATTTTCATTTTATGCCTCTAAAACACTATCTAATTCATTAATACGCATATATAAAAATATCTATTATTCATTAATTACTTGGGATGTTACAGCAATTTGATATGATTTATCATTGGATCAACTGGAATGGATATACATCAGAGAAGTGGTAAGGTTTCATGCAGTACCACAATCAATTGTATCCAATCGAGATCCAAGATTGTCCTCAATGGTCTTATAGAATCTCCAACATGATTTGAATATTGATCTGAACTTCAGTATGATTAATCATCCTCATGATGATGAACAATCTAAGCAGAATCTTTAAACAATTGAATACATGTTGAGATCATTCTCATTATACATCAAATAAGGATGGGATCAACGTCTTCCTCTAGTTGAGTTCTCATATAATAATAGTTTCTACTAAAGAATCCTAATGTCTCTTTATGAAGCCCATTATGGTATGAGGTGAATAACACCATCATGTTGCGATGATGTTGGGGATTGAAAACTACTAGGTCAATAAATGGTCGAGGAAATGGTGGAGAAAGTTAAGACCATATAGCAACACATTAAGCTACTCATAGGGGAAAAAGTTCTATTCTTATAATCATCGATGAGACCTAGAGTTTTATGAGGGAGACATGGTTTTCTTTACATATAACCTTGGAAGAGAGTTATTTGATTTGATATGAAGTTAAAGCTTAGTCTAAGGTTAATTTTACTTTCTTGAGATCCTTGATCACATTGGAGTAGTGACCGATCAACTAACACTCCCACCAAACATATATCAAGTACATGATGTATTCCATGTAAAACTCTTGAGGATGTACATAACGCACCCATATCATGTACTCAATCTAGAGGAGGTACCATTAGAGATGGATATCTCCAATGAATAGAACCCAGTGAAGATCTTCGATCGCAGATAAAAAGTTATACAAAAGAAGAAAATTCACCTCATCAATGTTTTGTGGAGAAAACACATGTTTGAATAAGAAATGTGGGAGCCAGAGAAAGAGATGACTCAGAGTTACCAACTATTGTTTTGGTGTGGGAAAAGGAAATTTTGTGGGTGAAATTTCTAAAGGGTGAATGTTGTAACGACTCTAACATTTTTTAATAGAAGTACCTTCATTTTATTAAATTTTTTATGGATATTGAAAACTCATTAATTTTTTTTATATTATTATAGGGTTAAAATGACCATTATGTATCATTAACATTAATAATATATTTATTTAACAATTATTACTTGACTAGTATAAATTTAATGTTTTTTTAAAATAACCCTTTTGACACAGACAAAGGAGGGGATGGCCTTATCCTATAGACTTTGGCCTTATGAAGATCATTTTTCGGAGCTCAGAAAGGATCTAGCATTACAATGATTCAAGGTTGACCAAGACAAATCTGAGCTTCAAAATGTTAATCTTGAACAGAATCATCTAGGATAGATATACAAGTTAATAGATATTTCCACCAAGGAATTGTTATCGGAGCATCCATAAGAGTCTGTCACCAACAAACACCTTAACCTTATGTCTTATGTAGGTGTTATAAAGGGTTAGGTAATAAGGTATTAGTTACTTATTTTTTAATAAATTTTTATAAATAAAATAATTATCACGTTAATTTTTTTATGATTTTATTTATTCTTTAAAATAAAATTAACTCTATAAATTTACATTTCTGTTAAAATGATACTTTTTAGAATTATATAAATTATTATATTAAACTATTGTTTTATTAAAAAATTTATAATAGTTTTTTATGAACTCTAATATCATTTATATATGGTGGTTAAATTTATTCCTTTTTTTACTCTATAAATAATTATGTATTCAGTTTGATAAGAATAATATTTTCATACGATAAAATTGTAATATTATTTTTAATTAAAGAATTTATTTTGATGAATTAATTTATTGTTGGAATAAATAATATTTCAATAAAATAATATTATTATATAATTTTTCTTAAATATAGAAGATCATATAAATTTTTTTAAGTAAAGCGTATCTTTTATTAAGGATTGGAAACTATTTGTGTCAAAACTAGTCAATTTTCAATAAATAATGGTTTTTATTATAAAATAGAAAATTCACATGTTTAAAAAATAATTTATATAATATTAATACTATATTTGGAATGAGGATGTCAAAATTATCCAATGGTAAATTTTTCAGCATTTTTTAGATAATTGTATTTTTGGTTAAAAATTTAATACCTTATACATATAGTCTGTTTTATGACATCATAAGGACCAAATAGTGATCTATTAATATACCCTTAATGGTATATTCTTCCAATATATGTATTAACATTAAAATAATGTGATTTTAAATTTGTTTTATCAATTTTACAATACCTTAGTGGATCCTCCAAAACATGTAAAATATATTATCATTTTAAAAGTATTTCCTATTGAGTGTGACTCAACTCCACATAAGAGAGCATAATATTCAAATATGTTAGGCATGTAGACTTATAAAATAGTTTCTTCTAATCCAATTTCAATATAATCAAGGGAAAAAACATGGAATAGATTCTGGTTTGGAGTATTTAATTCTATATATTCCAAAATCTATGTTATTGAAATACTAATGAATTTACCAATGATTTCCAATATTCCCCCAAAAAATATCCCAATTTACATCACTCAAAATCCTTGAATAAAGTCTCTACTATTCCCTCCTCTCACTATAATCCTCCCAAGGTAACCAAATTTCACAAGAATCCCATCCTTAAGCTGTTGAAGTCACCCACTCATGTAAGGGATTTCTTCTTTTCTAATTTTGTCCTACTATCTTTATGTTTTTATACCCTATTATTGTAAATTAAAAATGATGGTGTATGATATCTGACATATACCATACATATCTCCATATGTTTTAATTATTATATATCTCTTTATACCTCATTAATACCAACCATGTACACCTGTTTCCATGCCAAAAGTTTGTAAGACTTATTCCATTTCTCCTAATTCTTCAAGTTTCTTTATTATGTTACGACTTCTATTTCCAAATTCCATGTGTTGGAAAATGTAAATATATGACCTACATACATTTAATTTCATGTAAATATGATTATATAATCCTTTCTCCCTAATAAATTTTTTTATGAATTTCTATGCCACATCGTTATGCTGCCGAAATTGCTCTGTGATATTCCATGCCAAAATCTTCATGTAGTAAATTCTATGCCAATTTCTCTATCAAGGGTATTAAAATGTATGCACATATAAATATTTATTATATAGTTTCATAAATATATTCCACATTCCTTTATCATGGAATAAATTATAATGTTTAGTGATTCCATGTCATATGATCCATGTAGCACACTTATGCTTGAAATGAAATGTTTATAAAGGGTGCGCCCTGATATCGCTCCAATGCATTGGGTAATGTATAGAATCATGATACTATATGTTCAATGAGAGTTTAATCATGAAAATTCATGGGAATTGTCGTTTTACTCTAGATTATTCATGTGCAATAAGGGTTTAATCATGATAATCTATGTGCAATGATCCTTGTCTCATGCTAATATGATTTTATATGTTGTTTCCAAATTTCCATGTTATGATAATCAGGTTTTATCATGCTTCTTTGTTAATGTTTATTTCATGATCCATTGATATACCTATTTTCTAATATGTAATGTATTTTTCATCTTATTACTTCTTTACTCCCAAACATGGCTTTATAGCACACCATTTTCTTATATATGTTCTCAGGTAATCCCATGGAATGCTAAGTAAGAAAGAATATTGGGGTCATGTAAAAGAGGTTTCCAATAAATATATTGTATTTTATTTCATAATTTGTTATGTAATATTGCTAATTTCACAACACAATAGACCTCTTTTTCATTTCAGTTGTCTTATGTGAATATTTATATAATAATAAATGTTAAAATATGTAACAAAAAGATGTTTTCTTATATAATACCCCCTTATACCCACGTTGGGTGTCAGTCTTCTATCTATAGAGTTGATACACCCTCATATACAAGCTTAAATAATGTGTTGGTCAACCACTAGGAGTATTAAACCATTTTTTGGGGGGTTCAATCATTATGGGCAATACAAAAATTGTATATTATGATACATTTTATGTATATAATTTCATTGAGACATAACCAATATGCGATGTTCTGAAAATAATCATCATTCATAGATAGTTTTAAGAATAAATATATCTCTCTCCCTCCATCTCTAATTCAAATATTCCTATGAGAATATATATATATGACATATTTAATTATACCATATCAACATTCTTGGATGATAATATTTATTTATTATTCCAATTATTTTTATGTGTACCTTGGTTATCCTATTTTGTATTTATATACTCAGAATTGCATGATATTTTTTGTCACATGTCGGGATTTATGAATACACAATTCAATTTTATGTTGATATTGGCGAGGCTGGTGTTGGTGGAACATAGCAGTACACGGTGATTGTGTTATATAGTGATGTAATATTTTAGAGTTCTTGAGAAATTATTTGGACTAATTTGTTATTAGATTGGGACCAATATTTTTTTTCCAAAATTAGTTTACCCTTTTACCATTTAGATGTATTTACATAGCTACGTTCTGATAATTTTTTTATATTTTTACATAATTATTTCTTGATGGGTCAAGGGAATACTAATTATTCAACAAGGTTATGGTCTGATAATAGGTTTTTGTGTGTAAAGGTTCTTTAGGTTAGGGAATACAATTTCTGTGATATTTCTTCATAGAAATGGTTGTCTGCCCATGGGTATTGGATATGGTATTATGGAAACACAATCAGCTTACTTCTAGAATATTCATGGTCTTTAGGGGATTTTTCATGTCAGTAATCTTATTTGGTACTTGATCCTTTAAACTGAGTAACTGGTTTCCCTTTTATTACAAAAGCCATTTTATTCTCCTCTAAACTCATTTCCATTTATCTCATAACCAGTTTTGTACTCCCAAATTATTATTTCAACAGATAATTGATCAAAATTAAAATAAATTTTTTAACTAAATTTAATTATACATTAATACATCAAAACCATTAGGTTTCTCATACATAATAATCATGTCAAGGCATTTATTAATATATATAGTAATAATAAAGGAAGTAATATTAAACCATATTTCATATATTAACATCTTATTACAAAATATAATATAAATAGATACTTACAATTTCAGATTAATTGATTTAAAAAATAATTTAATGATAAAATAGATATAGATATATATATATATATGACCATATCCAATGGGATTGTAATATAAAAAAAATTATTATAATATGAAAAAATATAATTTTAATAGAATTATTATCCTGAAATGTCTAAAAAAATACAGAGATATTAACAAAAACTAAATCCACTATATTACTATTAAGATATAACTAAACTTCTACATCTTAATTGATCATTATTTTGAAAAAAGTATATGTATTTTATTATAATTATATAACTCTTTTTTTCTATATGATTTGTGAAATAATTCACAACAAAAAGAGGGACCCAAAAAATAGTGATTCTATTAAATTTTTTTAACTAAATTCAAAAATATCATGTAGATTATCCACCCTTATTGATTATATTTATCCATATAATTTATGGAATTCTCAATATCATAAAAAACTCATATTTTTACTCATGAAAACATCCTTACCCAATTTATAATTTCAATACTAAAGTATAATAGAGACATCCAGATCACAAATGAACTGAAAAATCCATGTAGTATTGGAATTTAAAAATTATATCAATATATTAAGGGTTTGTGTTTCAGATGTAATTTGACAATTTGTTTTCTTAAACTCAAATTTCCTTTCAAAAATACATGTCCAAATTCCAATGTATAGATATATTTTTTCATTCACTAACTTTAAATCATTAAAAATAAACATAAATTAAAATCAATAAAATAATTACTAAAGTATATATAATTTTTAAATTTAGGGATAAATCATCACATAATAACCAACTACTTGTTAAATAAAATTTAAACCAAGAAAAACAACTTTATCCTTTTAAAAAATAACAAATTTTTTTAATAAGGATATAAAAAATTATTAATTAAAACTACATATAATTAATGTATAATTTATACTTCAATGACATATATTGAATCATTTGTGAATATATTATTTATTACTCCATTAGAAGAATGTTCTTTAAATTTACATATATGTTTGAATTTATATTTTTATCCAGGTCATTTAAATAATTGTTAAATATATTTTAAAAAATATACTAGTTTAAATATTCCTCATATTCTAAAGCATCAATATTGATCACATTACATAATTATACATTATATATCAAATAGAAATACATATTAAAATAAAATAGTATCTATCATTTTGTTACTTAAACATCTAATTAACAAAACTCTATTTAGTAATGTAATTACCCCAAAAAATAATGTCAAACATATTTTTTTAATAGAAGTATCAATATCACAGTAAATATAAACATGATTCACTAGTCACCGATTTAACAAATAAATATTTTCATATCACATCATAGACTAAAATATATTAAATAAAATAATCATGGAATGTCATAAAATAATGAATACTAAACTTATCATTTTAACTATACCTAAATCGCGATTTAACAGAAACAAATCTACAAAACCAGCCATTTAAAAAAAATTAAAACATTGAAACTATAACACAACTATTTTAATGAATTTATTTATAAAATCATTATCCAAACAGAAAACATTTATATCATATCATTATAAATACAATATTAAATTCATATTAATATATAATGATTAAAAAGTAATCATGTTTAATTAATGTAGATTTATAAAATCTTGTAGGAAAAATATAATTTGGATCTATGGTCAATACATGCAATAGCCAATATTCCAAATCCTTTATTGATCCAAACAACACTATTTCTCTAAATACATAAAATATATTACTAGATGTGTATTTACATAAAACATGTATTTTCCAACATATTAAATATTAATTGAACAAACCATATATAAAACTCAATTGTATTTAGATTTATAATGGTTTCAAACATCATGAGAACCACACATTAAGAAAACATAGGTTCACAAAATAAGTCATTGGGACTCACAAATATTTGTGGATAAATTATTATATCAATTCTAATAATATGTCATAGAATAAAAATAAATTAATTATAAAAACGTTATCAATTAAATTATTTGATTTTAAAATCATATCAAATTAAATTATAATATATTTCCTATAAAACCATATAATAGATTTATTGGAAAGGGGAATTGTTTTTAAAACTACAGAGTTTTCCACTGAAAAATTCATTTTTTTAAACAACTAGTAGATAAAAATAACCTTGAAATTCTTTTGTGAATAAAATAATTCTATAAATATATCTGAATAACATATGTCAAAAAAAATTTAAATATCTAAAAATATATATATATTTCATTAAATTCAATTTTAAAAATTCAAAATATTCTAGCTCACCTTGATACCATGTTCAGAACCTTTTAGTTTTTTTTAAAACAAAATAGTTGAGCTAAATTGAAAAATATTATCCCATATGTCTTGTATAAAAATACGAATTAAATGACATGAATAATTTATAAAACCATATAAATTTAAATTATACCCACTGGTACAAACATATGATACATTATGAATATTTTATTAAAACCATTATTGTTATATTATTGAGTTAAATCATCATAAATCATTCCCACTAAGAAAATACCCTTAATATAAGAATTTATAAGAATGTCATTTTTCATTAAAAATATTTCAAAATAGAATAATGTAAAAAAAATTGTTATAGAAATATTAACAAAATTAAAATAAATTAAATTATTTTCAAAAATAAAATCATCATAATAAATCGATTAATTTATATAAAAATAGATGTTAAAGGATGTAATGAAACAACACACACCTTCAAGACATGAAACCCCAATTGGTCCACCATATGGTGAGACATAGAATAGAACCATGTGTATCATTTAAATTAAAGAAACACGAAATTAAAATAATAAATAATGGAATACCTATCAATGATACACAAATTTTCAAGACAATCCACATAAAATAGATGAAGAAGACAATACTAAACAAGTATCTGTGGGACCATTTGTCACCACCAAACAATCCCAAAATGAAGGTGATGAATAAAAATAGAACCCAACATGATACATGATTCCCTTACCTATACCTAAGTCTTGAGAGACATGTTCTATAATAGTAAAAAGTTAAAAGTAGGGTGTCAGCATAGATCCTAGCAAGATACCACCAATTAATCTATATATGTTCTAATGTTATTAATACACATGATATAGGTTTAAAAAATCCAATTTTTAAAAATGTTTCCAACGTGAATCCATTTAGTTAAAATTAATTTATCTATAATAAATGAATAACTATGTTCATGAAAACCATGATTATGTCAAATAAAAATGTAAATAATTTATGTCTAACTAGGGATATGTTATAATATAAGAATGTGAGAAAATATCCCTAAACTAATCCATCATGGGAGAAACATTGTATAAATGAAAAACCATTCCATTTGGGATCATTAATATTGGAATTCATACTAGAAAAAAAAATAAACCTAAATTTGGAATAATTTGGTTCTAATAAATATAGAGTCATGCCATAGTTAATCAATATAAAAAATCACACGTGGCATCACAAAATTTAATGTGACATGTCTATTTCCAACTGCACCCATGGTTCCCAATTTGATAATTTTGTAGAAACCTTTTCAAAATCAATAATAAAATTTAATAAAGCATTTTCATATCAAATAAAATGTATTTTCATAACCATATCACTTAAAATAAGTGTATCAATTTCCCAAAATTATTTTTCGAACTCAAAAAAATGATTTTAATTCTGAAACACCTAGTAATTTACCGTAACATATATAATTTAGAAAACTATTACATATTATATCAATAAACCTACCTCAATTGAATTGTCAAACTATCCTTATTCCACATCAGAGATTAGAAATTAACAGATATTACATTGAAATAAATGAAACGAAATTATTTATGAAATGATCAATACAAAACCCTAGTCAACCACAATCTGAATCATAAACACAAACAACCCAACTTCCTTGATTAGGGGAGACAATGATGTAGAAGGGACACTAACCAAGGATATGGGATGTAACATCCAATAGAGTCAATCTCTAGACAATAGATTCTAAATAGAGGTAGATAACCCAAAATAATAATAAATATCACTAAATCTCAATAGGTAGGTCCTCACACAGTATATTTAAAGTGTTATGAATACAACATATATAGAATATATTGACCCAATGAATTCATACCTGGAACATTTTTCATTTTAGAAATTCTATGAATTTTATTTACGCTGAAAACTTAATCACCTCTGGTTAAATGAAATAAATATAGACCCATTCACAACCTATAATTGTTTCAAAACAATTAAATTTTCACACTCTCAACAAGTCTAATAATATCATCCATTCAGTAGGATTTTGTCGTGTAACCCATCCATGATGTGAATATTTCCTCTAGATAGTGAAAAGTCATATTTCTTAAATAGATCCTCTAGACAATTCTTTGTGCTCTCCAAATTTGAGAACCACCATCCATTTAAATTTATGCATTTCTTTAATGAATCCTTTAATACATCAAATATAAGTTGCTAGAAATTAGTTCTATGTGAAATTTAAAGGATATATAACCCCGATAATATTAAAATACACATAATCGAAAATGAAAAACGAGAAATGGAGTAAAAAAATACTTAATGAAAGGGAACATGTTGTTACAATATCTAATTGATAAATAGTTTGTATCCCAAGAATCTCCACAATCTCCTGGACTCACAAAAAATTAATTAAACTACTTCCTTATTAATAATTCTTCCTCTCATATCTCCTGGATATCTAGTACTCATTTCTATAGTACAATGACTAAATTAATAACATAACCAGAAACACCATCCTTAAATGATTAATAATATGATATGGTTTCTCTACAATAGTGGTGTAGTATCATGATTAGAATCTTCCCATGTCATCCATTTTCACAAAGGGGACCACAAACCTCATTAAAAATAACCCTACGTACCCAACAAATAATGTCCCAATCTTTTTGAAAGTCTATGGAATCACTGATAACCAACCTCATACACTAGTGGACAATAGTGATGGTCCACATAATATTTATGAAGACATAGTTCCATAATCAATCTCTTCTAAATAAACGGTACAATTTATGTCATCTCCTAAATAATACCTCTCCCATACAAGTAGATATATCCCAACACTTCTTATCATAATGAAGATCTATATGGAAGCCCATACAAATCCTCATAGAGTGAAATATTTATCGTGGCCTAATATCTATTATTACAATAAAACAAGTCTATAAGAAAATTATTTTTGCAAGAGACACCAAAATCAAGAACCCATGCCTGAATAACTTCGTCAAATAATTTTATACCCCATTGAATATGTCCATCCCTATAAATATTATATTTTTTACTAAATTTCATGGGGGATCTCATTTCTTGCTATAATCCTTTCAAAAACATGGATGTGAATTTCAGGTTCCTGTCAAAAAATATTTTAATGGGAACGTTGAGAGGTATCATAGTCACATGGATATACAAGTTCACATATTGTTGCACATTCATCATCACCTTGATAGAGAGGAAACAATAAAATTTCCTTAGATGATCAAATGGTCAAAAAATGAATCCATCTAATTAGATTTACATGTTATATAAATAGTGAAAACTATTGATATATCATCCCATTTTAGTACTCGGATGGGTAAGTGATGCAATAAACTATTGGGTCTTAGGTCCTCCACCTCTAATCTAATTTACTAAAGACATCGTGATACAATATCTATAGTCAATCATTTCACCCCTCGCTACCCACACCGATGTCTAAATTCATATTATATAATTTTAGTAACTGGGTGTATAGAAATACAAGAAATAGTGTTCACTGTCAATATAATCATAAATCATAGAAAAATAATCATCAAACCTATTTTGGAAACACAACGTGCACTATGAGACCAAGACAAATCACCTGAAATCTCCACACTATAGAGGAATTTACAAATGATCTAGAATATATGGTTAGATATTTTCTTAATTAGAACCCACTTATAAAGCAATTATTTTACCTACAATGAAAAAAAAACATTATCATCAACTACTTCTACGTACCTGATCTTCTATGTTTACAACCTCTTACATGAATACTATTCCACTTATTCCATCACTGTATGTAATGATAATTTCTAGTCAAATGCATTAGTGATACCAATGAATTTCTCATGTTTAAAAGTTATATCAAAATTTTATTTATGGACAAACCATACTCAGCCTCCAAGTAACAATATCTTATCCATCTGAGTGAAAATACACCTCATAATCTTGTGGTCAATCCTACTATAAACCAATCCCTGTAGAGGTTGTGACATTATTTTTTAGTGCATGCATATTATCTACTAAATTAGGATTGTAGCCAGGTTTGTCGTTATAATAATCACATAACATACAATATATTTTGGGTACTACCATTCTCCCCTTCATCAGGTCACTCCCCAAACCCATTCCAGAAGCATCGTTGAAAACATAATAACCTAAAAGAGGATTCATTATAATCAAAATTTTATCCAATGTAAATACCACATTACATTTTTCAAAATTTATCAGGAATTTTTCATTCCACTAAAACATTAAATTGTGAAAACATAATTTTTTCATTAGGGATTAAGTCAGAGATAATTATTGAACAACCCTCATGTAATAATCACATATCCATTGGAATATTTGAATTCCCAAAATATTTATAGGACACTCTAAGGACATCATATCTTATACATTTTCAGGGTTCACTAATATACCCCTTTCTATTATCTAATTCCCAAAAAAAATTATTTATATAATCTAGAACACTCTTTTTTAATGAAAACTAAACTAGATAATTACCATAAAATTTCAATGATTTATATCTAAATGGTCAATGTTCTATTCATATGAGTGAGATTGAACACAAATCGCATCCAATAACATCAAAAAACACTATAAAAAATGAAATTTCTTGATCAGAAATTCAATAAACATCATATGATGAGTACTCAGACTGAATTGTAGAACTAGGAACAAAATAATCACATATCTTCTTTGAAATTAAGTCTTAGATATACCAACTTTTTATTATCTCAACTATTGGTAACCAGGAAGAAGTTAAATAATTTAAAAATAATGAATCCCTCTAAGATGATAGATGAAATCACACACCCTTGGAATATGATGTTTTTGAATGAAAATAACCTTATTTAAAATTCAATAATTAATAAAATCACTATAGATCCAACATGCCTTCTATTTAAATGGAACAAGTGAAGACCATAGTGATATACTTGGAAAATAAATTCCTTTTCTTTGAAATATCCATGATGGACCTTCAGTTAATCCAACTCGGTAGGATCTATATTATATATAGGTAGAAAAATTTTAACCTTACTAGGTTGATGGTCTATGTTAAACACAAACTCTATCTATGTACAAAAACCATAATAATAAATCATAAAGTCCTTAGGGAACACATAGAACACCATTGGAAGTTTAAAACTAAGAAAAGAATCAAATGAAGATAGGAACAATTCTAAAAATAGATATGACGTATCCCCAACATAAGGAACAATTGGACCCACTCTCCACGAATTAGAATCACAATCACATAGAAAAATATAAGAGATTACATCCATATATACAAACTAAAATATAAAGTGATTTAAATACAGTTGTTTCTTAATACTGCTGATCTATCCATCCAAATTATTAGGTTGATGATATTAAATTGAGTCACCAAGAAGCCAAAATCCACCATATGCATTTCTATCTTCAATTTACATACTGGAAACATGAAACATTTTTCATACCTATTTACTTAGGGAATGGAAATATCTAACAATAATGACATAAGAAATAACAAAATACCAACATTTCATCCAACATTGATGATATAAAATAATGAGTAGAACCTGAATTGAAAGATGATAAGACCATAGATGTTGAAAAAAAACGTGTACCTACAACCACAAACAGTCCTATATCAGATTCATCTTCTGCGTACTCCACCTCATAAAGACATATGATATCATATCCTTAGCTAGAATTACTAGCCATATTAAAAATCCTTTTAGCCTAACGATAATAATCACCACCCTGGAAGAATTGGTGAAAAATTGAGACCCTTGTTAAGATTGGAACCCTCATTATTGCCATCATACATCATTTCTCCAAATTGACATTGATGACCAGATTGTATAAAATGATGAAAATTCATTGCTGCCTCCAAGAATTTTTTTTAATGACCATACCATCCAGTTTAATATAAAACAACCATATATATATCAAGATGAATAGATTTAATCTATTCCTGAGGAAAAATAGCTACCTTTTTAATTCCTTTTCTAGATTAAAGATACACCATGGATAATAATAATATCAATTAAAACTACTACCAAACATGGTTTTCAATTTATTTTAGCCCCTATAAAATATTCCTTATCCACTCCCTCTATAATGGATTAAAGGATCAAGGGAATCAATATTGACATAATATGATCCCTCAAACCCAAATCAATCCATTGATCCTTTTGGTAATATTTTGTGGGTAGATCTGGTTCTAAGTGAAACAACCCAAAAAAGGGTGTAAATACTCTATAATAATATTCTCTACTTACCTTAACATTAAAAACTATTAAATATTTAACCCTAATAATATATTAGGAAAAAACATCTTGGTGAGTATTTTTATAAATGAATCCAAGGTGAAAAACACTTGAATCATAACTTTCACAATAACGTCAAACCAAATCCCACTCAATCCATCAAACATGTATGGGGATACCCCAAATTAGAGTCCTAAATTGTCTTTAAAAATATGAATATACTCTCAAAATTCACAATAAACTCATCAATAAATTGATTTCATTTTTATCAATACAATGCTGGTGAAAACTAAATTTAAATTTTGATTCATGATCCACATCTCAAACTAGGTTCACAAAACCATCTGGAACCCGAGTCTAAATAGTGTGTGTTATAGCTTATACCAAATAAGGGTACATAGAAGGATTCTCATATGGAACCTTCCACATAGTATCCTCACTTGTAATTGGAAGTTCTATTTTAAGAGTCTTATTATATTAACCATAAGAAAAAAAACTAATTTGTTATGAGCATATTCCGAAATCATAGTACCAACATCTGGTTTCCATAGAAATCAATTAATGAAAAATGATATTAATGAAATTATGAACTCTTTTATAAAATTCTAAAAAAATATTTAATACTCCCATTTATGTAAACATAATATATAGTTCATTAAAAAATTAAAAACTATCAATTATAATGAGTAAAAAATATTTTTGACCACAAATGGTAACATGGATTCAAATAGGAATCTGACCTGGCCAAGACCCTTTTTGAACATAATAAAGAAATTATAATGGACCGAACTACAGTCTAGAGTGACACTGAAACATACCAAGTATGTTTGAAAAACACTTCATGATGGGTATTCCCATCGATATAAATTTTTAATGATCAATACTAGTTCGAATTTTCATGCCACCCTGAATGGTCAACCATGTAATGATATATTGGAATGAACCACAAGTATCGAGTAAAATAAAAACCATAAAATTATAATATAGAATAATAAAATTCATATACAAGATACAATAAAAATAAAGAAAAATAAGTCAAATCTGAAAGATAAAATACACTATAATAGACATGTCTCTATGTGACTGTCCATCACCAACAAATAATCCCACTATGCAGGGGACAGATGAAAAGAGAACAAGTAATGAGAAATGATTCCCTTCCCTTCATCATGGTCATTTATAAAAAATTTCTACAACCTCACAATGGAAGGAATAATGGTTTGATCATAGGTTCCAATATAATTCCACCAAATAATATATATAAGTTATAATAACAATAATGTAAAAATTCTAAATATAAAACAAACTTATATTTATGAAGAATTTTTTTAAATGAACTGATTATTTATGGACTGTATGAATTTACATAATTTCATAACCATGTTGAAAAATTAGGAATATTTCAAATATAAATGGAGATTAGGTAAAAACAATCATGGATACACCATTACACAGTCATGTGAGAAAATACCAATGAACTAATCTATCGTGAGATAAACTAGGTATAAAATTCAAAGTACACCATTTAGGATCTATCCTATGTGAATATTTACGAGACATAAAAGAATAATAAACATGGAATAAGTTGGTTCTAAATAATATTATATAATTCATTAGTATTTTGATATCAATAATACATTATTGGTGTCATGAAAACAAAAGTTACATTTCTATTTATTGATTCACACAAAGGTCCCAATGTTCTAGGAATTCCCAAAACATATCAAATTCTATGCATAAATTTAGTAAAAACTTTTCATAACAAATAAAATACATTTTTAAATACCAATGTCAAAATATTTTTGAATTCATTGAATAAAAACGTTTAAAATGTAAAAACATTGAACTTCATTCACTAACCTCAATGAATTGACAGGTATATTTAGAAACTCAAGGATTAGAACCACTTGTAAATATTAAACTAACTCAATAAAAATGGAATCCTATCATCATTTAATAGTGTAGATTAGAATCCAAAAGATTATCTTTTTAATGACTTGGAATTAATGAAAACTACAAAGTATCAATTGAAAACTACATCTGGCCACAAATTGAATCACTAACTCAACATATGATACTTCCACGACAAGATATAACGATGAATCAAGAACACCAATTACCATGGATATGTAATTGAATATCCACAGTATTAAAATAATAAAGGGAGTGATCCTAATAGAGGAGATAACCCCAAATCTCCAAAATAATCACTATAGCTTGAGAGAGAAGCATGTGCATCAAATAACAGAAAATGGTTATGTGTAAAAATTTGTTAATCCTAACGAAATCAAATAATTAATTTAATTAACCCCATTCATATATTTAATTACATGAATTTCAAGTTCACTAGAAATTGTTTTACATTGGTTTAATATAAATCATGATCGACCCATTCATTATTTTTAATGTTTTCATATTATGTAAATTATCTCAAACTGTAAAAGACTCATGACATAATCCATGCAAAATGTTGACATCATGTAACAGATTCATGATGTGAATATGTCCACATGGAAGTGTAATGTTTGGTTTCGGATAAGAAATTCCCTAATCTAATTCAGGAAGCTCTATGAACCCCAGAACCACCCTCTAATTCTATTTACATATTTATACTCACACTATACTAATTAAAAAAATACAACTCTAAAATTTCGGTCAATATCACTAAAAAAGGTTCTCCATCCCAAAGTTTAACACCAAAATACAATTAAATATTTTCATGTTAGAATAAAAATTATTTTGTCTCTCCATATAGGAAGCACCATATAATGTATACACTACAAAATACTCTAAGGTAGCTTGTGTCACACACAAGTCCATGTTTTACCACCTTTTAATAGAACACATATTTTAAAATTAAATTTTGTAAATTTTATAAATTTTCCATTTCAAAATAAAAAACATTTTTTAATTTGGATTTTCAAAATTAACTTAGGTTAATTTTTGGTATTTTTTTGAGAGGATTCATTTTTTATTAATTTTTAAAAAAACTAAATTTTTGTTAAAAAAATACCTTTTTTAAAAATGATTATTAATGTTAAATTATATATTAGGTTGAGTTTGACGAAAAAATTTGTTAATTGTACATATATTATCGTCAATCATAATTTTCCCACTTATGTGTACAGAATTTTAAATAATGGAAATAAACTGTTGTAATACGTAAAATAATTGTGTTCTAATAATATCCACTATACTCTTTCCAAAACTTTTATGTAAAGTGATTAAAATTAATTATACTGATTATGGAAAGGTTAATCTCGATAAGTGACTAAAAATTATTTTCAAGGACCAAAATGTCCTAGAAACTTGTCCAAAATCAATTTTATTCAAACAAATTGACCATATCCCCCAAATGGTATGAATTATATGCATTATTGGGATATTATTAAATAGAAGTTCTCTATATTATAAAATATTTAAGGAAAAAGAAAGAACGGAAGTTTCTTTTCCTTTAACATTTATAAAACATTAATAAATGTACAAAAAAATTAATTGTAGTTTATAATTATCATTTTTAAAGGTAAACATGATATTCTTATGATAATAATTTATCGATAATTTATATATATAGTTTAGTTACAAAAAATTATTATGAAATTCCAAAGTAGAAATTATTTTGACAATAACTAACTAAAATAAATGACAATATAAATATTAAAAGTGATGTGAATTGATTAAATTATTATAATAATTATTATTTTTAATGTTAATATACCATTTTACATAACATTAAAATAAAAATATTTTAATTTTATTATTGTTATGATATTTTAAAATTATATTTAAATAAATAATATCAAAATTTACATTATTGTTATTTTATAATAAATGATATTTTATTACATTATTAATAATAATAATAAATACCAAATTATTTGATGTGTTTATATTCTAATAAATTATAATTATGTTCTACTAATGGGTCAATTTATCTTTTATAATTAACATATTGAGCCATATATCGTAAAATGTCTTTGGAATTGTCTCGGTTTAAGTAGTGTTTTAGCACGTCACATGCACTTGTTTTAAAATTAGATTCCAAAAATCCTAGGATTTTAATTTTATAAATTACATATGATACTAATAATTCATTTTAACCTTATTTTATATTAAATATCTCATTGTTTTACCATTAATGGTCAAATTAATTAGATAATAAAACTAGATTCTTTAATAAAAACCAAAATGATAAAATTAGGGATTCATAAATGTTAAGGAACCAAATTTTTTAAATTATAATATTTTTCTATTTTTGGGTTGTTAATATAACATTAATCTCATTTCTTCCTCTATTATTCCATTTGTATAGAACTTTAGGTAGGATATACATCCCATTATTGAGTACCTTTTTGTATTTACAAGATTGCCACTCCCCTCCCCAATAATAATGAAATCACTCAACCCCTTCCTCACATATCTCAATCCATGTTGAATCATAAAAAATATACCAAAATTTTCTCAAAAATCGCATCCCCTAGAATAGGAAAACCCTTTTTGGGATGTAATCAATCTATGTAACCCTATTGGTACAAACCTAAAGGAGTTTCCCAATTATGTGGTTACATCTTCTCCCAAGATGTCTAGTTTCATTTACATTATCCAATCCCTCAAATATTATTATTTATTAATTTTTTAACAATAAATGGATCTAAAATATTATATGAAGTTTTTATGAAAATATTTATACCTACACTTACACAATGGTCTATAAAATCGGTAATGAAAATACTTTTTCTCTGTATGGAGAACTATTGTCTCACTAAATGAAAATTCTTCATTTGTTCCATTATAACATCTCATCGGGGTCATTATGATAAAAACTATGTTCGAACATGATATATATGATATCTATTGTTTAGTTACACTTATTTAATCCTTTTACAATACATAACATCAACAATTTTATTTTTTTGTCAATATAATAACAACGTTTGAGGAAGTGTGGACTACTGCCCCCACGAAGCGATTTGATTCTTTCACACTATACGTGGAACATAATGAAGAATAATTTTAATAATAATATATGAAATATTATATATATATATGGTAGATTACTTATTATATACATGTATATACATACAATTTACATGTCATTATTTTAAAACATGATAATGAAATGAAGGTAGCGTTCAAGTGTACATACGAACTACTGTCTCCATGAATAGTTCATTTAATTTCCTATCTCGAAACATTATAGATTATTGTAAATACATATATAATGATTAAATGTGATATTTAATTCCTGGTTTAAATTATCTAGATGAGGAAACCATCATCTAATTAATTATAACAACATGTAAACTTTTAAAATGTACTCGAGAAAAATATGAAATTAACACTCAAAATAGTGAATTTAATTATTGTTGGTTAAAAATGGATAATGAGATATAATAAGAAGTTAATTAATGATATTATAAAAATTATTATGTTTTTTTATTTTACTGAAATATTTTAAACTACTATACATATGAATAAAGAACGCACAACCAAGGGAATGTTAATGTTATAGATTTAACCTCAATATACATTCTCTTGAGACATATTTTAGTTAATCACCAACTTAATTTTTTTGGTGTAAATAATGTCTAATTACATGTTATATCATGAATATTTATATATGCATATGATATTTTATGATTCATTTTTTTCGTGGGGAATTATGTTTTAAATGATTCAATTTAGTGTTGGACACATCAGAATGTTTAAATATTATTTTTCCTCAAAAATGTTTAAGTGCCAACAAACCATGTTGTTACCTGTTCTCATATGTGATATTATTGATAAATCCATTTTATATATTAAATATTGATATTTTATTAGGTGTATTATTTAATTTATGTTTGAAACATTCATTGGACATTAAATTCATGAGTTTGAAAATATTTATTGTAAGATATACTAGTTGGGGACTGGTTATTGAATCCACCTAAATACATTAGTATTATAATGAGATAGAATAGTTGTCCAAAATTTATGGGTTTCTTCCTAATATCTAAAATGTCTTATGAATTGTATCAATGGTACACATTCCATGTAAATAGGAATTAAGGTGTCCAATAATTAAGTATTTTCTCATTATTGTTTCAGTTATTACCCCTCCACAAGATTTTTCATCGACATATCTATGGATATATATGATAATATGTTCATTGATTAAAAGGAATTTGTTTTATTTTATTACTTTTCCATGTTTAATATTACATATCTAGTTATTTTAATATAAATTTTTATTAGTTATTAACATTTAAATATAAATTTCTTCTCATTAACAGATTATTAACTTTTATTTATTTACCCTTACTGAGAAATTGAGCTCTCCCTTATTATGATTAATTTCATTAGGTGATGAAGTATAAGTATTTGAATTAGAATGAATTGATGCAGTTTATTTTATTTTATTATTTTTCATTTTTATATTATCTATGATTTATTTTATTTTTAGAATCATAAATGTATTCTGGATTTACAAGAATATAAAAGTGATCAGTCATTCAATATGTGATTCCTTGTTATCATGCTAATGTAATAAAATAATGTATCGGCTCTAAGATTTTGGGTTTAGGGAAATGTAGTTTGTATGTGAGTATTTTTAGAGCCATCCATGGAATATATCGTTCAACAAATAGATTAGGGAGAAACCACATAAGTTTGAAATTGAGGATAGGTATACAATAATATCATAGGGTTTTGTTAAGGTAGTGATTATATGGGGATTCCGATAAATAAATCCCTTTGTGGATACATCAAGTCACTGTGGACTTGGAAAATATGTACCTATGGTAACAAATCCAAGAATGTAACCTAGGATTGGGTCAAGGAAATATTTACTTTTAAATCCATTATAATATTAGGTAAAAAATCTAACAAGGTGTCATATGCCTGACTCAGGATAACATGGTACATGATAGTGGGCCTTACTACACACCTGGTTTGACACTCCTAGGGGATATCCCTTGGATAACATATATTTACATTACGTATCCTTATGAGGTATTTAAATGTAATAACTTCCCCAAAGAAACCATGTTTATGATTACAATGATAATACACCTAAATATATAATTTTATGTCACATATTTTTATAGTTTCGATATTATTCATTATTGTTAAATCTGATGGATACCCATTTTCTTGGATACTCCTCCAGTCCTCTTCTCTCTCCCTCCTTTTGATGTTTCGATAGTATCCTTTTAGTGATTTCTCCTTCTCCGGATTATTCAGCCTCTTATTTCAAAGTACACGAATTTCATTTTAGTTTCCCTTCTTCTCAATGAACCCTCTTCTCTAGGGTTCCCTTCTTCTAGGATCAGGCTATCCATTTCCTTTTTATTCTTCCCTCCAGTTCATCATCCAGGGCCCACTAGTTTGGTATGTCCCCCCTCTCCCACATTGTTCTATTGGTTTGGCCCGACACACATGACCCCATATTGGTTTTCTATTTGGGTGTTTCATAAGGGTTTGGGATTATATGGATTGGATAAATGGTGTTTAGACCTTCATGTTTAGTGTTTTCTTCCCTAGTTTTCTCTCTTTCATTTTATTGTTTCACGCGACTTTTCTCTTAGGGTTTCATTCATTATATCCCCATTTTTTGTTCCATGATGGTTCCTTCTTCTGAGGATTCTCTTTAAGGTCTCAGTTCACATGATATATTTTCTTACCACTTGATCCTTTTCTTCGAGACCACTTTTAGGTCTGGTGAGATGGAATGTAGGGTGTCATTGGAGGTACTGATCAAGTGTGAGTGGGTGTTCCTTGAGACTATCATTACCTTATTATTACTATTCAATTTTCATTATATGGATTTCATCATCAATAATGTTTGAGGTTATGATGTGATGTTTCTTCTTGTCATTGAATGGTGCTACTATTCACATCATAGCTTTTGAGGTGGTGGTTTCTTGGTTGCCTTTGATTGCATGTGGTTGAAGACTATGGTGATACATTTTTTAGGTGGATCGTTGGTATTGGTCAGTTCATGACAGTGATGGTGGGTTCTGTTATAAATCTCTGATATTGTCAGTGTTTTTCTAGTTTGGTGATGAGGTGACCAAAACATCAGAGAGTTTTGACCATGTTGACTACTAACATGCTTATATTTTTTATGACTTTGGTTGATCAAAATATTGAAAACGATGATGGTGACATGTTTCGGTGTCTCGACATCAACGATGATGACTTCTATATGATGATGATAGTATCTGGTGGATTCACTCAATGGTTACTATAACGTCCCAACCATAATCATGTATACACCATTTTTAATTTATTGTGGCCTAATTAATTAAGCAACTGGGGAGTGTGCCTACGCACCTCGCAGCAGGTCCCGGGTATCTTTTTAATTAATTTAATTAATTGCAGTCTTTTCATGAAAAATGCAATGTCTCACCTTATCATGATGTTCAGGTTTAAATAATAGAGTGATGATTGAAAAATAATAATAATAGATTTAAAGATAATTTATAAGGGATAAATAAATAATGAAATGAAATTTTAAAATAAAATAGAAATGGGGCTACGAGTAAAATAATAAAAATTAAAAGGGGGGATTCCCATTTTAAATTATTTTTATGATTTATTTCCCTTCAATACTTTTATTTTATTTTATTATTTTCATTTATTTACTTTTTTCCTTATATTTTATTTTTAATTTATATTTATTTCTTTTATTTTCATTCTTTTCTTCTTTTTCTCATCTCCTCTCTCCGTCTCACTTCACTGAGGTCACACCCCTCCTCTCCCCTAGGTGGCGCACCAACCAACAGGCCCTTCAGAAGGGTGTTTCTCCTCCGTCTGATGTCTGATTCCTTCACTGTCAGGTGCAAAGTAAAGCTTCTAAAAATTCTATCTTTTCTCATTTAGGATCATGCATTTTCATTGGGTAATCTACGCATAGTTTTTTATGGATGTTTTTTAACCTATTTGGGGGTTTTTCTAAAATCCTCAATTTCATCTGTTTTAGGTCAAATAAAATCCTACTGCAAATCATAATGTAATCTTACACTACAAGGTAGGGTTCCTACACACATTCTGTCCATTACATTGTGGTTTATAATAATGTATCATTGTGTTGTTAGTCGGTGCCTACCATCTTTGAGGAATTTTAACAAATTTAATTACCTTAATTGTTCTGCCTAATTGGGGTAGCCTTAATCACCATATATGAATTTTTTTGAATTGTTGCAACAAGATTGGACACCCCTTTGGTCATTCTAACATTGTCGGTGTATTTTTTCGTTAGCTAGTTTATTAATTTAATTAAAAATAGGTATAGCTCAGCCCCTTTTTATTGTTTTATAATTAAATAAATTTTTTCTTGAATTGTTGCAACAAAGTAGGATACCCCTTTGGGCGTACCGACATGGTCGGTGTAATCGTATGTTATCTCGGTTTATTGTTTAATTTATTTCATGTGATGCGAAGCCCCTTTTAATTTTTATTTGAACATGAACTTGAATTATTGTATCATTTTAACTTGTTTTGCTGAAATGTTTATTATTTAAATGTGAAATATCTACTGAGGATGATATGATATGTATATTTCCTTGCAAGTTGTTATGTTGTACTATTAAATTTATGCCTTGTCATGCATGGGTGTATCTGGTTAGTTTACAAGCTGCGACCTTATTTGATGATGATGTCATATTTGCTACTGTGAAAATATTAATTAAATTTAGGGTGCGGAAAAGAGGTGGTTCCCGTATTAAGGGCCACTATTAGATCCTCATTTCCTGACGGGTTACCTCTATGGGCCAGGGGTCAATGTCATTGGCTTGGCTGGACTGAGACTTCCATGTGCTTTCTAATACTTTTGAGTGATACTGGTTCCAAAAGGGCCCATCGGGACGGATCCGTTGGTAGTGTGGCTATGCCAGCCTCGGATGACACCTGACCCCTTTTTTTGAGATCAGGATGGACTGATGGTAATTCCATGCCTCGGGCGATACTTGTTCTTTCGAAAGATTGCCTTGGACAGGCTCGGTGGTTTTTGGATAAATCGGAGGATGTTTTGTCGAGATACCTTCAGTATGGGATCGAACTCCCACTCTCAACTTGAAACATAAATAATGATGCACATAACCTTTATGTTATTGCTATGTGAGTCTCTTGAGATTTTACATATTCTTCTGATATGTGAAAGTGCAGCTGGTTGATATTGAACATAGACCCCAAGTTAAAGCACAATCTTGGGTTATGTTTTTCCCTTGATTTACCTTGATTTTAGGGTTATATATTTATATCTGTGTGTGCGTGTGTGTTCATGAATTTTTCGGATAGGTACACTTTTAGACTACCATCTAAGGCTGAAGCAGGTGACTAGGCACATGTGTCATTTGGGACCAGGGCCAACTCGTTTATTTCATTTCACTTAAATTAATTTATTTTAAATGATTATTTAATGGCGCACTACATTTTTTATTTTTGCACAAAATGGAATGGTTTAGACACTCTGGGTGCCGACCTACATGGATTTAACCTCACACCCAGATCGGGTGACTTGGACACTCGAGTAGATTACATGCTCGCAGGTATTGAAAAAGGGAAGCATGCTACTTCTATTGCTTGACAGTTCATTACTGGTTTGGATGGAGACTAGGGCAGAGGACTGGTCCTTGCCCATGATGCAGTTTCTCCTTTGTGTCTTTACTTTTAGTTGACTCTATGTTTGAGTTCTGTTTTGTTTACTTCCTTTTTACACCTACATCATGGAATGAAATCTTTTTGTGAGCTTCCACACATGACCATTATCTTTCAGTTGTACTATTTACATTTCATCTACTGCAGTTTATTTATTCACATGCTTCTATTATTTATTAATTGTTTCTATTTACTTCTGATATGATATTATCTATTACTTATGACAATATAGTCTCCCCAATGTAAAAAAAGGGCCCTCTCTTTTAGTCAGAAGACTTTGGAGTTCAGGGAGATGTGCTTTAGGTTATGTGACCCAGTGGTCTGGCCGTCATCTTAGAGGTGAGCCTGGTCGGGACGTTAAAAAGATTTATTAGAGGTGGTTTTTTCTTTTTTCTTACAGTTTGGGTTAGATAGGAGATTAGGATATAGGGATTTGGGATGTACTCTATGCTTGTACGTAGCTAACCCATTTACTGGGGAAAAATCAAATTCCTAGGTTGGGATTTCAGTTATTGATTTTTTCTGTTACTATTGATATGATTACACATTTGTTGACTCACTTGAATTAAGTTTCTATTGTGCAAGTATTATTGAAATAATGGGTTTACCATTGCAACTCAATGACATGAGGGAAAAACATACCTAGCATCATAATAGTCACTATTGAATTTAAATTCCATGCATATTGCCATGCCATATCTGCTTTATCATGAATTTTCCTGTTTCATGTGAGTGTTGTTGTGCCTTGTGGTAAAATGTTGAAATACTTTTTTTAGATATAAATTTTTGATTGTCTATTATATGTTAGTCGGACATAACCTTGGAATGGACTGTATAACTATTTAGTAATCCTCTCTTGTTTTCTCTTCCATTTTGAAACCCATCCTTTGAGGCGTGTTGTCTGTTGTTTAGTGCGTAGAGGCAAGCTATGTACCTAACCTATTTTGTGCCTTAATTTTATTCTAATATACTTTAATCCATGTATAAAAGTGTGTGTTTGGTTTTTATGGAAAAATTCCACCATGATGTTTTCATGCTATGCCTCAGGAGAGTGGCAATGAGCACATTCTAGAGATGGTGTGTCCTGAACCATGAGTGGTTCCTCTCATAGAGCCTCCTATGGTACTACCTCTGGTTAATCTTCAGAGGGACCCTGAAGATCATTTCTGTGATAGTCTCCTCTGGTTTATGCAGTGAGTTTAGAATATCCCCACACCCGCCCTATCAATGGCAGTCCATATGCGGGACTTTCAACAGTAGCACCCTCACACATTCTCGGGGGGTGGCGGTCCTCATGCTACAGAGTCATGGATAGAATCTATAAGGTCTATCTTCAACCAACTTGAGATGCTTCAAGAGAAAAGGGTCAATCTTTCAGTCTACATGCTCCGTGACTCTGCCGAGTGCTGGTGAGACATTGTTTCTTAGGCTGAGCAGACCAATCGCACGGCTTGGTCCAATTTCCAAGAATCCATCTACAATCACTTTTTCAAAAAGATTGTATGTGATGATCGTGTTTGGTAGCTCCTACATCATCAATAGGACTCTATGAATGTGTTAGAGAATTCTACTCTTTTAACATTACTTCAGTGTTTTTCCCCATCTCTAACTGGTGAGGCGCAAACTACTGTGAGGAGTTTTGAGGATAGACATGAGTATACTCTCCGCCCATAGGTGAACGTCTTCCATTTGACCACTATTACTGAGATCATGAACTAGGGTCTAATTTTAGGGAGAAATGTTTGGGAAGCTAAACCAGTGAGCCATGGTAGTTCTATTTCGGGAAAGGGTCATGGCTCTTCTGGCAGTAGTAAACGCTGTTTTGAAATTGCACATGGGGGAAATCCTAGACAAACAACATGTCTTGATAGATCTTTCACATGTTATCAGTGTGGTAGGGATGGTTACAAGAAGCCACATTGCATGAGGGATATAAAGGAATTCCGAGCTTATTGCAGGATGGGTCACCTTCAGAGTTTCTATCATTCCTTCTCTTCAGCTTCTAGTGGTAGAGGATCAGCACCTGCACCTTTGTCAGGTATGGGATCAATGACTCAACAAGGCCAGAGGTTCTTTTTACACCAGTCAATCAGGACGAGGTAATGGTTGAGGTCATGGTTGAGGAAATCAAGTTATTGATAATCAGCGTTAGCAAAGTGGACCTACTAAGGCCAACACGGAAGCATATCAGGGTCGTGGATCAGGTGTCATGTATGCAGTGCAATCAGCACCATAGGAGCAAAGTGTTGGGGCATATACAATTAGAGGTACCGTCCTAGTAGATTATACTTTAGTCTATGATATTTCTGATACAGATGCATCACTATCCTATATATCTACCATTGTTGTTGAGAGTCTGGGTTTTCTAATGGAGTATAATTGCAGCATCATTTCTCTCGACACTCCTCTTGGGGTGAGAGCAGAAGGCATACCCCAGTGCCAAGAGTTCCCCCTCGAGATTGGAAGGTACCATTTTGTTTGGAATTTATATCTCATTTATATGTCTGGCATCGATGTCAATCATGGTATGAACTATCTCACTCTTTATCATGATCAAGTGAATTGATATCACCATCAGGTGTCCTTCACATCCCCTGAGGGCAACACATTCCATTACAAGGGAGAATGGGATATGCAGGTAGACTGAGCTAAGCCTAAATATGTAGGGTTGGGAAGAGTAACAGTTCAGTTGGGAAGTCTCATCATGAGTGATTAGGGAACACATCTAGTTTAATTTCCTCTAGTGGTGGAACTTTTTAGGGATATCTTACCTAATGATTTCTCTGGATTAACTCCTATAAGGGACGTGGAGTACACTATCGAACTCATACCTAGTGCGGCATCGATGTCTATTCCTCCCAATAGGATGGCACCAACAGTACTACAGGAACTCAACAATCAACTTGAAGACCTTGAGGGTAAGGGTTTCATCAGAACTAGAACATCACTTTGGGGTTCACCTGTCCTTTTTTCATGATGGAAGACGGTACTCTAAGGTTATGTGTGGATTATCATCGACTCAACCAACTCATGGTATAGAATTGATATCTATTGCCTCGTATAGAAGATATACATGACCAGATTCAGGGAGAAACTATTTTCTATAAGATTAATCTGAGGTCAGGATATCACCAGGTGCATGTGCAACTATCTAACATACCATGTATGACATTTCGAAGCAGGTATGACTTGCACGAGTATCTGGTTATGCCATTTGTCCTCACAAATGCGCCAATAGTTTTCATGGCTCTGATGAACTAGGTTTAACATCCGTATCTTGATTCCTTGTGGTAGTCCCTGTGGATGACATCTTAGTGTATTTGTATTCCATACACCACTCTGAAACCCATCTTGAGATCGTGAAGAGTACACTGAGAGAGGACCAAATATACGCTAAGCTCAGTAAATGACACTTCTGGATTGATAATGTACACATCTTGGGTCATATTATATCTGAAGCAGGTGTAGTAGTTGACCTAGAAAAAGTGAGAGATGTGGTTTCATGGGAGCAGCCTAAGAGTGTCTTCAATATCCACAGCTTCTTACGGCTTGCTGCCTATTACAGTCAATTCATCCAGGATTTCTCCCACTTAGTATTTCTTCATACAGCCCTAACTGAGAATGTTTTACAGTTCATCTTGTCAGAAGTTTGTGAAAAAATTCTTTTAAAGAATTAAAAAACAATACTAACCTCAGCCCTAATCCTGATTCTGCCTGAACCCGGTAATATCTATACAATTTATTGTGATGCATCAGGAATTTTACATGGTGCAGTCGTGATGCAGGGTGATTGTGTCGTGTATTATGGATCCCGCCAGCTGAGCCCTCACAAGTGGAATTATCCTATACACAACCTTGAGTTGGTGGCTGTGGTTCATGCTCCACGCTATTGGAGACACTATTTTTTGGGTGTTATATTCGTTGTTTACATGGATCATAAATTCTTGAAATATATATCCACTCAATGAGAGATGAACATAAGAAAACGAAGGTGGGTCAAATACTTGCTAACATTTGACATTGAGCGTTCTTATACCCCTAGTAAGGGTAATGTTGTGGAGGACTCTTTAAGCCGCAAGACATAGAATCAGGCCGTGTAGGTATCTAGTAGTGAGTTATTGATGACACCCTTGTTTTTAGAGATGCATATAGAGGTTATGGAGTAGAGTAGACAACCGGTTCTAGTAGCTCTCAGAGTTACGTCCTATCTTCTGGAAAATGTTCATAGGGAATAGTTGACTGATCCTGAGGGTCTCATTTTGAGGGAAAGTTTTATAGGAGGGAACCCACCTCCTATTTTTGTATTTGATAGCTGTTAAACTCTCCTTTATCATGGTCGTGTATGGGTACCTTAAGGTATACAGGAAGAACTGATAAAGGAATCTCACACCTCTATTTGGGCATTTTGCCCTGGCCTGACCAAGTTGAATTGAGGCATGTGTCGATAGCATTGGCAGCCTGGTATCAAAAATAAGATAGTAGGTTTCATCACTCTATGCTCCTCCTACCAATAGTTGAAGGAAAATCACCACCGTCCTACTAGACTCCTACATCCTCTATCTATTCCAAAATGGAAATGGAATGACATTACCATAGATTTAGTTATAGGCTTTCCAAGATCTCCTCGAGGTAGTTATGTAGTATGGGTGGTTGTCGATAGGTTGACCAAGGTTTCACACTTCGTGCCTATCTGACATACCAGAATTATTGATGAATTGGGAATGCTATATATCCGAATGATTCTGCAACTTCATGGTGTACCTCAATCTATTGTCTCAAATAGGGATTCCCGCTTTACTTAACAGTTCTAGAAAGGTTTGCAAAATGCATTGGGCTCACAGGTTCTCTTGAGTACTGCATATCACTCTTAGACCGATGGGCAGTCCGAGAGAACTATACATGTGATAAAGGATATATTATGGGATGGTATCCTTGATTTTAGAGGTTCTTGGTAGAATCATTTACTTATTTTTGAGTTTACCTATAATAATAGCTTCAAGGATACATTTCAAATGGATTTATACGAGGCTCTCTATTGTAGACCGTGTTATAAGCCTTTATGCTGGCTCGAAGTAGGTGAGGTAGATCTCTTTCGTCCTCATATCATTCAGGAGACTTTTGAGAACGTTTTGATAAATCAAAATCATATGACTACATATCATTCCAGGCAAAATTATTATACCAATCATCATCGCATACCTCTGGAGTTCGTGGTGGGACATCGAGTCTTTCTGTGTGTAACTCCGTGGATGGGTCATAGGGGGATCGGGAGGCAAGGGAAGTTATCACTGTGATACATAGGTCCATTCAAGATAGTGTGGAGAGTTGGGAAGGTAGCCTATCAGTTACTGCTACCTCATAGGTATCGTTCCATGAACGATGTTTTCCATGTATCTCAACTATGAAAATATCATCCAGAATCGTCTCATTCTTTTGACCCTGACGACATCAAGCTTGATGCTAATGCATCCTCTGCGGAGCATCCGATCTGTATCATCAACCGTAGAATGAAATTCCTCCAAGGAAAGCCAGTCCCTCTGTTCCGAGTGGTGTGGCAACACGGACGCGTTCATGAAGAGACCTGGGAGCGAGAGACAGATGTCCATGCGCAGTGGCCAGAAATTTTCTTAGGCGACGCTCCACAACACTCAGATAGGAAACTCTGGGACGAGTTGTCTTAAGGAGGGGATTTTATAACATCCCAGCCTTAATAAAGTATAGACCATTTTGTATTTGTTATAGTCTAATTATTTAAGCGACTGGGGCGCGCGCCTGTGCGCCTTGCTGCAGGTCCCTAGCAGCTTTTTAATTAATTTAATTAACCGCAATCATTTAATGAAAAATGAAATTTCATGCATTAGCATGAATTTCAGGTTTAAACAGTTAATTAAATATTGGAAAATAATAATAATAGATTTAAATAATATTTAAAATAATGCAATATTGTATGAGAAGAAATTTTAAAATAAAATAGAAATGGGGCTGTGGGAAAAATAAAAATTATTAAAATGGGGGATTTCCATTTTAAATAATTTTTATCTTTTATTTCCCTTCAATCATTTTATTTTATATTATTATTTTATTTTATTTACATTTTTTCTTTATATTTTATTTTTCTCTTATTCTTGTTTCTTTTATTTTAATTATTTTATATCGTTTTTTCTCCTCTCATCTCTCTCTCTCCCTTAACTCATGTCGCACCCTCCTCTACCCTAGGTGGCACATCAACCAAAAGGCCCATCCGAAGGCTACTTTTCCACTATCCTACGTTTGATTCCATCACCGTCAGGTGCACAGTAAACCATAGGGAAATGATAAAATTCCTTATTTGGAATTGTGGGTTTTCATTGAGTAACCTGCCCACTGTTTGTTGAAGAAAATTCATACTCGATATTGGGGTTTTTATAAAATACTTTGTTTTCTTCCATTTTAGGAAAAATAAAATCCTACCACAGAACATTACGTCATCTGAGATGACAAGGTATGGTTTCTACTTTCTTTCCATCATTTTCGTTGCGGTTTATAAAAACTCACTGTTGTGCCATTAGTCGTTGCCTACCGACTTTATGGAATTTTAACCAATTTAATTACCTTAATTTTTTTTCTTAATTTTGAAACCCGTAATCACCATAAATACTTTTTTGTGAATTGTTTCAACAAGATTGGACACCCCTTTGGGTGTGTCGACTTAGTCAAGGTATTTTTTCATTAGCCGGGTTATTAGTTTAATTAATTGTAGGTACATCACTACCCCTGTTATTGTTTTGAAGTTAAATAATTTTTTTTTTAATTTTTGCAACAATTTCAGACGCCACTTTGGGTTTGCCGACATGGTCAGTGTAATCGTCCATTAGTTGGGTGCATTGTTTGATTAATTTCAAGTGTTGTAAAGCCCCTTTTTATTGTTTCTTTGAACATGAACATGAATTTTTGGATCATTCTGACATGTTTTTCTAAATTGATTAATATTTAAATGTTCATTATCCACTATGGTTGATATGATATTTATATTGAATTTCAAGTTGTTTTGTTTTGATGTTTAATTTTTTCCTTGTGATGCCCGGGTGTATCAGGTAAGTTTTCATGCTGCGACCTAATATGTTGATGATGTCATATCTACTACTGTGAAAACAATAATTAAATTCAGGGAGGGGAAATGAGATGGGTCCCATATTAAGGGACACACATAGATCATTTATTCCTGATGATTTACCATTGTGTGCCGAGGTCGGTGTCATTGGATTTTTCGGACTGAGAATTCCCTAGGATTTCTAATACTTTTGAGTGATACTAGTTCCAAAAGAGTCCATCATGATGGATCTATTGGAAATGTGGCTCCACTAGCATCTAATGACACCTTACCCATTTTTCATGATTGGGATGTACATATGGTAAATCCATTCCTCAGGAGATACTTAGTCTTCTGAAAGATTGCCTTGGATGGGCACAGTGGTATTCGATAAATTGAAGTATGTTCCGTAGTGATACCTTCAGGACGAGCTCAGTCTCCAACTCTCAACTTGAACCTTAAATAGTGATTCACTTAATGTTTTGGTAATTGTTATTTATGTATCATGATATTTGACATATTCCTCTGATATGTTGAAGTGCACCTGGTTGACATTAGACTTTGACCCCAAGTTAACAAATAAGCTTGGGGTATCATTTTTCCTTGTTGTACCTAGAATTATAGGTTATATATATATGTGTTTGTTCATGAATTATGCTGATAGGTACCCTTTTATACCTCTATCTTAGGCTGAAGAAGGTGACACGGAACGGGTGCCATTTGGGACTAGAGATGACTCATTTATTTTATTACAGATAAAATAATTTATATTAAATGGTTATGTAATGGCACACTGCAAATTTTTTGCACGAAATGGAATGTATTAGACATCGTGTGTGTCGGCCTACTGAGATTTTATCTCACACCCTACTCTGGAATCGTGGACACCCGAGTAGATTACATGCTCGCAGGTATTGACAATGAGAAGCGTGATCCTTATGATGCATGACTGTTCATTACTGCCTAGGATGGATACTAGTGTAGAGTAACCATCCTTTCTTGTGATGAAGTTGTTGATTTTTTTCTTTTCTTTTAGTTGACAATGTGTTTGAGTTCTATTTTCTGTACTTCCAGTTTAGACCTACATCATGGCCAGACATCTTTTTGTGAGATTCTGCACTTGAAAAGTATCTTTTAGTTGGATTATTTACATTGCTTATTTTGCAGTTTATTTAATCACTTGATTCTGTTATTTATTATTTGTTGTTGTTTACTTCCTCTATGATATTATCTTTTAAATATTTGGGAATAGTCTCCCCCATAGACACAAAAGGGCCCTCACTGCTAGTCGGCAGCCTCTGGCATTCGGGGAGATGTGCTTGAGGTTATGAGACCCACTGGTTTGGCCACTATCTTAGAGGTGAGCCGAGTCGGGACGTTACAGTGACAATGATAACGATAGTGTCTGGTTGGGTTGGAGATCGAGGCATGATGATGGCCGATATCTTCAATATCAAATTGTACATCTCAGGATGATGGAGACAGAGTCATGATGATTGTCTAATAGTCTTTCTAATTAATTTTTTTTTTCATTTCATGGCTTTTTGGAGTCATGGTCAACAATGATGGATTTTTATTCTTTTATCTTGATAGGATTTTGTGCGCACATAATGCAGATTCCTTGTGGATTTTAAAATTTTACATTTTTCTTATTGCCATGATTTTTTGTATTTTGATGTTGGTGAGTTGTTGTTGTTTTAAATATATTGAATGATTTATCTAGTTGTAAATTTCTTAGGGTTCACACATTGTTTTTAAAAGTGTTACAAAAAAATAAAAAATTATGGATTGTGGCTAATAAAATCTATCCTAGTGTATATTATCATTTAGAAATGGATCCTATTAAAATCAATGTAATCCTCGCCCATTAACATGATGCAAATACTAATAATTTTAAATATTTCATGGTCTTAGGCTAACATTTCAAATGGAAATAATCTTTATAAAATTTTCATCATATAAGGAAATATTGTCATGTGATTATTTGATGGGTAAATAATTATTCATGTCATATGTCTTTGAAATTAACCAAGGTAAGAGGAGATTGTATGAGCACCATGATAAATGTAATTAGTCAATGAAGACAAAAGGAAAGAAGGATTTTACAACATTTGATAATTGTGGCAAGATTCTCTCTGGTAATTTCTTGAAGGTAATGATTGTTTTTTATAAATATGAAGAAAAAGACAAGAATTTTTGTTATTATAAGATAAATAATGAATAATCCAAAAGGAAATGTTTTTACACCAAATGTATGGGACACTATACAAATGAAAATCTCAGCCATCAAAGGAATATACCCAAAATTATGATATTGGATAATGTTCATGTAATGAAATAACCAAAGATGAAGAGTATTGATTCATATTCAAATTCAAAAATTATTTCATATGCATATTTTATCAGCGACGTACTTGTTATAAGAATTATGAAATATATGAGGACTATAATGAAGTATTTTTTGTAAATTATTATAGATCAAATGATGAATTCTATAAAGTAAATTTATTTAGTTGAATGTTGAAATTTTAAAAAACTCATGCTTGAGGGAAATAAATCCATTAATATGTTCAGGTTTTTTGAAAATGATTATGAAATGAATAATTTGGACAAGTACATACTACCTTGGAACTGATTAATGACTTTTCGAAAATTATTATACATAATTATTGATGGAGTTTACTATACTTTTTGGTTAAAGAAATATATTAAACAACATGTATCTTACATAAAGAATATAGTAGAATTCATGTTTCCAAAAGGTTTTTGTGGGGATTAAAGTTATTACCATATATGAATAGGAGATGTGGTGGTGTTATTCACATGTTTGGAAAGTGAAAATTTAGAGCTCATTCAGGGTGATTAAAGGCTTATTATAATATTGTTTTTGAAATTATTTTACCTTAATTCTAAATTGTAATATCATAATATTTTGGAAAAGATAACCATTTATAAAATGGTTTAATTTGATCATTGGATGATATTTCAGAGGATAATAGATTACTTCACCATATTATTCATAATTTATTAAGAGATGAGGTAAAAATAGATCAAGGCGTAACCAACAGATATGATTTTTTAAGGAAATCGAATCATATATTTACTTATATTCCTGTATATTGAATGAATTCATTGACATTCTTAAATGTATCAAAAAATAAATATGTTGTCCTTCCATCATAGTATCTGATAACATCAATGAACATTACTCACACATCTGTTTTATGGTGTTGTGGTCTATGACAATCTTCTGAACATGTTCTCTATCACTATCTATCAGAACATGATATTTATATTTCTCTTATATATCAAAAATTCCTATAATGTTCTCATATTCTAAATTCTAGTTTTTTTTAAATATTATTTCAAATATTCTTATTATTAATAATATATGTTATGAAAATTTATAATATGTGGGGGTTTCAACAATTTTATTTTTCAAATATATATTCCATGGCTACTGAGATCGTTTTTAAAATATGAGGATATAATTTAATTATGGTGGGAACAATGTAACATCCCATGAAATTAAAATATATTCATATTATAATATATATTATGTTTTCTTTCCTTATACGCAACACCTTGTTAATTTTATGCTACACACCACACTGAGTTATCCTATGATACATGCGAGAGTGAGAGTTACCACCTTTTAATGGAACAAATATTTCAAAAATAAATTTTTAAAACTATATAAATTTTATATGTCAAAATAAAATCTATTTTTGAGTTTAGAATGTAAAAATTAACGTAGGGTGAATATTTTATATTTTTTAGAAGTTTAATTTTTTGATTAATAAAGAACAATACAAATTTTTAGTTAAAAACTGACATATAGTTTAAATATTTAATAATTATAAATTATATATTAAATTTTTTTGGAATTAAAAATTGTTCAATTATATATAAATATTTACAAAATATTTCATTGCAATATTTTTTATATTAAAAGTGAAAATAAAATTTTATTTCACTTTTGAATCTTTCTACTTTAAATTCACACTTTCCCTCTATGTCTGAGAGGTTAGAGTTAATCTTAGTTTTCACACTTATATGTTTTTAATTTTGAAAAACTGATATACACAGTTGTTGTAAGTAACATATTTTTGGTCTAATAATGTCAATAAAAATTATACAAAATATATTGAATGTGATTAAAATTAATTACGGTGATTAATGTCTGATTTAGTTTGATAAAAGAATAAACCATAATATTAAAGGCCACAATGACCTGGAAAGTTTTCCAAATGCTATTGGCTGCCAATTATTCCACCATATCTCCATCACACATATGATCTGGCCATGTATAAACACATTCATTTTTCTCACATGTTTATTCTTGTAATATTAGGGAGTGGATTCTTTTGGATCTGGTTCTAGGATATTCAAGACACAAGATGTGGGGTTGGACATGGTTGTAAAAGATGAGGGTGTCTATAGTATGAATTCATATGGATTTTATTAGATGATTATTGTGGATCTCTCTATAATTATGCAGTTATAGATGATGGAACTCCCCAAAGGTTATGGATGTCATTTGACATTGTTTTCATTGTAATGTTCTAGGGGTTATTCTTGGTTTTCTCTACTTAGGAGCGATTCCCTAGATTTTTGAATTGTTTTTTATTGGTCTGTTTGGTTCTTTGTGTTCTTAGGAATCAAATTTATTCATAGTAATTGGTTTCTCTCAATGTATTTGGATATGGTGTAGTGTTTTGTATGCACTGTTGTTTGAAAGACCTCAATAGATGGATGGGTGTGATGAAACCCATCATCAGCCATGTGTCATATCATTGATTGAAAAATGTAAACCATTATATGAACATTTCTCATTATTTTTCAGTTTTATTTTTCATTGTATCATGTAGGTATTGGTGAGAGTTATTTACAACATTTGTCAGTTGGGTGTCTTGAAAGAGAGAAGTGTGTGCTGGCACCTTTAATCTGGATCTCCTCTACATTTCAATGGTTGTTGGAGAGGTTCTCTCCAACATTGTACCACCAGCATGGTGAGACTTCATGGATGTGTTGGAGATGCACATGATCTTACTAGTGCTCTATTTGGTGAGGGGGGGGGGGGGTACGGTTTTCTGGTACCTTCTTGGATGTTTGTTTCTTTTGGTATTGTAGGATATTATTGACATTTTCATTATGAAATATTTCACATTTTGTAATGGATTTATTCATTCCATTTTATAAAAAAGTTATATCTTATTCATGTTCAATAAATGGGGCTTTACTCTCAACCATATCTAAAAAATAAGGTCAAAATATACATTATTATTATTTTACAATAATTGATATTTAAGTAAATGATTTAAAATTAATTAAATCTATATCTTCTACAAAGTATTTTTATGTGTTAAAAAATATTAAATATTTTCTCTTAATGGTCTAATTGATCCTATATAATTTATATATTGACCCTTGTTTTTTAAAAACACTGTTATAACATTTTGGGTTTAACCAGTATTTTAGTGTGTCACATGTACTTGTTTTAATATTAATTTCCTAAAAACTTGGGATTTTATTTTATACATTATATATCATATTAATAATTTAGTGGGTATGTATTTACTAATAAAGTCAAATTATATTATTCTTAATTGTTAAATTAATTACATTATAAAACTAGATACTTTAATAAATACCAAAATGATAAAATTGGGGAATCTTAGATGTTAAGGAATAAAATTACTAAAATGTGCATATTTTTGTTTGGTGGTGATTTTTATATACCATTATTGTGAATTCCTACATTATTAGTAAATTTTTTTTATTATCTTTTTTTAATTTTGACCTCCCATTAATGAATATATTTTGTTATTTACAACTGTTCCACTCACCCTCCACTCTAAAAAAAAGAGCACACAACCCCTTCCTCATATAACTCAAGAAATTTTTTCTCATCCTAACTCTTCCCAAATAATATCCCAGCATCCATCCCCAAGACCATTAATCTTCCCTTTTGGATGGAATAAATCCTTGGAAACATTTTCGAACTATCCAAAAGGTGTTTCTGAATTATGCAGTAACATCATCCCTCAAGATCTCTAGATTCATTTCCATTCTCCAATTTCTCAAATTTTCTTATTTCATGATTGTATAACAAAAAATTATCCTAAATATAATATTATGATTTTATGATAATATTAAAACCTACACTTACAGACACTTCCATATAATATGTAATGAACATACTATTTCCATGTATGGAAAACCTCTACCTCACAAAATGATGATTGTTAATTTTTATTTGAGAACCAATAAGGCCGATAATAATGATGGGAAATATATTAATATGATATATATATATATAATATTTATTATTTAATTATAATTATATAATCAATTTATAACACATACCTGTAAAAAATTCCATTTTTCATTAATATGATATCATCGTTTGAGTATGTGTAGATTACTGCCCCTCTATGCGATGTGATTCGGTCACACTATAAACGGAACATTTTAAGGATAATTTTATTAAAATCACATTAAATATATTGCATAAATATGTTTATCACATTATAATAAAAATGTATATACTTATCATTTACTTTACACTATTTAAAAATATGTCAATGAAATGAAGGTAACGTTCATGCGTATTTATAGACCATTGTCTCTTTGAACGGTGAATTTCATTTATTATATAAAATAAATATATATTATTATAAATATATATATTCACTTTATATTTTATATTAATTTCATTTTTTACATTTTATAGATGATGAATCCATGATCTAATTAATGGTAACATCATGTAATAATTTAAAATGTACTCGATAATATTCAGTAATTAACACTTGAAATAGTGAAATTACTAAGTGTTTATAAAAAAATGGATAATGAAATATAATAATAAGTTAATATATGATATTATAATTATTATTATGGTTCAGGAATAAGTAATTATAATTTTTTAATCCAATATATAGGAGGATAAAGTCTATACAACAAAAGAAATGTTCATACAAGGGATTTCGTCTCAATTTACTTTTTATTGAGATTAATTTTTTATCCACCAATTCAATTTTATTTGTTGTATATAATACAAATTGTAATATTATATCATGAATATAATTATTCCAAGGATATTATAAGTTTCATTTAATACATAGTTAATTATGATATAAAATTTTCAATGTGTTATGGGACACAATTGAATTTTAAAGTATTATTTTTCCTCAAGATTGGGATATTCTCAACAACCCATGTAGTTAGTTATCCTACATTGAGATATTATTGAAAATTAAATTTTATTTATTCAATATAGATATTTTTTAGGGAACATTATTTATTTGATATATTCATAATTCAATGGACCTGAAATACACATATTGGAGACCATTTAAGGTAAGCCATACTTATTAAGGACCTATTAATGAAATACCCTTGATGAATAGGTAGTATCATGAGGTTAAATAGTTGGCCAAAATAGATTGTTTTTTTCTTAATAGCTAAACCATCATGTAAAATTTCATGATGTAAATGGATCCATGTACCGAATAAACATGGCATTCAATAATTGAGCATTTTCCTCATTTAGATTTTGTTGTTATTTAACCATGAGATTTTTAATTGACATATCTATGGATACATATATTTATATGTTCATCAATTAAATGAAATGTGTTCAATTTCCTACCATTTAATATTGATTTCTCTTATCTAGTTGTTTGAATGGAATGTATTATCAGTTATTTAAATTGCAATGTTAATTTATTCAAATATATTAATTATTGATTCCCCTTTATTTACCTTTACTCAACATTTGATCTCGATCATATTATATTTTCATTTCTCAGGTTATGGGGATGAAATCCTTGAATATGTGTTGAAGATTAATTTAATTTCATTATCTATCATGTTTTTATTTTCTGTTTCCCAATTTATTATGGGTATCAAGTATGATATATGGATTTTTAAGACTATGAAACAGATTGGTCATTCGGTACATGATTCCATGTAATCATGATAATGTAATAAAATAATTTACTATCTCCAAACATCTAGGTTTGGAGCATTATGTTGAAAATCCATAAATAAACCCATTTTTAAAGTGGAAACCAAAACAATAGTCAAATCATACCTATGAAAAGTAATAGGGTGTTACATACACCATGTGTAAAATAATATATATATATATATATTGTACCACCCCTGGATTCAGGTATGTATACTTTGTTTATGCCTTTTTATGTGTATAAAGTACTTGGGAAGAATTGTGAATAGGTTGGGAGAGTTTTGAATTATATTGAATAAAATTGGATGCTTTTCTAAGGGCGCACAGTTTGACTATGGTTGGGGGAAACCATGCGGATTCTCAAGGAAATAGGGCACTGGGAGATAGTAGGCTATGCACGTCCTACACACAGTTTTCCAAACCATACGAGGAAACTGTGTAGAAACCTTCTACCGAGGAAGTGGTGTGTGCATGTTTAGCACACGGTTTTCCAAACTGTCCGGGATAGCCGTGTAGCCGCATAGAAATAATATTTTAAATCCGGGATCCTCGGGGGTTACTCAATTCACTCTAAATCTTCTCCAACTCAATATTCACTTATGAATATCGGTTCTTAAGGGGTTGAGGGGCTCTCCCACTCAATTTGGAAGTAAATATAAGGGGATTCATGCGAGATTTATGGGGTCTCTTTTTTGGGTCAGTTACCTCTAGTGGTTCCTTATTGTTTCCTCTTGATCTATATCTCCCTCTCTGTCATTTTTCTATATATACATCATTTTCATGTAGATATAGGGTTGTAGTGGCCTTGGTTGTTGATTTTATGAATTGTGGATGTTTGGGAAGGGGATCTAAAATAGTCTTGGTGGTGTGTTTTCTAGATTTTGGGTGCCATGGCTTGTGGGTCAAATTCCCTAAATCCCTAATGGTATGTGGAATCACTCTCGACACCACATGGATTAAACTAGGGTTTTTCTTTACAATTAATTTTTTTTCATGATTTTAATTGTGTTTTTATGTGAAAAATTGGTTATAAATCTTTGTGGTCATGTTCAATGGATTTTTTGGGAAGAAAGGGTTTTACGGTTGAATGTTAATGTTGTTAAATTTCAAAATTTATATTTTAAAATTTGTTGTGTGGTTTGGGTTAAGGAAATGGTTTATGAGAATGGTTTTCAATAAAGTGGTTGTTTTATGGAATTGGGTTTTTTTCCTAGAAAGTGGTTAAATATTGGTATCAATAAATGAGTGATTTATTGAAGTTTTTTGGCATGTTACTGAAGTTGATATTTTTATGTTTTTGCAGCCTTGGTGGGATATATATTTGGTTGTGTGTTGTTTAAATGAGATGTGAATGTGGTCAGGACATCTCGCTATAAAAGTTTACTGATAGTGGTCAGAAGAACCACCATTATGGGTAGTATACAGGAAGCACCCCTAGATGAAAATGGGGTGAACATGATTGGAATAAGTACATCGATAATGATTGTTTTGTTGTGTACTTATTTTAAAATATGGAATTTTTGTGCTAATGAGTGATGGAGATATGCATTGTGGCATGTTTTGTGGATTTACAGGGGTTATAATGGTTTGGTAAGCGTAATTTTTTCATGCTGAATTTTTTTTCACTAATCAATGTTTTATATAAACTGCTTTTATAAGCACGATAATGATTTTATCCTAGTGGTGTGTGTAGGAAAGTGGTTTTATGAAAAACCATTAATGTATTTGTACTCACCCACATTCTTTGGAACTTCAGTTATTTTGAAGATATCATTTTCTAGGACATACGTAATTGTAAAACATCTCATTTATAGTGGTTCATAGAGAATCTTGTGGGATTTGGTGGTTCTTGGAGGATGGATCTTGATGAGGTGTCTTAGAGTGTGTCTTGATTTATTTTGGGTCTTATGTTTAGTATTCCTCATGGTACTCTGATATTGTGTTTGGTCGTATTGGTTCATGGGAATTCATGTGGAATTGTTGGATGTCTTATGGTAATATATGGGTTTGGTTGTTTGGTTGTCATACATCATATAGTTTGTTGTTAACAGATTTTTGGTTGGTTGGTTGTATTTGATAGGAAACACATTCCCCAATTTATTCTTAAACCCTCGACATTCATTTACAGCCATTGGCACTATTGGAACATCTCTTAATACCAAATATCATTTCTCCACTCTCTCATGCAAATGAGATGGGGCGGGATTTTACAAGTGGTGTCGGTTTTTTTGGTCCTCGGCGTTCATGTGAGAGCAGTTGTTTTATCCATGGTTTTGATCATTGTACATGGTGATCACATTCATTCTTCATCTATTCCTTGATTAGGGATGGTATCAAGTCCTAGGATTGTCAAAAGTCATAATTTATAGCATAAAAGCACATAGCTAACCCTTTTATAATGAACTTATTCTTAGCAGGGAATTTAGATCCTAAGTGTTTAGAGAGACTTATAGGCATTGGATATCTTATTGTCATGGGTGTAGCCAATGAGATTAGCATGGAATTTAGGATAGAAGTGACTTCTGACTAGGATTCATATTTCATTATGTTAAAATGATTTATATTGTGGTATTAATGTCTGGATTTTGAAAATTATGAATTGGGATTCGAAACTGAAGGGTTTGAAAATGGAAATCCTTGGTATTTTGAAAATTGGTAGATTTTCCAAACATTGGGGATTTTTTTTTCAAAAATGGTGCAACGTGGGAAATGTGAAATTTTTAAAAGCCTGGATGAGTTAGTTTCTATGTAATTGACCTTGAAATTGTAAACCATCATTTTTTTGGAGTGAGACTTATAGTTATTCTTATATTGATAGAGATGGATCTAGGTAGGCATTTTTGAGACCAATCAAAGGATGATACTGAAAATTTGGTTGCACCTGAGCCCTAGGTGAACCAGAAGTTCACCCAAAGCATTGTTTAGGATTTTCAAATAGTGCAGTCAGGACTGCAACCAGATCCACCTGTTAAGATATCTATCATGGTCGAAAAATAAAAGTAATGGAAGTATGATTGCCCTTGTGAGAGGAGGTTCAAACACTAACACTGAGATAAAGAGATAGGCGGAAACCTTTTCTCACCAATATAGAGCACATCAGAATTAGACCTAAAGATATATAAAAATTATTCTAAGACCCAAGTTTATGTTTGGATGTTTTCATTGTGGCTCTATGAGCCACATCATGTGGGATTGTGAGACACAACCTCAGGAATGTCATAACAACAAGAATATGGGGAATATTCAGCACAATTACTGTAATACTATGGGGTTGAGTGTTCGTGACACTCCTTATAAAGGGAAGTTTCAGCAAGATAATAAAGAGTGTATAATGGAAATAACACATCTGCTTAGAGATGATCATGTTTTGGGGGAAGTACAATTAGGACAAACTAGTGCGGAAGGTACGGTTCTTTGAAATTCCACATTGATGAAAACTTGGTTTGATATAGGTTCTTCAAATTCTTTTATTACTTATCTCCTCATTTATTTGTGTGGTTTACACCTGGGAATGATGCCATAAATATTGCAACTACAATCTATTCTGGGTTAAAGAGAGTGTCCATCAATCCTATGTTGAGGCTATTGTCTTGTTGTTGAAGTCATCAAATTGATGTGGGATTTCTCAGTGCATGAGATGGATTCTTAGGAAATAATCCTGGGAATGGATTGGTTGGAAATGAATATGACCCACATCGATTTTTATGCACTAATAGTTAGTTCTGTGATGAATGATGGAATCAGACATCTCTTTAACGGATATGAGAGTGCAACGATGGGTACAATAGATCTATTTGTACCAACTATTTAAACTATCTCATATCATCTAGAGGCCCTATTGTTGGCATTAGTGGAAGGTGTTGGGAAGAATGTTCTTCCTACAGTTGTGGATCTATTTATGGATGTATTTTCGGACGAATTATGAGGGTTTCCACCCATGTGAGATGTCGATTTTACGATTGATTTTTTTAGGGACTAGTACAATCCCGCTTCTGTCTTACCAAATGGAACCTGAAAATCGTGGGAATTAAAGGAGTAGTTGGAAGTGTTATAAAAAAAGTGTTCATCCATCATACCATTTCTTGGTGCGTAGCACCAGTTTTGTTTGTTAAAATGGAAAATGGAACCTTGTGGTTATGTGTTGATTATCGTAAACCTAATAAGGTTATGATAAAGAACTGATATCCACTTCCATGCATAGATAATTTGTTTGACTAGTTGAGGGGAGTGTAATTTTTCTCCAAGATTGACTTGAGGTCAACATATCACCAATTATGGGTGAGGAAGGGGGATATCCCGAAAACAATTTTCAGAATTAGATAAGGCCATTACGAGTATGTTGTTTTGATAATTGGTCTAACGAATGAACCATATGTGTTCATGGAATTGATGAATTGGATACTTCATAGATATATTGATTGTTCTGTGGTGGTATTTGTGGTTGATGTACTGATGTATTTGAGAAAAAGGGTAGAGCATGATAAGTACATGTCGATCGTGTTGGGGATTTTGAGGGATCATCTGCAGTATGCCATTTTTCAAAGTGTGACTATGGGATACGCAAAATTCATTTCATTGGCCATGTTGTATCTATGAGGGGTGTTCAGTTATTCTAAAAAGGAAATTGGTTTTTATCTCATGTAAACTGCCAAAGAATATTTACAAGATACAGTGCATCCTTGGTCTAACTAGGTATTATCAAAAGTTTGTTCATGATTTCTCAAGATTGGCTTTGCCAATGAAATATTTAACAAAGAAGAATATACCATTTAAATGTGATGACCAGTGCCAGAAATGCTTTGAGGCGTTAAAGGTCTGCATTACATCAGCACCAAGATAGTTTTATATTAACCTAGAAAAAGGTACATGGTGTATTTCTATGCATCAAGATCAGGGTTGGGGTGTGTTCTCATGCTGGGGGATCATGTAGTTGCATATGGCTCACAATAGTTGAGGTTAAATGAGAATAACTGTAACAGCCCAAGATTTTATGAAAAATATTCTTTTTAATTTTATTAATGTCTTGTGTTGTACACTACACCAAAAGGAGCTTGCACAACACGCATCTTTGACTTGCCTTGCATTACATGCAATCGCAACCTTCCTCGATAGCGTGTGTAGTACGCAATACTGAGTTTCACGAAACAACGATATGCTATTAAAATATTATTAAAACTAGTTGTTATGAATAGTAATAACCACTTTTTAAATTTTAGAAATTTTATCTCTCAAAATGGAATTCATTTTTGGATTCGGAGTATCGAATTTAGCCTAAGGTGAAATTTTGGTACTTTTCGGATAAATTTCATATTCTGATGAATAGTGAAAATTACAAAATTATAATTAAAAACAAATTTTTTAATAGAAATAATTAATAGTGATAATTTATTAATTTGAGTGGTTTTAAAGTATATTTATAATATATTTTTACAATTTAATACAATGTTGGTCATTGAATGTAATTTCACATTTAAACCAGACATAATCAAGTGTCAATCTTTTGATAGATATTGTTTCTTAAAAACACGCTATTTGTTTTAACAACGGGATTTAATTATAAAATTAATTAATGCAACTTCTATGTTATGAATTGGGTAAAATAGACTTCATTTTTGAATTCAGAATATGAAATATAGCTTAGGATGAAATTTTGGCATTGTACTGAAAAACATCAATTTTTGATGAATAGTGAAACTACTAAGTGGTAGTTAAAAAACTGAATTTTTCATAAAACATAATTTTACCGCTTCTGTGAATGGAATTTAAAAAATCCGAGAGACACGGTTGATGTCAGTAAGTAAAATGTGGTTCAATGAGATGAAAATAATTTTTGGTTAATAGTAACTTTTTACTTTTATTTACCACAGTTAAAAGTAAATAGGGTAATTAAGGGTAAGAATGATATTAATATTACCCTAACACATGTCCTAATTCTATTGGACAAGTGTATCTCGACCAAAAACAACCTTAAGTGTAAAATATTATCATTTAGGCCCACTTGGAATAGATTAGGATATTTATTATTATTTAATTCAAAGAAGAGTTAAAAGAGTTAAAATCAAAGTAAATTTACTAAAACATTTTTAATATAGGGTTTTACATAAGATAAATTCGATTGTAAATATTAATTAGAAAGATAAAACGATTTCCTACATGATGGAAGTTTATTTGTAATTTTTAGACATAAAATAATTTAATTTATTATGACATAAAGATGATACACTAATTATCTTATTAATGAAATATTGACAAAATTGATATTATAAATACCAAAATAAATGTAATTTAAGACTTTTTATGAATTACACTAATTTTCTACGTTACTATGATATATTATTGTTGATTTAATCAACTTGGTTAGAACATATAATTCTGTTATGACTTTCACAAAAATCATATATCAAATAGTGTCAAAATTGACACAAAATAGTTTTTAAATCAAATAATATATTATTAATTGTTATTTTATTCCTAAAAATCTAAGGTTCCTCCAAATGACATAGATAAGGATATATGTATTAATAATATACAATTTGGTGTTCGTTTGGCATGTTATAGTATGTTTATTAACCATATAGTGAAAGAAAACAAAAAGACACGGTAAAAGTTAAATTATTTAACTTAGAGTTAAATCTAATTGATAAGGTTAAAATAATACCATAAACATGTCTAAATCCTATTGGAGGATAGGATTTTGACCCATCCCCACTTTAGATTCTAAATAAGACCCTTTGGAACCATTATAAACCGATTTTGACTTTAATATAAAATAATATTTTGAGATATTCCTAAGGTGCCCCTCTCCCCCCTTATAAAAGGGCACCTCCTCCCCCTCCTCTTCACACCAATTTGAGCACTCAAGCTCTTCCAACCCCTGCCATTTTCTCCTCTACACTTCCCTAGAATAATCCTAGAGGTCCTGGTCTTCTTCAAAGACCAATCTTAGTTCCCTAAGTGGAGGATTCAAAGAGGCATTCCAAAGAAGAGGTAATATCCATTACCGATATTTTCAATTTCTTTCTTCTTCAGCTTCTTCTTATTTAGTTGTTTCATTATAAAGTAATAACATCAGTATTACTTACATACTGATATGTTATTATAAATATGAAACAACCCTAATTCACCTTCTATCCATCCTACGGAAAAATGAAATCACCGCGCGTGCGTACGTACGGAATACCGTCTCCACGCCGTGGTTTAATCTATTTTCCACCATCACCTTACAAGGATGGGTATAATGGTGTAATGAGTAACTATTTATGATTATTATAATGTAATATTGATAGTGAAATAATATATCTATACTCAAATACAATTCCACGATCATAGGAACGATATCACACTCGTGCGTACGTACAGAATACCGTCTCCACGATGTGATGCGACTCATTCTACATGATCATCATTACATAGAAATTATATAAATGAATTGAATGAATAAATATGATATGTGTTACACTAATACCATTCTGGATATAAGGTATCTATAACCTTAAAAGAAGAATAAGAATTTATTCGGCAAAACACGCATAAGAACAAAAGGCAATAAGGACCCGAGTAACAAGTAACAATGAAATATTACTAACAAGAAGCTATGAATATAACCATATATGATATCATATCAATATGTATCATTCTGGAATAATTCAATAACATTATTTAAACCATTATACAGGAGCTTTGGACACGTACAAAGAAAATCGGACCTAAGGTAAGGGAAATATCACAATCTCATTTTTATCCGAGATTGTTTATACTTTGGCATTTACTGGGGTGTATTTTATCATCCACATCCATGTTTCCTCAAAATGTAATATTATTTCCATCCACCTACAATTGTTTAAATACAATTTTACCCTTCGGTAAGTTTTTATTAAATTATATGAAAGGAATCTTTTGTCGTTTTTCGTATGAGGTACTTTATGACTTTTCCGACAAAAGTACAGGAAGAATGTTTTTTTAACTTATACAACATGAATGGATTTTTAAAACATTATTTCCAAGAAGCTTCCTTTACAAGTTTTAATGATTATTTTTAATCAACTTCTTTTAGTTTAAAGTTGTATGACATGTTATGAAAGGAAAAATGTTTTTGAAGAAGAAAGGATATTTTCCTCAAGAATGGAGTTCAAGTATTTTATCAAAATTATTTTCCATCTAAGATAATACAAGGGTTCTGTTTTTATCCCCATTATTATATTGGTTTGATTATTTTGTGGTGGAAATATTTTTATGAGTTCCTTTATCTTATATGAATTGTTTTATGATGTCATGTTGTTTAAGAATCCAATTTTTATTACATGGGTTACGCTATGATGTATGGTTTATGATTATGTGGCACACATAAGAAAGGATTAATTATAAGATGGGTGGGAACTATATCTCCCTCCAATGCATTGGGTAAAGATTTTATATCTCATGAGATAGACATGGCTGAAACGGTAGGTTATACCGGTTCAGTGAAACAGGACTGGAACGAGGGTGACTCGGTTCAGAAAGGGACTTTGTCCACTAAGATAGTCGTGGCAATGAGTCATGACTAACAAGAAATGATTTTCCATGATTATGTGTGCATGACACAAAGTTTCAAGTTTCATGTTATGATTATGGGGATCTCATTTTCACTTATATGATTTGTTCCATGTTAAGATATTATGATCTCTTTTGCAGGTTATGATTTTCAAAAAGATATGATATGATTTTTATTTCCTTTATTTGCCCTTGCTGAGCATTTGAGCTCACCCTTTTATGTTTTCTTTTCCCCCAGGATATAAAGAAAAGTTTTAGGTAAAAAACGGGAAGATCTTTATGAGAGATATTGAAGATCTTTCACCATGATTAGAAGATTACGTTCCGAGTTTCCAAAGACACTAAACTATTACGATCCTTGTGTGTGTGTTTTTGTTATGTACCAAGTATTCCACAAAATTAATGTAATGTCAATGTACGTCAAGCTTCGGGTCTCTACAGTTGGTATCAGAGGAAAGGTTTAGTCAACCTTTGGAAACTAGGATGCGAGAACTTTAGTGAGATCCCTAGAGATATTTTTAAGGTATGTCTAGGGATGTCCCTAAGGTTAAGTATACGTATAGGTTATAGTACTAGAATTACGCTAACGATCATAGAATTAGACCTAAGATGTTAGATATTTAAGGTACTCCCCCTTTATTATGTTGTTTTCCCTAGCATGATTTTTGCCTCTCACACTATACTTTTTGGGTTTTAGACGATGGCTGGAACCCGAAGGAACCGTGTTGATCAATGCAATGGACAATGAAATGATTGCCCTCCTTAACAAACAAATGTTATGGGAGATGGAGTGCAAAATCTTATTGCTATACTTACACAAGCTATAAATAATTCTGGACTTCCAAATGAGCAGAGAAAGGAACAATATTCTATTGAGTCCTTCATGAGGCAACATCCACCTTATTTCAGTGGGTCTTCTGATCCACTTGTTGCTGAATAATGGATCAGTACCACTGAAAAGATATTTTCAGTTCTTCAATGTTCTGAGCATGATTAAGTCATCTTAGCAGTATATCGTTTGGAAGGTGAAGCTGATCAATGGTGGAATCTTATCAAGAATACGAGGCAAAGAGATGAAATTGAGTCCATGGAATGGGACGAGTTCAAGAACTTCTTTTTCAGTAAGTACTTACCTCGTATTCTTCGAACAAAGATGGAAAATGAGTTTCTTGAGCTGAAGCAGAAGGATGATGAATCTGTTGGTATATACGAAGCAAATTTTACGAGACTTGCAAGGTATGCATCTGGCATTATCATCCAACCTGAAAGTAAAGTTGATCGATTTTTCAGTGGCTTAAAACCAAGTCTTAGAAGGGCATTAGCTATAAGAGACTTTAGTAGCTATGAAGAAATTGTGCGTTGTTCTATCAAGGTTGAAATGGAAGTTGGTGTTACATATCCATCTCATGGTTTTGACAAGAAACGAAAGATGGAGTTCAGGGAGAAATCTCAGAATAATGGTGAAAAGAAGATGAATGTTTCCTTATGCACAAAGTGTGGAAAGAAGCATGGTGGAGATTGTCTTAAAGGGACTAGAAAATGTTTTAAGTGTGGAAAAGAAGGTCATCGAGCAGCTGAGTGTCAAAAAATGGAAAAAGGGATTCTAATGATGTGAATAAAGCAAACACTACAGAGAACGCACCACCAACACTTCAATTCTTCAAGTGCAAGGAAATGGGGCATTATGCTAATAAATGCCCTAATCCAAGGGTTAGTGATGATCAAAATGAGCAACCGCTTAAGGCAAAGGACAAAGGGAAGTCACATGCGATCACCATTGGCGATGTGGAATATGATAACAATGTGGTGGAATGATTAAGTGTTTATGTAATGGGATTCCAAAATAATGTTGTATCATAAAGTATTGGAATATTTATGTATTGGTATAATGTGGTATTCAAAGTGATTGAGATATTTTTGGAAATAAGATGATATGAGCATAATGAAGGGAAAATGAGAAAACGAAATGTTTAACAGTATTCATGAACTCATGATTGATATAAGGACTAAGTGATATCATTGGTTGAGTATATAGAATTTTGAGGATTTTGGTATGTGGAAAGTGTTAAATTTTAACTGCATTCATGTTTTCACTAAGGTATTCAAGAGAATACATGATTAAGGACTTTGAATTTTTGGAATGTGACCAACAAAACATATCTTATGATATATGGGGATCGACGATGGTGTTAAATCTCTGGTAATCGTTTTCACTATGTTATGAGAGTGGGCTGCAGTATTATGGATAAGCCTAAAGATTGGAATGGATTATGTTGGACATAAGTTAGTATTGTTTAAGGATAGAAGTTTTCTCGATATTATTGTTGGGATGCTATTGTAATATAGTTTTAGAAAAAGGACAACCTGCAGGACAGGCGACAACCCATCGCGTCGGACAAGGCTGTGGAAATCGAACCCACAACCGAAGTGCGACTGGCCTTTATCACCTACCACTAGCCTATAGGATGTCCCTATTTAGTAGAAACTAGTTTTATTATATTAAGCTGTATGACATATGATGTATAAGTCCATTTTAGGAACCATATATGGTTAATCTCACTATAGATCGACTTATGTATATAATTTTTTTCTAGCCTTTTGTTTGAGACAGATGGAATGACCCGTCATTCTATCACATGATCTGCTAACACTTCACGAATAAAAAATTCAACATCATTTATTTAAGAGATGAAGTGTAAATTGTTAAAGGCACGAACAACAGTGAGATTGTACCAAAATAATGTATGTATTTATTCTAATTCACATTCTTTAACTTTAGGGAAACGATCTTGAAAACCAAAAATGTTGTCTAGTGATCTTATATCTAATGAATTAGATGGTACCTTAGATCGTCACAAATTTATGGCTTTGTGATTGTTGGATTTTCCATAGCCATGTTCTCTACCACTCTCCATCAGAACATGATGGTTAGATTTCTCTTCCATATCCATATTTTCACCTATGTGGAAACCCAGTGATTAGTTTATTTGGGTAACCGTTACGTTTCATACATTTGTTTTTAAAGATTGGTTTTGATATTCCTTTTTACGATGTGGGTTTCTATTAAAGAAACTTTCGAATAGTAAACCATTTATAACCCCAATGAATTTCGAGGGCGAAATTCATTTTAAGGGTGGTAGAATGTAACAGCCCGAGATTTTATGAAAAATATTCTTTTTAATTTTATTAATGTCTTGTGTTGTACGCTACACCAAAAGGAGCTTGCATAACACTCATCTTTGACTTTCCTTGCATTACACGCAATCGCAACCTTCCTCGATAGCGTGTGTAGTACGAAATACTGAGTTTCACGAAACAACGATATGCTATTAAAATATTTTTTAAACTAGTCGTGATGAATAGTAATAACCACTTTTTAATTTTTAGAAATTTTATCTCTCAAAATGGAATTCATTTTTGGATTCGGAGTATCGAATTTAGCCTAAGGTGAAATTTTGGTACTTTTCGGATAACTTTCATATTCTAATGAATAGTGAAAATTACTAAATTATAATTAAAAACAACTTTTTTAATCGAAATAATTAATAGTGATAAATTATTAATTTGAGTGGTTTTAAAGTATATTTAAAATATATTTTTACAATTTAATACAATTCTGTTCATTGAATGTAATTTCACATTTAAACCAGACATAATCAAGTGTCAATCTTTTGATAGTTATTGTTTCTTAAAAACACGCCATTTGTTTTATCAGCGGGATTTAATTATAAAATTAATTAATGCAACTTATATGTTATGAATTTGGTAAAATAGACTTCATTTTTGAATTCGGAATATGAAATATAGCTTAGGATGAAATTTTGGCATTGTTCTGAAAAACATCAATTTTTGATGAATAGTGAAACTACTAAGTGGTAGTTAAAAAACTGAATTTTTCATAAAACTTAATTTTACCGCTATTGTGAATGGAATTTCAAAAATCCGAGAGACACGGTTGATTTCAGTAAATAAAATGTGGTTCAATGAGATGAAAATAATTTTTGGTGAATAGTAACTTTTTACTTTTATTTACCACGGTTAAAAGTAAATAGGGTAATTAAGGGTAAGAATGATATTAATATTACCCTAACACATGTACTAATTCTATTGTACAAGTGTATCTCGACCAAAAACAACCTTAAGTGTAAAATATTATCATTTAGGCCCACTTGGATTAGAGTAGGTTATTTATTATTATTTAATTCAAAGAAAAGTTAAAAGAGTTAAAATCAAAGTATATTTACTAAAACATTTTTAATATAGGGTTGTACATAAGATAAATTCGATTGTAAATTTTCATTAGAAATCTAAAAATATTTTCTACATTATGGTATTTTATTTGTAATTTTTAGACATCAAATAATTTAATGTATTATGACACAAAGATGATGTAGTAATTATCTTATTAATGAAATATTGACATAATTGATATTATAAATACCAAAATAAATGTAATTTAAGACTTTTTAGGAATTCCACTAATTTACTAGGTTACTATGATATATTAGTGTTGATTTAATCCACTTGTTTCGAACATATAATTTTTTTTATCACTTTCACAAAAATCATATATAAAATTGTGTCAAAATTGACACAAAATAGTTTTTAAATCCAATATTATATTATTAATTTTTATTTTCTTCCTAAAAATCTAAGGTTAGGCCAAATGAATTAGATAAGGACATATGTATTTATAATATACAACTTGGGGTTCGTTTGGCATGTTATAGTATGTTTATTAACCATATAGTGAAAGAAAACAAAAAGACACCGTAAAAGTTAAATTATTTAACTTAGAGTTAAATCTAATTGATAAGGTTAAAATAATACACTAAACTTGTCTAAATCCTATTGGATGATAGGATTGCGACCCATCCCCACTTTATCTTCTAAATAAGACCCTTTGGAACCATTATAAACCGATTTTGACTTTAATATAAAATAATATTTTGAGATATTCCTAAGGTTCCCCTCTCCTCCCTTATAAAAGGGCACCTCCTCCCCCTCCTCCTCACACCAATTTGAGCACTCAAGCTCGGCCAACCCCTGACATTTTCTCCTCTCCACATCCCTCAAATAATCCTAGAGGTCCTGGTCATCTTCAAAGACCAATCTATGTTCCCTAAGTGGAGGATTCAAAGAGGCGTTCCAAAGAAGAGGTAATATCCATTACCGATATTTTCAATTTCTTTCTACTTCAGCTTCTTCTTCTTTAGTTGTTTCATTATAAAGTAATAAAATCAGAATTAATTACATACTGATATGTTATTATAAATATGAAACAACTCTAATTCACCTTCTATCCAACCTACGGAAAAATGAAATCACCGTGCGTGCGTACGTACAAAATACCGTCTCCACGCTGCGGTGTAATCTATTTTCCACCATCACCTTACAAGGATGGGTATAATGGTGTAATGAGTAACTATTTATGATTATTATAATGTAATACTGATACTGAAATAATATATATATACTCAAATACAATTCCACGATCATAGGAACGATATCATCACTCGTGCGTACGTACGGAATACCGTCTCCACGATGTGATGCGACTCCTTCTACATGATCATCATTACATAGTAATTATATAAATGAATTGAATGAATAAATATGATATATGTTTCACTAATACCATTCTGGATATAAGGTATCTATAACCTTAAAAGAAGAATAAGAATTTATTCGGCAAAACATGCATAAGAACAAAAGGCAATAAGGACCCGAGTAACAAGTAACAATGAAATATTACTAACAAGAAACTAAGAATATAACCATATATGATATCATATCAATATTTATGATTCTGGAATAAGTCTATAACATTATTAAAACCATTATACAGGAGCTTTGGACATGTACAAAGCAAATCGGACCTAAGGTAAGGGAAATATCACAATCTCATTTTTATCCGAGATTGTTTATACTTTGGCATTTACTGGGGTGTATTTTATCATCCACATCCATGTTTCCTCAAAATGTAATATTATTTCCATCAACCTACAATTTTTTAAATCCAATTTTACCATTCGGTAAGTTTTTATTAAAAGATATGAAAGGAATCTTTTGTCGTTTTTCGTACGAGGTACTTTTTGACTTTTCCGACAAAAGTACGGGAAGAATGTTTTTTTAACTTATACAGCATGATTGTATTTTTAAAACATTATTTCCAAGAAGCTTCCTTTAAAAGTTTTCAAGTGTATTTTTAATCAAATTCTTTTAGTTTAAAGTTGTATGACATGTTAAGAAAGGAAAAATGTTTTTGAAGAAGAATGGATATGTTCCTCAAGAATGGAGTTCAAGTATTTTATCAAAATTATTTTCCATCTAAGATAATAAAAGGTTTCTGTTTTTATCCCTATTATTACATTGGTTTGATTATGTTGTGATGGAAATATTTTTATGAATTCCTTTATCTTATATGAATTGTTTTATGATGTCATGTTGTTTAAGAATCCCATTTTTATTACATGGCTTACGCTATGATGTATGGTTTATGATTATGTGGAACACATAAGAAAGGATTCATTATAAGATGGGTGGGACCTATATCTCCCTCCAATGTATTGGGTAATGATTTTATATCTAATGAGATAGACATGGCTGAAACGGTAGGTTATACCGGTTCAGTGAAACATGACTGGAACGAGGGTGACTTGGTTCAGAAAGGGACTTTGTCCACTAAGATAGTCTTGGAAATGAGTCATGACTAACAAGAAATTATTTTCCATGATTATGTGTTCATGCCACAAAGTTTCAAGTTTCATGTTATGATTATGGGGATCTCATTTTCACTTCTATGATTTGTTCCATGTTAAGATATTATGATCTCTTTTGCAGGTTATGATTTGCAAAAAGATATGATATGATTTTTACTTCCTTTATTTTCCCTTGCTGAGCATTTGAGCTCACCCTTTTATGTTTTCTTTTCCCCAGGATATAAAGAAAGGTTTTAGGTAAAAAAAGGGAAGATATTTATGGGAGATATTGAAGATCTTTCACCACGATTAGAAGATTACGTTCCGAGTTTCCAAAGACACTAAACTATTACGATCCTTGTGTGTGTGTTTTTGTTATGTACGAAGTATTCCGCAAAAGTAATGTAATGTCAATATACGTCAAGCTTCGGGTCTCTACAATAACTACCCAAAACATGGTTTGGAGTTGGAGGTAGTGGTTAATGCTTTAAAAATGTGGTGTCATTATCTCTTCAAGTATAAATTTATAGTGTTTACCGATCAAGAGTTCATAAAGAAAATATTATCAGAAATTGATTTGAACCTGAGGCAAAGTCGATGGATAAAATCTCTACCAATGATTGAATTCCACATAATATATACAGTGGGTAAATAGAATTCAAGGGAAGATGCATTAAGTAGAAAATCACATGATCAAGTGGTGATGTAGGTATAATATCAATAATAGTTTATGTTAGTTATAGCTGACATGTAGATGGAATGTGAGGACCGGGGTAACAGAGTGGTCTTCATTCCTATTTCGTTGGTTCATGACTTGGATACTTTGCATAAAGAACCACAAGCATCTGATTTTGAATTTATGGTGATAAGGTCGAAACTCAATTTTGGAGAGACCATTGAGGGTTGGGAACTGAATGGAAATTCAATTTTGTGTTTCTGTAATCATATTGTTCTACCAGTGGCTCGTCAGGAGGAGCTTACCAGTGCTTATCATCATTCCAGGTGGCCTGTTCATCCTAGAATTTTGAAAATGTTAAAGGTGTTGAATGGACAACATCAGTGGGCTGTTATGAAAAGGGATGTGGTTGGATTTGACTCGAGATTCTTGATATATCAGTATGTCATAGAATAGTATTAGTGGACAGCATTCATGCTACAGTATTTACATATCCCATTTTGGAAATTGGAGCATATATCAATGGATTTAGTGATGGGAAACCCCAGAACGGTCCAGAAGCACAATTCCACATGGGTGATTTTATATGTGCTCCAATGTCGGCCCATTTCATCCCGATTCTTGAATCTCATATGGTGGAGGGTCTATCCAAATTCTATATCTAGGAGGTGGTAATGAGGAATGGTGTTCCAATCTCGATTGTATCAAATAGAGATCTGAGGTTCACATCTTGTTTTTGGCTATCCTTAAACCAATCCATGAGGAAACAATATATGATGAGCATGGCATATCATCCTCAGACCGATGGACAATCTAAGAGGATGATACAAACCATTGAGGATATGTTACGGGCTTCTTTGATGGAATTTTCTGGTTCATGGGAGGATAACATACCATTTGTGGAGTTCTCCAATAATAATAATTATTAGTCTTTGATACATATGGCTCCATTTGAGGATTTGTATGGGAGTCCATGTGATTCTCCACTATATTGGGTGGAAATGGGAAAGACATCAATGATTGGACCAAGCCTTGTCCCAGAGAATAAGGGAAAGATCATGTTTATTAGAAATAGGATGGAGACTACTCTAAGTCGTCAGAAATCATATGCAGACCATCATCAATGACCGATGTCATTCAAGGCGACTGATCCTGTGTTTTTTAGAATCTCTCCAATGTTAGGACATCGTCGATTTCATAATCATGATAAATTATATCCATGTTATATTGGGCCTTCGGAGATACTTGATAGGATTGTACAGGTGGATTACCAGTTCAATTTTCCACCACGGTTTAGTGTGGTGCACAATGTGTTTCATGTGTCCTAGTTGAAAAAGAATTAGCTCAATCATGACCATGTGATTAGTTTGAATTCTGTATAGGCATGAGAAAGTCTGGCATGGAAAAAGAATCGGTTTAGTCATATTTTTTGGCCTCATTGTCAGATTCAAGTATATAATTGGGAACAATAGAAAGATTTTTTCAGGCAATGGCCCAAGCCCTTTCAGACAATGTGATGGTTCTCAACGTTCCTAGGATGGGAAGTCCAATGGTGGGGAAAATGTAGCACCCTAGCTTGAGGTATTCATCGTTTTTATGCCCTTTTAATTGTATAATGTTCTTTGGATGAATTGGAAATATGGTGGGAGTGTTTGGAATTCTTTTGAATATGGTTAGATGCTATTATAAGGGTGCATGATTTGGGAACGGTTGGGGTAAACCATGAGTATTCACTAAGAAACCATGTAGGGGGTATATAGTAGGTTTTACATGGCATGTCCATTTTTTGAAAATCTATGTGGGGAAACCACACATTCCCTTTCTCTCTGGGCAATGGCGTGTGCACGGTTAGCACATAGTTTTCAAAACCGTGTTGGCTAACCGTGCAACTACTAAAAAATAGTGTTTTAAATCAAAGATACATCAAGAGTGCATAATTTCACTCTAAATCATCCCCCACTTGAGCTTCACTTGGGATTTTCAGTTCTCAGGGGTTGGAGGGGCTCTCCCACTCACATTAGAAGCAAATAAGAGGGGTTTCTTGGTGGATGTGAGGTTGTTCATCCCAAGTAAGTCTCTTCTCAGGTATCCTTGTGGTTTTATCTAGATCTACATCTCATTCTCTCCCATTTTTCAATATCTATATCTGTTTCATGTAGATATAGGGTTGTAGTTTCCTTGGGTGTTGATTTTAAGGCTTGTTGATCTTAGAGAAGGGGATCTATTGTGGTTTCTGTGGTTTGTTCGAATTATTTGGTGCGATTTTGCTTGTGGTTCAAATTCATTGGAACCCTAAAAGTATGTAGCTTCCCTCTTGACTCTATGTTGATAGGAATAAGGGTTTTCGTTACAATTAATTTTTTTCTATTGAAATTAATTGTGATCTTGATGTGAAAAATTGGTTAAAAATACCTTTGGTCATGCTTGGTAGATTTTTGGGGGAAAAGAGTTTTATATTTGAATGTTCGTGCTGTTAAATTTTTAAAATTATATTTTAAAATTTATTTCTTCGCTTTTATCAAGGAAATGGTTTATAATAATTGTCTCCAATAAAAAGGTTGTTTTATTAAATTGGGGTTATGGAATGGAAAATGGTTAAAGGATGGTTTCAAGAAAATGGTTATTTATTAAAGTGGTTTGGCATGCTATGGAATGGTTATTAATATGTTGTTGTTTCTTTGGTGGGTTATATGTTTGGTTGTGTCTTGTTGAAAATAAATGTGAATGTGGGCGGAATGTCCCACTATAAAAGGTGATAGATAGTAGTCAGATGAACAACCATAATGAAAGTGGGTGGGAAGTCCCAATATAAAAGGTGATGGATAATGTTTAGAAGAACCACCATTATGTGTAGGGGTTAGGAAGATGTGCTAGTTGATAATGGGGTGAATTGGATTGGTGGGAATCCCACCATAATGATTTCTTTGTAGAGTGTTTTGTTGAAAAGTTGTAATTGTTTTACTAATGCGTGATGGGGATGTGTCTAGTGGTATGGTTGGGGCTTTCCTTTATCATATCTTGGAATAGTCATGTTTGCATGTTGCATGTTTTTTCACTACTAATTGTTTCATATAATCAATTTTTATTAATGTTCAAATAGTTTTATCCTAGTGGCTTGTGTAGTGAAGTCATTTTGGTAAATCCAACTAAGTATTAGTACTCACCCCTACTTTGGAACTTGGGTGCTTTTATAGGGGTTGTATTCTGGGACACATGTAAATGTAAATCATCTCATGGCTAGTGGTTCATAGTGATTATTGTGAGATGTGGTAGTTCTTGGATCATGGAGCCTGGTGTGGATTTATGGTGTGTGTCTTGGTTTATTTTGGGTTCTTTGTTTAGTCTTTGGCATGGTACTCTGATATTGTGTTTGGTTGTATTGGTTCTTGGGAATTCTTTTGAAATTATTTTGTGTATCATTGTAATGTAGGGGTTTGGTTTTTTTGTTTTAATGCATCATATTATATGTTGTTAGTGGACTATTGGTTGGTTGGATTTATCTCAGTGGAAAATCATTCCCCAGTTTATTCTGTAATACCTTAGCATTTATTTCCAGACATTAGCACCTAGGGAATGTTGGTTAAGAACATGTAGTATTCCTCCACCATCTCAAGAAAATGAGATGGGGAAGGATGTTACATATATATACAGAATTTTTTTTATGAACTAAAATAATACAATTAGTCTATTCAAATTTATATAATTGAAGAAATATATGTGATTTTAAATTAAATTAAATTTCAAAAATAAATTTTAACACTCCATTAAATGATATCGTTATCCTAAATAAATTGTTAGTTACACCTATGATATATATATAACATATACAAAAATAATTGTTCATATAATAATTATACCTTCATATAAATGTTAAATTTTATATTGGACGAAATTACATAAGTTTATTGCATAAAATTAGAAAATATAAATCAAATTACATAATGTTCACTAAATGATTTAATAATATTTGGAGAAATATATATATATATATATATATATAATTTAGATAAAATTTATTTCATTTATAAAACATTATATTTTAAATGTCTAATAATATTTGTAACACACAAAAAATAAAAAAAATATCATTTGGAATATATTCTAAAATACTAATTAGAAATATTAAAATATTAATGTTACGAAACATTTAAATAAAAAAAGTCATAACAAGACCCCAATTTCTCCCCTAATCCATTAATAATGGTGTCTACTTGTAAAAAATGTAATAGTACATACATGATATCAAAAATATGAATTATTATTTAATTATAAAAAATTTGAATTAAAAAAGCAATATTAAAGATCCAAATCATAGAACCATTTCCTATTGAAAATAGTAAAATAAAAAGCTATGATAGATAAATGACATCTTATTAGAAATAAAATTATATAAAATATACCTCAAAATTTATCACCCAAATTTCATAAATTTCAAAATTCATCATTCAATTGCATTATAAAAAAATAATTGAAATCAATTAAACTAAACAAAAAAATCGGTAACTACATCACCCCTAAATATGTTTTCATGAAAACACTAAATAGTTATATTATAAATAATTAAATATTTTGGAATATTACTCAACATTATAAATCCAATTATAAACCAAAATATTGGAAGAAAAAATAAAATAATACCAAAACATTCTATGAAAGTGTCTATGGGTCTCACATAATTCACTATATACCATGTGAAAAAATATTCTAAAATAATTATATGTTTTGGAATATTAATAGACACCACTAGAGTCATACCACAATTTTATATTATATATCATTTCTCCAAAAATATAATATTTATTCAAATCATTTTTTATAAATAATCAGTCATCATATAAATGAAAATCCCGTATCGCCACACAACCATTCAAGATCACTAGTAGCTATTGTAAAACCTTATGAATAAAATGTAAAATAAAGAAAGTAATTTATAATTATTAACCAAATATAAAAATATTTTCTAAACCCTATAACAAAATATATGTTCCAATCACATCAAATTATAATAAATGAATATAAGGAAATTATCATAGTAATGATTGAATAGTAGAATACTACAAGTATTTCTATACTCAACAAAAATCCCAATAATAAAACTATGAACGACACGAACACAATCAATTATCCTGCAAAAAAAAATATATGTCCCAAATATTTATATTTAATATCAATTTGATATTATTTAATTGAAATACATTAAACACTAGAAAGTAGAGTCCATCATCAACACATACCATAAATTGTTTGTATAGGGTAATATTACATTGCTACACATTTGTTTTAACCACACTATCATTTATATGTTGTCATAAAAAATATGTGTATAATGTGGAATAAATAATAATACAAGTAATATATGATTATATTGAATAATTTATTTTATATTCCCATGAATGAAAATAATCTATTACCTATGGTTTTGACTCTCATATGTTATCTATGTCTCCATGAAAAAATGATTCATCCCAAATGGATAAACCATGATGAAATAGTTTTTATAAAAATATTATATACAAGTTAATGAACAAAATATATATCTAAACATCCTCTATTATGTGTTAAAACTTCCATCAACCATTTATATATATAATAAATATATATTTCATTTTGTGGGTGAATGATTTACTAGAATTATATAACCCATTATCATTGTCATCCATAGCATAGGGAACTGGTATAACATGTTATAATGGCCATTTCCAATATTCATAGCTTATTATATAATTCCATCCAATATATAGAGATTATATCGAATAATCTACAATAAAAATTAGTTCACATAAAAAATCAATAATCAAATAGACAATAAAAAAGATAAATATCATATAGATTGGATAAAAAATCATTAATTATAAATAACATGAGTTATCTCAACAAATTATCAGCAAATCAAAAAATCTAACTCACAACTATTAACAGATAATATTTTTAGTTAATTAAATATATAAGGAAACCTATTTAAGAAGATACCATTAGAAGAAAAATCCACATTAATACAAATCTATAGTACCACATGTCATTAAAAATATTAAAATTAAATTATATTAAATGGAGGGGGTTTGCCTTCCGAAAAACACGTAGAACCATATTCTAAAAGATAATGTAATATATATTCCACAAAATTAATGGATTTCTATGTAATAAAAAGAAAAAATAGTTTTAGATTTCAATTCTTCTACAATGAATCTATAGGGAACCATGCTTTAAGAAACAAATACTGATATTATTTATATAAAAGGATTAATTTTAATAAATATGTACGAAATTTTTAGTTTATAGATTTATAGATTATGGAAAAACTAATACATATCAAACTCTTATAATAAAAAGTTGAAACTTCCACTCTAACTCTTCTTATTCCTAAAAATAGGATCTTTTGTATTCAATAAAATTTCATTCATGTAACATTTACATAGATAAATACATGTCACCATTAATGTTTTGATACACTATACACTACCATTAGACTTGTAAAAATATATTAATAATTAGGATGAGAATAAAATATTGGTATAGGATATTAGAAAAAGAAACTCATTAATATATTTGAAATTTATTAAAACCTATTATGGAGTTGTTCATTTTAAAAAAAAAATTGAGACAAAAAAATTTATTTACCTAATCATGATGTAAAAGTAAATTCACATTAATTTAATTAATAATTCCCAAATAAACCGTAATGAAAAAATTCATAATTTCGGAAACCATTACCTTGAAAACAAATTGTCACCTTTTGAAGACAAAAAACATTACTTTAATGATGAAACTCATAGTTTCCTTTTTTTAAATCTCGTATATATATAAAAACCCCATTTTAAATAATGGAGAAATAATCAAAGAATCGTGGGGTTTTATACATTTATTTTCAAATAACTAAATAGATAATTCCAACATTCTCTTAGAATTTATATACACAAGTAAACGTTTTCACTTCATAGGAGTGTATACATTATCAAAAAAGTAAATTTTATAAGATTATATCTACACTTCATATGAGTAATTAAATTTTTTACATTATATATTAAGAGTACATTACATTAGTTAACTTTTTCTCATTACCCAATTCATTAGATGGATTTAATGGACTATCTCGTCATGTAATAGAAATTTACCATGAGGCTTATGTTCACTCATGATTCCAAAATTCATCGATAATACCCAAATATCAAATTGAAACATAAAAACATTTAATAACATTCAATGTTCATTACTATATATGTTAAAAAATAATTTAATCCCATAATAAACCCCATATACCGTTATTACATTAAAATTAGATAAAAATTCAATTTCCTTTTGAATAAATCTAAAAACAATTCACAGAATTTGTAAAGAAAGATCATTGAAAAAACATATAATAATTTAAATGGAAATTCATAATTATTAAAAGAAAATTCAGTGGAACAATAATTTCATGTATTATAATTTAAAAAAATCTTTATCACTTTGCTAAAAAAATTCAAAAGTGACAATACAGAAAACGGGTAATCTAATATTTTTTTTAAAAAAACATTTATGAAATCCAAGGGGAGTTCAAATATTCATTTGAGAAAAATCAATGAAAAATTTTGAATCAAATTAATGAACATGGAAACGGAAGATAAAGTTTATTATAAAATAATTTTAACCAACGGTTTGAAAGGCAATTTCAAACATCCTTATTGAGTTTTGAATAATAAGGGTATTGAAGAAGAGAAAAAGAAATGTATTTTTAAACTAATATTCATTCATTAAATGATTTATAAAAGAAATCCATGTTGCATGTAGTGACCTAATAAATTTTAATCATATTATTGCATGATTTATAACATATTTATCAATTAAACAAAAAATAATTATTGACATTTCATGTGTATTTTGATATCTAGGTACCTAATAAATTTGAGATAAAAATAAAAAATATTATATCATAGGCCATAATGTACATTAAAATACATTTGACCTCAAAAAATCTCATGGGATAACAAGGGGAATAGATAGACAAATGGGGTTATATATAAATCCTCGATAGGGTAATAACATGATATAAAAAGAAGACGTGTGTGTAAAACATATAGAAAAATATGAAAAAAATAGAAGGATCCTGAGTAATCATAGTAGTGAAAAATGTAACGACCACTGTATTATAATCTCATGGAAATATTGGAAATTTGTAGCAATAAAAAATATGATATAATCATAAATCAATGTTAACATGAAAGACAACATCACATAGTGGATAGAGTCCCATAATGTATTTGGTTTAATAAAAAATCACATGCACAACATCTCATGAGACTCAAACATTACCTAATACGTTGGAATGCTATACAGTTCACTAATAATAATATTTACATGATTATTTGCTCCATAAAAGGAAATCAATTATATGGAATAATCAAAATAACTACCCATTGTAATTAATTGTTTTCAAAATCATTCGTGATATCATAATCAAAGGAAATTTAATAATTATTGAAAATAGAATGTGAAATTAAATATTATTGATGTTTATTTCAAAGGATAAAATAGTTGGTCAAAATATACGATGATATTTTGGGAATAAAAACTATAAATGATCACTATATTAATTAATTGACATTCATAAGCATTTCATCATGTCCGAACCCATGGAATTAAAATTGTTTCATAAAAATATTTTCTATGCAATAAAAAAATCCATATAACTAATATTGTTAGAATCATTAGATAAAATTAATAATAAATAATAGAAAAAATCAAAGGATGTCATCCTATTAAACAATAACCCTATGATTTCACATATAATATTCCATGGTGAAAATATATTTATTAATTTGAAATAACATATTTAAAAAATAAAAAATTTCAAAATATTATGGAGAACATTTTATTTGAAAATATACTTGGGAAGTTTTAATTAGTGAATCATTGTATTGAATTTTCATGATAGTAGGAAATTATATTCTTGATGTAATAGTTAAAATAAAACATTATTTTATACCATTGCAAAAAAAGAAAAAATATCAAAATTATTGAGAGTCAAAAGAAGAGTAATTTTAATATTGTTTAAATAAACTAAATAATGGTTAAAAAATATAACCTCTCATTGGAAAATATTTAAAAACATTGAATAATATAATTTAAAAAAATGGACCTGAAAGGAATAGAATTTTCAAATGAAGGGATAAATAATATCATTTTTTCTTAAATACATTATTCCTATCTATTGGGTTCATAATGAAAATAAAATGAAAGGAAACCCCTATATTGTATAGAAATAACTACAGTAGAATAAATTTTAGGTGTTTTATTTTATTTATAATATCATATTTTATCCAATGAAACTAATAATAAATACTCCTGATATTCAAGGACATTAAAACATAAATCTCTGTTGACTTTTGTAGCTTTTTAATCATAATGACCATGAAATAAAGAAAATTTGATTGATATAAAACTCACCATAAATTTTATAAGAATAATAATAAAATATATTGACTTTTAGTATATACACAACATTAAATAAAAAAGTGGTAAATAAGAAATGTGTCTTAGTGAAATAAAAAAGAGACTAAAATCTTTTACCTCGAGTATGAATCATCAAATATGTTATTTATATTTATGAACAATAAACTTATGATAATTATTAAAATAGAATAAAAAAATTATAGTTTATTATTCATTTTATTTTATCTTGTTCAATTATATATTTAATTACATAATAAATTATGTTCAAGTCAGAAATTTCGGTGATATTTGAATTTTATGTCCAAAATAACATCACTAGGTTTATTGTGGTACAATAGGTCAATATAACACCATCTCTAAAATTATAATAATTATGTAAAATCTATTTTTATATAACTATTATAATTTTTAAATAAATTATATATGTTTTTTATGGAAAATTAAATACACTACATTCATGGAGATTGTAGGTCATACATATGAATGGGTATTGTTTTCATTTTTAAATTATCTAAATGGGAAGAGGTGATTATTACATTACCTTTCAAAAAATTTAATTATAGAATAAATATCATATTATTTTTAAAAAATAAATTATACATTCCTTCAATTTTATGAGGTACTAAAAAAAATCACATCGCATCATGGATGTTGTAATCCACATATACAAAAAAAATAAAATAATAACTTTTTAATAATTGGAAATATAATAAATTTTATGAAATATTACAGTGAAAAATTATTAATATATCATTACATTCATATATATACATTAAATACATCATTATAAGAAGTCATGGGAGGTGGTGATTGAAAATAAATTACATCAGTTGGTGAGGTGGTTGTTCGTCGTACACTCAAACAATGGTTTCCATTAGAATTTTATAAACTAGGATATGTATGACAGTTATTAAATTTAAATAATAACAACTCATAATATGTGATATGCATATGTTATTATTTCATAATTCTATAATAACAATTTAAAGAGGACGAATAATAAATAAAACTAAAACATTTTGTTTGAAGAGATACATATTATTCAGACAAACTCATTTTCATTACATTGTAAGACCTCTAATGTTTAAATTATACCAAATAAAACAATTATAGAATTAATTAAGTTATTATTGGATGACAATTGAGTGTCTAATGGATTAAATAAATATATTTTATCTATAAATAAATTAATATAGGAGCTTCAATTTTATAAGAATGGGAGGGGCACCCATTGAATTACAGAAATTAGTAATTAAATATAAATTATTTATCATGGGAAAACTCCACTAAAAGATATAATTTGAATATAGGATAAGTAAGGTCCCAAATAAAATCCTCAAATAAGTTTTTTACCATTCTATATTATTTTAATACACATATCTCTTTGTTTTTACACACATTGTCCCTTAGGAAAATTATTGTGATAATAATGTTTTTACTATTTAGGGGCTAATATAGTTGCAATAATAGAGAAATTTGTGGTATAATGGATCATGGATGACATATTAGGCCATATTCTAACAAATTTTATGAATATAATTTTTTTAGGAATTTTAACGTATTTAAAAAATATTATTTAACATAAAATAGCATTAATGTTCTTTTTTACACTACATTTTATTTATCTACAAAAACATCAAAGGAAATATGGAATTAAAATATAAACATATAAAAATAATATTATTATTTATACTTATTTGAAAATATTGGAAATCAATATTTCATTTAAATTTTTTACTTTTAATAATTTTTAAATAATTTGTTTTATTTATCTATCAATTCAATAAATATATTTTCATTTTTGTATAATCATTTAATTTAAGAATTTGATCACTAAATTATTTTAATCAATTACCAATATATTAAATTTAATTTTTCTTAGACTAATTAATTTTGAATGGAATAGTTTATCTATGTATCTCATAATGAAATAAGTAGATGTATCAAAATAATAAGAATTTAATTATATAATTTTCATTACATAAAATTATATAAATGTAAAAAAACAATAAATATGGCACCAATTTACCATATTTTAGAAACATATACATAACTAAAATAAACTCATAATATATGATAAATTAAATTTTTTTGGTCATTTTTATAGTGAGTATCATATTATTTTTAACATTAATTAAATGATTTACCATATCCATGATTGCAATTATTTACTGTGACCCATTTAATAATGACCAAATTACAAGGGAACCATTTATAAAAAATCTAAATTGTGATTCAAAATATGAAATCCATTTTTGAACAATAAATTTAAATTAGTGGAAAAAATTAATTAGATATCAAAATTAAAAATGCAATGACAAATGGTTTTTCATAAAAACCCTTTTTAGGTATGAAAATGTATTTATAACACATTCTTGTATAAAAATACTTAGAATACTAAAATTTGAATATATTTAATCAAAATAAACTAATTAAATGTTAAAAATAATCTAAAATATAGTTTCTCATTTTAAATATTTTATAATAATTTAGATATATTTGACGAAAATGTCACTACTAATCCCTTGAGGCCTGTAATGTGACTACCCCATGTTTTCCTCCAATATGCCAGGGGATAACGACTAGCACTGAGTAGGTATATCCCACAAATGGGAAGCATTTTCCTATGTACCTATACACACAGATGCATCTCTAAGAAAAAATAAGGAACTGAAAACACTATGTAAACATGCATGAATGGAACTTAGATTCTAACATAGAGTAATAGGAAAAAACTGGAAAGTATACGGGCTAGAATACACAAACAACAAAAATGAAGAGTACAAGCTCATAAAGTTCATATGTACAATACCCTACCTGAAGTTTATAAACTGAAACAACTATCTTATGTCATTGAGAAACACCTCCTGTATTGGGAATCTCTCTAAGAACCACTAGGCCTCGATCCAAAAAGGAATCCATCAAATTTTTGATCATCTGTACAAGACATGAAATGTGTGAGCATAGTATGTGCATGGGTGAGTAAAACCACACTTAGAAGGTACACCAAAAACACAATGTTAAAACCACTACGAAATACACCAAATACAACAAAAAGGAAACACACATAGTACACCACAATAGAAACACATGAAGGATAGATAATACGACCAGCTCAGACAAGTATAACACTAAAGAACGAGGAGAAGTATTTGCAATTATTATCCAAAGATATCCCAGTCTCAATGAAACTAGATGTTTAGATTGGGCATGGAGCTTCAATGGTTCATGGAGCATAGGTGGTACAATGTGCTTCGGTGGTGCACAGTGCGTCGATGGCACACAGAGCATAAAGGGAACACGGAGCATCGATGGCTTCTAGAGAGACGATGGTGCTGAAGACATTAATAGAACATGGAACGTTGATGTAACATGAAACATTGATGGAGAACAGAGAAATAATTGAACTTGAATCATTAATGGAGCATGGAGCATCAATGGGTCTTATAGCCCCCAAGTCACATAGTCACCAAGATCAAATAGTCATAGCCTACCACATGGTTTTTCTTATACCAGAATTATTCCAGGAGAACCAAATACTGAAACCCTAATGCATTAACCAACTTCCAAAAAACACTTTTAGAGTATCTCAAATGGACAGTCTCATCAAAAGGGTACTGACGTCATAGAAGTGTCAAACAATGGACATACAAGTTGAATGTTTCAACCATTATTCTGAAAAAGTCTACCTTGGGTCTAGTCTGGGTCTCATCCGACCCGCCAGACCCATCCAGACATGATCATGGCCAAACAACCTGAACTGAACAAACCCGGTTCTCCCGAACCAAATTGGTTCATCCTGACCCAACCCAGTTCAGCCCATCCCAAACCATCTCAGCCTGTTGAGCAGCAGGTTCCACCCTTCTGGGTCATTATATTAGTCTAGCATCCTTGGTCCATCCTGCTACAAGCAGGACAATGTGTACATGCCGGACATGGAATGCCCTGGATACGTCTATCCAGTCAATGTGGGGGTAAGAATGCATGTCACATGGACTTTTTTCCTTCACATCACTCACCAACAACTCCACCTTGGTTCCCTCCTCCGACACTGCTTTGATCCACGTCCCTACACCACTGCGACATTTTGTTATGGCCCTCCGGTAACCGTTATCCATGTTTACTACCACATTACCTAAGGGTTATGGCCACTACCACTTCCATGGTCATTACTGGAGTGACCTCCATCCTCATCTTCACCTGTCAGAAACCTCCTTTGTGTTCCACAGTGTGTCGTCCTACACTGCAACCAATGCTCGCTGTGAGGGGCCTTGGTCCCACAAGTCACTCACTGCTCCAATGATCTATTTTTTAAAATAGAGACACTTCCACAATGCTCATTTTAAATCCTTCACTACTCTGGACCTTGATCATCCTTTCTAGCACTCCGGTGGTCCAATCAAATTTGGAGAATCCTAGAAAATTGTGTTGCGACCATGAGCATCCAATGGAAATGACCGCCACGAATGAGGATAGATGGATAACAAAGAACAACCGAATAATGGATCTTGTCCCTGTTCATGTCTGTCAACATATATGCCTTGTTAGATGAATCACAAAGAAAAAAATTGCATTACAATCACCAATAACTATTTTCTTTAATCCAACAATAATTATCCCTCCCACATGAATGATTGAACTGAGGATAAGCATGTTCATGGGATATTCTTCATTTTTCATTTTATTCTAAAAAGGGAAAATAAATAATGAACATATTGACATCATACCTTTATGTTGGATCAATCATTGATGAATAGTGGTTTTCCATGTCATCTTCAATCCTTGATCTACCAACATTTTTCATGGTTCATTTGGGAGTATTTGTTCTTCATCCATCATAGGGTTTTTTAGGGTTATGGAGATAAGATTGGATTCCTAAAAATGAGCCATAATTTAAATGAAACCAACACAGTGTAAAGTAAAATATTTTTATTAAAATATTTTATTGATGGTTACATCCAATTTCCAACATTCACAGACCTATGGTGGTCGATGTTATGCCCCTCGTAAGGGAAGTTAACTTCATTAAATGAAATTCCACCATCATTTTTCTGATTTCAGAGCCATTTAGAATTTATTAACATTTAAAAAATAATCCACCCAGACGATTTATTAAACACATAACATTTTCCAATGTATAATTCTAGGCACAATAGGACACATTTTTTCTCTCAATCTCTATGCATGTTATCATAATATTCCCAATTAATTTAAATGTTTGGCCCACTAGGTAAAATACCCTAAAGGGGTGTGGGGTGAATCCGAGTATAATGGATTAAAACAACTACCCCTTAGGATCTTGTATCGTAGTTATCTAAAACACTCTTATCTCTCTTTCCCGTATGATATTTTGAATTGAAATTAAAGAATGCATGAGATACATCTATTTTTACATGGTTTATCCACACTGGGATATTCCCATTAAGAATACAATAGAAATTTGTTGATGTACCAAATATACTAAAATTCCACTTAAGTATAGAAATTTCCAAGCTGACTCACAACCCCTCCATGTTTAATACCAATCACAATTTGAAAGGTCGATGCTCTCTAAACTACAGTGTTCTCACTACGTTTTCAGAAGATATACTCACATTTTATTGAACTTTAGGAACCTTTATTATCTATAATTAATACATCTTACACTATGTGAATATAACCTATTAATGACCCAATTTCATTCAACATTGAGTAACACTTTGAAACAAATGTACTGGGAAACACAAAATCTTTCATGCATCCCTTACTTCATCTTTTTCAAAACCCTAATTCCTTGTGCTCAAGGTTTCACATTTGTCGCAAAACACATCTTATGTACAATTTCAATCTTATGTACAACATCATTATCCAGTACAAAAATCCAATTATTTCATGAAAATCACATTTCGTAAAATTATGATGTGATTCAGAGCTTGAATTCTCTCAAAGTGTTGAGCTGGTTCGAATGAGGGGGGTCACCTCTTATTTATATGCATTATCGACCCCTACGTGGAAGATTCTTCATATTATGCAAGAGAATCCCCAATCATGAAAGACCTTATTTGGTTCCACATTGGGTATGTATGTTTATTTCACAGAACCTAATCATTAATGCGAATTTCCAATTCATTCATGCCCATTAAACATTTTATATTTTTTGATGTTCTAATCCCGAAAACATGAATTGATCGCTATTTTCCAAACCAAATTCTATTTTATGTGCAAAATCCTTCTCCAAATACAAAGTTCTCCATTTTGGAATTTTAAGGCCTATAAATTTGGGAAAAAATGTAAAATGCATCAACCATGCATCTGTTCTATTTGTTCCACCTACTGATAGTCTATTTATTTTTCACGATTCTTTGAAAATGTTGATTTTAAAAAATATCTATGGAACACGAAAAATCAATATGGAAACCATCTTTGTCAACAAACAAAACAATCCCGAAAATGCTTCCATGTTAACTTGAGGTATGTTTTCCCTACAATCTCCCATTTGGGATTCTTGACATCTCTTTCATAAATTGATACCTCTATATAGCTTCATCCATCTTCTATCACCATTTGTATAAGGCTATTCAGATTGAGATCAAGTATTTACTCAACACATAATTCAAGCCCCACATGTGAAATGCTCGGCATTAGAAAGAGGAGTATAATGAAAAGTTCATAAATAAATTACTTGATTACTGACACCAATTCTTGAAACCGGACTACCACTTTCATCAAGAACCTCAGATCTCATGATATATCTTCCTTGATCGATCAATGTGAGTGTATTCAGGTATAAAGAAAAACCTATCTCACTACATGGGTTCTTGTGCGTTGGAATGATAAAAGTAATCCAAAATATTCTTCTGTTGATTCCCTATTATATTGTGAAATTCACATCATGTAACTCCCCCTATCAGCTTCTTCAACTATCAGGATTAACTCCCCTTATCAATCTTATCCTACTATCTGCTACTCCTATTGACCTGACTTAAGCCATTTTCACCATTCCTTAGCCACATTTCATCCCCTTAAATAGCCACAGTTTCTTACCATTTTTCAATTAATCCAATGGTAACATTATTAGGTTCTGGAACATTGGAAAGTATACATATCAGTATATTAGGGAAAAACACACCAATTATGGAAGGGGGTGGGGTCGCACATCAAAAAATTTCTAGTTTTGGGGATTTGAAATAACTCCCAAAGATAGTAGTTGACTCTTAAACACTTCATTTGGTAAGGTCGTTTTCATACAATCTAGAACCTGTATCTTTCTAGGCATATACTCCATCATCACAATCACTTTATCCACATTATCCTTGATAAAATGATATTTTATTTCAATGCGGTTATTCATTGAGAGATGGACTTGATTTTTTTTTCAATGATTGATAACACTTGAATTATCACAATGTATTCCTATTAGAGAGATAATTTTCTCTCTAATCTCATCATGCTACTACATTATCCACAATAACTATTGCATTTCTTGAGTTTGATCAATATACTCCGCTTCTTCGATTCTCAATTAAATGAAATATTTTTTTTTCTTATATAGGAATTATACTATCAATCTAGATTCAAACCTCATCTTAAATTTTATTTCTCATCATATGCTAACCCAGAAAAATTGGTATCTATATATCCCAAAATAAATAACTACGATATATCATAATGCATCAAACAAAAATCTACATGTCCCTTGATATACTAATATATTCTATCACTACAAGAATGTGTCATTACTTGGGATTTCATTGATATCTCCATTCTCAATATATGGAAAAACTAATATTATGTCTTCTCTATATCATGTACATTAAACATAAAATAATTATACTATATTTAGTGATACTAATTACCTTACCATCGTCTTATTTTCATAGTATAGTCTGGGTACCAAGAATTTTTTTATCTCCTGGGATATTTCTATTCCATGTCTTCTCAAATCAACTTTTTCATACTTTGATTGAGAAAGGAATGTTCCATTAATTCATTATTTCACCTATACACCACCGATTTTTTATTACTAATCCTTGACATTTCGAACTGACTTTTCATGATTTCAAAAAACTATCTGCATTATGCTTCATTAGATCCTTCAAATTTTCTGTCACTGGCATTGACCAACACCATCATCCTTTGGTTACTATAATTACTGAAATAGTGATTTTAATTGACTCTAACACGCTGAATACTAAGCCTTTTAAAATACCTATCATCTATTGAATACCATTCTCTAGGTTCTTTCTTCAACCCATATATCGCCTTCTTCAGCTGAAAAATATTGTTTTCTTCTTCATGAATGAGAAACCCATCTGAATACTCAAAATAAAATTCTTCTTCTAGAACCTCATTCCGATATTCTGAATCCACTTCAATCTATAAAACAATTAATTTTATTTACAATAAAATGTCCATGAATATTCGGATTTTATGTAGCCTTTCAACAGGTGAAAATTTCTCATCAATAGCAATTCCCTTTATCTGGGAGTAAAGATAATGACCCAGGTATTTAAAGAATGATACATTTCTATATCTAATAAAATTTATGAATAAGATATTAATTTTATATTAAATATGACACTTTTTATGATATCTTACTCGACACACAATAATGGGTTTCTAGGAAATCATTCATTTCACACAAGATTGAGTTATACCGAAAAATAATATAATATAATTATTATTTTAAATTGAAGTTAATACCTTGATTTTATAAGGGAAAAAATAAACAGAACTAACTATAACATGATTATACATGTTTTCTAAATATCATCACGTTAATGAAATAAATTTTAGTGGTGTAAAATAAGTGTGAATATGATTTTAATCATCGAATAATCTAATATTTTTAAAAGGTTGTTTTACCACCTTTTGATGGAGAACCCAATTTAAATATAGTTTTTGATACCATTATATGTTCTTTTTGAAAAAATAATCTTCTTATTTAGAAGTAAAACATAAAAATTTACATTGGATCTAATTTTTTTTAAAATTTTTGGATAAAGATCATTTTTAATGAATAGTGAAAAATAGTAGCAACTTTTTAGAAAAAATTACCTTTTCAGATAATTTATTTAAATATTTAGAATGTAATTTTAATTTGATTTAATGTATATATGGAATAAAATTTAATTATTTAATACACTTTATCTCATTTTAAGTAATTTTACTTTGAAATTGGATATAAACACATGTGAATCTTATGATAGTTATTACTTCTTAAAACCTGCCTTTTGGTTTTGACAATACGAATTAATTTTATAATAATTACTGAAAATTCTATGTTTTGAGTTTTGAAAAATGGATTCCATATTTTTAATCAGGATTTCACATTTTTTAAAATAGCTTCCTTTTATTTTTAGACATTATGAATAGTAACTTTAGTTATTATTTAATTTATCATTGTTCAATGGTAAATATTGTAAATAAGGGTAAAACGTAAATATTATTATAATATTAAACTACACAAAAATGTGCCCTAAACCTATTGGATGATATATTTCCGACCATGGTCATTATTGGGTATATTCTGGGACCCCAAGGAGCCACATTTATGTGAAAGTGACATTTTATAAGAATTAATTTATTGTAATGAAGAATTATGACATAATCATGTATCTTTTACTAAAATAAGTTATGTATGTGGTTATATAAGTGATGAATAAGACATTAAATAGTCATTAAAAAGATAAAAATATTTATTACATCATTTTATTTTATTTTTTATTTTTAGATATCAAATAATCTAATTAATTTATGTCACAATGATGATGTAGTGATTGACTTATTAATGAATAATTTAAATAAATGGGATTATAAAAATTAAAATAAATTTATTTTTAAATTATTAATTTCATAAACTGATTATAGGGATGAGTATGATTTTTTATATTTGATGTAATGATTTTTTGTATAAATAAAAATGTTCTTATGTATTTTTAAAAATTTCATGATATAAATAGTACAAAAATTAACATAGATGGGTTTTTAAAACTAATACAATTTTATTAAACGATATATTAGTTATAAGAATCTATGATTTTGAAAAATGACTTAAATAATGGTTAACATTTCATTAATTAACCAGTTGATGTTCCATTGGAATTTTATAGAAACTACATTAACCATATAATATGAATATACAGGAAGACATGGTGAGTGTAAAATTTGTTAACTTAGGGTTAAAGTGAGACGATAAGGTTACATATTTGACCTAGACATGTCTAAAACCTATTGGTTGAGATTTTTTCAACCCAAAAGAAAAATTAATTTTAATTAAATTACTCTTGAACCATTTGAAACTGAAAATCAGTATATAATAAAATAATATTTATATACCGTCAAAAAGTGCTAGTCCTCCCTCTTATAAAAGGGAATCACCTCTATGAATTTAATAACACCTCTAAAGCCCCTTGGATCATCCAAAATCATTCTAAATATGCTTCCAAAATCCCTATCTTCCTCATATAAGACTTGATTTAGGCATAATGCAATTCATGAAAGCCTTTTCGCTCAAATTGAATGGAATTACACATTTTAAGGGGTAGTGTCTTCTCTAAGGTTCGATCCCACTTTTTTACATCTGCACTCCCTATTATATTATTATTATTTTCTAGATAAAAACATAAATATACTCAACATACTACAATGTTTTTATGATAAGGATTATAACTACAATTATACACACCTCTATCTAATGGATACGAACATACTGTTTCTGTATATGACGAACTATTGTCACACAAAACGATGATTGTTCAATTTTCTCCATCCACCTAGCATGGTGGCTATTATGATGGCACTATATTTATATATGATATATATTTTATTTTATTTCATTTATGATACTATAATTTTTATTTAATATCATACCATAATTATTTTCATGATGTGTAAATATTATAATTTCATTTTAGAAAGTGCAGATTACCGCCCCCTCAAAGTAATATTATTCGTTCATGCTGTACATGGAACATATAAAATATGGAAATAATGAACCTATGTAACATATATAAAATATTATATTATATTTTAATTATAATATACCAATATATCATTTAGTTTTAATTCCTTTAAATGTGAAAATGAAATGAAAGTATCGTTCTTGTGTGTGTTCGACTTACCGTCTCCTAGAAAGGTTCATTTCAATTCATATCTCGAAATCTAATGGAATATTATAAATAAATATATAATAGATATTTATTATATTTAAATCATTAATACAATTTTGGAGATAATTTACTTTTTACCACATGGACAATTTTTAATTATAACTCAAGTACCCAATATCGACAAAAACAACCGATAATAACTTAAATAATTGTGTAGTTTTTAAAATGTGGAAATAAGTGATATAAAATGAATAATAAAATTGGAATGTTTCTTAAGAAATTATAAATTAACTATAGTTTATTATTCTTGAAGAACATGGATCATACGCGATGAATCAGACTCCATGTAAGGGAACTAATTAACGCAATTTCCATTCGTCGAGATTATATTCTACGTCAAGATTATGACATGCTATGAAAATGTGTGTATGATCTATGATATTTTTACACTTAATATGCATTTATATTGATGTATTTATATTTTTGAAACACATTTATGTAATTCATTTATCTTTAATCTAATGATATGATCTTTATAAAGGACTTCGTCTCAATATCCTTTCACTGAGGCATATTTGGATTTATACACTACATTATTTTATTCGCGTGTATAATCCCTATTGAAATTTAAATTCATTGAAAGGGAATCAATTTTTCTAAAAGTCATTTTACTAAATGAAAAAAATAGTGTTTTTTTATCATTTGCGACGAAAATGACCTTTCCACAACCATGTGGATTATTTCATTTTCAACTTCCTTAAAAAGTTGTAATGTTTTTTACAAAAATGAAAATAAATAACAAATACCTTTTTCATGTATTTTTTCATTGAAAATGGATTTGATAATGTATTGATTATGTCAATATCATGATATTTTATATTTTGATTGGAATGTGGAAATGTTATCTTTCCTTTATGCTTGTCTTATTTGTTATTATTATGTTATAGTTATTGGGAATTATTTACATATACTGGTGGTTGCGTGATAAACCAGGGGAATGATAGGCCAAGACAGCTCTCCAATGTATTGGGTAACATGACAGAGTTAAATGTTAATGTTTATTCTAATATATTTATGGGATATACTGTGATGGGTATTCCCAACATAAATCAATATGTAGCTATTAAATCTACAATGTAAATATGTTATTTATTCCACAAGTTAACATTATGATTTATTATTTCTTTTTCTTATTCCAAAATCATATGATTTCATGAGGTTTGTTAAGTATCCGTTGTTTTATAACTGAAAAGTCTGATTTTATTGATTCGTATGTATTTATGGACTAATGTTTTCATTCCTTATTTTACTACCCATTCATATTTTTTTATGCATATATCAATTTTTTGAAATTTGTTTCATAGTGTATAATAACGGTTAAGAGAAATGAATATTTAAATAATATTTTTATCAAGAAAATAATTATTGTTTTATTTTAACAGTTTTATTTTTGTGAAAAAATGGGATAGAGAAAATGTGTCTAGTTAGTAATTTTTGTGATGTAATGTAATAGTTATGGACTAAATTTTTAATACTCTAAACATGAGAAGATAAAAAATGTCTAATAGTTAAAATAACTCAAGATTATGTAATGTTTAATGTTGGGGCCATATTATATCCTTTGCACATGAGTCATTCTTTTTTTTTCGAATCATTGTATTATCTTCATTCATCCTTTTACAAAGACCCATTCACTCTCGAGGTTATTCATATATATTGGCCTCAATATCAATATCCCGTGTTTTATTCTTCTCTATATGGTTTAGCTATTTATTCCTATTGAGAACCCTATTTTCAACTCCTACAGTATTTACACAACATTTAGGCTCTACCTTAGATATGAAAGATGCATGTTGTGATGACTTCATTCTTCTGGTTTGAATAGGTGTTTAATGATCAAGAATGATTTTTTTAACAATTTAAGAAAAATGATGTGGGTTCTATTAATACATAGACATGAATTTCTTCTTCTCATCAATAGTACCTTATTTTGATTCAACATCTATATCTTATTCTCCCATGTGTTTCTTTCCGCCTCGTTAATTTCCTCAGGAAATTGTTTGATATGTTGTTGAATATTTTTTTCATTTTACACTATAGTGAAATCATTTATCTCAACTACTTCCTCTATCCTCTTATTAAATCATTTATATACATTTCTATTTCCAAAATAGCCACAGAATATCCCATCATCTCCACAGAACTCAAATTTCATGTGGTTTTCTTTATTTAGAATAAGGTACTTACATACAAAGATTATGAAGTATTTTAACATTGGAATCATTACATACCACATATCATATGGCATCATTCCTTCCATAGGTCACAATATATCCCTATTATATATGTTGACTAATGTCAATAATTTTTCCCTCCAAAATTTATCTAGTAGGTATTTTTCAATAAACATCGTTCTTTCCATGTTGTTGATGATCCAATTTCTCCTCTTAACCACTCAATTCTATAGAGGAGTTCTCACTAAAGAATCTTAATTAATTTTATTTTTATTCTCAAGATATCCTTTCACATGACTATTTGTGAATTCCGTACCATTATTAGTTTAAAACAACATAATTTTTTGTCCATTCATCCTTTCGCATTCCCTTTGATACTATTTCATGCAACTAAGAAAATCCGACCTATTGTATTTGATTCATACCCATTCCATTATACTATAATAATAAATGAAAAAAATGTGAAATCTCTTCTCGTCAATGTCTCTTGGTGATATTGGTCTATAAACATTAGCATTAACCAATTCAAAGCACTCTAATTGACCACTGTACCTTTTCTTTACACGTCATTATAATGATCTTCCCTTGATGACTTGCATTAGACGTATGAGTACTATCACGTGATAGCTTAAGTAGGACCCTATCAATAACACACATTACCAAATCTTGTAGGTATGGTTGGAATAGATGACCAGGTCGCTTTTTCCACAACATGTTTTCTTCATCTTTGGATAAAAAAAATATATCTACTTCCCCACTAACGAGTTATAGGTTACCCTTGGTTCATTATGCCTGTGTAATAATTCCTCCATCATTTCCTTTGAATATACACATATTGTTGGTGGATTTATAGAATTTCTTGAGTCACATAGTTGACTAACACATTGAATGATGATACTAAAACTTTCTACTACCAATACATCAGCATGAAATTTTTTCCCCAAACACAGCCTTTCTCAATACAATTATATTCTGGCCATCATCATTTCAAAAATTGAATTCTATTTCTTTATCGTACATTTTTCATTCAACAAGTTATTTATTAGTGGTTATATGGGATGTGCAACCACATCCAAGGATCCTTACACCAGAGCGATTTGATTCTTTAAAAGAAATTTCTATAACCACTACCATCTCTACTATATTCTTTTTAATACATGTTTTTTATTTCATATTTTATATGGAATTATTGTCTTTAAATCACTAACATTATGAAAATCCAGCTTCAACCATCCATGCTACAAATTGATTTTGTGGTTTTAACTCACATGTTTATTATTTGATTTTATGCTTGCAACAACATTGATTATTCTTTGGAAAATTCCCCTTTGTACATTTGAATAATGGTATGACATAACCTCATTTATCTCTTCTTAATCCCAAGAATAATTAATAGTGATCTTCTCAATGGCCTTAAATTCCAACTATTTATATTTCCCCTTTTCCATGTAGGATCGAAATATAATATGAGATGCTCAATATACAAGAGGGGGGGTGAATTGTATACTTTAAAAATTCCTTTGGAACCTTTAAAGTTAGTTATGAATAACTAGAGTTTCCTTAAGAAAAGGAAAGAACTAAGTTTAACAAAGTTAAACTAAGTTGATTCACAACACCTCTAACACCGAACTAAACTTGGAAAGAGATTCCAAAAGAAGGTTCCGGAAATATGGTTCCGGAATTTGAAACTTAACAAAAGTTACAATATGAGATTCTACCTTAAAGCGTATAGAATCTAAACTAATCAGAGTAAGTAAGGAAGTATAAGAAAATTATACTTTCCTTAAGATACAAAATGCAGCGGAATAAAACAAGTACAAGTAGAAGAACTACTAGTAACAAGATGATAGTCTTTTAACCCAAAGAGAAGGGTATCCAACAACCTTGGATAAAGGTCCCTTGATTTATACTTTCAAGCAAGTCTGTCTTACCCACACCAGGGTAAGCCCTCGATACGAAGATCGGTGTCTCTGTCTTGCTATCCCCGCAAGCCCTCAACTTCAAGGTAGTTGGCAACCTCTGTCTTTCTCGGCAAGAAAGCCCTCGATCTTTAAGGTAGTCGGCACCTCTGTCTTTCTCAGCAAGAAAGCCCTCGATCTTTAAGGTAGTCGGCACCTCTGTCTTCCTATCCCCGGAAGCCCTCGAATGTAATCACCAACATTCGGAGTCGCACGAAGCTTTGAGAGTTAATAAGAGACTCTCTCTCTAGAAATCACTTCAACAGCATGTATGCACAAAGTCCAAATGTTCATCCATCCGTTGTGAGCTTTTTCAAATGAGCTCCTATTTATAGGTGAGGTCGGCTCCTTCTCCAACGGTCATATTTCCCTTAAAGTTAGGAGGGACCTGTACACGTGTCACTTAGACAACGGTTAGTTTATAACAAAATGGACGACATCGTTTTATAACAAAGTAAGTGTAACAGAAAGTACGACATCGTTTTAAACTCTAACATAAAGGTTCGGAATAGAAATTTCGGAGTGAAATGAACAAATTCAGAGTGTATAAAACAATGATATCCAGATTTTGTTTAATGAGTGAATTCGGAATGAGAATTCGGAATAGGAATTCGGAATAGGAATTCGTCATCAGAAATCGTAATGGGAATTCGTCATCAGAATTCGTAATGGGAATTCGTCATCAGAATTCGTAATGAGAATTCATCATCAGAATTCGTAATGAGAATTCTTCATTAGAATTCGTATCCTGAATCTGGAATAGAACTTAGTCAGAATTCATAACCGGAATTCGGAGTGAAACTTCCTTATAGTTCTTGTCCAGAATCCGAACCCTAAAACAGAATGCTTTTTATCAGTTTTAATGATTCCGAGAAAGTGAATCCGAATTTCATACTTAAGAAAAAAATATTAATGAAAATATGATAAGGATAAATTTTTCTTATAAAAGCGTTTTTCCTTAAGAAAACATTTTTCCTTATAAAAGCAATTTTCCTTACAAAAAGCGATTTTCCTTAAAGATAAGGTGTTTGTGATTTTCAAAACAAGAAGGAATGGAAAAGTCATAAGGAAAACCTTATTGACTCAACAATCTCCCCCTTTTTGGAAAGCACTAACATCCTTACGAAAAAACTATTCTAAGAAGAAAGAAACATATTAAAGCTTATCTCCCTTGGTTTAAGAATATAGATGAATACGACTAACTCCCCCTTAGGCTTTGAATCTCTAAGGATCGTATTCATATTTCCGGAGTGATATTTCTTTAAGATAAAAACTCCCCCTTAAACAAACTCTTATTAGAGTTCTATCTCATTGGGTATTTTTCTTTCTCCCCCTTTGATAAGCACTTATTAGATTTCCTCTTTTTCTTAAGGATCTTTTCCTTCTCCCCCTTTGTGATTTTCAAAAAGAATTTCGAGGGAATGGAAAAAAAATAACAAAGTACCTGAAAGAATTAGTAACAACAACAAAACAGAACAACAAGCATGATTCTCATTAAATTTGAAATGTCAGCAACAAAAACAGATTACAACAAAAAGATCGGATTGGTCATTTGGGATCTTTCTCTTTCGACATCAGCCCCTTGAGAATAGTCTTGATCTTTTTGAGGTCCTTATGATCTTCCTCTGCTTGCTTTTCTAAGGCAACTATTCTTGCTGACTGAGCTTGAATGATTTCTTCCTGAGCCTTCAACTTTTCTTCCTGAGCTTCCATTTTCTCTTCCTGAGACTTTATCCTTTCTAGAAAATTGATCCGATGATCCCTTTCAAATTTCCAACTTTGATTAACAGAGTTGAGCTTTCCATTCAGATCTCTTACTTCCTGACTCCGAATGTTCTTTTCCTCTGCCAATTTCTCATCGAATGATGCAGTCATCTCATGAAACTTCTTGTCCTCGGTTTGAAAAGCATCCTTAACATTCTCCTGAAACTCATCCAGCAACCTCATCTCTTCCACATTCTTCTTCGACCAGCTAGTCATCCTTTTGCAAGATCTTTTATGGGCTTCGTAACCAATGAAGAAATTTTTGAACTGAGCTTCTATCTCAACACACTTATCCATTACCATGGATACGGAATCGGTTTTCTGATTCAGCGTATGTTGGAGCATCTGGCACCGAGAATCAATACTGGAGAAAGTCGGAATGGTTCCCACCAACTTCTTCAAGGATTGAACAACAAAATCGTGCCCCAACGAAGATGATTCCGAATCTGACATCTTGCTAGGAGAATTTTCTTCTTCAATAAGCTCCAACTTCCTCTTTGAAGAACTACCAGCTTCCTTCCTCATACTCTTTTCTGAACTCGGGGTATCAGCAATAACTTGTTTCCCCTTATCTTTTTTCGGAATAGAAACCTGTTCCGGAGATTTCTTCTCACTGTCAGAAACTTGAACAACCAAATCTTCCTCATCAACAACTTCTATATTTTCTTTCTGAGCAGCATCAAGTGAAAGATGTTCTTCTTCTCCATGATAAGAAACTTCTTCCTCTCCTTCCTTTCCTTCTATTACTGGAGTAACTAGTTTTGAAGATTCGGCTTCAGATGTTCGGAGCGACAGGTGTTCCGAAGGAGTTCCCTTGTATTCATCTACTTGTTTGAGCACATCTCCTGTCTCACCACTTCCTTCAGCAGCTTCTTCCACTTCTTCGACTAGCTCTACTTCCTCAGCATTCTTAGCAGCAGCCTCTTTCGGATCATCGAGATTTCTTCCTGGAGTCTCAGGTAGAGAGTCCAAAGAAAAAGTTCTCGGAACGGGAATGGTTGCTGAAACCATTTCATTAAACTTCAACAAGGCTTGCACAGCCTCAGCTTCTGACAACTTCTTCTTCAGCTTCTTTTCCTTGGCTTGCTTCTCGAGCTCATCAGCAGCCTTTTCTTTCAGAGCTTTAGCCTCTGCGGGATCCAATCCGAACTGCGGATCTCCTTCCTTCCTCTTTTCCTTGTCAGCTCTCCACTTCGCTGCAACCTCATCAGTATATGTCTTCTTCTTCTTAGGCTTAGGAGGTGCGGAATGGACTTCCTTAGACATAGGTTCTTCAGCTTCACCTACCACTTCTTTCAGCTTCCTCTTCCTTACCGGCTTAGGCGATTCCGGATCAGCCACTTTCGGAGTCACTTCTTCTTGAGGAGGAAGATCAATAAACATGCCAGACTTCTTGTCAAAAGCTATATTCATCCTTTTAAGAGTTGCATCACTGAGCAACATGATCTTGCAAACTTTCGGTTTAGAACTGCAAGCAACCTTGAAGGACTCAAGGCACCGAACTATCAGCTTCGACAATATTGCCGGGTACATTACTATCTGAGCTCTCAGATTCCCTTTCTTCAAATTCTCAAGATTAAGAAGGATATGCTTCATCAGGTTGAACTTCCTTTGATTTATCAAGAAATCTATGATGTATATCTCACTCTTCTTCAAGCTGTCCTTGTCTCCTTTTCTCGGTACAATAAGCCCTTGCACCCATAACTCCAGAATCCGGAAGTTTGTAGATAGGGTTGCAATTTTCGAAGCCTTATCATCATCCAGTCCGAGAATTTCTAAGGCTTTCTCCTTGTTGAAACTACCCAAGGAGTCTGGCAGAACATGCGAGATAAACTCAGCTTCCCCTTCATAATTCAACCCTACCAAGCTTGCAGCCTTGGTGTAAGATAGCTTATAAGTCTTGCCATACGATTTGAAGGAAAATTTTTCTCTGTTGTCTTCCACAAAGAAAGCAACCGACTCATAAAACTCAACAAGCAAGTCTGGGTAAACTTCATCTTGGTTGCCGGTTTTTGATATCGCAACATCTTCCCAGCCATTGAGCTTGATATTCTTTGATATAATAGAATCATAGTTGCTGAAGAAATTCGGATGTACTAACCGTTCTCTGTAGACTAACCACTGAGAAATGGGCTTGGTTGAAGACATCTCTTGAGAAGCTAACTCTGCAGACATTCGGATTAGAAGTCTCTGAGAAGTTCGGAACTGAGAAGACTGAAGTTCGGAACTGGAAAACTGTAGTTCGGAACAGCCTTAAATCAGAGCGACAGAGCTTCAGCACGCAAGAGCTTGAGATCGATGTGGGACGAGAAAAATAGGGTCCCCTTTATATAGGCTTTGGGATGACGGTTCAACTTCCTCGGTTGATCTAACGGTTTAGAAAGATCTGAGATCAGATCTGACGGTTGAGAGGTTGAATCCGATCTTTTTGAGGTTTTATTAAAACAAAATTCAAGAAATTCAAAAAAAACCGAAAACAAACTATAAGAAAATGCCAGCAAGTAAAATATGATTACGAAAACTTCAGTAAGGAAGTCATACCTTTCGGATTAGCTTAGGAAAGTTATTCGTAATGGGTAATGTAAAGACGACTACGAAAAAATCAATACGAAAAACCTAATACGAAAAACTCAATACGAAAAACTCAATACGAAAAACTCAATACGAAAAACTTAAAAAAAACTTGTTATGGAAGATTCAATACGAAAGTTTTTCCATTATGAAAATACCAGTACGAAAATTTTCCATTCCGGAAATTTTCAATACGAATACTTTTATTCCAGAAGTATTTTGTATGGAAATATCCATTCTGGAAAATTGTAGTTCCGGAAGTTCCATTCCGGAAAGTTTCGTTCCGAAAAAATTTGAAAACAAATTTTGAAAAACTTTGTTAAATAAACAAACAAATGTACTCCCCCTATGAAAAGGAGTTTATTACTGTGAGGAGATTTTTCCAACAGAAAGTTAATTAAGGAAGATTACCTTACGGTTATCATTCCTAACTTCTGTTTAATATATTCAAATCTATCAGAAGGTAAAGATTTTGTGAAAATATCAGCAAGTTGATCTTGCGTTCCGATAAACTGAAGAATAATATCTCCTTTAAGTGTGTGATCCCTAAGAAAGTGATGCCTAATATCTATGTGTTTTGCACGGGAGTGATGTGCAGGGTTTTTACTTAGAGCAATGGCACTTGTGTTATCACACAAAATTTGAGTTTTAGTAAAACTCAAGCCATAGTCTGTGAGTGTGTGTTGCATCCACAACACTTGTGCACAACAACTTCCAGCTGCTACATATTCAGCTTCAGCAGTGGAGAGTGCAACAGAATGTTGCTTCTTGCATGACCAAGAAACTAATGAATCTCCTAAGAAATGAAAAGTTCCGGATGTACTTTTTCTATCCATTCTACAACCACCAAAGTCAGCATCAGAAAAGCTTTTTAGAACAAAATCATTTCCAGAAGTATAAAATAATCCTAGATCCATGGTTCCCTTAAGGTAGCGAAAAATTCTTTTAACTGCCTTTAAGTGAGATTCCTTAGGATTGGATTGATATCTTGCACATAAGCATACTGAAAACATTAAGTCTGGTCGACTAGCAGTTAAGTAAAGTAGACTTCCAATCATACCTCTAAAAGATGTTTGATCTACTGGTTTTCCAGCTTCATCAAGATCTAAAGAGTTTGAGGTACCAATAGGAGTACTTATACTCTTCGTGTTGTCATAACCATACTTTTTAAGAAGATCTTTAATATACTTATGTTGAGATATGTAGGTTCCTTCTGGTTTTTGAGAAATTTGAAAACCAAGGAAAAATGTTAACTCACCCATCATACTCATTTCAAACTCAGATTTCATTAGACTAGCAAAAGAATCAGTCAAAGATTGCTGAGTTGAACCAAATATAATGTCATCAACATAAATTTGAACAATCAAAACATTTTTCTTATCTTTCTTTATAAAAAGGGTTGGATCTGCATTTCCCTTAACATAGTTATTTTGAAGCAAAAATCCAGTGAGTCTATCATACCATGCTCTTGGGGCTTGTTTAAGGCCATACAAAGCTTTGGTAAGTCTAAAAACATGATCAGGATGTTTTGTATCTTCAAAGCCAGGAGGTTGTTCAACAAAAACTTCCTCTTGAACATAACCGTTAAGAAAAGCACATTTCACATCCATTTGAAATAGTTTGAAATTAAAGAATGCTGCAAAGGCAAGTAGAATACGAATAGATTCAAGTCTAGCTACTGGAGCATAGGTTTCTTCATAGTCTATTCCTTCTTGCTGATTATAGCCTTTAGCAACAAGTCTAGCTTTATTTCTAACAATGACTCCATTTTCATCACATTTGTTTCTGAAGACCCATTTTACTCCAATAACAGAAGTTTCCTTAGGTCTTTCAACCAAGGTCCAGACTTTATTCCTTTCGAATTCATTTAGCTCATCTTGCATTGCTTTGATCCAATCATCATCACCTAAAGCTTCATCAGTGCTTTTAGGTTCTAGTTGGGAAAGAAATGCTAGATGTTCTACTTCATTTCTTAAGGAACTTCTAGTCCTTACAGGTTGATTTACATCACCAATGATACTATCACTGGGATGATTCTTAAGAAACATCTGATTTGGGTTTTGTAAAACCTGTTCATCAACATAAGGTAGAAAGTCTTCTGGGGTAAATGTTTCAGAAGTATCTTCTAGAACAATTTCCTTATCAGAAGGTTCTTCTAACAAAGGTTGACAATCAGTTTTTGAAAACACATCCGAAGATGTAAGTTGGGAGGTTTTAAAAACAAAAGGATCTGACTCATCAAATTTCACATGTACTGTTTCCTCAACAGTACAAGTATTTTTATTAAAAACTCTATAAGCCTTAGAGGTTGTGGAATATCCTAAGAAAATCCCTTCATCTGATTTTGGTGCGAATTTATGTAAGTTATCTTTAGTATTCAAAATGAATACTTTGCAACCAAAAACCTTGAAGTAGGAAAGCCTTGGTTTTCTACCATTCCATAACTCATAAGGAGTTTTATTAAGAAAAGGTCTAATCAAAACTCGATTTATAGTATAACAAGCCGTACTTACGGCTTCAGCCCAGAAATGTCTAGCAATAGAATATTCACTCAACATGGTTCTAGTTATTTCTTGAAGAATTCGATTTCTTCTTTCAACTACACCATTCTGTTGAGGAGTTCTAGGTGCTGAAAAGTTGTGAGTAATACCTTTCTTACTACAAAAAGTTTCAAAATCAGAATTTTGAAATTCTCCTCCATGATCACTATGAATAGTTTTCAATGGAAGGTTTTTCTCATTTTTAACTTGAGCTCTAAAACTTTTGAAATAAGAAAAAGCTTCAGATTTCCTTGCTAGAAAATAGACCCAAGTAAATCTAGTGTAATCATCAACTAGAACAAACACATAGTATTTGCCTCCAATGCTTCCAGTTTGTGTTGGACCAAAAAGATCCATGTGCACCAACTGTAATGCATCGGTTGTTGAGACTTCACCGATTGACTTAAAACTAGATTTATGTTGCTTGCCATATTGACAAGGATCACAAACTTTAGAAGAATCAAATCTAAGCTCCGGTAGATCCTTAACTAGTTTCTTCTTAGAGAGTTTACATAGGTTTCTAAGATTACAGTGTCCTAGTCTTCTATGCCATAACCAAGAATGATCTTCCATTGCACTTAGGCAAGGTAAATCTTGGCTTCTTAGGTCTTCTAAGTTTAAGGTGTAAACATTCTCTTGCCTGTTGGCTGAGAGAATAAATTCTTCCTTGGAATTGTGAACTAAGCATTTATCATTCCTAAAATTCACAAGGTAACCTTCATCACATAACTGACTTATGCTAATGAGGTTGTGCTTAAGACCTTTAACAAAAAGAACATTTGAAATCAATGTTTTACCTAAAAGAACAATATTACCAATACCAACAATCTCTCCCTTAGCATTGTCTCCGAAAGTTACCTTTCCTCCTTTCGTTTTGATAATCTTTTCAAAGAAGCTTTTGTTACCAGTCATGTGCCGGGAACATCCACTATCCATGTACCAAACATTGTTGCTGGAACTTTCTTTATTTTCCTGAAATTAAGAACAAAGTTAGACTTTCGGAATCCAAACTTGTTTGGATCCGGGATTTCCAGACAATAAAATTTTTGGTACCCACATTTTCTTAGAAAAGTAAGCTTTATGAAAACCTAAGGATTGGGTTTTGTTTAAGGAACAATTTCTTGCCCAGTGACCACCACATTGACACTTAGTACAAAATGGGGCACTTTGAGGAACAAAATAATTGTTGCTGAAAACAGGTTTTGCATGGGTATAACCAAATCCGGATTTATTTCTTAAAGGTCGTATTTGAGAATACATCTTATCAAAATTTTCCTTACCATGGGTAAAGTTTGATAAGCACTTCTTTAAGGAAAAAATTTCGGACTTGAGTTTTACAACCAAGTTTTTATCTTCAAAATCATTAGTTTTGGAACTAGAGTTAGGCTCGAAAACATTTTTATTAGAAATTACTTTTTCTAATTCTTTAGAAAGTTTATTCTTCTCAGAACTTACTTCCTCAAGATTTTTTGAAATACCTTCAAAATCAGCATTTTTCTTATCAAGATCTTTAGAAAGATCTGATATCTCTTTAGTAAGAATAGAATTCCTAGAATTTGCCTTATCAAGTTTCTTGTTGAGTTTGGAATTCTCAATCTCAAGAAGTTCAGCAAATCTAGAGACTTCTTCAAAAGTAGGTAAAGTATTTTCCTCATCAGAAGATGATTCTTCATCAGAAGAGTTATAATACTTACTATCATTAGGATTTAAAGAAACATTGGTCAATGATTCAGCATTTCGTACCTTAGCCATAAGACAATGATTATCAATAGGTAATCTGGCTATAAGACCAAGATTCTTCTGTCCTGAAGATTCATATTCAGAAGATTCATCTGAAGAGTCACCACCACTGGCACTCCAGGTGTCATTAGCTTTCAAAACTTTCTTAGCTTTAGCTTTGTAATATTTCTTCCTGTTCCTGTCTGAATTCCTTTCCTTTCTTTCTTTCTTTCTGAGCATAGGGCAATCTGGTCTAATATGTACAGCTCTCTTACATTCATAACAAGTAACTTCTCCATCTTTCTTATCTTTCCTATCCTTCTTCTTATACTTGGATTGAAAGTTTCTTTGTCCAGCTATCTTGTTCATCCTTCGAGCAAGATTGGCTAATTCATTTTCTGAAACTTCACTTTCACTAGATTCGGATTGGAAAATGACTTTCTTCGATTTGGATCTGGTTACTCTCTCAGGAGTCTTAGCTTTCATCTGATTCGAAGTTGTAGTAAAAGCAACAGTACCATTTCCATTCTTCTTCTTGATGTTGTCAGCATCTCTCTTCATTCTGGTCTCATGTTGTAGAAGAGTTCCAAATAATTCATCAAGAGTTATTTGAGTAACCTTCCTGTTCTCATCTATAGCTGTTCTCTTGGATTCCCACTCATTGGGCATAATATCAATTATCTTGTCCATAAGAGCTTCATCATCTAAACCTTTCTCTCCCATAGACTGTAGACTATTGACGATTGTCATAAATCTTTGTTGTACTTTACAGATAGGTTCTCCATAAGGAAAATTAAAGCCATGATATTCAGCTCTAAGCATAGCTCTCCTTGTCTCAATCACTTTAGAAGTCCCAAAATGAGTAACCTCTAACTTCTTCCATATACAATTAGCTGCTTCACAAGAAGAAATTTGGCTATATATATTTCTAGTCATTGAACATAATAAAGTGTTGCGTACCTTGTAGTTCAGTTGATATTCTTGCTTCTCCTGGTTAGTAAAGGTTCTGACTTCCTTGTCAGGAATTTTGTAATCACCAGTAAGCATGACAAAGTTGTCTACTCCAGTATTGATAACGAATGTCTTCATACGATCTCTCCAGTATTCATAATCATTACCATCGAAGATTGGTGGCCTTGTAGGATTCAAATTGTCTATCGAACCAACATTCATTCCTGTCATACTTGAAAATAACTTGGAAACAAACTTGTTAATAACAAAAATTCGGAATTAAAAAGTTCGGAATAGGAAAAGTTCGGAATGGATAATCCGGAATGAAAAAGTTCGGAATTGAAAAGTGAGCAAGAAAAACTTGAATGTGAGTACAAGTATTTCAGTAACCTTGGCTCTGATACCAAATGTAAGAATGGTATAGAGTAAGAGGTTTCCAACCTCTGATACCAATTGTAGGATCGAAATATAATATGAGATGCTCAATATACAAGAGGGGGGGTGAATTGTATACTTTAAAAATTCCTTTGGAACCTTTAAAGTTAGTTATGAATAACTAGAGTTTCCTTAAGAAAAGGAAAGAACTAAGTTTAAAAAAGTTAAACTAAGTTGATTCACAACACCTCTAACACCGAACTAAACTTGGAAAGAGATTCCAAAAGAAGGTTCCGGAAATATGGTTCCGGAATTTGAAACTTAACAAAAGTTACAATATGAGATTCTACCTTAAAGCGTATAGAATCTAAACTAATCAGAGTAAGTAAGGAAGTATAAGAAAATTATACTTTCCTTAAGATACAAAATGCAGCGGAATAAAACAAGTACAAGTAGAAGAACTACTAGTAACAAGATGATAGTCTTTTAACCCAAAGAGAAGGGTATCCAACAACCTTGGATAAAGGTCCCTTGATTTATACTTTCAAGCAAGTCTGTCTTACCCACACCAGGGTAAGCCCTCGATACGAAGATCGGTGTCTCTGTCTTGCTATCCCCGCAAGCCCTCAACTTCAAGGTAGTTGGCAACCTCTGTCTTTCTCGGCAAGAAAGCCCTCGATCTTTAAGGTAGTCGGCACCTCTGTCTTTCTCAGCAAGAAAGCCCTCGATCTTTAAGGTAGTCGGCACCTCTGTCTTCCTATCCCCGGAAGCCCTCGAATGTAATCACCAACATTCGGAGTCGCACGAAGCTTTGAGAGTTAATAAGAGACTCTCTCTCTAGAAATCACTTCAACAGCATGTATGCACAAAGTCCAAATGTTCATCCATCCGTTGTGAGCTTTTTCAAATGAGCTCCTATTTATAGGTGAGGTCGGCTCCTTCTCCAACGGTCATATTTCCCTTAAAGTTAGGAGGGACCTGTACACGTGTCACTTAGACAACGGTTAGTTTATAACAAAATGGACGACATCGTTTTATAACAAAGTAAGTGTAACAGAAAGTACGACATCGTTTTAAACTCTAACATAAAGGTTCGGAATAGAAATTTCGGAGTGAAATGAACAAATTCAGAGTGTATAAAACAATGATATCCAGATTTTGTTTAATGAGTGAATTCGGAATGAGAATTCGGAATAGGAATTCGGAATAGGAATTCGTCATCAGAAATCGTAATGGGAATTCGTCATCAGAATTCGTAATGGGAATTCGTCATCAGAATTCGTAATGAGAATTCATCATCAGAATTCGTAATGAGAATTCTTCATTAGAATTCGTATCCTGAATCTGGAATAGAACTTAGTCAGAATTCATAACCGGAATTCGGAGTGAAACTTCCTTATAGTTCTTGTCCAGAATCCGAACCCTAAAACAGAATGCTTTTTATCAGTTTTAATGATTCCGAGAAAGTGAATCCGAATTTCATACTTAAGAAAAAAATATTAATGAAAATATGATAAGGATAAATTTTTCTTATAAAAGCGTTTTTCCTTAAGAAAACATTTTTCCTTATAAAAGCAATTTTCCTTACAAAAAGCGATTTTCCTTAAAGATAAGGTGTTTGTGATTTTCAAAACAAGAAGGAATGGAAAAGTCATAAGGAAAACCTTATTGACTCAACATTCCACATTATTGTTACCATCATTTCTCATTTCATTTTCAATAAGGGTATTATGCAGGTTATCTAGTGTCAGCTCTTTCAGATTTTAATCTTATAGTACTGAAAAATTTGAACTGAACTGAGGTGGCGGTTTCCTCACTATTAACATAAAAATATTTATATCTTCAATTAATTCCCCATGACCTTTCATGTATTCCTTTACAATATTTACCATGTAAAAAATGCATCAACAGTCTCATTTGGGTTCATTCTCAAATCTTCGTACTTGTTCCATAAGACCAACAACATTGCCTCTATGACCATTGAGTCACCTTCATATATATATATTCAACTGCATTTCAAACATAACATGTGATGTTTCACATTAAATGACATTTGTATATATTTTATTTTATATGGCTCCCGATAAATCATTGATTCTTTTTGAGTTAAGATCATTTTACCTTCTTTCTATTTATGATAAAGAATCACTATTGATATCAGCTAAAATACCATGCATCACTATTGTGAAGACATCTATTCATAGGAATCCGATGTATTTTTGCTTCTTATTATTCTATAAATAAAAATTATTCTCTTCAAATATCAGAATACCAATGAGTTTATTTAATTACAATAAGAGAGAAACACTGATATTAACCTTTCTCTCAGATATTAATTGTTAGGTCCACTTGGTAAAATACACTGAGATTGAGAGTGAATCATATTATGACAGATTAAAAAAAATTCTGCTTATGATATTTATTTTTTATTAAAAAAACTCTCTAATATATTTATCCCATTTCAATTTATGAACAGAAATTAAAGAATTCACGAGACATGAAAATTTTTACATTGTTCTCCCTCACTAAGATATATCCAAGGATCCGAAAATGGAAATGTTCCAATGATAAAAATCCACAACAACTAAACTAATGTTAATAATGATATGATTTGACCCACTATACCTCTTGGTTTACAAAAAATCACACTTTTAAATCTCACTGCTCTCTCAACTGAAGTGTGATCAATGTTTGATAAGAAGATCAAATCATAGTTTATAGACTTATAGGTTCCTTAAATATCTCTAATGAATGAGTCCTCTACTATATATAGATTCTCTATTGACGTACCACATTCTTTCACAAATGAATACCACTTTACCATTTATTTAATGGGAAACTCCAAATCAATATCTTAACCCCTACTGCGTATTATATGCAACTTTATTATCCTGCATGAAAGTTTTCACTTTTGTTTTTCAACACCTCTTTCATGCATCTTCGATATTATGTGAACACAATTCATACATGAAAATTAATTATCTTGAACACACATACAGTTATTTTATACAACATTCTTTTCATGAAATTCATACATGACTTGGAGTTCAGATTATCTCAATGTGTTGAGTTGCATTAAATTTGGGGGTCACATTTTATTTATGGGTGTCACTTAAACCTACTCCGAAGCTTTTATGTGTCATTTAATATCCTCCTCTAGCATGAAAAAGCCCATTGGACATCGCATTAGGCATAACAGTTTCTTTCAGGAAACCACATCTTTCAGTCACATTTCTATATCATTCGTGTACATCATGCCTTTTCCATTTTTAGATGGTATGACCTAGAAACATGCCTTGCATTAATTTTTCAAAATGAAATTCATTCATGCATGAAAAATCGTTTTTCAGGGTTCATTGTCAATTTATATTGTGAAAAATATCATTGGAACACAACAACTCACTATGGAATCCCCTATTGTCAACAAACACAACCAAATCAAAAATGATTCAATGTTACATTGAGGTATTTTTTACAAATATTAAAAAATAATACCAGAGAAAATATGAGTCATTACATTATCACATCCTTCGGGATTTATGTCCCTGAAAGGGAAAAACATTCTACTCAAAAATATTTGGGTACAATGCATGAATATGATCCTCCAAATCCTAAATGATCTCCTAGAGATTCCCATGCACCCACCAAATGTGTACTAGATGAATCAAATTCCCCCTAAGAATCCACTCACATTTATCATTTATCACTACCGGGTACTCCAAAAAATACGCCCCATAATCAATGTCCAAATATCCACAGTCGATGATGTGTTATGGATCATGCATGTACCTCCTCAAATACCACATGGGTAAGACATTATTGACCCTGTGTAACAATGGGGATAGAGAAAGGCTATATTCCACCTCACCAACTATACTTAGAATATGAAACAGGTCGATGCAGCGTAGATGTAACATGCCACCCTGGACAAATCATTACATTACAAATTTAGGTGATACCCAAAGGAACACATGGTCTCCTTCATCAAAACACAATGGCCTCTAATTTTTGTTATCATAGGACATAATACATCTCTTTGATGTCCTACTCCAATCCCATATGACTAACAACTTCTCTGTGGTAGATCGTACTTACTCTGGACCATTGAGTTATAACTATCCAAGATCAGTCTAGCATAATGGTGACCTATAGGGTCGCACATACATAGCCTAAAATGGTGCCATAATGATGGTGTAGTGGAATTTGTTATCGTATGTGAACTCTAACCAATATTGGTGATCCTCCAGAAAGTATCCAAAGTCTAGGATGCAAGCATGTAGCATGTCCTCAGGAACATGGATGGTCCTCTCCATATGGCCATTAGTCTTAGGATAAAACATTGTGATCATGTATAGATGAGTCCCAAACACCTCCTACAATCCCTTTCATAACCAGGATGGAAGGAGTTAATCATGATCTGATACTATCATCTATGGGAAACCAGGGAGTAAAAATATATATTACATGTAGATGCGTCACTATATCTCAAATGAACTCTTCTCATTGATATGTAGGAAGTGGGTTGACATAGTGTGCCAGTCAATGATCACCAAGATGGTATCATGTATCCTAGACAGGAATGGAGAACCCATCAAAAAGTCCATCAATATCCCATCCCACCTCCACTCTGGTTCCTCAAGGGGTTTGGCCAGGACCTTTATAACCTAGTGTTATGCCTTGACTTACTGATATGTGAGACATCGTGAACTGAACTCTTCCATAGCCTTCATCATCCCTGACCACCAGAACTGACATCAGAGGTCTGGACACATCATTTGCACCTAGGATATACCAACAAGGGAGAATTATTGAAAACCCAAAATGAATCCTCTTTCAATATAATTGGTACAGTTGTTCTCCCTATGAAGAGAATAATGTTCTCCTCGCCTATCGAATTTCACAAAGAGGAATTCCCTGTGGACATCTGATCATATAATGTATCACATTTTTTGTCTTTAAGATGTTCCTACATAACTCATTTTAAGAGTTGAGAGGTTATAACCATCAACTAGAGGTATTTTGTTACATACCCATCGAAACAAGACAACTATAACACGTCCAAATTCTCTAATGCCTCACTCCACAACTGAAAGATGAATCTCACACTGAGAGTGGCTACCACCACGTTCCCTATCCAAGAAGTATAGAAAATAAAAAATTCATAGTCTAGGTGGAAATCTAGCCACCGTATCTTTATTGTGTTCAGATCCTTGCGAGAAAATATATACTTCAGACTCTGGTGGTCTGAGTACCTGATAAACTGCTCTCCAATTAGGTATTGTCGCCACATCTTCATTTAGAAGACTATAACCCCCAACCCCAGATCCCAGGTCACATAGTTCTGCTCATTTTTCCAGAACTAGAGTGAACCATAGGCAACCACATATTGACCATGAATTTTGATACCTCCCATATCGGGCCCTGATTCATCCTAGAACACCACATTCGAAACACCCTCCTCTGGCAACCTTATGACATGAGTGCTCATCAGTCTCTTCCTCATCTACTGAAGGCCCTACTAATACATCTTTTTCAACATGAATGGCTTCCCTTTCATTGTCCAAGAGAACTATGGTGATTTACCTTTTTAAAGGGTCGGTATAATCCTATGTTGGTACCCATCCAAACCCAAGAAACTATGCACCTTGATAACACTCTTGGGTGGCTCCCAATAATGAATTGCTCTAATATTCACCGAATCGACAACAATTCAAGATTCTTAAATGACATGTCCTAGAACTTGGACCATTTGAATACAAAAATGAAACACCACGAGCCTTCTAAAAATATAGATCTCTTGGAGTGTGTCCACAACCATTGACAATTGTATAGTTTACTCCTCATTGGTCTACGAGTAGACTAGGATGTCATAAATGAAGACTAGCGTGATTTTGTTTACGCAAGGATTGATGATCCTGTTCCAAAGTCCCATGAACACTACCAAGGTGTTCATCAGGAAAAATGGATTCACTATGTACTCATAGTGGTCATACCTACATCTGAAGTATATCTTTTGGGATGTCTTCATCCCATACATGAATTTGGTGATAGCCAGATCTATGGTCTACCTTCAAAAACCACCTCTCTCCCTTAAACTGATCAAAGATGTTTTCAATACTCAAAATTGGATACATATTATTCATTTTGATGTTGTATAAGAACTATTAGTCTACACATAATATCAAGATCCCACTTTGGTTCGTGGAAAACAAAATGGGGGATTTCCAAGGTGAAACAGTTGGTATCACGATGACCTTCCACTGGAAATCCCCTAGTTTCACCATCAACTCATGATGATCCCCAAAAGCCTTATGATATGTAAGTGTAGATATTAGTGACACCATTATTTATATATCAATTAAAAATTCATCTTACCTAAGGGGAGGTAATGTAGGGACATCCTCAGTAAAGACTTCCTCATAATCATCCACCATAGTAGGAAACTGAGGACTCATCTCATCCACTACACCAAGGGTCATTCTAGGTAACATGTTTGTGATCAGATGCGCCCTTTTACCTATGATTCCATCTAATGATTCTTGTGTTTCCTTTTCACTGATAAAGGAAAACAAGGCCACATATTCATTGACACACTACACTATGAGCCAAAGATTTTAAATCTCAGAATGGACTAGTGATAACCAATTCTTACTAAGGATTTAATTTTTAGTGATTGACACTTCCACCAAGATAACCCTACCAAAACCCCTTCCCCCGTTATTAAGAAAACACTATTGGCACCAGTGTGTGATTTTCAAATCTCCTCCTATAGGAGGCTCTATGTTTAGGGATCGATTGAATGTTTACACTAAAATATCTTTATCTTGAACAACTATCAATGCAAAAACAGAGTGATTGTCACCTATTTATAAAAAATCTAAAACATGTGTGGAAAATTCATATATCATAACAGTCATCATATCTGGATAATCGAGGTCAAAAGCCTATGTCCCCTGAAGTTGGTATCGTCCATATCCACATCCGCCCTATGCCCGTGGAGGACCAACTTAAGGTTGTGGTAGTGGTACATTGAACCCTATCTCACCTACGGTTACCCGTATAGCTCCTCTTAGATGTCTTACTCTTGGAGGACCACTATATTCCTACCTTCACCTCTACCTCAGAGGTTCATCGACCATCTCTTCATCAGTCGTACGAAAGGTAAGATAATCACTAACTAGATATCTTTGACTGCTGCATTTGTAACATTGCATGTCGTTAGTTAGACTTTCTCTACCCT